>JAKFHU010002136.1:5000000-7500000 GCA_023783475.1 Daubentonia madagascariensis
TGTGGAACAACAAGGGTAGAAAGGCAAGTGTTCAATGAAAAGTGTGCAATAGCAATGTGGAACCTATGCAGTGAGCTGCTGTCAGATGGAGCTGCTGCACTGTATGATTTGTCTTTGAGGAAGGAGAATTAGGGAACTCCAGCTGAAACACCAAATGCCACATCTCACTGCACTTCTATCAGATGGAAGCCTACTGTGGATTAATTCTGTTACAGGAGAATTCAGCCTTGCCAAAATGTAGATGCATGAAGCACTCCCTCTCTGGTACTGCCCATTTAGATCCAATGCACTGCTTCCTGCAGGCCTGAGGAGGAAGGGACGGTGTCAGACTCCTTTTGTTGTCAGTGCTGATATTCTCAGTTCATAGCCAACCCAGATGAAAAGGTCACAGTAGGGAAATGTCAACCCCTTCACTGTTCTGAGTTCAAAAGTACTGTGGAAGGATGAGGTGTGTGCCAAGACAGAGGGAGGAAAGAAAATAAAATTTTTAATGGCACATGTAGGCTGGTTAATAGCTCAAGTTCTAGAGTCAGAGAGACTTGAGATTGGACCCCAGCTGTACTGTTTATTCACCATGTGTTGTCAGGAAAGTTAAACAACCAGAGTACTCAATTCCCCAATTAAAGCTCAGATATGGTTATGCGGATTAAGAAAGACACGATATGGGAAGTCTATTTGGTGAGCACTCAATTGATGGTAGTTATTATGAGTAATATAATCGGAAATAAAGTAAACAAAAAAAATAAGCAAATGCACTTGACCAATGAGTTATCACTTTTCCACCAATTCTGGAACTTTGCCATAAGTGATCCCAGAAGCCCACACAAATTTGAGAACTGTGTACCCTAAGTTAGTTCTCAGGGATTCTTTGAAAATTCAGATTTATTTGTTTTCAGTGTTTTTTCCCTGAAGTATTTTTGATTGTTTTATTCTTTTTGACACTGGCAATCAATTGTCAAGTTTTGATGCTGTCTTAAAATACTAAGCTGTTATGTTCATTAATCTTCTTTTTTTTAAGTTAATGAATTTTCATCTTATTTGTAAGAATACTCTGTCATTTAAAAATAAAATACAGCTTGACAGAAGTTGCTGGTGAAAATATTTTAAATATTTTAAAATATTATTTTACTTTACAAAGTCAAGAAATAAATTGATACATCAAATGGTTTAAAAGATATCACCTTCCCCTAAAATACATTAGCTTTCACCTTATTTCCATCTACTGTGAAGTTTATGGACTCAAAAACAGTTTTGAAGTAACTGGTGAGAAAGCATTTTCAATCTGGTTTCAGGAATGAATGATCTGAACATAGAACATAATTATAGCCAAAAATAAAAATAGTCCTGGTATAAACAAAAGGGAAAGATTCATAAAAAAGATAAAGGGAACTAGAAAGTCATCTTGTTAAGACCACAAGGAATATAAAAAACAGGAAAAGCAGTGCTTATGTCCAAATCCTACAGTACTTTCACAGAAAGTTTTCCCTCTTAACAGCTGAACAAGTTTATCAGGCCTCTCCCTAGTGTGATTTTGGTCAAGTCCTCACCCCAGCACCAATCCCTTTGACCAGGAGGACGTGGTGCCTTGAGCTGAGTCTCATGGTGCCCCGCAGTCTGGGGTATAGTCCCCATCATAAACCATGTGTGCCGATGGTAGAGGAGGTGAGAGTTCCCCAGGAGGAAATCAAATGCAGTTATTGGAAAGGGGAAGATGACTGGAGTCTTCAACGTCCAGTTTAAATCCTGCTTTTACTGGCAAATCTTTCCAGATCACATATTACACAGTGACCACTTTTCCCTCTCAACACATAAAAGATACTGAAGGCCGGGCATGGTGGCTCACGCCTGTAATCCCAACACTCTGGGAGGCTGAACCGGGAGGATCACTTGAGGTCAAGGAGGTCGAGACCAGCCTGAGCAAGAGCGAGGCCCTGTCTCTACTAAAAATAGAAAAATTAACCGGGTATGGTGGTGCGTGCCTGTAGTCCCAGCTACTTGGGAGGCTGAGGCAGGAGGATTGCTTGAACACGGGAGTTTGAGGTTGCAGTGAGCTATGATGACACCACTGCACTGTAGCCAGGGCAACAGAGCAAGACTTTGTCTCAAAAAAAAAAAAAAGATATTGCAAGTGATGTATTTGCATGACAGCAATTCTCTTAATTTCTTGTATTATTCTTTAAATCTTACATTATTCCAGTGGATGCTTGTCTTAGCTCATTTGGGCTACTATAACAAAGTACCATAGACCGTGTCACTTATAAGTAACAGAAATTTATTTCTCACTGTTCTGGAGGCTGGAAGTCCAAGGTCAAGGTGCCATCATGGTTGGGTTCTGGTAAGAATCCTCTTCCAGGTGGCAGGCTGCCAACTTCTCATTGTATCCTCATTTGGTGGAAAAGAACAAGGGAACGCTCTGGGTCCTCTTTTATAAGGGCACTAATCCCACTCCTGAGTGCTCTGCCCTCATGACCTTATCATTTCCCAAGGACCCACCTCCAAACGCCAACACCTTGGGGGTTAGGGTTTCAACATATGCATTTTGGGGGACATAAATATTCAGACCATAGAATGCCTTTATTAGACCATAGATTCCCTTCACTGGCCAGCATACCCCTCCCACAGCTGCTGTGAGTGTCGACTGCTAACATCACGCAGTTGCTCCTCTTCTTCAGAGAACTGCGCTCAGCCGAACACAAGCCATTCTAGGTGGGAGTTTATGCCTCATACTTCCACCCAGGGGCAGCCCACAGCCAAAGCCCGCAGCTCACTCTCCCACAGAGAGTAGGAAAGACTGATTCCCTTGCCTCAAGGCAGTACCAAATCTGTGGTACAAGTCACACTCCAGAGCTTCCTGTGTGATCAGGCTGAGGCTACACTCCAGCTGGGCTGACATCCTCACTTAGCTCCTCCCCCAGCCCTATCCTGCTCCCCTCACTGTCCTTCTCCTGAGAGCCTCGCTCAATAACATACATGCACCCAAATCTCTTTCTCAGGCTCTAGGTGTAGGTAACTTGACCTAACATAATTATTCAACTTGTCACATTCATTTATCTCTATGTTGTAAGACCCTTGAGAATAAGGACCATCCATGTTGTGGTCCATCCCTAATTTTAATATTATTTTTTATGTGTATGCAGTGCTTTTTCTTTATTTTCTTTTTAAATTTTTTTAAATTTCAAAATATTAAGGAGGTACAAATAGTTCTGTTACATGGATACATTGTATAATGCTGAAGTCAGGGCTTTTAGTGTGCCTGTCACCAGAATAGTGTTCATTGTACCCAATATGTAAGTTTTTATCCCTTGCCCCTGTCCAACATTCTCCCCTTCTTGGTTTCCAATGTCCTTTACATCTCTTTGTGCCTGTGGGTACCCATGATTTAGCTCCCACTTACTAGTGAGAATATGTGGTGTTTGTTTTTCCATTCCTGAGAGAATTCATTTAGGATAATAGTATCCCGTTCCATCCAAGTTACCGCAAAAGACATTACTTCATTCCTTTTTATGGCTGAGTAGTGCTCCATGGTGTGTGTGTATATATATGAGGTCTGTCTGGAAAGTATCCAGCCATGTAACATTATATATTATATTAACAATGGCTGGATACTTTCTGACAGACCTCGTGTGTGTGTGTGTGTGTGTGTGTGTGTATACATACCATATTTTTAAAATCTACTCCTCAGTTAATAGGCATTTAGGTTGATTTCATATCTTTGCAATTGTGAATTGTGCTGTGACAAACATTTGGGTGTAGATGCCTTTTTGATAAAATGACTTCTTTTCCTTTGGGTAGATACCCAGTAGTAAGATTGCTGGATCAAATGGTAGGTCTACTTTTAGCTCTTTGAGGAATCTCCATACTGTTTTCCATAGAGGTTGTACTAGTTTACAGTCTCACCAACAGTGTATAAGCATTCCTATTTCTCTGCATCCACACCAGCATCCATTGTTTTTTGACTTTTTAGTAATGGGCATTCTGACAGGAGTAAGGTGGTTTCTCACTGTGGTTTTAATTTGCATTTCCCTGATTAGTGATGTTGAACATTTTTTCACATGTTTGTTAGCCATTTGTCTATCTTCTTTGGAAAAAGTTCTGTTCATGTCTTTTGCTCACTTTTTGATGGGGTTTTTTGTTTTTTTCTTGTTGATTTGATTGGATTCTTTGTAGATTCTGAACATTAGTCCTTTGTAGGATGGGTAGTTTATGAATATTTTCTCCCATTCTGGAGGTTGTCTATTTTCTCTGTTGATTATTTCATTTGCTGTGCAGAAGCTTTTAAAATTTAATCAAGTCCCCTTTATTTATTTTTGTTATTGCTGCATTTGCCTTTGAAGTCTTAGTCATAAATTCTTTGCCTAGGCTGATGTCTAGAAGAGTTTTTCCTACATTTTCCTCTAGAATTTTTATGGTTTCATGTCTTACATTTAAGTCTTTTATCCACCTTGAATTAATTTTTGTGTATGGTGAGAAATAGGGGTCCTGTGTTATTCTTCTACACATGGCTATCCAATTTTCTCAGCACTATTTATTGAATAGGGGATCTTTTCCCCAGTGTGTGTTTTTGTCTGCTTCATCAAAAATGAGTAGGTCATAGCTATGTGGTTTTATTTCTGGGTTCTCTATTCTGTTTCATTGGTCTATGTCTCTACTTTTATACCAATACCATGCTCCTTTGGTTACTATAGCCTTTGAAGTCAGGTAATATGATGCCTCTAGATTTGTTCTTTTTGCTTAAGATTGCTTTGGCTATTTGGGCTCTTTTTTGGTTCCACCAAAAGACTCCTAGAATTGATAAATAAATTCAGCAAAGTCTCAGGTTACAAAATCAATGTACCCAAATCAGTAGCATTTCTATATCTAATAACAGTCAAGCTGAGAGTCAAATAAAGGACTCAATACCATTTACAACAGCTACAAAGAAAATAAAATACTTAGGAATATGCTTAACCAAGGAGGTGAAAGATCTCTATGAGGAGAACCACAAAATACTGGTGAAAGAAATCACAGATGACACAAACAAATGGAAAACATCCCATGGTCATGGATTGCTAGAATCAACATTGGTAAAATGTCCATACTGCCCAAAGTGATTTACAGATTCAATGCAATTCTCATCAAAATACTAGTGTCATATTTCACAGAGCTAGAAAACATAATACTATGCAGTGCTTTTTCAACTGCCTCGAGAAGGCAAGACCATATCTTCTATTGTAGTATTTCTCAAACTTCAACGTTCATATAGATCCCCTGGATATGTTATCAAAATAACCTACCTCAGTAGGCCAAAGTTGAGGCCTGAGATCTGTATTTCTAAGAAGTTCCCAGGTGATGCCAATGTTGTAGGTCTATAGACCACACTTTCAGTAGCAAGTTCTACTATATACCAATTATTTTAAATCACCGACAGAATTTAGTAGCATGCTTTCTACCCAGTAAGCACTCAGCAAATGTTTGTTGTTGGATTATAAACTAATTGAAAAACATAGGAATTGAAGGCATTTTGATTGAAAATGAAGCTGATTTAAACAATATGTTCCCTAAATATAGATTTTCTGTCCTACATGAATGGCTTTCAGTGAAAGTTACTAAGGCAGGCAGTTTTTCTAAACTTTCTAGATAACCTGCAATAGAAATATTTCCTGGACCTAATTTCTTCTGTTCTAGGAACCAGAGCTAAGGGGCCAATTAGTAACAGGCCAGTAATTTCAGATATGCCAACAGAAATTGAAAATGGGAATTTTGCGAAGAATTAGAATGTGGTTTCTTATTTGGCATGGAAAATTTAATGTCCACACTGGGCCTCAGCTTCTGAGTGTAATCTTAAAGTCACTCACACTTGATTTATCTCTGTAGAAAGGATAATGGCTGCAGTCAGGCTTCTGCTGGGATGTGCATTCCAGGTCATAGTGCGGTGGGTGGCTTCATCCCAGGGCTCACAGCTCAGCTGTCCTTCTGGCATTAAATCCTATTAATTATAGAGGAGACACCAATCAATCTGTTGTTCTGGAATTCTGCAGTATCTTTCATCAAAGAGTATGAGTTCTTTAGTTTTAGCATCAGGTCTTTCTTTTGGAACAAAGATTTGTTCTCATTATGTTTTTCTCCGAGAGTGAGAAAAACTATGTAAGCCTGATAAATCCTGATGCCCTTACACTGAAAGTGTATAAAGCAGCACAACCTATTTAGTATAAAGATGCAGTTTTCAATTCTGGGTGCATCAGAATTGCCTGGAGACCTATGTGAAAATACAGTTTTAGTAGGTCTGGGGCAGGGGTCAGGCATCTCCAGTTTCAATAAAGCTCTCCAGGGGATTCTGATGTGCAAGGTTAAACATCATTGGTGTAAAGTGCTAATTCTCAAATTTTCCTGTGCATCAGAAACATCTGGAGGGATTTTAAAAACATAGATACCTGAGCCCTACTCCAACTGTTTTGACTCAAGAGGTCTGGGGAGGATAATTTGCATTTCTAACAAGCTTAGGTGATGCTGATGTTGCTTGTTTGTGGATTACACTTTATGTAGCAATGCTATAGCTGCATATTAGAATTGCCTGCAGAGATTTTCAAGTCCCCATACTCAGGATGAGTACCAGCATTTATGAGGGTGGGACCAAGGCATCAGTGTTTTTTAAAATTGGTGATTTCAGTGGGTAGTTAAGGCTGAAAACCACCAGTGAAGAGCAATATGAGGTCAGTCTTCCCCTTCACTTGTAGAGAGTGCCCCCTGTGGAAACACGGAATGGTGAAAGGCATCAGCTTTATGATAGACAAACACAGGTCCAAATCCTGACTCTGCCATTCAATAGGGTGGCAGTGGGGGTGGGAGTGGGAGTGGGTGGGTGCATATTACATAATCCATCTAAGCCTCAACATCCTCACCTATAAAATGGGTATTATATCAGTAGAACTTTCCTCAAAGAAATGAGATCATGAATAAAAACTTTTGGCACAAAGGCTGATACACAGTAAGTTCTCAATAAATGCACATGGGTATTACTGTGTCATCATTATTATCATGTTGCCAATACATAAGGAATTTTACTGAGAATATCCCTTTACCACTCAGAATGCTTCTCCCAACTACTTGCTTAAGATGTTCTTTATTTCAGAGAGTCTATGTTGTGGGTGTTTTGGGGGTTGGGGGTTGTTCTTCAGCATTATTTTACATGTAGACAAATAGCACATTTAACTTTAAGTGTGAATATTCTCTCTGTGACTATGTTTCTCAGATAATTTTCTGATGGCAAGTTTTAAGGAGAAAAAGGGTATAGACTGAAAATCTTGGAGTTATAGCACATCTGAATAGGAGGGCAACTACTTTCAAGGAAAAAAAAATGGCCCCAACCATTCACCCTTTCCTGCATCTACACTTTGCAATGTGCTTGTGCGGTTCTTTCCATCAAGAGGACAGATCTTGGATCTGGGCTGCCTTGTGACTTGCTTTGGCCAATAGAATGTGGTGGGAATGATTGGGAGTAAGTTCTGAGCTGTGGCCTCAAGAACCATCGCACACTTCTGTTCTCTCTTCTGCTCTTTCGTCTTCATCATGAAATCATGCTGGGCTAGCCTCCTGGAGTATGAGGCATGGGGAGCTCAGCCATGGCAGCCCAGTCGTCCCGACTGAGGACACAGACACGTGAAAGAACCCAGCCAAGATCAACAAAGTCTCCTGGCCAACACACTGCTCACAACAGACAGTAAACAGCTCAGATTAGCAGAACCACCTAGCCAACCCATAGAATTAGAAGAAATAAAAAATGGTGTTTGTTTTAACCCATTAGGTTGTGGGGTGGTTTATTACATGGCTCTAGCTAACTGACATAGAAGACTGAATGAAAAGAAAGAAAAAAAAAAATGAGTGAAGATGATGGACACTGGGAGAAATGGAAGCCATGCTTCATTACTTCAAAAAACTTTGTTTAGGGTTGGTCTTCTGGGCATATTACATGTAAATGAATCAGCATTTGTTTACTTTCACAAAAATAAATTATATCTCATGGAGAATTTGGGATTCAATTTTTCTGGTCATTAATTTGGAAAATAGAATAGTTGTGTGTGTGCGTGTGTGAGTGTGTGTGTATGTTTTAAATTTAACCAATAGTCTGTAGACAAACCCCAGAAGTCTCCAGGAGGGAAGACCTCCTGATAGATTCTGTTCCAGATAAGAGCCAGATGACATTTCTAGTGTGTAGGTCACAGTCAAGGCTAAAGTAACAATAGAGATGCTGGTTTCCCATTTTAGGTTTAATAAGGTTTAGCAGAAGCTACGAGTTACAGGCCTATCTACAAAGTCATTCTAAGTAGTGAATATTAAGGAAAGAGGGCAGCAAGGAAACTACTAATTTTGCTTTTTAAAAAAGAAACTTCTTCCCAGGACACAGACCATTTATCTTCATAGAGTTATTGGCAGACCCACAAAGAAAGGTGCTCTGCGGTCATGAGCTAGTGGCACTGTGCACTTACCAGTGCTGAAATCCCAGATGATCTGATCCACCCCTCAACAGAGATAATTAGAACCATCAACATCCTTCTGCAACAGAATCCTTTTGTGAAATGTGCTTTAATTGTTCAACTCTGTGAGACTTAAGTGCCCAAGAATGTATAATCTCATTATTCTCACAAAATTAAGTTGGTGTTTAATTTCTTTAAAGCATCCAACTAAATTCGGCAAACAAGCTTATTGATGGCAATTTGACACAGGAAATATTCCATTTTGAGATGTCTGTGTGTGGGATTTGATTTAGAAATTTGCGATCCACAACGTGGAAGACAGGGACAAGTAAAAAATAAAATTGCTCTCTTAGATTAGTTTGATCACAATGCCTATGACAAGAACGCCTCAACTCCAGGAGTCAGTGATTACTGGACAGGTGATTTCTAGGTTATAATGGATATTTGCTGAGCATCTTCTGTATGTAATGGGACTCTATGGGAGTCAAAGTGATTGAGAAACATTCCCTGTCTTTAGAAAAAGGTTATATTAGAGGGGTCAATATTAGAAGGAAAATCAGACAAGGTAATAAACAGTTGAACTACTGTACAAAATACTGTTAGAGGTGAAGGGCAGAGGGCTGGACTGCAAAAGGGGCAGAATTAAGAAAATGGTCACTTGGATGTTAAAACTGCTTTTGAAGGAAGAGTAATGAATTTGTCTACCAGAAAAGTTGGAGGAGACCACTTCTGGTGAGAGAAAGAACTTGTGCAATATTATGATGCCATGATGGACCTTCATATAGTTGGGAGACAGAGACAGCAATTTCTTTGGTATGGGTGGAAGTCAGGCTCACTGGGGAGGGCAGGAGGAAATGCAGCTGGAGAATCAGGTGTGGGTTAGATGGTGCATGATCTGGGATGCAATGATAAGGATTTTATCCTGGAAGAAATGGGAAGTAAAGCTAGAGACAGGGAGGGCATTTAATGGAATATGGTGGTAGTCTATATCACAGACGTTGAGAATCTGAGATAAGGTATTGTGCTGCTGGTTGTCAGAAAGCAGATCCTGGGTAGAAGATTTGTGTGCAAGTGATTTATGAAGGCAGTGCTTTCAACAGAATGTGTAAGGGAGTTTAGGAAACAAAACAGAGAAGGAGAAAAAGTCAAGCGAGGGTATGAGTTCAGGAACAGTCTCCACCTTAGCCTGGTCCCAATATGAGCTCTGTAGCATGAATTGCACCTCACTCTTTACTCCACACTGGTAAGCCATTGGCTAGAGTCCATCCTCAGAGAGACAAAAACTCTTAGGCACTTCTGGCTCACTCTATGCTGTTTCCATGCCCAAGGACAATCCTCTGAAGGTCAAAGGTATAACCTTTTAATGGCAAGAGAGTAGAAGGCAGGCAATGGTGGCACCAAGTTGGTAAAAAGACCCTAGGGAATTTGGACAGGGTACCAACAGTATCTACCATACAGTGTTATGGTTACAGTGATAGTGGAAAAAGGAGACATAAAACAATAGTTTCCAAACTGTGTTTCTAAGAACACTTAATTCTGTGAAATTTCTGTGAGTATTAGCAATAGGAACAGTGGTTGTAAGTTTGAAAGTTACTGGGTTAAACAAAATTAAAGATATTGTTTACTGCAGTAATTCTCAGATCCTTTGATGCCTCAAGAGGCAAATAAAATATAAAGCATGTTCAAGTTTATTTAGCCACAGAACACATTTGGAAATGCTTGATTTGGGAAATACTAGGAGTTTGCACTGAGTGAACTAAGGGGATTACTATAAATGATGAAGGTGAGGACAGTGTCTGGAATTATTCCTGTGTTTCTGACTTGGATAGTGAGATAGTAGGACAGGCTGGGGGGCGGAGAGGGTGGTGAGATGACAAGTTCAATTTTGGACTTATGGGGTTTAACATCTCTATAGGAAGAAAAGAAATATGTGCTGGGGATTTGCCTTTGGGAGGTATAAAGTAAGTCAAATTTGTAGATGAAATCACTCAGGATGAGGGTATAGGCTGCAGGGGGAGAAAAGGTCTGAGGATGGACACTCAGAAGACACCAAGGTTTAATCGGAGGGGATAAAAGCAGCTCACACAGGAAATTGATAAGGAATATTTGGAAATATTAGAGGAGAACCAAGGATGAAGAGGTCTTGTAACCTAAGAGCTAAAACTTTTATTTTTGGTTTGCAAATTCAATGGTTTGTAATCTGTGCAAAAGGGCATTAGTGGAATATTGCTTACGTGCGCCATATTGTAGAGGGTAGAAAATCTAAGAAAGGTGAGCAAATGGAGTAACTCCTCTGCAAATAAGTGATGGAAAGGAAAGTGGGGGTGGGTGAGTAAAGGGATGAAAGAGAGTTTCTTTAGATGGAGAAAGTTGAGTGTGTGCAGACACTGAGGGAAAGGAGATTTTTAGAGAACAGATAGCTGAAAATTTAGAACTGAAAATGAGTGATTAATGGCACAAGGTTTTCTAAGTGTGCAAATTAAAGAATTAACTTTAGGAAAGCAGTTAGAAATATGGTGATAATGGACTGGGGTGATTGTTATGGTATGGGAGTAGTAAAATAGTTACAAATAATTTCTTGGTTTCATTTGTAGGCACCAGGAATTATCCTCTGAGAGTGCGGTAGGTCTTTATTCATTCCTCAGATGTTTATTGACTGTCTAAAATGTGCCAGGCACTGTGCTAGGCACCGGGGCTGGGAGGACTGGACAGCATCTGATGTAGATATAATTATGTCTCTTGCCCTCAAGTAGCAGAAATTTCTGAAGGAGAAGCAGACTTTATTGAGGGGACTGTGAAGGTTTGGAGTAGAAGAGCATTGATCAAGGACATGTAATAGGATTATTGGATATCATGAGCACCCTGATGAGTGGCATAAATGCTCATCACCAAGTACCTTTCTCCAGTGGTACAGTGTAGCACCTTGGCAGGAAGTAAGAGAATGCAGGTGTGAATGGAAACTAGGTTTGGGATTTTGCAACATGGGTTGATGGAATTATAAATAGGATATGGGAGATGGTTAAAAAGGTGAAAAATAAATGGGGTCCCAGCAGGACAGGCAGAAAGCAGGAAGGTATCAAAGGCCAGCAGAATGACAGGGACAAAGGACTGATGTTGAAAGGGTTAGGGAGCATAAACTTTAATATTGTAGTCAGGGAATAGGATTATAGAGGTAGATCAACTTCAGTTCTTGGTATTGTCATGGAAATGTGTGAATGAAACTTAGTGGAGGTGATGGTCATTGGAACTGAGGAGTTTACAGAACTGAAAAGTTCAGACATCAATGTCAACTGTGATGATGGCAAGAGTTGGAGCCAGGGTTAAGATCACAGATCAATTGCCAAGGCTTTCAAGAATGAATGAATGAGTGAATGGGTCTGTCCCACTGGACTCCAAGAATACTAAATTTAAGGCTAAACCAGACATGCACATCCAGGACCCAATAGTTAGTGTGAAATGCTTTCCTGATTTGCCAAGCAGTAGGCAAGGAATAATTTTCCACTCAGTAAAACCAGCTTCATGCATATTCAAAAACACACTTTCTTTCCTCCTGTGTTGTCTGAGTTAAAAAAACTCTCAGAATGTTTGAAATCCTTCCCCCATTGTCTGAAAGTGATAGGCGTGGGTCTGCTGAGGGATATGAAATACCCACCTTAAGCCATGGAGGTTAGATAGCATTCAGATTCCATTCCAGTTCCTCATAGACAACCAGTACTGCTGTACACACAAGGGAGGCTCATCAAATGAAATGACTTGACCCATGTGTCAAAACAAGGCAAGGAAACGTCCCCCATCTGAGATAGATGTCTGGTTTACTCTTCACCAACATAATCTTCATTTCCTCAGGAAATACCAGATGCTTGGCATTCTGTCAGAACCCAATGGTTCAGACACATAAATTAACACAGCATGGGGCAGGGTACACCAAATATTAATATATACCACATGGAATAAGGGGAATAGTGACCTGTTTATTGCTTCCTGATATTGATACTTGTTTATAACTCTCAGAAATATCTTCAAGGTGCTCCCTGCCATCCTTTCCCATCCAGTCTGCAGGCCATTTCTCCAAATGCCTATCACAGCAAGCAAATCCTTTGATTGGTTCAACTAAATTCTGTGACAACACAACCTAGGAAGTGTGGACCTTGGGTCCTGTGATTTTTTAATATTATCTTTGATCTTTGCAATAACCCTGAAAGGTGGGCATTATTACCTCAGTTTTTCAAATGAATGAATTGAGGCTTAGGGATAAAATTTCTCACCCAACAGAAATACCACCAGTAGTTTTGGGGCTGTGATCTGAGCCCAGGTCAGGCCAGTGGCAAAGCTGGTGCTCTTTCCAAAATGCCTGCTGGCCTCAGAAACTCTACTGAAACTACAACCTTTTAGATTTCATTCGAATGTCTTGAGAAAGAAGGTTGCTTACTGCCTGCATTCCAGGGACGCCAATTTTTGGTTTCTGGTTGATTCCACATCAGCATAGCCATCTTCTCATCATCTTAAACTGTATTCTACAGTCAAGAGGGGTGCAGGAGGATAAATGAGCTAGTCCTTGCTCCTTCCAGATTCAAGATTCATGAGGGATCCTGGACAGTCCCTCTCTAGTAGCAATGCCCTCTACCCCTGACCTCCGACTTTCCCCACAAAGTAGTTGCTACTATAGCTCTATAAGCTCTAAGGAACAGAAGCAAAAACAATGTACAAATAAGCAAAAAGTCCAATTTCATCCACTGTTTCCTCCTATATAACCAATTGACTCCCAACAGCAAATTTATGGTATACAGTGTACTACCATGACACAGGTTGGAAATAGTTAATGATTTCTTAACATGATGGGAGAAAATATTTTTTCGTATCATGTTAGTGTGCGAGTCAAACACTGTAAGAATTTAACACATGTCAGGAGATTCTAGTAGGTGGCCACCATGAATGTTTCTCCAGCCACCAGCCATGGAATAAAAAAGGTAACAAGAAAAGTTTACATTTGCCTTATTGCCTTTGTGTTACAGCAAATTGTAAATAAATTTAGAAAGCTAGTGGAGTTATTATTAAGTTTTTCAGTGATGCCCTTTCATAGAGGGGACAGCATAAAATAGAATGTCCCTATGATATACATGGCTCTACTCCCAGAGCCTCTAGCTTAGCAAAACTTTCTCTGCTTCTCATGGAAGCTGATGTTGATTTATCTGCTTGGAGTGCAGTGCAGTAAAATTAGTTTTAAACTGAGAAAAACTTTCAATTCAAAAGCCAACACCTAAATAAATAAATATATAGATGGGAGCTCTTTGATATGCAGCTTGATATGAGAAGGGATAGGACAGAGTTTGGGAAGAGATCTCCCTGGTGTGACAAGAATGACTTTGAAGAGTTGATTTCTTTAGGGAAAAAAGTCCCACTGAAAAATAGTTTCATCTCCTGAAGATCAAAGGTAAAGAGAATCATCATAATTTCATAAGCTTGTCTTAGCTTGGATTTTTTTCTTGCCACATGCAGATAGAAATGGACTGTTTTGGAAGAATGGCCTATGTCCTGGAGATTCCAGAGCCCTCAACTCCAAAATTCTACATTATTTTTTTCTCTACCTAGAATGAACATATTAGTCTCAAAATCTGATATGTTTTCCATTTTATGAAAAATAATACTTTAAAACCCACTGTATCCATCATGGTTTAATCAGAGAAGCAGAACCACTAGGATTTTGTACACATATAAAACATATATTTATATAATATATGGATTTGTTACAGGGATTTGATCTGTAACAGCTCATTCAACAGTCTCTGTGAGTGTGTTGTTTTTGCATCTTATGCAGGAGCTTGAGTCCTCAGGGCAGGTAGGTGAGAGGGAAAGACAGATGTATTCTTCCTATTAGAGTTGTTCTTCATATTAAAGATCAGATTTGATTGGGCATGACAGATTTTATTTTCCCAAGATGTCCACACCTATGTCCACACCTAGGCCCACACTTATGTCTTCCACCTCACCTGCTCTTTTTACAATAAGACACTAACACTCCTTTTTTGAGAGGTGGGAACCATGTTCTTTCCCCTTGAAACTGGTGGGCCTATGTTTATAACAGAATTGATGCCATATGACTTCTGAAGCAAGGACAAAAAAAGCAATGTAATATTTCTGCCTTGCTCTTTCTCTGTCTTAGGACACACACTTTGGAGCCCCTGAGTTGCCAGTTGAAAGGTCCAACTGCCCAAAGCTGCTGTGGTGAAGGGACTATGTGTGGAGACCATATATTTGGAAAGAGATGCCCAGAGAGCTTCATCTGTCCCAGCCCTTAGTTGCTGGAGTTCAGACATGTAAGTGAATAAGCCTGGATGATCCCAGCACCCAGCCTTGGACTGCCGCAGTGCCCAGGTGGGCTGATACCACTTGGAGCCAGTCTTCAAGTCTCCTGGATCAAGACCCAGACCTTGTTGAGCAGAGATGAACTGTCCTCAGAATGCTCTTGGTCTGAATTCCTGACCCACAGAATCCATGCAAATGTTGGAATTTTGTTTTACACCACTAAGTATTAGGGATAATTTGTTATACAATTAAGGAATTTTAAGGAATTTGGAGATACAGGGAGAATATAGGTTGGTAGAGAAGTTGAAAACACATGTCTAACAAAAGTAGGAGTAATGTAGAATAGTATTAGTAGCAATAGAAGTCGTAGTATTAGTAGTAGTTTCAGTAGTTAGTGGTATTGATAGTAATAGTGGTAAAAGTAGTAGAATTAGTGTAAGTAGTTAAGATATCTAATCTAAGTTAGATATATTCCTTCACCTAATATTTGAAAAACAAAAATGAGGATACTGCTTTTGTTGTCCCCATTTTACAGAGGGGAAACCTGAAGTACAAAGAGATGAAATAACTTGTCCAAAGTGTAAGTAGCAGAGACGGGATAAGGCTCCAGGCAGTCTCTGGCTTCAGGGTCTGTATACTTAATCACTTGAGTACCTGGGGAAAGGTTTGGAGGTAGTAGAAATCTTAAAATTATGAAGACTGATAAAGCATTTATTTAGCACCTAACCCAGACTTTCTACCTGGCACCATACTAAGGGCTTTAAATGAATTGTATTAATAGGCAGTGCAGGTTGGGTGGCTGGAGAAAACTATAAATAAGCCCAGTGGCCTGAAATGGACTCTTTTTAGGGGCAAAAGAGGTTTGAAAAATTACTTTTCCTTAGTCATGAATTTTGGAACATATTTAAAATACTGCAGAATAGAAGTGCCTAAGAAGGTCATCACAAGCCCAATAAGCACAGAAGCAGTCAGGAGCATAACAGAAATAGCAGTGTAGATTTCAAATTAAAACCAAGTGCTCCAAATCGCAGACAATCTATGTGGCACAGAAGCAATTGCTCATGAACGGCCTTTTATTTTAAGCCGACATTCTGAATAACTTCGAATAGCACTGGAACAGAATCCAATAAAGACCCAGCCTGCAGGCCTACTTTAAAAATTATTATTAATATCCAATGGTGCAACATTCATTGTGAATCACTCGTGATAATTTTCAGAGCCAGAATAAATTAAGTTCTTTTTCTCGTTTAGTAGAGCAACCCTCAAAAAATTAAAACAGATGCAAATGCATGGCTTGCCCACGCACATTCTGATTCTGCTATCAGATATTCATCTGACAAATCAAAGCCTTCTCAGGAATTAGCATTTACTGCATGATGAAATCTGAAGTCTGGGAAGATGGAATGAGAATATTTCTCTCTACAATATATGCAATTCTTTTTGATTTTTGTTTTTTGTTTTTAACTTTTACTTAATTGTGATGTTTGATCTCTGCAGTGCCATTTGGATTTAGATTAAATTGTGAACTCGTAGGAAAAAGTGTTGTCCTATTTAATATATTCTCTCCAGCCCTTAACCAGGGATCTCATGCGGGAAAGGACTTGGTATTGAGAAAACAGTGGCTACAGTAGACACAATGACCCTCCCCTCCACAGCCATATTCTCCTTCATCCTTGTAATATTATGTAGATTTTTTCCAGTCCAGCTACGTGCCCAAACCTATGAAATAGAGCTTGATTGATTAGATCCAATCCTGGTTACCCTCTACCTCTTTTCTGTCCTCCACTGAAACTATGGCCAGAAGAGGACATCCAGGAAAGCTTTCTACCCCTAGATAAAAAGATAGTCACTTTGTGCCAACTCACTTCTTCCTTCCTACTTGGCATGCCATGGCAAGGATGTGCTGAGGCAGACCTCTTGCAACCATGAGGAGATAGGCTAGGAAGGAAGGCTGTGGGCTAGAGGATCATTGGAAGTTAGAAAGAGCCTGGGTCCTAGATTGCATCACTGAGAGGCTGAACCTTCCCTAGACCACTCACCTCCAGACATCTTGTTGTCTACCTCCTGACTTCTAATTTTAAGCCACTTTTGGTCAAATTTAATGTTACTTGTGGCCAACCACATCCTATGGGGTATAATAAGGCTCTGAGTATAGAAAGATTTCCAGTGAAACCAAGATTCATGAAATGTGAATAGGAGTTATGTCTCAAAGCTGTACAGCCCTTATAGGTTCTCATGAAATATTAGGGACCTAAAACCTACACCAGGTCTTCTTATAACAACATCTCCACTCCTGGGGCAATTGCCTATATTATCACTTAACTAGGAAGACTTTAGCCTGCAGATCTTCACCCAGGATAGAGTTAATGGAGCCCATCACTCTTAGTATGTTTTGTGGGGATTACTGTCTTTCTGGAAAATGGAAAATGAGGCAGGGGAACCTCAAAATCATTATGAAGATATGGGGAGAGGGAGGAGTGTAATGCAATGGTTAAGACAGTAGAAAACAGACTAAGGGTTTATTTCCAGCTATGCTTTTTGAGATTAGGCAAATTTCTTTATCTCTTTTTGCCTCACTTTTATTCTCTACAAAATGGTAGTAATAGTAATGCTTATTGTATTTGATTTTTGTGAGGATTAAATGAAGTAACTTTCTTAATACAGCACCTAGTACACAATATGAGTTAGCTATGACAACTATCGCTTTAAGAAATCAAAATGAATTTCCCAACCGAGAGGTGATTCTGCAAGAATTAGTCTTTTATTCTTTTATTTCCAGATAAAGAGGGACTCCTCCTCTCCCATTTTCTTTAAGCCCCTGAGATTTGTCCTTGGACACTTTTCCCTGCCCCCTCTTTATCTATGATGAATAGTTAGCTTGACGTGATTTCATCTTTGTAAAAAATAAGAAAAAAAACAGGGATTACTGAGGGCTTTTGCAATATTACTTGTCGTAGTCCTCACCTCCTCCTTGATATAGGCCTCATGGCAACCACTCTTAAATTTGTCCATAGGGCTTCCCTGTGAACCAAAGAAAAAGGTAAAATAAAGCAGTTAGCATTGATTTGTTTTAGGCTCACTGCCTGGTTCTTTATAACTCCCGTGTCTAATTTTGTTTGTGTCCAAATTTGTAAACAGGAAGCTAATGGATCTAATCTGGCCTGCAGATATTTGTGTGTGTGTGTATATATGTGTGTGTTTCAGAACTGCATTTTGTTTATAACTTTTTGTTGTGTAATTTGAATGCTTTTGTGAAACATGCACTCTAATTTAGTTCTACGCAGAAGGTGGTCCAGGATCCTGAAATTAGGAAGGCACATTCCTGGCCAGCCCCAGACCTGCAGGTGGGCCCAGGACCTGTGCTCTAGTCAACGTTCCAGGTGATTCTGATGCATGTTTCAGACTGAGATCCTCTGCTCTCTTTCGCCCCGTTATTTCACATTCTATTCTTGGAATCTCAGTTTTTTTCTTTCCTTCGTGTTGCCTGTAGGTGATTTGACTTTACAATCCCTGGTTTAGACTCTAAACCCTTGACTAATTTTTATTCCTACATTTTCTCTGTACCATTCATAAACTTGCCGTGAACCTACTATATTCATTGCCCTTAGCACAGAGCCAGGCACATTAAGAGACCCCAATCCAGTTAGGAGTCCAAGTAGATCAAGTCACATAATCCCAGAAAGGAGGAAAGGCTTTGGGAGGAAAAAGTGCTAGAAGTTAGAAGAGAAAAGCCCCATTAGGTAAAATTAATCAGAACTGTAAACGTGAAAAGAAAGGGTGTGTGGAATTTGAGGGTGCACAGAAATTTCTGCAACCTGACTAGGCAGATAGTTTTACCTAAAAGTAGGTAAATGGTAGGATCCGTTATCCTCTGAGTCTTTAACACATATTTATTTCAAGAATTTGAGTCTTGCGTCAGCATCTCCACCTTCCTCCTGCACACACACGGATGGAAGACGTAGGTTATTCTCTCGCCTCCTATTCGAATGTTCTTTGAAACACTGCTTTCCCGGCAGCTTCCAATTTTCAAAACAATCTTCCATAGGCCGTAGGGAGCTACCATTGTGTTTTAAAGACATCTCTAATTTAATTATTAAATGGCTGTTAGAAATGATAAAAGTCTCAAATAGCTAAACATACACAGGGAAGATCAAGTGTTTGCCACACAAGCAATCAAACAAATTGATGAACAGGAAGAAAATGACTATGGAACTGTAACTGTCCTATTATTAACTAGTGATCTTCGTATTTTCCTCCAATTAATGCCTAGAATGGGATCTGAGTCAGTCGAAATCTAATTACTGGCATATCACTTTGTTGATGAGAAGCCCTACAACAGTCACTGCTCCTGGAGCATTTTCATGAACTATGCAAAAACCACCCTGTAGGATGTCAGTCACTGCTCTGCCATTAGAAGGCTGTGCTGTACCTAGAACTTTCTGGGGAAATGCACACCTCTTTCCCTGTCACTCTGCTGAGTGAATGTTCTGTCCTTCACAGTCCTTATTCATGTAAAATGAAGACATGTCTCTTATAAAGATTTTTCCAGGAGGTATTCCTACTCGTGGTGCAGTGAGATACTTTGGGATGGTTCCCATAGCATGACTAAGAGTAATTGTGGAGGACCCGACTTCTGTAGCTGGCACCCGTCATCTCATTAAACAAACAAACAAACAAACAAAAATAAGCAAACAAATTACTTTTCATTGAACAAGGGCACTCCTAATTTCCCTGTTCCTTGGGAATAGATCATATAGACATTATCACCTCCGTGATCTAGGACAGGGATCAGCTGACCCCTGGAGTAGAGGAATGAATACTGGCCTTGCCTGATTGTTTCCTCCCGTAGTACGCAACATGGGTGAGTCCAAAGGACCTTTCCCAGAAATACTGCATCAGAAATCATATTCACAACTCCCTCATTAATAGGCTTTTCGGTGTCTGTGTTTCTCCACTCAGTTCTCCCTAGCATGCTCTCAGATTAGCTGCTGTAATATTCTCCATTCACCTCAGCACCTATGCTAACCCACAGGGGAGTTTCTCACCCTATTTCAATGAGAAAATTGAAGCTGGTGGGGAAGCAGATATCTTACCTTCCTGCACCTGCTCTGATGATTTCCCCAATTACACCTTCCTCTTCTTCGTTTCTTCCATCAAATCATTCACCCAGTCCTGGAAAATCTGTCTTTAGTATCTCTAGAATTTACCTACTTCTGCCAAGCCCCTTCGTTGAGGCTATAGATATGAATAGAGGGAGGTACCAGGTGTGGGCAGAGGTTGGGCGGCATCAAGGGGATGAAAGATGTTCCAAAGCATCTGGTACTCAGAACTGTTCATGATCTGAGCTTTGTCTACTTTTCCGGCTGGACCATTTGCCAACTCCCTCATCCTGTGCACACAGTGGCCCACCTTGGCCACCTGCTGGCTTTGCTCTTCTCTACTGGGCTTGCCATGGCTCCAGTTTCCCTTAGACTTCTGTGCTTTCTGCCTGGAGTCCTCGTCTTTGCTTATTAGATTTTACTTTTCCTTCATGACTCAGCTCAGATGTTATCACCTCTGACAAGTCTTCTCTGACCCCCACAGGCTGTCTTAGGTACTCTAATGTTGTGCCACTGAACCTTGGGGTCACCTATTCTAATACGCTTTTGAGACTTTCAACACTCTCTATGATTGTTGCCACTTATCCTGTTGTTATTGTAAGTTCTTTCACCTATACCAGGGTCCATTAGGAGCAAGATCTTGTCTTTTACTTCCCTGGCATCCCTACCACTGTGCACAGGGCCTGCTATGAGATAGGGACTCAATACACAATTCATCGGGAAGTAAGTAGATACGTAGTCAAAATTCCCAACCTGGCAGTATGAACTTGAGAAATTCACTCAATCACTTTGAGTTTTAGGGTTTTTAAACAAATTTCTAAGAGATTTCTAAGCAGCACCATTTGTTTTCCATTTCCCTCTCTAATGACCCAACAAAAAGAAGTTTAGCCTGAAATCATGCATAGAAAACTCCAGTTCAAAAAGAAAGTGGCTTCCTTGACAAGGTAATTGGGGAGGGTTTCTGAGAAGGTCGTGGGATCAGATTCTTTTGAAGAAATGCTCATCTGTCTCGGGTTAGATTAGCAGAAATCTGCATAAAGATTGGGGGACGGATTAGCTCTTTGTAGTCCCAAAGGCCATTTTTATACTCTGAGACTTGAAAGCGATCTTAAAGTTTATTCTAGTTTAACCCAGCACATTTTACAGACAGAAACACAAGTCTCTTGATCTGTAATTTTTTATGTGGATGCTTTTGTAGAATCTTATACCCAATGTGCTATTATCAGCAGTAAACCAAAAAGGCATGCTCCTTAGCAGTGGGGAAAATGAGGAGACTCTATCAAAAATGCTGCCTTTGTAGGTTGTAATTTTTAATGTTCATTTCAAAGGAATGACCATAATAAAAGAATAGGGGCAATGAGAAAGGCTGCAGAATGTTTACTCACTTAAAAAAATTATAGTGTCTGTCTGGAAAACAACATAGATATTTTATCAAAGAAAATGTATTCATCTAGCAAAATGTGGGCTTCTGTAGAGAAGTATAGATTTTCTTACCAACAGACCTTAAAAAAGAGGTGGCTCCCAGGAGCAGAGTGCAGAAGATGCTAATGTCAAGTCATGGGATATGCATTCCTGTCATTTTCCTACAAGGGTTTTTTGAATGTAATCATAGTTATTAGTTGCAATCTTGCACAGGCAATCTAAGCAATGATAGTGGCTCATTGCAAGCCTCTTTACAGATTGCACATGCAGTAAAGCTCCTTCACAAGGTAGTTAGTATTTACATTCCATATAACCTCAAATAATACTACTTTGATTTTTGTACTGATGGATAGCAGACTTTGAACTTGATTCTTATTTTCTATAACTCTCTAATCCTGACACACTGAGGCACTGAGTTTTCTCACCCAGAAACATTTGCTGGTGATTTTTTTTTTTTCCCTGTCATGAAAACACAGAGCACAGAGAACTCACCTTAAATTGCTTGTGAGAAAGTGAGGCATTGGTCCACTTTTCAGCAGATCTTATACTTCTCAAGGCTTGTACATTCTGATTAGTGTGGCTGGGAGGTGGATCCTAAAATAGCTGGTGCCCCTCTGAGTTGTAAGCCTTTACAATAAAACCCCCTGACTTATGGACAACTTGCTGTAGAGAGGCAGTTTAATGCAGTCTCAAAACATAAAATAAAGTAAACTAGGAGATCGTAGTATTGATTTGTAGGTGATTCATTATGGAAAACAGATAAGAATGATTAACAACTAACATGTCACAATTAGGGCTTTTAAAATACTTGAGCATAATTTACTTTTTTAACTAAGGTGAATGTCAGCTCTATGTTTTCATTTACTACATTAATTTATTTAGCAAACAAAAAGAATCATCCCACAGAAAGAAGAACTTTATTTTTTTTTTCTTCCTGAGTTATCCCCAAACCCAAATCAGTGGGTGTCAATGGGATCAAAGATCTGGGGCATCTCTGAGGATTGTTCTCTAATTCAAACCATTTGCAAATCTGAGACATTTTCCAGTGAGTTCTCCCCAGGTAGTTCATTCTTACTGGTAGAATCAGTTAAACACAGGAGTTTAGGCAGTTTGTTCATTGTTCCAATTCTGTTCTGGAATTTCCAGTTGCTATAGGTTCACAATCTGGACAGAGCTCATTTTTTGACCAAGGACAAACAGAGGTAACTGGAATATCACTAACAGCAGCATGTACCAAAATGCTGAAATGGCAACCTTCCCTACTGGGCATCAACAAGACAATCTTTTCCCTGGGCTTTAACCATAGACACTGCATTGCCCTACATTGTTTGATGACTGTGACACATTTTTGGTAATGAGCTCACTAACTATTTTCACCTGAACAGTCCTGTTGGAGCCTCCCCTGTCTCTCTGTTTCTCCGTGCAAGGAGGCACTTCAAGGCAGCTATGCCACTGTTACCTGGGCCCTGTGCTGTGTTGGAGAGGAGCCACAGCTTTGTACCTGTGTTAGTCTTCTTCAGGCTTAGCGGGTATTTCCAGCCTGGCCATTTCTGGCCTCTAGGATACTGTTGCCTACACTGGGTCCTGAGAAATACACAACTGGGCCGGGGTGCGGGGACATTAGATACAGGGCTCTTCCCTCATGTTCTCTGGACTTCAACCTTTTCTACTTCAGGTGCTGCCACCTCCAATGTATGTGATCAACTGAGAGCAGAAAGACAGGGCTTCGGTGCTGATGGATCCCACACTACAGGAACAATGTGGAGTTCAGTGCAAAACATCTACTAAACTTGTATCTCTTATTTTTTAATCAGGGACTTGAAGACTTTAGGTAGGAAGAGAACACTGACACCAATAGCAAGGGAAATTGTGACTATGGAAAGTTTTGAGAAGTTCTTCAATGAGAGGCACTAGCCCTATGTCAGAAGTGGGTTGAAACTGTAGGTCATAGTCAGTGAGAGAATTTTTATATCAGGCCCTCCGTAATCAGGACTAAAACACTAGAGTCATTTTCCCTACTGCCTCCCTAAATATTTTCCCATCTGATTGATAATTGAGTCTGGGGTTTCTGTTTGCCTATTTATCTGTTTCCTCATCAAAAGCTTCAAGCTTCACTGTTTCTGGGAACTGGAACCTTTATTTGTTAAGCCCCTGGGGTAGATGATATACAGATATTTTCTTCTGACTTACGTGTCCAGGTACAGATGAGATATTTGGATCCTAGCTTATATCTAGCTTGGCCATAGAAAGTGAGCCACTCAAAAACCAAATGGATGTGTAACTGCCATGTCATCTGGTTGAGAATCCCTTTCATCTCTTGTTTTTCTGTCTCCTTAGCAGAATCAAGGCTGCTTGGCTATTTTGGTTAAATACATACACTTCCCAAGCAAAGTCATTTGCTATGAAGCAGATGAATATTGGAAATTTTCACTGAAAAAAGTATTAAAGATGAAATCTAATCAGTATATAATGGTAGAACTGCATTTATGATTCTGGAAATAAAGAATGATTTTGGCTTGTGGAGCCCTGCTCTGCTATACTTCATGTTCTGCCTCACAGGGGCAAGTGAGGTTCCTGTGGAAAGGTCCTAGTGTCCATGAGATTGGCTGAAACATCACTATGAATATGAGCAGCTTTGAGGGTTGGAAACTCTGATCATCTGCCAAGGTTCTCCACAGGCAGGAGAAAAGTAATCAATTTGTGAGAATGAAGTTTAAGATGTGGAATAAAGCTAGACTCTTCAATCTTGAGATGAGCAGATACACCTCTCCCCCCCCATCTTGGGGGTTTTCCAATTAAATCAAGGCCGTTTTTGGCTTTATCTTTTCAGGCGAAGGTGAAACTGGCACTGATATTCTTCTGAACTCCCTTCAAGGTTGAAAATATGAATAGCACAGCCCCATCTTTATTATTGGTGTCCTTATGAGCCAAATGGATGCTGCAGAATAATATTCTAATATGTGTTTCTTTGTCTCCTGATATAATCCCTTACACTAGTCTTTAAATTGGTGCCATGTGTAGCACTGATACACTGACTTACTCCATGATATTAAAAGACTAAGACTGTGGTCTCTTACAGAAAAAACTGAACAATACAAAGCATTTGCTTAGCCCATCCCAGCACCAGAAGTGCCTCAAAAACATTCTGCCTACTGGTCTATGTGACTATGCTCTGGTATTCAATGGCTGGTTTTGCTGAGTCACTAAACCTGGAAGGAAAACATTTACTTACCTCTCCACTACCACCTCTTCCACTCTTTGAAACTCCAAAGAGTGTAACAATAAAGGAACACTCTGATGTTCAACTCCATTGTGATGGGAGCTCCTAAACTTTCATAGAGCTGTAGAATCTTCAGCTGGAGGAGGCACTGGGCATGGTGAAGTTCAGATGTCCTGTTACAGATGAAGATAGCATGATTTAGAAAAGCTACTGGACACATTTGTGAGGCCCTTGAGGTTGAAGAGCTATAAGATATTTTATTCTAACCTAAGATACTTGTCAGATATTTATATATTTTATATATAAATATGAATATAAATGTGAATACAAATATAAATAAATAGATCTAGTATTGAGTGAAACTTTTCCTGATGAGACAAAATTGTAGCTAATTCCCAAAGCTGAAAAGGACAAATGAAATGTGATGTCCCATTGTTTTTTTGGGGGGAAGTTCTGTGTTCATAAGAGTTTTTCCTTTTCCCTAGGTTCCTCTTGAAGTAGATTCTGCATGTAGGTGGTTTCTTTGAGATGTGATCCCAGGAAATCCCAATAGGCAAGTGAGAAAGTAAGAAAGGAAACAGAAGGAAACCCAACAAAGAGTGTGTTGTGGAGCAGCTCACCCTTGAAAACAATTGAGTCTTGATCTTGCTGAGGAAATCCAGGAGACAGTATAGAATATACCTCTGATTTGTCCCACATTAGGGGTGTAAAAGTGAAGTATTTATATTCTGTCTTCTCATTTCTGAGGGCTGTTGCCAGTGGTCTCAGCATCTTAGCATTTCTGGTCTGCATTGCAGGAGGCTGAAAGAAAGCCCTCAGGTGAGAGTCAGATACAGGAAGATGCTGTGGATGGACATGTACTGGAATGGTGGTAGCCAAAGAGATGAAGCTGGGGCACTTACAGCATCTGCTATAATTCTCCTACTATGACAGAGGGGAGATGTGACCTCTTGATCTCTAAGGCTAAGTGTTGGGACCCACCTAGAGAAGACTTGTGAAGTCTTGGGCTGCTATAAGAAAGGGAGGCTGATACCATCTCAGGATGGATATTTACCAAAGGTTGGAATCTGCAGAAACTTTCTGATTGGAGTAGAGTTTGTTGTCAGAGTTCAGGGAAGTTCTTGACATAGGTTGTCTGGAGTTTGGCATTGTGCATGAATATAGGGTCCAGTGTCCTTTTGTAGTCCAGTGATTTATGAAGGCAGGAGTCCATCCAAAGTGTTCCATGCAGCAGGCTTGGAAAGCATTGTGTAGGACTGTAGTTTTCTGTAATCCTTGGAGAGTAAGAACAAGGACTTTAACAGTTCTAATGGCTCCATGTGTAAGATCATGAAGGTTAATCGCGGTATAGGAGTTGTGGGGATTCTGATTAAGTAGTGGGATCCCTACCATGGAAAAGAGTAAGGATCATGAACAGACCAGTGGCAGAGCCAAATGAAGACTCAGCCACCTCTCTCTGGGAAAGGTTCCCACAGAAGAGCCAGGGCAAACCTGAGCATGACCTCAGGAAAACCACAGATCCAGATCCCTCCTGGAAGACCAGCTCTATCCGATGGAGACAGAGCCACAGAGCCAAGAAGGATACACCTCCCCACCAACAATTACAATGACTGCATTCAGTCAGCAAACAGAAAGTTGCTGTTTCCCTTTTCCACTGGAGGAATTAGAATCTAGAAGACTTAAGGGAAGGAGAGGTCTTTACACAGGTTATGAACATGAAATATTAAACCAGCTTAGATTAAGTTTTAAAAATTGAAACTAATTAGACCAGTTATAAAAATGAGCCAAAATTTCAATGGGGTAGGAAAAGGATTTAAAGGGTTATGTTTCATAGAGTTACTTAAAATAAAAAGGAAGTGTTTTTATGTTTTATCACTCTCTAGAACATCAGCTTTATGAGGACAGTGATTCTATTTTGTCCAGTACTGTTTTATACATTTCTAAAATAGTATCTGTACATAGTAAATGTTTACAAGATGTTCGCTGAATGAATGAATATATATTCCCCAATGAGTTTATATTATATTAACTGTTTGTAGGACCAGACGAATCAACCAAAATGTAACTATCAATATTAAAGATAAAAACGTTGATATGGGCAGATGAAGAGAAGTTGGTTAATGGATACAAAAATACAGTTAGATAGAAGGAATAAGTTCTAGTAGTTGATAGTATAGTAGGGAAATTATAGTTAACAATAATTTATTGTATATTTCAAAATAGCTGGAAGAGAAGAATTGTAATGTTCCCAATACAAAGAAAAGATAAGTGTTGGAGGTGATGAATGTTCCAATTACCCTGACTTGATCATTATACATTGTATACATGTATCAAAATATGTACAACTATGATATATCAGTACACAACACAAAAAATAAAATAAAATTTAAATGAATTAAAATCTTTTTTCAAAAAGTTGCTATGCATCAGTGCTTCTGGTATTTCTGTCTCTAAGCTCATAGTATTTTCTTTCTTGTCTACTCCTCAGCCAAACTGACCTTCCTTCTGACTCTTGGACTGTCCCACCTTCTTTCTGCCTGGCCTTTTACTGCATCCTCTACCTGGACTCTTTTCCAAAGATCTTGGCAAAGCTCACCCCTTCTCAATTTTCTAGTTTTGTCCAAATGTTAAATATTTCTTCCAATAGACTCTCCATACCCATGTTCTAACTCATTATCCTGTATTATGTATTTGCTCCACAGTACTCCTGATGTATTCTATTTCTAAAATTGTTTACTTGGTTAAACTCTGCCATTTCCACTAGAAGTTAAGTTCCATGAGAAGAGAAACATTTTCTGCCTTGCTGCCACTGTTTTTCCCTTGCATAAACCAGTTCCTTGAGCAGAGAAGGTAGCTTGGTTTGAATACATGGAAACAAGAACTTGGGTCCAGGTAATTTCTTTGGGATGTAACCCAGGATGCAGAGGTGAGGGATTGGGAAAGAGAGAGAGGGAAGAGAAGGCAGCCAATAAAGCGTGTGCTGTTGAGTAGGTCTCCACCTTGTGCAATAAGAGCTTAACCCCACTGGGAATATGCTGGAAGATGGTGTGGGACACACTACAGAATTTTTCCACTGAGGCAGGGAGAAGTTGAAGTCTTTATCCACCTGTTCCCACCTCTTATTGGTTGATGCTTGCTACAGGGGACATTAATTCCTCACTACTTCTGGTCTACCTCTCAGCCCATGCCTACAGCCAGAGAAAGCCTTTAAACAGAGGGTCCCAGATACATACAGTGGGAATTTTTAAATGAATCTACAGACAACCTCCAGGGAAGGCCAAGGGGTTATGGCAGTGCATTGACATATCTACTCGAGTAGGTATTGAGTAAATGTTGAATGAATAAATAAATTACCCATCTGAAACAAAAAAATAAAATGAATGATGTATAAAGGTACCTTGAACTTTTTAATATTAATATATTATATAATGTATCCCTAAAATTGCAGGCCACGTGTTATAAAGGAAAATGGTGTGTGTGTGTGTGTGTGTTTCAGAATTATGGTCCTAGAGAAAGTAAACAGTTAAGATTGAGAGCTAAATAATTTTTTGGATCAGTTACACAAAAAAGTAAAGTAAACTTGCTAACAGATTTGCATGTAGCTTTCAGAGTTTTATTTAGAGGGGGTGTTTGCATATATAGAAAATAAGAGCTAACATTATTTGATATTTTATTGTTCATTTAGGAGCAGTATTTTGTTCTAGTAGTTTCTTTTATGAAATTACTTCTGAGATGCTAACTCTTTTGCAGACTGTCTCAGCATGTTCCTTACTCTGAATATTATGCTGCACCTGCTCTTTGTTCTGGGCCTTGCAGTAATATCTGGGCAAAAGAAATAACATCTAGTCAGACATATGAACCATTGGCAGCACCAAGAAGTGGTCTGCAGGGGCTTTATCTCCCTAATTATCTCATTACCTCCCAAGGCTCTCCTAAATAATCACCCACTATAACTATTAATAAAAACAGTGCACGTGGCCACAGCTCAACACCTGCCCATTACTGCTTCCCCAGCCAGAGTGTGGCCCTCAAACTGTCATCACACAGAAATTCTGGAACCACTGTATTTTTTCCTGGATCTAGTCTCTGGTTCCAGCATAAACTCTGAAGTCCACAGATGTCCTGGTTTGCTTCCTCTTTGTAAGGATAATCAGCTTTTCGGTTAGTGGAGCAGATATGAAGTTTTTGAAGTTCATGAAGATCTTGACACGGGTCCCCTGGAGTTTGGGGTTGTGTATGAACATAGGGTTTAGTGCCCCCTGGTGGTTCAGAGGATTCTAAAAGCAGGGAGCTAACCAGAATGGTCCAGGTGAGACCTGCTAACAAATCTAGTAATTTATGTCCTTTTTTACTTTTAAAAAATGTTGTAATAATTTCAAGTTTACAGAAAAATGTCAATAATAGTACAAAGAACTTTCATGTACTTTTTACCCAGACTTATAAATTTTTAACATTTGCTTACATTTATTTTATTATTGTCTCTCTCTCTCTCTCTGAATGAGGATATTTAGCATTTGATATAATACTTCCATGTAATCTACAGTCTATAGTCCAATTTCAGTAATTTTCCTAGTAATATTTTTCATGAAACATTTTTTTTTTAATTTTTTTTTTACTTTTAATTTTTTGCTTTTATTTTCTCAGACCCAGCAATCCCACTACTGGGTATTTATTCATGAAACATTTTTAAAAATAGGATCTAGATCAGTATCATGCAGTTTTTAGTTTTTATTTCCCTTTAGATATTAATCTAGGATAGCTCCTCAGCCTCTGTCTTTTGTAATATTGACTTTTTAAAAAAAATTCAGGTAATTTTTTGTTTGTAATGTTTGTTTATTTGATATATGGTATGTTGCATGGGTAGGACCATAGCTCCAAAGGCACTTAAGAGAAAGAAATTCAGCACAAAGGGCAGATCTAAAATTGGAACAGAGAAAATGTCCAAGATGCCTTGAAATATCATGGAATCATATAACAAGGCAAGTTCCAGTAGAAAATTAACATCTAAAGTGAAGATTTTCTCAACCAAATATGGGGATGTTTCAATCCATTGCTGTCTCCTCCAAAGGTGTCACCATCTCTTTCCCTAGTGAAACTGGTATTCTCATCTTACCATCTTTTGACAGAAGTTAAATTAACTCTTGTCCCTATGAATCTCATTTCTCTAAATGCATCTCTCAACAGTCATGAAATACGAGTATCTCCAATGCAACCAGCCGCTATATTATTTATCGTGTAGCTGATATCTCTCCTCCTGCCCAGCTCATGTGAAAGTATAAGGCTTACAGTATGGAATTATTCAAATACATTACCTGTCTTTGTTTTGTTTTGTTTGCTTGTTTGTTGGGTTTTTTTTTTTTTTTAGCTCAAACAGTTTTGATCTCTATAATTACCAGTTATCAATATTAAATAGCTACTAGCACTTATCAACCTGGCTTTAACCTCAGGTAAAAGCAAAGGCATCATGCAACATAAACAAGCTCACACAATGAAATGCTGATACCCTAAATTGAATTGTGTCAGCAAGATTTCAAAATTAGAAGAGCTCAGAAATGTCCCAGTGCTGTGCTTGGCACTGGGGATCCAAAATTAACCAAGTAGGTATGCTTCCTGCTCTTTAGAAATTGATAGTTGAGTGGGAGAGAAAAAAATTAATTATGCAATTATAATTGATAAGAAACACTATTAGGGAAGTGCACCATGATGCTGAAGTACATAGCAGGGCATGTTATTCAGACCTCAGAGCCAGAAAATCTTTTCATAGGAGGAAGTTTCTTCTAAAGAGGGACAATGAAAGAGAAGATAGACAAACCAGGAGGGGTGGTGAGGAAGAGAGTGACTCAAGCAGAAGTTACAATCTATGTAAAATCTCAGAGTAGCAAAAAAGATAGGAAAGTCAGAGGGATTGGAAGACTAGTGATGTATCAGTCAGCTATTGCTATCAAATGCTGTGTAACAAGTCCCCTCAAATTTCAGTGGCTTTCTACTATAAGCATTTATTCTCACACTCATGGGTCTGCTGACCTACAGGTTGGCTGACCTAAAATGAGCTCAGAAGGATTTCTCAGCTTCAGGCTGTCATTCAGCTGGGACTAGATCCAAGATAATGGATCAAATTCAGGTAATCTTCAATGTGTTTATCCTGGGGACTATGCTGATGTTGTCCAGCAGTTACTTGTAGCAATTACTCAGACATGTTCTTCTCATGAAAGATCACTGAAGCAAAACATTAAGTTAAGCTACACGAGCATATTTAAGGTTCTTAATCATGTCATGAATACCAATATCCCATTGGCCAAAGCAAATTACACAGCCAAGCTCAAAGACATGGGATGGAGGAACACATTCTAATTGGAGAGGTATGTGTGCATGAATATTGAACATGCCATATATGATACAACTGGATTAGAGAATATAAAGAATGGGAGAGATAGTCAGAAGCCATATCAGCCACTTTCAGAGTTCAGACTGCATCCACAAATGGTTTTTATTGGGGAGAGAGACAACCATATCTGTATTTTAATGCAATCATGTTGGTTGCCCTTAGGAAAATAGACTACACAAAACCACACTGAAGCTGAGGAAACTCTAAGAAGAGTATTACGGGGACAGAGTCAGCTTTGAAATCATCTCAGATAAACTAAAAAAATATATAAGCTATTGAGACTTCCCAGCCTACATAATTGTTTATTTTTTTCTTCTTCAGGTTTAACAGGTTAAAATAGAAACCAGGATTAGTTGAGGGTCCAGTGGTCATGTGCATTGGATTGCAATTGGTGGTGGCAGATGCAGTGAATTACCTTAGATCCTCTGGCTTTAACTAGTTTATTTGTTGTTTTATAGATATTAATTTGTTTTATGAAACCTTGCTGTACTATTTTAGGGCTGGATCCTCAAACTTGCATCTTGATGTTATTACTCAAAGTATGGTCCCTGGATGAGAAACATCAGCATCACTTAGACACTTGTCAAAAATATAGAATCTTGAACCCTAAGGTAGACCTATGGAATCAGAAACTACTAGCATTTTAATAAGATACCTAATTTAGATAGAGATATGTTAAATTAAGTTTCCAAATACCTAACTAATTTGTCTCAATTCCAAGTATTAAAAACTGATTCCCATTATGCACACTAAAGTCTAAAAATTACTGTTATAGAATATTTAAGGAGGGAATACAAGTTGGAAAAAAAGGTGGCTTCAGTTATTCAGTCTATGCCCTACATTTATGACATACTATGGTCAAAAAAATGGTGCATGCAAAGATGTATTATTCCAGATGTCCTTCATCTAAAGATGCAATCTTTTATGCTGAAAGTCATGTAGAAGCTCCATACCTAAATATTGCAGTCTATGATAAGAGCGTTAAGATAAAGCATTATATCGTTAGCAACAACCAGTTTTGCCTTGGGGAGAAGGAGGTAAACTTTGTTGAAGGTGTGATATGTGGAATAGACTTTGAAGTATTTCTGCGATTCTGCGAGACAGTTATGAAGAGAGAAGACATTTCAGGAGGGAGTTCAATGCAGACAGTTGAGGAAGACAGGGCAAAAAAAGAAAAAAGAAAAAAGGCACCAAAAGAGAAGTTTAACTGAGTCAACCAAATGTGAGAGGAAGCAGAAATCAGAGTATGTTTTGGAACCAACTAGTTTAAAATGGTACACAAGGAAAGCTGAAGTTAAAGTTAAAATTAAAGACACAGAGAGAAAGTAGGTGGTTTGAGGAAGGGAAAACATTGGGAGTCTACAGAGAGCGGTAGCCAAGAGCAAAGGCTCTGGATTCACAGGAACAGGAGTGAACTTTCCACTCTGCTACTTACTAGCAGTGTGACCTTTGGCAAGTCACTTAATTCTTCCTAAGCCTTGGTTTCTTTACCGGTAAGAAGGTGGTGATTATACATATCTTGCGGTAGTTTCCTACGGTAATGGTTCTCAAAAAATCTCACTTCCTGCTTTCCGTTTCCTTCTATTGATGCGTGTTGACGCTGCTGTTTGGTCATGAGATTTGCAAATGTGATACAAGTTCTTGTGTATTGGGGTTTTCCTCTTGGAATGCTGTCCCGAGACCACCATCCTATGGAGAAGGCCACCAGGAAGAAACCCAAGTGAAAGGTCGTGTGGAGGGAGAGACCCAGAAATTTCAGGCTTCCCAGATGAGTTCAACCCCTGACCAGCTAGCACTGATGGAATGATTGAATGCAGCACGTGAGGAAGCCCATGTGAAAGCAGCAGAAAAATCACCCAGCCAACCCACAGAATTATAGGAATGAACAAGTCCTTATTATTTTAAACCGCTGAGTGTTTGGGTGTCTGGTTACACAGCAATAGATAACTGAAGCAAATCTCATAGGTTGTTACATGCATTATCTCTCTTCATTTTCACCATATTCTTATGAGATACGTACTTATTCACAGGGAGAGCTAAGTAAACACTAGACATTATTTTTTCTAACCTTGACTAGTCACCTTAAAAAAAAGACAGAAGCATAATATATGCATGCTAGATGCTTGTCTCATCTTTTCCCTTCTTTTCCTAATTTGACAATATATCTATCTCTTGGGGATTTTTTCCCTATCAGCACACAGAGCACCACCTCATTCTTTGGATTATCTAGTATTCTATTGAATGGAAGTTTCATAATTTATGTAGCCATTCCCCTGCCTATCAGGGGAATGCCTATGTTACTTCTTCTTTTTAAAAATATTACAGTCATTTTGTAAGGAATATATATATATATTTTTTTCAGTACACATATATATATATTTCAGGACACATTTTTGAATGTAATTGTAATATAAATTCCTAGAAGTAAAATTCCTGATTTAAGGTGTATTCACATTTTATTTTGTGATGAATTTTTATCACTTTGATATCCAGTGAGTTTGCAGCAATTTATACTCTTACCAAGAGCATATGAGACTGCCTCATTTCTTTAATAAACTATCAGTAATACTATAAATTATTAAGTACTTAGATAGTTCCCAATATGATGGGTAAAAAAATAATGTCTCACTTTTGTTTTGTTGTGCCTTTACTTAATAGGAATGATGTTGAGCAATGTTTTACATGTCTATAAAGTATTTATAGTTTTGTTTTCTGCTTATATAAGTTTACATTTTCTATTGTGGCTCTAGTTTCTATTATTGATTTGAAGGAGTACTTTATATATTAGGAAATTACCCTTTATTCTTATGTGTTAAGAATATTTTTTCCACATTTATCATTTCTCTTTTGATCTTTGTTTATGATACGGTATTGCTGCCACACAGAAATTTTGCATTTTATATAATCAAATTTATCTTCCATATTTTCTCTGATTAGTCTTCCATATTTTCTTTGATTAGTTTTACAGTTTAGCTGCATTTAATTATTTAAATCTTTGCTCTGTTTGGATTTTTTGATGCAACAATTTAGATAGAGATCCATTCAATTATGTTTCAAAATATCTAACTAATTTATCTCAGTTCCATGGATTGAAAAATCGATCAGTTTACATTGATTTAAAATCTCACTCTCATCAAATAGTGAATTCAGATCCATGTCTGGACTCCTTTCTCTTCCATTAGCCCTTTTTCTATTCACATCCCTGAAACAAATTGATTTAATTATTGTAGCATCATAGAGTCTAGTAGACCTAGGCTACTGAATTGCTCATTTTCTCCTTAGAATTGTATTTGTCATTCTCATATATTTATATTTCCACAAGAAGTTTGGTCTACTCTAAGAAAAGTGTATTTTTACAGGAATTTATAGATTAATTTAGGAGGAATTGAATGACATCCTAAAGTAGGAAGCCTTCCTCACCATGACCTGTGGGTCTTATTCATGTCCCTCAGGGCATTTTTAAAATATCCTTGGTGGTGGCCAATAATGATCCTCTGAAGACACATTTGCTTTTTTGGAAATGGTAAAAATCCTACAGAGTCAAGACGGTTAATACTGATGGGCGATGTTGGGTAATCCTTTTTTGATCAAAACCAAAACTGAGGCTGAGTGAGACTGCTGTTTTTTAATCTCTTTAAAACAAGTTCAGAGAATTTTTCCAAAAGAGGTATCCCAAGTATGTTCGAGCAACTCTCTTGCAATGGAGTAAATTTATATCCTCTCAAGGTAACTGTATTGAAGGGGTAACACTCAGTTGCACATGTGCACTTTAGTATATTTATTTAACCATCATCAAAATAATAAAAACAATGCAACCTAATGAAAAATGCTCAATATGTTAAATAAAAACTGAGCACAAATTTTACAGTCACCATGATTACAGCTATTAAAAAATCAGCATGTTCATGACAAAAATGCAAAAAGAAACTGCTGATAAAATGGAAGCATTAGGATAGATTTATTTTTCTTCCTTAAAAATTCATTTAGTGCTGTTATAACAGTGTTTATATGATAAAACAAATTAAGAGCTTAATTACTTTATAATCATATCTCCTAAAGAAGAATTTTACAAGGAATATGAAGCAGAGCTGTGATCATGATGCTCTTCTGGTCGACATGTAGATTTGGCACCATAGTATAATACACACAAACAGAAACTGTACTTTAATGATCGGCCTCCAGACCTCTGTTGTGTTATCTGGAGTTGATAAAACTCTCACGAATCCTTGTCTGTAAAATGAGATCATTGGAATCACTTTGCAGGGTGACTTAGAATCTTGCTACTCAAAGTGTGATCCGTGGATCCGCAGTGTCAGCATCATCTGGAACTTGATAGAAACACAGAATTTCAAGCCCTAACTCAGACCTCCAGAATCAGAATATCTGAGGGTGGAGCCCAACAATCTGCACTTTCACAACCTCTTTAGGTGACTCTCATGCTCGCTGAGGTTTGAACAGCACTGATTTAGAGAACTAAACGAATAAAATACAATTACAAACTGCTTTCCATAAGTTCATTATCATTAAGTAAATTATTTACAATGAAAGGTTAGCCATCCATACTGGAGGCCTGGGAATAATCAGTTTCCTCTTAATTCTGGAAACTTTTCTCCATTTTTAAAAAATTAACATTATTTGGTCTTAGACAAGGAAATTAAACATCAGTAGACAGGAATTCTGCCTTTTAATTTCATAAATATTTATTGAGTTGTACCTATGTCCTGGGCCTTCCTTTGTAGGCTAGGGATTTGCCAATAAAGATTGTAGGGGAAAGTGGTATCTTTTCCTCACCCATTGCAAAATTCATGGATGGCATCCCTATAACAAAAGGCAAAGTAACAAGAGAAAAGTATAATGAATTTATTTAACAAAGTTTTACGTGACATAGGACCCTTCAGAAATGAAGGCCCCAAAACACAGGGAAAACTGTATTGTTATGCTGAGTCTGATGGAATAAGTGATAGTTGTGGAAAAACATGACTGGACAAATAAGGGTATGATCTAATGGTAATAAATTGGGGAGAACTTAAGCAAGGCCTGTTTGTTCAGATCCTTTCTGTGTCTCTGAATGGCATTCCTTCCCCCAGGTATGGAGCAGAACACCTGTCACATGAAGATTTTCAAGGGAGAAGAGAGGAGGTCAGAAAGTGACCTTCCTAGGTTTTACGGTTTGCTTTGGGGGAAAGGAATTCTAGTTTCTATAACTTGCTTGGGGGAGAAAGGGAGACAGGAGAAAGGAGGGTGGGAGAAGCTCAGGAAGACCTTCTTGTTTCTACAACCATCACAGTCTTTTTCAGCTCAAAAATACTCAGTATGCCAAGGCACCATGCTTTGGGGTATTGTGTTTTGAGTCGACGACACGGCCTCTGCCTCCAAAAAGTTTATAGACTACCAGAAAAGACAGAAAGCAAACCAATAATAAGAAGTGTAGAGAGGATTCCAAAAAAGGAGCCACCAGTCGCTAAGAAAGCATCTGACTTGGGGCTCTTACCTATGAGTCAGAAGGTAGACATTAGGGGGTCCATGGACCCTTGCATTTTGTTTGCATTTGGGAAACATATATGTTCATATTTTCCTTGTTCTGAACAGATAATTTCAAAGAATTCCTTGAAAACCCAAAAATTTTAGGACCCCTGCTGAAATCAACATTACAGGCCAGTTTATTATCACAGGGTTTTGAATACACTGTCTGTGTAAATAAGATCCCTTTTTCCTCCCTCTCCCCTAAGAATCCTTATTTTGGCCTGAATTACCTAGATATAGATTCAGAAACCTGTGCTTCGTCTGCATCATAGAGATATCCCTTCATCCTTCTTCTGTGAAAAATTGAAGGCAAATTCTCTCCAGACATGAGTTTGGTCAGGTGCACGGCTGCACTGCTTTATTACAAGATGCGGGTGTAGATGAAATGTCGTAAGATGAGCTCTCTTATAAGGACCTTCCCTGACATTTGTTCAACATTTAATTCACTGTTCTTGAAGATGAACAAGCGGTTCTGGGGATGTAGGCTTAAAAGCTTGCAAGTTGATTAAAAGCTGTGCTTAAATCTGGACCAATTAATAACAGAGCCCCACGGGGTTAATGTTAAGGGTGGCTGTTATTATGTTTTTCATCTTCATTTTGGAGTTCCTGCAAGTGGATTAATCAGCCCTTGTGTATTCATTCTACTACCAGAGCAACAATTCATTTTGATTATTATGTTACAAATACCAGTGACATTCAATAGACCTTGCAGAAAAATTTTTATGAGTTTGGGCAAATATCCACTGGAGCACACGAAGGAGATCAGATAGTAATAGCAGCTGCAGGTTCTGGAACCTCACAGTGTCCCTCAACGACATGCACTGAATTGGAATGTCAACCCGGTGATTTAGTTCACCCTCATTATCTAAATCATCCCAGAGTAAAGGCAAATATAGCATGTGTTTAAAATATCGGCACTCGTATCACCTTTTGTACAGTCCAAATAGCCTAAATAGTGAATTTCAAAGAGCCTTTAAATCAATTACTAAATGCCTGTCCTAAGACCGTAAATGAAATTTAACCCTAACTCTCCACGAGGACTGCCATGGGACTTTTAATAACACTAAGTTTATTAAAAACAGGCATTAAACCTTTATTTTTAATTTTCTCACAAATATAGTCCAGTCTCAGTGGGCTTCAGCTTACCACAATTGCTTGTGGGTTGGGCAAGTTTTCAATCAGAGCCTCAGTTGGTGGTTTGGCCAGTGTCTTGGTTGACTGAAGGGTCATTTCACTTTTTATCACATTGTCCACTCTGCACTTCAAATGGAAGAATCAAGAGCAGTGGCCTTTGCGTTTGTGCAGTTGGGACATCCCTGGCTGCCCCAGTGGCTCGAGCTTTGCACCCTGCATGTTCATGGCCCCCTCTCCTACCCTATCTCTCCAGCCTTTCTCACGACTTCAGCTGCTGGTAATTTTATGATAGAGGACAGTGAAGAGCCACTGTTCTCTCTTTTGTAATATCCCGTGTTGGATTCCTTAACCGGTGCCATTTCTCCACCTCCCCCCGGGCACCCTCTACTATCTTCCTACTCATCAATACATTTGGGATTATAGGAACATGGAAACCAAACCAGGCTGCCACCTCCTTGCCATGGGTACCACAAGTCCTGTTTCACTGTGTGCTGGAGCTATGTGGGAAGTCCTTGCTGCTACTTCTCCCTTTCCTGCCCCACATGCTTCTGAAAGGAACACAGATGTCCTCAGCCCTCTAGCGAGGGGAAGAGGAGTGGGGACAGTCAAGTGCCTGGTCTTTGAGCAAGTTGGCTGTTTTCCCTCCTGGTTTCAACACCTGTCCCCAGGCACCCTGGTCTCTGCTGAGTTGGCCTGGAGGCAGCTTCACATTCACAAAGAATCATCAAGACTGTGCCATTGAGAGAAAAAAAAAGAGAAGCCCAACAACATATTTATTTGTACTTGGTTGAGAAACACCACAGATGAATTTGACCATTATCATAATTATCCTCATTAATAATGATTGCCAAGCAGTATCATTATTGGGACACAAGGCACAAGATAATCAAAACATGTATCCTTTTAAACAGATTTTTTTTTCAAGCTTGTTGTTACTCTGGGGATTTGCATGGGCATATTCTTTCTCAGTGAATCTCCTTCCACTAACCAGAGAAAATAAAAGTCACAGATTGGAGGTTTCACAGCAACAGGATGAAAACTAAAAATCAGAATGCTGGCTCATCCCCCCAGCAAGACACTCATGGCTCACCTGTTCATCACTCAACTGGAGCCACTCAGCAGGCAGTCATGGCATGGGACTGCCATCTTCCTCAAATCAAATCTCTAGAAAGAGAACGTAAGGGAAATTTTAAAAAATCAGGCCGTAGAAGGCAGGTGGGGTGAATTTGTGTTTTAAACATTAGTATGTGAGAACTGCCTGCCATAGGAAACGTGGTTCTCTCTATCTCTCTCCCTCCTCCCTTTTTCCCTCCCAACCCCTCCCCTCCTCCCTCCTTCCTTCCTTCCCTCCTGACTTGGGGCAATGAGAAAACATATGGCTTACATAACCGTCCTACTCTTCAGTAGTTAGGAATTGTTGGATGTACATAAGAAACACTCTGCATTTTGCCAGTTTAACATCTATAAACTGTAATGCTAGCCTTCTGGCAGTCCATACCCAAGATATACAGCAGGCCTGGCTTCCTTCCATCCTGCCAGATTTTCATGGTTTCAGTTACACATGAGCTGAGGAAAATTGGGCCATTCAGTTAAGTATGAAGGATGTGGAGGGAAGAATGTTCAGATGTGTTAACCTGTATATCCGAAAAGACTTTTATAAATCTAATTGAGATGTGGTCTGGTTAAAGAATCTATTCTAATGTGAAGTGTAATTGTTTTCAGCAAAAGACTTAACAAAAGTATAAATATCAACCCATGACTTTATACATGAAGAAAAATTACCTTTATTGAAAATAGCACAGTTATCCAAGATTTTGAATGCTCTGAGAATTTTGGGACAGGAGATCATGTAGCTATGTAAAATGAGTATCTATAACCTGAAAGGTGATTTGATTTCAGATATGCCAAAAGGTTTTCTGACCCCAGCCAGCTCTCTCTCCTGTAACTCAAGTCCTGCCAAGCTTCTTCTTTGGTATGGAGCCATTGTATCTCTAGAAGGTGTCAGGTTAGGATAATGAATGTGTTGGGAAGGGAAACCTCTTAAGCAGTAGGTGATGCATGTGGGCTGGCATTCCGGTTGTCAAGCAGAAAGCAATGTCTCTGAAGGGAATAGACAGATATGTTTAAAGGAGGGTTTGCAAGGAGACTGGGAGGACTGAATGGACTGTCTAGGAGATAGCCCTGTGTGGTCTTTTGGTGGGGCTACCAAAAGAGGCCATTCTGTAGCAGCATCTCTCTTTGGCTTCGATTCTATGACCCCAGTGTCCAACCTCCCCATTCATTCATTGTCTCCTGTGAACTACCCTGCTTAATGTTCCCCAGAAATACACTGATAAATAGCTGCACATGTAACGCGCCCCATGTCTCAATTTCACAGCCTTTTTACTTTCCTTTCTATCTAAAATGTAAACTGAAATTAAACCTTTCCCCCACAGAGCTCAGGGCGGTAAGAAGATGTTACACTAAGAAGTGGCAAATCAATCATCACTGAGATGGAACAATCTGAAGCATTTCCACATCCTCCGTGTACCTTGAGTAATCACAGCAAACGCTTGGGAGTCTGGGTTAACTCTCTCTTTCCTTTTTCATATTTAGATTTTATGGAGAGGCAGAAAGCTCTGGCTTGCCTTCCATTCGCGTTTGACATGCAGATGCTGCTTGACTTATGATGGTGTTAAGTTCCGACAAACCCATGGTAAATTGAAAATATTGTAATTCAAAAATGTACATAATACACCTAACCTACCCAACATCATAGCTTAGCCTAACTTAACTTAAATGTGCTCATAACACATTAGCCTACAGCTGGGCAAAAGCATCTGGCAACACAGTATCCTGCAGAGTATTCGTTGTTTACCTTCATGATTGCACGGCCGACTGAGAGCTGTGACTTGCTGTCGCTGCCCAACATCTTGAGAGAGTACTTACTGCATATCATTAGCCTGGGAAAAGATCAAAAATCAAAATTCAAGTATGGTAGATGCATATCTACAGTCATAAAGTCTAAAATTGTACATCGAATCATCCTAAATCAGGGGCCACTGTATAATATAATATAATATAATATAACATAACATAAATATAATATAAAGAGGCTTGGATGCAAAGTCCAGATTTAAGTTACAGTTTTGACACCACCACTTTGTAGTCATGTAACTATGGGCAAGGCAACTAACTTCTTGAAGTTTGGTCTTTACATGTTTAAACCACATTTAGTAATATAGGGCTCACAGTGCTGTGCTAAGGCTCTACTGACATTAAGTGATTCAAAGGCATTAATACTATGGAAGCAACAATTAAAATTATTCCTTTTCTTGGTTCGGTCTTAAGTGGAGTTGGGTGAGACCTGTCTGGGGCACTAGTCCCACCCATACAGCTGTGCCCTTATAGCCTCAGGGCACTCAGTCCCACTACCACCACTAGAAGCCTTTTTCTGGCTGCTGGAGCCTACTTTGACACCTGTGCAGAATGCAGGAAGTGCTGGGAAGCAGTGAGCCCATTTTCACCAGAGCAGCTTTCAACCAATGATTAATGACAGTTAGTGTGTTAATACACCAGATCTGTCACCCCTCAGGTGGTACAGCCCTGGCATGCACGGGGGTTTTCAGAATTCTCCAGGGCATTAAGTTCACCTGCAGTGCAACTTGATTGGCAGCCTCCCTTTCCCTGTCTCACTTCATTCACCACCTGCAGTGTTTCCTGGGAAAATCTCCTAAATGTTCTACTTTTACTTGAATTCTTGTCTCAGTATCTGTTTCTGAGAGAGGACAACTGAAGACACTGTCCATCCTAAGATCTTCAAATGAACCCAGTGGGGAAGGGAAATGGCCCTGTCTTGACAGTTACAGTAATATCTGCACACCCTTGAAAGTCCATTCAAGCATTAAATTTGTGGAGACACATTCTGTCCTTTAATTCTGGTATTAGTTTTCTTTTAACTGAATAACTGAAACTAGACAATTTATAAAGAAAAAAAATTATTTCTTACAGTTGTGGAGGCTGGGAAGTCCAAGGTGGAGGAGAGCATCTGATGAGGGCCTTTTTGCTGGTGGGGACTCTTGTAGGCATCCTGAGGCTGTGGAGGGCATCACCTGGAGAGGGGGTGGAGTGTGCCAGGTCAGGTCTCCCTTCCTCTTCTTATAAAGTCACCAATTCCACTCCCATGATAACCCATGAATCCATTAATCCATGAGTGGATTAATCCATTCCTGAGGGCAGAGTCCCCATGATCCAATCACCTCTTAAAGATCTCACCTTTCAATACTGCTACATTGGGGACTAAGTTTCAACATGAGTTTTTGAGGAAGACATTCAAACCATAGCAATACTCAACTTAACCAACCTAAGCAGCTTTATTTGATAAACAATTTATCCTAGTCCCCTCTTTTCCACAAATCTCTTAGCACTTATGTATGATGTCCACACCATATCATTCTTAAAAGAAAAAGTTTGTTGAGCACCTGGCAGCAGGTGATGGAGTGAGACCGAATTGGGAATCAAAAGGCCTGGGTGTTAAGTGCAGAGAATCTTTTCTCATAAAAAAGTTTAATAACAACACCTCTGTACAGAAGAGTATACAATCTTCTTCTGAAACTACCAAAATTGATGTGTTTAAGTCACGTTACCAGACTTCAAACTATACTACAAGGATACAGTAACTGAGACAGCATAGTGTTGGCACAAAAATAGAGACATAGACCAATGGAACAGAACAGAAAACTCACATATAAAACCATCCACATACAGCCAACTGATCTTTGACAAAGCAGACAAGAAGCTATATTCAATAAATAGTACTGGGAAAGTTGGATAGCCACATGCAGAAGAATGAAACAGGATCGATATCTCTCACAACTCACAAAAATTAATTCAAGAGGGATAAAAGACTTAAATGTAAGGTGTGAAACCGTAAGAATACCATAAGAAAATGTTGGGAAAACCTCTTCTAGATATTTGCCTAGGCAAAGAATTTATGAAGAAGACTCCAATAGCAATCTCAGCAACAACAAAACTAAATAAATGGGACTTGATTAAATTACAAAACTCCTGCATAGCCAAGGAAATAATCGACAGAGCAAACAGACACCCTACAGAATGGGAGAAAGTATTCGCAAGATATACATCTTATAAAGGACTAATAACCAGAATCTACAAATAACTCAAGCAAATCAGCACGAAAAAATCAAACAACCCCATCAAAAAGTGGGCAAAAGACATGAACAGAAGTTTTTCAAAAGAAGATAGACAAATGGCCAATAAACATATGAGGAAATGCCCAACGTCACTAATCATCAAAGGAATGCAAATTAAAACCACAATGAGATATCACCTTACCCCTGTTAGAATGGCTTTTACTAAAAAGTCCAAAAATAGTAGATGCTGGTGTGGATGCAGAGAGAAAGGAATGCTTATACACTATGGGTGAGACTGCAAATTAGTACAACCTCTATGGAGGACAGTATGGAGATTTCTCAAAGAGCTAAAAGCAGACCTACCATTTGATCCAGCAATCCCACTACTGGGTATTTGCCCAAAGGAAAAGAAGTCATTCTATCTTTAAAAAGACACCCTGCACTTGAATGTTTATTGCAGCACAACTCACAATTATAAAGATGTGGAATAAACCCAAGTGCCCATCAATTCATGAGTGGATTAACAAAATGCGGTATATGTATACCATGGAATACCAGTCAGCCATGAAGAAGGATGACTTAATGCCTTTTGCAACAATTTGGATGGAACTGGAGACCATTACCCTAAGTGAAGTATCTAAAGAATGGAAAAACAAACACCACATGTATTCACTATTAAATTGGAACTACCTGATGAGCACATATGTGCATTGAGGGAAGTAAAACTCAATGGAAATCAAGCAGGCAGGGAGAGAGGAGGAAGGGATGAGTGAAAACCTACCTAACATGTACAATGAACACTATCTGGATGACAGGCACACATAACCATGATTCAAACATTATAAAAGTGATCCATGTAACCAAAAATACTTGCACCCCCTAATACTTTGATATAAAAAAATAGTTTTCAGGGGACAGGGACAGGGGAAATTGTGTAGGGAAGTGAGTAGAAATACAAAGAGGCAGTGTGAGGGAGTTCTTTTGTGGTAATGGAACATTTGTATATTATGATTATGGTGGTAGTTGCATGAATTTATACATGAGATAAAATTGCATAGAACTATACACACACTCACACAAATGCAGATTTTTAGAAAGGTGAATAAGGTCTATAGTCTAATAGTAGTGTGCCAGTGTCAATTTCTTGGTTTGATGTTGTGCTTCAGTTATAATATGTTACCACAGGAAGCTGGTGGAAGGGTACATGGGACTCATTGTACTATTTTTGCAATTTTCTGTGAGCCTGTGATCATTTCAAAATAAAAACGATTTTAGGGGGAATACAGATACTTTTACTGCATCCTTGGGGAGCAGAGGAAAGGCAGGACCCTGGGGTCTCCCAATGCCTTTTATGGAGATAATATCCAGTTGAAAGAAAGTTCAGGGTAGCCTTGAAGGATGAAACCCTGGGCGGGAGATAGCACAGAGGTTTAATGTGCATGAGAAGAGAGAGGTAGAAAGAAGTTGCTAATCAAACTGTATTGTTCTCAGGAAAGCTCAGATGATCTCTGCCATCAATCTTGATTTTGTGGGTGTCAGGTGTTTTCTCAGCAGCAACATTGAAAACACCATTAGGGCAGAAGAAAAAAGACTTCTATATGTTATGTCTATCCATCCAGTTAAATTAGTTTCTTTCCATCCATCCATCCATCCATCACGTCTTCTGTTCCTCCTTCCACTTCTTCTATTCATCCTTTTCATCTCTCCTTTCATCCCTCCATACTTCTTTCCATCCAACCTTTCATCCCTCCTTCATCCTCTCCTTCTTTCCTTCACCCTTCCTTTATCACCCTTTTTATCCTTCCTTCTATATTTCCAGCTTTCCTTCTTTCTTCCCTTTTTCCATTCATGAGTACCCATAATAGTGGTATTGGGGCATGTTGGTTCAGTGTCACACTCCAGAGTCAGGCTACCTAGGTTCAAACCCAGCTCTAATATTCAGTAGACATGTGCCGTTTGGCAATTTACTTAAAGTTCACATACTGGAGGTCCTACTTTCTTTATTTATAAACTGGAGCTAATAATTATACCTATTCTATGGGCTTATTCTGAGAATTAATTAAGTTAAAGTGCAAAGACTGGCTTGTATTAAGTGCACTATAAATACTAGTTGTTATTACTAGTATACTTCTGTTATTGGGTTAAAGTCTGCAAAGATAAATTTTTAAGACATAGCTCTCGCTTGTAAGAGGATTCTATGCATGAAGAGAGTTAATACAACATCCACAGATGAGCAAGTAATTCACTTCTCAAGAGGAAACTTAGCTCACTGTGTTCATTCCCTAAAGTATATAATTCAGCATTATCACCTCTGACAAAAGGTAAAATACTTGAGGGTTGTGTGTTTCCAAAGCTCAGCTGTTCTCTCACAACTCCTGACCTCTGCCCCATTTTCAGTTCCGTTCCATCAAGTGTGTTCATCTGAACCTTGATTTGCACACTGAGTTTCTTGCCAGCCTCCTGCAATACAATTTCATATGAGAGGCAATATAATATTCTTGTTGGCTATAGCAGCAGCTCAATAGAATGGACTGGGGACTCTCGCCAATGTGAGTGTGATTTAGGTGCCCTTGTTATCAGGAAAGATCTGCCTGTTTTTTTAGTTCTGTTGAGATTGGGTTTTTCAAACAGTGACTGCGGTTCTGACACTCTCAGTCAACTCTTTCTGTACTTCTGGTACCCCATTACATGGTTTTTTTTTTTTTTTAAGCTGTCACTACCCAGAGAATTTAAAACTAATGTGTAAGAATTGTCAGGCCTAGTTTGAGAAGTTTAGCAAAAAGTAACTAAAGTTTGGTTTAAGGATCTATTGAAACTCCTATGAGGGCATTTGAATAACCCCGCCTAGTCTCCTACGTCCCAGAACCAGAACTTTACAAACTTGACTCTACAGACATGCTGAGATCCAAAACCTTCATGACTGGTCAGAAAACAAATATTTACAACCCTCAGCGGGCACCACTAGTTTGAAGTGATTGTGAGTAGAGTATTGGAAAAGAACAGGTTAGACTATTGCTGTGAAAACAACAGCAAAAAAAAAAATCATGAAATCTCAATGGTTTATTATTAAACTTTTATGTATAAAAGTGTATTTCTGGCTCATGAAGAATCTGAGGTAGGTCACTGGGGGCTCGCCTCCATCTTGTAACCCGGGGATCCAGGCTACCTCCATGTCTCATTTCTACCGTCTCAACATGAGATTCCCAATGTTACTGAGGAAGACAGCAGGGGAAGGAGCTGGTACATCAGCTGTCACCTCAGCTGGGCAGTGACATCCCTCACATCTACCTATGATCTGTCGACCAAAATTAATTTCATGTCTCCATCCTAATGGCAAGGGCTGGGAAATTCAGGTGAACACACAAAATATTTGTTGCACCTAAACATCTCATTCATAATTGGTATAGCTATAGACGTTGCAAATCCATAAGAGAAAAGAGGGGCCAAAATGATAAAGATAATGAAGGATGAGGACTGCTTCTAAATCACAATCAAGGGGCTGAGACGAGAATTGTGGAGCCCAGAGTCCTGATCCACAGCAGCCCGGCCACCAGCACATTTCTTGAAAGTCTCATGGCCTTTCTTTAAAATTGAACTTTTCATGAGTTTAAAGATACAAAACTTCAGCTCCACTCCACCCATGCTGGGAAGATGACGCATATTTATTCTTTATCTATCTCCCAGCATATCATATGTCCTCCCGAGGATCTGCCTTCCTTAGTTTCAGGAACATACTCTAAGTGTTCCATAAATGGCTATTTAATGGTGGTGATGAGGGTGTTTTTAAGATATGAGGAAATATCATCATTAATTTGAAGATTCTGCATCAATGTTGAATATTTGCTCATGCCAATCACAATGCTTTATATGCTTTTAAGTTTTGAATCCTCCTTAGTGTCCAGTCATAAGAAGCAATAAACCTGGGTAAGATGAGTGTGTTAAAAGCCTATTCAATGTCATGAGATTAACAAGGGCCTGTTATTAAAATTTCTTCTTTTCTTTCTATGTCCTCTCCATTCCCAGGCAGAGATTTTCACTCAACAGCACAGGCAAGCCTCAAACTAGTGAATTCCAGGGATACGCTCTTGCCTTCAAAGGACAAATAAAGTTAGAAACCTTCTGAGACAAGGATGAGTTTTCCTAGTTTCTAGGTTTTTCTGATCTCATTTGCCGTGTAGCTACTCCTCACACGTCTCACTGCCTCCCGGCCACTCCTGGGCCCAGTGTCTGAATCCAGATGGTGCTCCTGCATCCTGGACCTCTCGATCACCTGACCTCTGCCTGGTTCTGCAAACCTCCCCTTCTTCTACAGCCCCACTTGATAATCACTATTTATAAAGAATTGAGCTACCATATATGAAATAAACAAATGTCTATTGTGTACCTACTATCTTCTAGACACCATTGTAGGTGACGGGGATATTGTTAAGTGAGCAGGATTGGGCCCCTCTTCACCACACAGTTTACTTTCTAGAAGTGGGAAACAAATGAACAAAAAATTAGGTAAATCTGAATGGTGATCAACACTACGAAGAAAATAAAACAGGGTGATGTGATGGTGAATGGCTGGGGCCAGGGGTGACATGCACAGAGTGGTTGGGGAAGGCCTCCCTGCCCAGCAGAAGGAGGCAGCCCCGGGGAGATGGGCAGAGCAGCCAGGCAAAGGTGCCAGGAATGTGCTCAGAATGTAGGATGGAAAGGACAAAGATTCCCTTTTTCCTCCTCCCACACCCAATGAAGGAATGTGGTGCTTCTTTTTCTGATCTGCATTCAAGTGGCCTGGGTCCATTTAAATTTCATATTAAATACAATAATAGAGTATCATGAAGAAAGCTCTCATTTTTCTCTTTCCCAGGTCAGCATCTCTCCATGGGGCTAAAAAAACCTACCTACCTTGATCTGTGGTCAAGTTGCTGTAACCTAACTTTCTCTGTTTAGACCAATGGCTGATGAGAAATTGTAATTGAAACAGCCCCTCACTTTCTGCCTGCCCTCAATCAGGCAGAAAACATCCCTCTGACTGATTAAGTCACCAGGGAAAATATTTTCCCTGTTCCCAGTGACTATTGATTGATGGCAGTGAAGTATCATTGCTGCTTAGCTCCTCCTTCAAGGGGGCTATCAATTTCCACAGACTCCTTGGCCCAGTCTATTTCAGTGGCTGGCAGAATTGTCTCAGAATTGCATGTGGCCATGCACCCTGTAGGAACTCGATGAGAATGATGAGGACAGGGTGAGAAGAGGTAGAAGTGACACAGACTCACCAATCAGACCAGCACTGAGCTCAGTCCGAAGAGGTCAGCTTCATCCTTCTTCTTTATACCACGGCTTCCTTCTCGCTCCCTCCTTCCTTGGTGTAGCCTTGTGCCGCATTTTCAAGGCAAGTGAAAAAACAAGGAAGAAAAGGAAAGAAAAGATGGATACCACCAGGGTGGGATGAGGAGGACCCAGTTCTGGCCCTTTATAATAAGGGACTTTCACAACGAGGCTTACCTGGAAGAGGAGGATTGAACAACCTGGGGTCCATAAGAGAATACTTCATATAAAATGAAATCCTGCTTGCCCTCCCTTTTTTTCAAGACAAAGAACTTGAAAATCTGCAATATGTGATATGGATCAACCAACAAACAGGGGCTTGAGGAAGCTTGGATTCCTACAGCCCTATTCTGCCAATAGTTCCTGGGCAGTCCTGGGCAACTTCCTCAGCATCTCTGGTTTTCAGCCTCCTCATCTGCAAAATAAGGCAATTTGATTGATAAAACTGAGGTCTCTTTTTGTTCGAAAATGCTAAGAATCCTATGCAGTAGGAAAGATTCAGTTTAACTGAAATAAAGAAACTTTTGACAGATACTAGTTTTTCCCCCCGCAAACAGAAGCCTTTTAATGTCTCTTCGTAAAAACAAGCTATCCAATATATCCATATATTAAGCTGCAACTTCTTAGTGTGGGAACACTCTGCCTAGGGCTGGAAGGGACAAGTGGGAATCCCGTAAACACGAGAAGGAACACTTTTGTTTAGTTTAGTTTTGTTTTGAGGAACACATTTTAAATGATTCTTAAAACAGAATTGTAAGGGAAAAAGAGAAATTAGTGTTATTGATTCATTTATCTATCTCTTTATTTGCCGATTTTAAATTATTTAGTTAATTTATTTTCTATCTTGTTCTGGGAAAAGATTTAAGGTGACAGAAAAATTAATGATAAAATGATCTATCCAATCAATAATTGCTCCTCCATTCTGTTTACCAAGATCTAAGGATTTGTTTGTATTTTAAAGACAAAAAATCCTCATTGCCCTAAAAAAATTGGTGGTACATTTAGAAACAATTTTTCCCATGCTTGTTTAAAAATTTTAAAGTTCACACTGTTCTGTCCTATCCTCAGACTCTGAAGTTGGTTAGAGTCAAGCACTTTTGAATTGAATTTCTATAGAATTTCCCAAACCCATTTCACAAAGTTTAACTGAGTGTTTGAGAAATGCTAGGTATAGTGCTGAGGCCCAGGAAGCTCAGAGTCTAGCTGGGAGACAGGCATAGAAAAAATAAATGACAACCTAGAGCTGTGAGAAGAGCCCTCCTGGGGCCCAGCCAAACACCTCCAAGGGCACCATGGCAAGTGCACGCTGGGACCAGGGGACACCCACGTGAAGCACAGCTGTTGGGCGCTTTAGAATCCTTAACCTTCAGGGTTTGCTCCCTTTTTAGTAGATCCCTTCTTTCTCAGGGAGCTCCCTCCCAGGGTTCCTGAAATGACAGCCACTCCTAAAGTAGGCCCAAATGGTTTCCTATATAATATGTAAAGGCACTGACTCTGTCAGAGCTCAAAGCTCCTCCAGCCCTCCATGAATTCTTTAACATCATTGACCAAAGTCTTTCCTTCCATAATTGCATATGGCTTGGTACAGGGGTCCTCAATCTTGGCTGCACAGCAGAATCACTGGGGAAATCCTAACTATCCTTATGCCCAAGCAGCATCCCAGACTAATTATAATGCACCAGAGTCTCTAGGAGTAGGGGCAAAGTCATAAAGTATGCTAGGTAATTCCAATGTGCCACCAAAAATGAGAACCTCTGGCTTAAGGTATGTTAAAAATCTGAGAGGAATAGCATTTAGGATTAAATTCATGCTAAGGTGGAAATAACTGATATGATTTACTTTTTAAAGAGGCTATTTTGATAAGGGAAAAGGTAAGGGTGAAAAAGCAGCATACATTCTTGGGATAGTCACCTGATCCCTTTGAGTCTCTATAATTTGGGTTGATGATAAAAACAACAAAAGTTTAAAAAAAACTGGCAGACTTTCAAGTACATTGCATTATTTTTAACACTCAGATAATCTTAAAGGTGGGTATCTTGTGTCCCACTTTAGAGGTGCAGAAAGGCTAAATAATTGTACAGGAGCTTATAATGAGTAAATTGTGAAGGCAGGATTCAAAACTCTATATCTCTGTTTCTAAAGTCTGTGTTTTATAAGGAACAGGGTCTGATTCAAAGTATAATTGGATGGAGCATATATTGTGTCTGCCTCTTAGTAGATACTGAATAGGAGGCTCTCCTTCAACACTCCAGGGGGAAGGATCTTCACACATATGCTCCCTTGGAAGAAAATTCCTAAAGGAGGTCGTAGTGGGAGAGGATGGGGAGATAAAAAGAGCATGTGCCTATGATTTCTCAGCTCAATAGAGCAACAGGTCTGTAGGCTAATTGGAGGGGACGACTACTTTCTGAGCAGCATATTTTGGAGCAAAACTGAAGGTGCCAGGCTCAGGCCTAGGTAGCTACCTGTCCAGGTGAATTAGGGTTATGTTGATTGCTTAATGAAGGGCTCTAAATGCAAGGCAGAGGCTGCCCATAATTGGCCAAGTGGTGCTGCCTCCCTAAATGACATGCAGTCCAGCTCTACCGATCCAGCAGTGATCACATTAGAGCCAGGCCTCCAGGTCCAGGCCATCAAGAAGTATTAAATTTGCTGTATTTTCTAAGCAATAAAAGCAGACTTCTAATTTAATTAATCTTATCCTTGATTGCATTAACCACTCACGTGGCCAGAAAGTACAGCTTGGACCTCAGGCAACCAGACACTGTCCACATTAACCTCCCAGGCATTGAGGATTCAGGGTTCTCATGAAGGGACTGATTCATTTTGCTGTTGATCAGACGTCTGATCAACGAAGAACCAGCCAAAAGAGCCCTGCTGGCTTTAGGAAGTTGAAATCAAATTCTAAATCAGGGCTAGGGGAGGATCCAAACATTTCTATAACAATCTTTTGATATGAGGAATTCAGAAACATTTTCTTTGAACCAAGAAAACCTTTTATCCTCAAAGTTATATTTCCAAGAAAGCAAAATGATGATTTTAAAGTGATAGATATTAGCTGGGTTTGATCTTGACATTCTGGATATTGGGGCATTGGTACATGGGACTGAACATTCCCACACTGTATGTTACTCACAGAACCAGTCTGTTTTTAACCAGAAGTCAAACATGGGTTCACATGAAATTGAGTGATTTAGAGTGTATCAGATGGCAGTGTCTAAAATAATACAGGTGTTGAAGGAAAAAATGTAATGAGATGACACATAATAGAGGGGGATGAAATGTTTTACACTTAGGTTAAAAAACTAATCTGTACAAAAGCAAAAAGGGATATATAGCCTTAAACAGCAGTAGATATGGAAAAATACTTATTGATTTTAGTAGATGAGAAAGCCAATATAAATAAAAAATATGATGCAACTGATAGAAGCCAATGTCATGCTAAGCTCTGTAGAGACACTCTTGGTGCCCTGGTCCAGATCTGCTTTATTAGGCTGATACTCCTATCCTCCACTTTAAGCAGAGCATTTTCTGCTAAATAATTAGGAACTGACCCCATTGACTAAGAATTGCCTTTGGCTGCTAGGAGCCACATTGCCTGGGAGGTAACACTCTTCTCTGGTAGCCTACAGCCAATGACTTACGGAATTACAGATGCAGGAGGCTGACAGGATCCTTTGCCTTTGGAAACGGGGTCCAACTCTGTGCTGCAATTCACTGTATAGAGCTACCTATGTGGTAAGGATGGATCCCAGCTGACCATGTTCTTGCTCAGCTCCTCCTCCTAGCCAACCTGTTTCCCTTACTCTCATTCTTTTGAAAGCAACCTCCCAAGTATTCACTTCCCTGTGCTACCATCTCAGGCTTGTCTTACTGGGAACCTGGCCTAACAAAGTCTGCATCGATGAAGTTCCTTGTTCAGAAGGAGGGGTCTAGTTTACCAATCTACCTTGTAGCACCTGAAAAACTGCTAGATTTTGGACACCTCACCCAAACAAGCAAAAGTTACGAGCTAGAAGACGTCCATATGGAGGCAACCTAGATGATAAAAAACTGTAGAAACTCTTGACATTTAGAAACAGTTTTAACAACTGAGATTATGGAATATATTTGGAAAGGCCTAGAGCTATATGGGTGCTAAAAAACAAGTAGTTTCTCTTAAAAGAAAGAAGACTTGTCAGTCTGGTGGAAGAGTGGAAGAGAGACAGACTATTTTCTGTGGTTCTAGAAAGAAGAAAGCACTACAGGGGGACTTCTAGGGAGTAGATTTAGGTTCAAAGTAAAAACTTTCTTTGAAGAGTTGTCCCAAATCACAGAACACAAAAGCTTGAGGAGATCCAAGATATTTCTGATATGGCCACTTATTTTACTCATGAACTCTATGGAACTCAAAGAGGTTAAGTGTCTTGCTCAACATCACACTGCTCTGTAATCGCCAAGTTGGAAGCAGTACCTCCGTGACGCCCGGGTCTCCCTCATGTTCATGTTTATCTCCACTCCACTCACAGACCAGTGGATCAGTTTCTTCTTTTTTTTTTTTAAAAGGCCCATTTTGTATAGGACAAAGTACAATTATAGGATATTATAAGGCATCAATTCATTTAAAGACATTTGTTGAGCATTTATTTTGCATTAGGCAAAATGTTCAAGGCATTTGGGGTTATAACGAAAAAGAAATGAAAATTAGAGAACATAGCTCAGTTTCTATGTGTCTCTTTCCCAAGTAAGACAAAGAATCTCACACAGAGAGGAAACCTTCCTTTTGTCCTTAAATATACTTTGGGGTGATGAAGTGCAGTAAGGCCTCACTTTGAGCTGAAAGAAACCTGAAAAAAAAAAAAAGAAAGCTCTTTGATAGTTTGATTTATCAAGATGAAGTTCTCAATAAAACTAAATTTAAATACCCTACTTCTTATTCTGTTATTTTTTCCATTCATTAAGAAGGAGGAGGAGGAGGAAGAGGAGGAGGAGAAAGGAATTGAGTGAAACCACCTGAATTTAAGTGGATCAAGTCAGTCTTACGCTCACAAGAGTGCTCTTTGTCTCTGTTGTTTTCTCTTTCTCTCTCCATGACGAATTAGCTACCATTCTAAGTTCCCTGCATGTTAGAGTATTTAATTACAGCTGAGGACTTGCTGCCTGTCATCTGGCATGGTAACCACTCCACCTTGGTTCTGCCAGGTGCCTCAATTTGGCCTCTGCCACCTGGGATTCTGGCCTCCCCACTGGAATCAGGGGAATCCATTCTAACAGTAACACCTTTCACCAGCTTCCTGCATTCCAAGATCATCACTGTAGTTCTGTTCCTTACCATTGTACATTTCAAAGCTTCATTGAAGAAAGAATCTTCTGGGCTCTCTTGAAGGACATCATTTGGGAGCGTCCGGAAGGTCCAGACAAATCTGCTTTAACACTGAAGTCCAGATCTCAGCCAACCAAACCGTCAGCGGCCCTGGCAGCTATGTGAATCAGCATCTACAGAACATTCATTCATGTTGATAAAATCAGGCAGACGAAAAATTATTTTTGTTTCTTTTGGATCTCATGTCATTGAAATCAATTCTTACACATATTTGCCAGACTTTGTTGAGAGATATTAGCATAATATTACACTTCTTTTGTTATGTAGCCATCCTTCCCTATATTTCCCTTTGTAAATAGCCCCTGAAGTATGCTGGAATCTGACTCTACCTGAAATCTGGAGACAATCAGAGATGGTGGAGTGAGGTAAGAGGAAACTATTTCTTCTTGCAAGAGAACTTCTTCAGGTGAGGGTTCTCAACATGTCTAAACAGCTTCATCAGACGGGAGTAAAGGGCAGTTTCTGCTAGCTGGGGAGGCTCAAGTAAGAGTGAGAATCTGGGATCTTATAGGAGACATCAGATAATTTGTAAGATCTCATTTAAGTATAATAGTAGAACTATTCTATTAATAGTTCTCATCTTCCCTGACAAATTCTCTAAAAGACCTGAGGAGACGACATAATGCATGGACATTGTAATTTAACAGCTACCAGGATCAAACTTTTTGTTTAATTTTCAGACCTGGAGGTATAAGAGAGAGAAGATTAAAAGAATTCATAGAAAGTTTTAGCAAATTTTTTCAGTGAAAGAAAACCCCTGGTTTTCAGCCTATGTTTTGAGGTAAAAATTAAGAAATGTAACCTTGCTGATCTCTTCTCAAGTCCAGTGCTATTAGACACAATACTCTACTCCTCAGTCTTTGAATATTTTATACTATTTTATGGAAGTATCCAATTGATCTCCCAAAGCTGTGCTTTTATCCGTAGTGAGCATAGGTAAGCATTAAATTGATTTTTTTCCATGCTCTTCCAGAGTTCATCCCTTAATACTAACTGAAACCTCACTGCTAATAGTTCCAGCCAAGCCAGATGACCAATTTCATTCTCCACATTTCTTAAAGGGTCTGTTGACAACATACTTCTGCTACCTGCCTACTTTTGTTACTAATTTCCACATCAATAAGTGTTCTTAATTGCAAGCTGTGATATCAACTGGATGAAGTAAGCAAAAAACACATTTTAAAAGAGAATGTTGGATAGCTCACAAAACACTGGAGAAGTGCACTTAAAGCTTTGCAGCCAAGGGTGGCACCCAATCCAGATAGCAGTGGAAGAAATAAGTACTGCTATGCCCTTGACATGGGAGCATGCTCTGTTGCTTCTACTGCTACTTTCAGAAACTGTACTTTCTTGCACCCACATCCAAGGTTAACACTGATGTCAATCCTACTTCAGAAGTTGCTATAGCAGCTACTGCTGTCTAATGGAATACTCTCTGTGGCTCCTTATTTTTAGTAGTACTAGCTCTATAGTTAAAGACCTAAAGGTGGGAATAGGAATCACTGGTAGAGTGTCAAAATATGCCACCTTCAAGGAGAACAGGAAAAGACCTAAAGACTCAACAAAAAAACTATTGGCAAATACAGAAAAGTTTCAGGATACAAAATCAAAATACAAGAATCAGCAGCATTTCTACATGCCAACAGTAAATAATCTCAAAAAGAAACCAAGAAAGTAATTCCATTTACAATAGCTACAAATAAAATACCTAGCAATAAACTTAACCAAAGAAGTGAAAGATCTCTATAATGAAAACTATAGAATACTGATGAAAGAAATTGAAGAGGACACAAAAAAATGAAAATATATTCCATACTCATGGATTGGAAGAATCAATATTGTTAAAATGTCCATACTACCCAAAGCAATCTATAGATTCAATGCAACCCCTATCAAAATACCCATGACATTCTTCACAGAAATAGAAAAAATAATCCTAAAATTTACATGGAACCACAAAAGACAGAATAGCCAAAGCCATCCTGAGCAAAAGAACAAAACTGGAGGAATCACATTATCTGACTTCAAATTATGCTACAGAGCTGTAGTAATCAAAACAGCATGGTACTGGCATTAAAACAGACATATAGGCCAATTGACCAGAATAGAGAACCCAGAAATAAATCCACACATTTATAGTGAACTTATCTTCAACAAAGTTGCCAAGAACATACTGTGGGGAAAGGACAGTCTCTTCAATAAATGGCACTGGGAAAACTGCATAACCATATGCAAAAGAATGAAACTAGACCCTTATCTCTTGACGTGTACAAAAATCAAATTAAAATGAATTAAAGACTTACATATGAGACCTGAAACTATGAAATTACTAAAGGAAAACAACTTCCCTAGGGAAATGCTTTAGGACATTGGTCTGGGCCAGGACTTCTTGAGTAACACTCCCAAGCCACAGGCAAACAAAGCAAAATTTGACAAATGGGATCACATCAAGCTAAACAGCTTCTGCACAGCAAAGGAAATAATCAACAAAGGGAAGAGACAGCCCAAATATTGGGATAAAATACTTGCAAACTATCCATCTGACAAGGGATTAATAACTAGAATATATAAGGAGCTCCAACAACTCAATAGGAAAAAATCAAATAATCTGATTAAAAAATAGTCAAAAGATCTGAATACACATTTCTCAAAAGAAGACATACAAATGGCCAAGAGGTATGTGAAAAAAATGTTCAACATCATTAGTTCATCAGAGAAATGCAAATCAAAACTATAAGTATAGAGATATCATCTCACCCCAGTTAAAATGGCTTTTATCAAAAAGGCAGGCAAGAATGAATTGCTGGTGAGGAAATGAAGAAAGGGAAACCCTTTTACACTGTTGGTGTGAATGTAAATTAGTGTGGCTACTTTAGAGAACAGCATGGAGGTTCCTCAAAAAACTAAAAAATAGAACTCCCGTATTACCCAGCAATCCCACTGCTGGGTATGTATCCAAAAGAAGGGAAATCAGTATATCAAAAAGATATCTGCACTCTCAGGTTTATAGCAGCACTATTCACAATAGCCAAAATTTGGAATCAACCTAAGTTTCCATCAATGGGTGAATGGATAAAGAAATTGTGGAACATATACACAATTGAATATTATATAGCCACAAAAAAGAATGAAATCTTGCCATTTGCAACAACATGGATGGAACTGGAGAACATTATGTTAAGTGAAATAAGCCAAACACAGAAAAAAAAACTCATGTGTTCTCAGTCATATGTGGGAGCTAAATATTAAAACAATTGATCTTATGGAGAAACAGAGTAGAATGATGGTTACCAGAGGCTGGGAAGAGTAGTGGGGAGGGGGGATAAAGTGGGGATGGTTAATGGGTACAAAAATATAGTTAGATAGTTAGATAGAATGAACAATATTTGCTAGCACATCAAAGTAACTATAATCAGCAATGATGTAGGGCATACTTTAAAATAACTAAAAGAGTGGAATTGGAATGTTCCTCACACAAGGAAATGATAAATGCCTGAGGTGATGGATGCCCCTAATCATACCTTGATATGATTAATTCACATTTATGCCTGTATCAACACATCACATGTATCCTATATATAGGTACAACTATTATGTACCCATAATAACTAAAATTAAAGAATTTTTAAAGAAGAACATAAAAAATAAGCATATGACATGTTCAGCTTCTAGGGTGAGAGGGAGCTCAGAATCCATATGAAAATAATCATACCAGCATAGAGGTGGCAGAGGTTCAGGTTTTATCCCATACTGCCCAGCTCAGATTGAATGTTTTCAGTTCCTATTTCATATTGCATTAAGCATTAAGCAATCCATCCTTTGGCTGGAGAGCTCTCAGTGTTAGAAAGTCCAATATAATGCTAATTAGGTACTTTACATATCGGGGGCTGTTTGTAGAAGAAGAGCCAAGTCTGGTGCTAGTACCTCATTTCATTAGCTTACTTGATCAAGATAAACTTACCACTATTAAAAAGGTAAGGTTCACCTTATTTTATGGAAGAGTACACAAATTTAGAGAGATTAAATGACTTGTCCAAGGTTATATAACTAGATGAGCATGGTGGTTTGAATGAAAAGGCTCAAATTCTTCACTCTTTTCTATAATCAACCTGTTTTTTGTGTGACTTTGCAGGTCCGCCCTCCAGAGGCAGAAGAGACTTATCTGCCTTTTGACTTCAGGGTTAGCCATGTGATTTAGTTTGACTAATGGAATATTGGCAGATATAATACAAGCAAAAGATTGAAGTGTACCTGTGTACATGGGTTTGCCTTCTTGTGCTCCTGCTGCAGCAATGATAAACCCAAGCCTCAGGTAGCTTGTTGGTGTGAGGAAAATGATAAACTTGTAGAGCAGAGCTATCTCATCTGAGGCCAACCTAGTTAATTCCAAGCTAATTGTCAGGCTGGAGAAGGAGAATAAATGATTATTGTTGTAAGCCCACAGTTTTGAAATGATTTATTACACAGAATTATTATGGCAATAACTGACTGATATTGAAAGTCAGACAGAACTTTTTAGCACCCTATTGAATCCCGTGGTTCCTGTTGCAGAATAATAGAAAATAATTTAAATGAAAAAGGATCGAGAACAGCAGAATTTGGCCTATGATTAAGTGCCAAATGTTTGGTACAAGTTTGTGTGCTAATAAGAGAGTTTAAAGAATTAGAAGATAAGCAAGTACCAAGGTAACCAAGTAAGTCTTTATTGAGGAGGCAGAAGATGAACATGAATGGGCCTTGAAGAATTGAGAAAACTGTTGTTGACATTGTTCAGAGAATTTAAAACACAATGTCAGAAATGACATCAGCAAGATGGCAGAGTAGGAGATACCACTCTTCACCCTCCTCCCCCCCAAAATAATTAGACAGGTATTCATGAACAAAAATATCTCTAAGAGCTCAGGAGTCCAGTTAAATAGCTTCAGCAACAAAGTGGAGCAAAAAAAGAAAACAAAAAAGGAGAAAGCACACAAAAACAGTAGTAAGAACAGTTTTTTTTTTTTAACCTACATTATCACATCCCAGGCTGGCACAGCTCAGGACTGAAAGGGAACTCCCTGGCCTATGGGTTCCCCTCACTGAGAAAAGGAGAGCAGGGTGAACAACCAGCTTCCTCAGTATTTTGGGGCACTACCCAAAGGACCTTCTTTGGTTTTACATCATCTAGATCACTGAGGATATCAACATAGCTCAGATGTTTGGAGATGGCTAGGAACAAAGAAGAAGGGCAGGGGCTATCAGTATCAGCCACACAGCAGATGTCACTGGGGACCACAGCAGTCCTCATTGCTGAGAACCTCAACAGCCATCATAGCTGCCACAGAATCAATGGAAAAGGAGATACTACTGTACCACTCCAGGCTAGCGCCACCAACACTCTTATACCCCACTGCAACCACAAGCCCACCTGACGTAGGTTACTCCATGCACATCTGTGTTCCAGACCCCAGCACCATAGCTGTTCTGGGGAGCTAATGCCGCTGCTGCAGAGGGCATGCCTGCTTCCTGGACATTAGTGCCACTACCAACATGTGTGCACCCAAATGCCAGACTTGGCACCAAAAGCAATCCCCTTGGCCATGACTTCCCCCATGAGGGAAAATGAGAACAACAAAACTCAAGCAGACTTTACCACCAAGGACTCCAGAAGCCCTTACTACTCCTGCATGCACTTACAGCCTTGGCCACTGAGTACCCCTGCAATCGTTGCCAATGTTGACCTCAGCTGACAGAACTGCATGAAGACTACAGTGCTCTCTGCAGCCAAAACCATCCCACCCCACCCAGCCAGTACCCTTACGTCCAACCATAGGCAATAAATATGCACAATTACAATATGTCAATTAAAAAATCAGGAAAAAATGAATAAACAAAATAGAAATTTCAACAAAGAGATAAAAATAATAACAAAATAGAAATTCTGGAGCTGAAGAATACATTAACTGAACTGCAAAATTGAGAAGAGAGCTTCAACAGCAGACTCAATCAAGTAGGAAAAAGAATCAACAAATTAGAACACATATCATTTGGAATTATTCAGTCAAAGTATCAACAACAAAAAGAATTAAAAATAGTGAAGAAAGCCTACATGACGTATGGAACACCATCAAGTGAAATAATAGCCACACTATGGTATTTCAAGGGGAGCAGAAAATAAAAGTGTCAGAAATCTTATTTTTAAAAATGACAGATACATTCCCAAATCTGGAGAGAGAAATGAACATCCATGCCCATGATACCCCAAAAACTTTAAATAGAGATCAAGAGATCTTTACTGAGCCACATTATATTCAAATTGTCTTAAGCCAATAACAAGGACAAAATTTTGAAACAGCAAAAGAAAAGTGTCTTGTTAATTACATACAAAGGAATTACATAAGATTATCAGCAAAGTTTTCACCAGAAATCTTGTGAGCCAGGAGATAGTTGTATCATATATTCAAAGTATGAAAAGAAATAAAACTACCACCCAAGAATATACTATGACTAGCAAAATTATTCTTTGAAAATGAAGAAGAAATAATCTTACCTAGACAAGCAAAAACTGAGGAAGTTCATTACCACTAGACCTGTCTTACAAGAAATGTTTAAAAGAATTCTTCAAATTGAAACAAAAACATAGTAAACAGCAACATGAATGCACATGAAAGCATAAATTTCACTGGTAATGGAAAATATATAGATATATACAGATTAATGTTAAAACTGTAGTGGTGGTGCATAATTTACTTTTAATCCTAATATAAAAGTTAAAATACAAAAATCTGTAAATAGATACACACTATAAAAAAGAAGCAAACCCTGATTACAAAAACACAATGAGGGGGAGGGAGTAAAGTATAGTGTTTTGTAATTATCAACTGGAAATAGAAGGGTATAACTACAAGGTATGTTATGCAAGCCTCCAGCTAACCAAAAATAAAAACCTATAACAGATACACAAAAGTTTAAAGGAAAAGAACCACAAAGAATAAAATACTTAGGATTTAACTTAACCAAAGAAGTGAAAGACTTGTACATTGAAAATTATAGAATATTGATGATGAAAATAAAGAAGATACAGATAAATGGAAATATATTTCATGTTCATGAATTGGAAAAATTAATATTGCTTAAATATCCATGTTACCCAATGTAATCTATAGACTAAATGCAAACTGTATCAAAATCTCAAAAGAGTTTTTTATAGAAATAGAAAAAATAATCCTGTGATTCCTATAGAAACACAAAAACCTCAAATAACCAAAGAAATCTTGAGCAAGAAGTATAAAGCTGGAGGCATTGCACCCCTTGATTTCAAAACCTGTTACAAAGCTACAGTAATCAAAACAGTATGGTACTGGCATTAAAAAAATCACATAAACCAATGAAATAGAATAGGGAGCTCAGAAATAAATCTACATATTTATAGTCAACTGATCTTTGACAAGGTTGCCAAAAACACGCAATGGGTGAAGGATAATCTCTTCAATAGATGGTGTTGGGAAAACTGTATATCCACTAGAAGAATTAAGTTGGACCTTAATCTCATACCACATACTAAAATCAACTCAAAATGGTAAAAGCTTAAATGTAAGATGTGAACCCGTGAAACTTGTAGAAGAAAACATAGGGAAAAATCTTCTTGACATTATGTGCAATGATTTTTTGGATATGACTCCCAAAACACAGGCAACAAAAGTAAAAATAGACAAGTAGGACTACATCAAACTCAAAAGCTACTACACAGTGAAGGGAACAATCAACTGAGTTAAAAGGCAACCTATAAAACGGTAGCAAATATTTGTAAGCCATGTATCTGATAAGCGTTTAATATCCAAAATATATAAGGAACACATGCAACTTAATAGCAAAAGAATAAATAACCTCGTCTAAAAATGGGCAAGAATCTGTTTAGAAAATTCTCAAAGTTCTCAAAGACATACAATTGGCCAACAGGTATATGAAAAGGTGCTCAACTGTACCAATCATCAGGGAAACACAAATCAAAACCACAACGAAATGTAAACTCACCACTGTTACAATGGTTATTATCAAAAAGACATGACAGAACAAATGTTGGCAATGATGTGGAGAAAAGGGAACCTTTGTAAATTGTTGGTGGTAATGTAAATTGGTACAGCCATTAAGGAAAACACTGTGAAGCCTTCTCAAAATAGTAAAAATAGAACTACTTTATGATCCAGCATAAAGTTATATATCCAAGGGAAATGGAATCAGTATCTCAAAAAATTATCTGCCTTGTCATGTTCATTGCATCACTATTCACAATAGCCAAAATATAGAAACAATCTAAATGTCTGTTGATGGATGAGTGAATAAAGAAAATGTGATTGATAGATGAGAGGTGATAGATAGATAGATAGATGATAGATAGATAGATAGATGATAGATAGGTAGATAGATAGAATGGAATTTTATGCAGCCTTAAAAAGGAAGAAATCCTGTTATTTATGAAAACATGGATGATGAAACTGGAGGACATTATGCTAAGTGTGTTAGTCTGTTTTGTGTTGCTATAAAGGAATACTTGTGACTGGGTAATTTATAAAGAAAAGAGGTTCATTTGGCTCATGGTTCTGCAGCCCGTGTGAGAAGCATGGCATCAGCATCTGCTTCTGGTGAGGGCCTCAGGCAACTTCCAATGAGGTGGAAGGAGAAGGGGGAGCAGGCGTGTCACATGGTGAGAGAAGGAGCAAGAGAGGGGGGAGGCGGTGCCAGGCTCTTTTAAACAAGCAGCTCTCACGTGAACTAATAAAGTGAGAACCTACTCATTATCTCGGAAAGGACACCAAGGCATTCATGAGGGATTCACCCCCATGACCCAAACACCTCACCACCAGACCCCACCTTCAGCACTGGGGATCAGATTTCAACACGAGATTTGGAAGGGCCAAACATTCAAACTATATCACTAACTGAAATAAGTCAGACACAGAAAGACAAATACTTCCTGATATCATTTATATGTGAAATCTAAAATGCATAACTCATAGAAACAGTAAAATACTAGTTACCAAGGGCTGGGGGTAGAGGGATATGGGGAGATGTTAGTCAAAGGTACAAAATTTCAGTTATGTGAGATACCTAAGTTCTGGAGATCTAATTTACAGCAATGTGACTATAGTTAACAATATTGTATTGTATACATGAAATTTGCTAAGAGGGTAGATCTTAAGTTTTCATACTCTCCCCACCCCCACGGTAACTATGTGAGGTGATGGATATGTTAATTCACTGGATTGTGGTGAATACTTTGCAATGTATTTGCATATCAAATCATTAATTTTTACACTTTAAATATTATAATATGTACAATTTTTAACTGTCAACTATACCTCAATAAAGTTGGGGAAAGAAACAATCAAAAAAGGAAGTTGCAACTAGCAGTGTAGGGAACATTTCCCTCATCCCCTCTCGATTCCTAGTAAAAAAAAATACATAGTCTTTCTACTTTACTTTGTAACTCTCATTTGTGATGCATTTTTCTGCATCATGTCATTATAGAGAATAAAATAAATGGAACTGAGTGCTGTGAAAAGAAGTCTTCCAGGCCAGCTGTGGGTGTGTTAATCTAAATATTTAGATCAAATGCTTGTCAAAGCACTTAGGTAGGGAGAGAGACGTTCTATTATAACTTGGGAGCAAAACAAAATAGGTATAAGAATATGAGGTTAAATTAGTTGTTTAACATCATTGAATTTGTATCTGGTTCTTTCTTTTGCCACTCAGGAAGAACTGAGGCCATTTACCATGTGTCTAGAATTGCAAAACTACAAAGAAATATAGGAAACCGTGTGCTGTAGAGCTATTTGGAAATTGATAGTCTTACTTCCTGAAGCACAACTGTCTCAGCTTTCTTTAAAACATGCTATAAGTATTATCCTCATTTTTACAAATGGGGAATTATATTAAAGTCTATTAAATTATATTCAAATCTATTAAAAATTAAGCACGAATTATACTAAAATATAAGGTTCCTGAAGGCACTAACAGTATTTACTTAAGGGAAGGGATAGTGCATATCCCCTAAATGCTCAATACGTATCTTTTTTGTTTACATTGAAGTGGGGCCTTAGTTGGAAATGGGATCTGTAGACATGTAGGAAAACAGCATGTTGCATGCAAAAGCAATGCCATCTTCAAGAGAAACTGCCACAATGACTGACGTTTGACCCCTGCATACCATGGTGCTCTGCAGCAAGGTCTTTCAACAGTGCCTGTAGCATAGATAACCCCTCATAAGGAAACAATGCCTGCAGCATACCTAACCCCTCACAAAGATGGTTAAATGTCTGAGGCACGACCAGCTACACATGTCTTTGTCCTGAAAGCTTGCTATACAGAGGATACTTTCTGGAGGGCCAGAGAGGGGATCCACCATCTCCCAACAACCCAAGACATTGCTTATGTTCGTAAGTCCCTATTAAATGTTTCTTTCTGAGATACTGGATTGGTCAGCCTCTTTCTTCGGTCTCTCAGCTTCCTTAGCTTTTAGGGGTAGGTTTGCATTGATCTGCTCACTGTGGAACAAAACAGCGTGAACCATTTCCCCGCTCATTTTTCCTCCTTGCCTTTTTCAGCAAATATATCATTTGAAAACTTGTATATGTATCCCTCAAAATTAATTCTCGCATTATTTCACACCCAACATTAGCTGCTACAGCACTGGCTTCCTTCCCAAGAGAGCATTTCATTGTACCAAATTGAATTCATTAGGAAGAACAGGCCCATAATTAGCCAATGAGCTAATATCTTGATCATTTACCACAAGCTGTAGAAACAACTGAGCCAAACAGGCACTATCACCAGAGTTGTCTGAGCCTCTGGTACAGGGATGCAGCACAACGTGATTTTCCACATGATGGGCAAAACATACAACCTCTACATGCCCCAGTTTCTTAGTCTGAAAATGAATGTGAAATTCTAACATTCAGTGATTTTATAACATACCACAAATATGGCAATATTGTAGGTTAAATCCTAGCCTCCATGTATATGGCCGCTATCTCACTATGATATAACCTCTTGCCCTTGTTCCAGACTCAATGTGCTTAAAATACGCTTGTCTCATTTGGCCTTTTTTTTTAATAGTGCTTTTTTTTGCAATTTGAATATTTTTCTATAAAGAGGTAACTATTTAAAATGTTATGTTGCTGAGACTCCATTTTTCCTCCAACCTAGTCTTAAATAAATTTTTTTCTTGTTTCACCTGCATCTTGATAATGAAGAAAATGCAGCATTTATAATTAATATTATGTTATGTGGGGTGGTGGCAGGTGGGATGGAGTCTTGTATACTTCAGTAGTAATGTGGAAAAAGTCTATATTAGGTAATAACTCCCATGGTTATTTACTATGCACCAGTCCACAATAATAACATTTATTCAATGTACCCCAATTGTTCTACATTCATTTAGGGGGAAGCTAAAATTATTTGCTAATTTATATGTCCCAGCCCCAGATCCACAGGGTCTCAGGACACTCTTGTGGGCATTGATGCCAGCAGCAGGTAGTGTCCTGATAGGTAGACAAACCAGTTGTGCTGAGAATGGGAAGGGATGAAATGTCTAAAATTTGTCTCCTTTATGCTCTGGTTTGGTATATGAGGAGAGCCTGGGGACTAAAAACTGGATCTCAGACTCTGTTGCATGGTGCCAGAACTTTTCCTATAAACACTCACTATTCACAAAACCCAAAGAAATGTCCTCAGAAACTGGTGGCAGTTCTCAGTTGGCCCCATTAACTTGCATTTAAAGATTTGTGAGTTCCTGTTGAGTCAGGCTAATCATCCTTTATGGGTTCTCTTCAGAGTTCCTTTTAAAACATCTTCATAGTAGACTCCCCCCAAACCCCCCCAAGAAAAGACAGGAATGAAATTATAATAGTATTGGAAGTACAAGATTATGATATTTTTCCAGTGTTGGGGGATCCCACTAACTGAGGAAAGAGTAAGATGGAGCTTAATTGAGAAATTATCATAGGTTGACTTAGACCAGAAGAAGCTCGGCCTACACTGTTTCCTGTTGTCACCGTAGAGATGCAGAGCATGCACCAACGTGAACACATGGCCGTCATCCCTATCACAAGGAGCTGCTTTCTCAGGTGGCCAGAAAACCTTGGTCCAGGAGTGCCAAACCAGATGAGTGTCTGCCAGACTCTGGAATTTGACTAGGGACAAAGCACAAAGAAATGTAGGAAGTGATAAGGGGATTCTATTCACTCTCATGTAGAAAGTGAAGATAAGGAGAATCTAAACGTCATTATGCCTCGTCATTCAAGAAAGATGCAACTTTTCTGGCCCACAGTATGGTGCCGCAAATGATTTAAAGCAATGCAAAAGCAGTTTAAAAAATTAAAAATGCATTTCTAAGCTACCAAGAAAATAATGGAAATCCTCATTGTCCAAAACAGCAAAGGCATAAATCCAAAGACATCAGTGAAGAGTCAAATTGGTGAGTGTTCTGAAGATTTGACCTGACTTCCACATACCTTAAGTTTTTATTATAATGTCAGTATGGGGATGAAGACAAACCTAAAGACCACCCAAGCCAGAATAAGGACAGAGCTCCAAAGGCCTATGCTATCATTTGAAGAGCGAATTAGATGCATGAAAAGAAAGACCTTCCCATATTGAGTACTAGTAAGGAACTTTACCTGCCTTAAACTTGCTGTTAGGTGGAAGAAAAAAATGACTTGAGATACACTAATTATAAGACATTTTATGTTAGGCTTGAATCTCAGCCACACTTAAGGAAATGGGTCAGTAGACTTGAGAGCCAATTTAAAAAATATATACACACACACACACACACACATATTCAGAAGAATGGGTAAATAATAGAGAGGAGAAAGAGACTATATAAAATTGCCAAGCAGTTTTGAAAAAAGAAATTAAATGTATATAGATGGAAAGCAAAATAAAATAATTAAAAGCTAAAGGTTGGGAGCAAATTAAACAGGAGATTTCCAAACTTTCTCATTTTATGGTGCCTTTAGTGTCTCAGTGATTTTTTTTAAGTTGACTCTAGGCCAAAAGAGCTAATCAATAGTTTCATCTACTAAGTAGTTAGGTTAGGTTCAAACATTAACAAGTATTTGTCATAAGAGTTAGTAACCATTTGAAAATTAATCTTAAAAACTAAAGAAAAATTAACAATTTTATTTATTTCTTAAATAACAAGTATTAACTAATGAGATATATCTACCTGTTGGACACTGCATGACTTTTCAAACTGTAGATTCAAAGAGGACATGACAAATTTCATTTCCTGCTTCACATTGATTTTGTGTGGTGTTTGCTTTTGATCATAAGTGTAAAGGTACATCTTCATCAAAAGGAATGTTGAAACTGAATTCCCTCAAGATAGTACCACAATGTCTAATCTACTACACAGTGTTGAGTTTTGCTATGTGCCCCTCATAGCAAATACTTAAATATTTAAAACAAATTTTAAAACATTTTTAAAACACTTAAAATACCTTAAAAATATTTTTTAAAACATGTAAAATATTTTTGGCGTCTCTATGAGACAAATGTGGCACCCCAGAGAAAACCACTGCCACTGGGTTTTTAGTTTGAGAACTATAGCTTTAGATGCTGCTAAATAGGGAGTTGAAGAATTAGAATATAAATTGGAAGAAATTACCCAGAATGCAGGACAGAATATCAAGAAAGGTAAAATAATAACACAACATTGTGAAAATAGTGAGAAGATGTTTACAACAAATGGAGAAAAGAAGTGAGAAAGGCAATATTTGAGACATAATATCTGACAAATTTCCAGAATTAATGTATCCTGATAGTCATTAAATGTAAGAAGTGCAGTGAATCCCAAGTACATTGAATAATTAAAATGAACAGACATTATCATCTGGACATGTAATACTAGAATTTCATCTCTCTGTCTCTCACACACACACACACACACAAACTAATGATAAAAGCAACTATAGAGAAAAGAGAATTTATAGAAATTAGATGGGCACTTAATTGTTCCACATAAACAGTGGAAGCCAGATAAAGCGAATACTGGTATTTTCAAGATATTGAGAGAAAAATAATTTTCGACTAAATTTTTCTAAACAGTGACCTCATCTTTTGGAAATGATGGCAAAATAAAAACCTTTTAAAAACTGGTGAAAACCAAACATATTACTAAAAGGCCCTCACTAAAGAATCTTCTGAAAAATGGCCTTTGGGAAGAAGAAAAATGCAGGAAGAAATGATTAAATAAATTGTTCCAGTTGTGGGTACGTATAACCAAACAGTGTGTGTCAGAACACTAACGATAATGCCTTAATCTATCAAAACAAAATAAAGTATCCCACATTTTAATTCTAACAACAGCATATAAATGGGAATAGGAGTTGATTAACATTAAAATATTCCAAAGTTTTTATATTTTTGAGGAATTGGGTAAAAATATTGATTAATTCTAGATAATTTTAAGATAATCATAAAGGATAAAATGCCTAGGGTAGATACTGAAAGAAAATAAATAAATGCTATACTTTCCAAACTAGTGGAGAGAAAAAAAATGAAACGGATAAACACACACTCACACACACAAACACACCAAATTCTCCTCATTGACACATTTAAGGAGAAAAAAAAATAACATGATCATTTCAATAGATGCAGAAAATGTTTTTGCTAAATTTCTATACCCATTCATGATAAAAATTCATTGCAAATGAGCACTGGAAGGGAACTCCTTAATCTGCAGGTTTATCTATAAAAAAACCTATCACACACATTTGTTAATATTGAAAATTTAAAGCATTTCCTTTTATAAGAAAAGAAAGATAGACTTGCTCAGTATCACTACTTGTATTATATGTTGTTCTGGAGATCCTAGCTTATGCATTAAGATAAGAAAAAGATATTACAACTGTATGTAGATTAGAAAAGAAGAAATAGAGCAATCACTATAGTTGATAGGATTGTAAACTTAGAAAATGCAAACAGTATGTAGGCAACATTAAAACTAATGCCAGTTTAGCAAGTTCTCTAGCAATAAAATCATCAGTATACAAAAAATATTGCATTTCTATTCACCAGTAACAATTAGAAATTGAAATTTCAAAAAGATTCAATTTATAATTGCTAGAAAACAAAGTACCAGGTAATAAATTTAGCAAAATATATACAAGCCCTTTATGGAGGAAGACTATCAAACTTTATTAAGAAATACTTAAATGGAACTAATAAATGAGACTTTCACCATGTTCCTGGATATAAAAATTTAAAATGATAAAAAATTTAATTATTTTCCAAAATGATCTGTATCAGGGATCAGCAAACTTTATACAGGGCCAGATAGTAAATATTTCAGGCTTTTCAGGCCATAGAATTGGTGTCATTCTTACTCACCTCTGCTTTTGTAGCTTGAAAGCAGCTATTGACAATAAGTAAAGAAATTGATGTGGCTGTGTTCCAATGAAACTTTATTTACAAACACAGTCCAAGAGACAGCCAGCCAGATTTGGCCTATGATTTGTTGTCTGCCAACTCCTGATTTGATCTGTATAATCTATCTTTTGTGCAATTTTGATTGAAATCTGGAGTGGGGGGTGTTTTTGTGAGTGACTTAAGCTAATTTTAAAGGTTCTGTGACCAAGTCCTAGGATAAGAGTGACTAAAATATTCCCAGGGAAGAACTAAGTAAAGTCACTTATCCTACCATAAATAAAGACATTACTAGATTTATTAAGACAGTATGCTATTAGCACAAAAATTGTCAAACAGATGAATGGAACAAGATATAAAGCCCAGAACATGCTATATGACAGATGTGACATTGCAGACTGCAGTCGAATAGATTGTGTGGAAAAAATAATATACCAATATGAAAACTGAATGAAATTGGATTCCCACCTTAATTCAAAGACAAAATTTAATTGTCTGTAAATTATAGGCTTTAAAATTAAAGGTACATTCTTAAACATTTAGAATAAAATATTAAGATATCTTTCTTATCCTAGAGCAGGGGAAAATTTCTTAAGACAAAAAAGTGCTAACTTTAAAGGAAAATCCTAAAACTATGCTAAAGTTAGACCATCTGTTCATCAAATCATCTCCGTGGAGTTAAAAGAAATACAACAATCTGGGATGAAAGTTTTTACACATGCAACTAAAAAAACAAGGGATTATTATCTGGGATATATTAATAATTTCTAGTTACCATTAAATATAGAAAAATAGCATCATCCAAAAATGTTCAAAAGACATAACTAGGCATTTCACATAATAGGTATCATAAATGGAGGATGATCATTGGGAAAGATGGTCATTTTCAATAATTATCTGGGAAACGCAAATTAAATCCACGGGGCAATATTTTACCACCCACGTTTTGTCAAAAAGTAAATGAACAAACAAAACAAAAGAAACAAAAACAGAATACCAAGAATTGGCAGAGGTATGCTGCTGTTGAAAATATAAACTATTAGATTCACTGTTAGAAAACACTTTGGAAGTAACCACTGAAGGTGAAGGTGTTCATACACTGTGATCCAGAAATGCCATTACTAGTGGAATAAAGAAGCAATTGCTTGACTACACCAGGCACACATAAATAACAATATTGTGATATTGTTTGCAAATAGCAAAATAGTACAAACTACGTTATTGTAGTAACTATTTTACAGAATGGATAAATAAATTGAGGTATATTCATATAATGGGCTTTTATCCAGCAGTGTAAATGAAACAATTACAGATAGGCATACTGATGTGGATGAATATTAAAAGCATAATATTGAAAAAAGGAAGCAAGTCTCAGATGTGCTAGAATAGGTACATTGGATTGGATGTATTTAATGGTCAAATATGCAAAACCAAACAATGCATACTTACAGATACAACAATATATGTTAAAACCATTTTCAAATGGAACTATAAGTACAAAACTTGGGAAACTGGTTAACTCAGGGTGGAAGGAAAGGATGTGTGTAAGGGAATATTGAAGAGAGTTTAAAAGGTTTTGATAATTTTCTGTTTCATAAGTTGGGTGGTAAGCACACATATGTTCATTGAATTATTCTTACATATATTATACATGCTTATTTTCCATATTCACAGTAATAATGAATTATGATGTAAAATGAACCACAAAGAAGTAAAACCTTAAACAAAATAATGCCAATGTAAAACTAAAGCAGCAAAAACCAAGAAATAATTTTTTTTTTTTTTTGGAGACAGCATCTTGCTCTGTCTCCCAGACTAGAGTGCAGCGGTGTCATCACAGATCACTGCAACCTCAAACTCCTGGGCCCAACTGAATCTCCTGCTTCAGCCTCCCAAGTATCTACAGGCTAAGTTTTCTATTTTTTGTAGAGACAGGGTCTTGCTCTTGCTCAGGCTGGTCTGGCTGGTCTCGAACTCCTGGCCTCAAGTGATCCACCTGCCTCAGCCTCTCAAAGTGCTAGGATTACAGGCTTGAGCCGCCACACCCGGCCAGAGGGAAGAATTTCCTGCAGAATGGTAAGGTTTTACATACTTCTAAGAAGTTTTTTATCTGTTTTTAACTAAAGAGGTCACCAGGCTAACAGTGTTTGACCCTACCTCCTGCAGTATTACTCGAAAATGCGTGTGAAAACTAAGCGCAAGACGGAAATTTGCAACTTCTCTGAAACCTTAGATAACAAACAATCTGTTACCAGAATCTGAAAGAATGGCCACTAATTTTAGACTGATGCAGCAATATTGAGGAAAAAACAATCTGTAGAGGTGCTTTGTATCATACAGTAGATTAGTTACTAATCAAAGTGAAGATAAGATGTCTCATATTTCTAGCATCCTTACTGCATATCAGATTCTATGAAGAGCTTTAAAAACAAAAACCAAAAAAAGTTCTAATGCTGCATACCCAGCTCCACCCTAGACAAACAGACTGAGAATCTCTGACAGTGAATCCCAACATTTTTTTTTAAAGTTTCACAGTGATTCCAACGTGCATCCAAGGTTGAAAACTATTCACTGGTCTAAGAGTTCTAGTTTTTGTCTCTTCAAAGTGAGCAAGAAACTCATAGCAATCACAAGCAAAGGCAGAAGACATATGTGTGCATGTGTGTGTAAAGACATATAATTTTATTTTGAAATCTTTTGCAGTTTTCTCACACATCTCTAAATCAAGTATTAACATTTTTTTTTAAACAACTTCCCTTGGAGTCTTTTTGAAGTTATCAACTTTGCTCTCATATAAATAATAACTTTTCCCTTTATCAATCATATTTAACCATTTTACATAACTTTTGAATTACGTGTAGTAACTAGTGTGATAACAATTATAGTAACAAGTATGGATGGTGATACCAGGATATTTGGGAACAAATACAGTTAGGTCTTGGGAAGCACTGAGGAGACGCATGAGGAGTCCTGGGGAGTAAGCTACTAACCCCAACGCTTGGCATCCTGTGGGCATCAGTGTTTTTTGCAGAAGAAATAGAATCTTTATTAGGTAGAATGTGGAGATTATTTGTGAAAGATTAAACAGTGAGATAAAAAATCTCAGTAAATGTGGTATTTTTAAATCATTGTTAAACAGAGTAGAGAAAGAATTCTGCAATGACCCTATTCAATATGGTGTGGGGAGAATATAGGCCCTCATGGCCACAGACCTTGTGACATACTACCTTGCTTCTCTGAGGAATTTTTCTGGGATCTAAGAAAAGTGACCTGTTCTGGAACTATGGATCTAAGAACAGGAAATGACCAACCCCAAAAGGAGAAGAAGCAGAGTTAAGGGCAATTCACACATGTGGCCTGTCTGCATTTCTGTTCCTTTGAGAATGAACAAAGAGGAATTAAAAATTACGTACAATCTATGAAACATAATGCAGTGCCAAGAAAATGGAACATCTTCTTGAACACTTAGAGGAAGAGGAAACCTTAAACATATTGTCTGTTAGGTAAGTTTAAATCAGGTGGATGATCAAAGGGAAGTTTTACTGATAATATGTCTTAAGGTGTATCACTCATGTTTTTCTAGTTATTTATTTTTGTCTTTCTGGTTGGAGTTGTTTTAGTTTGTGTTCTCCCAAAAGCAGACCCAGAGAGAATTGCAGTGTGCACAATTTATTGGAGTGCTCATCTCAAGAAACACTGGTACAGAAGTAAAGAAGTAAAACAGAGAGGGGAAGGCAGTTAGTAAGGAGTGGGCTAGCAAGGACTGTGGCAACATCAGCATCATATTGAAGGTGAAGTCTGGGAGGCAGTGTGTAGGGCACGCCACTGGGTTCTCTTCCCTTAATGGGAGGAAGCTGGGGCATTTATCCCCCAAATACTCATTCATCATTAGTTGAAGGCTGTTTCTGAGACCATTAACTCTAAAGGCCATACGTGGCTTGCTCAGAATTTGAGTCAAGTGTGCTCCTGTAGGCAGTCAGATAAGGAGACATAGACATTCATTCTAAGCTGCACTTGGTGTATGTAAGTGAAGGCCAGGATGATATGAGAAAGCCCTGACAGCATCTTTACCATAGACATCTTCTTTACATACTGAATTTTCTTACTTAAACATAGGACTTTTCTGAGGGCATCCTCTCTACCTTCTTCACAGTGGTGTTTTGTGATCGAGATTTACTTAGTTGTGGGCAATGTGTAAGGGGGAAAGAAATATGCCTTTCTTCCATCCTTCTAGGTTCTTTGGATGGGCAAAAAATTAAATTAACATAAGACAGATTAACAGGAAAAAAGGTATACAAATAATTTATTACATGTATGGAGACATCACATGAAAGAAAAGTGAATACCCTCAAACCCAGTGAGATCTAGAAGCTTACATACCCTCTTCATAGGGGAGAGGGGAGGGGGAATGTAGGAAATTTAGGGGAGAGTAAGTGCATTTGGGGAAAGGTTCACCTATTCTCAGGCCTTCGGAAGAATAGGTAATAACCTATCTGGGTGTAGTGTCAACTTCTAATGCCTCTCCTAAGATTGAGTTAATCTTCTCTGACTGATAAAATTCCCAGGAAGTGGATTCATGACAATTGGGTTAAAGAAATAGGGGCTGGGTCTTCTGGGGGGTGGTGATGACATGAGTTATGGAAGGGTGAGAGGAGGAACTGTGTGGTGAACAAAATTGCTCTTGTTATGTAGATAAAAAGTCTCTTAAATAATAAAAGTTGTCTACAGGATCCCTCTTCCTGATACAGATATTTTATTAATGTAGATTTCCTTTATAGATATAAATGTCTTTTACAAAAGAATAGCTTTTCAGAGCTATTCTTGTGTCTGCAGTTTCTCAGAATAACCAGCTTAAAATATACCACAGGAGTAAATTTTGAGGTGGCATATTCTGGTCTCCTATAGCCATATTTTGGGGTGGTGTGTCCTGAGTCTCAACAAATGGGATCTGTCACTTGTACTCTATTCTCTAGAGTCATGCAATGTTGGCATTTGTCTTTTATTTGATGGTTTAGGGAGGACTTCTTGGATAATGTTACACTAGACAAGATGTTGCATGCACCCAGGTGTGTTCTGTGGCTGTTAAGAAGCTATTTGCAGGAGAGTACAGAACAAGATCTTAGGTGGCCCAAGGGTATACATAGTTAATATAGAATCCTCAAAGGTAAATATTAAAGCTTTTTTCATTTGTTTTTTTTCTGATTATCTTGCTACTTGTTACTTATGGGATACAGGATATGTCGGTGATAGGAAGGGGCATGTGGCTGAATTAGGGTATTGGGTGTACCTTGATCTAATCATGAGCACCCACATTTCCTATTTTCAAGATGCCAGTAGATATCACAAGTTGAAACAATTTCCCAAGTGACTTCCAGCCGCAGGAAAACAATAAAAATGAAAAGATAAAAAATAATAGAATCAAGGATCGAGAATTAGCCTACCAATTGAAAGTATAACTGAGGATAAAACATTGCAAATTAAAGCAGAATTAAAAATAAAAAATAAATAAGGAAAAAGTATTTCCTGGCTCCAAACCAACTTGCCTAAAAACATAGAAATATGTTAAGATATTTCAGATAAATATTTGTCAACAAACAAAAAATAATTAATTAAATATTATTAAAAATTGTTGCCAACATCCAAAGAGAGATATCAGGTTCCTACGAAGAAGCAAATGTTGAGCAAGATTGAGATTCCTTTTGTGGAACCCTAAACAACTGAAAGTAATGCAATCACATCTGCACAGTTTTGTGGGAAAAAATTATGTAATTCATACTTCACAGCTACTCTTTATTTAATGCATGTAAGCCATAGAAAAGATGTTCTTATTTACTGAAGAAATCAGATACTAAAATGCTTATGTACCCTCCTTGAAAACATGACTTGGCTATGGGCTCCAAATAGGTAGAAGAGAAATCAGAATAAAAAATTCAAGAATAGGGTAGGCATGGGATACAATAACAGGTGACCATCATTGAGGTGTTAATTTCATTGCAATTGTTTATTATTAAATTGTGAAAAATTAGATCACAAAGTTGAATGCCAATTTCAAGTTTTTCTTCTTGAAGACATTACTTTAATATTAAAATATTTCTAAATTATAATTATCTGGCTCTGAGCATGTGTTAATATATCATAAAGAGTAGTACCAGAATGTTGACGAATAGGAGGCAGAACAGTATAAAAGTGCAAATTGTTCTTCTTGCATAGAAGGATATCAGAGTTCATTATAATGTTCTTAACTTTGATGCATAAAGGATTGTAAGTCGAAGAATATTTTTTGAAAATCTTAAAAGTAATCAAGAGGGATATCATACAGAAAATGTATATTTTTTAAAAGGGGAAAAGATAAAGTCAAATAAAACATAAGCCATAAGGCAAATGAGAAAAAGGAAATGAAACCACAATGAAGCATATAAAAATAATAAGCAGAAAGCTGCCAAACATAATAAGCATATCAATTCTGACAATAAATGCAAATGAGTCAAGCTCCTATACTAAAATTTCGACATTCACAGATGGATCATAAAGCAAAAGCCCAACTCCTTGCTGCCTACAACTGATAACTAAAATAAAATGATTCAAAATGTTAAAATGAAGGTGATGTGCAAAGTTAACCAGTGAAATGCAGTCTAAGTAAAGGTAGAGGTGACAATGTTAATATTAGACAAAGTAAAATTCAAGGCACAAAGCATAAAAACAGAACAAGGAGAATTGTTTCATGAAAGTTATAATCCTCATGAGCCTGTATGTGCTGCAAAACAGAATGTCAAAATAGATACAGTTGCAACTGAGGAAACAAGAGATATACATAGAAACACAACAGATGTTGGAGGATTTATTACACTTCTCTAATTTTTGACAGATCAACTAGACACTAAATAAATAAGAAAATAGATGATGAGAAATAGATTTATGAGGGGAGCCCCAGCATCCCTGAAGAGCTCTGTGAATGCTCTTCTCTATAGGCCAAACCTTACACTGGAAACCAAAGTCACTCAATTGGAAAACTTAAATGCAACAGGAATAATTGGATCCTGGGGTGGCAGGAGCCAAGTGGCAGCATTCAACCATTAAAGGCAAGGTGGGCATAGTTACTGTGATGGACAGCGGAGGCAGAGCAATTATCAGAATAACCTGACTCTTGTAGGTCTATGATGTTGGCTAGTTAATCACAGCCTTCCTAGATGTGAAACAGATAAGAAACTTACTAAATTCTTACTTGATCTATATCAGCAGGAAACATTCAGGTCAAGTGAAGGAAAGGCTAACTTGAATAATAAAAAGAGAGAATCATGGCCCCTCAATCAATTCCCAGACTTGAGCCAATTTATCAGAACCCAGAACCCCTTGAATAAAGAGGAGACTGAGTCCTCTCCAGGAAAGACCCCAGTAAACTACCAAAAATTTAAACTGTCAGTCTTTCTCCCATCCTTCGCCAAAGGAACCTACAGCCTTTTACCAGAGTAACTGTGTATTGGGGTAAAGGAAATAATCATAAATTTCAGGAACTACTGGATACAGGTTCTGAACTGACTGATTCCAGGAGAACCAAAATGTCACTGTCTCTCTCTAGTTAGCATAGGGAGGATCAATGGAGTTTGAGCTCAGATTTGACTCACAGTTGGTCCAGTGGGTCCCTGAACTCATCCTGTGATTATCTCCCGAGTTCCAGAATGAATAATTGGAATAGACATACTTACCAACTGGCAGAATCTGCACATTGGTTCCCTACCCTGTGGAGTGAAGGCTATTATTGTGGGAAAGGCCAAATGGAAGCCATTAGAGCTGCCTCTACCTAGGACAATAGTAAATCAAAAACAATACTACATACCTAGAGGGATTGCAGAGATTAGTGCCACCATAAAGGACTTAAAAGACGCAGGGATGTTGATTTCCACCATATCCCCATTCAACTCTCCTATTTGGCCTTGAAGAAGACAAGTGGATCCTGGAGAATGATAGTGGATTATTGTAAGCTTAACGAAGGGGTGACTTCAAATGCAGCTACTGTACCAGATGTGATTTCATTGAGCAAATTACCACATTTCCTGGTACCTGGTATATAGCTATTGATCTGGAAAATACATTTTCTACATACCTGCTCATAAGTCCAACCAGAAGCAGTTTGCTTCCAACTGGCAAAGCCAGAAATATACCTTCACTGTCCTATGTAAGGTTTATATCAACTCTCCAGCCCTATGTTACAATTCAGTTTCCAGGGATCTTGATCACCTTCCCCTTCCACAAGATATCAAACTGGTCCATTACATTGATGACATTATACTGATTGAACCTCATGAGCATGAAGTAGCAATTACTCTGAACTTATTGGTAAGACATTTGCATGTCAGAGGGTTGGAAATAAATTTGTCTAAAATTTAGGGGCCTTCTGCCTTAGTTAAATTTCTAGGGATCTAGCGGTGTGAGACATGTCAATATATCCCTTCTAAGGTGAAGGATAAGGTGTTGCATCTGGCTGCTCCTACAACCAAGAAAGAGGAACAATGTCTAGAGGCCTATTTGGATTTTGGAGGCAATACATTCCTCATTTGGATATTGTTTCATGAAGGAGCCATGTATGCAAAGTGCCCCCCAAATGCCAAAGGAGCACAGAAGCCAAAGAATGAGGCAGACAAATCCAGTTTGTTGGTATAGGGTATTTTGTTGGGGAACTTAGGAACAGAAGTGTGGTCTTGCTAAAGCAAGAAGATTGCAGTGCTCTGCTCATTAGGCCTGACTGGCCTGAAAATCTGATGTATTGGGGAGAGAACAAAAAATAACTAAGGGAGCGGTCATTTTGCAAGGCTGATTACAACTTGACCATAGGCTACCAAGCTACCATATAAACTGAGCTGCCTATCATAAATTGCATGCTGTCTGGCCCACCAAACCATAAAGTTGAGTATGCACAGCAGCACTGCATCATCAAATAGAAGTGGTGAATTAACTGGAAAACTGCTACCAAAACAATAAAGAATGTAGTTGTATTATCAGAGTATAAAATAAACATAGGGTACATAATTATTTCCTATATATAAATAGTGATCAATTGGAATATATAATGGAAAAAAGACTCCATTTACGGTAGCAACATGGTAAATTTAAAAAGAAATGTGCAAATTATATAGGAGGAAAACCTTAAAAGACAACTTAAAAAATGGGTCTGAGAAAATGGTAAGACTTAGCGGTTTCTTTCATGAGAATATTCTACATCATAAAGAGGTCAATTCTTCCTAAGTTAATTTCTAAATTTAACATGACTGGGATAAAACTGTCAACATTGACTAGTCTTCAACCCCAGGACTATTCAAACTGATTTTAAAGTCATATAGAAAAATAAACTAGCAAGATTAGTTAGGAAATTTCTAAAAATGAACAGTGAAAGGGACCTAAGAGAAAGACATACCATAAAGCCTCACTAATTAAAATACTGCAGTGCTGGCTCATGATTGTCTGACCAGTCGAACATAATAGGATGTTCAGAATGTATTTCAAACACATGTAGTATTTAGAATATATTTAAGGCAGTATCTGAATTTAGTGAGATAAGGACAGATTCCATTTTTTAACAGATGATATTGGCCTAGTTGGGTAGCTATTGGAAAAAAGATGTGTTGGAGCCATGCTTTATGTAGTAGAGAAAATTTTTGAGAAAACTAAGAGAAAATATGGGCAAATTCCTTTATAAATTTGGAGTAGGGAAGGCCTACTTTCTAAATATGACTCAAAACCAAAGATATAAAAGATAAATAATGTTAATAAAAATATTAAAATCCTATGTGAAAAATATGGGGAACATCAAAAGAAGAAGAATAACTTGTTTTTAAAAAAATTGGTAACTCATATCAGAGACAAAGGACTTGTACCTGAGGATATATTGAAATTCTAAAAATTCATCTAAAAAGACAGCAATCCAATGGTAAACTGGGCAAAGTTATGAACAGATAAAAAACACTTCATGGAATAAAAGGAATACAAGTGGTATTTAAATCATTTGTACACTCTTTCCCATAAAAAGTGAAATGTAAATTAAAACTACAGTGAAATGCCATTTTTTTATTCATCATCTGGCAATAATTCACAATTTGGTCAACACTGGTACTTTCATACATTGCCAGTGGGAATTAAAAATAATATGTAGAAAAATTTGGCAACATTTATCAAACTTACAAATTCCTTTATCCTTTGTCTCAGCAATCTTACCTCTAGGGATATATCTTATACATACATTTACTCACATATCAAATAAAAATATAGTTACAAGTTTATTCATTGCAACTTTTTTTAATAGTGAAAGTCTGGAAACAAAACAAATGTCTGTTACTACAAATTTGATGAAATAAAGTACGTCACATTTATACAATGTAATACTATACAGCTGTGAAAGAGGAACGATGTGCCTCCTTTCTAGTAACATGGAAAGATCCCCAGGATATTTTTCCAAGTGAAAAAGAAAAAGCAAGAATATAGTCAGTGACATTGCACTTTTTAACAAGAAAGGAGGAAATAAGATTGAATACTTGTAATTGCTTGTAATTACATAAGCAGTGAAGAATACACAAGAAATGATGAACATGGTTGCCCGCAAGGAGGTGGGCTATGGAGTAGGCAGTGGCAAGTGAGGAAGTGAGACCTCTTCACTCATAGCATGAATGTACTGCTCCAATATTTAAATGAGGTAAATGCATTTTCTGTTCAAAACAAAAATAAGATATAAAGAGAAAAAAAGATGAAATACAAACAGAAAAAATGTTTGCAACATTTGTCACTGTATAAGGGATAATTTATAAAGCCATTAATATAAAAAGAGTTCTGATCAATTAGTCAGAAAAAGGCCTTTTTCTGCTCAGAAAAAGAGAGCTGAAGAAAATGAGCAAACAATTCATAAATAGAGATGCAGATGGCTTTTAAACATGCAAATATGCTCAAATTCACTCATGATTAATAAGCGAATTAGTAATGTACATTAAAATAGAAATATGATACTACTTTCCAACTATCAGGTTACACATTTCCAAGGTTGATATCTCAGTATAGTGGGGACATAGAGAAATCACAAGATTCTTGGATTGTTGGTGGGGTACTAAATGTATACAGTGTTTTTGAAGAACAATTGGCAAAATCTATCAAACTTTTAAATGCCCTTTTTCTTAGAATCAGCAATTCGACTTATAGGTTTTTATTTTACAGATGGGCACACATGTACACAAACACATATGCAGAGAGAGATTCATTGCAGTATCAACTGGAATAGCCAAAGAAAACCAACAAAGCAAATTTTGATGCAAACATAGGAAAAATATTATGTAAATATTAAAAACAAAGAGGTAGACCTTTCTATGTGCTGTTATGAGATATTCAAAAGGTGCCAAAAAGCAAAGTGCAGGATAGCATATATAATAGTATATTTTAAGTGTGTATGTATACACACACATATTACAATACTTCTAGGAGATTATACAAATCTATATATATAATAGCAATAACCTCTAGGAATTAACTAAAGTATGTAGAATGAGGTCTTACTTTTAAATATATACATTTTTATTCTCTTTGAAAATTTTACCATGTTCCTATATTACTTTTCAATAAATTAAACTACCTAAAATTATATAATTAAAAATAAAAGGAGATCCAGACAAACAAATCCCATCCCCTAGAATTAATTTTTGGGTGTTAGTGTTACAAACTATTCAAAATAATAGTCTTTGAATAGTTTGTAGGACTATTCAATATACAAAATAATCTTGCTAGTTTATTTTTCTATATCAATTTAAAATTAATTTGAATAGTTCTGGGATTAGGGACTATTCAATGTTGACATTTTTATCCCAGTCATGTTAAATTTATAAATAAACTTAGGGAGAAGTTAATCCTGGAAGAATTCAAATGTACTTCTAGTGAGAAAAAGTTTTTGATAGTTCGTTTTCATTTTGTTTTGTTTTATAAGTAATGTTGTTTTTTAAAAGGGCCTCTTCCTGGCAGCTGAATTACAGTAACTTTCCCATAACATGCCAGTGCTTCTCAGGCCTTCAAATGCCTAAGAATCCCTTGGCGATCTTATTAAAATGCAGATTTTGATTCAGAATGTCTTCCTATGGCCAGAGAATCTGCATTTCTAACTAGCATCCAGGTGACCCTGAGGTTGCAATATGTGCAGCACATTTTGAATAGCAAAAAAATCATTGAGAAAAGCATAAATGAATCCCTTCTTTTATAGTGTGCCCTCAATCTATTTTGTTCTTTCTTCACAGATAAGAATTGTTCACAATCTCAGATGAGAAAGCTCTCACCTTCAGCAAAGAGCAAACACTGGATTAGAAGTTTTCTAAATTGGCTTTTGGTCTCTACTCTGTCAGGTAACGAGATGGTTTGCAGCAGAATTCTGTATCTTATTTCCCTGATCAGAGGGGTTGTGCAGCTATTATTCTCTCTAAGCTTGGATAATGACATGCAACAAGCCATCAGTCATTTAAATTGCCAAAGACAGGATTGAAGAATGGAGGTCCCTCTACTGAGGGGGGAAGACAAGAAACAACAATAAAAATTTTTAATTGGGACCTGGCCAGGGTAGATTTGGGTTAAGGAGTAGCCCACCCCCTGCTCCTTTATTGGATCTGAAACATGGGAGTGCATGGGGAAGAGATGTAAAAACAAGGCCTCAAATTGCCCTGATTGATTGAGGCAAAGTGATCAAGAGAGTACACTGCAAATTTTCTGCTTCCAATGTGGGATGCCTCCAACAAACTCACTTTCCAGCTGGTTATAGCACATCAAAGTGGGATGAAATCCAAGATTTTCCTAACAGTTCTTTCCAAGACTCATGAAAATTAGAGATCAGGAAATTTCATCAGATTCCTTCAGGAGCCAGAGAACAGCCCCAGGTGGACCCCCCTATTTGTGCATGCAGGAAGGTGAGAGAACACAGTACAAAAAATGCCCATTTTCACTTTATTATGGACCCAGGCATATGGACCTTCATTAAAAAAATAGGTAAAAGCTGTGGAGATCTGGACAGCTGCATGTGTGTTTACTTCCTTCTTCAAGGTTATTCAGGGTTCCATGTCGGAAAATGTACATATTTTGACTGTTGGAACTCAGGATATGAAATTAGAAATGATGCTACAGTGCCCACAACAATTTAGGTACAAGATGATCATCATGGCATTTTTATAAGTTTAAAAAACATGGCAACAAAATAAATGGTCTATAATAGGGTATTGACTAAAACAATTATGGTACATCAGACAATGAAGTACTAGGAAGTTATTAAGCATCATGGTTCCAAAGAATATGTGATGGATTTTTTAAAAAGTAATGACCTTGTAGAGTATTTTTATTTATTCATTTTTTTTCTTTTCTACATGTTAAGTAGCAATTTATTCCTTCTCTAATCAAAAAAGAAATATAAAATATAAATAATAATGCCAGTAGAGTTGGGGAGCAAGTTGAGAAGATGATCATTGCAGGGGCAGGTAAGTGACCTCCTTTGGAGTAAAGCCTAAGTTAGATCAGTCCCAAAGTGCCTATCAGGGCTACTATCCTACCTGTGCACATCTGAGTGGAAATACAGAATAATGTAACATTGTGTGTCAACTCCTGCCATAAGCTATAAAAAAATAATATATTCCAAAAAGACAATAACCATTTCAAACTAATGTTGTGCTAAATGCTACTTTTGGAAAGGGGATGCTAATTTTGCCCTGGGAGTGCAGCCAATGAACCCAATCCAACTTTATTTATGTTTCACTGTGTTTAGGAGTGTTCCTTCTGCCCCCAATGTTCCAGAGGCTCTTTGATATTTATGAGCTTTAAATCTCTTTCTCCAAGCCGTTTGGCATTTAGGACCTGGCAGTCTCAGGGTCCCTTGTTCTTTCTGAAAGCTTTAGGAAATTGCTGTTCCTGCAGTTTTCTCTGAATCAGAAATTTCTTTCCTTTCCAGACAGAAAATGTACTATAGTGGCAAAAAGTTGGTGAGTTGAAAAGAATTAGAAGAGAGCCCAAAATACAGGAAGTGGGTTAGGAGGAATATTCATGAATTAATATGAATTTGTTATGGGTTGAATTGTGTTGTCCCAAAAGATATGCTGAAGTCCTAACTCCTGGTACTTGTAAATGGGATCTTATTTGGAAATAGGATCTTTACGGATGTAATCAAGTTAACATGGTGTTATTAGGATGGACCCTTAATCCAATATGACTGGCGTCCTTCTAAAATGGGAAGATGGTCACAAGAAGGCACAGACTCACGGGGAGAAAACCACGTGAAGACAGAAGCAGAGATTGGAGCCACGAGCTATAAGCCAAAGAATGCCAAGCATTGATAGTCACCACCAGATGCTAGAAAATGGCAAGGAAGGATTCTCTCCAACCAGTTTCAGAGAGAGCATGGCCCTGCTGACACCTTGATCTTGGACTTCTAACCCCCGGTGTGGTAAGATAATACATTTCTGTTGTTTTAAGCCATCCAGTTTGTAGTACAGTACTTTGGCATGGCATCCCTGGGAAACTAATACAGAGTTCATGAAATATTCCAAGTCAATGATAAAAATAATGACCATCTATTGCATATATTGATATTGAATATTTAGGTTCTTTTTATTCCCTAATGTTTACAATAATCCCAAGCAGTAGATATTATCACCTCTATTCACAAATAAGGAAACTACAGCTCAGTTAGGTTAAGAAAATTTTCCAGGCGGTCCAATTATGCAGAGAGATTTGATCCTGGTCTTGGTAACACCAAAGGCTGCCACTGAAAACAGCTTCTTGGAAACTCATAGGTTGCCCCAGAAATTCTGGAGAAGAGGTAAAATTCATCCAAAATATTACAGAAAGTTTCATGGCAGGATCTTGGAGGACTCGGGGGAGAGGAAGCCAGAACATTCCTCTGCTTCTCTCTGCTTCACGCTGGGTTTTCCGCACTAGCTGAGTCTTCCCTGTGATTCCAGGCAGCTCCTCATCCCATCATCCCAGCTCCCACAGAGCAGACCCAACTGGGCTCCAGTTCCCAACAGTCCCCTCCTTCCAGACCCCCCATCACGACTGCTCATCTTGACCAGGATGCTAATAACATCATTTTCTGCCGTTGTCTTTCCAGCCCACAGGGTGGTGGCAGCTTCCTCCTTCCTCACATCATAATTCACAGGGCCAGTGCAAGATGAAAATGTGGGGCCCCTTGTTCAAAAAGCAGGAAGAAAGTTAGAGCTTTTCTATTCTTCTACAGTCTCTCTTTCACTCTCTCTCTTTTTTTTTTTAGAATTTACTATTTAGTGTTCTAACTAAAAAAGTTAAAATTTTAAATTATTGGCCTGAATTCTACTATATATTTTTATATTGTATAATGACAATTTTAAGTGAAAAATGTAACAACATTTAATTCTTATGGAGATCCCTGAAATACACAATTTGTATTTGTAGCTCACATATGCACATGTAATTCATTCTTACCAGGACAGTGGAAATGCTACACAAATGAATTCATCTGTTTTTATTTCACTTCTTGATATGTGCACGTTCTATCAACACTCCACTTTTTTGGCTTGCTGGTATGTAAGGAAAGATCTAAAGAACCTACAGGTTGCCCTATCTTTCCCTTTTCTTCTATGTCATCATTTTCAGCATATATAGTTAGCTAATATAGGGAAGTAGCCCTCACAAGAAAGGATATGATAGGGTTCTGTGGTCATTAGTGTTTCTTACAATGACATTGTCTTCTTTCTTGGTTCAAAACAATTTCTGGTTAAGACCAAAAATGTGGCCTCTTGGGCCTTTCAGCGTCCTTATACTCACTTTGTGGATCCACTGGAATCCTGCTCCCATGGGGTGTGGCAAATGCCAAAGGCAAATGGAGGGACAGGAACTGTAGTGGACATGCATATTGTGTCCGTCTCCTCTGCTCATGTGCATACTCAAAATCTCATCGGATTTCACTTACAAAACACAACTTCAAAAGTATAAGAAAATTATGAAGAATTTCAAGACAGTAATAGAAGAACATTGAACCAAGTGTGATGCTAAGTGCAAGCACACAGTTCACACGCCCGTGAAGCCAGCCCCGCCTCACCTCCCCCTGAGGTCAACTTTTCCAACACCTCTGTAGTTCCCATGTTATATTTCCTGTATTGAATTACCCGCTGTGGGTTCAGTTTTCCTGATTGGACCCTGACTGGTGCAAATAAACCTCAAAATGCAGTTAAGGAACACATTGTGGAGGGAATTAGATATTGAGAAGAATTGCAAGCAAAAGAAAGTTCGCTATTTCATCTGGGTAACAGGGAAGAACAAAGGAAAGAAGGGAGCAAGTCTGACGTGCGGAGTGTCAGATGGTGATATGGAGAATGATCCAAACTATTCAGAAAATGTGTCTATAGTTATACCAATGCATCTCTATATAAAGCCAACATTTCTCTATAGTAATAAACAGTTACAGTCCTATAGAATATTTACTTTCTGTGAACAGGTAAGTCACTGTGTTATGCTGCCATTAAGTGTCAATTACCCTGTAAAACTCTTCTCATCCTTTTGATCTCAAACTTGCCCAGAATCCTGACAGAACAATGCACTGAAATTTCCAAATCATCTTCAAAAAGTCACCACTTGCAAAAAGGTTTAAGAGCTTAAAGGAGAAAGAGGAAAATAAAACCACAAGCTTAACCTTCTTTGCAAAATGCATTTGGTTACTTGCTCACATGAAGGACTGAATTAGGTAGGTGATTTCTAGAAATAAAACCAATAGGATTATGGTCTACTTCTTGTGTTCACAAATTCAAAAAATACTTATGGTGGGTCTACTCTGTGCCCAGCAGTGAACACAACCAAGCCTGGGCTCTCATGCAGCTTTGCGTGAAATTGAAGATGGACAATAAACAAATACCTATGTGACAGCCGTGATAACGTGATGGAAAAAAGTGAAGCAGAGGAGAGAGATTTAGAGTAAGGGGCGGGGGATGAATATTGCCATTGGAAGTAGGTAATCAGAGAAAGCTTCTCTGGTTCAGGATTTTTGATTTTTTAATATGTGTTACCTTGTAATACAATGAGTTTTTTAAAAAAATTAATACAATGCATTCAAAAAGGTACCCTCGAAGTGACTGCTGAACTTTGCAGTTTTACACATGTGCAAATCCTTTCCTTGGTGAACATAACACTCTTATATTAAAACATTATAACGTTCTTTCTTCAGCATTACAAATATAAAATCTAGAGTTCATTTTGATTAGAGTATGATTCCTATGTTTAAAGTAAATACTACAACTTAAGGGCTATGTATTTTGATCATACATACCTAGCAACACATGCATAAACCACTAACAATTATTCTACTTCAAATGTGTGGGCTTTGCACAATAATCTGAGTTTCTTAGGTAACATGTTCCAAAAAACAACACACCTGCCACATTTGATGCAACAATATTAGAAATGATAGCTCAAATTCCGAGTCTATTGAATACTTCAGAAACTACTGCTTTGTTTTCAGTCCCTCACTTACCTTCAGGAAAACAATATGCAGTAATAACACCAAGGATGAGGGTTACAAACCTGTTTAGAGCCCAGAGCAGGCCTGGACATGAGCACAGGGCCAGACCCACATGCAGGTAGGTGAAGTCTCAACTTCCCCCAAGATGAATTTCAAAAATGTTCCTCCTACTGGTCTACATGAGTAATGAAATTGTTCCCTTTTAGTGTCAGTTTTAGTCTAGGGCAGAATTTTCATAAGTATTTGAGGTCTTTGAGATATTAAAAGGTTTTACCTAAAAACAACTACAAAAACAACCACTAGCAGAGGGGCAAGATGGCAGACCAGAGGCAGCCCGCTTGCGCCACTCTCAAGGAAAGGATCAAAAGTTGCAAGTGGATGCCCACCTACAATGGGCCTTCTTGACGCGAGTGCTGTGACACGTTGGAGAAGAGATGGGAGACAATCAGAGTGTAGGAGAAGGTAACGGGGTGATCCATTCAGCAAGATCGGAAGGTACCCAGGGGAGGCATCCACCTGTGGGGAAGGACAAGAGGGGAGAACTCCAGGGCTCCACCCTCCCTCCCCCGACACTGCAGCCCAAGCTGTGAGGGGGCCCCCTTACTGCTGCAGACCTTTGGACTGATCAGGGAGCTTCTTGGAGTCTGTGTAGTGACACTGCACCAAGACAGGGGGCACAGCAGGAACCCAATGACCTCCGTTCCTGGGTCACTCCAGCTGACACCATTCTAAGCTGTCAGGTCCAGAGTGCTTGGTTTACATGGGGCTCGGCTTTGCTGCAGCTGCCTCTGCATCACCCTGGCTAGGCCACAGGAAGAGTCGGGATAGTGGACGCTGTCATGTGCCCATGACTAGAAGCCAAGCACCTGTTTCTCTCACAGGAAAGTCAAGCAGAACAAGCGCCACAGGTGCCACCTATGAAGCCCTGTGGTCACCGTCTTGGTGGATCCTGGGGTGGGGAGAAGCCCTGACCACCCAGCAGCCCAGCATCATGGCCCTGAGGCTCCCATGCCACTGCCACTGGGTCCTGTGGCCCCATACCCAAGGTTGCCACACATCGCCTGGTGAGAATTGCCCCCACAGTCCAATGCTCCACCAGGAACCTGCTAGCTGCAAGCCACCACTGCACCTGGACCTGAGTGGAGTGAATGCCCACAGCCCTGACACCCACAACCACTGCCAAATAGCCTCACCCAGAGCCACTGCCACTACTGTGGGAAGATCCAGGCAGAGCAATCTCCTGCAATGCCAGCCTCTGTGGAGAGTGACTTGCCCAGACCCCTGCCCAAGCTTCCAACAGCAGCCTGGGGAACAATCTGCTACTCTTCATGGGATCAACCAGCACCGGCTTGGACTGTGACAAGCACAGGAGAATGGGACAACACAGAACAGCTGCATTACAGGCTCTCAGTGCATCTACCCCTCTCCTGCTGAGTCAGTCTTCCAGAATAGGTCACAAAAGCACCATCTAGGGACTTCTATTTCTTCTCACTAAATAAGAGAGTTCCCAGCAAAGGAGAACAGGTGCTCCACAAACCTATGTGCCCTGAGCTGAGAGAATAGGTTTCAGATAAGAAGAAACCAGCAAAAGAACTCTGGCAACATGAATAAACAAGCTAATTTGACATCCCCAAAGGATCACAATAGATCTACAGCAACAGACCCCAACCAAAAGAAACTTGTCAAAATGTCAGAAATGGAATTCACAATATGGATGGCAAATAAGAAGAACGGCATTGAAGAGAAAGTCAAAAACCAACACAAAGAAGCCAAAAATATATTTGAGGACATCAGTGAAAAAAACGAAAACATCGCTGAAGAGCTAGACAACATAAGGAAGGATATAACAGAACTCAAAAAAATGAAAAAGTTATTTAGGGAACTTCAAAATATACCAGAAAGCTTCAACAACAGGCTAGACCAAGCACAGAAAGAATCTCAGAGCTTGAAGACAAGTCTTTTGAACTAACCCAGTCAGTCAAAGATGCAGAAAGAAGAATAAAGAATGAACAATCACTCAGAGAAATATAGGACTGTGTGAAACAAGCCAGTGTATGAATTGGCTCATTAATCAATTCACACCTGAGGGAGAAGAAGACAAAGTAAAAAGCATGGAAAACCTATTTGAGGGAATTACTGAGGGGAACTTCCCTGGTATCGCCAGAGATTCAGATATCCAGATACAAGATGGTCATCAAACACCAGGAAGATTCATAGCAAATAGGGCATCTCCAAGACACATAATCATCAACCTGGCCAAAGTCAAAATGAAGGAGAAAATTCTGCAAGCTGTAAGATGAAAGCAACAACTAACCTGCAAAGGAAAACCCATCAGGCTAACAACACACTTCTCAGCAGAGACCCTACAAGCCAAAAGGGATTGGGGCCCCATTTATATTCTTCTTAAACAGAACAATTGCCAGCCAAGAATTTTGTATCCTGCAAAATTAAGTTTCACAGATGATGGAGAAATAAAGACTTCTCCAGACAAGCAAAGACTAAGGGAATTTATCAATACTAGGCCTGCCCTATAGGAAATACTTCAAAGTGCATTATATGTGGAAGAACACATACATAGTTTTTACCAACTAGTGTAAAAATACCTGAAAGTTAAAGCTCACAGTTCTAACATTAATAAAAAAATAGAACAAGATAGAAAACAAAACTACAAGGTATCATCCAACATGATGAACAGAACAGTATTCCACCTATCAATACTAACACTAAACACAAACATTCTTAATGTCCCACTTAAAAGACACCAACTGGCTAAATGGATGAAAAACATAAGCCAAGTATATGCTGTCTCCAAGAAACACATCTAACTCTCAAGAACTCACAAAGACTCAAGAAAAAGGGATGAAAAAAAATTCCATACAAATAGAAACCCAGAGTGAGAAGGTGTAGCCAATCTCATATCAGATAAAACAGACTTTAAATCAACAATGGTTAAAAAAAAAGAGACAAAGGTGGTCTATATAATGGTAAAGGGAGCAATTCAACAAGCTACATAGAAAATAAAATACCTAGGAATATACTTAACCAAGTGAAGCAGAAATTAGCAAAGAGGAGGTGAAAGATCTCTACAACGAGAAGTACAAAACACTGATGAAAGAAATTATAGATGACATGAACAAATCGAAAAACATTCCATGCTCACAGATTGGTAGAATCAACCTTGTTAAATGCCAACACTGTATTTCACAGACCTAGAAAAAATCATTCTGAAGTTCATTTGGAACCAAAAAAGGGCTCGAATAGCCAAAGCAATCTTAAGCAAAAAGAACAATCTGGGAGCATCACATTACCTGACTTCAAATTATACTACAAGGCTATAGTAACCAAAACAGCATAGTACTGATACAAAAGTAGAGTCATAGACCAATGGAACAGAATAGAGAACCCAGAAATAAAATCATCTACTTACAACCAACTGATTTTTGACAAAGCAGACAATAGCATACACTGGGTAAACAATTCCCTATTTGATATATGGTGCTGGGAAAACTGGATAGCCACATGCAGAAAAGTGAAACAGGACCCGTATTTCTCACATATACAAAAATTAATTCAAGATTGATAAAAGATTTGAATGTAATGCATGAAACCATTAAAAATCCTAGAATAAAAAGTAGGAAAAACTCTTCTAGGCATCAGCCTAGGCAGAGAATTTATGACTAAGACCTGAACATCAAATATAAAAATAACAAAAACAAATAAATGGTACTTAATTAAATTAAAAATTTTCTGCACAGCAAAGGAAATAATCAACAGAGTAAATGGACAACACACAGAATGGGAGCAAATATCTGTACACTACACATCTGACAAATGGCTAATATCCAGAATCTACAAAGAACTCAATCAAATCAATAAGAGAAAAACAAACAACCCCATTAAAAAGTGGGCAAAAGACATGAACAGAAGTTTCTCAAAGAAGATAGACAAGTGGCCAACAAACATGTGAAAAAAATGTTCAACATCACTAATCATCAGGGAAATGTAAATTAAAACCACAGTGAGATACCACCTCACCCCTGTCAGAATGGCCATTATTAAAATGTCAAGAAACAATAGATGCTGGCATATACGTAGAGAGAAAGGAACATTTATACACTGTTGGTGGGACTGAAAATTAATACAACCTCTATGGAAAACAGTATGGAGAGTCCTCAAAGAAATAAGTGTAGACTTAACCACTTGATCCAGCAATCTCATTACTGGGTATCTGCCCAGAGGAAAAAAAAGTCATTATATCAAAAAGACACTTGCACTCAAATATTTATTGTAGCACAATTCACAATAGCAAAGCTATGGAATCAACCTAAGTGCCCATGAATTCATAAGTGGATAAAGAACATGAGATATATGTGTGTATGTGTATACATGTTTTATGCACACACACACACACCATGGAGTACTACTAAGCCATAAAAATGAATGAAATAATGTTTTTTGCAGCAAGTTGGATGGAACTGGAGACCATTATCCTAAGTGAAGTATCTCAGAAATGGAAAATCAAATACCACATGTACTCACTAACAATTGGGAGCTAAACAATGGGCACACAGGGGCACAAAGAGATGTAAATGATATTGGAAACCAAGAAGCAGGGGTTGAGGGGGATGAGGGGTAAAACTGTCAGGTACAATGAACACTATTATGGTGGTGGTCACACTAAAAGCCCCAACTTAATTATTTTACAAAGTATCTATGTAACAAAAGCTTTTGTACCCCCTTAATATTTTGAAATTTTAAAAAATCCCACAAAACCACTAGCAAGTAAACAACAAAAACCCAAACAGATCTAAAGTTAACTAAGTTAGCAAAAAATCTGGATTAAATAAAGTTGATACTATTTTCAGTCCAAATATATCAGAGCCTTTAATAAGCTAATGTGCCCTGGCACTGTGGCTCTCTGAAAGAAGAAGGCAATATGCAGCGCTTTCAAAAATTAGGTGATAGTGCCTCTCCTGAAAGAAAAGTTCCTTGGAAGGCATTTCTGTAAAACATTTGACTAATGTTTTTTAGAGAGTCCTGAAAATGAAATTATTTCCTGGCTGGAATGAGACTTAGACTGCAACATGCATCCTCACCTGTTGTTATATAACTACAGTGCAGTTCTGACCATCAGCAGCTTTGTCCTTAGTAGATGGGACCCAGGACAGGAAATCTTTGAGAACTGGAGTTTGACTAAGAAATATAAGACTGAGATACACAATGCATTGGGAAGCTTTGGATGAACAATTCTTGGTAGGTTGAGGAGATGGCAGCATTAGAAATTCAAAGGAGATATTATGAGATTAGTTGAGATTAAGGGTAGCAAAGCATATTTATTTTTTAAACTTATTTTTAGCCAAGCCCATATCTAAAGGTAACCATGGGATCCATGCCCGTTTCCTCCTTTCCCAGTCTATCTGTCGGAGGGTCGGTGTCAGCAGCTGGCATGCTGCCATCTAGCCCATGGCATGCAGCACTTCCACCCCAAATCCACACTCTGATTGAACAGGAATTCAGTATCATTTGTGTTTGTATTTACGTAAGCTCAGAAATTAACTGGTTTTTAGGGGAAATATTTTTTTTCTTCTTAATATCTTTCTACCCTTGTTTCGGTAAAACAGTAATCCTATATTCCTCTGGAGAATAACTTCTCCCCCAATGTGCGTCCCCATGGTTTAGGTGGGGCCACTGTTTGGCTTTCTCCTTAAAAGTAGCACATGAGGGAAAGAGTGGGAGCAGAGAGTTTATTTGGGAGGTGATTCCAGGAGCAGGGTCAAGGTGCATTGAAACAGAGAAAGGAAAAGTGAGGTATATACAAGGTCTATCATAGAGCTGGTTTCTGCAGTGGGCAACTGGGATAGACTCCCACTGGGACACACTAAGAAACCTGATAGAATGCATTTAATAATTGTCCCTCTGAGAGCTGGGAGGTGGGGGCATATATCCATGAATTCCATCCCCTATTGGTTGGGAGTTGACCCAAGGGCATCAATCTCACGCACATCTACACTGCAACTATACTCAAGCTGAGACAGTGCCCTTGGCTTTGGAGAAACCCCTGAAGCAAATAAACCAGACATGACAGGTGCTTGAGGCCTTAAATTCAGGGGTGGGGCCAGATTAATTTAAACTGATTGGCTATCACATCCCTAGGGTTACAGTGAAAACAGTGATTGGCTCAAGATGACCACGTGACTCAATTAAAGCCAGTAATAGAAAAAAATTTCAACAACTGGGGGGAGGAAAAAAAAAGTCTGTTTTTTCCACTGGGCTTGGGAAAATAAGAGCACAAGGTCTGGAACGCTGCAATGCATTTGTGATCATGAGGGAAATACCAACACAGGGTAAATGAGCTACAAGAGAAAGAGAGAGAAAAAACTGGACCCTCTGGTTATCAACAGAGCCGATGAAATCCATAATCAGACCAGCAGCCTGATTTTTTAACTCTTATGAGCCTATACATATCCTATTTGCTAAACTAGTTAGAAATGAGTTTCCAATTGAAAGACCTTTGACTCTGAGTTAATCAGAGTATGGCCCCAGACCAGCAGCACCAGCATCACTGGGAACTTGTTAGAAATGCAAAACCTCACACCTGGCTGCAGATCTGCTGGTTCCTACTCTGAGGGTGAGGCTCAGGAATCTGTAGATTAACAAGCCTCCCAGGTGGTTCTCATTTATGCTAAACTTTGAAAACTGCTGCCCTAACAGATACATAAGGTTAATCCACCAGAAGTCAACATCACTGGCAAAAGGAATAAAAAAGCATCAGCATTTAAAAGACAAAAACAAACTAATGCAATTTTAAATGTAGTTTGATATTTAGAGCAAGTTGCTCTCACTGTCTACAAAATATACCCAGAATCAAGAGTAATCACAGTAACTTTAAGAATTCCAGGGTGACTTAGAAGGGCACTGCAGAAGCAACTGCATATATTTTTCATTTTTCCTTATTAAAATTTTAGATTTATCTGCACAGCTCTGCCTCATTAGAAGGCTTGAAGGCTGAAAAATGAAGACAAGAGCTTTAGATTTATTTCTTTGTCTTTTACTTATTCCGACCCAAACCAGACATCAAAACAATTACAGTGGATTTTATTTTTTAAATTTTTTTATTTTTCTCATAGCAGGAGTGTCTGGTAAAATTTCATTTATATACTTTTAGTCCCTTGACTTTGTAAATGCTGCTAAACAAGGTTGCCTTTCACACCTCGAATGGTTAAAAAAAAAAAAACAACCTATTTTCTTTTGTCAGATTCCATGAAAATAATCACTCTTAAGAATTATTGGAGAGAAATAAACCCTGAATTTGATAATATTGTCCTCTAAAGCTACATAAGGAAGCAAAACTTGTTTTATTTGCCAAGCTCATGGATGCAGATGAGTCTCCTTAATTTGGTAGCATTTGAGGAAAGACCAATGTTCATTAACAAGAGTAGGAATTACGGAAGAAATAGGATGCCAGGGATGGTGGCTCACACCTGTAATCCCAGTGACTCGGGAGGCTGAGGCGGGAGGATTGCTTGAGGCTAGGAGTTGGAGACCAGCCTGAGCAACATAGGGAGACTCCCTCTCTAAAAAAAATAGTAAAAAAAAAAAAGTTAGCCAGGTGTAGTGGCATGTACCTATAGTTCAAGCTACTTGGGAGGCTGAGGCAGGAGGATCACTTGAGCCCTGAAGTTGGAAGCTGCAGTGAGCTATGATTGCACCATTGCACACTACAGCACGAGCAACAGATTGAGACCTTGTCTCTTAAAGAAAAAAAAAAAGAAGAGATTTATTACTCCTATCTATGAATCATAACTCTGTTAACAAATGGTTTACAAGCAGAGGTCCAACAGAATTCCTTTTAATTCCTAATTATTAAAACTTACAGAATTCATCTACATGGAAATATGGAGCATCCTTAAGTCCAAGAAAATAGCTGATATTATGAAATTTCTAAGTAATGCTTCTCTCAAACATCGTAATATACAGTTGCAGACAAAATTCTTTCATCATAGATTTAGGAAGTTCCTTATTCTCACAGGCATTGTGTTACCAGGGCTTTTGAAAAAAAATTTAGAATCTCAGAAAATCTTTTCCATAGATACTATATCATAAAATGTGATTAGTTCTCGGTTTGGTATAGAATACCGTAAACTCACAAAATCCTGTTTCCTCTTCCCTCTGGGTCCACAGCTAAACTACATTTTCCAAGCTCTCCTGCAGTTGAGTGAGGCCATATGACCTGACCAATGAAATGAGGGTAAAGTGCTATGTGTTTTCTCTATGCATTGTCCCTAAAAGTATCTCCCACACAATCCTGCTGACCAAAAGCCATAGAGAGCTCCAAGTTCCTAGTGCAGAAGTCTGTATATGTCATCCTGTGGGCTGGCCCCTTGTTTTTATAAATAACGTTGTATTGCAACACAGTTATGGCCATTTTTTATGTAGTATTTATGGAAGCTTTCACACTGCAATGATAGCAGTTGCAACAGAGACTGTATGGCTCATGAATCTGAAAAGATTTACTCTCTGGCCCTTTAAAAATAATGTTTGCTAACACCTGCCCTAGGACATTGCAGAGCCAATAGATGGGAGCAACCTAGGTCCCTGAGTGACTGCATGAACTAGTCCCCTTTGCCCCTCCACTGACATGCATTGGATTGTGATATAATCAAGAAATAAATTTTCATTTTGTTAAACATCAAGACTTGAGGAATAAGACCAGATGGAGATGCTGGTCTTTGTTAGAACACTTGGGTTGGGCTATCTCAATGATACATCAGAATAATCCCCCTCACACACAAATATTTAAGCTCTAATGATGCTCATATAATAAAACTGACCCCTAAATCATTTCAGTCTCTCCCATACCCTGTGACTGTTGCACAGCCCCTTAGAGCTGTGTTGGAATGGAGGGTGTGGAGCGGGTGAAGACATTGGCATGCTGGCTGCCCCCACAGAAGTTGGCTGTACAGGAGGCAGCATTGGTATAAAAAAGGAAGTAGGAGGGTGGGGGCAGGTAGAGGAGGATATTGATTATTCTCATAAAGGGATTGTTTACAAATTATGTTTATATGTTGGCATCTCTCCACACTCAAAAGGAAATCTTTAGAACTAAGACCTGATTACAAATGCCAAAACTGTGAGTCCTTATGAAATAATGTTTTTGTATGGTAGAAAATGTCTCAGCTTCAGTTTTGGGTCCAGAAGAACTTACTCTTCATAAAACGAAGAAATACATTATTTTCCTGTCCTCTGTAAAAAGACCATATTTTTTCCCAAGCCCTTTATTTTTTCAATTCTCATGGATTCAATTTGCCCCAAGAGCTCTGAAATGCTTAGATTTTTATTTTATTATCTTTCCTGCAACACACATTTGCTACATCCTTCTTGTATTTTGCTGGTATTATAACTCCTCTGGAATGAGTCCTAGCATCTCCAATGTTACACTCCGAGACTTGGGAAGCAGGCTAGCCATTTTCTCTACATTAATAGGCAGAAAAGTTCTGTCCTCAGGGTAGCTTTCTGATTGCTGACTATAATAACCAGTGTCACTTACACAATAAAAAGTTTTATGTGAATTTTTTTATTGTCTCCTCCTGGAAAATTGTAGTCATTGCTCATCCAGCAGATGTGTGAGGCCGCAGGCTGAGTGCATCTGGTTCTCCTCTGTGTGGTCACCCTGGTCCCTACCCCAGCAGAAAGGCAAAATCCTCAAGTCATCATTGTAAATCAAATATAGACAACAGGACAGTTTTTGTAAACATATCTGTGGGTCTGATCCCTTTTGTCTAAACTGACTTTTGTCCATCTTTTGTCATTTAAGGTTGTCGAGGACTTCTCCTTTTCTTTGTCTCAGCGTGGGTTCCCCAGAAGCTGACCCTGAGTAAGAATTTCAGTGCAACTAGTTTATCCGAGGGGTGATCCCAGAAAACATCCATAGGGTTGTAGGGAATGGTAGAGAGAGGGAAAGAAAGCAGTCAATAAAGAGTATGTCATCAAGCCAGTCACCACTGTAGGCAACTGGGGCTCAGTGCCAAGGGGGGATTCTAGAAGCCTGTCATAGAGCATGCCTCAGATTTATCTCACTCGAAAGGCAGGGAGCCAGTTCCCATCAGTCACAAGTGGAGAGCGGCTTGTTGGTGGTGTCAGTTCCTTGGAACGTGCAGCTTGCTGCAGGAGTGGCCAAAGTGGGCTTCTTAGTCCAGAGAAAGTCCTCAGGCAAAGAAGTGCAGATCCTGCTGTTCACAGGTGAACAGGTGAGGGGATGGGACATGGGCAGGAAGTGACAGCATGTGCTGCACTTAGGCAGAAGAATCAGTGTCACCTCAGGGCTTTTCCTCAGGTCTGAGTTAGAGCCTTAGACAAACTATCCCCTGGGCAAGGGGGTTTTGAGGGCCTTCTTCCAGCTTGGTTTCTCCCTTACTCAAGAGTGGCTTTGCAGGTGAACAGGGTATGTTGGCACCTCAATCGTATAGCCTCAGGGGGACTTGGAAGGACACTTGTCTTCCAGAAGCCTTCCCTCCCCGGGCCAGGACACCCAAAATTTCAAAGTTGATCTGGCAGTGTTTCTTCCCCTGGTTAAATGAGAAATTTTCTGGGGACACAGAAAGTACATCAAAAACTTAATCCTCATTCATCTGAAGAGTGAGTAAGCCCATTAAAACTCTCTTTTGAGGTGTTTGATATGGGAGTGGTGGGGACAAGAGGTGTGTGAGGTGGGGTAATGTGGTGTGTATTATGTGTGGATTTGGGTGGCCCGTGTTACGTGTGTGTGTGGTGTGTGTGAGTGTGTCTACACGAGGACCCTGGCCATCCAAAGTGGTGCGCACATGTGTGGGTTTCCTAAGAACACCTAGGAAGGCCCTAAGAACACCTCCAGCTTCTCTCTAAGAGCCCTGCCACTTTGAGGGAGAGCCCCTTCCACTGTCTCGGTTTGCATCTCTCCTGCTCTCTCCTCCCCAGCATGCGGTTGAATTCACGCTGCTTTCAGATTAGCTGCCTCTGTGGCTGCTGCTGGCTGGGCTGTGAGGGTGGCTCTGGAGTGCTCTTAGATTCTCAGGCAGCTCAGTAATGGATGGTTGTCATGGATCTCCAGAGACCAGCTGAAAAGGCTCAAGCTTTGAGCCAGAGAGACATCCAGGCACCACGAATGCTGCCCAATTTAAGGGAAGAATGTGTGAAACAAGTTCCCTAAGCAAGAAAGCCAGACATTTCCAGAAATGAAGGGAGAGCACCTGAAGAGTTGGAGTAAACCTGGGAATTACCCATTTCCTAGCCAAAGTGCCTGCCTTATGTCCAATTTTCTTACACCCAGGCATCACACTTATCTTGCCCCCACAAGCAAGAGTTTGCCATGATCTTTCCAACCAGAAACCACTGATGTCACTGAACCAGTGGTTCCCAACCCTTACCACATATAGGGTTTACCTGGAGGGTTTTAAAAGCACCGATGCCTTAACCCACCCTAGAGATGCTTAGGTAATTGGTTTGGGAGCATTCTGGTCATCAGAATTTTTAAATCTCCCTAAGCAATTCTAATGTGCAGTTAAGGTAGAGATCTGCTGCACTGAACTACCTCAAGTTCAAAGAAAGGATCTCAGAGAGTATCCTGGCTATTGTGGAACCAATAATTGTCATTTTAAAGTTAACATTTCAAAAAAAAAAAACACTCATGATTTATTCCTAAATGCCCAAATCTGCTCCTCATAGAGTTTTCCATTTGCTTGGGGGAAAAATGTGGAGTTATTGCTCTCATACCATATATTCCATCTGTCAGAGAATATTGAAAGCTCTGCCTTCCAAATGCATCTGGAAAATGATCCCCTCTCATCATCTACACCTTTACCACCTGGTTCAAATTAACATTGCTTGCTCTCCTGTATTATTACACTAGCCTCCTAACTCATCTTCCTAAGTTTGTTTTTCCCTTCAGTCGTAGCTTACGCAGAAGCCAGGTGAGCCTTATAAATCCTGAAAAATCATGTCCTTCCTCTGTTAAAAACCCTCTAATAGTGTCTCATCCTACTATGAACAAAAACCTGAGTCTTACACATCCCTATGTGGTTTGCTACCAGCTACCATGGGAAGAGAGGATTCTTCTATGGAAGAAAGTCCTTGGTTGAGAAAATTTGAGAATTGCAGGGTTAAACAAAATTAAATAGGTGTTGTAGGACTTCTCAAAAACTATAATTAGCTAGGGATCATTATGAAGCCTGAAGGATATACTGTATGCAGCACATCCAAAACTCAGCAAAGAAAACCTTTTAGAAAAAGATGACACCATCCCCACTTTCCATTGACGTTGATGTTAGCCTTGCCTGCCTGTAGCAAAACAAATTGGGCAGGCTTGACAACCCCAATCACCTTGGCAGAAGCAAAAAGGGCTGTGAAAAAAGTGGCCAAATTCCTTAGTTTCTTGGCCAGGTCAGAGATATGGGCTGAGTGGTTGGGTTTCTATTTCCTATGATTTTCTATGTTTTTTAAATGATTGTATATTCTGCATTCTAGTTTCTGCACTTGATAATAAAAGCACATCCAGTGGATTAATTGATGTTTCTACATAAAAGAAAAAAAAAGATTCAGCAGGTCGTTAAGACTGGTGGCTAGTATGAGGGGTGGATGGTTAAGATAAAACAGTAACACCTTACGTGTTTAAATTACTATGCTTCTTTTATTTGAAAAGATATATGTCTCTCAAAAAAGTTAATAAACATATTTTGCTACTTAGATGGACTCAAGAAATATTATTTGAATATGCTAAAAGCCCTTAAAGAAGAAGATAGCACTTAAGTTAATTGATATCAATCAAAAGTGTCAGCCATGCTAAGTTTATTGACATCTCATTTGGTGAATAGACACCAGCTGGTTTAAGGACTTTATTGATATTGTGCATATTTGTAACTAGCGCAAGGCAAGGAATCACTGTTTTCTGGGATAGGTGTAGAAAGAATATTTTGTATCCCTGTATGGCTTGAACTGCTTGATGGTGGTAAGTTTTTGAAACACAAAAATAGCTTTAAAAACCTGCCATCCTAACTCATGGAAAGTGATGAGTTTCAATTTGGCACAGGCATGCTATGAATCTGACAATTAACACGCAAACTTTCCAGCCCCACATCACCCATCTCTCAGGCCCCTCTCTTTTATTTCCAGGCTTCAGTTTGAGGCCAAAGAAGCTCAGAGGCTGAGACATCCCTTGGCTCTACTGTCTGCTTCAGAGAATCTGTTCGTGCAGCTGTCCAAATGGCACTGTTGTTCTTTCCTCCAAACTTGGTTTCTCTTCCCATTCCCCAGCTGAGCTCAAACAAAGAGCAACAGATGACATATTTCTGCAAACAAAATATGTTTGTTTTGTTGTAAATACATGAAGAGATCAATAAAGTTAAGGCAAACTTTGCAAGGCCAGAGGTGTTACCAAGAGAATGACATTACAGTTACTTGGCAAGAAAAGAAAACGTCTTCCAAAGATAATAAAGAGAGCTCACAGCTCCCCATTTAACATTTTATAGCCAAAGAGGAAAAGGTAATACTGTGAAGAAGAAACAGGCTTCTTTGTGTCTTTGAAGCCAATGGATTTCAGTTAAATGCCTATTACGGCAAATAGGGTTGCTTTATGTTTAATTATAAATCAACAGAAACAAACATCATGTTCATTATTTACTGAAGCTACTTTGCTATTTTTGAAATCATCCTCAAATATCATTTTTCTTATACTTCCTATTGTCTTTGGACAGTTAATTTCACATACAAATGTATGTGCTGGGCTTAAAAGATTAAATGTCTCTATCTTTACTGTTTACTGATACAATATTTATATAGTAGAAGCTTTCCCTCAATTAATCATACTATGTGAGTATTCAATCTCAAAATCCCTTTTGATAAATAGAGAAGTGTATGTGTAAGGTCAATGGGTTTGTGTGGCAGATAGAAAACATGCATTTGGAAGAGCTCAAGAAAGTACATTCAGATGCAACTGGAATACTAGGGGAAAAAAGAAATTTTGCTTAGTGGAGGAGAAATGGGTCAGAAAGGGAAGTGGCATATTCTTTACATCAACAAAAAAGCCTCTTCATATATGATATAGGATTTGAATACCTACTATGTAGCAGGTGCAACTTGAGGTGCTGGGGGATAGCAATTAACAACAACTATAAAACTTCTGCCCCTGTGGAGTGTACCTTCGGGTGGGAGGAACAGTTAACACAAACACAGAAAGAAAATCACAAGTGGAATATACAATATAGTAGATGATAAGTGCTATGGAGAAAGTTAAAAAGAAAACAGGAAGAGGCATAGAGCATAGAGGGAGAAATGAGTACAATATTAAACAAGGAGCTAGGGAAGACCTCATGGAAAAAGTGACATTTGAGCGAAGGCCTGAAAGAGGTGAGGGAGTGGACCCCGTGGGTAATACCTGGAGTAAGAGATGTGATAGAGGAAATAGCTGTTGAGGTGGGAGGATGCCTGTCATGTCCAAGCAGCAGCAAGGTGGCCAGTGTGATTGGTCAGAGTGAGTGCTGGGGAGAGTGGTGGGGAATTAAGGCAGAGAAGTAATGGGAGGCACCAGGCTGCTGAGTAGAGCTGGCACAGCTGTACAGCTTGTGCACTGCACACACACATCTGTTGAGGAAGCCAGCTCTCTACTTGCCAGCATATGAGCTGTGGTGCAGGGCTGTATCTGCCAAAGGGACCATTTTCATTCTCATAAAGGCACCAGCCACATTATCAGGATTTAGTCACGCAAAGCTGAGAAGGTACAGAGGGGGAGCCTTTTTAAAAATTTGACCAAAGTTACTCTATAGGTTTCTAAGCCATTGTGATAACATTGATTTTTAACTCTGAGGGAAATGGAGGCCCATTGGACAGTTTTGGGCAGAGGAGAGTGACATGACCTGATTTGTTTGACAGGAGCACATTGTCAGCTTTGTAGATTAGACTGAACAGAGCACTATCAGATGCTTAGAAATCAGGTACCAGGCTATGAAACTGATCCAGCTAAGAGATGATGATGGCTTAGGCCAGCATGGCAGCAGTGGATACGAAGAAAGTAGAAGTGGTGGGATTTGAGGTGTATTTTAGAGGTAGAGCCAACAGAATTTGCTGACAGCATGGACTTGAGGTGTGAATGAAATAAAATGATCAAGGATGACACCAAGTATTTGGACTGAGCCACTAGAAGGATGGGGTTTTCATTACTGAGATAGGGAGTCTCTGGGAAGCGCAGAGCTGGGGAGGGGAGAACAACTTCAGGAGGTTGGTTCCAGACATGTTAGGTTTGAGATGTTTATTGGCCATCCAGGTGGAGAGTTAAGTAAGCAGGTGAGTGGATGAGTCTGGAGTTCAGGGTGGAAGTACAGACTGCAGATATAAATTTTGGAGTCACTAGTGTGCAGGTGTCTTTAAAACAAAGACTGAATGAGGTCACAGAGAAAGTAAGTATAGATGGATAGGAAAGAGGCGTCAGTCCTGAGCCTTAAGAGAGTGGAGAGATACAAGGACCGGTACAAGAAGCTGAGAAGGAGTTTCCAACAAGATAGGAGGAAAACCTTAAATGTGTGATGTCCTAGATACCAAACAAAGAAAGGGTTTCAAGGAGGAGTGAGTTATTGGCTATGCAAAATATCAACAAATATTTGCCAAGGATCTACCATGTGGTTTATCAAAATGGAGGAGCAGTTCTACCTTGATGGAGCGGAAGGGGAAGGAGCCTCATTAGAGTGGGTTTAAGAAGGAATGAGAAGTGAGCGATGGGGAAGGTAGAGTATTGGTCACTTTTGAAAGGAGTTTGACTGTAAAGGAGAGGAAACAAATAGCACAGTGGCCGAAGAGAGAAGTGGATCAAGAGATTTTTGTTTTTCAGATGTAGGAAAAAAACAACTCACTGGTATATTGATGAAGAAGATCCAGTAGAGAGGAAAAAGTTGATTAAGCAGGAGAAGGAGAGGAAAACTGCTACAATGATGTTTCTGAAAAAGTATGAAAGATGGAATATAGTACATCAATTGTTTAGCCTGAGCTGAAAACCTGGTTGAGTACCCACAGTTACAGGGGAGAAGACAGAATAAATGGGCACAGATGCGGGTGAGTGGGTAAACGTGATGGTAGGAGCTTGTGCAAGTTCTTTTCTGAATGCTTCTATTTTCTCATTGAGGCAAAGAGATATATCCTCAGCTGAGAGTGAGGGCGAGCAAAGGTGTATTAGAGTCTTAAGAAGAGAGGAGAAAGCATGAGACAGATCTCTAGGAGAGAAGGAGAATAAATTGGCTAGGAAATTCGGGCATTATTACCAGGCAACATTATAGGCCAGCTGTGCTCGGCTAAATGGGTACATAAGAGGAATAGATCGGGAGGAAAATTTAATCAGGGCTGGAGTTTTGCCAAGAGAATAGGTCAAAGTAGGAGAGAGACAAGAGAGGTGAGAGCATATCCAAGGGAACAATTCGAATGATTGACTCTGGAGTTTAATCCGGGTAATGAAGGACATGAGGACAAAAGGAGGTTTGAGACAGTGAAAAGATCTCAACGCAGCTGGTGGAGGCTTGTTGGAGCAGCGGTGCTATAGAGAAGAACCGGAGAAAGGAGAGAGATGTGTGATATGAGATCAGGAAGGCTCTGCACCAGTGGTGATGTTAGCACCTGGGTGCGATCACCAGCCTGAGCGGCTGGGGACGGCACCCTTGGATGAAAGGAGGTCAGGACTGACAGGCGTCGGGATTTCTATGCCAGTGCCTTGCAAACAAGAGTGCTACCACTCACCTAGGGTGGGGTGGGGGGTTTGAATTTGTTAAGGCATTTTTGAAAATATGCTTTTAGATATAGAATAGCTTTAGATTTATAGAAAACTGATGATTGTGCAGTTTACATAAATCCCACACCCAGTTTCCCCTATTATTAACATTTTACATTAGTGTGAAATATTTCTTACAATTAATGAACCAATATTAATACATTATTACTAACTAGAGTTCACACTTTATTGGTACTTGCTGAGTTTTGACCTAATGTCCTAATGTCCTTTTTCTGTGCCAGAATCCCACCCAGGACAATACATTTCATTTAGTCCTCACGTCTCCTTAGGCTCCTCTTGGCTGTGCTGGTTTTTCAGACTTTTTAAATTTTTGTTGACCTTGACAGTTTTGAGGAATAGTCATCAGGCATTTTATAGAATGTCCCTCATCTGGGATTTGTCTGATTTTTTTTCCTCATGATTAGACTGGGGTTACAAGTTTGGGGGAGAGAGACCCACCTTACAGAGGCAAAGTGCCATTCTCATCACATTATATCAACTGCATATGCTATCAACATGGCTTGTAACTGTTGATGTTGAAATTGATCACCTGACTGAGGGAGTTTTTGTCAGGTTTCTCCACTGAAAATTTGCTCTTTTCTTTCCATTTCCATATTCTTTGGGATAAAGTTATGTGCAGCCCACACCTAAGGAGTAGGGAATTATGTTGAGTAAGGTGTAGCTAGCTACCTAAATTATTTGGAATTCTTCTGCATAGGAGTTTTGTCTATTTTTCCCCATTTGTATAGTTAGTCAATCATGTATTTATATCAATATGGACTTACGGATATTTGTTTTACACTTTGGGTTATATTCTGATACTACTTTACTTATTTTGTTAATCAAATTGCTCCAGCCTTGGGATCTCTTTCAGTTGGCTCTTGGGTTCTTTTGAAATAGAAATGTTTATTAAGCTAAACATGAATTCATACTGATGTCACATGGATCATTCTAGCCTCCTCCACTTGCTTATTTGTAACCCCTTACCCTGTGGGGGCATTTTCAGACTGGGAAATATTATTGGCATTTAGAGGGCAGGAGTAAGGGAAGTCAAATTCCCTGCAATCCACTGGATAGTTTCACATAAATGAAGAATTTTCTCCCCCCAGATAACAATGGTGTCCCCATTGGGAAACATCGATGTATGTGAACATCAATATCCCCAAGAATTCCAACAGAAATAGCATCATACAGACTCACAGTGAGTGACAAGAACTTCCAGTTATGAAGGGAATATCTTAGCTGGATGAATGGCCACTTGAAGAGTAAGAAGGGAGAGAAAGACTCTGAAGATGCAATCAACTAGTTTGATTGTATTCTCAAACCCTCCCTATATTCAGGTCTTTTTGAATGTGACCCTGCAGGTTTTCTTGTCAAGGATGGAATCTATTTTCCCACTCCTTGAATATGGGTTGGTCCTGTGAATTGCTTTGGCCAATGGAATGCAGAGAAAGTGATGTTGTACCAGTTCTGAGCCTAAACGTCTTACAATTAATGGCTTTGGATGTTTCTGCTTGTTGTCTTATGCCTCCATGAGAACACCCTGAGATCATGCCCCAGCTGTTTTTCAGCAGGATAAAAGAAACAATGAACTGATCTTCGACAAAGAGGACAACAACATACACTGGGGAGAGGATGCTCTATTCAATAAATGGTACCAGGAAAACTGGATAGCCACATTCAGAAGCGTGAAACAGGACCCCTATCTCTTGCCATTTACAAAAATTAATTCAAGAAGGCTTAAAGACTTAAATGTAAGGAATGAAACCACAAACATTCTAGAAGAAAAGATAGGAAAAGTTCTTCTAGACATTGGCCTAGGTAAAGAATTTATGACTAGGACCCCAAAGGCCAATATAGCACAACAAAAATAAATAAATGAGACTCAATTAAATTAAAATCTTCTGCACAGCAAAGGAAACAATCAACACAGTAAATAGATAACCTACCGAATGGGAGAAAATATTCACAAACTATACATCTGATAAAGGGCTAATATCCAGATCTACAGCAAACAAATAAGCAAGATAAAAAGGAACAACCTCATTAAAAAGTGGGCAAAAGACATGAACAAAAGTTTTTCAAGAGAAGATAGACAAATGGCCAATAAACATATGAAAAAACGTTCAACATCACTAATCATCAGGGAAATGCAAATTAAAACCACAATGAGATAACACCTTATGCCTATCAGAATAGTACCCCTTTAATTAATATTTTGAACTAAAATAAATTTAAAAATAATTTGTAAATAAAAAAAACTAGGGGGACAAACCAATATATACTGGCGTGGATGCAGAGAGAAAGAAATGCTTATACACTGTTGGCAGGACTGCAAATTAGTGCAACCTCTATGGAAAACAGTATGGAGACAGTATGGAGATTCCTCAAAAAAATAAATGTAGACATACCATTTGTTCCAGCAATCCCACTACTGGATATCTACCCAAAGGAAAAGAAATCATTTTATCAAAAAGACAGTAGCACTCGAATGTTTATTGCAGCACAATTCACAACTGCAAAGATGTGGAACCAACTTAAGGGACCATTAGTTCATGAGTAGATTAAGAAAATGTGGTACATATATACCATGGAGTATTGCTGAGCCATAAAAAGGAATGAAATAATGTTTTTTTAATCAACTTGGATGGAACTGGAGACTATTATCCTAAGTGAAGTATCTCAGAAATGGAAAAACAAACACCACATGCACTCTCTAATAATTGGGAGCTAATTGATGGGCACAGATGGGTCCAATGAGATGTAATGATCATTGGAAATCAAGAAGCGGGGTGGGTAGGAGGAGAGGGGTAAAAACTTACCTATGGGGTTCAATGAACACTATTCTGGTGATGGGCAATCTCAAAGTTCCAACTTAAGTATTATAAAAGGTATCCATGTAACAAAAACATATATACCTCCCTTATATTTTGAAATTTTAAAAATCACACTAATATGTATGAAAAGGGCTAAAATTGAAAGGACTGACAATTCTAAGGATTGGAAAGGATGTAAAGCATCTGAAACTGTCTTACACTCTGGTGTGATTATAAATTGGCACAACTACTTGGGAAAACTGTTTGGCAGCATCTATGAAAGCTGAAAGTATGTATAGCCTATGACCTGAAAATTCTATACCTATCTTTATATTCAGCAACAAAGCATACATATGTGTACCAAAAATATGTGCAAGAATAGTCATAGCATTGTTGTTCATAATTTCTTCAAAGTGGAAAACTAAATTGTTCATTAATGGTAGAATGGAAAAAGTATAATACAGCAATGAAAATCAACAAACTATTGCTACTGGCAACAATGTTGATCAAACTCATAAATAACATTAGAGAAAGATGTCAAACATTAAACAATACACACTGTATGGTTTCATTTATATAAAATTCAAAAACTGGCAAAGCTAATCTATAGTAGTACAAATCAGAAAAATGGTTAGCCTTAGAGAGGATGAGTATAGTTTTCAATGAGGGAAAGTTATGGTAATATTTTATTTGTATTTGAGGGATAAATAAATGGTTGTGTTAACTTAGTGTAAATTCATAGAGCTGAATACTTATGATTTGTGCTGTTTACCATATTTATGTTATAATTCAATAAAAATCTTAACAAAAACATCAAAAATTATTTTAAAGATTTTTTTTTACATCTTTGAAAAGATGAGACAATGTTAGCTATTTAGAAAAATAAAATCATTTGTGCACCAAAAAAAAAAGAAAGAAAGGAAAAAAAAAGTAAGTAAGTACAGCAACATTTAAGGAAAGCCTGAAATACATCATAGGTAAATAGACTAATATAAATTATAAGGTGATGATGATTATGATGATAGAGAGAGAGAGAGAGAGAGATCCTATTCATCCACAGGTACACATATATGAAAGAATAAAGTTACTCCTAGAGTAGTGGATACTGTTTTTTCTCTGCCCAGAGCCCCTTTTTCCACCCAGTGTATCCACCCTCCAGTTGCCATGAATGCTGTCTGCTAAAGGGCTGTGGGCTGCTCCCTGCTTTGTAGACTGCTCTCTTCCATAAGGGAGCTGGCTCACCAGGAGTGTTCTATCAAGGTGAGAGGACCTCTGTGGTTTGATCCATGCTCAGAGCTCCCTGTATGATCAAGCTGAGCTTAATCTCCAGTGAAGACCATGTCCTTGCTCAGCCCCTTCCTGGCTCCATCCTCCTCCTTCACCTCTCTTCTCCTGCGACCCCTCCCCCAATGACTCACATGCATTGAAATCCTCATCACAGCCTCAGAATCTCCTCTCTGCTTCCAGGGAATGTGATCAAAAGCCTCAAACAATTTTCTTATCTTTGTACAAATTTAACTTTTAATTCTACTTCCTGAATGTTGGAGAACCCATGTGGGCGTGTGTATGTGTACCCGTATTTTTCCTGGGCAGTTCTGCTCAGGACAAAAATATGTGATACCATGTTCCTGAGTCACCTGGTTATACCTTTATCCCACATCAACCTGCAGTCTCAATAGGCATCTTCTGCTTGATCTTGTCATGGACTGAAAGAGCTCTGTCAGCAGGAAAAGAAAGACTTCCCAATTCATCTTGCAATATGGCTATGTTAGACTTAGAAGTTTCTTTGGAGCATCGTGAAAGAGAAATGCCTAGGGTCTGAGCTTGGTGCTCAGGGTATGGAGGGACCATTCACATATTATTTACTGTGACATTTGCTTCCACATTCTGCTACCTTCTGAGACGGTGCATACTTAATTCTGATATCATCAGCCTGAAAGGTGGTGACAGGGAGAAGTCTCTTAAAGGCACAACGTTCCCTTTATGGTCATTTCTTCTCTTTACTAGCCCTTTGATAATCAACTCGGTGAAAGGAAGAGATAATGGGGATTCAGGGCTGAAGCCTCTAGTGGAACTGGAGTCACCTGTGTAAAGCAATGTGAATTCTAAGCACTGTCGGCATAGAAATACTTTCTGAAGGGTGTAAATCTTCTGACTGTTTCCACCACAGGGATCTTAAGGGTAGAAAGAAATTAGTCCTTATTCACAAAGTGGGAGAGAAGGAAATCCTGAATATATTTTTTAAATGTCATAGTATGATGGTGTGTATTCAAATACTTATGATACACAGGGCAATAGAGTTAACTAGTTGACATATTGTTAACTTCAAGAATCCAGGGCTATCTCAGATAGTAATCTGTTTGGATGTGATAATGGGGCAAAGTCTTTATAAAAGAAGATAAAAGAAGACTGTGAGAAAGTTTAGATTAAGGTTGAAGTTGAGAATGTCCATGAAGGGAATTTAAAAAGCATTGCTGGGTGACTATGTGCCAGGCATTATGGCTACTCATTCCCTAGGTAATCTCCTAGAATTCTAATCACAACTTTTTGAAATAGGTAACAATGTAATCCCTATTTTGCAATGAGGGAATGGGTTTTAGGAAGATTAAAGTAATATGTCCAAGAAGTGGCAAAGACTTTCTGACTCCTAAGGTATCCTTACTCTTACTAAGTAATGTTACAAGTTAATAAACAAGTAAAGTAGCAAGACACAAAGGGCTGGGTGAGTGTGAGAAAAACTTGCTATGTAGGGCATAGGAAAGGAGATAAGCATTTGTACTGAATCCCATGGTTAAATGGAGATTTAAAATTTTCATAGCAGTTAAAAGCAGTCTAGTATAGTAAAAAAAAAAAATGTGTAACTTGTGTCCCCACTTTGATGTGCAAATTAATGAACTTTCTGGTCCTGATTTATTCATCCCTTAAGTAGGACAAATAATATCTTACCTTTTAGGGTTATTGTAAAAATTGAAGATGATATGTGCATAGGCTCTGGTACATAGTAAATGCCTAATTAACTAATTGATTAGTTTGTTCAATTATTTGCTGAACCTGCTCCATGGACAATATGGTCTTAGGCTCTGTAGATAAAAGCTGGGTGGGGTAGAAGACTAATTAACAAAGGCTGTCAAACTGCAATTTCATGGAGGAGGTGCATCTTACACAGGTGAAAAGAGAACTTGTTCAAGGAAACCCAAGGTTGCATTCCAGACCTCACCAGAATATTGTCTAAGGAAAATGCTATTTCCAAGTTTATTTTACTCTTCATTCCCAAACACACAGGCTACTCCAGCCATTATGAATAATGCTTAATTCCTTGCAATCCTACTGTTCCTCTTACTTTATTCTCTGATCCCTCACAACGTCTAGGTGTGTCTGGATACTTCATGATCATACTTCAGATCTCAGCTTAGATATCATTCCACCGAGAATTATCCTTCCTTGATCTACTAGATACCTTCCCTATCTTATGCTACAGCAGCTTATTTATACCTCTCCTATCGAAACACTTAACTTCTGGATTATAATTGCTCATTTGCCTATGTAACTGGAATATAACTGGGATCTTTGTGGCCCAGTCTCTGAATAGTATTACTTTTTAAAAAAAAATTGTTGAGAACAATTCAATTTTACTCACTAGTGAAAACACCAGGGGTACTGTTGAAAAGTGGGTGTATTATTAAAGTTTTAAAAAAAGACTTTTAAAATATTTTCTTTAGATGTATCTCTCACTTTCAATGTCTTTCTCATGCCTGAGAGATGCTTAAAACAACAGGAGCAACAAAAGTGAAACCAAGTTAGTCTTTTTGCAGCTCCTTCCTTCCCAAAACTCTCCCCTACACCTAACCTGCGTGGCTTTCTTTTCTTCTTTCCTCATCTATAACACAGATCTTTATTATGATGGTCAGCTTAGCTTCTCTATATTCTTTGGATTCCTTTTGCTCTTTGCTATGCTAGGGCACATGGAGATGACTAACAAGCAAGAATCTTTCTTCAGCTGGGGAATGGGGGGAGGGGAGGGGAAGAGAGGCAGAGAGGCTGTGAATATTCACACATTTACAATTTTGGTCATTTACTCACCTTTCTGTGCCCTTAAATATGCCCTAAGTATATTAAAGGTACTGGCATGAGGTTCGGCAACAAGACAAAGATTGAATCTTGTTACATACTGTATTCTCAGCATTTAGTGTGGTGCCTAGCAAAGAGTGGGCATCTTAATATATGCTTAAATAAATAGATAAACATGCAAATGGGGAAAAATAGATTTCCTATAAATGTCACCAATTAGTCTGATTTTAAAGCCTGTGAATAGTGAGTGGCCTCTGAGAACACTCCAGAGGTGACCTTCTTCTCATGTTTAAGAAAGAGTTAAACCATAGGTGTGGTTAGGGTTGACCTAGAGTAGTTCAAGGAACAAGACGATTGTTAAGAGATTTATTAGTATATAGGCAAATCACCTTCAACATCCTTTGGCTCCATTTTACTTGGCAATGAGGTATGTAAAGTAAAGGGAAAGAAACGACTTAAGGACTAAGGTTTTATTTATTTATTTATTTATTTATTTATTTTTATTTCAGAACATTATGGGGGTACAACACTTTGGTCATATATATTGCCCATGCATTGCCCATGTCGGAGCTACAATCATGGACATCCCCCAAACTGTGTGCCCCACACCCATTCAGTGAGAGTTTTCCCATCCCCTCCACCCCCCTCCTGCCTGCCCGCCCCCTGATGAATATTACTGCTATGTGTGACATAAGTATTGATCAGTTAGTACCAATTTGATGGTGAGTACCAGTGGTGCTTGTTTTCCCATTCTTGTGATACTTCACTTCTAAGAACGGGCTCTAGCTCCATCCAGGATAATACCAGATGTATTAATTCACCATTGTTTTTTATTGGTGAGTAATACTTCATGGTATACATAAAGACATCTGCATGTGAATGTTTATGGCAGCACAATTCATAATTGCAAAGATGTGGAAACAACCCAGGTGCCCATCAATACACAAGTGGATTAATAAAATGAGGACTAATATTTTAAAGTTTTCTGTTAAAACCTTCATTTGCAATTGTATTTCCATCTGCTATAAGTACCCTGGGATCCTCCTTACATTTTATTCCACTTCAGAGGTAATCAATATATTCATGCTTACCTGTTGTGTAGCATTCACTTTTACTTGGCCTAGGTTGGTAGGGAAATAGATATTTGTAAGGCTGAACAAAACCCTTGGAAACATATAGATAAAATATCACCCCCAACTTAAGGTAAAGAGAGCCCAGAATCAGCATTAAAATTATTTTTTGACTGCTTCAACTATTTTACATATGTTAGCTTTAATAAAAGTGATGATGATGATGATGACAATAACAATACTATAACTACCATTTGACCAGGAAATATACACAATACTTTGAGTACACATGGGCTCCACACAGTAACAATGTGAAAGGAAAATTGATACTTCTTCCTTCCTTGGAGTTACTACCAACTGGAGTTGCCCCATGGTGGATATAAGAGGGTCCCAATCTGGAGAGAAGTGATGGAAACTTCCTCTAGGGGCAGCTGATGGAAATTCAGTTCGGTGAAATACCTGCATCAACTTCTGTGTTGAAAGTAGAAATGGCTGGTCCTTTATTATTCTCCTCGTTGAGAAGAGAGAATAACGGCTTCCTGTCAGGGGTTGGAAGACTACAAACGTTATGATGGTGAGGGGCTAGGGGATGTGGAAATAAATGAAGATCATCCAAAAGAGATCAAAGGCTGTTTATTCAGAGCTTGCTATAGCAAGAGGGTGACCTCCCCATCATGTGCATTGGGCAGATATTCAAAGGCATGCAGGTGTAGGGAGCAAAGGCCCCCGACCCCCAAAGCTTTACTGAGAAATCACTGTCATTAGGCAGATCAATTCACAGGAGGAAAAGGATACAAATTTATTTTAACGTGTATACACAGGAACACTCAGAGTGAAGATTCAACTCCCCAGTGGGGTTCAGAAGCTTCTGTGTCTTTCTGGTAAAACAGGTTATGGGGGGGGGGAAGAGGAATTCTGTTGAGGAGCAATAAAGGATCACTGGGGAGGATGAATGGATGGGGAACAGAGATTAACTGGTAAGTAGTTAGTTATCTTTGGAATTTGAATGAGTCTGAGAGTCAGGATATTTCCTTCTTAGAGAGTCTGTTTAGGTGTGGTCACATTTCTGATTTTACAGGGAGGGGAAGAGAAGAACAATTGTTCTCCTAGGCAGGTCTGGATCTTAGGAAGATACAGAAACTAACTTTTTTGGGAGAGCCAATGGTGTGTGGAAGGGAAAGGTCAGAGAGACCTTGAAGCTTCTTTAGTCAGTCCAGCATGTCAAAATGCCATATTTGGGGGTAAGATATTTCTAATTTTCTTCACAGCGGAGTGGGAAAGCTTTATAATGAGATACAATGAAGGCTTAAGGTGTGCGCAGTGGGAGGCTGATGGCCCAGAGAAGGTGGAGCCTGCTGGATACCTGACTAGAAGAAGGCATCTTTTGTGATTGGTTTGAGGATCATGTTTGTCTTGCTCTAGCTGGTCCGGAGTTGAAAGCAAGGACAAAAACAGGGAAGCTGGCCGTCATTGACCAAATCTTGACCTCTCTGGGCCCACTGCTACAGAGGTTGTAGTTTGGCTTCTATGGCTGGTTGATGCAGACATTGTAGGTCAGCATTCTGTTTTCATATATAGTCTGGCCACTGTCCATTTGTATATTCATTCTGGGGCTTTGAACCAACTGTGGAATTAGAGTAGAAGACTATCTCTCAGATTCCCAGTTGAATTTCACAAAAAGAGGATTATGGCTACATCATCACTGACCTGAAATATACACATCAGTCTTAAATTTTTCCAACCACTGATATGCCAATGCATCAGTCATGAGCTTTGGAAACTTTCCCAAAACTATGAGTTTTGCAAATTGAGGGCTTTCTAAGTCCCAATTCTAAAGATTTCATTCTCTGATTCTAATCCTGCTAAGTGTGATCATCACTTGGCCAGGCTCTTTACCATGAAATACATGAAGAGGTAGAAGACACAGTGCCTGTCCCTTATTCTCAGGAGCACCTGGACCAGGGTAAAAACAATTATGGTTGAGAACTGTAGTGAATAACAAATCATTATCATTCTGGGATCTGATTAGGAAGGCCTGCCTATGCTATAGGGATGTTCTCCTTTGTAAAGAACTTTCCCATTTAACATGCTCACGTAAGCTTACAGGTATTCAACAAAATTCAAAAAAACATTTATTGAGTAGTAGGCTAAGTGTTCCATGCTATGTGTTAATTGATATTTTCTTTAACTTTATAGCTATTTTAGCTGTGTCTAAGGGTCAGGGAGATAGAAAAGCAGTTAAGTGAGTGGTAGCACTGTTTGCCTTTACTGAGTAAGTTAACTCTGACTATCCTAATACATCCCATTTCTGACCTTTGGATAGTGAGTACTGAGAATAACAGGAATTCATATAGTCAGGGACAAATGAATTTGAAGCGCAATGGTTGATCAGCCTTTAGTCCATGGAGACAGGGGCCACGCCTTATTTAAGTCTGTGGATCAGCACTTAGTTCAATCCCTGTCACTTTTAGAAGCTTTATAAATATTTATTAAATGAGCTCTAACTCATCAAACCACAGGGGAATTCCAATCTAACAATACCCACTCTGTCTTTATTAGGTTGAGCCATATGAAATTGTCCTATTGTTCAATTTAATATATGCATCATATTTATTTGTATAAATTCAAAAGTATTATTTTTTTTGGAATTCTGAAGAACACTGCTTAATAGTTCCTCATCAGCTCAACAATTGTGGGTTTGCATTAACAAATGTGGTAATGTTTATGGGGGATTTCTTATAGAATATTGTTAGAGTCTTCTTACCTTTGAACAAAGAGGAATACACATCCTACTAAATATGTTTTGCTTTAACATACATTTTTTTGAATAATTAAAATGCAGATGATGTGTAAGCAAGGCCTACCATAATGTATGTTGCAAATTTATTGTGTTTTCCTATATGGTGTCTCCCTAAGCGAGAGAAAGCATTTTAACCATTATAATTAGATATGTGTTTTTTTCTTCTTGGTATTTAGTAATAAATAGACACTGAGTGGTGTCTCCTTAGCTTAACGACAAGTAAACCCCCATGTCTGGTGTGAAAACACTGGAGGAGCAGACCCGAGATTGGTAGACTGTGGTGTATGAGAATGGGAAGTGGTATTATAGAAGGAGTGAAACAGGGCTTCTGTGATTGATATAACATTGAAGATGCTCTGAGATCAAGGCCTCCTCCTCCAACAAACCATGACAGGAAGCCTGTTGGGAAGCTTGAAGACCCAGTTATCATCCAGCAGGCACTGTTACTGTCACCTCCAACATAGGTCCTATCTATCCTGAGAAGAAAAATGTCCAGTCCTGGCCATGGAGGGAAGAGCAAGGGCATGTTAGGGTAAAATCCATATGGGCCCCATCCTTGATTTGTTGTTGTTGTTGTTAACTGCACTCAATAAAGAGTCCCTTTTCCTTATTAAGAGCTTGTTAAAGAGAGTTAAAGAGTTCCCAGTTAGATTGAGTCTCAGGGTGGCTTGAGAAGAATTACAATAAATTCTATAAGCTACAATAAATTCTATAAACACCCCATGGATGCTTTAACAATTTTTTAAAATTTTTAAAAATTTAATAACAATTTTTCCTGTTATAAAATTCTCTAGCTCATCCTCTCACAAAATTTAGAGCCAAGGAATCACCTGGGGATCTTATGGAACTATGGGTTGTGATTCAGCAGGTCTGGTGGGTCCAAGACTCTGCATTTCTAACAAGATCCCAGAACATGATAATGCTACTGGTCCAGGACTCACACTTTGAGTAACAAGGCTGTGGCCACCTCAGCATGTCCCTCAGACCAGTTAACTGGCCTAGGTGGCCAGGACTTTGAGATGGCTTAAATTCACTTCCAATTCATAGCCTGCTGTGTGGTCAGCTCAGGACAGGATACTAAAACAAACAAACCTGAGTTTACGTCTTCTGTAACCTGCCTTTCAGTCCACTTTGGTGGCCCCACCAGTGTCTGAGGGCTTTAATATTCTTTAATATACTCAATTCCCCCTCTCTGGTGTCCACATTGGATGGTATTTAGTGATGAATATCCTTTCTTTCACCCTATCCCCTCCCTTACTGCAGTGGAGAAAGGGAGGGCAAAAATATGGTCATATCAGACACACCGATCCTCATGACCCAAATGACATGACATCGTATCCACAAAGTCTAATGCCCCCAGGCATTAAAATGTACATGTATCCTTAAGAAGACTTTTTTTTAAAAATCCTGTATTATAAAGGAATGAGTATTATCTCTTTATACTTAGCATTAGCACTCTGTCTGGCACAAAGTTTGCACTTACAAACATTATCTTAGCAAACCCATGGGGATTTTAGGCATTACTGGAAAAAATGGCAATAAGAAGATATTTACTTAATATAATAAGTTGGCTAAGTTAGACTTATGTTTGTCTCCTAAGTCCCAACTGGAAGAGCAGTATTGACCCAGAAATAGTTTGAACAATTATCTCTGATTTGGGGCTCTGTGTCCTGAAGGACGAGGAGAGAATGTTCCATCAGAGTTTCCATCACGAGGATTTTAACCTTGATGGGGAGAGCTCAAATGTGTGCCAGTGGGATGAAAATACACTGATAGTTACCTGGAGGCCAGACTTCCCTGGCGGCATCTGTGTCGGAGCCCACCTGAGTGCGCAGCTGTAGGTGACAGTCCGAGGGCAGGTATCTCATTTTTCATAGCCCAGCTCAACATTTGCAAATAAAACCAAGCAAGAAGAAAAGACAACTGACTAATGAAAGAATGAGGAGATTTTCCTGGCCTCTAGCCCCATGGGAAAGAGCTACATCCTCCAAAGGCTGGAGCCTTTCTGTAAACCAGTGGTCTCCCAAACCAGCTACAAGCTTGGAGTTCTTCCTCTGTGACCCCAGTAACTGTCACTCCCCCTCCTCTTTTCTCACTGATATTTTTTTCTCATAAAGTAAAATAAATTGGTGTAGTTTTGCAGCAAAGAAACAATTTCTCTCTCATCTCCAGAAACCTGTAGAAAATAAGGCTACTGCTTATTACACAATTTGTTCTTAGCATCTACCTCTCAGAATGGCACAATACAGAATACTACTAAGAAAAAATAAAATCAGCACCTGATTTTTTAAATAAAAGAATAACTCTTAAAAAGATATAGGCAGTTATTTTTTTGGAAATTTTTAAGGCGTCTTAATTTGAATTGATTTTTAGACAAGTTGTTAAGGGGTAAAAATTCACATCCTAAATGGATATATGGTACTAACATTTGTGTAACACTTAAAAATACAGAAAACACTTTCATACACAATTCTCAAAGCTCATTTCCCCTTCACAATAATCCGGTGATGAGTATATATATATTTTTTTATTCTCCATTTTGTACATGAGGAAATGAAGACTCAGAAAGATTTAGAAACCCAAGGTCATACCCATCTAGAAGGGAGTGAATTTAGACTACAAATGCCATGCTCTTTTCTGATACACTTTATTTACATCCTGTGCAGTGGTTTGGTCTCCTGAGCTGCAAAAGAAGCCTGTTTAAATGTGGCTAAATAAAAAAAGGATCAAAATTTCCTGAGTGATGTGGTTTAAGCCATCTCAAGACACTGTGCTCCAATCACTGTCTTTCATGTTTTGCCTGAACCCTGCCTGCCACCTGAATAAAAAATGATTACAGTAGATTGCCACTAAAGAGAATGCTGCTTTCCATCCAGGCAGCAGAGCATGATAAAAGAGATCTTCAGGATTCTGGCAAATTAGAGCTGCAAGTCTGCATTTTTTTAATTTTGTGAGCTGATACAAATCACAGGGACCTGTCAGGGAGCATTCAGAGGCACTGGGCAATTCAACTTCAGAGATAAGCGAAGAGTAAAAGCAGCTCACTGCACATCGTAATTAAAGAGCTAGTTGTCTTCAGCAGTTTAAGCTCCAGTGGGACTTTCAGCAGATTTTTTTTTTTTTTTGAGCTTGGAATACAAGAGGGAGAAAAAGAGAGAACCCACAAACTTAAATGTTCCAACATTTTGGAAGACATGTTCAAAGCTTTATGATGGGAGAAATGTTTCATGATTCGAACATAATATCTGAACTCATTTCTTACTGTAATAGTTACAAAATTTACACCAAGGTTGATGTAATTAAATGATTAGCTGATCTCTGAATCACAACACTAATACTCTAGGTAGGATTCCATGAAATTTTTCATTTCTAATTGGCTATCCATGTACAGGAGGTTTTCATCTTTAAATGGCCATTTTTATTCTGTTTTCATTCGACAGGTAATCCCCTGAAATGACTGACAGATGCCTGGGTTACAGATCAAATCAGTTTGGTGAAGCTACTCCACAAAATGAAAGGAAATGATTTCAGTGGTTACCAGGGCAATTGTGTCTTAACCTGCTTCTTCTACCTTGTCTATGTTGGTTTAAGGTTAACATCCCCATGGTATTCTTATGTGACTTCTTTTGGTAACCTTTGCTTTTATGTATGATGAAAGCAGACACTTCATTTGAACATATACATTATAATCATTTACGAGCAGAGCAATGCCTCACTCCAGTGTCCCCAGATTGAGAGCTACTGCATTTCATAAGGGACATTCCAGCCCCAGCAACTACATGCAGAGTTCATGGAATGTAAAGCCTTCCCTGGCATCCTTAGGTTATGGCAGTCCTTTTGAGGGCTTTCCCATACATTACTGTCATTTAATACTGAACATGACCTTGTAGCCACACAAGCCATTCAAGGATACAAAATGTCCTTCCCCCATCATAGTAGGCTGTAAGACCTTCTGTCTAGAGGTAGGATTTTCCCCCAAATATTATATTTAAAACATACAATAAAAGTAAGAGAATGCATACAACCAACAACCATGTATCTTCCATCCTGGTCTAAAATAAGTTTTGTCACGTTCACTGCAAGTCTTTATCTATTTTTTGTAAAGAAATAAATTATTACCAAAATAATTAAAGCCCCATATAACATTCCTGTTTCTCACCTTCCCTCTTTGGAGTTTGCCACAAGGTAGATGTTGGTGTATATTTCTCATTCATGTCTTCATATTTTACTACCTATAAGTATATATCCATAAACAATGTTAAATTGTGATTTAAAATTTACATACATACTGTCACATTGCAATTTTATTTGTTTGCTCAAATTCATGTTGTTGAGATTTATCTGCATTGCTATATGTAGATCTAGTTTATTCATTTCAACTGCTGTACAGTATTTCATTATGGAAATGCAACACAATTTATTCAGCTATGTTTCTATGCAGGTTATCAGATTTACATTTATTTATTTAGATTATTTTCAACTTTTTCCTTTTCAAATCATTTTCTCTTATTCCCATAAACCAGGGTTTTTCAATGGTATTTACTTAAAAATTAGAACACAAGGTTTTATGCTTATAATTCTAATTATACACATCTCTACTCTGCGTTCAGTGTCATCACATCCCATTAGTAGCTTGAAAGCAGCCAGGGTAAGAGTAGTTGCTCCATGAAAATCAGTAAATGCTACAAGTCAAGATTTTTTATTTTCTCAGAGAGTGAGTTTTTAAAGATCCACCAGCATATTACTGATCATATGAGGAGGATGAAAATTTCAATTTCTTTATATCCTAGCTGACACTTTTGTCTCACACACACATACAGACACACACAAATTTAAATTTGTTTTTCAAACTTATGAGGGTGAAATGCTGACTAGTTTATATTTTAATTTCTCTTTTCTTGATCATTAGGAAGGTTGAGTGTATTTTCCTATGCTTATTAGCTATTTGGCTTTCTTATTTTTAAATTTCCTATTTGCATCTTTGTTTATTCTTCAATTGTGTTGGCTTTTTTCTCACTCATTTTTAGGTGTTCTTTATATATTCTCAGTACTAATCCTTTCTTCATTATATGCATCATCAATGTATCCTCTCATGTGGTTATATGGATTTTCTTTTCATCTGCTTAAAGTTCTTTTGTCTTAGTCAATGTTATTTAAATTTAATGTTTTCTAGTTTTGAATTGCAATACAGTCAAACTTATAAGTCTTTTTCTTATCATTTTGGAATTATTTCTTATTTAAGCATTTTTTTGGTATGAGAATATTTTAATTATTTCTATTGTAGAAAGAAACTTGATAGGAAGGAAAATAAGTTTCACCAACTTGCTTTTTTTCTAAATCATCTTGGCTATGTGTTATACTCTTCCTTATTAATTTTAGGACTGATGACCATGCATGGTGGCTCACGCCTGTAATCCTAGCACTTTGGGAGACTGAGGCAGGAGGATTGCTAGAGCTCAGGAGTTCAAGACAAGCCTGAGCAAGAGTGAGACCTTGTCTCTATTTCAAGCACCTTAGAATTTTTGTTGCAACAATGATTGGGTTGTTGCTTTATTACGTAGTTTTTATAATGTTAAACAATTATTGGATTCCTGGTTTAAACTCAACTTGTTTATAATAAATTTTGAACATTTACCATTGGATTCAATTTGCTAATATTTGATTTGGCATATTTGTATCCTTTTTCATGAATGAGATTGCCTAGAATTTCTATTCTCCTATTATCTTTCTATGCTATTTCTAGCTCATAAAATAAGTTAGAAATTTTCTCTGTATTTATTTATTTTTTCTTTTTTTTTTTAATTTATTTTTTAAATTTCAGAATATCATGGGGGTACAACACTTTGGCCATACACATTGCCCCTGTTCTGCCTGTGTCAGAGCCACAATCGTGGTCGTCTCCCAAACTGTGCTTCCCACATCCATTCAGTGAGAGTTTTTCCCATCCCTTCCAACCCCCTCCCACCCGCCCACCTTCAGATGAATGTTATTGCCCTGTATGATGTAAGTGTTCATCAGTTAGTGCCAGTTTGATGGTGAGTACCAGTGGTGCTTGTTTTTCCAATCCTGTGACACTTCGCTTTGAAGAATGGGTTCTAGCTCCAACCAGGATAATACCAGATGTGTTAATTCACTGTTGTTCCTTATTGCTGAGTAATACTCCATGGTATACATATACCACATTTTATTGATCCACTCGTGTATTGATGGGCACCTTGGTTGTTTCCACAACTTTGCAATTGTGAATTGTGCTGCTATGAACATTTGAGAGCAGATGTCTTTATTATAAAATGTCTTTTTTTCTTTTGGATAAATACCCAGTAGTGGGATTGCTGGGTCAAATGGTAATTCTACTTTTAATTCTTCGAGGTATCTCCATATTCTTTTCCATAGAGGTTGTACTAATTTGCAGTCCCACCAGCAGTGTATGAGTGTTCCTATCTGTCCACATCCCCGCCAACATTTGTTATTTGGGGATTTTTTGATATGAGCCAATCTCACTGGAGTTAAGTGATATCTCATTGTGGTTTTGATTTGCATTTCCCTGATGATTAGAGAAGTTGAGCACTTTTTATATGTTTGCTGGCCATCATTCTGTCTTCTTTGGAAAAGTTTTTGTTCATGTCCTTTGCCCATTTTTTAATAGGGTTGTTTGATTTTTTCTTGTTGATTTTCCCAAGTTCTGTATAGATTCTGGTTATCAGCCCTTTATCAAAGGTGTAGCATGCAAATATTTTCTCCCATTCTGTAGGTTGTCTGTTCACTCTAGTGATAGTTTCCTTGGCTGTGCAGAAGCTTTTCAATTTGATCAGGTCCCATGTATTTATTTTTGTTGCTGCTGTGATTGCTTTGGGGGTCTTCTTCATAAATTCTTTGCCTAGGCCAATGTCCATAAGAGTTTTTCCAACGTTTTCTTCAAGAATTCTTATGGTTTCATGTCTTAGGTTTAGATCTGTTATCCATTGTGAATTGATTTTTGTGAGAGGTGAGAGGTGTGGGTCCACTTTCAGTCTTCTCCATATGGCCATCCAATTTTCCCAGCACCATTTGTTGAATAGGGATTCTTTTCCCCAGTGTACGTTTTTCTGGAATTTGTCAAAGATCAGGTGACTGTATGAGGTTGGTTTTATATTTGGGTTCTCAGTCCTGTTCCATTGGTCTATGTGTCTGTTCTTGTGCCAATACCATGCAGTTTTGGTTACTATAGCCTTGTAGTATAGTTTGAAGTCTGGTAGACAGATGCCTCCCAATTTGTTCTTTTTGCTTAAGATTGCTTTGGCTAGACGGGGTCTTCTCTGGTTCCACACGAAGCGTAGAATTATTTTTTCTAGATCGGCAAAAAATGATGTTGGTATTTTGATAGGGATTGCATTGATTCTGTAAATTAATTTAGGTAGCAAAGCCATTTTTACTATGTTGACTCTGCCTATCCAAGAGCATGGTAGGGCTTTCCATCTATTTACATCCTCTGCAATTTCCTTTCTCAGTGTTTCATAATTCTCTCTATATAGGTCTTTGACCTCCTTAGTTAGATATATTCCTAAATATTTAATTTTCTTTGTTGCTATTGCAAAAGGTATAGCATCTTCAATTTGTTTCTCGGCTTGATTGTTATTAGCATATATGAAGGCTATGGATTTGTGTGTATTAATTTTGTATCCTGAGACTTTGCTGAATTCATTTATCAATTCCAGTAATCTCTTGGTTGAATCTTTGGGGTTTTCTATGTATAATATCATATCGTCTGCAAATAGTGAAAGTTTGACCTCTTCTGCCCCTATCTGGACGCCCCTGATTCCTCTGTCTTATCTAATTGCTGTGGCCAGGACTTCCAGCACTATGTTGAAAAGAAGTGGAGATAGTGGACACCCTTGTCTGGTGCCAGTTTTAAGGGGGAATGCCTTCAATTTTTCCCCATTCAGTATGATATTGGCTGTGGGTTTATCGTATATGGCTTTAATAGTTTCTAGGAATGAGCCATCTATGCCTATATTGTTAAGAGTTCTTATCATAAAAGGGTGCTGGATTTTGTCAAAAGCCTTTTCTGCATCTATTGAAAGGATCATATAATCTTTGTTCTTGCTTTTATTTATATGGTGAATTACATTTATAGATTTGCGTATGGTGAACCATCCCTGCATCTCGGGAATGAAGCCCACCTGATCATGATGGATTATTTTTTTGATGTACATTTGAATTCAGTTTGCAAGGATTTTATTGAGAATTTTTGCATCTATATTCATAAGGGATATTGGTCTGTAGTTTTCGTTTTTTGTTGTGTCCTTTCCTGGCTTTGGTATCAAGGTGATATTGGCTTCGTAGAATGAGTTTGGGAGGATTCCATCCTTCTGGATATTTTCAAATAATTTCTGCAGTATAGGCACCAGTTCTTCTTTGTAGGCTTGGTAGAATTCAGGTGTGAACCCATCTGGTCTGGGACTTTTTTTGGTGGGTAGATTTTTAATTACTGCTTCAATTTCGGTGCTTGATATTGGTCTGTTTAGAAATTCTGTTTCTTCCTGGTTGAGCCTAGGGAGGTAGTGTGTTTCTAAGAATTTGTCCATTTCCTCCACGTTTTCGTGTTTGTGGGCATAGAGATTTTTGTAGTATTCAAAGATGATGTTTTGTATTTCCATGGTATCAGTTGTGACTTCTCCTTTTTCATTTCTAATTGAGCTTATTAGAGTCCTTTCCTTTCTGATTCTGGTCAACCTGGCAAGTGGCCTGTCTATTTTGTTTATCTTTTCAAAGAACCAGCTTTTCGTTTCATTGATCTTCTGTATTGTTCTTTTGTTCTCGATTTCATTTAATTCTGCTCTAATTTTGGTTATTTCTTTTCTTCTGCTGGTTTTAGGATTGCTTTGCTCTTCCTTTTCCATTTCCTTAAAATGATTCATTAGTTTACTGATTTGTGACTTTTCTGTCTTTTGGATGTGGGAATTTAGGGTGATAAGTTTTCCTCTCAGGACTGCTTTTGCTGTGTCCCACAGATTTTGATAACTTGTGTCCCCATTATCGTTTATTTCGAAGAATCTTTTGATTTCATTTTGAATCTCCTCTTTGACCCAATAATCATTCATCAATCGATTGTTTAGTTTCCAAGTTTTTGGAGAAAGATGTGAGTTTCTGTTGGAATTGATATCTAATTTTGTTCCGCTGTGGTCTGAAAAGATACATGGTATGATTTCTATTTTTTTGAATTTGTTTAGATCTGTTTTGTGGCCTAGGATGTGGTCAATTTTAGAGAAAGTTCCATGAGCTGATGAGAAGAATGTATTTTCAGTGTTATTTGGGTGGAGTGTTCTGTAGATATCTGTTAGGCCCAAATGTTCTATAGTCCTGTTTAGGTCTTTTATTTCTCTATTTGTTTTTTGTTTGGAGGATCTACCTAGTTCCATCAGTGGGGTGTTGAAGTCCCCTGCAATTATGGCATTCCTGCTTATTATGTTGTCTAGATCTAGCAGCATTTGCTTTATGTACCTGGGTGCTCCTGTGTTGGGTGCATAAATGTTTAGGATTGTTAAATCCTCTTGTGAAATTTTTCCCTTCACCACTATATAGTGTCCATTTTTGTCCTTCTTTACTTTTATTGCTTTAAAGTTGATGTCATCTGAAATGAGGATGGCTACTCCGGATTTCTTTTGGTTTCCATTAGCCTGAAAAATTGTATTCCATCCTTTCACCTTGAGTCTGAATGCGTCTTTGTGTGTAAGGTGTGTTTCCTGAAGACAACAGATACTTGGTTTGTATTTTTTAATCCATTCAGCCAGCCTATGTCTCTTCAATGGGCAGTTTAAGCCATTTACATTTATTGAGAGAATTGATATTTGGGGTAAATTTCTGATTATTCTGTTGGGTGGTATCTTTTGTTTTACCTCTTGCGTCATTGTGGAATCTGGTTTCTGGGGTTTTAGCCTTTGCATAGTTTTACATAGGTGGGTGTCTGTTGCTCTGTTTAGTGTATAATGCAGGTCTAAGCATTTCTTGCAAGGCTGGTCTGGATTTTGCAAATTCTATCAGTGATTGCTTATCTGGAAAGGTCTTTATTTCTCCCTCATATAAGAAGCTTAGTTTGGCAGGATACAGAATTCTGGGTTGACCTTTGTTTTGTTTTAGGAGATTGATGATGTCTCCCCATTCCCTTCTGGCTTGTAAGGTTTCAGCTGAGAAATCTGCAGTTAATCTGATGGGTTGCCCTTTGTAGGTTACCTCATTTTTTCGTCTTACAGCTCTGAGGAGTGCCTCTTTTGTATTTACTTTGGTCAGTCTAATAATTATGTGGTGTGGTGAGTGCCTTTTCACGTTGACTCTCCCAGGAGTCCTGTGTGCTTCTTGTACTTGGATGTCGAGATTTCTGGCTAAGCCATGGAAATTTTCCTCTAGTATTCCTTCAAATAAATTTTCCAGCCCATGCGAATTTTCTTCCTCTCCCTCAGGGATACCTATTATCCTTATGTTTGGCCTCTTTACATAATCCCACATTTCTTGTATGCTTTTTTCCCGCCTCTTGTTTTTGTGTTCTTTCTCTTCGGCTGATTTATTTAGCGCATAGGAGCTGTCTTCTAGCTCTGAAATTCTTTCCTATGCATGGTCCAGCCTATTCTTAAGGCTTTCCACTGTGTTTTGTAGATCCTTGAATGCTTCTTTCATTTCTAGGATTTCTATTTGATTTTTCCATAATATTTCTATTTCTTTGGAGAATTTTTCATTCATTTCTTGCATTTTTCTTGTGGTTTCTTTGTGCTGGGATTCAATTTTCTCTTGAATTTCATTGAGCTTTCTTATAATCCATAAACGAAATTCCTCTTCTGTCATTCTACCCATTTCATTTGGGTTGGTATCCATTGCTGAGGAACTGATAATTTCTTTTGGGGGTGACTTTTCACTCTGATTTTTCATGTTCCCTGAGTTCTTTCGCTGGTTTTTTCTCATCTGGCCTCTTGGTCGAGAGCTGGGGGTGTTAGAGCTAGTTTATGGCCCTGTCACCAGGCCCACAATTTTTGTTCCTTGGCAAAGCCAGGGAGAGAAGTAGTGGCCTGTATTGCCTTAGGTGTATTTTAGCAAGTTTGTTGGATCTTGAGTTAACTCTGACCTGTGGTCTTCTCCTCTTCCCAGTGGATTGTGGTGAGAATGACCTCCCAGCTTGGGCTCTGAGCTAATGGATTGTACTTGAGGATATGAATACTCCACTCCCTATTAGCTAGGTATTCTGTTATGTCCGTGGCAGACTCTGATTCCCCAGTTGGGGTATGCAAAAGCCCTGTGCTTTGGGAGGGGCCTTGTAGCTCCTAGGGGTTACTTTGACCCTGCTCTTCCTGAGGTTCTGGTAGAAACACAATTTCCTTTGGCTGCAGTGTGAGAGCTGAGTTGGGAAAATTTTACACAGCTCAGAGGTTGCTCATCTAGCCACGTGTGGCTGCCCTTCTGATGTGTGTCTCCGCGTGAAACTGGTTGATAGGGGGATCTCCAATTGTGTACCCCTTTTCCACCACTAGACCTCAAGGCGAGGCAGGTGGCCGTCTCTATCCCCAGCAGTCTCCACCGGGGGGATGTTCCCACGGGGAGGGGGGAGTAGTGGCCGCTGGAAGCACTCTTGGGTGGCGTGAAATTCCCTATTGAAGTGGGCAGGATTATGGGGAGCTGCTCTGGTTCAGCCTGTGGCTCTTGAGGTATTTGGTTGTCATGGGAACCAGCAGTTATACCAAATGAGTCACTATGGCCAGCAACCTTCAAAATGAGCGATCTCTGGGGTACAGGAGGGCTGGGACCTGAGGGGCGGGCACTAGGACCGGCACGGAGCAGAGTTGTTGGAGGCCAGAGCCGGGGTAGCAGAACCAGATGGACGAGCTGCAAACTGTTTCCAATACTCTAAGGTCCCACCGCTACAGTTCTGGGATCTTGTCCCACCTGGAACCCATGGATGCGGCTGTCCCTGGCCACCACAGGCAAAGCCTGTCTCGCCCCAGCGGATGAGCCCCGGGCCGGGGCGGGGCGGAGCTAGAGACGCGGCTCACAGCTCCGCGCGGGCGTCTTTAAGGATGGCTGCCGTTGCCAGCCTGGCGCACAGCCGGGCTCCGATCGTGCCAGGAGCGCAGCTTTTCTCCGCCGGTAGTTGCTAGCAACCTCTAAGGGCGTGTCCGGCTCTCAGTTAAACTCCTGGGCCCAGTCCCGCTGACTTCTAGTGGCGCAGTGCCGGCCTGCGGGTTCCCGCGCACTGTCCTGGGAAGCTGAATCTCGGTCCCCGCCCAGTTCCTCCCCAGCCCTCGGCAGTCTCTGTATATTGCAGCTGCAAGTTGTGTCTGGCTCTGGCTACTTCCTCCTCTCCACAGGGCTCGCTGTCCCTAGCAACCGCTCTGTCCCAACTCTGGGCTTGTCCCTGACTGCGTGTATGGGGGGGCGCGTAACCGCTTGGGGGGCAGGTTGCGCTGAGCCAACCTGGCGAGCGCGTCCTTCCCACGCTCTGGGCTCTATTGTGCTCCGTGCGCCCTCCGATCTTTGTGAAAATTTTGTACCTGTTTTCTTGGGCTGGGCGTTCAGCGTTGTTTCTCTGTAATTCGCAATGCTGTTTTCGGAGTGAGCGGTCCGTGCTCGCAGGCAGCCGCTGGCGTTCTTCACCTCCTTTCCTGGGAGTGGTACGGTGGGAGGACCCTATCACACCGCCATTTTTTAGACTCCAATTTTCTCTGTATTTAAAGTTTTCTAGAACAGCTTTTATATACTATTGGTTATTTGTTCTCTGAAAGTTCAGTATAACTGAAGTGTAATAAAGTCTGGCCCTTTAGTGTATAGGTCAACATAGATTTTCTATTTTTTAATGAGGGAGTTGTGGTAATTTATATTTTTCTAGAATGCTTTCAGATGGTTTTGCTTGAAATGATTTATAATATTGTTTTCATTTAAAATATCTTTTTAAAACCTATTTTATTTATAATAATATTTATGTGTGTCTTTCCCATCATTTTTTCCCCATAGATCTCACTAGAGCTTTTCATAGTTAGTATTTTTAAAGAATGAGCTTTTTGTTTCATAGATTTGTTTTGTATTTTATCAATTTCTACTCTCCTTTATTACTTACTTTCAACTTTTTTGGTGGTGGTAATGGTGATCAACTTCTGCTGCTATTTTACTAATTTCTTGAAAGTAAGGCTTAGCTCATTCATTGTTAATCTTCTTTTCCAATATATGCATTTCCCCCTAAGCACTGGTTTAACTGCATCCCATAAATGTTATTATATAATATCTTAATTGTCATTCAATTTTTATTATGTTTTTTCATATTTCCATTATGACTTCTTAACTCATTTGTATAAATTATTCAAAAATCTATTTTAAAAGGCTTTTTTTTTATTATGGAAAATGTAGAGAAAATAGTACCAGCACCATGTATTAACCATTATGAAGCCATGGACAATGTTGTTTAATTATGTTTACTTAATTTCTATTCTTACCAATCAGATTGTTTTGTCAAATTCTGTGAGGAAAGAAGACAAATGTAATTTTGATTAACATTGCATTGGTTTTATAGATTTTCTTGTTCATAATTAAAATCTTAATTATATTGATTCTTTCAATTTATAACAAGGCACATATTTCAATCATCTTTAAAGTCATTTCATGGTAGCATTATCACCTAAATAACTTTTAAAATATTTCCTTAACACCATAAAATATTAATATATAATCATAATTAATCAATATTAATATATAATCATAATATATAATCATATTTTTTTGTTTGTCTCATACATATTTACTTTTTTATAGTCTGTTTATTTAAATCTGAATTCAAATATTATGTATATTTTATTTAACCTATTTCTTGAATTTTGTTTTATCAGTAGTTTTTCTTTCCCTCTATCACTCTTTTTCCTTGTAATTTGTTTATTGAAGAAACTAGAATTTTGTTCTGTAGCGTTTCCCACAATCCAGATTTTTCTGAATGTATCACTGTGGAAGCTATTAAGGTATCCATCTGTTTCCTTAATTTCCTGTAAAATAGTAGATCTAGAGGCTTGATAAATTTCAGATTTTTATGATAAAACTTCATAGATTGTAAAAGAAAATACAGGTACATTGTACACATCTCCACACATGTAAATTCAGCAACTTAGATAAAATTGACAAGTTCTTCAATAGAAACAAGCCACCAAACCTCACCCAAGGTAAAACAGATACCTGTCACCAGAATAGTGTACATTGTACCTGATAGGTAGATTATTATCCCTAACCCTCCTCCCACCCTCCCCCAGCTTAGTTTTCAATGTCCATTAAATCACTTTATGACCACATACATCCCTCACTTAGCTCCCACTTACGAGTGAGAACATGTGGTGTTTGTTTTCCCATTCCTGAGATACTTCACTTAGGATAATGGTCTCCGGTTCCATCCAAGTTGCTGCAAAAGACGTTATTTCATTTCTTTTTAAGGCTAAGCAGTACTCCAAGGAATATATACACCACATTTTCTTTATCCAATCCTCAGTTGATGGGCACTTAGGTTGATTCCATATCTTTGCAGGTGTGAATTGTGCTGGATAAACATTTGGGTGCAGGTGACTTCTTTATAAAATGACTTTTTTTCCTATGGGGATACACAGTAGTGAGAGTGCTGGATTGAATGGTATGTCCACCTTCAGTTCTTTGAGGAATCTCCATACTGTTTTCCATAGGAGTTGTACTAGTTTACCTTCCCACCAATAGTGTATAAGAGTCCTATTTTACCACATTCATGCCAACATCTATCGTTTTTTGACTTTTTAGTAATAGCCATTCAGACAGGGGTAAGGTGGTATTTCATTGTGGTTTTAATTTGCATTTTCCCGGTGATTAGTGATGTTGAACACTTTTTTCATGTTTCTTGGCCATTTGTCTATCTTCTTTCAAAAAAATTCTGCTCATGTATTTTGCCCACTTTTTGTTGGGATTGTTTGGGTTTTTTGCTGATTTATTTGAGTTATTTGTCAATTCTGGATATTAGTCCTTTGCCATATGTACAGCTTGAAAATATTTTCTCTGATTCTGTAGGCTGTCTGTTTATTCTGTTGATTATTTCCTTTGCTGTGAAGAAAATTTTTAGTTTAATTAAGTACCATTTATTTAGTTTTGTTGTTGCTGTATTTACTTTTGGGGTCTTAGTCATAAATTTTTTGCCTAGGCAAATATCCAGAATAATTTTACCTATGTATTCTTATAGAATTTTTATGGTTTCAGGGCTTACATTTAAGTATTTAATCCATCTTGAGTTAATTTTTATTTATAATGAAAGATAGAGATCCAGTTTTATTCTTCTGCATGTGACCATCCAATTTTCCCAGCACCATTTATTGAATGCAGCATCCTTTCCCCAGTGTATGTTTTGGTCTGCTTTGTCAAAAATCAGTTGGATGTAGTTATATGGCTTTATTTCTGAGTTCTCTATTCTGTTCTGTTGGTCTACGTGCCTACCTTTATACTAGTACAATACTGTGTTTTGGTTACTATATCCTCATAGTATAAGTCAGGTAATATTATGCCTTCAGATTTGTTCTTTTTGCTTAAGATTGATCTGGCTATTCAGACTCTTTTTTGGTTCCACATGAAGTTTAGGATTGTTTTTTCTAGATGTATGAAAAATGACATTGGTATTTTTATGGGAATTGCTTTGTTTTCTCCCTTGTGTTACTGTTTTATAAGAGCTGTGAGTTTTACCATTTAGATGTTTTTATACTGGTGGTTATCAATTGCTCTGTTCTATGCATAGAGAACTTTTAGGCATTTCTTGTAGGGCAGATCTAATGGTGACAAATTCCCTTAGTGTTTGCTTGTCTGGGAAAAAGTATTTCTTCTTCATTTAGGAAACTTATTTTTGCAGGATACAAAATTCTTGTCTGGAAATTATTTTGTTTAAGAAGACTACAGATGGGACCCCAATCCCTTCTGGCTTGCAAGGTCTCTGCTGCGAAGTCTGCCGTTAGTTTGATGGGTTTTCCTTTGTAAGTTACTTGATGCTTCTTTCTCACAGCTTGTAGGATTTTCTCCTTCACTTTCATTTTGGCCATGTGGATGACTACCTGCCTTGGTGATGTCCTATTTGCCTTGAATCTTCCAGGTCCTTAATGACCTTCTTGTATCTAGATGTTTAAATCTCTGTGAATACCAGGGAAATTTTCCTCCATTATTCCCTCAAATAAGTTTCCCATGCTTTTGTTTTTTCTTCTTCTCCTTCAGGAATACCTATCAGTCTTATATTTGTTCACTTTACATAATCCCGTATTTTTTTGGAGAGATTGTTCATTCTTCTCAACTCTTTTTTCTTCATTTAGACTGACTGAGTTAACCTGAAAGCCTTGTCTTCAAGCTCTGAAATTCTTTCTTCTGCTTGGTCTAGTCTGTTGTTAAAACTTTCTACTATATTTTGAAATTCCCTGAGTGACTCTTTCATTTCCAGAAGTTCTGTTATGTTTTTCTTAGATTATCTATCTCTTTAGCAAATTTTTCATTCGTGTCCTGAATTATTATTTTGGTTTCTTTGTGTTGGTTTTCAACTTTCTCCTCAATCTCATTGATTTTACTTATGATCTATGCTCTGAATTCCATGTCTGGCCTTTCAACAATTTCCTTCTAATTGGCGTTCATGCTGGAGAGGTAGTATGATCCTTTGGTGGTGTCCATACGCCTGTTTTTTCATGTTGCCAGAGTTCTTACGCCAGTTTCTTCTCATTTAGAACCTCTTGTGTCGGCTCAAAACAGACAGCTTTGTGTTACACTCATTATCGCCTGCTGGGAACTGTGTTGCTCAGCGAAGAGAGGTAGAGGTCCCTGGATGGTATGCTTGAGTCCTACTCTGAAAGTTTCACCCAGACAGGAGACGGTGGACACACTGTAAGCCTCTAACACTGCTCTCCTGCATCTTCCCATGCGCCTGTGGTTGTCACAGTCCAAGTAGGTGCTGGGGGATGTCTGTGTTGGGGATGGGCTGCTGAAAGATCCCCAGGCTGCTGCTGAAAGCTTAGATGGGGGGATGGAGGCAGAGCAGGTCCCTCTCCCACAGAGGCAGGTCACCACGAGAGTTTGGTCTACCTGGGCCCCTGGCCACAGCAGCAATATTGGCTGGGCGGGGCTACCTAGGTGGTGGCAGTGGGTGCCAGGGCTGCGGGTGTCTGCTCTGCCGGGTCTGGTGAGGAGGCAGCATGTGGCAGGCAAAATCATATTTCTACATACTAGCATGAACAAAATGAAAACAAAATTTTTATAGGAATACCGCTTACAATAATTTCAAAAATTGACATACTTAGGTACAAATATAACAAAGAATATACAGAATGAGTATGCTGAATGCTATAAAATACTAACAAAGGAAATCTAAGGCAACTTATATAAATAGAGAGAAATAGCATGTTCCTGGATTGCACCTTTACCAGCACAGTTGTCAGTGCTCTCAAAATTCATTTACAAAATATTTAACACAACTTTAATAATAATCCTCCCTGGGTATTACGTAGATGTAGACAAGGGCATTCTAAGATTTATATTCAAAGGCAAAGGGCCAACAAAAGCTGATAAAATTTTAAAAGAAGAATAAAACTGGGAAAATTATGCTAGCTAATTTTTAAGGTTATTATAAAGCCACAGTAATCCAGGCTATGCAATATTACAAAGAAATAGACAAACTACTCAATGGAAACAACACAGAGCCCAGAAATAGTCCCACACAAATATGGCCAATGGATTTTTGAAAAAGATGCATGAAGAGTTCAATGGAGTAAAGATAGTATTTTCAACAAATGTTAAAAAATATGTAAATCCAGATACCAAAACAAAACAAAACCGACACCTTGACCTAAACCTCACAATTTATATGAAAATTTACCTCAAAATAGATCTAAAGGTAAAATATGAAACTGTGAAATTTTTAGAGATAAATAACAAAAATTATTAATGATTTGGTGTTAGAGCAAGAATTTAATGGATATGGCACCACAAGTACAATTAATGAAAGAAAATAATGATAAATAGAATTTCATTAACAGTTTTAAAAAATTACTTTGATAAAGATACTGGTAAAAGAATGAAAAGACAAATTACAAAACTGGAAATAAAAATTTTCAACGCACATTGTCATCACAGGTTTTTAAAAAAAACCTTTTAAAATTTGACATACAGAAAACAAACATCTAATGGAAAAATGGGCAAAAAATTTGAACAGACACTTCATCAGAGAGATTATACAAAAAGGAAGTAAGTATATAAGAAGTTCTTTATCATCATTATCCTTCAGGAAAATGAAAATTAAAGCTGTGGTTTAAATTTAACACTAGAGAAACATGTCTATTAGAATGTCTAAAATAATTATTTAAAAAAAAACTGCAAAGACCATTAGCTGGTGAAAATGCAGAGCAACTGAAACTCTCATATGTTGCTGATGTAGATGCAAGATGATACGGTGATTTTGGAAAAGAGTTTGGCACTTTCTCATAAAGTTAACATACACTTACCATATGACCAAACAATCCCACTTATAGGTATTTAGTCTAGAGAAATGTATATCAATATTTATTGAAGCTTTATTCATAATCAACCCAAAATTAGTAATAACTCAATTTCCTTCAATGAATCAATGGGTAAACAAGTTGCAATGTGTTCACACAGTGAATTATTCAAAAATATAAAGGAAGGAGTTATCAATACACTTACATAGGATGAATCTCAAAGGTATCATGATTAGTGGAAGAAGTTAATCTAAGAAGGATATATACTGAGTGATACCATCTATTTGATTTTCTGGAGATATGAACAGATCTGTGTTCACCTGAGGTTAGAGGTGGAGAAGGGAATTGTAGCTACAAATAGGTAGCACAAGGAAATATTTTTTGGGGGGACATTAATGAGACTCTTCTATTTCCTGATTTTTATGATAGTGAACAAATCTATACATGCATTAAAATTGTCACCCAGAATCTCAAGACATAGAAAAACTTTTTTGTTCTTTCCTTGAGCTGGTGGGCTGAGCATGAAGGCTTCAAGTCTGGCTTGATGCAAAAATGTTTTGCTCCAGCCTGGCAGGGTTGGGGTCCCTGTGCTGTATTCAGATAAGTATTGAAGTTCCAGTCCCCTGCTCCAGGCACAAGGGCCTAGATCTGTGGCCAGCAGCCACAGCACCAAATAGCATGCTTATGTACAGGACTTATGTTCTCATCTATTTCTGGAAACTAGGGTTGCTTCTTTCCCTTTTTAAATTCTTCTCTTATTTTTATGCTGGTTATGGGTTTGTACATTTTCATTCTTATATTTTAGCACAGTACTAATTTACATTTATGGTCATGTAGAGATCCACTTACATCGTTCCACTATGCCGATAGAACAATAATTCTTACACTTTTACCAGGTAGGTACTCAATAAATTTGAGTTGATTTATTTTTTGGTTCTATTAACGTTTGGTAGGATGTAGAAGAATCAAGTCTTTCGTGAGGTATGGTCAAACTAGAGAGAGTTTAAATGCTTAGACTGGATGTGAGCTGATGTGCTTGTGGAAGGGCATGAGGTCGTCAGTCCTAGTAAGTGCAATATACACACAGCTTCATGGGTCAGCACATTATCATGTAGTGGGGTTGCATGTAGATCATTTGCTATTAATACACAAGTTCACTCAATCAATCCACAAATACATATCAATGACCTACTATGGACAACATATTGTACTATTCTCGAAGAATTTCCCAATAGCAATATTCCACTTAATCTAAAACTCATTTTTGCTAAACAATTTACTAAGAGAAGGCACTCAGGAAAGTGTGTGCAGGTAGACATTTGGCAAGGGACTTTCTTGATGAGTACTGAATGTATCCTATCCCTGACAAAGAGAGGATAGGATTATAAGACTGTTATGATAGCCATCCTGATTTGAAAATTCCAAGAACCCTTGAAATATTTTGGTAAGAATTGCTGTATTGAAAAGTATAGCTGAAAAGGAACAGGATAATATTTATCCTACCAAGCATTAATAGATGGATGGATAATATTTAACCTTGGTATGGGACTTCACCACTTCATAAAGTACAGTTGCATCCATCACTTATGTTGATACTTGCCACAACCCCCAAAAAGTAAAGGAGCTAGTACTATCTTCATGTAAAAAATGAGAATGCTGAGAGTCATAAAGGTTGAATAATTTATCCCATGTCACCTTAGAGCTAGTAAATGGTGGAACAAAAACAAGACACAGATCTTATGAAAACATATCTGATGTACTTTATGGTACTGTATTGTACATTTCAACTTGAACCACTTTCAGGAAAACCTATCCTTCGTGAGCTTTCCATTTTTTTTAAGTCTGGTAAAGGCAGAGACACAAAATAGCAAAGTTTATTTATATAATTACACTGTTTACCCTCATAATTATCTTATTTCATCCTTATTGTTAGCAATCTGCCTTTACGTTATGAATATAGAAATTTGGGCTGTGTAAACAGTGGTAATTGAATAATTTTCCTCCATTAAATGTGAATAAATCTGTTTACTACCTTCCAATGGCTGTTTTCAAGCCATCAGTGTTTCATTTTAGCTACTTCAGGGAAGACACGCTCTTGTGTTAATTTTCAAATGCATAATTTAAGGAAATGACTATGTGAAAAAAAATCGCAAGAAGTTAAAAAGAAAATGGAATACATGTCACAGATCTTTTGTCAACATTTCCTATCCTTAAGGAATAAAGAAACATCTTACTATTAAGGTTCTTTGATTTAACATATGAAAAGTTCAAAATGTTCACCTCCCTACATACTCAGTATTCACATGGTTTCCTTCAGTGCTGTTTGGAACCTAATTGATTTCTTCATATTTTCCTTTTATTCTTTTATTAAACACAGTTTTTATGATTAATGCCCTAGAAAATGCCGGAAGAACTTTCTAAGAGATAGAGAAAATTGCCGTTATTTCTTCACTGAAATAACATTATAGGGTAACGACCCTGAAAGTGCCAGGATTTCAGCACTCAGGGCAAAATTACTATAACCTAGCATTAACTCTCTGACGGGGGATGATTTATCTATTTGTTATGACACACTAAACACGATGTGAATAGGGTCTGGGCCTGCACAAAAATATCTCAATGAAAATAAAGCACTGTTTTTATGTGAGGTATGATAACCCAAATCAAGTTGAGCAATCCACAAAAATAGTCATTTAGCATGTACTAAAAATAGCAATGAATCTATCCTCCCAATCAGCTCCATAAATCAGGTTACGTGATTTTGTTCTTGATGAGGCAAGTGAGATCACCAAGCAGAACAGCAGGGATCAGCTCCTTGGGGAATTTCTGAAGAGTTTATGTGCTTTTCCTGTCTGGCTTTCCTATAGGTTCTTCATTACAAAAAGGTAGCATTTGACTGAAAGAGGATAATTTCATACAAGGGGATGGAGGAGAATGGGTACAATTTGTCTTTTTTATTCTAATACCTAGACTGCTATCCTGAAACTGTAAGTTGCATAGTCAAAATAGATTTGTGCCTCCATTTGTGGTAACTTAAATGTCCTGGGTACCCTGTTGGTGTCTTATCCCAAGAGCCCAGGGTATGTCTTGCTTTTTTAATTTCCCCACTCTATGCAACAGATAACACATTAAATTGATTTAGCTTAATCTCTAAGAAATCAGTGAAGACTGAAGCCAGATACAAGGTACGTAGAGTGAAGAAAGTGAAGTGCAGTTACTGAAACACTTCTACACATTATCCTATTTGATTCACCCAATTACCCTATGGGCTACAAGACACCTGCAACTTGCCTACATAAGTGACCTGCCTTAGGTTAGGTTCCACCTCTCACAAGAGACAGATGTGTAATCTGAACCCTAAACATCCTGGTAATCCTTCTGTCACACTTACCTCAACATCATAAACTGATCTATGAATAAATAAAATTTGCCCATACTAGAACCAATTGTAGATAAACATAGTGTTCTATACCCTTGGAAGTACAAAAACATATTAGAGTATTTTTCTATTAATATATTCAAAATATTAGAGAGGGGTGAATAGACAGACACATACCTGTGAAGATAAATGATACAAGAAAAATACTAGCTCAGTAAGAACGTCCATAGGGCTAAATGAGATTAATTGCCAAGTAAATAATATGGACAATTCTAGAAGATGTTTTTGAGTGACACTTTCTAACACTGTAAAAGAACAGGAAAAAAAAGTGTCTTCTTAATAATTATGTTGTTGGGGAGAAGCATTGTAGAAATTCACCTTCCCATATCTCTTTGTACTTATAGCCCATGACATTATCTCTAATAAGGGGAGGGCTCTTGTATAAACCACTTAATTTCTGTGGCTCTGAATCCCTTTCTTATGAGATCCGTATGGTTATATTTTTCCTTCCTAAAACAAATTTTCCTTGAAATCCTCTAAGGATAATTTAGGGAAATGACTACGTAAAAAAATGGGTATCATAGACCATCACTGGTTTGGGCTGTTCTACACTGAACTCTATTCAGAGAGACTGGTAATGGTAACCTTCCAGGAAGTCTGAGGACTTGGCATTAAATTTTAAATCAAAATATCATCACCAAATAGGCAGAAGCTGTGTGACCCAGAAATTTTCGTTTCTTTGACTAAACAATGCAAGGACAGCAACTAGACAATCTGAGCTGCAGTAGGCTGTATGTGTTTCATGACATCATTGGCTTTGCAATAGGGACATATTGGAAGAAGTTAAACTCTCAGTGCTTTACAAAAGAAGAAATTACAATCTTTTAGAATGGAAGCCTCTCATCTACCACCCACCTTTTGTTCTTTTTATACACAAAAAGAAAAAAAAAACATTCTCTTTTGTTTCTTTGTACTTTTTTCTCTCAACACCTTTCCCACACATAAATTCAAATCCCTCCCTTTCTTCTAGGACTATTTCGAATGTTTCATCAAGGAAGATGATTTTGAAATAGAGAATATACCCTCCAAATAGTATCTTCAGTGGGAAGGTTGAATGAGGTATATGAACTAAAACATCTTTCATTATAAAAACAAAGGAATGGAAATTATCCTTCTCAATGTCTCCCTCAAGATAAATCTTTATTAAAACAATGCTTTTGAAAAAGACCTATTAAGTTGAAATTGTTATATGTAATAAGATGAAAGTCAAAGGATAAAGTCTAAAAAATTAAAAGGATAAAATTTTCCCTTTTTTTTTTTTAAATGAAGAGAACTTGAAATACATCCTCTGTTAGCTTTTCAAAATGCCAATATGGAAGATAGTCAATGGATCCAAACAGTATTTCTGCTACATTGTGTTACTTTTCCAGTTCCAAAGAACATAATCTTGGCAAATCATAAATGTTTTGGATTCACTACTAAAAAAAAAGAAAAAAAGGAAAGAAAAAGAAAATCACACCCATAAATCACGAAGCATGAAAACCTGTTGTTTCTCTCCCGCTTTCACTCATTTTGATTAGATTCCCCAGTGTTTAAAAACTGCATTTCAGGTTAAATAAGAGCTGCTAAAATCTTAGATGGACATTAAAGATGTCAAAAGTGCTAAAGTCAAGAAATGACTCTGACTGAATATAAGGTCACCCAAGTTCCATTTAATTATCATGTCGAGTACAGCTGGCCTAGCTGGGGCTTTGCTTGTTTGTTTGTTTTTAAAACTCTCTGAATTGCCTGACAGGGATGCCATTCCAAAGAGCCTCCAGTCAGGGTAATTTGGGACAAGGATAAAGGATGTGTTTTTGTTCAAGCATTCTTTGTTCACAAGAGCATAGGAAATAGGCCAGAGCAATTAATATATCTTAGATGAAAGTGTCTAGGACTTAATTTAAATAAAGCCCAAATGATTAATTAATTAAATCATTAAATAGAGCTCATTTGATCTATTTTGCATGATAACATGCTTTGGAAATAGTCGTTAGAAAATCATGTAAATGATGTTTAACCCAAGGGTGAGAGAGAATGAGGGTAATTAATTGGCAGAAATAATAAACCAGCATTTACTGAGTGCTTATTAAGACAAGCACTCTTCTATGTCCTTTACATGCATTATCTTGTTTAATCCAAATAAAAATAGTATGAGGTAAGTATTGCTAACATCAGTTCTTTGTATAAAGAAAACAAAGCAAAGAGAAGTTAAAGAACATCCTCAAGGTCCCATATTCGGTAATCAGTATAGTCTCGATGAACATCCAGGCAATCTGGTTCCAGAGCCCATGTTCTTAGTCACCACACTGAGCCAAGGAAGGGGTCAGAATTAAATCCATATAGACTAGTAGGTTGGTACTTACAGATTTAATATTTAATTGCTGCCATTCAGGAGCTTCCTTAAAGGTCTCTTCTAAGTAGTAATTTGTAATTTTTCTGGAAAAAAATTTTGAATCATGCCCACTACCAAGTTGGCAGGTGGGAAGGAATTACTCAGCTAGTTAGTGAGCCAAACCAAATACCCTCCTCTGTGGCGCTGCATGGGTGTTCCATCCTCACCCATTATTGCTTATGCCACAGGTGAGTAAGTATTTGTGAAGAGATAAAAAATGAATGATTTCTTCCTGAAAAATGACCTGGAAAATAAAACATGGTGCTGGTCTTGATAAAGTTAAAATAAGGTTATATTTTTAAGTAAGTGTGGGTTCTTTAGCAGAAAATAGAGTTTTGGATAAATTACAGCATGAAATGTTGGACTTGGTTGTCCATAAGTCATCTTGCTTCAGTGAATTTTCAAGTCAGGGCAAAGTCTTATTACTATATAACAAGAAAAATATTATACCTGCTAAGTGCCTTAAAAGATGATATAAACCTTTTCAATTATATTCCACTGTACTTAATGAGGAAAATTATGTGCTTATGTGGTATTAGCAATCTAGGAATGTCTAAGTGTCTTGGGGACTGTTTCCTGGACTTAGCTGTCAGGAGGGGTGGGGGGTGGGGGGCCAGAGAAGAAAGAAAGAAAGATTTACTGACAGTACTTGACCTCCGCCCTCCACTCTTCCAAATCTACCAAGTTCAGAAAGTGAAAGGAATGGAAAGAATCAACATTTATTGAGCTCTTACTTGATGGTTGGAGTATTATATTCCTAACCTCAAAAACTAAACCAGAGGAACCACTGCAAATTTTTTATGCTCTTTCTATAGCAAACTCATAGAAACCAACTTGTTCTCATGAAGAGTGATGTCTTGAGTAAGACTGGTTTTAAATCTTTTTTAAATTTTGATGGGTAGAACCTGGAATATTTCTATTTTAGATAAGCAGAACTTTCTATCCAAGTTCAGGTAGAGATGGAATTTTACCTTTGGGACACTCTTTTCCTTTGTTTTTTAAATACTGCCTGAGTAGGCATTTTAATTATATAAATGTGAGAAAAGATTCCACCTTCTGTTCTCAGGAAAACCTCAAAGCTTGACAAATCTGAATGCAGATGATTTAAAACTGAAAGAAAGGAACTTTAGCAAGGTGGCAGAATAGGACTTTCTAGCACTCATTTCTCACAGAAACATCAATTTAAACAACTATTTATGCATGAAAATACCTTCACAAGAACTAAGGAAACTTCTTGGTGAGAGATTACAGCACCTGGTCATAGCACAGAAATAAGAATCGACACATTGAAGAGAGTAGGAAGGACAGTTTCATATTACCTGCCTCACCCCTCAACCAACCCCAGGCAGCACAGTGTGGAAAGAAAACCCTCCATGTGGAGGAAGAGAAGAAAGTGAGCACCGGACTTTTCCTTGGATGCCAACACTGGGCCCACACCAGTAAATCCCAGCACTGGGCAGGCCCCCACGGACCCAGACTTCAGGCAAGTATCTAAAAACTGAGCCTTTAAACCTGCCCAGGCACCTGGTAGGATTCCAGAGCCTCAGGTCCAGGTCTGCCTGGTAGTATCAGTCACTGGGCATACTCCACCACCAAGCTGACCCCAGAGGTCTCAGGTTCTGGTGGACTGACCCTAGTGCCCAACCTGCCCCAGCAATCTGGGGCTTTGTGCCTGCCCCAGTGCCAGGCCAGTCCTCACAGACTCAGGCTTCAGGCCCACCCCAGAGATAAGCTGACCACAGCAGCCTCAGGCTCTGGACCAGCCTCAACACCAGGCTGACCTGGTGATACACAAAACTAAAAGATGATAAATTGTGACATCAAAATCATAAAATGTGTATGTTGGAGGTGGAGTAATGGTGTAGAAATTTTTTATGTGATTAAAGTTAAGTTGTTATCAGCATAAAATAGCCTGTTATAATTATAAGATGTATTATGTAAGCCTCAGGTTAAAAACAAAGCAGAAACCTATTGTAGATACACAAAAGATAAAAAGTAAGTAATCAAAGCATGATACTGCAAAAAAAAATTACCTAATCACAAAGAAAGACAGGAAGAGAAGAAGAAAGGAACAAAGGATCTATAAAACAACCATAAAACAATTAATAAAATGGCAATAGTAAGTCCTTGCCTATCAATAATTACCTTGGATGTAAATGGATTAAATTATTCCATCAAAAGAAAGAACAGCTGAGTCGATACAAAAAATAAGACCCAATTATATGCAGCCTACAAGAGACTCACTTCAACTTTAAGGACACACATGGACTGAAAGTAAAGGGATGGGAAAAGATATTCCATGAAAATGAAAACCAAAAAAGAATATGGATAGCTGCACTTGTATCAGATAAAGTAGACTCTAACTCTAAAAAGTAAAAAGAGACAAAGGATGTCATTCTATAATACTGAAGGTTTCATTTCATAAAGAGGATATAACAATTGTAAATATATATGCACCCAATATTGGAGCACATAAATATATAAAGCTAAAATTAATAGACCTGAATGGAGAGATAGACTGTAATACAATAATAATAGAGGACTTCAAAACTCCATTTTTTGCAATGGAAAGGTAATCCAGACCAAAAAAAAAAAAAAATTAACAAGGAAATATAAGATTTAAACTACACTTTAGGCCAAATGGACCTAACAGGCATACAGAACACCAACAGCAGCAGAATACACATTCTTCTCAAGTGCATAGGAAATATTCTCCAGGATAGATCATATATTAGGCCACAAAACAAGTCCTAACAAACTTAAGAAGACTGAAATCATATCAAGTATCATTTCCAAACTCAATGGTATGGAATAAGATATCAAGAATTTTTGGAAAATTCACAAATATGGAAATTAAACAACATACTTCCAAACAACAAATGGGTCAAACAAGAAATTAAAAGGGAAATTAAAAAATATCTTGAGATGAAAAAATGGACATGCAACATACCAAAACTTATGGGATGGAACATAAACATTTCTAACAAAGAAGTTTATAGCCATAAACACCTACATCAAAAAAGAAGAAAGATCTTAAATAAACAACCTAATGTTAAACCTCAAGGAACTAGAAAAATATGAACAAACTAAGCCCAAAGTTAGTATAAAGAAGGAAATAATAAAGATCAGAGAAGAAACAAAGACTGGAAAAACAATAGAAGAGGTCAACAAAATTAAGAATTAGTTTTTTGAAAAGATAAAATTGACAGACTTTCAGCTACACTAAGAAAAAAGAGAGAAGACTCAAATGAAATCAGAACTGAAAGAAGAGACATTACAACTGATTCCACAGAAATAAAAAGGATCATGAGAGACTACCAAGAACAAGTTGATAATCTAGAAAAAATGGATAAATTCCTAGACACATACAACCTACAGAGACTGAACCATGAAGAAATAGAAAATCTGAACAGACCAATAATGAATAGGGAGGTTGAATCAGTAATAAAATATCTACTATCAGCAAAAATCCCATGACCTGATTACTTCACTGTTGAATTCTACCAAACATCTAAAGAAGAACTAATAGTAGTCCTACTCAAACTCTTTCAAAAAATTGAAGAAGAGGGAATAATGTAATTCTAAATTTATTTTATGTGGCCAGCATTACCCTGATACCAAAGCCAGACAAGGATACTACACAAATAGAAACTTACAGGCCAATATCCCTGATGAACACAGATGCAAAAATCTTCAACAAAATACTAATAAATCAAATTCAATAGCATATTGAAAGGATATTCACCATGGTAAATTGGGATTTATCCCAGAGATTGAAGAATGGTTGAACATACACAAATCCATAAATATGATAGACCATGTTAACAGAATAAAAGATAAAACTATATGACTATCTCAATAAAAAAGTATTTGAAAAAATTGTATACCCTTTCATGATAAAAAATTTCAACAAATTAGTTATATGAGGAATATATTAATACTTCAACACAATGAAGACTGTATGTGACAAACCCAGAGCTAATATCATGTTCAACGGCGAAAAGCTGAAAGCTTTTCCTTTAAGATTATGAACAGGACAAGGATGCCCACTCCTGCTACTTCTACTCAATATAGCACTGGAAATCCTAACCAGATAAATTAGGCAGGAGAAAGAAGTGAAAGGCATGCAAATTGGAAAGAAAGAAGTTAAATTGTCTCTATTTGCAGACAACACAATAGTATATGTAGAAAACCTTAAATATTCCACCAAAAACTCTTAGAACAAATTGAGTAAAGTTGCAGGATATGAAATCAACATAAAAAGTCAGTAGCATTTCTATACATTAACAATGAACTATCCAAAAAAAAAAAAAGGAAAGAAAACAATCACCTTTCCAATAGCTACAATAAATAAATAAATAAAATACTTAAGAATCAATTTAACCAAAGGTGTGAAAGACTTGTGCATTGAAAACTATAAAACATTGATGAAAAAAATTGAAGAAGGCACAAATAAATGGAATGATATTCTGTATTCATAGATTTGAAGAATTAATATTGTTTAAATGTTCATACTACCAAGAGTGATCTACTGATTCAATGCATACCCTATCAAAATTCCAATGACATTTTTCACACAAATAAAAAATCAACCCTAAAATTTGTATGGAAACACAAAAAGACATAAACAGCCAAAGCCAACTTGAGAGAAAAAAAACCCCACAGAGCCTGAGGCATCACATTATCTGACTTCAAAATATACTACAAAGCTATAGTAATCAAAAGAGCATGGTACAATAGACACATAGGTCAATGAAACATAATTGGTAGCCCAGAAATAAATCCAAGCACTTACAGTTAATTGATTTTCAACAAAGATACCAAGAACACACAATGAGGAAAGGACAGTTTCTTCAATAAATGGTGTTGGGACAACTGAATATCCACATACAGAAGAATGAAATTAGACTTTTATTTCACACCATGTACAAAAATCAACTCAAGATGAATGAAAGACTTAAATGTCAGACCTGTAACTGTAAAACTACTAGAAGAAAATAGGGGAAGTCTCCGTGATGTTAGTCAGAGCAATGATTTTTTTGGATATGACCAAAAAGCGCAGGCAACAAAAGCAAAAAAAGAAAAATGGAATTACATCAAATTAAAAAGCTTCTACATAGCCAAATAAATGATCAGCAGAGTAAAAAGACAACCTTCAGAATGGGAGAAGATATTTACAAAGCATACATCTGACAAGGGGATAATATTCAAAACACATAAGAAATTCAAACAACTCAATATTAAGAGAACAATTAACTCAATTAAAGATGGGCAAAGGATCCAAATAGATCCTTTCTTAAAAGAATCTATACAAGTGGTCAACAGGTATGTGAAAAAATGCTCAAAATCACTAATCATCAGATAAATTCAAATTAAAACCAGAATAAGATATCACCTTACACCTGTTAGAATGGCTATTTTCAAAAAGCCAAAGGAAACAAGGGTTGAAGAGGATGTGGATAAAAGGGAAACTTGCATGCTCTTTGTGGGAGGGTAAATTAGTACATTCGTTATGGAAAACATAACGAATGTTATTTTCCTCAGAAAATCAAAAATCGAACTACCATATGATCCAGTAATCCCACGACTGGGTATATATACAAAGGAAATGAAATCATTATGTGGAAGAGATATCTGCATTCCTATGTTCATTGTAGCATTATTCACAATATCTAAGATACAGAATCAACCTAAGTGTCTGTCCATCAATGGATGAAGAGATAAAGAAAATGTGGTATATGTACCACAATAGAAGACAATTCAGCTTTAAAAATGAAGGAAATCGTGTCATTTGTGACAACATGGATGAACCCTAAAGACATTATGTTTGGTATAATAAGCTAGGCAAGAAGGACAAATACCACATGATCTCACTTATATGTGGAATCTAAAAAAGTTGAACTCGTAGAAGCAGAGAGTAGAATGGTGGTTACTAGGGGCTGAGGACGGGGGCAGGGATTGGAGAGATGTTGGTCAAAGGACACAAAATTTCAGTTAGTTAGGAGGAACAAGTTCAAGAGACCTATTGTACAATATGGAGACTATAGTTAGAAACAATGTATTGTATTCTTGAAAATTGCTGAGAGTAGATATGAAGTGTATCACCACAGAAAATTTAAGTATGTGAGGTAACGCATATGTTGATAAGCTCGACTTGGCCATTCCACAATGTTTACATGTTGCAAAACATCTTTTTCATAGCAAATATATAAATCTATACAATTTTTATTTGTCAATTAAAAATGAATTGATTAATCAAAATAAATACATAAATAAATAAAACTGAGAGAAGACCATTGCCTCCTATGTCCCTTCAAAACTTCTTACATTTCTATTTCTGTGAGGTCTTCCTTGACTTCTAAGATCACTTCATCTTCCTTAATCCCATGATAGTTTCTGCATACCTTTGTTAATACTTGTCTAAACATTTCAACAAACTGTATATACGTGTCTATCTCTGACATTATATTATCATTTGTCATAGTTACAAGCTTGACTTTGCTCTGCTTAGCTTCCCAATGGCATTCCTATTTCATGGCTCAAGCTCAATAAATGTTTGTTCATTGTGAGAGTCTAAAATTGATATTCTGGCCATATAATCTCTAAATTGTAAGTGTTATGAAGAAATAGAACCATGCTTGGAGCTTAGTAGATGACGGTAAACATTATTTGAATGAGGCTGTGTTGAACATTGACAAATGCTACCAAGAATGAAGAAGAGAGGTGAGCATTTTCAGAGATGCTCAGGTCTTTACATGGAATATTCAGGTGAGCCCTGGGTTTTGAAAGATCATGTTTATAAGGTGTAAAATAGGGATAGCTACCTGGAACAGAATGTAGAAAGGATCAACTTGTCAAAATTTTGAAAGAATTCTAGCCCCAAAGGAGCCAAAGTACATGACAACATTATGAACGATATGCCAGGTACAGGCCTAAGATGTTTGTTCGTTAAGTTCTCAAGAGAGACATTAGGAAGGAAATTTCAGTTAATTTGAGATGTCATTGAGAATTGTTGATTTCACTGTGCAAGTGGAAACCTCAACAACTGGAGTCTTGAGTCTGTAATATACTTCTTTGTAAAATAATGACAAAGAGAATCAGGTGCACCACCCCAGAATGAAACATAAAAGCTTTCTTTGTTCAACAATGACTCTCAAAAAGCAGTAGCTAGAAAAGCTAAGAAGATGAAAAAGAAGCATTAAAAAGGTTCTTCCAAAGACCAAATTGGACTTACACTTTAATGAAGTTGAGGAGTGGGTCTATTACATTAATAAAATATATTTCTGCCTTCTCTTTTATTTGATGATGATTATTATTAAAAACATAAAGAACTTCAAAAAATAAAAGAGGGATTTCTTTCTGGTCACATAAGTGTGTCTAATTAAGCTGGTGCTTTGTTGATAAATTTCCCTGCTTTTCTTGGGGTGGTGGATGTTAAAATCTGATTCTGTGGAAATTTAGTGGAAAATTTTGTATCAACCGTAGAATTTGTGTTCTTGCATGTCCTGTGTGCAGGTGTTTATAATAAAGCTGGGGATAAAACTGTGAAGAAAAGATAAGAAAAAATAATCTTTCCATCATGCTAGATACCCTGTAGACCATGAAGCTTCATTGGGTGGCCACTGGCGAATGAAGTTTGGGTGAAAATGCTGCCCGGTTGTTAAAAGACATAAGGGAAAGGACAAAGGAGAGAGGGCCAAAGGTGCATCCGTGGAGAAGGGTCCTCAGACACCGGTCTCCTTCACCCCCACCCTGCTCTCTTCTTTCCTACCTCTGCAACTGTACCTGATCAAACCTTCTCGCCGCCTTGCTCCCCGCTTTCTTTCTTTCTTCCCAAATTCTCTAATCTTCCAGGCCCAGTTTCCATGCCAGAATGTGTGTGAAATCTCATTGCTGCCGTCCACACAGCCGTCTTCTTTCTCTTTCTCCTAATTATCTTTGTTGTACTTTATTTTATGTTCTGTTGTTCTCTAATCGCTGACTATGCGTAAGACTTGTTTTTCCAACTGGATTGTAACTTCATGATCTCAAATATTTTATGGAAAGTTGCAGGGCATTAAAGAAGGAAGAAGAGGAAGGAAGGGAGAAAGGGGGTGGACAAAACAAGGAGAAAGAGAGGAAGGAAGAAGGGAGGGAGGGAGGGAGGGAGGAGGCAGCGAGATGGGAACAACTGGGGTGGCACAAAGTCTGAGCCCACAGAAGCGCAAAGCTAATGGTGGGGATATAAAGGTTCTTAGCGATTACTAGTGGCTGATTTTTTGTTTCTGGTTCCTCCTTTAAGCAACATTTTTTCTTCAATTACCCCAGCCCCCATCCAGCACCTCCTTGCATTTGTACAATGGGTTGAGGAAAAGTTATTTTGATGTGCTCAGGGGAATTGAGAACAAATTTACGTTCTGCATAGGTTTGACATGTAATTAACTGAACAAAAGAAAAGCCAGAAGAGAAGTGATTATGACGGGAACAAGGCTGCATCCAGGAATGGTAATGCAGCTTTTATTCAAAATATAAAGGGTATCAAAACACAAAGTCATGCAGATTGGAAAGCGTTACATGTATTTTTAAAATTTCACGTGAGGAAGACTAAGTCATATTTTTGCTTGCTGATTAGCTACAATATGAATTCCAGATAATAGAAATTTCTTGCCGTTTCTTGACTTGTTTCCTCACTGATGTTATAGCACTCATCTCAGGATCTCAAGCCTTTTACGTTTTGTTTTAAATTTCAGGGGAGGAGTGGACATTATTTTCTATTTGCAGAGAAAACCTATAAAAACGCAGATGTGCCCATCCTCGTCCCGGATGCCCTCTATTCCCTCCCTCGGCCTTGCCCTGGTTCAGCTGCTGTGGCAGTGGCTGTCCTCACCTGCTGGCCTGCCTTTCCCAGTCTCCCAGGGCAGCAGCTTCTCTTCCAGAGATTGGAGGAGGTGAGAGGGAGAGGAGGGCTCACCGCTTATCTGCGGCTCCTGCTGTCTGTGGCCTCATGACTAGTCTCCCCTGCGTGCAGCCCTCCCATTGCCAGGCTGACCACCTCTGTCCTCTTTGGCCCATTTGTTCCTCTAGCACCCGTACAACCAGTTCCCTGAGTCTGAATAAAATCTCTCTAAGTCTATTTCCCTGGTTAAATTTTGCCTGATCCAGATTTCACAAAGTTAGATCCAATGAGACAGATCATTTCTAAAAAAAGAGTCTTTTCCTGATTTAAAAAAAAAGAAATATTAAACTATGTATTTGTTTATTTATATTAAACTATATTTTATATTTTCAAAAGGGTTTTTTCTCTCCTTTCAAAAATCCAATCCAACCTATATTTGATTGTTTATCTGAGAGTATCTTGTTAGCAACTCCCATTTTGGAGTGGTGTGGGGTACATACAGAGAGCAGTTTGCTTATTCCTCAAATTTGGCATTTGCCAATAGTTTATATTTTAGGCCATTTTCCATAATTTTCTAATATGCCCAACTCTTAACCAGATTATAAGTACATAAAGGGCAGGAACCAAGCCTAAGTCTAATGTTCAATCTCAAGAAAGTAGAATAGTATCTTTCACAAAACACATTTTCACCAAATGTTTGTAGAATTAATAGTATTAGGAAGAAAACAGTCAGATGCTAGATGCATGGTTTTGGTCTCTTCAGTTCCTTATGAATAGTGAACTGTTTACATAAAAATTTGTGCTCAATCCCTGCAGCTGGGTGTGTATAAGCTTTTTTGGGTGATGCAAATTTAACCTGAAGTGCATTGCTTGCTAAGGCATATGATATGTTTTGTAGAGATGGAAACTTCTGCTTTTCATACAGAAACTAAGCACAGATGAAAAGCACTAAGCCATACACGAAGTTAAATGCCTCAAGGCTCTTTGATTTTTGTCTGATGTCTCTGCCTTCAATAGATCCTAACCCCATAAATTTAAATCATTTCAGTTTATTTCATGATCTTAATTTGGGTTACCCAGAAGCAGACCCTGCAACAAGGATCCTAGTGCAATTGACAGTTGATTTATGTGAGAGATGATCCCACAAAGCACACTGGTAGGGAACTGGTTAAATGAAGGAAGAGTACAGCTAGCAGAATGTGTGCTAATAAGTCGAGTACCACTGTGGGGGACTAGGGCTGCATCATGCTGGGGGACTCTGAATGAACCAAGGGGCAAGGAGTTGAGGTATTTTTCCATCAGCTCTGGTCCATCACTGCTTGAGGGCAGCTCCCAGGGCTTTTACTCCCTGGCTCTTCTAGCCAGCCCCGGGTACAATCCAAGCATGCACCCTGAGGCAGACAAAAACCTTCAGACAGAGGACCACAGGTTCTTTCAGTGAGAAACCATTGGTATTTACAAGAAAGTGAGTGCTAAGGACATATGGATGGGGTGCTGACAGCAATAGAAGATTATAATATATGTTCAACTCAATGTTCAATAGAACATATCATATATGTATGAGTTTGTGTGTGTGGGTGTTTATTTGTAGAAATGGGTAGTGAGTATGTATACATTTTTTTCAACTTAAGGTTTATATTAAAAACACAGTGTAAGATGAGAAGCATCTACAATTTCTTCCTTCCCTGAATGTCTGAAACCTTTTACCTAATTCTTTAAAAATACACTTCTCACTCCCTTCCTTGTGCTATTGACTCAAATAAGCATAACTAAATGAGTTATGCTCATACGTCTTTGCACATAGAATATGCTTCTATTTTATTTTTTTTACACCCCACAGTACATAACACAATGTCTTGAATATACTAGATGCTCGATATTAGGTGGTGAATGAAAAGTGTAGTAGATTATTGTTTGCCAAATATTTACTTCCTTCCTTCACCTACAAGGGAGGAGTAATTTCTGTTGGGCTTGGCCATGAGACTTCCTCAGGCCACGTGGTGGACAGGCTGTAGTCGCCACCACTTGACTGAGAGCTTGGCCATGTGACTTCTTTTACCCAGTGGGATGTTAGTACATGTGATGCAAGCAAAGACTTGAAATGTGCTTCATGTTTTGGATTGGTGTGTTTTGATTCTACTGTTCTACATAAAAAAAAAAAAACCTAAAAAACTTGTCTCAGGTAGCCACTGGTGATGAGAAATACATAGAACAGACCTGTATCCACTGTGTAGCTTTGAGCCAAGCCCATTTGAACCATTCTTTGATCTGCTTACCCACTAGAATAAATAATGGTTGTAAGCACTGAGTTTTGGGGTGGTTTATCGTGCAGCACTATCGTGGCATTAGCTGACTGACAAAGAAAGTAAGCAAGTACATTCTTTAAGCATCAGAACAGGACAATATTGGTTATAATACAGTCAGCTTTTGTAAAATAGTAGACATAATCAAATGCAGAAATTGTTTTAATATACTAATGTTCTCCAATAATAGTAATTGATTCAAAGCCTTTTTTTGACATGCATAGTGCTAATTATAAGAATGGAAAAGTAGTTAGAAGCAACACCAGGTGGACTTTATTCTTCAATTGTAACAAAGAAGATTAAACAACACAACCATGTGGTATACAAAAACACAACATGAAATATTTTCTTTAAGACCAGTCTTTCAAGCCTTACTTCAGATTTCTATAATTTCACAGACAGCTTTTCTAATCACCCTGTGTAATATTGCCCTCATTCAACCTTTCATGTCATTATGCAGAACTTGCTTTTTTTCTTTGTATCATTTATTACATTCCACAGTTCTCTTGTTTATCTATGTTTGTTATCTGACTCCTCCACTAGAAGGTAAGTTTATTAGATCAGAATGTTGCCTCTTGCTCATCTTTGTGCCCCAGTATCTACAAATGGTACCTGGTACGTGGTAGGTATCCAATAAATAGTGGTTTAAAATTTCAATGTCTAATAACTACTAATAATGGTGGTACTTTTCATATTTTAGTTATTCTTAAGGCATTTTTGTTAACTTCTAGTTTCGAATTTCTGCTTTTAATCAATTCAGTAGAAGCACCAGCCTTCATAATAAGGTGTTGCTAAATGTTAGGTTGAATAGTTCACATTGTATTAGATTGAATTTCTGAACAGAGGCCATTTTTTTTGGCTTAGATTCCAGTGAAATGTATGCAGTGGTTTCAGGTATCTGTCCTTTATCTAAGTGGAACTGCACCCAAATGAAGGGAAAATTACCCACAAGCACACTTAGCCTTTATTGGATTTTTCTGATCTTGTTATTCATATCCTCTGGCAGCCAGCTTCAAAACAAGCAAGGGAGCACTACTTTCCAAATTGCATTTTTGAAATGTGAATATTGTGCCTGTTACTTTATGTTTTATGCATTGTTTGCAAATAGGAAACATGGTCATCTCATATTTTATGGATTTGCTTTGGAAAATGATTTCAAAGAAAGTTCAATATTAGGACCATAAAACTTAGCTCTAATATTGTTGAATGCCTGATTTTTTTCCTTGCTATCTATTTTCTTAATGAAAAGAATAATTTAAAGTTACACCTTGCCCTTTTGCCTCATTGCTATAAACTGGTGAGGACAAGCCTTGAATTGTATACACTTAAAAATATGTATTCACTCAATAAATTGAAAAACACTGTGTGAACCTTGAATTCAAGAATTAAAATATTGATTTTCAAAATACATCAGGCAAAATTTCCTACCTGAATAACATGTGAAAGAAATTTTTGGCAAAGGTTATGTATCTTCATGTAATTGCAGATCTCAGGGCCAAGTAGACTAAAAATTCTATCAGCAACATCACTAAACTCAAAAGGGCTCTTTTGGCTATGGTTATACTTTATTTTAAAATGTAGTTTGTTTTTTTTTCTATGTCACTAAAATCCAGGTTTATATTTTCAATAGAAGGCTTATCTTCCTGTGGCTATTTCTGTCTATTGCTATAGATCTGAATTAACAATATATTCTTTCCTGACCACCATATCTTATGTTATTCCCACTATACCCTTTCTTTCCTTTATTACATTTATTGTTCTCAGACATTTTTCTTGTTTATTTACTTGTTTACTTTTCTTGTTATCTGTGCCCTCACTAGTATGTAAGTTCACGAAAGCAGAGATTTGTCTATTTTTTCATGTTTGTGTCTGCAGCTTCTGGAATGACACTTGGCCCATCAAAAACACCCAATAAAAATGTGTACAATTCTTATAACTCTACAATAAAAAGACAAATAAATCCAATTAAAAAGAGGCAAAGGTTTTGACTAGACATTTCTCCAAAGAAGGTATACAAATGAGCAGTAGGGATATGAAAAGATGCTTGATATAGTTAATTATTAGGGAAATGCATATAAAAATCATAATGTTATACCACTTTATACCCACTAGAATGGCTATAATCAAAAGAACAGAAAATAACAAGTATTAAAGAGAATGTGGAGAAATTGAAACCCTTGTAAATTGCTGGTAGAAATGTAAAATGGCACTGACATTTTGGAAAACAGTTTGGCAGTGTCTCAAAATGTAAAAAATGGAATTACTATATGACCCAGTGTTTCCACTTCTAGGCATCTACTCAAGAAAATTGAAAATATATATCCACACAAAGACTTGCACATGAATGTTCATTGCAGCATTATTCACAATAGCCAAAATATAAACAACCTAAATTCCCATCAATTGATGAATGAATAAACAAAATCTGATATATCCATACAATGGAGTAATTTTTGGCCATAAAAGGAATGAAGTCCTGTTGCATGCAGTAACATGGATGACACTTTAGACCATAATGCTAAGTGAAAGAAGTCAGACACAAAAGGCCATGCATTGTATAATTCCAGTTATACTAAATGTCTAGAATAAGCAAATCCACAGGCACAGAAAGTAAATGGTTGCCAGAGTCTGGGAGGAGGGGATAATGGGGAGTGACTGCTAAAGAGTGTGGGGGTTCTTTTGTGGGTGGTGCAAATGGCCTGGAACTGTAGTGGTGATAGTTGCACATCTTTGTGAAAATACTAAAAACCATTTTTAGATGATTAATTTTATGGTATATGAATTATGAATTTCTCAATAATGAAAAATGTGTGGAAAAAGTCAATGATAATAATTACCATTAGTAGAATGCTTGTATTCTAGCTATTGTGCTAAGGACTTTACGTGCGTTGTAAGTGTTTACCCATACACAAACGTCTAAGGAAGATTCCATTATCGTCCTCATCTTACAGATGAGGACATTGTTAGGAAGATTAAATAACTTGTCGAAGACCACAGAGCTAAGCAGTGCTAAGCAGTGGTGCAACCGGGAACACTGAGAGTAGAACCTAGACAACTGAGTCTGGTTCCTGAGCTGGGGTGTTTGGATGTGCTGAGATTCTATAACCAGAAAGATATGTTTTTGTTGTCACTGTACATATTGGGATATGTGTTTGTATTTTGCCTTACCTTTTTTCGAAAGAATAATTTTTAAACTCTTTGGGGCTGATGAAGATAGTAAATATTTATAGATTGATTGACAACTAACTACAAACAGCATAGAGTAGCTTGTATATTTGGACAATACTTTGCAAAGCAAACAGAAATCAATTTATGAAGTCTCAAAGACTTTCATGAAAAGTAGTCTCTTTCCTTTTAACAAGAGGAGGAAAACCAGATGATATAATGGTTCTGGTGCAGCTCTACCCCTCTAGGATTGTAGTAATTGTGTACCTCAGAGCAACAAATATACTACCTGACTTTCCTTTACATCCTCAGTTTCAGAAAAGGAGCCTGGGTCGAAGGTCCTTTCTGCAGTAGCTTTTTCATGCTCTTTAGGAAGTCCAGGAGTATGTTCCAATGTGTCAGTCCCTTATTCTTTAAGCTGTATGAACTGGGGAAAAGGCCTACAAGGTGCTCAGACCCCCAAGTCTGCTCCTTGGTTGCTGTTCTGCCAAGAGAAGTCAGTGCTCAGAGACCCAGCAGATGAAGTAAAAATCTGGGGTATCATTCTGGACTCTTTCCCTCATTCCCCCCCAATTTAATGGTAACTGAGGTCCCGATGAAGTGGGAACTTCAGTGTTGGATGTATATGAGAAAGACACTATTGCAATGTAGAGACTAAAGGTTATAGGCAAATTTGCATAAGTAGTTCAGAACTTTTGGGGAAATGATAAATCAAGAGCCCATTACCTTTTCCCCTCAAGTTCTAAAGCTTTAGAATATGATTAGGTACAGAAAGCTGAAAATGACAGAATCTCTAGCACCAATGAAGGAAATGAAGCACCTATGATAAAAACATTGTGGGAATAAAAGATATGAGGTGGGCCACCTCATGCACAAGACCAAGTATGGTGCACATTGCTGGTGTTCCTCCCTGTATTGCTCAGGTCCCTTATACCCTGTCCATGTGTCCATTCCTGAGCCTCTGGGTGCTATAGCCTTAAGGTCCAAACCTGTAACCTTCATTGCAGGACTGCCTTTGGACTGATGAAGCTTCTTTTCCCACATTACTAGCAGAGATGTGGAAGTGCCTGGGCACATCCCCTGGCATGGCCCTTGGCCAATAAATGTGAAAGTCCAGCTCCCTTGCCTTGATCAAAGATGAACTCTGAGGTGTTGCTTACACTCCAGAGTTCCCTGTAGGATCAGGCTGGGCCTGGGGCTTTGCCTGAAACTACACCCTTGCTTGGCCTCTTCCACCTTCCCTGCTATACTTTCTTATAGTTTTTTTCCTAGAAGTACTTTCTTAATAAGCACCGCTAGCATATGAATCATCAACTTCATGGGATGGCAAAGAGTGGAAACCCTTCCATCCCAGTTTATGGGACATTCTTAAACTATGAAGAAGAGACAATGTGATTGGATATAAAAATGTAATGTGAGCTCAGGACAACTTTCTCAGGTGCATCTTTAGTTGAGCAAATTACTACTGGGGCTGGTAAAAGACTAAGAAAAATCACTGTAGCCTCAGCAGGTCTTTGCACCAATTGTTGTGAGGACAGACTAAGAGCTCACATTGCATTGGACACAACAGGGGATCACACAAAATGACAGTAGCTGCAGATGTGGAGACAGAACACTCTTTCCTCACTGGGTTTCTTGACTAAGTTTCCTTTGCAATCCCCAGGTCTCTAGTCCTAGAGGCAGCAGCAGTGGCATAACAGGTCCTCCTGGTCTCAATGACCTAGCTTTCTATAATGTCACCATACTCCTCCAGCATCAAGAAGAGATGCATAAGAATGCTCCCTAAGAATTCTTGGACATATCAGTGAATGGAGACCGTGCCAAGAAGGATTGGATTCCCCATGAATGTGAGTAAGTTGGGGTGGAGATATTGCCCTGTCAGTCAAATCTCAAACAACAAAGTAGGGCAACACGAGAACCAGTCAACTATTCAGAAATCCATGCCAATCCTGCCTCCTTGAATCCATCCACTTTTTTTCCATCTGTTCAGTAGGTCAGTTCATTGTCATTCCTTATCTGGACCCATGAACCCATCTCCTTCAGTCTCTCTCCCTTTGTACTTGCTTTCTTCCAATCCATCCACCACACTGTAACTACAATTCACTCCCTTTTAACACTCTGAAGACACTCTAATGGCTTAAGACACTCCCATGTCGCCCCCTTATCTTCATCGTCAAGTCGAAACTCCTGAGTATGGATGTGAAACCCTTTCACGATCTGGCCTCTGCCCACCTCTCCTTGCTCACCTCCCCTCCTCTCCTCTTGGCATTTTACGCCCCATCCCTCCCTCTCTCACACCTCTCTCTACTCTGACTCTTCCTTTCTAGAGGCTTGGTTTGGACAGTCCCTGTGCCTAGCTTTGCCCTGGTTCCTGCTTCACCTTATAGTTTACACCTGTTTATATCTGCCTTCCCTCCTGCTTCACCAACTGGGACCTGGAATCTATGCACACCCTCCAGCAGGCACCTTGAGGATTTCCCTCCACTTTTTGATTGTACATTTTTGTTGGTGTTGACATCACATCACAAGGCAGAGGAGAGAAGACAAGTTTGAGATGAGGGTTTCTCCTAACTCAGACTGCTCAGAAAGCCACTCAAGATTAGATCAGCTGCTCGGCACATGCAGTTTTCTAGCTCTTGCAATAGGTACCTACACACTCAACTGCAGAACATTCTAATTGAGTGCGAGGAAAGAATCACACATTTCCCGCTGTAGCTCCTTTCTATTGACTGCAGATATCTACGTATAGACTAGAAGGGCTGTAACAATGCCAACACTCAATATTGACTCTTTTACTTCCTGTCCCAGTTCCCCTTGCAAACACTCCTCCCAATGCCTTGGATGCTTACCCAGTTTCCATTTTCTTCTGTGTTTTTTCTTGACAATGATTATGGGGGTGATGATAGGGATTTGCCTGCAGCCAGTGAGACTCACACAGAAACAGAAAAATCCATGCAGATTAATCTCCAGAAAATGTCTGCCTTTCTTCTTTCCCTTCCCCAACCCCTTCCTGCAGTATTGATCCTACCTTTATCCCTTTCACAAAGCCCTGCAATAACACGGCTCCCCTCACTCCTGGCCCTGGCTTTGTGGTGGGACTTATCATGAACTCTGCTTCAGAGACTTTAAACAGTCTGTAATCCTGGCCAGGCTCAAGCCCAGCCAGTCCTGAAAGCCTGCTAAGTGAAGCATGATAAACGCACTCTCATTTAATGGTGACAGGTGACAGCTGGGATGATGATGTATCTATCCCATCAGCAGAAACAGGACATTTATTTAGTAATACCCTTCATCCTCTTTCTCTTCTCAGTCACACAATCCAACATCTAAATATCCTACTTCTCTGAGACAATTATTTGAGCGGCTGAACTTAAATCCCCCCATTTCCAGAATCATCTACATAAAAACATCTTCAGGCGTGGATATGACAAAGCCAGGAGTGTAAGTTGGTATCATTTGTTTCCCTGCCTGACAGTGAGGCAGCATCACTGAGGCAGGACCCAGGGGAGCCCATTATCCCAGCCTGAAATGACACACAAAACTGAGCATCCTGAGCCTTCCAAGTTCATTATGAAAGAGATGAAAAATAGCATCTTTAGAATTGTCATTTTTTAAATTGGCCTAATGAAGTCATGTATGCCCCCTTCCCCTATGAGCTGGCTTGTTAATCATTCCTGCTTACATTTGCCCTTGAAAATTGAAAAGATCTGCTACTGAATGAATACAGGAAGAAATGTTCCAAAAGTTAAATTAGAATGCTCTGGCTCTTCTTTGCCCAGCAGAATGTACTGGTATCTCTTTGTGGCTTTAGTTTGCATTTCCCTGATGACTAATTGTATTGAACATCTTTTTATGTGCTTATTGGTCATTTGCATATCTTCTTTAGTGACGCCTCTATTCAAATGTTTGCCCGTATTTGATTAGGTTATATGTCTTTTTACTGATTTATAGGAGTTGTTTTATACGTTCTGGACACAAGTCCTTTGTCTGATATGTATGTGTTGCAAATATTTTCTCACTCCATGTCTTGCCTTTTTGCTTTCTTGATAGTATCTTCTGAAGAGCTTTTTTTTTTCTTAATGTGGTTCAAGTTACTAAGTTTTTTTTTTTATTATGGCTCATCCTTTTTCTGTTGTAAGCAATTAACCAATCTTAGCTTACCCAAAATTCACAAAGATTTTTTTTCCCATTTTATTATAGAGTTTTACAGTTTTATGCTTTACACTTATGATAATGAACTATTTTGAGGGTTTTTTTTTTTTGTGTGTGTGTGTAGAGTGTCAGATAGCAGTCAAGGTTCATTTTTTCCCCATTTTATATGAATTTCCAGTAGATCCAGCACTATTTGTTGCAAAGATTTTCCTCTGCCCACTCAATTGCCTTGGTAATTTTGTCATAAACAAATTGACTGCATAGATGGGCTCTCTATTCTGTTTCTTTAATCTACATGTTTATGTTTTCACTAATACCAGTCAGTCTTGATCACTGAAGGTTGAAGTGTAAGGCAGGGCTGGGTTTTGAAACTTTCTTTGACATCATGATCACTTCTCAACCTCTGTCGTGTATGTAGATTCTAATATTCTCACTTTCTTCTCTAACTCTGTCAGATCCTACATCAGCATGCCAGCCTGGGCAGGATCTGTGATCTCCTCACCTCAAATATTAAACTTTACCTTTCCAACGTTCCATTACCTGAAAGCCTTTCTATGTACAAGAGGTAAGGTTACCGGTGATCAGGTTATGCCTGATAATGGTTTTCCCTTTCAGTTAATATATTTACACTTTTCAATTTAAGACACTTTAAAGGCAATATGTCAATGCAAAGATTTAGCTTTCATCACAGTTACTTCAGACACCACAAGAAGTTTTCCATAATAAGGGGTACATTTTGAAATAAGGTATGCCATTTGGCACCCCTTAAACTATTGTTCCTCAAATAATGGTACTTGTACACTGGTGATTTGAGAGAGGTTTTTAGATTATATCCATATACTGTGTTTAAATATTAATAGTTGTATATGTTTTTTGACTATTTATTAAGAATTCAGTAACCCAAACATGTAGTTTCCCAGACATTATTGTTTTCCAACACTATAATTTACTTAAGAAAAACATCATAAGCCAAAATAAAAAAATATTGATCAGATGATTTGGTAATAAGGATATATATATTTTTATATATATATAAATGTGAGTGTGTGCATGTGTGTGTGTATATATATAAAACAAAATAATTTGAAAGTGATTTGCTAATTACTAAAGTTTGAGTAATACAGACCTACAAACAAAGCCAGGTAGATACCTGCTATGGATAAGTAAGCAAGAACCAGGTTAAGACTTGGACTTCCACCCTTCAGGAAGGTACCAAGATGCCACTGGCCCCTTCTTGCATTCACTTTATCTGGCTAATGCCCCCGTTCCCCAGCTGCTGAGAGCTCACAGCTCACTGTGGTCCCTTGTCCTGAGTATTTACATTTTTGTCTCCCGTTAAAGAAAAAATTATTCATGACCCTTGCTAAAGAACAGTAAGACAGGCTTAATTCAGGATCATTGCACCAGGTATAGGGACCGCTGCTTGGGGTTTTGCAGTGGGGGAGAGAGATGGGACTCAACTCTGAGCAGAATAAGGGAAAACAGGAATTTATAGCCAAAGGAGAAGGGTTGGGTCAGTTATGGAAAATTACAAAGAGAAAAAAAAATCAGGATTGTGGGGGATTCTGGCTAAACCGACCCGACAGGATTCTTGCTGGAGGCAGACCAGGGTGATTAGATATCAGCTGGCGATGGTTGGGAATGAGAAGCCTGATCGGATCCACAGGGTGATCAGATAAAAAGGGTCAGGGGTTCTGGCTAAAGTGAGTTAGCAGGATTCTTGCTAAAATTGAACAATGCACAGAAAAACACAGAAGCCCCAAAGTCAGGGCCTAGCTGAGAAGAAAGTTCAGAGGAGTCTGACTAGAGCTTGGTCAAAGAGGGAATTTTCATCACCCTTCTCCCTCCTCATGGGCTCAGGCTGAGGCTAGGCCTGGCCCATACCCACACCAGACTTCCTACTGTGCCCTGTCCTACCTCCCTCATCCCCCCACCCATTTCACCTGAGAGAACTCCCTCGGGGAATCCCACGCAAAAGAATCCCTTTTTCAGGCTCTGCTTCTAGGGAATATGTTCTAAGACATAAGGCATAAACAATTGCCCCAAGGAACACGGAGCTGTCCAGAGTCCTCTTCCGGAGGCTCTATAAATAATCTGACCTACTGCATTGTTTTTTTTCCTTCTCTGTCTGTTCATTTATAAGAGCCAATGGATTCTTAAAAGAGCTACTATCCATAATGATAAGTACTAACTTCTCCTTTTGTGCCATATCTAACTTTATTTCTTCACCATCATTTTGGTTTTTTTCTAGGCCAGCTCTCATAGGCTAAATGCCAAACGGATTTTTATGGCATAAACCAACCAGCTTACTCTTTCTGCTTAATTCCTAACCCTATATGCAGCACACTAGTTTGCCATTCATGAAAATTCTTCCTGCATCATTAAATTATATGGAAAGAGGGTTCCCCCATGCAGGGCACTTTTAAAGTTAAAGGAAAAGCTTCATTAAATGCCCTCTTATCTTTGTAAGCTCAAGGCATAAAGAGTTCTTTTTTTACTCATTATAGCAATTATTTTCTTCCTGCCCTTAAATATATCTGGAGATTTCAAATCATGGAAGCAATTTAGCTATCAAAACTGCCATAATATAAAAATAATATAAATTCAAACTAAATTGACTAAAAATGATAGATAAAACAGCTTAGAAAAGTCTGTATCATGCTCTAGTCCAGGCAATCTTTATTTCCTTAAAAAGACTTATCTTCTACATCATTAAATTTTTATTCTTATTACTCCTGGGTTGTTTGATCTAGGGGACTCTTTTATTGCCTCATATTATACTTTTAAGATTTTCAAAAATTGTATTGAGATGTAATGTGCATGCAGTAGGATGCACAAATCTTAGCTGCATCACCTGATGAAATTTTATATATGCTTGCCCTTGTGTAATCATCTCTTGGATCAAGATGCCGGCTATTGCTATCAGCCTGAATGTATTTCTCATATTACCTACCACTCAATACCCCCACAAGATACTCATTATTCTGACTGCTGTTACCATGTATTTATTTGCTGCTTCTTTCAATTTACATATATGGGATAATACAATAGCTAGGCTTGTACACTTGGCATGTTGTCCTGAACATTGTGTCTGTGAGCAATATTTATACTTCTGCCTGTATGTGCTGTCTGTTCTTTTCCATTGCTGTTTAATATTCCACTGGTGAATATATCATTATAGGATGATCCATTGCACTGTGTTTTATGAGCACATGAAAGATGTTCATTGTTATTAGCTGTCTTAGTCCACTTTGTTCTGCTGTAACAGAGCATTTGAGACTGGGTAATTTATAATGAACAGAAATTTATTGGCTCACTCTTCTAGAGGCTGGGAAGTCTAAGATCAAAGGGCTGCATCTGGTGAGGGCCCCTTCTTATTGTGTCATCCTATGGTAGAAAGGCAAATAGAGGGCAAAAGGGAAGGAGAGAAAGTATAAAAAAAGAGGCAAGGAGGGAGGGGGAGTGTTGGGGAAGGGGCTAGGGAGGAATAGATAAAAGAGGGACAAACTCGTCCTTTTATAAGGAACCCACTACCACAATAATAAACCTACTCCCATAGTAACAGCATTAATCTATTCATGAGGGCAGAACCCTCATGGCCTAATCACCTCTTAAAGGTCCCACTTCTTAATACTGTTACAATGGCAATTAAATTTCAACATGGGTTTTGGAGAAGAAAAACATGCATGGCATTAGCCATCATGGAAATTCAATCAAAACCACAATTTTCTACTTTGCACACACTAGGATAGCTAAAATCAAAAAGAAAGGTAATACTTGTTGGCTAGGATGTGGTGAAATCAGAACATTCATACCTTGGTAGTAGGAAAGCAAAATGGTGCAACTGCATTGGAGAACAATATGGCAGTTCCTGAAATGTTAAGCATGGAGTTATCATATCACCCAGCATTTCCACACCTAGGTATATACCTAAGAGAAATGAAAACATATGTCTACAAAAAAATTGTACTTGAATGTTTACAGTAGCATGAATTATGTTAAAAATTGAAACAACCCAAATGTCTATCAACTGATGAAAGGATAAACAAAATGTGATGTATCCATACAATTAAATATTATTTGGCCATAAAGAGGAATGACATACTGATGCACGCTACATGAATGATACTTGAAAACATGCTAAGCAAAAGCAAAGTCACAAAAGACCACACTTTTAAGATTTTAATTATATAAATTGTCCATAAAAGACAAATCTATAGAAACAAAAGGTACTAGTAGATTAGTGGTTGCATAAAGTTGATGGATTTGAGGGGCAATGGAGAGTGGTTGCCAAAGGTGCAGGGTTTTTAGAGGGGTGATGAAAATGTTTTAAAATTGGCTGTGGGGATAGTTGCACAGCTGTATGAATATAATAAAAACCACTAAACTGTATACCCTAAATATACAGAATGTATGGCATGTGAATTATACCTCAGTAGAGCTATTAAACAATGTGGCTTGCATTACATTTCTATTGGACAAAACTGTTTTACCCTACTGTTTTACCTTTCTCATCTAGGTCTATGGTCCACATGGAATTGATTTTTTGTTTATGGTGTGCATTAGGACTCACGATTAATTGTGTTTCATGTGGATATCCAATTGACACAGAACCATTTATTGAACAGATAGTCATTTTCCCATCACATTGCAGTGGCGCCTTTACCATAAAATGATATTTTTGTTGTTGTGGGTCTGTTTTGGAATCTCCTAACAAACCATCCTCTTTTTAAAAAGTGTTCCAATTTTACAATGATGAAAATAGTATGTATATATATTATAAAATTTTAAGAAGAGAGATACAAAGAAGAAAGTAAATATTACTGACAAACACACTCAGAACTATCCTATATTGACATCTTATTTATTTATTTATGCCTTTATTCTAATATATTGCTGCATATATAGATAGAACTGAGATCTAACATATAAAAATTTTATACAATTTGTCCACTTAATTTCATATTTTAAGAATTTTTAAATTATTAAATATTATTTGAAAACTCTTTCAATGGATACAGACTCATAAGAATACATGCTATTTTTTATTTTCATAATATGCAAACCTAGGGTTTTAAAACTTTTTTTCAAAAACAAGTAACATTGTGATAAACATCTTTATACAAAAATGTTTGTCTAAATTCCTTAGTATAGGTATCAGAAGGGGAATTACTAGACCTGAGGGTGCTTATTTTTTGAAGTCTTTTGATATCTATAATCAAACCTTAAAGAAAATAAATACCATTTAAATGCAGCCAGCAGTATCTTTCATCAATTTCAGTGATGAATTAACAAAATAAACACTTCATTTAAATAGATGCACAATATTACTACAGAGAAAGGAAGTAGATAATATTGAGGAATATTCTTTTTTGAGCCAAACTGAATCCAAACCTTACCACCTATGAGATTGATAATCTAAACTGTTTCCTAATCTCTCTGATGGGCAAACTCTCAAGAGTAAAATATGTGTGGTCCTTGCTGCCCTATGTCATTATAAGGATTAAATCAGATCACATAAGCAAATCTCTTGACAAAATTATTCATGTTATAAGAACTCAGTAAATGGAAATGATTATTTATCATAGACTTTTATCTGTCATCTATTGTTGGACTTTTAAGTTACTTCCTATTTTTCACTTCTAGAAATAACAGCGTGATATACATCCTTTTTCATAAACGTTTAGTTACATTTTTTAGTATTTTCACGGGCTCAAGTTCCTAAAGTTGCAAAAGATTATGTATATACATTGTCAAATTGCATTTCAGAAAAGTTGCATCAATTTATACTTCTATCATTAGGGTGTAAGAAGGCCTATCTCAACAAATCTTTACAAGCAGGTTTAAAAAAAAGTTAGCTGATTTGAATTCGAATTTGAATTTCTTTGATTACTAGAGAATCTGCACTATTTATTTTCAATGTATTGACAATGAATGACATTTCATCTTTTGTTTTTTTTTGTTCTTTGCCCTTGTTCTATTAAAGTGTTAATTTCTACATATATTTTTTAAAAAGTCTTTTACCAATTTGTATATTTGTATAATAATTTACAGTTTTAATTCATTAAGTCAAATATCATTTTAGTTAACTTTGAGAATTAATTTTTAAAGGATGGTTTTATGTATAACAAGTATCACAAATAATATGCAAGCATGATACAAAAATCAGACAATCCAAAAACATGAAAAGAAAATTGAAATCAGTTCACATTCTTACTACTTAGAAATAATTATTGTCAACACTTAGGGCATATTATTTCAGAAATACATATATATACACACATGTACATATAAAATAATGAATTATAAAAAAATAAAAAAACACTTATTTAGACTTTTAAATAAAATATAATTATATCTAACCAAACTGGAGGTGGGGGGAAACTGCATTGAAATTAAGAAATACTGAATTTCAGGTAAGTGTTTCTTCACCACCTGACATTAATTGCCAAAAGAGCAATCTGAAATTAATAAATTAAATTAGAGATATCTTAAGATGTTGGAGTATTTCTTTACCCTTATGTTTCAAATTTAGACAGACTCTGTTGACTCCCTTCTCCAAATGATAAAGAAAAGAGTATATTATCTTCAGATTCCTCTCCCAATCTTTCTTAGGTATATATTGTAGAGATATATTTTATATTTATATATTGTGTTTACTTTGCCAAAAAGTTTTATGATCAGTATACTGGTTATCATTCGATCTTGGTTTTAAGGTTTAGTGGATTCAATTACCTTCACCCTTCCTTTTATCATGATTTTTCTCTTATTCCTGAATTTTAAACTTGGATTTATTTCTACATTGGCTTGTATTTTTCATAGGCAGGGTTATGATTGCTCTGATTGCCAATATTGCCTACTTGAACCCTGCATGTAGCCACTATATGTGAATAAAAAAGAGCTTGGTACAAATTTTTGAGGCTGTATCTTCTAGCCCTTAGAATTTTGCCCTGCTGTATTCCAATATTGAATACTGACATAAAGCTAGTCTGCAATTTCCTTTTTGTGTTCATTTTTGTTTTTGTTGTGGTTTCTGCTATTGTTGTGAATCCTCATGGATTTTTTTTTAATCTATCCTTGAAATGTATAGCTGAACCTGAACTCCAAAGGAAATTTTCTTCTTTGTGAACCATCTGTAGTTCTGAGTCACATCACTAATGGGCTTCTGCATGAGTCTTTCAGAAAGATGATCTTAAAATACAGGATATTTGTATTCGGTTCCAGACAGCACTATGGTGGCAAGTGCCAGGCAGCATTTATATTGCTAGCCATCTTGCTCAAGATTTTGCAGTATTTAGAAAGGTTGCTTTATAACATTTTTTTTTCATGATTTCTTTGAGGAAACAGGGTTTCCTCTATTTTTCAGTGATTTTTTTTCTTTTTCTAATTAAAATCAAGAAACAAAAGGTGGGGAAAATAAAAATTTTAACAAGTAACCTGAGACTTTGCTTAATTTATTTACCAATTCTAAGCATCTTTTGGTGGAGTCTTTAGGGTTTTCTAGGTAAAAGATCATATTGTCAGTGAACAGGAATAGTTTACCTCCTCTTTCCCAATATGGATGCCTTTTATTTCTTTCTCTTGCTTGATTGCTCTGGCTAGGACTTCCAGTACTATGTTGAATAGAAGTGGTGACAGTGGGCACCATTTTCTCATTCCAGTTCTTAGGGGGAATGCTTTCAACTTTTTGCCATTCATTTTGATGCTGGCTGTGGGTTTGTCATATACGGATTTTATAATTTTGAGGTTTGTTCCTTCTATGCCTAGTTTGTTGAGGGTTTTTATCAAGAAAGTGTTCTAGCCTTTATAGAATGCTTTTTCTGCATCTATTGAGATGATCATATGGTCTTTGTTTTTGCCTCTGTTTATGTGGTGAATCACATTTATTGATTTATTGATTTACGTATGTTGAACTATCCTTTCATCCCTGCAATGAAACCCACTTGATCATGGTGAATTATCTTTTAAATGTGTCATTGAATTCAGCTTATTAGTATCTTGTTAAGGATTTTTTCATCTATGTTTATAAAGGATATTGGTTGTGGTTTTCTTTTTTTGTTGTGTCCTTTCCTAACTTGGTATTAATGTGATACTGGTTTCATAGAATGAGTTAGGGAGGATTCCCTCCTTCTTGATGTTGTGGAATAATTTCTGTAGGTTAGGTAACCATTCGTCTTTGTAGGGCTGATATAATTTGGCTGTGAATCTGTCTGGTCTGGGGCTTCGTTTTTGTTTGGATATTTTTATTACTGCTTCAATCTTGCTGCTTGTCATTGGTCTGTTCAGGATTTCTATTTCTTCCTGATTCAGGCTTGGGAGGTTGTGTGTTTCCAGGAATTTATCCATTTCCTCTACGTTTTCTAGTTTGTGTCTGTAGATTTTTGTAGTATTCATGGATGATATTTTGTATATCTGTGGTATCAATTGTAATGTCTTCTTTTTCGTTTCTGATTGAGCTTATTTGGTTCTTTTCTGTTTCTGGTTAATCTAGCTAGAGGTCTATCAATTTTGTCTGTCTTTTCAAAGAACTGACTTTTTGTTTTGTTGATCCTTCATATTGTGCTTTGGGTTTTATTTTGTTTGTTTGTTTCCGTTTAATTTAGTTCTGCCCTGAGCTTTGTTATTTCTTTTCTTCTGCTAGATATAGGTTTGGTTTGCTCTTCTTTTTCTAGTTCCTTGAGATGTGACATTAAGTTGTTAATTTGTGATCTTTCTGTCTTTTTGATGTAAACATTTTAGGCTATAAATTTCCCTCTTAACACTGTTTTTGCTACATGCCATAGATTTTGGAAAGGAAAAGAAGTCATTTTATCAAGAAACACCTGCACTCGAATGTTCATCTCAGCACAATTCACAATTGCAAAGATGTGTAATCAACCTAAGTGCCTATCACTTCATGAGTGGCTAAAGAGAATGTGGTACATATATACCATGGAGTACTACTCAGCCTTAAAGAGGAACGAAATAATGTCTTTTGCAGCAACTTAGATAGAAATAGAGACCATTATCTTAAGTGAAGTATCTCAGGAATTAAAAAAACAAACTCCATATGTGCTCTCTAATAATTGGGAGCTAAGTGATGGCCACATATAGGCACAAAGAGATGTAAAGGACATTGGAAACCAAGAATGGGGAGGTTGGGAGGGGAGGGGTGAGGTATAAGAACTTACCTGTCGAGTCTAACGAACACTATTCTGATGATGGGCACATTAAAGCCCTGACTTAAGCATTATATGAGGCATCCATGCAACAAAAACGTTTGTACCCCCTTAATATTTAGAAATAAAAAAGAAAAACAAAAACAGTACAGAAAAAAGTAAGAATAAACATTTGTGTAACAAGTCAAAATTCATAAATTAAATAATTTGTTATATAAAACTTCAGGCTTTATCTATCAACATATTATGTCTTTAAATACAAACATAAAAATTAACTAGCAGAGAAAAGGTAGTTAATTAGTTAAATATAAATTATTCAAATTTATAATCAACATTATTTCATATGTAATTTATAGGATTGGATTTTTCTTACTTCAATTTGTTTTTCCAAGATTCATACATATAGCTACTGTAGCTACTAGGTGCAAATTATTGGTAATATTCTCATTTTATAAGGTCATCATAATCTTGATATCAAAGCATGAAAAAGAAAAAACTGAAATTACAGACTAATATTTTTCACTAACCCAGACAAATATTCTTTAGAAAATTTTAATAAATTGAATTCAGCAATATGTAAACCATAACCAAGTAAGGATTATGCAAGGAATGTAAAGTCCATATAGCATTTGAAAAACAATAGATACAATGTGCTAAATTGACATAATAAAGGAAAAATACGATCATCTCAATAGATACCAAAAATCATTTGATAAAATTTTACACCAGTGCTTAATATGTAAACCTCTTAGCAAAAGGAATAGAAGAGAACTTCTTCAATTGATAACATAATTTAAAACAATAACAATGTCATAACATCAAAAATCAAATTCATGATTGACATGTAAGACCTCTACACTGAAAATGTGCAAAATGTTGCTGTGAGAAATTAAAGAAAACCTAAATAAATGGAGAGATATACTACGTTAATGGACTGAAAGACTCAATGTTGTTAAGATATTAATTCTCCTCAATCGGATCTATAGATTCAACACAATCCCAGTTAAAATCTTAGAAGTCTTTCTTATAGAAATTCATAAGCTGATTTTAAGTCCATATGGAAATATAAAAGATCTAGAATAACAAAACAATTTTGAAGAAGGATAAAATCAGAAAAATCAGACTACATGATTTCAAGAGTTCCTAAGAAGTGACAGTAATATATAAAGTGTGATTTTGGTATAAGGATAGACAAGTATAACATAGAATAAAATAAAAAGCTCTGAAATGAAACCCAGATATCTAGTCAATTTAATGGGAAAAATCTTTTCAACAAATGATGCTGGAACAACTGCATGACTATATAGAAAAAATTATCTTTGACCACTATTTCATATTATACACAAAAATTAATTTGAAATAGATCATAGACAAAGAATAAGCAAAGGTTTACTAGAAAGACATAAAAAAGCATGAACCACAAGAAAAACACATTCACAAATAAGATTTTATCAAAATTAAAATCATCTGCTTATCAAAAATTACACCCTTATGAAAATAAAAGTGTAAATCATAGACTGGGAGAAAATATGTGCAATCCCTATATGTAACAAATAACTCATATCCTGAATAAATAAAGAATTTCTACAAATCAATACTAAAATAAAGTGAACCCACTTAAAAGAGGCAAAACACTTGAAAATACTTCAAAAAATAATAAAGCCCAAGAAACACATGAAAAAATGATCAATGTCATTAATTATCAAATAAATGCAAAACAACATTATAAGGAGATACACTACACACATATACAAAAACATTAAAATTATAAAGACTGAAAGTAGTCAGTGTTTACATGTGGAGCAATTGGAAATCTCATGTATTGCTAGTGAGAGTATAAAGTGGTATAATCACATTAGAGATTAGTTTGACAACTGTTAATAAAGTTAAAAACACATCCACCCATGGCTTAGCTATTCCACTTTTAGGTGGATATCCAGGAGAAATAAATGCATGTGCAGAATGACTTATACAGGATTGTTCATAGCAACTTAATATACAACAGCACAAAATACAAAACAACCTGTATGTCCATCAACATGCAAACAGATAAACAAATTGCAGGAGGACAATACAATGAAATACTACTCCAAAACAAGAAGCAACAAACTACTGATAAATGAAATATCTTTGTTGAATATCTATATACACATTTTTTTGAAAAAAGCACATGCAAAGGAGTACATATACTTAGAAATCAGAATAGTGGTTGTCTCTGTGGGAATGTGAGGTGATTGACTAGAAAAAGAGATGAGGGAATTGCTGGACAGCCAGAAATATTCTATACCTTTATTTGGGTGATGGCTACAGTGATGCATATATTTTCCAAAATTGATCTAACTATATACCAGTGCATTTTCCTATATGCGTATTATATCTCTAAACAAAGTAGATGAAAAAACACTGGCAATATTTGTCATACATAAATAAGTTAATTTTTATGATATAAAAGGCAACAGAAGTTTTTCTTTGAAATATCAACAACAAAATATTAAATTGAGTGAAGAATATGAATAGGCATTTCACAAAATTAAATACAAATGGTTATAAATTTATCCAACCTCATTTATTTTAAAAAATGCAAATTAAATAACCTTGTAACCATACTCACCTCTCAAAATAGCAACTGTTGAACAGTGATAAAAATTTAAATATTTGCCAATACATACTATCTATGAGCACATGGAAAAACCTTAGTCTCATGCTTTGTTTGCGGGAGTCTAAAATTGGTAAGCTTGACACACCCTCATTGTAGTTCATCTTAGCTATGTCTTTCAGATTTTAAAAAGTCATGTTTAAAACATAAATTACACTTCTAGAATTTTCCTAGATGTTTTCTCATAAATGAATCCAAAGAAATATGCAAAGGAATTTACTCCTCATCACTGTAAGAGCAAAAAATCTGGAAGCAATGAACATAACCATCTACAGAGGAATAAGTAAATTAACTATGGCATATCCCTAGACTTTGGAGGAACTACCACATCATTTTAAAAAATGAGATAAAACTGTGCTAATATGGAAATTGCTCCAAGATACAGTGCTTAGTGAAAAAGTGAAGTGGAAGACAGTATGTGCAATATGCTCCCATCCTGGGAGATCACCTTAGGAAATACATACAGATGTCTTCTGATGTTGGTCACTCTGGAGAGTAAGACTAGGAACTAGGATGGGTGAATGAAAGACTTAAGCATCATCACATATCATTTTATTCTATTTTAACTTTGCTTAAAATAAAGATTTATAGTAGGGCTGTAGAGCTGCTAATGAGATATTTTTATAGTATTTCCATAGACCAAAAAAATAGCATCAAGCATCAAGCTTATTGTTTCAGATGGCACAGTGATTTCTTTTAACCAATTAACAATAGTGATTTGGTTTCTAGGTTTCCCGAACTAATACTATTGACATTTTATATGTAAAACAAAGCTCTAACTATGAAAGAAGGGTTTATATTGCATATTTATATATAACTAACAGATGCAGAATGAGATCTGTGATAAAAGCAAAAATGGCTACAAATTATCTCTCTGCCAGTTTCCTTGGCCCTTTGCAATATGATTTTGTAACTCCTCTCATCAAAACGTGAAGCCTATTTCATCCTTTGAATCTGAAGTGCCCTTGTGACTGTTTTTGGCCAGTTGAATGCAGCAGGAATGATGGTATGCCAATATTTATTGTAGGCTTCAAGACCCCTTGCATGCTTGAATTCTCCTTCTTGGAACCCTGCCAAGATGCGAGGTGAATAAGACCAACATAGCTGGCTAGATGATGACAGACACATGGCTTGGCCCACTTGGCCCCCTCACTCCAGCTGTTAGACAACCAATCCAAGAGGTAGAGCTACCTACAGAGAACCAGCAGCTGGCTGCAGAATGCAGGAACGAGTCCATCAAGAACAAGAGAACTGCCCAGCTGTTCCTAGCCCAAATTGTTAACACACAGAATTGAAAGCTAAATTAATGTTTGTTATTTTAAGCCACTAAGTTTTAAGATGTTTTATTATGCAGTGAAAGCTAACCTATGCAAGATCTAAGGCATCTATATTTTATCCAATATTGTTTCTCTTTGTTCATTTGTTTCATTTTGTTTCATTTAGGCTACATAAAATGGGCACCTACAATGTCTCAAACATTGAGTGAGGGTTTATGATGCCATCCTACTCTCAAAGTGGTGGTCATTCAGTCGATACCTCATAGTTAAAAATAAGGAATCTGGAGTCAGACTGCCTGCCTAGACTCAAGTCTGTCTCTGGTGCATAATTTCAGAAAATTTCCTAGGCTTTTAGTGTCTCAGTTTTTTCCATCAATAAAATGAAAATAACAATAGCATTTGCATTACTGGGTTGTTATGGGGATTAAATGAGTTAATATTTACATTGCACTTGAAGCAGTGAAAGGTAATTAAATTGAAAAATGTTAATATCTAAAATTGGAAGTTTCCATTTTTTTTTTTTTTTGCCCGGAGTAATCAAACATAGGTTTGCAATCTAGATACAGGAATTACTCCTCAGAAAGGGTCTACAGATAAATAATTACTAATGAGCATTGTAAGATACTCTTTACTTGTGCAGCTTTTGTCCCCTACTGCTGTGAGTGTTGGTTCCTTACAGTTCACCACTGCCCTCCTTATTCTGAGAATTGTCCTTGGTATAGGAGTTGGCTCACTGAAAAATATCTGGGAGGATACACATAATTTCAGTCTGCAGCTGACTGATAAGAGGGGAAAAATGACCAGCCTCTTTGCTTCAAGGTGAGACGTGGTCTCTGGTACCCTTCACGCTACAGAGCTCCCTGTGGGACCAGGCTAAGTCCAAACTTCAGCTTAACCCCCATCTTTTCTGGGCTTCTTCCCTGTCCTATCCTACTTCCCTCAATCTCCTTGTCCTAAAAGCACTTCCCAAATTAATAGTTTGCATGCAAGTCCCCATCTCAGGCTCTGCTTCCAGGGAAGCTGGCCTAAAATAAGTATGAAATGTTATTTTCTGACCTTGCATAGGCAGCCTGTCAGAGAAGTTCAGACTGATTTAGCAAACCAAATTTGAACAATGACAAGATAATAATATACTAATTATAGCAGCTACCAGGAGAGGAGATGCTCTTTACAAGACCACCAGGGAGAAGAATGAAGTGCAATGCAAATGCAGCCACTTTGTCTCACTTCTGCCTATCTGAACATTAAGTTCTGTTGCACAAAGTGCCTGTCTTCTCAGATCACCCCAGTGGGAAGGCTGGGCCTGCGGTGACTCTCAATGGACTTTTGTTTTGGCTCAAATTTGCAGCTCACTTCTTGATAGAAACTGTGATCTTGACAGTGATAATTTTGACCTTGCAGAGTCTCCTGGGCAGGGTCTTCCCCATGTGAAAGATTGAATGATAGCAGGATACCTGGTCTTATCAGTTTCCCTGATTCAAGTCATTTTTCTCATTTATCAACTATTTTTAAGTCACAAGTTCTAGAAGGCAGACAACACCAAAAGATCCCCCGGTTTCAGATACAACCTTGTTCAAGCAGGAAAGGGTGTCTCATTGAGGAAAGACAGAGGCCCATCTGGGGATTCTAGGGCAGTGCGTCTTACTACAATGTGCATAGAAGTGACTAGGGAATCCTTTAAAAATTCCTACCTTGGGGCCTCACCCATTTCAGTGTTGAAGTCCAAGCCTGCTCCAGAGTACAGAGGAAGCTCACACAGCTACAGCCCCATACCCAACACCCACAAAAATGGATCAAATAACACCACTGAGGCCTGGAAAAATTAATATAAACTTTTTATTTTAGTTAACTAATTTGACCAAAGAGTCTGTTCTAGTAGGTTTGGGCTGGGTCCCAAAAATCTGATTTCTAGCAAGCTAAGCTCCCTTGTAATGCCAATATTTGAGGAGCAAGGCTCAAGGAAAATATTTTTCCAAGCCTGGGTTTCTTATTTTCCTCTGGGACCCTTTCCCATGGATTCTTCTCTATTGTAAGAATGTGCCAATTTATTCATTTATTTATTCGCTATTATGAACCAGGCACTGCTCTAGGCACTGGGGATCTATCAACGAATAAAACACTCATAGTGCCTGTCCTCAGGGATTTGACATCCTAGTGAGGAGATAGACAATAAACATGTAAACAGGAAGTATATGCAAGATGGGTAGCAATAAGGACTGTGTGGTAAGATAAGGCAGAGAAAGAATGGAGAGTGAAGGGGCAAGGGTACTACTGTAGGCAGGTTTGTCAGGTAAGGAGTCTCTGATGAGGTGACATTTGAGCAGAGGCTTATGGGACCTGAAGGAATAAGTCATGTTCCTGAGGGAAGAAATTTCAGGAGCACAACAGTGTGTGCCAGGACCCTGAGGCAGAAGCATGCTAAAGGAACAGCAGAGAGACCAGCCAGGCTGCCCTGGAATAAGTGATGGGGAACGTGGTAGGTGTTGAACTTAGGAGACAGAAGGCTAGATGCATAGGACCATAAGAATTTACTTCCATTGAATTGAGGAGTCACTAGAGGGTTTGGGACAGAGTAGAACATGATATGACTTTCATTTTAAAAGAATCACTCTGGTTTTTGTGTACAGACTATAAAGGGAGAATGAAGGGGGAGTTACAGATCTATCGCTGTTGATCTTTGTGCAGACTGGGCTCCTAACGGTGAAGGGCAGAAGAGGGGAGAGTCTAGATAAATCCTGCAGCTGAGGCAGCAGATGTTTCCCAGGGATTGAATGTGAGGAGGGAGAGAAAGTCAAGGACCACTCTAGGAGCTGGATGTGAGCAACTGGAAGAATGGACTTGCTATTTACTGATATGGAAAAGACTGCAGGAGATACAGATTTGGGAGGGTAGCCAAAAGTTTAATTTTGGCTATGTTTGGTTTGAGATGTCTTTTTAGCTCTCCAAGTGGATATGCTCTACAAGCAGTTGGAAACATGAGTCTAAATCGGGGGTGTGGGAATTTGGGACTGGTGAAATACTTCTGAGAACCATCAGAAAGTAAAGGGACTGGATGAGATTGAATAAGGAGTATTAACAGCAAAACTGGCCTGGAGGGAGCCCTGGGAAATTCCTGCATTAGAAGTCAGCAAGATGACACAATAATGCAAAGGGGAGAGAGGAGGAATCACCAGAGAGATAGGATGAGACCTCATCAAGAATGGCATCCATGAATGAAGAGAAGTGATGAGGAGTTGTTGGGAAAGGTGTAGCACTCAGCCATAAAAAGGAGTAAAATAATGTCATTTGTAGCAATGTGGATGGAACCGGAGACCATTATCCTAAGTGAAGTATCTCAGGAATGGAAAACCAAACACCATATGTTCTCACTAATAAGTGGGAGCTAATAGATGGGCACACACAGGCACAAAGCAACATAAAGGACATGAGAAACCAAGAAGGGAGGAGGGTGGGAGGGTGGGCGTGGGATAAAAACTTACCTATGGGATACAATGGACACTGTTCTGGTGATGGGCACACCAAAAACCCTGACTTAAGCGTTATACAAGATATCCATGTAATAAAAACACTTGTACCCCCTCAATTAATATTTTGAAATAAAAAAAATTTTAAAAGATGTAGCAAAGCAGCATGATATAACCAAAACTTCCTTAGCTAAAAATCGACAATACAGAATTCTCTGCCCAAATTTGTTTTTCTCTATTTTAGGAAAATGGATCCTAAAAATCAACCAATAAGAGAATAAAGATACATAAAAGATTTTGTACATAAACAAAAGAAAGCAAAACTCTGTGCTTGACCAGGCATGTACTTGCAGCTGAAATCTTGTATTTCTTTTATTTATTGTCACAGTATTATACAAGGATTGGCATTTAGAAAGATTGCTTCTGGGCCTCCTAGAGTACATAAATGATCAAAGATTTAATTATTTGCCCAAACTAGAGTCATGCATTTTAGAGAAGATGTTAAATAATTAATGCTGGTATTTTAAGAAGGGTTCCAAGGCATCCATTCACTATAATGTGGTAGAATTGGGAGATGAACAGTGAATAAAGACTAAGTACTTCTGGAATTCTTGTCTCCTAATTCTCTCCGTTTATTTTCTAAAGTCAGCATTTTTCTCTGTCACTCCAAAGTTAAATAAAGAAGGGAGGATTTTGAGGTAAGTTATTCATATTGCCATAGAGAGACAAAAAAAAAAATCTATCATGTAATTTCTCTATTTTCTTTGTCTGATGGTGGTATGAGCTAGAAAGCAGAGAGCCACACATCAGAAATTGTGAGTCCGTAAGGATATTGTTTAGAATTGAAATGATATAAAGGTTAATAAAAGAAAACTGTAGCAGCAGCCAGTATGTATAGTTATTTATTGGGGCAGTGTTGCTCTTGACTGAGCCCCTGGCTACCCTTACACTCTGCATTCCCTCTTTTCTGTCTTGGAGAAAATGTTTTTGCTCATCTGGCTTCTCCATCCATTCATTGGTGGAGTTGTGTTGTCCAATTCAGTGGCCAGCTAGAGTCAAATTTCCAGATTGCAGCCTAAGAAGAAGCCGTCCTCACACCTTCACGTACCCCTATTCCTACCTGGTGTCTTCCTCCTACTCATTCGCCGTAGGGTCTGGATCCATTTTCCACCAAGTCTCACTGTATACCCAATGGCTCCATCTTGCCTTCAACTCTCATTTTTTTCCTAGTGAATAAAGAGAAAGATGAATATCCAATTTCCCAAACCCAGAGAGCTTTGAAGCTCTTATGTTTTCTCCTTAGATGACCAAGTCTTTCTCATGTCACGCCAGGATGGCTCCTGAGGCTGCAAATGTTAACAGCCACCTCTGGGCTATTTCAGATGAAAAAGATGCGGCAGAGACTTCGGAAGAGGGATGTGGAACTCAGGGGAAAATGAGAGAGTGAAGGGAAGGGCGGGGAGAAGGAAAGGCGATGAGCCATTTGTGTCGAGGTGCTTTGAGATGGATGTTCAGAAAGGACTACCGCGTGTTATGTTTTTGTCTTTGCATGTGAAGACATAAACCAACTCTGTTATAAAGAGCTTCAGGATAGATTCCCCGGCCTGTTGGAAATTTTATCTTGTAACTAAAAGGCAGAAGATGGCAAAGATGAAGTGAGGATTTAGAGGGACACAAAATTTATCTGTATTAAATATTCTGAGTGAGAAACATGGGCTTAAAGATAAATAGATGCTGTGAATACTAATACAAAGCAAACGAAATAGTGGCAGCATCAGGTTACTATTTACATACTTCTTCTTATGCTCAGTCAGCACTTGCCTGGAACCCATCTGTCCTTGTTGTGTACAGAAGGATAATTAGTTTCTTAAATATTTTGAAGATATTAGAAGAAAGGAAGTCAAGAAGCAAGTCCATGTGGATGGACGTGGAGTTGTTAAGGGCCAGAGCATGCATCGCGACACATTGTTCATGGAATATGCATTTAGGCAGCAATCGATTTTCACCTGAAAGGTGCCTGACATTTGATTCTTTTGCTCTCATCACTACTTCCTGCCCTTGCTTTTCTTCTTTGTAAAAATTTTCTCTACAATTAGTATTTTATCTCATGCACCACCTTATCCCATAGCCCCTCTTACACTCAGGGCATGATTTGGCAAAGATGGGTCTTGCTTTTCGATAAAGGGGTTAAGATTCCAGGCCTGGTGGGGCAGAGAGATGGTATAATGTAGGACCCAAGACTTGGCCACTTACTAGCCAACTCAAGCATGCAGGAAGACTTGGAACTTTGATTGTGGTCTCTCAAGAAAAAAGGAGAAAACCCCAACCTCAGAACCTACCAACATCTGGTGGTCACTGAGATACAACCCTCTGTTGCATGGTCTTATTTCCCATGGTCTCTTTTAATTCTAGGAGCCTGCCCTCTTATTTCCACCCTTGACTTAATTTTTTTCCCTTTCTCATTTTTTTCCATCCCTTGTGAATTTCTTTCCTCATTTGTAAAGTGAAAGTAAAACAATGCCAACCACTCATGGCTCTTAGGGGACTCAAATGAATAATTAAGTGAAATGCTTTGTAAACTGTAAAATAAAATGCCTTGCTTGGTAGATGTTGTTATCATTATTATTAGATGGTAAAGAATGTGAGCCAGGTTCTGAAGTCATTTAGGAGGCAGAAGTGGAACTGAATACGGGGAAGTTGCAGTGGTGACTTAAATAGGAAGCATAGACAGATGGACACATTTTTCTGATTGTGGGTAGTGAAAACTCTCCAAGAATAGGACAACCTGACAGACCCCCTACCTCTTCTTCTAGAAACTGTTTCATCCTTTAACAATACCCCTCCTCCCAGATACAGCCTTATTCAGAGCTAACATTTTTGTGTATATGTCCACTAAGCTAAGTGGACATTTGGCAGTTATTTGCTTACTTTCCTCAGTGTCTCCTGCCAAATTGAATTAGTGTAAAAATAAAAATAGCAAGGGCTGAATTATTTGCTTCAGTTTTTCACTCTGAGCAGGTTAACTACTCAAATGGAAGCTAAATACATTTTGTTGCACATATAGGCTGCAACAGGGCAACAATAGGTGTCAGGATTATCTGGCTTCCTTATTATCTTTCAAACAGCAGTCTTGGAGATGGTTAACCTCATTGACTTAACCTTGTCAAAACTGGTTCAGACAAATTTGCAGACTTCTCACAACCCAGACAGTGGCCCTGTGCTTTCATTTTGGTATCCACTTCTAAGCTTCAGTCATGCACTAAAGCATGATAATATTTCCTCTATACCCTGTGTGCTGGCAAAGTGTTTCTTGCTTTATATGCTGCCATGTTGGCTCCTTTGACAATCCCTCTGAGTAGATACTGAAAAAAGTATTAACGGATTGGTAAATTGAAGCTCATAGCTTTGGCTCAAGTTTAGTTGCCTGGTAGGTGAAAGAGCTGGTGTTCCAACACACACGATGAGACTCTAAAACCAGTGCTCCTTTTATTTAACTTAACAATTTCATGACTTTTAGTTTCCCCCAGTACTACATCACTGTTTATGATCTGTGACTCTACCTCATGATTCTTGGACTGACTCAACCCCATAGATATCCATATACATTCTACCTCAACTTGAATCTTTTTATTATTAATATAATTGATTTCTTCCTCTCCAATTTCCCCTTACCCACCATCCTGGCTCTTTACTTTTTACTTGCATATATCAGAAATCTTAGTTATTAGGCCTCTCCCTACTTAGTATAGGCACCTTCAGACACTCCATGTATAGGTTCGTGTGCGTATGTCTGTGTCCTCAACTGGCTGTGCAGTTCTTGTGGGTAGAAAGTGCCTTCTGTCTTATCTATCACCCATACAACTTATTATAATATCAGGCACATAATTTGCACTCAAAGTCAATTTTTTAAAGGCAAAATAACTAAATTAATAAATAAAGGAAGAGGGGAAAACCCTTTCTAACAAAGGGTGGTGCTAAGGGCTGCTTGGCATTGAGTGTGGTTCCACACATGGCCTTCCACTATACATTTTTGCTTGATTACGATGGAAAAAATGTCTTATTTTCCACTGCTTCAACTTTACCTACAATTCTTATTGGCCTCATTAGCCTTGTGGTGGAGCTGCTAATTTTCCATATCAACCTTCGCAAAATGAAGTTTGTGTGAGAATGCACCTTGGGAAAGTATGAATATTATACCTTCTTCCACGTGGAGACATGAATGATCATTGCAATTATCCTTCAGGCCCTGGCGGAAATTGAGGCTGTGTCTATATAGAATCAGGCAAGGTGGAAATTTTCACAATTTGATTTGTATAGTTTCTCTGGGATAACCTTCTTGGGACTGAATTACTTGAATTGTTTGCCATTCATCCATTTCCTCATTCAGTCTACAAATATTTGTTGAGTTCTTATGACATAGTAGGCACTATACCTATAGTGGGATAGAGCAGTGAATAGACAGATATATTATAACTCCAGTTTCAGGGCACTAATATAGTGAATATCTGACTTCCTTGGAGGATTTAGTGACCCATTCTCCTCCTTATATCCTGCTGAGAGTAGAGCAACCTAGGACTCAATTAAGAAGGGAAGACTGTCAGCAAAATTCTGTCTTTTGAGCTGCTGCCTATGGGCAGAAAGCTCTGCACCCCAATAGCAAAGCTTTTTTTTGCCCCATATTTTGCCTTTGAAGCACGCCTTACATGGGGATATTTAACATCCAAAGTATAGCCTTGATGACTTTAAACAAAGAATGATATTTCTGAGCTGAAAGTCACTCTAGCTGGTCCTCCTGGAGTGTGTGTGTATTGAGTGGGTATTTGTGTGTGTGTATATATATATATGTGTGTGTGTGTGTTTGTGTGTCGGGAGGAGGTTAAGTGACTTTCCCAAAGTCACAAGGCTGGTTTGTGATAGAGGTGAAATTAAAACCCAGCGCCCAGTTCCATTTTATTTTTATATTCTGCCTTATGTCAGACCCCTAGTTATTCAATTATACATAATTTTCACCTTAATATGGACTTTTAGGAGCTTCTACGGGCCAAACTCTCAAGGCTTTATATGAATATTTGCCATCTATGTCATACCTGTTATCTTTAATATTCAAGATGTGTCCCTTTTCTACTTTGAAAACATGTGATGCCATTTTATAGATTTTTGTTACCAGTGACTGTTAGGTTTCTAGGCTAGTCCTTGGAGTTCTCACTAAACTTTACAGAATAAATCTGATCCAATTATGTGCCAGGAGATCAACCACTTTCTAATTTCTAAGAGCCTTTTCTTTCTCCAGTTCTTATGTTCTTCCAACTTTATAGGCAAGAGGCAAGGCACTAAAAAAAAATAAACAAAAACTAATATCAAGTAAGCATTACTACATTCTAGATTTCACATTAGCTGCTTCTACACATGTTTACATGCAATCCTTACAAGAACTCTGTGAGCTTCCCTTAGATATTTGTACTTTCTAGATGAGGAAACAGAGGGTCAGAGAATCTAGAGCATGTATGCAAAGCTTTTCTGACTCCTTTACCCATCCCCCCTTACCTTGCCCTACCCCTGTTGCATAAATGCCTCACTATGTTCAGCAACCTGGCAGAGCCAGGCCCAGAATGGGGCTATGAATAAGTAAGGGTATGATTGAATTTTGAGCAAGGTCTGAAAGATTTCTTGACTATAGATAGCTTTAATTTAGCCATTTTTCATCTCCCTTCCAACAGTGTGTATGACTAACCTTGTAAACTAGAATTAAATTATAGGGGTTAGATCAAGTAGTATAAATTGATTCCTTTGTGCCCCATGCAAAAGCAACTAACCATTTCCGTGATTTGTATTCTAGACATGTCTCCTTTTCCTCCTACTCCCAAGGCAGTAAAGTTAGCCTGTTTAGAGGTGCATACATCTCAGGTCTTGTTAGCTTAGGGCTCTAAGAATCACAGACATCTAAGGACATCTAGACAGTCTTACTGAGGCCTCGAAGCCTTGGGTGGTGGGTGTGAAGTGTAGTGTGGTGGATCTCTCTGACCAAACAATAGCTTATAACTGAGACTAGAATCTTCCAGAACAAGGTAAACACGAAGACTGCAGAATGCAGTAGCACTCTAAGACAATATAACTCGACAATGTTATAATTTAAAGACCAGTAAGATTATCAGCATCACTGAAGAGGGGAGGAGTTAAAAATGTAGAATATTAGGCTCCATCCTAGACCTAACACATTGCAAACTCTAGGATTAGGATCCAGGCATATATTTTAACAAGCTCATTAGATGATTCTGATGCACACAGAAGCTGGAGAACCCTGATCTAAAGTATCAACAACCAATGGAACTGTCAACAAAATACTAGCTTCTATGGCTGCCACTGAAAAGGCATTATCTGTGCCACAAGATAGCCTCCAGACTAGCAGAAGAGCTAAGACCAATGCACTCAAAATAACATTAAAATCTGCAACAAAAGGGTGTACAAGCAAAGCTGAGCCACAGGTCTAACTCCCCCGATGAGTCAGTTTGCTAAAAACCTCTAGCTGCAGGGCTAAGGGATTTTAGCATTCACTTCTTTTTTTACAATGTTGAATTATACAAGTTAAAAATAAAAACAGATTTTGCAATTCCATAAAAATAAACAAACAGAAAGGACATAAGCAGTTCTCAAATGTCATATTTCGAAAGGTTGCCTGTAAGTTTGCTATTTGCAAAACTGAACCCTTTTTTTTTTCATTGACAGTACTCACTATACCCTAGAGTTTTAGTTAAACCGTAACATCCCTGGGGTACTAATGGCATCAGTCAGCTGAACTACGCACTTCCCTCTCCCCCGCCTTTGAGATCAAATCATTCAGGAACCCACCTTGGACTCCCCTCTGGCACATGTCTGCCCCAGAAACCCTCTGATGATGATGACTTGATGGCCCAGCACGGTGCAGCAGGAATATCTGAGAGTTAGTGAGAAGCCTCAAGTTTGGAGCAATGCCTGACACTTCTCGGCTCAGGCTAATCCTTTTCTTTCAAGGGCCGCAGTTCACCTACCTCCCAATCTATAGTCACCATCTATTGCTTTGATCAGGAACATCTCTATCCCTGCCTCCTTGTGAGTCAATGAAAATGTTACAGACTTTCCTCTACCTTCTTGTCTTCCTGAGCTCAGCTTTAGGTTTCTTATGTCCACACTGGAGGTGATAATGATGAAGGAAGAATGAGATCCACCAGCAATGAAAGATTTTAGCCTCACTAGGGGAATGGAACTCTCTTGGTTTAGCTTTGTTTCTATATGAAGTGCTGGGTACAGTGTCTGGCACAAAGTAATCTCTCATAAAATTCTAAAAATAGTAGTAGTGATATAGGCAATTGTAATAGTACTATTAATGGTAGCTTTTGTTTGTGTGGTAGAATCAAGTGGCAATCTCTGATGTGTACAACTATTTGCTTTTCACAATGGAAAAACAAACAGGGAGTGATGAGTTCCTCCTATTTCTCCTCTTCTCTCGTTTCTCCTCTAAGGCCCACCGAGAACACAGTTTAATCATAAGGGTGTAAAGGGCAATCCCCAAGTAACCAAAGGACGGCAATGTTTCTATGCTGAAGGAGGAAATAAGGTGTTGCTTCTTGAATCCAGCTCTGGAGCTGAAGACAGCAGTGATACCAGGGAAGGAGGAAAAAGAAAGGGAAAAAGTGGAGAATAATTAAGTATGCTCATTAAATCAAACCGTGAGTGAGTGAGTTTTCACTGTCCTTACCTCCTTTGGAGGTTATGAGGAGGCAGGGATTGTTGTCCTCAGATTCATGCGGAAGATACCAGCTGATCAAGCCAGTTACCCATGGTTGCACAGGTAGTAAGTACAGGGCTACAGTTTGATCCAGGTCTGACTGCCCTAAAGGCTGCATGATTTTCACCATGACCTTCTCTCCTCCTCTTCCGCCTTGCTGCCCTCATCGGGGCTGCTATCTTGGATTGGTAATGGGGCCACTTAAAAAACAGAAACTCAAAAAAGTTAAGGGGATATCATAGATGGAAATTGGATCTATTGTAGCCAAGAGAAGGTGAAAAGTAAAACAAAGAGAAAGGATATGGAAGATACAAATGGTAGATCATTAGTCAGAAATGAAATTTTCTGTGGTCATTCACCTGGGTCAATCTATATATATTATCCATCTCACGGAATAGGAAAATGCAATTGCATCACTGCTCGAATAGCAAGAGCATGAACTCTCTGCAAAACGAAGAGGCACATGATGTACCACAACACAAATGCCCTTCTGCTAGGTCATATGTAAAGCTGTGAACATTTCTCCAAGGGTTTACGGAATCATGGCCAGACATATGTGCTGTCTTATGCGTAACAGCAACCTGCACCTGTCATTGTGAATCAATCCCTATTGAGGGATTGTGTCCTGAATGGTATCACAGAGAAAAAACCTGCCCCTGACAAAATATATTGGACAAAACCAACTTAACAAGATGGCTCCAAAAGTGGATGCTGCTTCCTGTTTACTCACAGCACTGAGGACCTTGCCATAAGATGAAACAATGAAATTTTGCAATCACCCTTGATTTGACCTAGAAATGAAAGACAGGCATTATTCAGTGGGGATCAGAGTCATTGTGTCTACTCATTTTGCACCAAGGACTAATGCATTCAACTTTCTCCCTCAGTAGATATGAGAGAAAGCGCTCATGGCACAGTTCTTTTGTAGCACTCAGAAACAATGTATTTTCAAACTACTTTCAATTTGTGGAGTTAAAATAGATACAGAGGATTACTGTGTACTTTATTTTGACCTTGGCCTACACAAGATGATGTAGAAACAGGAGGAAATGGAAGGGAAAAAATGAGACATATTCCTGTCTGTAGAATAAATGAACAAATGGCTTTCCCAATGCTACTGAAAAATATCAAATTTTCTCAAACAGTTTGAGCTTCCACTTTGAGTAAAGTTATGAGGTGTCTAAATCCAAAACTGTTTTCTCTCTTGCAGGCATAGGAAAGCTGCAGAAACTTGAGATGACATAGATGTACAACAGTGATTTGTTTCACAAAATTTCCTTATCCAGTTTCCCTGTATTTGAAGTCACCAAAACATCATTTTCTGATTTAGACCATAATTGCAATGTACATATGGAGTGAAGGTAAAATGTAAATTGTTTCTTCACCCTGAAGGCATAAATGTACCAATAAGTTGTCATTCCTCAGGAGTTAAGTTTTCTAATAATTGGTACTTGAGTTCAGTGTTTCTAAACAATACTTTTGTTAATTTATATTTATGTAAAATATCCGTACCATAATGTGTTTTATTGAACCAGTTGAAATCCAATTTTTCTAAGCATGATTTCTCTTACATGTTGTTTAATGCCCACTTCTTTTTCTAATATTAATGAAATTAATTAACATTCAGTATTTTCAGAGTTACATATACTTTGCTGTTACTTTTGAAGAATGACTTTCTGGTTGTCAAAATTCGAGGTGCAGACAATGCTTCAGGGCTCAACTATTTTTCCAAAAGAAATCTTTAATTAATCATCAATATTGCTGTGGATGACACTATCACATCCTGATCTTAGGTTTGCTCTCTTTATAATTTCTTACAGCCACACGTCATTACAAGCTATCCTGAAGTATGAAGGTATCCTCATATTTCAGGAAAAACTGCTTGGGTGCTTTTGCAAATCATAAATGGTATCACCTTGGTAGGCATCAAACCCTGGGTGTTTACCATGGTAGACAACAGACTCTTGTATCCAAAGATAGAAAACCAGACAGAAACCAATTTGTCCACACTAGTTTCCAAGCAGGTTTGCTGGGGTAGGGAGGGTACAGGGAGATTTGGCTAAAAATGTGTTCTAGAGAGTGTCATCCTCATTATACAAAACATATTTTCAAATTAGATTCCTTACCACCTCCCGTCAAACATAGCGATAAGACCATGTAAGTGAATTGTTCTTGTTTGTCACTGGTCACAAATGTGGCTCCAAACCTGGAGATGCATGCCACCTGCTACTCAAGTAGCTGAGAGCTTAACGCCTTGCCCAGCTTGGTCATAATTATGGAAGGATGCAGAATGTTAAAGTATTCTTTTTCCTTTGAGAAGAAGTTAACACAAATAGTAACAATTCACAGCACTTCATCTGTTCTTGACAAGCCTTCATAATAGATCAAAAATATACATATTTTCATCAAAAAATTAGAGAATGCAGGATTGGGATGTGTAAGTAAATATGTTAATTCATTTTAAGCTGGTTGCTACATTCAAATAGCACATGCTACTCTAAAGGAAACTGAGCAATAATTTAGCACAGGTTAAATGAAAAATCCTCTTAGGAAAAGGTTATAATAGACCCTCTCTTTTACAACTGTCTTTGAAATACTTACCTTAATGACACATGTTAGTTTTCTTCTCTGAGTCCATGATTTAATTATAAAATGAAATATCCAAGTGACATTCATCTGAATTAAATTTATTTCTATCTGAATTAGGTGTGGCTCTGGCCAAAGGTAGTGGTATAAGAAGAAATAATATTAATAATAACATTAAAAATAATAATAGTGGCCACAATAAAAGCTACCACTTGTTGAGTATCTTATATTATATGCCAAGCACCACAATAAGCAGCTTGTGATATTACATACTGCAACCCACATAACCACCCTGAGAAGAAAGTAAGTATCATTATTCCCATTTTAGACACGGGAAACCTGAGGTTCAGTCACGCAGTTATTAGAAAGAAGAAAGAATCTTTGCTCATGTCTTTTTAACCACATATTTTCTAATAAGGCTCAGATGCCTACGTGCACTACACACTTCATTTCACAAAGAAAACTCAGGAACTCCTTCAGTAGGTATTTGCTATTCGTTTTTATGTGTAATTAAGAAATTATATGCTGCTGATAACCCTGGTAATGTAATACCTAACCTCTCACATTCTTCCTTGATTGCCATGCGAAGGATTTGAAAAGAGATGTTTTAGAATAATTACCCATCAGTAATCATCTCCACACAACACAAATCACATTTGATTCTCCATTAAGACAGACCAGGAGAATGGGAGGTTTTCACTCCAGAAGGCTTTTTTTTGCTGCAATCAGGTTAATTCTATGTTTCCATTCCATTGGTCTTCTGAGTTTAAACATGGGAAATGGAACAAATTCTATATAGGGGATAATAATATCCCCAACCATGGGTTTTGATCCACTGGTGAAAAAGTGTTTAACTATTAGCTTTCCAAGTAGAGAACCATTCCATTCAGAAGTGTCACTTTCCAAGAAGGAGTCATTCAGCAAATAGGCATAGGCATTTTATTACTGCAGGACAGCTGTTTACTTTGATCCATTCTAAAGCTCAGACCTTCACAAACACAATCTGTCACATAAAATAATTCATACAGAAGAACAAAGAAACAAATGTCAAGCCACTGCAGTTAATCGATGTCATTTTGTAATATCTATCAGCAACCCACCAATCTATGGTGATATATCATTTTTTTGATTTATAAAGGCAGTAACCTTTTAAGATGATCGATGTATCAATGATTCCTCTGTGGCCCCACTTGCCAAGATTTAGCTTCCTGTCTTTTCCTTTGTTTAAGTGATACTACAGCTTTATTCAAGCTTCATAATCTTAATCTGGGAGATCTATGATTTTTTACCTGTAATCATCAGGTTTATCAACACCACCACTATCCAACATCCCCCTCCAAAATCTGACTTACACTTATCTTTTTTTTCCATTATGAAGATAGAGAAGCCATCTTTCTGAGAGGAGACTATGTCTCTCCATCTCTCACATAGACAGAATATCTGCCCTTCAAACCTATGGGCCAAGAACTACTTCTTCTTGCTCTTCAATGTCACTATAGATACCCTTTCTCCATATCTGCAGTGGCCCTCCTTTTCCTGTCCTCACAAGAAAGTATCACTTGCATGGATATTGGAGTTTTAAGTCAGATTATTACTTTGCCTAGGGTCATATTAAGTCATTATTTTTTCCTTTTGCATTCTAGCTTGATGGTAACACAAGTGGTTTAGTGGTTACACAAGTGTTTGGCTTATAATTTTCCTTAAATTGTGCAAACACTTTTTCTGTTTGCTTCATCAATTTTATACGTGTGGTGTATTTCATAAAATTTGTAAAGAATACGCAAAAGTGTTTGCGAAAATTTAAAGAATACTATTTAGCAATTGTACATTTGTGTACCTATCACATAAATCAAAAAATAAAATGTTACTTGCACCTGAAACACCTCCTGCATGTCCCTTGTCAATGGGAACTTTCCCTCCCCTTAAAGGTAACTGATCCCCTGACATTTGTGATAATCATTTTCTTTAAGCCTTATCTTTCACTATGAAATAAATGCCCTTGTCCATGTTAAATAATTTTAAACATTCAAATCACATAGGGGAAGTTTTATAGAACCAAGTTCATATCACAGATATTTATGGTATATAGATAATGTGCCAGACATTAAATTAGGAGTTAGGGGCCAGTCGTGGTATCTCACATCTGCAATCCCAGCACTTTGGGAAGCTGAGGCTGGAGGATTGCTTGAGGCCAGGAGTTTGAGACCAGCCTGAGCAACATAGCAAGACCTCATTTCTACAAAAAATAAAAAATGTAGCCAGGCATGGTGGTGTGCACCTGTAGTCCCAGACACTCCGGAGGCTGAAGTGGGAGGATTGCTTGAGCCCTGGAATTCGAGGCTACAGTGAGCTATGATTGTACCACTGTACTCCAGCCTGGGCAGCAGAGTAAGACCCTTCCTCTTAAGAAAAAAATTTAGCCAGGGGAGTAAAAATTAGTAAGACATAATCACAACCTCCAAGAAACTCACAGGGCAATTTTACTGAAGCTCATGGTAGCAATGTTTGGTTCATCATAACTACAGTTTAATTTACCCAAGGGGAATTGGAACCAAAGAAAAAAAAGACATGGCAAGATTTTTCCTTGCTTTGTCTCAAGCCAACACGTGGGCTGGCCACCGTGTAACTGGGAAAAGAGAATGGTCAAGTCTCTCCCTGGAAAATAAAGTGGGTGGGCAGGAGAGGAACTGCCTCATGTGAGAATCTGAGTATATTATCTATCTCTGGCACCATAAATGAGGCATTCCCCCCTCATTTTGAAGACAAGAGGAAAGATAGATTCATGATATGTAAGGAAAGAAAATTTTGGAATGAAACTTTTTTATTGATTGTCTAAGGGCTAAACAGGTATTTCATCCTTCACATTCCATATGTGGAAAATAAAGATAATGGCCCACCCAGAGAATTCACTGGGTTGGTGTTTGTGGAGCATTTGGCACAATGCCTGGCACCCAGGAGTCCTTAACAAGTGCTAGCTCAGCCTCTTAAGAGGTGTCAGTTCCATCATTTGGGCCAATCTTGAATCAAGAAGAAGAAAATCAGGCTAAAGAGAACAATTGATAGGTCAATGGCAGGACATTGTGCTAAGAAAGGGCAGCACTCGGGCTCCTATAACTTGCTATATGTTGAAAGAACAATTATAATATTTAATTCATGATAAAAACAATTTATGTACAAACTGAAGAGTGAAAAGTGATGAATGGTAAATTATCATTTCAGTTAAAGACAGGAAAAGTCTTCTCAAGACCTCTCTACCTCTTTCCTTAAAGTCCAACCTCAGACACTGTCCCCAAATCCAACAGCCCTCATTACTGTACCACTATGTTAAACCCATTTACTTTTTGTACTGTGGTACTGGATTGATATTTATCTCCTTTATTATTTCTTTTTTAATTTGTAAAACAAAATTTATTTTTAAATTTTCTTTCATAGATATTAAAATTTTAGTATAACAGATAAAAATTAAGATTTGTGGTTGGACACAGCTGGGTTCAAATCCTGCATTCGTTGCTTACTAACTGTGATATGTGCAAACTCCCTACATTCTCTAAAAGGGGTATAATAATAATGCCCACTTCATAGATATGTTGGGAGAATTAAATGTAATAATTTATGTATTAATAAAAAATGGTGGTTTTGCTATTATCTCCCCAATTTGGTTCTAAGCACCTTGCCTGCATAGACATGTGACATTCTTGTTCAGCCATTCTCAGAGCTGAGCAGAATTTGCAGATAGAACCCACTCAATGGATGTTTGTGGATTGATTGCTGCGATAGTGCATTAATCCTATGCTCAGGCCCACAGTACTGCTGCTTTCTAATCTGAAACTCCCTAATTTAGAGAGTCAGCTACAAGCATGTCGTAACAATACACAGATGGGGGAAGTGGGCAGGGGACTTAGAGAAAATGCTTATGTGTTCTAGTGATTACAAAGCAAAACCATGCTACTTATTAAATAAACATGTCTAGTTGACGAAATGGCCAGCCCTGACTTTGACAAAAATGATCGATGAAACTCATCTCCTGTAGAAAAAAAATGCCCCAATGAAAGGCAAAGCCTAATCCTAACATTGTTTAGCTGACTGAATTCTTTGTGTCTGTAATGGTTCTGTCAATTAAAAATGTTTTGGCTAAAGCATCTACATTGTTCCTCAGCAATGTGATCTGTCAACCCACACAGCAGGAATCCTGAGCCTAAAGATTCTTGTAAAAGAAGAGGGTGTGGCACGATGGCTGGCCGATTGGATTTTAATGGTGACAATGCAATGAAAAAACAAAATAATAATAACAATAATATTAAGTGTTTGGGGATTTTGTGTTATAGAAAACTCTGTGAATTATAACAAATAGGATCTATAGGGTAATGTCACTTCTGGGCCGAGCTTTGGCTTTTTTTTTTTTTTTTTAAGAGACAGGGTCTCACTCTGTTGCCCAGACTGGAGTGGCACAATCATACCTCACTGCAGCCTCCAACTCCTGAGCTCAAGTGAGCCTTCCGCCTCTGCCTGAGACTTCCAAGTACCTGGTACTACAGATGGGTGCCACCATGCCTGGCTAATTTTTTTTGTATCAATTTTTTAGAGATGGGGGTCTCTCTACATGGCCCAGGCTGATCTCAAACTCCTAGGGTCACACTGTCCTCCCACCTCAGCCTTTCAAGTAGCTGGGATTACAGGTGTGAGCCACTGTGCCTGGTGCTTTGGCTATTGTACAAGTCAAATCACTATTGTGGGAAAGAATCACAGGTTTGGGGTGCTTTAGTGTTTGTGATCCCATTACCTTGGAGCTGGGGTCTAGTAATTTTCATCGAGTAACCCATTGTAAATCTTATCTCATCATCTTTCAGTTGGAATTTGCTACCATTTGTTGGAATGGAAATTGCTCTTCTTATTGCATGGGAGTATAAGGTACATCTATCAAGAAGAATGATGTTCTTTGGTAAATAATTCTAAACTTCCTAGTCCCATATGTTTTCTTATTTCTAAGTGGTTCCCTTGGGAAGTTATGCAAATATTTCAATTTTATTGCCATTGCCCATAAAATGTTTAAAACCCCTAGGGATATGCAACTGTTGTAACTGAAATAACATGGTCTTTGACTTTGACATCAGAAGGACATGAGATCAGATCTGCCTCTGCCACATCCTAGCAAAATGGTCTACAAAAATCACAGAGTCTCATTGACAAGTACACAAGATGAGCTTTTGAGAGAATTTCCTAGAATGATGTTTGGAAAATATGATGATTAGAACATACCAGTTATTCAATAAATGTCAGTTTTTCCTTAGTCTGGAATTGATTTTGGATTAAATTTACCAGCCCCATTGGGAAAGTCAGTTTCATTTTATTCCAATCACAAACTTGCTTTTGGTATGAAATATAATCACCCACCTCTGGCTCTAAACTTTTTTAATAGGTTTGGTTCCTTGTGACTGTTAGATTTCACAGGAAAATCAAATTCACTCTCAGTAGATAAATATTAATAAAAAACAAAGATATTTGATTAAAAATGTGCCTGGCCCAGCACAGCTTCAGTCATGTAGTAGGACCTCAATGAATGTTTGCGGAAAGACTAGGTCTTAGGTGAGAATTCCACTCTGAAAGATGAAATTTTCAAAGATGTTAAATGTTGGCAGCTCACTAAATATGTGCATAGTTCTCTGTAAGTACAATATGCATGTATATAGTAAAGTTCTGGGGTAAACATTTTTTTAAGTCACTTAAGCTTTTAGTCATGCTTTGTTTATAAAATCTTTTCTGTAGTTCAAGACAGTCTTAGACCCTCAGTCTGAAGGAAACCTCCACAACAGAACGAAGCATAAAATATGAGGCTCTAAAAATGCTATCAGGGAAATTACAGGTCCTTAATAGTAAAGTACAAAAGCTATATTATTAATTCAACTCTTGCTATTAAACTAGTAATACTTACATATACCTCTCACCTATATTACATATTTTGGCCTCTGTAATAAAAGATAGGTTACAAAGCATTTGTATTCTGATTTTACAGAAATGGAAACAGATTTAGTGAAGGCAGAATCCCTATGTTATAAAACGAGAATGGTGGACCTGGGGGTCCTTCCTCTAAATTCTCTATTTCCACTTGGCAATCATCTTATATTCTATTTGATCAAGGAGTGTTCCCACCAATGAAAGGGGACACTTACATTGTTTGGTGGTAATATTTTTTCTATTTTGTTGGTTTATTTTCCTTAATGGTAAGTGATGACAATCATCTCAATATTCAAAGCTAGTTTAATGTATAGACACAATGAGAATTCATTTTCATTGTGATTTCCAGAGGCCAGGAAAGCTGTTTACTCTTCCCTGGGCTCAGGTTTTCTGTTCAGTAATATCTAAAACCACTGCTTTAGGTCAGGTTTCCTAGAAGCAGAGACAGAGATGTGGCTTTTCTGCAAGGGATTTATTGAGGGAGAACCCTCTTAGAGCATGGGAGGAGCAGGAGAGGGCAAGGGAAGAAGCTGGACAAGGAGGTGGTTCAGCTGAAGTCCAGCTTCAGTTTGATCTCACAAGGGGTTCTAGAGTGTGATTGGGACCACAGAGTTATCCCTTCTTGAGTCAAAGGGGGCAGATTTGATACATCTGCATTAGTCAGTCATTGGCTGGGGCCACCTCTTGGATGGGACAGGATAGTCTCCCAAGCAAGGTGGCTCCTGTCCACTGAAGCCAGTTTTCTGGAGAAAGAGGTAGTTGAGAGCCATTAATAGCCAACATTCACAGCAACCACAACACCCAACAACCACCTACCAGGTAAAGGGTATCAGGGTGGAATAGTAACAATGTCCACTACAACTTCTTGAGTAGGATGAACTACTTTAGAATACCCAAACCTTTTAAATAGTAAATCTAATTCTTACTAAGATGTGAAAAATTGATATCAGGTCCCTGGAAGAACTATGATTTCCATCAGTTTAGGGAGAAAGGACAGAATCACACAAGAAGAGGCCACTGTGGGACACAAAAAAGATTTTAATGATTTTATATGTAGTGCAGAAAATTTGCGTTATTTGAAGGAAGTATGTGGAGGAATTGTAGAGTGTTTTGAACTATAGGAAAGATGGTAGATAAAGGCCTGACTGAAAAGTGATTAACTTAAAAATACTCACACCAGAAATCACCTCATCAGAATATGTGCCACTCTCTTAATACAGCTATGTAGTATCCAGTGATAAGCATGCAGATAGCATCATTCTGTCTTCGCTCTGAGAACTCCAGTGGAGGGTTCCATGCCTGATAATACTGTGTTCTGGGGCCCTGGGCCTGTTATGGATTATCTTTGACTTGGAAAGATCTTATGAAAGTCTTCAAGTACAAACATTGAGTACTTGAGAATAAGTATCTGAGGTGGGGCATCGTGGTTCACGCCTGTAATCCTAACACTTTGGGAGGCCAAGGTGGGAGGAATGCTTGCAGCCAAGAGGTTGAGACCAGCTTGGGCAATAGCAAGACCCTGTTCCTACAATAAAAATAAAAATAAAAATAAATTAGCTGGGCATGGTGGTATGTACCTGTAGTCCCAGCAACTCAGGAGGCTGAGGCAGGAGGATCCCTTGAGCCCAGGAGTTGGAGGCTGTAGTGAGCTATGATTATGTCACTGCACTGTAGCCTGGGCAACAGAACAAGACTGTGTCCCACCATGCCCATCCCCCCCTCAAAAAGTGAGGATCTCCGTGTGCATCGGGGCAGGAATACTTCTTCTAGTCTGGAGTTCTGGGTGCTCCTAGATTCCCATAGAGAAGATCAGAGTTTCCACCATTGGCCTATGAGGAAGGAAGACTGAGCTCTGGAACCATAAGGCACCGTTCATTCCGGCATTCTCTATGGAGGCCACTTGTGTCGTCAGCAGAGTGCAGCAGAGTGACTGGAAAAGGCTAAGAACACATGGAGAATTTGGGTGATGTCTCTGTGGCTGTTTTGCTCACAGAAGCTCTCCAGGGGAAGGTACTATGTCTCAATGATTCTGACTCCCGCCCAAGGTGTAGTACTGATGGCTGTGTGGATACTGCCCCATCTCCTTTTCTCCTGGACCCACAACTAGATGTCATTTCCCAGCCTCCCTTACAGTTAATGAGATCACACACATTATTTGTCTCTTGCTATGCTGTAAATTACCCAAACCTAAGGAGCTTAAATTACCAGAGTTATTATCACACACAGAGGCACAGGAATCCAAGAATGGCTTTGCTGCATGGTTCTGGCTGAGGGTCTCTCATGAGGTTGCAGTCAAGCTATCAGCTGGGGTTGCAGTCATCTTGAGGCTTGTATGGTGTTGGAGAATCTGCTTCCAAGCTCAGTCACACAGTGGTTGTTTGTTCATTGCTAGAGCGGACTTCACAAGGGTGTGAACACAAGGAAGCAAGGATCATTGGGTATCTTGGCACTCACTGTGTTCTGGACAATGGAATACAGGTGAAAGTGATCTATGCTATTCCTAAACCAGGCACACAGAAAACGCCCTCAACAATCTTCCATGTTCTCTCTCTTTCCTAATTATTGAATTAAATTGTGATGTCTTCAAGGACTTACAGAGGAATGGAACCAAAAGGTAGTAGGAACCTGAATCCCTGATTGACTGCATAGAGCACAGTGTCTGTGACGCAATGGAGAAACAAAGCATTATTGTGTAACACCAAAGAGACCCCTCCCTCCTTCCTTCTCTTCCTTCCTTCCTTCCTTTCGTCCTGTTTCTTTTACAAGAATTCTCATCCCCTAATATGTTGGTATGCATGTGCATATGTATTTCTTTTCAGAATTATGCATTTTGGCTTCTCATAGCTTTATTAATATGTACTCATTAATATAGCTGGCTTGTGTGCTTTTTTTCTCTATTGTGTTAGTCTTGGCTGGTCCTTTAATAATTAAACTTTTGGAGGTGTGGAATTCTGTATTCTATTTTGTCTCTAGCTCCCTATAGCAACCAGGTTAATATCCTGCACCTAGAACAACTACTATCCACAGGTTAACTATATGCAACCTTATTTCAACACAAGGGGAAGAGATGTCCCATGGTATTTTAGAAAAAAAAAAATCTCATTTCAGTTTGGAACCAAAGAAAAGGACAATGCAAGTCTTAAAAGCTTGACTCTATAGAAAAAGAGTCAAATTTTCAGATCTATATACAATAAAGCTATCTTCTTAAAAATAAATGCATAATTATATGCAATTGATGAAGTTATGTAAAAGTATTGGTAACCCAAATATCTCTGTAGAAAGGAGCGCTGCACTGACCGTTTTATTTATTCAAGTCAAATTGAAATTTTATTGAGCACAAACTATAATTAGTAAATATCTCTAATTTTATCTGTTACATAAAATCATATTGTTCTGTATTTAAAATTTTATCTATTAAAATCTATACACCCGGGCATCAAGAGTTTTATTTTATCAAAACCGTTTATGTCATAACCTTTCAATGTATTAGCAGTTAGCTGCATTGACATTATCCCTACCCCTCAACTCCTGGAATGAAAGCAGAGGGCTTTTCTCATTTTCTGTATGAAAGGCTTTCAGCTTTTCAGGCTAAGGGCATAAATGAAGTGTGGTAACAAGAGAAATATTAACATCATTTAAAATCAGAGATACTTTCCCTTTGAAAGGTTATCCTGATTTCAAAGTTTTGCAAGTAATTAAGAGTACAAACATGCTTGGGGCTCCATGAACTGTGGTTCCAGTTTTTATCACCCACTTTCTGGAAGAAAGATGAAGTCAGCCATGGGTACATAAAATTCCTGACATATTAACTCTTGGGGAGACTTAGACTAAAGTGGGACCTGCTGTTCCATTTGGGTTGCGGTAAGAAAAATTGTAGCCTGTTTTTAAGTAGCATCAAAAACATGGTAAAAAGAGAAAATGGTATTAGCCTTATTCTGGGGCTCAGATAGACCAAGAGTTCATGTCTTTTGATAGAATTCACTTTTATTTTCTATTCGAATACCAAATGCAATTAAAATGAAGTGTGTATAGATGCCACTTTCTGTTGGGTCTTATAATTGGAAGCTCTGGATGTGATACCCCTTCAAGTGCCAAACCCTGAACAACAATCCTATCTGTGAGACACATTAGTTTACCCATATCAATTAACCAATGCCATAATTTCTTCTCAACCCTGATTACTCTGAACATAGATAATGAGTTCTCCTTGCAATTTTTGTTCATTTCCTCCTTGCTCTATAGAAAACTATCGATTTCTATTTTCTTGTTGATTTTATCCTTCATTTGATTTGCCTGTAAGCGAAACTTTTTCTGATTGTAACACAGCAAAATTCTAGGGAAAAGAAGGGTTGGGGCCACTTAAATTTATAATGTTTTGGTGGTCCATTCTTTGAATTAACTATGGTGAATAGTATAGTGAAATAGCGAACCCCGCCCCATCCTCCCCAGCCCTTATCGTTACGCACACTCAGAGACCACCTATATTTCAATCAACACAGAATTGAGGTTTGGAAAATAGAATTTACTGATGATGGGAAAATCAGGTTTGCTACTGCAAATTAAAACAAACCTAAAACCACAAAGCAACTCCCCACATATACTTGCATACACACACATAGAATACATTCTTCAAAGGGATGTATAAGTGAGATTATTTTTTTATTCCATGAGCATTTTCACATGAGGCAGGGTGGTTCAGGGTGAGAAGAGACCTGTGCTAGCCAGGAGTTACAGCAAGGAAGATATGACTGTAGCTGGGACGAGGCACCCAGCCTGTGAGCTTCAGTCTCTTGGTCTATCCTGGTACTAAATAATGTGACTCATTGTAGATTTGTAGAGTAACAACTCCAGTAGATTATGCCTCCTTCTATGATCTCAGTGTTTGCATTCCCCCAAAATTCATATGCTGACACTGAGTCTTCTGACATCTTGATCTCAGACTTCCAGCCTCCGGAACTGTGAGAAATAAATGTTTGTTGTTTTAAGCCACCTAGTCTATAATATTTTGTTATAGCATCCTAAATTTAAACACCGCCCTGTGTCCACCACCTTTTATGATGGACTCTGCCATTCCTCCTATCAACAAGTGAAGTCTATTTCCCTACCCCTTGAATCTGGTCTGGCCTCAGGACTTGCTGTGACTAACAGAAGGAGGTAGAAGTGCTGCTGTACAACTGCCAAGGTTAGGCATTTGGAGGCTTACAGCTTATATTTTTGCCCCCTGGGAACCACTTCTTGAGAACCTCATAGTGAGGAAGCAGCCCAGGATGCAAGACCATGTGGAGAGAGATTCCCAAGTGCTCCATGTCCCAGCCAAGCCAATGCCAAGCCCACTCACCGGGTAAATGCCACTGGACATGTTAGCCCAGGTGAGACCCAGAAGAGTCACAGAGGGAGCCCACAGAAGTATGAGAAATATCATTGTGTGTCTTTCTTGAACTTTTTATTCTGAAATATTTTAGATTTACCTAAAAATTGCTAAAGTAGTATAGAAAGTTTCCATTAACCTCTTACTGAGCTCTTATGGCATCATGACACACAACCATATTACAATGATGAGAACCAGGAAATTAATATTGGTAAAATACCATTAACTAAAGACCTTACCCAAATCTCACCAGTGTCTTCACTAGCATCTTTTTTTTCTGTTCCAGGATCCAATCAGGATGCCATTGCATTTAGTTTTGGTTTGCTTAGTCTTCTCCAATCTGTGACAGTTTCTCAATCTTTCCTTGTTTTCCATGACTTCAATGCTTTTGAAGAATACCAGTCATTCATAAACTGTCCCTCAATTTGGGTTTGACTGAGGTTTTGCATTTTAGGAATGATATGGTGTCTTTTCCAGGGCATTGTGTCAGGGAGTCCATTGTGTTAAGTTGGTTTATTGCTAATGCTGATCTCCTTGATCAGGAGGCCAGGGTGGTTTCTTCCTTATTTTTCCATTTTGAAGCTACTGTATTTCTCTTTGTCATAAATAAGTATCTTGGGAGAGATATGTTAGACTATAAAAATGACCATTTTAAGCTACTAAGTCTTGGAGTGATGTGTAACTGACTTACCGATATAGAGATAGGTAGATAGATAGATTGATTGACACATAGATAACACAAGGAATAGGTCAGGCTGACAACTTCTGCCAGGGAGGTTAAACAATGTACTACAGGGAATGGAAGACAGAGAAGGGCCCGTGTAGTTAGGGTATCTGTGACAGTTTTAGTGACATATTTGTGGGTGAAGAGTTTAGTGACATTCTGGTACAGCGATGCGTTATCTGAGAACTAGAGAAGAGAGGAAAGAGTGTTGTGTGTTTTTTTTTTTTAAAGAAATGAGGGCTTAATGTGGGTTTTGACTTAACACTTGCGTGAGGAATAGAAATATTTTAAAATTATTTTTGTTGATTTGACTACAATGCAATCCCAAGATTGGGACATGTAGAGTCACAGGATTTCTTAGATTTTCAGACATGAGTTTTTTTGTGTTTTGTTTTTCTTGATGGGTAGCTATAGGGTGCTAAGGCAGTGGGCAGAACCAGATATTCTTTAAACAAGGTAAACAACTGAAGTTGCCATCCCTCTATTTGTGTAAGGTAAATCCCATCCCCCTATTTGTGTCAGATAAATGGTAGTCTACTTATTAGAAAGAATTCTGCCATCCAGAGATAAAAAGTGAGACAGGAGTATAAGTCAAAATGTCCTTTCTCAAAAAGAAGGGGGCTGATCTTCCTGTTGGATCTGTAATCAGGCTTATATGAGAAGAACCTGAACATGACATGGAACCTAAACAACCCTAACTGCAACTGAGAGAAAGAATGAATAGGCATCTAGGAAGTTGCAGAGTAGAACCATAGTTTGTTTTTTTAAAAACATTTTAAATACAATTATTAATTATTTAGTTACCTGGCATTGGTGATATAGGAGAAGGCTAGATAGACAAAGTCTATCGTGGAGTTTATATTCTAGTGCAAGAGAGTGACAATACACACATACATTATTTAGTATATATTGTGGATGGTTCTACGTAGTTGCAAAGATAAATTAAGCTGAGCAGAAGGAAGGCAATGAGAGGGCAGGGCAGTTGCCATTGCAGGAAGAGTAGTCAGAGAGGGCCTGCTGAGCATGTGGCACTGAGTCCGTAGGGGTGGAAGGCCATGGGGCCAGACCATGGGGGCCAAGCTGGAGAGTGACCCCCCCAGGCAGATGGAACCCTGGGAGAAGGAGCCCAAAGGCACATAATACGGCAACAAGTAGAGGTGCAAGGCAGGTAATGTATGTCGAGGGAGACTTTTTGAAGTAGTCTTAGAGATGCTACTTTTGATAGTCCCTGGGAAAGCCCCGTTCTTTGCAGATCACAGTTTTAGAACCTCTTGATTAGTGCTTCTCCCGTTCCTTTGAATATTGCCCTGCCCCACAAGCCTGGAAGTGGATATATCAAGAGCCTTCAGCTATGGCCAATGGGGTGATGCACATTAAACAGCTGGGCAGGCTAGGCAAATCCACGTCCTTCCCAGCATGTGCACAGAGTTAACTGGAGATTCTGTGTGTCCCTCCCCTGATTATCTTCTGCTCAGGCTCACTTTGGCCAGAGGCCTGACAATGACCCAGCACAGCCAGACACAATGTCCAATGTCTGGTTGTCCCAACAGATGTTGAGCTAGGCCTTTTTTAAAAGAAATGTGTAGGCTTAGAAATGTAGGCACAAAATTGTGTGTTATGTATATGTTACCACAATAAAAATGAGAAAGAAATGCAGACACTATTGATCAGTGGCATGGCATAACTTACCTAGCTTAATAAAATGATTTTGACATCATCCCATAAAACTATACAATTATTCCTTGACATGAAAATAATTTCCAAAGCTCTCTGTGCCATATGTGTTTGAGAAGTGGTGCCCAAGAAATAAGCAAGTAGAGATGTGGGGTGGCTTTTACCAGTCCCTGACTGTGGTTTGGTTACTTAATTTACAATGATCTCAAATAATATTTTAGAATGGCTGTCACTAGGAATTAGATCTTTGATAATAAATACCATCACTAGATATCTCCTTAGGTTTTGTCAAAAGCATTTTGTTGTCAATATGAGGTCTTTAAGGACCCAACTGTATTTTTAAAATATGCTAGAACAGTCATAAGTTACCTTCCTCTTTAGGTTTCCGAAGTGGAGAACTATTACTGCATTTGTGTTTCTGGAAAGTGTGCATAAAAGGCATAAATCATCACAAATCATTCAAGAGGGTGTCAAGAGCTTTCCAGTCGTTAATGTAAAAAGGAGATGGAACTTAGCCAAATAAGGGAGAACTTTCTGACAGATTTGTCTAAAGAGAAAACAAAAGGAAAACAAATTTAATAAATTTTCTGTTACTAGAGAGATTTTAGGCATAAAAATTTTTAAAAAACAAGAGCTATGTTAGCCTCTACAATGTAAACTATACTAAAGTTCCCCCACAGTGGGACATTCAGTTCCCTTTTTTCAGCCCCTTTTGTCAACTGCCAATTGCCCAGAAGACCATTAAAAATACTCGTTGATCAAGCAAAGCTATGATTATTAGATTTATTGTAGTGAAGTTGAATACCTCCTTCATGGCTCTTAGTGATGTCTCAGTAGGGGGAATTAGAGGGAGAATTCGTACAGGGTTTTAGGATTGGGGCGGTTGATCTTAAGGTGGGTTTTGGAAGGTGGGAGACTGTTCGAAACTGGGCAGAGTTTATGGCATAATAGCTTTGAATTGCTGAGCAAAACTGGTGAGAATCTTGAGGAGAGTCTTGGTAAACACGCTGTTAGACATAATATTTGAGTGATTTCAGTTGCCTGCAGTCTTATCTTCCTGAAAGAAGAATTTTCTGAAGCAAGTAGCTATGTCATTTTGCTTGTTTTCAGTACTGTTTAACATAGAGAGGGAAAAATATCCTTGGCCTCAGTATTGTTTAACCAAGAGACAGGAAATTATGTTGATTTCGGTTCTCATTTCCTACCCTGCAATTCTGTATTTCTTTTCTTTGGTTTGGCAACATTTTTAGGAAAGTGATAATAATGACCAATCTCCCTTTTGGCTTTCAAAATCATCTGTTGGTTACTGACCAGTAGTTAATATACAGAATTAAAAATTTTTTCCCTTACTTTGTATTTGAATTTGTACATTGTATAGTGACCACAGACATTTGTTCATTTAATTAATATGTTTTGAGAGCACATTATATGTCATCTGAAGGGTTAGAAAAAATAACCAAAAGAAATTTTGTGCCCAAGAGTCAGAAGGAAAATACATTTACTATAAGATCCTAAAGTCTCTAGTACTCAGTTAACAAATGGCTTTCACAGAGCTGAGTGAGGATGTTTTGTTTGATTGTTTATTTGCTTATTTTTAAAGTGAGGCTGATTGGATAATTGAGAATCACAGAGGTGACTACTAGGTGCTCTGGGTCATCCTGACTCCTGTTATGCTCAGTTTCAGCTCCAATATATAAAAAGCTCAGAAGTCATCACTCCTGTCCTTAGAATAAGAAAAAGACAAAGAAACGATTAACAAAAATCAAAGCATTTTCTTGGAACCATCAGAGAATTTTGGTCCCAGGGAATACCACTTCACCAACTCTGGAGAGACAGGCAAATCCAGAGAGTTACAGCCAAAGTCTATTTATTTGTAACAGAGGTGGCTGGAACCATAAACTGGTGGGAAGACTTACATCGGAATGTTGATGAACTGCTGAAAGCTGAGTGTGGATTAGTGTGGGAATGAAAAATTCCTGGCTGCTGTAATCTTGGAGCAGACCCTACATTTTCATGGGTTTTACCTGCCAAAATCCCACAAGTTATCATGGTAAAGATTTGAGAAAGACCCCCTCATGGTATGGCACAGGAGGTGGGAAAAGTAAACCTTGTGAAATATACCCAGTGCAGTCTGCATCAAAAGGCCTACTCTCCAGGAAAACAGACACTTTGTTAGAGCCTTTTCCCAGCTAGAAGGAGAGCATTTCTTCCTCTCCAGTCTACTCTGGCCTTCCTGTCTCACCCACAGAGGAATAAAAAAGATAAGAAGAAATATTTGTGAAGGTCGCAGTCCAGGGACAGAGGTCCACTAAAAGACTGAAACTTAATCACAAAATTGTAGAATGTGTCCCCTACACCACACCATACAGTGACACTAACAGCACTCCAGTACAATAACAGTGGATTATAGCAGACACGCTGCAAGATGCAGACTCTCTCTGAGGAGGAGACCTGACAAAAGCCTGAAGTCAACAGAAGTGATGAAAGCAACATAGCTGCAGCAAGCATTAAACACCGCACAACTCCTACTCAGATTAACATAAAATCTCCCACGAAAGGCCTATTTACTAGCTTCCATTACCCGATACATCATACTTTCAATAAAAATTTATAAGGCATGCTAAAAATTAGGTTTTTGTGTGTATGTCTATATATATACATATATATGCATATGTGTATACATATATAGACACACATGTATGTTTTCGTGTGTGTTTGTGTGTGTGTGTGTATATATATACATGAAAACACAAAGCAAGCATCTAAACCAGAGTCAGATATGATAGGGAATTAAAATGACTATGCTTAGTATATTAAGAGCTCTAATGAAAAAATAGACAATATGAAAAAACAAAAAAATATGAACAATGTAAGCAGAGAAGAAAACTCTAAGAATCTAAAGGAAAATGATAGAACTCAAAAACACTGTAACAGAATGCCTCTGATAGCCTAATCGGTAGACTTGGCACAGCTGAGGTAAGAACCAATGACCTTGAAGGTAGGTCAACGGAAACTTCCAAAACAGAAAAACAAAGAGAAAAGAGAATTAAGTAAAAAACAATAACCAAGGACTGTGGGAGAATCTCAAAAGATATAATATATATGTAACACAATACCAGAAGAATAAGAAAGAATGGAGCAGAATAACAATGGCTAAAAACTTTGCAAAATAGGTGCATATTTTAAACCACAGATTCAGGAAGCTCAGAGAACAGCAAACAGGATAAATCTAAAAAAAAACCAAACCAAAAACCCTATATCTAGAAATATCATATTCAAATTGTAGAAACCAAAAGCTAAGAAAAAAATCTTAAGGTAAGCCAGAGGGGAACAAAACATCTTACGTACAGAGAAGCAAGGATAAGCATTACGTGGGACTTCTCCTTAGAAACCATACAATCAAGAAAAGAGTGAAATGAAATATTTAAAGGATTAAAAAACAACACCACCACCAGCCTCGAACTTGTACCCAATGAAATTATCCTTCAAAAGTGAGGGAGAAATACAGACTTTCTTAGACAAACAAATATTGAGGTAATTTGTCAACATAAACCTATCTTGCAAGAAATATTAAAAGAAATTCTTCAGAAAGAAGGCAAATGATATAGGTCAGAACCTTAAATCTACATAAAGAATGGAAAAGCAATAGAGAAGGAATAAATTAGGTAAAATAAAGTCTTTTTATTTTTTATTCTTAGTTGATCTAACAGAAAACTGTCCTACATAATAATGGCAACTATATATTGGATGATTATAACTATGGGTAAGTAAAATGAATGAAAGCAATGTTTTAAGGGACAGGAAAGAGGAATTGGATATACTCTTCTATAACGTATCTGAACTACCCATGAAACAACTAGGAATAGAAATGTACTTTCTCAACTTAATAAAGAACATCTACAAAAAAAAAATCTACAATTAACATCAGACTTAATGGTGAGAAACTGAATTCTTTTTTCTAATATTAGGAAGAAGGCAAATATTTCCTATCTTATCACTTCTATTCAACACTGTACTGAAATTTCCAGCTAGTGCAATATGACAAGAAATAAAATATAAGGTATATAAGCCAAGAAAGAAAAAATAAAATTGTATTTGTTTTCAAGCTTACAAATTACAAAGCTAATATACAAAAGTCAAATGCTTTACTATATATCATTGATAAATAATTACAATTTAAAATTTCAAAAAATACCTTTAAGTAACACTGAAAAAAATACTTAGGTATAAATCTAAAAGATGTACAGAATCTATATGCAGAAAACTACAAAACTATGGTGAATGAAACCAAAGAAGACCTAAATGAATGAAGAGACATTTTATGTTCATGGATTAGAAGACTCCATATTACTAAGATGTCAATTCTTCCCAACTTAATCTATAGATTCAACAAACACCTAATCAAAAGATATTTTGTAGTTATCAGTAAACTGATTCTAAAGTTTATATGAAAAGGCAAATTCCAATAATAGCCAATACAATACTGGAAAAGAGAAATTAAGTTGAAATACTCACAATATCTGATTTTATTTTAAGAAATATAAAGCTACAATAATCAGGACTGGCAGCAAGATAGTGGCAAAGAATGGATACATAGAGCAAAGGAACAGAATAAAATGGCCCAAAAGTAGATTCTCAAATATAATCAACTGATCTTTGACAAAAGAGCAAGCAATTTGATGGAGAAAAGATAATTTTCAACAAATGATGCTGGAACAACTGGACACCCATATGCAAAAAATGAACCTAGACACCGTGCAGCTTTTACAAAAATTAACTCAAATTAGATCACATACTAGAATTTGTATGGGAAAAAAGGAACCCAGAATAACAAACATAGTCATGAGAAAGAAGAATAAAGTTGTAAGTCTCAAAATTTCTAATTTCAAAATTTACCAGAAAACAAAAGTAATCAAGACGGTGAGGTGTTGGCATAAGGATAGACATAGACTAATTGAGTTGAGAGTCCAGAAATAAATTGATATACCTATAGTCACCTGAGTTGTGGCAAGGGTACCAAGACCATTCAATGGAAAAAATAATCTTTTCAACAAATAATTGTGGAACAACTGGATATCTATATGCAAAAGAATGAAGATGGACCCCTACTTCACACCTACACAAAAATTAATGGATCAAAGACCCTAAGTTAACACTGTAAAACTCTTAGAAGAAAATATAGGGATAATCTTCATGACCATGCATATGGCAATGATTTCTTAGGTATGAAGTCCAAAGCATAAGCAAGAATGGAAAAAGAATAAACAAATTGAATTTCATTAAATTTAAAAACCTTGTTTTTAAAAGGCAGTATCAAGAAAGTAAAAAAAAGCTGGGCACAGTGGTTCACACCCAACACTTTGCGAAGCCGAGGTGGGAGGATTGATTGAGGCTAGGAGTTCAAGACCAGCCTTGACAACATAATAAGACCTCATCTCTATAAAAATTAAAAAAAAAAAAATTAAAAGAAAGTAAAAAGATAGCACACAAAATGGGAGAATTTGAAAAGTATATATCTGATAAGCGGCTTGTTTTTATAATTTATAAGGAATACTTATAATTCAATAATAAATAGACAAATAATGCAATTAAAAATGAGTAATGAATATGAATAGACATTTCTCCAAAGAATATATACAAATGTCCAGTAAAAACATGAAAAAATGCTCAGTATCATTAGTCATCATGGAAATGCAAATTAAAACTACAATGAGATACCACTTCAAATTCACTAGGATGACTATACTCAAAAAACCAGATAATCAGTGCGGGCAAGGATGTGGAGAAATCAAAACCATCATATACTTCTGGTGGGATTGTAAAATGGTGTAGCAACTTTGGAAAATGATCTGGAACTTTCTTAAAACCTAAACATATAGTTATCATATGACCTAGTAATTACACTTCTAGGTATCTACCTAAGAGAGTGAAATCATATTTCCACTCAAATGTGTATACACAAGTGATCACAGCAGCATTATTCATGAGAAATCTTGAGAAAAAATAATAAAATCAGAAGGCTTAAAATTCCCAATTTCAAAACTTACCACAAAAATAATTGGACTTTTTTTGTTGAGTTTTAAAAGTTCTTTGTATATTTTAGACAAAGTCTTTTATCAGATTTTTTGGCAAATATTTTCTCTAGTCTGCAGTTTGTCTTTATATTCTCTTTCAGATTAGAAGTGTTTAAGTTTAATAAAGTCAAATTTAGTATCCTCCTCTTTTGTGTGTTATCTTTTTACTTTTTTGATACTGCTTTTTCAAGAACAAGAATTTTTAAATTTAATAAAATCCAACTTGTTTACTCTTTTTCCTTTCTTGCTTGTGCTAAAACATAGAAACAGCACAAACACTCATCAGTTGATGAGTGGAAAATAAAATGTGGAATATACATATAGTGGAATATTATTTGGCTATAAAAAGGAATGAAGTACCATGCTGTAACATCGATAAACCTTGAAAACATTATGCTAAGTGAAAGAAGACACTTACAAAAGACCACATGTTCTGTGATTCCATTTATATGAAGTGTCAAGAAATCTATAGAGACAGAGAGTACATTAGGGATTGCCTAAGGCTGAAGGAGGTAGGTGGGGGAAAATTGGTTATGGTTTTTTTTTGGGTGATAAAAATATTATACAATTGGTTGTGGTGGTAGCTGCACAACTCTCTGAATATAACAACAGCCATTGATTGTGTACTCTAACTGGGTGAATTTTATGCTATGTTAATTTAAAATCAAACAGTAGTTATGAAAAATGAATCATAGAGTTAAATGTAAAATGGAAAACTGGTTGTATTACTTCTAGAAAGGAAAAATTCTAGCAGATCTTGGGTTTGGTGGTGAGTTTTTAGATACAACACCAAAAGCATGATCCATGAAAAAAAGGGTAACTTGGATTTTATTAAAATTTAACACTTCTGATCTGTGAAAAACAGTTAATAAAATATAAAGACAAACCACAGACTTGAGAAAATATTTGCAAAAAATAACTTTTAAAACTCTACATAAAAGACAACCCAATTAAAAATGTGGAGGAAAAGATCTGAAAAGACACCTCACCAAGGAAGATATACAGATTGCAAATAAGCATATGTAAATATGTTCAACATTATTTATCATTAGGGAATTTTAAATTAAAATAACAATGAGATACCACTACAAAACAATTAGGATGACCACAGTCCAAAAAACTGAAATTACCAATTGCTGACATGGTCGCAGAGCATTAAGAACTCTCATTTGCTGCTGGTGAGAACAAACAGTTTAGCCATTTTGGAAGACAAATAAGCAGTTTCTTACAAAGCTAAACATAGTTTTATCATACAACTTAGCAATTTTTCTCTTAGTTATTTACCCATCAGATTTGCAAACTGATGTTCACATAGAAACTTGCATATGAATGCTTAAAGCACCTTTATTTATAATTTTGCTAACCTGGAAGCAATCAAAATTTTGTTCAACAGAAGAATGCATGAACAAACAGCGGTACTTCCATACAATGGAATATTATTTAGTGATAAAAGGAAATGAGCTATCAAGCCATGAAAAGTCATAAATGAATCTTAAATGCATATTGCCAAGTGAAAAAGCCAGTTGGACAAGCATATATATATATATGTATGATTCCAATTATATAACATTGTGGAAAGAAAAACTATAGTGATGGTAAAAAATATCCTTAGTTGACAGGGGTGTGTTGGGAGATAGGGATGGTTGAATAGGTAGGCACAGGAAATTTTTTAGGGTGGTAAAACTATTCTGTCATGTACTGAGGATACATGACACTGTGTATTTGTCAAAACCCAAAGAACTCTATAACACAAAGAGTGAAGCTTAATGTATGCAAATTAAAATCAAAGCATTTAGAAAAATAAAAACACCAGTAATTACCTTTCCTCCATTCATTTTACTCCTTCCATTCTACTCACCTGCTAAAACTCTAAACCTGGCTAAACTTGACCAGCTGCCTATCCCATGCTTGCACTCAAACAGCTGAACATTGTTCTTCACAAATATTCCAGTTCACTATCTTCCGGAAAAATTGTGAAATTACATTTCCCGCTCCTTTGAAATTAGGCTTAGGCAGAAGCTGACAAACTATGGCCCAAGAGATGAAATCAGCTCAATTCTGATTTTTGTGTAAATAAAGTCTTATTGGAACACATCCATTGATTAGTTAACAAATTGTGGCTGCTTTCATGCTAGAACAGCAAAGTTGAGTAGTGGTGACAGGGATTGTATGTCCCACAAAGTATAAAATATTTACTAGAGAGCCTTTGATAGAAAAAAGTTTACCAACTCCTCAGGCTATCATGCTTGGTGTCACCTGAGTTTTAATGGCCATAAAATGTGTCATGCATTTTGAAAGATTTTTATTAAAGGGTTGTAATTTTAAAAAATCAAAGCATTTAGGAGGTCAGAGAAATCCAAAGAGGGAATGCAGAATGTGACCAAAAAAAGCCTAACTTTATTACAAACATAGGAAACAACCTCACTGAAGGGATTGAGTGTATGTAAGGGGGGCAGGGGAGCACAGGTGCTGACTTAAGTGACTTTAAAAATGAGTAGAACCTGTAAAGGCAAAAGACTCTATACATAAGTTCTGTACTCTGGTTGATAAAGTTGTTTTCCATGGGGGTAGAGTTTAACAATTCTAACACTGCTATATATGCATTGGAATGGAACAATTAACTAAATTGATGGTAGATGATGGGGACCAGATTTCTCACTGTTGGATGGAGTGCAAGGTTAAGCAAGGGAAGAGTAATCCATGCATTAATGGACTAGAGTTGGAGACACCAGCATGAATTTATGTTTAGCTTCATATATATATAGATGGTTACATATAGAAATATTTATATTTCTATATGTATGTGTATATACATTGGTTATTATACACATATATTTCCTTGCTCTGTTAGTGAAGAGAACCTAGAAGCAATAACATTTCGATAGCAACAAGTATACCTATTACTCAAATCTAGGTCTCTAATGGCATCCTCCTTTAAAAAGAACCAGTGATCCTTGGAGAAATTGCTGATTCAAGGACTGGGCCAGAGATAAGCCTGGAGAATCTTGCAAGGTCAGAAAGTAAGGAAGTTGTCCAACAAACAAACCAAAAAACCCACAATGATGGAATATATTAAAGGAACAAAGGAGCCAACTGAGCCCAGTGGCCATGCCCGAAGGAATCTGAGTAATAAAATAAGTAGTAAGTAAAATGGTACTGGATTATTACTCAAAATATAAGATCCACTAGTAGAAGCTCCATTATAGTAGCACACAGAATAGTCCCTATTGATAAAAATGAAGGATTGAATAAATAAACAGGAGACAATAGGAGCATCTATAGTCATAGATGCAAAATCATGCAGAATTTTAAATAATTCATGTAGATACTTGGCCATCAAAGAAATGGAGCAAATTCTCCTCTACTTATATATGGGCTGTACATAATGACTCCCTTCCAAAGAGTATAGTGTGGAAGGGTAGAGAAAGGAGTACCTTTACAGTGAAGGAACCTGACAAATACTACCTCTGCCAGGTGATCAGGGTTAACATCAATAGTGATGTCACATTAAATGTATGTGCTTTTGATATGATGTGATGAGAATAGCACTTCCCCCCTGTGGTCTTCCTCCCAAACATCCATAACCCCAGTCAAATCATAAGAAAAACATCAGGCAAATCCCAATTGAGGATATTCTACAAAACACTCAACCGGTACTCCTCAAAACCATCCAGGTCATCAAAATCAAGGGAAGTCTGAGGAATTGTCACCACCAAGTGGAGCCTGAGGAGACATGACAACTGGATACAAGTTGGTATCCTGAATGGGACCCTGGAACAGAAAAGGACATCAGGAAGCAAAAAAAAAAGCCAACCAATAACAAAGAAACAACCAGGGACATATGAATAAATTATGAACTTTAGATAATAACACTTTATCAATATTGGTTAATTATTTGTAATAAATGCATTATACTGATATATAAGATGTTAATAATGAGGGAAACTGAGTGTGTAGTATATGGGAATTTTTGTATTTTATTCCAAGTTTTTCTGTAAATCTGTAACTGTTTTAACAATGTTTATTATAGAAGCAACCCCAGTCTTTGAGAATAATTCTTTGGGTGAGCTTAGACTGGGTCATTGGCATAGACACACATAGTAGTGAAGTTAAAGGAGACTACTATCATCCAGGAAGGGTGAGAAAATTTCTGTGATGTCAAACAACTTGTACAGTTCTTTTTTAAAGGCTAGTACTAGTGAGGTATAAGGATTATATCAATATTTGGACACTCATATTTGCATACCTGTCCTTCAGCTTTGGAAAGGCGTGGTCACTTGGTCACAGAGAAATAAAATCCTTGAATTCTTCAGTCCTTGGTCTTCAATTACAAAGTAGGGATGAACTTCAAATAACCTTGAAGCAGCACTACCTGGCTCATTTAGAGTGGCTGTCTATTAATACTGACATTTTCCTTTGAAAGTCCATTGCCTTGCTTCAGGCAATAGGCTACTAGGAAAAAAAAAGAAAGAGGCAAAAAAGGCAGCTTGAAATTTATGACCTTATTGTGCTTATGAAATTACAAAAAGGAGCCAGCCTTGCCCATACTGGCCACAGACAAGTGTAGCTATAACTAAAATTTACAGGGTGTATAAAAAGAATCACATCAGCAGAGTGCTGTAAATCCCGGCTGCCCAGCCACCCCAGCAAATTCCTAATGGATCATCATGCCCTCAAGATTAAATGGTTGATCTTAAGAAGTAAAGGTAAGCCACAGGTTAGATACATAAGCAAACAATGATATCATTTCATTTCCTGAATTTAAAATGGGTGGGTTGGGAGGAATGATTCACTTAGGGGAACTGAGTAGATGTCTGCAGAGAACTTTCATTCAAGTTCCTACTAGATGCCACACTTTGAACAAGGCTATAAGGATACTGAGATAGAAAAACACATCCTTGGCATCAAAGAGGCCACTTTTATGTGTGAAGAAAATATGATACTCTTGGCAACACAATGAAATGACTCTTCTGGGAGAAATAAGCCCAGTGCTGAATGAGCCAAATATGTGTTATACGGTACCTAAAGAAGTTAGGATTTTATGCTGAGGGAATAGGAGGTTACTGAAAAATTGTAAATGATATGACCATTTTTTTTTAATTTAGAAATATTATTTTGGTTGCTGTGAGAAAACAAGTTAGGAGTCTACTGCAGTTATCCAAGTGAGAGGTGGTTAAAGCTTCAACTAGAATAATGATCATAAGGATGGAAAGGAAGGACCAATGCCATTTTGTTCTCCTAGTACTTGGGCTAAAATGAGGAAAGAAGAGTAAAATACCATTCCCAGTTATCTGGCTGGGGCAGCAGAATAATGTTGGTGTATTCAGTAAGTTGGAGAGTAATGCAGAAGCAGCAGAGTACCTAGAATTGGTCTCTGAGATGAAGCATTGCCTGCAGAAGTTGTATGGAGAAGTGCTCTCAGGAGATACCTGTGTGGGGAAGTGAGGAAACCAGTTCTGGGTACAAAGAGAATCCTATCCACAGTGTGGTTGCAACTGAGGCCTCAGCTGGTTCTACTGGAGCTTTGAAGCTAGAATGAGCCCTTCAGAGTTGTCCCTAATTGAGACAAGGGGACCGGGTCCCTAAATCCCCATATCAGTCCATCATTGGTCGGTCCCAGGCTGCCCCCTGGGAAGGGGCATACCTTGGAGCAAATGAATTTCCTACAGTCCAGGATGATTCCTAGTAAGGATACAGCTGCAGATACTCCTAGCAATAGGAGGATAGCTGTGTCGACCCTGAAAAGGGGATCTGAACAAGTACCACTGTATCTACTACAGGGTTGTAGTTTTCAGTGGGACTAAGAGTTAAGAAAGTTATTAATTAGGGGAATACAAAATTGCTAGACTCCAAATTCAAGAAAGGACAGGACTATTTGTTCTTTGAATATAGCAACCAGTAACTACCTGTACCAGTTTTAAACTGGTCTCAATTGATATCAGTATCCAGCCTAGCCCATCAGCAGCAGCTTCACTCTTGTTAACATTTTCGGAAAGGTGGCTAATTAGCAACAGCCTTGCTGAAGTAACCACACTTCCATGTCTTGAGGTGGGCTCATCTGCAAGATTTCCAGATATAGATGTCATGTGGGAAGTTCATCCTTTGTACAAATGAGTGTGAGCTTGGAACAGAGATCTAAGTTGGGAATAGGTTGTTGTAATCATCAGGTCATGGATAGTAGCGGACAGTATCTGGTACTGTGAGGACAGAGATATTTCCCAGGAGAACTCAGAAAGTAAGGAAGAGAAACAGGTCTGGAAACCTAAGAAACCACCATTAATTGCAACAATATTTCTCAAATTTTAACATGGATATGAATCACCTTGGGGTCTTTTTAAAATGTAAATTCTGTGATTCAGTAGATATGGTGTAGGATCTGAAATTCTACATTGATTAAAAAAGACTTCCAGGTGTTACCAATGTTACTGGTCCACACATCAGTCTATGAGTAACAAGAAATTAAAACGTGGGAAGAAGGGAAGACCAAAATATGAAGAAGGAAGATCCAAGGAGGATCTCAGAGGAGAAAGAGATGATGTTGATGTCCCAGAAGATGAGACAATTAAGAAGGCAGGAGTGGCTGGCATAGCTACATTTGCTCAAACCTGAACATGGTTTGGGTGATCATAGAAAGGCCCCAGGTGCTTAGAAGATCCTGGATAACCACATACTTATCACCTTCTTGTAGTAATATAAAATGCATGAGCCCTTTGTCATGGGTCCATCTACCATATCAGTAGAGGTTACGTTACTAAGGAACAGAACACTGGGCAAAGGATAAAGTCAGAGGGGGCATAGTTTATGCTGACATTGGAGAAAAGGCAGAGACAGAGAACGGCGCCAGGAGGGACAGATCAGAACTGGGTGGAGAGCTGCAGAGGGGACTGTGAGAACCCAAGAAAGGGACAGAAGAGGAAAAAATGAAAACAGACATTGTCTATTTGAGTGTTGCCAAAGGACAGTCCTAAACCCAAGGGGCACAAGAAAGAAATGCATTTATTAAAGAACAAGTGGACGTAGGAATGAGCAAGCATCTCACATACATACATACGTTCATGTAAAAGTGTGGAGGAGTGAGTGCCTTAGTTTCGGTTCCCCTGAAGGCACAGTGTGAGACTTGAGGGCAAACAGTTTACTTGGGAGGTGACACCAGGAAGCGGGAAGAGTAAGACAAGAAAGCAGAAAAAATCAAAATAGTGTGCATTATCAAGGTCACAGCTATTGGCCATGGACTTCTGAAAAACTTAAAGAATCACTTTTAAAGCATCCACCAATACATCCACCAGTTCACATTGGTGGAATATTATCCTCTGGAGGCATTAACCCCTTAAGACTTCTACCTTACCCTTCCTGTGGGTTCAGAGGAGGTCCAGAGAGAAAGGGCAAGGAGACGCTCACATTCCTGGTTGGAGATTGGATGCTGCCTGTGGAGATGAAGCTGACCCACATGGAATTGTTCACCACAGCTACAGCTGTAATGAGAGGTGGGAGCAGGGATGGATGCGAGGTACTGAAGGCATGGGCCACAGGGGGATATAATTGGGTGCATCTGTAGACATTTTTTGAGACAGTGTACTTCCCAGCTTTCAAGTCCAGAGTGGTAATACAAAATAGTGGTTAACTGGGGTTGCCTAGGGATGGGGCTCAGAAAACAGCACCCTAACATGAAGGCCTCAGAAGCAAAAGAATCTCTTTGACCTCCTGTCTTCCTGCCTCTTAGTCCCATTCTCCCCTGAGGCCAGCCACAAAACTAGAATCTCTCTTCCCCAGCATGAGTCATAAAAGCCAGGACCCTTTTTCCTAAAGCCAGCCCCCAAACCTAAAATTATTCTATATAAAAACTGACCATAAAGAAATAATATGACCTACCTTGTTTGGCTGTATGTCATAAGACCCCTATTCCAGGGAGGGCTCTGTCCCTCACCCAGAAGGAAGGAATGCATGTCCAGAGAGGCCAAGAAGAATTCAGACAGACTGCTGCATTTCCCCACTCAGTCTGTTAGCATTAGATCATACCTTTTTGCCCAATCATATTTCTACATGGCTGCCCATACTTTGTTTAACCTAAGCACAAAAATGGACAATTTCTCCTCTATCTATGAGTCCTCATTCTGAAGACTCCCCTGTATACACGTTAAAATAAATTTGTCTGTCTTTTTCTCCAATTAATCAATCTGCCTCATTGTCAGTGATTTTTTTCAACGAAACTTTATGGGGTCAACTGCCATGGACCCTACAGTTTGGCATATTCATGGCAGGATCACCACAGCTGCTTTTTTCCTTCTGGAAAGCTGCAATAAAGAGAACCCAGGAACCTGATCTGCCATCAAAAAGAGTAATCATTTCTTACCAACCATGCTCTGGCTTCTATCTCTCTGCAGTCTGGCTAAGCAGAAGGTAAAAATCACTGTCTACTCTGCAAGGTTTTGATTGATGGGAGAAAAAGGCTTTGTGTGACTAGTCTTAGGTTATAGTGATTCTGGTGTGTTTTTTGGTACTTTGTCATATGAATATTCATATTGTTTGTTCCCTTTCCTCTCAGAAATAATCTATTTTGTTGTTGTTGCTGTTTTCCTTTGTCTTTGTCTCCCTGTGTCATTCTGTCTAAAGAAGGGTACTGTAGGGTGGAACAGGAGCCTAGAACCCCTATAAGCCCACTGCTCAAGCCAGCCCAGCAGGCTATTAAGACAGACTTTGCTGCCGGTCCCCAAAATACCAACCAGATGAGGTTCCCCTCTCATGTTGTTTTATGTCCTTGAGAGCTTGTCTTGTGACCAAGTGGGACTACTCTCTCCTGGTCTCCGCCACCTGAGGGTGCGGTTTTTCAGAAGTGGGCCAGGTGGACAGTCTGAAAAGATTGGGAGTTGGAGACATGTAAGCAGCACACTCCTCATACTGAATGTGTCAAACTCTCAGTGGAGTCTTTGTCTTAAAAAGTCCCATCCTCTTGTCATTTTTGCTATCTTAAGTCTATTTCTGAGAGTGAATTTTGGGGGATCATGGAACTGCCTCCTCTATGACCTCTCCAGGAACACCTCTTGACCCTAACCTGGAAAATTACCACCTGGGCTTTCTATAAAAAGGCTTATTGGATTAAGTCACTATTAGAATAAATACACCACTAAAAATTCTAATTATTAGTGGCCAGAAAATGGACCCTTGGAACAAGAAAGACTTCTAAATTTAAAAAAAAAATGGATTTTAGAGATTTGTTATTCTAAATAATTGCCTTATTTGTATTGATAGAAAAATTAAATTAAAAGAAAGACATTTTAGTGTCACGGCTAGCCTTAGAAATCCTCTTGACAAAATTAAAGAGCAAAAATCTGACCTAAAAAAAAGAGAAAAATCCTTTGTATGCTAATCTTGTAGGAATAACTGCTCCTGTGGGAGCAATAGCAAAGGCCAGTCTTGCTTATGGACTAGCAGGTAAAATTCTGTGCTTTCGCTCCAGTAGCCTGGGTTTGATTCCTGGTCACGGAGCAACTCTGCTTTGGTAATTTTTGAGGTATTCATTTATTATTGATCCTTTTCCCTTCCTTGGACAGCCTTTGATTTCCTATCCGCTTCCATCTGTGGGAGGCACATGATACATTTAGGCCTTTGTGTGTAGCCTGTCAACTGAGAAGCTGAGACCCTAGGGAATATGGCTGGACAAAAATGTGAGTTGTACCCCATTTGTGCAACTTTCCTTTCTTATAGCTGTTTTGTGACAGAGTAGTCGCCCCTCCCCCCATAGACACGGAAGCATGAAATTGAGAGTGGGGAACATGTAACAGAGCGAATGGCCTGAAAAAAACCACAAAAATATTTTCTGTCTCTTTAAGACTTCCCCCACTCTTTTTGGGAACTGAGGGCCTGGCCTGCATCCCTGAGGCAGGCTTAGTCCTTTGTTATAAGAGAGAACTCAGCTGTCCCTGGCCAGCGCCAGCCTCCAGGGGGGCCCAGGTGGGGCTTTGTCTTTGGCAGAGATGGGATGATTAGAAGAGTTAACCACCATAGCCCAGAACTGAGGGGAACTCCCTTTAAAAGCTCTGTACTTCTGCTGATGTGCAGGAAATGTGGATTTGGAGAGGAGAAGGTCTACCATTCTTCCTCCTTTGCCGGCAAAGTAATAAACTTCTCTTTCCTTCTCCTTGAACCCCTTGTTCTTGTTCTTCTGATGTGGCCTCGAGGACGAGTGCCGAGCTTTAGGTAACAGTTTCTGTGGCACTTCTGAAAATTGTGAAAAGTGATTTCCACCTCTTTGGAGACACCTCGTGCATCCTTGGCTAAGTCACAACATTGGTTAAACTTAATTTAAAAGGCACCTTTAGTTAAAAAAAAAAAAAAGAGGAGAGAGGAAAAGATAGATTCAGTCTTTATGCTGTCTTTATTAGGTGTTATGGTTGTTTGAGAAACTGAGTCTCCTCTCTATCAGAGAGTTAAAGTTTTTGCTAGCTATTATTTTACAGTGACCTGTGATTCTATTTTGTAACATCAAGTGTTTTAAACTTTTGATATTTGACAAACTATCCCCCCAAAATTTTACAATTTCAGCCTTTCTGACCTTATGTTAACTTTTTAGGTATTGGGACTCCTGGTAGTCCAAGAGAGATGTGTTAGGCTTATTTGGTACATTAAAATCGTATGGGAAGCATTGCCAAGCGTGAAATGGTGTTTAACTTTCTTTGGGTTATATTTATATAAATATGTTATTAATATATATTTCAAAATTATATAAAATTTCTAAAAATTCTGATGTCTTGATATATGTTATCAGTAATAATTATGATTATTATATTAAACTGTTACCTGCCACAGAAATAACCAAATTTCCTTGTCAATTGCATCTTTAACTGTGGCTATGCTAAGAATTTTTGTCATCCATTGGCAATTATTGTTTTACCTTGGTTCTTCTCAGAAAAAGCAGTTTTAACTGGCTGCAGTCCAAAATGTGCTTCTTCCTTAAGGAAATTTATAAAAAGGACTCTGACAATTACTCTTAAATACAGGCTTCTGGTAACTTTGACTATTATATTAATACCGTTGGACTAAAACAAGCTTCCAGGACTTTAATTAAGAAGTGGATGTGTTCATGTGGATTGCTAGCCCAACCTCGAGCAGAACAAAAATTAATACATGGGACTGAATGTATAGAGAACTGAAATGATTTTTATGACTTTTTTTTGTTTGAAGCATTGCTGATTCTTTTTGTTTTGCTGTCCAGAAGACAAGAAGACTTTTTTTTCTTCTTTTGAGCTATTTATAGCTTACAACAAGTTGGTAAAGTATATTTTTGTGAGCAAATTCTGTAGCATTTACCTTTATCTCTCTACTGGATTTGTCCATAATTTAGGAACTATTTGTGACCACTTTTTTTTATAATAGGACACAATTGGAGACTGGTTATTTTACCAAGGCTTTGACTGGAATGGCATATTTTCAGATATGCCCAGAATGCTTTGAGGAATTAAAGTTGATTTTATAGAGCTGATAAAAAGGCCTTTGGAAAGACAGGACTTGTACCTTCTCCTTTACAGGGTTTCCTGACCTGTAGGTAAGTAAAGAATGTCACTTTCTGACAGGCCCAGGAACTCAAAGTTATTCTGGGTCCTCAAGAAAAAAGGACTTTTCCCAGTTCATACAAGTATTGAAGAAAGTCTGATGGCAAATCCTGGGTTTGGCTTTCCAGCATCAAAAGTCTAATCTGAGATTCCTTATTAAAAAATTCCATCAAAGCCAATTTTAAAAGAGCCAATAATTATTCCTACTGCACTTTATGCAAATAATCAGGCCAAGTATAATGAGACTAAAATTGATTTTGCAAATAAATTGGTCACACTATGATTCGTCTTTGGTAGAAATGTAGGTCTGGAGAGAGAAAAATTATGTTCTGGAAGAAAACTGTAGTCCACTTGTTATTAGATTCCAGTCTTATTCATCATTTTTGAGTTTTTTATTATTTACGTACAATTTGGACTGAATCCTAAATTCTTTTCTGTGTACAAGTCTCCAAACTAACATTTTCAATTTTTTTTTTCATTTTTATGCTTAGGATCCCTAGAAATTAAAATTGTGCTTTTCTTAAAGCCCTGCAAGCTGAAACTGGACAGCTTAGACTTAGGGAGAAATAACAGCAACTTGTATATGAACAGCCCTCGTGTCTGCTAATATGTAGACTTCTCAGAAAATTCACTGGAACACTTGATACAAACTGCAAAGCAGAAGAAACCTGTCTGATTGCCTCTCTCTGCTCTTGCTTCATCTGCAGATACGTTGAGCCCAACATCTAAAAATCTTTTTGACTGGCTGCCTTCTGGACCCAAAAATTTAGTTTATAGTTCATTCTAACCATTAACCTTTTCTTTTGTTTCCATAGAAATGCCTCTTACTAAATATCTGATTGTTCACATCATATAGAGGCCTGACTTTGGTGGAAGCCAGTCTGTAACACCACCGCCTGAAATGAGAACTGTTTAACTGTACTGGCCTATTCTCAGGACCAAGAGACTGGTTCAATGGCTTATAAGAAAATCCACCAACTCAATTTCTGGACTGTGGAACTTCTTGGGAAGTTTCATACTGGGGAATGATGGAGCTCAGAAAATGGTACCCCAAAATGAAGGCTTCAGAAGCAAAAGTTTTTTCTCTGACCTTCTCCAGTCCTCCTGCCTCTCAGTCTGATTCCTCCCTGAGGCTAGTCATAGAAACTAGAATCCCTCTTCCCCAATGCAGGTCATAAAAGCCAGGACCCCTTTTCCTGAAAGTCAGCCATAAAACCTAAAATTATGCTGTATAAAAACTGGCCATAAAGAAATTATCTGATCTACCTTGTTTGACTGTAGGTCATAAGACCCCTGTTCCAGGGAGGGCTCTGTCCCACACCCAAGGAAGGAATGCATGCTTAGAGAGGCCAAGAAGAATCATCTAGATAGACAGGCTTTGCTGAGTTTCCCCACTCAGTCTGTTGGCATTAGATTATACCCTTTTTGTCCAATCATTTTTCTATATAGCTGCCCATAACCTAAGCATAAAAATGGACAATTTCCCCTGTATCTTTAAGTCCTCATTTTGAAAGCTCTCATGTATACACATTAAAATAAATTTGTATGTCTTTTTCTCCAATTAATCAAACTGTCTCCTGTCAGTGATTTTTCAGTGAATGTGTATGGGACCAAGGGCCTTGGTCCCTACAATAGTAAGAGTTGAACAGTCTAAAAGCGACCATCAGCCTGTTATCCCCATGCAAATAGAGGCTCTGTAAATACTTGCCTGGCAATTCTGTTCTTCCTAATTAATCAGCCAAGCTAAACCTTTGTAAGCAGCATTAAAAGAGGTAAACTTCAGCTTGGTCCCTGCCAAAATCATCACAAGTCCTGAATTAGTCGGATGTGAATTAATGAGCTTTTAGCGGAGCTTGGTTTTTGTCAGACATATTGATCCTGGAGTGAAACAGCCCATTAAAGGCTATAATTAAGATGCAGTTTCTGTTTGAAGATGGAGTGCCTGGGCAGGGACAAATTGTGAGATGCTTGTTCCTGTGAGGCTGACAGGTGATCAGGGGATGAACATGTACTCGGAGTTTCTCTTGTTTTCTTCCTGACAGCAAATGACAGCCACCTTTCAAATGAACCAAATGGAATTTACACAATTATTTAGACCCTAAAAGCGAGAGGAGCACCACTTCACAAATTACTGGCAGAAGTAGTTTTTCTACGAAGCAAAAGGAATCTGTTTTGTATTGACTCCTCTTGCCTCCCACTTGCCTGCTTTCCTACTATAATGATGGTGGGAATTTTTTTTTTTTTTAATCAGACTTTCTGTTAGAAACACTTTAATAGGTATTTGGAGTGTTAGCATAATAGAGGCCAGGAAGAGACTCTAGGGGTGTGGGGAAGGGAGCTATTGGCTAGGGCTGGCTGGGGACTTTGTAGAACTGCAGTGGTGGGAGGGGTCTGGAGAAAATTCCTGGTTGGGGGGTAGAAACAAATGTGGACATCTCTGCATTTTCTTTTTGGAAGATTCAGGAAATGTCCTACTTTTCTTTACCATATTTGGCACAGGTGAATTTTTTTTCTTATTTGAGGAAAGTGAGGGAGTGCTGAAGACCAGGTGAAGGTTCAAGGTAAAGACAGATTGCAAACAGAGATCCCAGTACAACAGCCTGACACCAGGACTTAGTGCAAATGAGATCTTTTAAAGGAGTTTGAAAGAAGAAAATATGTAAACCCATCTCTGCACAGGAGAGAAAGGAGGAAGGAAGAAGGAGAGCAAGGACTTAAGGATCCAGGTGTTGTACAAGGTTCCTTTCTGTCTTATTGTGTTGGGCCCTCACTAAAATTTTTAGGGGTGGGGGTAGAGGCGGATTGGTTTTATTCCCATTTTAAAGATGAGAAGACTGAATCTCAATGAAGTTAAATAACTCGGTCAAGGTTAGCTATAAAGTAAAAGGACCAAAACCTAAACATATTTGACATCTAAGTGTTCTACCACTCCTAAAATTGCTCTACAACATTGCTTTCTGGTGTTTTATAAAAGTATGTGGTCATGTACATATGCCAAAACTTATAGGCAAGTTTAACAGGCACAAATAAAAGCCAGCTTGCATGTTTAGCTCATGGATGAGCCACTAACACAATTAAAATACTTTATCTGACATGAACGAAAAGCCACATGAAATTTAGACACACATGTCAGGTGCACAGCCATCATAATTTATTGTGAATATCACCTAAGAACCATGATCAATGATGCACAGTAGACTAGAACTCTCCTTATAGCAGGTAGCAGAAAGGATATTTTTGAACCTCAGGCTCCCAGGAATTCCCTGTGGGCAGCTCCAGTGAGGACAGGCAGAGGTGAACTGTGCTTCTGATCAGCCTTTATGGACATCAGTAATAAGGCGCTCATGGGAAAGTGGACAAGGATTTGATATACTAATTTTTTGCACAAATCAAGGTTTTAGAATGTTTCATTTTCCTTTATTGGCACTCTAGTAGCAGTACACAACCTCCATGCTTACCTTCTTGAACCTGAATCACTCTTTCTAGGAGGAACATCTGGATGGCAGGTATGAAGACCACTGCAGTGGACGCTCTTGCCACCCCATTCAGATTCCCTTTCCTGGGGTGGTGCATTCATGTCTAGGTGCTGTTAAAAGCTCACAGATGCCTCCCTTCTCCTGAGGATTAGCCTGTAAGCACAAGAGCTCTCTTACCTTGGAAGTGACTGTCCCTGATCACCAGCCTCCATCCTTGCTGCACTGACAGCAGCCTGCAGATGATGACTAACATCTGGCAGAAGAGCCCACCTCCCTTGTCTCCACAAAGAAAACTCTAGTGAAATTCATGCCCCAGAGAGGTCCACAGGATCAGGCTGAAGTTAGTCGCCAGTTAAAGCCACATCTTTGCTTGGTTTCTTCCCTGTCCCATCCTACTTCCCTCACTCCTGTACAGGTTTCTTCTGAAAGTGCATCTTCATTAGATCACATGCACAAGAATCTCTTCCTTGGGTTTTTCCTCTTGGGAACCTGGCCTAAAATAACCATCCTTTTTGATCCAGTCTTATGTGATACCCAAATATAATTAGGTTATCATTCTCAAGTCAGCTTATCTCATGGCATAATTTCAGGGTCAAGACAATAAGAAGGAGCTTCTCGACTTCCAAAACGTTTCCACAATATGGCTTGTGAGTAGTTGAAATTACTTTAAAGAGAAATGAAGCTTTTTATTCTAAACTTAGATTTAATATTTAGAATACAAAAAGCTCAAGGAAAGATAGCATTTTAAAAGGAATACATTCCTATGAGATTTTAAGTATTTGGAAAAGATAAAGGGCCCAAGGACATGAAGGAGCTGGGTTTGCATGACTTTTGACTTGGCGATTTTGATGTGGCCATTTTAAAATGGCAGATTTAATGCAACTGTTTTATAATATAGGTCATTTTGAGTTTGGTATAAACAGAAATCCTTACCTCATCACTGAATATCACCTTACTGTTAATATCCATGCCTGGAGTGGAGATTATTGATTATTGATTTTTGATTTTTGATTATTTATTAAGGTAGTTGTTCAACATCTACCTCTTTACTGGGTCATTCCCATCACAAAAAAAGCATCCCATTTTATCTCCAGTGGGTGCCCAATTCTCTCTCCAACTATTCATTCATTGCTTGCTCACCTATACAGCAAAACTGTGTTCTTGTCTGTCCTTCCTAACCCAAATTATATCCTTCCAAACTAGTTTGAACACACTCCAATCAGATTTTCTCCCCACCACTTTCTGAACACGGGCTTGTCAAGGTCACAGGTGATCTCCATAATGTTAAACCTGACGGCCAGTTCTGCCTTGGCCTGTCAGCTAATCGTTCTATGTTCCTGGTTTCTCCTTTTCTCCTCTACCTCTGAATGCCATAATGCCTCAGAATTCAGCCCTTGGAACTTTGCCCTGTTCTATTCAGAGTCACTCCCTGTGTGATCCCAGAAAGCCTCACTTTTTACACATAATCTATTGCAGATGATTCCTGATTAATATCAGCAGGTACTCCTGTTAGTATCCGAATTCCTACTTAAAACCTCCCCTTGGATGTCTAGTAGGCATTGTAAACTTAGCATGCTTAAAAAGAGTCCCTATTATTCCCCACCCTAAGCCCTACATACAATGTTCCCCTTCTTAGTCAATGACAACACCAACCTTGCAGTTATTCAGGCCAAAACCTTTTGTGTCAACCTCACTTCTTTGTCTTGCAGCTCACATCCAATCTATCACTAAATCCTGAAGAATTTAGCATAAAGATAGATATCCAGACTGTTTAGTACCCTCACTGCTGTCACCTGTTCACACCGTCACTACTTCTCACCTGGATTAGCTAGGGATTGGTATCCCTGTTTGCAGCAGTCAACGGTGATCTCGTTAAAATTTGACAGACCATGCCACACGTCTACTCAAAACCATGCAAAGGTTTCCTGTCTCATTCAGAATCAAAACAGAAGTCCTTAATAGACCACGGAGATCTTATATGAACTGCTTCACCTGTTTATTTGTCTGATCTTACTCCTCCTCTTTCTTTCACACTCAGAACATGCTGAGCTTCTCACTGTCCCTCGGTAACATCATGAATGTTCCCACCTCAGGGTCTTTGCATTTGCTCTTCCCTCTGCCTAACATGCTTCTTCCATAGATATAGCTATGGCTTATTGCCTTTATTCATTATGTCTTCTTGAAAAGTCACCTTCTTGGTAAGAGTTTTCATAGGTACCCTGATACTTCATATCCCTTCTCCTGCTTTATAAACTACTCAGAATATATTTAACACAATTGAGCATATATAACCGTAACATGCTTTTACTTATTCAGCTTGTTTGTTTTCTACTATCCCTAATTAGAATGTAAGCTCCATAAGGGTGGGAACATTGGTCTACTCTGGTCAATGTGTATGCTGGTACCAAAAACTGTGTATGACACATAGTAGGTGCTCAATAAATGTTTTTTTAACAGCTTTATTGAGGTATAGTTGATATAAAAACCTACCCATGGTTAATGTAACAATTTGATGAATTTGGACATATGCATATAGGCATGATACTACCACCACAATCAAGATAATAACATACCTAACACCTCCAAAAGTTTGCTTGTGTCTCTTTTTTGTTTTTTTGTTTTGTTTTTCATGGTGAGAACACTTAATGTGAGATCTACCATTTTAAGAAAGTTTAGGTGTGCATTAACATATTATTAACTATAGGCACTACATTGTATGCCAGATCTCTAGAACTTATTTATCTTGTATAATTGAAACTTTATATCCATACAGTAACAACTCCCCATTCCCCCTGTCTCCTGCCCCTGGAAACCACTATTCTATGTTTCTATGAATTTGACTATTTTAGATATCTCTTTATTAGTGAAATCAATCAGTATTTGTCTTTCATGACTGGCTTATTTCTTAGCATAATGTCCTCCAGTTTCATCCATGTTGTTCCAAATGATAGGATTTCTTCCTTTTTTATGCTGAATAATGTTCCTTTGTATGTACATACCACATTTTTTAAAAATGCATTTTTCTGTCAATGGACATTTGGGTAGTTTTCATATCTTGGCGGTTGTGAATAATGGAAGTGCAGATGTCTTGTGGGGTCTCAATTTCAGTTCTTTTGAATAAATACCCAGAGGGGGAATTGCTGGATCATATGGTAGTTCTATTTTTAACTTTTTGAGGAACCTCCATACTGTTTTCTGTAGTGGCTGTACCATTTCATATTCCTACCAACGGTGTGCAAGTGTTCCAGTTTCTCGAGATCCTTGCCAACACTGATTATCTTTTGATAACAGCCATCCACACGTGGTCAACTTATCTCGGATAAGAGTGCTGAGAACACACAATGGGGAAAGGATAGTTTCTTCAATAAATGATGTTGAAAAACTAAATATTCACATACAAAAGCATGAAATTATTATACCATACACAAAAATCAACCCAAAATGGATGAAAGACTTAAAGGTAAGACATGAAACTATAAATTCCTAAAAGGGGAAAAGTTTCTTGCTGTTGGCATAGGCAACGATTTCTTGGATATGACACCAAAAGCACAGGCAACAAAAACAAAAATAGACGAGTGGGACTACATCAAACTAAAAAGCCTCTGCACAGAGAAGGAAATAATCAACAATATGAAAAGGTAACCTATGGAATGGGAGAAAATATTTGCAAACCATTTGTCTGATAAGGGGTTAACATATAAAATATATAAGAATGTGCTACAACTCAATAGCAAAAAAACAAAAAAAAAACTGTTCAGAGAATGAGGAATGGACTTGAGAGGCCCTTTCCCCAAAGAAGATGTACAAATGGCCACCAGGTATATGAAAAGGTGCTCCACATTATTAACCATCAGAAAAATGCAGATCAAAACCACAAGAAGATCTCACCTCACATCTGTTAGGATGACTATTATCAATAAATGTTTTGTTTATGAATAAGTGAATAAATGAATGTGTTTGGGATGGTTGAATGTCAAGGTAGGGTGAGAAATGAGTGGTTTGGGCAAAATCTGGAATATGAAAGGTGAGAGATGTGTTCACAATAACACATCTCTCTGAGGGGCAGCATTCGTCTTAACCACAGCATCTTCTCAGTTTCCAAAAATATACCTGTATCTGAAAGAGTCTGCAGTTTTAATTCTCTGATTTTTCTCATAAATTATAAAGTCTATATTACTTTAATTAATAGATTTGAATACCTAAAATAAAATATATTGAATTTCCATTTTTAAGTGGTGACAATTAGTACAATTAGTGAATATGATTGTTTATTACATTTTCTGATAGTGCTTAAGTTACTAGATATTTGTTAGAATGAAATTGCCTAATTTTTTATATCAATATACCATTTAATGATTATTCAGAATTTACATGAACCAAAATTTTTAGTAAGTTTTAAAAAATTCTTCATAATTTTAAATATATATAAAAGTCATTTAACATTTTTAACTTGAAAATAATTTTAAATTTAATAATAATTGCTTCATATTGTTGAGGATAACACCATTTCTCGCAAATTACCAATATTTTTATATTTAGCTTAATGACAGATAACCTGAGAAGTAAATCCTCATTCATCAACTTGGTTATCTTTTAAACAAAATTAGAAAATCACAAAGATTTGTGTCATGAAGAATGGTGGCACATGTTTGGCTTGATAGATAGTTCTGGTAATTTAATTTGAATGTGGACTCAGAATATACGATGTTGGGTCTTCACAAAGTTAACTTGCAGTGCTGTTGTGTGCTCAATCAACAGTCACATCCCCTTCAAAATGGGCAAGGTTGCATATTTCATTTTGAAAATGGATTATTCATTTTTTTTTTTTTTTTGAGACAGAGTCTCACTCCGTTGCCCCAGGTAGAGTGCAGTGGCATGATCATAGCTCACTGCATCCTCAAACTCCTGGGCTCAAGGGATCCTCCTTCCTTGGCCTCCCAAGTAGCTGGGACTACAGGCGCACACCACCACACCTGGTTAATTTTTCTATTTTTCATAGAGATGGGGTCTCGCTCTTGCTCAGGCTGGTCTTGAACTCCCGACCTCAAGTGATCCTCCCGCCTCAGCCTCACATTCATTCTTACACTGGTTGCATTCACATCCGAAAAGCATTGTTTGTTTTTCTTTTGTTTTCATCTTCTCTTGCATCACTTGGGCCATCAAATTCTTTCACAAAAAGTAAATAAATGTATGAAGTTGGGGAAAAGGGCAAATTTTCAACAATCAAGTTATTATATATAATTTAAGCACCAATTTCCTTTTTAATCAAGCAGTCAAGAAAATTATTAATTCTTGCAGAAAATGTATAGTTTTAATAATTGAGCCATTGTCACAAAATGTGGACTTTATAAGAAATCCTGATACATTCTCATTTTCAGTTTCAAAATTGTGGGCTTTTGTACCTGGGGTGACATGTTTGTATTCCTAAATGCCCTAATATTTCTGAGAGAGTACACTGCAAGGAAGCTGCCTAAAATCATAGAAATGATTTCTTTGTGTTGGTCTAAGTCATGAAGAAATGTTTTCACCTCAACCGTCTTTTCAAAGATTCATGTGCTACCGTCTCTTTTGAAAGTCAACAGACTTCAGTGCAGAAAAGTCATCTTGTTTTATCTGTATTCACTTATTACCATTTAGTCATGTTCACAATTTTTACTTTTTATTCCACTCTGACTCGAGATTAGGAGGCAAATTGTTGGCTTCTAACTGTTCTCAACAAGTAAATCACCATGTAGCTGAGGATACGGGGGAGTCTCTTTCATCTGCACAGCAACACTAATCTTTATTGAACATTTAGTGGGTCCTAGTATTAGCATTTATGTGAATATATATTTTCTACTCTATATTAATGCTTACAAGACAATTATCAGTTAAACAGAAACTATCTTCCTCTCCAGTTTGAGTTTTTAGCATAAAACAAAACAAAAAAGTTTTCATGCATTTCTCCCCCGTTCAGAATGTCTCCTATACTAAGAACTTATTCATACTTGTCACACTTCTGGTTTCATCCAATTGTAAATTGCAACACTTGTTAGCACACTAGCAATAGAGAATAAATATAATGAGGCAGAGGGCAATGAACAATAAAATACAACAGAATGTTCAAGTCGAAGTAATATTCTAAAATAAATAGACATAACTAAATAAAGAAAACTGGCTTTTGCTTTGAATGAAATATTACACTTACAGGGGAAAGACAGATCAGCCTAATCTTAATTGGTGTCTATAAAATAACCTTTACAAAAAGAAGCATATGATTCTTGCATAGTTTTGATCACAAAGGTATAACACAATGTGCACTCATTTGGAAATAACTAGCATTGTAGTTACCTCCAAGAAAGAACTGAGCTGATGAAGACAAACTTACCCAGGTTGCGCAACCATTCCTGCAATAAGATGACTTTGTGATTACTGGAGGTAGATGAATGCACAAATGTGACATGGAAGTAAGCCTGAGGATAGGGCTAGAAGGAATCCTTTGGCAATGCTTTCGAGTCACATTGGGATTGTATTAATCATAACAGCCTATTGCTGTAAAGGAATATCCAATAATATTAATGGATAAAGGAATTTTGGTAATGGCCTGTTTTGGTAATGGCTTATGCAGCTTTCTTTCTGTGCTTTTTACTTGTCATTAATTTTATTGTTACTTTTTTAAGCACTTTGTCAAATATAGGATCATTATATTAATTTTTAGTATAAAGAGGAAAACTTTGAATTGTGCATCTCTCATTTTTATCTCTTCTTTGACTTTAGAGACAAAATTTTCCATTTGGCCCTGATCCATTAGTTTGCATTTGTTCTGAAAAATAAATACAAATTTCATTTATGTATTTAAAAATGACATGAAAACCTAGATGGACTCATAAAATAGTTTCAAAAGTTTCATAGAAGGCATATTTGGAAAAGAAAGCCTCACCAGTCCAATAAAATTTTACTTTTTGATATTAACAATTATATTTCCCATTTGCCCTTTTAATTTTTAGCTACATGTGTGAAATTGTCTATATATATATTTTTTTTTTTCACATTCTGTATATTTATATCATAATCTCCTCTGAGTATAATCCTTTTATTTGTTTTTAATAGCACTATTATCTTCAATGAGGTATTTCTGAGGCATCCATCCATTTTTATCAATTAGGGATATAACAGCACACCCTAGTAAGAACAAAGACAATTTAACAAATGAAAACAATACATAAGCAACTGCTTTTATTGTTTGAATATTGAAAATACCATTACCAAGACAAACCACTCATGAATGTAATATTAGTCAAAGTGAACTCACCAACCCAGTTCTTTAGCATATGCAAAACCTTTGAGAAAAATATTAAATACATAAAATATTCCTGTGAAAATTAAAAAGAATCTAACATTTCAAACTTATGAACTGTGTATAAACCAAACAATTATGTCACTTTTTCTTGTGAACTTGCCAAACTTCTGAACCATTTCATAGACCCCTGGGGCCTCCCTAGCATCCTATTACTGTACCCCAGAGAAACATTATATGAGGGGATTTTCAAAAAGTTCATGAAAAATGCATATTATGAAAAAGCTGTGCATAGATTTAAAAAATTTTTTGCACCAGAATCAGCTTGTACTAACTTGTTATAATGTATCTGAACAGGATCTAGTTTGAGGCATTAAAAATAAGACATCAGTTTGAAAAGAGCTACTATTCAGAGCAACGTGAATTCTGCTAAAATTAAAGTAAGAACAAACAAAAAAATTATGGTGAAGCTTGGATGGAAGAATGATGAAATCATTGATGCTTTGTGAAAAGTTTATGGGGACAATACCCCAAAGAAATCAGCAGATTACAAAAGATAAGTCATTTTAAGAAGGAATGTGATGATATTAAAGATGAAACCTATAGCAGCAGACCATCCACATCAATTTGCAAGGAAAAATTCAATCTTGTCCATGCCCCAATTGAAGAGGATTGATGATTAACAGCACAAACAATAGCCAACACCATAGATATCTCAAGTGGTTCAGATTACACAATTCTGACTGAAAAATTAAGGTGGGTGCCAAAATCATTATATGCAGATCGGCTGCAGACAAGAGCAGAGCTTTCAATTAAATTTTTAAACAAGTGGCACCAAGATCCTGAAACATCTCTTTGAAGAATTATAACAGGAGATGAAACATGGCTTTATCAAAATGATCCTGAAGACAAAGCACAATCAAAGCTACGGCTGGAAGTGGTCCAGTCATAGCAAAAGCAGACCGGTCAAGAGCAAAGGTCATGGCAACAGTTTTTTTGGGATGCTCAAGGCATTTTACTTGTTGATTTTCTGGAAGGCCAAAAAATGATGACATCTGTTTATTGTGAGAGCGTTTTGAGAAAGTTAGCCAAAGCTTTAGCAGAAAAACATCCAATAGTCCTCCACTATGACAGTGCTCCGGCTCATTCCTCTCATCAAACAAGGGCAATTTTATGATAGTTTTGATGTGAAATGATTAGGCACCCACCTTAAAGTCCTGTTTTGGCTCCTTCGGACTTCATTTTGTTTCCTAATCTTCAAAAATCTGTAAAGGTCACCCATTTTCCTTCAGTTAATAATGTAAAAAGATGGCACTAACATGGTTAAATTCCCAGGACCCTCAGTTCTTTAGGGATGGACTAAATGGGTGGTATCATTGCTTACAAATGTGTCTTGAACTCAACGGAGCTTATGTTGACAAACAAAGTTTATATTTTTTAAATTTTCATTTTTAATCCCATTTTTCCACAAACTTTTTGAAAGTCCTCTTGTATTAAATAAACCTCAACTTAGATGTTCCCAACCTCACTGAGGTGCTGAGTTGGACAAAGAGGCATCCAAAGCAGGAGCCTATCCTTTAACAACTGAGAAGTAGCTAGATGAAAGTTCTAGATTTCTTTCTTCTCATCCGTAAATCCAATAAGTGGAAGAAAGCAGGAGAGCAAATAAATTTCACATCAGTAGGAATCGTTCAACTTACTCCTACCCCTTCACACCCAGGGCAGAAGCAAGCATGTATCTCTGCCTATCTACTTATTTATCTGCCTATCTATGTATCTATCTATCTACATATACACAAATGCATAAAATATCAAATTGAGGTCTTAATTTTCCAGTGCTTTTGTTGCTTTAATAAATTACACACAAGCAACAACTACAAATTTGTTGTTTATAACCATGTATTCAAATATTTTCAAAAATGTTTTTTATCATGTTTATTAGGAAGAAGCTTTGTTTCTTGGTTTTTATGCTAAATTCCAATGGTTTGGTCTAAAATCTTTTCCCACTTGAAGACGGCTCACTGATGAACTTTGGCACCAGGAAATTCGATTTACCTTCATTCTGAGGATGCCTTTCAAGCAGGTGCAGTCATTCAGACTGAGACCATCATAATCCAGTCACAATAATTTTATTCACTTAATTCACTGAAGGTTCTTAATATTGTGTGAAAATTAAGATTTCTTTCAAGGAATATATTTTTTCCTCACAAGGATGTTAGGTATCTTTGTGATAATGTATAAAATAAGAAAATAATTTATAGTGCTTTTAGGATATACTCTCTATCATCATGAAACCCTGATATTCCAACATACAACATAAATTTGTGTTGTCAACATCTGTGGCATCCACTGTTGGGATGAATAGATAACTTTAAAGATTTATTTTCCAAATTTTAATACAAAATAAATTTCATGTGATAATTTTTATTTCTATCTTTTTTCCTTCTCTTTTTCTCCTTTCCTGGTAGAGGAGAAAGGACCAACTTGAATCATTATCTCTGCCTTGAACTGCTACATCCATATATCACTTAGCCTTTTTGAAGCAATGAAAGGCATTTTGCACTATCTTTTTGTATTTACTTTTCTTTTTGGGTCAGCATAAATTTCCCTTTGAAGTCTATAGGAATCAAACCTCATCACTGGCCCTTTGTGAACCCAGTTCCAGGTACATTTCAGGAGGCTCCAAATTTATGTCACAGGTCTTCTCCCTTCTTACTTCATCCTAAGTGAAAACAATATCATCATTTTAATAGACCCTTTTACTTTGTTTCTAACAGCTCTTCTTACTCAGAATTAGAGAAACGAGAATATAATTTACTTTTATAATAGTTATAAATAATTTAAGCATCTATAAAACACACTTGCACGTCCTCAGTCAACTTCAGCACAATTCAGCATGGGGCTGCCTGTAATTTGCCAGCCTCCTCCTCTTGTGCCTCCAAAGTGGCTTTTCTCAGTCTTTTTCCTGAGGACATTGGAGTTTGTCGTTAGAAGGATCTGCAGGAAGTTAGCCTAGGCTTTCATTCCAAACACACTATGGCAGATGAATAATGGCTGTTACATACGAAAATGGTTCCAGCGAAGGGCTTCATGCATCAAGAGAGCCAGCTATGAAATGGCCAGTCCCCAAGTCTCCTAAACTTGCAGGTTGTTGATGGTGGAGCTGGGTGGGTTCCACTGTCTGCCTCAAGCTGCCCCTTCCACAGTGCATGGGCACAGCCTGCCATTCGCAGCAGGGTCTGGACACTGGGTGCTCCCCTGCTTGGATCAAGGGTTCTGTGGAAGGAGCCCACCCTTGACCCTTTCCACAGAGAGAACACCCATATACTGAGTCCTTATTTTGTACCAAGCCTGCTTAGGCTACTGAACATATATTATCTCCCCACATATTTTCTATGGGTATTAGATGGGGGAAGACTAATGCTCAGAGTGGTTAAATAACTTGCCAAAAAGCATACCATAGTAAAGAGCAGAGATAAAATTTGAGCTTATGTCTTTTGATACAAATCCAGGCTCTTTCTGCTATAACAGGTTGCTTTAGGACAATAAAAATAGCCTAACAAGAAACACTTATTATTTTTAAAGATGTGCTCCACAAATACCACTTTTTTCTATAATAGATTATAAAAGATTATCTCAATCTGTTTTCATTTGATGTAATTTTTAAAAATCTTGGGTGCTCTCTTTGCACACTCAAGAGCACATGTTTAAAGATAATTCCTTTGGGAACAAGAAATGCTGTATGCTATTAAAAGCTTTGGGTTATAAGGACACACTTAGGAAAATATATGCTTCATGACAGCAGTGGTTTTATTTTGTTCACCAAAATATTCCCAGCACTTAGAAGGGTGCCTAGTACATAGCAACTGGACAATGAATATTTATTGAATAAATGAACAGCTAACAGATCTAGATCTCAAAGATACCACCGATTTTGTTAAGTGCTGGTGAGAGAGCACCAATCGTTTCTGCTTCTCAGTCTTGACAATGTTACATGTAAGTATGCCCTTCAGTAATGCTGAGGAGAAACTCATTACAGATTCTAGGGCAGAACACAGAACAGAACAGAAAGGAGGGACACAGAAGGATACTCTAGAATCAGTGGCAGGCTGCATATGTAAGGTCCTGTGCTAAAAAAGCTAACAGGGCAAGTGGAAGCCCTGGGTCTAGGGTAGAAATCTCAATGAAAAATCAGCTCCTGGTAGCACCCATGACCATTCCTCTTTGGGGGATCCCTCATATGGGTGTAGAATTCCAAGGGCAGGGGTATCCTCTTCTTATAGTGTGTGCTGTTAGGACACTATGACCAGGTCACTTCTGGGGCCCAACGGTCAAAGTGGAAACTACCAAATAAGGATAAATAAAAGTTTAACCTTTAGATTGCAGCACAGTAGGCTAAAGGGATCCTACATTACCATGCAAGACACAAGTTGCATAACTACCGATGAATAATAGTCCAGATCACATTAAAATCCTTCATCATAGTCTTATTCTGCAATAGATAGTATAAGGATGGGTAGTCACATTGGTTAGTAGAACTCATTACAGGGACACTAAATTATGCATTGAAGAACTCCTATAGAATGCAGAGGGTATTAAGTTGCCAGATGTAACCTGAATTCTGTCTGGGCCTGTGCTGATAGATATTCCTTTTATGTATTAGGTATTTGTAGGTATCATGCTGATAGGTAAGGGTACTCCTTTTCTTGATGCTGCATGAACATTATAAAGGTATTGGTCAAACGTCAAAGTGTTTACCTAATTTATGAGTTTTCTTCATTTTTCTCCTCTACCTCCTCATCATTAATACCATTATAAAAGTAATATATGCATATTGTAAGAGACTAAAATAGTACTAAAGGATATAAAATGAAAAGTGAGACTCCCCTCCCCCAGCTCTTACTTCCAGTAGGACTTTACCCTTATCAGTTTCTTTTCTATTTCTATGACTACAAAATAGGAGGAAAAAGTCTAAAAAAAAATCCTTCTTTAGCATGTTCTTCAGAGAGATAAAGGAAGATATGATAGCCAGGAAAAAAGTACAGAACATTAAATAAAAAAGGAAAAATCAGAAAGCATTATAGTCTTTGAAATTTAAAAATATGATAGCATAAATTTGAAAAAAATAAAAACTTATTCAAAGACTAGAGAAGAAAGTTCAAGGATAATCCCAGAAAGTAAAACCAAAAGAAAAAGACAAAAAATGTTTTTGTAAAAGACAAGAAAATTAGAGGATCACTCCAGGAGGTTCAATATATACACAATAGTAGTTTCCAAAAAGAAAGAAAAACAACAACAGCAACAACAAAAACAAAATAGTAGGAATACAATTTTTAAAGAAATGATCAATTAACTCAATAAAATTCATACTGAGATTTTACCATGTTCCAGACACTATTTCTAGGTGTTTGGAATACATCAGCAAACAAAATTGATAAAAATGACTGCTCTTTTTGGAGTTTACATTCTGGTAGAGGTAGACAAACAAACACAAGCAATAGTCAGGTCATTTACAAAATGTGGAGCTACGTGATAAGTGCTATCAGAAACAAACAAGCAAAAGCGGGGAAGGGGTGATCCAGAGAAGGTGTGGGAACTGGTTGCTAATTTAGACAGAATGATTGCAGGTGATTAGGACAGACCTCGTTTTAAAAGGTAAGATTTGACAAAGAGTTGAAGGATAGCATTAGCCAGGAGGATATGTGGGGAACGATTTTTCCAGAGGAAGCAGCAAAGGGCAAAAGTCCTAAGATGTGAGGATACCTGCATCTGGCTAGACTGGAGTGAGCAGATTACCTAGGGCCTCCTACGCCATTGTAAGGACTTTGGGTTTTACTGGGACCTGTTGGGGAGATCTGGTAACAAGAGATGCACAATCGACTTTACATTTTAAAGGGATCACTCTGGCTTTGTATTGAGAACAGACTGGATCTTGGTCTGTAATTGTGTGGTTCTATGTGTTACTTTTACCCCCTTTTTTTTGGAAGGAGGTGGCATAAATATTATCCTAAGGCAAAAATATCTGGAAGCTTTTCTTCTTTTTGTATTCTATGAAACAGTTTAAATAAAGTTGGATATAAATATTACTTGAAATATTGACAGAATTGAACCTGTGAAACTATTAGGACCCAGAATTTTTTTTTTTCAGGGGCATATTATAGAATACTTTCACAACCATTTAACTTTAACCTATGGCTGCTGGTCTACTTAAGGTTTTCTATCTTGAGTCAATTTGTAATAATTCATATTTTCCATTTCAATCAGACTTTCATATTTATTTGTATAATTGAGCAAATCCTTCCTTTATGATTTTATTAATGTCTTCTGATTTTTGGTTAATTTCTTGTTCTTATATCCAGTTTGGATTATATTTGCTTTTTCATTTTTTCCCTGTTTTGTGTTAGTATTTTATATGTCTGATTGCTGTATTCAAGGAAACAATCTTGGAATACATGTATTTTGCACATTTTCTATTTCCTAATGCATTGACTTCAATGTTTGTCTGTTTCTTCCTTATTTTTCAGTTTTATCTGGTCTAATCACATGATGGTTAAAAATACAGACCTTGAAGTTGTATGATCTGGAGTCTAATATTGTTTTTGCCAGTAGTAATCATAATCTTCCAATATATAAATAAATATTTATCTTAAATGTTCTTCTGCTAGCCAAATTAATTGATCTTTTGACATATATTCCTGTAACTGCTTTTTGTTTTTTTATTTAATCTTTCTCCCCTTCTTTTTTGATGGTTTCATTTCTTGTTATTGTGGTGCATTTATTCAGAGATGCCCTCTTGGAATTTTTCTGCTGAAGTCTACTTGTGGGAATGCCATTTGTTTCAACGCAATTTTGAGAATGTCTGGGAGGTGAGGCGTGGAATCTAACAATCTCACCTTTCAGCATTCAGCAATTACTCCTTTTGAGTAAGAAAATCACAAAGATTCATGTCTCAAAATAAAAATCTGTAGCTCATAAACCTTTATTTTGATGAATTACGGTTTGTTTATTTTTGCTCAGTGGACTCGACTCAGTAGCTGCAGAGCTGTTTTCAGTTTTCCTGTCTTCTTCTCTCTACCCTGCATCTAGGCTGCTCTCGCCAGGAGTTTTTAGAGAAGCTGACAATCTGAAATCTTCATATTAGCATTCTTCATTGAAATTATTTACCTTACCATACATGCTCATTTTATCTCTGTTTTTCCTAGTATCATTGTAGATGTTTATTTTATCTCTTTTTAAAAATTTTCTTTGGTACATTTTGAGGTTCAAGGTGCTTATTAGGGATGGCGGTAGAGAAACCATGACTGTTTAATCTGTCTCGTATTGAAAGTAACAAAGAAAGACACTTGAACAAAACAGTGGTGGAGATATGCAAAGCCTAGACTCTTACAACTAAGGAACTAACATGGTAAGTTGATGCTATATATTAAACTGTTAATACAGATCCTTACATTAAAGGGGGCCCCACCGGAAACAACTGGGGAGATTTTTGAATACTGGCACCTAGATCCCACCCCAGAGAATGGGTTGGACCTGGGCACAGTAATTTTTAATAGCTCTTCAGGTGATTCTAATGAATCGTCAAAGTAGAATGCTACCTTAATGGAGGACTGGCTCATTTGGGCTATCTTTAATCTTTCACAAGTGGGAATTAAAGGTAAAAGAGATTACTTAAGTGGTTGGTTTTATTTTTCCATGCTAGGTGATTTTTCATGATTTCTACCCAATGGGACAGTGAGGAAGTGCCATCACTCACAATTTTTCCTTTGGGACTTTTTTTGTATATTTTTTTCTTGAAAAATCTGACCACCTTGTGACTTTCATAACACAGAATTTCTACTCATTGAACTGCAGAATATCTTGTTATAGGGAGCAATTTTAGCATATGAACCAAAGAATTAGCCAGTTTCCTCTTAGGCCCTTGCTATTTCCAGTCCAAGCCAAGAATGACTGCTCACTTTTTTTGGTCAATGAGGAAGAAAATTCTTTCCTGGATGAGTTCAGATATATCATTAGTTGTCTCTATTAGTGGGTCAAAATTTTCTTACATTCACCCAGACTTCAACCAGTGGCTTCCCTCAATCCATTTTGTTGTGAAAACCAACTTAGGCATCCTAACTTAGGCATACTGTCCAGGCCGGTGTCCTTGGCCTTATCTCTGTCTCTGGATTTTTATTACTGTTCACATCTGATGATTTTACAAAACTCTTTTAAGGAGAAATCACTTCAGACAGCATCCCTTGTCTCTTCATTCTTCGTTTATCTCACATATGCTAACGCTGTTCACATTTATTTCCATTTCCAGATACACACATCTGTATCTTCCCAGGTTTCTTCCTGAGTCATACGTCCTAAAGGTCATAGCCACCATGTGTACATGTTTCTGCTTCACCTCCAACCATTGCTAGCAGAGCTAGAAACTGCACCTGTGAAACAAAAAGATAAAGCACATTTATGAATGTGATTTGTAAATGTATTCTTATTCCTTTACGGCCACATCTTTTAAATCTTAAAACTTCATCTCCAGGAAGACTCCCTGTGTCATTTTTATTAGTAAATGAAAATTATACAACCTGCTGTGTTTCCATTGTTCCCCTGGGTGCCAGGAAGCTTAGAGCTAATTTAATGCTCAACCATAATTAACATCTAAGCAAGGAGGCTGCTGAATTTGCTTCCTCTTCTTTCTATAATTCCTTTCAGTTTTTAATTTGAAATTTTATTTTTAGGTTTATTGTAAATCACTTCCAATCCAATTGGAAATTTGCAGGCTATAATTATGAATAGAATTTTAAAATCTGGATTTGGTACAGACATCCTGATGAAGTCAAGGATCGCAGATGTTGTTAACCTACAGGCCTCGGTCTAATAGTAGGTAGTAAGGGGGGAAAAAAGAAAAGAAAAGAAAGATGAATTCAGGTTGCCTGAAACAAGGCCCAGATTCTATCTACTTCACCACATCATCTTGTCACAACTCTCTCACCTATAAATATATATTTTATTGCATATTTTATGCATTAGACAACTAACTAGGTACTACTTTGTGGCTGCTTTTATATTTTCCTTAACTTTTCAAGGATGCACACCTGTTATTCTCTAGTAGATTGTACAGTGTGTGTCAAGGTGGAAATTTTTATTATACTTTTCTATATCTTCCATAGCCCATATGTATTTCTGGTTAAAAGGGGGGTGGTCCACTTCTATTATGGAATGAATGAGCTTTTTAAAATGTTACCGAGTGTTGACTTCCTCTCCAAAAGTGTTAGTCTTCCTAGGCTGGTTGTGCTCAGAGAGGATAAGACTTGCATTCCTCCCTCAAATATCTCCAAGTTATTCTGCTGGCTGCAAAGCCTGGAACCTCTAGCTTTGAGGAGGGTTTACTTCCACTAAGACCGAAACATCAGGATGTGTAAAAGTATTCATCTGAGCTATTGTCCTCATCCATAGATTCTAAGGCTATGGATTACAATAAACATTTGAAATAAATCGTATTAACGGAGGCTTTCCTGGAGCTTATTTAGAAAGATCCTGTTTTACTGCTGGCCCCCACTAGAGCCTGGCTAGCCAAAGAGGACTGGATTCTGTCCCTCCAAAGATAACTCCAGAGCCCTGTCATCTGTCTGATCTCATAGCCTGCTGCCTTTCTAAACCCCAGAGAAATCTTTGCGTTCTGCAAGAGCCAGCAGTGGAAATGAATCATGCTCCAGAAGGATTGACAGAGGAAGTAGGAACTCTCATTTTATTATATATGTCTTTTTATAGCAGCCAGCAGGATGCCACCTTTAACTGAGAACATAGCCCATCCCAGACACGACCGTCAAAGAGGGGAGAGCAACATCAAACAGCATCTTACGATTCAGTGTCACCGGCTGGGTACATTTTGTTTTCATGAAAGAGCATCTACACCTTGATGAATGTTTCTTTTAGTGTCTTTGCATCTTCCAGGCAACCCCATTTTATTACTGAGGGGTAGGAGGGAGTCCTTTCTCTGGCAAATTTGCAGCTGAATTATCACAAGACAACAGCCTTTCATCAGTATCTGGAGAAGTAAACAACCACTCCCTGCAGTTGGCCTGTGCTGTTTTCTGACGATGCAAGAAATTTATGGCTGCTCAGATGCAAGGAAGTTTGAAAGTTGCTTTCTTTTCGGCAAGAAGGGAACAGCTACTCCATACAGCATTCTTGTGCTGATTAATCAGTCTGAGATGGACTCAGCACTAGGGTGAGAAATTGAGTTTTATGTATAAGGACATTTCTATGAAGGAAGAGAGGAACATCTGCAGGAGAAAAGACCTAGGTGTTAGCTGCCTTTGTTTAATTTCCTGGTTTTCTGTCAAATCTTTGTGAGTATGGTTGGTGTCATCAAATTGAATAGCTCTCAAAAAACTTCAGTTTTCTTTTTTCTAACAAAGAAAGATAGCTGCTCCTATTTGGCTTGAGATGTCACACACATACTAGAAATCGGGATGTTTCTATAGTATGTGTTTTTATAACTTAGCTCCATTCTCAAACAGACCTGATCAAATCATATCAATTCAGCCCTTTCTGTATATAGGACACACCCCCCAGGGTATCACTTAGGCTCTGCCTTTATGGAGTTTATAACCCATAATGACTATATTAGTTCCTATGGCTGCCATAACAAAATAATACAAACTTAGTGGCTTAAAACAACAGAAATTTATCCTCTTATAGTTCTGGAGGTTAAAAGTCCAAAATCAAAGTGCTGACAAAGACTGTAGGGGAAAGTCTGTCCCTTGCCTGTTCTGGCTTCTGGTGTCTGTTGGCGTTCCCAGCCTAGTGGCTGCATCACTCCAATCTCTGCCTTCGTAGTCATATTGCCTCTTCTTCTCTGTCTCTTATAGATACATTTGTCATAGGATAATCTAAGATGATTTCATCTTGATATCCTTAGCTTAATTACATCTTCAAAGACTTTTTTTCCCCCCAAATAAGTTCACAGTCACATATTCTGGGAATTAAGATGTGGACATGTCTTTTTTGGGGGGTGGGGGTGGGGAAGCATTATTCAACCCATTATAAAAACTAATGTGTCAACAAGATTGACTGAAATGTGGCCTCAAGTGTTTCCGTGATTGACAACTCTTTTGCTTATTGCGTTGGATGAAAACCGAATTGCAGATCAAAGTTGTGCAAGGAAGGTACAAAGTGTAGGGAATGAGCTAGCTTGAGGATGTGCCTGGAGAACATTTTACAAGGAAGAAAAATATATGAAGAGTAAGGAAAATTTTAGGTAATTACTTCACATCATTTGTCTGTGGGAGGAGAAAAGTCTATTAGCATGGCAGGGAGATGGAAATAGGGGGTAGACAAAAGAGTAGCTGTTTCAGGATTGGGTCATTCCATTTACAAATGCATTGGAAATAACTCTTTCCTAGCTCTTGGAGTTGAAAGTCTTTGATGATTAGAAACAAGTCACCCTTTTCCAATTTTCACATTTTCTGAAGGAAACTCTTTTCAAATTATTTTTAAGCTAGTTAAAATGTGCTTATAAAATGTGGTGAAGCTTTAGGTATTTAGTCTCTGAGATAGCACCCTGCCCAAGTACCACCCACCCCTGCAATCCTCCAGCATCTGTTCAGCTGACAGGTGAGAGGTAAGATATGGTAAGGCAGGGTGAGATGCCAAGGAAATGGTGGAAACTCTTTTCCTAAGGGAATTAGACTCTGCCTTGCATCATACCTCCCTGAAGTTTCTTCCGGGCCTTTGCCTGCAGAATATAGTTTCCTTCTGTTCTGCATATGTTGCTTACTGAATGCTTGGATTCAACTTGAGACACACTCTGTGGGGAGCTGCTTTTAAAATCTCTAATCTTCATGGTGATCAAACCTGACTGATATTTTCCTTTTGGATTTATTAGATTATGTGTTTATCATTTGTCTCTGACCCTACAAGAAGGGTACCCCATCTGTATTATTCACTACTGAATTCATCAGCACCCAGCACAGAGCTTAACACTCAAATATGCATTTGATAAAATGACAATCCCAGGTGTCTTAGGCAGCAATGTATGAGGAGGTGTATTCAGACGCCCTTCAGATGTTGTTGCTTAAAATTAAAAGCCAATGTAAGAGGAATAAATTAAATTTGTAAATGCTACTTTAAAAATAGTTTGAATATATATTCTCTTTGGATTTCTTTTCACCTATAAATATCTTCTACATAAAAGACAGGAAGAGACAGGGAAAGATGTCTTCCTTCCACCATTGTTGCTAAGAATCTTCCTTTTTTTGTGTGCTGCTGTTGCCTTTGCTAATTTTCAATACCAGTGCCAGATAATCAAATTGTAAACAACCAAGAGAAGGAACTAGGTTGTGGTGGCAGTTCTCCTTTTCCATGGTTAATGACAGTGCCTGGGACATATAGGAGGGTAGAACACCAGCTGGAGGCACAAATCAGAAATGAGTGGATAGTCTGCTTCTGAAGGGTGTCTAATAATATGATGTTTTTTCATAATGGGAAAAAAATAGACTTGTTGAAATGGGATTTGGTTTTGTTAAAATAAACATCAAACCCCTATTCAATTATCCAATTGGCAGGATCCCATATCCCATGACACATTCCATATTAAAATACTTTTAGGTACCTTAAACATATTTAATGGTATGGCAAAACTCCAAGTGCCTCTGCAAAGCCAGGTCTCCCTGGTGTAAGTAGATAACTCATGTGCCAACTCAGGGATCATGCCAAATACCATTCAATATTAAACAGTTGTACCAGGGCAAAGATATCCAGATGTCTGTCCCTGTAGCTGACATTCCACCAAATCTTCTTGGTTACAGCCAGCCAGTCCTGGTGCATATGTTACCCAAACTTTTCTCTAGTTACTGTAGAAGTGGTTCCAGCTGCCCTGTAGTTGGGCTGCTAGCAAAATTGCTGTGTGAATTTAGGCAAAACCACCTCAGATTCTGTTTTCAGGGAGTCATTGCATGGAATGAAGGCCTTGTGGCTCCTTTGAAAATACAAGAGGGCAGGTTGTCCCCTTCAGGCACTCACAGCAGTGTCTGTGCCTGGGAGAGTATATGGTTGAATTGGGGCTGGGGGCTGGAGGGTAGGATACAGGGTCGAGATGGGGCTGAGGAATGGAGAGAAAGCACAACAATTTCTCAAATGCAGATAGAACTGTGAGGCCACTAAGGAACTCATGCTAAGGAAGGTAGGGCAGCAGCCAGGTGGACCTATTCGTAGAGTCTGCAGGGCCCACAGACTTACCCTCGCCCACGTGAGGACCCAGGGGAGAAAATGGTTCTGGATAGTAGAACGGCACTAATAAACTCTGTGAAATATTGAGGCAAGCAGAACTGAACCCAAGAGGGGAAGAATGATTTCCTGAACCATTTCATAGAAGAAACAGGGATATAAGCAGCTTGGGACAGAGCCAGCTCATTGGTGGAGATTGAGCACCCATCAGGGGTTCACTATAGAGCCCTAAGGGGGTAGGGGGAGAGGGATGTGGGGAGCAGCTGAGGTAAGTAACATGTGTGATCCAAGGCCCATCTCATTAGCATTGGGAGGTCTTCCCTGGGGCCCCCAATTTTTGTGGAAAAGGGGTAATATTCTGCTATAGTTTAAGTGAAGACACACCAGTTAGCAAAAATTGGCTATATAGATTAATTTGACCTCGTATGTACCCACAGTCTGGTTACCTTCAAATCGCTTGTTAAATCCATTTAATGGACATTTTAAAATGATGTCCCTAACTTTGAACAAATATATATATGTGTGTATATATATACACACATATATACACACACTCACATACAAATATATATATATAAACATTCTTAATGGAAAGTGGACTAGAAGCAAATGTACACACGAAACAAAGCAAAACTCAACCTAAAGAGTGTAAGGCAATGAAGTTATCTGAAAAACTATGACATACAAAATGAAAACCAGCGAGGAGAAAAAGAAATTAAGCTTTCCTTAAACCTAATGAAATTTTGCTTTTTCTCCCATCGTTTTTAAAATTAGCTTATCTCAAAAAAGAGTTTTAATTAACTTAATTTTAACTCAATTATTGTGTCATTAAAAATAAGCTTCAGAGCATTTACATCCCAAATAGAATTTTATCAATATATTAAGCTTGATATCATCCATCAATTTACACACAAAATAATCTCAACATAAATCACTGGAAGGTTCTCTCCTGGGGAAAATTAAAACCTTGCTGCTCTGAATTAATTATCAGTGGACATTCTTAAAATGGGTGTAATGATACACATACTCTGAAATAAAGATCAAGAACTGTGCACACCAATATTACAAGTCTTCACTGTTTTGAGAAATAAATAGAAAAAATAGTTAATGTCATATTCACAACTCTGTGAATTTACTAAAACTGAATTATATACTTTAAATGGGTGAATTTTATGGTATATGAATTATATCTCATTAAAGCTGTTATTAAAAAAATAGAAATCCTAATATAAAACTTGACAATGTTATTAAACAACTACAGAGCATATAGTCACTATTAAAAATTTGGTTGTTTTGAATTACTGGCTATTAAAAATTTTTCTAATAAAACTAACATTAACTCAGTGGAATTGTATGTACCATCAGAAGAACACTTTTAAAGGGATCAACTTAACATTTTCTTGCTAATTCTAAAGTGACCTCTGGTATTTGGATTACCAGCCCTACAATGTTAAATTACTTCTAAAGTATTGTGAGGATTAAAGGATTTCAAAAGATAATATTAATAGTTAGCTAAAAATTATCTCTAAAATCAAAGCATATACATGAGCTTCATTTAAATTTCTGCACTTATGCGTTGGGAATTTTAGGTCTTTGGTATTTTTTCATTAGTTCAGTTACTCCATCAATTCTTAAAATTTGCAAAGTGGTACTTTGCTTCTGGGCATGATTGTAGCTCTGACTTGGGAAGTGCATAGGCAATATATGTAACAAAGTGTTTGTACCCCCATAAAATCTGAAATTTAAAAATAAAAAAATTAATTAATTAAAAAAAAGACTAAAGGGAAAAAAATTTGCAAAATGGTGTTGATGTTCTGATTTAAGTGAAGTCAAGGGAATTAAAAAATTCATATGTGCTTGTGAATGCTTGTATGTATGTGCACTTCTATTCATTCACTTGCTTGGCAAATACTACTCCCACTGTGGTATGTACATTCTTGTGGATGCATTTCTTAGGCATAGGTATGTAGGTACACTGAAGTTTGGGGATAACATTTTCTCATACAATTTAGTGAGCATCTGCTCTGTGTGGCCCAACACGATAGTAAATCCTCTGTATTTATTCATTATTTTTAATCTTTAGAGCAGCTCTTCTCAATTCTAATCCTAGGCCCTTGGGGATCTCTTTTCAGGGGCTCCAGGAAGTCCTTCTTTTTCTACCTACAAATCTATGTAAAGCTGGGTTTTCTTTATATACTTCAACCAAAATAATGTATCACAACAAGTTGAATGTAGAAGCAAATAAAAGCATTTGACTATTTTATATCAGCAGACAGTAAAGAGATTGGCAAAATTGTCAAACAATACCATTTTTCTCACTAAGTTTCTTTGGAATATATAGTTATTGTTCTTATGAAATATGTTATTTATGATAACACAATAGATGTATTATAATGTTTACATGAATTAATCAATATTCCAGATGTCTCAGTTTTAATGTCTAATATGGTTAGTATCAAGAGATATAAGTAATAGCTAAAGAAGCAAAAGTTCTTTTGGATTACCACCAACAAATTTTTAAGTGTAAAAAAGGCCCTAAGACCAAAAAAAAAAAAAGAAAAAGGAGAGAGAGAGAGATGCTAGATAAGAGCAATCCTATGAAGTAGGCACAATCATTTCTATTTTCAGATATCCAATATCTCACAGATATTAAGTGGCAGAGCTGCCTGACCCCTGAGACTATGCTACTAATGTGGCCCCCATAACATTCTGTGTCTTTACTGGGGGTCGTTTGCAAATGGCATTTCTCTTCCAAGGGGCATACGTGCCTTTTAGGTCCTCTCCCCAGGACAATCTGCAGTTCTGTTGTGTTTGCACAACTTCTGAAATAAGCTGAATAGATAGGAAACAGATGTAAATCTTTCTCTTTAAAATTGTTTTTTGAGAATCTGCTTTTACAGAGTTCCTGAGTAAACAGCAGGAGAATGAGCTACAGCCTCTACCATATCTCCAGGGCAGTCACATCTTCTGCGGTAATCGCATTTCCAAGGAAAGGTGGGGAAACCAACTCTTGGACTTTGACATCCTGCTGCCACTTTTGTTATCAACTGACAGCCATCACTATTTTTTTTCTCTTCATCCTCCTTAAAATCAGCAAGCCACTTGGCCTTGCTGCTGGCACCCCCTTCTCTTTTTTGGGGATGCCACGCCATCCCCCTGCGCTCTTCCCCCTCCACTTTGCCCTCTCTCTTTCACTCTCTCGCTCTCCTCTAAGAAGATAAAAAATACTTTTTTTACTTTTGTATCTTAATCTCAGTGTGAGAAATCTTTCTCTCCCTGCACTGTGAGCACCTACTAGGCTTTCCACCCTCACAGTCAGGGCAACAGCAGGGAATGGTAGACAGTGTTCCCATCTCATACACCCACCCCTCTTCCCTGGGGAGCCATTAGACATAGGGCCTTATTCAATGTGCTGGAGATAGACTCAAAGACAGGAGCGGGATGTACTGTCAGAGAAGCTGTGGACAGGGGAGCTCCTGTCCCTACCTAGAACCTTTTGCTTTCCTGGTTCCCATAAAATCCACTGCCTGTCTCGATCCATGGAGGCAGTTGTGTGTTATGTTGCAAGAAGTACAACTTCAAAGTCAGCCAGTCTTGGCTTTGAGTCTGTCCTCTGCCACTTAACAAGCTCTTCCATTTGGGTCAAGCTACATTTCCTCTGTCAGCCTTAGTGGTCCCCTCTTCTGTAAAATGCAATGGTGTTCTCCACACGGTAAAAGGTTGGGAGGATTTAATAAGCTAATACAATTAAAGTGCTCACAGCACAGTAGACAAGGAGGAAAGGTAGGCATCCTGGCTTCTCATATCCCTTGATTTGTTTTCTCCTAAATTCTCTTCTCTCTTCTCCATAGATATATGGTCAAAAGAGACCTGGAGGGACGTGAGATTTTGTGGCTCTTGTTTTTTTATTTTCTACTTATTTGGGGGGGGAAGAAGGAGGAGGTTTACAGCCACTTGACAAGTATTTTTACAGGTGTCTAAAAAGTGTCCTGCTTCTTTGATGTATAAAGTATAAAATACTTCTGTTATCCTATTTTCCCTCAAGCAAACTCTTTAAAGTAGGAAGAATCTGTCCTTGTTTTGTAATTGGGAGGCAATGCCCATCAGAATAGAAACACTTGCCTGGGGCTGGCTGGATCTCAAGTGTAAACCATAACCTCTTCCTTTTCTTTGCTTTTTTTTCTCATTACAGACCAGGGCAGGGTGAGTGATGTACCATATATGGGAACCTCATGCCACTTCTATAGACTGTTTCAATGATTCTTCTTTCTGTCTCTTAACTGTTTCCTTTGTAGGTGAACAGAAAATAAAGTGACAAAGAACAGATTGTTTATGTACATTAGGCAGTTTTTAAAAATTCTGATATTTAACCATTTTTGACCTACAAAAATGGAAATTTCAATAATAATTATCAGGCACAAGAGTCTTTAATAGGTTAAGGAGAGACTAGCAACTTCAAGATAGTTTTTCATGCTAGTGAGGAAAAGTTTAAGTCAAATGGTTTTCATGAAAATAATGTAATAGAGTATGAGGAGCAGAAGGAAGATCTACATGCATCAGTAAGAAATAATATCTACAGGATAACATTCATAGAATAGACTCAGTCATTTCAATAGTCATTTTAAACAGGGTAAAAACTAAGAGGAACTTGTCCCTCTTTGGGTCTGTCAATCTTTCCAAAGGAGTTCGAGCCAAGAAGAAGAAAACAAATGTGTAATGAATGGCTGTGGCCACCTCTCTCTGTAAGGCCTTAAAAATTAGTGAGACCAGAAACCCTCCAGCTCAGGCATTTTCCTGTTTATCAGCAATAAATGAAGGCAGCTTCATTTGGAATAATCTGCTCACTTAACCTTCATGAGGCACAAGCAAAATATTTCAGCTTTATCCTCCTTCCCGCATCACAACCCAATAGCAATTTAACTCCAAAAACACCATGCTTTAGGAGACGGAATCCACTTTGAAGGCAAGGAAAGAGTTCCTTATCACAGGAGAAAGAATATAATGGAACTTCCATGGCAGAGGATTGGACGGTATACTATAACTACATTTTTAAAGTTCCTTATTCCACCGCTAAATTTATGCAGCACTATGCAAAACCCAACCAACCCAACCAAACCCAACCCCTTCCCCAACTTTTCCCATTTGAATAGAGTTTCTGGAAGTATGGTCTTATAAATATTAAATGTTCATGTCTATTATGACAGGGATGCTTTCTTCAGTGTATTTCCACCTTTTGGGGAATTAGAAATGCAGGGACTAATAAAATAATTCACTGTCTATGAAGAGCTTAGGAAATCTCATAGGTGAAAAACCATGAGCCAGAGGAGAGGGGGGCAATTTTACTCCATTTAGGTGGATAGTGTTCATGTGAACTTACAGAAAGTGGACTCAGCATCTGAGTTTTAGAACCTCAATATTTCTAAGAGGAGAGCTGAAACTGATACCACACCCAGGCCTTTTATTAATAAGTCAACTACTAATATCAAGGTTATCCCTATAAGCCATTATCAGTGTGGAAGTCAGCTGATATGAGTTGCCAAGAGCAATTAATAAGTGCCAATTAAACGAGACTTTTTTTCTTTCAACAATCACAAGCAGAGATCCCAAGAGAACCTTGTGCTAAGCTTGATTTTGATTATATCACATGGCTTCTCTCCATTAATTAGAGAAACTCATGAAGCACATGCTTGTCTGCTGCTGACAGGTCAACATCTGGACCTTCCAACTCGCAGCTTTCCAAGTGGCAGTCCATTTCACAAAGCAACTCAAAGCTTCCACCAAGAATAATCAAGACAAATGCCCCGGACATAAAGAAACAGTGGCTCTAAAAGGCCTCATTCCAGAAAGTTTGAACATGAAGCCTGTTTTAGTAAGGATAGGCAAGGTTATACTGTCATAAAAGTCACCCCAAACTTTCAGTAGCTTAAGCATAACACAAAGTTATTTCTCACTCATCCTAAACTGACCGTGAGTCAGGACCACCCTTCTTTTTGGGCTGCATCAATCCTGTGGCTCCTCCTTGTCAACCTCTGCTTCCATGGTCACCAGCGCAGGGGATGAGAGAATGCAAGAGTCAAGCATCAGCAACTAAGCGCTGCATCCTGGAAATCATGCACAGCATATCTGCACACATTTCATTGGCCAAAAAAGTCTCATGGCCATGCCTAACTTGAAAGGGGCAGGAAGATGAGATCATCCCGTGTGCCTATACAGGGAGCAGAACTTGAAATATTGGTGAGCCATGATAATAGCAGAGGCAAAGTCTGAATTAAACAAATGAAGACTTAGCCTGCATTTAAAGCCATAGAATAGAAAATTACTAGAACAAATCTATCATCAGAAAAGGGAAGCTCAGAAATTATCTAATTCAACCAAATTTAAACCCTTCTTTAATAAAACAATTTTCATGCTACACCTCATATAACTTCTGTATTTGAATTAGGCTTATTGATTCAATTGATCTGCTGATTCTGTTGAGGCCACATCCCTATGACAAGAGGTTCCCTGGGAAGTGACCAGACATTCCCAGTGATCTGGGATGAATGCTATTTCTGAACATCATTCATGGTACTTCACTCGTGGTTCCTCATTCATTTCACAAAAATAAAACTTGATTGAAAAATATACTCAAATTTTCTAACTTTCTAAGGCTTTTCTCCCAGGGCATAACACACTGTTAATAGTTGACGTAGTATTTTATTAAGAAAAACAGAAGGTCTCTTCCCCGGTGCTACTCAGGTAAAGTTCTATAAAAATTAGCCTTGGAGCACTCAGCGAATTTCGTCACCCTCATAATTCCTTCTCTGAGCGATACCTGAACATCCCGTGTTATCTTAGTTCAAGGACAAGCAGCTAATAGGCATCAGTTGATTCAATTTATTTAAAATAAGCTGCGTGAGTGACCTGAATGGGGTGTCCTATTTATTGAAGGAGAATTTCTTGCTACATTTCTCTGCTCACAGAACTGCACAGAGAGCTACTGTCGGGAAGGTGGGGACCAGGGCAGGGGAAGGTGGAGAGAGAATGAGTTAATGCCACAGCCAATGACCTGAAAAGGCCTCCTGACTTGAAACTGATAACGTAGGGTGAAATCAGTTGAAGGATTTCAGGACACTGTGCAAAGGGGCACTAAAAAGAGGTCAGGACAAAGCAACCAGTAGAATTTACTCAAACATCTGTAGCTTCTTAGGGCATTTAATGAGAATTTCCATATTAACATTTGATTTTGCCAGGGTACTGCATAATTTTCTACCCAATTTACCCCTGACAGTTTACAGACATAAAGGCATTCTCATCAAAATGACTTTCCATGATATAGAAGACACAGAAGTTTTATGATGTTCTTGGCGGAGTAAGGGAGAGAGGACCAGAGAGGGAATAACTTTAAGGCAAGGAAACCCAAACCAGGGTCCTTTAAATATGTATCATACTTTTTATTTTTTTCATGAATTTTTTATATTCATCAAAAATGCATTAACAGTTCTGTTTCACTTCAGCCTGAGGATCATTTACAAAATAGACAATGGTATTCAGATTGAAACAGTGGAAAGTTTCTGCCTCAGCAACAGAAATTAATTGGGTTTAGGAAAGAAACCCATGAGCTCACTTATAAACTGAAGTTGTGGATTCAGGTTCTGGAAGTTTTCTTACCAAAAGGAATTTAGAGGAAATTCAGGAATGGGGCATTGTAGCACTGAGTCAAAATGGAGGACCCTGAGTTCTTAGATTCTATCAACAAACTTTGGATTTTTGATTATGAAAGAATTTATTTAAAAATATTATGAAACCTTTGTAGTCAGACCAGGAATTATCCTTGGTACCTGCTTCCTAAAGGAAGATGGAACTATGCTGATGGGCAAGATCTGAGCCACATGCTCTACCACTCTCACTGGAGTTAGAGCTCCACCCAAAATATCTGGATGGAAAATGCTTAGATGTGCTTCCCCAAGGAACCAGTCCATTGAACTCCTTGTTTCTAGAGTTGGGATATAATGTATATTAGGTGGAATCTCTACTTCCAAGCAAAGGTTGTTCTTCCCCTCTCAAGTAGATCTAGTTCAATTTTGTCTTTTCTTTTTCTTTTTTTAGAGACAGAGTCTTGCTCTGTTGCTCATGCTGTAGTACAGTGGTGCGATCACAGCTCATTGTAGCCTCCAGCTCCTGGGCTCAAGCAATCCTCCTGCTTCAGCCTCCCTAGTATCTGGGACTACAGGTGCACACCATTATACCTGGCTAAATTTTTCTTACTTTTTTGTAGAGATGGGTCTGACCCTGTTGACCAGGCTGGTTTTGAACTCGTGGCCTCAAGTGATCCTCCCACGCTGGCCTCACAAAGTGCTGTAATTACAAGCTTGAGCCACTGTGCCCAGCCCATGAATACTTTGATTTGAAATAAGCCTAACCTGAAGTTCCATCCACAGAAATTCTGATTTAATTGGTTTAAGATATGTGATTTTTTTTGTCAAGAAGACCAAGAAAAGTAGAAGCAATTGACAACTTAAAGATACATAAAACAAAAATTCCTCCACACATGTTTAAGAAAACGTTAAACAAACAAAAATTAGATGTAAGTTTAATCACATGATGGCATGACCAATATAAGAATTGTTTGGTGTTGGTTGTTGGTACTTTCTTCTTCAAGTGATGCAGGAGGTAATCACATTAGAACTGTGGTACCACTTGGCCCGGTACAGAACAATATTTTTTATGGTCAAAGTTAGGAAAAAGCTCTTTGCTAATTTCCAACTTTTAAAATTAATCTATGGAGAAAATATGGAAGACTCAATTTTGGTTTAAGAATAGAAAGTAAATAATGCTAAGCTTGACAATATAAAGGCATACGTATACCTGACAGAAAATGAAGCAGAAAAGAAGAAAGCTATGGTGGGCGGATGTAGTGCTAATGTTGATATAAACAGAGGTATGATAAAGGTAAGCAACGGAACTAAAAGAATAAAACAAACATCCACAAAAAATGGGGAGTAAAGTGAGTTAAATCCTCATCTTTCATAACAGTGAGTCAACAGACTTCATGTAAAGTTAATAAATCAAGAAATAATAGATGTGTTATGTAAAATTGAGGAGGAACCAACAGAGGAAAAGAAAGTAGAAACAGAAAGGGACAAGAGAGGGAAGAAATGTTTCATAAGCTCTTAAGTACACTTCAAACTTTTGTAATTACGCTTGTAATTTTTTAACAAAACAAAGTGTAAAGAAAGAAGCAAAGAAATGATTAGGAAATGTGCGTTACATTGATTTGCAGCACAGCCAACAAGACAGAACATCTGTTTTTAACTCTGACAGTGCAGAGAGCAGGGGGTGGAGAGCAGGGTTTCACAAGCACCAACTGCCAGGCCACACTGGGACCCCAGAAACGAGAAGGGGTCAGGGACGGGCTGGTATAGACTGCAGAAGGGTCTGAGCCTGCAACCCTGGCTTTGTCTTTCCAGTTAAGAGCTTTGACCTCCACCAGGAGGGCATTTGCAACACAGGCATTTAAAAATCCAGATAGATACACTCAGAGTTTACCTTGGCACAGCTGTGTTCTGTTCAGGTTAATTCTGCATAATCAAAAAGACAGGAATCACACATGCAAATCAAGTAATTCATGTAATTAAAGAAAAATGAGCTAGGGATAAACAAGGGGGAGGGCCCTACTAAGGGTGTGAACAAGAGTCCAATGTCAGTTGTTTCATTGGGTGGAACCCATACAGGATTGCTCAGGAGAAGGAAGCCAGCAGAGAAGATGGAAGTTGGAAGAAGCCCTGGGACTTTCTCCTTTAGGAGTTTCTAACCTGGATAGAATGCAGGCACCCATATACCAGGATGGGAAAAAATAAATGAACAGATAAAAACTGTACCTTTATTTTCACTAATCTCTATCTGAGATTTAGCATTTCCCTCCATTATGAAAAAAGCAACCAACTATAAAAGCACTAGCAGTCATATGACATTGACACCCATAGAAATGGCAGATAATTTTATCCGGCATGATTGTTGCTGCTGCTGTCTCAGAATGTGGTTTGCATTCATTATGTCTTCTATATTACAGTGGTTCTTAGATCTACCACTAGATTATTTACAGTGTTAACAATTAAGTACATATGCTACTTTAAGCCAGATATAATTTTTAATATTTAACTTATTTCAGTAAAATCAGTTTTCTTTGTAACTCTATGTATTTTACTTTATGTATTTAAAAATTAATTCTGAACAGAAGACCGTAGGCTTCACCAGACTTCCCAAATTGTCCATGGCACAAAAAAGTTAAGAATCTGTCAACAGAAAAGAACCCAAACTGTAAAATAACTTAAAGAGGTTTATTCTGAGCTGCAAATGTGTGACACCCAAGAAGCCTTGAGCAAGTGGTCTCCCCAACGTTGGGTTACAGTTTGGTTTTATACATTTCAGGGAGACAGGAATTACACATAAAGTCATAAATCAATACATGGAAGGCATACATTGGTTTGGCCTGAAAAGGCAGAACATCTCAAAGCAGGGGATTACAGGTTATAGGTGGGTTTAAAGATTCTTTGATATGTGATTGGTTAAAGAAATGAAGTTTTGTCTAAAGGCTTGGAATATTTTAAATTAAGGAAGTCTTGTGAATCGGAGACAAGCCACTGGACATATACTGGACCTATACCCAGACTCAAGTGATTCGTTAAGTAAATTGATGACCTGAAGGTTTGCCTTGCATTGCCTTAGGCCTCTTAATGAGTTACACAGGATATCTCCAAGAAGGGAGGGGGGCATGATGAGGCATGTCTGACCTCCCTTCTCATGGCCCGCAACTCTGCTTTAGGGTATTTCTGGGGCTCTCTTGCTAAGAGGGGTCCATTCTGCCAACACAGTGGGCTTAAGATTTTATTTTAGTTCACAGATCTCTGGAGTCCCATTGTATAATTGTATGTTTTCTATTGCTGCATAAAAAACTACCACAAACTTTGCATCTCAAACACCACAATTTATTATTCCCAGTTTCTGTGGGTCAGGAGTTCAGACAGTTTAGCTGGATCCCCTGCTCAGGGTCTCACAAGGCTGAAATCAAGATGTTGGCTGAGCTGGGGTTCTCATCTGGAGCTTAGGGTCCTCTTCCAAGTTTGCTCAGGTTGTCAGCAGAATTTAGTTCCTTGTGACTGCTGTAGGGATGAGGCTTTCAGCCCCTTGAGGCTGCACGACATTTCTCTCTGTGTCATGGTCATCTCTACAGCATGATAGCTTGGTTCCTTCCAGGCCAGTGCATCTGACTTCTCTCTAACTTCTATTTCAGACTTCTAAATCCTCTTATAAGAGCTTAATTGATTAGCTTAGTTCCCCCCCAAATAATCTTTTTTAAAATTATTAAATGAAAGTCAGCTGATTAGGAACCTTAATTGTATCTGCAACATTTCTTCACCCTTGCTTTATAACAGAGCCTAATCATGGGAGTTATATCCCATCATAGCCACAGATCCTGAAGGGGTGGGGATTATGCAAGGTGTGTGCACCAGGAGTGGATATCCTAGGTGGCACTTTAGAGTTCTGCCTCCCACACCACCTGTCTCATTAGAGGTGAGGACACAGAAGCCCAGAGGTGTCTGTGTCAGTGCTGGAGGTGGAACAGACTATCTTCCCCTGCCCTGCCAGTTCCTTTTTATTCTAACAAAGGTTCTGATTCTAAACCAGCTCTTGTGAAACCATTGCTCTCCAAGGGTAGCTAATGATGCATTTCACCTAGATGCCATAGTGTCTGATATTCAACCTCTGTCAATATCTTTGTGTTGGTTCATGCATCCATTTAACAAGTATGAATTGAGCTTCCCTGAGGAAGTTATACTTGAGCTACACATGCAGCAAATGTTCTACTTACCTAGAAGATGGAAGTAAGGTGCAGGATTTTCAGAGGCCTGAGGCAGAAATGAGTGAAGTTAGCAAGTGAGAACAGATGATAGAGGCAGACAGAGCCAGGGCAGGGTGGCTGAAATAAGGCTGAAGTTTTGGGACCTAAGACAAATCAGACACCCTCAGAAGATGGCGTCTAACCTTCACTTTGAAAAAAAAAATTAGGCAGCAAAGTGAGAGGGGATGGAGAAGAAAGGTTTGGAGACCAGTTGCCCAGTGAGCTAGGAAGAGGCCATAACATTATTTATACAGCACTGTGCAATGGAACATTCTGGGATAGTGACAACATTCTACATCTGCATTGTTCAGTATAGGAGACAATAACCACATGTGGCCATGGAGCACTTAAGCTGTGGCTAGTACTAATGAATAACTGAACTTTAAATTGTATTTAATTATAATTTATTTAAATGTGAATAGCCACATAAGGCTAGTGGCTACTGTCTTGGATGCTGCCAAGCTAGAAGGAAAGTGATGGCAGCTTGGGCAAGTTGGGAGAGGGTATGAAGAAAATGGGGTGGCTTTGCAGGGAGTTTAGAGGGTGAAGGGGGCAGGGCTTTGTCTGTGATGGGGATGGGAGTGAGGGAAAGGGGGTTGGCCAGCAGAGCTCCTGAGTTTCATTACCTACCATCAGCAGCTCACTTTAAGCATTTAACCCATTAAGATACCTGCTTCTTGGTAGCTGATGTCAGCTGGCATCTCCCCTGCGGAGGGCGCATTGCTCTGCTAGCTCAGTGTGAGAAAGCATGTCAGCCACAGGGGAAGGCTACAGCAGCACACAAACACAGAGTGATCCAGGAAGAGTGAGGCTGTAAGGTTGGAGACCTTGAAAAGCAGAGCAGGGTTTGTATCTGCAGAGGTTGCCTACTGAACGGTTGTGCCTAAGGTCTATACTTGGCTCTGGTCTGCTTCCCAAAATATGCTGGGCCCAGAGGCTGATTTTCAGTGGATTTGGCTGCTCTCCACTGTGATGACTCAGCATCTGAAACAGCCGGTTTCAGGCGACAGAAGCAGAGCTGCAGGAGGACTGGGTCTCCATCTGACAGCTGGTGGGCTCGAATGAGGTGACGGCACCCATATTCTCACAACAAGGGAAACCACCCCTCCCTCCAGACTGCTTGCACATCCAAAAGAAGAGTTTCAATGTTTCCTGTGCAGCAAATCTTAATTTGACTGTCATTGCTGCAGTACAAAAAAAAAAACAACTGAATTTAGACTGGAAAAACTAAGAGTACAATCACATTAAACCTCCACTCATGAATTGAGCTGGCGCACCCAACCCTCACATATGTTAAATATTCACTCAAAGTAGGGCAAGCCCTTCCAAACTCTGCAGTGTGCCCAATGCTCCCCTGCCTCAGCTTTTCCCCAGCAAGGAGCAAACACAGTGAGTTCAGAATGATTCCAGTTTGTTTCATCAGGAAATGACACATCATTTAAGCCAGCTTCTGTCCTTATGGTGGAATTGAAAAGGTGGTTCTATATTTAGAACCTGTCCTAAAGATTTGGGATTTATAGGAGCTCAAATAGAGGGCTGTCTTTTTTTAGCAGCCTTCATGGTGTGATCTAACTTTAGGTTATACATATTTTTAAAATCTCATCCTCATTCTAAAATAAAACGACTCTTTCAGCACATCGAGCCATGGTTAAGTGAGCTCCCTCCTCATCAGAAATAGTTTGCTGAGTTTCAAGTTTTACAGGGCATATTGGGAAAGAGGACTGTTCAGCAAATGACATCCCGGCAGGTTCCTGTTGAGGAGAAAGAGATGAGAAAACTTGGGCTGTGGGTAGACAAGAGAGAGAGAGAAGGAAGTTGGAGTGTAGACAAATAATAAGTGAATTTCAAGTTCTTAGCCTTTCCTGTCCCTGGGACCCTGCTGGCAGTCTGATGGGCCGACGGGCCCTTCCTCAGGCAAATGCTGGTAAATACACAAGGTGAAATGCACAGGGGTATGAAGTCAAAACTGAATTATAGTGATATTTACTAATCCAAATATTAAAAAACATAAATTGGTAATATAATAATGTTTGTGCTTCTTTATTAGCACATTAAATAATGAGAACTCATGGAAAGTCTAATAGTACAATTTAAAAGTAAGGATTAGAATAAATGATATTTTAAGATATCTGGAACAATCGTATTGTGATATTAAAATAACAGTGATTTACATTGATGCTAGAGTCCTAGATACTGCTCATACTACTGTAATTGGTTGTCTATATACATTATTGAAGGGAATGCTAAGTTCTAGTGAAATAAAGATTTTCCAATTTTTTCCCTTACAAGTTCATGGTACCCTCTCTCAACTACTCCACTTAGGTATATGGACACTAGGTCCAGAACAGTGGAAATTATCTGATTGCTGTCGGTTAAATAATGCAGGTCAAGAAAGTCCATTCTTTGGTTTCATTGACTAGATTAAGCTGATAATTGCTAAACTCCATTATATTTTCTGCAATTTCAAAGAGTTTGAGAATAGTAAAGGGGAATGGAATTTTCTATAGAATTTTAAAACCATACTGGACTAGTATGGTTGGACAACTCTCTTTAATTTTAATTCTGCCTCTATGGAGTTAAGAATATGTAAAATATGCAAATATATACAACTAGTTTTTGAATTAGCATATTGACCGAGGAGCATTGGCACTAGAAACAAAATAAAAATAAAAATCAGAGCATAGTTTTAAAGCATCAAGAGGAAAGAAGATGTTGGCTTGATGCCTAGAGCTCAGAATATACCTCCTACAATTTTGCCTATGACACAGGAACAGATTTGTTGCCCCTGACCCACTGTTGTTTGCCAAGCAAAGCCCCTTTTCTCCAGAAGAATCTGTAGCTAAACTTCCATATGGAAAAGATCCAGGTTATAGTTTTCTCTAAATGATTACGTCTATTTCATCTTATCATGCTTAAGAAAACCCCCAAATGCAAAAACACACACTTACAATTGCATTTGAAGTAGAGCTTATCATTCCTGCTGAAGAAGATGCTTCACTTTATGAAATAATTTCCTGTAGGGTTATGAATGCCATCAACTCAGTGAGTGGCCACCTTGTGTCAGGTACTCTGCCAGGTGGTGAAGGTATAAGCATGAATATGAAAGATGCCTTGTCCTAGAGGGGCTAACTATTTGGTGGAGACTCCTTGAAATTAGAGTTCCCCTGTGCTCATTACCTTTTTAAAGTTCTTCAAGCTTGATAGAGAGGTTGTGCTCCTAAGGAAGGAAAACTTGAATGTAGTGCTTTAGAAGCTGTTGTTAACTTCAGAAAGTGATCAGACATGAAGATAAAGCCTCCTAGTACTCCAAGGCCCTAGGGAAGAAAGCAAGACTATTGTTTCCCAAGGCAGCAGTGATAGCAGACAGCTGAAACCATGTCCCTAGGGTCACCTTTTGGGACACCAGTTTTTGGAAGGGACACAGAGCCACAAGGAATCTCTAAGAGGAAAAACTGCAACAAGAATGAAGCCAGGAAGATGGTGGGCCTGTCTTCCCTCCCTGAAGGACAGTGAGTCTACACCGTCAATACATTTGATGTGGCTGGATTTATTCTAGAAGCTGGAGAAAGAATGCCATTTTGCATCCAGACAAGGAAGGACCAAACTGACCTGCTTAAACAGTCACAGAATGAGAATTAGAGGGGGTCATGCCAATGCGAGAAAATGAATAGAGAAGAGGAAGCAGGAAGGAGGGTTGGGTGGGCATGAGAACTTGTACCCTTCAGAGGCTCTGATTATTCTCAGGGGTTGGGGAGGGATGCAGTGCATTTAGGACCCGAGAAAGTGTCAGACCTCTAAAATAGACTCCCTATTTCTCTGTCCCTTTAACACATCTTTGTGGCTTGTGCACCAGCAGGGAGACCTGGAAAACATTTTTATTATCCACATGGTGTGAATCAGCTATTTCTTGAATACCTGTGAGTGAGCTACAGCTAGAATGATCCTACATCCTGTTTGCCTAGAACAGTCCCATTTTACCCCTGGGGTCCTGGCTTAATTCTTAAAATTTCATCCTTTCACTCTCAACAGAAGCCTCGTTTAGTCAATGTGGTTACCTGAGCTATGAGCAAGGGATGCTTTTCTGAATAGGCACTTTCAATTATTGCAGTTTCCCAGCTCTGCTACTTCACATGAACTCCCCTACATTTAGGCCTGGAGACCTCCCCCCAGGGACTCCTCTCCCACTTGGGCACACAGCCAAACAATATTTGCCAGGCTCCCTTGCACATGTTTCTGAGTTCTGCTTAATGGAATGTGATGGAAGCAAGGTCACCACTTCCAGAACTTGGCCATAAAATTGGCCTTAGTGTGAGCCTCACTGTCTTTCCCCTGAGTAGAGAGGATGCTGAGAATGTAGAGAAGGGAGGAGCCACAAGATAGAAGGAGCCTGGGTCTTTGAATGACTGCCTGATGCCTACAAAAGCACATTGAACTAAAGTGAGCAAAATATAGTCTTTTATCATTTTAAGCTACTGATATTTGGAGTTAATTGCTACAGCAATTAGACCCTACAACTAATATACTCTCTCCCAGATCCAAACCTGCAGTCTTAGGCTGGCTTTCCTAGAAGCAGAGCCTGAGCAAAGATTCAAGTGCACATAGTTTACTGAGATGAGCTTTCAGAAGAATGAGCAAAGCAGAAGATGGCAGGGGAAGGAGATGAGAAAGGATGTGGTCTCTACTGGAGTCTATCCTTGGCCTGATCCATGAGGGCTCTGAAGCACTATTGAGTCATCCCTCCTTGAGGCGTGGGAGTTGGTCTTTCTACCCCCATATCAGTTAATCACTGGCTATGAGATGCGTCCTAGGGGGCTGGAAGGAAGAGGAGGCATAAGTGTCTCTGAGTGCTGATGGTAATTATTTAGTTTAGGGTCAGGGATGGGGGTAAGCTGTGAGGTCTTAGTGGCCAGTACATATAGCATCTGGGGACAGGTGCAGCTGCTTTGTAAATGGGCCTCTGATTGGAGCACCACTGCTTCTCATTCAATCACACTTAAAGATCCTTGTGAACCTATGTCAAGAGGGCTTTAATTACCAGCTTTGTCTCATAAAATTAAATATTTGGACTACAAATTAAGAAAAACAGAGGAGACTTACAGGAAAACATTTTTAAATAAATCAATAAGGCTTTTGGTTGCAATCAACTAAAAATTATTCTGGTTAACTTGGAAGAAGAGAGATTTATTAGCAAAGGGGATTATTAGCAAGAGGAATTTTATTATCAAACTGCTCCAAGAACTGCCAGGAAGTCTGGAAAATCTAGCTTGTACATATGGCAGGAATCAAGAAAGGATGAACAGAAAGAGACACAACCAAGTTCACAGTGTCTAAATAGAGTGCTATTGCTGGCACCATAGCACTAGTCACCCTATAGTGGCTGTTGTCCATTACCTTTTACTTAATATATGTGGAAAATGCCTTGTGTAGCATTCTACTCATTTGAATTTAAGGCTGACAATAATAAGAGGTAGTTCTATGCTTAGCAAAAAAAAGGGCAGAAGAATTATCCAGAAACTAGGTAGAGTACACTGTTCAAACATATGGACACCTCTTCCTGTCCTTCCATCATAAATTTTTGCCTTTGACACTTGAATGCTTCACAATGTCAACAGACCCCTCTAAAATTGGAAATACCCTTAACATTTTTTCTTGACAACTTTGTTATCAACTAGCACCATAGTTATGACTATGTTCAGGTTGGCAGAAGACAAAGCAGTGATGACCTGGAGTATTATATGTCCAAAGGGAAAAAGAAATGCTGATAGAGGAAGATATACCTGGCTCCACTCAGAGTTTTTGGAGGGAATTTACTGATTATGCTAGTTTTCCCTGATTAAGCTTTTATTGTCTCCAAACAGGTAACAAACTTCAGCAGAAAGAGCTCTCATTTCAGAAACAATAACCCATCATCTGAGACTTTCTTTGATCAATAGAATGTGGCAGAAGTGACAGCATGTGAGTTCTAAGTTTTGGTCTTAAACAGATTTGCATGCTTCTGCTCTTTCCTGGAACTCTGCCCTGGCTAATCTGCTGGATGGTAAGAGACATTTGAAGCAGAAATGAGCTATCTCAATGGAGTCTATTTTGAAATAGCCAGCCCCCAGGCAACCTGGCTGCTGACCACAAATAGGTGATCCCTGCCAAGCCCAGAAGAACCAACCAGCTGAGCCCAGTCCAGATTGCCAACCAACCTGCAGAATCATGAGCTAACTAAATGGTTGTTATTTTAAGCCACTAAGAAAAAGGGTGCTTTGTTGAACCACACAGAAACTAACTGCTATGGGGTGAACTTAGCTATTGCCAGACGGGCAGGGGCAGAAAATGAAGCTATCCAATGCCTATCACACTTATGTGTGTCTTCCCAGAGACTTTCTCCCTGTTTAATATTCCCTTATACACCAAGGCTGTGGAGAGATATGTGAGCCTCAGCCATTTGGCAGGCATTAATTATTTGACCATGTATCACTGCCATTTCCAGGAGAACTTAATAATACCCAACAGCTGCTTACTTCCAATTCTAAGAGAGCTCAAAGAAGGAAAACAAAAAATGAGCCTCAACACATTTGTAGTAATCACTGGCTGCATAATTAAAATAGAAATATGTAATCTACAGCTAGGGATGAGGCAGGTAAAATTAAACATAAACTGCCATAAAAATAATTAAAAGATAGACTTTTATCAAACAATCCCATTAAAAAGTAGGCAAAAGACATGAACAGAAGCTTCTCAAAGAAAGAGAAACAAATGGCCAATAAACATATTTAAAAATGCTCACTAATCATCAGAGAAATGCAAATCAAAACCACAATGAGATATCACTTTACCCCAGGCAGAATGGCTTTTATCAAAAAGTTCAGAAACAACAGATGCTGGCATGGATGCAGAGAGAAAGGAATGCTTATACACTGTTGGTGGGATTGCAAATTAATCCAACCTCTTTGGAAAACAGTATGGTGATTCCTTAAAGAACTAAAAGTCAACCTACCATTTGATCCAGCAATCCCACTACTGGGTATTTACCCAAAGGAAAAGAAGTCATTCTATCAAAAAGACACCTGCACTCAAATGTTTATTATAGCAAAATTCACAAAATTCACAATTGCAAAGATGTGGAATCAACCCAAATGCCCATCAATTCATGAGTGGATTAACAAAATGTAGTGTGTATATATGTATATATATACACACACATGTATATATATACACACACAGACACACACATATACACACCATGGAATACTACTCAGCCATGAAGAAGGATGGCTTAATGCCTTTTGCAACAATTTGGATGGAACTGGAGATCATTTTCCTAAGTGAAGTATTGCAAGAATGGAAAAACAAACACCACATGTACTCACTATTAAACGGGAACTAACTGATGAGCACACATATGCATAGAGGGAAGTAAATCTCAATGGAAATCAAGCTGGGGGGATGGGGAGGAGGGGATGGGCCAAAACCTACCTAACAGGGACAATGAACACTATCTGGGTGATGGGCACACTTTTAACCCTGACTTGAGCAACGTAAAAGTGACCCATGTAACCAAAAACAGTTGTACCTCCATAATAGTTTGAAATTTTTAAAAAATAGACTTTTAAATTAAAAGATGTCTTTTCATAATTAGTTCACATATGCTGTTGTTTTAAACAGACTTCCTGTTAACCTTTGACACTTTGCTCATGCAATCCTTTTTTAAACAAATTTTAATTATGCTTGGGGGAAAGTAAAAAAGTTACCTATTCATTAATTTATTATAAGGTGGGTCTTCAAGGGATGCCAAAAAGAATAGGACAATCCCTGCTCTCAAAGATATGATAATGCAGAAGGGGACATAAGTGCCCACAAATATCACTTGATTGTTGAATTTTAATTAATTGGCATAAGTAAAGGCTCTTTCAAAGAGTTGGCATCTTAACTACTTGAGGATGAAAGGATCTGCATATTAAGGTAAAGGGGAAGAGGTTGGATCTAGAACATACGAAGGCCATACATTATCTCTTCTTGCTCTAATGAGTTTGATCATAATGTTTTTCCCAACTATAAAGAAAATGATTCCCCCTTAATTCCCCATCAGCCTTCAGAAAATAAACAAAAAGACTTTTACTCTCTCCTTTTATAAAATTCCTTGAAAGAGTGAACTGTCACCAATTTCTCCTGTTCCATTCCTATGAAACCCATTGTGACAAAGCTTGTGCCCCATCATTCCAACTTACCTGTTCTCACAAGATCATCAATGGCCTCCACGCTGCTCAACGTACAGTTATCCATCCTTGTCTTACTTGACCTGTCAGCAGCGTCGGACACAGTTGAAACCTTCCTCCTCCTCTAAAACGTTTCTTTGCTTGATTTCTATCACATTACACTGTCATGTTTTCCCCCTTATATGCTAGCCATTTCTTCTAAGTCTCTGTTGCTGGTTCTTAGATATGGAAATTAGAAGTGCCCCATGGTTCAGGCCTGGGCTTTTGTCACTATTTTATCTAAACTCACTCCCTTGGTGATCTCATCTAGTCTCCTGACCTTGAATAGCTTCAAACACGCATGCAAGCATACAAAAATGTGAGGGCTTCCAGATGTATCCCTCCAGCCCACACCTATCTTTTACTCACCTCACTTGCTTGGCAGCCTAATTGATCTTTCCACTTGAATGACTAACAGGTACCTTGGACATAGTGGGTCTCAAACAGAGCTCTGGATCTTCCTTTCTCACATGCTCCTCATAAAGTTTGCCCCACCTCAGGAAATGGCAATTCTTTTTTTTTTTTTTCTCCAGTTGATCAGGCCAAAATCCTTGCCATCATCCCTGACACCATACTGAAAATTTGATCTGTCAACAAACCTGATTGGTTCAGCTTCAAAATGTTTCCAGAGTCCAACCAATTCAATGATTCATCACCACATCCACTGTTATGACACTTGCCTAAGCTATCACTGTCTTTCACTTGTAATATGGTGATGGTCTCTTAGCTTGTCTCTTTTCTTCCCTGACACCAGTCCACCCCCAACAGGCTAGCCAGATTAGTCCAGTAAAAGGTATAAGCAGATCAAATCGTTCTCCTTCTGGAAATACCCCCAGGGATATTCACCTCATTCAGAGTTAAAATACGAAATGTTTCATGAACCTCAAACAATCTGAGCTCACCTCTTCTCTGCTCCTCCTCATTCACTTGTCTTAGCCTCATAGACCCTCTTTTGGCTCCTCAAGCGTGCCAGGTATACCCCTACCATCAGCCTTTGCAGTTGCTTGCTTCTCTCTGGTTTTCCTCAGATATCTTCATGGATGTCTCTGTGACCTCCTTTAATAAATGTGCTAAATTGTCATTTGTTTTGTAAGGTTTTCTTTCCTGGCCATTCTTCTAAAATGTCAACCACTCTCTCCATTATTATTCTTCCTAACCCCCTTCCTTGCTTTACTTTCTTCCCTTTAGTAGTTATATCTATTTAAAATTTTGCATATTTTACTTATCAATCTTTTTTTTCTGCAGAATACAAGCTACACAAAGTTAAGAATTTCAATCTGAGTACTGCTAATATGAATCATGACCTCACCGTTTTGTGAATCCCTGCAATTTGTTATGTGCTCTGCAGTTTGTCCCTAGAGGGTTAGATTATACTCCCCTGCCCCCTTTGCTGGGCTTGGCCATGAGGCTTGCTTTCAGCAATGGAATGTAGGCAGATGTGATATCGTGAAAGCTCCAAGCCTAGGTTTTAGGAGACATTGTATGTTTGCATTTGCCCTTCTTATGCTGTTGTCATTGCCATGAGAATCACATGACTCACGTAGCCACAGGGACCAGAAGGATATGGGCTGTATGTCATTGAACCATAAAACCTGTACAAGTTATAGCTTGTAGTCTTGCTCAGCTGAGCCCAAGCTGGATCAGATAGACCCCAGCCACCAGACATGTGCACACACAAAATAAATAAATAAATAAATGCTTTGTGTTGTAGGTCACCAACATTCTGTGACTGTTGTGCCTTAATAGCTAATATACCATTGTATTCACATAACAAGTACCAAATAAATAATTAGTGGATAAATGATGGGATAAAAGAAGTCTAAATCATGGTGTCTGGGGTAGTCATTAGTCCTTGACAAATATTCTGTCTTTGCATTTTCTAGCAGAGAGGATAGGGCTATATGACTGGTTCTAATCAATAAGTTATGTGCTAAAGTGCCACTGTGTCACTTCCAGTCTTGAGCATTTAATTGCTAGACACTCTGGAGCTCTATTTCTCCCTTTGGCGTGGTGAGAAGCAATGTTTGCAATGGTTGCTTCTCCATGTGTAACAGCAATGAGCAGAAGCTCCTGCTGACCTGCAGTACACACATAACATGCACGAGAAACAAACTATTGGTGTTTTAAACCACTGATACTTGAGGTTTGTTTGTTAATGTAGCATAACCTAATCTACACCTTTTCTTTCGAATCTATACACAAATCAGACATACATTTAGCATCACCTTCAATAATTTAAGTGACATGGAGTGTTGTTCTTATGTCCTTGTTTTATGAGATAGGAAGTTTCTAACACTATTTTGCACTAAATGAACTTGGATCAAGGTCTGGATATAGCAACATATTAGGTGAGTGACATTAGATAAATCATTAAGCCACTCTGACACTATTTCCTTATTTGACAAATAGGAATAATGATATCCCTCTCAGAGGGTTATTATTGTTATTCATTCATACACCTAGCGTTTATTGAGCATGTACTGAGCTTAGATCTTAAGTTCAAGAAACTGGATGTCCAGGAAAGGGCAAACTATAAACCCATATTTCTATATTATAAGGCACTGCATGTGGTAAACGCCAGAAGAGCCTCAGAACAAGAGTGTAAGAAGCGGAAGAAGAGATACGACATCTGTCAAAGGAGCAGGAAGACACTATGTGTGACTCAAAACCCACCCTCTGGGCCAGAGAAAAATTATAACCTGGAGTCTACTTTACAGGCAAACTTTATTCTTGGTACTTAGCTCTCTGAACCATTAAGCTGTTACCTGTCACCTTTCTGCAAAGGTTTCTACTTCTTATCAGGATCCTCCTTTGAACCTGCATTTGCTGTCCTGGATAGCATCATGGCCTTAGCAAAGTTGACTTTCAGTGACCTTCACATTCTTACAGAATCTTTTCAGACCATCAAAACTCCTTGCAACTCTCCTTCATTGAGGTCATTGTAATCTTTAGTCTTTAAATTCTGTGATTATTTAAGCATCAATCACTTCACTCAATAAATTGTATGTCCCATGAGGACAAAATCTATATTATATACTCAGTAGTGTAGCACAGTGTGTGACATATTGTAGGAGCTCAGTAAACAATTGGCAAATGAATGACTAAATGAGTGACAGGCTTCCCATCTCTACAGTGTCACTCTCTCCCCAGGTCAACACTAAAGTTAGGTTCGAAAATGTTTGTTGAATCTGAATGCTTAGGAAGGAAAATGATCTACATAAAGTGAATTTACCTCAAGCATAACCCAAACTTTCCTACCTAAAAGCATTTACATCTTAAAAGAAGATCTATAAAGGGGAGGCTATTTAAGCCAAATGAAAGACTATCTAATGGTGGAGTTTATAACTAGAGAGATATTTAATAGAAAAAGGACAAGAAAGTATTGTGAAACATTTTCACATGCATTATCATGCTGCTCTTCAAATTACACCATCTGTGTAATTGTTTACTCATAAGGCCCACCAGGATTAAGAAATGAGAGAGGCAAAGAAGTGTTTGAAAAAAATACATAATTTTTTTCTAAATCAGGATAATTTTTACTCATTCCACCCTCATTAAAAGTGAGTAACTAATTGAATTAGTTATTAGTGAGTCCTAGAAATTATAATAACTATCTTTTGAAATGTAAATGTTTAGATGCATGGAGAACAATTAAAGAAGCAGTCTCAAAATAGAGTCTTTAATGCATTGTGATGTAGCCAAATATTTTAGGTTGTGCTTTTCATGTCACTTTATTTGGAAATGCTTCACCGTAACGTGACATACCAAAATAACTAAGGCAAGAATATCTTTTTTTCTTTTAGCAAGAATGAACTGTAAAACGTTACATGCTTCAATATAAAACTGGAATCATAGGACTCACAAAGTAATTCCTCGTCATAAATGCTAACTCTATAAAGAGTAAAACAGAAGAAGCCTGAAATGAGCGTGGGTTTCTATCCGAATGTGGGGATGCTGAACCAAATTATATAAACACTTGGTTTGGATTGGAAACCAACTCATTTAGCACTGTGTCGATAGCTCTAAAAACTGCATGCTTCTTATTTTATACATATCATCTGCTCAATTTGCCTTTAATTTACTGTATAAGTAGTGTGACCTCATTTCATGGAGATGAAGAAAACCTCAGATTCATTCAGAAGCAATAATTATGGATTGCAGAAGGGTAACATAATGAGAAGATCCCGTTTGCATAAAATTGCTATTTAAGTGTTGGATAGCAGTGTTGGCTTTATCAGGGTTTGACACATCTGCCAGGCTCTGCCATGGTTCCAATGGGAAGCAAACATTTAATGTGAGTGCCGAAAATGTTAAAGCCTATAAGATTTATAGAAACGGGTGTCTCAGCTGATGGAACAAGTTATCTTTCTGTGTCACGTTATTATCATGTGCTGCCAACTTCCTAAGCATTTATGAGTATTATTTCATTTCAGACTTAAAATGACCCTCTGAGGCCAGTATTATTATTATCATTCCCATTTGACAGATGAAGACCGGAACCTGCCTCAAGCTATACAGTGGCAGAACCCAATCCTCTAGATCTGGATATAGAGCCCAGACTCCTAACCTTCTTATTACATTGCCTCTGCTCTCTAATTATCTTTTATCCGTGTATTTATCCATCCATCTTTCCATGCTCTTCCTCTGCCTTTCTCTGCATCTCCAGGCGTCTGTCTCTGCCTTTCTCTGCCTCTGCCTCAGCCCTTGCGTGTTTCTGTCTGTCTCCCTGTTTTTCCCTGTTTTTCTGTCTTTCATTTCCTCTCTTTCTCTCACTCGATCCCTCTATTCACATAATTATTTATCTATCTGTCATCCATTTATCTTTCTTTACTTCCCCCATCCACCCGTCCATCTACCCAGCCACCCATGCTTTCCATATTTCCTCATCCTTTTCTGAATCACTTTCTCTTCTACTTCCCCCAACATTTTCTTCTCTCTCTCTTTCTCTCTCTGTCTCTGTCTTTCTTTCCATTCAAAATTGCTGCTAATCCGGGTATTTTAGACTTGTTCTTCCATCCTCTGCCACTCCAAATTCAGGCAAAGTGTCCCCATATGTGGAAGGTTTATGCCTCGCTAAAGCAGTAAAATACCTGTGTATGAGTCCATCCAAGGTCAACTCTGTCACTACTTGATGAAAGATGAAGTATTGAGAAAAAATTATGGATGGGTCTCTTGAATTTCTGCACATCTTGTGAGTGAGGCACTAACTGCTCTTTGTTCCAGATTATCTCTTCAAGAATATTTGTATACTGAGCAGCCTTGGAAGACAAAGATAGTATCTCCCTCTGAAGTCCAGCTCAGGTTTGCTTACATTCTTGGAAGACAGAGATAGTATATCCTCCAGGAGGAAAGGGCAGGCATTGTATTATCCAGGAAAATAAAGATAATGTCTCCCTCTGAGCAAAGGGAGGACTTACCTGCCCAATATACAAGATTCAGATTCCTTAAGCTCGGGGTTTCTCTACTGAAATGTAATCTACTGCATGTACAGGGATCCATTTAGGTCGAACTTCATAGTCCCTATTGGACTTGAGGATAAACAGAACTGACACAAATATGAAGATGTTCATGCTGCCTGATATGCCTTGAGTCATAAAGTCCTTTGTCTCTGACACAGGATTCTCCTGGCATCCATGAAGAAAATCCTTATCATCCATGTACCTCCCAAGACTCAGTTTGGTGTGACCGGGAATGTTCAAGCTTTATTGTCTTTTCAAAGCCAATGCAACAGAAGGATTTGCATGTCAACGTGGTCTAGAAGGGCTGAATGTGGGGGAGTATGGCTGTATCAGAGGTCCTCAGTGCCCCAAATCACATCCTCCCAGCCCCACCTCTCATCCCAGGTATGGCTTCAGCAGGCAGGTCCTTACAGGCTTAGACTTCCTTCCTTCGCAGCCACTGTGTCTCATCTCAGTTTATTTTCTGTGAGTCTTTCCCATCTATCCTGGGGCATCTCCGATACTCCAAAAGCAGTAACAATCCACTTATCAGGCATGAATGAACTTTCTAGAAATGCAGGACTTATAGTGTCCCCAGGAACAGATCTCAAACATTAGGGGATGGATAATTATTTCTCCCTATTGATTTGCAGGTGGAAAATTCTAAGAGAAGTCTATAAGATGTTTAGAAAGCTCTGAAAAGGATCAAATCCAAGTTTCCCATGACAGTGACCTCAACAAAATGCCCCTCATATTGGTTCATCCTCCTTTCCTCACTTTCTGTTGTTCCTCTATCCTAATCTCTGGGTTCACCTCACACATAAACTGCCTGTACACAAGTCCTTGTCTCAGGTTCTACTTGTGGGGAAAATGCAAGCTAATCCAATGGTAGAGTAGAAAGACCAAGATCTTTGGAATCAGGCAGACTCGCGTCTGCAGGTCAGCTCTGCCGCTCTCTACCTGGGAGACCTTGAACAAATTACTCAACCTCTCTGAGAATGAGTTTCTTCATTTGTAAGATGAGAAAAAATAATACTTTGCAGAGTCATGTATGGAATATTGATTATGGATAAAAAGCATTCAGTCCTTAAAATAGTGTCATTTACAACATCAGTGCTCAACAAATAGAAACAATTATTGTTATTATAGCCTGAGCAAATCCCAGGGGCACCCTGGAAACTAGAGGTATAGAAATTGTCATATTCTGACTTCGGTGGCTGCCCAGGGGTATGAAGCTGTAGAATTTAAACACTTCAAGGACCCCAAACCACATCATCAATTATTTATAAATTGCCATTTGTAGAAATGATTACATCATAAATATCTTCTGGATTCTATAAATGCATTTATGCATATGTGGAGAGAGAGTACATTTGAAATAGTAAGCCATTTAAAAAATTTTTTTAAAATTGATTTCTTCTACCCCTTGGACTTTCCTCTGTCCAGTCAGCTAGTCATTGAATATTTGAGGCCTCAGGGAATGGATGATACAGAAAAAATGTAAAAGTTTAAAAAAAATTATATTCTTGGGTTTTTTGTTTTGTTTTTTTCAAAAACCTAGGGCAGAGGTCACAGCTTTAGGAGAAAGTCTCCTCTTCCCCTTAAATAGGAAGGATTTCTCAGAGCATAAGGAACATTAGGCAGAGCGGAGGTCAGGAGAGTGTGGCGAAACCACATGGGGAAGAATGGAGGCAGGATTGGGAGAGCAGTGGCCCCTCAGGACAACCACATCACTTGCCCTCCTCTGGGTCCCACACACAGGCCAGTGCACAGCAGTAAGCGCTGCGTTCCCTCTGATGGGGACATTAGTTGTTCTGCCCGTTGTCCTCTGTTGAAGGCCTCCCTTCAACAGCAGATTTCCAAATGGGCCCCTAAAACTGCTCAGTCAGAAACCAACTTACTCCATGTGGAAAATTCCCTTTACTTCAGTCAAAGTCTTCCACAGCAGATGACAGTGGTGCCTTTCCACAGGTGTCAGCCTCCCCCAGGAGCACGCTGGGAGTGCCAGACAGTCAACGCCCCCAGGAGGAGTCCCAGATCATGGGAGTTGGTGGATCAATGCCTCAGTCTCCTACCTTCTCAGTAGGACAATTCTCCGAGGATCCCAGCAGATTAAACCCACAGTGGCAACTAGTGCCATGCTAAGGCATCCTGGAACCTGAGGCAAAAGGAAATATGTATGCTTTTATATATTTTTAAATGGTTAATGATTTTAATGAAAATATTATTCATGAGTCTGCTTCCATGAAACCAAAGTAAAATTTAGCTAAATGTTTTTGATATAAATAAAATGTTTACATTTAAAATAATGCTGTGAGTTTTAATACACCTACTCTTCAATTTTACAATATTTTCTCAGTACTTTAATGTTCACTATTAAAAAATCATTAAAAAGCTATTTTTACATAATTTTCCTTTTGCCTCAGGCTCCAATATGGCCCAGCACAGTATTGTCAGATTCTGTCTTTATTTAAAATTTTGATAATTTGTTTAGCATGGATTTTTTTTTGTGTGTGTTAATTTTGATGCTATAAAAAATATTTTGTTATAATATCATTTATTTTGATTTCCCAGTGTTTGGCATTCCCTTAAATTCTGCATTCTGGGCAAGTGCTACCCTCACCTCACCCTTGTCCCAGCCCTAGAGGTAATCTGCTCACTCGGGTTCCTTTTATTGGCTTTCCTGCCTTTCCTGCCTCACTTGCCACTCCCCTCACCCTATTTCTTGTGATTATTTCCCAAATAGACAGCTTAAAATCTTTATCTCGGAATCTACTCTTGCGAGAACCCAAATTAATATATCCTTTGTGGTATAGCAATGACTGACAGTCCCAGAAACACTGTCACCACTGTCTCTCAAACCTACACTCAGCCAGTTAAAGGTGTTTTTTACTCCTTCCTTGATTAACTGTAATAACACATGTGAAAACCTTTACCAAATTATAAGTGTTGCATAATGAGAAATACATTCCATTGTTATCCCTTGTTCTTGGCACAGAACTCCTTGGAATTTCCTGAATGATTGGAGTGTCTACTATTATTTATAAGGAGCTCTTTTTGATCAACCCTGAGTTTATGCTAATGAGGTGACTTAAGGTAGGGCCCCTAGATAGTCTCAGGATGGGGCTGGCCACCAGAAAGACCACATGATTACAGGACTGAAACTTTCATCCCCATCCACTAAACTCTGGAAAGGGGTTAGGGGAGCTGGAGATTAAGTTTTATAAAAACTCTTGAACAATAAGATTTGATGAGCTTCTGGGCTGGTAAACACATCCATTTGCTGGGAGAGTAGCACACCCCAACTCTGTGAGGACAGAAGCTCCTGCACTGGGGACACTTCCAGCCCTGACTACATGTACCTCTTCATCTGACTATTCATTCATAGCCTTTATAATATCCTTTATAAAAAACTGGCAAATGTAAGTAAAGTATTTCCCTGAGTTCTGTGAGCTGTTATATCAAATTATTGAACCTGAAGAAGGTGTTGTGAGAATCCCCAATTTGTGGCCAAGTTGGACAGAGGTATGGGTAACCTGGTGACCCACTGCTTGCAATTGACATCTGAAGTTGGGGGTAGTCTTGTAGGACTGAGCCTTTAACCTATGGGACCTTCACTAACTCAAGGTAGTTAGGGTCAGAATTAAATAAAATTGTAGGGCAATAGCATTATAGATAATAGTTGGTATCTGCAGAGAATTAGAAAATTGTTTGGTGTGGAAAACCCACACATTTGGTGTCAGAACTGTTGTGAGTAAAAAACAGATCTTAGGAATGAGCAACTGTTATTAGCTTCCAGTTTGTCCATGAAACTCCATCTTCCTAGAATTTCTTTATTCTGTGTTCACCAGTTGAAAGAGTCCACCTCCATGAAGGCATTGTTCTCACACCTCCTCACTCAGATGTATTCCTCTTCTCTCCATTCCCCTATCTTAGTGGCAATTCAGACGATAGCCTCTATCCCATCCACCTTGTACCCGGGCGTGTTAATACCTCCTATCAGCTCTGTTACACTGATAGCCTCAAAAAATGGGGACAATGTCTTGTTTAACTTTCTAAGCAGCCATAGCACTCTACGTTGCAGTGGACAGTTGCAGATTAAATGTCTGATGAATCAAATTAAATGAAGAATTTAATAAATTCAGAACCAATGCATTCAACAACAGAACCTTCACTTGGGTGAACAGAGCAGGTGGAGATACACACAAATATATTCAAAGCAGAGCTATCAGGGAACACACTGTACCAGATTAGTTGGCTTGATTTGCTGCCTGGGCGGTCAGTTCAGGAACATGCCTGCCCAGCAATCTGGAGGTAGGTTTGGCAAGCAAGGCTTCACAGAAGCTTTTTGCCTCACCCACCTACATAAGGCTCTACCTTTGCTGTTACCAAACTCTTCCTGATGGTGTTGCTGACCTCAATATGCATCAGGTGACAAATGTTCCTAACAGGTGTCCCCAGTCATGTCCAGAATTGGGGCATGAGGAAAAATAGCCGGTATCTACTCTGATCCAGATGATAGGGCTGATTTAAAACCTGGGAAGCTCTTTTCAAAACCACCTGGCAGAACATCTCGGCACACCCACATATACCAGTCAGTCAGCATTTAGAGGACTTCCATAAATCACCAGGTTCTCCAAACTGCTCTGTGGACAGCCGAGTTTTCCTTGGCCTTGATTAAACTGTTCATGCCATCTTCCCCCAACCTTGTCAACAATTCAAGGGGTTTAGGGCCCAAACAAAAACAAAAACAATAAGTGCATTGTACACTTCCATTCCATAACCTTTCTTTTCCATTTAAGGTGTATCAGGTTGCTCACCACAGTGTTATTTTTACTAGAAAATTGGGAAGAAACGTAAGTCATAGGGGAGTATTTAAGCAAATTACCTGTATTTCATTTTCACAGGATTATTCATAGAAAAAATTTTGCTAATAGTAATATACTACTAATAATATTAATAATAATTTGGATTATGCAAATATGGATGATTGTTTTTTCTTTTCAATTAGTCATTCATTTTAATGCATTATGAATATGTATTCCTTTAATAATCATATGAAATAATGATACGTTTTGTACATTTTTAAAAAACTAACTGCATGGGCATCCTAGGTCGGACAACCAAATCACAAAAATGGGTGTTTGGGAAAGGAAAGTTCTAGTCCTGTTCTTTGCCTTGACAAAAAAGGCATTTATAAATTCCGAGTGTGTGTGTGTATGGGGGTGTGTGTGTGTATTACCCAACAGTAATGCTCAGAAATGTTTAACAATTGGCTCCAATAAAAATCTTGATTCGCAGCATTTGCTGATTTCTGTGGTGTAAATGTTCTCGTTGTAGCTAGTCTCAAACCACAGACTAAGGTCACTGAACACAGGGTTGGGCTGAGATTGTATGACTGACCTCGCAAGGCTTTAGGAGCTGAGCCAGCCCCAAGATACCACTGGGCTTGGTTTTCCCACTGAGTGCCTCCCTGAGCCAGTGGATAACCACCTACAGATGGCTCCTAGAAAACAATTACCCATCGTCAATCTGCAGCTCTTCTTCCAAGATCACAGCTCCCTAATTAGACAAACCTACCAAAATACATGCAAGAAGGATCAAATGCACATCACCTTAGCCCATCCGTCCACTCTCCTCAAGTTCTCTTCATCCTGGACGACGAGTGCTTTATTTAGTTCTGAGGCCCAATTATCAGACAGAAAACTATGTGGTGGACTTTTGTAAAGGTAATAGTCAAGTTATGAAAAGTGTTCAATGTGAAAAACAACACATACGAAGAAGAGCAGTGAGCATAATTTGAGATTCATAAATAAAGATAAGAAAACCAAAATATTTAAAAATTGATCAAGGAACCACAGTGCTGATAAGGACCTTGGTGAATATCTAAACTAATAGTTCATTTTAAAGAAAAGAAAAATGAGTTTGAGAGAATTTAAGTGACTGGTTCAACATCAATGTCAGGTTTCAATTCAATGTACTTGGATGCCAAATAAATTGCTTTTGCTATTAATTTGGCATGACATAAAAATTCATGTGAGCTCAAATTTTAGTATTTTAGTAGGATTATTATAATATGATATTTTATGACAACAAGAACTCTAAGGATTTTTATATTTTTTTCCAGTAAGAAGTAAAGTTTTGGTTTTTTTTTTTAATATCTCCAATAAATTTATATTCTAAGGAGAAACTTTTTTGACACCTAAAAGGAAGACATTGATGTTCATTGTAAATAAAACTCTCTCCTGTGCTTTTCTGTTCCCTGGTACAAAATAGAAGCTAGGCTGTCCTGTTTACCTTTTTTTATTTCATCAAAGTGAAGGTGTCCGAAGCACACACTGCAAGGAAGCCACGTCTTTGACTTTGCTGCTGATGTTAGTCTTTGGGGAATTAAACCTTAAAATGACTTCCACAGAAGGAAAGCCTGGCAGCTTGTTCTTGCTATTACTGCCAGTAAGCTGCATCTTGTCACAAGTGACTACATTTCTGAGTGAAAACCTGAATGCTCTGAAACCTCATAAAACTATCCAGTTAAAAATGAAACAGTGGAAAGTCAAATTTATATTCATACTTATATTCTCACCATCATGTTTATTAATTTTATGAGCATGTCTTGGGATGTGCAAACCAACCCGGACACATCAGACACACTACAAAGGTTTTTTGACTTGTCCACATAGCTCAGGTTAGGATTTCAACTGAGAGTTTCTCATTAGTAGCATGCAAATATACATTAATATTCTGTGTCACTAGCTGGAATATTGATGCAGCGTCAGGATGAAAATTAATAATTTATGCTACGGTACAAGTAGTTTAAAAGAAAATAACTGGTTTGACAATTTGAAAAAATTGTTAGTAATGTAACCAATTGTTTATGTACCATAAATTTAGGAAAAAATTATAAAGCATAATTCTCTGGCTGATATGCAAAATGACAAAGCTTAGGATACTCACTATAGGTTTCTTCTGGGTCATTTTAGATGGAGATTAGGAGGTATCCAGTAGGCAAATAATAATTTTGGGGAAAAATACAGAAGGACCATTATTCCAAAAGCTCTTACTTCTGCCATTGACATTTTTCCTGCAACATGGGTGTGAAATTATAAAGAATCCACTCATGTGCCATTTCACATTCACATGATGATTTATGGAATTTGGACTTCAGCATCATAATTCATAGAACTCATCAGAGTGGTTTAAGAATAATATTTATTTATTTACTAACTTACTTCCAGATCTGGAAGGCTGCTTGGGGAGAATTACCCAGCCAATTGCTACCCAGAGTGTGGTCCCCAGACTCACATCACTGGCATCACCTAAAAAGATATCACAAGTGCACAATCTCAGTCTTCACCCCCAGACCTACTGATTTATTAATAGAATCTGCATTTTAACAAATCCCAGGGAATTCAAATGCATGTTAAAGTTCAAGAATCACTGGTCTAGGCCCATTTCACACATGAAGCTACTGAGAAATTGTTCTAAGTTTTCATAGCTGGTTAATTGATGAGCAAAACTCAAGTTCAAGGTTTTTGAACTCCAGGATAAATCTTCCTCCAGCTTTGCTTTCTTCCCTTTGGCACACTTTTAGGCAATATTGGGCAACTCCTTCCGTACAACCACTTAATATTAATTCAATAGCTATCAGTGTGTCCATCAATAATGCCAATGCCAGCTTTGGCCAGATCTATTCTCCTCGATGATTTAAATTTTGACATCCTTTTATGTTTAACATCATCCCCACTTAGACACTGCTACAATGATTGGCAAAGTCAAGAGAAATGTATCTGTATCCTTTGGCAAAGATAAATCTACTCAGGAAGACTGAACAAGGGGCTTTGGAGTATTTGTCAGGTCACCAGCAAATTAGAGAAGTTCTCCCTGCCCCTCTTCCCCTACTGTTCCAATCAGAAAGAAACAAATATAGGCCCTGAAATGGCCTGCATTTTCCTAGAACCAATAAAGTAAATGGAACCTCATTTCAAAATGATGGCTAAGTACAAACCAACTGAAGGAAAAAGCTTTAACTGATAACTTTCTGTAAAGGGGAGATTCACAGCTGGTGAGAGTGATTTAGAAGCAGATCATAAGAAAAATCGTTTATTTTCTATCACCCTAATAGGAATGAGTTAGAGAATATGGGTTGCTTTTTTCAGTCTCTTAAGTCACATCGATGAGAAACAACAGCCATTACACAGCAGGAAAGAGAGGAAGAAGGGGACAGCACCAAAGCTATGTCATTGCAAAAAGGCAATGATCCACTCAATGTTTCAGTTGAAAGTTTGAAAATTAACACGATAGATTTGCTGACTGCAATGACACAGTATTCTCCAATTTCCCATGTTCTATTGAGATTCTTTTACATTATTGAAGTCAAAAGGGAACATGAGAAGTCATTGTCATTTCACATATATAGAATATGAGGCTCAACTGAGTTAAACAACTTTATCAAGGTCATCTGTTAAGGTACAAAACCAGGATGAAAATCCTGTATCTCTTATTCTCCATCCAGTGCTCTAACTTGGCAAAACATCTACATTTCCTGCCTAAAATTCATGCTGGATTCCCCAAATGGAAGGAATCTAGCTCCTTTTTCTGTTATTGCTTAACACATTCCTATAAGAGACTTTAATAAAAACAGGAAAAAAAGTCAAGATCTTGGGGAAATAACAAAAGGATGTGGGTTCATTTTAGAGGAATCTATTATCTGTAATTTAAAATGTTGATGTCTTTTTCTTTTAATAATATCCACACTGAGAGATCTGGGTCAAGTGTGGGGAAGGTCAAGAAAAATCTGTTTGCATCAGTTGGCAAAGAATAATGCATTTAGGAGGACTGGACAGGGGTCCTTGAAGTCTTTGGGGCTTAATTAATATCTCAGTAGTATGTGTGGCTTTTGGTACAGCTCCTACTTCTGTTTCCTAACTTTAGGGAATGAGAATTTGGCCTCAAAGCTACAGACAGCTGTGAAATTGAATGCTCTATTGGAGCATTTTAAATAGCACATTTGGCCCTTTGGAGGTAACTAAATGGGTTTCACTTCTACAGATTTATAGAACTTGTTCTTTTTGCCCAATTTCTACCTCTTCCGCTGACTCATTCCAAGCTCTTTTGAATTGAGCCCTTCATTACTCTCTCTCCCAACAATATGTAAGGTAAGCTGGGATTGAATTCACACAAGGCTGGAGATGCTTATTTCCTTTCAGATGCTAGAATTTTATCCATCTCTTTTCCTACCACAGTGACAAACTGGAAAGTACAAATGGCAGGTTGTCTAGTCTTGCAATATAAAAATGACGGTCTAAGAAATGGGTTTCAACCTTGGCTGCACAGTAAAATCTTCTAGGGAGTTTCAGATAATCTCCATACCAGGCTGCTTCCCACTCCAGTTTCATCAGCACTGGCTGGGTGAGATCCAGGCATTGGCTTGCTTTTCAGGTGGGTCCGATGTTTAGGTAAGGCTGAGAACCAGTAGTTTAAAACAGCTCTTCTCAGACTTTAGTGAGCATCGGTCTCTCCTGGAGGCTTTTTATAGCAGACTTCTGGCCCCAACCCAACCACCAGTCAGCAGATGACTGCCTCAGTGCTCCTCAAGCAGTGGCCAGTTTTTTCCCAGTCTTTTCAACCATATCAATGAACAACAACAGCCATTACCCAGCAGGAAAGAGAGGAGGAAGGGGACAGCACCAAAACTATGTCATTGCAAAGAGGCAATGATATCACCTGTTAGAAATGCAGATTCTCAGGTCCCACCCAAGACCGAATCCCCGGAGGTAGGGCCTCTGAATCTTCAGGTTTACTCAGTCTCCAAGTGACACAGATGTTCACTAAAGTTTGAGCACCATTGACCTATAGAAGCTATAATAGTAAGAACTTTACAACGATAATAACACCTGAAAATAATACTGAAAATGCTAATCTTCCAGTCACCCGTTAACCTCCCGTGCTGTCAGTGGATGCTACAGGACCCTGACAACTGTAGAAGGCCTGGTTAAATCCATTTGTGAGCTGATTCCTACATTGTCCATCTGGATGAACCTTGCAGATTCTTTCACAGACAGTACCATGAATGCTGAGGTCTCCTCAGAAGGTGAGACCATTTACTGCTAGGCTAAGACTCCATGAAAATTAATGGCAATATGTCTGCCAAGGATCCAGATTCTCATTTTTGGTCAAGGTGGAAAGAGTGGAGTTTAATTTGAAAGCAACGTTTACAACATTCCTGGGGAAAAAGTGCCCTGGAGAGAAATATATGTGAGAAACCTAACACATTGCTCGTACTTCGAGGAGGAACGATGTTCCCATTTAAGCCTCTAGCCTACTTCATGGGGTCTGGGCAGGCTCCAGACACAAAGCACACAGAAGAAAGAGCTTCCACCTGGACACAAAGTCCAGTCGCATTCTTCAGCTCCTCTTTCTTCTACACACTTCCCTAGATATCACATCTTGTTCCCTTCTCTTGACCAATGTTGCCCACCATGTCCCTTGAGGTAACTGAGCCCCAGCATTTATTTTATTTTATTTTCTTCTGTTCAGCCATTATCTCCCGTGGGGTAAAAATTTTCCCAAAGCTGAAACAAAGCGTCAAAGTCACTAACAATTCCAGGGTTATCTTTCAATCTTACCTTTAGCCCTGAGAAGTATTATAAAGCTCCTCTGAACTAGTCCCTTTAACCGATGGAATCCCAATCATCTGATGTTTCTTTGCATCTTATATTTTGTGGGACTCCCATGTGTATGTATGTAATTAAAATGTTTTTTTTTTCTCCTGTTAATCTGCTTTGTGTCAATTTAATTTGCAGCCCAGCCAAAGAATGTAGTAGTGTATTGGGAGACCATTTTCCACTCCCCTGAAAGAGTTCAGATGGTCTGATCATTTATACACAAATCATGACTTCCAGGCCTCTATCTCTGAGCTCAGTCACAAAAGATTTGACTATAACTTTTGAGCACAAGTCAAGTTTTTTTCCTTGGCTAATTAAAATGCTACCTCACTTCACAGTACGAAGTGAAAACAATCACTAATGTTTCAGACACTTGATCGACATCAGGAAAGTACACTTGAAAATCAGACCAAATATTTTCACATTGAGAATTTGAGTGACAGGACCAGGAATTTGCCTTTTTCTAATAAAAGAAGGAAAGATAATTCTAAGATGAAGCTGACCTAAGTTAAAATTCCCCACAGAAAGCAGCAAGCTTCCTATGCTGGATGTGGGTTTTGCATAATATTTTATTATTTCCCACCCATCTTGGCTTATAAACATGCAAGAGTAGCAGAATGCCCAGAATCAGGTGTTATATGCAGATTGAATAATTGCAAAAGAGCCTTAGACAATTGCTAGGCTCCAGCTTGGGTGGCTTTGTCTGTTATAAGTTTAATATAGCAGCCTTCCCCCTTAAAATTATATTTAAAAAATTGGGATCACTTTGCACATTGTACCTCCTCCTTAGGAAGGTGCTCTGTAACCAGGAAGCTGAATGCTAATGCAGGGGTTGCTATGGTAAGCAATCTTTTCTATTGAGCAGGAGAATAAATAGTTGCATGAATTCCTAAATCAACAGTGAAGACCGAACAGGATACAACCAAGTATTTTAGCCTCTAAATATAGGTATGAAGCTAGAAGATAATGTCTTCTCTATAAAGTCCTAATATAATTATAGATGCTTCGGTAAATTTTGTGTTCATCTTTTGAAGCATTGTTGATATTTTTTCAGAGTTTTTGCATAACCCTCTAACATTTGTTCAAAAAAATTATTTCAGCCAGATAAAAGAAATTGAGGAAAAAAACTGCTGATTTTCATAGCTGGTAAAAGGAGCATGCAGAATTAGACCCTAATTAATGAATGCTTAATGAGCCAGAAGTGTTTAATGAACACTAAATAATAACAGTACAATAGGTATGCATTTTTTTAAAAAAGAACATGATCTACATAAAAAGCTATGCATTTCTTCAAAAATATAACTATCCATATGATGGAACTTCTCCCCTTGCCCTGCTATCCCTTTTTCACTTGGGGGCAAGGGAGGCTTATCTTCATGGGCTGATTCAATAGGCCTTTCTTGGCTTCCACGTGATTCATCCAGTGGAAGATATAACAGAAGACTGGAAGCAGGTGGGAAAGTCAGATTTGGCTCCCTCCTGCCAGGTTGCTGCACGTTGGCTGAGATCCTCTGCCTATGGCCACAGCTCCTGGGTGCTGGCTGCCCACTCTACCCCAGGAGTGATAAAGAGCCCCTCACTATTGCTAGCCCCAAGGGCTTCATAACTCCTTGCTGGTTCTTCTTACTCCTGCCCACAACTTTGTTAACATATTCCTTTACCTTTCCTCAATTTGCCCATTTAAGTGTACAAATGATTCCTTCTGGGATCCTGGCTACTACTCCTAGATAGTCCATTTTCCATTAAGATAAGAAAATAACTACATTAAAAAGCATATTTAAGTATCTATTTAAACAACTATTTTTAAGCATATACTTTAGGATATAGTTATGCCATTGGGCTATTTCAATGCCAAATATGCCACCTCTCTGTTGATGTAATTTGTAAGGTCAAAAATACTCACTTTCTTACATTCTTATGAATCACTCTGCTTCATAAGGTATCTTATTTACATCCTGTTTCCTGCATATTTTTCCACATCTTTTCTACCAAAGTAGAAACTCTTTGAAGGAAGCTCTCCAAATGGCTTTTGTACTCACCTAGGGACAAAAACAACAGCAGAGAAGAGCATAAAAATTCAACCTGCTATTCAATAAGGTGCTATGAAGTTTTCCTCTGTGCATTTTGTCTCTTATTGGTCACTTCTGTCTGATAGATAATGCCTTTGGAGGGTGACCTCCAACTCAACATATGTTTTCTCTCTAGATTCTCTTGGATAAATCTATCAGTTGTGACTAATGAGTAAACACTGAGCAAACAATCTCTTCAACTCTCACAGTGGAGAGGTACTTTATCTCAGAGCCATAAGGAATGATGAAGTATGGCTTTTACATAGAAGTAGGAGTGTCTATCTCTTTCTCTGTCTGTCTCCTTCCTCCAAAGGCTCTTTTTCCCTCGAATCCTAAATCCTAAGACTCTGCCTCTCTCCATAAAGAGGCAGGCATGCAAACACCAGGAAGGAGGCAATGCCCCCTCTTGCCCTGGCAGAGCCTCATCTCATTATCATAGCCTTTAAACAAGGCCTGGTCCTCTCTGCAGCATAATTGGGACCCTAAAAGGAATAGTAATTTTCCAGACACATCATCCACTCCTAGGAGAATATAGGATGATGGTGTGTCAGTATATTTTTCCTGTGTATAACACTGTTGGGGTCGAGGACCTCCATCTCTTACCAATCTATGAGTAATAAACTGTATAGAGCCCCAGGGAGATGAAGAAGTTAGTGCACCTTTCAAAACTGTCTAATTTGCAACCAAAGAATAGCCTAGAGAGAAACAGGCTTGTTAAGTTTTAAGTGGAAAATCACAAAGTTACAAGTGAAGTGTAGCCACATGTACCTATGACTAAGTCTATACCCCCCTCTGATCAAACTTAAAATTAGACTTTTAAAATAGAAGCTGAAAGTATCTACTAAAGCTGAACACACACAAATCCTATAACCCAGGGATTCCACTCATAGGTGTATACCAAAAAAAGAAATGTCCATAAGTTCAAAAAATATATGTAGTAGAATGTTCGTAGTAGAACTATTCTTAGTGGCTAAAAACTAGAAGCTTTCAAATTGTTCACATCTATGTAGAATATATAGATAAAGAATTACTATACGTAATAAGTAATGATCTACAATTATATGCAAAAATGTTAGTGAATCTCATAAATACAATGTTAAGTGAAAAAGGCAAAATGCGAGAGTACGTACTACATGACTCCATTTATCTAAAGCACAGAAAAAGGCAAAACTGAAGTCAGGACACACGACAGGAGGGGAGACTGAGGGGGTGTTTCCATCATTCTGGAAATATTTGGTTTCTTGACTGGGGTAAGCTCATAGTTCAGTACATTTTCTCAAAGTCAACACACTTCACAGAAAGAAAGAGTGGCTAGGAGTCCACCTGATTTAATGTACAATCATTAATCTATTAGCCAGGAGCCTTTAATCTTTCCTTAGGATAGGAACAGAGCTGGATTAATGGGCGGGCCATCCAGGCAGCTGTCCGAGGTGCCATTTCATAAGGAATGCTAAGGCCTGCCTGGGGATAGAAGATATAGAAAACTGTGCTTGCCAGAATTCCTTCCAGAAATGTCATTGCACATGTTTAAAAACTGGTCCTTTGACAATCAGTTATATTTGGTAGAATATCCCAGAAAACAATTGCAAAGACCTTTGTTATACATTGTTTAAGAAGAGTAGCTGGTTAAATAAAATGGACACAATTCAGTAACTTCTGTGACAGTTTGGTTTAGTGTTTACCAACTATTCTCTTCCCTCTCTTTTCCTCTGTGGGCAAAGAATGTGTCGAGGCATTGATGCTGGGTTTGGCCACATGACCTGCTTTAGCTAATGGAATGTTAGCAGACCTGAATTATAATCTGCATTTGTAAAAAGAACATGAATTGCTCGTCCAGTGATGGAAACCATGAAAAGTGGAAGGACACTAAATATACAAGGAAGCTATTATCATCTCTGTTTTATAAGTTGAAACTCCAGATTCTTCATTTTTAACAAGCTCCCAGGTGGTACTGATGATGCTGGTTGATGTGCCGCAGGTTGAAAACAAGGTGCTGTATTGCAAGGCCTTCGTCTATAAAATGGGGACCATAATATCAACTCAGAAGGTTATTTGGGGGCCAATTCAAATGCTATGTCTTAATCCCTTAACACTACGCACAACGGATGGTGCTTTTCTCTTATTACTTCCTGTTCCATCTCAGAAAGTAAAAGAGAAAAGCAAACGCATGTGGTAAGTTTTGTGTAAAAGTATAGGATATACAATCAGCGGATTCAAGTTCAATGCCATTTCTGTTACTGGGTGTGCAAACTTGGATAAGTCATTCAGCTTCTGTGACTCTCAGTGTTCTCATTTTCAAAAGGAGATAATGATATGTCCATCTCTAAACATTCTGAAGATTAAATAAGGCCTGATCCTAGCACATGGTAGGCTCTTTGCAATGTGTTGGTTGAATACAAGTGTGGCTAATAAGTAAGTGTCTCTAAGGACTCTGTGACACCCAAAGGTACTGAATAGTGGCACTGAAGGGCACTGTCCTGTGAGTCTCCACTGAGAAGCTACTGTACCTGCCACAGAGCCACTTGGTAGAATGGTGGCAAATGCCTAAAACTACCAGTAAGCAGTTAGAGAACAGGATTCCTTTAAAAACACAAATGTGTTCAACCCACAGCTCTGCTCAAAATACTTCAAAGTCATCCCATCACCCTTAGAATTAAATGCCAAGCTCTGAACAAGTCCTGCATGGCCTAGGAACTGGCTGTGGCTCCAAATGCATCCCACTCTCTGGCCACTCTCCATTTTGCTCACTCTGTTCCAGGCTCCTTGCCCTTCTCTCAAAACACCAAGCACATGTCTGCTCCAGGGCCTTTGCACATGCTGTTTCTCATCATGGAGCTCTCATAACCCATACACCTGTGTGGCTCATTCTTTTATTTCATTTTGGTCTTAGCTGATCTCACCTCATCAGAGGGGCCTACCTGAGTATTCAGTTTTTAATATCACTCCTACCCCCACCACATCACTCTATAACCTACTTATCCTGTTTTGTTTGTCCCAGGTCTCTCATCACTAACTGATATGCTATTATGTACATTTCTATTTGCATATTTTCTGACTCCACCATGAGAATCAAAGATTCGTGGGGAAGGGATTGTGTCCTTTTAATTCACTTGTGTATGCTTAGCAGACAAATAATAATGCTTAATAAATATCATTGAGTGGCTAAATGAAAAAATGCTATACCAGGAAATTCCTATCTGACTTACAAGAAGGAATGTGTAGATATGTTGGTTGTCAACATGGAGGGTTTGCACACAGAGGTTGTTTTTGCCTTCACATTCCTTCATACATCTAATATTTATTAGGCAACTTCTTCCTGCCAGACACTCTTGTAGGTGCTTGGGATACGTCAGTGAGTGTTGCAGGTTGAGTTTCCCAGCACATAGACTCTCAAATAAAGCTTAGTGGGGCAGGAAGCTTTTGAGATGTGTTCTTAGGATTGACATCTGTGAAAGAGAGAACTAAGATTGGAAAGAGAGAAGCTCGTCCATGGAGCAGTTACAGCAGAAACCTCAGCCCACCTGCCATGGAGCTGTGGAACTCTGATGCTCTTCAGAGTTGTCCCAAATTGAGGTAACAAATTTGAGCCTTTGTACCTTGGCATCCACCAGTCACTGGATATGGGCTGTCCCTGGAGAAGAGCATGACATTGGATAAAATGAAGCTCAGGCAAGTCCAAGAGAGATAATCACTTGAGATGTCGACTCCATCATTACCAGAAGCTGGGGAACAAGTGCTTTAGTCCTGAAGGTGCGGGTGGGGGGGGGGTGATGGGGGTATCAGAGCAGCGCATACCGGCGTCCACTAGAGGGAAAAAAAAATGAACAGAAAACTTGTCTTTGAGGAGCTTACATTCTAGTGTAGGAAGAGCAATCAACAATACACAAAGTACATAATCCATACAGCGTATTAGAAAGTGATGAATCCTAGGAACAGATGGTGTTCAGTAGAGCAACATGAAGAAGAATTAAATACCAGAGTGAATCCTAGGGGCAGAGCTGAACAGGGAGAGGGTAGACTTCATTGAGCAAGTAAAATCTGAGCAAAGGCTTGAAAGAAGTAAGAAAATAAGCCCGGCAGAAATAAGCCTGGAGGGAAGAGTGTTCTAGTCAGAGGAAACAGCTGTTGCCAAGGCCAGGAGGTGGGAGCAGGCTTGGCTTGTCCCTGATACTCTACTCCTAAGACCCTTGACCAATAGATGTAAGAGAGGCCTAGTCACAAGGAAAGAAATGGTAACCTGTGAGCTTTATATGACAAAAACAATTGAAAATGTGTCTTTTTTCCCTCAACTGTCTCTCCATAAAGCTTTAAAAGGAACTCTTCTAGTCCAAGCTACAGCTGCATCTGGGCTGCTCTGGAGGAAGGAGAAGGGAGCTGATGTCTTCCTTGTCTTGCCCATCAACAGTGAGAGAAAGTGTATGAAAAAAAAGTGACCACTCTCTTGGCTGACAATTGTCCATCTTTGCCCCGTTCTTTTTCCTTTATGAATTCTTTAAGAGGCACCACTCTGAAACTGAATGTCATCTTACTTGGGAGTGAGATGGTGAGAGTTCTACTGTGATGAGCACAGCCCATACATACTGTATTCAGACTTCGCTCAGGGGACAACCAACTTAGGTATGGCTCTGCTTGCCTTTATCTTCGCAACTTGTGAAGTGCTGCCATGCTGGAATTTGAGGCTGAACTGAGGGTCCAAGTGAAGTTTTTGGCAAAAGAGCCAAGTTGGAAATAATTTCCTTTCATATTCAAGAATGAAGCACAGACAGCCTTTTTTTGGTCAGGATCCTTCTTATGTAAGTAGGAGCATTGCCAGGGCACTGACTGAACAGGTGTGTTGTTCTCTGAGAGACACAGCTGGGGATGCATGACGAAGGAAGGCAGAGATTGTTTCCTGTAGCAGCTACTGTCGACAAAGGGAGAAGAGGTGCCTGAACTTATCTCTGCCCCAGATTGAATCTGGGTGTAAATTTAAATTCAAGATTTTAAAAGAAAGCCCTCTGAAATTGCTCTTTACATAGTATGGAGACTTGGTGAATGCATCTCAGAGGAGAGGCAAGAGAGAAATAAGAGTTCTATGAGCACCAGACCAGATAGAATCATCGCCACCTTGTGTTTAGAAAGGATCACATGTTTTGCCAGAGCCCTGTACTAAAGGAAGCACCTGTTGGGGCCTGGTTTTAAGCTGAGGCTATTCCCTAGGCTGTTCCAATGAGTTTTAATTGAAGCATGTAGTGAGGAGCAGTCGGGTGCAGTAGAATGAGGCTTGGAATTAGCATTTAGACATCTCTGTCTTTTAATCTCATCCCCACTGTTTACCAGTACAATGCAGGAAAAAGCCTTTCACCTCCCTGGGACTCTACTTCATTTGCCATGTATATAACAGGAGCATAGGGAAGAGCAAAAGAGTTTAGGGATATGTATGTATGCAGGGTCTTGGATCAGAGCCTGATATGAGGATTTGTGTACAGATAATTTATCGAGATGGTGCTTTCAGGAGAAAATTGCAAGGAAGTAAGGGAGGCAGGTGAGGCAGGGCCTTTAGTACAAAGGGCCCAAAGTGCTCCCCAAGCATTAAGCTTGGAAGCACTCCCAGCCTATTGCACCTTATTCTCCCAGCCCCTAGCTGCTATGCCCACTACAAAGCAGGTACTCTGCATATGCTTGTTTTACTGATATAAGTTAGAAATGGAGGGAATCAGCAGTTTTAAGGTGCATATTTAAATTTAGCATAGTAATTAAGTAATATAATGCCAAAGATATATTAAAATCCATTTAAGTTATAAGTCCAAGGATAGTTTAGTACGAGGTTCCTGTGGCCCAATTTGGGTCTTAGTTCAATTCGGTTCAGGGAGTGTTTACAATGTCTTATTCTTAATTCCATTATGACACTCATAACTAGGGGAGAAACACAAAACTAGAACATGCCATTGATCTCAATATCAAATAATTTATAATCTTGTTTTGAAACCAGACTTCATTCTCCCCTCCCCATCCCTGGCAACCACAGTGTGCTTTCTGTAATCATGGATTTGCCTATCCTGGGTGTTTCATTTAAAAAGAATCAGACAATATGTTACCTTTTGTGTCTAGCTTGAAATTTCACCTAGCATAATATTTCTGAAGTTCAGACAAGTTGTTGCACATATCAGTATTTAATTTATTTTTGTGGCTGAATAATATTTCTCATATATATCTCATAATTTGTTTATCCATTCATATATTAATGAACATTTGGGTTTTTTCTACCTTTGGCCTACTGTTGATAATACTGTTATAAGCGTTCATATTCATGTACAAGCTTCTATGTGGGCATATGTTTCATTCTCTTGGGTACATAGTTAAGAGTAGAATTTCTGGGTTATATGGCAATTATATGTTTAACTTTTTGAGAAACCACCAAACTTTCCACAGCAATTGCACCATTATACATTCCTACCAGTAGTGTATGAGGATTTCTATTTATCCACATTCCTGCCATGTTATTTTCTATTATATTATTATTATAGAGTGTGAAGTGATATCTCATGATTTTCATTTGCATTTTCTTAGTGACCAACTATGTTGAAAATCTTTTCATGTACTTGTGGGCCATTTACATATCTTTTTTGGAGATATGTCTATTCAAGTCCATTGACCATTTTTTAATTGTGTTATTTCTTTTTGTTGCTGAGTTATAAGAGCTCTTTATATTGAATGAACACTAAACTAAGTCAGATATATTAATATAATATGAATTTTTTTTCCATTCTGAAGGTTATCTTTCACTATATAATGTCCTTTAATGTACAAAAGTTTAATTTTTAGGAAATTCAATTTATCTATTTTTTTATTTCATTGCTAGTAGTTTATGTGTTTCTATGATTTTGTCCATTTCATCTAGGTTATCTACTTTGTGTACAATTGGTCAGAGTATTCTCTTATAATCCTTTTAATTTCTGTAAATTGGTAGTAATGTCCTCACTTGCACTCCTGGTTTTAATAACTAGCTCTTCCCTTTTCTTTGTGAGTCTAGCTAAAATTTTGTCAATTTTGTTGATTGTTTCAAAAAGACAACTTTGAATTTTGTTCATTCTGTCTTGTTTTTTCCTACACTCTACTTTGTGTATCTTTGTTCTAATCTTTATTACATCTTTCCTTCTACTGGTTTTGATTTGGTTACTCTTTCTATTTCCTTAAGGTGTAAAGTTAGGTTGTTGATTTGGGATCTATCTTTTTTCTAATGCAGGTGTTTATAGCTATAAATTTTCCTCTTAGCACTGGTTTTGCTACATCCCATGGTATGTTGTGGTTTTTAAAAAATTTCTCACAATATTTTCTAATTTTTCTAATGATTTCTTCTTCAACCATTGGTTAAAAGTGTGTTGTTCATACATATTTGCAAATTGTCTAGTTTTCCTTCTGTTATTGTTTTATTCCATTGTTATTGCAAAATAGGCTTTGTATAATTCTAGCCTTTTTAAATTTATTGGTATTTGTGTCACATTCTAACATGGTATATCCTGAAGAATTTTCCATGTGCAGTTGAGAAGAAGTTTATTCTGCTGTTGTTGGGTATAGTGTTCTGCATATGTTTGTTAGGTGTAGTTGGTTTATAGTGTTAAGTACCCTATTTTCTTACTGATCTTGAGTTCTATTCATTGTTCTATCCATTATTGAAAGTGGGGTATTGAAGTCTCTGACTTCAATTGTGGAACTCTGTTTCTGCCTTCAATTCTGTCAATGTTTGCTTCATATAGTTTGGGACTCCATTGTTTGGTGAATATACAAGGGCTGTCCGGAAAGTATCCAGGCATGTGATATGAAAAATTTTGAAAATTATGGCTGGATACTTTCTAGACAGCCTTCATATATTTTTAATTGTTGTATCTTCTTCATGAAGGAAGCCTGTTATCAATATATATGTCCTTTTCTGTCTCTTGTAAAAATTTTTACTTAAAAATCTATTTTAGTCTGATATTAGCATAACTACCCTAGTGCTCTTATGGTTACTATTTCCATGGAATATAATTTTCCATTCTTTCACTTTCAATTTATTTGTGGCTTTGGATCTAAGATAAGTCTATTGCAAGCAGTGTATAGTTAGGTCGTTTCTTTTTTGAACCATTCTGCCAATCTTTTAATTGATGAGTTTAATCTTTTTACATTGAAAGTGATTACTGATAATGCAGGGCTTAGTTTTGGTATTTTGATATTTGCTTTCTATATGCCTTATATCTTTGTTGTTTCTCACTTCCTCCAAAACTGACTTTTGTTTTTGACTGATTTTTTCCAATGTACCACTTTGATTCCATCTATATGTCCTATTTCGTATATTTTTTAGTCATTTTCTTAGTGGTTATCATAGAGATTATTATAGTTAACATCCCAAATTTATACCAGTCTTGTTTGAATTGATATCAACTTAGCTTCAATGTATATATTAACTATTCTATTCTGCTCCACCCCCACTACTTTATGTTGTTGCTCAAATTACATATTTATACTATGTGTGCCCATTGTTGAAGATTTATAATTTTTTTATGAATTTGTCTTTTAAATCATATAGGAAAAAAAAAGAGGAATTACAAGCCAAAAATACAATTATACTTTTATATTTATCTACATAATTACCTTTGATAGATCTTTGTTTATTTCTTGATATGGCTTTGAGTTGCCATCTAGTGTTTTTTTGTGTATCATAACTTAGATATTTATGTATCGTGTATTCATTAACATAGTTAAGAGTTGTTTTTATGTTTTTGTCTTTTAATTCCTCTGAAAGAATTAAAAGTGGAATTACAAACGAAAATTACTATACTGTTTGATTGTATGTTTGCCTTTATCAGAAAATGTTGTATTTTTTCCTGCCTTTGGTTACTGTCTCGTGTCCTTTTGTTTCAACTTGAAGGACTCCCTCCAGCCTTTCTTGTAGGGCAGGTCAACTAGCAGTGAACTTTCTTAGCTTTTGTTTATCTGGGAATATCTAAATTTCTCCTCCACTTTTGAAAGATAGTTTTGCTATATACGGATTCTTGGTTGACAGGTTTTTTTTATTTGTTCGCTTTTGTTTAGTTTTTTTTTTTTTTTCCATTCAGCACTTTAAATATAACATCCATCATCTTCTGGTCTGTGAGTTTTCTGCTGAGAAATTGGTTGCTAGTCTTATTGAGGATCCTTTATATGACAAGTCACTTCTGTCTTGCTGCTTTCAAGTTTTTATCTTTCTTTGTCTTCCAGCAGTTTGATTTTAATGTGTTTTTGTGTGTATCTCTTTGAATTTATCTTGCTCAGTTTGTTGAACTTCTTGTATGTATAGGTTTATGTATTTCATCAAGTTTGGGAAGGCTTTTTATTACTTTTTCCAAATGTTCTTTCTGCGTCTTTCTCTTTCCCTCTTTTCCTTCTGTAACTCCTATAATGTTTGTGCTTATGTTGGTCTGCTTGATGGTGTCCCATAGGTCCCTCAGACTGTTCATTTTTCTTAATTCTTTTTTACTTTCTTCTGCTTCTCAGGCTGGGTAATTCCAATTGCCCTGTCTTCAAGTTCACTGATTCTTTTGTCTGCTCAAATCTGCTGTTGAACTCCTCTAGTAAATTTTCCATTTCAGCTATTGTATTTCTCAATCTAGAATTTCCAATTGGTTCCATTTTATAATTTCAATTTCTTTGTTTTATTTCTTACTTGTTCATGGACTATTCTCCTGGTTGCCTTCAGTCCTTTGTCCATGATTTCCTTCAGCTCTTTGAGCATATTTAAGACAGGTAATTTAAAGTCTTTGTCTGGCAAGTCCAATGTCTTCTTGAATGGTTGCTGTTAATTTCATTTTTTCCCTGAGAATGAGCTATACTTACCTGTTTTGTGTGTTTTTGTGGTTTGAAATTTTTTGTTGAGAACTTGATATTTTGAGAATTGTAGTGTATATAGTAACTCTGGAAAACAGATTCTCCCCCCTCCCTAGTGATTGCTCTTGTTTCTTGTTCAGAACTTCAGTCATCTGTTTCTTTAGTGACTTTCCCAAATTATTTTTGCAAAGATTATATTCCTTGTTATCTTTATGGTCAGCTAGTAACTTGACTGAATTTCCTTAAGGGCCTGAATCCAATAAGAGAGAAACAGAGAGAGAGAAATGTGTCTGTCTCTTTTAGTTTCTTCTACAAACACTGCCTGGAAAGCCACTTTAGCCCAATAAGTTTGCAACAATGAACAACTTCTTTGCTGATCTATCAGTGAATGCCAGGCAGATAAAAATGCCCAACCCCAATTTTTAGAGAACAAAGTTTTTTCCCCATTCTGGCACCAGCAAGGACCAGGAATGTAGGCTGATGATCCTGTGGCTATCTGCCACAGAGTAGGGAGACTGGGGATGGTAGCTGCTATGCAAAATACTGAAACAGAAATTTACCAGATTCTTTCTTTACCAAGCACTTCTTCAGACACTGCAACTGTTTAACTAAACTACAGAGTTTCAAAACAGTTGATTCTAATAGTTCTTGCCAGCTCAATAGTTGTTTTGGTAGAGAAACTGATTCCTGGAGCTTCCTACTCCACCATTTTCTGTGATGTCATTCAATATATATTAATATTTGGTAAAACAAATTCTTTAGGCTTCCTTTATTGTCAGTTTTTTCCTAGCCACTTTTGCATGTTTATTTTTGCAGATAATTAAAATTATCTTCATCAACTCTTACAAAGAATTAAAATCAAAGTCTTAATTGGATTTTCTTTGTAAACTGAATTGGATGTATTAGTTAATTTTAGGAAAATTGACTTATTTCTAATATTATGTCATCTAGCCACATAAGATACTATTCTCCATTTATACAAGTCTTCTTCCAAGTCCTTGTACAGAGTTTTATACTTTTTTATACAATATTGGCCGTTTATTGTGATATTTGTCATTTAATGTTTTTATTTGTGAAATATTAATATCAGTATTTACAATATTGTTATTGTGAATGCAGTCATTTTCTGTATTACAATTTCTGAAAGGCTACTATTATACAAGAAAGCTATATTTAATTATTTTGTGATTTGCTTTACTACTGAATTCTCTCACTAATTCTAATTGTTGCTTTTCTTAAGATTTCTCAAATGTATAATCACACAATTTGCAAATAACAATAATTATTTCCCTTCTCCTTCCTGTATTTATATTTCTTATATTTTTAGAACAATTATAAATAATAGTGATGATTGCAATTGTCCTTTTCTTGTTTCTAGTTTAAATGAGAAAGTGCCCAGTGTTTTAACATTAATCGTGATGCTGGCTACTATTGGGTGCTATGAATATATATACATATATAGTATATTCCACATGTATTGAAACTACATTATAATAAATATTATTATAGCACTACATTATTAAAACTATAATGTGCCTTAGATATATCTTGCATTGCATTATATGCCTTTTGGGAATATATTGAGATAATTTAACTTTCCAATGTTTTTCTTCTTTGATTTATTAGTATAGTAAATCTCTTAGTAGATTTCTGAAAATTTAAACTTTCTGCATTTTTTAGTATTAACCTCACTTGATCACTGTAATTTATACCATCTGTCTATATTTCACAAATTTATTGAGTATAATTTTTTATTCCTCCTCTGCTACTTTATTATAATTTGGTTTCAGTAATAACGGCATTTTTTTAGTTCACTAGAAAATATTGTTCTCTTTTTAAATTTTAAAATTGTATAAAATGCAGACATTTATGGTTTTTTTTGATATTTGAAAGTATTAATAATGAACCATATATCGTTTTCCTTTTGGGAAAGAAGGTACTTAATTACTGCATTTTCCATATGATTATTGTACTATTTATACTTTAAGTTTGGTAGTTTAAATTTTCTTAGAAAATCATCCATTTCCTTCAAGTTTACAAATTTGTTATCATAAAGTTATGTAAATACTTTGATAATTCTCTAAATTTTTTCTGGTATTGAATATTTTCCCTTGCTAATGATTTATTTAGTAAATTCATTTTGTGGCTATGTGTGTGTTTATATATTTATATACATTTATGATCATTGTAATTATATATATTTATATATTATACAGATATTGATTAGTATTATGTTCTTTCATCTCTCAAAAAACTTTCATTATAATTTTTGTTTTATAATTTATCTATTACTATTTTTAATCTATTTTTAAAATTTGATGATGATTTCTCAGGCATGTCATCAAAAATATAATCTATTAATATTTAAAAATCACTAAGTTAAACTTCACCAAAATTTAAAAATTTTGCTTTGTAAAATACCCTGTTGAGATGACAAAAAGACAAGGGATAGATTTGTAGAATTATTTGCAAATCACATATCTGACAAAAGAACTGGATCTAGAATATATCAAGATTTTTTTAACTCAAGAGTAAGAAAAAAATCCAATTAGAAAATGGGCAAAAATTTTAACATTTCACAGAAAAAGATATAGAGATGACAGATAAGCAATGAAATGATGTTCAACATCACTAGCCAGTAGTAAAATTTAAGACTATAATGAGATCCCACTATATAGTTATTAGAATGACTAAAATTTAAAAAAAAATACTGTTAATTCTAAGTGCCGGGCGAGGATATAGAACTGCTGGATTTTTTATACATTGCTAGTAAAATGGTACAGCTAAATGGTACAGTAAAATGTACCATAAAATGGTACAACCACTCTGGAAAACAGTTTGACAGTTCCTTATAAAGTACATTTACCATTTGACCCAACAATTATATTCATGCGTATTTACCCTGGAATCATGAAAATATATGTCCACACAAAACCTGCACATGAGTGTTCAGAGCAGCTTCATTTATAGCCAGAAAACGGAAATATCTCAAATGTCCTTTAATAGTTGAATGAACAAAGAGTGGTACACCCACACAATGGAATACTTCTCAGTAATAAAAAAGAATGAGCTGCTGTTGTTTGCAAAAAATTTTTAATTATACTGATACTTTTTAAAAAGGTAAGCTCAAAGGGGTTATATATTTTATGATTACGTATATACATATATATATACACACACACACTTATGTGAAACACTTGCTGAATAACCAAATTAGAGCAATGAGATCAGAGGTTGCTGGGGGTTAGGATTAGAGGAAGAGTTTGACTGATAAGGGAGGACATGAGGGAGCGTCTTCAGGGTGATTGAGCAATTCTGTATCCTGACTGTGTAATGTTTAATCAAATCTGTACATGTAACAAAATTCCATGGAACTACATGTAAGAGTGCCTATAAAAACTAGTAAATTCCAAAGAATGTTTTTACCAGATTTAAAAGTATTGTATCAATGGCCAATTTCCTGTTTTAACATGTTCTGTGGTTATATAAGATATTGCCTTCATTTTTAATGAAAATTAATCTAATTGCATGGAAATACACACACACAGATTCACACACACATACACAAACTGGTGAAATCTGATTAACTTCTGTAAATTATAACACTGCCAATTTCCTGGATTTCATGTCATATTTTAGTTATGTCAGATGTTACCACTGGGGGAAAGTGGATGAAGGGCACACGGGACCTTCCTATAGATTTTTTGAAACTTCCCATGAATCTATACATATTTCAAAATGAAAGGTATAAAAACATTGATCTCAGGATTCTGTTGTGAATAATACTGCTTAAAGAACATATTGGTTTAGCTCCTACATGTAACGAGTTTGGAAATTGTCACTCCCATTCTTACAACAAGAGAAGGGGGAAAAAACTGAAAACGAATGGCTTTTTTTGGACCTATCTTAGAACTGAGGCTGCAGGCTAACCTCCTCTCTGAAATCTGGAGAGGCAGGCAAAGCCAGAGTCACAGCTGAGATCTGCTTACCTGGAGAAAAGGCTTACTAGTGTAAGCCATGTTTCATGCTTCTTCATAGGTTATTCCTGTCTCCCTCTCATACTCTGAATGGCCAAAGAAAAATAGATGAAACTTAGCAGTTTTTCTGGTTTATTTTTATCCAAGGTTTAGGCATGTGACTCCACATGAGATATGAATATTTATATTGTTCCAGCTTATCTAGATTTCCCATCCATAAGGGGTTTTGTGTGTGTGTGTGTGTGTATGTGTGTGCATGTGTTGGATGGATAGTCAGTGAGATCTGTCAGATTTTCTACTACTACTTTTTACAATTCCAAGCTGTTTTCTCTACTCTATGAGGGGAGCTGTGTTATTTTAGAATAGAAAATTATTCCCACTCCTCCATTATCCCAACATATTAGGGCTATACATCCACACCCTTTACCATTTGGCTTTGTAAAGCTTCCTAGCAAGCACAGCAGGGAGACTACACTTCTTTGCCCCATTGACTTTAGGCTTGGCCATGTGACTTGCCTTGGCAATGGAATGTGATCACATGTAACATGAGCAGAGGCTTTAAATGTGCTTGTGTGGTTTGGTTTGTCATTTTTAATTTTTCCTATCTTCCAGGAGTTGTACATGTCTTATGTTGCCTCTTCCTCTTCAGCCTGGGTCCTAAAATGACAGACATGTGGTGCTGACACAACCCTGAGCCAATCCAAGACACCTAGAAACCCATGAACAAGAAATAAATACTTTTCTTTTGCACACATCTATTTTGGAGTTGTTTGTTATGCAGCATTTTACTGTAGCAAGCTGACTAATAAAGAAGCTATCTTCTTTAAATATCATCAAAAGTATTGTGTCTTCTTTACAGCAGGTGAAGATACTTATGGCATCAGGTTAAAATCCCAGAGCTGTAGAAAATGAGCTCCATAACCCATCATTGAGTTTGCGATGAGGCCACACCTCCCACCAGCTGCTCCCAGCCAACACCTGAGTAGATCATGGATCATGCTAAGGCGGGTCCAATTCTGGGAGATATAGGACAACTCTGATGACAGACTTTAACTCAAGAATTTTCCCATTTCCTTCCCCAGTTTTTATCACAGGGATTTCTCCTAAAACTTCCCTTTATGTTCAATCCTTTCTTGGCATCTGTTTCTCAGAGGACCTGGACTAGCAATTTTTTATCCCCTCACCATTCCAGACATATAAATGGTGTTCTCTGGTGGACATTTTTAAATCTCAGACATTTATAGATAGACATTGTCTCTATTTTTAGATTTATTTTTTCAGGGAAATAAAAAAAAATCAGAGAACTTCCTCATATGGTCTGTCAGAGTTTGTTTTGAATCTCTTGAGTTTTAAGCTGTAATATCTTTTTTTGGAAGAAATGCCATATTCTTTAATGCAAACTGGCATCATAACAAAAAGAAAAGGCTAGATATAAGAAACAGAGTCTGTCCAAAAGATTCTATATGATAGCCACATACTTCATGGATCCTTAAACAAGGCAGGCAAGATGAGTTTTCATTTTTAAAATTTAATTATAAATCTTAAACACACTGAGGCTTTGTGGACCCATGACCCCTGAATTAGCTCATGAAGTGACTGAGTTAATAGGACACAGTTGGATCTTTGCAATTATATAGCTATGACCTTGGTTTTATTTCCCTAAGGTCTGAGGGATTTAGAGTCTAGGAACAGATTTTAAATAGATTAAGGGGGGAAGGAGTGGATAGTATTGTGTGTGTGTATGTGTTAAGTAAGGCAGTTGTATATCCTTAACTTTTGCAACAGTGTGTATAATGTATGGTTGAATAATCGTCTCTTGTGTATTCAGTTGCGAACTTTGCCCCTTAACTAAGCCCACAAAGGAGATGGAACAATAATTTCCTCGAAGCCATTAAATACTTACGGAAAATGGCTGATGCATTGAATCCTGTTTTCAGGTTGAGACTCACTGGCAGTTTCACATTCTCAGGGGCAGTTAAGATAATTTTGGGGGGCATATGTCAAAAAAAAACCCTGATGCCAAACACTTGGGTCAAGATGGTGGTGGAATAGAAAGAACACAACTCTAAACAAATAAATTACCCAAAACATCATTTGAATTCTCTGTGGGCAAATGAATCAAAGTCATTCTGTATATCACCAGTCAGGCACCCACACACCTGAAAAACACTTGGCTGAGAAGCCACCAGTCCATACTGGTTGTTCTCATGGGTGCAACTCATCCACTGTAAGACTTATTAAATCAAGCTGCAGATAACAGGGTATTCATCAAGACTGCTGTGAAGAAAAAAAGTCCACTGCAAAATGATTAAGCCATTGTTTCTGTACACAAAGAATCTTAGTTGGAAAAATAGAGGACATTTTGGAAAAGAAAGTATCTGGACAACCAATGACTTATAAGAAGCAAAAGATTCTTATTAAAATGGGTCTTTGCACCAACACAAAAACCTTGCAATACATTCTTTTCTCAAAAAGAAGAGGAGTGTCCCTTTAGTCAGAACTCAGTTTTGCATTTCCTTGCTTTATAGATGGAAAGAATTCCAATTCTCTATTTATTTTGTAATGCCTGGCATGTGAAGCTCTAGCTGACTCAAGTAGTTCTGATGAAATGCAGGACAATGACACCTTGAAAGGTGGTGACAGTACATCCACTCGAAAAGTAATTGCTCCTGGCTTCACGCACAGTAACTTCAAGATGGAAAATACATTCAAAATAGAAAATGCCAAGAATGCTTCTATTCTAATCCAACTTTCCCTCCCTTATTTTAGGAAAGCAGGTAGGATAAAAACATGAGCCAAAACTATTATCCATCATATCAACATTTAGTGATTGTTAAGTGTTCTGTATTCTCTGTCTCTGTCTCTGTCCCTCCCTCCCTTCTTCCCTCAACCCTTGAAGTAACCATTGCTCTAAATCTTGTTTTCATAATTAGTTTGACATTTTCATAATTAGTTTGTCTCCTTGATATTTTCATAATTAGTCTCCTATGTGTATATAGTCCTAAACAATATATTGTTTAGATTTGAGATTATTAAAATGGTTTTATACTATAGATAGTATTTGTGGTACTGGCTTTTTTCACTCAATATAATTCTCAGTTTTTAATTTATCCTTTTGTTGCAAGACCTGGGTCCCATTCATTTTGACTACTATCTAGTATTCTAATTTGAAAATATGTTACAATTCATCATGCTGTCTTTGTATTGAGGGACCAGATGTGACACATGGTACATATATCTTCTTCCAGTTCATAGTGTGTCTTTTCTTTTTCCCTATGATATCTTTGATAACCAGAGTTCTTCATTTTTTTATGCAAAATTATCCATCTCATTTTTTGTTTATCACATTGTGACTAACTTAAGAGAGTCTTTCTTCTCCAAAGGTATGAAGATATTCTTCTAAATATTTGTTTGCCTTTTACATTTAAGTCTTTAATCTTTCAGAAGTGTATTTTTGTAGAGGCTATTTTATTAGATGCCTATAAGTTTAGAATTTTATTATTTTCCTGTTTCAATTTTTTTATCATCATACAAAGATACTTTCAACCTCTAACCTTGTTTTTTTTTTGGTCTTAAAGTATTTTTGATTAATTTTAATATATTATGCCAGACTTCTTTTGGTTAATATTTGCCTTATAAATTTTGTCCCATATCTTTACATTCAAATGTTCCATACTCCTATATTTTGGGTATATCTCTAATAAAAAGCATATAAATGGATTTGTTTTAATACAATCTCATCATAATTCAGTAATTGGAAAACATCAATGAATTCTTAAACTTTTAGCTAGAACTGTCTTTTTTAAGAATTTTATATAAGTGAAGGTACAAAGGATGTACCTTATAAAATTAACAAATTGTTTTCTGTCACACAATTATTACCATTAAGATAAGTCAGCAGCTTTGAAAGAAGTTCATTTATCACCACCCTGATTCTTTCAGAACAACTTGTGTGGATACAGTCCTAAAAAACAAAAGTGTTTCTTGGATCGTCTCAATTCTTATGAGGAAAAATCTTCCACAGAGAAATAAAAATGGATCAAATCTTATTACACAGTTAACAATATGTCACAGTGGGGACTTATCCAAGCAGGGTGAATACCTAACTACTAAGCCACTTTTTTTTTCATTGCATTTAGCAATTTAGGAAAATGCTCAGGTATAACTAGAGGATTTTGCGAGACACACCTCCCCCCAGCTCCCAAAACACATGGGAGTATTTTTTCTTGTTGGGAAGATTGCTCAAGCCACAGTTATGGTTCTGAAGGTCTAGACCTGTGGAAGAAAGTAAAAGATTATCCAAAGGGAACAAAGGCTTCATGCTTGTAGGTTATAAGAAAGGTCTCTTGTCTTGGTTGGGCTGATCACATGAACAGGTGTCATTGGTTATCGGCTGATTTAAGATAGTCTCAGCTGGGTTGACTGGTGTCCACTCTACATGTCTTTCATGCTGCAGCAGGGTAGCCTTGACATGTTCACATAGACATTACAGACAGCAAGAACAGCAACCCCAATACACAAGCAGTTTTTAAGCCTTTCCTTGCATCACACTTGCTAACATCCCATAGGCCAAATTAAATGCATAATTGGGATTAGAGTCAGAGCAGGGAGATACTAGAATGCTACAGGGCAGAGGGTGAGGATACTGGTAGGGGTCAAGTATTGGGGCCAGTAATTCAATTAATCTACCACAGAGACCAATTTCCTTCTCTAAGCCCCTCACCAGTCTTTGCTTGTTTTTTGAATAGCTGGAGCTTGGAATTGTTTGGAATCAATTTCAACAGGGAGAAAGAAGCAACCAAGAAGAAGCAGAGTCCTTACTCTAACATTACATTTATGGCAGGAAACAAGCTGATAAACTGACAATATCCATAAAGGAATAGTATATTTCTTCCCTGACATAGCATTTTTTGGGAAAAAGACAGGTCCCTTGGTAACTGCTGTTAGAGAAGTGTTAATCCTTGATTTGCATTAGCTGTGGGCATCTTGTTTGAATCTTAGCAAAATTGCAAATTAACAAGTACAGAAACATAGATAGGGAACGGCTAGATTTCTGAGTCACAATAACAAAGTACCAAAGAGCCTTGATTTTGGGTAATAGAACATATTTGTGATTTCCATATTTTGTATTTGGGGACATTCTTTATTATTTGAGTGTGCATGTGTGTATACGTGTGTGTTTGAGATAGTCACAGGACAAACTTCATATATAATTTTAGTTTGTTTACAGTGGTTCCACGGTGTTATATTGAGGTATGATTTTGCATTCACTGTTGGAAAACAGGGCAATAAATCTGAGGAGATTCAAACCTAATCTGTGTTGCCATAGTGGAATGAAAAGCTAGAATTTCTGCACATATTTTAAGCTGCCTCCTACTTTAATGCATTGTGTCATGTTCTTAGCAGTTTCTTCCATAGATGATAGGCTTTCAATGTGCATGTCGGCTTGGGGGAAATCATGCTCCTATGTATTAACTGCTGACTCCTTTAATCCCGTTAGAATTTAATTTCCCTTGATTGAATGTGGTGTTATCACCAGGTGCTGAGTGGTCCTTTCCTATCAGTACATATAAATCCTGTTAGTCCTTCCCAGACTCCGGATGTTCCAGAGTCTTCTAAGGTCAGGCTGTTCTGAAACAGCATTTGCTTTCAGGTTCATCCAACAAAGAGAGTGAAAGTTAAACTTCTGGACAAAGATGTCTTGTTTGTGTCTAGCTGAGTTGTGGGACTGAGGGCTGCATTAAATAACAAGTTCAAGGACTTTTTAAAAAGCCTTAAATTAAAATGTAAAATGTTCTTCATCGATTAGCAGGGTGCTTACCCATAAAAATCTGTATGGTTTTCAATTCTTCCAATATTACTAAACAAAGCATGTCCTTTTTTTATATGTGTAACCTGCTTTAACTGCTTGTCCCAGGAAAGTCTTCTCAGCAATTATTGGGATTTGTAATGAAATCAATTCCTAGGGATCTGAGGTCTTTGATTCCCTGTGAGAGATCCTTTGTGCTTCCAGCTTCCTCTTACTGCTCCTCATCAGTTGGCCATTTCCTGCTAATTATCTTCCTTCACCAAACAAAAAAAAGCCAATTCTGTTCACAGTTTTGCTACTTATTAGCACCTCTGATATTTTTTTCAAAAGTTTGACTTAAGAAGAAATTATTTGATAAAACTGAGGTATTTGTGGCGTCTGCAGATTTCAGGTATTAATTAAAATAAATCCACTTTATTACTAACTATTAAGAGATCGGTGTATATACTGATAAAATTTTAAAGCTTTAATTTAACTATTTCACTGACATCATTTGGTAACCAAATGTGATCTAAACATTCTGCAGCATGTTGTGATTTAAAGGTAATTAAGATAAATTACTTTCCCTCAAAGAAATAAATATTTGCAGTCAGATTTTTTTCAAGGATCTCAAACTCAAAAGCTTTCTTGACAGCTTTATGTAAAAAAAAATTGGGTCAGGTGCAGAACCCAGACCCTACCTAAAAAGGAAGAAACCAGCTGTAGTAAGCACAGCCATTGTTTCTCTGTAGGAATATTATTCTACTGCTGCCAGGATTTCTGAATTTTCAAGAGGAACTGGAATTTGAGGTTTTTATGCACTATTTCCTAATTTACAAATGTTGGTAAACATTTCAATTAAAAGGACATTTTGAAGTTATGGACCAGGCTTAACCTTCTGTTATACCCTTTCCAAAGAAGAATTATAGATCCAATGATCACTGCAGTTGTCAGGACATTTCTTATTGCCTACTGCAGGATTGAATGGGCTATACCCTATCTAGCATTGTCCATGTAGTGTACTAAACATGTTTGTCATTACTTGTCCAGAAAGTTAATACTAAACACCTGGCTTAAATGAATAAGCTAAATCAACCTAGAGGATAGTAACAAGGGGATATAAAAAGCCAGAGCCAGCTGATGCGAGAGAGACTTAGAAACCATGCTAGGCTGTTGTTAGTTCAACCCTCACAAGTTCTTATCTAGAATGAACCCCAGTAACAAAAACAGATTAACAAGAGAAAAACAAACAGATGTTTACTGACATGTTTATTTCATATATACATAGACAATACCCAGGGAATGAGTAATTCTCAAAGAAATGACTTTGAATTCCATCTTATATAGCATCTTCAACAAAGCACAATGAATTTGTAGAGATGTGACAAGACATAGGAAAATGACTTTGAGTCTCTAGGGATGCGGCGACTTGTGGGAAGGCAAATAACTGGCAGATAAAACGCTGGTTAGCAAAGATTGTTCATGTAGATTCCTTTGGTGTCATCTCCAGGCCCAAAAATGTCTAAAAATTGTCTTTGGTGGTTAACTTTTGTTCTCTCTGGTAGAAAGAAGAGATGGCATAGCTTTTATCTTTATAAATTTATGTCCTGATTTTAGGCAAATGGAAGGCAGAGAACTTTCCTACATCTGCTGCTTCTTATTTGCCTTCAGCCACACTCCTCAGGCCAAAGAGACATATTTTGGCGTGGCATATTCAGGTCTCCCACACTTTAAACAGGACAATAAAGTTGAAAGAAAGAGTTACGGAAATAGTGGGTGCTAAACAAAGCAGAGATGAGGAAATATGAGCCCTGGGAGGGGAATAATCTCAAATCTCAATAGTTTTCTAGTTCTTAGATTATTTTCCACTGAAGCTAGGGTATATTTCTCACACTAAGGTTTTATTATTTTCCATGCCCCTTTCATAATTGTCCTCCTTTTACACAACAAAAGATATAGAAAGAGATGGGAAAAATATGTAAGGCAAATATTAACCAAAAGAAGTTTGGTATAATTGTATTAAAATGAATCAAAAAGACTTTAAGACAGCAATCAATGTTAGAGTTAGAGAGATTCTTTGTATAATGATAAAATATTTTAAACAGGAAAATATAAAATTCTAAATCCTAAATCCTAAATTAAATTGAAGCTGGAGTCTTCTCTTGGTCCACACCGCAGGGATTCGCATGTTCATCTAGCTCATGAGGGAAAAGTGGGAGGCTCAGGATTCATATAGGCTGACTTTGGTTTCCCCATTTAGTTGTAAACATTCATCTTAGTGTGACATACTATAGTTTTATATGTTTCTGGTTGCATTAATTGATAGAGTTTATTCTCTGAAAATGTCGAAATCTTATACTCATCAAACTTTGTAACAAATGGGTTGTAACCTGGTACCTAATAATACAGGTTCAGGATATATAAAGCACAATATGATTGAAGTAAAAGGGAAAATAGACTAATGCACACTCATTGCAGGAAATTTTAATACAACTCTGTCAGTACATGATAAAATAAACAGACAAAAAATTAGTAAGGCTATAGCAAAAATAAATGATATAGTTAATAAATCTGACCTAGTTGGCATATTTACAATACTGCACCCAAAAACACCTTAATCAATATTATTTCAAGTGCACACAAAACATTTACCAAAATGAATCATACACTTGGCAAATCTAGACAAATTTCATGGGATTGAAATTATACATAGTATGCTCAAAGTAGAATTCAGCTAGAAATCAATGATGAAAAAAATAGGAAATTCTGATATGTGTGAAAATTAAACAATGCACTTTTAAGTTACCATGGGTAAATAAAAAACAGAAAGTACTTTAAAATGAATGATAATAAGAATAAGAGAAATCAAAATTTATGGCCAGTCTATGATTAGAGAGAACCTTATAGCCATACATTCACAGAAGAGAAGAAAAATTGAAAATCAATTATCTAAGCATCTATCTCAAAAAGTTAGAAAATAATCTCAAATTAAATCTAAAAAAGAGAAGAAAAAATAAGTATTGGGGGAAAAATTAGTGAAATCAAAAGTTAATATAAAATAGAGAGTATCAACAAAGTCAAAAATTGCATTTTTGGAAAAACTAGTGAGGTTGATATAAACCTCTGGCAAGACAGATCAAGAAAAGAAGAATAAGAAATAAAGCACTAACATACAGGATGAAAACTGGGACCCCACTACAAGTAAAAGTTAATGAATATTAGGAGAATATTATGAAAAACTTTCTGGCAAAAAAAGAAGAAAATTTAGATTTTTTCAGGGTCAACTCCTGAAAAAATTAGTCTTGCCAAATCTGATCCAAGAAACACAAAGTTGAACAAAAGAAACCAGTCACAAAGAAGAACATGTTGTATGATGCCCTTTATGTAATGGTCAAAAACACTCTTAGAAGATATTCTCTTTGAAAAGACTGGGGGCATAGTTACTATTAGGGTCAGAAAACTAGGTTATGGGATGTGGAAATGTTCTTTTCTTTTGCCTAGGTAGATTTACTTTGTAGTAATTCATTTAACTATGTACACATGATTTGTTCACTTTTTTAATGTATGATATACTTCAAAAATTATTCAAAAAAGTATTTATATAAATAAAATTATGTGCTGAATTGAGATTAAAACTTTAAAGTTGTCTATTACAAGTGTTAAGTCAAGGTTTTCAAAAATAATGAGGAATATTCAATCTCATTATTGTCACCAAAAATATTTTTATGATTGCACTATTCATAAATAAAATAATGTATAATGATAATAGTAATACATAATAAAACAGCATAGAAAACATAATTGTTTAAAAATATTTTTATCACCTTTTCTCAGTTTGTATATTTCTATTAATATTTTGTCTGAGCTTTATAATGTGCAATCTACTGGTAGCAGGTCATATATTTAATTAAAAATATATGAGTATAAATGTAATATGTATTTATATATATAATAAAATTTTTAAGTAAGGAAATCCTCACAGGTCTACCACATTAAAGGGTTTGCAATCAAGCACTTCAAGAACATTTATAAGAAAGCATCATTTTAAATTAAAATTTTACCCACTCAAGTAGTAAGTGTTATATTGGTTTTAGAGGTAACATGTTAGAGGTAACACCATGCTATTAAAAAAATCAATTAATTCAGAAAGACCCACATTGAAATTATGATTCTGTATTTACTGGTTATTTGAGCATGTCCAAGTTTTAATCTCTCTTCTCCTTATGTCTTGATCTATAAAAAGAAGCAATAATTATCCCTAATTACTCATATTGTGAGGAATATATTAAATATCAGAGCTGACAGTACTTAGCACATGCTGGGCACATAATAGTTGATCAATAAAGGTTACCTCTTTTATCCAGCCTTTCCTTTGTTATTCTGCATTATTGTCACCTAGACTGGCAGATGATGCTGTGTGAATTCTGCCAGGGTTGAGTATGAAAGGAAAATTCTCAACATCCAGAAAATGCAATGTATCTCCCCATCATAACCTCATACAAATTCAAATAATATTCTCTGGTCATTTACGTACCATGGCACACATTGATTTGGACACTATTTATAAAAGTACCTATTTTAGTACCTATTTTAGTATTCTAATATTCACCAGGGTTAACTCAGCAACATACAATATGCAATGTATTTTCAAATTTCTTCCTTCCTTATTTACAGTATGAATAGTGTCCATGAGATCTGTGGCTGATATTGTTATTTTCTAACTGCTGGTGACATTTTAGAGATGGAAAATATTGTCATATCTTATTGCCAACTTGCATTACTATTTATTCTATTTTGACATATAAACCTATAAAAATAACATCATGGTGATCATCTCAGGCTTTACATCCAGTTCCTGTCCATTTCCTATGGGTTGCATTTAATCTGCCTGTAAACTCTTTGCCTAGAAGAAGCCAATATACATCTTTCCAAATTATTCACCAGGGTCAATTCTGTATTCAAATTGCCTTTTCATCTTTCTTAAATTTTACAAAAGGAGTTTGGCTTCTTTCCGTTTCAATTTCCCTGTAGCATTACCATTCAATTTTTGCATTTGACAGCCCTGCAGTGGGTCTGGATTAATAGCCAGCACGGTTTGCCTATGTTCTCCAAGCCCACGGCTCTTGATTGTAAAATTATAGTGTGTGTGTGTGTGTGTGGGGAGTCTGCAAAGGAAATAGAATGTGGATAGTTGATCAAGTGACACACACAGACAAATGAAAAATTAAGCTACCTTATTTTACATCATAAACCTCTATTCTCTGGTAATAGTATTAATACTTTAATGTATTCAATATATTTTAGTTGAAGTGAACCAAAGATAAAATTTCACTTGTGTAGGAAATAACCTCACCCCCAAATAGCAATATTACTTATGCTTACTTTACAAACCACGACGCAATAGATGATGAGGAAGGCCATGGGATAATCATCGCATGAATCTGTCAGCCTGATGGGCTGTTGTTGGGAAGTGACTACCCCCCACTCCCACTTCAAAATGTTCCCAAGCTACTTTTCAGAGTTTTCCATGACACTGCATCATGGGCACCGAACAACTTCATGTTCTTACACCCTCCTCACTGTTCCATCTAGTAGTTCTCTCTCTTCCAAGAATTTATTATAGAATAAACCCCACACTTGGATATCAGTCACCTCTGATGGTTGATATCACCCCTAGAAGTCTGAGATGCAGACATTCCTGTATCTCTTCAGCCCAAGTGTGGGCACAGGCCCTATCCTGATTCCTCAGAACACACAGAGGCCAGGCTATAACTTTTAACAACACTTTCCTGAAGATTAAAGGAGCACAACCCAGACACTATTTAACAGCAACGATGCAACACAGCTCCATCTAAAATCTCAACTTTCCCAGCCACAGGTTTATCATAGTCTACACTTACCAGAACCATTTGAGGCCTCTGCAAGTTTTAGAGTCAGAGCCAAACAAACAAATTATGATTTTTAGAGAGAGGCAGATTCTCATACATTCTTCTTTAAAATTTTTGTAGTGGACTGAATAGTGGTCCCCAAAAAGATATGTCCACATCCTAATTCCCAGGACCTGTAAATATTATGTTGTATGGCAAAAGAGTGAATAATTACTTCACATGGCAGAAGATATGATTATGTTAAAGATCTTGAGAACGAAGAGTTTATCCTGCATTTTCTGGGTGGGCCTGAAATGTGTTTACATTTATTTTTATAAAATGGCATCAGCAAAAGTTTGAGATAGACACACAGAGAGGATGCACAGAAGAGGAGAAGGCAATGTGACCAATGAAGGCAGAGATTGGAGTGATACAGTCCTATGCCAAGGAACGCCAACACCACCGCAAGCTGGAAGAATAAAGGAACAGAGACTCTCCTCCAAAGCCTCTGGAGGGAGTGGGGTGCTGCAGACTTCTGGCCTCCAGAACTGGGAGAGAATAAATTTCTGTTCTTTTAAGCCACTAAAGTCATGGTAATTTGTTATAAGAGTTCTAGGAAATTAATCTTTATCTACCTCTTTATTAATCTTCCTCCCCAAATTTTCATTCTTTTCCCAAGATTAACCCCTTCTGTTCAAGGGACAGACTTCAAGATACTCTGGATAAAGAGCTAGGCTCTTTCCTATGAACTAGGAAATATTAATATTTAATTAGACCCTGAATTGGTGTGGCCAGGTCTCAGAATATCAGAGTGTTTCAAAATAGTAAAACTTAGGTGTTATTTCTTTTATCTACAAAATAAAATAAGGTTTTGTATAGGTAGTGGTAGAAGTTCCTATGTCTCAACTGTGTGTAAGAACCATGCACTCAGACACCAGTATCTTGTTGTTCACTCCACTGGGTACCTGCAGAGAAACCAAAAGCCAACTTCTGTGAGGAAGTAGAGCCCCAAGGGGACAGTTAAAACTCTGTCTGCCCTTCCATCCCTCAGAGAGTCCAGGGTTGGTGCTGTTTTAAAGGAAACTAGACCCTCATCCCTTTCTTTCCACAATTTCACGCTTGCCTATATCATTCAAACTGTCCTTTCCTTTATATCGGAGGAACAGAAAACTGGAGATACCAATGTTGCACAAAACAAACCATCGACTTGTATGTAGGAAAAGGAAAACTTTACACAAAACAAAAACAAAAGGCCCAGGTGTAGATAAATCTTCATGAATTTATGATTAAAAGAGACTTTGATTTTATTTCTTATAGATTTTATACACAGAGGAAAGGGAGCGTGAAAGGCTTTACATGGATGATTATCAGGTTTATTGATTAAGGAAACATCATTTCCCTTCAGGAGAAACCCAACCTCAATGGCTCTGACAAGAGACTCAGAGAAAAGCTCACCTTTGGTATATTTACTCAACTCTTGGTTTCCTAGTCCGATTTGCTGCCACTTTGTTGCATATGACCTGGGATCAGCACTAAAACTGAATATTAGTACTCACCCCACTCTGGGTCTAAGGTTTTACACATTGCAAATCTGAATTTGAAACTCCTTGTGTACTGGATAGAGGTCAGAATGAGACAGATGTGGGTTCACATTTAGATTTAGCCACTTTAGTCATGAGGGCTTAGGGAAGTTATTAGTTATTTCCCTCCTGTAGTCTACATTTGCTTAAACTGCTAAGAGAGGAAACAAGCATTTATATCACAGAACTTCTGTAAGAAGTAAATACAAAGATGTTTGATACCCAGCTTCTTCCCACATAGGTGTATGCATCATGATAGAAGCATAATACCCTGCATTTTACTATGTGTGCACAATAAGAATTATAAAGGGTGGTAATTATGGATGATACTTCTTATTGACCTACACTGGAGGTCAGCAAACTGTTTTGATAAAGGACCAGATAGTAAATATTTTAAGCTTTCCTGGCCATGTGGTCTCTGTCACAACCACTCAACAGGGCTCTTGTAGTGTGAAAGCAGCCAAAGACAATACTGAATTAATGCAGTGTGGCTGTGCTACAATAAACATTATTAATAAAACATGCAGCATCCCAGATTTGGCCCGTGGGGCATAGGTTGCTGGCCCTTGCTATAGACTCTCCCTAATCATAACAATAGGGGAATTTAGTTGGAAAACAAAACTGCCCCTATGTTGTCAACCTTAAACATTAAGCAATAATTTCTGAATTCCAAATTCTTAATGATTCTCTATGAGAATGAATTTATTCATAATTTCAGCTACTGTATACATACTAGTATTAACTGAAGATAAAGAGTTAGGATTTTATTGTTTTATACATAGATTACTAATTCTTCCACTTGTTACTAATACCATGTTTTGCAAATTTTAAAGAACCTTGCTTCATTTTAGTGGACTTACCAATTATAAACATAATATCTATTTGAAATTATCTTTCTAAATGACTGCCTTTTAAAAGATATAAATGTGATAGGTGTCCTGAGAACACTCAAATCCCTTTCCAAGATCAACAAATCCTTTTGTTTTGGACTCTCCCCACTTTTAAAAATAGTTTTTGAGAATAACATGCATATAGCAAAGTCCATGAATCTTAAATCTCAATGATTATTTACATACCCGTCTACCTTTGTAACTATCCCCCCGGATCACAATCTGGAATACTTCCAACCCTGCAGTAGGCTTCCCCATGCCCCTCTCAGTCAGTCCCACCTGAAGGGTACCAGTATTTTTTTAAAGGATTTTAAAATTCAAGTGACTCCTATTGACAAATTCTTCCTTGCCTTCTTATTTTCTAAAAGGACTAGATAAATTAATCAGGCATAGCTTTCTCTCACAAAAATTTTTTTTTCTCACCTCCAAATGTTCTGTTCAGTGAAACATTTGATGAACCAACCTTTTTGCAGAAAACCTACCAGCCTGCCAGGTGTGCAAACAAGGCTTACTCCTTGTTGTTGCCAGGGTCATCCTCCTTGGAAAGACTTCCCATGGTTGAAGGACATATTGGCAGGACTCCAGTGCCCAATCCAGCACACACCACCAGCCTGGTGATTTCACATTTTTTGCCAAAAGTTTCCCAGTTTTGCCCTTGAACTACTACAGTTTCTTAACAGACATGTCTTGAGCAATTTGTGCAAATTGAATTTTATATCTTTTTAAAATGAAGTATTTATAACAAAAACTGAATGTAACTTTTTTTTTAAAGTAAAGAAACTGCACTTGGAAGGCAGGAATTTCATGATGAATCTGTATGAAAAATGAGGAAATTGTTTAAGTAACTTTTTAACTCTCAATGTCCTCATATATCCTATGTGTTTTTAAGCAAACTTGCACCTATAGCGTGGATGATGATAAATCAATCATGTTAAGAATTCCCACATCTTACTTTAAAAAGACATTAATTTGTGTTACTAATGTTACATTTTTTTGAAAAAATATACTCAAGGTGGGGAAACTTAACCACTGTATTAAAGACTTAGAATGTATCTTAAAGAATTAGCATGGCTATGCTATGCTAATTACCTGGACAGACATAGGTAATAATGGCTAATATTGATTGGAGTCTAGCACATTTATATACCTATTTGTAAACATACAGTATCACATAGCCATTGATGCCTGGTGAACCATGCAAAACATAGTTATTTGAAACAAATATCAACAATTAGCTCCTAATTCTATGGGTCAACTAAGTATTTCTGCCAATTTGGCAGGGATTGGCTGATCTTAGCAGGCCTCACCTATGCATCTACAGTCAGCTGGAGTCTAGCTGAAGACTCACTGCACTAAGCAGATCTCAGCTGGGGTTGCTACTCTCTGCACCACATGATTTCTGATCTTCCAGCAAACTCTCATGTAGGGTTCCTAAAGACATCAAAATTTTGTAGGGCCTCTTATAGGTCTAGGTGTAGAACTGGCTTCAGCGTTATTTTTGCCATATTCTGTTGGCCAAGGAAAACAAGAAGGATGGCCCTGATTCAAGGGGTGAGGAGATAGATTCCACCTCCCAGTAGAGGGAGCTGCAAAGTCATTTGTAAAGCAGTGGGATGGGGGTAAGGTAAAGGATCACGGCATTTATTTCAATTTTTCTTGCAAATATGTATATATGTGTGTGCATGTTTAAATATTTATTTACATATTTTATATAGTATAAAAACACAAATGGTGGTGTTATGTATTTATTGTATACAATCATTTACTCCAATGATACATTTTCAAACACACAGTTATGTTTCACCATCTCACAGAGTGTGACCATATTTCCAAAACTGGCCTGTCTCAAAGGAAATTAAAACTAACCAATTTGGACTTCCAATTCTGGCCAAGATGAAATAATAGGGACAAGATTTATGTTATCACCTGAAACAATTTTTTAAAATCAGAAAAATTATAGGAAACATAATCCAAGAAACTGAATATTAGGCAAGAAAAAACACTGATCTTTGAGAGATAGAAAAAAAAAAAAGATCAGGCCAAAGATTGTCACAGCTTCCTGGAGAGTTACCAGTCCATGGTATGAGGAATGGTAACACAGGATGAGATGAATAGATATTTCTGAGTTGAGAAGTCAGAGATTAGTCTTTGGAGACCAATGCAGTTAGAGTTTATAGGGCAGAGAAAAGACAGCTGAATACAGAGAAAACTTGAGAAATAAGGAGATGGTTCTGTTAGCAGCCTTCAAGTGGAGGTTTTTCTAGGTTTTTGGTGATCATCAGGAAAAAAGAATTTCAAGATGCACCATGTAAGCCAAGCAAGTGACAGCTTTTTTTTTTTAATTGAAAGTAAAAATACACTCTTAAGAGAAAGAGAGCAGGCAGGCTCAAAAAAAGCAGCTGCACCTAGAAGAAGTGGTTTTTGGTCTTTTGAAATCTTACTAATTGAGGGGAGGAATATTCAAGGCTAAGGGGTTTGCTTTTACTAAGAACTTGGGTAGTAATTCCTAGAATTGGTTTTCTCCCATTTTCATACTTTACGTGGTTGTTTCAGAACTGTCATGGTGATTTCAGGGTGCAGAAGTTTTAAAACCACAATGTGAATGATGTTATTATAATTAGCCAAAGTTCAGGTAAGGTGGCAGAGATAGCTGACAAGCCAATTGAAGCTGGTTCTTGCCTGTGGTTATCAGCCCCTCTTGTTAACTTCTGCGTGAGGGTTGTTTACTTTAACACCTGCACCCAATCTTCAAGCCCCTGCATCTGGGCTCAGCCCTGTCCCCTAGTCTCCTAGTCTCCTACTTTAGCAGTTCCACTTGAATTTTGCTATGTACTGACCAGTGTATTATATGAAGAAATTTCTAAAGATGAAAACTACAATGTCTGAAAAGAAAATTACACTGGATAGCAGCAACAGCAGATTAGACAAGCAGAAGCAAAAATTAGCAAGCTTGGATACAAAGCAATAGGAGTAAGGCAAAATGGAACAGAGATAAAAAGAGAACAACAATAGCAACAAAAATAGCACCAGTGAGCTGTGGAATACCGTCAAGTGACCATGTATATATACATATGTGTGTGTGTGTGTGTGTGAGAGAGAGAGAGAGAGAGAGAGAAGTACCCAAACAGAGAAGAAAGGGGGATCCAGAAAAAAATTATTCAAGCCATAATGGCTGAAATCTTTCCAAATTTAATGAAAATCTGAAGATATGAGTAGCTCAAAGAACCCAAGCTCAATACCAAAAAGTAGATAAGATCAAAATACATTGTAAACAAATTACTCAAAATCAGTGATAAAAGTAAAATGCTAAAAGAGCCAGAAAAAAAGAGACATTTTACACACAGAAGAAAAAAGGTAAGGATAACCATCAGTATGCAAAAAGAATAACATGTCATTACCAAGTAAAGTTTATCTCAGGAATGCAAGGTTGGCTTAATATTGCAAAATCAATGTATGTCACTGTATTAGAAAAGTAAGTTAAAAACAAAAGCATATGACCATCTTAATAGATGTAGAAGAAAACATTTAACAAAATGTAATATCCATTCCTGATACCAACTCTCAAAAAAGTTGGAATAGAAGAGAACATCCTTAACCTAATAGAGCACATCCATCAAACCTCCAGCTAACATCATACTTAATAAAGACTGAATGCTTTTCCCTTAGATCAGAAAAAAGGCAAGGGTATTTGCTCTCAGTGTTTCTCTTCAACATTGCATTTAGAAAGTATTATGAAATCTTTAAAAAGAGCTAATAAAACTAATAAGTGAGTTTATCAATATTTCAGGATACAAAATCAATATCCAAAAAGAAAGGGTAGAAAGGATTACTAAGGGACATGAAAAAACTTTTGGAAGCAATAGATGTGTTCATTACCTTTGTGCTAGTGATGGTTTCATGGATTTATATATATGTCAAAATTTATCAAATTTCAAAACATATAGCTCATTTTCTGTCAATAGGACCTCAATAAAGCTCTTTAAAAAAGGAAATTGTGCTCTCTTGATATATTTTCCATTTTCTCTTTGGGGATTTTGTCTTCAAACTACACTACCAAACAATGTCTATATGAAAATAATGATTATACTCTGAATTGTAAACTCTTGACCAAAAATATTCATTATTTTTATAATTCAGAGAAGCACGAAGGGTAATTTTCTATGAGAAAATAACCACTTGAGAATACTAAATGAAGAAGTCTTACCCTCTTGTTCTGATTGCTCTTGAGACGCATTTACTTAAGAGAATCCATGGGGATTCACCCAATTCCACCAGTGTAGTATGTTTCCTGAAATGTTTGAAACATAGATTCAAAGTATTGGAGAATTGAAAAGATTCCCTAGATTGGTGGTTTTCAACTTCTTTAAACATTTTAGAAATCTGTAGAGATAATCTGCCTTCTCAAATTTTTCTTTTAAAATATTTTAAACACCTTTTTAAATAGTTAAAGAGAACCACACATAGTAAAATACAGTGAATACATTGAGGATTATCGATGTCCTAATTCATGCTTTGTCAGTAATTTATTTTTGTGCAACTCTCTAAATGAAAACTTTCCTGCTGTTCTAGCTTAATTAAAGTGTATCCTGAGTTTGCAATGGATTTTGGATTTTGTGTAAATGTGTTGTGGATATGAAAGTTTGCTGTTCTTCGCTGACCTTTTGTGACTTCAGGCCTGTGCATGTCCATTTACTTAAACTTGTACAAGAAATTTCAAATCTACAGAGCAAGGACAACATGCTTTATTAAATATAAGTAAGAACCGAGCATATTGGCTTAGCATACCTTTCCATTGTGAAATCCCAGTTGACCATATATTCACAAGAGAAAGTATAATTAATATGTTCCAACAGAGTAGAAATACCTTATGCAAAATTTTGTATTTATTATATATTTAATGTGGTTCTTATCTATTACATTTCAATACATTTGTTTTCTTTTGGGAGTAAAACTAATTATTACTTAAACCAGAAATGGATTACTGATTAAAAACAGAACATTTGAAGTGAAAATTTGATGATACAAATAGAAAATTTGATGATGAAAGATCCAAAATGATCAAGATGAAACTACAAATCTTGTTCTATCGGCACACTGAAAACAGTATATAAAAGCACATACATGCAAAAAATAATGCTCATATGGTCATTTATAACTGAAAAATAGTTAAAACCCTAATGTAGCAAGTATGAATTCACTCCTAAACATGGCAGGGATTAAGAACCATTTTTTTTTTCTAAATTAAATTTAATCTGACTCCAAGCCATGGTTGGTGATGTTTTCCACATTTCCTATCACTATTTTGACTACATTCTATTCCCCTAAATGCTGATTTCCATCATAGTCTGGGCATTGATGCTGAAAAGGAGGAGAGCTGTGTCCAAGCTCATTTGCACACAGCCTTGACCACAGGAGGCCACTAGATTCTGCACCCCCAGAACTTGAAGCCTCATGATAATGACGCAGGCATGTCCTTGCTGGTCCTTGAAGTCCTGCCACCTCACAGAGTACTGTGTGGGAAAGGAATACAAGTTCCTACCATTAAGTCAGTCCTAGCCTTCCCACCTGCCTTAGCCCTGGAGTCTCTCATCCTCTAAGACAATCTAGGTCTAGGATACACAAGGGCCAAAACTTGCAAAAATGGAAACTGTTAATTCTCCCCTGGAGCAAAAGAAACTTAGACAGCAGAGCACAAAATCTTCCTAGCTAGCACAAATCTAGCACAAATCTTCCTTGTGATCTATTTGCACGCATGGGTCTGGTGCGGGGAGCTGGAAGGGGCGCTGGATGTAGGCAGGCCATCTCTCGTACTTTTTCAGATGCTAATGGAAGAAAGCCAGGTTTCCGTGACAATAGTTACAATTGTTATTATGGCTCACCTTTAGAATTTTTGCAAAATAATCCTACAACCATTCCTATCAAGCAAGTAACAAGGTAATTTTTAAACAAAATAAGGTCAGCCTAAAAATAAGTATTTCAGCTTCATTTAGTATAAATTAAACCATTGAATGTTGTCAAAAATTTTACCAAAAAAGACAATAGCATAAGCTTATATCTTTATTCAACATAAGTTACTGCCTCTCAATTTGCATATATTTTCACGTTTAAAAATATACATATATTCTTTTAATACGTGAAAATATTGCAAATAAATTGAAAGGCAGTAAATTACACATAACATATGGACACATATATACACATGTATAAATGTGTATGTGTATGTAATTTGCTTTGTTTAGCGAATACAAGTGTGGGATTGGTGTTTTCTTCAAAAATATTGCCTTTTGCACATTGCACACAGTCTCTTTTTGTCCTTTCACCTCTTGACCTCTTTTTGTTTATATTCGCTAGCAATGTTTCTGCTCCCATTCCTTTATATCCTGTGAGCAATGTAAGGCTGTATTTTGTAAATGAATTTAATCATCTCTGCTTTTCACAGGAGAATTCAGCCTGTCCTTACCTAATGTAACAACTGAAGTACTGATTTTATTCCATTCACCTTTCTTTGCATTTTCCATTTATTTTACTTTGCTTTCCGAACTTTTCATCCTTGTACCTTTGGACATTGTAGTGTATTTTCTAATTCCTATAGTGATTATCTTCAAAATGCCAGCAGTCATTATCAAACACACATTTCTGTATTATATGAAAGCAAGTTAGCATTTATTTCCCCTTACAAAGAAATTCTCTTCCTCTACAACTCACATTCCAATAAAATGAGAGCTTTAAACATTTTAATTTATTTTTTTTAATTTATTTTATTAAGGAATAATTTACATTTAGTAAAGTGCACAAATCTTAAGCACACAATTACAGACTTTTGCTTATGTATGCAACTTGGTAACCACCACCCAGGTTGAGATACACAATGTTTTCAGCAGTCCCCCTTCTCTGCCAATACCCCCCAGACCGTTATCTAGCCACAACCCTGACTATTCTTGAACTTTTTATAAAAGGAATCATAAAGGTATGGGTTCTTCTATGTCCGACTTCTTTCATTCAGCATAATGTTTTTGAGATTCATGTGAATATTGACCAGTAACTTTTAAAAAATTATTTGTATTTTATTATATGATAAACCACTACTTATTTATCCATCTCCCACTGATGAACATCCAGGAAACTTCTAATTTGGAGCTATTATAAAGCACACTGTTATGAACATCTGTGTGTGTGACTTAGGTAGACCCTCGCTTTTCCCTGAGCACATACCTAGGAGCAGAATTGCTTGGTCATAAGAGGAGGTTTGTGTTTAACTTATTAAAAACTGTCAAATGATTTTCCAAAGTCATTTTGACAATTTACACTCTGATATGAGAGCCTCTACGGCTCTTAATTCATTCCGATCTTTGTTATTGATGGTCTTTTAAACTTCAGGTCTTTTTTTAATTTTGTTGAGATAGTTCTATCTCAATGTGGGTTTATTTTGAATTTCCCTGATAACTAATGATGATGAACACCTTGAACACTTTTCCATGTTCTTATGAGCTATTCATATGTATTCTTTTGTGACATACATATTCAAGTCTTTTTCCATTATAAAAATCAGTGATCTTTTTTCTTACTGGTAATTTAGGATGGTAAAATATTCATAGTACTCACATCTCTAAGAATTGGTAAAGAGGATACAGAAAGAAATCATGTAAAATAATTATTAAAATATTATAATTATAAAATAAAGAGTCAAAATATTTGAACATGTAATTTATATAAATAGAAATACACATAACCAGTAAACATGAAAAGATGTCCCACTTAAAAATTTAGGAAATGAAAGTTAAAAAATTAATGAACCATCAATAGCTTTCATCAATTGTGCAAAAACAAAAGTGTGACATAAGTGAGGGTTGGTGAGGATGAGAAAAATTGAAAACCTTTATAAACTACAGGTAGGCATGCAAATTGGAACTACTGCCAAAAACCCATCTGACAATATCTAAAAAACATGAAAGTGCACATCACTAATATTTAGCAATTTTGCTGCATGGTATATGTACACTAGCAGATATATACAAAGGTGTACATTGCATCCTTATTTATTACAGTAACAATTTATAAAAACATGAGTAACCAACAATAGAGATATGGATACATAATAGTTCTAGAGTAATTAATATAAATGAACTATATATAGATTTTTTCATGTCAGCAGACCATGAAAACATAATTTTGAAATACAAACATGTGATAAATTATACATAGAATATTTTAAAATGTAAAAAAGTTTATATATACATATATATAAAAATATAGATTTATGTAGTTCTCTAAATCTGGTGCCTGGACCAGTGGCACTAGTATTTCCTGCAAACTTCATAGAAATGCAAATTTTGAGGCCAATCTCAGGCCTGCTGAATCAGAATCTCTTGAGGTAGGGCCCAGCAATCTGTTTTGAAAGGCCTGCAGTGAATTCTAATGCTTGCTAAAGCTTGAGAACTATATATTAAAGTTCTATATATTGTACAGATATGTATTTACTAGGAATATAATATAGGTAGCTGGGGGATTAAAAAGAAATTTCCTAACAGTGGTTGCCTTTGGAGCTGAACAAAAGGCCTCAAATATCTATAATGTCATGTATATAAATATAAAAATAAATCTGAACCAAGAAGGACAAAATACTTACACTTCTTAATTCTTAGTGGTAGGTACGTAGTTCTTTGTTAAAGCATTCTCTGCATCCTTTTGAACTTTTTCAACTTTTTAAAATAAAAAAAAACAGCTACAAAGAGCATGATGTAAATGGTGACTAGTGTAGGGATTTAATGTGGAAAGCAAAATATCTTTTCTAGTTTAATTGAAGAATATCTTGAGATTGCAAGACAAGCTCTTTAAAAAGAAAACAGAGCCCGTGATTTTATAATCATTAAGGATTGTTAAATTTGCTGAATCAAAATTTCCCTGGTTTTACATCTCAAAACAACATACAGAAATAAATTGGAAAACACAGTAGATAATAAAATGTAACTAGTATCTATAATATCAATTTTAGCTCTCTAATTTTTATCAGAACAGTCCCCTTAATATTGTTGACTTATCCTTGAAACATCATAATAAAAAATATAGTTATTTGGGCAAAATGTTATTTTTATTGTTTATTTATTGGGGTTGTATAAGATTACATATAAACAAGGCATCTCATTATTTTACAAATGGTTTGTTTTGTAAGGGAAAATTTTATTTCATTCTCATCTTCCTGACAGGGCTGCCCTCCCAGATATAGATGCCGTGTTATTCAATATCTCCAGAGAACTGGATTTCCCAGCTGCTCTTTGTAAAAAATTTTTTATGTCTCACAATTAAGATCTCAGGCTGTCTCGCCTAATGTTACCTTCTGCCACCTGATAGTTCTGAAAGAAGAATAGCCACTTCCTGTCACTTATAAGATATTCCCCCAAATAACTAAGTTCATGATTAAGCATATCTTGCTCCTCAGTACTGAGGGCTAAGCCAGCACAGGTAGCCTAGCCCTGGCTGGTCTTTCCTTCAACACTGACCTTTTCTGTGTAACACAAAAGAAGTATAAAAACAGCCTTAACCATTAAGGCTTAAATTTTAGTTCAGGATATAAGAAGCACCCCCTTGCAGCATTGTGCAGAAAAACACCACCATAAAATAGCATTCTACATGGTAACCACAAAGTGCTAAATCATCTGGGATGACACTGAATGCAGAAAGAATTTTAAAAAGAGAGATCATGGCATGGTGGAATTATTGGCAGGAAGATTTCGTGAAAGAAATGAGCTGAAAAGTTAAGACAGTGGTGTTGAAGAAAACCATGGGCAGCAGAAATATGATCCGCAGTGGGGGATGGAACAGTTGAGAGAATGAAGGGGCCAATATGAATAGTAAAGGCAGCTAAGGTGTGGGAGAGAAAGTATACTGCAATTAATTATGCAGCACCCAGACATTTGAAGCATGCATAGACTTGGTGTACAGAACACCATATATTCCCTGATTAATAAAGGTGTCATTTATAAGTATACTCAACCCATATCACAAACTATCTGGGAAACAGTCCAGAGCATAAATAACGTGTCCTTCCTCTAGTTAACAAATCTTACCTCTACTTTTTGCTTTTGTAAATCATGCAATATTGAATGTGTTTGCACAGAAATCTTTACAGAAGTGTTCGATTAACTTCTTCAGATCAATTCTTATAAGTAGAATTGCTAAGGCAGACATAGGAAATATTTAAGACTGTTATGTTCTCAAAATATCTCCAAAAATTTACCCATATAAGAAAATGGGACCATGCCCAATGTGCAAGCAAGAGACAGATTTCATTACATCTTTTCTAAGAATCACAGTTTATTAACTAAATGTTTTATTTTGAGATAATTATAGCTTCACAAACAGTTGTTAGAAATAATACAGATAAATCTCATGTACATTTTACCTTGTGTTCCCCATTGTGTTTCAATGGTAACACCTTGAAAAACTGTGGTATAATATCACAACCATGATATTAACATTGATGCAGTAAAGATGCTGAATATTACCATCACCATGAGGATTCCTTATGTTGTCTCTTTAGAGCTACACCCACTTTCCTCCTGTCCTGGTGCCCTCCTTAATTCCAGACAATCACTAATTTGTTCTCCATTGCTATAATTTTGCTACTTCAAGAATGTTACATAAATGGAATCATACAGTATACAAACTTTGGGGCTTCTTCTTTTTTCACTGAGCATAATTCTTTGGAGATTCATCCAGTTTGCTACATGTATCAGTAGTTTGTTCTTTTGTATTGTTAGGTAATAATCCATGATAATAATGTATCACAGTTTGCTTAACCATTCACTTCCTGCACACGGGTTGTTTCCAGTTTGGGGCTATTATGAATAAAACTACAATGAGCATTTGTGTTCATGTTTTTATGTAAACATAATTTTCATTTCTTTGGGATAAATGCCCAAGAGTGCAATTTCCAGGTCACATGGTACTTACATACTTGTTTTTATGAGAAACTGCCAAAGTGTTTTTCAGGGTGGCATTACCATTTTACACTCTCATCAACAATTTGTGAGTGAACTACTCTCTCTACATCTTTGTATTAATAGCTACCATTCGGTGCTGTCACTATTTTTTATTTTGGCCATTCTGATAGGTGTGTTGTTTTAATGAATTATGTTTTTATTTTTACTCATTGCTAATTTAACCATAATAAAGTGATTTCTCATTTTAATTTGGAGGGGTTTTTATATTCTCAATTTTTTTGAGCATTTGTGTTTCTTCCATAAATTGTACTTCATGTGTTTTTTTCTATTTCTTATAAGTTAGCTTGGTCATGCTCAGGCTGCTGTAACAAAATGCCATAGACTGGGTGGTTTATAAACTAAAAAAATTCGTTTTATTTGAATTTATTTGTCTGAATTTATTTCTCATATTTCTGGAGGCTGGAAGTCAGAGATCTGCTGAAAGCCTTCTTCCAGGTTATAGATTGCCAACTTCCTCACATGGAGGAAAGAGAGATAGCTAACTCTTTGGCCTTTTCTTGTAAAGGCACTAATCACATTCATGAAGGGGTCAATCTTATGACCTAATTACCATGAAAAGACCTCACCTTCTAATACTATAACGTTGGGGGTTAGGACTTTAATATATGAATTTTGGGGGATACAAACATTCCATCCATTACATAAGTATTTTAAGGTTTTTAAAAATATGTTTCATGTGATTTTAATACTAATGATATTAATCTCTCATTTCTTAATTCCTTTCTTTTCCTGATTTTACTGGAATTACTTGAGCAAGTAAATGTTTTAATTTTCTTATGAAGCTTTGTTCTTAAGTCTTGAATGGCCACTAACACTCTAATAGATGGTTTTTAAATCTGCTTCAATTCTTGATCAGCTCAGATGGTTGAATGAACTGAACTGAAGGGCTTTTAAATTCTGAATAGAATCTTCCTATGCATAGTATACGTAAATTTACTCCTTTTCTATCAGCACTATGCTTGACGTATTATGCACCTTCAGTAGTACATTATTTGCTACCAATGGATTATCAATTCTCTCTGCCAGGAATTTTTTATTCCTGGTTAGTATTTTAAAACCCTCAGCCCATCTTGTACTTGAAGTACAAGTACTATACCTGGAAATACAGCCATTTAAGCCTACAACATGTAAATATATTTCTGAAGAGAACAGGGATTACATAAATAGTCGAAGGACTGAGGGAGCTTGAGAATTTTATATTTGTGCATGTTCATTCTGGCTCAATCAGGGAGTTGCTCAGTGACCTTACAAAAATTGCTCAACCCCTTGCCTTTTCCTCTTCTTCTTCTGTAAATAGGGGTCAAATCATTTTCTGTCCCCTTGGTCTGATCTCAGAAACTTTACTGAAGAGATAAAGGCAGTGGAAAGGTTAAGACAAAAGACAGCATTCGGTGGAGAACAGATTCACTTTAATTATCCACCTAGGGAATACTCGTGTTTGCAGTGACCCCTAATATTGATTATAAGATAGGGAGGAATATTGACGTCTGCAGCAGGAAGCACAGGGTTGGTGCTCCAGGATGTTCACCCAAAAGCCAAGGAAAGCATTAACAGCCAGTCACAAAAACTCAAAGCACCACAAATTCAGCCTCAGAAAGTCTTAACAAATCCGGGGATTATTCTGAGGGGTTGCTGTCCACAGACACATACTCCATAGATGAAGCCAAATAAAAGGACTCATGGCAAAGTACAAAGGTGAAACCATCTGAGGTGGGGAATGTGGCATATGGGATGAATCTACTGCTTGGAGTCTGAGAAAGGCAAACCTTGTCAGCCCTGATCCCAATTCCCACGGGAAGCAGCAAACACTGTTGGGTCTTCCAGCCAGGTGAGACCCAGTAAAACATCCATCTCTCTCTGAAACACGTTTCAGCAGGATTCACCTGCAGGAGGAAAGCCCTTCTTTCTTGGCTGAAGGACGCCACTTTTCAGAGTATGCCAAGCAAGGGCAGAATTCTTACACCCCCAGACTTCTGACATTTTGAGGTTTACCTAGGTCAGGGGCCGGCAAACTAAGAACCATAAGCCAAAAGTAACCTTCCATATGTTTTTATATGGCCTGTGAACTAAGGATGGTTTGTGTATTTTTTTCCCATTTTTTAAAAATTTCAGAATATTATGGGGGTACAAATGTTTTAGTTACATGGATTGCTTTTTTACCTTTTGAGTCAAAGTGACAAGTGTGCCCATCACCCAGTGTACCTTGTTAGGTATGATTTTACCCATCCCCTCCTTTCCCCTCCCACCTGCATGATTTCCATTGAGTTTTACTTCCATCTGTGCAGATGAGTTCTGATTGGTTAGTTCCAATTTAATAATGAGTACATGTGGTGTTTGTTCGTCCATTCTTGTGATACTTCACTTAGAAGAATGGTCTCTAGTTCCATCCAGATTGTTGTAAAAGGTATTGATTCGTTTTTTTAATGGCTGAGTGAGTAGTACTCCATGGTGTACACATACCACATTTTATTAATCTTTCATGAATTGATGGGCACTTGGGTTGATACCACTTCTTTCCAATTGTGAATTGTGATGCAATAAACATTCTAGTGCAAGCATCTTCTTGAAAAAATGACTTTTTTCCCTTTGGGTAAATACCCAGTAGTGGTATTGCTGGATTAAATGGTAGGTCTACTTTTAGTTCTTTGAGGAATCTCCATACTATTTTCTATAGAGGTTGCACTAGTTTGCAGTCCCACCAAAAGTGCATGTGTTCCTTTCTCTCTGCATTCACACCAGCATCTATAAGATGAACACTATCCCATGACACATGAAATTATGTGAAATTCAAATTTTCAGGTTCATAAATAATGTGTTATTGGAACTTAGCCATGCTGATTCATTTACATAGTGTCTGCGGCTGCTTTTAAGCTACAATAGCACAATTAGGTAATTGTCACAGAGACCACATAGCCTGAAAGCCTAAAATACTTACTATCTGGCTCTTCACAGAAAAAATTGGCTGATCATCCTCCCACTCAATCATTTTATGGATCCAATAGAGCATCTAGATTTGTGCCTCACACTGGTCACGACATTGCCTTACAAGTGAGCCTGTAACTCTGACAGTCAGCAACAATTGTCAAAACTATTCTTATTTTTAACTCAAACTTCCAACCTATTGGGACCAATTATTTAAGCACTATTAAAATGATGTAGAATAAATCTACTCACTTCCTTTCATGAAGTCAAAAGGAAGGAAAAAGGAAAATTCTTCCTCTGTCAATACTGCACACATAAGCATCACTGACTTGAACCTCAACATCACTGAGACTACAGAGCAATCTAGTCCATTACTCATTGCTAATGTTCCTCAGTATTCCTAGTAAGACTTCTTAAATTGGCTCCTAGGGATCCATTCAGGAGATTTAGGGTATTCAAGATCTGGGTGCCACAGAGATTCACCAAATCCAACCAAGCACACTCTCTGCCATGGCCACTCACAGAAGCCAGAGCTCTGGTCCTGGAGCATTTACAGGTAGTTTCCATTCTGCAATTCCAGGTGAGCTCACAAGGAGGTAGAACAGGCTGGCATTCTGGCCTCTCAGTTTTTTCAATGGCATAACTTGAGTCTCTGAATTCCTGCCAGTTAACTGTCTATACCTAGCATTTTGAATCCTCAGACTCTCAGCCTGTCTAAAGAAAGCAGGGGAAAGTATTTTAACTGGTAAAGGAATCTCAGGTATCATCTCCTCGTCTGCTGTCGGTCAAAGAGAGATCTGTGGACCAGCAGCATTAGCATCACCTGTGAGACATGCAGAATCTCAGGTCCCACTCGGACCTTCTCAATTAGAATCTGTGTTTTCACTAGATCTCTAGGTGATTCATATGCATGTTAACATTGGAAAAGTACAGAACTAATCTACTGTCATTCTATAAATTGGCATCTGAGATTTAACTTTGATGTCTCAAATCTGGGACCCAGTTCTGATTTCACTTCTCCCGGCAGTACCTTCAAGCATCCAGGAAGAGTGTCATGCTCACACCCTCTAGCAGAAAATGACCCAGATGGCTGCCTCATTCCTATTCTCTCTCTTTATTCAAAGCCAGAACTCTTGGAGATCAGACCCTGTTCCATAATCAACCAGCCTAAGCTTAGCCTCTTCATGGCTAATGTCAGTGAGCCACTCAGCTGAAATACATACATAGAAATTCTTAAAGAAACATTTACCTTTAAATTTCCTTCAATGAGTGAATGATTAAACAAAGCATGGTACATCCATACCATAGAACAGCACTCAGCACGAAAAAGAAAAAAAAAACACTATTAATACACATAGCAACGTGAATAAGCCTCAAGAAAATTATGCTACATGAAAACAGCCAATATCAAAATGGAATACTGCATGATTCCATTTATATAACATTCTTCAAATAATATGATAAGAAGGACGGAGAATAGGTTAGTGGATGACAGGGGTTAGGTGTGGAGAGAGAGGGTGGATATGGCTGTGAAGGGGCAGCACGAGGGACTCTCGTTGTGATGAAAGAGTTCTGCTGCATTGTGATTATGGTGGTGGCGATACAGAACTCCACTTGAGATAAAATTGCATAGTGCTACACACACACACACACACACACACTCACACATGAGTGCACGTATAACTGGTGAGATCTGAATAAGCTTTGGTGATTGTACCGAAATTAACCTCCTGGTTTTGATGTGGTACTCTAGTTATGCAAGATGTTCACTGGGGGAGGCTAGGCAAAGTGTTCACAGGACCTCCCTTTCATTTCTTTGCAGTGTCTTGTGAGTCTGTAATTACTTCAAAATAAAAAGTTAAGAAAAGAAAATTAAAAATGTAGATATACTTACATATGGATGAATGAATGAGCAAATCAACAAACAGGATTATCCATAATAGAAGTGAGAAGTAGTTCCCTTTCAATTGAGAAAATGCTTTCTATACTTTTTATTACCAAAGGCTACTAAGATTCCATCAGTTGCAATTCTATCCTCTAATTTGGCTGGTTCTAACTAGAAGTTCTAGTCTCCTTGGAGTTTGGGGAAAGTAGGGGCATTTTTAGGTTTGTGATAAATGTACCTAAGATAAGGGTATTTTATAAATGAATGCATCACAAGTCTAGAAACATGTATTAGAGACAAATCTTTGTCCTTATGTAAAGCCAAAAGAATACATCATGTCTCACACATAATACTTTTATCTAGGACATCTATTTGGGGATGAAAGAATTAAAAATGCATTCATGGGGCTTTGAGTTCAAGATCTTAATAGATAGTCCCTGCCCCCACTTCCTGCATCCCAGGTCCTTTCCTTAATAGCCATTTTAAGTAGAATTAAGATGGACTATGCATTTTAACATAATAACCACTTTTTCCTTGCACATGTAATTGCTTGAATTTTAGTTTTAATTCTCTCTATCTTTTGCTGTAATTATGAGAATAATTAGATGTCAAGAGTTCAGAGCTTCTCAGATTTGAGGAGAGAGGGACAGCCAAAATGAAATCCTTTTTCCTGTCTTTAAATATCAATTGCTAACACAGCTACAACTAACATTTTCATAGTGTTTTGAAACCTATAAGACACTTTCACTTAGAAACATCCACTTAAGAGTCAACTCACACAATATGAGAAGCAGTTTTAAAAGTTATTAAACTGGAAACAGAAAAATGGACATTTCCCCCCCAATAAGCAAAGGCCTGTCCAAGTACAACAAAAGAAAACTGGGACAACCTTCCCCCACCCCCCGGGGCCCCCAAAGTCTCTCACACTGACCTTTTTGGTCACCTGACCACGGTCCCAATCACTCTCCATGAGAACTTGCATGAGTCCTGAGCTTGGGGGCAGGAAACAAAACTAAAGGTATAAATTAGGAGGTGAACCTACCAAACACTGGTAAAAGACAATGGCTTGAAGTTGGGTATTGTTAAGGGATAGAAAGGCACAGACTCCTGCAAATGCCATTGTAGTAGTTGAGTCTTGCAGTACTAAGGTTAGACTCACTTTGGAATTTTCAATGATGAACAAGTAAGTTGCCTGTTTTGTTGACACCGGGAAAATTACATAATCTCTCACTTGCAACCACAGAGTTCCCTGTAGCACCAAAGTTTAACAGGAGGGAATTCTCTTCTCACATTCACAGTAGGAGGATTTACGGCACCTGGAGGCAAGGGAGTTTGGGAGAGTAGAGATGGCCTGAGTAAGAGCCTAGGTGGGGGTGTCTCACCTTGAATGGAGAGCTGCAGGGCAGCTAACAGTAGATAAGCTGTCACGTTTCTGATTTCCTCAAAGTATGCTTGAAATGAAATTATATTGATAAACGAAGTGTTTGTTGAAAGCAAACAGGGCTGAGTGTTCCCATGGGCTCCAGAATACACATATTTATTGAATCCTCAATAAGTATGTGCTTTGGGAAGGCAATTCTCACACAAGGCTGCAGTGGATCTCAAAATGGGCTCAGCCCAGAGGCAAACTAGAGACCAAATACAAAAATTCAAAAGCGCAAGTGGTAATGGTCACCAAATGAGAAGGGGCAAGTAGCAGAAAGGGCAAGCATGGGCACAAAGCCAGGAATTCAAGAAGCAGGGTGTAGTGTGTAAATAAGCAATGATTTGGGGCATTACCTAAGGCAGACATTGTTTTCTGCAGCCATCTTTTATGAACCATGCAGGATATAGACAAGCTGGCTGAGCTTAAAAGGTCAGAAGTCACGGGGAGTGGGGGCAGAACAGAAGAGATGCAAATAGAAGAGAATAAGCTACAGTTATTTTCCTCAAGCACTTTATGATACAGTGCAGAAGTTAGATGCATTCACTGGTAATAAAATGACAAGTAGAATTTGGGAAGTGCCTTGCTAGAGAAACAAATAAAAGCCTGAGGAAATATGGGAGAAAGAGACTTTGGTTTTTTATTCAGAGAATCTTGGAAGGCTTCAAGGAGAAAGACACATTTGAACTGGATTTTCACAAGATTTCAAGAAGCAGAGATGGTGGGGAGGAAACATTCTGAGTGGAGGGAGAGCAAGTTCAAAGACAAGAGAGACAAAAGTATGCAGAGCACTGTCAGAGTGTATTACTTGAATATATAGAGACCAACTTGTGTATGGCAGGTCAGTGGGCCTGGGAAGAAGCTAGAGAGACCAACTGAGACCAGCATGGGACCAAGTGGGAGTTGAGCTTAGCCCCCTGGGCATGGGGTTCCCATTGGTTTAGGGCAATTCTCTAGAGAAGGGAGCAGCTGTGATTTTTTTAGTTCCAACATTGATAGCAGCTGGGTATGGGTGTACTCCTGGGACAGGGGATCTGGGTGAGGCACTAACAGTGTCCACTGCATATGGGTTTGGATATTAACCTTAGATAACCATATCTTAGGGTATTCCAAATAAAGGATATTTTGGTGACTCATCATTTCTATAATTGTTCCTTGTTTTCTCCCTGATGATAAGCTTGATAGACCTGGTAGGGAACAGAGGAGGTGAAGAGAGAAGGAGAAATGTCAGTGAGGGGACTATGTCATCATGTTCCTGACTGGGAGTGTTAGGCTGACTACAGCAGTAAGCGATTCTACAGACAGAGGTTGCCATCTGGCTGGAGGCAGGTCAGAGGGGAAAGAGTCAAAGATGGCTTTGAGACTTCCAACCAATACAACTGGGAAATGGTGATCTTCTTAAAAGAATATTAGTACTATGATTTTTTTCCTTTTTTTCAAATGAGTCATGTCAAAGATATGTGTTTCTGCCTGTTTTATAATAAAAATAACTTACATATGAGATTATTTATAACTTTGGAATGTTTCTTGTATTGTTTTGACATATGTAGCTTTAGTTAGGGTTCCCTAGACACAGGGACTGAGACAAGAATTTGGGTCCCATGACACGTGATTTATGGAAAGTGCAATTGGGAGAAGTCTCTAAGGGAGGGAAGAAAGCAGATGGGAAAAGGGAACTCGCTAAGCAAGACTGTGGGCTCCTCTGGAACTAAATATCAGCTTGATATCAGCTTGATACCCTGGGGATCCGTGGAGCATGAATTGCACCACAGAGTTGATCCCAATTTGAGGCAAGGAGATCAGACTTCTGTACTCCTGGCTTCAAGTTGCTCTGGGACCAAGTGGGAGATGAGCTTAGCCCCCTGGGCATGGAGGCTCCCATTGGTTTAGGGCAATTCTCTAGAGAAGGGAGCAGCTATGATTTTTTAGTTGCCAACATTGATAGCAGCTGAATATTGGTGTACTCTCCTGGGACAGGGGATTTGGGAGAGGCACCAACAATGTCTACTACATATGGGTTTGGATATTAAGCCTAGATAACCATATCTTAGGTTATTTCAAATAAAGGATATTTTGGTAACTCATCATTTATATAACTGTCTCTTGTTTTCTCCTTGATGATGAACTTGAAGAGATACTGCTCAAACTCACGTCTCTAAAGCGGGCATCTCGGACCAAGATCTTTGAAACAGCAAGGAGGCTTCCAAGAGAGTGCGAGCTCTCTGTAAAATCTTCCATTTCTAACCCCAGCTTTTCTTTTCCCCACAGAGCACCATGGTCAGAATATATTCTTGTCTGAATTTGTGAGTCACAATCTTTGTTGCCTGGTAACATTTTAGCTTAATCATCCATCGATCTCAAATGGCAGGAAACACCTGAGCCCAGAAGCAGAGTAAGCCTGAATAAGAAAATAGGCTTTGGTGCCGAAGTCCTGAATCAACCAAGGCTATTTCTAAGGGGAAGGACTTTTAGATAAATTCTTTGTGGCTGATAAGCAAGTTTCAGTAAAGGTCAGGGTCATAGCTCAGTTATTTACAACAAAGAATTAATGAAGGCGGTACTTGTGGTGTTGATCACTTCATAAGCTTCTGAGTTTCTGTCACATGGCCATACAAAATAGTCTGTCTAGGGTTGCTTGTTACACACAAAGTCCAAAATAATAATAATAATAATAATAATAACCTCAAGAGGAAAAACAAAAAACACAAGGTTAAAGGACACAGGAGCTAGTTTGAAGGAGCTCTTGCTGGCCAAATAGAAGACAATTTGAGCACCAAAGTATTTAAGAATGGTAATTCATGAATCTGTAACAAAAATAGCCAGATAAATCAATAAATAAACAGGGGGGAAGGAGGGCTCTTGCATAAACAGAAAGCAGACTACTGACTGGTATATGCAGCTGATGAGCTGGAGTTGGAAAATGATTATTTTGCAACCATTAGTCAAGCAAGTATCCTCAAAAGATGCTAAATTCATGGAGAAATTTTGATGAGGAGAAAGAGTTGCATGATCTTACATGTCTTTGACAGACTGATGAGTTGCAAAGGAAATACACTATACTGTGGAGAAATGAGATAACCCAACCCCTTAATGGGGAAGAGCTTGGACAACACTCTGTGTGATCAAAATCAACATCACTAATGAGGGGCAGATAGATATCATAGGCCTCCAAAAGGGCATTACATCCTCCATGCAATATTCTAGATGGGAATGTACAAGCTCAATACAGACATGATGAATTCTAAGAAATCCCCAAATGAGGAACATTCAATCAAAAGTAGGGAGTTGTAAATTGGAACTAACCGAATAGCACTCATGTGCACAATAGGAAGTAAAACTCGATGGAAATCAAACAGATGGGAGGGGGGAGAGGGGGATGGGTAGACTCATACCTAACGGGTACAATGTATGCTATCTGGGAGGTGGGCACACTTATAACTTTGTCTCAAGCAGTACATAAGTAATCCATGTAACCAAAACATTTGTACTCCTGTAATATTCTGAAATAAAAAAAAAGTAGGGGGTTGTGTTCAAAATTGTCAGTGTCATAGCTGAAAACAAAGGCTGAGGAACAGTTCCAGATTAAAGGAAACCAAGGAGATATGGCAATTAAATGAAATGTGTGATCCTAGACTGAGTCATGTACTGGAAGGAAAATAGTGCTATAAATGTCCTGAAATTCACAAGTGACTTGGGTTATAAAAGAGAATATTCTTACCCTTAGGAAATATACACTTAAGAATCTAGACGTACAGAACTATGATGTATGCAATACACTCCCTAACAGTTTACAAAAAGTATATTTATGCATATGTGTTTACATGTATATGTGTATTGAGAGAGAAGGAGAGAAGGCAAATAAATAAATTAAATGTTAACAATAGATAAATCTGGGTATTCATTGCACTATTCTTGAAGCTTTTCTGTATATTTTGATATAAAAAGTTATTTACACCCAACAAAGAAAAGCCCAGGACCAGATGACTTCACTGGTGAATTTTGTCAAACATTTAAAAATAAATAAATGCCAATTCTACTCAAACTCTTCCAAAAAATTGAAGAGGAGGGAATACTTTCAAACTCATTTTATGAGGTCAATGTTCCCCCTATAGCAAAGTAAGGCAAAAATACTATAAGAAAAGAAAACTACGGGCCAAATCTCTGTTGAATGTGGATGCAAAAATCCTCAACAGTATACCAGCAAACCAAATCCAAGAGCACACTAAAACGATCATACACCATGGGCAAGTGAGATTTACCCCTGGTATGCGAGGACGTTTCAACAGATGAAAAACCAATAAACGTGATATGACACATTACAGAATAAAGGGTAAAAACCGCATGATCATCTCAATAGATGTTCAAAGCAATTTGACAAAATTCAGCACAATTTCATGATAAAAACTCTCAACAAAATAGGAATGTAAGAAAAGTTCTTCAAATTAATGAACGCCAAAACTGAATAGCCTGCAGCTAACACCATACTTAATGAAAAACTGAAAGCTTTCCGTTGAAGATAAATAACAAGGCAGGAATGCCCACTCTCACCACCTCTATTCAACATAGGACTGAAAGTCCTAGCCACAGCAATTTGGCAAGAAAAAATAAAATAAAATAAAAGGCATCCAAATTGAAAAAGAAGTAAAATTATTATTGTTCATAGATGGCATTATCTTATATGTAGAAAACCCTACGGGTCACACTTACATACACACACAAACACACACACACACACAACACTATTAGAACTAGAACTAATAAACAAATTTAGTAAAGTTGCAGGATACAAAATCAACGGGTTATAGATTATATGTTCCTTTTGGGCAGCAGTCATGTCCCATATTCGTCTGCATTCATTACAGGGTTCAACAGAGTTCAATAGACTTTTGTGCCCTCAATTTGGTTAAATAATGATGATGATGATGATAACAGTTAACACTACTGAGAACTTACTAAATTCCTAGCCCTGTTCTAAGTACTTTATACATATTAAAACATTTAATTCTTACAATGATTTTATGAGGTAGACTCTATTATATGAGTACCATTTTCCAGACAGTAAAACTGAGACACAAAAAGGCTACATAACTTGCCAAGGTCAGATAGTACAGTGACAAAGCTCTTTCTCTTAACCATCTCACTGTACTGTTTATTCTTAGACCATATTGAAATCTTGACACCTGAAGGACAGCACAATTTGCCACTGTGACAGCAAAGAGAATTTCTGCACATAGAGAAGATTGTCACTATAAGCGTCAGTGCCAAAGGGCAGCCATCCCACCTGGTCATCCTCAGGAAGCTGTGTTCTTTTATTGTCCAGTGTCTTTCCAGCAAGGACACTCTGTTTCCTTCCAGTGTTTTCCCTACTTCTTTCCCCAAACCAGCAACTACTCCTTTATGACCAATTTGTCTTTGAGGCCTCCACATCCTGGCTATCTCACCACCCAGTCTCTCCTTCTATTAGATTTTTGCTATGATAACTCTGTGTAACAATCTCCTCACCCCCAAGTCTCAGTGGCTTAAAACAAATGCTTATTTTTCTTACTGTATTCTACAAATCAGCTTTGGTTTGGCTAACCTTGATTGGGCTTACCTGGTTCAGGTAGGCTAGGATGGAGTCAGCTTCAGATCACATTCAAGTCTGCCCCATGTGTTTTCATCATTTTGAGATCAAATAAACACCAACAAGCCGTTCTTAAGGCAGATAGCAGAGAAAAAGAGGTTAAACAAACCACACAGCATATTTAAGGCCTCTGCACATAATATGTCTGCTAATGCTCCATTGGCCAAAGCAAGTTGTATGAGCCTAAAATGGACAGGATGAGGAAGCATACTCTATTGGGAGGGAAAAATCACATGGCAAAGGAGCATGGACATATAGTCATATTTTAGGAAGGAGTAAAGAATTGGGAATGATAATCTGATCTATAGATCTCTCCAATGTCCCAGAGTCAGCAATGCAGTGAGGTCCCAACACAAATAGGGGCAGGCACAGCACAATGTGTGCCTTACCCCTGGGCTCTAGTGTGGACTCAGCCTCAGCAGTCATTTGGAAGTGGACAGATGAGACCCCACCATCAGCGATGGCAAGAAAGCAAACTCATGCATAACCTACATGCCTCAGAAAAGTCCCATTACTCCAATGTAAGTAATGGGGTACAATTAAGTAATCAACCATCAAATAGCTACTGAGATCCCGAACTGTGACATGAGCATGGTGTTATGGAGTCCAAAAGAGAAATTTGTGTCAAGGACCCTTTGACCTCTCTGGGAAGACATGACTAACATGCTTGCAACATTTATCAAACAAGCCAGTGTGTGATTAAGTTCTCAACCACATAGCGGAGCTCCTGGAGAAAAGGCATTTCATAAAGTGATAAGTGCGCAACATGAAGCACATGCAGAGAGGGCCTTGGGGAGCTGGGAGCTTTGAAAGAGGACCTTGAACGTCCTATAGATAGAAAGAACAGATAGAAAATGTGAGCTACGCATTTCCAGAGAGGATAACCAGATGAGTTGGGAGAGATGGAGGACGAAAATAGAGTGGGATATTATAGGATTGTCATTCAATAGAGTTTTAGAAAATTATATTCCAGGAGCAAGAGGGAATAAAGGAAAATGGCTTGAGCTGACAAATACTTTGGCTGCCCTGGTCTGGGAGAAATTCCTGAACTATCTTTTTGAGTTAAAGTTCTTTATTTTCTACTGCTTCAAAGCCATTTACTTTCTGACTAAACTGTGTGGAGGAGAAAAAAATTTTTTAAATGATTCAACATATGTCACCCAGAACTACAGAGCCCTGCCGTTCTTTTTAAAGACAATCCCCATGAGAGCTCTATTTTTGGTTCAAGCAGATTTCCATTTCAACTAGAGCTAGCTGGGATGATACTGTTCCCTTCTTTCCTATTCAGCGTGGGAGCCAGTTGGGATTCTTTAAAAGGCCTGCCGTGTTGCTGAGTTTCCTGGAAGAATGCAGCCTTGCAGTAGCTCCGGCTGAACCAATAAATCATGACCTGGAAACACCAGCCATTGTGCCCTCGGGTTTATCACAGACAAAAGGAAATGTGGTTCCTTTCCTTTCTTCCACTATGAGGAGGGAGAATTAAAAGCTGAAAGCTAGATATTTTTCTAGCTTGCGTTAAAATGCTACTGTGGGATTGTAAATGTGATGACAAGAGACTTCTGGTATTCACCCAAATCTGGTTCCAGAAGCATAGGAAGATTAAACACCCCCGCTCCTTTGTTGTGGTAAAGATATTTGACTGGTTCTGGTTAATGGACAGAAATGTGTATAACTTCATGCCAAGCAGTGAAAAGCCCATGAATGTTTCTCCAGTTTCTCTTCCTCTGTTTTGTTGAATAAGGAGGCCGCTTGTTTCTGATAGTGCAGCTAATAGTTATGGAATCCCATAGGCCTGGGACAACAAGTTGCTAGACAGAGGACAGTTCCCCTGGGTGATTGCCCCGGCACTCAGCAGACATCTCAGAAGCAAGAAGTACATCTTTGCTGTGTTCAGACCCTGAAATCTCAGAATTGTTTTCACACTTTTATCTACCTACCCTGACTAACAAATACTAAGCCAGATCTACAGGGGTCTAAAATACAGTGACCTTAATTTAGGTAGAATAATAATGACCAGACAAAACAGAGCCTGAAGGGCAAAGGTGCATAAGCAGCATACATTGATCCCCCAAGCTCCGCTGTGGGATTTACTCATAGGTGAATTCCTCAGAATCTTATTCAGAACCTAATAGTTCTTACTTTAGGCACAATTTAAACACAGTTTCTTCTTACTAGATTAAAGCAGAAAGTTAGAAAGGAGATTGTTCAGTGGCACAATTGCAGCAATAAAGACAGCTGACACCTTGTCAGCTTGGATGTTTCTGCTGCATTCTTGGTCTCGAATTAATTGAATTTAGGACCTGGTTTCTGAAATGTCATTTAGTTTGTATATTAATAATGATTGTTCAGCGTTTTCTCTGTGACCCATAACACCCTGTAATACCAATGATTTCATAGAGAGAATACAGAAGAAAAAAATATCAGAAGCATGGTGTTGTGGACATGGAACCCACTTACATACATTAGCTTGACATACATCATGTCTTCTTACCAAAGCCCACAGCTTTGGGTCTGAGCGTAGCCACAAAATGCCTGAGAGGATGTAAGGCATTAGCTTCTTAATATCACAGAACAGAGTGATTTACAGTAAGAACTTCATTGTATACATACCTGCAGCCTTGTCTAGTACAGCAAGCTTCACTCACATTTGCCACAATCTCTTTGGGGACATTTTCCTAAAGATTACCTGCAATTGGTAAATGCCAGATATCTAGAACTATAGATCTTTGATTAGCATCTTCTCCTGCACTCTTAACTACTGAAGGGCAAAATTGAAAGGTAGCGCCTGTGGAAGATCTGATGGAGGCAAGTAGATCATTTTGTGCTATAACCATTAGCGGTTTAGAGCCCACGGCTAGATATCCATAATCTGTCTCTAATAAGCTAACGAAACCTGATGGTTCACTGTGCATCATCTGTCATTTTTCCATCTCTGAAGCCAAGCAAGAAGAGAGTGACTAAGAGAGAAGCTATGATGAACTTAATTTTGTAACCAGGTATGTCCTTGAATGGATATCTTTCTTATGAAAAATGACTTGGAATTTAAGAAGACGAGTGCCCTGTTTTCTCAGCCAGCCTATCTTCTAGAATTGCAGCTGGAACTCCATGCCTCTGAGCACCAACTAATGTCACATTTAGCAACCAGGAGATTGGAGTGATGTCAAAAAGAGGATAAATGGGGATGATCCATGCCGGTAACGAAGTATAACCTATGTGAGTTTCCTGCCTCTCCATGGGATGTGATCAAGTGTCCTTGATAAAGCGTTTATATTGAATTGGGAAACTTTTACAGAGAAAGATTCAACGGTGACTAATTCTTTCACAAACTGGATATAGTCAAGTACCCCTCATTCTGCCTCTTACAGCCACAAGTACAGTCAGGGGTCTGCAGCAGTCATTTACAAAGTGGACTGTCAGACACAACCATTTATAAGCACAGTTGAAAATGATGAATTTGTGGACAATTGTTTCCTTCTCTATCACTTCAGCCAAATGGTCAGGCTGAAATGACGGGACTAAATTGTGAAAAAGCTTTAACGTGGACCTGTGGGTGCCACTGAAAACTATGCTTTGATTTTCAAGAGCAAGACTCATCTGGTTTGAGTCCAAATATAACTATAATTCAGGACTTGCCTTGATCACCTCCATTCAGCATCAAATGACTTGCAAAATAAAAAATAAATAAATAAAGCAGTTAAGATGCAATTCTGTTTGAGCTACTCATTTTTATTAAGGAAATTCTCTTTTTTTTTTTTTTTTCTTCAGGAAATGTGGAGCCAAAAACAAGACAAGTTTTTACTGAAGTAATTGAGGTCACAATCATTTGTGTCTTGCCAACTCAAGGATGCATATATTCGATTGCAGAATCAGCATTTGCTAGTGTTTGAAGAAATTCCTCCCAATATGTAACAGTTCACAAACTATTAAAAATAACCATGTTAACCCCACGTGGCTGAGATTTTTCTTGTTTCGGAAGGCCCATGAAATGAAGGATTTAATGATTGTATTTTTGTCTTTCAAAGGCTTTTAAAATAGTTATCTACTAGTTCTGTCCCTATAGGTATAATATTGAGGTGGGCCATTTGCTGGTAAAAATATTGAGAACAGGAATCATATTCTGGAAGGCAGAGGGTACTACACCAACATGGTGCTTTTCTTTTAGGAAACCACAGCAATTGAGATGCAGGTAAGCACAGAGGAGTGGTTGGTGTCTCAATAATGGAATGCTGCTAAGGATCTATTAATCCTGGTTAAGTGATCCCAATATATTACCACAACACCCAAGGAGGAAGCTTGGGGGTGTGTGTGTGTGTGTGTCTGTTCATGCAAGAGAGGGGTAAAATAGATGGTTTGGATAATTCTCGAAATTATTCCATGTAAATGACTACATACATCTATCAACTTAAAACTCATCCTTGCCCACACCTACTTATTTATGTAGCCTTTTCAACAGGTAGCACTTCAACTTTTATCAGCGTATGTTAGTATTTTGACAAGCCTCAATAATGTCTGTTCAGGAAAGGGCCTCAAGATGGCTGAGTAGAGGCATCTGGTACTAGCCTCCTTCACAAAGAACCAAAGTAGGGAGTAGATAATCACAGTGCCAACAGATCATCTAAGAGAGAATACTGGAGCTCAACAGAGAAGTGACAGAAAACATCTAATTCTAAAAAATTAGAAGAAATGACTGTTACACCAGATGTGCAGATATCAGCATAAGAACACAGGAAACATGAAAAAGCAAGGAAATATGACACCTCCAAAAAACACAATAATTCTCTAGCAACAGATTACAATGAAAAAGAAATTTATGAAATGCTGGATAAATAATTCAAAAGAATTATATTAAACAGCTTAGTGAGATAACAAAGAACACAGATAAACAATAAAAAAAATCAGAAAACCAATTCAGCATATGAATGAGAAATTTATCAAAGAGATAGATATAAAAAACCAAACAGAAATCCTGAAACTGAAAATTCACTGAATGAAATAAAAAAATACACTTGAGAACTTCAGCAACTGACCAAATCAAGCAGAAGAAAGAAATTCAGAATGTGAACATGGGTTTTTGAAATAACCCAAACACAATTTTTTTAAAAAGAATTAAAGAAAGAACACAACCTACATGACATATGGGACACACTAAGGACCGAATATGTGAATTTTCAGTGTTCCAGAAGGCACAGAGAAAATCAAAGGAATAGAAAAGCTATATAATGAAAAAATAGCTGAATATCTCCCAAATCTAGCAAGATATTTAGACATCCAGATACAGGAAGCTCAGGGATAGCCAAATAGATAAAATTCAAAAAGGTCTTTTCCATGGCACATTATAGTCAAACTGTCAAAAGTCAAAGATAAAGAAAGAATTCTAAAAACAGCAAGAAAAAAGCACCTAGTCATTTACAAGGGAAACCAACAGCAGATTTCTCAGCAGAAACCTTACAGGCCAGGAAACAGTGGGATTATATATTCAAAGTGCTGAAAGAAATCAAAAACTCTCACCTAAGGATAACACGCCCAGCAAAGTTATCTTTCATAAATGAAGGAGAAATAAATTTTTTCCTAGACAAGCAAAAGCTATGGGAATTCCATATCACTAGACTGTCCCTACAAGAAATGCTTAAGAGAGTCTGACACCTGGAAGCAAAAGGACAATATCTAACGTCATGAAAACACACAAAACTATAAAACCCAAGGGTTGAGCAAACACACAAATGGGGAAGAGAAAGGACCCAAATGTTACCGCTATAGAAAACCATCAAACCACAATGATGAACAAGAAGAGAGAAGAAAAGGAACAAAGGATATACAAAAGAACCAGAAATCAATTAATAAAATGACAACAATAAGCACTCACATTATCAGTAAAAACTTTGACTGTAAATGGATCAAAATTTCCACTTAAAAGATATAGACAGGCTGAATGGATTAAAAAACTAACACAACTACATGTTGTCTATAACAAACTCATCTCACCTTAAAGATACACACACTGAATGTAAAGCTCTGGAAAATGATATCCCATGCAAGTGGAGATGGAAAGCAGGAATAGCTATACTTATATCAGATAAAATAGACCTTATGTCAAAAACAGTAAAAAGAGACAAAAATGGTCATTATATAATGATAAGGGAATTGATTCAGCAAGAGGATATAACAATCCTAAACATAATATGCACCCAACACCAGAGCAACCAGACATATAAAGCAAATATTATTACATCTAAAGAGAGAGAGAGACTTGAATACAATAATAGTTGGGGAATTAAACACCCCACTCTCAACATTAGACAGATCATCTAGACAGAAAATTAACAAAGAAACATTAGATTTAAACTTCACTTTAGACCAAATGGACCTAAGAGGCATTTACAAAACATTCTATCCAACGGCTACGGAATACACATTCTTCTTATCAGCACATGGAACATTCTCCAGGATAGACCACATGTTGACACAGAGTAAGTCTCAACAAATTTTTTAAAAAATCAAAATCATATCAAGTATCTTCTCAGACTGCAATGGAATAAAACTAGAAATAAATAACCAGGAGAAGTCTGGAAATTACACAAATGCATGGAAATTAAACAATATTCTCCTTAATGACCACTGAGTCAAGGAAGAAATTAAGAATAAAATAAAAAATACTTAAATGAATGAAAATCAAACCACAACATACCAAAACCTAAGGAATACAGCAAAAGCAGTGCTAAGAGGGAAGTATATAGCAATAAACACCTACATTATTCTTTGGTTTAAGCCCTTATTCTGTTTGTTTGTTTGTTTGTTTTAAATGTATAATAAAAGAGTGTTGGGAGAGAGGATATATCCTTACACCCTGCAGTTAACACCTATGAGAGAATAATTTTATCAGAGAGCACCTGGACGTGATTCAGAAGGATGCCTCAGCAGGGAGGAGAAAGTGAAGGGAAGAGAATTTAGGCAAAGCTCCTCTTGGTCCCTCCCCATCTTCTCTTTCTTCTCTTCCCTTCACTTTCTCCTCCCTGCTGAGGCATCCTTCTGAATCACGTCCAGGTGCTCTCTGATAAAATTATTCTCTCATAGGTGTTAACTGCAGGGTGTAAGGATATATCCTCTCTCCCAACACTCTTTTGTTACACACTTAAAACAAACAAACAAACAGAATAAGGGCTTAAACCAAAGAATAATTCTGGTAAGAATTTTGGACACTATAGTCCTTGCATTGAAATCACTTAAGGGTCCCTTCTAGCACCGCTCTAATCCCACCTGCTAGTGATGGTCTTGTGCTGCCTACAGGTATGGCTGATCCAGACAAGTCCCTTCCTTAAATTACAGAAGATCACTAAAAGGATGCAATTCTAATTCAACAGGAAAAAAATTATCCAAACTTGTTGAGGGGTCAAATAAAGTTTGGCCGATTTTCATGTTCATTTGTATTCTGATCACATAGCCTTATCTCTAAGTTGTATAATTTTATCTCTTTAATAGCCTCAGACTGTACAAGAACCTACATCAGTGCCCTCTCTACAAAAAGAAAAGGGAAGGGTAAGCCCAGAATTGTTTAGCTTGCATTTCCTTTAACTGAAAAGAGCATCTTCCAAGAGAAATTGTAGGCAGGGGAGTAGTGGGAAGTTTTCTAGCTCACGCTGTACTTCTCCAGCACAGAGCAGCCTGCAGAGTTTGTGTCAGGTCTTCTCATACCCAGGAAAAATATGCTGAAGGAAACCCCCACACTGTCGTCTTCTCCACCGTCCTCCTGGTTCACCCACCTTGGTGTTCTCTCCTGGGAATACCTGGGGCTCTTCCAAAACCCTCTCCACTCTCTTTCTTCATGGACACCCTAAGTCCCAAAGTGTATTAAGAGTATGCTCAAACATATATTGACATCAGCTTCTTCCCCGTGGGGAGCAGAATGTGCCCAATTATCCATTGATGGTTCTGAGAAAAAAATGGCTTTGTATAATGAAACTGATTTTTAAAACCTGGAAAGAAGGATCATTTTAGATAATCCCTGCAGCTTCCACGAGTCTCCAGTGGCACTCCCGAAACCTAATCATCTTCCATATTTTGCCCACTTTTCTGAGCAACAGTGGGTGTGTGCATCTCTGTTCCATTAGTATCAAAGGGAATTGGGAGCACTTAAGAGGAGGCAAGCATTTCCCTAGAGATGTAATTTTGTGCATTAAGATATCAAAACATGAGAGGATACACATTGATATGTGGGGGATTCACGAGATTGGCTCCATTAACGCTAATGTGAATGAGGCCCATGTCTCGCTGTCACCGTGATGGGGCAGATGTATAGCTCTGGCACCTCAGGAGGCCCAGGCTTGCTGACTGACCTCCCCCTTGCATGTATGTTTGCTTTGTTTTTTAAATCCAGCTGGATAAATACGGCAGAGACCCCTGATTGAATATAGATGCCAGGTCTTCACTCTGGTAGCAGGCAGCCTATAGGGTTTGGTTTTAAATGAATGCATGAGACTGATTCCCTAAGCTACATTACAAACATCAGTCAGATCCATCTAAGGTCACATCTTTCAAAGAAGAGACAAAGCAGATCAGGGATATCAATTTCCCTAAAAAAAAGATATAAAATCGTGAACCTCAAAGATCTGTGCATACCATATACTCGAGCTACCTAAAAGACCTTATGGGCTCACTATTCACAATATTCCACCCCAAACTTTACATGCCTTTCCTCCTTTGTGGTAAAATTTGTACTTAACTGTCTTTCCTTTAATGTCTTTTCTCTGTCATGCTTTCTGGTATTTTCTCCCCACTTAATGTTCTGTATACTTAATATTTACTTGATTATAAAATCCCAGGCCCCCGAAACATAAACTTAATTAGAGGTATAGTATCTTAAGAAGGAAGACAACATGATCAAATTATCTACTACAAGTCGTTAGTTAGCAAAAAATAAAGATCAAGGATACAGGGACAATTAAGCAGTAGAGTGTAGCAATTAAAACCATGGCATTAGATATCCTGGGACTCCAATCAAATGTGTAATATGTGATCTGACTAAGTCATTTAACCTCCAGTGTTTCCACATCTGTTAACATAAAAAAAATCATGTTTACCTTATAGGATTATAGTTAAATTTTGGGTCAATAATCTATGGCCACAATAATGCTGCATAAAAACATGCACAAAACCTCAGTGACTTACAACAGTAAACGTGTATTTTTGCTTATGAATCTGTGGGTTGGCTGGGTGGTTCTGCAGATCTAGCCTAGGCGTGGCCGACTCTGGCTGGCTCCCTTATGCATCTTTGGTGAGTTTGTTGGTAAGTCAGGTCTGGCGAGTTTGTTGTGAAGTCAGGTCTGGCCAGTTGTCTTATTAAGTCAGATATAACAAGATACCATTAACCAGGTGGCTTATGAACAATAGAAATTTATTTCTCACAGTTCTGAAAACCAGAAGTCTGAGATCAGGGTGTCAGCATGGACGAGTTCTGGTGAGGTCCCTCTGGGTGGAAGGCAGCCAGCTTCCTGTGGTGTCCTCACATGTTGGAAAAGGCAAGGGAGTCTCTGAAGTCTCCTTCATAAGAGCACTCATCTCATTAATAAGAGCTCCACCCTCATGGCCTAATCCTCCCAAAGTCCTCGGCTCCTAATACCATCACATGGAGGATGACAATTGCAACATATGAATTCTGGGGGGATGCAGACATTCCGATCATAGCATTGGTCTAGGATGCCTCAGCTGGGATGGTCCATCTGTGTTCCACACCATCTCTCAACCTCCAGCTGGCTCCCCGCGCTTATTCTTCTTGTGGTCTGAGAGAGTGGCAATCCACACGGCTTCCTGGGCTTGGAGTTGTTGCACAATCACTTTCTCTGCATTTTATTGGCCCACCCAAGTCACTCATTCAAACTTGAACTCAAGGAGTGAGGAATTGGATCCCACCTCTTGATAAGCGTTGCTGCAAAATCACATTGCAAGCAGTGTGGTAAGGGAGAAGCAGAGGATTGGGGCCACTTTCCACTCCCGCAAGCCAGAATGAAAGCTTATGTGAAGGGCTTAGCACGGTGCCCAGCACACAACAAATTGCTCAATAAAATATATCCATTGTGAAAACCATAATAAGCATCATGTAAACCATAGTTAATTATATCATATTGTATCTGACACATTTCTTCAGCTTCCCTTGGTGCCAACCTCTCTTAGACTCTCAGTCACATGCTCTTAGTCACTGTGCAAATGACTAACTCTGCTTGGACCTGTGTAGCTCGACCACCAGTTGCTTCCCACAGGAGTGTAAGGCCCACCACACAGCTGAGTTCCTGGTTCATCCCATGACGTCTGGGCTAATGTAAAATGCCACACTGCAGAGCCTGTGGTTTGTCATTCTGGGAGAAGCTGCTAAGCAGTTGGATGACACAAACCTGGAAGAGCTGGGGGAGTCAATCCCTTATGGCTCGCAGTCCATGGCCTATTAGGGACTGGACTGCAAAGCTCCAACCCCCCATGGAAAAATTGTCTTCCATGAAATTTAGGAAGGGGGGGAGGCACACATCAGGATGTGAGGTGAGCAGCAGTTGAGCAAGCAAAGCTTCATCTGTATTTATAGCTGCTCCCCATCGCTCTCATCACTACCTGAGCTCTGTTTCCCCCAACCCGTCCATGGAAAACTTGTCTTCCATGAAACCAGTTCCTGGTACCAAAAAAGTTGGGGACCACTGCCTATGGGATCACCTTTGACCAGTGGGGAAAAAAGACACAGGAGGGAGCAGGAAAATAAATAAATATCCTCTTATTCTCTCCCATGGACTGTTCCATGGATAGTGTCTTTATAATGCCTGTCCATAAGCATCACATGGGGCTGAGCAAGCACACCTGTCAGGCAACCTACTGTATCTATTCACAGATCATCACAGAACAATGACTAGTACAGTATCCTGCCACCCTGGTTTCTGTCCTTCCTTGCCTCACTTTCCTTTGTCTTCATTCTTGCTACCCTGGGCTTCACCTCCCAGATAAAACGTTGGCAAGTAATCTTTTTCTCTGGCACTTTTTCTAGAGACAACTCTAGCCAAGACAAGTACATTTATTGTTTATCTTGTGCATATATTATATATCTGTAAGTTATATGAGTCAATTTAAGATCAACAATAATATACCAATATTTTTCTAATGATTAAATAGAGGCAACATCCATTAAAAATAACATGTGTGCACAGTCCACTCACAAGGAGAACTCTGATACTTTTGTGATGAAATGGTAAAAAGTGATAAGGCTGCTTCCAGCATAGTTTGGAAAGCAGGCATTAAGTCAGGGATTGGACAGAAAAACAAATTGCTAACAAGGGAGCAAGGTTTGCCCTCAATATTTCAATATTGGAGGAACTTGATATCTTCCAACATCTGATACAAGATATCTGTCCTTGATTTAGAGGGGGCTTAGGGTGGGGTGGGCATTATAGGAGTCATTACACTGCAAAGTTATCTGTTAAGTCACACCTTGGTTGATATGCCCTTTTCAGCTTACTGGAAGAAAGTATAAGGTGGTGTTTAGAATATAATTTTGAAAAGGAGCCAGAGCTAAGTTCAAATGTGGGTTCCCATCCTTACTCATCTTGTGATTTTGAACAAATTGTGTCACTGACCTTTCCTTAGTCTTATAATTGATAAGAAAATCCTTCTGTACTGGTGTCTTAAGTCAGCTACACCTGAGATGAGGATTCATGTGCAAGTAATTTATACAGGAATTGCTCTCAGGAAAGTCTGGTGAAGCAGTGAAGGAAGCTCAAGGAAAGGGAAGAAGCCAAGCAAGGAAGGAAAATGAATGTTCAGGTAAATTCCCAACTTCACCTTGATCCCAAGGGAACCTCTGAGGATAAAGTACATCCCAGAGTTCGTCCCACCTCAAGGCAAATGAGCTGAGCTTTCATATGTCAGTACCAATCAGTTACTAGTTAAGGCTCATTTCCTCGTTTGTAAAATAAGAATAATACTGACATTACCAGGCTATTTGAATTCTAAATTCTAGGTTTGTAAAACACTTAGCAAAGTACCTAGTGCAAAGTAAGAATGTGGCATGTGGTTGGTTGTTTATAATAATGATCGTCACTATTATTGAAGAAATTAAGCAATTTGCTCAGGCTTCACACATCTGCCAGAGCAGAGCCTTGACATAAGAGACATTTACTTGATTCTTTTCCTCTTTGAGGAGTCACAGAAACTCTAAGCAGCATATTTACACTCTGGGTCGTTTGGTACTCAAGTGTCTTCTAATTCTAAAATGAATTAAAATTGAAGTAAAGAGTTAGAAATGACAACTATTTAGTCATATGTTGTTTATAGTTCAAAAAAATCTTAATTTACCCATTTTTAATGGGGTTGTTTGATTTTTTCTTGTTGATTTTCCTAAGTTCTGTATAGATTCTGGTTATCAGCCCTTTATCAGATGTGTAGCATGCAAATATTTTCTCCCATTCTGTGGGTTGTCTGTTCACTCTAGTGATAGTTTTCTTGGCTATGCAGAAGCTTTTTGATTTGATCAGGTCCCATTTATTTATTTTTGTTGCTGCTGCTGCCCATCAATACATGAGTGGATTAATAAAATGTGGCATATGTATACCATGCAGTATTACTCAGCAATAAAAAACAATGGTGAATTAATACATCTGGTATTATCCTGGATGGAGCTAGAGCCCATTCTTTGAAGCGAAGTATCACAAGAATGGAAAAATAAGCACCACTGGTACTCACCATCAAATTGGTACTAATTGATCAATACTTATGTCACACATGTCAATAATATTCATCAGGGGGCAGGCAGGCAGGAGGGGGGTGGAGGGGATGGGAAAACTCTCACTGAATGGGTGTGGGGTGCACAGTTTGGGGGATGTACATGATTGTAGCTCTGACATGGGCAGTGCATGGGCAGTATATATAACCAAAGTGTTGTACGTCCATAATATTCTGAAATAAAAGGGAAAAAATCTTAATTTCAAGAATCAAACAATTTAAAATGTATTCGTCCATATGGGTGTATTTATATGGAAGCAAAATTGAATTAGAAATATTTCACATTGACCAGTGTCATGTTTTTGTTTGAAAGTAGAGTCTTGTAATCCTCCACTAAGTCTCAGAAACAACCTAGTACATGGTAAAAAGGATTTGTCATGTGAATAAATTCATCTTCTCTCCTGAACACATTTAGTATTTTTCCATCTTGTGTGTACTTTGCTTCTAACTAGGAGGGACCTCTGTGCTTCTTAATGGAAGACTATTCTCAAGCTATTAAAGCCATTTTGCCCACATAACCAGAGCCAGAAAAGCTGGCAGTTTACGTCTTCTAAGATGAGCTTTAACTGGTGACTGATTGGTGCTGGCCTATGAAATTCCATTTTCTTTGCCTTGAGGTAGGATGAACTATATAGCTCCCCTTGGGGTCATGCTGGAGCTGGGAATTTTCCTGAAAGCTTTCCATCCACGTTTGACTTTTCCCCTTCCTGCCTAGGTTCCCTTACTCTTTTCTCAGTCTTTTCTGGGAGGGCTTCCATAATAAATCATTGGTAAGTGCATCTTTGTCTCAGGGTTTGCTTTTGGAGTCCTCACCTAAGACGCTAGTACAAAAGGATTTTCTTAACAATTATAAGACAAAGGCAAACTGGTAATACTACATCTAAAAAATTAGCATTTTTCTGCATGTCTATTGCTTATTATGAAACACGTAAAGTATCCTATAAGTTACAGTATCTATAAACTAAGTTTACAGATAAGGAACCCATTCCAGCAAAGGTTAAACAACCTGTTCATAGTCACACATCTAGTTAGTGACTAAGCACGTTTTGATTCAAGCTATCTGTTAATAAGGCCCAGAATCTTAACCAGTACATTACCTTTGAACCCTTGAACTTGAAACTGAGAAAGTATGAAAGGAGATCCTTTAATACGTATTGCAAGAGGCATCCATTTCAACCTTTAGATTAAAGCAATCCAAGGAAATTCTTTGTTTTCAGATTCCCTCCTAGGTCAACTTTGTGAATGTTTCTGGGTTTTACATCATATCCCATGGAGAAAAGCTTGGACTGATACTTCTTTTGCATTTTTATGCTTGTGTTGCTTAGATCTTCTTATGGTCCCTGGTGATAGCTACCAGTGATTCTCCATCAGGGATTGGGGTTTAAAATTATCACCAACAATACATGTTTATCCACCAGAAATGTGATATCCCTGAAACCTGACCCTTTTGAAGTTCAAAAGACAGAATCACTAAATTGAAAGGAAATCTTTCTGTGTAGGGTTGATCTTATTGACTATAATGAGGACCAGAGTTTCAGTTTGCCTCCCATGTGTGTTGTAAAGAAGAAGAAAAGAAAGAAAAACAAGAAAGTGGGTATGAGGCTAATTCAGTGGAACTTGGTACTACAAATGTATGGAAGGTCTTCTACATTTACCCACTTTGTTATGCTGGGGCAGTGCCCCTGCCACCTTCCTTTTGAACCCAACTATAACTCCTACAACCACATCCACAGCAAGGATACTCAGCAGTGATTCTAAGGATTCATAAAATATAGTTGAAACTACAAAGCTAATGGTCACAACAAGGTGTCAACACAGGTTCATATTTAAAGAGCTAAGATCCATGTACTTAGAAACTTTCATCCTTTCCTTGTTCTTCCCCTCCTGCCATGTATGAACTCAAAGAACAGTAGGCCAAAGACAAAGTTACCTACATTTTTGGGTGGGCTGTCACACATCTCGAACCATGGAAAAGATACCATACTAGGTGCAGTCAAGTTTCCTTCAAGAAGCTTATAGTCTATATGGGAGATAAGACTTTTTAATTGACTAATATAGTATCAAATAAGTGGATTCTATTATGTTTGTATGGGTTTAGTGGCTGAAGAAATCATTTAGAGCCAGACTGGTCAAGGTGAACATTGTGAAGGAGGTTGATTGTGAACAACGGCTTTCTGTGGGCAGGCTGAGAGGAGTAGAGAAGGCACCCCATGCTTGGGGTGTGCATAAGCAACAGCGTGGCAGAAGGAAATTTACAAGACATAGCCAATGCACAATGGGTCTACATGCAACAAAGAGTTTATAACAAAAACCTGAGATATTTTAGCTAGTGCTAAATAATTTTTCAAATATTTTTGAGATGTCAAAGTTTTCCCTTATAAAACACTCATTGGTTGTTGCTTAACATACCATGTATTAATTATCTATTTCTGCATATCAAACCACTGCAAACTCAATGATTTAAGGCAACAGCTGTTTTCATAATTCAGTGGAAAACCAATGCGGGCTGTGCTCAATTGAGCAGTTCTTCCGTTGGTCTATTCTGAGGTCAATCATGCAACTTGGGTAATCTGGCAGCTTGCATTGCAGTGGGTGGTTTTGATGGTTTTGAATGTATGCTTCTGTTTTGGAGACAGCCTAAAGCCATGAATCCATTTACATTGGGGCACATACTCCACCCCATTGCACTACCTCCATACCCTTAGTCTCTGGCCTTCCTTCCACTCTGCATTATGTGGGGTCTGCTTCATGGATTCTGCTCCTCCTTCAGCATCATGGATGCCCTTAAATGATGTAAAGAGAGATAAAGAGTAATGGGTTTGAAGCCAAAATATTTATTAATCTCTTATGATAGAGAAGAAATTCTAAGTGAGATTTTAAAGTCAGAGATAAATCTATCCTATTTACCCAAATTTAAAATAAAAATCCCAGCTGGAAGTGTGGGTTCATGCCTATAGTCCCAGCTATTCAGGAGGCTGAGGTGGAAGTATCACTTGAGCCCAGGACTTGGAGACCATCCTGGACAACATAGCAAGACCCCATTTCTAAGGAAAAAGAATTAAATCCCTTAATATCAAGAATGTTCTGGAATGGTTACATCAAGAAGAAGTTAGTCCATCTTGCTCAGTGCTTTACAAAAGACATGGAGAGAGTCCATGGTCTTAGGAGAACATAGCTATGATGAGCCTGAGCAACAGTGGTGATATTTTTTATTCAGTGGAGAGAAAATAAATCTGTGCATTTCTGCAGGCTCTGGCATAGGTATGGAAAGGACAAATATCAGTACTTTGTCCATCTTTCTCCTTTGGGCTGGGACATGAGATGCACAGCATACCAGCAACATCATTTCTCCTTAATGTCTACAACATGATTTGTCAATATCTGAAAGTAATATTTACTTTCACTAACTTGCAGTATTGAAAATTTAGCTCCTTAACCTCTCCATATTTAAGAATATTTATCACTTAGTGGCCTGAAATAGTACCTAACTAAATGGTGCCCACATAAGCTGAAAATTTTCATGTGCTTTCTGAAAGAATCCAAGAGAGCCTTTGAAACAGAGAGAATATGTTTATTGCAGTACTCTGCCTAAAGCCGCTTTCCCAAAGGGTGAGGGAGGTCCTCAATGTGCTTCAGAAATATTAATTCATCTATTTCTCAAAAGCTTTTATTAAATCTGTAAGGAGAAAGAATGCATTGCCACTTTAGGAAAGAACCACATTGGCATCTGCGTATGTCTCCTTTGGCCTCAACCCTGTGGTGCACATTGACCTGACATCCAAACATCCAAATGTCAGCATTTGCATCTCTGTGCCTGAGGGCTTCTCTTGCTACCATACTTCTCTGCCCTCCAGCACAGCAGGCTAAAAGGGCTGGAGAATTAACAGTTCCCCAGGAGCAGTCATCAACCAATGACTGACAAAAATCAAAAATCAGTTTCCCACTCCCAGCTCCCTCTCCCCTCTGGTGTGATAACTCTAATGCCCATGTTCTATACTGGCTCCCAGAGTTACCCAAAGGATTAAATTCCAGTTGCCCAATGGCAATTATCTTGAGAATCCACCCTATATCACCTGCCTCGATGTCATGGTGCTTCTTGGGATTACCTCCTAAATAAGCCACTTGCACTCAAATCCTTGCCTGGGATTCTTCTTTGGTAGGGAACAAAACTAAGACAAACAATTTATCTTTAACTAAATCAGATTTAATCTTCTGGTTAGGAGTCCAGAACTCCTGCCATAAGACTATGCTCCTTTTTCTATATTTAGAATTGTGGCGTTTCTAAATTAGAAAAGATCATAGAGAGTTTTATTCTAAACACCTCATTCTACAGAGGAGAAAACTGAGGATCAGAGAGGTAGAGAACTTGTAATGTCAAGATGTTTCTTAGTGGTAAAATAAAGCATCGTTTTGTTCCCAGAACAGCGCTGTCCACACTAAGCCATACCGTATCGATTGTTTTGAAGGTGTAGCTATACATCTTTCCTCATTGAATATGATGCAATTAAAATAATATACTCCAATAAGGGAGAGAGACACACTTACAGATAGGCCAGGAAAAATATGCCAGAAGAGGAGATAGAGAAGGAATAGAGGAAGGAAAAAAAAAACAAAACAGGTTAGCTAATCAGTGAAAGATTAAATTGAGCGCAGTGATTCTCAATTTTGGACACCCACTGGAATCACTTGTGGAGCTTTTAAAAATACCAAAGCTGGGTCCATTCCCCAGAGATCCTAACTGAGTTAATTTGGTATGCAGTCTTGGCATTGGGACTTAAAAACAAAATCCCAGTTGACTCTAACATGCAGCTAACATTGAGAACCGCTGGTTTGGGGTAACAAACTGTACAGCTCTTCCATTATTGACATATGAAATCATGTTGCTTCAAGGAGGACCTCTCAGAAGCCAAAAAAGGCTCCAAAGATATTAAAAAATAAAAAAATACCAGAAGTTGTAAAAATGTTGGTATTTTTAAAAGTTAACATTTAACCAGTTAATACTTCTAAAGAGCACTATGCAATATCATTTCATATTAACTCATAGTGCTTGTTGTAGGCCAAATAATGACCCCCAAAGATGTTCATGCACTGATCCCTGGAACCTGTGAATATGTTACCTTACGTGATAAATGGGACTTTGCAGGTGTGATTAAATGAAGGATCCTGAGATGAGGCGGTCATACTGGATTATCTGTGTGGGCCCAGTGTAATCACAAGGGTGTTTATAAAAGGGAATCAGGAGTCTCAGACTCAGACTAGGTGAAGTGAGTATGTAAGCAGAAGTTGGAGAGGTGCCATTGTTGCAAGAGGCCACACCTAGGCATGCATGCAGCTTCTAGGAGCCGGAAAAGGCAAGAGATGGATCTTCCTCTAGAGCCTCCAAAAAAAGATGCAACCCTGCCAATACCCTGGTTTAGCCCTCTAAAACATATTTTCAGACTTTTGATCTCCAGAACTGTAAGATAATAAATTTGTGTTGTTTTAAGCCACTAAGACTGTAGTAAATTGTTGCAGTGGCAGTAGGAAACTAATACAAGGCTGGTGGTGTGGGCTATTAATAAGACATAACATTAAAGTTGCTTGATGGTAACCATTTTCTTTTACTTCTGTAACCCACTCCCATCCTTGTGGATAATGTAATCCAAAGATAATACTGAAAGCATAAAATTAAAACCCTTTGTGACTGTACAGCCCATGCCAAATGACCATTTTGGCTCCCAATGATAAGCTCTGATTCCAAGGACATATGATAACGTTGCAGATGATGTAAAATAGGATACATGATAACATTTATCTAAATATGGTGTCCCAAAAAGAGAATTAGAGATTCTAGGTAATTATTTGTTCATTCATTTATCTATTCATCCACTTATTTATCCATTCAACTCATGCCGGTTGGATCCTGCCATTGTGTTAGGCAGGGGTATGACCTAGTACAGTCAGGGTTGCCAAGCAAAATACTAGATGTCCAGTTAAACTTGAATTTCAGAAAAACAACAAATAATTTTTTAGTGTAAATGTGTTCCAATATTGCACTGTTTATATGGAAATATTGTGTGGTGTTTATCTGAAATTCAAGTTTAACCAGGCATGCTATATTTTTATTTGCTAAATCTGGCAACCCTAAGGACAGTGGTTCTCAGCCAGTATTCCAGGGCACACTGCTATGTTCCTAGTAATTTGTTGCTATACTTTATGAATGACATGTTTTTATAAAAATTAGACCTGATATTCTTTAACTGATTTTATTCTGATATGTAGTCTTGTGCCAGAGAAAAGAGAGTGGATTTTTTCAGGTCTTTCAATCAATTAATTTGTTGCATGCCTGCTATGTGTCAAGTTTCATTCCAGCTACTAGAGGAAAAATGTTGATTGGGCCAGGCAAATCCCTTGTTTGCAAGGAGATTATGTTTCTTTGGTTATTGTGATGATTAAAGAAATTATCACAGTACTGGAGCACATAATAGGTGTTCAGTAAATGTTATAGAATACTACTTTGAGTACTGGTGATTTAAGACCCTACCCTCAAAAGGCTCAAGTTCAAGTGAGCAGGTTAGTCCTGTCTGAATTGTTCTGTCACAGGCCTAGAAAATTCTACTTGGGAGAAAACTATATTAATCTTGAGTGCCATAGAGTATAATTTTTCTCTGAGCCTAGAAAGCATTATCAAAGGAGAAAACTGACCTCATTAGGTTCTGTACTTCCTCACTGAGGTAACCTTTCAAGTGGTAGTTCAGGGTAGAAGAAGTATGGTGGACTCCTGATGTGTTTGTTTATAAGTCAAAAGCCCCTCATGAGATATTGCATTTTTTTGCAGTTTTTTAACCCATATGAAGATGGTTGTTACTCCTGATAGGTGGGGGTCCTAGTCATCCAAATGTTCACATGCGCAGTTTCACTTATCCAAATAAAATTTATTGAAGTACTTTCTATGCATGACGGAGATAAACTTCAGTTTTCACAGCTGACTGATTTCTATTTGTTGATCTTGTATTCTGCAAACATGCTGAATTTGTTTATTTGCTTTAATAGATTTTTGTGGCTTCCTTGGTATTGTCTATATAAAAGATCATATTATCTACAAATACAGAGAGCTTTAATTTTTCCTTTATATTCTGTATGCCTTTATTATTTCTTTTTCTTGTCTAATTGCTCAGACTAGAATCTCTAGTACTACGTTGAATAGAATGCCTATGTTATGTTCCTGATCTTAGGAGAAAAAGTTTCAGACTTTTATCATTAAATATAAGTTTATGTGTGTTTTTTTGTAGATACTCTTTATCAGAGTATCTTGTATTTTTTGTATATTGAGTATTTTTAACATGAAGGTATGTTGGATTATGTCATTGCCTTTTATGTGTCTCTTGAGATGATCATGTGTTTTTGTCCTTTATTCTATTAATATGGTATATTACATTGATTGATTTTTGTATGTTGAACTAATCTTGCATTCCTGGTATAAATCCTACTTGGTCATGGTGTATAATTCCTTTCACATGTTGCTGAATTTAGTTTGTTAGTATTCTGTTGAGGATTTTTGCATCTATTCATTAAAGATATTGATTGCATTTTTTTTTCTTGTAATTTTTTTCTTTGGTGCTGAGTTGAGAAGTGTTTCCTATTCTTTTACATTTTGGGAGAGTTTGTGAAGAATCATTATTAATTCTACTTAAAACTTTGGTAGAATTCACCAGTGAAGGCTTCTGATCCTGAGCTTTTCTCCATGGGAAGTTTTTGTTTGTTTGTTTGTGATTATTAACTACTCTCTTTACTTGTTATAGGTCTATGCAGATTTTCTATTTTTTGCCTTCCTAGAAAATTGTCCATTTTCTCTAGGTTATTAATTTATTGGCATACAATCACTCATTGTGTTCCCTTGTAATTATTTTTTATTTTTGTAAGGTTTAGTAGTATTGCCATCTCTTTCATTCATAATTTTAGTAATTTGAGTTTTCTAACTTCTTCTTTTGGTTAGTCTATCTAAAGGTATGTCAATTTTATTGATCTCATCAAAGAAACAACATTTGGTTTCTTTGATTTTCTCTACTATTTTTCTATTCCCTATTTTATTAATATGCTTTCTAATTTTATTATTTCCTTCTTTCTACGTCCAGTGGGTTTTTTCCTAGTTTCTTAAGGTTGAAGATTAAGTTACTGATTTAAGATTTTTGTTCTTTTTTAGTAAAAGTGTTCACAGCTACAAATTTTCCTGTAAGCACTCTTTTTGTTGCATCTTATAAATGTTGGTGTTTTATATGTTTGTTGTAATTTATTTCAAGGTATTTTTTATTTCCTTTGATATTTCTTCCTTGACCCATTTGTTATTTAGGAGTGTATTTTTAATGTACACATAATTGTGAATTTTTCAAATTTATTTCTATTATTTATTTCTAATTTTACTCCATTGTGACCAGATAATATATCTTACATGATCCATTTAAATTTTTTGTTGCACTCTGTCACACAGACTGGAGTGCAGTGCCTTTCAAATTTATTGAGACTTGGTTTATGGCCTAACTCATGTCTATCATGGAGAATTTTCCATATTTGCTTGAGAAGGATGTGCATTCTGTTGTTGTCAGGTACAGTCTTCAACAGATGTATGTTAGGTCTAGTTGGTTTATAGTGCTGTTCAGTAATACTGTTTCCTTGTTGATCTTCTGCCTATTGTTTCTATCTATTATTGAAAGTGGGGGATTGAAGTCTCCAACTATTATTGTTGAATTGTATATTTTTCCCTCTAATTCTTCCAGTTTTTGCCTCTCATGTTTTTGGGGCTCTGTTTTTTGGTGTATATATGTTTGTAATTTTCATGTCATCTTTATGTGTTGATCATTTTTCCATTATAAAATGTCTTTTGTCTCTATTAACAGTTTTTTCTTAATATATATTTTGTACAATCTTACTTCACTAGTCAGAGTTCTCTGGAGAAATACAACCAATAGGATAGATACACTTATAAAAGAGATTTATTATGGGAATTGGCTAGGAAGAGACTATGGAGGCAGAGAAGTCCCATTATATGCCATCTGCAAGATGGAGAACCAGGAAAGATGGTGGCATAATTCAGTCTGAGTCTGAAGGCCTGAGAACCTAGGGGCTTGCTGAGGTAAGTCCCACAGTCTGAAGTCCTGAGAACTTGGAATTTTGAAGTCTGAGGGCAAGAGAAGATGGATGTCCCACTTCCAGAAGAGATAACTTTTTCATTCTCTGTCTTTTTCTTCTATCCAAAGATTAGATGATTCCCACCCACAATAATGAGGGTGGATCTTCTTTACACAGTCTACTGAGTCAAATGTTAATCTCTTCTGGAAATACCCTCACAGAACACACAGAAATGTACCAGTAACTGGGATTCCCTTAACTGAGTCAACTTGACAAACAAAATTAACCATCATAATTAGTATAGCCAATTCAGCTTTCTTTTTGTTACTCTTTGCATGGTATATCTTTTTACATCCTTTTATTTTTAACCTATTTGTGTCTTTGAACCTAAAGTGTGTCAATTTTAGATAATGTATAGTTGAATCATGTTTTTTAAAAATTATTCTTTCTTTTAATTTGAATTTTTATCCATTTATATTTATTGAAATTCATAGTAAGTTTCATTTGCCATTTTTATTTTTTCCTAATTCCATTATTCTGTTTTTATTAATAATTTTCTATGTCTTTTTTGTGTTTAAATAGATTTTCAGTTTTCATTATTTCCTGGTATTATAATTCCAGGTATTTATAGGTATCCCTGGGGTATAAATTAAATCTTTATACAACCAATTGTAATTAATCCCTATTTACATTCAATACCCTACCCAAATTTTCTTCTATTATTTTCATACAAATACCTCTTTTACTTTTGTGCATCATGATTATTTCATATATCAATCTTTTCAATAGATATAGAAAGAGTTTATACAAAATATTTATATTGCTTTTATAATCTAATAGGAAAAGTTTAAACAAATAGATTATATTGTTTTTAGTTCTCTACTAAGACTTCTTTATAAATCTGTAGGAATTTCGTTAATATATATTTCTCAGTTCTTCGCTATATGAATGTCTTAATTTATATTTTAAGAAAAGTTTTATATGAAAATTTCTGTTTTTTGAAAAGAAAGTCTATTTCTTTCAACACTTTAGATATATCATACACTGCCTTCTGACCTCCATGGTTTCTGATGAGAAATCAGCTGTTAATCTTATTGATAATCTCTTGTATGTGATGAATTTCTTCTCACTGCTTTCAAGATTCTTTACTTGTTTTTGTTTTTCAACATTTTGTTTAGGTGTCTAAGTGTGGATCTCTTGGAGTTTATCCTACTTGGAGTTTGTTGAGATTCTTGGATGTTTATATTAGTATTTTTCATCAAATTTGAGAAAATTTGGGCCATTATATCTGCAATATTTCTCTCTTGTTTCTCTCTCCTTTCCTTTTAGGACTCCCATTATGAGTATATTGGTATTCTTATTGGTGTCGCACAAGCCTATGAGTCTCTGTTTATTTTTCTTTATTCTTTTTTCTTTCTGTACTTCAGAGTTGATAACTTTGATCTACATTCAATTTTGCTGGTTCTTTCTTCTGCCTACTCAAGTCTGCCATTAAATATCTCTAGTAAATTTTTAATTTAGTTATTGTACTTTTGTACTTTAAAGTGTCTATTTGATCCTTTTAGATAATTTATTTCTCTTTATTGATAGTGTCTATTTGGTGAGACATCATTCTTATACTTTCCTATAGACATGTAGATGTGCTATTTGACTACAGTTAAAATAGCTCATTTAAAGTCTTTCTCTGTTAATTCCACATGTGAGCTTCCTTGAGGAAAGGTTGTATTGGCTGTTCTTTTTTCCTGTGTATGCTCCATACTATCCTAGTCTTTACATGTCTCATAATTTTTGTTGAAAATTAGATATTTTAACTAATATGAGAACCCTGTAAATTAGATCCCCCCCATAAAGGTTTGCTATTGTTGCTGTTTATTGTTGTAGTGGTTGTGGTGGTAGTGGTTTGTTTGTTAAGTGGCTTTCCTGAAATAATTCTCTACAGTCTGTATTGTTTTTCACTGGTGGCCACTGAAGTCTCTGTGCAGTTAGCATAGTGGGTAGCTAATTATTGGACAAAGTTTTCCTTAAATGTCTAGAATCAGTAAGTCTCCAAGTCTTTGTTGAGGGGCTCTGTGTGTGTGTATGTTTTGAGGAACACTTTCAACACTTAGCTAGGTATTTGACAACTCTATCTTATTCTTTACTGCCTATTTACAAAGATCCTCATGATCAGCCACAAGTGAGAGCTTATGGCCTTTTCAAGCTTTTCCGGAGCATGCACTCAGCCTAAACATGTGCTCAGCCCTACTCGTGCATGTGATCTTTTAGGTCCTCATGAATATGTGGGAACTTTTAAATGCCCCTATGGATAGCTCATTTCCCAGCTTTTCCTTAAAACTTTTGGTTAGCCTATTGTTTGCTCCAACTGTTACCCACTATCTCAGACAGCCAAAAAATTATGCAATTGTCTCTAATTTTTTTGACAAACACCCCCAGGTAAAATGCTCTTTGCACTGGATGAGCTCTGAATTAATTCAAATAAAGACAGACTTGAAAGTGGGGTCTTCTAAGGAAGCACAAAACAGGTCAAATAATGACAATCTCTGGGAATGAGGTTTGAAGGAACTTCAATTATGTTCTTTCTCCTCTGGTTGCTGCCAGGCTGCTGGATTTAACCATGATTGTAGGCTGTAGAGTTTCAAGGCTACTATAGAGCTGAAGGGGGAGGGTGATGGAATAGAACATATTAAAATGCTCTAAGAACACAGCTTTTTTTACTGAGATTCATTCATTGTTATTAAATAAATACTTCCCATATAACTATAAGCCTTTGGTTAATTTCCAGAGTTCTGAAAATGTTGATTCTGATTATTATTTGAAAGTTTTGGGATAGTCTTTATGGGGGAAAGAATTTTCAGAAGTCCTTAATCAGCCATTTTTGCTGATATCTACCACATTAATTATCTTAAAGTAGCAATATAAAATCCATCAAATGTTTGTCTGAGGGAGAATTAGAAAGATTTAAAATTTATTTTGTTTTACTGGTCAATCTGTTAAGAAACAATATGTTATATGTGTTATAGCCTAGCTTTATGAACATTTTGAATATTCATTTTACCAGAAGAAATAAATTGCTCCAACCCTAGACTTAGAAAACTCTAGAAGTATAGTAAAATAAGCCATGATTTCAGTGTTTCATGTTGAAGATAGTGCCTGGAGCTTGGTGAGTCTGCAAAAGCTGAGAGTAAAATTTTCCATTGTAGAGTAGTAGCTCCAAAGAACAAGCAAGGTCAGATACAATCAGAACTTTTGTGTTATAAACCAGACTTCTCATGGTACTGATATTGAATTGACTGTGTTTATTTTTCTTTTGTTATCATTTAAGGTGATAACCTTTTCTGAAAGCTAGGTAAAGGTGTGTATTCAGGAGAAATCTAGTCTTAGCCTGATCCCTTCTAGACAATTAGTTGGCCAAAACGCAATATTTGCCCTATTTCACATCATGTGCAACATCATTATATGTCCTTGGAGTCAAAGATTATTATGATGGGCCAGGAGGTAAGTTTGGCTTAGGCTGCACAGTTATGAAGGGCCTCAATGTGAGACTTTTGCTATGGTCTGAATATGGTTTGTTTTTCCCCACCAAATCTCATGCTGAAATTTGATACTGAGTGTGGAGGTGTTGGGAAGCCAGGCCTAATTGGAGGTGTTTGGGTCATGGGGATGGATCCCTCATGAATAGATTAATGCCTTCTTTCAGGGGTGAGTGAATTCTTACTCTACTAGTTCCCATGAGAGCTGGTTGTTAAAAAGAGCCTGACACCTCCCTGCTCTCTTTTGCTTCCTCTCTTACCATATGATCTCTATACACGCCAGCTCCCCTTCACCTTCTGCCATGGGTGGGAGCAGCCTGAGGTGCTCACCAAATGCAGATGCCCAATCACGAACTTTCCAGCCATCTGAATTGTGAACCAAATAAACCTTTTTGTCTTTATAAATTACCCAGCCTCAGGTATTCTTTTACAGTGATACAAAACAGACTAAGACAACTTTCAATCTTATCTTTAGATTATATTACCTACATAGTTGCAGAACAACAACAATAAAAAACACTACAAAATGTAAGACCTTGATACTTACAATGTGTCTGTGTCTCATCATCTTATGAGAGATTTTCAGATATGTAGACTCTCAGCCACCATCCTAATCCCACTGAATCAAAATATATGCATTTAAGTAAGATCCCTGAGTGACTCACGTGCACATTAAAGTCTGAGAAGCACTGCAATAGATAATCTCGCCATGGGTTGTTGAAGTTTGATTGTATACACTCCATTAAACAAGGCCTTGGGGAATTTAAAATTGTTTTTGGTCTTCCTAGCTGCTCTGCTCCCTTCAATTGCAAAAGCAACAGGGCAGCTAAAATATTCTAACCTCAAAGTGGCCTCTTGTAAATTATTAGCTAAGCTATATTAAATATCATTCTACATAATGTTTCAGTGAAATTTCTATGGCAAGAAACAGAGAAAAGGCATGCTTTTTCATCCAAGAAATTTGATTTATGCTTTCTAGAGAAATTCCATAGTTGTTTCATTCCAGGTACTGAACAAAGTCTACTGTACCTCCATTGGCTACTTCTACGAAGAAATGTCAAACACCATTCTCAGCCTTTTCATAGGGAGAGATGGAAATGATGATAATGAGCTGAAGGTCTTACCTTATTGCACAGGTGAAGTTTCCACAATGTATTTGAATATATGAATTATTAGATTATATGAGAAATGCAATAGTAGATTGTCCAGAGATCTTGGAAGGAAAGGCCCTGGAAGATAGCTCAATGGACACCAGGAGCTGTCTTAAATCAGGTTCTCTATAAGAAGATCCTGAGACAAGGATTCAGAGTCACGTGATGTACTGAGGGAGGGCTCTTAGGTAAAGGGGAGTGAGGGACACAGGAGAGGAACAATGTGAGATGAGCTAAAGTGGTACCAGCTGGGGTCTGGCTTCAACCTGGTCCCACAGGAGCTCTGTAGTATGAAGTTTATTGCAGAGTGCTTTGGAGGTAAGGGGACTTGTCTTTGGTGTCCCCATGTCAGTCATTCATCTGCTGCCTCTGGTGGGTGGACATGACCTCCTAGATGAGGCTACTTCCCTTGGCTGAGGGCAAGTCTCCAGAGAAGGGGCTCCCATGACACATCAGCTGGGGAGTGAGTGCCCCACCCAGGGAGGGAGAAGTGGGCAGGGCAACAAGAGGTCTATAATGGGAGCATATTGGGAGTGAATAGAAACTCTGAAGCATTCACAATGTTAATCATGAGTACGGAACTCAGTGCAATATGACAGCCTCAGAAGAGACAAAAAAAAAACAAACATATTTTGACATAGAGCATTTTTTTTTACCTATTTTCCATTCATCCACTTATTTAATCTGTATAATTTTAGCCCCTATGATAAGCATAGTTCTATAATGGGCACTTTATGGTTTTCTAAGTATTTCAATATAGAGGGTCTTACTTTGGGTTTCTTTAAAGCAAGCCCTGAAAAAAGGACTTAGGTACAGATGGTATGTCTGGGACATGACCCCAGGAGGCACATATGAGGGTGTGGGGAAAGTGAGACAAGGAAAAAGGAAAAGGTTCACTCAAAATAGATTGTGAACTGTTTGCAGTAAAAGCCCTTGTACAGCAGGTCACCACTTTGGGCATGTGGAACTCAACCTCATTGGTGACTTTTTGAGGAATGCACCCAGAATTGTGCCACCAATTTCCAGCCTTTATTGCATGAGGATTGCTTCTGGAGGTGTTAACTCCACAGCACATCAGGCTACCCTGATTATGGGCTGTGTATATCGTGACTTCAGAGACAGGCAAGATAAGTTTGGGCTCAACAAAGAAGGTTACGTACAAGAAGCAAGATTTTAATTTAGTGCTCGGAACATTGTTCCAATTGAGATAGATAAGGGGCTAAGGAGTGTAATACTATTTCAAGTAGAAGAATGGGCATTTGAAATTCACCCTACAGGGAATGAGGTGTTATAAAGACATAGTATATAATAAAAACACTGATTTATTAAGACCATTATTACAAAAGAGTATAGCAAGATGGGCAAGCATGCAGCCATTCAACATATATTCATTAAGTACCAACTGTATACCCTAGACCCTGCTAGGCACTCACAGCATCAGGGCCAGAGAGGGCATTCCAGAACCGATCCATGGTGGTCCCCCAGCCTCAGTTAAGTCAGGACTGAGGAGCATGCCCTTGATGGCAAAGCTTAGCCCTCATGCATGGTTCCATGTTGCCTGTTCTCATGGTCAGGTAGGCCAACCCAGGTGACCCAGGTTGAAGCTGTGGGAGTCCTGGGCACATCCTGAATGTTTAGGGGAGTTCTCCTTTATCAGGTGGGCAAAGCAGACTAAGCTGAGTCTCAGGAAGCCAAGATTCTGGTTCTCTATCTGCCAGTAAGGCATTTCACAAGCATTTCTCCTCTCTAAGCCTCAATTTTCTTTTCTCTAAAAGTAAGGAGACTGAGCTTGAGGACATCTAAAAGCTTCTACTACAAGCTCTGATCAGACAAAACCCAAGCCTCATACGGATCAAGAACCCATCTGATTTGCTGCCTCCTGTCTTTAAACTAGCATGGCTAAAGTTCATTCCTCATATTAAAGGTCATTTGCCCATTTGCAAGGTCCATAAATGGATAACATACTTTTTTATTTGCTTGAAATTAGCCACCATGTAGTTTTCTTAAGTAAACATCTAGTGGAAATTCCTCACCTCATGAATTTTCATAACTCACAGCAAATTCAGACATGCCTACCCTTTGTGCAGAAAGCTCTTCTATATATGTATTGGCTTTGTACCTACATGAATAAATATCTTTAAATAAGTGTTGTACAACATTTATGATTTCTTATTACATAATATTTTTAAAGAAAAAAGCCATACTTATAAGAAAATGTGCTGATTGATAACAGAATAAACCACGCCTGTGGAAAGACTTTCTATTCGGAATACAGAGCTTCTTCAAAGCTGCGGTGGTGGCAGCTTACCCAAACTTTAGCCATTGTATCCGGGGGTAATAAAATGTCATCCCAGATACATAAAATGACAGTAAACATCAGAGCCTGTAAGTGTTCTCAGATCTGCGTGGTCAGTAGCAGAATCTAAACACAGCAGGTGTTCAAACCTCCCATCTGGACAGGGAGCTGAGCTATGCTTCTCTGGAGAAGCCCATTTGAGAGGGTCAATAATGCATGTTGTCCTCAAGGTTGGAGAGAGTTGGCAAATGCAACAAAGACATGAATGTAACAAATATTCCAGGTATAATAATAATAATAATAACAATAACACATTTCAACAGCCAAATTAATATGACACACAAGACCTGAACCCAGGTTGGGATTGAAAGCTGCTCTTTTAAACAATGAAAAGTCAAATTCTATAAAAGGAGAGTGACATTGTTCACACATGCTTTCTTAGAAAGGTCTAGAGTCTCAAGGGAAAAGGACACTTTTTCTTAAATTCCACTAAAAAGTAAGTATTCATGGGCAAATGATACAGCGCTAAGTTGCCCTAGGTGAAAAATCTCATTTAGTTGCTATTTTTGATAAAGAAACTATTTCTGAATGTTCAGTGAGGGCTGGACTAAAGAGCAACTAGATCATAAATGTCGTGTACTGATAAAAATTTGAGAGGATGTATCTCAGTGTATCTGCCAGCCTTGGACATGCAGTAATGATACCTCACATTTTATGCATATAATGACTTTGGAAAACATTTTAGTTTTGCTCCTTGGGATTTGAAAGCATAGCTATAGGAAAACAACAACAAAGGTTTCATTCTACATATTTGCCTTTTCCAGTCGTGTACATTATTCAAAGTCCAAAGTTTCATAAAAAGATGGACTTAGAGGAACCTTTGACAGCCATGCAGAAACCCACTCACGCAGAAATTCTCAGTCCCCTACAAGGCCAGAGCTGCCTTTTCTCTTTTCTTCATTCCTTCCTTTCTCCTTCCCCTTCGCCTTCTCCTACCCTCCTTCTCTCCCTCTTCCCTCCTCTCCTTCCTGCCCCATCTCCCTTTCCTTCCTTCTTTCTCTCCTTCTTTCTTCTTTATACTGCCCCGCTCCTTCCCTCCCTAGCTTCCTTTATTCTCTTTTTAAAAACTGCCTTGCCACGAAAACCTTTACCTCCTGCTGGGCAAAGGCTCCCTTCCCTCTCAGGGGCCCTCAGAATGAGGGTACTTGGCAGGTGGGGCTCTTTCTTCCCAATCCCACCAAAGCTTCCTCTTCTCTCCTTCCCCAACTGTCAGACATCTCCAAAAACTCACACACATGGCAGGTAAACTGGAAATCAAGGCTGCAAATTAGATCAGGAACATTATTTTTAATGCTTACATATTGGGTTATTAAGTATGAAGTGTCCAACTTCCTTAAGTACTAAGTTTGACAGTTGATATCTCTGACATTTCACTTTGACACTTGTAATTTTTATTGGGAAGGTACATCCTCAGTCTTTCAAATGCACATGGTGGCTTGTGATTATCTTTAAAAATTTTTTGTAGAGCAATTTTTGTGAAACCATGGATAAGTCAAAAATTCATGTTATTTTGGAATATGAGTTCCGTTGTGGAACTCAATGCAGTGCAGACAGCTCTAAATATCAATGAAATGTTTGGGAAGAATGTGGCTGATGAATGCATAGTTCACCCATGGTTTGACAAGTTTCATTCCGGGGATTTTAATCATGAAAATGAGCCACATGGGCGACCTGAGACCAAGGTGGATAATGTTGAGCAAAAAGCTGTAGTGGAAGCAAATCCATCTAAACCTATGCATGAATTAGCAGCAAGGTTTGACATTACTATTCCAACAAAATTGGACCATTTGAAAAAAATGGGCAAGGTAAAGAAGCTGGATAGATGGGTACCACATGAATTAAACAAGTGTCAACAGAGAAATTGGAAGCTTGCCTCTCCCTGCTGTCATGACATAAAAGTGAAACATTTCTATACTGTATTGTTAATGTCTGATGAAAAATGGATTATTTTTGACAATTGCAAGCCTTTGGCACAATGATTGGGTAACGATGAAGTGCTGAAACACAGTCCGAAACTGAAAATTCATCAAAAAAGCTACTGGTATTTGGTGGTTCAGGGCTGGTATTAACTACCAGCTTCATGAAACCTGGTCAATCAATTACAGCGGATGTCTACTGCAACCAACTGGATGAAATGATGAGGATGCTTGAGATTAAGCAGCCGAGATTGGTCAATAGAGACAGGCCAATCCTCCTGCAAGACAACGCTGGACCACATGTCGCACAAACAACGCTGCTCAAACTACAGAAACTGGACTTGGAAACTCTCTGTCACCCACCATACTCACCAGACCTTGCACCAACCGACTACCACTTCTTCCAGGCTTTGGACCACTTCTTGCAAGGAAAAATATTTAGTTCTCAACAAGCTGTGGAAAATGCCTTTTGCAATTTCATCACCACTTGCTCTTCAGGCTTCTTCGCTGCTGGCATAAACAAGCGAGGCACATACTTTGATTAATTGTACTGCTTCTTGTTTGAGATATAATAAACTAAACTTCTGATTTGGAATCGGACATTTCATATTTAATGACCTAATATTAGCAACATTTTTATTGTTTAGGTACTTTATCTTAGGAAGAAAAAGGAGTTGGCCAGGCAATAATAATACAACAGTCAAATCTTTTACATATTTGCCATGTGCCACATAACGTACAAAGTACTTAGAGGAACGATCTCATTGAAATTGTGCCACCTGCAAGAAAGCTACGATTAGCCTCTTTGTACAGGGAGTTTGAGGAACATGCCCAAGTTCGTCCAGCTAAAAAACAGCATCATTAAGCATTGAGTCTCTGTATGTTTATCTTCTGATCTAGTCCCACCACACAGACCTTTGTGCCACGTTGAATTTCTAAAATGACATTCTAGCTAGCGTTTAACTCTACCCAGTTTTTATAATTAGAATTCCCTGGAGGACCAGAAGCTTTGTTCCCATTTATGAGCTTTCCACCCCTGAAGGAGGAAGACTCGACATCCACAGAGGAAAATCTCTTACCAACCCTCTTTCTCCGGGCCCCTCCTGCTTCCTGCACACGCTCCTCCTGCGTCTCTTCGTGCAATGTCTGCACTCATCCTTGCAGATCTGCACGTGTCCAACCTTCCCTCTCACATCCCTTTCTGGAAATCTCATCCTGCCCCCACCCTGTCTCTCACTCAGCACTCTGCCTCTGCCCCATGAAACATCCTGGCTTTTGTTTGCAATTCTCCCGTAGAAGCCTTTTTACCTCCACCAGATTATGAGAGCTCCAAGGGCAGAAAAATCCAGGTACATAACAGGCCCTCAACTCACACATGCTGGATGCATTTAATGATATGTCTCCTTGCCTGGCATATTCACTAAGGGCTCAAGCTCCCCTTCCTCCCCTGATCTTCATACACTTCTCTGATTTCTCAAAGGCGCACTAGCGTACTTCAACTCCCAAATTCCTTTTGAAGCTTGCCCCGTCAGCTTTACAGAATCACCCACACAGCTTTGAATTTCTCCCAGCAGCCTGCATAGAAAGAGCGGACTTTATAAGCAGCCAACAATATATTTTGTGCTCAAATTCCTCATTCACACAGTACCGAAAAAGAAAAAAAGAAAAAAAAATGATACTAACCCCCAGAGAGTTTCAGCTTCCAAAGGAGATGTTAGAAGAAGATTGCTTTTGACAGAGGCCCTCAAGAGGAGTTTGAGCTTCCCATGGCACGTGTTACCGTGAGCAAAAAGCCCCTGAAGCATTTGGGCATAATTTTCTCTCTTAATAAAAGATTAATTCCCTTGTAAAAAGCTGTACGGGGACCACTCATTACTTGTTAGTGCGGTCATTCTATTTCCCTGTGCCTTCTCTGACCTGCTTTTGAAAGCTTTAGGATGCACTGCTGGGGGGGGGTCATGCCAGGGGTGGAGGGAAGCAAATGAAACCAGAGAGGAGGCTGCAGGGACCCAGATTAAGATGCCACAGTCTACCCTCAGTTCTGACATTCCTGTTTTCATGTATGGGTTTCCATTTCTATCTATCAGACAAATCTCCAAGCAGCTTTCTCATCTTTGGGTTCCCTGTGGCATAATCCACGTGTTCTAAACATACCTCCCTTCTGCCTGGGAGATCGTTCCTCCAGTTTAGGGTCTGGCTGATTTCTGATGATGATAGCAGCAGCTGCTGCTTTTTGAAAACTTCCTAATACACAGGCACTATGCCTGGCACATCCGTTGAGTTATGCCCTTTAATACTCAAAAATCCTGAGGCAGACGCCTGTGTTATTATTATACATCTATAATCGATAGTATTATATGTTATAGAATTATGTATAATTAAGATAATGTTTAACAAAAGGTATAATGGGATGTGAATTAAATAATAATAATCCCTATTTCATGACTTAGATTGGAAAGGTCGTCCCAGGTCCCTCAACTAATAAGATCTGAGCCCTGAATTTGCATCTAGGCTTGTCTAACCCTCAAGGTCTTTCATGTGACTACTCTGCTCCACTACCTCTCTGTCCATCCTTCAAGGCCACGCTGAAAGGTCCAACTCCCTACAGGAAGATCCTATTTTGGTCACAACAAAGCTAATTGAGTGCATTCTCCATCCCTCAATCACATTTTTACGTACGTAAATGCATAACGCTGAGTCCCCACAAGGCCTATCGCAACATTTTGTCAAAATCAGAAGAAGCACCAGTTAGTCCCACATCTAGGAATTGTAGAAAAATAGCTAAAACCTTTTAGAAGGCTCTTCAAAAATGCCAGTGGTAGAATACAGTCATTAAACTTTATGAAAATATCTTTAAATCTTAAAATAGTTTTTTCATTTTTCTCTCCCTCTCCCTTCTCTCTCTCTCTCCTTCTCTGTCTCCCTCCTTCTCTCTCTGCATAAATATGTATATATGAAAACAGATAGTAAACGTTGAATAAAAGGCAGAACTCATAGTGGGACTGGGTTAATCCTAAAAGTAAATGTATTTTTTCCATTTTCTTTTGAAGTCGGTTCTGTGGTAGTTCTTCCTTTGCCTTTGCATAAAACTTAGCAGAGGCAAATAATTGTGATCAGATAACGACTTATCTCATCACAATTATGTAATAAAAATTCCCCATCACTTTAAATCAGAATAGTAATTAAAATGTCTAGTTCTTGTAAATGTCAAAGCTATCAACCCGATTCAAAGTTTTGGTCAGTCCTCCTATGGGCTAGAGCCTGCTGCTAGACCTATCACTGAGGGAGGAGGAGAGCTCTAGGAAGTTGATTTTCTGTTCCAGTCCCTCCTTCTGTGGCTTTCTACATTTGTTTTTTGACTCTTCTAGGGTTACATCATGGGAAAGGGTACAAGAAAGTTTACACTTGAAAGTCTTGTAAGCTGCCTCTGTACTTTTGGATAACAAATACAATGTATAATATATAGCAATATATATTGTATATAATATATAATATTCAATGTAGCAAATATTTTTTTAAAAACTCAAAAAAGCACAAAGAAAGAAAGAAATGCCACCCATAATCTTACCATCCCAGATGACCACTGCTAACATCTTAGTGTATACCATTATTTCATTTTCATCTATAGATGTATATATTGGGTATGCATTTTTAAGGGAGGTATTTTCTCTAGACTGTCTTTTTGAAACCTTAGCAATGACCTTTCTCTGTTATATAATTCTTGAGTACAGTAAGTAAAAATAAACCATGTATCATCTGTTGATAATAACTATGACTTCTTCACTTTTTACCAATATGCCAGAAAATAGTACAGGATAGAGGTTAAGGGTCTAAACCTCACAGCTAGACTCCTGGGGTCATTACAAGATCCCCCCTTTATTAACTGACTGCCCTTTAGTAAATGAAATTAATTAATGTTTCTATGCCTCAGTTTTCTAATCTGTAAAATGAGGATAAGATAGTAACTTTCCTCATAGTGTTATTGTGAAATATAAAACATGTAATTTTGTTTATATGTTTAATGTTTTTCGAAGAGAGTCCAGCAAATGGTTAAATTCTATGCAACTAATGGCTATGAGGATGAGGAGGTTGCTGCTGCTGCTGCTGCTGGTATACTCATGCAATGAAAAATACAGCTCTCTAGAAGCTCATAATTTGCTTTGTGAGATAAAATAAATGCAAACTAAACAATCAGAAAAGATTTAAGTGCTGGTCACTTAAGCAAGATTGAGAAATCTTAGCGAAAAAAAATTCACAATAAGTTTTAATAAACAAGGTGGAACTTGGGTGAATTTGAGTCCACTTGAGTCAAATAAACATAGTTTATTTAGTTGTTATTTTCCCACAGTGTTTTCCATTTTTCAACATTTTTCTGGGTCTTTTTCATGCACCCTAAAAATCCAACCAGTTTTGTGGGATAAAGTGATGCCAGCAAATTGCCCTAAGCTAAATAAATAAACACAGTTCTCTCTCCCATGCGAGAAAGCCATACATGACTGTTGCCAGCCATGCAGCCCACTGCACATGTTCAGGAAACTTGTCTTTGATCAGAGGAGATTAAAAAAAAAGTTGAAGCTGGAGTACTGTCCTCACTCCCTCCTCTCCAGTTATTTCTCAGGGGATCCCCCAAAACTGGAGTGACTGGGATATCTCTTCTAAAAGTGAGAGGACCAAAAAGCACTGGGGCAGGTGGTAGAGGCTAAGAATTAATAAATGGGGATTATTTAGGTAGAAGCTGTCAGGATGTGGAGGGGATGTGCTGCGAAACCTTGAGAGGCAGTTAATGATCATGAGGCCAGATGTTCTTACGGTAATGTTTTCACACTTTTTGCTTCCCCTTAATTATTTCCCTTTTGTCCACTTTGTCTGGGTTTAAAGCATGATTAGGAGTTTCTCAAGGAAGAACAAAGTAAGGGCATTTTATACAGAGGTATTCTAAACGATGATATGAAACAGTAAGGGGCTTGCAAATGGTTCTTTACATCTTGGAGACACTTAATTGTGGTTCCTCTAGGTCAATAGTTCTCAATTCTGGCTGTATTATTAGAATTCCTTGGGAAACTTTTAAAAAGTCTAATGCCCAGGCTGCACCAAGACCAAGACATCCATATTTTCAAAAGCTCCCTGAGTTATTCCAAGGTACAGCCAAAGATGAGAATCTGTGCTATGCAAGAGCTGAAGAGTCCAACCTTGTCCAGATAGGTTATTTTCTGTATGCTAAAAAGCCCTACATCTCAGCTTAAGTCCTTGATCACAAGACGAATGTGGTGAGGTATGGGGGGACTAAAACATGGTGGAGAGGAAGAAAACTGGTTTGTGGCCAGAAAGTTCTGGGTTCACATTCCAGCTCTATCCCTCACTTCTTAGCTGCATGGATTTGGATCAGTTACCAAGCCTTCATTTCCTTCTTTGTTCATTCAATGGGAATAATATGAGTCCCAACTTTGCATGGGTTTTATAAGGATTATAGGGGAGATATGAAAAGTGCCTAGCACAATGCCTGGCATATAATAAGGACTCAATAAATGATAGCTGTTATACTTGTTATTTGAACAAAATAATTACAATTTTATAAATAACATAGAGTATATACTATTGACAGGGAACAGTGATATCACAGTCACACACACAGGACAGCACATTTCAAATGAATATATGTTTACAGTACTGATTTCTTTCACACTAACACCTGCCTCTAAGTTCATAAGTGCTCACAATTACAGATGTTAACTTTCTAAATTGAGGAGGTATTTCCCATGCAGGATGTGATGCAGAAAGTGAATTGAAATTCAATGGATGCATTCAGTGTCACTTCTGAGGACTTCTAAGCAATATGGAGGCATTAATTCAACCATCTTGGCAGGTATCCAGTGGAGTACATAAGAATGTGTGTTATCATCCAAGGACAGATCAGCTAAGTGGCCTGAGAACTCCTAGAGTCATAAAATCATAAAATGTTTAACTTATGAGAGATCATATAGTTCAATGATTTTAAAATATATATACTCTTAGCAGTGAGACACTTTCTTCAATAGAAATCTTACTGGCTAATACCCAATTCTTGTAAGTAAGATTCTATTTGTTGAAGTGATGCTTACTCACTTCACCCTGAAGTGTCATTTGGAGTTCTAAGCATTCCAAAGAACACATTGCTATGAATATTTGAACCCTCCAAAACTCATGTTAAAACTTAATTCGATGTGGTAGTATTGACAGGTGGGGTTTTTAAGAGGTGATTGGGTCATGAGGGATCTGCCCTCATGAATGGATTGATCCCTTCATGGATTAATAATGGAATAATGGGTTGATGGATTAATGGTTATCATGATAGTGGGACTAGTGGCTTTATACAAAGAAGAGAGACTTGAGTTAGCACACTGCACCCCCTTGCCATGTGGTGCCCTGCATACTTCAGACCTCTGCAGAGAGTCACCCCCCAGTAAGAAGGCTGTCACCAGATGCAGCCTGTTGACCTTGGACTTCTCAGCCTCCATAACTGTAAGAAATAAATTTATTTTCTTTATAAATTACTCAGTTTCACATATTCTGTTATAAGCAACAGAAAATGGACAAATGGACTAAGACACACCCTTTGAAAGTCACTGATTGAGTTAGAGCCCTCTGTGGTGGACTGTTACTCTGGTAGCATCCAGTGAGACTCACCACCCAGTAGCCCCACTGTCGTGCACTCCCCTTCAGCATTGAGAACAGGCTTGGTCATGTGACTGGCCAATGCAATGTTAGCTTTTTGGTATACTCACACTTTGAAGCAGTGGCCATGCTGTAATAAAGCTTGGGTTAGGCCACTCTATTATCAGATTACATGAAAAAAGAAATCATGAAGAGAAGTCTTCAGGTGATAGATTTGTGAGTGAAGCCCTCCTGGATCCACCAGGCCCAGGTTAGCCTAGAAAAAATGGCAGCCTCATGGAGACTTCAAGTGAGACCAGCAGAAGAACCACCTAGCCAAGCCCAGTCCAGATTACGGAATCATGAGGAAAATGTTTGTTGCTTTAAGCCACTAAGTTTTGTGGTGAATGGTTATATAGCAACAGATAACAGAAAAGTTATTTACTATAGCCCTTATTATATCTGTAGCATCTATAACTGTGCCTATCATGAAGAAAGTGCTTTAATAATAAATATTGAACTAACCTGATTAACCAGTAAGTGGAAGAACTAAAAATATAATTGAAGTCTTCTCATCCTGAAGTGCCGTAACTCATCTGCTTCCTTATTAATAGAATACAACTCCTAAATTTTAGATATCTGATCTAAATTCCTTAACATGAGCTATATTTTGAAGTAGAATGGACTATTTTGTTCCCTAAGACCAGGAGTCACATATCAGAAAATGGCTAAGAGCAAAGGGCTTCTAAGCAATGAAATATGATGTCTCAATGTCCGTGTACTTTTCTTAGAGGACAGAGTCTCTCTCAAATCCTCCATGCTCTTATTTTAGACAGATTTCTATCTCCACATAGGTTTCTGGATTCCTGTTCTATAGTAGACTGGATAAAGGAGGCACTTTAAGCATTATTAAAGTCTGTACTATTAATACTTCAATAATATACAAGAAGAAAATGGAAAAACTACAAAATAATACAGACACAATTATTCAATAATACTTAAGAGTTTAGGGAAATTTGGTGTACATATTAACAACTCTACCCACCATATGAAGTATCACAATATCATACTCGTATAATAATATACCAAAAGGACTGATTTGTTATCATTGGTCTTGAGAGCAAGGAGAAAATTTGATATTCCCTGTTTGATAATTATTATACCTTTTAAATTGCACAATACTGTAGTGACATTCGGTTATCAATCCAGTATCTATTGGAAAATCATCACTTCCTCATTTCACAGCATTACTGTTTGTTCCATGTGCTTCGGTGGATCTGAACCCCATAATCCTAGAAGAGAGAATTAAGCCCAGTTCTGCCAATTAGTGTATTCCCTCCCCTGGACACAGCAATTGGTTTGGGGATGGGAATGTGATCCAAGCCTGTCACATTAGAGTTTTCCCCATGATTTTTGCCAGAGTTATCCAGAAAATTGTCCTCTTTTCCAATAGATCATAAGTTCTAAGGATACTCTGGGGTCTGGGTGTGTGGTGAGGATGAAGATGCACTAACTGAAGCCCTGTTACTTCCATGTGCAGAGAGTCTTTCTGAGAACAAAACTAAAAAAAGTAGGAACTACCAAAAGTTAGGGATAAAGACAAAAATTCCAGTGATGACAGCTCCTGAATCTGATCCCAGCCTCACTCTGTGAACTACTTAGATGAATGCACTTTTATAGTCACCTTTTTGCTCAGGTCAATTGCAATTAAACCATTTTTTTCTTGTAAACAAAAGACTTTATCCTAACAAACCTACTTGGAGGTTTTCAAAATACTTTCATATTCACCACCCATAAGTCCCTCACAGTCATCTGCAAAGTGACCAGGACAGTAGGATGGTCCCCATCTCATCAGTGGTGAAAATGAGCCTCCAGTGAAGGTCCTGCCAGCATCTACATTGCAAGTCAGCTGTACAGCTTGGTTGAGAAACAAGGTCCTCTGATTTCAAGTCCAGAAAATTCCCACCTCACTGATGTCATAAAATTATTTTCCAAAATCTTATATTGATAAGATAGTGTCAGGGCTTAAAGTGGTAGAAATTTAGTTATGTGGAATGCACAGTTACCTTCACAGGTATAGAAGACATGACTACCGAGAAGTGAGGCTGCACTACTTTGGTACACTGTTAACATTCAGGGATTACTCATAGTAGGAGAGTGAGGTCAGAGAATTTTATGTTGGATTCATAAAATGCAGAACATGAGATGGGGATTCTTGTGCAAGTGATTTATTGCGGGTGGATTTGTCTCAGAAGAAGAAGAGTGAATGATGCAGGATAGGACAGGGGAAGGACCCAAGTAAGGATGTGATGTCAGCTGGAATCTAGCCTCAGCTTGATCCCATAGGAAGCCTTGGAGTGACACCACAGAGTCACCACCACTTTGAGGCAAGGGGGTCCAGCTTTGTGCCCTGACTTCAGTCAGTCATTGGCTCTGGGTTGCTCCCACTCTGAGGGTTAAGGGGAATATTCTCCATGCATTTCTGGGTAGGGAAGTTCCTAATGATTCAGATGATTCTCTCAAAAAGGGGTATAGGGGACAGCTATGTGCTCTTAACAAGCAACATACATAATAGCTGAGAGATGCATGCATAGGCTCTGTAAAGGAGTTCTGGGTGGGGCACCACAGAATCTACTAAGAAGTCTAAGCAGGGCTCAGCATAAGGCTCAGCTCTTCTTCCCCTAACTTCTGTGAAAATGTGTTATGCAACACAGACCAAGCATTTGTGAAATGGTACCCAACATCAGGTATGGGATGATATGCAGTGGTGGCATGTCTTATCCAAGCATTATGTTCTAAAGCAAATGTGAAAGATGAAAATAGCATGAAGTCAGAATTACCATAACACAACCCACATGTGTGTACACATTTATATATAATGGATAAAATAAATTAACTGTACATAATGAAGGCTGTATCTATATATTTATACATAAATTTAATTTACTAGATTAAATTTATGTTTAACTGGATTACACTGTATATATCAAGAACCAGGTCAAACCATGCTTGAACAAAATTTGAGGATTTAGTTGGAAATCTGTCATATCAGTGAGTGCTCAATCTAAGATGTTTTCAGCAAAGCATTTCTGACAGGGGCTCTGACCTGTATGTTTTGCCCTCACAATGAATCTTTGACTCAAGTCTCAATGTTTCACCAGGGCTATAATCATTACCTCACCTGGTGGTTAAGGATTATTCACTCAAACTTGCAGACCATGCGTGAGGCTTTTACAAGTCCACAGGAAAAAAGTTATGTGGCTACTGGAAATAAATCTATTTCCTTCTTTTCCCCAAAAGAATGTGGCAAGTAAATTTATTTTCCCTTAGCATTTGAGAAGATTGTGGAGGGGTGAAATGTGACCCTACACTATTGGATTAAAAAATTCACATTTTTTAATCATTCTGAATCAAATAAACTCTATTCTCCTGCTTGCTTGATAGAAAATCCCTTCCCATTGTTAAAGTATAATTTTTAAAAAGATAAAATAATAACTCAGGCAAATAAAATGAACACGTCAAAGATTTATTCAACTCATTAATTACTGAGAGAAAGAGTAAGGTGTTAAAACCAACCCAAAGTACACTTGAAAAGATTGGTATTTAAAGACAAGTTAATCAAGGCAGGTTAGGATAAGATTGCTGAATTAGATACAAAACCAGTTAATGTCTAACAAGGTGACAAACCATAACTTTTGAAGTATCTGATTAGAAATAGTTAACATTTCTACCGAACAGAAATCTGCAAGATAGGATGTAGCTTCACTAAGTCTGGGATCTTTAATCAATAGCAAACAATGAATTAAACAACCTGCATTTGCCTAACGCCTGGGTAACACCCGCACCACTGTATGACACTGAATAATCCAGCCACTCACCTTTGACCTCATATGCAAGTTTTGAAAGATTTTTATTAATTATCATTACTGAGGGTCTCCCTCCCTGTGGATGGGTCCGTGCAAGAATCTTGGGCCTTTTACAAGCTAGGAAATAGGACAAGGGCCAGGCCTTTGGCCCACTAGATCATCATTTTTACCAGTGCTCCACTGTGACCTAATCCTGATGTTATTTCAGGCCTCTGTCTTGGATTGCTTCAGCGTGGGAGACAGACCCTGGGATAACTCTCAATGCCCCCCACCTCCTGGTATCCCTGCATCTGTGTAATCCCCTCCCCTTAAGTGTGGGTAGGATCTAGCTAATAGAATAACTTGCCTTTATCTAATAGAATATTGCAAAGAAGAAATGACTTTTGCAGATGTAATTAAAGTTCCAAACCAGTTGATTTTGAGTAAAGCGAGATCGTCCAAAGTGGGCCAGAATTAATCAGGTGAAAGCCCTTAAAAGGGGACTGAGCCACCTCTGAGGCAAGAGATTCTCCTGCTGGCCTTGAAGAAGTCAGTTGCCATGTTTTGAGAGGACTATGTGACGAAGAACTGCAGGTGGCATGTAGGAGATGAGAATGGACCCGACTGTCAGCAGCAAGAAAACCTCAGTTCCTACAACCATAAGAAAGAAACCCGATTCTGTCAACCGTCATGTGGGCTTGAGAGAAGACCCCGGGCCCCAGAAAGAAGCATAGCCCAGCTGACACCTTGACTGCAGCCTGTGAGACCCTGAGCAGAGAACCCACCGGAGCCCTCACTGGACTCCTACCCCACAGAAACTATGAGATGCTAAGTGTGTGTTGTTTGAAGCTGCTGAGTTTGTGGCAATTTGTTATACAGAAATAGATAACGAATACATTCAGAGACAATCCGCACAGGGTCTACTCCACTGACAACAGACCTGTCCACAGAATTCCCCTCCAAACCTCCTAAGGCCATGGTGCATATTCTCAGCCATCTTTAGTATCCAGAGTCCATTGCTTTGTCTCGGGTGCGCAGAGCAGCCTGCACCTCTGTGAGGCACAGAAAACCCTCCAGACTTCATCTCTTATCTTAGACGAAGAGATGCATCCCCATCATACCCCCTCTCCAAAAACAACTCTGCTTTCCAAGCCAGCCTCCTAAGAGACGCTAGGTCCTGATTTTTAGCCCCTACGTCTTCCTCTTTAGAATCCCCAGTTAAATTCTCTTCTTTGAGCATGAAACCCCAAAGCTCCAGTCTTAGCAATTTTTGGAAGGAGGAAGGAAAGAGAGAGAGGAGAAGTGTTATAAGAACAGCTCTAGTTTTTAGAAAATACAGTGTTGGCCTCTTTCCTGGAATGAGAGTGGTAAAAGGAGATTCTAGCACCATTTAAATGTTTTGGGTTTTTTTATTAGTAACTTGCCTTTTTTTTTTTCTTTTTTTTTTGAGACAGAGTCTTGCTCTGTTGCCCAGGCTAGAGTGCCGTGGCATCATCCTAGCTCACAGCAACCTCCAACTCCTGGGCTCAAGTGATCCTCCTGCCTCAGCCTCCCAAGTAGCTGGGACTACAGGTGCATGTCACCAACCCAGCTAATTTATTCTATTTTTAGTAGAGATGGGGTCTTGCTCTTGCTCAGGCTGCTCTTGAACTTCTGAGCAATCCTCCTGCCTTGGCCTCCCAGAGTGTTAGGATTACAGGCGTGAGCCACCACACCAGCCAGTAACTCACCTTTTTAAAGACAGTTATTACTGTAATATGCATTAGATAACTGGCATGCAATAAAGTCTTTTGGGGGTAGAATTACAAAATAAATGGGAATTCTTAACACTTCCCTGATGATGCACTTTGCATTCCCTAGGATCATGAAAGAGAAAAGGGACCAAAGGCAAAAATATGGTATTAGTAATAATGAATTGAAGGAGGAGGGGACAGGAGAAGATGAAAATATTCCAGGTCAGGAGAATTCACCTGAGAGGGCTTCAAGGAGGTAAGTTTTGGAGATCAATTTGTTGGTGAGGCCCCGGAGCTTGCTAGTCACTGACTTTGCACCAGTGTTTTCCAAGCTGCCTGCACATTAGAGTTATGTGGGGAGTTTTTGAAAATCCCGGTGCCCAGGCCATGCCCCAAACCAATTAAATCACACTTTTGGTAGGTGGAAACCAAGGATGGGTATTTTTAAAATATCACTGTTCTTTTTTAATATCACTATGTTTCAAAACTTCCTAGGTAATTTTATCATGCGGCCAAGTTTCAGAACCACTGCTTTACACCTTCTTCCTTTGTTTAGAGCAGGAGTTCTCATGCATTAGCACTTGAGTTTCATTTGGAAAGGTTGACAACACCCAGATTCCTGGGCCCCATCTCCTAGAGCTTCTGATTCAGTAGATTGAGGGTGGAGCCCAAGAATCTGCATTTCTTACGAGTTCCCAGGTGATGTTGATACCACTGATTGGAAAAGCACTCTTTGAACAGCGAGGGCTACATTTTACCTTAATGAAATTTCAAGCACAAATTTTAATCAGTGGTTAAAATATTAATGATTCATAACAGTATATGACCTGTTCTATGCTTATGGAATACTTAGAATTAGTAATCCCAAATTCTACACTAATTTTTAACTTGTCTTATTCCCTAAGCAGCATGACACAGAGACCAACTACCTCTAGGGGGAAAGACTTTTGCACAAAGGCTACCAGAAGAGACCCAGATCTTCTGTACATTTACCCCAATGCAACTGAACTCTCTCTGCATATTACAGTCCCCTAGGGGTTATACAAATGATACCAGTGTTTGATCTTCACCCCTGGAAATTCTAATTTACTTAGTGTGAGTCCATATAAAATTAGACTTTATTTCTTAGAGAAATTTAAGGCTTACAGAAAAATAGAACAGAAAATACAGAGTTCCCATATATGCTCTCTTGCCATCCTCACACAATTTTCTCTATTATTATCATCTTGCACTGGTGTGGCACATTTGTTACAATTGATGAAACAATATGATGCACTATTATTAGCTGAAATGCACAATTTACATTAGAATTCACTCTCTGTTGTACAGTTCTATGGGTTTTGCCAAATCCATACTGTCGTATATCCACCATGACAGTATCACAGAATAATTTCACTGCCCTAATAATACCCATATGTTCCACCTATTCATCTCTCTTTTTTTCCTCCAAATCCATGGCCATTCCTGATCTTTTTGTTGCCTATAGCTTTGCCTTTTCCAGAATGTCATATAGTTGGGATAATACAATAAGTAGCTTTTTCTGATGATTTTTTTTAATTTTCACTTAGCAATATGCATTTAAGTTTCTTCCATGTCTTTCTGTGGCTTGTTAGCTCATTTCTTTTTATTGCTGAATATTTCATTGTATATGGATGTACATTTGTATGTTTATCCATCCATTCACCTGCTGAAGGACATCTTGGTTGCTTTCAAGTTTTGGCAATTATGGACAAAACTGCTATAAACATTTGTGTGCAGGGATTTTTGTGTGGAACATACTTTTTCAACTCATTTGGGTAAATACCAAGAAGCACTATTGCTAGATCATATGCTAAGACTATGTTTAGTTTGTAAGAAACCGCCAGGCTGTCTTCCAAAGTGGCTGTACCATTTTGCTTTCCCACCAGCAGTGAATGAGAATTCCTGTCGTTCTGCATCCTCACCAGTATTTGGTGGTGTTAGTGTTTTGAATTTTAGCCATTCTAATGGGAGTGTAATGATAGCTTGTTGTTTTAATTTGCAATTCCTTGATGATATAAGATGTTGAGTGTCTTTTTCTATGCTTATTTGCCACTTTATATAACTGCTTTGGTGAGAAGTCTGGGCAATAATTTTTTAAAATATTATATTCCTAGGTGGTTTTATTGTGAAGCCAGGACTGATGACTATTGAAGCCTGGACCTCCCAGAGAACACTGGACATAGAACTCCTCTTTTGTCTCTTGACTTGAAGAAAGTAGACTTCATAGCATTCTTGTGTTTCACCCATATTCCATCAGCTTTATTATCATAGAGCACAATGGCCTGACTTCCAGATGCCATTGAGCTTTCTCTGGCTTCACTCTTCTCTGTCTGCACACAGGGCGGGCTAGAGGTGTCAGAGAATTAACCCCACATATCCCCAGGAGCAGCCCTCAACCAGCGTAACTGATAGGAGTTGTTGTACAAATACCCCAGCTCTCTCACTCTTCTAGTGGGGTAACTCTAAAGTACATTCTACGTTGTCCCCCAAAGTTCCCCAGCAACACTGTGCTCCACGTGGAGAAGTAGCTCACATGGGCACACCCTTTATTCCTTGCTTTCCATTCCCTGTCAGTTCCCCACTCCCCTACCAGTGCCTCTTAAGATCACCTCCAAAATAAGCTACTTGCGCTTACATCCTGATCTCAGAGTCTGCTTCTGGGAGAACCCAAACCAAAACAGGCTCTGCACGGACAGAGTGACTGATGGAGGAGATTGTTCCAGGGCACAAAGGAGAAAGTTGAGTGGAGCTAAGAAGGCCATGTAACAGATGCAGACGTGTGACTGATGATGGATATTCAAACAGCATGACATTTGGAGCCATCAGGTAGCTTTTCTTCTACATTTTGGGAGCCCCGTGTCACAAACTGGGCACTGGATCTGTTAATTAATTTGCTAGGCTTTGGGAAAATACACAAATAAATCAAAACATGCTCTCTTTTACGATTTTCACAAATTTAATTGGTCTTATCCTGGGTTCATCAGGAAGCTGAGGGTGAAGTTGAGGTCTTATGTTATATTATTTTATTGGGGTGTATGATGCCAAAGAAGAGGAGTGAGAAACAGAAAGAGTGAAGAAGGGAAGGTGGAAGAGCCAATAGGAGGAGGCTGTGTTATAGAGGTGGCTGCCACTAGGGACACTGGTTACCTAATCATGGACTCACGCCTCTGGGAAGCCGTATAAACTACAGCCTAGGCCTGGGGGGCTGGGTGTGATGGGAAATGGGAAATTATGCAACCACTGGTTCCCATCACCAATGGCCCAAAGGCCAGATTCCAGAGAGTAATTGTTGGGAATGGTGGACAGAATGGGTCCTCCCGTGGGTGCCCCACATCTCACACCCAACAATGGAGAAACTGGAGGGGAAACTGGAGGGGAAAGTGTGACGACCTCAGACCTCTCTCTCCTTCTGACTTTTTCAAAAGATTGAGTGTCCTCACTTCCCAGAGACCAACTATGAGGTATTTTATATACTTTGTAAGAATTTAGCAGCTCTCTTAAGACAGCAAAAAAAAAAAAAAAAAAAAAAAAAAAAAAAAAAAGACATAAGACAGTCAGTGCTTCCTTTGCCTTTTCAAAATAACAGAGCTGAGCTGGGCTTCTCTGGCCCTGATCTCACCAGACATTTTAGCCTCCATGAAACTCTACTCCAGGATCACTGAGGCCAGAGTGGTTTTCTGTGAATCCATGCAGCTGCCTCCATCACACTGTGAAAGAAGCAATATATGGACAAAGAATATGAGGCAGTTCAATTACATTGTAATTGACTTTAATTGGCCCTCCCACGGGCTGTTAAATTCTTTATCTGCTGCCTAGTAGTACATCGGGGAGCTTAACACCTCTATCCTGCTCTTTGAAACACAAGAGAAAATGTAAAAAAAAAAAAAAACCCAAAAATCCAAAACCCAAACCTCCCCCCCACAAAAAAAAAGCACAATAAAAACAACTCACCAGACTGCCGAGGTGCTGAGCCTACAAAAAGTGAGCCCCAGTGGGGAAATAAGATGGCAGCCACTTCATCAGCAGCGTGGAGGAGCTCTCAGGGGGAAATGCAAAACTTCTGGCTGCCTTCTAAATGCAGAGAAGAAAAAACAAGTTCTTGAGGGATTATTATTGATGATCATAGAGCTTTTCTTAAATTGACAAACCTTCCGAGAAACTTTCTACTTTCCTTCACTTGTCTGGTGTTTATTGACTCCAGCTAGTCGCCAGGCCCTGGGTGGGCACGGGAGATACAGAGTAAAGATGGAACACTTAGAGTCTGGCACGGAGGAGCAGAGTCAGTCAGATGGTGCCAGAACCCGAACTTCCGGGTGAGCATGTAAAGGAGAGGGGATGGAGAACTGGGCAGGAGTGCCCCAGGCAGAAGGGAGAGCAAGCGCAAAGGACCAGAGATCAGAGAGGACACAGCAGGTGGGGGCAAGTGAGCAACACTTCTTCCTTTCACCTGAGCCCTGTGCTCCTGGACAGCAGTGAAGGTTCAGCAATCCCCCCACCATTCTGTGTTCCAAAACAGTCTGCTGCAAAAAATATCTCCCTTCTCCATAGGACTTGGATAAGACTCAAGGATGACCTAACACAAAGCCAGACACACACCTTCCAAATTCTTATTTTTTGCCTCATAAATGATTGACTGAAGGGGTTGTCCTCACTGACCAATTAGATCAAAATGTCTGTTAACCAAACTTTAAGATTCTCTCCTTTCCCCAGGTCCCTATACTTTGGTCCACTGTGGGATCAGCCCACATTCTTCCATCCTACTTCCACATACGTGGATCTTTCTAGCCTTATTCACTTCTCTATAAAAACAATGTTAAAAAAAAAATCCTTTTTGCCTAACTCTTGAGAAGCTTGCAGATCTTGTGGTCAGAACATTCTCCATATTGCAATAGTCTTCCCCCATCCTCATGATACTCCTTTAGAATAAAGTCTCCCCTTACTGAGCCCTGACCTATTTTTTACTTGGTATGTCTGAGCATGGGCACTAGTAGTTCTTAATATTAAGAGTAGTTCTTAAACCTGACCATGCGTCAGCATCCATGGAGGCCTTGTTAAAGCACAGGATGCTGGCTCCCACTCTGGTGTTTCAGATTCACTACCTGTTGGGAGGGCTCTGGAATTTACATTTCTGACACGTTTCCAGGTGAAGCTGATGCTGCCCACCTGGAACGTCACCTTAAGAACCACTGTAGGGACCGACAGGGAGAGGAAAGTGAAGGGGTCAGCACAGAATTAGGCAGAGGCCCGAACATGGAGGACCAGAGAGTTCAGATTTTTATCTCAGGGAAATGGGGAACCGTTGAAGGGTGAAAACAGAAAGACACTTATTCACGTCTGCTTCTATAAAGCCCCCTGAAGCCTGGAGGACAAATTGGAAGGGGTATAATCCAGGCAGGAGGCCTCTGAGGAAGGAACTGTGTAATCCAGGTGAGAAATGACAGTGGCCTGGCCTGAGGTGGGGAGTGGGGTGCTGGTGACTGGGGAGAGGTAGAGATTCGGGTGCTATTTGGGCAATAGCATCGCAGGGCTCTGGGGAATAAGGAGGAGAAAGGATCGTGATCCCTGGCTGTTGGGCAGTAGGAGGGAACGATGAGGCTGTGCCACCTGGAGTTTGGTCTGCTGGAGAAATCTGGAGTGGAGATGGACAGTCTGAAACTGGACAGAAGGTTCTGGAGAGTCAGAGTTCAGGCCACAGAGAGGCTTAGGAGTCCTCAGGTGAAACACACATGGCAAGGGAAGCCATGGGAATGGGTGACGTCACACCAAAGAGAGGACACAGGGTAGGAAGAAAAAAGGAAAACCAGATGACAGAGGATTAATACCCACAGCCCTGCAAGACTCAGGCCTTTGCCAGCATCAGCACCTTCCTCAACAGAGTCTCATAATTTTCATGCTTCTAGTTCCCTCATAATTGCACAGGACTCCATTTTCTCTCCCCTAGTAGACTCTAACCTGGACATCTCTCCCATTTATTAGCGGTGCGTGCCAGTTGTTCCAGGCAGTGCTTATTTTTCTTGAAGAAAGCATTTGACAAAATTAACCATATGAATTTGTCAATGTTTGTTTATTTTTAAGATATAGAAGGAAAGCAGATGACCAACATGAGAAATGTCTTCTCCATTGCTCTATTCCTCGAGTGCCAGTCAACAAGTGGAAAGATCAGGGTTGACAGACTGACCCAAGGTTGAAGACACTGCCCAACGGGCCCAAGGCAGGCACATGTATAAGGAATTCCTGCTTGCAAACAGTGCCCAAGATCCAGCACATTGACTTCTTTAAGGGAAATGAAATGGAGTTCTGTGCCCCAGAAATTGTTTGTCATATGGTTGTGCATATTTATATAGAGACTGTTATATTTTTAGATGGAAGGAGGTGAGTTTTTTCTCAGTTTCTATGGTAAATTGCTTGTAAAGTCTGCATTTGTATGATTAAAGTAATAACACTGAATCGGCCAATTTGCCCAAGCAGAAAATGCACACCATTGTCAGGTTTTAAAATACATGAACCCTTTAAAAGCAGAACCAATACAAATGGAACAATATGGAATAATTTTTAAATTTACTGTGCTCAGACATGAAGTTACAGTCCCCCAATCTTACTTGTGTCCCAACTGTAGAGTCCCCTGGAGCAGAGTCCTTGGGGGAGTGGGGAGTAGGTCCCTCCCCTGTGATTCAACTTACCTTAGACCCATTTTCTCCAACATGGGGGCCATGGACCACAAATGGTTACTGAGCACTGGAGATGTGGTGAGTCCAAACTGAGACGTACTGTACTGGTCAAATCCACACTGGATTTGGAAGAATGTAAAATATTTTTATGTTGATTTCATGTGGAATGATAATAGTTTTTGATATATGGGGTTAAATAAAATTATCACAAAATCTTTTCATTGTGTATTAGTTTGCTAGGGCTGCCATTAACAATGTACCTCAGACTAGGTGGCTTAAACAACCAATAATCTATTGTGTCACAATTCTGGAGGCTACAAGTCTGAAATCAAGATGCCAGCAGGTTGATTCCTTCTGAGGACTGTGAGGGAAAGATCTGTCCAGGCCTCCCTCCTTGGCTTACAGATGGTCAACTTCTCCCTGCGTCTCTGCGTTGTCTGTCCTCTACGCGTGTCTGTTTCTGTGTCCAAATTTTCCCTTTTTATAAGAATATCAGTCATATTGGATTAGGGCCCACTCTAATGTCTTCATTTTCACTTGGTAACCTCTGTAAAGATCCTATCTTCAAATAAGGTCACATTTTGAGGTACTGGGGGTTAGAATTCAAATGTAACTTTTTTGGGGAACACCATTCAACCCATGAAACACTGTTTAATTTTCCTTTTCTTTAAAAATGGCTGCTAGTAAATATAAAATGACATATGTTGCTCACATTAATTTTCTATCACATAGCACTACTCTAGAATCACTTCTCTCCCCCAGTCTGGTGGTGGCAAGGGTGGGCGCAGGGGGATTGTTGAGGAAAGGGAGTTATGAGCTTTCCTGGGGTGCCAATAATCTGAAAATATACCAACCTATCAAATGGCATGATTGTGGTTCCCATAATTCTGTGAGAAGCCTGGACCTAAGTTGACCTTGGGATACCACCATACTGAAGGTGAATAGAAGTTTCTTTTATTATTTATATTTTGGGGCGTTGGCTACAGGGAGAGTGGAGCCCATTTTATTCATTCAGTCAGTCATCCATTGATTCACCCATCCATCCATTCATTCACTTATTCATGTTATGTTTTGTCCTTTTGGAGGCCTGTAGAATATCTGAAGGATCTTCTTGACTAAAGTAGAGAGTTTGGAAATAAGAGCTGGGAAGGATAGGTTTTAAATAGGAAGGTAGACAGTATTCTCAGCTAGTGAGAGAAAATAGAAAAGAGGTCAGGGAAGGTAGAGAAGAGATGTATGAAAGCAAGAGACAGGGACCAATATTCAGGTTTTATCTAAGACGTTCCTCCTCCCCTTTCCTTATGCATATGGAAAAGTATGGCTTTTGAAAGAAAGTTTGCCCAGAAGTTAGATATGAACTCCTCTCACTATATATTGTTCCTGTCAGCACTTTGGCACCTCATTAGTATTCAAGGCCTGTGGGAATTTCTGCTGTGTCACAAAAAAAAAGAAAGACAGAAAGAAATAATGGTTGAAAAGAAGTTGTTACCAATTCCTGCTCTTTTTTTTTTTTGAGCCAGGGAGCAAAATTATTCTAATTTAGCAAGGCATGGAAGAAGAGCATGATGGATTCAGGAAACATATATAAATCTTATTTTTCTCTTTGATTGAATTGGGTCTGAGTTGACTCCTGTGTAAATCAGGTGTGGGCCCTCTCCCTGGATGCACAGAATGAAGTCTTTTTAACAAGGTTCTGTTGAGTTGTTTGTATCTCTCAAAGGAACCCCTTAGAGACTGAGTTACTCAGAACTAAAATTAACTGCAGCCTCTCACTTCCTAGATTCATAATAACCCCGTGCAGCACAGGGAGCATTGGTAGGCATTCTAATCTCCCTGCATTGACCTCTTTACCACTCTCCTTAACACTATGGCAAAGCACATGTTTCTTTAGAGAAGAGACACAAAACTATTCCAAGTCCACAGAATTGCCCAAAGGAGATAAGGTTGCACTGCATTAACCTTCCCACCCAATATGTTCCTGGTTCCAATAGGAGGGAAAACAAAACTCAAATTAATTTGGGTTATTACTGACATACTGAAGCTAGTTCACAAAATTCAGTCTGATTTTTCCCCCTAGGTCTGGACATCTCCAACAAAGCTTCTTCTGAGATAAAGGGACATGTCAGTGACACAGCTTATTTCTATCTAAGATTTAGGAGATAAACATTTCTTGCAGTAATTGTCAGCCTCACGGCTTTACTAAATGCTTACATAAGAGTGCTTTAAAGACAGTGCATGACAAGAGGGCCTAAGTAGACCACAGAACAAGAACTTGGCAGAGATAACTGGTCACACATAAATACCACATTAGTACTCTGTAAAGTAGAATTGGCCATAAATCAATTGGGCAACAATATGTCTTGCCTTTGTTTGGTGAGTTAATATGCAAGAAAGGGCATGGCATCTTCCAAACCAGAAACAGGAAAGAATAGAATGTTGGCCATATGCTTTTCATCATGTTATTTTAATTTAACTGGCTCATTGACAAGTCATCAATCATCAATCTCTTCACTTTGTACCTGTACTTATCATTTCTTGTTGTAGCTCAGCCAAGCCCATCTGTCAGAGGTAATCCTGTTCTAAGACTCCATTTTTCAGTGACTCAATTTTTTAGTATTTCTTAAGCTGAATTCCTGCCAATTTCTCTTTAAGATCATGTGTGGTAACATGATATTTAATTTAATTGATTTAAATTCAATTATGTTTATTTAATTAATGACTTCCATGCATTCACACCTTTTACCCTGAAGTTTTCTAGCACCCCCTACTCTAGCTCTGGTTGTGGCCATGGGACTTGTTCAGGCCAACGGGAAGTTAGCAAATGGGAGCAAAGCAAAGGCATGAAAAGTGCTTGTGCATTTCCACTTCATCTCTTGCTTCTCTGCAATTTCCTGTGATACCAGGCACAGGCTAGTCTAGTAGAGATGTGAGCAATTTTTGGAGGAGACCTGAGTCATCTCAGTGGAGGCCACCTCAAACCAGCCAGCCCCAGTCACCCTGCCAGGGCACCTGAGACATGGTAGCAAGTCCAGCCCAGATCAGCCAAACCTGGCCCTGGTCAGCAAGTCTCGTAGTCAATATGCAGATTTGTGTGAAAAACAAAATAATATGGTTAATGCTTTAAGGCACTGAGTTTTGGGGTAATTGTCATGCAGCATTATTTGTGGCAATTGCTAAGAGAAAGGGAAAGTGCTAGAAAGTGAATATCTGAACATATGTTTTTTTGCCACATAAGAATTAATAATATCTCTTGCCAAATGAATACAAATAAAACTTGCCATTGCAGAAGTAACATGCCATTTGACCATTCTATGCCTTATTCCCAAATATGACATTCCTTAAAACTTGGCTCAGAGACTGGGAACTGCTCCACCCCTGAGCTCTGTGGGCACCCAGGCATGGGGCTGTCTCCAGGGCTTTGGCAGTAACACGGGACCAGTTTCTTCCCTGTGGCAGAAAGCAGGGTAACCACCATCTCAGCCTAATCCCTGACAGCCCTATCTCAACCTAATCCCACAAGGGCTTCAAGAAATCAAATCTGTATGCTTGAAATCATATTAATTGTTTTCCTCTAAAGCTAAAAGAAATTTAGCTTCCTCTTGCCTTTAAGAGAAATTGTATTTGTGAAACTTTTGAGCTGAAAGAATATTGATGATCAATGCACACTATCTGGGCGATGGACACAGTCATAACTTCGACTCAAACTTTACAAAAGCAAATAATATAACCAAAATATTGGTACCCCTGTAATATTCTGAAATTTTAAAAAAAGAATATTGATGATCATCTAGTCAAATAATTTCCTTATTTGCAGAAGGACTTGTCTTTCCCAAAAGGAAATATATAAGCACTGCTTATATTTTTTTTTAAAAAAAAGACAAAAAACAGGGTTATCTTATTTGAAGCAGGCTGCGGGGAGTATAGTGAAGAAAGCCCCTCTCCCAATGCCCTCCCCACTTCCCCAAGAGGGGCCCTCTAGCATCACAGACTTGCCCAGGATCAGTGCTCCTCAAACTTTAATGAGCATAGGAATTGTCTGGAGTCTTGTTAAAACTCGGGTTTAGATTCAAGAGCTCTGAAGTGGAGCCTGAGATTCTGAATTTCTCACTAGCTCTCAGATGACATGAGGCAGCTGGTGCATGCTTGGAGTAGCAAGGCCTTAGGATACAGAACAATTTGAGAAACATTGACTCGTCTGAGTTCTTCCTTTGGCAAAGAGGGAACATGACTCCAGGGAGGTCATATTTAATGTCACATGGGAATCCTCACACAAAGATCCGTGTTCTCTGTCACCTATCTCTCTATATTACCCAAATCCCTGCCGTTCATATTAGACAATAAAAGAACTAGTTAATAAAAAAATACGGGTCCAGCCTTCATACATGTCTTTTTCTTTCTGTTGTTAAAAGATATTTTAACTCATCAAAAGAATTCCTGGTTTTAAAATCAACTAGTTCCAAGAACTTACACAGAGTAAAAATACATACAAAAGACTTATAGTTTGAAATAGCATCTGTTACATCTTCTCAGATACCACTAATACACATATAAATGCACAGAGGATAAAACAACCAAAACAAAACAAAATGATCACATCACCCAAAAAATGAAGGGTGCTGAGTAACCTAGTTTCAGAATTTGGAAGGAATGTTCTTTCTCTGGAAAGTCATTAAGGTTGGATTGTTCATGCTTTGCTCTGTGAGACAAAGCAATTCTACTTGCTGGGAAAAATGGGGAGGAAAACACCTTCCACCAGGTTGATCCTACTCATAGAAGTTTGGCATCTAAACCCTCATTCCCTCCAGCAAAGTTGGCAGCCCCTTTTGTGCAAGGGTATTCTTTAGTGAGAGCCATATCAGGCAATTTGCATAGAAGAAGACACCATTCAATCCAGCAATGTCATACCAGATGAATATGCTTTGATAGAACAATTGGGTTAGGAATGACACATGTTAGCACTAACTCACAGTTCAGCTTTGACACAAGAAAGGGTTTCCACCACTGCCACAAACGTGGACAGACTGTTGAGCTTAGGCCAATCCATAGGCCCTGTGCCCTGACCAGGGTCCAGAGAAAAACTCCCCTCAATCAAGGATAAATAGAAAACATCAACACAGGATCTCTTTTTAAAAAAACTCTACAGATCAAGGGAAAGAGGATTTTATTCTGAAATATCAGAGGATAAGTACATAGAAGGAAGCAGAATTTTTGATTGTTTGTGCCATGCTGGGTGCTTTGCCTAGATGACTCTCCTCCCACCCCGGCCCCTGCTTTCCATAGCTCACTCACCCTGCCCTCTACTCTGGTTTTAATTCAGACGTTACCTGCCCAAGGAGTCCTTTCCTTACCCCCCAGATTAAAGTAAGCCTCCTGTTACACACTCTCAGGGCACCCTGTGATGTTGTCAGTATATAATTATTTGGGTAATTATTTTGTTTAATGTCTGTGACTAATAAAGGTGCTACTGAGCATGAAATAGATGTTCAGCAAATAATTGTCAAATGAATGACTGAATCCTATCGATAAAGAAGATGTGTTTTAATCTATAGAAAATAGGAACAGAAAGCCAGAAGAAAAACAAATGCAGATGAATATAGAACCTCAGGGTAAGGAACAAAACAGTGAGCTGAGACAAAGGTGACAGAGGAGACAGGGAGGGAATTTAAGGACACTGATGTCATAAAATCCAATTAAAGTCCTCACCAGAGCTAAGAAAAAACAGAGGCAACATCCTCAAAAATCCATGATGGGGCAGAGACTGTGAAGGACAGAATGGAGAGATTTTTCTCAGAACTTAAAAGAAAATGATAAGGAGATGAAAACAATGTGGTAGAAAATTATACATAAAGGGCTAAAGGATAAAAATCTAGCTTAAGAGTTATAGTCATATCTGATGAGAAGAAACAAGGAAAATCAGAACCAAAGGCAATAAAAATCCAAGTTTTTTTTTTTTAAATAAGAACTCAAGAAATACCCAAGTATGCTGGTTAAAGAAAGCTCACACACCCCAACAACAACAACCAAACAAAAACACTAAGAAAAATCTCTGCAACTAGACAACTGCTGGATTCATTTTTTAATTAGTAGAGAACAAAAATAATCCAACAATGACAAGGTGAGAAAACAAATTATCTCAAAATAAAAAAAAATAAATGCCAACAGATGATGGAGTAGAGTCTAGAAAAAACAAAAAAAAGGATTGTAAAACAGTAATTTTATACATAGGCAAGTCACTGTTCCTCGGATGGAAGAAAAATAAGGTCTTAAGCATGCAAGTCTTCAGAAATTATACCAATCATGTACCCTTTCTGAATGATATTAATAATAAATTACCAAAAGTTTACATTCCTGCTGAATGAAAGATGATTCAAATTAAAGTGTCATGTTTTATTGTTAAAATATACACTCATAATGTAAATTTAGCAGTCATAAAATGGTATACATAAAATAACAGCTTGCCAGATGTATAAATTAAAACTTTAAAGACAAAATGGACAAAATTACAACCAATGAAGAAGACTTTAAACAAGGTTTTCCAACTTTTGTTCAGAGCACAAGAGGTAAATACATGCATGAACACTTTAAACAACATAAAATACAAGTTGGAATTTGTAGGGAAGTAATGAAATATATAATATGTAAATGTATAATCTGTTTAAAAAACACCTTTTTTCCAAATTTACTTGAAATCTTTGCAAAAATTGCTCAGTATTAAACAATATCCACAAAAGTTTTAAATTTTCAAATTAACAAAAATTACATTTGCCACATTTTCTAGCATGAATGCTTATTTAAAACTAGAAATTGCTAGAAAAACTTTAAACAAAACGAAAACTAGACTTTTGGAAAAACATTTTGTCATAATTTTAGTTGAGAGCTAGACATAGCTGTGTGAGTTTGCACCTTAAGTTGTTATAGGATCTGAAGTTTACTTTAACATACTTCAGGATGATTAGAGAATATCCATGTGTGTTCACTTTAATTTAGACTATTGGGTTGCCCCAGTAACAATCCACCCTCCAGGTGATTTGTCAGCACTCCATCAAAGACCACACTCTAACGGTGATTACCACAAGTGCCTCAGCAGTGTTGATCTAAGAACAACATCTAAGTTAATTGGCATAATTAATGTCAGAAATGAATTTTCTTTAGTGAGGCTAGTAGTTTCCTAATCAGGCGGGACTTTAGAAATGGGTTTTTATTTGTGACATTAATGATTCTCAAGGTATTTTTATTGGCTAGAAATATGCGAGAACCATTCAGTGCCTCACATGCACAGGGTGCAGAATTCAGAGTATCTTGTGGTCTTCTCAGTTAGGACTAGTACCCTATCCTATGCCTGATTCATAAACAATTCAGCATTCAGCAGATAAAGAAAAGGATTCTTGTTTGCCTGAGTCCATTATACGCTTAGTGGCTACATGCTGCATTTGCCTTGAGTGAATATTTCATGGAAAATATTGTTAAATCATCTAAAATCTGGGGATATATCCAAAGGAAATCAAATCAATATATCAAGGAGATAGCTACAATCCTTGCTTATTGCAGCATTATTCGCAATATCCAAGATATGCAATCAACCTATGTGTTCATCAATAGGTGAATAGATAAAGAAAATGTGTTGTGCACATATATATACTTATAAAAGTGGTGGAATGACCACTTGAGCCTAGGAGTTTGAGACCAGCCTGGGAAACATAGTAAGACTCCTTCGCTTAAAAAAAAAAAAGAAAAGGAAATCCTATCATCTGTGACAACATGAATGAACCTGGGCAATATCATGCTTAATGAAATGAGCCAGGAACAGAAAGACAAATATAACGTGTAGCATGTTCTCACTTATATGTGGAATCTAAAAAAGTTGAACTCAGGAAAACAGAGAGCACTAGGGGATGGGGTGGAGGAAATAGGGAGTTGTTGGTCAAAGGATACAAACTTTCAGTTATATGATGAGTAAGCTCCAGGGACCTAATGTACAGCATGGTGACTATAGTTAATAATAATTTATTGTATACTTGAAATTTGCTGAGACAGTAGATCTTAAGTATTCTCGTCACACATGTATGCAAAAATATAACTATGTGAAGTGACACAAGAATAGAAAAACAAGCACCACATATACTCACCATCAAATTGGTACTAATTGATCAGCACTTATGTTTACATATGGAAGTAACATTCACCGGGTGTAGGGCAGGTGGGAGTGGGGGAGGAGGGGATGGGTATATTCACACCTAATGGGTGCGGTGCACACTGTCTGGGGGAGGGGCACGCTTATAGCTCTGACTCAGGCGGTACAAAGGCAATATATGTAACCTAAACATTTGTACCCCTGTAATATTCTGAAATTAAAAAAAATATTTTAAAAAATGTAACTATGTAAGGTGATGGATGTGTTAATTAGTTTGACTGGAGCAATCATTTCACAATATATAATATATGTATATCAAAACATTTCCTTGTACACCTTGAATATATCCAATTTTTATTTGTCAATTATACCTCAATAAAGCTGAAGAAAAATCACCAAAAACTAGATATGGAGTCTTTATTGAGCCTGCAGAGCAGGGCATGTGGACCCTTAAACCTGCGTGCTAAGCAAATAAATGTCTATGGGTGAGACAAAGCTAGAGATCTGGCTTCATTGCAATTTTTTAGCAGGTCTGCAGGGAGGACACCTGTCACCTTTTCCATTATGGTAGGCTACTGAAAGTTTCCTAAAAGAATAAACTGGCTGAGCTTGACCTAATCAATTTAAGTCAGTTCCCAATTGGGCACAGTAACACCTCAAATATAAAAAATTAATATCCCATTTTAACCTATGGAGGGACCTCTATATACAAGAGCACAATTTTTCACCTCACTGATTTAAGGTGAAATATTAGGAATAATGATTACTATACTGAGAACTATTAAGACTTAAAATGTGGCTGTGTGACTAAGAAACTCATTTTTCTCATTTTTCTTTAAATTAAATTTCAGTAGTCACATGTAGCTAGTGGCTACCATATTAAATATTATAGATATAGAACATTACCATTATTACAGAAAGTTCTATGGCAATGACATCAGTCAAGATGATGATACCATAACTCTCCTGATCCATTGCTTCTCATGATTGTAGTCATAGTCCCAGTTAACAGGATCCCTGAATTCTCCTTGTTTTATAACTGTCTATTCTCTTCCATCTTTGAATCTGGACTTGGTTATATGACTTTCTTCAGCCAACAAAGCAAGAGGAAATGTGATACAAGCAGAGACTTTCTTGCCCTGCTTCTCTGCAATAACCATAAAGACATACACACATTAGAGAGATATGAGAGATACACGGAAGAGAAGCATGTCATCCCAGCCGAGCTCATCCTAGACCGGCCAGCCTCCACCAGCTGACTGCAGATGGATGAGTGATCCCAGCCAAGATCAGTTGACCCGTAGACTCACAAGTCAGTGAATGCTTATTGTTTTAAACCACTAAGTCTCCAGGTAGCTTGTTATACTTGTCCTGAAGGGTCAGTCACAATCAAGGTCAACTATTGACCCAGCTGATAAACATAATTGGATAAGAGAAAACGGATGTCTAGGCAAGATTGTGCAGGTGAAGGATGGTATACCCCATCCCTCATTTAGTTATATCCACCCCCCACTGTAATTTCTTCCTTTCTGACCCATCCCCATGCAGAGGAATGCCCACAGAGGACTTTCTGGTCTCTCTCTACCCTGTTACTTATTTCACCCACAGAAGGAGAAGTTGCTAATCAGATTGGTCATAGTATGAAACATTTATTGGATCAAGTTTTGTAGGCTTGAGAATCTATAAAAGGCAGGGTATAAGATATCACCCATTCTCTTTTACTTCTGAGCCTCGCCAGGAAGCTCATTCTACTTTCTGTCACCATGCTGTGAGCATACCTGGAAGGGCCCTAGGTCTGCTTTCCAGAGGTAAACACCATCCTTACCCCTGTGACCAACTAGAAACATCACTGCAGATATAACTCAAAATGTCCAATGACATTATTTAGGTTCTGAGTAAGAGATGGGTGACAACATACTTTGGCCCCAGAACTAAAAGCTGAACTGTTATTTGAATATGGGATTAAATTGTCTGACACTTGAGTGCCATAAATTAACAATATTGTTCTCTGTTTCTCTTTTGGCTACAGATCCTTGCGTGCATTTTTTGCATGATCAGATTCTACAGGGAAAGCAGGAATAAGAGGACATCAACCCCTCACATCTTGTTAAAAAATAATCTGATTAAGTTAATTTGAACTCAATTGTGGCTAATTTTCCTTATTATATATACTCCACTCCCTAAATAAGGTCCAACAGGTAAAACTTCAGACATTATGATTAAAATCTGTTTAGGGAATCATTATAAAGAGAGGTGTTTGGGAAAAAAGATATTAATAAATTGCCATATCTGTTCTTGGAGAGCACAAACTTAGATCTGTAGTTCAAGTTGAGAAAGTGATTAAAACGAACAAAATCACTTTAAAATATTGGTGTTATGACAAAGAGATGAACAAAGGCACAGAGGTGGAGCAAATTTCTTAAATGAAAAGCTTGAGATAGGGTTTGTACCTCTAAATAAATTCAGCCTGCCTAAAATCAAAAGAAAAGGTAAGAAGACATCAATAGAAATCCCATGTAAAATGTTGGCACTCCAAAGGGTGCAGTATATCAGACACTAGTGGAGTAAATGAAAGAGTTTGGGCTTTGTTATTTTCTACTCAAATGTGAGTATGAAAATTTGGAACAAAGATATTGAAAGATAATATATTGATTGAGTTCTGCCTTAGAACTCAAAAGTTATTAGAATATGGTCTTCCCTTTGGCAAATCAGACCCAAGGCCCATGGGCATGGGGAGTTTAAGTGAAAGCTTGTATCAGCAGAGATATCAACACTGCAAAACAATTGTCTCCTCACGTTTTCTTCAAATAAATGACAAATAGGGCTGGTCTAAGCAAAATTGTGAGTCAAAGCCCATCTCTATTCTTGCCCCAATTTCTCAAAACTTGCTTTGTAGTCATCTTCATGCTATCTGAATTCACTTCTACCATCACTCCAGTTTACCCTGAAGAGTCTGTGTTTTGAAGACTTACTACTCAGTATAAATTTAAAGTAAAGCAATTGCATTTCCTCGCAGAGTATATTAGCATAACCCCCACCTTGAGTGTTTCTGATGTGCAGCTCCCAAGACCTAACTCAGTGGAATCAACAGCTCTCCACACAGTACTTCAACTGTGTACCTGCAACAATACAACAGGTATTAGTCACCTATAGCTCTGTAGCAAATCATCTCAAAAGTCAGTGGCTTAAAACTACAATAATTGCTCCTTTAGCTCTCATGGTTCCTGTGGGTCAGGAGTTTGGCATTGATTCAGCAAGGGGGGTATGGCTCAAGATCTCTCATGAAGTTGCAGTCAGGTGATGGCCAAGATTAGAGTCGTCTTTAAGCCTTCTTCACCCACATCTCTGATGCTGGGACTGCAGAAATGTAAACAGCTGGGGGCTTGAACATCTGGGGCTCCTCAGCCTTTAATATCTAGCTCTATGTGGTCTCTCCATGTGATTTCTCTAGCATGGTGGCCTTAGTGTAGCTGAACTTCTTACATATCAGCTGAGGATCCCAAGGCACATGTCCAAAGAAAGGAAGAACCAGGCAGAAGCAGTGTCACCACTGACTTAGCTTTTAGAAGTCACATAGAGTTACTTCTATTATTGATTGAGGCAGTTATAAAGGTCTGTCCAGGTTCAAGGGAAGGGAATTTAGACCCAATATCTCAACGGAGGGATGTCAGCCTCACAGTATAAAAGAGCATGTATTGATGCAGCTATTTTTGGTAAATGCAATATGTCCCAACTTCTCTTTTGATAATCCACAGGGCTTTGTAATTTGTCCTATCTGATTAAACATTATAAGAAACTTAAATGACATCAATAAAACAGTTTACCAAAGCTAGAAGACAATGTTAATGTAAGATATATCAAAACCAAGATCCATAATTATCTCTTGGCAGACTTAAACTGTTGAGTTTAAAATAAGAAGATGAAGTTTATAAAGGGCCATGTGTGGGAATGTAAAAATAATTCTATGAATATATAATAGGGAACTCCTGGCTTGGCAAGAATTCACATGGAAAAAGCTGGGAATTGTAGTTGATCACAGGCATGGTATGTATCAAGAGTGGGATGTGATTGCTTAAACAGAAGAGAAGCTGATCCACATTTAGTTTGTATTTATGGCATATAGTATTCATATTATGAGAAGTAAAAGCTCAACATATCCTGCATTCATTTAACCATTCATTCACCTGGTAAATGCTTATTGAGCTCCCACTATGTGCTAGGCACTGTTCCAGGTACAGGAAATATAGTAGTGAAAAAAACACACACATAAAACCTTTACTCTAGTAGAAAGGACAAATAATGAACCAGAAAAACATTCTAGAGAAAAAAAATGATAAGCAGAAAAAGAAATCAAGAAAGGGAAATAAATGTTGAGAATGGGAAGGTTGCAATTTAAGATATGGTGGGTATGGAAGCTCTCACGGAAAGAGGCTATTTGAGAGGCAAAGGCTTTGGGGCAGTGATGCTTGGCAGTGAGGAGCCCAGTGTGGCTGGAGCAGAGAAAAGACTGAGAGTAGAAAGTGCAGTCAGAGAGGTCGTTAAAGGCAGATTGTCTAGGGCCTGGTGGGTCACTCTTGGAGTATTGGATCTCACTCTAAGAGGGAAGCCATCAGAAAGCTTGAGCAGAGAACTGACATGATCTGAGTGGGAATTTAACCAGATCAGCAAGAGCAGGTACTGTATTGAAGGAATACAGGGAGACTAGTTAGGAGATATTTTCAATCATGCAGGTAAGAGATAATGGTGACTTCATAAATTCTTTGCCTAAGCCGATATCTAGAAGAGTTTTTCCTACATTTTCCTCTAGAATTCTTATGGTTTCATGTCTTAGATTTAAGTCTGTTACCCATCATGAATTAACTTTTGTGAGTGGTGAGAGCTATGGATCCTATTTCAATCTTCTACATGTAGCTATCCAGTTTTCCCAGCACCATTTGTTGAAAAGGTATTCTTTTCCCCAGTGTATATTGTCTGCTTTGTCAGAGATCAGATGGCAGAATGAGGATGGTTTTATGTCTGGTTCTCTGTTCTGATCCATTGGTCTATGTCTTTGTTCTTTTGCCAGTACCATGCTGCTTTGGTTACCATAGCCATATAGTATAGCTTAAATTCTGGTAATGTGATGCCTCCAGATTTGTTCCTTTTGCTTAAGGTTGCTTTGGCTATTCGGGCTCTTTTCTGGTTTGAAACAAAGTGTAGAATTATTTTTTCTAGATCTGTGAAAAATGTTTTGGTATTTTGATAGGGATTGCATTGAATCTGTAAATCACTTTGGGTAGTATGGACATTATAACAATGTTGATTTTGCTGATCCATGAGCATGGTATGTTTTTCCATTTGTTTACATCATCTGCAATTTCCTTCCTCAGTGATTCACAGTTCTCTTTTTAGAGATATTTCATCTCCTTGGTTAAATATATTTCTAGGTATTTTATTTTCTTTGTAGCTATTATGAAAGATACTGAGTCTTTGATTTGATTCTCAGCTTGACCATTGTTGGTGTATAGGAGAATGTTACTGATTTGTATATATTGATTTTGTAGCCTGAGACCTTGCTAAATTTATTTATCATTCCTGGGAGTCTCTTGGCAGGTTCTTTTGGATTTTCTAGATATAAGATCATATCATCAGCAAAGAGTGATAGTTTGACCTCTTCTTTCCCCATTTGGATACCCTTAATTTCCTTCTTTTGACTGATTGCTCTGGTAAGGACTTCCAGCATTATGGTGAATAGAAATGGTGACAGGGGGCCCAAGGGCAATTACAGCAACAACAAAAATAATTAAATGGGGCTTGATTAAATTAAAAAGCTTCTGCACAGCCAAGGAAACAATCCCCAACAGAACAAATACACAACCTACAGAATGGCAGAAAATATTTGCATGCTGTATATCCGATAAAGGGATAATAACCAGAATCTACAAAGAACTCAAGTAAATCAGCAAGAAAAAAATCAAACAACCCCATTAAAAAGTGAGCAAAAGACATGAACAGAAGCTTTTCAAAAGGAGATAGACTAATGGCCAAGAGACATATGAAAAAATGCTCAACGTCACTAATCATCAGACAAATGCAAATCAAAACCACAATGAGATATCACCTAACCCCAGTGAGAATGGCTTCTACCAAAAAGTCCCAAAACAATAGATGCTGGTGTGGATGCAGAGAGAAAGGAACACTTATACACTATTGGTGTGACTGCAAACTAGTGCAACCTCTATGGAAAATAGTATGGAGATTCCTCAAAGAACTAAAAGTAGACCTATCATTTGATCCAGAAATACCACTACTGGGTATTTACCCAAAGGAAAAACAATCATTTTCTCAAAAAGACACTTGCACCAGAATGTTTATTGCAGCACAATTCACAACTGCAAAGAAGTGGAATCAACCCAAGTGCCCACCAATTCATGAGTGGATTAATAAAATGTGGCATATGTATACTATGGAGTACTACTCAGTCATAAAAAATGAATTAATACCATTTGCAACAATCTGAATGGAACTGGAGACCATCCTCCTAAGTGAAGTATTGTAAGAATGGGGGAAAAAAAAACCCACATGTACTCACTATTAAATTGGAACTAACTGATCAGCACTCATGTGCACAGATAGAAGTAAAACTCAATGGAAATCATGCAGGTGGTTGGGGAGGAGAGGATGGGTGAAATCATATCATACCTAACAGATATAATGTACACTATCTGGGTGATGGGCACACTTATAACTTTGAATCAAGCAGTACAAAAGCAATCCATATAACCAAAACATAATATTCTGAAATTAAAAACAAAAGAAAAAAAGAAGGTAATCAGAAAATTTAAAAAAGAGAGAGAGAGATAATAGTGCCTTGAACCAAGATGGTAACAGTGAAAGGGAAGAGATGTGCTCAAATTCTGGATATACTTTGAATGGAGAGCAACAGAATTCCCTTATTTATCAGATATGGTATATGAAACAGAGGAGTCAAGGGTAATACCAAGATTTTTGTCTGGGGCACTTGCTGAGATGAAGAAGATTGCAAATGATCAAGTTTTGGGTCAAACAATGGGGGCTCAGTTTTCAATATATTTATTTTTAAATACCTATTAGACAACCCATATGGTACTCAGAAAGCCAAGTTGAGAAGACATTTCAGGTAAGGGAGAAGGGGATCATCTACTGCTGAAAGCTTAAGTAAAATAAGGAAGTAGAATAAATTTACAATGAGATCTGTAAATGTGGAGATCATTTGTGACCTTGATTGAAGCAGTTTTAATGGGGTGAGGAGGGCAAAGTTGATTAGGGTGGGTTCAAGAGAGAATGAAAGAGGCAAATAGAAGACTGTAGAGTTAACAACCCTCTCAAGGAGATTTGCTATAAAGGGAAGGAAACAAATGAGGTAATGGCTGGATAGAGAGAGCCAGGGTTCGGAATGGAAAAGTAGCAACACGCTTGCATGTTGTTGGGGAAATTCCAGTAAAGAAATAAAGACTATGACAAGTAGAGAACAATTACTGGATTAATGATCTTTAGAAAGTGAGGAAGTGGAAGAGGAGAAAAAATGGCGGTCTGAAAGAGCCCTCCCACCTTACCACTCCCAGGGAAGGAGGTGAAAAACGCCATTGGCTGCCCTTGTGCGGATCGCTCACTCCAAAAGCGGCATTGTGAATTCAAAAAGAAACACCATGGGACACTCAGCCCAAGAAAACAGGTGACTGGGATATTCATTCACAAAGATCAGAGACAGCAGGGAGTACAATAGAGCCCAGAGTGTGGGAAGGATGTGCTGGCCAGGTCAGCACAGTGAGACCTGACCTACAAGTGTTTATGCACTTTCCCTACAGACTTCCCACCCACTCAGTCAAGGACAAGCCCAGAGTTGGGGCAAAGCTGTAGCTCGAGACAGCAGGCTTTGTGGAGAGGAAGCAATTGTGAGAGCCATATGGAACTCTCAGCCACACTATACAGGGACTGCTCAGGGCCAGGTAGGGACTGGGCTGAGATATAGCTTCCTGGGACAGTGCGCGGGAATTCACAGACTGGCATGTCACCACTGGAAGTCAGTGGGATCTGGGCACAGGAGGTGAACAGAAAGCGGGACACGCCCTGAGGGGCTGCTGGCAATTGCCTTAGTGGGACCCAGGCTCGTTGAGAAAAGCTGCGTTCATGGGCGCGATCGGAGCCCTGCTATATGCCAGGCTGGTGGCCGGCAGCCATTGTTAAAGTCTCCTGCTTGGAGCTGTGAGCCAGGTCTCTAGCTTCACCCCACCCTGGCCCAGGGGCTCTTTGGCCTCATGTGACAGGCTTCACCCTTGGTGGCCAGGGACAGCTGCATATGTGGGTTCCAGGTGGGACGAGATCCCAGAACTGAAGTGGCAGAACCTTTGTGTATTGGGAACAGTTTACAGCTGGTCCATCTGGTCCTGTTACCCCAGCTCTGGCCTCCTACAAGTCCACTACGTGCTGGTCTTAGTGCCTGCTCTTCAGGTCCCAGCCCTCCTGAACCCCAGAGATCAGTCATATTGAAGGTTGCTGGTTATAGTGACTCATTTTGTGTAAGTACTGGTTTGCATGACAACTGAATGCCTCAAGAGCCACAGGCTGAACCAGAGCAGCTCCCCCTAATGCTGCCCACTTCATTAAGGAATTTTGCTTGATCCAAGAGTGTCTCCAGTGGCCACTATCCCCCCCCACCATGGGAACATCCCCCTGGTGGAGATTTCTGGAGATAGAGACGCCCACCCAACTTGCCTTGGGGTCTAGTGGTGGAAAAGGGGTGCACAATTGGGGAGCCCCCTATCAGCCAGTGTCACATGGAGCCTTACATCAGAGGTCCAGACACATGCAGCTGGATAAGCAACCACTGAGCTGTGTAGAACTTTCCCAATTCAGCTCTCACACTGCAGCCAAAATCAATTGTGTTTCTACCAGCACCTCAGGAGGAGTAGGGTCAAAGTAACCCCTAGGAGCTCCAAGGCCCCTCCCAAAGCTTGGGGCTTTTGCATACGCCAACTAGGGGATCAGAGTCTGCCACAGACATAACAGAATACCTAGCTATTAAGGAGCTGTGGATTCATACACTCAAGTACAATCCATGAGCTTGGAGCTCAAGCTGGGAGGACAATCTCACTACACTCCACTGGGAAGAGGAGAAGACAACAGGTCAGAAGCAACCCAATAGATCCACTAAACTTGCTAAAATACACCTAATGCAATACAGACCACTACTCCTCTCCCTGGCTCTGCCAAGGGAACAAACCTCGAGGGCTCGGACACAGGGCCATAAACTAGCCCTAACACCCCCAGCTCTTGACCAACAGGCCAGATGAGAAAATATCAGCAAAAGAACTCAGGAAACATGAAAAATCAGAGTAAAAAGTCACCCCCAAAAGAAATCATTAGTTCCTCAGCAATGGATACCAACTCAAATGAAATGGGTAGAATGACAGAAGAGGAATTTTGTTTATGGATTATAAGAAAACTCAGTGAAATTCAAGAGAAAATTGAATCCCAGCACAAAGAAACCACAAGAAAAAAGCAAGAAATGGATGAAAATTTTCCTAAAGAAATAGAAGTATTACAGAAAAATCTAATAGAAATTCTAGAAATGAAAGAGGCATTCAAGGATCTACAAAACACAGTGGAAAGCCTTAAGAATAGGCTGGATCATGCAGAGGAAAGAATCTCAGAGCTGGAAGATAACTCCTATGTGCTAAATAAATCAGTCAAAGAGAAAGAACACAAAAACAAGAGGTATGAACAAAGCATACAAGAAATGTGGCATTATATAAAGAGGCCATACATAAGGATCATAGGCATCCCTGAGGGAGAGGAAGAAAATTCGCATGGGCTGGAAAATCTATTTGAAGGAATAACAGAGGAAAATTTCCATGGCTTAGCCAGAAATCTCAATATCCAAGTACAAGAAGCACACAGGACTCCTGGGAGATTCAACGTGAAAAGGCATTCACCACGACACATAATTATTAGACTGACCAAAGTGAACACAAAAAAGACACTCCTCAGAGCTGTGAGGCAAAAAGAGCAGGTAACCTACAAAGGAAAACCTATCAGATTAACTGCAAATTTCTCAGCTGAAACCTTACAAGCCAGAAGGGAATGGGGACCCATCCTCAGTCTTCTAAAACAAAATAAAGGCCAACCCAGAATTCCTTATCCTGCCAAACTAAGCTTCTTAAATGAGGGAGAAATAAAGACTTTTCCAGACAAGCAATCACTGATAGAATTTGCGAAGCCCAGACTGGCCATGCAAGAAGTGCTTAGACCTGCATTGTACACTAACCAGCACAACAGACGCCCACCAGTGTAAAACTCCCCAAAAGCTAAAACTCCAGAACCCAGATTTCACAGTGACTCAAGAGGTAAAACAGAACAAAAGATTACCCCACAGGATAAACAGAAATCTACCCCAAATATCAATTCTCTCAATAAGTGTGAATGGCTAGAATTGCCCATTGAAGAGACATAGGCTGGCTGAATGGACTAAAATATACAAGCCAAGTGTCTGCTATCTCCAGGATATACATAATACACAAAAGGACTCATTCAGACTCAAGATGAAATGATGCAATACAATTTTCCAGGCTAATGGAAACCAAAAGAAATCTGGAGTAGCCATCCTTATTTCAGATGATATAAACTTTAAAGCAACAAAAGTAAAGAAGCACAAAGATGGACACTATATAGTGGTGAAGGGAAAAATCTTACAAGAAGATTTAACAATCTTAAACATTTATGCACCCAACACAGGAGTACCCAGATACGTAAAGCAAATACTGCTTGATCTAGACAACATAATAAATAGCAATGCCATAATAGTAGAGGACTTCAACACCCCACTGACAGAACTGGACAGATCCTCCAAACAGAAAAGAAGCAAAGAAACAATGGACCTAAACAGGACACTAGAACATTTGGGCCTAACAGACATCTATAGGACACTCCACCCAAATAATGCTGAATATACGTTCTTCTCATCAGCTCATGGAACTTTCTCTAAAATTGATCACATCCTAAACAGATCTCAACAAATTTTAAAAAATAGAAATCATGCCATATGTCTTTTCAGACCACAGCGGAATAAAATTAGAAATCAATTCCAACAGAAACTCACATCTTCATCCAAAAACATGGAAATTAAACAATCTGTTGCTGAATGACTATTGGGTCAAGGAGGAGATTCAGATGGAAATCAAAAGATTCTTTGAACTAAACGATAATGGGGACACAAGTTATCAAAATCTGTGGGATACAGCAAAAGCTGTCCTGAGAGGAAAACTTATCGCCTTAAATGCTCACATCCAAAAGACAGAATGGTCACAAATCAGTAAACTAATGAATCATCTTAAGGAAATGGAAAAGGAAGAGCAAAGCAATCCTAAAGCCAGCAGAAGAAAAGAAATAACCAAGATCAGAGCAGAATTAAATGAAATTGAGAACAAAAGAACAATACAGAAGATTATTAAAATGAAAAGTTGGTTCTTTGAAAAGATCAACAAAATAGATAGGCCACTTGCCAGGTTGACCAGAAGCAGAAAGGAAAGGACTCTAATAAGCTCAATTAGAGATGAAAAAGGAGAGATCACAAATGATATCATGGAAATACAAAACATCATCTTCGAATACTACAAAAATATTTATGCCCAAAAACGTGAAAATGGGGAGGAAATGGACAAATTCTTAGAAACACACTACCTCCCTAGGCTCTACCAGGAAGAAATAGAATGCCTAAACAGACCAATATCAAGCACTGAAATTGAAGTAGTAATAAAAAATTTTCCAATAAAAAAAAAGTCCTAGACAAGATGGGTTCACAACTGAATTCTACCAAACCTACAAAGAAGAACTGGTGCCTAGACTGCAGAAATTATTAGAAAACATCAGGGGGTTGGAATCCTCCCAAACTCATTCTACAAAGCCAATATCATCTTGATACCAAAGTCAGTATAGGACACAACAAGAAAAGAAAACTACAGACCAATATCTCTTATGAATATAGATGCAAAAATCCTAGCAAAGCAAATTCAAATGTACATCAAAAAAATAATCCATCACGATCAGGTGAGATTCATCCCCGAGATGTAGGGATGGTTCAACATACACAAATCTATAAATGTAATTCACTATATAAATAAAAGCAAGAACAAAGATTATATGATCCTTTCAATAGATGCAGAAAAAGCTTTTGACAAAATCCAGCATCCTTTTATGATAAGAACTCTTAACAATATAGGCATAGATGGCTCATACCTCAAAACTATTAAAGCCATATACGATAAACCCACAGCCAATATCATACTGAATGGGGAAAAATTGATTTTTCAGTTTTAAGGGGGATCTTAAAACTGGAACTAGACAAGGTTGCCCACTATCTCCACTTCTATTCAACATAGTGCTGGCAGTCCTGGCCAGAGCAATCAGAAAAGAGAGAGGAATCAGGGGTGTCCAAATGGGGGCAGAAGAGGTCAAACTTTCACTCTTTACGGATGATAGGATATTATATCTACAAAACCCCAAAGATTCAAAGATTATTGGAATTGATAAATGAATTCAGCAAAGTCTCAGGATACAAAATCAATGCACACAAATCCATAGCCTTCATATATGCCAGTAACAATTGAGCCAAGAAACAAATTAAAGATGCAATACCTTCCACAATAGCACCAAAGAAAATTAAATATTTAGGAACATATCTAACTAAGGAGGTCAAAGACCTACATAGAGAGAATTATGAAACACTAAGAAAGAAATTGCAGAGGATGTAAACAGATGGGAAACCCTACCATACTCTTGGATAGGTAGAATCAACATTGTAAAAATGTCTTTGCTACCTAAAGTGATTTACAGAATTAATGCAGTCCCTATCAAAATGCCAACATCATTTTTTACTGATCTAGAAAAAATAATTCTATGCTTCATGTGGAACCAGAGAAGGCCCCATCTAGCTAAAGCAATCTTAAGCAAAAAGAACAAATTGGGAGGCATCAATCTATCAGACTTCAAACTATAGTACAAGGCTATACTAACCAAAACAGCATGGTACTGGCATAAGAACAGAGACATAGACCAATGGAACAGGACTGAGAATCCAAATATAAAACCAACCTCATTCTGTCATCTGATCTTTGACAAATTCCAGAAAAACATACACTGGGGAAAAGATTTCCTATTCAATAAATGGTGCTGGGAAAACTGGATGGCCATATGTAGAAGACTGAAACTAGACCCACACCTCTCACCTCTCACAAAAATCAACTCACAATGGATAACAGATTTAAATATAACATGTGAAACCGTAAGAGTTCTAGAAGAAAATGTCGGAAAAACTCTTATGGACATTAGCCTAGGCAAAGAATTTATGAAGAAGACCCCCAAAGCAATCACAGCAGCAACAAAAATAAATACATGGGACCTGATCAAATTAAAAGCTTCTGCACAGCCAAGGAAACTATCACTAGAGTGAACAGACAGCCTACAAAATGGGACAAAATATTTGCATACTACACATCTGATAAAGGGCTGATAACAACAATCTATACAGAACTTAGGAAAATTAACAAGAAAAAATCAAACAACTCCATAAAAAAATGGGCAAAGGACATGAACAGAAACTTTTCAAAAGAAGACAGAGTAATGACCAGCAAACATATAAAAAATTGCCCAGCTTCTCTAATCATTAGGGAAATGCAAATCAAAACCACAATGAGATATCACTTAACTTCAATGAGATTGGCTCATATCAAAAAGTCCCAAAACAACAAATGTTGTCGGGGATGCAGACAGGTAGGAACACTCATACACTGCTGGTGGGACTGCAAATTAGTACAACCTCTATGGAAAGTAACATGGAGATATCTCAAAGAATTAAAAGTAGAACTACCATTTGATCCAGCAATCCCACTACTGGGTATTTACCCAAAGGAAAAAAAGACATTCTATAATAAAGACATGTGCACTCAAATGTTTATAGCAGCACAATTCACAATTGCCAAGGTGTGGAAACAACCCAGGTGCCCATCAATACATGACTGGATTAATAAATGTGGTATATGTATGCCATGGAGTATCACTCAGCAATGAAAACAATGGTGAATTAACACACCTGGTATTATCCTGGATGGAGCTACAGCCCATTCTTCAAAGCGAAGTATCACAGGAATGGAAAAACAAGCACCACTGGTACTCACCATCAAATTGGTACTAACTGATCAACACTTACGTCACACAGGACAATAATATTCATCAGGGGGTGGGCAGGCGGGAGGGGGGTGGAGGGGATGGGAAAACTCTCACTGAATGGGTGCGGGGCACACTGTTTGGGGGATGTCCATGATTGTAGCTCTGACATGGGCCGTGCATAGGCAATATATATAACCAAAGTGTTGTATCCCCATAATATTCTGAAATAAAAGGGGGAAAAAAAAGAAAGTGAGGCAGGGATTAGATCTAGTGGACAGATGGAGGGATTGCCCTTAGCTGGGAGCAGGGATGCTAATGGGAGAGAAGCCATATATATGAGCACAGATGCAGAAAAGTGGGGGCAAGAGGCAGTGGGAGGTTGTGGGAGAATGTTTCTATTTTCTTTATGAAATGAAAAGCAAGGCAGTCACCTGACACTGAGGACAAGGAGGGAGGTGTGGAAAGTTACAGCAGAGATGAAAGGGCATGAAATAGTTTTCTAGGAGATTGGAGAATGAATAGATGGGGAAACATATAAGTACCATGGAGTGGTATGACCCGCCTGAGGTTGATGATTATAAATGACTGTGAGGCAAATGAGCATGGCCGTGTGTTTTCCTCCAGCCGCTGTCAGCTACAGATGAGCAAGTATTGGGCAGACCTGAAGTTGGAGTTAGCAAAGGCTGAGGCTTAGCTGAGCAAGTCTTGGAAAAAAAGGTTGAGTTTGTTGGCAAGAATCTGATCGTAATAGTTGGCTGTGGAATTTACCTGGATAAGGTTGTTTTAAGGGACTGAGGAAAGGAGAAGAGGTGGTAGCATCAGCTGTTTGCAGTTGTCAGTGGGATTTGAGATCTATGCAGGTGGTGTATGCGAGGGAGTGAAAAGGAAGGTTAGGAGGCGGTAGTTGTGTGAGATGTTTGAAAGTGAGATAATGGAGGGGGTGCACTTACTGGCAACGACAATGTCTAGGGTGTGAAGACTCAAAGTGGGAGAGGTAGGGTGCAGGACCAGAGTACAGCCAGAGAAATCAAGGAACTGAGCTGCCAAGGAACTGAAACTGAAGAGTCTTGACTGTTATCCAGCAGTTAAAATGTCCAAAGAGTGTAGGTTGTGAGTTGAGCTGTCAACAGATATTGCAACCCTTTTTGGGTAGCAGGTAGAATAAGGCAATGGCATGAGAGTCCAAGTTGAGAGGTGGTGTTTAGAGAACACTAGGGAGATGACTTAGAGATGGCCATGAGAAGCAAACAGGACATCGCCCCATCTTCAGATGAGGTGGTACAATCTGTGAGAAAGAAAACAACCACCAGTTGATTTGCAAAGGAAGCAAGGTGCTAAGGTTTCCATGAGAACAAGAAGGTGAAGGGAATGTTCCCAAAAGAGGGTGAGGTTATAGGGGATTTTACTTATGACTGGGGGGCCTGGGAGGATAGTGGAGTGTTTGGGGAGATGAAGATAGGAAAGGTGAGCTTGAGGTCAGAAAAGGTGATGTACAGAGTCACGAGAGAAACAAAGCAATACTTGGGAGACCTTGGCTTCCTGAGGTGACTGATATATACAAGGCACAATGGACCCAAGGCCAAGGATGGCCTCCTAACTGTGAAGGTTAGAGGAAGAGGGAATGAGGGCCCCTGCAAGGAATATCCAGACTTTCATATCTGGAGTTCTGTGTTCAACTCCTGATGCTGTTTTAAGAGAACATAGATGAATTGAAGTATGTCCAGATGAAAAGACCCAAGATAAGGGGAGTAGGAGGGAATTCCATTTTAGAAAAATCAATAGAAGGAACTGGGAAGGTTTTGTTGGATCTTTGGGAGACACAACAACTATCAGGAGTGTTTTAATATGAAAAAGAGTCTGCCTTATGCCTCATTGTTCCAGAAAATAGAACTTGAACCCATTGGCTGGGAGTCATGGGGAAAGATGTTCTTGAAAAAAGGTCGAGATCTCCAAAAATGAACCAAAGGACAGCTACCCAAAGTGCTGTTCAAAGACCAGTGCTGAGGATGCAGTGGCGCATGCCTGTAGTCCCAGCTACTGGACAGGCTGAGGTTGGAGGATTGCTTGAACCCAGGAGTTGGAGCTTGTAGAGTATTAACGATTGCACCTGTGAATAGCCACTGCACTCCAGTGTGGGCTCTTGAAGAAAAGACCAGTGCTAAGCAGCAAACTGTTACCAGTTTGAGAAGAGAGAAATACAAAACTTGAGTGCAGGCATTTAGAAACTTTTATTAGCAATTGTTCTATGGTATGTTTACTCATTTTTTGAAATGCAATTTTAAGTCTATTTACTCAAATAAAAAAAAGTGAGCTTATGTTTTATATGTCTTTTTATTTCATCTTTCTAGGGTTTTTTATTTGTATTTTGTCAAAACATTGGTCCTCAAAGAATAGATTTTTTTTTTAATAAAAGCATATTTGTCACCATAGATAGAGAGTTTGAACTAACCTAGGGCATCACAGGATGCACTTAGCGGTCCATTCAAGAAAGTCTTCAAGGAAAGGTGGAAATTGCCACTCACAATGGGGGAGTAAAATGAGATCTGAACTAGAGGACCTGGCTCTGCCCTTACTCAAATAAGGGTAGGTCTCTTAATTTCACTGAACTTCAACTCCACATCTGTAAAAGAGGAACAATACCACTTTTACCCGTTCCATAGAGTTAAGACTCAATAGACATTATCAATGAGAAGGATCTCTAGAAACATCACAATCTGTATTTGGACTAATTCTGATTCCCAAATGCCACATGTAGACCAGCTCCAGAGTGATCATGTCATAAGCACCTTAGAAAGAATATTAAAAAAAATTTGAAAAAATACTGATCCCTGGGCCCTACTGTCAGAGGTTCCAACTCAGTAGATATAACCTAAAAACCTTTATTATTAACAAGCTCCCCAGGTGATTCTGATACACAGTTAGGTTTAAGAACCACTGAACTAGGTTATTTCTAAAATCCCTTCCTCTTACTTTGTGCTGAAAGGCTAATGACAAATGATTTTTTCCAGATGTGTGGCACCCTTTGAGAAAGACTTAAACTTTAAAATGAGAATACAATTTTCAGTATCAACCAGCCTGTGAGTGATGTGGGTGAATAAAAGGTATTAATCAGTATCTGCTCTTCCTACATGTAAATTCAACTCAGCAGAGAAGGACTTCAAAGAGGCATGAAAAGGTCATGGACTGTTTATTCTTTACCTATGTAGGGTCCCTTAGCGTGTGTTTGTGTGCAACTGTGTGTGTGTGTATAATTAAATTAGAATAAGCCATACATACAATAAAGTGTACAAGGTGGAAATCTTAAGTGTACAGTTCCATACAGTTTTATGTATAAAGCCCACATAATTATCATCCAATCAGGATATAGATCATTTCTAACATATCATAAGGCTCCCTAAGCTTCAACCCAGTATGTCCTAACCCAGAGCTAAACACTCTTCTGCCTTCTATCACCATTGATTAGTTTTACCTGTTCTTGAACTTCATATAAGTGAAGTCAAGCAGCATGAGCTGTTCTGTGTCTCGCTTCTTTCACTCAATAAAATACGTGTGAGATTCATCCATGTTGGTGAATGTACCAGTAGTGTGTTCTTTTCCATTGCTGGTATTTCAGTTCTTGGCAAGAGCTCTAGATGGTCAAATTCAAGCTGTCTATTTGTAGATTAAATGATTATACCAATAAAGGGACAGAATGAAAAGCCAAAAATGGGAAATTCCAAAGATGTTGATATTCAACTAGGGTTAAAACCATGCCATGAGAAAAGAAGGAAACTTTCAAGGTCAATCTCCAGCAGAATCTTTAGGGGTGCAGCACAATTCACAATTGTGACATATAATATCACAGATATATAATCAACATAAGTGCCCACCAGCTGATGAGTGGATAAAGAACATGTGGTGTATGTGTATACCATGGAATAATACTCAGCCATAAAAAAGAATAAAATATCTTTCACAGCAACTTGGATGGAACTGGAAGCCATTATCCTAAGTGAAGTATCTCAGGAACAAAATGCCAAATACCACATGTTCTCACTTACAAGTGGGAGCTAAGCGATGGATATACATGGTCATATATAGTGGCATAATGGACTTTGGAGACTCAGAAGTGGGGAGAATGGGAGAGGGGTTAGGCATCAAAAATTACCTCTCAGGTACAATGTACACTATTTAGGTGACAGGACACTAAAAGCCTTGACTTCACCAGTATACAATTCATCCATGTAACAAAAAAAAAAACTTCGTACCCCCTAAATCTACTGAAATAAAACAAATTTTTTTTAAAAAGGAGCAAATCAGAATGCACGCTCCACACCATCACGACCTCCCAAAAAATATGCATTTTTGTCAAACTGTGTTCATGAATTGTGTATACGCTAATGTTGTAGAAACATTGCCACAAACTATATTTATAGGGAATAGAGATAAGGGGCTTTTATTTAGTAGAGTGCTCACAGGCTGCTTAACAAAAGCTAAAGATTTTGAAATTTGACTTCAGGCATTATCACCTAAAAGGTCTTGAGTTTGTTATAACAGTGAGTTTAACTCAGCTCTTTTTTAACCCCCTTCATTGAAATCTGTCTGCCCTGGGGTAAAGCCTTTTTTTAATATATGACTCAATACAGCATTTTTAAACCAGAGAATAAAGAAAAAAGATGGGCCAAACAACAGCGCTCATTTCATTTCAAGCATATGTGACAGGAGATCATCAAAGCCACTCCCAGGGTTTTCAGGGAAGTCACCCTTCAACAAACCCACAAGAGTTCTTCTCTATTCTCTGTGGTCTGCTGTGTAGTCAACACAAACGTATACAAATGTACCCACAGCAAAACTCACTGGGCTCTCTTGAGCACTCTAAACAAAAGCATGGACAGTCACTTAAAATACTCTTTGTTTCATCCTTTTTGTGACAAACCATTGTTGTCCTTCCCTGTGTTAGTTTGCATTCATTTGCAAACATGATTTCCATTTGCTAAATTTCAGTCAATAAATGAAACAATCAATATATTTTTATATTGGCAGTCAATTTTTGTGGATTTCTAATCGCCGCCCCTTAGCTTTATTGCACATCTCACTATATCCACAGTGGTCCTTTGCAGTATGGAGGGGCACAGGAAAACACGTATGCAGAACGCACGAGACCGACCCTCCAAAGAAGTCACACTTGGGGAATGTTTTGTTAGTACGTTTAATGATACTGACAACATTGGTAGCTATGACTCACAATGTTTACCTAATTGATTTTATTTGATCTTCAGCAGAATACTTCAAAATGAAATGTGCTATACTCATTTCACAGATGAAACTGAGTTTAAGCACTTTTTTTGCCCGATGTTTCTCAATAAATAGGTACTATGTCCAGTATTCAAATTCATGATTTCTTTTTCTAAATAACAGGTTGCTTTATTTTTCTACAATGAAATGCTTCTTTTAAGAATAATTTTTAAAGCATGAGAGGAGAGAAATTTTGCTTTATTCTTACATCAATATCAAAATCATATTTGAAGTAGTCCCACAATCCATACTGTTTGGCTGTACTCATGCATGTGATGTGGACAGATACGCCCTGGAACAGAGGTAAGGAATTTTAGTTTCTAATCCTGCTCTACCAAGAATCCATGTGTGGTTTTAAGTCACTTCTTAACTTCTCTCAGCCTCTATCAATTATCAGTAAATAAGGCTCTTAACCCTACACCATCTTCAAAGGTTTTTGTCAGCTTATGTTAGGTTCCGTTAGGGTGACTGCATAAGGGAAATATTTACACGCAGAAATGTTAGGATGCTGCAGCAGATGCTTCTGGTGCATTGTGCCCCATTGCCTCAGCACACCTGATATCTGCACAACTGAGGTGAGGAGGGGGACAGTGAAGGACAACATCTCAGCCCTGAAACATTGCCAAAGTGCAAAATCCCAAAGAACAGAGCATTAACTCTCTTGGGGACAGCTTTCGAGCTTGGTGAGGAGCGAGCCACCGGATAAATATTCCAGCATTCCCATCCTCCTGTGAGGCAAGTCTGGAGCAATTTCTACGCAGTTCCTCAGACTCTCAGTGAGGTTGAGCCTCACTGTTTTCTGCAGCAGTAACCAGCTCATTAACACACCTTATGGGCTTTTCTCTCTTCCCCATCTCACTTCCCACACTGTCCAGCTTGCGCTTCCTGGGCTCACTTCCAAATAAACCACCTTCACTGATATTCTTGTCTGAGGCTTTGCTTCGTGGAGAACCCAAACCAAGACTTAGGCTTTAGAAAAGCAGTACTATCTGAATACAGAACTGGGTGGTAAACAACACATTAGCAACTAATGTATATTCAATTAACCCCTTTCAGCTGTTTCTCTACAGTTCTCTGTAATACCTTCCTAATGGTGTTTTATGTATATCTTCACAGTTTAGGGAGAGAGATGAGGATATGGCATAATGAATGTGTGATGTGGCATTTTTCTAAATGGGAGAATTTCCATGAAACTTTATTTTTTACTAGAGAATATTAAATATGCCATTATGCATTTTGTCAAATTATTATCCCTTACTTAGAGTTCTAACTCATATCCTTGTCTTAACTAAATTGGTTTGAGGGTGAGGTGTTAAAGCAAAAATCTCTACCGAATTTCTCATGAGGTGATTTTCACTTGAAAGCTGACCACTTTGACCACAATAGTTTTCTATTTTATAAGTCAGGAATAATTTTGATTGTGAATTACAGAAACCTTCATCTAAAGTTCTAGGGTGATCAACTGTCCCAGTTTTTCTGGGACTTTCCTGGTTTTAGCCACTGACAATCTCACTGCCTTGGAAACCTTTAGTCGTGGGCAAACCAGGACAGTCGGCCACCATACCAAGTCCTATGCATCTTTGTCTACATTATTTAAACACCACTGTCTAGCTTATCTTAGCTAGTACACCCAACCCTCCCAGGGGATTCAGGTCTTGCAATTGCCCATCCCCACTGGAACCACTCCATAGGAATCTAAATATACATAAAATAATGTCCACTATACTCTTTAAGGAATCTTTTCTTCATGCTTTAGACCTCATCATCAATATTTTTTTACCTTGTTTTTTCCTCTACCCTCTAAGTCAGTCTTTCTTCCTCATTTGATATTCCAGCCCCAACCCTCTCATTTTCTCAGCACCCCAAGGGACTCATGCTTCCCTCCACCATCTGCACCACCAGATCCAAATAAAAATATGCTCCAAGGAACATGTTATTCTGAGAAAGGAATGTATAGATGCATTACAAACTAAACATAAAAATATGTTACAGAAATTTAAAATGCCTCTTCTTTCCTTTGGCTCATTGTTTTGATTAATGCCATTGGCTCCAAAAATTTTAAATGCTCTTCTCTTGATTCATGTAAAACTTTTTGTTTAGAGTATCTATGGCTATGAAGTAGGCATTTTGAATATTCACCAGGGCCCCATTTAGTGTCTACAGCATTAACTCACTACAGGCTTAAAATCCCACCAGAAATATTGTTAAATAAAAAGTTACTGGCTGGCTAAGTACTGAATCTTGTGATTTTAATTCCTGTGTTTAAGGTGGAAGTGGTAAATCACATAGAAACTCTAAAGGATGGTCTTGACCATGGAGGCCTTAATGTTCTCCACAGCTTGACAGGCTTTCTTCTGACTCTAGACCCTAGACCTCCCTTTTCTTAGAGCATTTACTTTGTAAAACTCTTAGCTTTAAATCCCTTCACTGTCCCTTTGACATGTAATTTTTTTAAAAGCTTCTTGCCAGTTTTCCAACCCAGGAATGTTATTTCCAAGGATCAGGGAAGCATCTCTTTGAAATGCAATCATCTTAGAAGATAGACCCCATCCCTTAGTTTCTCTGGGAGAGTAGAAGCCTAACTTCCAAGTTGTAAAAATACCCTCTATCATGATGATGCAAGAGGATTGGTTGACCTTGGGAGAAGAGCTTACTTTTCCTTTGAATAAGGCCAATTAGAAAACATGGATGCCCTCTGATATCCCCTCACCCCAGCTCCTAGAAACACCTTCATCTTTTGTTTAAGTAGAATTGAGTTCAGACTTAGTTCTGGCCTCTCTCCCCTATTGCAATAGCCTTGAATAAAGTCTTCCTTGCCTGTCCAACTCTGTCCAGGGCCATTTTTGCTTTGATAGCCTACAAAGATGTCACCAGCTAATAAAGGAATTGGATTTGTAATCAGGACAGCTTAAGGCAAACTGATATACTTGGGGAAGTCTTTTTCCAGGACACTTCATCATCCTACCTCTCACTTCCTCCTCGGGTATATATACGGAATCACATACACTCACCAAATCTCTAAAATTGACCTGGTAATAACCACTCACATTTACATGGAGGGAACTTAACAGGTGTCAAGTACTACTGTGAACACTTTACATATATTAACTTGTTAAATCATCAAATAATCCTGTGATGTAAGTGATATTTTTATCTCCACTTTTCATATGAGGAAACTGAAGCACAGAAAGTTTAACTACCATGCCCAAGATCACTCAGCTAGGAAATTTCGTAGCTGGGAACTGAATCTGGAAAGTTCTAGTTTCAGAGCCATTTGTTCACACCTTGGAGTATACATACCAATGATGGTTATCACAGGCATTAGTAGTCTCAATTTTCCACACTTCCCTCTATCCATAGCCTTTGGTAGCACTCTCCCATACTGACACCAAGCTTGATCATGTGAACTGCTTTGTGCAACAGGACAGTAGCAAATTTGATGCAAGTAAAGACTGTAAAAGTGCTTGTGCATTTCAGCTTTCTCTCTTATGTCTTCTGTTGCCAATATAAAAATAGTCCCAGGTTAACATAGCATGATGGATAATTTGAGAAACAAACATCAGAGACAATTTGCCCCAGCTGAGGTCATCCAAAATCAGCCAGTCCCCAGCTGACCCTTTAGCTGAATGCAGATGCATGAGGCAGCCCAGTCAAGAACAGCCAAGCATGCACCATATCAGTCTGCACCATACTCTTGGGCAAACCATAGAACAGTAAGAAATAATAAATAGTTCTTTTAAGTCTCTAAGTTTTGGGGTTGCTTGTTACCCAGTAACAGCTAACTGATTCAACCACATAGTTTAAAATTCAATGTCCTTAAAAATTGGGTGCCATTATCTTACCATTCTCCTTGATTTTATCTCAAGAGGACTCCCATATCCTGTGTTTGTTTAAGCCATTTTTACGATATGGAGCACCCTCACTCTACTATCTTAATTTATCAAAATCCTCATCAATCCTTCAAAGTTTAGGTGAGCTGCCATCTTGTCTATGATTTCCCCGGTTCGTGCAACTAGAAGTGTTCTATTACTGCTTCTAATTCCAATATCATCTTTTGTCCCGACCTGTCCTCATTTGTTCATGTCTTCTCTCTCTTGCTTTGATGCAGAGAAGTACTTTAGAATAGGGCTGTGTTTTATCTATCTTTGGATTTCCTATAGTATCAGCCTGGTGCCTTAGAGTGGTTCAAAAAGTATTTGATAAGGTTTGAACAATCTCACGAATTTTTACGTATTTGTTAGGGCAGACTAACTGCTGTAGGAAATAACCCCCAAATTTAAGTTATTGATCAGCATAAATGTTCATTATTTTTTTTCTCATGTTATAGTCAGCGTGGGATGATTAGTTGGGCTGGGGAGGTAGGGTTGCTCTACAGTTATCCAAGGATCCAGGATCCTTCCATTCTGTTGACCTATCTTTCTATATGTCCTTTGAGTTCTCCCTATTACAGCCAGCCTATGGAACATGAGAGCACTTATGGCCACCTGGGAGCTTTTACGGGAAGGCCTGGAAGGGGTGCTTCTAGGGATGTCAGTAGGTGTGACAGCCTGGCACTGATGTGCTTGTGGGGAAAGAGTGGTCCACCCCGGCCCTTAACTTTTTTTTTTTTCCTAGGGCTGTCAACCCTACTGACATCCCAGGATTCAGCCACATGGCCACACCAAACTGCAAGGGAGGTTAGGAAATGTACTTAAGCTGATAGCAAAGGGACAAGAAGTAATGATTAATAAATGAAAATCTCAATAATTAAGAATTTTTTGTCTTTTTCCAATTTAGAGATGGACAGTGATGGGATTAAAAGAGACTCTGTTTGGAGTCAGGAGAAAAGGATTCTGGTTTGGCTCTGCTACTGCTTATATGGATGTAGGGATTTTCTTGGTTGTGGTTTCTTCATCTGCAAATAGTCATCAGGTTGTATAATTTCTAAGCTTCTTATTTCTGTCCTTATCTCCTATAATTCTACATAAGACAGAATTTCATCTGTCTGTGTTGCTATCGTTGTTTAATAGACTAATTTTTTGGAGATTTTAATGTTTCAATTCAAGAGTTTCAATGTCATTGAATGGTTCTCATAATAATTATGGTATTACCAGCTGTAGCAGACATTGATGTGCTGTACACCACCCCACAGTTTCTGATAAATGACTGGGCTTCACCCTTTTTCAGAGGTCCACCACTGGGCTACTGAAGTTACTTCACCCGTATTCACCCAGAACTGAAAGTGTCTGGGAATTTATACCTCTCTGGGACACCTCATAACCAATGACTGACTGGTGTAGGTGTAGGAATCACAGATTGTTTGCCTTTATGCAAAACTTTCTCTGAGATGTAATTTATGCTCCAGAGCTCCCACTTGGCATCAGGTTGCCTTTGAGACTTTACGTGAAAGTGCTTCCTTGTTTGGCCTCTTTCCCTTCCCTGTCCCTCTTTCCCCACCCAGTTTCTCCTGGGAGTGCCTCCTTAATAAATCATTTGTACATGAATCCTTGTCTCAGGGTCTGCTTCTGTGGAACTTGTCCAAAGATACCACCTCCCCTAATAATTTCAGTGTCTTTTCAAACACCTAATCAAGACATGCCAGGCCCACTGGAGTCTCGCTTGCTTTTCGAGATTTCTCTCTTGTCTGTCTTCCCGGGCTACTCGGTGTTCCATTCTGAGCTAACTGCTATTTGCTCCTGTTGCCATGCTTCTGCAACATAGCAAGTGACCCATCCACTTATTCTTTAAGATTCTTCTCAAATATTCCCAATGCTGGGGAGCCTTAACCAATTCTCTTCCTTCCCCCCATCCCCCAACTCTAGGCAGGTAGGGTTTCTTAGTTCTTTTGCAAAAATAATATTATAATAGACTCTAGCATAGCTCTTAAATAATACACAAATAGTATGATGGTTAGAAGCCTAACCTCCACAGAGGGGATCTTGGGAAAGCTATATAACTTCTCTGAGCTCCTATTTATTCACCTGTTAGGATAGTAGGATCCCACTGTCTTCATAAATGCAACATAAGGCGCTTAGCAGAGTGTTTGAAACATATTATGTGCTAGATATTATTAATATTGGAGAAATGTATTTGTTTCTCTGCAACCTTACCTGGAGTACAAAGTTGTGAGTACTAAATTTTATTTATCTCTGTATCCCTGATGTCTAGCACAGTGCCTGGAACATGGGAGATACCCAATAAATAGTAGATGAATAAATAAACACTATATTGGCATAGAGCACTAAAACTATTTTTTACTCCTTTTTTCTGTTTTAAAATAAGGCTCGTCTACACACATAAACAAGACACAATCTCCTGAAATCCATCACAAATCTCAAAAACAGAAAGTAAATATAAACAATCTGGTATCTGTTATATTTTTTATTCTCTTCAATACCTACCTTGCTTTCATCCTCAAGCTAGCAAAAGTTTATTTTTTTCTATCTGAAAATATGGTCAACAGTATAAGACCTTAAGGTCTTCCTCACACTTGTTGGTAAATCTGTGCTCCTTCGCTCCACCGCTTCCTTCCTTTTCTCTCTCCCTCCCTCTCATCTCTCAGTGTTTCACAGATCCAGAGATGAGATATGACCACATAATTTTTTCTTTCTCCCTTTTCGTTTTTGATGATTTTAAAAAACTTGTGACCCTGAAAACCTTGACTTTTGAAAATGAAATGCTTCACTTTGAAGGGACGCTGGAAAAACCATTCTTTTAATAAATAAATGTCATTGGAATTACTCTTCCCTGAGACTTTGTCTCCTGAGATTTCTGAAGAGATCTTTCCTTTTTGTGAGTTACTTTTTGAAATCCTCAGAAGTTTTCTGGAAAATGCCTCTTGGATTTTCAAAGACTTTGTGAAAAGTTTCCAGGGCTTAAAATAATTAGAACAGTGATTTTAGTATGTAAAGAGATTAACTCATGAAATCATAGCCTTGTTTACCTGTACTTAACATGTAGAATTACTTAATAATAGCCACCATGGTGTCCATAATAATGATTTCAGGTATCTGCTATCTTTTCCTACAGAGATCACTGTAGCTGAAGATAATCCTTTCTCTTCTTAATCCTCAAAGCATTTCATATACTTGCCTTTTTTTTTCTTCCTTTGAGACGGGGTCTTACTGTTTCTCCCAGGCTGGAGTGCAGTAGCATGATCATAGCTCACTGTAAGCTCAAATTCCTAGGCTTCAGCAATCCTCCCACCTCAGCCTCCCAAATAGATGAGACTACGGGCACATACCACCAAGCCCAGTGTTTGTCTCTTAACACATATCTCTTTCAGTCTTGATCTGGAGTTCTATTTGTACATTATGTTCCCTTGCCAAGTCATAAGATCTCACCAAAGTCTAGCACTGAGCCTTGATTATAGTAGGACCTTTAAAGTATTTGCTGAATGAATAAAAATGGCCAGGAGGTGCCTGTGTGAAAATACATTAGTGAAATACTCCAGATGATACATCCTTCATAGTTACAAGATAACATATAGATTCATCTGACCCACACAAGCATACTCATAACATTAGTGACCCAAAGAGTAGAGCTGCCCTACTCCAGTTGTACAAAGCACTTAAAACCTGTAACCAATTTTCTCAGCATATTTTAAACATCCGCATGAAATCAGACAATGTAAAGAAGAGAGGGGGGTAATGCCACACAAAACACATTTAAACTCAGCCTATATCCATACTATTTGCATCCATAGTACAAATGGTTCTCCCCTGACTAAGGGAACAAAACTGGGTTTGACTACAATACCCAACACAAATGAATGGAAACTTCGCCCTTCAGTCAGATGCTTAGGGGAGCATATTCATTTCCTTTTCTTCCAGGTCCCTAATTAGAATCTCTTATCCAGTCACTCTGCCACCAGAATTCTGTGCCTGACTCAGTATTTGAAGTCAAGTTATGCTTTCCATATCTACATATTAATTTCCTCTGGGCACCTGGCTGAAATTACAAAGAACTTTCTCTGCTAGTTCATGCCCCTGTCGAGCCTGAAATCAATTTTATGACAATCCCAAACCACTTTTTCATCTGCAGTTCCTTTATTCTATTCATTGGGGTAGCAGTGAAAGTAGGCTTGAAGCAAAAATATTTTACTTAGTTTGAGTATAGTACTTACAGGTGGTTTAAATGTTTAAGTGAAATGCAGATTCGGAGCAACACAAGATTATGTGAGACTTGGCACACAATCTCACTTTCACACAGTGAAATAGCCTTCCTCCTTCTATAAAGATTAGCTTTATGAATTCTCTCGTAGAAAATATCTAAGTTTCACCAATTCATTTAAAGAATTGGAAACTATTCAGAGATGCTGTTAAAAACATCGATACGATGTCATTGATTGTACTTATACAATTTCTCCATAGAAACCTACAGACTAGAACTGACAGTGTCAATTTCCTGTAAAATATGGCTTTAGTCAGTTTCCCTAGAAGCAGAGTCTGAGGGAGGGGTTCTTGTCCAAGTGGCTTATTGAGGGAGAACTCTCTGGCGAAAGGAAATGGAGGAAGCAAGCAGGTCAGGACAGGGGAAAAGGCAAGCAGTCGTGTGGCCTTAGTTGGAGTCTAGCCTGGTTTCCACAGGGAGCTCTGGAGCATGCATGGAACCACGGAGTTGGTCCACCTTGAAGCAAGAGAGCTGTCCTTTTTGTTCCCCTTAAAGGTCAGGCATTAACTGTGGGCTGCACTCAGGAGGAGGGCATAGAATCTCCCAGGTATTTCTGGATGAGATGACTCTCATAGGATAAGGGAAATTTTCTGGAGTTGGAGGCAGCTGTAAGCTGTTAACAACTTCTGCTTGTAGCAGCGGGGATGGGTGCCCTACCCCTGAAAAGTGGATCTGTACAGAATAGCAACAATGTCAACTATACACTTTCAGGATTAGCCTAACCCTGCCGTTATTTTGCATGCTGGGCAAACAGAAATGTAGAATCAGCTATTCATAGATAGGTGAAGTAATACTGAACTTGAGTGGAGGTAATTAGTAAACCACCTCTCTAGTGGTGGATGAAGACCATTTTGTAAGATTAAAACTCCTTCAAAATGCCGTCTTTAAATCCACATTTCAGGGCAGGCTTGGCACTGGGGATGATGAAAGTGAATGGAGAATGCTGGACTGGCTCTCTGCCCTTTATCTGCCATCTATCTGCATGTAACCAAAACCTTGAATGCACAGTTTTAACAAATAGAGCCTTATCAACAAGTCAAGGGAAATACAGTCCAATGCTGGTGCAGCTGCTCTACAATATCCTCCGAAACTCAACGTCTTTCACACTGAGTTACTTACACTTATACCTTAAACTTGGTGGCTTATTTTTGCCTCATAGTCACAATGTGGCTACCACACTACCAGGCATTTCACTTGTGTTTCAGACAAAAAGAAGAGAAGAAATTAAAAGAGCAAAAGCATGCCATCAGAGACTGTTCATTTTTATCAGGAAAGCAAATGCTTTCCCAGAAACTACACATAACATATTTCCTCTTAAATCTCATTGAGAGAACTGGGTCATATTGCCACCCCCAAACTGATCACTAGCCATGGGAAATGAGATCACCATAATTGTTTATACCAGCGCTGTCTATTAGAAATATCATGCAAGCCACATATGTAAATTTTAAATTATTTAGTAGCCATATTAAAAAAGTTAAAAGAAAGATGTGCAATAAATTTTAATATATATTTTATATAATCTAGTATATCCAAAGTATTATTATTTTACTATGTAATCAACATAAAAATAATTAACAAGATATTTTACATTATGCTTGTAGCACATCTCAATGGGATCTAGTCATATTTCAAGTACTCTAGAGACACGAGAGACAAGAGGCTGCATGTTGTACAAGCACAACCACCATGATTTGTCTCTGAAAGCTGGGGTAGGGACCTGCCTTTCCTGAGATCCTGGTATGTCTGCCTCTATCTTAAGAAATCTTGATTCTGTTAACATAGAAGAAGAGGGAGAGAGGGATGGATATTAAATCCATTAAATTGAAAGAGACAATTCCCATCCAGGGCCCAACTAGCATTTCCATTGACCTGTTTCAATGGATAAAATCTCACCGTTTACAGATCTTTCTATGGTTGGGTTTTCTTAATTAGAGTTTATCTTCTTGAGGCATATAACTGGGTATGGATGCTTTCAGTGAAATTGTGGCTCGTCTCACATCTAAGATGAGAATCCTATAATAATGAGATCCACAGAATTGGCATTTTGATGTAGCAAGGTGGTCTGGCGCATGGACCATTTAGTAACAGCAGATAAAAGTGAGGGGCCATGTCCTGCAGGTGATGTGGGCTGAGAGGAGTGAGGAAGTTCCAGAGCAGCAGGAAGACATTGAGCTCCTGCTGAAAGGAGAAAGAGGAACTATGAGGTCAATGGGACATTGAGACTCTGAAACAATGAGGGAGACAGAGCTTCCTATTTCATATTTTGCTCACATCCTGGTTAGATACTCAAACAAAATAAAGACCAGATCCTGCAATGGAACCAAGGATGAGTTTTATGTCATTCTTGAACACACAGATTCTGTGGATGCACTATTGATATCCCCTTCGCCCACTCTGAAGGTCATCTGCAGCTCTGGAGGACAGTTTCTGACCATGCAAGCCGCTTCCTACTCAAAAGCCTCCATGTCTACGTCTCTTTCAGTTTTTTGTTTTGTTTTGTTTTGTTTTGTTTTGTTTTCCTGGCAAAGGAGCAGCTCTGGTTAAAGGAGTTGGAAGTGCTAGGATGTTAATGTCCCTCCACAGGGTCAACCCTCAACTAACCAGGGATGGGAGTAGGTGGATAAATACCCCTGCTTCCTCATCTTTTGGGGGAGCAATTATAAAGCACACTTTATACACTCTCTCTGAAGGTCTCAGCAGGATTGAATCCCAGTTATCCATAGAAACGGCTTACTCATTAATGCACCCTTTAATGGCTCTCTTCCTTCTTTGTCGTGCTTCCTGGGATCACATTGCCAAATATGCCTCCACTTTGTATAGTTGATAATGTCTCAATATAATAGAATACATATTTAATAATCATGAATTTTAATAATTTTTACTAAATATTTTGAAGCCTAAAACTACTAAGCTTACACCCCACCCTACAGTCTCAAGAATTCAAGAAATAGGCCATGTTCATAAAAGAATATTGTGATAAATATTTAATTGTAAATTATGATTTTTATAAAGGATGGAAGAACTGGTTAAACATCCTCCTTAAGATCCAGGTGTTCTTTGTTTCGCCACTCTAAGTCCAGAATATGCATGCAAATAGAATATGGGCCACAGTTGTGCTGTCCAATATGGTAGTCATGATCCACACATGGCTAAATTAAGATTACATAAAATTAAAATTTCAGGTCTTTGTTGCACTAACCACACATCAAGTGCTCAACAGCCATATGTCATTCACAGCTACCATATTGGGCAGTGCAGATACAGAACATTTCCACCAATGTCAAAATCTCTATGGGACATCACCAGGTTAGAGTCTCATGGTTGGCAAATACAAGGATGCTGCTGCTCTCCTTTGCTTGTGGAAAATAGGCTCAGTGATCATGCCACCCTTTCCCATGAGCTTGTCTTTATTTAGCTTTATGGTTTTTCCAAAAACAAAACTCCAGATTGTCACTTCCAAACAATTGGAGTTGGTTCATGTATTAGGCAGGGTCATGCTAAATCATGCTGCAGCAAAAAAAAAAAAAAAAAAAAAATTAACCCTGAAAATCACTGGCTTAAAGAAACAAAGGTTTAATTCTTTCTTAGAAAAATGTTGTTGTGGGTCAGGTGACCACCCCGCCCCCTAGTAGCTCAGGCATTCTCTATGTTCAGTGTTTACCAGGCTACTTTCATCAAATGGGTGCCTGGGGGACTCTGGCAAAATAGTTTCTCTTAAACATAGGACTTGTTAAGAACAGAATGTTCTGGTGTATTTCAGAATGGCTACATGAGGGAAGCATGAGGGATATTTCTCCAATTTTTACTCTGAGTACCTGGTAGAGCTCATGGAGATAAAACTCACAAAAGCAGAGGGGCCCCCTAAGAATGAGTTCTCTTGGAACTTCCATCTGTCAGACCTATCCGCACTGGACCTCCAGCAGTTCATCAATTACTGTTTGCTTTTTTCTACCCTCGTACTGGTTCCCACAGACAAAGGTTTCTGTTTGTAAATTTCTGCTCTGGCAAATTTGTAATTTTTCTGTATCTGTAAAGCCTGTCTCTCTAATTTTTAGGGCAGCATTTTGCTCTGTGACATCAATTCTCTGATACATCTAAGAAGATTTGTTGATTTTCAATTTTCAGCTTTTTACTTATTGTTAGGATGGAGTGATGACTTCCAAGCTGCTTACTTGCCAGACAGAACCCAAGAGTGCACTTTCTTTCTTTTAATGGGTTTTATGTTTCTATCGTGCAATAGGTGGACTGTCCTGTTTACTCCCCTGCCCCTTTGTTTTCCTTTTTCCACTCTGGACTTTCTGAGAAGTCCTTTCTACTGTTTTGATTAAAATTGGCTTCTTTTACTAATGTCTTCTTCCCTGTGGTTAACGTCCTCCACCCTAAGTGTGTTGAGGTCTAAAACTCGTTACTACCTCTCAAGTGTTCTCTGTACCCCACCTATAAAAGAAGACTTCCACAGTGATTTGGAGACCTTAGGAATTCTTTTTTCATACGGTAGTACACCACCTAGTATCATTTCAAAGACTTATTAGGCATATGCTGCGGTTGTAGGACAAAAAAGAAAAAATAGTGAGCAAAAGTGCCATGGACATTTGAACTTAGATACCTGATGTTTGTGTGTCTCTGGCTGATGCATCTCTCACAGCACAGCTTTCATATGCTAATTTTTAGGACTTTGAACTAAAAAAGATATTGATTGGCTTGCTACCCATTGAGGTAGGTGTTTCATTTGGTTATTTCTGGACAGCCTGGAGCAATGTCAATATGTTGTTCTCTTCCTCCACACCCCATTCTTCCCTAGTGAGGATCATCTGAAGAATCTTCTCTGTTAATTCACCAGATGAAAGAATAAAACCCAGGTAGAGGTGATGTGTGATAGCAGATCACTGAGTCTTCATTATCTGCAATTTCATATCCTTGAACTGGATATCATAAGTGCTATGAACCACTGAAGACCAGTTTGACTGGTATTTTTTTTGTATCAATTTTCCATGTAATTGGCTTTTATATCAATCTGTGAATAGTTAAAATATATTTGCTTCCTGCTTACTTCTGGACATTTTTACAGACTTGCTGGCTTTGAGTGGTCACATTACAGTAAACCCAGTGTTACTGTGCTAGGCCAGGGAAAAAGCTCCTTTAGTTAATCACATTGCCTGATTAATAGAGACTCACAGGTTTCCAAATAATTAGGAAATACATCTAACACAGGCTCTGGGTTAAACAGAATCTAATTTTCTTTGATGATTCAGAGGGCATTTTTACATCCTATGTTACTTAATCGTCATTATTAGGAAAATCAGTTGCCAGTTAAGCAAGATTTCCAATAGATATATGCCAATAAAACAATTTCAGAACCCAGCACATCAAGCTCCATTCATTTTTATGAGTTTCTTGTGTTCTCTACAATTTGATCCAAAGCTACATGCCTTCATCTGTGATATCCCAGGTGATGTGGATATTGAGGGAAGCCCATTTGTACCTGCTGTGCATCTCTACTTTCCTCTCTACATGTCTTCCTTTGCTTATTCAACAAACCTTTCCTGAGTGTCAGCTCTGTGTCTGGCACTGTACTGGGCAGTGGGGCACAGGATCCCTGCTGTCATGGTGCTCAATGCTGATGAGGAGAGAAGAAAAGTATTAAAGTCACCAGAAGCACAAGCCACAGAGCTGTGAAGAACATAAAGCTTGGCCACTTGGGAGAGAGTGAATTGGGAGGGAGGTCTTCCAGCAAAGGTGACAAGCAGAGAAATGGAGGGTGGATGGAACATGGCATTTGATTGTCTGAGAGAAGAACATGGTCAAGACAGAGGAAAGATCAAAGACAAAGGTCCTGCAGGGTAAGATTGGGATGTGCTAGAAACAGAGGTGGTAAAGGTGATTGCAGAGTTTGGTGAGCAGTGGAAAGCCGAGTTTGGAGACAGAAATGAGTGATAAGTCAGAGAGGGCCTTATCGTCACGCACGTGTGGGTCTCTGAATCTTGTCTCACATTTGTAAGGCATCTCATATTACAGGCACAGCCAGGCCTAAAATCACCTTCATCAAGATGCCTAAAAAATGTCACAGTTATGATGCCAGTAACTGCCATTAAAATGCTTCAGTCTGTCATATATTGGTATGCGTGTTGCCTAATTGCAGGCAATAGCCATGTGTTAATCAAGAATGCACAGTCAAGGGGTGCCCAACCAGCACATCTCAGAGAGGACTTTACTCCAGACACAGCTACTTGAAGCCAGACCCTTATTCCTATCTCTGATCAACAGAAATGCTGCTTATCAGCATACTAAATGTCAAAAATGGTTTTTTTTACTGCTGAAACTAATGTCTCATAGCATAATGGCTATTATAAGTGTGCCCTCATTGGCCAAGTTAAAAGTATTCAAAATATGTGGAGTCACTCCTGGGAGTCTTGTTTCTATACATATTTATTCTAATCATAGTGTCTCTATCAAACCATTAGAACCATAGATTTTTTTTCCCTCTTCCATGATAAGACACTCAGTTCTCCATTTGCTCCAGGAGAGGAGGAGATAGAAGTGAAGAGAGATTGGAGAGGAGAAAGGAAAGAAGGGGACACTGTGGACCATCTCTGCTAGCCCTGGAGCTTTGTGCATACTGTGGGGTAACTGGGTCTGTGTGTGCTGGAACGCAGGGCAGGTGAAGACGCTGTGGCAGATTTCAAGTAGAGGAGAAGCTCCCCAACCTGACTGGTGCTGACTACGGAGTTGGAGAGTCACATGGGACTCTTCCACTGGTTCCTGGCACTCTTCTTGGGTTACACAGAGGAGTTGGTCATAGGAAATCGAGTCACCAATATTAGAAAAAATAAATTAGGGATCATTAAGGTTTATTCCTATTAAAAGTATCAATTGTGTCTGTATACTGATCAACTTTCTTGAGAGGGAGAGAAAGAAATGAGACACAGATAGCCTTCGGAAAATTGTACATTACCCTACGTACACACAAGAATATGTTCTGAAAGAAACCTTGTCAGTTTGATATCCTCCAGGGCAAAGGTTGGCAAACAACTGCCGGTGGGAAAATCCAGTCTGCTCTCAGTCTTCATAGCGTAGCTAGATATTCTTATACTATACACACACCCATTATATAGTTGTATTGTGTGTTGTGTGCAAGTGTATAAACAACACAAGAAAATATGTGACAGAAACTGTATGTGGCCCACAAAGCTTAAAATATTTATTCTCTGGACCTTTAGAGAAAAAATTGTTGACTCCTGCTGCAGGAAGTAGAGAAAGGGGTATTTAAGAACTGCTGTGCTAGAGAGCAGCAATTTAAAAGTGCAACTTACCCTCACTTCACTCCCTACTTCCAATGTCTCTGACTCTGCCCTACTTTCATTTTCTTAGCACTTTTCATCTTGCAATATACAATAAAATTTACTCATATATTCTTTTTATTGTCTTCTGTATGCCTCCCCCTCTTCTTAACCCTGGAATGGAACCTCTAAGAGGACAAGAATCTTTATTTTGTTACCTTCTACAAACCAAGTGCCTGGAACAAGGCCTGACAAGTATAACAAGCTCATAAGAATGTGTTGAATAAAGGAATGAGTGACAATGTTCATAAATTATTTTTAAAGCATCCTTCTTACTCCATGTAGAACAATTAACTCTATCTAAGAGACTGTCAGTTTTACATGCCTCCATTCAAATCTGGGGGCAAGGGGGTGGTTCATGGAAAATACTTGCTGCTAATTTTCCTCAGCCTGATTAGAAAGATGGTCACTATATAATGGTAAAGGGAACAATTTAACATGAGAACATAACAATCCTAAATATTTATGCACCTAACACAGGAGCTCCCAGATTCATAAAGCAAACCCTACTACACCTAAGTAGAGAGATAAACAGCAACATTGTAATTGTTGGGGACTTCAATACCCCACTGACCAACTTGGGCAGATAATCCAAGCAGAAAATAAATAGAGAAACACTGGACTTAAATGGGACTATAGAACAATTGGGCCTAACAGACATTTACAGAACATTTTACCCAAAAATGACTGAATTATATTCTACTCATCAGCACATGGAACATTCTCCAAGATGAGTCATATTTTAGGCCACAAAACATGACTTTAAAAATTCAAAATAAATTAAAATCATACCATGTATCTTCTCAGACCACAGTGGAATAAAACTAGAAATAAACTGCAAAAGAACACACAATTCTACACAAAGTCATGGAAATTAAACAACCTGCTGCTGAATGATTATTGGATCAAAGATGAAATTAAGATGGAAATTAAAAGATTCCTAGAACTGAATGACAAAGAGAACATAAGCTATCAAAATCCGTGGGATACAGCAAATGCAGTCCCAAGGGGAAAATTCATAGCCTTAAATGCCTACAACAAAAAGACAGAAAGATTACAAATTAACAATCTAATGACACATCTCAAGGACCTAGAAAAGGGAGAGCAAACCAAGCCCAAAGACAGCAGAAGAAAAGAAATAACTATGGTCACAGCAGAACTAAACAAAATTGAAAACAAGAAAATTATACAGAAGATTGATGAAACAAAAAGCTGGTTCTTTGAAAAGATAAACAAAATTGATAGACCTCTTGCTAGATTAATCAGAAATAGAAGAGAAAGGACTCAAATAAGCTCAATTAGAAATAAAAAAGAAGGTATTACAATGGATACCACAGAAATACAAAATATCATCTGTGAATACTATGAAAAACTCTATGCACATGAACTGAAAAATGTAGGGGAAATGGACAAATTTCTGGAGAAACATAATCTCCCAAGACTCAATCAGGAAGAAATAGAACTCCTGAACAGACCAATAACAAGCAATGAAATTGAAGCAACAATAAAAAAAAAACCTTCCAACAACAACAACAAAAAGGCCCAGACCAGATGGATTCATAGCCGAATTTTACCAGACCTACATAGAAGAGCTGGTGCCAATTCTGTAAAAATTATTCCATAACACAGAGAAAGAGGAAATCCTCACCAACACATTCTGTGAAGCCAGTATCACCTTGATACCAAAGCCAGGAAAGGACACAACAAAAAAAGAAAGCTACAGATCAATATCCTTTATGAATACAGATGCAAAAATCTTCAATATAACACTAGCAAACTGAATTCAACAAATTATCAAAAAAATACTCCATCATGACCAAGTGGGCTTCATCCCAGGGATGCAAGGATGGTTCAACATACATAAATCAATAAATGCGATTCACCACATAAACAGAAGCAAAAACAAAGATCATATAGTCATCTCAATAGATGCAGAAAAAGCATATGACAAAATTAAGCACCCTTTCGTGATAAAAGCTCTCAACTAGGCACAGAAGAAACATATCCCAAAATTATAAAAGCCATATATGACAAACCCACAGCCAGCATCATACTGAATGGGGAAAAGTTGAAAGAATTGCCACTAAGAACTGGCAAAAGACAAGGATGTCCACTATCACCACTTCTATTCAGCATAGTGCTCAAAATCCTAGCTAGTGCAAGAAGGCAAGAGAAAGAAATTAAGGGTATTCATATCATAAAAGAGGAGGTCAAACTATCACTTTTTTAGACAGTATGATCTTATACCTAGAAAACCCCAAAGATTCCACCAATAGATTCTCAGAATTGATAAATCAATTCGGCAACATATCAAGTTACAAAATCTATGGACACAAATCAGTAGCATTCCTATACACTAAATATAGTCAAGGCAAGAATCAAGTCAAAGACTCAATACCATTCACAATTGTTACAAAGAAAATAAAATACCTAGGAATATACTTAACTAAGGAGGTAAAAGATATCTACAAATAGAACCACTAAACACTGGGGAAAGAAATTGCAGGTGACACAAACAAGTGGAAAAACATATCATGCTCATGGATCAGTAGAATCAACATTGTTAAAATGTCCATACTATCCAAAGTGATATACAGAGTCAATGCAATTCCGTCAAAATACCAATATTGTATTTCACAGATCTAGAAAAAATAATTCTATGCTTCCTGTGGAACCAGAAAGGAGCCTGAATGGCCAAAGATCCTTAAGCAAAAGGACCAAATCTGGAAGCATCACATTACCAGACTTCAAACTATACTACCAGACTATAGTAACTAAATCAGCATGGTATTGGCACAAAAATAGAGACATAGACCAATGGAACAGAACAGAAAACCCAAATATAAAAGCATACACATACAGCCAACTGACATTTAACAAAGAAGACAACAATATACACCAGGAAAAAGAATCCCTATTCAATAAATGGTGCTGGGAAAATTGGATAGCCACATGCAGAAGAATGAAACAAGATCCATATTTCTTACACCTTACAAAAACTTAATTCAAGATGGACAAAAGACTTAAATGTAAGGCATGAAACCATAATAATTCGAGAAGAAAATGTGTGAAAAACTCTTCAGATATCAACCTAGGCAAAGAATTTTTGAAGAAGACCCCACCAACAACAAAAATAAATAAATGGGACTTGATTAAATTAAAAAGCTTCTGCACAGCTAAGGAAAAATTAACAGAGCAAACAGACAACTGACAGAATAAGAGAAACTATTCATAAGCTATACATCTGATAAAGGACTAATAACCAGAATCTACAAAGATCTCAAGCCAATCAGAAAGAAAAAAAAATCAAACAACCCCATTAAGAAGCGAACAAAAGACATGAACGGAAGCTTTTCAAAAGAACATAGACTAATGGCCAATAAGCACATGAAAAAATACTCAACATCACTAATCATCAGGGAACTGCAGATTAAAACCATAATGAACTATCACCTTACTCCAGTCAGAATGGTCTTTATTAAAAAGTCCAAAAACAATGAATGTTGGCATGGATGCAGAGAGAAAGGAATGCTTATACACTGTTGGTGGGACTGCAAATTAGTACAACCTCTATGGAAAACAGTATGGAGATTCCTCAGGGAACTAAAAGTTGACCTACCATTTGATCCAGCAATCCCACTACTGGGTATTTACCCAAAGGAAAATAAGTTATTTTATCAAAAAGACACCTGCACCTGAATGTTTATTGCAGCACAATTCACAATTACAAAGAAGTGGAATTAACCTAACTGCCCACCAATTCAAGAGTGGATTAACAAAATGTGGTATATGTGTACCATGTAGTACTACTCATCCATAAAAAAGGATGAATTAATACCTTTTGCAGCAATTTGGATGGAACTGGAGACCATTATGCTAAGTGAAGTATCTAAAGAATGGAAAAACAAACACCACGTGTACTCACTGCTAAATTGGAACTAACTGATGAGCACACATGTGCATAGAGGGAAGCAAAACTTAACAGAAAGCAACCAAGGGAGGAGGGGATGGGCAAAAACCTACCTAACAGGTACAATGAACACTATCTGGGTGAAAGACACACTTATAACCATAACTCAAGCATTGTTAAAGTGATCCATATAAAACCAAAATTATTTGTACCCCATAATATTTTGAAATGAAAAAAGTAAAAAAGAAAAAAAAAGAAAACAAACCTCAGAAATGGTACAGGATTATCAAGTTTTTTCTAAAATGGTATTTCAACTCATTATATAATGCATCATTTCAATATCATGTATTATCTCATACCAGTAGTTCTTTCTGCATGATCAATGCCACCCAGGGCAGACTTTGCAATGTGGCACTTCCCAACAGCCCTCACACAGCCTGCTCCAGTCAACAGTCAAAGCCTCCTCTGTGAGATCTGAAATCCCTTTAACAGGTAACCAAGCTGTTCTTCTTTTACTCTTGCAGCAAAATAATGTTTAAATGCAAGACACTGGCCAGGGGAGAACAATGACTTACATTCTTACAAATATGCAATTTTTCTGAGAGTAGATTTAAGCAAAGACAACGGTTAGCAGGTGTACACAAAAAGATCTGTGCCTGAGAGAGCAAACCTAGAAGTCTAGGGGCTGGAGAGAATTGGGTACAGAAAATTCAGCCTTTTATACCAATTTAGGGAAAATTTATTTATTTATTTATTTATTTATTTATTTATTTATTTTTTTTTATTTCAGAATATAGCCAACACTTTGGCTATATATATTGCCCATGCACTGCCCATGTCAGAGCTACAATCGTTGACATCCCCGAAACTGTGCTCCCCCCGTCCATTCAGTGAGTTTTCCCATCCCTTCCACCTTCTCCCTCCTGCCCCCCCATGAATAATATTGCCATGAGTGACATAAGTGTTGATCAGTTAGTTTAGTACAAATTTGATGGTGAGTACCAGTGGTGCTTGTTTTTCCATTCTTGTGATACTTCGCTTCGAAGAATGGGCTCTAGCTCTAACCAGGATAATACCAGATGTGTTAATTCACATTGTTTTTTATTGCTGAGTAACACTCCATGGTATACATATACCACATTTTATTAATCCACTCATATATTGATGGGCACCTGGGTTGTTTCCACATCTTGGCAATTGTGAATTGTGCTACTACAAACATTTGGGTGCAGATGTCTTTATTATAGAATGTCTTTTTTTCCTCTGGGTAAATACCCAGTAGTGGGATTGCTGGATCAAATGGTAGTTCTACTTTTAATTCTTTGAGGTATCTCCATATTACTTTCCATAGAGGTTGTATTAATTTGCAGTCCCACCAGCAGTGTATGAGTGTTCCTATCTGTCTGCATCCCCACCAACATTTGTTGTTTTGGGACTTTTTGATATGAGCCAATCTCACTGGAGTTAACTGATGTCTCATTATGGTTTCGATTTGCATTTTCCTTACAATTGGAGAAGTTGAGAAGTTTTTTATATGCTTGTTGGCTATTACTCTGTCTTGAGAAGTTTCTGTTCATGTCCTTTTCCCATTTTCTAATGGGGTTGTTTGATTTTTTCTTGTTGATTTTCCAAGTTCTGTATAGATTGTTGTTATCAGCCCTTTATCAGATGTGTAGCATGCAAATATTTTTTCCCATTCTGTAGGTTGTCTGTTCCTTGATAGTTTCCTTGGCTGTGCAGAAGCTTTTTAATTTACCAAAGCCAGGAAAGGACACATTGAGAAAAGAAAACTAGAGACCAATATCCCCTATGAATATAGATGCAAAAATTCTCAATAAAATCCTAGCAAACTGAATTCAAACATACATCAAAAAAATTATCCATCACAATCAGGTAGACTTCATCCCCAAGATGCAGGGATGGTTCAACATACGCAAATCTATAAATGTAATTCACCACATAAATAAAAGCAAAACAAAGATTATACGATCCTTTCAATAGATGCAGAAAAGGCTTTTTGACAAAATCCAGCATCCTTTTGTGATAAGAACTCTTAACAATATAGGCATAGATGGCTCACACCTCAAAACTATTAAAGCCATATATGATAAACCCACAGCCAGTATCATACTGAATGGGAAAAACTGAAAGCATTCCCCCTTAAAACTGGAACCAGACAAGGTTGCCCACTATCTCCACTTCTATTCAACATAGTACTGGAAGTCCTTGCCAGAGCAATCAGACAAGAGAGAGGAATCAAAGGTGTCCAAATGGGGGCAGAAGAGGTCAAACTTTCACTATTCACAGACAATATGGTATTATATCGAGAAAACTCCAAAGATTCAACCAAGAGATTACTGGAATTGATAAATTAATTCAGCAAAGTCTCAGGATACAAAATCAATGCACACAAATCGATAGCCTTCATATATGCTAATAACAATCAAGCCAAGAAACAAATTAAAGACGCAATACCTTTCACAATAGTACCAAAGAAAATTAAATATTTAGGAACATATCTACCTAAGGAGGTGAAAGACCTATATAGAGAGAATTAGAAAACACTGAGAAAAGCAATTGCAGAGGATGTAAACAGATGGAAAACCCTACCATGCTCTTGGATAGGTAGAATCAACATTTTTAAAATGTCTTTGCTACCTAAAGTGATTTACAGAATTAATGCAGTCCCTATCAAAATACCAACATCATTTTTTGCTGATCTAGAAAAAATAATTCTACGCTTCATGTGGAACCAGAGAAGACCCTGTCTAGCCAAAGTAATCTTAAGCAAAAAGAACAAATTGGGAGGCATCTATCTACCAGACTTCAAACTATACTACAAGGCTATAGCAAGCAAAACAGCATGGTACTGGCACAAGAACAGAGACATAGACCAATGGAATAGGACTGAGAACCCAAATATAAAACCAACCTCATTCTGTCATCTGATCTTTGACAAATTCCACAAAAACATACACTGGGGAAAAGATTCCCTATTCAATAAATGGTGCTGGGAAAACTGGATGGCCATATGTAGAAGACTGAAACTAGACCCACACCTCTCACTTCTCACCTCTCACAAAAATCAACACACAATGGATAACAGATTTAAGACTAAGACGTGAAACCATAAGAATTCTAAAAGAAAATGTTGGAAAACTCTTATGGACATAGGCCTAGGCAAAGAATTTATGAAGAAGACCCCCAAAACAATCACAGCAGCAACAATTTAGGGACAAATTAAAGACACAATTTAATAAGCTTTGAAATTTTGATCTTTAAATCCTCAGTTACCACCTGTTTCCAAATTAACTTGCAAAATGGAAGATGCCTTTTGCAACAGAAAAGATGCTTTTCATTTCAAAATTTGCATTTCCCTTTTGGATGGAAAAGTACAAAGATTTTTAAAAAATGTTCATTAACTTTCATTAGTAAGAATGCCTTGCATAACACACACTTTGGATCTCTAACTTTTCCATGTGAAATTTTCCTCCATTTTTGCTTATCTATTTACCTTACCTGTCTGAACATATTAAGTAAGACAAAGTATGCCCCTGGTATTTCAGCAAACACATCCTTTTCCTCTACATTTTTTACCTACACATGCTCGCTTGCTGGAACACCTGTTTTCAACATGGTGATTACATCTATTCTAGATTCAAGTGGTTGCAACCATCTTAGCCTGTGAGCCTCAACTAGTAACAACTTACTTGGTCACATAAAACTTTTTGTCCTTGCATTTCACACTCATTCCTTGTAACAAGTCAGTAGTCTCCATGAACTTTACCTTAAAAATAGAATAAACACTTTAACTCCGTCTTTATTTAAAATTTTGAAATTCTAACAAGGATTTTCTGCCTTAACTTTGATTTCTAAAACTATTGCATAAGAACGGATCCAGACATCAGCAAGATGACAGACTGGGAAGATATGGGCCCTCCATCCCCCACAGAGACACTGAGTTAAAAACAATACATGTAGTAAAATATCTCCAAGAACTCTAGAGATCAGGTAAGAAGCTACAGCATCCAGGACATTATAAAATCAAGATGGAATTCCAGAGAAAGGGGTAGAAAAATTCAGAGCATTTGGTACATCCTATGTGTCCATCCTCTCATGCAGCATACCGTGGAGCAACTGGAAGGAAACTCCTTTTACCAGGGCTTCTTCCTCAGTGTGCAAACAAGAGTGTACTGTGTGTCCAAAATTCTGGCTTATCTAGGAGCAGCCTGGGGGACTTGTTTCTATCTGGCCTGACTCATAACACTAGACATCAGGTGCCAGAATTTAGATGCAGCTGAAAATAGGCTAGCACCATGCCAGAGCTGCAGTTCCAAAGACAGACACCCAAGGGGAGAGCAAGAGATCAGAAAAGGTTTGAGAGGTCCTAGAACTTCTAGCCAACCTGATTGGTGAAAGTCTTCCCCTTTGCCAAGCCAATACACAAAGACTTGGAGAATGATTTATTTTTCAAGTGTCCAAATTCCAGCAAAAAAAAATTATAAGGGTTATGAAGAAACAAGGAAACATCAAATCAAAGGAACAAAATGAAACTACAGAATGCAACCCTAAAGAAACGCAGATCTATGAACTGTTTGACAAAGCATTTAAAACAACTGTCATAGAAATACTCACTTAATGAGCAAAAGAGAGCACAGATATAAAAGTAAACAAAATTAGGAAAATGATACATGAAAAAAATGAGAGTATCAACAAAGATAGAAGCTATTGAAAGAACCAAGTTCTAAACTGAAAAATAAATTTACTGAACTGGAAAGTTATTAGAAGTGTTAAAAAGCAGACTTCATCAAGCAAAAGAAAGAATCAGGTATATTGAAGACAGGTCTTTTGAAATCATTGAGTCAGTGGGGCAAAAAGAATAAAAAGTGAAGAAAAATGAAGTAAGACTGAAAGACTTTTGGGACATTAGTAAGCAGATCAATATATGGACTAGAAGAAACCAAGAAAAAAAAGGAGAAAGAGTCAGAGATCTTGTTTAAAGAAATAATGGCTGTAAACTTCAAATCAGAGGAAAGAAATTGGCACATAGATTGAAGAATTTCAAAAGACTCCACATAGGATAAATCCAAAGAGAACCACACTGAGGCACATTATAATCAAATTGTCTAAAATCAAAACAGAGAGATAATCTTGAAAGCAGCAAGAGAAAAGCTACTTGTCACATACACAAGAACTTTCATAACATTATCAGTGGATTACTCAGCACAAATGTAATGGAATGATAAATATTGCAAGTGCTAAGAGTAAAAAAAACAAAACAAAAAAAACTCTCTACCAAGAACGATGTATCTGGCAAAACTGTCCTTCAAAAATGAAGCAGAAATTAAGACTTTCCCAGATACAGTGAGAGTCCATTACCATTGGACGTGCTCTAGAAGAAATGTTAAAGGAAGACCTTCAAGTTGCAATGAAAAGATCATGGGCGACAACACAAAGCCATATGAAAATATAAGGTTCCTTGGTAAAGGTAAATACATGAGCAAATATAGCAACCTATACTATTGTAAAATTGGTGCACACAATTTAAATGACAAAAATATTTAAAAATAACTATATGGCTATGTTAATGGCTATTCAATATATAAAGATGTAATATGTGACATCAAAAGTGAGAGGGTAGAGCTGTAAAAGGTTAGATGTTTTTGTATGCACATGAAACTAAGTTGTTATCAGTTTAAAATAGAATTCTATATCCTTAATATATTTTATGCAATTGTAATGGAAACCAAAAAGAAAATATCTATAGATTATACACAAAATGAAATGAGAAGGAAATCAAAGTATATTAGTTAAAAAAAAAAAAAGAAAAGCCCACAACAAAACACAGAGGAAGGCAGTAAGAGAGAAGATAAGAAGAAAAAAGCTACAAGATATACAGAAAACAATTAACAAAATGGCAATGGTAAGTCCATCTCTGTCAGTAATTACATTAAATGCAAATGCACTAAACCTTTCAATCAAAAGACATAGACTGAATAAATGCATAAAAAATAAGATCTAACTATATGCTATCTACAAGGGACTCATTTTAGGCCTAAGGGCATAGGTGGGCTGAAAGTAAAAAGATGGGAAAAATATTCCATGCAAATGGTAACCAAAAAAGAGGAGGAGCGGCTACACTAATATCGGACAAAATAGGTTTTAAATCAAAAACTGTTACAATTCACCAATGGATAACAGTTGTAAATATTTGCGCACCAAACAGATATAAAACCATCCTTGTGTAGCCATCTGATCTTGAAAAAGCAGGCAAAAACATACACTGGGGAAAAGAATCCCTGTCCAATAAATGGTGCTGGGAAAACTGGATGGCCACATGTAGAAGACTGAAACAGGATCTGCACCTCTCACCTCTCACAAAAATCAACTCATGATGGATAACAGTCTTAAATCTAAGGCATGAAAACATAAAAATTCTAGAAAAAAAGTTGGAAAAACTCTTATAGACATATAGGCAAAGTATTTATGATGAAGACCCCAAAAGCAATCACAACAACAAAAATAAATAAATGGGGCCTGATCAAATTAAAAGGCTTCTGCACAGCCAAAGAAAGTATCACTAGAGCAAATAGACATCCTACAGAATGGGAGAAAATATTTGAATGCTATACATCTGATAAAGGGCTGATAACTAGAATCTATAAAGAACTCAAGTTAATCAGCAAGAAAAAATCAAACAGCCCCATTAAAAAGTGGGCATAGGAAATGAACAGAAACTTTTCAAAAGAATATAGACTAATGGCCAAGAAGCATATGAAAAAATGCTCAGCATCTCTAATCATCAGGGAAATGCAAATCAAAACCACAATGAGATATCATTTAACTCCAGTGAGAATGGCTCATATCAAAAAATCCCAAGACAACAAGTATTGGTGTGGATGCAGAGAGATAGGAACACTCTCATACATTGTTGGTGGGACTACAAACTAATACAACCTCTATGGAAAGTAATATGGAGATACCTCAAAGACCTAAAAGTAGAACTACCATTTTATCCAGCAATGCCACTACTGGGCACCTACCCAAAGGAAAAAAAGACATTCTACAATAAAGAAATCTGCACTCAAATGTTTATAGCAGCACAATTTACAATTGCAAAGATGTGGAAACAACCCAAGTGCCCATCAATACATGAGTGGATTAATAAAATATGGTATATGTATACCATGGAGTACTACTCAGCCACAAAAAACAATGGTAACCAACACCTATTGTATTATCTTGGATGGAGCTGGAGCCCATTCTGCTAAGTGAAGTATCACAAGAATGGAAAAACAAGCACCACATGTACTCACCATTAAATTGGTACTAATTGATCAACACTTATGTGCACATATGAAAGTAACATTCATTGGGGATCAGGCAAGTGGGAGGGGGCAGAAAGGGATGGGTATATTCACACCTATTGGGTGTGGTGCATACTGTCTCGGGGAGGGGCATGCTTTTAGCTCTGACCTGGGCAGTGCAAAGGCAATATATGTAACCTAAACATTTGCACCCCCATAATATTCTAACCAAAAAAAAAGAAAAATGTTTATTGATGAATTTGGAGTTTTTTTAATTGTGAAAATCCAAATGTGCTTGGTTTATCATTCTTTCTAATAAAAATACTGAAAAGCTAAAAATAAATAAATAAATAAATGAAGCAAACTTTGACAAAATTGAAAGTAGAAATAGGCAGCAAAACAATAATAGTAGGGGACTTCAATACCCCACTTTCAATAATGGATATAACAATGAGATAGAAAAATCAGGAAATAGAGCACTTGTAAAACACCATGGACCAACTGGACCTAACACATATATACAGTACCTTCCTCCCCCAAATAACAGAATATAGTCTTCTTATGTGCACATGCAACATTTTCTGTGTTAGACCAACAGTCCCCAACCTTTTTGGCACTGGTGACCGGTTTCATGGAAGGCAATTTTTCCACAGACCAGGGTGCAGTGGGGGTGGTTTGGGGATGATTCAAGCACATTACATTTATTGTGCACTTTATTTCTATTATTATTACACTGTAATATATAATGAAATAATTATACGGACCTCTCTGCTAGTGATAATCTGTATTTGCAGCTGTTCCTCAGCGCTAGCATCACCACCTCAGCTCCACCTCAGATCATCAGGCATTAGATTCTCATAAGAAGTGTGCAACCTAGATTCCTCACATGCGCAGTTTACAGCAGGTTTTACACTCCTGTGAGAATCTAATGCTGCCACTGATCTGACAGGAGGTAGAGCTCAGGTGGTGATATTTGCGATGGGGAGTGGCTGTAAATACAGATGAAGCTTTGCTCACCTGCACACCAGTCACCTCCTGCTGTGTGGTCCAGTTCCTAATAGGCTATGGACTGGTACCAGTCCACAGCCCAGGGACCAGAGTGTTAGATAACATTAGGCCACAAAACAGTCTTAACAAATTCAGAAGATTGAAGTCATACAAAGTATGTTTTTTATAATTACATTGGAATCAATTGAAATAAATTGCAAAAGGAAAACTGAAAGATCCTCAAATATATGGACATTAAACAATACACTCTTAAACAACTAATGGCTCAAAGAAGTGACAAGGGAAATTATAATATACTTTGAGGCAATGAAAATGAAAACACAACATACCCATACTTATGGAATGCAGCAAAAGCAGTGCAAAGAGATAATGTTGTAGCTGTAAATGTATGCATTTTACAAAAGGAAAGATCTCAAATCAACAATTGAATATTATGCCTCAAGAAATTATAAAAAGAAGAACAAAACATAAAGTTAACAGAAGGAAGGAAGCTATAAAGATTAGAGCAGAGATAAATGAAATAGCAAATTAAAAATCAGTAAAACCAAGACTTGATTTTTGAAAAGGTCAACAAAATTGACCAACCACAGATAGATTAACTAAGAAAAAAAAAAGAATACTCAAATAACAAAAAGAGAAATGAGGGAACACTACAACTGATAGCACAGAAGAAAGAGGATTACAAGAGAACACTATGAACAAGTGTACATCAACAAATTGAATAACCTAGAAGAAACGGATAAATTTCAAGAAACACACTACTTACCAAGACTGAATCATGAAGAAATAGAAAATCTGAATAGACCCACAATTAGTAAGAAGATCAAATTAGTAATCAAAAAGTTACCAACAAAGAAGAGTCCAGGACCAAAAGGCTTCAGTGAAAAATTCTGTCAAACATTTGAAAAATAATAAACACTAATCCTGAAACTCTTCCAAAAATTGGAGAAGTGGTAACAATTCCAGCATCTTTAACAAAACACTAGCAAATAAAATTGAACAGTGCATTAAAAAGATTGTACACCATGACCAAGTAGGACTTATTCATGAAATATAAGGATGGTTCAACATATAAAAGTCAGTCAAGGTAATATACCACCTTAACAGAATGAAGGACAAAAATGACATGATCATTTCACTTGATACAGAAAAAACATTTGACATAATTCAACTCCCTTTCATGATAAAAACGCTCAACACACTAGGGATAGAAGGAAATTACCTCAACATAATAAAGATCATTTATGAAAAGCCCATAGCTAGCATCTTACTCAGTGGTGAAAGAGTAGAAGTTTTTCTTCTAAGATTAGGAAGAAAGCAAAGATGCCCACTCTTGCCAGTTCAATCCAACATAGTATCGGAAGCTCTAGCCAGAGAAATTAGGTAAGTAAAAGAAATAAAAAGTATTCAAATGAGAAAGGAAGAAGTAAAATTATCTCTGTTTGCAGATGATATGGTCTAGTATGTAAAAATCCCTAAAAATTGCACACTCAAAAAAACTGTTAGAACTAATAAATGAGTCCAGTAAAGTTGCAGAATACAAAATCAGTACATGGAAATCAGGTGTGTTCCTACATGCTAACAATGAACAATCTGAAAAGGAAATTAATAGAGCAATCCAATTCATAATAGCAACAAAAAGAATAAAATATTTAGAAATAAACCTAACCAAGGAAGTGAAAGGCTTACACACTAAAAACTACAAAACATTGGTGAAAAAAAATTAAAGAAGACCCAAATAAATAGAAAGACATCACATGTTCATGGATTGGAAGACAATATTGTTAAGATGTCCATACTAATCTACATATCAGTGCATCCTCATCAAAATGCCACCAACATCTTTTGCAGAAATAGAAAACAACATTCTAAAATTTGTATGGAATCTCAAAGGAACCTGAATACCCAAAACAATTTTGAAAATGAACAAAGCTGGAGGCCTTACACTTCCTGACTTCAAAATATATTACAAATCTACAGTAATCAAAACAGTGTGGTGCTGGCATAAAGACAAATGGAATGGAATAGGCCAATGGAATAGAAGAGAGAGTCCAGAAATAAACCCTCATGTATATGGTCAAATGGTCTTTGACAAGGGTGCTAAGACTACTTAATGAGGAATGGACAGTCTCTTCAACAAATGGTGTTGGGAAAACTGAATATCTACATGAAAAAGAATGAAGCTGGATCCTTATAACATATACAAAAATTAGCTCAAGATGGACTAAAGAACTAAACATAAGACCTAAAACTATGAAACTCCTAGAAGAAAATATAGGTGAAAAGCTTCATGACATTGTACTTGGCAATGATTTCTTCTTAGATATGTCACAAAAAGCACAGGCAACAAAAGCAAAAATAAACCAGTAGGACTATATTAAACTTAAAAGTTTTTGTGCATCAAAGGACATAATCAACACAGCGAAAAGGAAACCTAAGGAATGGGAGAAAATATTTACAAATCACACATATGAAAAGGGGTTATATTCAGAATATAAAAATAACTCATACAGCCTAACAACAAAAATCAAATAACCCAATTTAAAAGTGTATAAAGATCTTGAATAGGTATTTCTCCAAAGATGATGTACAAATCACTAAAAAAAAGAATATGAAAAGATGCTCAGCATCACTATTCATCAGAGAAATGCAAATCTAAACCAAATGAGATATCACCTCATACTCATTAGGATGGTTACTATTAAAAAACAAGAAACAGAAAATAATAAGTGTTGACAAGGATGTGGCACAATTGGAATCTTTGTGCACTGTTGGTGGGATCATAAAATCATGCATCTGCTATAGAAATGGTGTGGTGTTTTCTCAAAATTAAAATTAGAATTACCATGTTATCAGTCAGTCCCATTTCTAGGTATATATCCAAGAGGATTAAGACCATGGTCTCAAAGAGATATTTGCACACCATGTTCATAGAAGCACCATTCACAATAGCCCAGAGATGGAAGCAACCTAAATGTCCATTGATGGATGAATGAATGAACTAATTATGACATATATGCGTGTGTCTATGTGTGTGTGTATGTGTGTGTATAGAGATATGTGTGTGTGTGTGTATATATATATACATATCAACCTTAAAAAGGAAAAAAATCCTGTCACATGCCACACACAGATGAACGTTGAGAACATTATGCTGGTGAAATAAGCCAGTCACAAAAAGACAAACACTGTATGATTCCACTTTTGTGAGTCATCTAAAGGTGCCAAATTCATAGGAACAGAAAGTAGAATTTTGGTTACCAGGGGCTGTGCAGAGGAGGGAAAGGGGAGTTGTTCTTTAATGGGTATAGAGTTTCAGATTTGAAAGTGAAAAATTTTTGGAGATTGGTTTCACAATGACATAAATATATTTAACACTATTAAACTGTGCTCTTAAAATGATTAAGATGGTAAATTTTATGTTATATGTTTTTATGACAATAAAAAATTGCATTAAAATATTATTTGTCTTGATTACTGAGCTTTTTGGCACCCTCTTAAATTTTGTACTTCAGATGAATTCCCGCTCTGCACTCCCCTACAAGCCAAAGGTTGTAACTGAGGCTTTGGAAAGAAATTAAAATAAACATACTCTGGGCTAAAACATTGGCCAAATTTCTCCAAATTCTTTTTCTTTCTGTTCTCTGTCCATCAAGAAATATGTGTACTTGGTCCTTGATAAAGAAAGATACCAGCAGCAATGGTGCCAGATTTAATCCCACTGAAAGTCTCAAAGATCCTGGTATTATGCCCTGTTCCATAAACCATTCAAAGGCTAGTGAAATCCATATTAGTCATTCAGCACCACACACATTTTTCCCAGAGGACTAGAGACCTCAGATGGTTTGAATAAATGTCAAAACTAGCTTCTAAAATGGCATTTAGAATTGAGTAAAGTGCAGTCCACCGAAATTGTAGCTTAGAGCCCAGATATGATGAATATTTGAATACACAATTCTGAAAACAGCTAACTTCTCTATAAGAAGCATATTCGTTAAAAGAACAAAACAATCAGAATGCAAAAGAATGGGGAAGATAATTAGTATTTAATAAGACTTGTTCCACTTCAGTGAAAAGATTAGAGAAGCAAAGTTAATAAACCCAAAAGTAGGTTAATCTTCTATTCCATCCCTTAAGCCTGCCATTTTTTATATCTTTATTATATCCCAAGTGCACTCAGAAAAATCCACCAATTAGATATTTTTTGAATATTTCTCCAACTACATTCAACATGTATTTGAACACTCCCTGTTACAAACACTAAGAATATAGCTGTGAAAAAAACAAGAAACAAACAAAAACAATTCTCCAATTTCTTGAATAAGAAAATACACTATAAGAAACCTTTCCTTCTCTTTTTCTTTTCACATATTGAAGAGATATTTGGGAAACCTGAAAAGGGAATGAAATACAAGCCTTTCTAAATCAAGGGCCCCAAATTATTTATTGTGGATCCCAATATTGTCAATTGGTGGTCAGTCCCCAGCCAAATCTCACTCCCTGCGGCCCTCTGCCTTCTGAATTATTAACACAAGTTCTGTAGATATGAATCCTCACTTAGGAGTTTTTTGCAAATGATTTATTGGGAGAGTGCTGTCAGGAGAAACCCATAAAGGAGTGAGGGTGGCAGGATAGAGCAGGCAAGGATCTGAGCAGCAATATGGTCTCAGCTGGAGTACAGCTTCAGCCTGATCCTATAAGGAGCTCTAGAGTGTGAATTACACCACAGCATGATCTCACCTGGAGGCAAGGGGCTAGGCTTTAAGATCCCAACATTGTTCAGTCATTGGCCATGGTAAGCTCTGATCTAGGGTAGGTGGGGTTTGGAGATTAAGGGATAAACTCCCAGGCATCTCCAAAGGAGAAGGTTCCCATTAGCTAAGGACAAGTGGATGATGGATGCCCATGTCCAATAAAGGAAATCTAGGCAGGGAACAATAGCATCTACTATGGTATGAAAGGTCTGAGTTTTTCAGGGAAGCAGCCACAAAGTGGCAGGCTTTGAAAAACTAAAGGATGGAGATATCCTTTCTTCTAGAGAAATTAGAATTTCCTAGTGATGCCCAAGCCTCGTCCAGCCAACCACGTTTTCTTTAGTACTTGGCCTGTCCCCAGTCATTCTTCAATCACAATAAATCTGGGATACCAATATTCAATGAGTAGTAGAGAAATCCCTCCCAGAATGGTCCAGTTAGACCCAATCTTAGCAATCATCTGGTCCAACAGCTTTCAGATATTGGTGTCTAAGGGCTCTTATTCACCAGGAATCTTGTGGATATCCAATGTGTAGATCCAATTAAGAGGACTCATTTTGGTCAGAGAGGGAAAGGATGGGTACCAATCTCTCATAGACTTAGGTGGCTCCCCTTGAGCTACAAGGGACACATCCCACCTCCCAACTATTAGCATGTGTCTTTGACCAGGTTCCTTAGAAACAAAGCCTCATGTGTGGGTTTTTGTAAGAGATATATTGATAGAGTGATCTCAAGAGAAGCCTATAAGAGAGAGAGGAAAGTGGAATAGGGTGGGGAAGAATATAGGCAAGGATATGGCTTCAGATCAAAACAACAATAACAACAACAAAGATCTAGTTGAACTTTATCATTGTAAAATTGCATCGCCGAGAGGCCTTATAGCTCCTGAGTGGTGGACAGGGGCTTGAAAGTAGATGAGCTCATCCTATTCCACAGCTATTCCCATGATGTCTGTTCTAGGATAGGCTTCCTAGAAGCCAATCCTGAAAAGGTGATTATTTTGCGAGTGATTTATAGAGGAGATGTTTTAGAAGAAACCTTTAAGGAAGTGAGGGAAACAGGTAGAACAGAGGAAGGAACTTAGAAAGGAAATAGTTTTAGCTGGTGTCTGGCTTAAGGCTGATCCCACGGGGAAGCATGGAGAGTACCATGTTTGAGGCAAGGGGCCAAGATTTTATACTCCAGTATTACTCATTGGTCTGGGGTCCTAGGGAGGGCATAGCTTTCCAGGTACTTCCTGGAGAGGCGGTTCTCTGGACAGGAAGTTGCTTTGAGTCATTAGCTTTCACTGTTCCCCATAGCTGGTGCATGGGCTGGACAGAGGGGGACTGGGCAGGCACCAAGAACTTTTACTACAGTACCTCACAGGGATCCCATGCAGTTTCACTCACTCAATGTGAATATCAACATGAGGAGAGCCCAAACCCATAGCAGTGTCTAAGGAACTGCTTGAAAAGGCACAATCACAGCTACCGCCCACAGTTTCCATTTGGTCTTCTGTTTTTTTCCCCCATAGTGTGAGTTTTATCAAAGATTTTTTTTTAAATATGCTTTCATTTAAGTTATCTCTAAAGAAGCCAACTTTCAATTCCACGAGGAAGTTGCCGAAAATACAGATAAACCTCTCTGTTCATTGAGGGGATTCGCAGCTTCTGCTAAGGCTGTTCCTTTCCAGTTTGTGTGGTGAATCTGTATTGGGAAAGCCCCTTCTCCAGCAGACCTCTGCCCTCTAGACAACTCTCCCGCCTCCCTCCAGCCTGCAGTCACAGCAGGGGTGGGGTGATATTCCTGGGTGTGTTACCATGACTACTTTATCCTGGATAATCACTGTGGGTTTTAAATAGCCCTCCAATTAGTTGTTTTGTAACATTTTGTTGTGTTTTTTTCCCCCACTTGAGTCTTTTTTTTTCTTATCACCACTGAAATCCAATTGGATTTTTTTCATAAGGTTTTAAAGACTCTTGTTGTGTTGGTTTTGTTGTTAAGAGGAAAAGGAGCAGAAAAGGTATTAGCGAAGGCAGGAGGCAAAAAGCAACTTGGTGCAAAAATACAAAATAGAGAGCTAGAACTGGAAATGTCCTTAAAGATCTAAGTCATGTGCTTCATACTGCTTTTCCAGGAGCACTTGTACTTCTCAGAGGTATCTCTAGGTTTGTTCCCAGAGCCGTAGGGAAAAAGAGAGCTCTGGACCCAAGCACATACTCACAACCACCGAAATTACAGTAGCTTCATTTTTAAATCCAGTTTGTATGCTGTTCTATATTCCATAAAAGAATTTGAACAGCTAGTTGAAAGAAAAAAAAGAAAAGGTTTGAAAGTCAGAATTTAGTATGCAGCAGATGCCGTCAAATCACAATCTACATTCCCTCAACATTTACCACTTCCACTCACATCCCCTAAATATCTTTGCCTAAAGATTTTCCCTGGTTGCAAGAACCTTCTCTGCCACACAGGCTGACTGGACATTCCAGGCAGGTAACACCTCCTAGGAGCAGCCCTGAACCAAAGACTGATAGCTGTGGTTGTATAAACACGCCAGCTCCCTCCTCTCTCATAGAGGACATCTCTGAGGCATGTGGTCCACTCTACCTCCCAGGCTTACCCAGTGGGATTAAGCCCCAGGTACCCACAGTGGTAAATTTAATAATGCATCTCCTATTAGCTGCTGTCTGTTGCCTGCCTTGCTTTGTCATTTCCCTTCCCTACCAGTGTTTCCTGGGCTCCCTTCCAAGGTAAACTACCTGTACTCAAATCCTTATCTCAGGGTCAGTTTATGGGGCAACCCAAACCAAGACATAGCCCAATTTCATTCAATTCTCAGATCAACATTGGATACTCAAAGGGAAAAAAAAAGTTACAATTTTTTCTTTTCAATTTTAATTTCTTTTCAAAGACAAAATTAAATATCATTTTTACTGACTGAATGATCAAGGAATGACTTTACTACCTAGGAAATTCTAGGCAATGTGTTAGAAGCAACAGTCTAGTGAGAGAAATACCCCAGTTTAATGAATGAGTAAATTGTTGTTCAAAGAGCTTAGGTGAGTAACTCAAGGGACACAGGCAAGGCTTGGATTCAAAACCTAAACTTTGGGTCTCCAATTTAATATCAATATAACATAGCTATTGATCTTTATCTTAATCTATGATGTCAGTTGATTCTTGTGTTACAGGTTAGTGGTCTTCAATAAAGTATATATTGCCTATAGTAACTTAAAGTGGCTTCTTGAAAATCAACATTTATGTAAATTATATCAAACACATATGACTTAATGTGGAGTTCGAATATTATTACTTTGTACTTTTCTTTATCAAACAAATGACATCTAGTCCATATTATCTAGTTTCCTCTGTAGTCCTTGGAAGAGTTATTAATTCTCTACCTTTCTAAATAAAGAGATACAAGTGGAGTAGAAGTGGCTAAATGTTTTTTCAAAAAGTTACATTTTTATATATTAAAATTTCTTTCTTTTCAACAACATATTCTCCTGGCCTCAGGATTGTAGGACTTTTTTTTAATCATGGGTGGGATTGGAAGACTCTTCATCCTCCATGATGCAGGCTTCTGCCCAACCAGATATCCTGGTGCCAACTAACAATCTGCAAAATGCACAGAAGAGAGTGGCTTGAGATACAGCAAGGCCAAGGTGGCCCACTGCTTTAGGGTATATAGTACCATCCCCTCCCAGGACCTCACAAAGTGGGTCCTTCCTCACTTCCCTTCCCTACCAGGGCCCTTACCGGGACCTTACAAAAGTTGACCACTTTAAAGAAGGTAGCAACATTGTAGTTGCTGCGTCTGTCTCTTCTCATGAATTAAAGAAGTAATCCTTGGAGAATTTGCTAGATTGTTTTCACTGGTGGCCCAATTAATGGCTTTCCTATATCCATGCTCTTTCACCGTAACTGTAATCCCCATCCATTCTGACTCTGGGCTAGATCTTATGATTTTCTTTGACCAATAAAATGCCTCAGCAGTAATGTCATGCAGTTCTGAGCCTAGGCCCCAAGAGCCACTGTGGGCTCCGTATTGGAATCCTACCTCTGCCAGGACAGCAAGCTTTGCCAAGACAAAGCATGAGAGACCACATGGTGGAAAACCAGGATTCCCCAAACCAATACCCAACCAAGCCCCTGTTGCAGAGCTACCTATATGACTAGGAGATAAACATAGAATCTTGCAGGAACCTATCTGAGACCTGAAGAATCTCTCAGCTGATCCTAGCCCAAATTTCCAGCTTATATATCATGAGCTAAATTAATAGTTGTTGTCTTAAGACACTAAGTTATGGGATAATTGGTTATGCAGCAGTTAGCTGACTGGTATACTTCCTTCCCTTGAAGGAGAAACTTGGGAAAATGTATTTAATGTTCAATGGGTTTATGGAGCCTACAGGACCAAGTCAAAGCACCTCAGCCTTACACAGTAGGAACGTCCCATCTCAGGCTCTACTTACCTTTACAGTCTCACACTCACCTCATAAAACCCCTATGTACAAGCAATGAACCTACTACAATGAAGTTTTCTCCATTCTGTGAAAAAGTCCCCTGCCTGTGCTTGTGGAATAATAATGACATTTATTGAAAGTTTATTGTGTACGAGGTACTATTTTAAGAATTTTATGATGATTATCTCACTTAATTTCCACTGCACTTCTAAGTGAAAAGTGCTATCATTATTTTGAGTTTAAAGATGAGAAAACTGAAGCATAATTTTAGTAATTTGCCAAAGGTCACGCAGTGGTACAGCAGGGATTCAGTTCCGGAATATCTGCCTCCAGAGGCCAAGGGCTTCCTTGACCAATGTCCCCTCCCATTCTGCACATGGCACATGTTGCCTCTCGTTTCAAGGCCTAGCTTGCCTATAACAACAAGAGTCACCCTTACGTGGCTCTCACTGTGTTCCAGGCAGTGTTCAAAGACCTTTGCACACACTGAAGCTCTGATCCACTCAACAACCGCTGGCTATTTTTATCCATCATTATCCTCATTTTGGAGAAAGAAACTGAGGCACAGGGAAGTCAAGTTATTTGTTCAATGTCATACAGCATGTTAGTGACAACGCTTTAGTTCAAGTAGAGACTATCTGGCTCCAGAATTCAGGCTTTGTACCATCGCATACTATTGTCTCTCATGTCACCTGCTCACACCAGGGACAGGTTTCTGGGGCATCCCCAGGAAGGACTGTTCCTTCCCTGCTTTGTTCTCCCACACTTTCTTATGCAGACCACTGTCCAGGGTTTTGTATTTGTGCCAAACATAACTTTCTGACTGTCTGTCTTCCCACGAGAAAATCTGCTCTGCAAAATTAAGGACCATATTTGGAGTCATGAAAAAGTGGATGTTCCCCTTTGGGAAGAGAATCTTCCCATCAGCCTTATCTACTGGGGAACCTCAGATAGTAAGTACCTGTACTGAAGGATAAGGGGCTGTAGTGGCTGCTGGTGAGCAGCACCAGTGCCCTCCCTGGGCTGGTGCACCCATCCCCAGCCACAAGAGAGTTGGTGTTCTCAGCTCACAGCAGATTCTTTTGCAGAGGATTTCCCTCACCCAGTAAGAGCAGCTACCCTTTGGGAAATATCTGGGTGGTCCCATTAGCCAGTGACTAGCAGATACTCAGGCTCAAAAAACTGCCTCAGCCTCAGGCAGGGAGAACTCTGCGGTGAGATTTCTACTCTAGAACTCCCTGTGCAATCAGGCTGAAGCTAGTTTTCAGCCAAATCACATCTTTTTTCCCCCAATTCAGTAAGTATTTATTTATTTATTTATTTATTTTAATTTCAGAATATTATGGGGGTACAACACTTTGGTTATATATATTGCTTAAGCACTGCCCAAGTCAGAGCTACAATCATGGACATCCCCCAGATTGTCTTTTCTTGGTTCTTGCCCCTTCCCTAGCCAGTAAGAATCCCCAACTCAAAGGCTGATTCATAGAAATCCAAACTAAGACAAAAGCTTCGTAAAGACAGGAAGCAATTTCATTGAGGATAAAGTACTGTTTATTCAAGGAAAGTGCTATAAGTTTATTTTTTTCTGAATAATAAGATGCAAAATATTTATAATTGAGGGAGCAAAACAAAGAACTTTGTTTCTAACATCTAAGGCTGAGAAAATGTTTCTAAGCAAAATTATGTCCATCATCTGTTCTTACGTAAGTTAGGGTGATATTAGCTGCTGTTACAAACAAATCCTCAAAAGCCATGGGTCAAACAAGGTAGAAATTTATTTCTCTTTCATGTATCAGTTGCAATTCCAGGTTAGAGGGCCACTAGATCCCACACAATCTTAGAGACTCAGGCTTCTCATGTTTTTCCACTGTGGTGTACATAGGATGATGTTTTTCTCTACATGTTGGAAGCCATGGTACAGAAGCCGACTTGCAGCAAAGTACAAAAAAAAAAGAAAAAAAATGAGTATGAAAGAAACATGTCCATTCATTAAGGGCTCTATCCAGAAGAGACATCACTTCAGTTTACATTTCACTGGTGTGGACCAAGTCACCACACAGCTAGCTGTAAGGGAGGGTGGACTAGTTACAGTGCAGCTGGTCAGCTAAATGGCATTATATTGTTGCATTATACTGAAAAAAGAAAGTGGAGAATAAATTTTGTGAAGAGTTAAGAAATCTCTGCAGTAATCCTTATTATTAGTTTGGCATTGGCTCTCTATCTTTTCTAGTATTGACTATAAGGAAAATGAGGGCACCTGAGGTAACAACTTTTGAAATTAACCACAGAGTCTGTCTTTTTGTGCTAACTTCAATGCTTGTAAAGCCCGTTTTAGAGAATTTCTTGTCCTCATAAATGTGTCTATCATAAGAAATAGTGTTAACCTAAGAATTGTGACTGATATTAATTATTAAATTATAAACGAAGTTATCAGGGTTTTTTTCCTTCCAACTTCTATATCAGGGCTGCTAAATAGAATTTTCTGTGATGATAGAAATATCCTGTATTTGTGCTGTCCAGTACAGTAGCCACTAGACACATGTGGCTATTGAACACTTGAAATGAGGCTAATATGACTGACAATCTTGAAGTTCAATTTTATTTAATGTCAATTTTAAATTTATATTTAAAGAGTTCCATGTGACTAGTGGCTACCATATTGAACAGAGCAGCTCTCTATAGTGACGCTGGTGAGACAGGAAGTAAGTATTTCCATTCATTTGCCTCCCAGCAACTGCTTGGTCCAAATTTGTACTGATGGTTCCTCTGACAGCTTCTGATCCAACCACAAGGCAAAGCTTTGTTTCATCCCTAGGCAACATCCTTGCTGCTATCTTTTGGCATCAGGCAAAGTTGTTGGCACATAGCATGCTTTTAATAAATATTTAAATAAATAAATGAAAAAATGAGATGTGCTCTGTCCAACCAAGTTAGGTCTGCTGTATATAATATGATTTGACCTAGTTCAGAACATTTTGCAATTCAAGTAACCAACAGTGAAACAATAATTCACATAAATTATGTATCAATCTAATTTAGTTGTTTGGATGGGCACAATTATTGAACAAAATATATCATGGCTGTAATGTCTTCTGACTAGACATTAGCAATGACATACATAGAACCTACACTCCAAATAAATTCTTCATATTCCAGATATTTTGCATCTCTCTTGCTTGTGCAACACAGCATTATCCAGTTAACATCTGTATACAACTTTACTAGAATAGCAGTGTAGTCAAGTACCCCAATTCACAAGCATATTTGCCATCTGGAGTCTGGATGAATGTAATTTATCCATGTCTGGGTTAATCAGAGTTTAAATTCAGTCAAGTGATGGACCGGGTATGAAGAGCCACCATTTCATAAATGTGGGCCAAGCCAGCCACAGAGCTATTAGCACACATACTTTATGCTTAGCCTCACTTCCCTCCCACACTCTACATGATTTTACATGTTTGCTGAACATTAGGAAATAAGCCATCCTTGCTAAGGCTGTTTGATTTAGGAATAAATTTGTAGTTACACAGGTAACGCCAAGAGCAGGATTTTTCCTCTCCAAATTGATAGGGCTTTAAACACACACAAAAATATACTTACAGATGTGATTAAAAACAAGCTTCCCTGTCACATCCTATCCCCCTATCTTCTAGCATGGAAGAAAAGGAGGGCCTCTAACCAAAGACAGACATGAAAGGCTACGTTTCTCACTACAGTGGACAAAGCATGGAGTGGGGAAAGAGCTAAGATGGAACAGAGAAAGAGGTGAGAAGATGCAGAGAGTGAGGCCTGAATGACATTGAGTTCTTCTTCAGTATTTAAAAGTAGAAAAGAACTTCAACCAAAGGGTCTCAGCAGTTGTAGTGACAGTAAGGCCAGGTGCTTGTTCTGCCTGAAGAAATGAAAGCTGGACCATCTTCCTTTAAGGGCCCAACTCAGTGTACTTCTTCTTCTTATTGAGAGGGGTCAGGCATTCAGGCAGGAATAATCCTTTCATCTTCCAAAATAAATTGATGAAATCCAATCACACTCTTAGGTTTCAACTTTCAGTTGTGCCTAAATTCAAACTTTTGCATCATAAAAGAGTTGAGTTAGCCACATTTATATTTAAAACCTCTAATCTTTAACTAATTTAGGGGAGAGTCTAGTGACAAAAGAAAGAAGTGCTTATTACAAAACATTAATTCTTTGGGGAGGCCCAAGTTCTACAAAAGGATTTGTTATCTTGTAAGATAACATGGAATTATTGTCCTTACAGCTTTACCAATTCTATAACTGACCAGTGAGTAAATTGGGTCTTCTTATATATAGCCTACTATATATTTTATTCAAACTAAAAGCAAATTTCAACCTCTACTACATTTGAGAAAGGGATATAATGCTCATTACAAATATTTTGGCACTAACATATAGGAGGAGTGCACACACAAACGTGTGAGCACACTCATTTTCTATGTAAGCAAAGATGGCAAAGTAAGGACCTGTGAAAATTTATCCCTTTCTAAAAGCAATGAAAAACTCACAAAAATTGTCAGAATAAACTTTTTAGAACTCTAGAAATTAACCAAAGGCTTCCAGCAACATGGGGAATGTTTGTTCAAGGAACATGGTTGAATCTCAGCAAGAACAACACACTTTGTGGCATTTTCACTTGCTCTAATCCCCTCACTTTTCACCTCAGCAATAGCTTTGAAAATAACAAACTACATTCCCGTCCTGGCAGGAACAGAATGGAGCTGGAGCTTTTTCAAAGCCTCATTCCCAAAGCATTGTCTTTTTTTTTTTAACCTGACTGGTAAGTTCCTGGAAGATCCTACTTGAAAGACTTGTTTGTATTTGGCCTAAATTCGAGCTCACCCCCATGCAAAAAACCTCTCTTTAAGAATATTTATCAAAAACAATAAAAAGAAAAGATTTTTAAAGTCCTGGATGCCTAAAATGATAGATAACAATTGGGGCAAACAATGGACTATCCAAAAAGTTTAAAAAGAAAAGCTAAAGATTGAGATATCCATAGGGGCTCTGAAAAGCTCCAGCGTATTTCTGGGAAGCTAGAAGGCCACACATATGCACAGGGCTGCATGCATACCCAGGAAGGGCCTGAGAAGGCCCTAAGCTCTCCCCTCTGGCTGACCGTGAGGTTTTGCACAAGCAGGAAGTGAAAGCTAAGGCAGAGTTGTCAGTTGTCTGGGTGAGAGTTGAAGGCATGTCCCAGCACATGCACACACACACATCATACACACACACACAGAGCACATAGGCAAAGAGTAGGGGATTTATTGGTTCCAGGCATTTGAGGAAATCTCTGTCCAAGCATTAGCCAACCAGAATGTTAACTGAGTATGAGTAGAGACTTCAGTGGCCACACATAAGAAACAAAATAGACTGTACAGAATTAGTTCAGAAAGTCACTAAACAAAAAACAAGTACAACAAACAGCAACAACAACAAACCCTGGGGAGGGGGAAGAATCTGATTTCCAAAGGTATCACATGCTATTTAAAATGTCCTTGTCCAACAAAAAGAAAATGAAACATGGGAAGAAAGAAATATGGCTCACACACAAGAAAAATAAGCAATTAATAGAAACTCCCAGAGTTGGATTTATTAGACAGACAACTTAAGCCAGATATTTTAAATATGTTCAAATTGCTAAAAGAAACTTTTTCTAAAGAACTAAAGGAAAACATGAGAATAATGTGTTTCCAAATTGAGAATATTGATAAAGAGATAAATTTTATAAAAGGAGATGAATAGGAATTTCTGGAGTTGAAAACTACAATAACTAAAATAAAAAATTTACTAGAGGGGCTCAATGGCAGATGTAAGCAGGTAAAAGAAAGAATTAATACAATTGAAGATAAGACAGATTAATAAAGGTTATTCAGTACATTAATAAAGAAAAACAAACAGAATGAAGAAAAGTGAACAGAGCCTCACAAACCTGTGGGAACTGTTGAACATATCAACACATCCATAAGTCCCAGAATGACAAGGAAAAAAGATACAGAAAAAAAATTTGAAAAAATAATGGGCTCCATTTTCCAGTCTGAAAACAACTTACCAAAATTTGGGAGTCATAGTGAAAGCAGTGTTCAGAGAGAAATTTATAGCACTGAATGCATATATTTGAAAATAATAAAGAAAGATCTAAAAATCAATAATATAAACTTTCACCTTAGGAACTAGAAAAAGAAGAGCAAATTTAATTTCAAAGTAAGCAGAAGAAAATAAATAATAAAAATTAGACCAGAAATTATGGAAATTATAAACTAAGAAATCAATAAAGAAAATCAACAGAACCAAAAGCTGGTTCTTTGAAAAAATCAATAAAACTGATAAGCCTCTAGCCAGGGTAACAACAACAACAACAAAAAGACACAAATTACTAATATCAGAAATGAAAGAGGGGGCATCACTACAGATCCCATGGACATTAAGAGAATAATAAAAGAATGTTATGGACACCTCCATGCCCACAAAATTGAAAACATAGATGAAAAAGATCAATCTGCCAAAACTCACCTAAGAAGAAATAGACAATTTGAATAGGCCTATATCTATTAAAGAAGCTGAATCAATAATTAATAACCTTTCAAAACAGAAAGCACCAGGCCCATATGGGTTCACTGGTGAATTCTATCCAATGTTTAAGGAAGAAATTATACCAATTCTCTACAATCTCTTCTAGAAGACAAAAGCATAGGAAATACTTACTAACTCATGTTATGAGACCATCATTAACCTAATGCCAAAACCAGACAAAGATACTATAAAAAAAGAAAACTGCATATTAATATCTCTCCTGAACATAAATCAAAAACAAGGAGAGAGAAGGAAATAATATGGGTTAGAGTGGAAATATATGACATAGAGATTAGAAAAATACAGAAAGTCAACAATACCAAAAGTTGGTTCTTTTAAATAAATTCCTAGAAAGACACAAATAACCAAAACTTTCTCAACAAGAAATAAAAAATATATCTAGATCCCTTAAGTAAAGAAACTGTATTACTAATTTTTTGAAAAATCCCACAAAGAAAAAGTCTAGGACTAGATATTATTTCACTGGTGAACTCTACCAAATTCTTTAAAAGAAAAATTGACACCAATCCATAACAAATTCTTCCAAAAACAAAAGAGGAGGGAACACTTCCTACCTCATTCCATAAAACCAATATTACCCTGATATCAAAATAAAAGAAAATCAGAAAAAGAAAACTATAGAACAATATTCCTTATGATTATAGATATAAGAGCATATAAAAAATTATACACCATGACTAACCAGAATTTATGTCAGGAATGCAAGATTGGTTCAACATACATAAAACAATCAATGTAATAAACCATATTAATAGAATAAAGGATAAAAAATTACACAAAATAGACACAAAACAAACAAAATCCAACATAATTTCATAATGAACACTCACTATACTAGGAATAGAGGGGAACTTCCTTAACCTGATAGACATCTAGGAAAAACCCACAGCTATCACCATATTTAACGGTGAAAGACTGAAAATTTCCACTCCCTAAGAAGCTTTCCCCCTTTCTCTCCATTCTCTCCGACATTGTACTGGAGGTACTATCCTAGGAAATTCAGCTAGAAAAAGAAACAAAAGGCTTCCATATTGGAAAAAACAAGTAAAAGTATGTCTATTTGCAGATGACATTATCTTATATAAAGAAAACCCTAAATAATGTATAAATATACTATTAGAGATAATGAACAAATTCAGCAAGTTTTCAGGATATGAGATCAATGTATTAAATCAGTTGTATTTCTAGGTACTAGCAATGCAAATTCCAAAAATGAAATTTAGAGAACAATTCCATTTAAAACACCATCCAAAAAAGTAAAATACTCAGGGATAAATTTGTCCAATTAAGTACAAGATTTATATGCCAAAAACTATAAAATATCACTGAAAGAAATAAAAGACGACCCAAATAAATGGATCAATATCCCATGTTCAGAAATTGGAAGACTTAATATGTTAAGATTGCAATAATCCCTATATTGATCTGCAGATTTAATCAATCCATATCTAAATTTCAACTGTCACTTTACAAAATTGGCCAACAGATCTTAAAAGTTATATATAAATATTAGATACCCAGCCTAGCCAAAAATACAGAAGAAATCCAGGAAAAAAATCCAGAAAAAAAAGAATAAATTTCATGGATTCATTCTTTCTAATTTCAAAACATACTACAAATTTGCAGTAAAAAGGATTGTGTGAACCCAGCATAAGGGGAAACATATAGATTAATGGAATAGAATTGAGAGTCCAGAAATAATTTTGTACACTATAGTAAACTGATTTTAAATAAAGGTACCAAGACAATTCAATAGGGAAAGAATATCCTTTTCAACAAATGGTGCTGAGACTAATGGATAGCCTCAAGTAAAACATGAATTTGGACTTCTGCCTCATACTATATACAAAATTCAACTCAAAATGAATCAAAAACCTAAATGTAAGAACTAAAACTATATAACTTAGAAGAAAACAAATGTAAGTCTTAATGACTTTGGATTATGCAATGGTTTTACAGATATGATACCCAATGCACAAGCAACCAAAGAAAAAATAGGTAAATTAGATTTTATCAAAGTTAAAAACATCTGTGCATGAAAGGACACTCACAGAATGAGAGCAAATATTGCAAATCATATATTTGTTAAGAATCTAGTATTTGAAATATGTAAAGAACTCCTACAACTCAAAATAAAAAGACAACCCAATTATAAAATGAATAAAAGTTTTATTGGTGTTTTCTATATGATAAAATATATATAATATAAATTTTATCATTTTAAACAGGTGTTTGTTTGTTTGTTTGTTTTGAGACAGAGTCTCACTCTGTCGCCCTGGCTAGAGTGCAGTGGCATCATCACAGCTCACTGCAACCTCAAACTTCCGGGCTCAAGTGATCCTCCTGCCTCAGCCTCCAGAGTAGTGGGGACAGGCATGCACCACCACCCCTGGCTAATTTTTTTTTTCTATTTTTAGTAGAGACAGGGTCTTGCTCTTGCTCAGTCTGGTCTCCATCTCCCGAGCACAGGTGATTCTCCCACATTGGCCTCCCAGGGTCCTAGGATTACGGGAGTGAACCACTGCACCCAGTCCATTTTTATACATTTTTAAGTGTAAAATTCAGCAGCAAAAAGTCCATTCACAGTGTTATATAATACTTAACCACTACCCACTTCCAGAATGTTTTCACCATCCCAAACAGAATTTCTATACCCATTAAACAATAAATTACCATTTCCCTCTCTCCCTATCCTCTGTAACTTCTATTACACTTTCCATCTCTATAAACTTGACTCTTCTAGGCATCTCGTATAAATGGAATCATATGATATTTGTCCTTCTGTGTCCGGTTTATTTCACTTTACGTGATGTTTTCAAGGTTCATCCACGTTGCAGCATATATCAAAATGTAATTCCTTTTTAAGGCTGAATAATATTCCATTGTGTGTAATACCACACTCTGTTTACCCATTTATCTGTTGGTGGATGTTTGGATTGCATCCACCTTTTGGCTATTGTGACTAATGCCTCTGTGAACATTGGCGTACACGTACTTGTTTGAGTCCTTGCTTTCAATTATTTTGAGTATATACAAAGGGGTGAAATTGCTGGATCAGATTATAATTCTATGTTTTACTTTTTGAGGAACCTTGGCAAAGGATTTCAGTTGACATTTCTCCAAAGAAGATATAAAAATGTCCAAAAAGCACAGAAAATGGCTCATCATTATTAGTCATTAGGAAAATATAAATAAAAACCACAATGAGATGCTACTACACAAACATTAGAATGGCTTTTAAAAAACAAACCCAAAAACACCAAGTTTTAAGGAGAAGGCAGAGGCAACTGGATCTCTCATCTGTTACTATTAATAGTAGAAATGTAAAATGATACAGACACGTTGGAAACAGTTTGCCCTTTCCTATAAAGTTAAACATATTGGCCATATAAGCCAGCATCCCACTCCTAGGTATTTACTCAAAAGTAATGAAAACATATCCATGCAAAGACCTGCAGGAGAATGTATACAGGCAGCTTTATTCATAGCACCAAACTGAAAATAACCCAATGTCCCTCAATTGAGGAATACCTATAAAATTGTGATACATCCATGCAATGGAAAACCACTCAGCAATAAGAAGAAATGCACTACTCTTACATACATCAACAGGGATGAATCCCAAATCATCAAGCTAAGTATAAGAAGCCAGGCTCAAAAGCCTACACACTGTATGATTTCATTTATATGATGTTCTGGAAATGGCAAAGCTATAGGAACAGAAAACAGCAATAGTAAGGGGTAAGCAAAGAGATATAGGGCTCTTTGAGGTAATGGAACTGTTCTATATGGTGATCGTGGTGGTCATATGATTACACATTTGTCAACACTCCAAGAACCATATCTACAAAATGTGAATTTTATACATGTAAATGATCCCTTAACATCCTAAACATGCTCCAGGAAAGTAGCACTACACACTTGTTCTTCTATCAGTGCATTAGCTGTTTGTATTTTCTACTATTTTTTTCTCTCTGACTGAAAATAAATAACTAAAAGCTGAGGTGGGAGAGCCCTGGCTCACAGATGCTGTAATTGGGCTCTTCTTTAAATCTCATTTCAACTAAAATGAGCCAAAATAAATGACACACTGGTGACTTAGCGGCACAAAGAAGAGACAAAGCAGACAAAATAACATGACATGATTTCATTTGTTGAAATTTATGAAGTAATTTATTTATAATGATTACAGCTGTGTAAATAGCTGTAATCAGGCTTACAAAAGCCTTATGCAAACTCTGTTCTTTATGCATCCAATTTCCTCCCTAAGAATGTGAACCCAGTGGAGTTGGATGTACACAAGAAGCTTGAAAGAACACAGACCTTTAGGACAAGATTCAGCCGGCACCAAAACATATTGCTTAGTAGATCACCAAAGCCAAGCCCAACTTCCACTTGAAACTGCAATTCAAGACACGTTTAGTATACAAAACTTGAATTGCTTATTGCTTATAAGCTTCTCTGAAAATGTCAGTATTTTCTCATCAGTGCTTCAGATTACAGGGGAGAATGAAGCTAGGAAAAATGTGAACTGTTGGGTGCTTTCAGCATACACCATTTTCTTCAGCCCTCATCAGCTTATAATAGAGATTTACAGGCTCCACTTAGTATAATGATAAACAAATTATCTTTAAATCAAGGATCAGCTGTTTGAGTTTAACAGATAACATCTGCTGCAAATCATACAGAGGGAGCAGACTTTATACACACCCTCCCTTCTCTTCCTTATCCCTTCTGTTGCCCACCCTGTTGTTCCTTTATTTTAATGCCAGTCAACATCCCATGGCTGATTTGGGTAGAGAGGATAGAGATGAGGAAGGAAGAGGAGAATCATCTCAGGCAACTTACCACCACTGAAGTGTTAGAGTCCACCACCGTCATACTCTGAATTCATTACCATCTTTTACTTTGGACTGTATTGGCAATCTGTAAAACTATCCTGAAGAGTTTCAGGATAAGTGCTAGCTAGCAGTTGAAGTAAATGATCGATAAGTTTTCAGTTTACCTCAAACTCTCAATAAGCAATCTCCTATTTGAACTGTAATCCACTGCTCTTCTATCTGCAAGTCTGCAACATCCTAGTATTAAAGGTATCTAAGAACTATATGGTTCAGATCTTTTGCCCTCCTCATTATCAACTCTAAATAAAGATTGATTTTGAAAGAAAATAAAGTATTGCTGCCATAAAATTTGTGTTATCTCTAACATAATTATTCATATTTGGGTCATTTAATATATTGCATCATTTATTTATTCATTCAAAAAATATAAAGCTGATGTGACCTGTGATCCATAGAATATAACCATGAACGTCTGGTCCACTCACTCATTTAACACATATTGGGCAGGCACCTCCCAGGCTAGGTGCAACAGATCCAAAACATATCCAAAGACAAGCAAATTCCACATCCTTCATGGAATGTCATATTCTCAGAACAAACAGGAAAACAAGGGCAAAAAATATGTATACAAAGGGGATAATTAGAGAGCACGGTAAGAAAATAAAAGAAATAGGTGGTAAAGTAAAAAATGCAAAAGTCCTAAAATGGATTGAGTTCAGGAGACCACCTCCATGTCTCTCAAACGCTAATGCCTGGTAGACATTGGTGCGGTGTGGCTTTACAGCTGGGAGGGTCTGGAGACAATTGAGTCAATGTAAAATGGTCCTTCATTTTACATAGCAGAGTAGCAGGTTCCAACAGAAGAGCCAGACTAGTCTAGGCCACATGCAAATGTTGAGGTGGGCACCTATGCCCAGAGCACACTGAAAGAATTGAGTAGAAATTGTAGTCAGTAAGTTCTCATGCTATGGATCTTTGAGACACCTCACTTTCACTTGCCCGAGCCTCTTTCAAATTTTTCTGCCAACTCAGACAATTGGTTTTGGAGTCATGCTTACTGTTGCTTTGGAGAAGTCTTCAAGTTAGAGGCTTTAAACTTGTATAACCAGCTCCATTCTGGAATTTTCCAGGTAGTCATTTGTAGCCCAAAGAAACAATATCTTTGATAATTGCATCTGCCAACATTGGCATAGTACCTCCCAGGGCACAAACAGATGTAATGGACAATTTTGCATTTGAGTCTCGCAATACTGCTAAACAGGTATTATAATTGTCACATTATAAAAGAGGAAGCAGACCTTGGGAGGCCACATGGCCTGTCCAAGTTCATATATCTGGTTGTAAATGGCAAAGCTATAGCTTAATTCCAGGGAGGGTGACCAACTGCCCAATTTACTCAGGACTGAGGGGGTTCCCAGGAAGTGGGACTTTCAGTGCTAAAACCAGAACAGTCCCAATCAAACCAGGTCACTTGGTAGCCCTATTACCATGTCCATTAAATTTAACGTTTAGTGTGCCTGCCACCAAGGACAGCAAGAGCAGGACTCTAGGGTTAGTTCTTTCTCCGAGTCCTAAGGGAAGTCATTCTAATTGACCAGTGGTCCTAGAGATCTGTAAGGAGTAACGACCTCCGCAACCCCAATAGCCTCTAACAGCTATGTGTTTTAGTGTCACACAGTTGGATGGCCATGCTTTGAAATACAAACCTGAGAAGAGGATAATAAACTTTAAAACAGCAAAGCAGGTTCCAAGCACTCCCTGACCGCCCACTTTTCAGCAATTTCTAGGCTCTTGTTTGCCTAATGGGAGCATTGGTTGGAGAAAAGGAAGGGAGTTATTTTAAAAGTTTTGCACACATCTCATCAGAGTATTTGACAATGCACCATTCATGCTGGCTTAATTATTGCCGTGGGTGTCCAGGAATGACAGTGAACAATTTTATGAAACCTTTATAGTCAGTAACATACTCCCACGGCATGGCAGAGAGAGGAGCAAGGGAAGGCAAACAGCTCCTCCCTGTCACTGGAGCTTGAGGGACCTGCAATCCTAACAAATATCAAATTGTAAGGAAGACTAGTAAGTTCATTTTGAAACAGTTTCACTGGAATTATGCAAAGAAGTTAGAATAATGACTAGAGAAAGCATTATAGACAAAATCATTTAATTTGTTCTGAAAGCTTTGAAGTTGTATATAATTTTTAAAACGTAAGAAAAAAGTCATGTTTCTCTTAATAAGAGCAAGGAACATATGTTGAGAATTTACAATATGTCACATACTTCTCTCAGAATTTTACATATTAAACTATGAGCAGAACAATTCCTTTCCTGTAAGAGATTTGAAGAACAGCTTTTTGGCAGGAGGGTAAAGCCTTGTGACTTGGTCCTCTCAGTGTCTTGTGACAGTGAAATTCAATCAAAGAGAGGCCCATCCAAAATGCTACTGTTTGCATTCAATTAAAAATTTTTCTCTATTGAAGTTTTTCCTTAGAATATATATACATAGTTTCTAGAGTTTGCATTCAATTAACAATTTTTCCCTGTGAAGTTTTTCCTTAGAATATATATACATGGTTTCTAGATTAAATGTTAGCAAAGTAACCGTGCCTGCCACACATTTTTCTACCTTTTATTAAAATACCCAAGAATATAAGCAAGTTAAAGAAAAAGACAAAAATTAGAGATAACAATGCAAACAAAAGTTAACAGAGGACCAAATGTCGTGTGGGAAGGGAATTTCTACTAACTACAATAGAAAGGGGTTGGCTTAGGGACTTTATTTTTAGACTACACAGTACTTGCTCTACACTCAGAACAAGTTCAAAATAGACCCAGAGAAGACAGAAAAGGACTGATTCATCCATACTCCTCGCATTACATCCTGGATCAAGGGGCTGCAGCATTTAGAAAGATGGGCAGCCATGTCCCAAAAGCTAAGAAATCACGTCCACATCCCTTTTGCTGCATCCTTAGGAGACAACAGCTCCCAACGTGCACTGCAGCAGGAGCTAAAGTGGGAGGCTGAGAGACGGGTTGTGTCCTGAAATGTTTAGTTATGTAAGAATAAGCCTTATGAGACAGGGTAGAACAGAACACTGCCGGAGGACCTTGAGGAGAAGGCGTCTTGAGCGTGGGGGTGGAGGAAATTAAGTTGCAAGAGGCAGAAGAGTGACTGAATCTCTCTGGCTCCATTTTATGAGAAGGGGAGAGTATAAAGACAGTCAATCCACATTTTAATTGGTAAACACTCAAATTTCTCATGCAAGGACAATTAATCTGAAAACACCAATATCAGCTGTTTTCCCCTAACGTATAGGACATAAAAAGTTTCATAAAAACATACGTCTGAAAAATATTTCCACAATCCACAATAAAATTTAGAGTATATATCTTCATTTCTTTCCATGGACGACAGTAAGTATCAATAAACTGGAATTGGGAAAATAAGTGCAATTACCAAAGAGGGAGAATCAAAATAGACTCAAGCAAGGCTGGCTAAAATAAAATTTAAAAATAAATGGAAATGGAAAATTCAATTTATACAATTAAAATGGAAAGCAATGAAGAGCATTATTATCACTGCAGAAAACTGAAGCACTGTTTACCTAGATCAATTTAAAAAGTTGTCTCAAAATGAAGAATAAAGGCAAATAGAGAGAAACACAGAAAAAAAATTTTAAAACATGTAGAGAAAACAGATTCAAGAGAATTACAAGTATTCCTAGGACAGAAAATAGAACATCAGAACAAATGTAATAATAACTATAAGGGATGAAAAAATTCTTTCCACGTAAAGCAAGCCCTAAGTTTTTATACATATGGAAAGAGCTCTTTGAATTCTAAAGGAATTCAAAAGAACCTCCATGTAGACCAACCTTAGATATTTATTTTCTAGAATAATAATGAAAAAAAGAGGCAGGAAAAAGTCAATAAATAAAATAATTCAAACTTATGTTATACATCTCTACAATATTGCAGGTATCAAATTAGTAAAACAGTGTCTATGTTTTGAATGGCAAAAGCTTGAAGTTTCTGTATTCATACTCAGCAAAGTTGCATCACTGAACCGTGAAACTATAACAAACATGGCCGCTTCTTCAGAATATTACTAAGAAAACTCAGGAATTAAACTTCAGGATTCAAGTTTGATAAATGTTGAAACAAATTAAATATATTAGTTAGATAACAACTGTGTAAATATTGTTTCAAAATTGAACGTACAAGCTAAATAATTCCTGAAGATGAAAGTTTTATGGTCAAAAAAGTAATTATTTAGTAATAATCTTGGTCTTTAACAATTTCTAAAGGCTGTATGCTGGGTGACACTTGGGCCATATTTCTTTCTCCAAGTGGATAGTCAGTAGTCCTTGTTTTTTTTTTGATAAGAAGAAATTTGATAAGGTTAAAGTTACCCAACAGTATAATTCAAAACAATAGATTTTTAAAACAATGGTTGAATATAAGTATAAATAAAATATAGTCTATATATAGAGAAAAGAACAATCAAAAGAAAAAGTTCAACACAAAAATAAAAATGAGAGCCAAATATTAGTTTTTATCAGCAAAATAAGGAAATTTTTTCAGGTTTTTATTTATTTAAATACTGTAATCTTAAATGTGGCATTGGATATGGTCAAGTTTTTAATCTAAAATATTTCCCTTTTAATAGGGATCCAATTTTCCCTATTAAAAAAGAAATAAACCTCAAAAGATCCAAAATAACAGAAAAAAGTACAAGCCACATTCTCTTAACATTATTCCATAAAATTAGAAATTTAAAAGAAAGTAAGAAGAAAAAACCTAAATGTTTGAAAATTAATTATGTTTCTAAATAACTATTGGGTCACAGAGGAAAGAAATATTTCAAGTAGAGACTACTTATATAGTAACAAATATGAGAATATTTCATATGCAATATATGGGATACTGGAAAATTGTGCTCAGTTACATAGTCAAAACTTTTACTGGTTTTGATATTAAAAGAGAAAGCATAAAATAAGTAAAATAATTAATTTTAAAAGGAAATGTGAAAAAAGGCAGAAGGAAGAAATTAAAGACCTAAAAAGAGCAATTAGTGGATTTGAAAACAGAAACAAAATTAATAAATTAATAGAGCTAGATATTTCTGTGTGTAGAAACTAGGAATACCTTATACACTTGAGATACAGTCAAGCTTGGTAAGAGGGACCATCCTTAAGTCCACTCATATCTAGATATGAATCCTGGCTCAATAAATTAGTAGCTGGGTGACACTGGCCAAGTTGCTTAACTTCTTTGATCCTCAGATTCTTTATTTCAAAAATGGCACTGTTGATAGTATCTCTTTCATAGGGCAATTACTGTGTGAAATCCATTCAGCACCCCATGTCTGACATACTGTAACTACTCAATATGTAGTATTCTATTTACTGTAGTCCTTACAAATATAAGAGAAAAATACAAGTAAATAGAACTTGACATAAAAAGGGCCTTGTAAAAATAGAGTGATGTTAAAACCTACAGGATAACATTGTGTACTATGTACACTAATAAGAAGAAATGTCTTCAACAGATAAACAGTTTTCTGGAAATAAATATGAATTGCCAAAATTGACCAGAAAACTGGTCAAATATATTTACACTTTCAGGAAATAGGTAATTATTTCATTATGTAATCTGTGTTAGAACAAAAAATAAAAAAACACACAAATATGTTCTTTTTTAATAAACAAGCATAAGTAACTTTTATATCAAAACCTGACATGAAGAATACTCTAGGTCTAGGACAACACATTTCAAAAGCATGTTTCCTAGTTGTACTAGAACATGGCATATTATTAATAATAAGTTTTACCTTCAATGTTTTGGAGAATCCTACACTGACCTCCCTCCACCAAAGCACCTCTCCACACACCCATACATCATACGCACAAAATTTGGCTAGAAAATCCTGTGCTCCCAGGGCATCCTGGTCTCTCTTATTATTATACTGTGTTATAATTGCCTATCTACTTGTCTATATCCCCTACCCAACTCTACATTACTTGGAAAAAGGACCATATCTATCCTTTTGTCACTCCATTCCCACCTCTATTCATACTTGTTTGAATGAAACTGTTACAGGGGAAAAATATATTTTCCAATAATTTTTAAAAACTCCACATTACAAAAACATTAAGCAGAACTGCTGCCTACAAAATTGTTTATTTTGAATCTCTGAGAGAAAAAGTATATATTTCTTATACTTACCTGACCATAGAAACATTGTTTTCAAAAGAGATTTCCTTAATACTTGTTGCCACATAATGCAATTTAGGAAACACTCTTATTAACTAATTTCACTTATGAATATTCATGCAAAAAATCCAAATAAAATATGAGCCAATTAAATTCAATGTTATATTTTTAAAATCTTGATAGAGTTTATCAAAAGAATTCATGGATGATTTGTTACTAAGAAATTTATTGATAAAATACATCAATAGGTCAGAGAAGTAAAAAAACCCAAAAGTTATAAATATGTGATATATATATATATAATCAGTATATCACCTTAATATATAATGAAAAAATTTCAATAAAATTTAGCCCTCCTTCAGGATAGAAACTTTTGTGAATTATTACTAGAAAAATATTTTCTTAACATAGGAAAATACCTACCTATAACCAACAATTATAGGCAACTTACAAGCCACTTTCTCCCTTGTCCATCTGGCTTTCTAAGTTTTCCCTTTCCCCAGAAAAGCAAATTCCTTAACTCAGACCATGTAACACTGAAGAATTCATTCTAGAATCTCATGCAAGATGAGTAGCAAATTTAAAGGGCTCTCCTTTATACAACATAATTTATGTCTAAAAACCATAAGCAAAATTAAAAGGCAAATAATCTAGGGAAATATTTTCAAACATATGAAAAAAAATGGAGACTATCTTTAATATAATGAGTACTTTTCATATCAGTGAGAAAAACAAACTGTAGGAAAGTGCGCAGAAGACAAAAACATTATACAGAAAATAAAATATAATTTATGTTTTTATATTTGACATAGTTTTATATATCTTTTATATTATTTAATGCACATATAATATACATATTTTGTATATCTACTTATTTATTCTACTCTTTTATTTTTCTAAGTCCATAGTTACATGAGTATTTACAAACCTTATTGTCTCCAATTGACCATTCTAATTCTAGGCTTTCCCCACCCAACTTAATCTTATATCCCATGAAATTAATTGCCTAGAATCAAAATTCTGATGGTCTATTTAAAAGCCATGAGTGACTAAGAACTTTCAAATATCAACCAGACTGACAATGAATATAGTTTTACTCCAGGACATTCTGACATTAAAGAAAATATTCTGTGGGTTTGTGAGAGTATGTGTAACTATAGAAAGAAGGCCAGTAATTCATTCATTCATCAAATTTTTGTACATTTCCAATGACTATAGGTACTGCCCCAGGTGCTGGGTGCCAAAAGATGAATAAGACACATTTATTGCCCCTGAGGACCTCATGGTCCAGAGAAGACAAGCACAGGAAATAATGCCAGCAATACAGTGGACTAAGCATCATGTTGGTCCTGTTCATAGAATGATACAAAAACATAAAATGATGCACTTGACTCAGCCTAAGTCTTCCTGGAGGATGCTAGACCCAAGCCAAATCTCAATGGCTGACTAGGAGTTACTCATAGAAAGAGATGGAAAACAGTGTACCTGATAGAACTGACAATACAAGCAAAGACAGGAAGACAAAAAGTAGTATTTTATGTGGGATGAATATTGCTAGATCATAAATGGTAAGTTAGGGTGTGGTGAGAGACAAGAAAGTAACAGGTAAGTAAAGGCAGGCCATGGAGTTCTTTTTAAGGTTCTTGGGACACATCATGTAAAGAAAGAGCCTTTAGTAGGCTTGAAGCAGAGGATGACATGGTAATATTATTATAGACTACTCTGAAGGTTGTTGGAAATACAGAATTTAAGGAAGCAAGACAAGTTAAGGTTGAGGAAGTAGACTGTGAAAGTGGTCCTGGTTATAAATGATTCTAGCCTGAATTCATGCAAGGGTATCAGGGATGGAAACTAGTGGATTAATTCAAGAAAAGTTAAGGAGCTGCTATTGAGGGTTTGGTGGAATCCTTGGTGTTTATCTGGGGGGGGGCTTCTGGCTTGAGACATAACTGGTTCCAATAATTACAGGAGTAGGGACCCATTGGAAGGGAAAGGTGAGGAGGGCAGTTTTAATCAGGATGATTTTGAGATTCTTCTCAGTGCATCTAGGAGATGTATTTAGTGTATTTATCCAAGTCTAAAGTCTGGAAAAGCAGTCAGGGCTAGATAGACAGTTTTGTGGGTCACCAACACATAGGGAATGTTTGCAGCCATGAGGATTAATGAAATGAGCAGGGGAAAGGTAATGAGAAGAATAGGGGCTCAGGATGGAACACTGAGGCACACAAAGTGTGAGCAGAAGGCAGCAAGATCCTGAAGTTGAAAGTAAAAATAGAAGTTGGAATGACCAGGATCACCAGGAATGTGTGTGCTGCAGAAATCAAAGAGGTGCTAACTTTCAAGAAGGAGAGGCCAGTCTGCAATGTCATGAGCAGCACAAGCGAGGACGGGTGAGGCGAGGGCTGAGACACTCTTTGTGGCAGGAGACGTTCAGTGACATCAGCAAGAGGGGTTTTCAAAGACGGGTGAGAAAGAAGCCCAAACTCAGCAGCTTCACTTAGCTGATTAAGGGCAAAGGGTTTGGATAGAAGGACGAGAAGGAAATGTGGGGTCAAGGAAGACAGTTTTCAGAATGAAAGGGACTTAGACAAAGGTACGCACCCTTGGGAAGGATCTAAGGGGAGGACAATGTCCTAGGTAAGACTGGTGGAGCAGATTCTGAGGGGAAGCCGGAGGGAAGAATGTAACACAGCCTCATAGCTGCTCCTGTAAGCTTGGTCCTGGTGGAATCTCTACCTGTTCTAGAACAGAGTGTCTCAAAGTTTAGCATGCATCAAAATGACCCAGAGTGCTTACTAAAACACAGACTTATGGCCCCAAACCCAGAGATTCTGATTTAGAAGGTCAAGGCTGGGCTGGAGTATTGGCATTTCTAACAATTCCCCGGTGATGCCAATGCTGCTGGTCAAAGGACCCTGCACTATTTGTCTTTCTCTTTGTCGGAATCCACACTTTTTCATCCCTTTTGCCTCAGTTTACCCTGTTCTCTCTATCTAAAAGGCCATCTGTAATATTACCTATAGCTTTCTTTCAGCTCTCTAGTACTTTCAGCAAATGCTAAGTTGCTTCATAGAGCCTTTTCCAATTTATCCCAAATGGATTTCAGTGTCTTACATCTGTAGGACCACATTGTTCTATATTTGATAACTTCCTAAAATGGAAACATATTTCATTTTGGTTTTGTGTCTACTGCTCATCACTTCTAATAAACTACAAGTTCATTGAGGGTAGGGATTACTAGGCCTTCTTCATAGGCTGTCACACATGGTGCTATCTGAATTGCAAGCTATAAAATTGCACACACAGTGCTTAGAGTGCAACTATCAACCTCTCCTATGAGGCCATTCTTTGCATTTCCAGTTCAGCCGGAAGAAGGCAAATGTTGCCTCTGCCATAAAAACCTTGTATCAAGCTGAAAATTTATGTTTCTAGGGCAGGGATTCTCAACAGCTCAGAATGCACACATTTTAGTTCTCTGGGGCTTGTTTCTTACTCATCTAGTCACTGATATTGAGCTTCACTGATGCATTTTGCTAGGCTATGAAGCAGATATAACCAGAGGGAGAACACATCTGAACTCAAGGTTTAATTCAATTCCAAACCAGAGCTCCATTGTATGCATTATTTATCAATAGCATTTAAGTGCCCACGATGAGCCAGTCTGATTTGGCTCTGTAAATAAACTATGTCAAACTTGGTCCCTGCCTCCAAGTTTTCACACTCCAAAGAGGAAAAAGGAAACCAGACATACAGTTTTCATCAAAATAATTATGGCTAAATGACACTTAGAAAATTGGCCAACCATGACAATAAGCCATTTAAAGTTAGGAGGTAAGACGTGCTATGGGGAACCCTGAACCTTTCTTGTGCAGGATTTTTTTTCTTTTTCCACAAAAGCTTTTATCTTCTAACAGGGTAGAGATTCTTTTTCTCAATCTGTTTCACTCAGCTATAAAAAGGAAGACCTCTGAGCAAGGAAGTTTTCAGTGAGTGAGAAGAAGACCACTTGCTGTGTTAATGTCCAATGGAGAATCATAAAATCTCAGGAATTAAATGTAGTGGACAGTATGCCAACTTCTGTTTCTATCCCTTTTGGAACAATTTTATTTTTGGTGGTAAGAGAGGTACAGGAAAGAAAACATGTTGGCCTTAGAGCTAACCATAATCTGGGGATTCTCAGAATAATTGCTGAGATGGAAGCAAAGGATGGAGTAAAGATATTGCATTGTAGAAGAGACCAAATGTAGTAGTGTGGTCCAAACATTACAGAAAAGACCCAAAGCTGGGTATGGTCCCAACAAAGAAAGAAAGTAAACAGATCCCTGCATAGTGGAGAAATAAGAATTTAGCAGAGGTGGAACAAAGGATAGACATTAAAAAGCAAATTTGGGTTTGTAATAAGGAGGAAGAGCTGAGGAAGGTTGAGTGTGGAGACAGGCTAGTACCTATGTATACATCACACTGGAACAATGGGCTGACACTGGCAGGAAGTATAGGCATGACGGTGGTGTGAGCACGACAAATAAAAAGACATTTGAGATAAATGAGCTAATGATGAGATAAGGCCCTAAAGAAAGAGGAAAAGAAGGAAGATATGAGAGTGGGTAGGAAAATGAATTCCAGATGCAAACTCAAAGCAAGAAAAGACCCCAAAGTAGCAAATATGCATTGAGTTGCTTCTGAGAGATTGAATATACAAGCAGATAATGACCAGACAGTATGTAAAAATGGAACTCTGACCCAAAACCTGAAGTACCCAGTTCAGGAAGCCAAACCACAACCTCTGTAGCAACTGGCTCCAGATGGCCAGGACTTGATTAGTAACTGACACCTTTCCTAATTTTGGCCCCTGCTTCCACCGTGAGAGCTGGAGAAAGCCAAATATACCCTCATCACCCATCCCACAGGATGCCTCACACCTAGTCAGCCTGCCTCCAGCTGCCTCATGGCAACAGCCTCCAATCAGGGCATGCCTGAAGCCTTCCCTCTTTCCCACTATAGAGCTTGCCCACTCTCCTACCTACCTTTGTGTCTTTGCCAAATGCAAATGATGGAGGCTCACCCCCTTGCTATAACAAGCTCTGAATAAGTAGCCTTTGCTTGTTCCCATTTGGGTGGTCTTAGTTTATTTCCACACATCTATACAAACAGCACTGTTCTGGGTGCTAAAAATAATAGTGAACAAGGCAGAAAAATATCCCTGTCCTGCTGGTCCTAATATTCTATCCGGAGAGACAGACAAAAACCAAGGGGATAAATTAAGGAAATATGAGGATAACGAAGTATTATGAAGAAAATAGGATAAAAGAGATGTAAGAGGCATGGATAAAGTTAGACTGAGTAGTGAAGGAAGGCCTCCTAGAGGAGGTGATATTTCAGCAGAAAACGAAGAGGTAAAAAAGAGCCAGTCTTGTAAAGAGCTGGGGGAAGAGACACCAAGTGGAGAGAACAGTAAATAGAAAATCAGCCCCAGCAGAGTGCCCTTGATTTGTTTGGGAAACAGAAAGTCAGGGATATGGCAAGCCTGGGGCAGGTGAAGATGACCCTGGCAGGTAAGTAAGGCTGGGTCACACAGGGCTGAGGTTGGACACTGTTTCTGTGCTGGGATGGCATTGAAAGGTTTTAGGCCGGAACATTTGGGATCCCAAGACAAGTGCAAATATATAAGCAGAGTGTTTTAAATGCTCCTTTCCAGTCAATTACCACTATCGAGTCAGAGCAGTTCATCCTAAAGACTTCAAGTGTTTATAGTGATAACAGAAATGCTGCTGGGATAATAGTGCTTCAGGGTAATTAAGCACTTGTGGATTTCCATCATGAGATGCAACAAGCATCAGCTCCTTCTCAAGATCCCATGCACAGCTGATAATGGACAATCCATCAATATCCTCTTCCTGCCACCCTAGGACTGTTTTATGAGGATACTTAAAGCTTTAATAAACCCTCTTAGATAATTTCTTTGTGAAGCAGGGAAACAGTAGAACTGAGAATGAAATAGGTTAGGGTCTGTCAACAAAGGGGGCACCATTGTTTTTATGACTTCTACCAGGGGTCTCCGGGTGGAAAACTCTAATTAGCTAGAATATTGATGTCATATGTGGTTGCATCGATCTGCTCTCTAAATAGCAGCCATCACTTTGCTCACATGGGGGCTTTGCTGAGATTGCTAAGTCACAAAAGTCATTACAGGTAATGAGCCAAATTCTGCCATCATGAAGCCTGCTCCATCACTGGGAACAGCCTCCTTCAAAGGCTATGAGCACTTATTTTCCCCAGTCATTAAAGAGTAGCAGGCCTTACCCACCAACTTCCACGTCCACAAGGAAAAAAGAAGTGTCATGGAGGGATGATGGTCCTAATTTCTGCCACAGTTTGGTTTATAAATACAGAGCAGTTCAGATATCAGTGCAATCTAGCTCTGAGTTCTGCTGCACATTCCAGACCAAGATAAGGGCTGTGCCTAATGATGCAGCAAAAACAATATTATCTGATGAATGTCATCATACTCATGGCCAGTAGTGTCAGCAAGGACTCCCTCTTTAGAACCAATTAATTCCTGGAGATAGCATCCCTGTCTGTCCAGTGCATCTCCATATAGCAGTTGCAAACCTCAAGTGAGCAAGTAAAAGAGATGAGCAGGGAAGGATGTGCAGCTGATGTGGTTGAACCACCAGCCACACACAGGTGCCTTCATGCTTTCTTTATCTTACCTTGGCTTGATGCTATAAACAGCACAATCTGAAAATCTACTTGGGAAATAGAAGAGTCACAAGAGAGGAGGAGCCTGGGTCCCTTGAAAAAACACCCAAAGGAAAGCTACCTACCAAATGGAGACCACACCCATGATGAATTAATAGCAAGAAGAAATAAATTTCTATTATTTTAAATCACTGAGATATTGAATGTATCCGTTACAGCTGTTAGCATTAGCCTAACTAACATAATGGGTCTCCAACTAGCGAAACCACTTTTGTAGAATTCACACGCACAAATGTGCTTGGGATGTATTTATCGCTTTAGGGTAACTGTCATGGCCAAGCAATAAAGCAGCAATGCTCTTAACAGCTTTATTGAGGTTAAATTACATACCATATGATTCATCCATTGAAAGCATACAGTTTGATGATTCTCAGTAAATTTATACAGTTGTGTAGAACACTTGTATCAACCTCAAAGTTCCCTCATTTCTATTTGCAATCAATCCATTCTCCTGTCCTCAGCCCCAGACAAGTACAAATCTGCTTTTAGTATTTCTAGCATTTGTCACTTAGTATAATGTTTTTAGGTTCATTCATATTGTTGCATGTATCAGTAGTTTGTTCTTTTTGATTGCTGCATATTATTCCATTTATGGATATACTAAATTTTGTTTATCCCTTCATCAGTTGATGGACATTTGCTTCATTTCTAGTTTTGAATTATTATTTATAATGTTGCTATATGTCTTTGTGTGGACATTAATTAATTTCTCTTGGGTATGCCTAGAAGTTGAATTTCTAGGTTGTATTAACTACCATTTCATACCCAACAAGCCTTCTCTGACTCCCTTAGAATCTCTTTCTTGGTTTTCCTAAATAACTTTTTTCATATTTGAAATACTGCATTTATCACCTTGAATTCACTGATTTTTTGTTTGTTTGTTTTTATTCACATATCCTTCTTTCTGCTAACTAGACTGTGAGCTCCTTAAAGGTTAAAAACATGCTTTTTGTGATATATGAATGTTTAGAATAGTGATGAGTACTAAGTGTTTATTGAAAAAATAAAGAGCTAGAAAACTTGAGGTAAATAAGCTATTGTATAGTCAGAGTGCTGGGTTGTGTTTTGTCAACTTGGTTTACCCTAGGAACTATGTTTCCCAGAATCCTCTGTTTGATCTCAGTAAGAGTTGGCCAAAGGAATAACAGGAACGGGATTTGGAAGGAGGAAGAGACATGAAGCCCTTGCTCTCCAAACGTCATGGTGCTGAGATGCTGCAGTGGATACAGCAGATACATCTTGCAGGCTAAGCTTGTCTCTATCTCCTCTGCTCCTTGTCCTCCCTGCGGGTCCTGCTGGCCAACAGCAGCCCAGGTCCGCCACCAGATGCCCACCAGATGCATGGCTGTGGATGTGCACAGGTGAGGTCTACGCAGCAGCAGTGGCTTCCCATGGACCCCTTCTTCTGCTCCTACTTTCATCCTCCCACTTTGATGGCCTGATGCCCTTGACTAAAGAATGTTCCTGCGAGTTCTGACGTCACCCACACCAGTGCTGCAGTCAGACAAGTTAGCAGCTGTTCCTTTGATTCTCTAATTCCCCCCTCCAGATCTGCACTTCTGGTTCTTGCCACATTTGAGTAAAGTCCCATAACAAAGTCCTCATTTAGTATTACTCATAGTAGCTCTGTTTTCCTGGCTAAAACCTGACTGATACTGTCCTTCAGGCATGAGCCGTATGTAAATCCTCATTCTTCTGAGAGCCCAGCAATGTGTCCTGGAGCCCCTGAAAATTGCCTGGTCCACACTAAGCAGGTGGGACCCCGTCCTGTGTGACATTTATTTTAAAAGGTCTTTCCACGCACAAAACATTACCCGTGAGACTTAGGAAGAGTTTTGTTTCCAGCATTAAAATGTCACTGCAGATTTTTTAATGATACTGTTTTTCTTTTTCTTTTTCTTCAGTTGGAATTTAAATTTTTTCTTATAACATTTTAATTGCCATTAGAATTCCTAGGTAATTGACATCTCCTAAATCTTCATTATAAGTGTTAATTGCAATCCTGAATCCTGGGGAAGAAAAAAACAATTTGAAGTAAACATGGAAGGAGACAGATCTAGAGTGGTTTAAGAAAAATGGAGAGAGAGAAAGAAAGAGAGAGAGAGAGGGAGGGAGGGAAAATTCTAGAAAGCAATTAGGGGCACTCCCGTCTTATTTTCTTCTTTTTTACTTTCTTGTCACACAATTTCAATTGTTTACTTTAGAATAAATATATTTTATTAGGTAAAATTATTATTTCCTGTCTTTTACCCTTTTCAAACATCAGAGCTAAAGCATTCACTATTCCTGTCTGGCAGTAGATTGTCTTCTGATATCTTGTCAATTGTAATTGGAGCACATTGCAGATCAGAGGCAGGAGTGTCACCATTAACGGTCTTGACAGTGAGTTATTACAGAGGGATGTTCCCCTGCCAAAAAGGCAGTTGTCTGGTCTTGATCTCCTGTGACAAAAACAAGGTTCTAAGAGTCATGAGATAATTGGTGGTGGTGTCAGTACTTAAGGGCTCTAATGAGTTCAATTTCTGAGAGCTTAACTATGAAGTGGGCACAATATTTTGTTGAATTTTGTTTTAACTGAGAGAGGTAGACTTGCTTTGTCCTGCAGAGAATCACTTGAGCTCTTCCCTGCATTATATATTTGAGGGCCAATAAGAACACATATTTTTGGGGAAAAGGATGAAAGGGAACTTACTATTATTTAGAAGCTTGACAAAAGATGTCATACCTGTTGCCAAGATGTTCATTGCAAAGGAAGTGGGTCAACTTAAATAAGAGAAAAGACCAATACCCAATTTCTGCTCCCCAAGATGGACAAGTGGAAGAATGTGATCTTTACAGGCTAGTCAGCTGGGAGATGAAATCAATAAGTCTCCATAGATGAATTTGGTTTTGAGAAAATAAAATGAATTCATCTTCTTTGAGATGTAAGCTCAAAAATGGGGCCTAGGTGTTAGGTGATAATCGAGAAAGGAAGCAGCTTCTGGCTGCTGCTGGAAGATCTTCTTGACCCTGGCAGTATATCCTGATACCCCTGTGCAGTGTGCCAGGGCTGTTCCAGCAGGGACTCAGAACAGCACAGCTGACGTGGTGTGGTGGGTAAGTCTGAAGTCCCACTGCCTGGGTTTGAATCCCACCTCACAGACTTAGAAGTTGAATGACTCAAGATTTAGAAGTCATTCAAGTATTTTATGCCTCCATTTCCTTGTCTCTAAAATGGACATCATAATAGTATCATGAAACTAAAAAAAAAATTAAGTGAGCTGATATATGTAAAGTTCTTTAAAAAGTGCTTGGAGCAAGAGCTGCTAGGCCATCTCCAAAACCCTTAACAATGATAGGTATCCTCACAAGAGTTTCTATCACAACCCTACCTCTTTCCACAACCACAGCTCCACATTGGTATGAAGCTCCATCCACCAACACCACACACATACACACACACACGCACATCAATCCAGCCATGGCCACTTGGTCCATTCAAAATATTTTCCTCTTCTACACACCACCCAGATACTGGTCCCCAGTCAGAGTCTCTGGCCCTTTTTCTATTTCTAAGGAACACTGTTCAAAGTGCCTTTGGATTCCCCTATGAGTTCACCATCCACCACTAGCAGATTAACATGCAGACAGGCGCTTAACCCCACATTCCATAGGAGCTGCAGACAACCACCTGTGTCTCCTGCCTTACTACAGTGTGGTTTTCACAGGTTGCCGTAGACCCCATCACCAAAACACAACCTCTGTATTCCACCCCAGCTGACTTACTAAGCAAGTCAGTTACACTGCACCAGAACTTCAGCAGTTGTGAGCTACCTGAGAAATGCAAGGAGTTCATTAATATTGATAACAACTCTCCATTACTCCTCACAATGAAGCACTGGCTTCCACTTTCAAAGCTGATGCTCAAGAAATGTTCCCATTTATATTTCAAACTGTTTTTTGTTTGTTTGTTTTGTTTGTTTTTATCTAGATCAGTTGGCCTTTTTGTTTTCTCTAGGGCTTGCCTGTGCTTCCTAGGATTTCCTTGAGAACTACTGCATTTCTGGCTCAAAATATCCTTGAGATTGGTCACCAGTCAACACAAGTAGATTCCATTTTGACAACCTCATCAATCACTATAGGTTTATGTATCTTGAAGATTATGAGATATTTTGGCCTCTGGTAAGTCTTTGTCCCATCACTATAACTTTAAAGACTGGTATTTAGCCATAAGACTGTCAAGGAATTAATTTATGCATTCATTCACTCCCTCCCTGGTTCCATAAAAAAACCTTAAAATTATTTTAAGAAGACAGAACATGAGGTTAGATAAAGCAAAACAAAGGCTGAATGGTACTCAAAAATGTTGTAAGTTCTGCAAAAATATTTAAATTGTACCACAGATTCATCTCTTAACTTCCCAGCAAGAAAGTCAAGAGGGAAATACATTGAGTGGCTAGATACATGAGATCGTTTTTGAACTCTGGCTTCAAGACTTTTTGGGGATATGCACAGGTTGGGAAACATTATGAGACCTTGATAAATATTGGTTTGACAGAGTCTATTCCCTTCTGTTAACCCCAAAGCCACATATGCCTCTCTCACTGCTGGACAGCAGGGACTGCTTGAACAGCAACAGTACCTCATAGAAAAAGGACTGGAGTTGGATTTGAGAAAAAATGTCTGTATGCAGTTAAGGCCCTGATTAACCCCAAGAGACTACATCGCTTCTGTCTGTTTTAATCTGTATCAAGCAATATGCCATTAATTTGCATTGATCTTCACATTCTGCTTGTCCCTGGTGTGTTCTAGGGAACATAATCGAATTTTCTATACAGGCAAGCTGATTGGCCTTCAGCTGGTTTGGAGTTCTGTGTGCAGGCATTACAGTGACATTATTGAAAGTTCCAGATGAATGGTTACCTCTGGGAACTCATTCAGACACTAGATGAATTCATCATCCAAATGAAAAATTATAGCAATGGTATCAGAGACAGTGTTCCCCCTATTTTTCTTCTTCTATTTTTTTACTCAAATGGGTAGTAGTCATGTGACATGTATAATCAACTAAGAAGTTTGAGCATACAGAAATAAAGTTTAGATTTAAAATCAAACCAAACTTCAATAAGTCAATCTTGCACATTTAATAATTTGTACAGTCATTTCATTGCACAGTGGTAATGAGGTATTCATGGTAGGCAATACACAAAATGATTATGATTTACATTATAACATAGCCACAACGAGCATTTCTTAGATAAACTAGAATGAAGAAAAGTGAAAATTGGAAAAGAAGAAGTTGTGTTGACATCCTTTTAAATACTCTTGAACTTAAAGTAAAGGGGGTCCAAGGCTTAATATTTTCCAAAAGGGCTCTGATAGCTAAGTATTCCAGAAGATAGAGGCCACAATCTCTTCTTTCCAAAGGAATAATTTCTATACAAGCAAAAAAAGTTGTTTGGGTCCCAAAGAAAATTTTATCTGGATAGATTTGATTAAATATTATCTTTTTTAACCCTGGAACTAAGCTGTCAATTTCTTACAAATTACTTTCTATACTCAGGATATTTACATATAAACACATAAAATGTAAAGTTGGTAATATAGATAATATGTGTGTTGGATGACATAGATACGGAGAAAAGATGCAAGATTTGTAAATAAGGTATTGGTGCTGTTCACCAAGTACTTCTAGTTCTCTAAAATAGAGATAGGATCGCTGTTCCCTGAACTCTTGTAGTTAGGTGGGGCCCTCAAGATGTGAGCAAAAGTATGTGCATTATTTGTAGGTAGCAGCTTTGTGAGCCAAATGCACTTTGCCATGGCAACAGGAAGTTTCAAGATGGCAGCTCTTCTGTTGGCCTACGTCCCTCAATGAGGATGACTTAAAGAAAAGCACCCAGTCAACCCATGATGTCCATATAGCATAAGCTACACAATGTCATTGTGGGGTTGTTTATTACTGCAGCATAACTTAACCAGTCCTGACTGACTGGGTTATGCTGCAGCTAGATTGGGATGCTGGGCTAGATAATGCTGCAAGAACAAATACCTAAAAATCTCGAATGCTAAACTAACTAAGATTTACTTGTTGCTTATGCCACATGCCCATCGTGGGTTGTCTGAGGACTCTGCTCAATATGGTTTACTCAGGGACTCAGGTGACAACCCTCCATTGTGATTGCCAATGTAGGGACAGGAGATGTTGTTCACAGGCTCTTAAAACCTCTGCTTGGAAGTTACATCAATCACTTCTATTCACATTGTATTAGCTGAATGCAAGTCACATGGCCATGCCTACTTTCAGAGAGGATGAAGAAGTGCCATCCCACCATATATCCAAGAGAAAAGGATTAAAAACAAGTCGTGAAATATCCTAAGTATAACAATACTAGTATGATCCCCATTTTTCAGATGGTAAGACCAGTTGAAAAAGGTTAATTAACTAAGTTTGGGCTTAAACACAGTTAGGAAAAAGAAAGAATAAAAATATTTGAATCCTGGTAGCCTGAATTCCAGATCCTAGCTTCTTAAAAACTGTGCAATCATAATAATACTCTACTCCTAGTAATAATAGTTAGCATTCAAAGGTGGTGCAGAGCAGCAGTATGAAATATTAACAAATAATAATAACACCTAGTAATAACAGCCAATTAGCCTTAACTAATGATACTGGCTAACAAAGAGGCAGGAAAGACTAGCAACTAAATGATGGATTCCTAGCTAGCTTAAGCGACCTTGGGCAAGTAGATTAACCTCTCCATTCTCAGTCGCCTCATCTGTAAATCTCTCTTATGGAGTTGTTCTGAAAATTAAATGAGTTTCATAAAAAGCACTGAGCAGAGTGCCTACCCCACAGGAGACCCTCAATAAGTGTTTCCTTAGTGCTTGCTGTGCATTAGGACTGTGGAAAGGGCTTTGCATAGATTACATCATACGACTGCCATTATGATGGGGGTGTCTCACCTCACCCGGATCTTTAGTTATAGAATGTGCCATCTCTCCTCCTGCTTCTCCTCACCCCCACCACCTGTTCTCACATGCTGACCTTCACCTTATTTCTAAGTGTCTGCTTCTTTTTGACCCTACCTAAAACACTCTCAGCCATACACCTGTCTAGACTTTTATACCAATGCCTGGGTTATTCTGGAATTCTAAGTGACCCTAATACATGAGTATGAAAAGCCCTTTCCTCTAACTATGAACATACTAATTTAGTCCTTTATGATTTCCATCAATAAATTTGTATATATTCCTAATATAGATAAATATATATGCACCCAATATAGATTTGGGATCAGAATGAAGAATAAAATACAGTCTAGCCCCTCAAAAGATATAAAATCCAATTCAGAAATAAGAACTCTATAAAAGCATAAACAACCATGCAAGGTTGTTTTTATATGTGAATGTCTGGCCTCCTTAAGAAGAGTCTTCCCTGTAATCATTCCTGGCAGCTCACTGCTCGGAGTATACACCTGAAGAAGGTACATTTATTGTTATTTGGAAAATCTCAGCTGTGCACCCAGAACACACAGTTATGTCAAGTGAGTTGGAAATAGGTTCCAGGGTTGGCTCTTCATTAATTATTCTTTACAACTTTGTGGGAAGCTGAGGAAACCACATGACTCCTCTCTGCCCTAGTGTCTGCTGCTAAAAAAAGAAACCAGGCCTGCTACAGATGGGGATGTTCAGAGAGCAGGCCCATCGTGAATTAGGACAAGAGATTAATACAAGCACTTAGTTATGAAGCATGTGCAGTTCCATATATGGAGGCTCAGCTGCATCTGCACAAAGCATTATTGTTTTATATTAATTAATTTAAAATGTCCCTTTGGCTGGGAACTTCAAAGTAGATTGAAACTCCAGACTTCTACCACCCCTCTGGTAAAAGTCAAGAATATGACCTTCATTATTTTTTGTCCTGTTTAACCTCTGAAAATTTCAGCACTTCTCCATTGAATTGGTCTAAGATTATCAGATATTGGCTTCCTAGAAATAAATTTTAATAAGAATCATGCCTGACAAATTAATTTTAATCACAACTCCCAAAAAGTCCACAACATGAAAAGATTTGCTAAGGAAAGGTCATCTCAGAAACAAAGAAGAGACACATTGTTGGGACATGTTGCAGATCAAGTGGGATTCCCAGACTGAGGAAACCAAGAACGGGGAGGGGAAGCCAGTTTGGATCCTGCTGGTGTAGTGGTGAACATGGCAAGTGACTGGTCCTCTGTTAGAGCTGGGGGCTGATGCATAGTCAAGCTCATAGATGAGATAGGCAGAGTAAAGTCTGGGAAAACACCCATCAGCTCTGAACCAACACATCAACATGGCTTATACATGTACATGTACACATGTAGTTGGTACTTGTCATTTTATGTTGCCTTGGCATCAATTTTGGACATAGGGCTGTCTCATGAAAGAAGGGCTTAGTCACCTTGCACAGTTTCCAGCTCTCTGCCTCCTTCTGCCTGTGGTCGATCCAGCTATATCTGCCCTATACACTTGCCTCCTGGTAACCCCCCCCATGAGACATACAAATACAACCTACCAGGCTCACTCCACTGACCCCCACGCCCCTCATGGACTTTGTAGATTTGCTGCAGTGACCCTTCCTAAGCCACAGAGTGGCCCATAGGAATTCCTGTCAGTTTTCCCAAAACCCACCAATATTAGAACTCCCTGACAGAAAACTGATTGGGTAATGACCTGCACCCCAATAAAGGCTGTGGCCCATAGGGCCTCTCTCTCTCTCTGACTCCCCACTTGCTGACTAAACACTGTCCCCCCAAGACTATCCCATCAGCCCTCAACAACACCCCCTTCTCTCTGGGACCTGTAAGTACTACACTGCTTCTGTTATTTCACGTGTTTTGCTGTGCTGCCCACTCTGCGTCTCACCTGACTCCCATGTGTGAACCTAACTTCTTTTCAGGTCAGGGCTTTCCTACAGAGTGGCTATCTCAGTAGGAATAAATTGGGCACAGGTCAGCACAGAACCACATGGGTGCCTGCCAGTATAAACGACTTTCCTGTGAGAAGGACACCTGGTCTTTGGTCAGACACTTAGGCATTGGGCTGTCCCCCAGGATAAAGAAGTATTCTGTGAAAGGCACACTGTAAACATCCATCCCAAATCCCTTGGATTACTGTCAGGACAGGGCAAGAATTTATAGCCACCCTCCAGACAGAGACCCTGAGACAGAAATTAAAGGAAAAAAATCACAACACATATATAACACATATACATGTATGTATACAGCATATATATGTACCTATATTTCATGTAAAGTATTTAATAATTGTACCTTATCTATAAGATTATATTTTTTAATTTCCTCATTTAACATGAGACACACTGATTCACTTTAAGTTAATTATCTAAGCTATACATAATTAATTAGGTAATGAATATATATGACACTGTAGTTTGAAATACAGTTTCATACATGACATTTAAAGTAGACATCACAAAATACTAGTTTTTATGAACTGATATTTTGAATTCTTACATTTTTCAAAAAATATGTTTTATTTTTGTAATTTTCTTGCTGTGTTCAAAATAAGGAAAAGCCAAAGGAGGTTTCTGACTCATATTTAGAGATATTTATTTCCAATTACATTGTATAAGTGTGGCTAGTCCTTATTTCGATAAACGGCATGCCAAATTGGATATAACAATCATTGCTATATTTTTCCTTTTGCCATTGGCTCCTGAGGTGCCAGGGAAAGTTTTCCATTCTAAGAAATAGATAAATGACTATAGCCCACATGCCTGGTGAAGACCATCTTAATGGGATTTTTATGCATCTCATTAATTTTCCAAATCAGCATGTCTTCATCCTCCTATCTAACCATCAGTCCCAACTGGGCATGAATTAATTAATTAATTAATTTTTGACTAAAAATAAAAACTCCTAAAAGTGATGATGACCCAAACAATCATTATGACCACTGGTATTCCCTTGAGTGAGGAACTGAGGGAGAGGTAGGGCCCTAGAATACTCATTTGTTCTCCACATGTACAGTCAGTATGCATCCTGAATCTCTTAGCTTTATTTTAAAATAATACTTAAATAATTATTATAGTTATAGAATTGAAAAAAAATTCAAAAAGACATCAGTTCCATTGAGCCCCAAGAATACCACAGAGTTGTAAAATATTAGTCTATCCCATGACAGACACAACCAACTGCCTAATTGATATCCTTTCTTACCATCCCCCTTCCTAATATAGTCCTATTCTTAAAGGGCAACTGTATCAGTTAGCTTTTGATGCATTATAATCAATCCCAAAACTTAGTAGCTTAAAACAATAGCCATTCATAATTCTGTGTGTCAGCAACATGGGCTTGGTTCAGTTGGGTGGTTCTTTTGGCCTTGGCTAGTCTCATTCATATGTCTGAGATCACCTGCTGTTCAGCTAGGCCACTCTGGTCCTGGGGATGGGCTAGCTATTGGCTGGGTGACTGGGGTGATTGGGCTATGTGTCTCTCACTACCCAGTAGGATAGCCCAGGCTTGTTCAGGTGGTGGATCAATACACTTCTGAGAGAGTAAGACCAAGCATGTGAGCCGTTACCCCTTGAGGCCTAGGCTAGGAATTAGCACAACATCACTTCCACTTCATTCTGTTGGCCAAAGCAACTTATAAGGCAAACCCAGGCTTAAGGAGTGGGAAAATAGACTCCATCTCTTAGTGGGAGAAGGTGCAAAGTCCTATTGCAAGGGAGATGGGTAAAAGGAAAGGAATAATTGATGTCATTTTGCAAGCAATTTGCCATAGCAGTGTATTAATCATGTTTTTTCATTTTCTATATTTTATGATGTTTTGACATCTTAAAAGCTTGCTGATTGGGGAGAGACTGCTCCTCCCAGGGCTCACTAATTCTTATAGATAGCAAGGGGCTCGGCCATGAGCATGTCTTTCATATACAAACCAACCAAATCTGAGTCCATAGCCCCAACCATCTCCTTATCTAACTAACTCTCACACACTAAGCCCATATTTCTCCTGCCCTAAATCATCCCAGGGGCAGGTACCAGCCAAGCAGAGACTACCCTTATGTCCTAAAGCCCGTTGGCATTATTCAAGCTCATGAATCCTAAGCTGTTTATCTTGCCCTGCCTTGCTTTCTCCTGGAAATCCCAATAAAGACTCTGGTCTAGATGTTCCCCAGCTCCTGTCTTTTGCCTCCTGACCACACTGATCCTTTCCCCTGTGGCCCTGAATGGCATATGGTGACCCTCCTCTCTGGGACCTGGGAGCATAATCAACTTCTTCTTTTTAAGACTCCTTCTTGTTTCCTCCAGTGGCCACACCATATTTACCACTCCATAACCTATCTTTACATTCTTAGGATAAGCAGCAATCTGTCCGCTTGGAGAGAAAAAAAAATGAGCAGACAGAAACAACTGGAAAAAAAAAGGAAACTTACATTTCCCAGCCTTTCTTACATTAAAGGGTGGTCAGATACACAGCTCTGGTCAAGAGAGATAACAAAGCCAAAAAATGAAAACTACAGACCAATATCCTTTATGAAAATTGATGCAAAAATCCTCAACAGAATACTAGCAAATTGAATTCAACAGCACATTAAAAAGATAATCCACTATGATCAAGTAGGTTTCATCCCAAGGATGCAAGCATGGTTCAACATATGAAAATCAGTAAATATGATTCACCACATAAACAGAAGTAGAAACAAAGACCATATGATCATCTCAATAGATGCAAAAAAAAGCACTTGATAAAATCCAGCATTGTTTCATGATAAAAAGCCTCAACAAAGTAGGCATAGAAGGAGCATACTTCAAAATAATAAAAGTTAAATATGATAAACCCAGGGCCAACATCATACTGAATGGGAAAAAGTTGAAAGCATTCCCCTTAAGTACTGAAACAAGACAAGGATGTCCACTTTCACTGCTTCTATTCAACGTTGTACTAGAAGTCCTAGCCAGAGCAATCAGAAGAGAAAAAGAAATAAAGGCCATCCAAATCAGGAAACAGGAGGTCAAACTATCCCTGTTTGCCAATGATTTGATCTTGTTTCTAGAAAACCCAAAAGACTCCTAGAATTGATAAGTCAATTCAGCAAAGTCTTAGGTTACAAAATCAATATACACAAATCAGTAGCATTTCTATATACTAAAAACAGTCAAGCTGAGATTCAAGATCACAATATATTTACAATAGCTGCAAAGAAAATAAAATACCTAGGAGTATACTTAACCAAGGAGTTGAAAGATCTCTACAAGGAGAACTACAAAACACTGGTGAAAGAAATCATAGGTGACTCAAACAAATGGAAAAATCACCCATGCTCATGGATTGGAAGAATAAACATTGTTAAAATGTCCATACTGCCCAAAGTGATTTACAAATTCAATGCAATTCCCATTAAAATACCAACATCATTTTTCACAAAACTAGAAAAAACAATCCTAAACTTATATGGAACTAAAAAAGAGCCCGAATGACCAAAGCAATCTCAAACAAAAAGAACAAATCTGGAGGCATCACATTATCTGACTTCAAATTATACTACAAGGCTGTAGTAACTAAAACAGTATGGTACTGATATAAAGGTAGAGACATAGACCAAAGGAACAGAGTAGAGAACCCAGAAATAAAACCATACAGCTATGACCAGCTGATTTTTGACAAAGCAGTCAGAAACATACACCATGGAAATGATGCCCCATTCAATAACTGGTGCTGGGAAAATTGGATAGCCGCATGCAGAAGAATGAAACAGGATCCAGAATGGGAGAAACTATACATCTGAGAAACTATACATCACAAACTATACATCTGAGAAAGGGCTAATATCCAGAATCTACAAAGAACTCAAACTAATCAGCAGGAAAGAAACAAATAACCCCGTCAAAAAGTGGGCAAAACACATGAATAGAGCTTCTTCAGAAGAAGATATACAAATGGTCCAAAGACATATGAAAAAATGCTCAACATCTCTAATCATCAGGGAAACGCAAATGAAAACCACAATGAGATATCACCTTACCTCTATCAGAATGGCCATTATTGAAAAATAAAAAAAAAATAGATATTGACGTGGATGCAGTGAAAAAGGAATGCTAATACACTGTTGGTGGGACTGTAAATTAGTACAACCTCTATGGAAAACAGAATGCAGATTCATCAAGAATTAAAAGTAGATCTACCATTCAATCCAGCAAACCCACTACTGGGTATCCGCCCAAAGGAAAAGAAGTCATTATATCAAAAAGACACCTGCACTCGAATGTTTATCACAGCATAATTCACAATTGGAAAGATGTGGAATCAACCTAAGTGCCCATCAATTGATGAGTGGATAAAGAAAATGTGGTGCACATATATACCATGGAGTACTACTGAGACATAAAAAGGAATAAAATAGTGTCATTTGCAGCAACTTGGATGGAACTGGAGATCATTATCCTCAGTGAAGTATCTCAGGAATGGAAAAACAACCACATGTTCTTGCTAATAAGTGGGAGCTAAACGATGGGTGTGCCTGGTCATAACTGGTGTAAAGGACGTTGGAAACTCAGAAGGGGAGAGGGTAGGAAGGAGGTGAGGGAGAAAAACTAACCTATTGGGTAAAATATACTCCATTCTGGTGACAGGCACACTAAAAGCTGTGACTTCAGCATTATACAATTCATCCATGTAACAAGAACACATATACCCTCTATTATTTTGCAGTTAAAATTACTAAAAAGAAACAAGTGAAAGTCACAAGCTGGGGCTTCTGAGAAAGCTACTTAAAGGTGCAGAGACTTGGCTGGCTCACGTATGTTGCCTTGAATCTTCCATTTCTTCATGGCAAGAATATGGAAGCAAGGCCAGATGTGGGGAAGCCATCTGGAAACCTTGCGGCAACAAATGTGAGCCTGAAAGCCACATCCTAAGACAGCTGAATGGAGAGGAAAAAGTAGACAAATACAGACTATTTTCTTACCACTTTTTATAGGAGAAAAATAAAACTTCTTATTTGTTTAACCCACTTTAGGTCGTTTCTTTCACTCAATGTACACCCTCACTGATACAAACAGCTCACACGTCATGGTGTGGGAAACCCAATTAATATATTCAGGATGGTGCGGCCAGACAGGAAAGAAAGACAACAAAGCATGTTTCCAGGTAGCTCCCCTGGGTCGCCACAGGTGTCTGAGAGAAGGAAGAACATGAAACAGAACAAGGGCGCGGGACAAGAAATCTCCATCCACCCTGGAGCGAAAAAGATGGTTTCATGCTCTAGAGCACAGCCAAGTATTGGATAAATACCTTTCCAAAAATTATAGTTCTGAAGCAATATTTGGTTCCGTGGAGGCAATGATGAAAACGTACACAAAATGGAAATAAAAACAGGAGAGCCTGTGGTAAGATTTTCCCCAGGAATATAGAACGTGCTTTCATCTACTATGCTTGTGGGAAAATCAATAATGTTAGCGAACTGAGAGCATTTGTGTGTTAAGGTCTTTGGAAACTTACTAATTCATTCAACAGATATTAATCAAGCTCCTTGATAATTGCTGTATACTGATAACGATTCTTTTAAAATTTAATTAATGCCTCTTTATTTCACAAGATACTAAAGGGACTGCCAGATATGGTGACTTTGAAGGAGAATGCAACTACCTTCTTTCCTTCTTCCTTCCTGCTTTCCTTCTCTCTTCTCCCCTCGCGTCCCCTCCTCTTCTCTTACTTTTCCTTTCCTTCCATTCCCTTCCTTTCAAGAGAAAAAATGTGGGGGGAAGCATTTCATTAACATTTTATTTTCTTTCTTTGGATCTGTGATTCTCCAAGCATGGAAGAAGTAATATTAGTGCTACACCAGGAAACTTCAGGTGGCAAATGGATGCAGCATCAAATAATGCTGAAACCCATGGTGAGAAGCTTTTCCTATTACCCATCTTCTCTCTCTTTCTTTGCCTTTAATTTTAAAAAGAAGTTACCGAGTTTTAAAATAACTGGCTGTAAAATAATAATATAAAAAATAGCCCCCTGCTTCTCTCCTCCCCTCCAAAGACAATCACTTTACTTCTTTTAGCTGTTTTCTTAACAGCATTTACTTTCGTACTTTAAAATGCTAATACTACTTTTTTGATTCATCAAATTTAGAGTCTTTGTTTTGACACTCTTTACAATTGGTAAAATGTCTTTGTGGGTTTAGCAGCATGTCTACAAACTCTCTGATACTGCTTGCTAGGTGGGCTTAATCCTCCTCTTCCTGAGTGTAGGCTGGGATTTGTATCTTGATTCTAACAAATGGAATAAAGCAGAGGTGACCATGTTTGACTTTGGAGATCAGGTCATAAAAAGGCACTGTGGCTTCCATCATGGTCTCTCTCTCCCTCTCCCCTTTCTCTCCCTCCCTCCCTCTCAGATCATTTGCACCTGGAGAAGCCAGCTGCCTGCCGCCTGCCGTGAGGAGAAGCTCACAGGGTGAGGAACTCAAGCATCTGTCCAGCAGCCATCGAAGAGCAGAGGCTTCCTGCCAGCAGCCGTGTGACCGAGCTTAGAAACTGTCCCCCTGGCCCCGGTCAGGTCTTCAGATGACCACAGCACCAGCCAGCCTCTGGACTATGACTTCATGAGAGACTCTGAGCCAGAAGCATAAGCTGCTTCCGAACTTTTGATCCAAGGAAGTGTGAGGATAATGAATGCTGATTGGTTTAAGCCACAAAGTTTTGGGGTAAATTGTTATGTGGGAATAGTTAACTAATAAAGTACTTTAAAAACATTTCTCCCATACTCCTAATATAGTTAGATTACATTTACAATTTATCAATAACACTTTTTTCCATTATATCTAAGTCATTGTTATTCCCTGCTGAGCCAATTAATTTATTATGATTACATGTTTCTAATTTTACAACTTTTTGTTTTACCTGGAAGTACTAATTGCCACTTTTCTACTAAACATGGTTATATATGTACCCATCCTAATGATTTTTTCCAAATATTTCATCATATCTACCATAAACAATAGACACCACCCCCCTTATCTGCAGTTGTACTTTCCATGGTTTCAGTTACCTGTAGTCAACCGCAGTCTGAAAATATTAAGTGGAAAATTCTAGAAATAAATAATTCATAAGTTTTAAATTGCATGCCACCATTCTGAGTAATGTGATGGAATCTCATGCCCTCCCACTCCATGCCTCTCGGAATGTGAATCATCCTTTTGTCTAATGTACCCAGGCTGTATGTGCTACGTACCCGTTAGTCACTTAGTAGCCATCTAGGTTAGCAGATTGACTCAGTGCTTGTGTTTAAGTAACTTATTTTATATAACAATGGTCCCAAAGTGCAAGAGTAGTGATGCTGGCATATTGTTATAATTATTTGATTTTATTGTTAGTTATTGTTGTTAATCTCTTACTGTGCCTAATTATCATGCATATGTATGTATAGGAAAAAACAGTGTGTATAGGGTTTGGTACTATTCACAGTTTCAGGCATCCACTGGGGGGCTTGGAACGTATTCCCTGCAGATCAGGGGGACTTCTGTACCTCTTAGAAGTTCTCTTCACTCTAAGAGGCATGTCATAATAGATCATCTAACCATTTCTTCTTTTTTGTCCATGAAGACCTTTCTCCCAGAGCTACTGCTTTCTCATACCAATCCAGACATTTTCCATAGTCCTGTCTTCCTGGAAGTTGTCTTTCCTTCATTCTGGGGCTTTTGTTCACTGGCCTTGTGTGTCATGTTTCCCCTCCTTTTTGCATCGTCCCTCTCTTGTCCTTTGTGTCATTCCCTCTTTTACAGGGGAACATTATCCATTAACTTATCAAGTATGGCAGCGTGGTTAAAAAATATGTGTATTTAGATGTCTGAAATGCTTAATTTCTCTAAGATTACAAATCAGGTGAGAATATTCTGTGCAAAGATTTTTTTCTATTCTTGAAATTAGTTTCTTCCAGGGTTTTTTTTCTAACACTTTAGTTTCTTCTCAATAATCTGTGCCCCCCCTTTGCTATCTCTTTATATTTAAGCATTTCCTCTTGTTTTCTACTGTTGTGCAACATGGAGCACAATGCCCAGTACATAGTCAGAGCTTACAAAAACCTCCAATGGACAAAGAAAGAAATGGACAGCAAATACTTAATATATTCAGATGAATAACTTTCTAGTTTCAGAAGAAATTGGACATTAGTTTTTAATTTGAGCAGATTTTAATTAGTCATAGCTTTTGTAACCCTAACTTCTATATACCCACAGTACTTCTTTGTATCTGCACTTCATCATCAGTCAAGCTGCAGTCTCCATTAGAATGTAAACTCATTACTAACCTTCACTTGGTGCTATTTCACCATGTCTAACTTACAAGTGAAAATTGATAGTTTAGAAATAGTTATTGTTACCTTTATACCTGCTCAGGATGGCTGAGCTGGCATCTCCAGGTTGGGAAGATGGAACTGGATTCAATCTGCATGTGACTTACAACAAGTCAACTCAACTTTTTGCACCTCAGTATCCTCATCTCTAAAATGATGGATTTTGTAGATAATCTGGAAAATGAAGAACTTCTCAAATCTAATGTCTAAGGTGGGAGTGTCTTACAACTTTAGGCCCCAGCTTTCCTTTCCCTGTTCTTAAAAACTACCATTATAAAAGAATATCGGAGATGAGTACTTATGCTTTTTAGGTTCCTAAGTCATTATGATTCTTAATCTTTAAGTAAAAAGCACTTATTTTCCTCATTTATAAAATATTTTAGCTTCCTCGTTTATACAATAAGGGCAGTAATTATTTGCTGCCATAGTATTACACATTAGCTATTGTGGAGATAAAGTAGCTTCTAGAACTGGAAGATTTTTTTTTCATAAATTACCCGGTTTTAGTATTCATTTATAAGCAACAGAAAATGACCTAAGATAAAGCCCTAACCACCCATGTGACTGTACTGGATATAGGGTCTTTAAGGAGATGATTAATATTAAATGAGATCATAGGCTGGAGCCCTGATCTGATAGAACTGGTGTCCTTGTAAAAGAGGAGGAGATACTAGACATCTCTCTCTCTCCACCATATGAGGACACAGAGAAAAAACAATCATCTGCAAGCCAGGAAGAGGGCTCTCACCAGAAGTTGAACCCTGCTAGAACTTTGATCTTGGACTTTCCAGACGCCAGATGTAGGAAAAATAAATTTCTATTGCTTAAGCCATCCATTGTACAGTATTTTGTTATAACAGGTTAAAACAGGTATCTAAAAAAACTTCAGCATTTTTTTCTTAGTTTTAATTGTCAGCACTTTTTCCAACTGGACATGCCCTACTAATTTTCCTTATTCCCCAGAATTGTATCCCTTAATATTGACATTCTATTGCAGTTGTGTGAAATATTAACTCTCGAGTTGCCACATCAGAACATTCTTGTATAAGTATTAGATTGTCTCATGTATCTTAACCCTTTAAAAAAATTGTAAGCATTCCAGATAACTGAAATAAATACGTCTGAGGTTTCACGCTACGCCTGTCGTATCGGTTAGTTTTTGCCGTGGCAATTTTATATAACTAAGCACTCCAAAATTCAGTGTTTTAAAACAGGAAGCATTTATTCTCCCAGATGTTCCTGGAAAATCTTCAGCGATGGACATCTGCTTCAGCCTCCTGGGTCAGGATGTCTGCGGAGAAGTTGACACAGTTCTGCTCTGTGTGGATTTTTATTTTCTTTGCACCAGCAGACTTCTTTTCATGGCAATAGCAGAGACTCAAAAGGAAACCAGAAATACACCAGGTCTTGTGTGATTTGTAATTGACACCCTATCACTTCATCTCCATTCCATTGGCTCATGCAAGTTGCAAGATCAAAGTCAAGAGGCTGGAAAATATACTCTGCTCTTGAAGCCGTGGCAAGGGTGTGGACACAGGTAAGGGTAAGAATTGAGGACAACCAAGCGATCTACCACAGGCTTTTGTTTGTTTTTGTTTTTCCGATCTTCTCTTGTATACTCTGCTCATTCCAAAAGTTTCTGGTATTCTCTGTGGGCTTTCTCACCATTTTCTGGGCATCCTTTCCACTCTTCCACCACTAACTTTTAGAGCTGGAGCTCACATGTGGGTTCTTTTGGGCCCCATGTATTGGGGTCAGTCATGATTCTAGATGGGAGACTTGAAAGAACCTGAGACAAGTAGCTGCATGTCTTGCTACACACCTGTGCCTTGGTATTGTTGTTTATGTTGTGCTCTCAGTAAACATATGTTTAAGTCCTAACCCCCAGTATCTGTGAACGTGACCTTTTTTGGAATTATGATCTTTGCAGATTTAATCAAGTTAAGATGAGATCATGCTGGATTAGGGTGGGCCTAATCCAAAAACTGGCATCCTTGTAAGAAGAGGGAAATATAGACATAGAATATACAGAGAAAACGCCATGTGAACACTGTGAAGGCACAGATTGGAGTCAAGGACTGCAAAGGATCTCCAGCAACCAACAGAAGCCAGGAGAGAGGCATGGGACAGATCTCCCTCAGAGCCTCCAAAAGAGAACCAACCCAGTCAATACCTTGATTTTGGACTTCTATCTCCAGAATTGTGAAAGAACCTTTGTTGTTGTTGTTGTTGTTTTAAGCCACCCAGTTTGTTTTGCTTTGTTATGGTAGCTCTAGAGAACTAGAACACAAGTGAGTACAGAAGTGTAGTTCTTGCCTTATCTGCCAACTTGTACCTATACTGTAACTATTTGCAGTAATTTTATTACATTCTTCACCCCATTGCCCCAACATTTACTACCAGCCAAATTAAATCATTTTTGTTTGTTTCCTGTGTTGTATTCTGTTATGTTTTAAGTCTGGGTCTGGCACCCAACTTCAAGTGGCAGCCCAAACACCACATACCTCCAAAAACAGGAACCCTGCTCCTGTTCCCCATGACCCCAACTGTCTTTTCTTTCTTTGCCACTGAATATACCTTGTGCTGGCTCTCCACCTGCCTGTGCCTCCAGACTCAACTTACCACAGAGGCCTCCACTAATCTCCTTTTCTGAACTCTGGAGCCCAGGCTGGTCCACCATCACCTGAGCTATCAATTGATTTCTGACAGAGCACACAGCATACAAGCCTTAGAAGATTCTTAGGTACAGGCAGAAAAGAGGATTACGACCTGCCTAATAGCATTTTCTTAAACTACTCAGAACCAGGAATCCACAGTATATCAGCCATTTTGAAAAGAAAGTTGGTGGAAATGTTTTATAGGGAGAATTCTAGGGGGAACCAGGGAAATCTATAGACTCACATGGAACCGAGAAGGCAGTACCTTGCAGGGATCCAAAGGATGGTTTTGTTCCCTCTGCCCTATATTTTTAAAAAAATCAGCCTTTAAGTTTATTAAAGTATTTATTGGAGGAATAAATGGGTTATAGTCAAGGCAGAACAATCCAGGAAAGAAATCAGTAAAAGCATGGGTTAATCTAAAAAAAAAAAAAAATTAACAGAATTTTAAAACTACTCTGCAATTAAAAGTTTTACATGAAATTTTTTTAAAAAAACCTGTTTTTCAGTGTACATCTTACTTTTAAACTGTCATAAAAAAGTTTTAAGAAAATTTTGAAATCTATCATAGAGCAAGTTGGAATAAAAAGATAATGTAATTTGGTTTAATAAATGTATCATTTGAAATAGTAGAAATGAAATACAGATAATTTAGTGGCAATAACTGAATAGTGAAATGGAATAGGAATGCAAAACATCCTCAGGATTTGGAAGTAATGATAGAAGAGAAGCCATGGGAAAAGGAGGAAATTGTAGACACACTGGCATTCTGGTTATGGGAAATGAGCATAACTAGCCTAAAATGACTGTGGTACTAATTTCTGTATCAGTCAGCTTAGGCTTGTTATGCTGCAGTAACAAGCACCCCATACATCTCAGTGGTTTACACAACCAAAGTTTACTGTTTTTGTGCAGCATTGTGGCTCAAACTTTGGTTCTTCACTCTGGTATCCAAGCTGAAAGGGAAGCTCTAGTCTGGGATGTCCAACTGTATGGCAGAGAGAGAAGCTTGATAGTGGAACACTGAGATGACCCTTAGAGCTTGCTTCTGCTTAGCGTTGGTGAACATCACGTGGTTGATCTCACACCAATCTGAAATGGAACAACACTCTCTCTGGAAGGAGCAGCAAATAACTGGGAACAATAGTTGTAACCTTCCACAAAGGGGAAGGGGGAAGTAAGGGGTACTCAAAATTCCAAGGGGAAAAAACAAATCCTTGCCTGACAAAATTATTATTTTTTCATAATTGGGTAAACATAAATTAGAAAAGAAATCAGAAATAAAATAATTATTTTTAAGGAAAAACATACAATGACAATTTAGACAAGTACAACAATTGTAACAGTACTTGTAAGCCCTTTAGCTTGATCTCTAATATACCTCACAATTATTTAAAAACCAATAATATGTAGGTTACAAGAAATAGATTTAGAGTAAAGAAAATAAAGTAAAGCTAAAAATAAAGACGTAGGCAAATGTGAACCAATTCACAACAGACAAAAAGAAACAAGAGGAGATGATAATAATAGATCACAATGTAAAAAGGAACATATTTGTTCACAGAGTGATCTTGTTAAAACATCACTCAGATCTCCCAAATAAAAGCATGGTTTATTTTCTGTGACCTACAGGAGCTTACCTCTCCTGGCCCATGTTGACCTGTCTGATTTCATCTCCTGGGACTCACCCTTCCTTTCACTGCCAGCCACATTGGGAGACTTTGCACTGTCTGGAAGACTTTCCCCAGGTAAAGGTCAGGTCTTCATGGAACACCCCCCATCACAGTGAGGCTATCCCTGGCCACCCTAGCCAAAATTTTAATCCCGTGACTTGAGGTTGCATATCCCTCTTTCCTGCCTTCTTTTTATTTAGCACTAATTAAAATACTATGTATTTTACTTGTAGATGGTGTGTATTGTCCAATTTTCTCAACAAAATATAAGCTCCGAAAGTGACGATTTATGTTTTATCAACATAGTATACCTTAGAACAAGGGTTGGTGAATGTTTTCTGTAATGGCCCAAATAACAAATATTTTAGGCTTTGTGAGCCATGCAGTCTCTATTGCAATGACTCAACTATGCCACTGAGGTGCAAAAATAGTCATGGATGATATGCAAATGAACAAATGAGTGTGACAGTGTTCCAATAAATATTTGTGAACACTGAAATTTAAATTTTGTATAATTTTCAAGTGTCATGAATATTATTATTCTTTCAATTTTGATTTTTTTCTCAAGCACTTAAAAATATAAAAACCTATTATTAGTTCACAGGCTGTACAGAAGGTGACAGCAAGCCAGATTTGGCCCATGGGCCATAGTTTGTGGACTCCTGCCCTCAAACAATGCTTGGTAAGTAGTAGGTATTGAGTATTTATTTGTAAAATGAATGAATGTGAAGATAGAGTTAATATTTGTTACTGAGTATTTAATAACAAAGACAGGAATAACAAATTATATTGAACAAGAATTTGTTGAAATAAAATAATTTACAAAATCATAACTATAATAATAGACTTTTATTTTATCATTATTAGTTTGACATGAAAATACAGAGTGTATCAATGCAATAAATTGTACAATATAGGTTAAAGACATATTTTAACCTGAGTTTTGCATACTATAAATCAGAAAGCACAATTTCTTAGCAAGTACTCAAAGATTGTCTATGAATGTTGTGTGTCAGTTTTTAAAAACAAATGCATATTCCTTGGCACTCCTCACATTGAGTTAGGGTCTATGTCCACTCAACCTGAACCTGGGTGGCCTTGTGACTTCTTTAACAAATAGAATAAACAGAAATGATGTTATGTGACTTCTGAGGCTAGGCCATTAAAGGCACAGCTTCTGCTTGTGTCTCCTGGAATGCTGACTTTCTAAATGCCCCCTCTTGGGACACTGCATTGCAGACTCCAGATGCCATATTGTGAGGAAGTCCAAGCCACTTGGAGAAATCATGTGTAAGTGCTCAAGTTGACAGCTGAGCCCCAAATTCAAGTTATCCCAGCCTAAGCTTCAAGTCGTCCCTGCTTAAACTCCAGAAGGCCCCAGATGATGCCACAGATCCTGGACATTCAAGTCATGAGAGCCATGGTCTTCCCAGCTGGGGCTCCAGACATCCTGAAACATAGACAAATCATTCTGTGTTCTGTCCACAATCCTGACCTGGAAAATCCGTGTTCATAATACAATGGTAGTTGTTGAAAACCCTCTCATTTTGGACAGTTTATTACAATACCATTAGAAAAAAGAACTGATCATAATATCAGACCAAAAATAAAATTACAGTATAGTTCAATAAAATCAAAGAAAAATTTTCAGTTTACTCATAAACATAACTAGAAATTAAAGCACAGATATAATGCAATATCTAAATTTACTTTAACAATAGTGTCCTGAAAAGTAATTTAGTGAAGAAAGAACATTGAGAATAGGCTCTATAGTTTCCTTAAATAAAAGTAAGTTTCTTTTACTTACCTGTAAGTTTTAGAGAGTACCAGTAAGTAAAATAATGTAATACAGGAGGAGAAAAGAAAATTTTGAAAAAGATTCTGACTTAGAATGACACATTTTATTTGATTATTCCCATGACCAATCAGTTGTAAAATTCTACAGTTTTTACCAGCATATCCATTACTTCCCCCTTTACAGTGCTACAGACCTGGTTCCTCTTTTCTCAGCTCTGCCTCATTACCTGAACAAATTCTCTCCCTGCTTCAAGCATCTTGTTCTTCAAGATAGCTCCCCCTCTGCCTCCAGAGGTTTTTGTTTTAAGTATAAGAACACAGGGTGCATCAAGTCTTTCTCCTTTTCAAAACAACTATAATGGTATACTTCGTGTATAAAATAAAGTCTAAAATATTTAACATGGCAATCAAGGTCTTCAAAGACTACCTCCAAAACACTTATCAAATCTCATCCCCCACTAAAATGCCCACCTTCTACTCACATAATAGTATTCACCATGTTAATAATGTGAGTATTAGTTGGATACATCTTTAATTCACATTACTTTAGCCAAGAGTGTTTATAATAGTGACCAAGATGGTGAAGAATCTAGAAACATTAGATTTTTTAAAAAAACTATTTTGGAGTCAATTCACAGAATTCAAATCAAATGGTCTTCTAGCAAAAAAGAAGAACTTTATCAGCTCATGAAAATGAAAATTGATGTTCTTAATCTTGCTACCTCTCTGTCTCTTTTTCTCAGCACTATCTTCCTCTGTGTGAACTCCATGCTGGGAAGTCTCTCTTCAGGTGTTAATTCGTAGGAGCACTAGAATTATATATCACCATTTTTGCTTGGCAGCACCAGTAGTAAATGAACTTCTTTTTTGATAATAGTTGCAACCAAAGTCCTAGAATTGATTTTCATTGTCCTGGCTTAGATTGCAATTCCATCCCTACAGCTAGGAGTAGGGAACTCACTGCTTAGCCAGGCTGAGGAAACTGGCTCTGATGGTAGGGTGAACACAAACCATGTAGAATGAAATTGGGATAAGGACAGCTACCCCAATACGTTGTCACATCAAGAAGAGGAATGAATGCAAGACATGCATGAGCAACACGCATCTATTGCACAATTTATCAAAACTTGTTGAAAAAACATTTCATTTAGTGTAGGTAATAACTTACCTGAAGGAGCACACATAAAAGTTATCTTTGAACATTTGAAATTTACTCATGAGAAAGAGGGAACAGACTTGATCTTTGCAGCTCTGAAGGTTGTACATAGGATTAATGAATGTAAATAACAGAGAGAGAGAGAGGGAGAGAGAGAGAGAGAAAGAAAGAGAGATATGTTGGTTCATAAAGAGGAAGTGTTGTCTTTAAAAAAAATAAGTGACAAGCTGGCCATAGGTAGAGAGTATGGATGAAACAGAATGCAAGAGAATAAAAGTTAGAAGAAAATATTCAGCTCCATCATGAGGCAAAGGCTCTGGGGTCATGAATAGGGTGGAAAATGGTACCTGTACACATGACTGAATGGGTTTAGAATGCACTCCGAGCATTCAGTTGCCCCCACGACATTTCTAGGGTTTTGAGTGAGGTGGAAAGCATGTCCATGGCCAAATCTGTCAATCACTGTATATCAGCCAGTCATTAGACAGGTCAATCAATAATATAGGCCTACTATGTAATTGTTAAATAAGTGATTCAGAGAAGGACTTAGATTTGAGGCCTCACTATATATTCAATTTTACAGAAATTATCTATTTAAAAATTGGATCTGTATGAGGCCCCATTTCTTCATCTGCGATGTGAAATAATAATATATCCGTACCCCTGACAATGCTTTGAAGACCAAATAAGAGTGCTTAATTTAACCAAGATTCAAATGGTTGTTATTACTCTTAAGCGCTCTGTGTCTTATACTAATACTTTGGCTAAGAAACTAGTTATTTCTTACTTGGCTTTGAGAAGTTTATAATGTAGGAGGGAAAAAATTGACAAATGTAAATTAGGAGTTAACCTAAATACATAATGGTAATTTGAACCCAGTTGGGTCACTGATTATATTTTTTAAATCAATCTTATTTTACTCTAAAAATAATGAGTAATTTGATTTCAATTCTCTCTCTGCACTGTCCACTCCCTACCTCCTTCCCATAAACTATTTTTATTAAATCTTTATCGATTCATCTGATGAATTTCTGATGCAAAACAAGATAAAAGTTTCTCTCATTTCTTCTCATAGCGTCTGTTTGAGAAATGACTCTGTGCAGAACTTAGGGCAAAAAAATATGTCTCTAGAATATTAAAGCAACACAGATGATTAAAATATCACACCTTGCCTGTTTCATTGGCAAGTTGAATGAAGAAACAGAGATGAAATATTAGCATGTGTTTTTCACATGAATATGTTGGAAAAGAAAGAACTTCAAAAAAACCACTTTTTTATTTAGTTTTCACTTATATTTGATATTTTTAAAATTCTCATAATTTATCTTATGCTTCTCCCAAATAATAGCTTAGACAACCCAGATACGGAATATATAATAAGTCAAACTTAGAACAGCATAGCAATTTTTTTGACCAAGGAAAGAATACCAAATACTGTAATTTTTTCTGTTAGTATTCAAGAAGTTCATACTGAGTTAGCAGATTTGAGTTTAATATATCTAACTTTTTAAAAAGCATGGACTCAAAATGAAGGATTCCTTGAATGTCAAATATCTAAATTACATGAATCCCTTTTTATTTGGTAAGGAACTTTAAAGTTTCGGTAATTTATCCACAAGGTCAAATAAGTCATCTGATATAATTTTTAAAACATAATAGTGTTATTGGTATATAATTCACATACCATATAATTTAGTCATTTAAAGTGTACAACTCAGCTGATTTAAGTATAGTCACAAAGTTGTACAATCATCAACATGATCTCATTTTAGAAAAATTTCATCGCCCCTGAAAGAAACCCTGTACCCATTTGCAGTCACTCCCCATTTCCTCTCCCACCGGTCCCTGGTAACTACCAATGTGTTTTTTGTTTCTGTGGATTTGCCTATTCTAGATATTTCACATAAGTGAAACCATACAACGTATGGCCTTTTGTGACTGGCTTCTTCCACTTAGTATGTTTTCAAGGTTCATCTATATTATATCATGTATTAGTACTTTATTTTTTTATGGCCAAATGATATTACATTGTATGACTATGCCACATTTTATTTATCTATTCATTAGTTGGTGGACATTTGGGTGGTTCCCACTTTTGGGCTGTTATGAATAATACTACTATGAACATGCTATGTAAATTTTTGTGTGGAAGTATGCTTTTCATTTCTTTCGGGTATATACCTAGGAGTGGGATTGTTGATTCATATAGTAACTCTTTCTTTAACCATTTGAGGAACTGCCAGATTGTTTTCCAAAGCCACTGTGCCATTTTGCATTCCCAGCAGCAATATATGAGGATTCAAATTTCTCTACATCCTCACCAACACTTGTCATTATCTGTCTTTTTGATTAAAGCCATCCTCGTGGGCATGGAGTGTTATCTCATTTGGGTTTTGATTTGTATTTCCCTGCCGGCTAATGATGTTGAGCGTCTTTTCATGTGCTTCTTGGCCATTTGCATTTTAATTGGAAAAATGTCTATTGAGGCCTTTCACTCATATTTTAATTGGTTTGTCTTTCTGTTGTTGTAAGAATTATTTACATATTCTGTATATCACTACCTTATCAGATATATGATTTGCAAGTGTTTTCTCCTATTCTGAGGTTATCTTCTCACTTCTTGATGGTATCTTTTGACGCACCAAAGTGTTTAATTTTTGTGAAATCTAATATATCTCTCTTTTCTCTTGACACTTGTGCTTTTAGTATTATATCTAACTTTGTCTAACCTAAGGTCACGAAGATTCACTCCTATATTTTCTTCTAAAAGTTTAACAGTTTTAGTTCTCATGTTTAGGTCTATAATCCATTTCGAATTAAGCCTTCATGTATAGAGTAAGGAAGGGGTCCAAATTCATTCTTTTGCATTGTGCATATCCACTTGTTCAAGCACCATTTATTGAAAAGACTATTCTTTTCCCTGATTGAATTGTTTTGGCACCCTCATGTAATTTTTGCCCCTTGAGCTGGTTGTCAGAAGTCTCTAAACAACCTAATCTGGATGTTTGCCTGTAGTGAATCTAGATTGTTAAAATTTTTATTTAGAGCTTTCTATACCTTGATAGTCCTTTAAAAAATACATATGATGCCTTGATCCTAAACATTAAAGGGGCTTTTAAATTAATTCCTAAAGAAACCTAATTTTTGCTTTCTCTGAAGATGTGAAAGTTCTTGGAAATATCCACTGACTTACTTGAATATTGCTCAGCAAATTCTTGTATCTGTTAGTTAAAGAACTGAATGTCCTAACTAATGCTCCCTTGTGAATTTTACAGTTAGCAAAACCTAACAGTTAATCCCAGTTCAATTACATGGGAGTCCTTGTCAGTTTTGGCTGTATCTCCAGGCAGATTTGATGTAGAAAGCATTGCAAAGCATAATCTGGGCAGATTTATGTGAATCTAAATAGGTACAAGTATTTTTAGCAAGAACGTTTTTACCACAAAACATGGAACAATGAAGAGAGAGTCACATAAATGTATCCTGAAAAATTCACCATCCATTTAGAGATATATCTATTAAATATACACTATTAACCAAAAGATGTACTAAATTTTCTTTTTTCATCATATCGCAAGAATCTTATCTAATATGATCTTGTTACTATTCACAATCTTCCTATGAGATGATAATAGTCAAAATGTCCTTATTTTTTTTTTAATTTTTTAATTTCAGAATATTATGGGGGTGCAAACACTTTGGTTACATATATCGCCTATGCACTGCCCTAGTCAGAGCTACAAGGGTGCCCATCCCCCAGACAGTGCAAATGTCCCTATTTTATAGGAAATGTATCAGTTAGCTTTTACTATAAACAACTACTCCAAAACATAAAACAGTAACTACTCGCTTAGCCCACAGTTTTGTAAGACAGCTTTGACAGTTTATCTGATCTGGGATTGTTCAACTGATCCTAACCAGGATTACTTAGGAGTCTGTGGCGAGCTCCAGGTCAGCTGACAGCTGGATGATCCAGCACAGCTTTACTCACATCCTGCAGGTTGACCAGTTCTCAAGGGGGCCACGTGCTTCTCATCATTCAGCTAGCCTGCCCAGATTTCTTCACATAGGAGTCTCAGATTCCAAGAGCAGCAAGAAAGGGTAAATCCAATTTATAAGTACTTTCCAAGCCTCTTGCAACAAATTGCTGTTATTCCACTGCCCAAAGCAAATCACGAGGCCAGCCAGATTCTAGGGGGATGGAAAAAAATCCACCTGTACATGAAAAAACCTGAAAAGTGTGGCCAATTTTGCAATTTACCACATAAAGCAAAACTAGGGACATTTCATAGAGGTAGCAAAATCAGGTCTTTTTTAACATGGGACTTCTAACCATGAGGTTTGTATATGGACTACTATTTAAACTTTTCTGCTACTTCTAGGTAATTTCTTTAACAATTATTTTTATCTTCATTGAGAACTTTGATTAGTTATTTCAATAAATGTAAGACAAACATATAAAAATAAAACGTAAGGGAAAAAACAAAATGAGAAGAAAGACTTTTCCCCATATCTTTCTCACTTCCTTACCCTCCATACCTTCTCCTAGTAGATAACAATTTTTACTGGTTCTACCTTAAAATGTCTGTACCTAAATGTCTGGATTTATCAATACTAGGCAGTGCCTGGTAATGCTCTATGATGACAGAAGAAATACTCTCTATTCCTCTCCTACCTACTTTCTCTTCCTCCTCTTATATTTATTGATTACGTTTTTAAACATTTTAAACCATACAATAAAATCCCTATTTTAGACACATCAGCCTTAAACTGAAGCTCTCGATTCCTCTCCACATAAGATGAGGTATTATTTAATGGTCTGAAATCTTTCCACTTGGCTTTCACAGCCTCCATCTGTACGCTGGGTCAGAATCTGCCCAGTCTTGCATTTTGTGGCATTTATAGTCTGACCTCTAGTTATAGTCAAGTTTTCCATTCATAGTTTGGTTCTGAAAATTATGAACTAATAAACAACATTAAAAATATGATGATTATACAGAAATCAGTGGCATGCATGAACTCACAAAGAGGTAATCCTATGTCCTTTAACCCAAGTCCCTTGTAGGAGAGTATTTCAAACATCAATGTTAAATGTATCCTATTACATTCCATCACTTATTCAAGATAAGATACATTTCATTTTTCTTCCAATATGTAACATGATTTTCTTATACAACTTTGTAAATTTCTTGGAGAAGTTCATTGCATTTTTTTTCTTGTTGTCAGAAAGAAATTATTTGTATTTTATCACATTCCTAAAAGCATCCACTTTCCTTATCATCCTACTTGTTGGATGATATAAAATGCTTTGAGGCCACAAGCACAGCTGTGTTCATATTTCTTTTTATTATTCTCCTGAGTTAGTTCTATTGTTTCCTAAGGCCTTTGAGTTTCTCCTGGATCCTTTTAGAAATAGTGTGTAAAAGATGAACTTAATGAGTACTTACAGGAATGAATTTATCTTTTATTTCTTAGAATTCTGTTTATTCCCCCCTCAGAATTTTGAAGGCATCTTTTAAGATACAAATTTGCTGAAGAGAGAAATTTAATGCCTATCCAATTCTTAATCTCTAGTATGCAATGCCGTTGTATTTATTTAAAATTTTTAAGTACAGTATGCATGCAAAAGAGCGGACAAACTATAGCTATATGAGTTAACTCAGAATGATCATATCAGCATAATCACAACACTGTTCAAGAGATGAAATACTCTGTGCCTTAGAAGTACCCTCTTGGGCCCCCTTCTCAATCACTAGCCCCTCCTTCCCATAAAGCATCATTAACCTGACTTCTAATAGCATGTGATAGTTTGTTTTTAAAATTTACATAAAATAGAAACAAAATGATACATGTTCTTTTCTGACTAATTGCTGTCATTCAGTGTTATGTTAATGAGATGATCCACATTGTTCCCTGTGGAAGTGATCTATTCATTTCAATTGCTGAATATTATTTCATTGTATGAATATGCAGCAACTTATCCTTTCTAATGTTGATGTACATTCAGATTTTTTTCTGTCTTTGGCTATTATAAATAAAGCTGTCAAGAACATTTTTGTTTAGTGCACCTATTTCACATTTCTAATATGTTCTATTTTACTCCACCTAAGAGTATGGTTATAATACATTCTGGAAGATATTACCAAACCATTTTCCAAAGCAGTTATACCAATATCACTCTTACCAACAACGTATAAGAGTTGTACTAATAGTTCCTCCAAATATTCACCAGCACTTGGTATTGTCTACCTATTTAATTGTAACTGTTCTGACTGATGTGTAGTAGCATTTTTTAAAATTTTAATTGTGTATCTTTTTTTATATGACTGGTTAAGTCTTTTGCCAACTTCTCCATTGGGTTGGCTGTATTTTTTCTAATTTCAGAATATTACAAGGGTACAAATATTTTGGCTACATGGATTGCTTTTGTACAGCTTGAGTCAAAGTATAAGTGTGTGCATCACCCAGCCATTCTCACTGGAGTTAGGTGATATCTCATTGTGGTTTTGATTTTCATTTCCCTGATAATTAGAGACATTGAGCATTTTTTCATATGTTTATTGGCCATTAGTCTATCTTTTTTTGAAAAGCTTCATGTCTTTTGCCCACTTTTTAATAGGGTTGTCTGATTTTTTTCTTGCTGATTTGTTTGAGTTCTTTGTAGATTCTGGTTATTATCCCTTTATCGGATATACAGCATGCAAATATTTTCTCCCATTCTGTATATTGTCTATTTGCTCTGTTGATTGTTTCCGTGGCTGTGCAGTGGCTTTTTAATTTAATCAAGTCCCATTTATACATTTTTGTTGTTGCTGTGATGGCTTTTATCAAAAAGTTCCAAAACAACAGATGCTGGTGTGGATGCAGAAAGAAAGGTTGGCTGTATTTTGGTTGCAGCAGCGCTTTGTACACTCTGGTTGGGAGACCTTAGATGGTTACATGTCCAGCGATTATTTTCTCCCATTCCTTGATTTGTCTTTTATACTCTTTTAATGGTATGTTTTAATCACTAGGAATAATTAATTATATCAATATTTTCCTTTATAGTTAGTACTTTTTGTGTCCTCTTTAAGAAAGCATTCCCTACACTTAGGTCATGATTATAACTACCTTCTTTCTGTCTTTCAGAAATCTGTTGGGATCTTCACTCCGCTGATGTTGTTATCGCCTGTTATAATTCCTTCTGGTCATTCCAATCTTTTATCTTTTGTTTTACTTTGTTTTTAAATTTTATTTTCTTAATTTTTAGGAACAGATAAGACTAAATGTTTGAGGCAGGATTCTTGAATTTATGTATTAATTTTTTTATTTGAATTTTGCTTATTACATATTAAGGTTATATTAATAACATGAAACTGGGAAATTTAAAGTGATAGAAGAATATGTCTGAGATTATTTTGACAATGCTTGAGAGATGCAAACGATCAAACACACACATAGGTATAGAGAGGGAGAACAAAACCAAGGGAGAAATTATCCCTCTTCCCAGGCAACTGCTTAGATGGTTTTCTAATTTTAATGAAGAACAATCAGAAATATTCTGGAAGAAGGCTTAAAATTTGCCTATGCGATAAACCTTAGCACTCATTAGAAATTAACAAACACTTTTAAAGTCTATGTCTGCTAAAATACTACTTGTCTTCATTTTACTCATACCTCTCAAGTAGATGACACATATTTTGTGCGAGATATATTACCTAGGAATGTCCTAAGTTATCAATACAATTACTCATTCTATTAGCAAGGTAACTTTGTGCTTATACTATTTTAAAGGCGTTCATATTGTTGGTCTTGAAAACAAAAAACATACATTTTCAAGTTCCCTTTCTCTGCCTCCTACCGCAGCACCAACCTCATTTCTCTACAGCTAATCTTCATGGATCTGGAAAGCTGAAAATGAGGCTAGAAAGGAGCCCTGGGCCCAGGACTGATGAGTAAGTGACTTAACTGGTAATGCCTACCAATATAGGAAAATAGTCCGGTAAATTATTTTATACGGTATAAAGAATTCCCATGTTATACCACTTTTTAATTTTCAAAACATATTTTCTCAATCTGAAAAAATAATCTTCAAGATGTGATGATTATTGTCCATTTGCCTATGCCATTTCCCTTCTCCCATCCTCTACCCTGCTTTGTACCGCAGAAGGTCTCTTCCCTCTGGACAGCCTCTCCTCCCAACTTCCACTTGGGTTAGTGCTAGCAGGAGAGCAGGAAGTGCAGAGAGCAGAGGATAGAAGGTGAAAAAAGTCGGGCTATTTTTCCCTGCTCCATCCCCACTTCCCTACCTGGTCTCTGACAGTAGCTGCACCCCTCCCATCTACAGCCTCCTCCACACTTAAGGACTGAGGTCCCTGTCATCTTCTTAGCTGTTGGCCGGGGACCACCCCACAGACTCCAGAGACACCAGTTCATCCTACAGGTGGTAATAGTCTCCCATCCCTGTTTCTCCATCCCTTGATTTTTCCTGAGCCCCACCCACAATCTCAGTAATTAGTCTTTTCACCAATGTCACTTCAGGTGAACTGTTTGGGTGAGCTCTGTTTCTGGTTGGAACCCTGACAGACACACCAGATTTCAGAAATGGTTTAGTTTAAATTTCATGGGTATGGCTTCTCAGATGCTATTTCTACTGTGATTCACATTGTGCCCTAAGTAAATCGCTGTTATCTCATAGTTAGAAATTCTACTGATGTCCCCTGATTGGTGAAATTTTTGATGACTAGAAGGTGTATTTCTTTCAAAAATTGGAAGGTCTTTTAAAGATTTGCTGTTTGAATTATTTGATACATTTAGTCCAGTGGTGCTCAATCTCAGCTGAAGAATTGTTTAATACTGATTGTGGCATAGAGAATTCTAAGATAGTCTCCAAGTTGTCCTGCACATCCATCCCCAGGACTGTGAATTTGATGGATTTGACTTTCATGATCAAGTTATGTTTTATGGCACAGCTGACTTTAAGAAATGAAGATTATCTGGATAGGCCAGACCTAATTCTCCAAGCCCTTTAAAAGCAGAGATTTTTGTCCAGCTGGTCACAGAAGAAAAGTCAGAGATATTTGAAGCGTGAAATGGGTTTAACAGCAAGGAGGTTCTCTGTTGCTGAGCTGGAGGGGTCATGTGAAGACATCAGAGTGGCCTCCTGAGACTGAGAGTGGTCTCCAGACCACAGCTAGAAAGACCTCAGTCCTAAAACCACAAGGAAATGAATTCTACCAACAACCAGTGAGCTTGGAAAGAATCAAGAGCCCCAGAGAAAACTCCAGCCCTGGTGAACAAATTGATTCCAACTTGATGAGGACCTGAGCAAAAAGTCCAGCTACTATGTGCCTGAACTTCTGACCTATAGAAACTGTGGGGTAATAACTTTGTGTTGTTTAAAGTTGCTAAATTAAACTGGTAATTAATCAGGTAATTTATTAAACAGTAATAGAAAACAAGATGCCTCAAATAGAAAAAGAATGCCCCGACCTCCAAGATTCTGGTTTTTTGGGTTGCTTTGGGGTGGGGTCAAGGCATCAGGTGTTATGCAACACCTCCTATCCCAGGTGATGCTAATATCCAGCCAGGAATAAAAATCACTGCTTTTCCTCCTTAACCAAATTGGAAATATCTGAAAAATAAAACAAGTCCCTAGAGTAGCTTTCTTCTTTTCGGTTCACCTACTCAACAAATAGTTATCGAATATTTACTGGGTGCCAAGTGCTAGGTCCTGGAAATTTATTTAATGGTAAGAAAATCAAACATAGTCTCTTCCTTCATGTAACTCACAGGCAAAGAAAGAGATAACACATTTTTTAAACACCACATGATTTCTTGCACATAAGGCAAAGTTCATGTTTACAAAATTGTCTGGAAGAAAATAAGGACATGCTTTATACTTAGAACCTTCTATTATAGTGTGTTTTCTCAATTACTGTGTTTTGAACCACAAAGCCCTGTGTAGGTAAGATAAATTTGCCTCAAATGACCTCCATTAGTGCTACTTTGGTATGCTTACAGAGGTTACTTAATAATTCTGGAAAAAAGTAGGAATATAATTTAACACAGATTCAGTCATTATTCTTGGTATTAAGACACCAGAATAACAAGTGTGGGATGTCACAATAAACAAGTCTTTTAAAGAGTTTTGAGAAGACAAACACTAAGCAAATATTGTCACAAAGAAATGTAAAATTACTACTGTAATAAAACCTTCTGAAGGGGAGGTATATGTACAATAGTGGGATTTGACTTCGGTGCCAGGAATTATCAGGGAAGGTGTCTCTGAGAAAGGAAGCCAGGAAACCAAAGACGAAGTGGAGTTGGGAGATGGGCTGAGACATAAAACGTTCAACAGTGGTTGTCAGGCTTGGTTGCAAATTGGAATTTTAAAAAGTACTGATGCCTGGATCCCAGCCCAGATTTAATCGTGATTTAATGTGTTTGGGGTGTGGTCTAGGCATCCCCAGATCATCCCAATATACACCCAAACAGAAAGGAACAGCAGGTGCAAAGGCCTGAGACAGGAGAGGACTTCACAGGTTCTAGGAGCTGAAAGAAGGTTGCGGGAAGGAAGCCCTGGCCCCCCAAGATTTTCAGTAGCTGTAGACACATCACAGACACATTGTGACACAGACTTGCCCTTTCTGAATCACTTGCCTAAAGCTGTCTTCTTACACATTTTGAGTTTGGCTTAAAGGTTTCTCTGTAGATAATGAACTGTAACCTAACTGGATGTGTAAACAGACTGTAACCTTCTCTTGTACCAATCACCAAGTTTTGGCCAATCCCAAGCAGCCAACTATTCAAACGGTGCTCAAATAAGGCAAACACCGAGCTGTAACCAATCCAGCTGTTACTGTACTTCACTTCCGTTTCCTGTTCCTCACTTTCCCTTTTCTGTCTATAAATCCTGTTCAACCGCACGGCAGCGTGAAGTTGCTGAACCTGTGCTGGTTTGAGGGGCTGCCCGATTCTTGAATCATTCTTTGCTCAATTAAACTCAGTTAAATTTAACTTGTCTTGAGTTTTTCTTTTAACACTACTATTCAAAATATTTTTTAAACATTTTGCCTTGTGTTTAAAGTTAATCACTAGGAATTCAATATGTGAAGTCAAAGAGATTTCACCAAATTCAAAGGATCATTCCAGGTTGAAAAATGAAGGAGTTTCTAACTCATTTTTACAGCCCTCCATCCCCAGCCTGCTCTGAGACTTTGCCCAGGCAGAAACATGTTTATAAATTTTAGTGCAATTATGGGAGAGGGGCAAGAGAGCTCACCTACAAGAAAGGAGCAGGACACTATTTAGCAGCACATGCATTTTCTTTTTGGCCTGCCCAACTGCGCAGCCCGTGTTACATTGCAAACATCAAATAGAGTTTACTAATATTGACAGCAATGCAAATTGTCCTTTTAATGGTATTTTGGTGTCAGCTGAATAATTATCATATGGCATAAGACATGAAGTTGATTGATTTGAGATAATGCTTGTTAAAAGAAAGACTTTAGGCAAATTAAATTTAACAGAGTTTAACTGAGCAAAGAACAATTGGGGAACCAGTCAGCCACCCACCCCTTGAACCAGAATAGGTTCAGAGACTCCACCGCCATGTGGTCAGAGAGAATTTATGGACAGAAAATGGAAGTGTGGTACAGAAAGAATCAATTGGTCACAACTCAGCATTTGCCTTATTGGAGAACAATTTGACCAGTTGGTTGCTTATAATTGGCTGAAACTGTGATTGGTACAAGAGTAGGTTACAGTCTGTTTATACATCCAGTTAGGTGACAGTTCACTATATACAGGAAAACCTTTATTTTAGGCCAAACTTAAAATATGTAAGGAGGCAGCTTCAGGCTAAACTTACTTTAATGTGTTCCAAAATCTCTTTTGGCATGAAAAAAGCCAATTACTCACAAATTAGTAAATCAGACAGGTTTATACAACTTACCTCAGATGCTTTCCTTTTTTACTTAGCTTCAGCCAAACTGGGCTAATTATGATTTTTCTAAACCCATAGCATGCTCCTACCTCAGGGCCTTTGCACGCTTTACTGCCGCTCACTGAGATCTCTTTGTCCCATATTCCCACCCTTTACTTCCTCACTTTCCCCAGAGAGTCACTTAATCAGAGAATCTCTTTAAGCACCCAATTAACAACACTAGCATGATTCTTAAAACACTCCTCAATTTTATTTAGAGTGTTTATTGCCCTGTGCCCTATTATAAAATTATGCGTTTATATTTTATCTGTCTCCCCAAGCCTAGCCCAGCTTGTAAGCAGATGCAATCAGCAGGCTTATCTGATTTGGTTGCTAATTTATCCTGACCACCTAGAATTGTGGCTGGAACATATTTAGTGCTCAATATATACTTGTTAAACTCATGTATTGGAAGGAAGTTTAAAGTTCTCCCCTGAAGCTTCAATAAGTTGAATTTATAAAACAAACTAATAACAGATTGACAGGAAAAAAAGGCATACAAATTTTATTACGTGAACACGTGCATGGGAGTCATACAAAATACAAAACTCCAAGAAATGGCCAGATGGTTGATACTTTTATACCATTTTGAGGTTACAGAAAGAATAGGGGCTAGGAGGGCTATAGGATAGGTTATGGGAGCGAGAGCAGAGGAGAAAAGGCTTGGCTAGTAAAGGCATTCTTTTTTCAAAAAAAAATTATTTTATTTTTTAATTGACAGTGATTATACATGTTTTTGGAGTACATAGTGATGTTTTGATACATGTAATGTATAGTCATCAGATCAGGGTAATTAGCATATCCATTATCTCAAACATTTATCATTTCTTTGTGTTGGGAACATTTGGTATCTTCTTTCTAGTGATTTGAAACTGTATAATATATCATTATTAACTATAGTCATCCTACAGTGGTATAAAGCAACAGAGCTTGTTGCTCCTATACTCACCAGTAAGAATCCTCAGAAATAATAGGTGGTAATCTGTGGTTAAAGTTTCTTTGTCAGATTTTCAAAATTGTCAAATTCTCAGTTAATCCTAGCTCTGGACAAGGGAGGGCTTCTGACAAAGCCTGTTTGTATCTATTGTTTACTTCATTTTAGTTTTCCTACAGATATAAATCTCCCCCACAAAGGACAGCTTTGCAGGGCTATTCCTGTCTTCAAGCCCTCTAAATAGCCATCTCAAAATATGTCAAAGAAATATATTTTGGGGTAAAGTATTTTGATTTCCTTCCATATGAATGAACACAAAAAGGTGATTTTAGCAGAGAATATACTCTTGAAGAAAGGTAATGTTCTTTAGAATTTATAGAAAGCAAGTAAAACAAGATACAAATGGACACATAAATGAAAATTATAACATTTCATAGTCAGCTATTTTCTGGATAGTTGGTGATTAAATTTTACAGAATTTCAAACTTCATTGAAAATTGTACTTCTATGGATATGACTATTAGAATAAAAGTTAAGTGAGTTTTTATGTACCATATTCCATTATATTCTACAGGCATTTTATTTCATTAAGGCAAATAAAACCATGATTTGAAGCTGAACAGTCTCTCATCTTTCTGTTAGAAATCTCTGTGAAATAGACAGTGATATGTATGTTACATGATAAAAAAATAGCTATATAGTGTTTTACGTTAAAAAGCAGTATACAAAGTACAAGGATATTCAAAGTGTGGGAAATAACAAGTGCAAATAGATATATTATCAGTTTTATTCCTAGTTCTTCAGTTCCCAACTTTATTTGGTGTTGTACCAAGATGACTAGAGTAATAAATGTACTTCAGTGCAACGAGGACCGACATCCCTGCTTTGGATGTCCCATTTTTTATCATAGTCCTACAGAAACCTCCTGTGAGCATTTCTCAGTGAAAGTAGAATAATCATATTGCTGTTATTATGTGGATGTGTTCATTGCTTAGGTGTATTAATAATTAACTGTTCATTTTCTGAAAAGAGGTGATATGGTGCTTTTCAAAGTTGCATTTGCACCAGTACCAACTGGAGATTTGGTTAAAATACAGATTGCTGGGCTCCATCCTCAGGCATCTGGACTCAGAAAGTCTGAGGCAGGTCCCAAGAATTGGATTTCTTGCAAGCTCCCAGGTGATGCCAGTGTTCCTGGCTCATGGACCACTCTTGGAGTAATACTGGTCAGTTGGGTTCTGAGGCTGCCATTTCCTTCCTATATCCCTAGTCCATTCCAGAATCACTCCGTGAAGTAGAGCCACCAAAGCAAGACTGAGTCAAGAATCTGCACTTAATTACATAAAAAAATATATTTATTACCATTGTTGTGGTGACTGACAATACTTCCACAGGCATCTTTTCTTAATTTATCTGTAAGTGGACCCTCTTTTGATTTTTTTCAATAGAGGCTGACCTGCTTTGACAATTTTCCTAAATACTGAACAACAGCTTCTTTGGTGCAGTTCATTGGGATACTTAAATTACTAGCCTTTCCCTTAGTCATTCCAAGAAAATGTCAGTTTATTTGCCTTGGCAGATTTAGGAAGTCACACACATAGGCTTCTTTCTCAGATGGTTGAAAGAGTTCTTTCTCCATGCTTTCCAAGGCAAAACTCTCTGGATGTTTTATGTGTGCACAATAGTTCCCTTAAAAATTGTGAATATTATTTTTTAATTGCAGTAAATACATGTTGCGTGAGATCTACATTCTTAAATTTTTAAGCATATAGTACAGTATTAACAAAAGGCACAATGCTATACAACATATCTCTAGAACTTAATCATCTTTCATAGCTGAAACTATAGCCATTGAATAGCAACTTCTATTCTGCCTCCCCATAGCCCTGGGCAACCATCATTCTACTCTCCGCTTCTGTGTTTTTGACTATTTTAGATACCTCATACAGTGAGATAATGCAGTATTTTTCCTTCCATGACTGGCTTATTATACTCACCATAATGTCATCAAGGTTCATCTGTGTTGCTACAAACAGCAGAATTTCCTCCTTTTTTAAGGCTGAATAATATTTGCTTGTATATAGACATCATTTTTTCTTTATCCTTGCATACGTCAATGGACATTTAGGTTGTTTCCACATCTTGGCTATTGAAAGTAACGCTTCAATGAACATGGGAGTGCAGATATCTTTTTGAGATCCTCATTTCTTTTATAAGTGTCCAGAAGTGGAAATTCTGGATTATATAGTATTTCTATTTTTAAATTTTGATGAACCTCTATACTGTTTCCCACAGTGGTTGCATCATTTTACATTCCCACCAACACTGGGTAAGTTTCCAATTCCTCCACATCCTCCCCAACACTTAACTCTCGCGTGTTTGAGAGTAGCCGCCCTAACAAGTGTGAAGTGATATCTCATTATGGCTTTGATTTGCATTTCTCTGATGATTAATGACACTGAGCATCTTTTGATAATATATACCTGTTGACCATTTGTTTCTCCCTATAGAAATGTCTATTCAAGTCCTTTGCCCATTTTTAGTCAAGTTATTTGGTTTTGTTTTTTTGTTTTTGTTTCTTTGATGTTGAGTTGAAGAAGTTCCTTATATATTTTGGATATTTACGCCTGATCAGATACACAGCCTGTAAATGTTTTCCTCCCAGCTGGTAGGTTGTCTTTTCACCCTTGTAATTGTTTCCTTTGCTCTGCAGAAGCTTTTAGGTTTGATGTGGTCCCACTTTTCTATTTTTGCTTTTGTTACCAATACTTTTGGTGTCATATCCAAAAAATTTTTGCCAAGAGCAATGTCATGAAGCTTTTCCCCTAAGTTTTCTTCTAGGAGTTTTATAGTTTCAGGTCTTATGTTTAAGTCTTTAACCCATTTTGAATTGATGATTGATTGTGTATGTTGTGAGATAAGGGTCCAGTTTTATTCTTTTGCATCTGGATATCCAGTTTAATCCAGTTTTCCCAGCATCATTTGTTGAAGACTATGCTTTTTCTTATTGTGTATTCTTGGCACCCTTGTTTAAGGTCAGTTGATTGTACATGTGTGGGTTTACTCCTAGGCTCTCTTTTCTCTTCCATTGGTCTAACTGTCTGTCTTTATGGAAGTACTGTACTGTTTTAATTATTGTAGCTTTGTAATGTATTTTGAAATCAGGAAGCATGATGCCTCCAGCTTTGTTCTTCTTTCCCAAGATTGTTTTGGCTATTTAGGTTCTTTTGAGGTACCAAATGAATTTTAGGATTGTTTTCTTCTATTTATGTTTAAAAAATGTCATTAATATTTTGATAGGGATTGCATTGAATTTGTAGATCACTTTGGTTAGTATAGACATTTTCATAACATTAAATCTTTTGGTATGAACACAGGATGTCTTTCAACATGTTTTTGTCTTTTTAAATTTCCTTCATCTATGTTTTGTAATTTTCAGTGTATAATGTCTTTCACCTCCTTAGTTGTTTATTCCTAATTATTTTATTCTTTTTGTTGCTATTATAAATGAGATTGTTTTCTTAATTTTTTTTGGATAATTCATAGTGGTGGAGGAAATGCAACTGATTTTTGTATGTTGATTTTGTATCCTGCAATTATATTGAATTTGTTTATTAGTTCTAACAATGGGGGGGGTTAGTGACATCTTCAGAGTTTTCTGCATATAAAATCATGTCATCTATGAACAGAGGTAATTTTACTTCATTCTTTCCAATTTGGATGTTTTATGTCTTTTTCTTGCCTAATTGCTCTGGCTAGGACTTATAGTACTATGTTGAATAGAAGTGGTGAGAACGGGCATACTTGCCTTGTTCCTGATCTTAGAGAAAAAGATTTAACATTTTGACAGTTGAGTATAATATTAGCTGTGGGATTTTCAAATATGGTGTTTATTATGTTGAGACACTTACCTTTTATTCCTAGTTTGTTGCGAGTTTTTATCAAAAAGTGGTGTTAAATTTTGTCAAATGCTATTGTGCGTCTATGGAGATGGTCATGTTGTTTTAAATCCTTCATTCTGTTAATGTGATATATCATATTTATTGATTTTCATATGTTGAATCATCCTTGTATCCCAGGGTTAAATCCCATTAGTATATGGTCCTTTTAATGTTCTCTTGAATTTGGTTTGCTAGCATTTTGTTGAGGGTTTTTGCATCTGTGTTTATCAAAGTTATTGGTCTGTAGTTTTCTTATAGTATCTTTGGCTTTGATATCAATGCAATACTGGAAGTATTCCTGCCTTTTCAATTTTTTTGTTAGAGATTAAGAAGGATTAGTGTTAATTCTTTAAATAAATGTTTGGCAAATTTTTTCAGTGAAGTCAGTTGGTTTTAGGCTTATCTTTGTTGGGAGGTTTTTGATTACTGATCCATCTCCTTACTAGTTATTGAGCTGTTCAGATTTTCTACTTTTTCATGATTCAGTCTTGGCAGATTGTATGTTTCTGGGAATATATCAATTTTTTCTAGGTTATACAATTTGTTGGCATATAATTAATTTTTCATGATAGTTTCGGATGATCCTTTTTACTGCTGTGGCATCAGTTGTAATGTCTTCTGTTTTATTTCTGATTTTATTTATTTGAATTGTCTTTTTTTCTTAGCCTAGCTAAAAATATGTCAATTTAGTTTATCTTTTCAAAAACCTTCTTAGTTTTGTTGATTATTAAATTGTTTTTCTATTCTCTATTTTATTTATTTCTGCTTTATTAATTGCGTCCTTCTGCTAACTTTGAGCTAGTTCTTTTTCTAGTTTCTTGGCATGTAAAGTTAACTTTTTTGAGATCTGTCTTCCATTTTAATGTAGACACTTATCACTATAAACTACTCTCTTAGTAAAGCTTTTACTGTATCCCATTTGCATGTTGTGCTTTTGTTCATTTTTGTCTCAAGGTATTTTCTAGTTTCCTTTTGTGATATCTTCTTTGACACATTGATTGAGTGTTTTGTTTAATTCCTTCATATTTGTAAATTTTCCAGCTTTCTGATATCAATTTTCTGATGTTAATTTCTAGTTTCATTCCATTGTGGTCATAAAAGATACTTGTCATGGTTTTAATCTTCTTAAAATTTTTAGGACTTGTTTGTGATCTAACATGCAATCTGTCCTGGAGAATGCTCTGTGTGTGCTTGGGAAGAATGTATATTATCCTGCTGTTGGGTGAAATGTTCTATATATGTCTGTTGGGTCCTTTTGGTCTAAAGTGTTTTTCAAGTCTGCTGTTTGCTTATTGATTTTCGGTATGAATATTCTATTCATTATTGAAAGTGAGGCTCTAAAGTCTCTTGTTATTACTATATTGCTGTCTATTTCTCTCTTCAGTTCTGTCAATGCTTCCTTTATATATTAAGATGCTCTGATACTGGATGCATACATATTTATAATTGTTTTATCTTCTTGTTAAACTGAACTTTTTATCATTATATAATGCCCTTCTTTGTCTCTTGTGGCATTTTTTGACTTAAAGTCTATTTAAGACTTTAAGGCTTTTTGGCCATTCATCCCTTTGCATTTTGTACTGTTCTTTTTCTTAATTTTAATTTTTTTCTCTTTTGTTAATTTCAGAATATTATGGGGGTACAAACTCTTTGGGTACATAAATTGCCTTTGCACCACCCAAGTCAGAGCTATAAAGAGCTACAAGCGTTCCCATTCCCCAGGCAGCATGCACCGCACCCATTAGATGTGAGTTTACCCATCCCCTCTTCTCCCTCCCACCTGCCCAACACCCAATGAATGTTACTTCCATGTGTGCACATAAGTTTTGATCAGTTAGCACTAATTTAATGGTGAGTACATGTGGTGTTTGTTTTTCCATTCTTGTGATACTTCACTTAGAAGAATGGGCTCCAGCACCATCCAGGATAATACAAGAGATGTTAATCATTTTTTTTTATGGCTGAGTGGTACTTCATGGTAGACATACACCATATTTTATTAATCCACTCGTGTATTGATGGGCACCTGGGTTGTTTCTACATCTTTGCAATTGTGAATTGTGCTGCTATAAACATTCGATTGCAGATGTCTTTTTTATAGAATGTCTTTTTCTCCTTTGGGTAAATACCCAGTAGTGGGACTGCTGAATCAAATGGTAGTTCTACTTTTAGTTCTTTGAGGTATCTCCATACTACTTGTACTTTTCTTTGCCTCAGCATGAATTACAAGAGTTAAAACTGTTCTAAGATCAAAAAATTAGAGTAAAAAATTATTTTATGATAAAAGTATGAGAAATGGAAATCATTCTTCCAAAGTAAGGCCCATTGGATCATCCTCAAATATTCTGACTCATTGTTATAGTATGCTTTTTCTTCATAAACAATAGATGTCATATGGCACCCAATTTAAGTGTGACATGACATTGCTAGATTTGTCATAAAATAATTACCAACAACAACACTGTCTTTACTTAAGGCAGACAATCACAGGCTGATTCCACATATTTTAACATTCTTATTTTGTAATTGCAAGAACTGAAGTGATGTGCCCAGCTAGTTAATAAAAGAGCCGAATCTTCTGAATTGAGGACCAGGGGCCTTTTCACTGAATATGAAGAGTTCTCTTCATCTACTCGTTAATTGGCCAGATTTAATAGTTTCACACAAAAGAATTGTCCAAATACACAATTGTCACCCATTTTAGACATTGATACTTCCTGTTTTGCATTCAATATATTAAAAGAAATATTTTTTTAAAACTACATATCCATTATGCTTTTTTGGATATATAATTTTTAAAAATTAGTATTTTCCGGATAACCGAGGGGCTCTTTATTAAATGAAAATTACACTGAGATTTTTTTTTTGGAGATTCTGAAAACATACAGACGTTTTGTTCCCTCCCTGGAGCCATAAAGCATTGTTCATTCATTTTCTCTCTATGGCATACATCTTGTGTGGTACCTGACATTTACTGAATGTTCAAAAAACGGCAGTAAAAGTAGTAACAGTATTGGAAATCATGGTAACAATAAGAGGAGGCAGGAAAAAAATAATAACACTTGTAATCACATTTGTACAACTTTTTTTTCTGTACACCAATAGATGTCACCTCTATTAGATATCATCTAGACCTTCTGAGGAAGGGCTTTGGGGTGGTTCCCTCTTACTAGTAGAATGACAGGCATGTGTTTTATGACCTCTATTTTTTGCTCTGAAGTCCTCACATGTCTGACCCTATTTTTTGTTAAGGATTCGGGAAGTTTGTTGTGCAACTAAATGGAAAGGTTGTGCATTTCAATGAGTCAAACATGGTTGAGTGGCAGCCAAAGACCACTGGCAATGACCAGGAGGTATGGCATGGAAAGTTCATGGTTAGAAGCCCAAGATAAATAGCAAAATCTTTTAAATATCAAATTTGTGGTAGGGACTTTTCTAAGAGCTTTCCATGAAATATCTCACTTAATCTTCACGAAAATAAATAAAATTGGCACTGCCATTATTTCCATTTCACAGACAAGGAAATGGAGACACAGAGGTTTTAAGAAATTTGCCAAGTTCACGAAGCTAAAAATGGTGGAACCAGCATGCAAAGAGGAAAACTCCAGCATCCTCTTTTTTTTTTAATGACTGCCTGTGTCTTGTGGCATGTTTTCCCCATGCATGGCCTTGCTAGTGGAGCTTCACTCAAATCCTCTGTCTTGGGCCAGTGCACCTTCCCCCAGCGGCTGGGAGTGTTGGCTGCTGACTGCTCACAGTTGCCTTTTCTCTGGAGGCCTGTCCCTGGCCGGCGGGAGTCACCCTGGGCAAAATGCCTACGAGGTTATGATGCCCCTTCCCACTTCAGTTAGGAGGAAGCAGCCTGTAGCTGATGACAGATGGCAATGGGGGCACAAGGGCTGTCACCTCAAGGTCTCCAACCCTATGGTGCCATTTATGGTCCAGAACTCTCCGTGGAATCAGGCTGAAGCTAAACTACAGCTGAAGCTACCTTTTTACTTGTCTCCTTCCTCCATCACATCTTGCTTCTCTCCCTCCCTTTCTCCTGAAAGCCCTTCCTCAGACCCTCACTTGCCCTAGAAGCCCTGTCTCAGGCGCTGCTTCTAGAAACCCTGAGCTAAGATCGACCTTCTCTCACCCTTCAGACTTTTGCTGTCAGCACCACTCCTCCAGCTTTGCCTTTTCCTTCCTCTTTGCCTACAATTCAGGGTCCCCTTGGCTTCACTTCCTTTAGCTTTAACTTAAGACATCCCACCTGGTCCAGCCCAGGCACCAGAATGTGTTACCTCCATAAATACCACGCACCCCAAGAATCCGATGAATGCTTAATGGCCCAAAACAAAAGCATCAAATTCAACCAGTCAAACATTATAATAGCAATAATAACAGCAGCAGAAGGTGCCTCCCTGAGGCTAGCTGAACTAATCAAATAAGAAAATGATAAAGTTATCAGAGAGAAAATGCAGCCAACTGATACAGACTGGTTTAAGCCTTCAAAATCTCATGTTAGGACCAGTGGGGGGAATTATTGCTAAGCCTACCTGGTGATCTCCAGTTCATCCCTAAAGACCTGTGCCTAGAGCCTTTTTTCCGCAAATCCTAACATAAGCTCCTCCCCTATCCCACCAAGGCTGAGCTGACCACACCTTTACACCAGACAGCACCTGCTGTCCATTTCTCTTGTAGTACTTGTCCCATTGTGCTTACCTGTGAGCCCCTGAGGCCAGCAGCCAATTATTTCAGTTATTGCTCCATCCTTTACCCCTATCAGGCATGAAACCCATAAATAAACAACAAATGTCTCTTTGTGAAATGAATGAATGATGCCAGAGAAGAAAACAAGCAGGACTGGAACCAGCTCCAGATTCATATAAAATTTGCTATCGTCTCTTGATTGTGAAGCAAAGAACTGTTATTTCCAACACAAAGGAGGAGAGAGGATCTCCCTTTTATTTCTAATATTATCAGCATCTAATTTATGCCTCTGTTACTACTTTAAACTGGGACCTTTTCTTGAACTCAGAAGAAAGGGTACAAATTGCCATTGCATTTTTTCTATGAGGAACTCTTTTTATTTTGCCAAACAAGATTTTGCCACCTAAAATGTTTTCTATCTCATCTACACAAATCTTACCAGTTCTTCATGCACAACCCAAATTCTCTTCTACCCCTGAGGATACCTGAGGATTCCAATTTTGCCTGAGAGGATTTTTCCCTTTGCTGCACTGTAACAGCATTTATTATCCGGCCTATACCATCCTGTATTGCTTTGGTGTTGTTCCTTGAAGCCTCTCTGTTAACATCTGTACTTAAAATACTACTGGGAAAAGAAATTATTATTGCCTTCAACCAGAAGAAAGCCTCCACACTGACCTTCCTTCATCTGCAGCGTTCCCCGATTCTTGGTCATTTCTATAGCCTAAGAACACCTCTGTGCACACATGCAGACATTCATTCCAGCTACTATTGGCAATGCAAAAACCTGGCTAGGACTTCTGATGCTTACTGTAAAGTGATGACCTTTAACTTAGCTTCTAAACCTTCAGCTAGCCCATTGGATTAATTATCTGTTGCCACAATAAACTGCCAAGCAAACAAACATAAAACTTTAGCAGCATACAATAATATGTTCATTGCTTTTGAGTCTGAGATCAGATGGATGTTGCCTACATGATTTTGCTTACCTTAGCTATGATTGTTCACATATCTGGGGCTGGCTAATTGTCAGCAGGGACTACACAGGTGACATGACTCAGACTTCACGTTTTCATGTTCCAACAGGGTAGCCCAGACATGTTCTTATGGAGATGGCAGAGGTGATAGAGAGCAATCAGGAACACTCACTTCCTCTTAAGGCCTAGGCTCAGAACTGACATATCATCACAGTGTAACTCCCTTAAGCTTGGTCAAGTTGGGTCCAGGATATCAGTGGGCCCATGCTTTGGAGTGCCTTTCTCAAATATTCCAAATTCCCTCCCATGCCTGAGACCACCTGGGGTCAGCAGTATCATCCGGCAAGACACTTGGCCAAACCTGAACCTGTCTTCATGTGGGTCCTGGTCTTCCAAGGCACCTACTTTGGCTTTTTCTAAATCCCTCTCTGGTGGCTGGGACCAGCTGGAGCTGGCTGTGCCATCTGGGCAGGACATGCCAGGCCCAGAGCAGGACCCATGTGGGCCCCAGTTACTGCTTCCCCCTTCATAGCACTTTGTGGCCCTCTACTCCATACAGTAGAGTTGGGGCATAGAGTTGATCAGATGCCCCAAAGATCTCCAGGACCCCTGCCTGTGGGGTTGTCCTGGTATCCCAGGATGGTGGCAGGGTGAGCACATTGCACCAACTGGCCAGCAGAACATTTCTTTTATGAGGTTGCATGAAATTTGGCCACCAGAATGCTGCTGACTTGCTAATTTTTGGTGATTCTTACTTAAATCAGACATGAGACAAGATCAGGGCTCTGGGCTACTGATGATCCATAGCCTGTCCTTGGGCCTGATTGGTGCTCACCCATTTGCATTCTGATCCAGGTGCTCCATAGGTCCACAGCACCTAAAGGCAATGGGCATGGCAGAAGCATCCTTTACCCAGTGAGCTCTCTGCAGCTGGTTCTGGGAGTCCTCCCACTGCCCCTGCTCAGGCTCCACACCCTACCTTATAAAATTCTCTGGAGTTGGCTGTCCTTGTTTTCTCCAAGGGTTTGGTAACCATTGGTCTCCAATGTCAATGTGGTGAAAAGTAATACTTTCTTGAATCAGTTCTAGCCATGCCTCACAAGGAATTAACTTTCCTTCCTCTTATGGGACCTCTGTACTTGCTCTACCTATGGGCCCTTCACCTATACTTCCTGCTGTTGTTGATGATATAGGGGTGGGATCAACATTAATAGATCACATTCTAGTACTACAGTGATTATGAACTAAAGAGTTCAAGAGTAGAAATGGTTGGAAGATATGTCACTCTGTTTTTATTCTATAAAATTCCAAATGGTATTAACATGATCAGAAAACCATCATAAATATATTTTTGCATAGTCTGGGCAAGACACTTAAATTGTGATCATCTTCATTAAGTCACAGCAACACCCTTTGAGAGAGTCATTAGAAGCCAGTACTCATGGAGGCATGGTAGGTGGTGCAGCATCATGAGTAATGAAGTCATCAGCAGTTTGAGGGAACTGCAAAGTCAAAAAAGGTCAAGATTGTTTCAAATAATTATTATACGAACACATTCTAAATAGTCATGATTCTCTGAGCAATAAAAGGGTTGCTACTTTTTTTTCTTGCAGTGAGAAATATGACATTAGCCTAGAATGGCATATCTGACAATAAAAACATGAAAAGATGGCTCCTGGACTTGTCAGAAAGTGATAATACCTGCATTATGCAGAATTCCCCCTAGCACTGATTGGACAATAAACAAATGGATAAGTACCTCTTCTGCACCCATTATTCTAAATCTTCATCAATGTATCACTGTATTCTCACATGGGCCTGTGGATTTTGTAACACATTTTTAAATCTAATTGTCAATATAAACAGAGGCCCCACCAAAAAAAAAAAAAAAACTTCTGGAGTCACACACCCTCATTGCAGCTCTAAACCATCACTTTCTTGGCCAAAGGAAAGTACATGGTTAAGCCGTATTAAGGAGTTGGACAAATCACTCACACCATGGTCTAGAGAACACGGCAAAGCCACATGGCAAAGGGAATAGATAGAGGGAGGGATGAAGGATGGGAATGATTATATTGCAGTCTTCCACACCTTTCATATTCCCAGTCTACTTGTTTCCCCCCGATCACCCAGTATCTCATGACTTTTACTTCTCTAAGTTGCTTCCCTTGTTTTTGGCACTTCTTCACTATGTTCTGGGTATAAGATTGTCCGCATGGGACTGAGCCTCTGGCGTTCTTGATTCAGAAGTTCTCTCCCCCACCCCATCACCTTCTTCCTCCCTTCTTCTGCTTCTCCCTGCCTCCACCACCCATCTTAATCACATCTATTTCCATTCCCAATTTCAACAAATATTTATTAGGTGCCTACTTGCGCCTATACCCTGGAGACACAGCGGTGGAGAAGCTGCTTCTCTCATGCCCGGCACAGAAGAAAGACTCTTAGAGGTGATCACAATTCTCCTGGGGCTAACATTAGCTATCTGTCATTAGGCCCTACTGAAGTCACAGCCATGCTTTGATGCTTTACGTTGAGTGCCTTGGGACTTAAAGCCTGGCCCACATGTTTAAGGTGCTATATCTGAGGTTAAGTTAGTTGCTGTTCTTAGTCCATAGTCAGTCACATCTTCTCATTCTTACTCTCTCCATAGTAAAGAACACAGACACACATCAAAGAATAAATTTAATTATGAATATGAGCATGATGTCACATTCATTTCAATCTTGTAGAAAACCTGGTTAAACCTCCCAGAGGATCTCTCTCTGTGTCACAACATCGTCTTCCCTATGACAGATTTCACATTTCTTTTATATCGTGGAGTAATGACTAAATTGCTGCTCAGGGAAATGGTATTTGGCTAAAGGGAAAAAAAGTTATTGGTGCAGGGGGAAAGATTTGTGCCAATATGAATGCCTAGGCCAATTTCTAATCTGAGAAATAGAATCATGTAATGAATCAATATATTCCTCATACCTTGGCAGAAAAGTAAAAGAGAAAGGGAAGTGGCTATCTCAAATGAGATACACTGTATAGCAGAATATGGAAATTCTTATGGAAATTTTCTACTCTATGTGTACGTGTCCCATACACATAGAGTAGAAAAAAATATATATATAGGGAAAAAAAACCAGGAAAAGTGCCTTTTATGCCAAACATATATCAGATAATGACATATAATGAAATTCACACATCTTTTTGGGGGGAAAAGAGAAGCTATTATATTCCACTGAGAGATATAATGTGTGAAAGAACTAAAAGCCTCCTTTCAATGCCATAATTTTCTTCAAAAAATATTCTGGAAGCATTATGCCACTGTAAAATATACCCATTTAGACTAATATTATCTACAATAATTTGAAGGACCACAGATTGAACTTGAATACAATCCTTCATGTATGTTCCCTTGCATAATGATAAGGAGAGAATAACAAGAAATTCTGTGTACCGTAGTACATACTGCCAGAACTTCACAATAGCTCCACGTTTCTCGACAGAAGCTTCATGATTTGTTTTTTTTTAAGCCATCCACTCATTACTATTCAACAAATATACACTAAACACATACTATATGCCAAGCATTCTTCTAGGATTGAAAATATAATGGTGAAAGATGAAATTGCAGGCATAATGGACATAGAGATCTTAAGCTTGTAAACAAGTAAATTCAGAAAGCAATAAGTACACCAAAGAAAATACACCAGGGCAAGAGAATAGAGAGGGAAGAGAAGGGACGGGACCTACATTAGATAGGGTGGTCATAGAAGGCCTCTTAGAAGAGGGACTAAGATGTGAAGGATGAAGATGGCGTCTGAACACATGTACTGCAGCTTCCTTCAGAAGCCATCTCTTAGGCTCCTGGAGCCACTCTGGGCACAGAGGCAGAAGATGATGTCTCCTAAGGGGAGCCAAAGCCAGTGACTAACTGCTACAGATATATGAAAGCCCACCCCGAAGGGGAAGATCTCTGCAGGGTTACTTGTACTCCTGAGTGCCTCATGGGATCAGGCTAAGGCTGAAACTTTAACTGAACTCATACCCTTGCTTGGCCCCTTCTTCTTCCTTGAGCTGCTTCTTCTATAACCTCACCAGTTTCTTGTGGGAGCACAGTTTAAATGAATCACCTTCACTCAAATCCTTATTGCAGGATCTGCTTCTAGGGAAGCAGCCCAAGATAGCTTCCATGGCAACACAAATAACAAAAAATATGTCAGGCACACATAATGCTTTGTTCTGGCATTTTTGAGTGGTGGCAGAGTTGTGGGAAGAAACCTTGATGATGACAATGGGTTGTGGTCCCAGCTTTTCCATCATGCATAACCCTAGACAAAGCCACAGCTCTGGGCTTCAGTTCCTCATCTATAAAATGGGGTGACTGTGTCCATAGTGATCTCCAGGGAACATTTCCTGGTCTAAAATAACATGCTACATATATGTATAGGTGTGGATGATGTATTAATACACATTCGCATATGCTACATGGCTCTAGAGAGATAACGGTGTCACACCCAATGGGATATGGAGGGATTGGTGAGTATTTTTCCAGTGAGAGAACCAAAACTCCACTCTAAAAGTAAAGTGCTTTTCCTCTTTACTTGGTCTACTGCTATGAGCAGAAATGAACAGCTGGTTAACTCCAAGGGCAATGATCAGAGGCCAGGAATCAAAAGGGTTGTGCTGCAATTATGGGGGTTCTCCCTAAGATCTGAGTAAGATTGAAAGACAGGCAGCTCAATCAATGGAGGAAAAGAAGGAGAAGGCAAATGCTAACACCCTTTTTAAAAGGTCTGTTCTCTTGGTGGGAAAAGTGGAAGCAGGGAGGAACCGTGATAAAAACTGCCAAATCATGATTATTACTGAGTCCCTGGACCTGGACATAGTCACTAATTCTGTCTACACTATAGCTAGAAAGTATTTGTTAAAGCTTATAAAAGGGAAAAACTGAGAACAAGCAAAAAGAAGCTTAACTTTATACTACGCAGAGGAAACAGCTCTTTATGTAACAGATGCTCAGAACTGATTATTTAACATTCCCTTAACAGCCATTACATTAGAAAAAATAGATTCAAAATTAATTGTATGATATCAGTGACACTATTGAGTCTCGAATTTCCAACTCTATGAAATGGAGAAAATAAATTTTAAAGAGAAACAGTGAGGTTATAGAGCAGAAAAATAGTTCGTATAGGAGGCAACACAGCATGTAATGGTTTAGAATCAATTGGATGTGTTTGAGCCGCAGGTCCCCATCCCTTCTGAGCCGTGTGACCTCAGATAAGGCATCTAACTTCGAGTCTAGTTTCCTCAAATGTAAGATGAGACATCCATTGTCCACACTTCATGGAATTGTTAAAAGTTAGGCACTTTTGCATGTTTTATAATACGATGTGTGCCCAATAAAGATCAGTTCCCTTTGGCCACATTTTCCAACCAAACTTTCTGGATTATATATGAGATCTCAACCAGCACCCCAACTGGCATTTCCTGAGGTCTGCCCCCCTTACTCTGTCTTCTTTCTTCTTATCCTATGGCTGGCTGTGACCTCACTACTTGCCTGGCGACCCCCATCTCTTCCTTGATAAACTACCAATTTTGATAAGTTTTCCAATTTATTCTTTGCACTTTTCCTCAGAGCATATTCTGGCATTCTCTCCTACATCAGCACATGGTGGCCATGTCTATGAGAGACACTCCCCCACCCACGCAGCCTCAGGGACTCAGTTAGCCAGGTGCACCAACACTGGAGGGGGTGCGAGAGCCTGACATTCTATCCCCCAGCCCTGCGTTCACTTCACTTCAAGTGAAAACCATGGCATAGTTCATTTTTCCTATGCTTCTTGCAAGCTTTTCCATATAATTTGATCTTGTAAAGGATAAAACACACACACACACACACACGCACACACACACACACCCCTTTACATCCCCAGGCATTTTGTGTCCATATCTAAAATTAGTACAGTTGCTGCTATGCTATTTTAGGAAATGCAGGGCGTCCCTCACTCTAGATCTACCAGCTTAGCCAGCTGAGTAGCCATATGCAATATGGACTATGTAGATTCAGCACCAAATCCTGAAACCACCAAGCTGCTCCTTCTGCTCCAGTTTACCAACAGAGTTAGCAAATGTGTAAGATTAGGTGGGTACAAGGACCAATAGAAAAGATAAACATGACATAGATGTGAAGATGTCAGTGAGAGAAAAAAAACCCAGAAAGATGATGTCCTGGGTCTGGTGCCCTCGAAGCAGAGCCTGAGACAGGGATTCTTGGCAAGGGAAGGAGCTTTCAGGAGGGACCCACCAGGAAGTGAGAAAAGCAGAGTAGAGCAGGGAAAGAAGATAAGCAAATAGGAAACTTCAGGTGAAATGTAGTTCAGCCTGGTCCCACAGGGAGTTCTAAAGTGTGAATGGCACCAGCATCAATCTGTCATTGTCCAAAAGCTGCCTCCAGGAAAAGGCACAACCTGTAGGTATTTCTAGATGGTGCAGCAGCTCCCAGGAGCCTAAGGCAGTTTCCTCAGGAGAAGGGGGTAGCTGTGAGCAGATAGCAGCCAACATACCACAGCTGGGAACTAGGGCCCCACCCGGGTTAAGGGAATTTGTTAAGGGGCACCAACCCTGGCAGGAAAAATAACAGAAACGTCAGAGGAATGAGAAAAAAAAAAAAGCTATAGAATGTTTAGGATTCAGGGATCATATCTTACACATTTGTTATATTCTCCAGCACTAATATTGGTCCTTGGATAAAAATAGGTGCTCACTCATTGATTCAATCAAAATTTCTTTGGGATAGAGCAAGCTGGAAGAAGAAATAGTTATTAACCTCAAAGTGGGGACATCTGAGTTAATAGCACATGGAGATGTTTATTTCCACAGAAATGGAAAATCATACCTGATTAAGTGGTGGGATCTGTGTTGTTTACCTTTTCTATCCTTTAGCAGCAGATAAACTATACGGTAAAGATGAAAGGTATTCGACTTGGTGTGGAAAAAAGGGGAGCTCTAATCTCACTCTGGTCACCTACTAGTTTTATCTCAGTGGATTAATCTCAAATAAACTGATCTCAGTTAATTCAACTCCAAGATGAAAATTGGAGCAACTGTGCCACCTAACTCATGGTGTTCTTGCAAGGCTCAAATGAGCTAATGCACTGAAAAGGAAGCCTGTGTCTTTTGAATGCAAGTGATAGACCCCAACTGCAAGGGCTCAGGGGAAAAAGTGACTGTATTGGACACCCTAAGAAAGCTGTGTATAACATGGGATCAGCTGGCCTCATGGGCTGGCACCACCTGCGTGCAAGCCATTAGGATTCCCTCTCACCATCTCTTGTCTCTCTTCAACGTCATTCTCATGGACTGGAGTGCTGTTCCCATGACACTGGAAATATGACAGAGGAGAGTTTTGAAGTTTATCACCTGAGAGAGAAGAACCTTCTTCTCGTGGTTCTCACTAGAAAAAACTGCTGATTGGGACTCTTTATTGCATGAATTATAAACCCTGGGAAGAGGTGTCAGCAGGGCACAGTGTTTAGCAGCTACTTTATGACTTTCATCTGATGTCAGGAAGAAATAGTTTCCCAAAAGAAGGGCTGGTCCCAGGAAAAAGGAAGATTTCGGAGGAGACAAAAGATGGATATCTACTGGGATACTAGACGTGGTGTCAGAAGATATAAACTTGTGTCTTTTTTATGCATTGTGTCCTTGAGGACATCAATGAATTTATCCCAACATCTTATTCATCCATAAAATGGGAATACTAATATATATTTTATCAGGACATTTGAGGATTAAAGTAGATAATTTATGGGTAAAGATGCTTTGTAAAATGTAATGTTCTTTAAAAATTATAAAAAGATGTTATTATGAATTATTGTACATTAAATACAGAGCACTTCCAAGGCATATATATATTTTACATTAGTTTTTTTAAATGGAAAAAAAGAAGTTTAATGGCTGCCTTCTCAAAGCTTGCAGCCAAATCTACCATACCACAAGAAAATAAAAACATGTGCTCCAAGGAAATAGCTCTGGCTGAAGGTGGCACCATCTTCAATCAGTTGCTTCTTTAGAACAGTTGTTCTCTGTAGGGAGTGACACAAGGTACTGTTTAGAGAGGTGTCAGTTATGTAGAGTTTTCTCTTTTCATTCTCAGAAATCGAAAGTGATCCCCACATAAAGCATTTGCAGCTGTGTTGGGAAATGAGCTAGTCACGCCTCGGCAATTTATGGCCAATTTTCCATTAATAAGAGAGAATGGAGTGCGGTTCAATCACTTTACAATCCAAACACTTGTTCTTAAGAATGGGGGAGAGAGAGTACAATAGTTTTGTTCTGTTTCTAAAAGAGCATTAATTCAATATTGTGTATCTTTGAAGAAAAACATTTAGATGGCTCTAAGTGGTAGGAAGGTAAGTTTTACAGGAAAATACTCAGAAAACCATGCATTAGAGATACCACCTGGAGTCTACACGCATGAGACTGGCCAGAGGGCCATGGCCACAGTCCAGGTAGGAGAAAGGGTGGGGAGGAAAAGAAAGGCAGGGTGGGAAGTGGGACTGGGAGTTTCCGGGCGTAAGTCCAAGACAGGGGTCTCAGTTTAGTGGTGGATTCCTACAGCAGAGACCCAGAACCACAGGTCAATTGAAGGTCTAGGTGAGGCAGAGCTAGCAATCAGAATAGGAAACAGAAATTGGACCACAGAAGGTACCAAAGACCCAGGATGGCCAGTTTGTAAAAGTCAAGGCAAATAGATAAAGAGATGAGTTAGGGCAGGAGGATGCAGACAAGACATCAGTCAAACTCTGGTCCCAGCCAGAAGCTCGTAACACGTTCCCCAAGACATGTCTTCCTCGGGCTTGCAAAGAGGAAGCCAAAAAGTTGATTTCAGGGAAGGACCATGTGTGTAAATAGAAGGGTGAAAATTGCCTAACAGTCTGAAGAGGGAGAGACCAAATTAGATTTCCAAAAACAGTGGAAGTTTTCTTATGTATCTTCCATTTAATCCACTCACCAGGTCAATTCCCTCAGTTCTCTATACACAACATATTGATTGGTGCTTGTGTTAATTTGGGTCCCCTCTAAAGAAGACCTAGGGTCAAGGATTTGTGTGTAAGTTGTTTATCTGGGAGGTGATACCAAGAAGACCCATAAGAAGAGGGAAGGGAACCAAGAAAGGGGCTATCAGTGAGCAGGTGGCCCCTGTGGGCACCTTGGGGACTGAGTAGAATCTGTTTCAGAACTGTCCCACTGAAGCATAAGAAAGCTGGAGTTTTTATCCTTCATGAACCTTATTCATTAAGGGTTGCTCCTGGGGCTGCTAGCTCCCCAGCAATTCCTGACTTCCCTCAGGTAGAGAGACACGGGCGTTTGAGGGAGGAAGACACCAAGGCTGCAAGTGACATCCAAAGTGAGCCTGGGAGCCAATGTGGGGCACAGTCAGCCCCTGCTGCAGTGCCCCAAACATCCCGCCACCCCTCAGTCAATGCTTCTCTCTAGTAAGACAACACACTTCTATTCTGGTTCGATAATGGGTATATTTACCAAGAGTCAGCAAGGTTTACTACCAAATGCATTAGAATTATAATTGTTATGTAAGTAGGTAAGCAAATTAATGAATTGATGAAATATGAGTGCATGAAGAAAGAGATGTTTGAGTGAAAAATAAGTTGAATGCTTCAGAATGGTTTGATGAAATTCAGCCAATAAAAATGGTTTGTTGAATTAGGTGTGGCTGAGAAAACTGTAAAGGTGTTGGAGAGAAATGGTCAACAATCGAGAAAGATGATTCAATCAGATTGCTTTGCAAGTCACTTTAATTCTTGCTGCAATGTAAAGAAACTGAAGTTGGAAATCTTAGGGGATGCGTTAAGTGTGTGATTTATTAAGAGAGACAACACATGAGGCCAATTAAGAGACCCAGAGTCAGAGAAAAGACCTTGGCTTTACATCAAAGATTGGCAAATGAACGCCAATTGACATGTTTTAAGTTAAAATAAAAATGTTTAAGGCACGTATGAATCATTTTTTATGAGCCCTTACATCAAATGATTCTTTTTCAGTTAATCAACCAGCTACTAGCTTTGCATGTGTTGCATGAAACATGCTTCAACTCCATCCCGAGGAAAATACTCTGAGACTATAGCAGGATTCCTCACGCAAAGTTGGCTGCCCGGAGTGTTTAATTTTAAGCTTCCCAGGAAAATTGAAGTACAAAGGAACAAGCACTTCCTCAGCAGCTTGGAAATTGGGATTAAGGGTCAAAAAGGTTAAGATTTCATGCTGGGTACTGTTTTAGACCCATCACAAAGAACCATGGGAGAAGGCTAACAAAATCAAATGAAGATTTAGGGAGGAAAACATTCAAGCTTAACTGCTGCACCTCAGTTAAGCCCTGCACTGTCACAAGGAACACAGCGATACAGCTTCAAAGATTAAAAAAGGAAAGAACTGACAAACAAACTCTTAACTAATTTTCAGAATAAGAAAGGTGGCAAATTCTTAGGGACATAAGATTGCAGAAACTTAAAGTCCAAAGACTGCCTGGAGTCCCGTCTTCTTGTCATTTAATACCAAAGTCCATTTATTTAATGCTCTGGTTACTTGGACACTTGTCACTTTAGAGAGAGTCAGTATGTGGCTATTCAGGTCAGCAAGATTCAGAATCACTGAGGTTGGGTACCAGGCTTTGTAGATCAGAAGATTGTTCTTATAACATATTTGTATCCACTGGCTTACTGTGGATAAATTCTTATTTCCCTGGAAGTGTTCCAGCAACATCAAAGTAAGCCTAACAGATTTTTTTTCTTTTTTTGGTAATGACTCAAATTTTCAAAACAACAAGGTAACCACACTTCAGCCTCTCTTTCCCCCGGAACATAAGTCATCCATTGTGTGATTAAATGAAATTATAAGTTAACACTATGTTACATTTCTGAGCTTGTGCGTGTAAAGAAGAACATTTCCAGTCAAGTTGAAAAGATGATTTGTTTTATTTATTCCTCATTTTGTTCCAGAAATAATTAAAGCCAAACTATAAAGCAACATGAAGTGCAGCAAGAGAACAGAAACATCTGTGATTTCATTTCTCAAAAATATCAAAGAACTTACAGGATTGGGGTTTAAATATCAATTAACCTTCTTTTAACCAGAAAATTGAAACACAACATTTTTTTTTTTTTTACTTTTAGTGGTGTAGATGACTGTCCCCCACCTCCCAATGCTGTGAGGTCCCTGGCCAAGGTGCAGATAGAAGCTCCCCAACCTTGCTGACAGTGTGCCCTTTTCACACCCCACTCATGTGTCCATCAGGACCGTGAGGGCCCCCCCAGCCTGCATGTCCAAACTTCTTTCCTCACCGTCTCCAACAGCTGCCCCTTGGCCACCCCTCAGCCCTAGGGTGCTCTCACAGAGAGTCTGCACTCAGAGGACAGACCAGATAGGCTCGGGGTATCTAGGCAGAAGATCCTGGAGTCCTGGTGTGGAAGGCAGAATGATGACCTCCCAAAGATGACCACACCCTGATCCCCCAAACCTGTGCATATGTTATGTTACATGGCAAGGGGGAATTAAGGTTTCTGATAAAATTAGGGTTGCCAATCAACTGACCTTAAAATAAAGAGATTATTTTAGATTATCCTGGTGGGCCAATATAATCTCAAGAGTCTTTAAAAGTGCAAGAGGGAGACAGAAGAGTACGAGTCAGATTGACGTGATGGGAAGAAGCCTTGGTGGCCATTGCTGGCTTTGAAGATGGAGGGAGGGGCCCGCAGGGACGCAAGGGGATCTCTAGATGCTGGAAAAGCAAGAAAACAGATTCTCTCTTGGAGCTTCAGAAAGGAATCTGGACCCACCAACACCTTGGTTTTAGCTCAGTGAGGCACATATTAGACTTCTGACACTGAAAACTGTGAGATAATAAATTTGTGCTATTTTAAGCTCCTGTGTTTATGGCAATTTGTTACAGCAGCAATAGGAAACTAATACATCTGGTGCCCGCTGCCTGGTCTCAAAGAGGGTGTGTAGGCTCTGGGTGGGGACATCCCTTTGCCCTGCAGACACGTTGTCCTGGAAGGAAGGATGTGGCCAGAGGCGAGCTGGTGTGTGTGTGTTGGGGGGGTTCTCCAGAGTGCAAGTGCCTGCATGTTTTGGTCTAAAGGAGGTAGGTACTGCTACCTGCAACAGGAAAAAAAATACAAAAATGCTTCAAGGAAAGAAAAAGCCTTACTAGGCATGTTAAAAGGAAGGCCCAGTTCTGCCCAGCAGGTTGGAGGGATTAGGCGGGCCAGCTTGCTGGAAGGGGACAAGTCCTCATGCCCTATCCCCTTTTCAAGCCCGGTGTTTGACTTCTGCTTATTCTGCTTTGCATAACAGAAGCACCATGAAGAATGGTGTTTCCAACAGGGAGTGGTGAGACCAGAGCTGGGCCAGGAGAGAAAGCAGGGACTGGGCCAGGGAAATGGTGGAAAGAACACTCCCCATTACCCCAAAACCTGGTTAAATTACACTCACTAAATACTTTGTCCAGAAACTGGCTGAAGAATGGAGGTCTGTGCAGAGATGTGGGGTCATAGTGGATGCTGGAGAAAATCACTCGAACCACCAATGAGCAAGGCTTTTGTTCTCCTAGCTCTCAGGACGGTCAGCTGCTAGTGGTGTAGAGCTGAGTCCCTGTCTGGGAAATGCCCATTCAGGGGACAGCCTGCAGCCAATGAATGCCACATGAGGGTACAAAGACCTGATTTTGTGCCCCAGTTGGAGGCAGTTCTGTGGGGCTCCCCCAGTTCCAGAGCACCCCTCAGGCTCAGTTGAGGCTTCTGTGGCAACTGCATTGCTGCCCAGATTCTCTCTTGGCCGCATCCTCCCTCTTTCACTCCCCTGCAGGGGATTCCAAAAGAACTCCCCACAAGAATTCCCGTACAGAAATCTGAGTCTCAAAGTGGGCTTCCTGCAGGAACTGATCTACAACAGAGGTAAAATCAGAGACAGCAAAATAACCTCAAAGACCATGAAATCAGATGATGTTGGGGGAGAATGGTCATCAAAGAGAGGTTTAGATTCCAATAGACTCTGGAATTATGGTGATTTAGATCCTTGGGAATCAGAAAATCCTCAGGATTGTCAGCAGGAGTCACAGATGCTTTAGATGCATGTGTCTCATTGTGGCCCACCAGGGCTGCGGAGAAAAGGGCATAAAGGAATCACTCGTCTTCACCCGTGGGTCACACAATCATTTCCAGGGCCTCTGTATTTCTGTGTGTTTGCCTAATAAACAGCCTTGTAGACTTTAATTAAAAAACAAAATGGCTAGAAAATAGAAGACAGGACCAGATATGCTTAAAGAGGTAGGGGAGTTACGACGTACAGGCAACTTGCCTCAAATGTCTCCCTTCATTCAGGAACTTAAAACCCTACACAGATGTCCTCGGAATTGGCCATGTTGCTGGATAATCAGAGTGTACAGTATTTGTAAAGAAAAAAGTCTTTTTAAAAAAGTTCAGTCTCCTTGATCCAGTAGTTGAACTACTAGGATTACATTTGAGGGAAATGAATAGTTTATTTTTGAGGGTATAATCAAACCATTATTTATAATTCTCAACTTTTGGAAATCAGAAACATCAGTGACCAAAACAAAACATGGAAAGTTTCTGAAAATTCTGACACATCCACATGACAGAGTCTTGAACCTCCAATAAGAAAGCCTATTCTTAAAGGGTTTGGTATGGTGTGAGGAAACACATAGGATGTTAAGCAAAAACAGGAACAAAATTATTTATATAGTCTGTCCCTAACTTTGTAAAAATATATGAATATGCATTGTCAGGGGTTTTTTTAATGGGATAACTAAAAGCATGCAAATGATTCATTTTAAAAGGCAAGCTCTTTTTACAATAAATGTTAAGATTTTTAAGTGTAACTTCAATGATCAATTTCTCATATCTTTTAATCCACTGGAAGAACATTGTCTATATTTTAAACAGTTCAATTTTAAGATATGAATCAATATGTGAATAACTATTTAATTTTGTTAGTGTTTTTTTTCCCAACGGTGCCCCAACAGAGGCATCAAGAGTGTGACAGGTATAATAAACTCAAATGTAGACTCTTTCATGGCTAAGTTAACTCTAGAAGTACCTGTAGAATTGGAGAAGCATGATTTAAGACAGATAGTGATGAAATCATTAGTCAGTGGTTTTCAAAGTCTGGTCCCTGGTCCAACAATGTCCACATCACCTAAGAACTTGTAAACATGTTAGAAAGGTAGAATTTCAGGTCCCATTCCAGTCCTACTGAATCAGAAACTCTGAGGTAAGACACAGCAGTCTGTTTAATAAGCTCTCTGAGGGAGTGTAATGTGGGCTAACGTTTGGGCACCACTGGTCTAGAAGAATAGTCTTTCTTGAGATTTATGAACTAGTGGAGGTGGGGGAGGGGAGGATGAGACGGCAGATAGTTGGGTATGTGACCTCACGTCCCCTGTAGTTTTCAAGGGAGTTGGTCTAAAGCTCTCATTAGATTATCAAAAGAGTTTATGATCCGGAAAAAGAAAAAAAAAAAACAACCAAAAAACCAACAGTAACAATAAGAAGAACAAAGACATGACCCTTCTAAACAATCAGGAAGCTCTCTTTGTCTCAAGGTCCTAGTGATTCTGACATGGCTTGGAAGGACAGATTTACACCTAACAGTAACACTTGCTGCAATTTATTGCATTAAAGTCACCAATTAATGGTCTTCCTGCATCCTGTAAATGGAAGTGGTCTCGGCGTTTTTGGTCTGCCTGATCCCTTCTACTAGGACCACCTCCAAGTTCTGGGACCAGGCCCACCCTCCACTCTTTATAATACATCACTATATTCTACCTTTCTGGCCACAGGACTGAACTGATTTCCAAAAACAGCACTCCATCAGTTTGGTCAAATGGATTGGCCAAGGAATTTCACTTGACCAAAAATGGGCCAAAGGAGTACCTTTGTGGAATTTTATATGCACATACTTGGAGACAAGAAGTTTCCCCTTTTCTCTGAAGTTATTAAGCTGAGTTTATGTGAGCCTATACCTGTGTGTAATGCACTTGCTATTTCTCCATTGCATGAAGGAAACTATATGCATCAGGAGAGAAGAAGGCCACTGAAAATCACAAAAAAATAGAGACAGACATTGCTGGTGGACACATTCCCATCCCTGGAGAGTGTGTGGGGGGTGTGTGTGTGTGTGTTGTAGAGTTCTATGAGTTGGCAAGTGTACACAGTTGTGAATCCACCACCACAATCAGGATATAGAATTGCTCTATCATCCCAAAATATTCCCACACACCCCTCTGTAGTTAACCTCTTCCTAGGCCTGGCAGCATTCATCTGTTTCCTGTCTCTGGTTTTCCCTTTGCAAAAATGTCATGCAAATAAAATCAGATAGTATGTGGGATTTAGGGTCTCGTTTCTTTTACTTAGCACAATGCACTTGAGATTCACCCAGGTATTGTGTGTATCAATAGTTTATTCCTTTCTATTGCTGAGTAGTATTCCATTGTACATACAGATGTACAAAAATTGGTTTATTCATTCACCTACAGAGGGGCATTTGGTTTGTTTCCAGTTTGGGGCAATTATGAATAAAGCTACAATAAACATGTGCATTCATAGGTTTTCATCTCATTTGAGTAAATACCTAGGAGTGAGATTGAATCATATAGTTTTATAAGAAACTGCCTAGGGAGGTAGAATTCCTAAACAGAACAATATCAAGCACTGAAATTGAAGCAGTATTAAAAAATCTTCCAACAAAAAAAAAGTCCTGGACCAGATGGGTTCATGCCTGATCTGCCAAACCCACAAAGAAGAACTGGTGCCTATACTGCAGAAATTATTCCATAACATTGAGAAACATGGAATTCTCCCAAACTCATTCTACGAAGCCAATATCACCTTGATACCAAAGGAAATGACACAACAAGAAAATAAAACTAGAGACCAATATCCCCTATGAATATAGATACAAAAATTCTCAATAAAATCTTAGCAAACCAAATTCAAATGTACATGAAAAAAATAATTCATCACGACCAGGTGGGCTTCATCCCCGAGATGCAGGGATGGTTCAACATACGCAAATCTATAAATGTAATTCACCATATAAATAAAATCAAGAACAAAGATTATATGATCCTCTCAATAGAAGTAGAAAAGGCTTTTGACAAAATCCAGCACCATTTTATGATAAGAACTCTTAACAATATAGGCATAGATGGCTCATACCTCAAAATTATTAAAGCCATATATGATAAACCCACAGCCAATATCATACTGAATGTGGAAAAACTGAAAGCATCCCCTGTTAAAACTGGAACCAGACAAGGTTGCCCACTATCTCCACTTCTATTCAACATAGTGCTGGAAGGCCTTGCCAGAGCAATCAGACAAGAAAGAGGAATCAGGGATGTCCAAATGGGGGCAGAAGAGATGAAACTTTCACTCTTTGCTGATATAATATATGATATTATATCTAAAAAAAACCCAAAGATTCAACCAAGAGACTACTGGAATTGATAAATGAATTCAGCAAAGTCTCAGGATTCAAAATCAGTGCACACAAATCAGTAGCCTTCATATACTCCAATAACAGTCAAGCCAAAAAACAAATTAAAGATGCAATACCTTTCATAATAGCACCAAAGAAAATTAAATATTTAGGAACATATCTAACTAGGGAGGTGAGAGACCTATATAGAGAGAACTATGAAACACTGAGAAAAAAAATTGCAGAGGATGTAAACAGATAGAAAGCCCTACCATATTCGTGGATCGGTAGAATGAACATTATTAAAATGTCTATACTACCTAAAGTGATTTACAGAATCAATGCAGTCCCTATCAAAATACCAACATCATTTTTTGCTGATCTAGAAAAAATAATTCTACACTTCATGTGGAACCAGAGAAGACCCCATCTAGCCAAAGCAATCTTAAACAAAAAGAACAAATTGGGAGGCATCAATCTACCAGACTTCAAACTATCCTACAAGGCTGCAGTAATCAAAACAGTGTGGTACTGGCACAAGAACAGAGACATAGACCAATGGAACAGGACAGAGAACCCAGATATAAAACAATCCTAATATTGCCATCTGATCTTTGACAAAGCAGATAAAAACATACACTGGAGAAAATAATCCCTATTCAATAAATAGTGCTGGGAAAATTGGATAGCCACATAAAGAAAACTGAAACAAGATCCACCCCTCTCACGTCTCACAAAAATCAACTCATGATGGATAACAGACTTAAACCTAAGATGTGAAACCATAAGAATTCTAGAAGAAAATGTTGGAAAACTCTTATAGACATTGGCTAGGCAAAGAATTTATGAAGAAGACCCCCAAAGCAATCACAGCAGCAACAAAAACAAATAAATGGGACCTGATCAAATTAAAAAGCTTCTGCACAGCCAAGGATACTATCACTACAGTGAGCAGACAACCTACAGAATGAGAGAAAATATTTGCATGCTACATATCTGATAAAGGGCTTATAACTAGAATCTATACAGAACTTAGGAAAATCAACAAGAAAAAATCAAACAACCCCATTAAAAAGTGGGAAAAGGACATGAACAGAAACTTCTCAAAAGAAGACAGAATAAATGCCAGCAAACATATAAAAAATTTCTCAACTTCTCTAATCATCAGGTAAATGCAAATCAAAACCACAATGAGATATCACTTAACTTCAGTGAGATTGGCTCATATCAAAAAGTCCCAACACAGCAAATGTTGGTGGGGATACAGACAGATAGGAACACTCATACACTGCTGGTGGGACTGAAAATTAGTACAACCTCTATGGAAAATAATATGGAGATACCTCAAAGAACTAAAAGTAGGACTACCATTTGACCCAGCAATCCCACTACTGGGTATATACCCAAAGGAAAAAAAGACATTCTATAATAAAGACCTCTGCACTCGAATGTTTATAGCAGCACAATTCACAATTGCAAAGATGTGGAAACAACCCAAATATCCATCAATACATGAGTGGATTAATAAAATATGGTATATGTATACTATGGAGTATTACTCAACAATAAAAAACAACAGTGAATTAACACATCTAGTATTATCCTGGATGGAGCTAGAGCTCATTCTTCAAAGCAAAGTATCACAAGAATGGAAAAACAAGCACCACTGGTACTCACCGTCAAATTGGTACTAACTGATCAATACTTTTGGTCACACATGGAAAAATATTCATCAGGGGTTGGGCAGGTGGGAGGGGGGTGGAGGGGAGGGGAAAACTCACACCTAATGGATGCGGGGCACACTGTTTGGGGGATGCTTATGGTTGTGGCTCTGACTTGGGTAGTGCATAGGCAATATATATAACCAAAGTGTTGTACCCCCATAATATTCTGAAATAAATAAAAAAAAGAAATTGCCAAACTGTTTTCCAAAGTAGCACTATCATTGTGCATTTCTACCAGCAATGTCTGAGAGTTCACATTCATTCACCTAGGAATTCTTAAGGCCAGCCAACCCCCTGATTTCCCAGTTGAGTGAACTAATAAATTCCTAACTTAAGTTCAGTTTCTATCACCTCCAGTCAAAAAGTCTTGACTAAGAAGTTGTAATTAACATAGCTCACAACCCCTGCATAATTTCTTCCTTCTCTGTGTCTACTCTGTCATCCCCAGGGATACTTGTGTATCCACATGGAAGATGCCACTTTCTAGGAACCATGACAAAATATTTTTTTGAGTGTTTATTTTTCCTCAAGGGACTCTAGAATTTGTTGATATCATTAGTCATGGAAGATTTAGGACAAGGTCTCTCTTAGTAGCTAGGTGGAGTATCCCAGCAATTTCTTATGTCTCCCTTTACCTAACTTTCACAATAAGATCTAGCCTACTCTTGTGACTCTGGGAAAGAAATATAATTCATAACCATCCCCCAAAGAGGCATTATTAATGTTCACTTTGGGTGATGGGAATCATTTCCATGGTTACATTAAAACCGAGTATGTCTCATATATATAATGTGAGAATAAACTGGGAACATTAGAGATTTTCGGAAGAAAGATGTTTTAGCCAAGATCATTCCAGTCACCTCAATTAGATGAACCACCATTTGTTGCTAAGCGGGCTCTTTGACAAAGGGTTACTTTCCTAGGAATTTGTTGGTAGCAGACCCAAGAGAAAATCATTATAACAACTTCTCAGTTGTATCGCACTTGATACAAGGCTCCTAGATAATGCATTGGGAAGACCAGTGGCCATTTTTAGGATGTGAAATGTCCAGTTGCTTCTAATTCTCCCCTGCACTTTCAGCAGAGGAAAATAGACTGCCTTGTTTTCCTCTACATCCTGTTTCCCAGGACAGCCTACAGAACCTTTATCCAGGGCTATGAGTTGGTTCTGTCAAAAATTTGCTCTGGAAGATTCCCTTCATATAGAATCCTATTTCCATGTCTGTCCAGATTTTAGGTTAATTGGGAATGTTTTTAAAAAATGCACTGCCTATTAACAAAACCACTGAAATATTTCCTCCCTACTGAAAACCAACACCGTTCAGTGTTTGTACTTTGCTTACTGTCCAGGTAGAAACAGAGGGATGGACTGGGTCATTACTCAATGTCCATTCCAGTGACATTAATCTCTGGAAATAAAGACAAAGTGAAAATAACCAAGGGTGTTTAGTCTGGTCCAGTTACAATGTAACAGAGAATTGTCCACTTCACCCAAACCTATGAAATTATGAACAACAAAGTTTAAATTAGAAATGTTTTCTGAGAAGATTAACAAGTGATCTTAACTTTGGGGTAATTTAAAAAAAGGAATATATATATGTGTGTGTATACACATATATATCCTAACTGTTCTTAATCACCATGTTACTGATACAGTGTGGATATTTCTCCCCTCCAAATTTCGTGCTGGAATTCCACCCCAATATTGGAGGTGGGAACTAGTGGGAGGTGTTTGGGTCATGGGGGCAGATCCCTTATGCATGGCTTCATGCAGTGAGAGAGTTCTCTCTCTACTAATTTCTAAGAGATCTGAATGTTAAAAAGAGAGTCCTCTCTCTCGCTTCCCCTCTTGACATGTGACACACTGGCTCCCCTCCCCCTTCCGCCATGATTGGAAACTCCCTGAGTCCCTCACTAGAAGTGGATGCTGGTGCCATGCTTCTTGTACAGCCTGCAGAACTGTGAGCCAAGTAAACCTCTTTTCTTTATAAATTACCTAGCCTCAGTATTCCTTTATAAAAACACAAAACAGACCAAGACAATTACCCAAGAGTTTTCCGTTGTGGCCAATAGGGAAGAATTGATCATAAAAGCTAGAACTGATCATACTAAGAGCTACCACCAAAGAAAGGCTATGTAGAGCAAGATCAAGGAGAATTATGCTGTGGAGACATTGAGACATGTCTCAGTCTCCTAGATTGGGATGAGAATTTGGTATCCTTGAAATTGCTAGATGATGTGTAACACTTACTTCCCCCTCTGAGGCCCTAAAAAGAACAGTTTTTAAGCCCAGGGAAAGGGCAGGCAATTTTTCCACCACAAAGGCAATTTGCAACTCTTTTTCTTCCTCTGGCTGGCAAGTACCTAAGGAAGCTTTACATATGCAGCATCTCTCTCCTACCAGAATAGAAGTGATCACCTGCTTGAATAGATATGCAGGAAGGAAAAGACCTCTATATCTCGGATTCTCTCTCTCAGGCTTAACAATGTTCCAAAGAGTCAGTGATATTATCAATATACAAATATTGCAGTGGTGACCATACACCCAGGATCGCATTAGGCAGAGTAAAGGGGGTAACATTTAGGTGGTAAATAGTGCCTAATCTCAATAAATTTAAAACCTGTTACAATCAAGTTAAGGAGAAAAAAGTTAAACTTTTATGGCTAGATGATATTTGGAAATATTAACTTATACTGTTCTCTCACTTTAGCTCCTCTTCCCTTCTCCCATTCAAATATTCTTTTGAAGATATTCATAACTGAATATGCTTGGAGATGTTCATTTATGGTTTTCTCCACTTTATTTTCCCCTTTCCTTCTCCCATTCAACCCCTTCCAGAATGAGATGGAGAAGGAGTTACAGCCAGTGCAAGGGCATGTGACCAAGTTGATTCCCACTGGGACGGGGAAGAGGAGTATTTCTCCTCCAGTTTCACTGGCTCTGTGTGTGTGTGTGTGTGTGTGTGTGTGTTGGTAGGGGAGGCTGTCTTACATGAGAAATACACAGATGTGACTTTTGTCTCCAAAGACCTAAATCTACTGAGGGGGAGGGGATTAGAAGAAATAAACAAAGCGATCTAAAGAAGCAGGAAGGCTCCCCTTCCAGATGAAGTAAATAAAATAAAGTCACTAAGCTTAGCGGGGGAAGAGAGAGAGGTGAATTGAGTACAGGAGCTATAGTCTTCATTAGACTGGGAGCGTGGGGCACAAGAGCTTATCAGGCTGAGTAGAGAGTATTCTAGCCAGATGTTTCTCCAGCAACTTCGAAGCCAGAGCTTAAAAAAAATTGGGTTTTCAAAGAAATAGAGAGAAGCGGGGAACCAGGCTAACATTTACTCCCCCTTCCAATCTGGAGGTACAAACAGCTTCACCTTGACTGGCTTCATATCCTCCTGTTGCTTTCTCATCTTCCTTGCTTCACTTGTCCCTAGGCCCCCTCATTTCTTGGGATTACTTTCCACAATAAACTACCTGCACTCGCGACCTTTCTTTGGGCTCTGTTTTGGGAGGGGAAGGAGGAAACCCAGACTAGGACAATAGTGAAGGTGAGTATGACTTGAAAAGCTTTCAGACCTATTTTGAAGATGTTTATTCCTGTTTAGACTTCCGCACCAGGATTCATTCCTGGTTCCTACTCCATTTGGTTTCCTAAGACTCTGCTCAATCTGGAAAGTCCCCTCCTAGAAGTCAAACTCAACTAGCTGCTCACATTTTCCATTCTTCTTGAACCTCTTTACAGGATTTGACAGTGAAGACTTGACAACTCCTTCTCGAAGCTTTGGGTCTTCTTTGTTTTCCAATGTATCGGACTTACCATGTTCTTTTTCTCTTTTTCTGAACATTTGTCTCTTTTTCCTTCTCCCATTATCCTTATGAATGGATTCTTGAACTTAATTTCTCTCTGGGCTGCCTCCATTCAGTTCAGTGGCATGAAATCCAACACCATCTCTTTTTATGAGTGGATTTCAAATCTGGATTTTCTTGCAAATCCTGAGATTTCTCCTGAATTCTAACCCTACATTTATACCCATTTGATGAAAATTACATCCTAGATATCTTAAACATACTCAGTGTATTCAGAACTAAGCCAAAAATTCACTCTAAACTGAAAATGAAAAAAATTAAAATAACAACAAAAAGATAGCTATAAGAGAGAAAAAAGACAGAAATAAATGGCCCATCTAAAGGTCTAATCTTAGGAAACAACAAGGAGATAAAAGACGCAGGGATAGAATATTCCAGCTGGTAAACTGAAAGAATGATAACATTTTGGAGTAGGTTGGGGGGAGTTGGGAGAAAAACAATTTTAGGATGAAAGGAAAGATGAAGAGCTCTGTTTTGATCCTATCAGGTTTCTGGCCAGAGTATTTTCCCTGCTCAGTTTCATGTGTATCAAAAGACCAAGGGTCCTTCCCTACTTTTCTCACTGATCTTGGTCATACATTACCTCTTTGATTTCTACTTTCTTTAGTCTTGCAGTGACTTCTTCAGGAAAATGTCACCAACTTCTAACAAAGCACTTCTTTTCTCTCCTGAAGCCAAACTTGTTACCTTTGTAACTAAAACGGAGAGAAAAATATGTAATAATATAAACAATAGAATCAAAAATAAAAATAGTACCTATTAAAATATACAACATATAAAAATAATCACCAAAATTCCCAACTGCAATCTTACAGTATTCAAATCTTCTGAAACCACTCCTTCCTCTCCTGAAAGGACGTAAATGTTTGCTTTATATTATTTTAATACCTGAGATATAAAAAAAAAAAAAACCATTCTTTAAATGGTTCAACCAGACAGTATAAGGCTGGTGAATAGAAGCAGATCTACAAACTCATGTGAAGAGGCCAACAGCACAGAGAAGCTATTTTATTTTGTTTTTAAATCCTGGAAGCTTCCTTCTCTGTTTAGAGGTCTGAAAGCAGCCACCTTCCTGAGAGCCTGTTTTGCTTGTCACCCACCTCTGTGCCATTATAAGCCTGTTAATTGCTGTCTTGGTAACAAAGAAAAACAACACCATTGTGCTACTAATAAAACACTGTGTGAATTGCTTCCCTTCTGAAATGCAATGATTTTAATTGACTACATTTTCTTCCAAAAAGAAATAGAGATGCACAATCATGGTGACGTCTGCCCTCATTAATGGAGATGTGTCACTAATTTGAGATGAAAATTGAAGTCTAGTAAATATCCATCTTGCAGCTACCCTGCTTGCAACACATACAGAATCAGGTGTGTGTTTCCCTTATTCCTCTTCTTGCTCAGCTTTCCCTCCTGGGACCCAATAAAGGACTTGGGAGCAGGGAAAAAGCAGCACATTATTCTGTAGCTTTATCCTGGCTGCACTTTGGAAAACAGATTTGCAGGCTCTGAACCAACAGGCAATAAGTCACTCAGCCCATTTTCTCAGAATTACCGCTGCACTATTACTGTTTGCTTCCCAATAACTCTATAACCATGGACAGTAACAAATACGCACACATTTTCTTCTCTGCACTCAGAAAGCTGTGCCTTCATGAATATCTCTTTCTTAGCTATTTCCTAATCCAATTTTTTCATGTCAGAGCTAGGAATTTGTGTGACAGAGTATTTGGTACATTTCCACAAGGCAAAGCTCAGCCACAATTGTGTTGGTTATGGGCAGCTTTGGGTTATAGCTTCACAGGTTAAATCCGTGATAATTAGCTGCATACTTGTGTCTCTGGGAGTGATTGTATTAATGAGAGCCCTAGATTATAAAGGAAACCTGAGGGACCGGTATTAATGGTGAATATTTCACATGTCCTTGTTTTGAGATGTTGGAAGAGGTGCATGATAAAAATTTCAGCCACTCATCCACTCAACAAATGTTTATTGTACATCAATTCTGTGCTTAGTGAGTACCTATACTATGTGGGGACATAGTTGTGAACGAGATCCCCTATGCTGCTGCTCTTGTGGAAATTACATACTGGACAGGGAGTAAGATTAAAATGAATTCATGCAATCAAATAAATGCATTCACAAAGTAAATCCAAGTAATAGTGCTATGAAGAAAATCAAAGAGGTGTTATGCTAGAGAGTGATTCTGGGGAGTGGGCACGGCTGCTTAAGAGGAGGTGGCCAGGCAAGGCTCTCTGAGATGATACTCAAATTGGTGTGGCAGTTTTAAAACATGGCCTCTAAATTCTTTGACATTCGTCCCATCAAGAAGCAAAGTCTATGTCCCAGCCCTCTGAATCTGGGCTCTCTGACTGTTTGACAAATAGAATACAGTGAAAGAGATGCTGTGCCAATTACCCAGCTCAGGCCTTAGGAAACTAACAGCCTCTACTGCCTGTCTCTAGGAGGATGCAGGCTCTTGGATGACCTGGCCACCATGCTGTGAAGAAGCTCAAACAATACACAGTGAATGCTCTGTCTTACGTAGGTCAGCTCCACATTGTGATATCCTGCCACATGTCACTTCCAAAATTGGATATCACTTCCACTATTGTACTATAGCCCCTACCTAACCGGAAATTCCACTTATCTGGACTGCATAGAAATGTAGCTACTCAGACTTAATCCCAACCTCCAGGCCATTTGTTATATATGTGGTATAAATAAATCAACATATTTATGGTCTATATAAATGCATTATTCTGTGCACAGAAAAAGGACACCATAATCCTGCTACTGCTGGGATGTAAACTTTGAGTTTCAGGCAAGCAATAGGTCAGCATAAGAAATACCTTGGATTCAGGCAAGCCCTTGAGCAGCTTTCAGATGTGTGGCACCTTGTTGACATCTGTACACTTTTCCTACAATATGTCTATGCTCGTCCCTGGGATAAGACAAAGAGAAGTCAAACCCAGATGCTTCTCCTTGGAATGTCAGAAGTTGAATGCTTTGCCAGGATTTTAAATGGTGGCTCCAGATTTCTTTCAATTCTAGGATGAGCTGATTAAGTCATTTTGCTTCATGAGCAATGAAGGGTTTAGGGTTGATTTTTCTCCTGGCAACAGTTAACTCTGGTGAAAAGACATCATGAAAATATTGATGGAAAACAGCAATATTAATCCATCCGCTGTTATTTATTAGTGAGGTGTTGGGTAACAAATACAACTCATAAATTTAATGGAATGCAATGTCATTAATCATTCACCATTTATAATGAAGGCCCATAAACTTCATTTGAACATTTTCTGCTCACAATCTGCTTATTACAAGCTTAGCTGTGGCTGCCTTTTCTTTCCTGTGACAAATCCCCTTTCCTCCTCTACTTTCTAATTACTAATCCTCCTTTACAATTCTAAGGAAAGTGACTGCTCTCTCTGTCTGTTGCTATGGCTCCCAGCCTAACGCAAGTCCTGCCTTGCTGTTTACTGAGAGTAACCTGATGGTTCTTCTTCCTCAGGCAGCCAACGTGTACAACCCCCAAAAGGACAAATCCTAATTGGTCTAAGCCAATCAAAGAACCCTTTCAGTGTTGCCTGTGATTTGTCTAGAAGTAGATAGTGTAACTACTTTTGGCCAATAAAATGGAAGGAGAATTCTGCTGGGGCACTTGAGTAAGATTTTCCACACTGAAGACCAGAAACAAAGAAAAGAAAACCTTCTTGATGTGCCCTTGCTTCTTGCTTAGGGCACTGTCATGTGGCGATGTGATGTTTGGAGGTGAGGCAGCCATCTTGGGAACGTGAGGACAGGTGTCTCTCACTCTGAAGAAGAGAGGTGAGAAGAGAGGAAAGTGCTGAGCTTTCAACGGTGTGGTGAGTTGCCCAACCAACCCTGAGACTGCCTGACAACAAGATTCTTAAGGAAGTAATCATCTCTTCATGGATTTAATCCATGTTTATTCAGACATTTGGATGGGTGAGTTTTCGTTTAACAAATTCAAAGAGAGAAGGAAAGACCAGGACCATTCCTTTAACTTGTGGGACCCAGGGCAGGGTAGAAATGATGAACCACATATCATATACTAAGTACCTAAAAGTTATAAATTAAGCCACAAACTGCTAAATTAAATGTGTTCTGTCCTCAAAACTTGGAAAATAGTATGCTATCGTAACAACCTGAAAAAACAAATTGCAATTTTGAATGTTTGAACTCCTTTTGTGGCATCATACTGACACATGGTATGCAAGGAGATTCTACTCCAGTCCCTAACACATGGCTTGGCCCTCTTCCCTTCCCATTCCCCAGCTCTGTCCTACCCGTAAGGTGTCAAGTTCAAGTTTCATTCAATTCTCCCATACCTTCAATAACCACACTCAGTTACCCCTTAGACACCAAGGTATGTACAGCTTTAAAAGGATGGACGTGGGGAGGAGTCACACATGGGCTCTGAAAGCAAATCATGGCCCTTTAGAAGAAATTTCAGAGCCCTACGCACCTGAAAAATAGTCTGGACAGAAAATCTTGGAACTTTGGAACATAGCAGGAGTGAGGACCTCCAAAGCATGTGGCTTAGAGTAGGGCCTCCCCTGACTGGGTCTAAGGTGGGACTCTGAGAAGGAACTTGTTAAGGGAAGGTGTTAACCCAAACATCACAGAGAGATGGACTGAAATGTAAAAGCCCAATCTATATTGTGGTTCTCAGAAGCACTAAAAATAACTCGCCCCTTGTTCACTTTATTTTATTGGTAAGATCAGAACTTCAGTGATTTTTAGCAAATGACAAGCAGTTATTTTTAGCTGGAAATCCACAGAGATGGATTTCTCATGAAGCTAATGCAGCTTAAGCTCCAAGGCCTCTCACTTGCACAGGTTCTCAAGAAGAGCCTCAACAATATGTTCCCAGGATGCTGAGGCAGCCGTCTTGTGAACAAGAGGATAGATATCACCACACACTGGAGATGGCAGAATGTATTTTTGTAATATGTGTAAAGGTAAGATATGTTTTAATTCTTAACTTGGAAAGCTCCGCCTGCCCCCCACCAACCCTCCAAATGTAAAATGGTACAGTCACTGTACTAAACAGTTTGGCAGTTCCCTAAAAAGTTAAACATAGAATCATCATGTGATCCAGCAGTTCCATTCCTACATATATACCCCAGAGAGTTGACAATAGAGACTCAAACAAATGCTTGCTTATATATCAATGTTCATACCAGCATTATTCACAACAGTTACAAGGTGGAAACAACACAAGTGTCCATCATGGATAGACAAAATGTGGTATATACATGCAATGAGATGTTAGCCTTTAAAAGGAAAGAGATTCTCATGCAAGACACAACATGGATGAACCTTGAAAACATTATGCTAAGTTAAGCTTGACACAAAAGGGCAAATATTACATGATTCCTCTTATATGAGAGGCCTAGATTAAGCAAATAATTCATAGGAACAGAAAATAGGTGACAGGTTACCAGGGGTTGGGGGGATTGGAGAAGGGGGAGTTATTGCTAATGGTTGTAGAGTTTGTGTTTGGGGTGATGGAAAGTTTGGGAAATAGATAGAAGTGACAGACAACATTGTGATGTATTCTTATTGACACTGAATTGTATACTTAAAAATGGTTAAAATGGTAAATTTTATGTTATGTATATTTTACCATAATAAAAAGGGTCTCCCAAATTTTCTCAGCTTCAGGTCCCACAGGACTGGGTTTTTCCTTGTTTGCCAACCATTCAATCCTATCACAAATTCATTGAACATTCAGGAAGTGAAAAGCACCATGGGCATTCAAAGGCACAGTCACCATCGTGTCCCAAAGTGTGTGAAAGTGGGATTTGTCAGTCTGTTTTAGGGAGTTGGACATGAGGCTTGACCTCAGAGAGTTTTGCTTTATGTTAAAGGGAAATCTGCACAAGAATAACCCTAAGCAAAGCCATACAGGAGATTTAGTAATTGAGTGTGCATAAGGCACTTAGCACGGGCCTGACATGAATTAGACACCACAAATATAGCTCCACCGTGTCTCACAACATCACCAGCCCCACCCACCTCCCACGCTCTGGAAGGTTTATGACTTTTCAAATCTGTTGCTAGGTATTTTGTTGATTATATGCTCAGTGTTTGAGGAAGTACCAAAGAAGGAAGCTGTCATTACCTATCCCCTAAAAGTACTAGAGTGGAAAGAACACAGCCTTAGGAGTCAATCAGTCTTAGGTGTATTTTAGGCTGGGTTTTCCCAGAAGATTCCTTAAGGCAAGGCAACAGAGGATTCTTTGCAGGTGGTTCTAAGAAACACCCACTGGGGAACAGGGCAGTGAGACTGGAGGGGCAGGAGGCTGAGGTAGGGTGAGTTATGAGCAGGTCGCCACCATGGGCGGCCGGGGTCAGTGCTCTCAGGACCCCTGGGAGACCCTGTGGAACATGTCAGCATGGCCCTACCTGCAAGGCCAAGACTGGCGTATTTATCCTCAGTTCCCATCCTCATTGGTTGAAGGCTGCTCCTGACGGCATTAACTTCCCAGCACTTCCAACCTTCCTGCCTCGTGGGCCAAGAGAACGCCCTCAGGTGGAGAAGAACAGTTGTCTGCAGACCAACACCATTAGTGTATGCTGCCATGGTGAGGACCAAGGGGATCTAAGGAGATCCCACTGGTGTCTGCCTCTAACACCAACTTGGATAACCTTGGACACAATTTTTTTTTAAAATTCTCTATATTAGTTTCTTAGGGCTGCTATAACAAAGTACCACAAACTGGGTGGCTTATAAGAACAGAGATTTGTTTATCTCACAGTTCTGGAGCTAGAAGTCCAAAATCAAGATGCCACCAGGGCCAGGCTCCCTCTAAGACTCTGGGTGGAATCATTCTTTGTCTCTTCTCAGCTTCTGATGGTGGCCGTTGATCCTGCATTCCTTGGCTTTTACCTGCATCACTGCAATCTCTGCCTCTGCCGTCACATGGCATTGTCCCTGTGTATCTCTGCCTTCACATGGCATTTTCCTCTTATCACAAAAATACCAGTCCTAATGGATTAGGGCCCACCCTTATGACCTCATCTTAAATTCATCACCCCTGCAAAGACTCTATTTTCAAATAATTCACAGGTACTAGGGGTTAGGTACGTATCATTCAACATATCAGTTTAGGAGACACAATTCAACCCATAACAACTTCTTTGGTCTCAATTTTTTATTTGGAAAATGGGAATTACCATTTATATTCTATAGGTTTGTTTTGAGTGAGGAAAAAAATATCCCAAATTACATAAAATATCACTGAGCAATCTGGGAGGATCGTATGAAGCTGCTCTGTGATAAACCCAGGAAACTTTGAAACAAACTTTGAAATGAACAAAGAGTCAGAGTGGAAATACACAAAATCATTTTTTAAAACGAGGCATAATGGGTAACCTAATTGAAGTATTCACCTCCCTAAAGAACATCTTGATTGGAAGTGGTTTATTAGGTCCTGGAAAGAAGGGTGACAAAGGCAGACCCTGAAGACGGGCCTGTTCCCATCCTGACAGAGTGCAGAAAAGAAGATGCACTGGGCTGGCCTCCATTGAGTCTTTATTTTATGCAGAAGTCTCTCACTGCTGGAGCCCTGAATGCCAGAGCCTTGCCTCTGACTCCTGGGGTTCCTGCTTTCTGCTCACCTGGTCACCTGCTGAGTTTGATTGGGTCTGCACTGTTGCCTGCTTTTCCAGAGAGACTCCTCCAGCTGTTGCACATCCCTCACCTGTTTTGCTTTTCATTATAAATTAATATACTGGCATTCTGATTTAATGCCTCAGTCCTAGCAACTGACTTTTCCACCACTGAGAAATGCATCCCTTCTTTCTGGTGCTGATTCTCAGACTTAGGGCATGGTGACATTGGGCAGATACCCTGCAGAAGAGGGCAGCCAGGTTCCTTCAGGTCAGTGTGCCTCTTAGTTGTTTTGGATGCACTTGCTTCCCTCTTACAGTCTGTTCTGGTGCTTTTCCATCTTCCACGTGCACTTCAATATCCTGGAAATCTTCTTGAAATGCAGATTCTTCTGTCATCAACGTGGTGACAAGGATCCACTTGGTATGTGGTAGGAATGCAACACCTCTGGGATGGAATCTGAAAGTCTGTAATTCTAACAAATTCACTGGTGTTGCCGACACTGCTGGTATGGGGTTCACACTTTGAGAACCATTAGACCTTGCTCCTCAAAGTGTGGTCCAGGGACCAACACCATCAGCATCATTTGGGGGCTTGTTAGTTACGCAGTTCCTTGGGCCCCAGTCAGACCTACTATGTCAGAATCTGCAGGGGTGGGACGTGGCCATCTGTGTTGTTAAAGCCCTCCCAGTTTTCATGTGCATGAATATATTGGTCTAGAATTTGTGCTTAACTAATATTACAACTTTGTTTCCCCCTGGTCTGCCATGAAAGATAGAGGGAAGTAAGAAATGTATGTGATGAAATCGTATTAACATCAGTGAACACAAGGAGCAGGAAAACTTGAGGGACCCTGGGGATTCTCTGTGATCAGATAAGTGAGCTCTGCATGCCAGACGAAGGGCAGGAGGTGAGGGAGCAAGCCTAGGACTGTGCAAACCCATGGAGCCTACAGACTACACATTCAGGGGATGCAGACTGCAATCTGAGGGGAAGACAAGGACTCACGACCAGGAGAACTAGGAACTCTGACTCATCAGAGCAGGAAAAGAACTGTCCTGAGGACTTGCAGGGTATGCAGGAAGGCGTCTCCTCTTCTTTTCCTTTTAATGGTGTTTCTATGATTGCTTTGTATCTTACTTTCTATGTTTCTAGTATTTTCTAGGATGCTTTGTATTTATAGAATATTTAGAAAATATAGAAAAACACAAGGAAAATAAAAATTATCTACAATCCCACTTCTCAGATATGACCATTTCATACATTTGATCTTTTAGTATATATGCTATATCCTAAGATATACATGCACATGGCTAGATATACATAGTAAGAAAGATTTTTATAAATATACACATACACACAGGTACACATATGCTATATATAAATGTGAATATACATACAAATCTATGGTATATAATACACATGCAGATATACCAATACTATAAATAGGTATAGTACATATATAACACTTATACATGTAATATATACATATGTAAGAAAACTTTTAAAATATAAATTTACATACATGTACATATATAACATCATTTATATAAAATATATGTTGTATTACATACATCTATAAATTATATATTTTGTCTACATAAAATATATGTGCAGCTATACACACATGTAAAATATATAAGAAACATTTTCTGTAAATATAAATACAAAATTTTTTAGCCTACTTTTTTACACTTAGTACTGTATGGTACTTCACCTATTTAAGCAGGACATTCACAAAGTGGAAATTTAAAATTCCCTAGGCATCCACGACTAACCATCCCCCCCTTTTCCTGCACACACACACACACACACACAACTAGAGGCTATAAACCTTTGCTGATTACATAAAGACTCAGAAGAAAGTGAAGAGGTAAAAATCAGCCCTTCCTTCCCATTAGAACCAGTGAGCCAGGTAATTGTGCAGGGACAGCTAGCTCTAACGCCCAAGTGCCAGGTCACCACCTCTCACGTGGATGCCCTTCACTGCCCAGCCCTGGGGAGTGCTCTGAACCAAATCAGGGGACAGGGCACTGGCTGAGCCAGCCTCTTGAATGCCTTCCTGTATATTTCAGTTCAGCCACCCCAACTCTCTAGTGTTACATAGAGTCTAAAAATTCAAAATAAACCAAAATTAACTTTGTTTAGAGATTTTTTTTTTTTGAAAATTTAAGATCCTCTCCTAAATGAACAGGGGATCCATGATGTTATCCTACGCGCAGGGTTAGAAATCATGACCATAAACCCATGCATAGGCAGATCCATAAAACTGTCCCAGATCTGATATAAAACCTGAAGCCTTCTTTTTCCCTTTGTCTTTATCAAGAAGTCTATCCAGGCAGAGTCTAGGAAATTTTTAACAAAGTGATGCAGGCTTTTACTTAGATCCTTTAAAAATAAATGATTTCACAGAGCTCATTTCCATGTTTATTCTATTGATTCAATTTAAAACAAATTGTAACATAGAACTCATAATAAGCCCAAACAGTCCAGGGATCATTTTCATTCTCGGAATAATAAGTCTTACTTTTTTTTCTGCCTCTACTGCTGCAATTATTATAGAATAGAAAATTAGATTTTAATTAATCAGCTAGGGTTCCTTTTCTCCAATCACTGGAAATTTTGAGGCTGTAAAACTACCAAGTAGAGAAGCAGCAAGGGTTTAAAAATAGCTGGAAAAAATAAATTATTCTTTGGCCTGGTGTTTTATATTTTTCAGATATTAAAAGACAGTTCAAAACAAGGTTCTCAATGTAAGTGGAAATCTCATGCAGGCACAGACCAGGGTGGCTGTGAGCAGGAAAGCTTTTGCTAAAGAGGGAAACTAGATGCAGCACCCATAGTCCTTCCTAGGACCTCAGAGGGGCATTTAGCCGCTTTCCTTGTCAAACAAGCTTGAGCCAGGGATTACTGCCCAGAGGCACCCACTCCTGTTGCCAGGATCCCACTTGGTATATGGTAGAAATGCAATCGCAAATACCATTGCTACATTACTCTGCTTTCTACTCCCAGCCACCCAAAGATCTCTTTTGTCTCAGGTACTGGCATTATGAGGCTTATTAATTATGGATCAACCTCTAATCTGAAGGTATGAGCCAAGACCACAGGGGGTCTCATTAACATAAGATTAAAAGCTGACTCAGAGACTAATTATTTTGTAACCATAAAAATTCAGGCTGGATTTAGGTTTGAGCAAAGCAATTTCTTATCAATGAGCACATCTGTAAGGGATATTTTAAGATACACAAGTCGTTTTCTCTGAGTCTTCCTGTGAGTCTACCTCTGTTTAATTTTTTTCACTGCTGATGCTTAAATGTGCCTGTGTGTGCTTATATAGGCACATATATTAGGACACTGCAGGCAAGAACGGTTTATGAATTGATGAAAGAAATTTCTATAGGAACGTGGTATGAAACTTTGAAGCCAGAAAGACACAGTCAAGTTCAAACACTTATGAAATGCTAGGTGAGCTTCATATTAATGATTACTGATAGAAGCTAAACAGAGACACCTCAGGAAACGAATAGCTTTGTTTGCCTGAACTACGTCGCATTAAGGAGAAGAGATGTGTGACACCTTTTCTAGCAACTGCCACGTGTTGGTTTCAGACGCCTGTAGATCTGACAAGTTTCCACCTTTTCACTTATTCTCATCATAACAAGGAGGAAAGATGTATTCAAAAGCTGGATTTATCCAATTAAATTTTTCTGCCTTTTTTGTATGAGTTAAATGAATATTTTTTATGCAGTGATGATCATGGTAGATGGTAGTATTTAGTTGCTGCTGTCATTGTTGTGTTATTAGGACTTTTTGTTTCATTTTATTTTTATGTTCTAGCTTAAGAGAATGAAGTCTGATAACCTTAGGTTGTTTTGTATATTTTTTAATTATACATATGGTTTGTTATCAGTTAGGAGTGGTTTGAGCTACAAGTGACAGAAAACCTGATTCACTATGGCTTAACCAATAAAGATTTCTGTTCCATATAATGCAGCATCTGAAGGTGGAGGGCTATTGGCATTGGTTAGGTTTTCCTCACTGGCCACTTGCCATCTTTATTTTGTTGGTCTCTTGCCTTTATGTATGTGTGCCTGTGGTCCCAAGGAGGCTGCTTTAGTTCCAGGCATCGTATCTGTGCTCAAAGCCCAAGAAGGGTGAAATACAGTGCTTGAAACGTTATTAAACTGAGCAATAACCTTCCCAGAACTGTGTCTCACTCCTTGCAGACTTCTGCTTAGGTCCCATTGGCAAGAACTGTGTAACAGTGTCACATGCTCACTCCGACCTGCAGAGTAGTCTGCAAAAGTGAGCATTTACTTTTTCTTAGCTTCTATATTGGAAAAAGACGAGGGGAAAAATGGGTCAGGAATGGGTGTTTTGTTGGCTAACCAATAGTGTCTGCCATATCCAGGAAATCAAGAAGTCTGATCCACATCACACTATTTTGCAAGCCTTTAGTTCCGTGGTTGTCAAAACACGGCTCCTGCACTAGTAGCATAAACATCAACTGGAAATTTGTTAAGAAATGCAAGTCCTGGCACCCTACCCTAGACCAAGTGAATAAAAACTATGGGCAGCAGGCAATAATCAGGTAACTCTGATCCACATCCAAATTTGAGAACCACTGCCTTAGACATTGCCCCAGAATCATTTCCTGGAAGTGATTCTTAATTGGAGGAGTGAAAGCATGTCTTCTAGAAAAACATCAAAATAACCAGCTACGAGCAGCGAATACTTCAAACTAGTCGTGGCTCCTTTACCCAGATTTAGTTGAGCTCTCGAACACCAGTTCTCAAACTTAAGAATCATTTTGCTTGGCCCTGCCTCTGAGTCTCTGATTCAGGAAGTCTGCAGAGGGAACTCTAAACTTGCTTTTCTAACAACTGCCAGGTGAGGCTGATGCTGGTTCCAACCATAACATGTAACATTTGAGTGTGGTCTGCAGACCAGCAGCATCAGCCTCACCTGGGAGCTTTTTGGAAATGCAGATTGTTCTGGCCCCATCCCAGGCCTACTGTGGGGTGGGGGAGGAGGGGGGATCTGCATTTTAACAAGTTATCAAGATAACTCTGATGTACCTTACAAGTTTGAGAACCAGTATCCTAGACTAGTGCTTCTAAAACTTCCTTACACATGTGAATCACCCACAGATCTTGTTAAAAATACAGATTCTAACTTAGTAGGTGTATTAGTCTGCTAGGGTTGCCATAACAAAGTACCAGACACTGGGCAACTAAAACAACAGAAATGTATTTTCTCACATTTATGGAGGCTTAAAATCCAAGATCTAGGTATCAATGGGGTTGATTTCTTCTGAGGCCTCTCTCCCTGGCTTGTAGATGGCCTTCTTCTCTCTCTGTCTTCACATAATCTTTCCTCTGTGCACCGTATATGTCTGTGTCCAAATTTCATCTTTTATAAGGACACCAGTTATATTGGATTAGGGTCCCCACTAAAGACCATTATAACTTAATTACCTTTTGAAATTCTTTATCTCCCAATATGGTTACATTCTGAGGTACTCTAGCATATGAATCTGGGGCCTGTGGGGCACACCATTCAGCTCATAATAGTAGGTATAGGGTGAAGTCTGATATTCTGCATTTCTAACCAGCTCCCAGCTGATACTAATGCTGTTGGTCTGTGGACCACACTTGGAGTGACAGTGACAAGATTCTACATCTCACACTGTGCCTGTGCAAGGACTGATCCAACAGCCTCATTTAAGGAACTCTTTGTATAATTCATGCATTGACCATTTATCTTTTATACATCTTCACACTTTAATGCAGTGCATAATATAATAAACTGTCCATTATCTGATCTTCTCCAAATTGATTCCTCCTGGAGTTCATATAATTTTTAATTCAATTGTCCCAGGGACTCTCCTTGAGCAATAGGAATTAGAATGTTGGACTGCAGGACCAGAATTCTAAGTGACTTTGATAAATTGAAGAACCGTTACATTATAAATGAACGGGATACAGTCCAACAGGGATAGGTGCAAGACAGTGCCCTTAGGCATGAAAAAGAAAGGATACACCATGAGGAGAACTATAAAGCACACATGAAGTGGAAATCTAGAATCTCATCACTCAAGGTGAGAAATTATTCTAAAAAATGGGCATCCAGGCAAGAAATGGCAGAGGAGCAAGACAGCAAAAGCCTCTTTGCAAATGCAAAGCCCCAAGGCAGGAAGAAATATATAACTAAGCATTAAAATTACTCAGCATATTACTAAGTTGTAAATATTATACTTCTGATAATTATGTTTGCGTGGCTCCTAAGCTGATTGTGACATTATTTTCTACTTAGGTTATACCTGCTATATACATAATTCCCTTAATCATTATAAAAATCAATGCTGGTTGCACAATAGGATCATCTGGGTAACTTGTAAAACTACCAATGTCTAAGCCCTTCTGTATTACTTTCCTAAGGCTGCTATTGCAAAGTACCACAAACTGGGTGGCTTAGGACAACAGAAATGTATTGTCTCACAGTTCGCAAGGGTAGAAGTCTGAAATCAAAGTGTCAGATGCTTCCTCTGACACCTGTAGGAGAAGGACTCTTCCTTTCCTGTTCAGGCTTTTGGTAGCCCCAGGCATTCCTTGGCGTAGGGCAGCATAACTCCAATCTAATCTTTACCTGGTATTTTTGCTATGTCTCTTCACATTGTCTTCCTTCTGTGTATGTCTGTGTGTTCAAATTTTCTCTTTTTGTAAGGGCACTAGTCATATCAGATTAGGGTCCACCCTCACGATCTCATTTTAACTTGATTCCTACAAAGATGCTGTTTCCAAATAAAGTCATATTCTGAGGTACTAGGGCATAGGACTTCAACATATATTTCTGGGGGGATACAATTCAACCTTGACACTACCCCAGAACAATTACATCAGAATATCTGGGGTGAGGCCCAGACATCAGTATTTTGTCAGTGCCCCAGAGATTCTAATATGCAGCTAGAGTTGAGAACTGCTGGCCTGGGAGCCAACATGTTGTCATGTGCAGCTGCTAGTACTGACATTAGTTTAAGTGAATGTTGAGTAGGGCTTTATCTGCTGTCTCAGGATTTTGATTAAAACACCAAAGCTGAGGCAATAGGTGACAAATCATGAACATTCTAGAGCAGTGGTTCTCAATTTTGGATGCACAGTGAAATAACACAGGAGCTTTTAAAGAACACTGAAGGCTGGGTGCATCATCAGAGATTCTGATGTAATCGGTTCGCAGTGAGACTTGGGTGTGGAGAATTTTTAAAGTTCCCCAGGAACCGTATGGTAAAGATGAAAACCACTATTTACAAAGAAAAATTTGCCAGTGGCCCTCAAGACTGGAAGAGCTTGGACAAGAACTCAGAGCTTCCAACCCCAAGACTTTGCTCTTTCCCCTCACCATCTTACCTTTCTAATGTATTATCTTACAACATCAAGCTGAAGCTCTTTAAATATTATCATCCCAGTTTTCATATAAAAGTGGACAAGCCATTCTTATCTTAAAAAATATAATGTTCCCCTAACCCTACTTCCCAATCAATTGCCCTCTCTCCCCTGCCAGGCAAAGCTTCTTGAAATATTATTCTAAACTCATCTTTGTCAAATTCTCACTTCTCAGGTGCTGCCACAGTCTCTGAAATGTGGCTTCTGCCCTGGCCATTTCCTTGGTCCTTGAACTTGAATGCACCAACGTCAACAACAGCCTCCTAGTTGCCAAATACAAAAGACAGTCAGTCCTCATCTTCTTGAGCTCTACTATGTTCAGGCCTTGGCCCACTCCCTCCCTCTTGTGTGCTGTTCCTCCTTTGCCTTCCATTGAGCCGTTCCTTTCATTTTCCTTTGAGGGTTCCTCTTATTCACCTGCCTGTTGGTTAAATTTTGATGTTCATCTTAGATTTATTTTTGTCTCATTGCAGATTAGGTGAAGCATACAAAATTATGTTTTGTTTTGTTTTGTTTTGTAGAGACAGGGTCTCGCTATGTTGTGCAGGCTGATCTAGAACTTCTGGCCTCAAGCGATCCTCCCACCTGGGCCTCCCAAAAAGCTGGGATTACAGGCGTAAACCACTGCACCTAGCCCCAAAATCATGTTAATTATAGGCCAAAAGTGGTTAAATATTGGTCCCATCATACTATCATAACCTAATACTCTATCCCAGTGCAATGATAACCACACTACCAATGGCTTCAGCTGCTGCCTGTATGCAGGGCTGATGTTCAGATGGGTTATTAAAATACTGCAATGTTTCCTACCAATTTGCAAATAGCTGCTGCACACTGTCCTCCTCCCACCAGGACCCTCCCACTGCCCTAACTATTCTGCCTCCTTTCCTGGGACTCCTGACATCTCCCAATGATCCAACAACTAAAGGGAAAATGTCTGGCATGACAGGGGACCCTGGGACCCTGGGACCCTGCTTCAAGGTATAGCCAGCATCTGTGCTAATTGGTTGATGTCTATTTTGTGCTGATCACTAAATATTTTTTGTTACCCCTGCCTTTATATTCATGCTTTCCCAATTAATCTATCCAGCTCAAACATCTTTTGTTAGCCTCAGACCCATATTGTCATCTGGCTCTTCCTACTTTGATCTCACATAGACACACCAGAGCCAATATGCCCAAGATGGAATTCATCAAACCTCCCCTTAGTGGCAATTTTTGCTTCAGTGGCCCCAATGAACTACATCTCCAGACACCCATGCCCTTGTGTAGTCCCCTTTCACACTGACTGTGGACTTGGCCATGAGACTTGCTTTGGCCAATGGGACATTATCAAACGTGACAGAAGCAAAGGCTTAAGAAGTGCTTGTGCTCTTGGAATGCTCACTGCTGGGGACATCTGCCAAACTCTAAAGAAGTTTGGACTAGGCTTCTGTGTGATGACACCATGTTGAGAGGGAGTGGAACATGGTGGCCCCAGACATCACTCCATCCTTTTCATATGCCTGACCTACAGAATTGTGAGAAGTAAAATGGTGATTGCTTTAGGCTTCAGTATTAGTCAGTGTCCTCCAGAGAAACAGTACCGATAGGAAAGAGATTTATTATAAGGAGTTGGCTCATGTGAATATGGAGACTGAGAAGGCCCAAGGTCTGCAGGGTGAGTTGGCAAGCAGGAGACCCAGGAGAGCCAATAGTATAGTTCTGATCTGAATCTGAAGACCTGAGAATCAGAAGAACAGATTATGTAGAACTGATGGTGTAAGTTCTAGTCTGAAGGCTTACAGGCCCAAGGCCCAAGAAGAGCCAATGTTTCAGTCTGAATTTGAAGGCAGGAAAAAGTTGATGTCCCAGCTCAAAGATCATCAGGCAGTAGGAATTCTCTCTTACTTGGGGAAGGGTCAGGCTTTCTTTTCTATTCAGGCATTCACCTGATTGGATGAGGTCTAACCACATTAGGGAAGGCAATCTTCTTTACTCAGCCTATCAATTTAAATGTTAAACTCATCCAAAAACACCCTCACAGAAACATTACCCAGAATAATGTTTGACCAAATATCTGGGCACCCCATGGCCCGGTCAATTTGACACATACGATTAACTGTCATAGTTTCTAAGCTTTTAGGTGGTTTTTATGCATCAATAGATGACATTAAAAAAACATATTTCTCATATAATATGATACAATACTGACATATATAATACAGACTCAAGCCTACTTCTTATATATTATGACACACTTCAAGAAATGACATTATCATTCACCTAGCACCTAAACCCAAAATCTAGGATTCTCCTAGACTCATGGTTTTCCCTCATTTGCACTTAGTCACCAATATATTTTTAAATTCTAATTATTTTCAAAAGACTCTTTGAAATGGCCACTTCTCTTGATAGGACAGAGATGACAAATACTTTCCATGTGCTATCATTCCTCCCTTCAGTGACCATGGTGGACATGGCCAATCCATCAAGGCCCTGCCTATGTTTGGCTCACCCAGGAAAGTGGCCACACAATTCTCAACACCCCACTCTAGGTGCTTACTACAAATCAATCACGCAGTCTGCAACCTCTTTGCTCTCCCTGTCCCAGAACCTCCTGATTTATCACTTGTATTAAGGCAAAAGCCACTTTACTGGTTACACCAACCTCCCCCATCACTACTGAATTCAATTTATCTTCCACCTTTTTAGAAGGATTACCAAATTAATCTTTGTGAAATGCATGTAGAGTTGTCTGGGTTGTCAACCTGTGTGCTCACCCCAGGACTTACAGGTGTTTAGGTGTGTGGGAGTTAGTTTGATTGCAAAGATGGCTCCCATTCTCTATCCCTACCTACCTCCATGTCCTTTGTGATGTGGCTTTGCAGCTCCTCTCATTAAGAGATGAAGTCTATTTCCCCACCCTTTCAATCTGGACTGGCCTGGTGACTGCCTTTGAATAGTAGCAATGACATTGTGGAGATCCTGAGCCTAGACCTCAAGGGACTTTGAGCACTTGCTCTTTTTCTCTCAGAACCCCTGCCAGTGCCATGAGAACAAACCTGGGCTAGCCTGCTGGAAGACGAAACACAGAATGGAGCCATGTCTCTCGGGCTAAGTCACTAGACATGTCAGAGAAAGCCAAGATAACCAAGCCACCTGAGTACCCACAGATGACCACAGATGGACTTGTGAGCCATAGCCACTCACCCGCCAGGTAGACTTATGAGGTTGTGAGGTTGTCACACAGCATTTCATGGCCATGGGTAACTAATACAATGCTTATATGAAGGGCCAGTGAGGTAGGTCCATCACAGATTTATTTGGATGAGAAACTGAAAAACTACTGCAGGGGAACTCATGCAATTGAGTTAAGAAAACAAATGTAAGAGCCAACAAAATCGATAAGAGGCTATTGTAGAAAATCCTTTTTGAGGCTGTAAGAACACAAGAGGTCACCTGCAGATCCATCAACACTGGAGCTGGCACTTTCATCACTGGTGGGAGACAAAGCCTGCATCAGCACCTGAGCATCCCCAGAATCTTCAAAGGGCATTTGCCAGCATCAGCGGCCTCAGCAGCTGACATTCCTGTGGGGAACTGAAGCAGGGAAAATGGTAGACACCACATGGTAGCAAAGAAGACTGTGAATGTGAGAACATTTGAGATGCTGCCTGGGGACTGCCAGAAAGAAAAGGAGGCACCTTGAAAGGTTCCAATAGAGAAAGAATGCCTTGTGATAATATATATATTTTTAACTTTATCTTACCCCACAACCTGGAGTGGACCCAGGAAAATGATTTATGAGTCTATTTAAAATTGTTTAAAGTTGTTCAATAATCTTCTCCTTTGTCCTGAAAAAAACAAAACCAGTTAACGTTGAAATACAAAGTCGTTCATCTCTTACCTCGTATGTGTGCCCACACATTCACACACACAATTTCCATCTGCATGTTATTTACTTATTTCTGCCTTCTTACTCTCCCCTTACCTCTTAGGTCATATGGTTTCTCACGCTCTGCCACATCAGCTGGAGAGGTGAATCCCTCTTTTTCTGAAAGAGCAGGTCCCTATAAAACACACAATTTTATGCAAGGAGCAGCACCTGGAGTTCTGATCAAGCTACCGTGTAAACGAGGGAGAGGTGCTTTCTTCTCTCCAGCAGCAACAGTAAAACTAGACTTGCAGTAGAATGCAAAAAAACAAATAAATAAATAATGGCCACCAATTATTTGCCTGTCCTACATGTAAGAGTAAATACTTTTTCTCTACCCCTTGAATCTGGGCTTGGACATGTGACTTGCTTTGGCCAGTGCAGTATCAGCAGATGTAATGCAGGGAGAGGCTTGAAAAGCACTTTCACATCGAGGCTTGCCCTTTTTGCATGTGCTTGCAAGTATGAAATAACAATGTGAAGTAGCCCAAGCTGGCCCCCTGGAGAGGTCAAGTAGGGGAAAACCAAAGCCCCCCAGCCTTCAACTTGCCCACTACCAGACATGTAAGTGAGGTCACCCTAGCCCAGTCAGCTCAGCTGCATGAGTGAGCTTGGCTAAGACCAGCTGAAGAGTGGCCCAGTCTAGTCCAGCCAAATTGCCAGCCCACAAAATAATGAGCAAGTAAATGATTGTTAGTTTAAGCCACTAAGTTTTGGGATAGCTAGTTTATGAAGCAAATGCTAATGAATGGATGCATCACTAAAAATAAGGTATCCATTGTCAGAGGCATATGATGCAGTGAGGAGTCATAACGTCTCCTCATCTAGAATGGGCTTTCCAAGCCACAGCAAATGGCAAGCAGGGTAGGATGAGAACGTTTGTTTCTTTCTCCATCATCAGAATCTTATTTTAAAAGCCTACAGGGGAAAGAAGGTGAAACAAACAACAAAAATACAAAATAAACTCAAAAGTTTCTCTCAAATCTTTGAAAATGGAACAGGTGTGTTATTCTGAGAAGAGTAGTTAAGGTTATGTGAACGAAGTAGCTGTTCATGTTTTCTTCTTCGGTTTAAAAAAGAAATTAGATCCAAATTTATGCCCTACCTCTAACAAGTGAATAGGACTTTCCAGAATACAATATGTGTACTGGTCATTTTTTTTGGTCACATTTTCCACATATTATACAAATATTCACCCCTATTCCACTGCTTTTTCACCTTTTACCTATTATATTTTTCTTTAAAGCATTTCAAATCATATTTGAGTGAAGACTTGACATAAATGGCCTTTACTTATTGATTTATTCTACTCTGATTTAAAGACAAACCTTAAAATCAGCTGATCACATGCCCATCCTTTTTTTTTCCCTCCTTCTACTTTGTTTCACGTGGCCATGGATAGAGTCACGGGAAGGGAGGAGGAAGTGGAAAATAGAGGTGGTAAAACATTTTGCAATTTTCCAAGTCTAGAGATAATCTAAGATACATACATTTTCTATTGAAATAGTTTCCCCCATAACAATACACACTCTTATTAGAACCATATTTTTGCTGACAGAGCTCAGAGTTGCTTCACTCAGCATCCTCCATATAGAGGGAAAAAGCAAAAAGAAAGAAAGAAACAATGCCATACTCACCACTATAATATAAGTATACTTTGATTTGCCTGATCTCTTTTTTTGTTAGAGCTACACATTCTACCTTAACACTTCCAGATGATTCTGGGACTGACTGCATTTGAACCAAGTTATTTGAATTTTGATCTATGTCTTTAATCAGGCACATTGTTTTGAATAAATTAGTTTGAATAAGTAGAGTCAAATGGCTATTGTTTTTTTCTGTAATGTGAGTAAAGAAATTAATAGGATTTAGGGATTAGCTTGAATGTCTTCTTTTATGTGACCTAGATAATATAGTGTCTTATTATTACTGCATTCCTAATAATAAAGCATACAGTGTTTCTCAATAAGTTAAAACAATAGCTATATAAATACAAAACATATTACTCATATCTGTTATGTATTTAGTTGTCCATTATTAATATTAATCATCTCTGCTTTCTTCCAGGGAGCTTAAAGTCCCATATATTTTACAATCAAAACTGTCAAGAATTATAACACTAGAGTAGTGTTATGATCTCTATAAAAGGAGATATAAGTGCCAATCAAAAGGGCCATTGGTTGCATCATTTATATTCAAAGGGCTTCTGCCCATAAATTACATTAATAGTTTATATTCTTCTTACATAATCTCAGAAGGAGCTCAAAGCATGTTAAGTCCTTTCATTCTTGTAACCTCTGCCTGAGGAGGAAGCAACCCTGGCAAGGCCCTGGGATCCCCTGTGCCCCACATACCCCCAAAACATGGAGAACAGGCCACCCTCTGCCTCTCTCCCAGACATTCCCAGCTTCAGTGCCCTGAGAGAGTGAAGTTGACCTTGTACGTGCTGAACTGACTTGACTGGTGCATCTAGGTCACTATTATTATCGTGACCACCAGGTTAAAGCTGTTTGAGGCCATGGTTCTTAGTTCCTTTTACTTTGGCAGGGGGAAAACTTTGTGAAATACTAGATACATTGAAATGTCATCATAAGCCTATCTCAGAACAGACTCCTTTTGAACTTCTGAGACCATATACCTGATGATGGCGTCCAGGGCGTACCAGCCTAATACCAATTCGTATTCTTTAGTAAATAATATTTAAATGAAATTCAAGAACACATCCAATTTAAAGCATCCTTGACTAATCCATTCTGAAATGTCACTACTTTACTCCAAACACCTTCCAAGAATGGTGCTAACAAGCATAAGGCAGTGACTCTGCTTAAAGAACGATGCTGAAATACGAAAGGTCGTTCATCAAGGAGAGCAAAATTACCCAATCAACTGAACAATAATATTTGAAGTAATTGTCTTCCTGCTCTTTTCCTATTTTCTAAGGCATCTATAATTTGAATTGTGAACATTGAATTAGACTCCGGGAAGGCCACCTTCCATTTGACTTACAGGTCAACCCCTTCAGATGACAGACAATGGCGGCAACATCAAGCGGACATCTACAGGTTCACTGTCAGTGTCGTGTCTTGTCTCCTGGGCATCCCCTGTGATTTTCTTCTGTCTGTTTGTATAACTTCTTGGCTCTAATTGGAAGCGGGAGAAGCACTGTGAGAGCAGAATTCACTAGTATCCGTATTGGTCAGCACTGTTATTTGGTAGGTGGGCAGGGGGAATGTGTCATGAATAAGTGACTGTGAAGGGAATGCTGCTGGTTTATTGTTGATTTTTTTTTCAAATCGGGAAACGGTTGCTGTTGTTTCAAACCAAAATATTTAATGAATCAGTAGATAAATAATAGAGTGTCTATATGCTTGGCACTGCAATAGGCAGCTAAAGATCAAAGTAAACATGGACAAATGGTCACTGCCATTTCTTATGTCTTATGAGGACAGATGTTCATTAATTTACTCAAACAAGTATTGATGGAGTCCCCACTATGTGCCAGGCTCTCTGCTAGCTCTGGGGAAAGAGCAATGAATAAAACAGACGAAAGCCCTAACCTTCATGAAAGTTTATAATTTAATGGAAGAAACAATGAAAACCAGAATAAATAAGTAAAATATACAGTATGTAGATGCTGTTGAGTTCTATGGGGAAAAAGAAAGTAGGGAAGGAATTAGCCAGCAGGGTGGGCTTTAATTTTTCACAAAATATCCGGGGAAGACCTTGCAGAGAGGAAAATATTTGGGTGGAGGTGGAGCCCATGTCACCTCTTCTGAAAGCTGGACAGGCCTTTGGGGCTGCATGGACTTGTAGAGGATGGCAAGTACAACAGAAGGGACACTATGTGATGTCCAGACTAGGTCACAAAAGGCAGTAAAGCTTCTGCCCAGATCTCTTCCATGGGATGCTTCCCTCTGGAACCTGGCCACCATGTTGTGAGGAAGCCCAGGCCACACGGAGGCCCATGTGGAGAGGGGTTGAGGCTGAGCTTCCAGCTGACAGTCCGCAGCCATGTGAATGAGCCACCTTAGAAGTGGAGCCTCCAGCCCCCAGCTGAACCCCTCAGCTGACGCTATGTACAGCAGCAACACATGACCCCTGATCAAATTGCCGGGTTGTTTGCAAAATAAATGATCACTGTTTTTTTAAACCAATATGTTTTGGGGTGGTTATAGCACTAAGTAACCAAAACAAGTGAGGAAGGAGATGTGGCTAAAAAGAGCTAAATTAGGAAACCACAGGAGGAGAGGAGGGAGCTGGATCCTGGAGGGCTTTCCAGGTCATTGTAAAAACTCACTTTGGCTTCCACTCTAATAGGAAAGCCACTGGACCAACCATTAAATGCTGATCACTCTCCAGGTGCTAGGCATCTTCAAGAGGACAGCTTCCAGAGGCAACATCTCCTTAAATACCCTGTAAGGGCAGAATCATTTTCCAGTAGAAGGAGCCTTCCTTCTACCTCCCACAGGCAGCATTTTGCACTCATGGTAACAAACTCACTCATAGACTGATCTGACCAGCCCATTGCCTGTCACAAGACTATAATATTTTCCTCCATGGTAGAAGCTAGCACTAAGGATCCTAAGAGTGTGTTGATGGGCCTGGTTACAGAGAGGCTTCCCATTTCCATCCCTATTTAGGTTTCAGCCAGTTTAGACCTATCAATGTCCAAGTGGGTAAGACAAAGGATGCTTTCCATGGCGGCTCTGGACATTGTTTTCCCTCTGGCTTAAGCAGCCTCTAGTTTGCTGACTTTTAAGGGCTGCAGCACAGCCCATCTGTCACAGAGACACTTGCTTCATTGTGTGGGAGGACAGGCAAACGCTGTCCCAGAAACAAAGCGTTTTTTAATGCTGAGAGGTTCAGAAAGATGAACATTAAAAGAATCCATCATTGCCAAGGTTTTAAACAGGTTAACGCACCAATGTGAGGTGCAATATCAGCCCCCACTTGGAGCTGAGTTTGTGAAAGTGCTCATTCTGGAAGTTTATAAAGCTGGACAGCCTCTGAAAAAGGGGGCCAGGAGAAGCCCAGTGATGATGATGGCTAAGGTGAGTCTAGAGGTGAACAGCCACTGTTCTCTTCCCTGCTTCTCAGGGTCACAAAACATTAGGGTCATGTCCAATTGCCTCTGGGGACAATTCCAGGGGTTTGAGATTGAGGTCTAGGATTAGTTAGAACAAGCATTTTGCCACTCAGTTGTTCAGTTTGAGGGAACTATGAGCAGTGATAAATATCCAAATGTTACATTATGTCCCTGGGCAGATTTAAAGGGAACATTTGGGTAGGTGGATTAGCAGCTGAGGATTTGACAAAATATCCTTTAGACTAAGCCCAGTCAGCAAGAACATGCTTCTGTTCTTGTTTTATTTTGTTTTAACAAACTCAGGATCATAGATAGGATGGCAATGTGCTGAATACTGTTTCTCGTAAATGTCATATAGAGTTGCCTTGAAAACCTTAACATTCTCAACAAGGTCGAGATGAAGGAAGATTGTCCTGGCTCTGAAAGGCATGCCAGTAAAATAGAAGAATACCGGCTTACTTTTAGATTTTGGATTTGTTTCCCTAGATTTAAAAATCATGTGGTTCCATCAGAATGATGTTAAGCCTTTTGTAAGTGAATCCAGTCAAAGAAAGTAAGAACTAGAGGGTTCCTTTGACATGTTCTTCTTATTTTATCGATGAGGACACTGTACCTCAGAACAGATAAACGACTACCCACGGCTCTCAGCTGATTGGGGGTCAATAACCATACAGTTTCTGTACTAGGGTTTAGAGACTTTAACACTATTTACTTCAATTGCTGATAACGCGAGTCAGTTACTCCAACATCAGCACCTGGCATGCAAAAGTCACTCAGTAATGGTTGTCTCCCCACAAAGCCTTAAGGTCTTTGATGGTAGGGCTATATCTTGCTTTCTCTTAACTCCTCAGTGCCTAGCAAACTGAATTCCACATAGTAGAGGACAATTTTAAATAGATATATGGACAAATATTGGATTTCAAACACATTCAAAATGTTGAATTTTTTATTGTTTCTTATTGCTGAAACTCCAATACATTAAACATTTATAGATGTTATTGAACATCGTCTATGGGCTCTATGCCATGGACACAGTAGTGAGGAAATCAGATGAAGCCCCTGGCCTCATGGAGCTGACACTTCTGTGGCTATGTCCAACAACAGCTGAGCAGTCAGAACAGGTGAACTGGCTCAACCTATCAGACTCACAGGCCAAGCAGACCAGGGAAGTTTACATACCCCAAAAAGACAAAACAGTGTCAGTAGTGACCAGGAGTGATAGTGACTTCAGATAGTAAGTCACATGGTTGTTCAGGATACAAAAGGATTGATGTGGCTGAAATAGTCTCAGGAGGCCACAAAGATATCGTGATCATTTTCTTGAGGATATGGTAGAATTCGAAAAACCTGAGAGGAGAGGAGATCATCCCGGGGGGTGGAACAAAGAGAGCATGTATGAGGGGCCAGGAATGATGATTCTGGTCAAACCAGATTTTAGGCCAGAGAGGGCAAAGTTAAGTAGGAAAAATAGGGTCAGATGGTGGAGGCATCGGTTATGGAAAAACTCAGAAGACAAAACATTCACTTTGAGAAATAGCTGGAAAGTGAACGATGGCTTATGTGCAGCTGTATCCTCTCTCTCAGTGTGTGTATGTGCAGATCGAAGACATGTGAGGGCACTCGCTCCCCCATCACCTTCCATCCTCCTCAGAACAACACCTATTCGGGTGAGGAAACCCGCTGAAATACAACAAGACTCTTCTGATATGGACTGTCAAATGTGAGAGATGAAATGTCCATAGTCACATTCTCAAAACACACCCCAGCTGCTAATACTTCAGAAAGCGAATTCCAAGTGTATACTCTCTCTTGTCCATCTATCTGTGGATCTACTCTTTGTAAACTGAGACCAGAACACAAACATAATAAAAGTAAATTAGACTTTTAAAAATCCAGGTATTTGCATATGTTATGCCTTTATGTCTATGCCATGGCTATCGGTCAAATTTCAAATATTTCCCATCATGGATGAATGTGTGGGGGGACAAGACCATGAACTGATTTATGAAAGAAACATCTACGTATTAAGTTAACCACTTTGATGACCGTAATGTTAAGGGTTAGGTCTAAGCGGTAGATTGATTGCAGTGTTGGTGTTATTATTGGCTTCCCTCCATCAACACCCTTGGCCCTCTGACTTTGGAGTCCCTTCCCTCTCAGACTCTGAGCTAGCCCCTTGACTTGCTTTGACCAACAACAGAATAGGACAGAAATGAAAACCTGCCAGTTCTGAGCCTAGGACTTCAGAAACTGCTTCTGTTCTATTTCTTAGAGCCCTTCCAAGCCACATGGGAACATGCTGGGCTAGCCTGGACTTTGAGAGACCACATGAAGTAGAGCGCAGTTTCTCACCTAGATCAGTTAGCAGCCAGCTGTGAGAACCTGGCTAAGACCTCTCTAATCCATCCAAACCATGGCTAACCTCAGATGCATGAGTAAGCCCAGCCTAGACCAGAAATACAACCCAGCTGACCCTCAGACTTATGAGTAATAATTCATGCTTGCATTTTAATCCACTGAGTTTTGGGTGACTTTTTGCATAACGACAGTTAACTATTACAGAGTAGGTCCTGGCTGTACATTACAATCTCCTGGGAGTTTTAAAATACACCAATTCCTGTCCCCCTTCCTCCCTACCCCAAGATTCTGTTTAATCTACCTGGGTATTGCTTTGTTTAAGTTTCCCAGATGATTCTAATGTGTGGCCAGAGTTAATTAAAAAAAAAAAAACCTCCTGGACTAGAAATCTCCTCTTGACTCTTCCAAATATTAAAATTCTCAATGAATGGGGCATTTGTTGTCTTAGGTCTAGATAATACTAAAGTATATTTGCTTTTGCACACACATCACTGAGAATAAAAAGATGAATCTGTCTTCCTACATACAAAACAATTTCCTAATTGTCCATCAGTTTTTCCAGGCAATATGACAGTGATTTCTCCCCCAAATGCCAATATATAGGGTTATGACTTATGGGGTGGATGAATGAGCTTGTCCTCTGAAGTCCCCCCACCTTCCCTCTGGATGCTGGCTGTAACAGATATAAGCCCTTTTGCTGCTTAATAGGCTATGACTTTGGCAAAATCAGACACAAAAGGGATATGAGAGCAGTAGATCATGGGGGAGGTGGGGGGAACTTTAAGAGCATTACACACTGTTTTTACACTCAAGTATGTGTTGTGTCGGAGAGCTGGTCTGGGAGAGTATGTGGCCAAATAGGGAGGAGGGAGATGGAAAAGAGTATTTTAATTGAGAGTAAGAAGATTTGGGCAGTAGATCCCTCAGTGCCCCACCCAGATCCTCTTTTCTGGACAAGAGTACCCCTTCCCCAGCTACTGTAAGTGTTGGTGGCCAATGGCTCACATATGCCCTCTTTGCCAAAGAATTGCCTTCATCAGACAGAAACCACCTACCTAGAAATACAGTCATGTGTTGCTCAATGAAAGGGATATGTTCTGAGAAATATGTCCCTGGGCAATTTCTTCATTGTATGAACATCATAGAGTGTACTTACACAAACCTAGATCGTATAGCCTACTACACACCTAGACTATAGCTTGCAGCACTGGAAGTTGCTCAGGGGGAGTCAGGGAGTAAGTGGTGAGTGAATGTGAAGGCCTAGGACAGTATTGCACACTACTGTAGACTTTATAAACACTGTACACTTAGGCTACACTAAACTTATTTTTAAAATTCTTTCTTCAATAATAAATTAACCTTAGCTTACTATAACTATCTTACTTTATAAACTTTTTAATTTTTTTAACTCTTTGACTCTTTTTTACTAACACTTACCTTAAAAACACACTGTACAGCTGTACAATGAGAGTTTCTTTCCTTGTATCTTTATTCCACAAACTTTATTTTATTTTAATTTTTTATTTTCTAATCTTTTTTGTTAAAAACTAAAACACAAACACACACATTAGCTTAGGCCTACACAGGGTCAGGATCATCAGCATCACTGTCTTCCATCTCCATCAATATCTTGTCCCACTGGAAGATCTTCAGGGGCAATAACACACATGGAACTGTCATCTCCTATGGCTGCGGTGCCCAACCCCTGGGCTGTGAACTGGTACCTGTCCATGGCCTATTAGGAACTGGGCCACACAGCAGGAGGTGAGCAGTGGGCAAGCCAGTGAAGCTTCATCTGCATTTACAGCCACTCCCCATCACTCTCATTACTGCCTGAGCTCCACATCCCCCCTTTCCCCCCATCTGTGGAAAAATTGTCTTCCATGGAACTGGTCCCTGGTGCCAAAAAGGTTGGGGACCACTGTCCTGTGGTACCAATGCCTTCTTCTGGAAAACCTGCTAAAGGATCTGCCTGAGGTTGTTTTACAGTTAACTTTTTATTATACATAGAAGGAGTATACTCTAAAATAACGATTGAAAGTATAGTAAACATATAAACCAGTAACCTAGTCATTTATCTTTATCAGATATTATATACTATACAAAATTGTATGTGCTATACTGTTATATGACTGGCATCACAGTGGGTTGTCTGCGCAAGCATCACCACCAACACGTTAGTAATGCATAGCTATCTATAACATTGTGACAGTTATGATGTCACTAGGGGGTAGGAATTTTTCAGCTCCATTATAATCTTATGGGATCACTGTCCTATATGTGGTCCACCATTGACCAAAACATCGTTATACAGTACATGACTCTGCCTGGAAGATTATATCCCCCAACACTTGCCCCACCCAAAGGCAACCTGCAGCTGGCTAATGACTAATGGACACAGGGACAAAAGCCTGGCCCCTTTTTCTCAAGGCAGAACAACCCCTGGTGCCATCCACACCCCAGAGCTCCCCATGGGATCAGGCTAAGGCTCTTTGTTAGCCGAAAGCCTTTTATTTGCTGCCTTCTTTTCTTACTCTTTCCTGACTCCTTTTTCTTCCTCCCGTTCTCCCGAAACTATCCCCAGTGATCCCTTGTACTGGAATCCCCGCGATAGTTTCAACTTCTACAGAACACAGCCTAAGATTATCTGCTTTCCTGAAAAGTCTCTAACCATCCATCAACATTTCTCTGTATCTATCCCTTCTTCCTTCCCACGGGCTCTAAGAAAGAGACAGTCTTCCGCTGCCACGTTAATCACTTATCCAACTCTAAATTCCGGCTTCTCAAAGCACAGGAATTGCTGCTGCACCATCGTTTTCCTCGGCATCTTAAAGGTCTGTTTTTCTACTAACCCTTCCTCTGACTCGATGCACGCCAGGTAACCTCCACCTTAGGCAGAGTCCTACTGAACTGTCTCAGCCTTGGTGCTCTCCTCCTTTCTAGGCAGCACTCAAGGTCAAAATCAAGCCCGATTTTTCCCTGGAAAACTTCTCCCCAGCTCCAGGCCACACTGATCCCTTTCACCCCTTCCTTCACTTCACATCTATCCAAGCAAGCAATTTAGCCCTAAAAGAAACCCGTAAGTGCTGTGTTTGTGCATAACACTTGCCTTCACCATTTGTTTTATTCATGTGTCTTGTCTCTCCAGCTAAATAGCAGGTCCTCATGGATAGGGACTGCATCTTCCTTATAATTCTGTATTCCCTAGTACCTTGTTCAATAGATATGTATCAACTGATTAGTTGAAAGAAAAAGTCTAGAGTCATACTTAGGTTTCATAATGCAAGGGATACACAATCTAACCTCACTGTCGGAGCACAGAAAAGGTTAACTAAGTGGTTGGGACTTGCCATTACAGAATATCACATCTTTAGCAATTAGATCCTCTACAATAAGGACCCAATGGGCTGAAATACCTAAATGCCACTTTCCTAGTTAATTGTGAAGACGGATACATTTTTCCCCTTTTGTAAAAGCTGCTGTTGTTTCACGTAATAACTTTAACTGTGATGGAAATGAGGTAGGACAAACCAATTTTAGCCCTCAGCAAGTTAAGTTTGTCAATATAGAATGTAAACAGCAATAGAGATCGGTAGTTAATACTACAGTTTTATTCCGATATTATAATACCTCTCTTTTTTCTTTCCCAATTAAACTTAAAATATTCTATAGTTAACAGAATTTATTCAACCAGTATAAAGGTCATTTCTATACCATCTACTCTAAGTCTACATTATGCGAAATGATTTAAAATTTCATCTTTTTATGAGAACTAAAATATATACAAATGTGGCCAATGTGTAAAATGGAGGCTTTAAATTCTTCCTTCCCAGAATTGTCATGCCATAGATTTTAAATGATGGCAATTAAATTCCAGTGAGAATCTTTACCTTGGATTTAAATGTATACCTCAGAAAGGCAAACAAATTACATTAATGAAAGAGTGAAAATGTAACTGAGTTGTACTCCATTCATCTGAAGGTCAGTCTTCTACTGGAACACTCAACTGTCTAGAAAACAGCAGACATAGCTGAGCAATCCAAAGTCAGTTTATGGGGAAAAAAAAAAAGGGAATTTAAAAAAAAGCCTTTTTGGGTTGTTGAAATGGCTGTAACAAAGTACAAATGCTGAGGGTCATGGTTTAATAGATGGGCCCTCAGATCAGCACTCAAGCCTACTGACATATTTTGCATATTGTTGTTACATGCTTGGTTATCTATCTTACCAGCCCCCAGCAGATTAAAATCAATGCATTATTAAAGGCAGAAAAACTTCAGGAGGCTAGCCAGTCACCTCTACAGCCACAACTGGAAACTGGAGATCAAAGAGAAAGACACTGCTTGACACAATAAGTGACATTTGCTATGTTGGTTGTGACTCATCAGGAAAAAACAGGTTTAGTTCTGAATCTTCGTTTAATAAGGCATAGAAATGGGTAATATGTTTTTGAAAGGTTTTCAGCAAACATTTAAAAAAAATCTGTCATGCTTTAAAAAAAACATTTTGAAAATCTAAAATATTCATGAATGTTATAGAATGATCTCAATTCTATGGGTCAGTTTCCACTTCACGTACTCTTATCTATGTCCTCATAAACTAAATAAATGTCGCCCAAATGTTCCAGACTTCCTGTTAGACTTAGAAAGAGGCAAACATTTTTACATGGAAAATAGGGTGACCATAATTATTAAGAATAGCTTATTACTCTAAAAGATGGGGGAGAGGGGCAAGAGGTACAATATGAGAAAAACTAATATTACCAAGCAGGATGTGGTTCCATTTTCATTCAGTCAATGTGGGTGACAAATGGGTCTCAGAAGCAATTGGGTAGAGCTGAGAAAATAAAGGGAGACATATAGCCTTACCCCAACTTATCCCAAGAATTTTTTATCTAAATTGAACTAGATTATTTCAGGTTTCCCTTATAAATCTAAATTGTTAGAGTCTCTAAAATAATATAATCCTGCTCTCCACTCCTCCATGACCCATAAGTTTGTGGCCATATCACAGGTGAAAAAGAAGGAAACAGATATGGCTGGCTGAGGAAACAGCACCTCTAAAGACACAAAGGAATTTTGGTGTTTGGTGCAGTTGTAGCTGAATCAAGGAGTATAAGTAGATAGAGGAAACCAACGATATTTCACCCCAAATTACACTTCTTTGACATATTTTGAGATGGCTATTCAGAGGGCCTGTAGACAAGAATAGCCCTGAAAAGCTGCCTTTTGTGGAGGAGAATGGCATCTGCACAGAAAAATCTACATTAGTGAAATAAACAGCCAGGCTTTTTCCTGGGCCCTCCCCTCATCCCTTTATCCCCTTATCTGGATCTAGGAAAGATTAACCAACCATGGGCTACCATCTATTCTTTCTGAGAACTTCTACCTGTGAACACGTTTGCCCCATGCCTTTCTTTCTTTCTTCCTCCCATAACCTGCCTTGCCATGCATACTCCACTCCCCTGTTCTTTCTGTAACCTCAAGATGGTATGAAAGCATCAACCATTTAGCCCTTTCTTTGAGTTTTCATGTTTTGTATGACTCCCATGCACACATGTGCAGGTTAATATATTTTGCATGCCTTTTCTCCTATTAATCTGCCTTTTGCCAGTTGATTTTCACCTAAGGGCAAAGGGAAATTTTTCCTTGGCTCCTTGAAGAAGGTGTAGAAGAAGAGTTCCAGAGCTGCAGAAGTATTTGTGAAGTGGTGTGGCTGTGAGGGTAATTGATAAGGTGGGTTCTGCTGGATTTGGTACCCCGTGGAACAAAAGCAAAAGGATAAGAGAACCTTGAAGTCACAAGCTTGGATACCTGCCATAAATGAGGCACTGGCAGTAGACACAGGGAGGTAACCACTGGGTGGTATGATACGGACAGTCTTACACATGAGACCCTGGGAGGTCAGCCAGTACGGCCCTCCAGCAGGGAGTATAAAATCAGTTTGGACCTCTTGAGAAATACCCTAGAACTTGGTATTGTTTACCTAGATATGATCATCTGAGTTCCAGAGCAGTGCCACTCTGAGTGCAGGCCACAGACCAATAGCATCACCTGGAAGAATACTAGAAATGCACTTTCTCAGGCTCCACCCCACACCTACTGAATCAGAACCTCTGAGATGGAGCCCACAATCTGTACTTTAACAAAGTCTCTAGATGATTCTGTGTGCATTAAAGTTTGAGAAGCACTGGGCTGGAGAGTTGATGAGCTCATTGAAGGAGAAAGTGTATAGTCTAAAGAAAAGAAATTTTCACATTGGAGAATTCCTTTAGGAGCTGAAAAGCAGAAATGAAAATAACACAAGAGAAAGACTCTCAAAGGAGTATGAAAAAAATTCTGGTGCATTTCATTGTGAAAATCAAGGAAAGGTAAAATTACTTGTGTACTTATCTTAGGCTTCCTGGTAAACTGTTCAACTCTTTGTGTGAAGAGATTAGTTAGGGATAAGGAAAGAATCAGTACCTCCAAGGATAATCTTTTATTTATTGTTGACAAATGAAAAACCAAGACTGTCCTCAACAAAACAGAACTTTGGTGACTTTGGGATAAAACACACAGATGAACGGTGGCACTATGAATGGCAATATTCCAGCAGAGTAGCAGATGTTTTGGCTGCATTTTGGCTTCTTTGCCAAGAACATATGTCTTTAATCCCACACCAAATAGACAAATCACTCATCTAAGAAGCTGCAACACAGTAAACACTGGAAATCTGCAGTGGGTCTCAGAAGGAAGAAACAAAAGAGCTCACTGGTTTTGCTCACCTGTAATTTATCAATTTTATTATTTCTCACACAAATATTGAATTAGAGTGTTTTAATAACTTTCTTCCAGCAAATAAATTTCTCTCTAATGTAGACAAATTACAGGCAAAAAAACAAGCTCTCTGTGGTCCCTGATGCTGAGAGAAAATTACTTCTGGCTATTATAGCTCAGTAATGACAACATTTAGCGTTCACCCCATCATCAAAGCCTTCACAAGATCATCCAGAAAGTACCTATTTTCACAGAGCACTGGGCTAGGCTCACAATTCTGGAAAAAAGTGTCTGGCTTTCATGCAAGGCAGAGGCTGCATCCTCAAGGCAGACTATTTGCTTCTCTAAACTGATGTGGGTAACAGATATGTCATTAGGGTGGGAGGCTACTCCCAGTTTATTTTTACTCCACCACAGAAACGTATAAGTTCTATTTCAAGGACTGAAGAGGTCTTTGGTGAACAAGTTCTTCCTAGCAGCCTCTGTACTAACTGGCTTAATATCATAGTTAGACATACCCAGGTTTGGTGAAATCCCTATTTAAGCAGTTAGAATGTTGGTTCTACTACCTAAAGAAAAAAAAATAGTATACATTTTTTTAAATGTATACAAAAAAAGAAACTGATGGACAAACCCTCTGGTTATTTGTATTCTTCCCTGCAAACCTTGCCCTTTCTCCTACCCTGTTCAACGTCCCACACAAAAAGAAATAGTTCAAATCAAAATTTAGAAAGAATCAAAATCAAAACATAAAATTTTAGGTGTAGAAAAAAGACACTACAAGAGAATGTTTCAAGGTAAGGTTAAGGATCAGAGAGACCTGAGTGTCATTCTCAGCTCTGACACTTACCTTTGTGACTTTGACTAAGCCACTTATCTAGAGGAGCCTCAGTTTCTTTATCTGAAAAATGGGAATGAAAATCCTATCTCCCAACAGGAATGTTTTATGGATGAAGTGAAATGATGCATATACAGTATTCAGTATCCAATAAATGAAACCTTTTGTTGCTATCTTCTTCCGGTTCCTCATGGTACTACATGGATAGGATAGTAGAAAATGACCCTGGATTCAAATTCTGCCACTACCACATATTAGCCAGGATTTCTTGAGTAAGTCACTTGAATCTCAGGTTCTCCTTTTTCTCACTAACAAAGTGAAGAGAATAGTTTATAATGTTCTTAAATTCCTTTCATCTCAAATAGTTCATATACCCATACACCCTTACCAATTGCCCTGACACTTTCCTGCCTTTGCAATTAATTATACAATGATCTCTTATGTGTAAATTATACAAAAAAGAATTTATAGATGCATGTTTCCATTTTTCTGAATTTCTAAAGATTTTTTATTGAATAGAAAATGCAGAACATACAAACAGAAAACTGACAAATCAAAATTTTAACAAAATGTAACCTGCGTAATCACTATTCAGATCAAGGACTAGATTTTGGACAACATCCCACAGCCTCTGACCATCCTATTCATTTTTGTACACATCGAAAATATCTGTTAAGTACACACAAGAAACAGTTAACATAGAGGTCTTTGCTTCTCATTAAAGCAATGACAACAACAATGAGAACAAAAAAGCTAAGTTTAAAAAACGAGCCAATGGGATCCAAAGTGTTCTAAATGAGAAGTATAAAAAGGTGGATCAAGATAAATAATGTATACAATGAAACCTACCAGAAAGCTAATTTCTAGGATCCTGTTACATCCATACTAATTTGGCCACCTAGAAAATATCCAAACACAATATACTATTTAGAATAAGCCCCATTTCTTTAAATGACCATTACCACTGTCGGTTTCATGAAGCCTCACCCCTGAGCCTTGCTGGGCTCCAGCCAGCTGCTTGCATTTCTACAATTTGCTTCCAGATTCACAGCCCTTTTGCCTGGCTGTCTGGTGGAAATATTTTCAATACAGACAGACCTGTGTGCATTTGGCAACTGCAGTCATGCTGAAATAGAGCTTCTTTTCTGGCTGCATCATTATCTTCTAAACATACCTATATACTGAGTTCCAGAGAGTAATTTTCAATGTGTGCACACTTTTCCTACCTCATACACTAGCTTTAAAACATAAATAGACTCCATAAAAGTCACAATAGTCTTACAAGCTTGATATCTATAAGAGAAATGTTTTGTAGGAAGTGTAAACTCCCTGACTTTTCACTTTTGCTTTAGCTTAAAAAAATTAAAAGAAAAGAAAAAGAGGAACTTTTAGGTACTATAAACAATTTGGGGGGGGAAGAGTATGGGTTCTCCTGAGAATGCTATTTCTCTGAATGGGGAGAGACAAGGTGGGATACCTTTGCTTTTATTTATCTTGCTCAATCCCACTGCCCTTCTGCCAGGGAACCCGGAACAAGGAGGGGAGGAAGAGGAAAAGGAGAACCTCCCACTGAAGCAGAGGGGACCATTGTGTGGGGTTGGAGCCAACCCAGGGAAGAGCAGGGGACGCAGTGCCCAGGTCCTAATTCCAAGGTAGCCTCTGGAAGTCCGTTTCAGTGGGAGAAAAGAGTAGTTGTGAAAACCAACACTTCAATTTGAAAAACCAGAAATGGTTTTAAAAAAAAAAACTTTTCTTTTTTAAGTTTGAAGGGCTCAAAGGAGAAAAAAGAGTATTTTAATTTTTGTTTGTTTTGCTAACCAAATGCCATACAGTAGTAGAGAAGATTCAGGACAGGGTGTGACTTTGGGGCTTTTCCTCAGCCACAGGGACTAAAAACAGCCCTCCTGGGCTGGGGCTGGTGGGGAGACCCCAGGGAATCTATCAGCAGAGGGGAGACACCTGGCTTCCGGTTTCCTGTTTAGAACTCTGGGAGGAGAATCTCCTAGGAGACCCCACAGTTTGCAAGGCAGCCACAGGGGTAACAGGAAGGTCTTATTTAGGCAAAAAGGTCATAAGCTCCTCAGCCTACCCCACTCCCCCATCCATGGCAATAGGAGATCTAAAAAGCCCTGGGAGAATGGACTGGAATGCACACCACCAAGCAGGCCGGAAAGACAGCAGACGTCACAACTGGAAGCCATGCCGGGACCATAGACATGAGCAGTGGATGCCAGGGCTGATATGAATGGAGGTAGTGCAGTCCCCAAAACCTCCTAGGAAAACACAGTGAGGACCGAAAGAAAAGCATTGCCAAATCACTTCTTCCCATTCCAGGTGTGCATCCTCTAAATCCCTTCTGGGAAGTACAGAGAGGAAGAAATCCTACAGAGGGGTAGAATGGCCTTGAACTCAGACACGAATTCTCAGAAACCTGAATCACCTGCATATTTACCCCAAAGAGTTTACATTTTAAATCAGAAGGGACTGAGTTGTCTTAAATGTAGGGCCGATGAGCAAGCTGAATTCAGTTGTGCATGAGATAAAGCTGAGCTTCTGCATATCTGCATCCTAATGTGTCCACATCACAGCATCCTCAGAGCCTCTTTGGAGGTTCTAGGGGACACTGCTGCTGCTTCATATGCCCAACTTCTCAGGAAAGGTATCCCCTGGGAGGCAAGAATGTTCTGTGGTTGTACCTAAATGTAGTCTAATTAGCCCTCTGGCAAGGCGGGGCAGCACCACTGCAGCCTGTCATGTGGCATCCACCTTCAAATGGCCGGAGACATTCAGGAAGCCCCTCTCACGATGCACACCTGCACCCCAACACCCTGCAGTGTCACCCTCAGTTCTTCTCTCCATTTTACCTTGGTGGAGAGGGGGCTGCATGGGGAAGAAACTACCCCCCACCCCATGAATGGTCCACCCTTGCCCCTTTTCCCAGAAGAAAAGTGACCTATGAGAGTCTTTGTTTTGAAGCTGTTTGTGCAGTCTACAGGGAGGCCCCAAGTCAAATGTTTCTTTGCTGGCTCTTAAAAGAATTCTTCCTGAGGTGTGATCAAGACCAGCAGCATCACCTGGGAGCTGGTTAGAATGCAAATTCTTGGGATCCCACCCAAACCTACCAATCAGAAACTCCAGGGAAGGGATCTCTTGAAACAAGCCACCCCACCCCTAGCTCATCCCCAGTCTATACATGTAAAGTGTGAGATGCACTGTCTGTGGGAACTTAAGTGGTCCCTCTGTATTGAGCTAAAGGTTGACAGCATCTTCAGGATATAAACCTTAACATCTTACGGTGCCTCAGTCTCCAGCAGCATCTTTGCAGACCCACTTCAATCATTAGCAGGAACCTCAGTTCATCCAACAATTATTAAGGATCTGCTATGCTTGAAGCTCTAGGTTCCCTCTCCGTGTCCCCAAACCTCCCTGCTATGGCCTTGTGATATGAGGAAATAGAGAAGGCAAAATATGTGGGCCATTTCAATTTAGTCCACTTGCCTAAACATTTATTTCAGAAAAGAGGTAGCCCACTAGGGCTTGAGAACATTATCTAGCTGCCCTGGCCTTGAGGCAAACAATATTGCTATCCATAAGAGTAATCTTATTTTCTAGCTCCTCTCAATGTGTGGCCCACCTAGCAAGAGCATCAGCATCACCTGGAGCTTGTTAAAACTACAATCTCAGGCTTCGCCCCAGACCTACTGGTAAACTCAGCAAAATCTGAGTTTTTACCACAAATGAGATTTGTATGCTCATTAAAGTTTGAGAAGCAGTAGTCTAGCTTGGTGATTCTTGGCCAAGACTGTACATTACAGTCACCTGGGAATGTATTACAAAAACACTAGTGAACCCCAACAATTCTTATTTAATTGGTGTGGGGTGAGTCCTGGGCATTGGTATTTTTAAAAAATTCCCTGAGGTAATTCTACTATGTAGCTTGCATTGCTGGCTAAAGCAACAGACCTGGAAATGCCAAGTCTCTCTGACTGAAAATCTGCAGGTGGCTTAAAGGCATAAAGGAGGAGGAGAGGTGGGTGGCTATGCCAGACACATTACAAATATTAGCTCATTGACTCTAGCAATAGCACTGGGAATGTGCTCTCAGTAGACCCTTGTCTTAGTCTGTTTTGTGCTACTATAATAGAATATCACAGACTGAGTAATTTATAATGAGCAGAAACTTATTTGGCTCATGGTTCTAGAGACTGGGAGGTCCAAGATCAAGGCACTAGCAGATTCATAGTCTGGCTTCTCTCTGCTTCCAAAATGGCATGTTGTTGTGATGTCTTCACCTGGCAGGATGGAGGGGTGGAGGGAGGCCAAATTTGTGTTTTCATAAGGAATCCACCTCCTCAATAACTGGCATTAATCCATTTGTGAGAGAGGAGCCCTCAGGACCTAAACACCTCTTAAAGGTCCCACCTCCCAATATTGCAACACTGGGGACAAGTTTCCAATACATAAACTTTGGAGGAGACACATTCAAACCAAAGCAACCATTTTAACCAATCATGGAAACAGAAGCTTTGAGAGTTCAATGAACTGAGAAAAGATTCAAAAACTTAGCAAGTTATGGAGCCAGGATTCAAAGGTCTGAATTGAAAACCTGTTTCTTATTTGCTAAACACAAAAAGTAATGATACAAAATGAACAAAATAATAGAAATATGCAGTGGGATATCAGTGAGATATAAACCAAGATTCCAACACATTGGGGTTTTACAGTACACAGATTCTGAATTGGTTTACATTATAATCAAATTTCCTCAGAATTCTAGACTAAGGGAGTTTTCTTGGACTCTTCACACAAGATTTGTGAGATCTGCATTCTCTCTCCTGCACTCCTCCTCAGGCTTATTTCTGGGGGTAGTATAACCAGTGAGGGAGATGTAGACTATTGGCTTGCAGAACAATTGTGTATGTGGGAAGCTTGCAGTTAATGAACATTGAGCAGTGAGATATGGCACTTCTCTATGCAACCTGTTGGTGTCTCCCATGTCACTTTCTTGAACCCTGATTCTCAGAGCTAGATGGTTCCCTGGGGGCAACAGGAAGTCAGGATAATTAACTAAAAAGAGTACACACTCCACATCAAACCTGCCCAGATTCCCATGCCAACTCCTCCACTTACTATGTGATGTTGAACAAAGCACTTAACCTCTCATGCCTCAGATGATCCATCTGTAAAATGTAGGCAAGGACCTTGCAATGCTGTCCTCCTTGCCTGGCTGTTGTAAAGATTAGAGATGATATATGTAAAGATGTAAAACATGGAGTACAATGCCATTGGTAGAATTTATTATTTCATGGCTTGGAATGGCCTTCTGCCCTCTTGTTCCTTCACTAACTTTGCAACTCTTATTCCCATCATCATTGAAACTTCCTGACAACCCTTCTTCCACACAGAGCTACATGCCTCAGGCTCACCACTAACACACTATAGAACTGATGACTAAAAAACCCAATAAACTGAATTGGGTAAAGCTATCTGTGCATAGGTACCTCTGTCACATGACCAGGAGCTCCCTGAAGATAGGGATGGTCTTGCTTCCCATTAAACTCCCAGCACCTAGTCCAACGCCTGCTCATAGTAGGTTCTCAATGACTATTTGTGGAATAAATGAACACATGTCAATGTTTGGGGCCCACCCTTCTGGAAATGTATCAAGTAGGATGTTTCAGCTACAAGCAATATAGTACCCACCTAAAACTAAATTAAACAATGAGGATGGATCAAGTACACCCAAATGGGGGCAGAAGAGGTCAAACGATCGGTCTTTGCTAACAATATGATCTTATATCTAGAAAACCCAAAAGAACCTGCCAAGAGACTACTGGAACTGATAAATAAATTCAGCAAAGTCTCAGGTTACAAAATTAATGTTCACAAATCAGTAGCATTCATATAAGCCAACAATAGTCAAGCTGAGAACCAAATCAAAGACTCAATACCTTTCACAATAGCAACAAAGAAAATAAAATACCTAGGAATATATTTAACTAAGGAGGTGAAGGACCTCTAAGGGAGAACTATGAAACACTGAGGAAGGAAATAGCAGAGGACATAAACAGATGGAAAACCATACCATGCTCATGGATCGGCAGAATCAACATTGCTAAAATGTCTATATAACCCAAAGTGATCCACAGATTCAATGCAATCCCTATCAAAATAGCAACAGCATTTTTCACAGATCTAGAAAAAATAATTCTATGCTTCGTATGTAACCAGAGTAGCTCCCATATAGCCAAAGAAATCTTAAGCAAAAAGAACAAATTGGGAGGCATCAATTTACCAGACTTCAAGCTATACTACAAGCCTATAATAATGAAAACAGCATGGTACTGGCACAAGAACAGAGACATAGACCAATGGAACAGAACAGAGAACCCAGATGTAAAACCATCCTCATATTGCCATCTGATCTTTGACAAAGCAGACAAAAACATACACTGGGGAAAAGAATCTCTATTCAATAAATGGTGCTGGGAAAATTGGATAGCCACATGTAGAAGACTGAAACTAGATCCATACCTCTCACCTCTCACAAAAATCAACTCACAATGCATAAAAGACTTAAACCTGAGGCATGAAACCATAAGAATTCTAGAAGAAAATGTCAGAAAACTCACATATATTGGCCTAGGCAAAGAATTTATGAAGAAGACCCCAAAAGCAATCACAACAACAAAAATAAATAAATGGGATATGAGCAAATTAAAAAGCTTCTGCACAACCAAGGAAACAATCATTAGCATGAATGGACAACCTACAGGAATAGGAGAAAATATTTGCATGCTATACATCTGGTAAAGGGCTAGAATCTATAAACTATATAAATATATAACTAGAATCTATAAAGAACTCAAGCAAATCAGCAAGAAAAAATCAAACAACCCCATTAAAAAGTGGGCAAATGACATGAACAGAAACTTTTCAAAAGAAGATAGACTAATGGCCAAAAAAATATGAAAAAATGCTCAATATCTCTAATCACCAGAGAAATGCAAATCAAAACCACAATGAGATATCACTTAACTCCAGCGAGAATGTCTTTTATCAAAAAGTCCCAAAACAACAAATGTTGGCGTGGATGCAGAGAGATAGGAACACTCATACACTGCTGGTGGGACTGCAAACTAGTACGACCTCTATGGAAAGGGGAGAAGTAAGGGATAGGGAGAACTTTTTCACCTTGAAGAAAAGAGATGGAAGGAAGAAACTTTATTTTTATTCAGCTGTCAAGGCTACATGTAATGCCTGAGACTGCAGCAGCTGTCTTGCAAGCACAGGGACAGAAAACTAAAGAACCAGTCCAATATGATGAAGGTGTAAAGCAGAGAGAGGGATCTTTGATGACACCATTGAACCACTGTCCCTTCTCTAGCACCACTTCTTTCTAGGCTTGTTGCTATATGATATTATAAACATCTTCATTGTTTAATCTAGTTTTCGATGGATATTAAGTTACTTGTAGCTGAAACATTCCTACCTGATACAACAAGGAAGGGGATGTGAGAAGCTAATTACCTTGGCCAAGAAGACCACATTGCAATTAGCAAAGAAAGGAACTAACATTAGAGCAGAGAAAAGGAAATAATATTATTAACCCATCATGAGCAACACACTCTATCAAGAGCAATACACAAAATATATCACTTAATCATTATGAAAACCCTAGGAGGATGTTATGGATATTCTATTTTATAAAGGAAAACTCAGAGAGGTTAAGTAACTTACCCGAGGTCAGTCAGTCAGTGGTAATTTTGGTATTCCAACTCCCTTTGGTATGACTACAACGTCAGGAAGGATCTACCATGCCATGTGCATGCAGAGTTGGTGTTCCATTAGGTCATCCTTTTGGATAACTGTGTTCCTTAGATCTTCTCCTATGAAATGATTTTGTTAGGGAGAGTGTGAGGCATAAGAGGAGGCAATATGCTCTCAAGAAGATAGGGAGGGTGTGAGGTAAAGTGACTGTAGTAGGAGTCTGAAAGCTACCTGGGAAGACTTCAAATTGCACACAAAGCAGACCCAGATACACACTGCTCTTTTGATTGAAAAAATACACATGTGCAACACATCTATTATCAATATTTTTGGATAGTCTGTATTAACTATAAGTTACTTGATATATTTATGGAATAATTGAGGAAAATTTTCACAAATGAATTGAATCTGGTTTTGGCTGGATAACAGTATATCTATTTACTTTTGTTAGACCTTGGAAATTTTACTACACTGTAATTGTATTTCTAATGACAAAAGATTCATCTCAGCTCATCGTGTATGCATTTCGTTATTCACCGCACATTTATATTCAAGTAAATGAACTTGTTCATTATACATCGTAATCTTTTTGTTGTACAACGTTTCCATTTTTGAAAGCCATGTAATCACTTCATTGTGGCATTGGCAATTGTCATTATACAATATATAAAATTTCAAAAGAATGTAATTTAAGGATTTTGATCTTGCAGCATAAATATATGCATGACACGTAATACGAATAAACTTACTCCAGATGTTGCTTAAAACAGATAAATCAAATTTCCCAGTAGTAACAAACTAAGTTCTCAACCAAATATAGTTTTTTCACTGATTAGAATGGCCAGAATGGTGAAGTCACTCCAAATACAAAAATGTGACAAAATTGGGGTAGTTCATAATAAAAGGAAATTAGATTTTCTGGCCATTTTAAGAGTTCTATGGGGGCTACTAAAGATGAGGGCCTTCACACCTGAAAAAGCCCAGGTTTTAAGTTCAGTTCTGCCATATTTCAAAAGACATGCAACCTCAGCATGTTTGGGTTTCATGGGGAAAGAAGCAGATAGTGAATTTAATCCACCAAGATGAAGTTGGCAATACCTTTTCCTTCCATAGCACCTTCAAGCTGTATTTACAAGCCTTTCAAACATAGGCGAAAACAGAACACTGCAGAAAATGTTAACGAGAAAAAAACATATTGGCTCAGTAAAACAAATAACCCTCAAAGCCAGAGAACTGCATGTTTATTGACTCCACCACCATTAGCCCTGCCTTGTGTGGGTACAGTACAGCCCAAGTGCATTAACAAACATCCTGGCTCTTTCTGCTCTGCTGCTAGCAACCTTACTGCATTCAGCAGCTAGTAAAATTAAACCTCTTCCAAATAATTCTCATGTGCACGGACTATAAAGTAAATGTAAATTAAAGCAATACATTACCAAAAACTTCAACTTCTTTAGAGAGCTGCTAAAGAAGAATCCCACTTTGGCAAATATTTTTCATTTACTGCCCCTCCCCCCATGCAAACAAGTAGGTGAGCTTCACAGAAACCACCTTTGTTCCCCAAGTCCCTTTATATAACCAACCTGCCTGGCCACACAGTTTATGCACACTCCTCAGTGACCCCAATACCCATGCTACTGCCATCACTCAAGGACCAAAGCTCAGCAACCTTTTGTATATAAAATCTCTTTCTAATCAATGAAAAAGAAAGGCAAAAATACCAATGGAAAATAGGTTAACATTCATGAATAGGCCAGGGAAAGAGAAACAAAGAGAAGCAAATGCCCAATAAACACAAGAAAAAAATGTCTTTCAAGGAGTGATCAAACAAATGCAAATAAAAACAAATAGGTGTGACTTTTAACAGTGATATTAACTGAGATTTTTTTTTAAATAATACTGTTTTACCTTGGAAATGAAACACCTTGGAAAAATGAGTGAATTTCTTCAAACATTGCTGCTTGTGGAAGTGTGAATTGGTATCACAATTGAATACAACAGGTATTCACTAACTGACCCTATAGCTCCACTTTCATAACTGAATCCTCCCCTTGAAAGTCTGGATTACACAGCACTATGACTACCCACTCTAAACCAAAGAGCCCCATTAATGCAAAAGCCCTAGCTAAATTTTGATCATCAATCAATTGGTCCAAACCAGAAACACTGGGGACATTAAAAACTCTCAGTTTACCAATAACTTTAGTCAATGCCAAATTATACCATCTGGTACTTAATATATTCATTAATCCTCATATAGGATTATGTTACAAGGAGCATATTTGATCAATTTCTCACATCATATCTAATAGGTATTATAACAGATGGCATGAATAATCTGTATAGGAGGGGTCTATTCACCCACTGATGCTTGACAAATGTTTGCCTATGACTTTCATTAATACTTGACAAGGTCATCTTTAAACTCCAGCACACAATGGAGGAAGACTAATCCTATGGCTTTTTTATGCAAAGATAACCTAAAGCAAATTCATAGCATACCCACCTTTAATGTAGAATATTAGATATCCTACATTACTCATTAGTTAACCTTCAATAACAATTCCACAAGTAAATATGATTATTGTATCACATCCAAAACATCTACAGAAACATACCAGTGACCAGAATAGGCCCAGGTACACTGGAGAAATGCCTAACACTGTCATTTGCAAGCCATTATCCTTTCTCACTGGCATCTCTACCTAGATGAGTTCTTTAAATTCAGTAGAAGCAAGATGTGTGAGTTGCTTGGTAACATGAAATCAGGCTATGCAGAATTCCACATGATGTCTGGCTGGGACTCATCACCACCTTTTAGGAAATTTGTCATTTTTTAAGAAAAGGGTGCTACTATCACTGGGCAGCCATGACTGTCCTGTGTACTGCAGGTCGCTGGCTAAGCCACATGTTCTGCTAATTAAATTCACCATGGGAGATTCCTAACGTGTATCTCCGTGGGAAATGAATCTGAAAATCTGGATGATGACCCTAATTGCTGCTGGTAACAAGGTTATGAAACCTGCGCTGTCATGCCTAAAGAAAGTAGAACTCAGATAAGGGTGTTTAGCTCACAGACCATATGGTTTTCTTTAGCTTACAGCTGGAAGAGCTAAAATCAGGCTCAGCTGCAACTGGGCACTTCCTGAACAAAGGCTTTCACTTTGGCTTTTCAATTACTTACCTGCAAATGCTGCAAACAGGCAACTGTGAAGAAGCACAAGAGTAAACCAGCAGATGCTGTTTGCCTAACCTGTGCTGGGATATTAACTCAGTATGGTCTAAGGCAGAGCTATTCAAAGTGTGGTCAACAGACTGTACCATCAGCATCACCTAGGAGCTTCTTGGACATGCAAATTCTCAGACCCCACCTCAGATCTATTGAATCAGAGTATTGGAGGGTGGATACTAGGAATCTGAGCTTTTAGCAACCTCCCCAGGTGATTCCAGTGCCCACTAGACTTTGGGAAGACCTGGTCTCAAGTACACCAGCTTAGGAGTCAAGGAATGCAGTTGTCTTCCTGGCTCTGTCATAAACACTGACCTTGGGGGGCTCACTTAGCCTCTGTAGTCTCAGTCTCCCTATTGTTCTGGTTATCTACAGCTGTGTAACACTGCTCCAAAAATTAGTGGCTTAAAGCAACAATGGTTCCGTGAGTTGGCTGGACTCAGTTGAAAAGTTTTTACTCGGCAGGGGGTGGAGGATCTCTCTAGTGATTGTAGTCAGGTGGTGGCGGGAGCTGGAGTCATAGGAGTGATCGACTCAGCTGGATGTCTAAGATGCTACTTCACTCACGTGCCTGGCACCTGAACTGTAGTAGCTTACAGCTATCTAGGCATCCTGCTCTCCATATGGCCTCTCCATGTGGCTAGATTGGGTTTTCTCAAAGTATAGTCATATCAGAGGAGCTGGACCTCTTACATGATGCTGGCTTCCCCCAGAGTGTGAATTCTAAGAGACCAAGGCAGAAGTTTCCAAGCCTTTTTAAGGCTTAGGCATGGAACTGATACAACATCACTTCTACCACATTATCTGGGTAAAAAGCAAGTCACAGGGCCAGCCCAGACTCAAGGAAAGGATCCTACATAAGATGAGAAAGGGAGGATAAATCTTTAGAAATAAGCTGCCACATTCATGTATAAAATGAAGGAGTTGGTCCACATCCCTAAAGACCCTCTTGGTTTTGATAGTGTATGACTCTCTGAGGTAGGCAATATCCATATTTCTAAGAGTGCATTACATCTATCTCTGGGATGCCCATTTCTCTGTATCACTGCTGCTCATTTAGCATTAAGCACATGCAGTCTTGCATTATGATTTACCTTATAAATGTAGTTACTCTGACTTCCCAACTTGATTATAAGATCCTCAAGGCCTTTATGCCTCCTTGAAACTCCATTACCTGGTATGGTGACCTATACATCTTATGAGGCTTTCAGTGCATATGTGATGATGATGATAATGATGATGATGGTGGTAATGATGATGCTGACAGAATCACTGCTGTTAAATTATCCTATCTACTTGAATGAGTATAAAGCAACCATTTACAAAGTTGAAAAATAATGCCACAGGACTTTCGTAATTTTTTACAGGTCTTTTGAAGATAGACTTCCTATGATAGATAAAAGAGAGCTGTGAATATTATTTTCCATTGAGCTACTATTTACTTTAAATACACACTCTTCTTGTTTTGATTCCCCAGTGCAGAAGGGACAGTGCTCTCTGGTCACCACTTCACTTTCTTCCTATTACATTTTTTAGCCCCCTTAAACCTAGTCGGGACCATGTAGCTGAGTTCTGGTCAATAATCCTAGTCAGTTATACCCTACCAAAAGAAGACAGGGAGTGAAGGTCCCATGTGAACTTTCATGCTCTCCTCACCACCCCTGCAGCTAGCTAGATAGTAACAAGGCAACCTTGAAGCTCTGAGATGGTACTGTCATGAGATAGAAATATCTTGTACCCTGATTCACTGCTTGGAGAAGACCCATCCACCAAAGAATATCTTCATTGCATTTTGCATGAGCAAGAATCAAACTTCCATTGGGTCAAGACATCAGATTTGAGGGTTGGTTTGTTATAGCAGCTAACCTACACTGACTGATACATCTAATCTATTCTCAGAGTCAACCCTATGAGTCATTGTCATATTTACTTTAAATTGACATTTAAATTGAACATTTTTATCAATAAATACACTTATACAACATCCCCAACAAGATCTCACAAGCAGGCTGTGTATATTTGACTTTCTGGGTTTGTTACCTTTGCTCATTCCATTCCTCAATCATTCATTGAAAAACCATTTGTGATCCCCTGCAAGGTGCTAGACATTATCCATGTCCTTAGGATGCCAAGATAAGCAGAATGAAGTCAGGCGAAAGACAGTCACAGCAATATTATTGTGCTCTGCAGGAAGGGGTGTACAAAGTGTAGTGAGAGTACAAAACAATGAAAGTACAATAAAAAGGCAGAGACTTTTTTAAAAAGGTGGTGACATCCATACTGAGTTTTGAGAGGTAAGTAGCAGTTTACCAGGTAGAAAAGGAGGTAAAGGCTAGATCAGCCAGAGGAGACATGCAAATATATGTATGGTTTTTACAGTCTATGACTCTCTGATGTAGGTAATACCTATATTTCTTACAGTACATTAAACACACACACACATATATATATATAGTAAAAAGGTGAAAGTTATAAGGTAAACCATCTAGGAAGCTCTTGCAAAAAATCTGCTAAGAAATGATGAGACAAGGGCAGAAGAATGGAGAGGAGGACATAGATCTCTAAGATATTAAGGGAGTAGAATAAACTTGATAAATGTTTTTTATTAAGTAAAGTTGATAGAATTTGATGATTTAAGTTTAAAGAGAGAGGAATCTGGGATGAGCCCAGGGTTTCTGTCTTGACGTGGACAATATAGCATCATAGTCTCATCAGTTAAAATCAGGGATGAAATCTGGAAGAGAGGTAAGAGATAGGAGTGGGGGAAGGCGATGAGTTTAGTTTACTACTTTAGGTGTGAGAGGCCTCTGAAACTTAAAGGTGAACATTGCTGCCAGTTGGAAATGTGGTCTAGAGTTTAAAACTAATGTCTTGGTAGGAAAAATGGATTTGGGAATCATTTGAAAACAGAAGTGGTAATCAAAAACTATGGCTGTTAACTGAACAAAGAGCTAGAGAGCAGGATAGGAATTCATCCAAGGACACAATCTTGAAGAAAGGGCACATGAATGGATCAACAGAGAGAGAAGACATCCACAGGAGACCGAGATGCATCAGGGAGGTGGAGTAGAAGGAGGAACAAATACTGACATGAGGGCCCCTCTGGCTCCCCATATCCTCTGCCTCCTTCAAACCTTGGCTGAAATTCACGTCTTCAATGACGTGAAGCCATCCAGACACCCCTTACTCACAGGTATATCTCCCAACCCATATTTGTCTCTATTGCCCCATCTATCAAATACAACCTGGTATTATTATCTATTATCATCTCCACACACATGCTCTTGGCAAGAGGAATATGTCTCATTCAGCTGTAAATGACAGAAAACTCAACTCAAATTGGCTTAAGGAAAAATAAAAGGAAGGCCAAGGAAGGATTCTGCCTTTAGGTGTGGTGGCTCCAGGGACTCAAAGCATGCTTATTCCTTCTCTACTTCTCGACTCTGACTTTCCCTGAGGTGGCTTCATCCTCAAGCACGCTATCCCCATAGATGGACACACACAGTAACCGGGTCTACGATTTATTTTTCAACAACACCAATGGGAACAAAGGTCCTTATTTATTGTCATTCTCAACTTTGGTTGGCTCTCATCAGGTCACATGCCTATTTTTAACCAATCATTGAGTCCAAGGGGATGCTAGGCTCCAATTGGCCAGGCTGAATCACACAACAAGGAAGTGAGCTTAGAATCAGTTTCACCCTAGGAGGACTTTGACAAGAACCAAATGACATGTACAAAGAAAAAAGAAAGATCATCAAAATAAGATGAGGTATTGTTGCCAGAAGAAATGGAAATTGATACTGGGTAAGCAAATAGAAATTTTGCACAGTGAGGCCTTTGCATGCAATGGGCACTCAACAAATATGCCCTAATTGTCTGGTTGCAAGCTTAATTGACTACTTCGCTCTCATCATTGAAAGACAGGAAAATGTGTTCTTATCAAGAGAAGTGGCTTTTGTTTATGTGATAAGGAGAAATCTAAAAGAAAAAGAAACAGCTGATATTTGTATCCACTGGCATCCTGACTGGTGGGGGTAGAGAGAATTCAGGGTGGGTGAGAGAGCAGCAGAAATGCTAAGAAGGAAGATGAGCAAGGTGTAGGTCTTCCTTGGAGACTGGGGGCATTTGAGGATGCATTGTGACGGGGACTGCCTTGGTTTGAAAGCTACCCAAGTCCTGAGGTGTCTCGGTAATGAGAATAACAAACTTGGCTATATAAATCAAATCTATGTTTTTAGAAAAGTCTGACATTTGCTAAATTACCTATGAAAACTTAACCCTGGTTGTTAAGAACCAAAAAATTGTATTCATTTCAAAGTTAAATGTCAAGCTCTCCTAAAGATCTCCTAACGCCTACAGACGGAGGGTGAGGGAGGAGGGCAGGGGAGGGAGAGCTGTGCAAATTAAAGGCAATAAACTTTCCAGCATCTTTGTCTCCATAACTGCTCAGAAATGTCTCCCAGCATTCTTAGCTGGGTAATTGTGCCTTTCTATTGTGTCTATCTATTAGCTACCCATTTCTTAAAGGTATGTTTACAGAACAGCATTTGGTTTGAAATCTAAATGGAAACACTGGAAGATAGACACAGCAAAATTGACCCAAACTCATTTTATTTACAGATTGTAGCTAGAGGTGTGTTAACTAAAAAAAACCCACCAAGCAAATGATTCCAGAATACTAAACTAGCAGTTCTAGAACCAGGAGACTTTGGCAAACAGCCAGAACAACTCTTTACAAAATTAGAATTAAGAAGCTCCCCACCCCTGTATGCTTTAATGAATCAGTTATCCTTCACTACACTGGACAATTTATTAAGGGGAAAGTGGGTAAAGTAAATCAGTTTGAAATACATGGCTGGAATGGATTGTATAAAAATATTTCCAAGTCAGTAATTCTTAAGAAAATTTTGCCTAATAAAGTATTTCAAATAAAAAAATATCAGTTTTACATAAAGATGATTATCTTTGAACATTTATAGATGACAATTACACTGTCTGAATAATATTTATCCAAAACCCCCAAAATACATACATGTGTAATTCTGTTCACATACATACAAAATTACACATGAATATGTTTTGTGCAAACACATGGAAAAGTACACCAAAGTACAACAAACTTCAGCATCTCTACTAGACTTAAATGGTGGCTTCCATCTATTACCTAACAGTTGTATGGGGAGCTAAGGTGTTGAGAACCTTGTGCTTAGTAGGGAGAGAGTGGGGATGCTCAATTGGTAAGAAATGCTGGAGATAAGGAAAGAAGAACATGAGGACCTCCCAGAAGTGAATCAATGCCTCCAAATGTACCTTATGAAGTTCAAAAGAAAAGGTGAGACCACAGTATTATTTTTAACACATTGCCACACTAAAAAAAAAAATTTTCCTTGGGGCCACGGTGTTTTATTATGAAAATAGAATAAAAGCTGCAAAAACAAAATGATCCTTTCTAATTTAATGAAAAATTTATTATTTTTTATTGTTTTCTGCACGTGAGTTATATGCAACTTGAAAAATAGTTCTCGAGGCTCCCAAGGTGAAGAGACGTGTGAGTTACATATGCTTCACAAGGCCCCGGGCTCAAAACTAGCCTGAGTTAAGTACAACTCATATGGCAGTTAATGTGTTAAATTTATTTTGGTAAATGTATAATGATAGTTCAAAACTGTCTTGTAGGCTTATTTATTTTTGGATGGGGAAAGCCAGGGAATCTATCCTTTATAATCTCTCTTGTAGGGAAACATGTTTCTAGTTTAAACACCTGGCTTAAAAAAACAGTTTCTGGCTGTTTGTGCACTGAGAACCCCTTGTGTTCACTCACACACACACAAACACACACACGCATGAACATGCACTCTTCCAAAGTGGGTGAATAGAAACCTAACAATTTTGAGGCAGTGTTTAAACTTTGACCTTAATAATTTAGCTTCGGGATAGGATAAGAATCACATGTACAAATACGCGTGCCCACACACATGCCTCCACACGCTCTACAATTGTGCCCCTCCCATTTCTTGAAAACCACATTCTCCAGTTGAAAATCAAAGAAATAAAATCCTTCTTAACTACAGAGGGACGTCTTCTACAATCTAGAAGCACATGACTACCATGCTTTAGTGGAAGCAAAAGTGGCTGCCTGGGGCCGGGGGGGGGGGGGGGGGGTCGTGGGTTTCCAAGCAGGTGTGGCCGAGCTATTTGCATAGAGACCTCAGGCGACTGAGAGAGGAGAAGGCAGCACAGGGACACCCAGAGTGACTGTGGGCGGAACTGACATGATTCCTCTGGCCCTATGGAGATCAATCCACCCACGACAAGCTTATCTTTACTAAGGTGGCGATTCTTGACAATAGAGTGGGTGTCCTCCTTCCCTCTCTTCCAACTCCTTCAAAAAAGGACCTTGGTTAAAAGGAGAGAAATTGACACTGGGGTTCCTCCCAGGGTCTTCTATACACATAGCAAAATGGCGACAGAGGCCTCCAAGGGGAGCATAGGACTTACTGCTCCTCTTCATCTGTCCACACTCTTGGGCACATTTTTGTGACCCCCCTGACCTTTGAAAGGCTAGGATTCCAAATGTCATTACATAGGTGATCATCCCATTCTGCAGGAACTATTAATTGACTGTCTCCAATAAAGAGCAAAGACTGTGTGGGGATAAAGCAATTGCTTTCACTGGGAGTCTTAACTGTGTCAGACCAGTTACCAAAGGGCCAAAGAAGATTGGAGGGCCCATATTGTTCGTTTGCCCAATCTCATACTGTGACCATTGTTGGTTCCTACCTCTGAAGGCCATCTTCTTCAGGGGAATTCCAAGTATAGCTGGATGGTCACTGAACTGGAATTGGATGGTCTTGTTTTTTTCTTCTTTGGCACTGTGTAGGAGAGCTAGAAAGGGCTGGGCAAAGAAACCTATTTTATTTTTCTCCATACTTTTATGATTTATGAAAAATTGATCTACTCCCTTCAGTTACATAACCAGGAGTCAGAGAAATACAGTTACCATAAAGTGGCAGTGTCATTTCTACAGTAGACCATGCTCTGGTTCACAAATGATGGCCAATTAAAATAAGTTATTCCTGTCGGTGGGGCTGTGTGAAATGAACTATCACCCAAGATGAATTAAAGCCTGGGTTTGGAAGAATTCCTATTGACTAGCCTGTGCCATAATTTATAATTATTTCTGTTTACACGTGAGGTGGAGCAGAGGAGCCAGGAAGAAAACTGGCTTAGCTCTCTCCTGGGTATGAGCAAGAGCGGTGGAAAGGGCATCTGCTTATTAAGGTTTTGATCCATAAATATTTTTTTCAGTCATCAAAGTGTCAGGTATCTACATGGACATAGATATATAAGGGAATCTCAACAAAGAGCTTGTAATGAAAATAACCAGCCCCAGCACAATGGCCTGTAAGGCTTGTCATTTGGACCCAGCTCACATCCTGGAGAACTGGGACCCACCTTGATGCACTTTCTGTGTTTCTGAATGTAAACAGTTTTATTGTTTCATAATGACAGGACTTTTTTAGGGAGTACCTTCTCTCAGTTTTGAAGGTGATTTTCTTCTTTTTTTAAATCTCTACTTCTCTAAACCTTCTAAGATCCAAGAGAATTAGACCCTTAGAATGACTCCACCCTCAATCTTGCCACACATCTTGATAAATGGGGGAGGGGGAGATTCCAAGGCCTCTCTCTGACTCTACACCTTGTTTCTCTTGTTCTCTTTCTGTGTCTGTGCATCTCGGTATTTCTCTGCATCTCTCTATCTGACTCTCTCTCCATTATCTCTGTGTAACTACAGGTGTGAGTATTTCTCTAATCCCTCTTTCTCTGTTCTCTCTCTACCTCAAACTCTCTCATAAGCACGCATACACACGCACACCACTTAAGACTTGGAGGCACAAGACTCAACACCAAACCTCCTTTCCTGCCTATACCCTTAAATGTGGCCATGACATGTGAGTTTTCCTGAAGCCAACTGAATCAAGGAGCATTGGCTCTTACACCCTTCGAATCCCTTTAGCTGGGACCATTTGCACCTGCCCTACAGATTCCTGCATGCCAAGCTCAGACAACAGACCTGTGTCTAATCAGCAGGATAATAAACATCATGGGCCTGAAGACGGGCCATTTGACGTCAAGCCAGGCTTGCAGCTGATTCTAATCTAAGCACATATCAGAACCCATGCCTGATTCCACACAGATATCCTTCCCTGTGCTTGGGGCCGGCAGTGGCACAAGACCCTGCCCTACTCCTTGCATTGCCGTCTTATTCCCAGGTTCCCTGAATGTGTCTTGGTATACTGCCCAGCTCCATTTGCCTATTTCATTCATTTATTCATTCATTTAATTAATAAATATTCACTGAGCATCAGCTACATGCCAGACTCTCAACTAAGCTCAGAGATGGTATCAGGGAGCAAAATGGCAGGTAACTTATCCGTTCTTCTTGAGTTTGCCATCCTGGTTGAGGGACCCAAGTTCTACCTCCACCCTAGACTAGTATAGTCCCTTGGATCAATCCTTTCTCTCACTCTCTCTGATCCTGCCTGACTTCGACTCAGTGCTCTGCCTCTCCTCATGCTCACTTTGACTATCCCAGTCCCTCATACACCTGTGACTACCCCACCCTCCAAATCAATCCATTGTCACTCTTCTCCGCCTTGCCTGGCGCATCTCAACTTCAAAAGGACTCTGAAACCTAATAGTAGTGGAGGGTTAAATTTCCTCAGCACGGACACCCTTCCTTTATCTGAGAAAGAACTCACTAGTCTGCTTCTGGAATTTAATTATAAATGAGGAAACTCCTTCACCATGAATGTATTGTGGCTCTCTGCCAAGTGGAGAGGTCTGTATTAGATTTTCTTCACACATCATAACAGGGGCAAGAGGGCTCCAAACTCAGCTGTGAAAAGAGATGCAGCCCTTAATTCCCAAAGCCTCATAAATAATCAGGTTCCACAACAGGCTGGATAGACAGCCTCAGAACCCCAGATACCTGCTTGGCCTCCTGAATCTTCTCACTGTGAAAGGATGCTGGCTGTTACCGTATTGATGTCAAGATTGTGTGGGTGTGTGCACACGCGTACACACACGTGCATAAGTGCCATCAACCATTTCCTTTCACCTCCTTGAAAGCTGAAATCTTCACTCATCATGTCATTTTATGTCCCTAACACAGGTCATCAGGAGCATTGGGATTCATAAAAATTCTTGCACCCTGTGCTGCGACATCCATTGCCAGTGAGTCCTTACATAGCCCCATTGCTACACAAGGATTTCCAACTCCCTTGGGCAGCCCATAATGAAATCATATTCATAAATCTGTTCACCTTTTCTACCACTTTACTTTTACCAGATTTCTTGTAAATGTGCTCTCTATGTCTTACAGTTAATAAATTAAATGAGGACGTAACAAAAAGAAAATTCTGGGTCTTAGTGCTCATTCCAGAGACTTAAGGGTGAAACAGTTCTAGAGAGTTAACTTGGGCTTGCAACTGCTGAACTCTGGGGTGTGGCTGCGGCAGGTACAGAGGTGGACAGAGGTTGGAAGAAAGAAAAGAAATGTAGTGCACATCAGTTACCAAATCCGTGGTTAATGTTTCATACAGCCCAACTCAAAGCAAATAAATATTTCAGCAAAGAGAACTGCCCATGATATATGTGAATGTCACTGAATTAAGAAAGCCACTAAATCCACTGCAGTTACAGAGAAGTGGGAGGCAAGGATTTGAGAGAATAGGTTGATTCATTTTCTCCTCAGCTCTTCCAAGCTTTGCTTTCTCCACTATTTTTTCCTCTGGCACTTCTCCCTGCCTCTCCTCAAATGTTTTCTTTGATTTTTATTATCATTACTCTTATTTTCCTTATTCAGACTCCTGAAATACAGAAACACAAATAACATGGGTGTAAATTTGTGTACCCTTCTTTCCGGGGGAACACCTGGGCAAGGAACAATAAACATTTCTCCCCACCTTTTAGGCCCCCTCCATCCTCACCTGAGGGTTTCAAACACTTCAGCTAATGCAGAAAGCTTTAGTGTATTTAAGCAGAGACAGGCAGGGCACTGTGACTAGAAATTGGTAGTAAATTCCACAGTTAGGGAGCAGAGCTGCTAAAAGCTCTTACTCAAAGGGACTCAAGATTATACTGTGAACAAATTAAACTGCCTGCTGCTCCCATTCTCACTGGGTGACTTGGGACATATGGTGACAAAAGAGCGAGCAAATATATTGAGTTGGATTCCTGCTTAAAAAATAAAAAGTGTTGAATAAACTTAGAATCTGACATCGAATTTTAAAAACCACAACTCCCACCAAAGGCGAGGCAGGAGTCTTGATATCTGATACTTTTTCAGAACATTGGGATCTAATTCTTGGGTAACCTACATTTGGTAAATGCCAGTCTGGCAAGTGGAGAGTTACAGCCCTCTAGCTTCCAAACAACCAAGGCATTAATTAATCTCTCCAAATTTTCCTGGTGAGACTGCATTCTCAGCCTGGCAGTATTTCATAAATAACAAAAAGTTCAAGTGAAAGGGCTAGGAGACACAGACATCCATTCAAGTATCCAATGACAATGGGACACCAAAGGCCGCTCTACTTGAGGATGGTCTCCAGACCTTTTAATTACATTGAATTGCCAACAAGAGCTCAGGCCAAGCAACAAAATTCCCACATCATCAAATGAGACAATCTTTATGTAGGAAATTCATAGGCTGAATGAAATCTAATCATTTAACTAAGAAATTACATCACCTCTGCCTGGATAACAGCAGAAAATTCTAGCATCGCACTCACCAAGCAAAACTGCCAAGGGAACCTGCCAAAACCCAACATCTTGTGGACTTGACAAGGTCACACAATGACACAATAATGAGAGATACAGTGAGAGACTAACTAAACCAGTACAAGGGTAGATGTTGGTTGGTTCATAGCAATGGATGAGTTTTATAACACAGTTCCTAGCCAGAGCCTCCAGGAACTGAAGAGAGATCCCACCACCAGCCTGCCAACCACAAATTGCTAAACTCCCAGGCTGATTCCCATGACTGGTTCCCTTTCTGTGCAGCTCCCAGCATAGAATATGGTTTCCCCAGAAGACTCTCACCTTCATCCCATTGGGAGGCTTACTTACCTAAATTCTTACAAATCACTGCAGAGAAAACAGAGAGGAAAAAACCAAAAATTAGATAAATGAGCAGTGTATACAGTTCTTGAAATCCTAATCATCATTGTGTATAATGGGGCCCTGGCTCCATTCTTAGTTGCTCCTACAAAAGTTTTTCTGACTTTGCGTTTTCTTTGGTCACTTAGGAGGTGTCTCACTTGTACTCCTTCACACACATCATTTGTCGGTGATCATAGCAGCCATCACTATTTATTTTTTTTTAGCTCATGTAGGATGGTCGCAAGAGTGTCCTCTTTCTAGGGAAAGACCTGAATATGCAATCACACAGCACAATAAGCATTAATTGCTGTCATTGGCTCCTTTTTTGCTTAACAGGGTAATTCAATTTAGGGGATATCCCAGGCTGAATATGTTCCTCAAAATGGCCTTTATGTCACACTCTCACATGGCAACAAAGTGAATAATGTACACCTTGGGTTGCTGAACAATATTTTGTATATATTAATAGGTAGAAGTGTCTGGGATACTATTTATAGGTAAAAGTTCACTCTAAACTTTTTAGAGTAATTGATTAAATCTATTACATTTAATCATGTAACCTTAAGCAAATATTTCTAAACCATAAAAATTATGTGAATTTACATACGGGCCTAGCCTATGATCCAGAAATTTTGCTACTAGGTTTTATGCAAGAAATCAAAACACATGCCCATAAAAAGTCTTTACAAGAATATTTATAGCAGCATTATTCATATGAGCCCAATATTGGAAACAACCCAAATATCCATCAATAGGAGATTTGAGAAATACATTGTGGTATACTCACACAATAGAATACTATTCAGCAATAAGGAGAAACGGTCTTGATATGTGCAACTACTCAGTCAAATCTTAAAAACAAAACATAATACTGGGTGAAAGAAGCCAAAAACAAAAGGTACATCCTATACGATTCTATTCATATGAAATTCTAAAATGAGCAAACCTGTTCCCTAGTCATAGAAGGCATAAGAGTGATTGGCTGAAGGTGGGGAGAGCTAGCTGTAAACAGTCAGGAGGGAGTTTCCAGGTGATGATAATGTTCTATATTAATATAGTTTGGATATTATATTTGTCCCCTCCAAATCTCACGTTGAAATTTGATCCTCAATGTTGGAGGTGGGGCCTGGTGGAAGGTGTTCGGGTTGTGGGGGCAGATCCCTCATGAATGGCTTGATGCTGTCCTTGAGGTAATGAGTGAGTTCCCACGAGATCTGATTATTAAAAAGAGCCTGGCACTACCCCTCCTCTCTCTCCCTTCCTTCCTCTTATCATGTGATGCCAGCTCCCTTTAGCCTTCCACCGGAATTGGAAGCTTCCTGAGGTCCTTACCAGAAGCAGATGCCAGCACCATGCTTCTCGTACAGCCTGAAGACCATGAGCCATTTAAACCTCTTTCCTTTATAAATTACCCAGCCTCAGGTATTTCTTTATAACAACACAAAGCAGACTAAGACGTATATGTTGGTTGGGGTGTATGTTACATGGATATATACACTCATTGATCTATGCACTTAATATTCATGCAGTATTCATGCAATATTCTGTAAACTATACCTCAATTATCAAAAAGATTTAACAAAACATAACATTGACATATTTGTAAAATATATTCCATAACCCAAATGAGTTTGTAAACACTCAATGTAAACAATAAGTTCATCTTGAACTGTTTTTCTGAGTGTCCCTGTCACCCGCAGTTAAGCTAGAATCACACCATCTTGGCAGTAGATTAGGAGGAGCTAGAGAACCTTAGGTGATACTTCAAGCCCTTTCTGTCTATGCACAATAGCAAAAAATACAACCAACCAAATTAACTGGAAGGAAAAGGAAAGGGGCTTTGGGCTGTGTTTCAAAATCTGCCAAATATCAGGACAGCTTTGAATGCATCTGAAGCACTCCCCAAATCAACCCACTCAAAACCGAAAGAGAGAAAGAGTTGGAGTTGGCAGCATTCAGTAAATCATTAAATACTACCAGCATAGTTGTCTGCTTGGGATGAACTCTAAACCCTGATTGAAATTTCTCCAGTAAATCAAACGGAGCAAGGTGATTTTGTAATTGCCCATAAATAACATTTCCACCCTTATATGTTAGACAGAAAACTAAGATTTGAGACCTGCTGGCAATGAGACAAGCTTCAGATGGCAATGCAGCAAGCACATTGCCGTGCTAGCCCTAATAAAACAAGAGCAAATTCAGATTTGAAGAAAATCATCACGATGAAATAACAAAAAGGTCTGTCAAATTGTCAATGCTAGATAATATTGTCATACAGGGTAAATAGGATTGGTTATAATGACTTCATACCTCCATTCTTGAGTCTACCCCTAGAAAGGTAGTAAGTGCAGAAGGACGGGAATAGAGTAAAATCCAGAGAAGCACATACCAGAGGGACCATGGCTGTTCCCATTAGCCAGATTTTGTGATTGGGATAACTATGGTGATTTTTAGTCCCAATGCAAATGCACTGAATATTTTCATGTGTATTTCTTTGTCAGCTCTAATGACTCATCAGTTTGAAAAGCGAATGTTTGTGGGCACCTCATTTTCTGCCAATGAGATAATATGGGCTTAAATGTCATAATTGAGTAAACTGAATGGGTCTTTAACTTCTTGATCGGAACCCAGCCACTCTCAATAGTTTCAGGTAATAGCAAAAAAAGACTTAGAATCTTAATTAAAACTATTATTTCCCTTCATGTTAGAACTAAAAACAAAGTGCTAATCAATTAATAAATTCACTGTTTGCACTCCACTTAAGTATATATGCCTAAATTATATTCATTAGGTCAAGTTAGAAGCTCTAACCTATTTATGAAATAAAGGTATTGAAAATTAAGATGTGAACTATCCTCCCAGAAGGTCATTATAGCTGATGGTGTTGATGCCTCAGTAATGGTGACCTGCTGCAGGCAGCTGCCAGCTCCCTGCCTTAGGGCGTTCTCTCTGCTCCCACCAAACAGGGCTTTAGTGCTGAGGAATTAATGCCTCCAGAAGCAGACTTCAGCCAATGATGACTGAGAGTTAGTAGATTTTAATAAATGCCCCAGCTTCTCCCACTTGAGTAGGACAACTCTGAAGTGTGTTCTACACTGCCCCCTAAAGGTGCCCACTGGAATTGAGCCCAGGTTGCCCATGGTGTAAGCCATCATTAACACAGGCCAGGCGCATTGGCTACCTTCCTTTCCGTGTCTCTACACTTCACTCCCCTATAGGGACTTCCTGCAATCACAATCACATATAAATGATTTGTACTCAAATAGACTCAGGATCTATTTCCAGGGGAACCTAAACTTTGATACCCATAAGCATAATCTTGATTAGACTCAAACCTAGCTGCCCAGATCAAAGCTCTCTGTGATTCAGGAAAAATAAAAGCCTTCCCCACTGACTTCTGGGAAGTATAAACTGCTCCTATGATAGACCAAAAATGGAAAAGTCTGGACTGACATTCTAATTACAGAGGATTGGTGGGGGGTTGTCTGGTTTTCTGACATTAAGTTCAGAAAGCTAAGGGAGATTATTTTCTCCCAACTAAGTGAGCAAAAAAGAAAAAAAAAATCCCCATAGCGTTAATCTTCCTTATCAACAGGTGTGTGGCATGCCAGTATGAAGTCAGTTGTTTGCCCTATCTCTCTTAATTTTTAAACAGCAAACCTCTGTCAGGATTTTTTTTTTCCCATTCCTGTCCCGGGCAGAGGTGGGGAACCTGCAGCCTCAAGGCTACCTGTGGCCCTCCAGGTCCCCAAGTGCAGCCCCTCAACCAAATCCAAATTTCACAGATCCCTTTATTGAAAGGATTTGTTCTGTAAAATTTGGATTCAGTCAAAAGGCTGTACTCAAGGATCCAGAAGGACACGTGTGGCCCCAAGACCGCAGGTTCCACACCCTGCAGCATAGTCCGTGGGTTCCTGAGACCCTTCATTAGTATGTGGAAGCTTTTGGGATGCTCTGTGATGCCGGTGGAATTCACACTAGAAAGACTCAAGGTAGAGTGATGGAGGTGGGTAATGCAGTTCTGACACTTTCTCTTCCCTTCAAAGAAGAAAACTAGTCATTCAAGTCTCTGAGAGACTTGACAACAGACCACTTGCGGCAGCCCGGAGGACACCATCTCTCTACCAGGAAGTGCAGCAACAAAAATAAATACATGGGACCTGATCAAATTGAAAAGCTTCTGCACAGCCAAGGAAACTGTCACTAGAGTGAACAGACAACCTACAGAATGGAAGAAAATATTTGCATGCTACACCTCTGATAAAGGGCTGATAACCAGAATCTATACAGAACTTAGGAAAATCAACAAGAAAAAATCAAACAACCCTATTAAAAAATGGGCAAAGGACATGAACAGAAACTTTTCCAAAGAAGACAGAATAATGGCCAGCAAACATATAAAAAAGTGCTCAACTTCTCTAATCATCAGGGAAATGCAAATCAAAACCACAATGAGATATCACTTAACTCCAGTGAGATTGGCTCATATCAAAAAATCCCCAAATAACAAATGTTGGCGGGGATGTGGACAGATAGGAACACTCATACACTGCTGGTGGGACTGCTAATTAGTACAACCTCTATGGAAAAGAATATGGAGATACCTCAAAGAATTAAAAGTAGAATTACCATTTGACCCAGCAATCCCACTACTGGGTATTTATCCAAAAGAAAAAAAGACATTTCATAATAAAGACATCTGCTCTCGAATGTTCATAGCAGCACAATTCACAATTGCAAAGTTGTGGAAACAACCAAGGTGCCCATCAATACACGAGTGGATCAATAAAATGTGGTATATGTATACCATGGAGTATTACTCAGCAATAAGGAACAACAGTGAATTAACTCATCTGGTATTATCCTGGTTGGAGCTAGAACCCATTCTTCAAAGCGAAGTGTCACAGGATTGGAAAAACAAGCACCACTGGTACTCACCATCAAACTGGCACTAACTGATGAACACTTACATCACACAGGGCAATAACATTCATCAGGGGGCGGGCGGGCGGGAGGGGGGTGGAAGGGATGGGAAAAACTCTCACTGAATGGATGTGGGGAGCACAGTTTGGGGGATGACCACGATTGTGGCTCTGACACAGGCAGAACAGGGGCAATGTGTATGGCCAAAGTGTTGTACCCCCATGATATTCTGAAATTTAAAAAATAAATTAAAAAAAAAAAAAAAGATGTAGGTGCTGTCCTCATTCAGCAGGTGCAAGCTGTGTGCATTGCTAGGTCTGCTTGATCTTCCCTTGGCCTTCGTTCCTCCTGCTCTGAAGTGAGGGGAAGTGAACTAAAGAATTCTTCAGCTCTTTAATTCTAGTCTCTAAGAGTAATGCTAACAATGTATTATTCAAGTCAGTGATGGTAATTGTAAAAAAAAAAAAAAAAAAAGAATAAAAGGGCAGTGATAATCTCCAGGGGCTTGGATGTGTCCTAACTGATGGAGATTGGTTTGGGAAATTGTGCTTTTTGTAATTCAAAGCCCCTTAACCTAAACTCTTTAAGGAATTTCCCATAATAGCCTCACTGGTGGAATTTGGAAAATACCTCTTTCTTTCAGCAATATAAATCCAGAACCTAGAAATATAAAATGAAAAGGAAAAAATGTTCAAGACTTTACAGAGAATTGGAGGTTAGGCAGTAAGATTAGAAATATCCATTTTGAACGAGTGTGCTGTAATCATTATGCCAGTTGGAAACAGATATAACATGCGTTTGAGCCCTGGCCACTAGTGCTGGCAGCAAGAGGTGTTTGGGATGGAAATGGAGTTTAGGCCCATCCTTAATCACTGCTCTCCCCATTTTTTAATATAGATACACACGTTCTCAGGTTTCTTATTTGTTATGTATATTGCTTTTCAAATCATCTACAAGATACTCATCCTCTCCTTACCTCACTCCTTGTTTCTCCACAGTTTGCTACACCTACAACTCCTCACTATAAAAATTCTGAACATATAATGCCTTAACCTACATATACCCTTTCACAGATGGAGAAAGTAAAGTTTCAGAAATATTAAGTAAGGGTGGTAGCCAGGATGCTAACCCATGTTAATGTGGTCCAAAATACAGGAAATATTAATATTTTTCTCCTTTAAATGTTATTCATTTTATTTTTATTATTGCATATATAATAATGCTCATTACAACACAAAAAACAATTGAAAAATGTATGAAGAAAAATATGATAATTATTGTGTAACTTTAGACTCTTGATCTTTTGAAAGGTATTTATGACATGTTAGTCTTTTCTTTTTATATTTTAGTACAGATGCTCCTTGAGTTACAATGGGGTTACGTCCTGATAGACCCATCGTAATTTAGAAATCTTAAGTCAAAAATGCATTTTCAGTTTATGATATCTTTAATTTACAACATATTTACCCAGACATAGACCCACGGTAAATCAAGTAGCATACTGAATGCGTATTTTTTTTGGGCCATTGTAAAGTCAAAAAATCATAAGTCAAACCATCATAAGTTGGAGACCATCTGTATGGTCATATATGTTTGTCTCTTTCTGTTCATACTTATGCAGATCCTAGAATTTCTGCTAATTTTTCTTTCACTGCATTTGCACATTTTATATACCTGTGACTTATTTTTTATCTGGTGATAAGATAGGGATCTAGTTTTATCTTCTTCTATAGATAAACTATTATCAAATAAAGCATTTTTCCCAGTGAGTTGAAATCCCACCTTTGCCATATATCTAGTTCTCATTTGTGCTTGGCTCTATTTCTGGACTATTCTGCCCTTTGGTTTATTTGTCCGCTTTAATAGCAAAATGTTTTGATTGCAGTGGCTCTGGTAGGCTGAAAAATGCCCACCCCAAAGATATCTGCACCTTAATCTCTGGAACTTATAAATGTTACCTTATTTAAAAAAAAAAAAAAGTCTGCAAATGTGATTCAGTTAAGGATTTTGAGATGAGATTATCCTGTGTTACTGGGGTAGGACCCTAAATGCCATCACAAGTGTCCTTATAAGAGAAGACAGAGGAAAATTACAAAGACAAGAAAGGAGAAGGCAATATGACCATGGAGACAGAGACTGTGGAGTGAGGCAGCCACAAGTCAGGGAATGACAGGAGCCACCAGAAGCTGGAAGAGGCTCCCTAGAGCCTCCAGAGGAAGCACAATCCTGGTAACACCTTGATTTCAGACTTCTGGCCTCCAGAACTGTGAGAGAATAAATTTCTGTTGTTTTCCTAAATTCTTTGCCTAAGCCAATGTCTGTAAGAGTTTTTCCAACATTTTCTTCTAGAATTCTTATGGTTTCATGCCTTAGGTTTAAGTCTGTTATCCATCATGAGTTGATTTTTGTGAGAGGTGAGAGGTAAGGATTCTGTTTCAGTCTTCTACATGTGGCTATCCAATTTTCCCAACACCATTTATTGAATAGGGATTCTTTTCCCCATTGTATGTTTTTGTGGAATTTGTCAAAGATAAGATGGCAATATGAGGATGGTTTTTTGTCTGGCTTCTCAGTCCTGTCCCATTGGTCTATGTCTCTATTCTTGCGCCAGTGCCACACTGTTTTGGTTACTATAGCCTTGTAGTATAGCTTGAAGTGTGGTAAATTGATGCCTCCAAAGTTGTTCTTTTTGCTTAAGATTTCTTTGGCTATATGGGGTCTTCTCTGGTTCCATACAAAGTGTAGAATTATTTTTTCTAAATCTGTGAAAAATGATGTTGGTATGTTAATATTGATTGCATTGACTCTGTAGATCACTTTGGGTAGTATAGACATTTTAACAATGTTGAGTCTGCCGATCCATGAGCATCGTATGATTTTCCATCTGTTTGCATCCTCTGCTATTTCCTTCCTCAGTGTTTTGGAGTTCTCCCTGTAGAGGTCCCTCACCTCCTTAGTTAAATATATTCCTAGGTATTTTATTTTCTTTGTTGCTATTGTGAAAGATATTGAGTCTTTGATTTGGTTCTCAGTTTGACTGTTGTTGGCATATATGAATGTTACTGATTTCTGTACATTGATTTTGTAACCTAAGACTTTGTTGAACTTATTTATAAATTCCAGTAGTCTCTTGGCAGAATCTTTGGGGTTTTCTAAATATAAGATCATATCATCTACAAAGAGCAATAGTTTGACCTCTTCTGCCCCCATCTGAATGCCCTTGATTTCTTTCTCTTGTCTGATTGCTCTGGCTAGGACTTCCAGAACTATGTTGAATAGAAGTGGTGATAGATGGCAACCTTGTCTGGTTCCAGTTCTAGTTTTAAGCCACCAAATTTGTAGTAATTTACTACAGAGCAGCAATAGAACACTAATAGAGCAGCTTTTTGCATTTTTAGTAAATGCTAAATGAAATCCCTACTCATTACTATTTTTCCAAAATTTTCTTCACTTTTCTTAATTATTTAGTCTTTCAATGGAATTTTTAATTATTTTGACCAGGCCCAATTCAGATTGAAATTGCATTAAATTTACATATTAAATTGGGATGAATTGGTATTTTTATGTTAGTCCTCTCATCCAGAAATATGGTGTTTTTCTCAATTTATTTATGTCTTGTTTTATATCCTTGAGTAATATTTTATAGTTTTCTCCATTTCCAACCTACATCTTTCCCATTTTACTTATTCATAAATATTTTATTGTTTTGTCACTATTAAGAATAATAATTTCTTCCCATTTCTAACTTTAAAATTCAGTTATAGAGAAAGGCTATCAATTTTATATATTTATCCAATCCCTCTTACCCCAATTTCTATGTTTGCTAATAATTTTAATTTAAATAATAATAGTTGTTTTACTGGACTCTCTTTAATTTTGTAAGGACACAATAATTGAATCTCTTCCTTTGCTGTATTTATGCTGATTATTTTTATTTACTACTTTTATTTTATCAATTAGCACTTGTCAAACATTGTTCAATTTTAATAGTATTAGAAGTTATCTCTAATCTTTCCATATTTTAATGGAATTGGTTTCTGGTTTTTACCATCTATTTTCATGTCTTCTGTTAAGTAAATAATCTTTATCATGGCTACTTCTTTCATTCTTTGCAAATTGCACTTAGATTTTTTTAAGAGGAGTGGATGCTGGATTTTATAAAGTACCCCTTCAGTATCTAGTAGCATAGTCATATGGCTTTCTTTCTCTAAATTATTGAAGAAACTATGTGATATATTTCAAAATTTGAAGTCACTTTCAATTATTTGAATAAGTGCCATTTGGGTGTGGCAGTCTTATTCTTCTACTATTCAGCTGAAATCTCTTGGCTAACAATTTATTTTAGAAAATCTGCATCTATATCCATGAGTAAATTGATTCACAGCTTTATTTTATATATTAATATGAACCTTATCAGGTTTTATTATTAAGAGTATGTAAGTTTGATAAAATGAATTGGATATCTTTCCATCATTATCCTGCAGTATCAAATCACTTAAATAACAGAAATTTTCACATTTTTAAAAAATTGGATCAGGCTGAGGGTAGTGGCTCATGCCTATAATCCTAACACTCTGGAAGGCCAAGGTGGGAGGATTGCTTGAGGTCAGGAGTTTGAGAACAGCCTGAGCAATGAGTGAGACCCCGTCTCTACTAAATATAGACAAAATTAGCCAGGTGTGGTGGTGCACACTTATAGGCCCAGCTACTGGGAGACTGAGGCAGGAGGATAGCTTGAGCCCAGAAGTTTGAGGTTGCAGTGAGCTATGATGATGCCACTGCACTCTACCCAGGTGACTTTACCTGGAGTGACAGAGCGAGACTCTGTCTCAAAAAAAAAAAAAAAAGATTGAATTTTACTATAAAATTATCTCAGCCTGGTAATATTTGTAAATGGCATTTAAATGGCAGTTATTTAATTATTTTACCATCAATTACAATTACTAGTTATTGGCCTAATCCAGTATTTTAATTCTTGTTGAATCCATTTTATTTGATTATATTTTTCCAGATAATAAAATGTATTGCAATATATTTATATATAATATTCTCCAGTAATTTTTTAAATCTCTCACAGATCTGTGGTTTCTCTCCTTCCTGATGTCTCATATTGCACATTTTTGCCTTTTGTCAATTAATAATACTTGCCAGTCTATCTTATTTATCATTTCAATGAAATTGCTTTATGTTTGATGTTTTCTATTATTTTTTTCTATTTCTATTTTTTTGAGAATTTACAATTGCATCTTTCTTCATTTCTTTTGGTTCACATTTCTTAATTTGAAGATGAAGTTCACTTATGTATAGTTTTTATAATAATAAAAGCAATGAAGATATATATTTGCATAATATAGCTTTACCTACATTCCATAGGTTTTTGTACAAAATGTTTTTTTCACTATTTTCCAAATACCTTAAATAGTGTGTAATTTTAGTTTAATTTCTTTATTGATCCAGTCATTATTTAGAAGAATATTTTTAATGTCCCTGTAGTTAATGTTCTTTCTGGCCTTTTAATTGCTTATTTCTAGCTTAATTGAGTCTAATCAAAGATATGGTCTATAAAATCTCTATTTAGGATACTTTATTAAGATTTTCTGTGTGGCTAAATCCATGATAAATATTAGCAGATGCACCATCAAAATAGGGAAGAAAGTCAATTTTCTTTCTCTAGTTTGCAAAGAGAAAGGACTATATTCACTGTTTGCCATGTCTAATCCTAACATGTTCCTACTAAATTGAGTTTGTTGATTATATTCTTCAGTATATAGTTTCTTACATTGTTTATTTGATATTTGGAATTCAAAGAGCTACTTATCAATAGCAATATTATAATTATACACTGTCAAAGTTTTCTATTTCTAGTTTGTTTTGTTATGTTTTGGCAGGTATGATGTTTGATGTGTAAATTTTTGGAACTATTGTATACTATTTGTTGAATAAAACTTTTACCATTATTTATTCTTCTTTTCCCTATCTTATGTTTTATCCGTGTATTTCCTTTTGTTTGACATTAATGTTCTCACCTTAGCTTTATTTCACCTTGATTTCCTGGAATTTTTTGATAAACTCTTTATTATCCATATTTTATTGTCACTTTGTTTTATGTATGATAATTCTAAATTGCATGAAGTTGATTATTTTTATTTTCACAATCTGATAATCTTTCCACTCTGATAGGAGAATTTGGCTGATTGATATTTTATTTATTTTGGGGGGTATTTTTTCATTTCAAAATATTAGGGGGTACAAATGTTTTTTTCCATGGATAGCTTTTATAATGCTTAAGTCAGGGCCATTAGTGTGCCCATCACCCAAATAGTGTTCATTGTACTCATTGGGTAGGTTTTTACCCCTCTGCTCTTCCCCATTCCCCTCTTCTTGATACCCAATGACTTTTACTTCTCTCTGTGCCCCTATGTGCCTGTCCATTATTTCCAAATTATTAGAGAGTTCATGTGGTGTTTGTTTTGCCATTCTTGAAATTCTTCACTTAGGATAATTGTCTCCAGTTCCATCCAAATTGCTGTAAAAGACATTAATTCATTTTTTATGGCTAAGTAGTACTCCATGCTCTATATATACCACATTTTGTTAATCCACTCATGAATTGATGGGCACTTAGGTTGATTCCACGTCTTTGCAATTGTGAACTGTGCTGCAATAAACTTTCAAGTGTAGGTGTCTTTTTGATAAATGACTTTTTCTTTCCCTTTGGGTAGATACCCAGTAGTAGGATTGCTAGATTGAATGGTAGGTCTACTTTTAGTTCTTTGAGAAATCTCCATACTGTTTTCCATAGTGATTTATATTTATTTTAATAACTTATATAAAGTTTATTTGTCCAAATTAGTTTGTTTGCTCTCTGTCGTATTGTATTGCTTTCCTTTTCTTTGTATATGTAAATATATAAAAGCAGAGATCATTGCTGTTCTCACTTTCATGTACTTTTCATATTCCTTTATCTTGAGATCAATGTCATGAATCAATTATTTGTTAGACTGTGTCCTTGAATATTTTCCTCAAGGTTCATGAAGCTTTATTTTCTAGTTATACTCTACCCTGCTCTTTGAAGCCTTGCAACTGTGAAAATAGATGCCAATTTCTGGCACTGGCAGTTGATATCTTGTCTGGGTATAGGGTTACAGAACTCTACTCCTTTTTTCTAAATTGCCTATTAATGAGAAATCAAATGCTGTTTTCTCCAGGTGCAAGTGCTAATCCTTTCCCCAAAGTCCAGTAGCAGCCCAGCCTGCTGGCACTTCCTCTCTAGGTTTGCCAGGGTCACAAGGTCAGAGAGCACCTCAAAGGCCCACATGCCCCAAGTAGGCAGGCACATCCCCTCTCCAACGCCTCTCCTAGATGAGCCTCCTTAGGTAGCAGTAAAACCCATAGACGTCAACCTAGAGCTCCAAAAGGAGCCAGCTGCCTCTGCCACAGTTCCTGGCCTGTCCTTCCCAACGACCGCCCCGGAAATCACAGGAGAGTATATATATCAGATGACCCCATCTAATTCTCAGGCTATTTTGTTTCCACAGAGAGGAAGCAGAGGGGTTGTGGGTATGAGGATGAATTTTGATACATGGTTTCAGGCCACCATCTTTCTGGCATACTTCATATCTGTATGTCATTGTTAAAATGACTCTTGCACACACTTTCTCATTTTAGCCTCACAAAAACCTGTGAAATGGGGGGGGGGAAATATGATCCCACTTTATAGAAGAGGACATCAAGTTTCAGGAAGTGGTTGACTTAGCCTAGGTCCTATGGCTAGTGAGTCACAAGGACAAAGGGTTCAAGTACTCTGACATGCACTCCAGTCTTTTTAAATTACCCTATGCCTAATTTCACTACTCTTTTCAAAAAGTGCAATTTGCTTTATTGAGTTCTTAAACACATCAAATAGAATATTACCCCAGAAAGGGAGGAGGGAGAACCAACTCTTCTCCTGTTACCTTAGTAGCAAAAAAGCAAATAAAATTCTCAGGTATTCAATAGCTGCTTCTCTTTTTAGCCCACCATATATTTTTTCTTTACATTCTGTATTCTCACTCAGACAGGTGTTCAGTTCTATACACAAACCTATGAAGGGTTTGAGAGCCCACACAAATCTTTTTGAATCATGGCCAACATCTTCTGGATGAAGGACAATGATGAAAAATTATCTGCAGCATCACATAATTATCATTAATAAGATTTGTCTCTAAAGTTGTTTTTTTGTAAGAGCTGCAAGGAAGGGAGGGGCATTGCGGAACAGTGAGAGAACTGGCATCATTTCACATTGTTAAGTTTTTAGCAGTAAGTTTTCATTTTAAGTATGTTGAGTAATGTGGTTCACACATTAACTTCTTACGCTAGATGAAGTCCAATATTTTATAAAACCATACGACTGCTACTTATGCAGAAAAGTAATTCTGAATCACTGGCTTATAGGCAGTGCTTTTCAAACTTTAGAATGCATCAGGATCACCTGGAGTCTTGCTGAAACACAGATTTCTGGACCCTGCCCCTCCCCAGAGATTCTGATTCAGCAGATCTGCGGCAGCCTGAGACTCTGCATTTCTATGAAACTTCCAGGTGGTGTTGATGTTGCCAGGCTGACCATACTGTAGGAACCCTGGCTTCAAGGATGTGCAGCTGGCCAGCCTGGAGTGGAGCCATGAGTAGCTGGGGTTTGACTTTCAAGGTCTCTCTGTTCTTTTATAGCTTCTCTCTCCCACCTCCAAGCCCTAAAGTCTTTCCAGTTCTTTCTCACCCCTAACAATTCCTGGCTGATGTGAGGAGAACTTCTGAAGAGAGTGCCATTTCTGGAGTGCTTTCATTTTAATTGGATGCACTTGAATACCAAAAACCTCAAAAATGAATATGAAAGACCTGGGACTTGGAGAAACTTATTCATAAATAGAGATTCTACCTGCCCCGCACCGCCCAAACTGCTCAGTGAAGGTAACTGCCTACCTTGTGTGCAATTCAAGTGGGGTCTTGTTTGTTTCAGAGGGGCTCAGCCCACTGGGGACAGGCAAGCGGGGAGTGGGGAAAGCTTAATTAATTTCTCTTAAAGCTGTATCTTTTGACGTTTGCATTCACATGCTGTGGGCTATATAATTTGTAATGTATATTTCATAAAAGTAGAAACAAAACTATCTTAGGGTAGGGATGGGGGTAAGTGTTGAGAAGGGAACTAGGAAAGTATAAATACATGAAAAAACACTCAATACATTGCCGTCAAAATGCCTACATCCGAAGAGTCTCCACAAACACCTATGAAAACCTTTGTTCTATGGAGGTGACATTCAAGAGCAGTTGAGACATGCAGCAAAACTGAGAGACACTGCAATAAAGATAGTGCTGCTTCCATCCAAAAATAATCAAAATTGTAACAACCCCAAGCAATCAGACCTTGGCTGTATTCTCCAGCTGTCAGTGATTCCAAGTTTTAAAGTACAAAGCTCTGTAATATCCCGCTGCATCGTTTACTTTCAACTGTAAGAGAAAGGCCACAAGGCTGCCCACTTACCTTGGGGGTGCACCTGGATTTGATTTTGAAAGCCAAGAGCTCTCAAAGGAGATCATGGGACAGAGGTCTGGGAGATGTTTGGCCCCATTTGTTCAAAGTTAATAGTCAAAATGTTTCTCTTAGTCAATTTCTCTTTCAAATCCTGTTGTAGTGACAAAATTTCTGGTTTACACAGTATCATAATAAGTGGCTATATGTTCCACTTACCCACTGATCTCTGAATTTCTTGAAGGCAGTAAGTGTGATTTACTAATCTGTTGTTCCCACCTTCTAGAATAGCAGCCAAAACACAGAAGGGGTGAAATAACCGTTCTTGTTATGGTTCTGCTGCGACAAGGTAGTATCCACATATTGTTAAGTTATCTCTGATGAATGCAACTGGGAGGGAAGCTGCTCCCATTTTACCCAAATTGAGGAAATGGAAATGTATTATACTAATAACATATTTTTTAGTGCTAACCATTTTGCTCATGCAGTTTTGACAACTCTGTAAAGTAGGAGTGATTAGGCCACATTACAGATGTGGAAACTGAGGCTTGGAGGCCTGATTTGCTCAGGGTCATGCAGCAGGGAAATAGCAGACCTGCTATTAGTCTGCAGAGCTCTCAGCTACCATGCTTATAGTATCTTTATTCTGCCACCTTCTCCTCCTGCTTCACAGAGGTGTAGGGACCTGAGAAAAACAGCAGAAAAGCACTCAGGGATCTCATTTGGTACTCAACAGTTTTCATAACATGCCCAGAATTAGCAGTAACGTAAGCTATGGGCATGGAGCAAGTTGTCCCCTCCCTAGCCTGGACCAGTTTATCCTTCTAGCATCTCAGCCTTTATTCAGTCCCCATTCACCATTCACTTTCTCCATACCAGACATCATACCAGGCACTGGGAAAACCACTATGCCAAACAGACAGTTGTTCCCACCTTTCAGGAGTTCCCAGTTGTCAGAGAAAAAACTCATAGATAACTTTTGAGCACAGAGTGAAGTTTTTAAGCGCAATAAAGTATAATGCAAAAGGAGTCCAGCTTCCAGAACAACTGGGCTTCCTAAACAAAAAGCAGAAAATGTCTTCAGGTTTCTCACGTAATAGTATTAATAGTAGGTCTTAAAGCTCTGGACAAGCCAGGGGCCATTCCTACTCCATCTGCATTCCCAAGCAGCACACATTCTGGCTCATTCATACAGTGTTCACGCAGGCCAGGCAGAGATGTCTGTTCTTGGGCCATTTTCATTCTCTAAATTTTTGCATATACTTATTCCCAGTTGATGGCGGATGGCCCTATAGTGATCACAGATGACAGATTCCTACAACCCATGGATCTTCAATTATATTCCCCATGTCACCATACATACAAAGGGGTTCCAATTAGAAACAGGCCACTCATTGTAAAGCCTAAAGATATTTCCTCAGTAAAAAGAGGAGGGCAGTACTATTAATAATGTAATGATATAAACTTAAATAAATTACAATAAAAAACAAAGGTAACAAATACTTAAAATTCATCACACTCTAATTGTTTTATTACATTTACTACCATTACGCTCTTGAGATCATTTGCAGTTATTATACCTGTATGCTGGAACACTTCCCAGCTCTGTGTTCTATGACATCAGGTTGGTAACTTGAAATTAGTTACCGACTGGTAACTGGGAGGAGTTATACCATGGAAGTTGGCAAATGCTTCAAATCAAGGCTTTTTCCCATCAGAAAGCCAGTTGTTAAACATTACCAGAACATCACTGGAGAAGAAGTTTTTCCTCCCAGAAAATTGCAAAACAACATAACTCTTTAACCATAGGCCCAAAGCAACTACAGACATAAACAACAGAAGAAAAAACAAAACAAACAAACAAACAAAAAAACTGCATGGAAGACAGATACAAACTAGACAACTTGAGGATGACAGTAATGTTAGTGGTATAAGATGTGACTTGGGGCGACCTTCTCAGCCATGCTATCTGGACTGGCTTACAGTTGACTGGGTTGTAAGGGAGCCATTTGTTCCAGCTTTCCCAGATTTCCAAAGACATAAAACCCAGAACAGATTGGCAGCAGCCCCTCAGCACTTATCACCAATAAAGAAGTCCAGATGATTTTCAAGGCAGAAATAAACCAGATTATTCATGAACCAGAAATAATCCAAACACACACTCAGTGAGAGCACAGTCTCTATCATTTCAGGGATGACAGAGTCATCCTGGGAGCCGAGGGAGCTGGACCTGTATGATATAATAGACAGGGTGCATGAGATGAACTGGAGTTTTTATGGTTAAATGTTTTTTATTCAGTTGACAATCAGTAACCACTTCAGGTTTTAGATTTTTGAGGAAATAGTCTCAAATAGTCTATTGCCCTATTGTCCAATAGATCTTTCTGCAATGATGGAAACTTCCTATCCTATCAATAACATCCTATCAACATGCACTGCCCCAAAGAGCAGCCACTTCATCTGGTTGTTGAGCTCTTGCACTGTGATTAATGCAACTCAGGTACTGCACTGTAAATTGTACTTAATTTTAATTACTCTAAATTTAAATTTACATGACCTCATGTGGCTAGTGGCTATCATGTTGGACAATGCAGCTCTATTGACTTTGAAGCTTTGAAACACAAGATGAATGTAAGTCATAGAGTTGGGATGATAATTAATAGGACAAAGTGTGGTTCTCTGGTGCAGCTGGGTTTATTAAAGTATATTGAGCTCTTTAGGCTACACATCTATAATTATGGATTCCTGAAGGATTCACTCTGAATATCAAATTTCCACTGTATTTTTAAAAAGTCAGTCTCACCACTTAATGGTGCCACCTCCATCAGCACCTGGAAGTGGTTCCCCTGAGCTATGTCAGGAGGCACTTGGGCTTAATTCTCCTAGCTCTTGTCACCAGTTCATCAGCCTTTGGATGTAGTCCAATGCTTGAGTCCATCCTGACCAAGACAGGAAGAAAAAAATCACATCCTCCAGCTTGTCAAATCGTAGGGTCTGCAGTTTCCATCTGATCCCTGCCATTTTACTCTGACTGTGGGAATAAAAAGCTACCTAATCCTGACTGTGAAGATGGTTTTCACCCCTGTCTTCACATCTCTGCTGGGTCTGGAGCTTTGAGCAGCAGCCTATACTTTATAGCCACAATAATGCCCCATCCGTCCTTAGCTTCTATAAGGTCCTGCATCACATTGTATAGACACAATATGACCTGGAGAATTGCAATATCATGGCCCACTCACCAGACCCAAATTCTTCAGATTCTGAGGTCACCCAGCTGCTATTTCATATGTCCATTTGCACTAGGTAAAATTGGACCATGGGTCACCCTTATGGAAGGGGAGCAGCAACCCCTTGAGGTACCTTGATGTATCCCTCTTGGCCAGTGATAGAGTAGGTTCCAGTGGAAAAATTCTCATGCTTATCTTGGGGGAAACTCCATGTTGACTTTCAAAAGAACTCAGAAAATTTTTTAGGATAAGTGGAGTTATATTTCTAATAAAGCATAACAGCTAGGCTTCCAGAATAAAGAAGGCTGTATTTATTTTAGTTCAGTTATTAGTTGAGAGTTTGGAAATCTTAATTGGTTTGGGACTCTTTTTTTTTTTGAGGAGCTGGTATCTTTTTATTCTTGTTTATTTTTTTGTAGTCAGATTTGTTCAAGTATAAATTACCTACAATAAAATTCACCCTTTTTATCATACAGTTCTATGAATATTGACAAACACGTGAGGTCTGGTAACTACCACCCTAATCAAGATATAGAACAGTTTCAGCCATAACAAAAAACTCCCTCGTGTCCCTTTGTAGCCAATCCCTTTCCCTACCCCCAAGCAATCATTGATCTGTTTTCTGTCCCCATGGTTCTGCCTTTTTCAGAATGTCACATAAATAGAATCATTACAGTATTTAGCCTTTTTAGTCTGATGTCTTTCAGTTAGAATAATGTATTTACGAGTAGTGAAATGTCCAATTTAACTCTTTCACAGTCTAGCTAACAATTACAGAGCACCGTAACAAGGGCTACACTAAGATGTGTCCAGGGAAATACAGAGACACACACCAACATTACCAACAGGTCATGGAAGTCTTCTCAGAGGAGGAAATACTTGACTGAGCTCAAAAAAGAAGCTAAGCACCAACTGATAAGGTAAGGGAAAAGCCTTCCAGGTAGGCAAAAACAATGCCCAAAGACTGGGAGACATTGAAACAAACATGCTTCCTACCCAAAAAGAGAAGCTATTAAATAGCAAAAGGTCCTATATTTCAGTCTAGAGACCCAGGCAAATGTAAACCCACAACCCTAAGACTTGAGTAAAAAGAATGCATGCTTCTAATGAACGAGAATTCCAACTTTATCGCCAGAAACATCCCTCCCTTTGCTTCAACAGTGATAAGAGGTGAAAATCTGTCAAGCTGGAAATCCATCAATTTGAACAAATTTTACAGCAAATCTCACCCTGAACTGAGGGTTTGTAAGCATGAGATGAGGGACAGAGCCTAGTTTTGAGTTCCAGCTCTAAAATTTCCCCTGACACGTAAACAGGAGAAAATTATTTATCATTTAATGGGATTATATGTCCATTAGCTTTCCCATGGGAATGTTAACAGGATGAAATTGAAGAAATAATCTGCAGAGTTTTCAGCCAAGTGTTTCTAGATTCAGGGGCAGCAGATCAGCTCGGTAGCCAACTAGCTGCTTTGTCTTGGACAACTCTCTTGACTTCTCTGATGCCATTTATTCTTCTGTTACAAAAACAGAAAAAAAAAAGAAAGAAAGAGAATGAAGTTGGATCAGACCATTTCAGAATTTTTTTCTAGCTCTCCTATTTTATGGTTTTATAAGTTGATGTCAAAACCATTGCGCTAGAGGAAACTTGCAGCATACCCAGAAATGGGGCTGGAATAAAGGCTCCATTCACGGTACCAGGGTTCAGTGAGCACAATGTGGCTTTTTGTTGGGGCGGTGGGTGCAGGGGTGGAGAGAGAGTCTGGGAGGTCTGGTGTTCACTCTCTCCACCACAGATCCTAAATGAGTCACTAAAATTATGGAAGCAATGGCAAATGTGAAAAGAGAAAAGAAAATAGGGCTCCCATCAACTCTAATATTTCTTGTACCTCTCCTGGGGCCATCAGAAGCAGTTCCAGAGGCCACTGTACCTGGCCAGACTGTGTCTTTATTAAAAGGCAAACTCAGACACATCTGTTCTCATCAGCTCAAATATTGTTCTAGTCTGTTTACCCTGAGACTATTAGAAAAGCTGTTATAAATGAGGCTGGAACTGTGTGTCACGGACTCTACAGGACACACAGCTCTTTTCAAAAAGGAGATCATGCTCCAATTCTGCACTTTTATCACTGTCTCACTGCCCTCCCCCTTTTATCTGCTTTGTGTCTGTCCCCTGCCCTACAGATCTGCCTCCACCACGAGCATTTCCATGAGTACCCTTCCTCTGGGGGATGATGCAGGTCCTTTCCCAGCTCTGTTTGCACGCAGTGATATTCTGATCTGTTGGGGAACTCCAGGAGGGTTGAAGTCCTAGAATGAGCCATGGACTCCTGCAATGTTAGGGCTAGAGGGGACCCCAGAGAAACTAACTTCGCTGTTGTTCAAACTTTTTTTTAAACACTGGGTAAAAATTCTCAAACCTTGCAAGGAAAACCAAAATGAAAATGTGATTAAAAGTTACAGAAATGGGGCAGAGAGGTGGGGTGGAGGGGGAGGGGTGAAAATCTTTAACTCATTCCCTTATTATCAACATATACATGTACACATACTTGCACACACATGCATATACATGCACAACAACACTGTTGGGGAAATAGAATTTAAAAAAAAAAGTCTTCTCCCAACCCAGAAATCATCTCCACAAAGGTAGTAGAGAAAGAAAGCTCTTTTGCTGTTGGGTAAGCATTAGCTTTCCCATGGGAATGTTAAGATGAAATTGAAAACATCTGCAGAGTTTTCAACCAAGTGTTCCTAGATTCAGGGGCAACAAATAAACCGGAATGTTCCATGCATCACAAGCAACCTGCTAAAAGATTGCAAAGACAGAAAGAACTCACCCTCACCCTTTCATACAGCCAAGCAGATGCAACCCACTGCATACATGTTCTCAAGGTGAACAATAACCACTGCTCAAGTAAGATGCGTTGATAGCGCCATTGGTCACACACATTAGCTGATCCTAACTTTACTTGGTAATTGGGGTGACAATCTATGTTAGCTAACTGACTTTATCCACAGGGGAAAAAAACACAAACTCTTTTTGACAGAAGGTAGTTTCACCACTCGATATGAGATTCTCACTGAAGTTAGGCTCCCCCTTCCACAGAAACTCAGATGGGGCTCTATCTTCCTAGATGTCGGCATTTCAAAGAGATGGCTCTCAGGACCTTGAGAAAGACATTCCAAGGCTGACAAAAGGCTTATTTAGTTTCTAAAACATACTTTTTAAAGAGATAAAGAATTTGCAAGTTGTATAAGGTAAATAGTCTGACAAAAAGCGAGGGAAGGGAAATCTCTTCCCTTATTTTCAGCAGGAAGAATTAAGCCTCTTATTTTTAACTTGTATTGGGCCTTACAACACATGTACAGGCATGCACACTCACACACAGCACTTATTTAAATCATCGGTAATCCTGAACTAAACAGTCTGAAACCTGCTGTTCTGAAACCACCCAGTCTCGTTCCCCCGAGAAGACTTTATCAGCAGTGGTAACATCAGAGGCAGGGCAGAATCACAGACCCAGCTTTCCTACCCCACTCAGCTCTCATCAGTTAGAGTCAGAGCAGTGATGCTTACCTCGGCTTCACATCAGAACAATGTGATGCTTGGGCCACCCCAGATCAATTAAATCCAAATCTCAGGGGATGGGGCCTGAACCCTGGCATGGTTTGCAGAGGAAACAGGTGATTCTAATTTGTAACCAGGGTTGAGATGATCCCCTTAACTAAAGGCCCAAGGAGGTGAGTGACAGACTTGTGGATCATCTCAACCCTGGTTGCAAATTAGAACAAGACAATGGCCCTTGGCCCTGGCTTTGCATTCCAATTCTAGGGGAGCCTGTAAAACTCCCGAAGCATAGCCTGTACCCTGGCATAATATATCAGGATCACTGCAGCTGGGACTCAAGTATAGATATTTCTTAAAGCTCCCTGGGCAAGCAAAATATGCAACCAAAGCCCAGAACCAATGGGTTAAAAGTTGTCCTCAACAGCAGCTGGGTCAGAGCCTGGTTCTGTGGCTGTGGATTCATGGCCAAGGGCCTTAACCCCACCAGTTATACGGGGCTATGCTAGTACCTACTGTGTAGTGTGCTCATCATATGACTAATTTTGAATCATGTTTAGTGCAGTGCATGTCCTATGTTATTATAATACTCAATAAATTGTAGCCATTATTATCATGAGTTCCTGTAATATTTACTTAAAAATTAAGAACTCTGTTTAAACTAATCTTTAGTCTGGAAATAAAGCTTACCCGCTATCTAATGAAAACTTTTCCTTCTGTGTGACTCTGTGGGCTTTGTGCGGTCTCATTTCTGTTTGCCCTATTACTACTGTTCTTACCTGCCCTAGTCTCATTTTTGTCATCCAACAAAAAAAAAAACTCCTAGGCAAAAAGGACCCCACCTCTCCTACCGCCTCTGCCTCCTCCCACCTGGCGTCAACAGCCCAGCCCTGCACATCTGGGTAATCCATGTCCCCCGGGATGATGCCAGGTGCTGGCAGAAGAGATGAGGTTTTCCTATTGAGGTTAAAGAGGTAAAATCGCCTGTCCCAGTGGTTCTCAGACTTTAGTGTGCTTTGGAGTCACCTGGCTGGCTTGTTAACACACAGATGGATGGACCCTGGCTCCAGAGTTGCTGATATTGTAGATCTGGGGTGGGACCTGAGATTCTGCACTTCTAATAAGTTCCCAGGTGTTGTCAGTGCTCCTGGTCCAAAGACACTCTGAGAACCACCAGTCTCTAGCCCTTTTTTCTCCTTTTCTTTCCTCTTTGTCATGTAAGCAAGGAAAGAACACTCATGTTCCTGCCCTTTGTTCGTCCTGCACCTCAGTTACCACCCGAGCTTGGGAATGGTGGGAGGCAGCACTTGAAAAAGGCTTCACAAGGCTCCACTTCAGGCAGTTTTCAAAGGAAAATAATATATACATAAACAGACTTGGTGGTTTTGAGAGAGGTCCCCTGCCTTTGCACCTCGCCGTCTGAAAAAGGCTCTTTGTAGCAGGCAGAAGGAGAGGGAGGGTTGTTGGTGGGGGTTGGTTTCAGACAAAATTCTTGTTTTCATTTTGCTGTTGTTTTTCATCTCCACCCCCATATTTTTCTCACCACACCCTGGGCTGACTCCATTTTTTGCCCCAGGAAATTGTCTATCACAAAATACAGAAGGCTGAGAGCACTTTAGAAATGTAAATTTATGGCCGTATCTCTAATGCTGCAGTGTACCAGAAAATGGTAAATAAATAAGAGCCTTTCCCCAAAATACCAACGCATTTAAATTTAAGAATAAGAGATTTCCTTTTGCTAGAACTGGAGCACAGAGAAAACAACAAAGTCAAGGAAAAGTTCACTTTACAAAACAAAGGGAAAGCCAAGACGAATGGGGGAGGGGCAGTGGGGAGACCCAAGAAAATTGGAAAATGGAGAATAAAGAAAAAACATTCTGATTCAAACCAAATGCAAACAAGATGCCTCAGCTCAATTTTAGTAGAATGTCTTCACCAAGATTCCTGCCAAACTCAAAACTAGCTTCTGACTCTCATAAACCAGTTCAGGGTTTATCATAAGGTTACCAGATTTAGCAAATAAAAATGCAGGGCACCCAGTTAAACTTTAATTTCAGATATTTCAAATAGTGTGTAGTAAGTACACACTTACACTAAAAGGATTTTCACTGTTTATGTGAAATTCAAATTAAACTGGGTATCCGGTATTTTATCTGGCAATACACCATCACCCCACTCTTACTGGATGTTCTCTGCATAAACTCAGGCATTGGGCTCAGCCCTTATTTCTTATTTTCCAGAAAACAAACCAACCAGGTGTAGCCTTTCCTACAGCTCTGGGAAGATAGATGTTTTTACCATAGACAGGCGTGTAACTTTTAATGTTCAATGTTGGGTCTAGCTGTTCCCAAAGCCCCTCAGCCATTTCCACAATTGAGATTCAGTTTGGTTCAACTTTCACTCTCTTACATAACTCTTGTTTCTTCCTTCTCTCACACCCAAAGTCCAACTCATTTCAAATGCCAAATATTAGTAAGACTTTTGTCATTTGACTCTTCTGGCCTATCTCCAGGTCTCACTTGACACCCTCAAATAGTATATCAGAGTATCATCTAGAAGCTGTAAAAATATACAGGTGCCTGGGGACACTCCCAAAAATTCTAATTTAATTGGCTTGGGGGAGGGGGGTTCACATTGATATTTTTCAAAGCCCCCAAGATGATGCTAATGTGCAGCCAGGGTTGAGAAGTTATTGCTTAGATCAGGGTTTCTCAAACATTCATTCGCACAGAAGACACTGGAGGACCTTGTCAAAATGCAGGTTCTTGTTCAGTAGGTGGAAGGCAGGGAGGGAGGTTTTACATTTCCAACAAGCCCCCAGGGGAGGCTGACACTCCATTTCAGAGAGGACCACATTTTCAGCAACAAAATCTTAAAGGAAATCAAGTGCCAGGTGTTAAGACCCTTCTTAGAACAGAATGGAACAGATTGTAGGTTGGACATTGTACAATATAAGAGGGTACATGGTATGTGCTACAGTGTACTAGAATGCTAGTTATCCAGGGTGGATGGTTGGACAATCACAATAGCATGAAGGTAGAACATCATTTCTTGAGCTCATAGCTTTCCCAGTGTTTAGAACTTGTATTAGCTGAAACATTAAGATCCAAGTACTTCCCTAATAAAATAACAAGCCCTAATATTTATGTACCTCTTCATTTGTTTCAGAACACTTTATTATAGCTATTCCTTGATGTCCTCCACTCCTTTCACAAGTATGCATGAGAGTTGTGAGTCCCCATTCAACAGATGGTAAACACTGAGGCCCAAAGATGATAATAGACCCAGGGGCTGTTGTTAAAGTGCTCTACGAATAAGAGTTTGGTAACATCAATGTTTCTGTTAAGTCCAAATGTGGCCTCTAAATTATAACATAATAATTAATTATAAACCAGTGCTTCTTAAATGCTAATATGCATACAGATCCCTGGGGATCTTGCTAAAATGCAGACTCTGATTTAACAGGTCCAGGTAGAAATGAGGTTGGCTCCCAGGTGCTGATGCTGCCTGTCTGTGGATTCTACTTTAGGCAGCAAGGAACTCAGCCTCACCTCAGTGAATTCAGCTTTTCTCAGCTCTGACATTTGGTGGATTCAGCTTTCTCAGATGTGGTGTTCTTCTCATTGTTCTCTTGTGTTACTAAGCATTTAGCAAATGTAGTAGCTAAAAAAATGAACTGAGAGTTCTGTGTTTTGGCTTTGCTTATTTCCAATAAGGGTTTGGAACCAATGCCTTAAAATTGTGGGTTTTTTTCCTCTTGTATTTTAAGTTATCTTCTAAAAAATAAATGTAAGTTGTATGTACCCTCACCATTTCAGCCTTCATTGGTTTTATTTAAGACACTTACATATGGGACTTCAGTGGCAACATTTGTGTGCCAAAAAAAAGGTTGGCAAAATCAGCATTTGTTCATATTTTTTACTATCTTCACTTGAACATGGGTCTATGGAAAACTCACAATTTTTACATTGCAAAAATAACTGATCCATGGTTTTTTGGGTTCTTTTTTTATTGTTGTTACTCATTCTTACCTTTAAAATAAATACGTTCGCTTGGCTTGTGTCGAAAAAATAACCAACATTTCAAAGATAAATTCCAAGCTCAGAACATAGTCAGCTCTTGATGTCAAAATCAAGGTGTCAAAAATGCGAGCAGTGTTTGTTTGGAAAAACATCTCCCAGTTGATAGTGTTCTTAAAATCATCCTCTTAGAGTTCCCAAGAGGACTGATAGAAAAGTTTTCAAAGGTCTCCAAAACTCTGCTCTTGGTTTGGGGAGAAACAAGAAAAGAATGAGAAGCATCACCTCCCCCCACCCAACACACACACTCAAACATGCCTATACTCACTGTTGTCTGAATTCATTCACATTACCTGGTTTTGGAAATCTATCACATTTTTCAACAATTACAAAGAGAATAATAATGCCTCCATTACTTTTATATAAACCACCACTTATCATTTCAATATTTGTGATAGATATATTGTATTAATAGCCCCAATTTTCCACTCCTCCCTATGGTTTTAGTAAAGACCTCCCATCCTGATGCTAGCCTTGGCCATGTGACTTGTTTTAGTCAATGGGAAAGTAGCAAATTTGATGCAAACAAAAGCTTGAAAGCACAGGTGTGTCATCTGCTATCTCTCTTGCTTCTCTCAATACATGCTTTAGTTATCCTGTTGGAAACTTATAAGAAAAATGTAGGGTGAAAGTAGAATTATCCCAGCCGAGGTCAACCTAGACCAGCCATTCCCCAGTTGAGCCACCAGCTGACAACAAGTGCATGAGAGATCCCAGCAAGGTCAGCTGGGCTCAGCCACACCAGCAGAACAGCCCAGCCAACTCCTAGACTCGTAGGGAAGCACTAAATGGTTGTTTTGAAAGGTGTCTTCCTTCTTCTAACAGTAACAACAGGTCTCCAAGATAGGTAAGGTCTCCAGCTCATCCACTGATGGGACCTCTAGTTCAGGGTCACGGCAAACCCAGGGACATGACCGGCTGAAGGTCCAAAGTAGGCAAGTTGGAAAGATGGGAAGACAGTAAGAGAGCATTTTGAGCTCTTTTACTATAAACAGCAGCTATAGATGGAATCAATATAAACACACCTGCCCACTCCTTGGTACTTCAAGTAGTTTTGCATTTTATTCAAGTGGGAAGAAACCAGCAGCAGGACTCCTGGAAGGTACTGAGTCTTTTCAATCAAACAAATGATAAGGAAAATCTGTCAGTCTTACCAAACAGTGAAGTCTACAGTCCCTACAGCATTTATTATTGGAAAAAGAAACAAAATATTGTAATTTGTGCTTATACTATAGAAAGGGGGAGCAAAAAGTCTTTTAAATCAAATGGTAAAATATGAAAGACTTGTTCTACAGTAAGACAAAGAGCAGTCACATCTACTACTCACCTTTGACAGAGACATGTTTTAGCCAATACTTCTATATTCATTATCATAATGGAGGGGGTGGAAGACTGTTTGCCAGCCCCCAAATTCATCTCTATCCAAACTGACAAATTGCTATGATGGCACAGATTCCATTTATATATTTGACAGCATATGCCAACCAGGGTAGAAATGAATTTGCTCTGGAAGGAAGAAGTGGTCTGAGTCCTTAGAGTAAGTTTCCTATTCTCTCTTCCTGCCTTCCGTTCCCTCCCAGTCCCAGATTGCTCAAGGCTTTATCTAACCCAGGTCCAACACCTGGCTGCACTTGAAAATTTCCTGGGTAGCAATGTAAAAATATGTTTCCTGGACCCCACCTTACACTTGCTGAATCAGAACCTGCAAAGGGTGAAATGTGAGTCTTGGTATTTTTCAAACATTCTTCGGGTAATTCTAGTCCGTAGCTTGGTTTGAGAATCACTCCTCTAAAAAAGATTCCCCCGAGCTCATGAATAACTTTAATGCAAACCCACCTACTCTTGCCTCCTTTAAATAAAAATGGAGGGGTGCAATGAGAAGCACATTTCCCCTGAATAAATAAATGGAAAAGATTTGCGATTCTAATGCAAATACTTGATTGTTCTTATTTGTTATTTGTTAGTCCTTAGGTTTTAGAAAATCATTTAATCTCTGGGCTTTATCCCTCAGCTATTAATTGGCAAAGTTAGGTTAGATGGCTCGAAAATTCTCTGACTACATATCTCTCATGCATTAGTCCTGGAAAAAACTCTGGACTATATATTTTCATGCATCTTTCAATTTGTACCCAAAGCCTGGCCACTTTTAAAATACCCTTCTTGAAGACGGATGAGCTATCTCTTCAACTCTCATTCCTATGGCTCAGCTGGTACTTTATGCAGGCAGAAAAAAATTCAAAGAGGAAAAGGAGAGGAGAGCAGGTCATAAGTAGAATTTTCACTTTGGATACAAATTATTTCTTTAAGGTCCTTTGCCCCCCTGGGCCAGTAACTTGAAGTTATTATATTTTACACTACACAGGTGCCAGTCACTCAAAAGGTGTTCAGAGAAGACTTGCAGATAATATTTGTTTCACGAAAACTAGTGAACAACTACATTCAAATATGTTGAAGAATAACCAAAGGCCCAAAATGGTCTCTGTTGAGGCTGAATGTGTATATAGGGAAAGGAAAGCCACATCCTCATGAGGGGGGTTCAGGAGGCCTTGCCCACTGAGCAACATGAGGGCTGGACAGAAGACAAGGAGGAAGTCCTTTCCAAATAAGGAAGGATTTGAAAGGCACTTTGTGATTGACTGTAGGAGATTGAATAGTCTCTACTGGATTGGTCATTATGGCTGTACAATGTCATGTGGATGGGCATTAAACTGGAGTATAGTTCCCACTGGGTCTGAGATGAGTTGATGAAGCCTCAAGCAAGCTTTGGGTTATGCAGGGGTCAGGCCTTTTGGGTATATGTGCAAGGTCCAAGCAGAAATTTCTTTTATCTGCTACAAAACCAAGATAAGTAAGTTTATACTGTATTTATTGCTTTATATTAATAACTTGCCTTTTGCACCTAACAATAGACAATAAACATCTTCCCTTATCAAAATATAATCATGTTTAACATTATTTTTAATGACTGCAATGTATTCCATTATTACATTATAAGAGTATGCCATAATTTTCACATACCCTATTGTGGGTATTCATAGCTGCAATGCAAAGTCTCAGAGCCAAGTTTCACACAGACCCTCATTTATTTTCTTTAAAAACATTTTTAGAAATGGAATCACTTAGCCCAAAGTTATAGGCATTTTCAAAACTATGTTTGCTGCCAAAATTGTCCTCTAGAAATGGATTACCATTTGATACTTCCACCACCAAAGGACATATGCTACATCACTCATGCATGAGATCACAGGCAAGAATAAGCAGGGAATTGAGAACACACCGGGCTTGTAGGGCCCTGGGGCTTCTCCAATGGGGAATGGGTGACCACCAGACAGCCTGATTCTGTTTAAAGTACTGTTGGTTACTGCCATAGTTAGGGCTCCCTCAGAAGCAGACCTTGAGACAAGGATTCAACTATGAGTGGTCCTAGGAAATACTAATTGTGGGGTGGAGTGGAGAGGAGGAAATACGTGAGACAGGGTATGAAAGGTATTGAAGAAAGGGTATGCTATCAACAAGTTACCACTGTGAGCAACTGGAGGTTGATTTTGCCAGGTAAGTCTAGAAACAGTGTAAAAGACACTCAGAGCTATCTCCAGAAAGGTGAGGTAGCTGCAGTGTGTATACACCATTGGAAATGAGTTGATTCTGCAGCACTTCCAACCTGCTGTGACCATAGCCAGACAAAGTGATGCAGAGCCAGAAAACACGGAAATGGCGTGGGTAGTGGGAGTTGCAGTAACCACAGAGGTAACGTATGAGCCAGTGATCAGTTGCATACTGCTCTGTGGTTTCTAGCCAGTTTCCTCTATTACCTTCTAGCCCCTACACAGCATGCAGTTTTACAAAGCTATCCTCAGGGTACAGGTTATGGTACAGCCTAACGGATGAGAATGCATCACAATAATTATTGAAGTATAAGTCACATGCAGTAAAATGTATACATTTGAAACTTCTGCTTCCAGCCATGATAGAGTAGCAAAGACTAGATGTCCCCTTTCACCTTAAACAACTAAAAACACTGGACAAAATATATGAAACAATGGTTTTCAGACACGGGACAATAGGTAACAGATAGTGATCCCTGAGAGGATGAAAACAAACAAGGTAGACCCATTGCCCCAGCTTTCTATTGGGAAAGAGTTTTCTGGGCTTCGGCACAGGGAGGGGGAACCCACAAAGAACCAGTGGGGGACGGGGCCAAGGGAGCTAGAGTTTGCAAGGCAGAATACAAGAGAAGAGAAAGAGACACAGAAAGTTTGCTCCAGAGTTCTACAGAAAGTTCCCGTTGAGTCTTTAGCTGATTTATGGGCAGCCTATGTATGTGAGGAAACTCAAGGCTAGGGAAAGAACCACTGGAAAGAAGAAAGTGGAACATGTCTCAGAACTCCTTCAAAATTGTAAATAGTTCCCATTTCAACAGCAGAATGGAGAAGCCTTGTGATACGTGGGACAGCTGGATGAGTACTGAGAAGGATATTGCCTCAGCAATGGAACAAAATTAGCCCTAGAATAAAGGCTGTGGTCCTGCTTAATAAAGTTTAAAAGCAAGCCTCAAAGAATCAAACCATTTCTAATTTAAAGGAGTACAAAAAAATCCAGCACCCACCAATGTAAAAATTATAATGTCTGGCATCCAATCAAACCAAGTAGAAAAACAGAACCCATAATAAAGAGAAAAATCAATCTATAGAAATAGAGAGATGGCACAGATGATAGAGTTAGTATACAAGGACATTTAAACAGCCATCATAAATATACCCCATATATTCAAGAAAGTAGAAGAAAGTGTGAACGGAGACATAGAAGGTAAAAGAAACACAATGGGACACAATAACTGCAGTGAAAAACTACACTGAATGGTATTAACAGAAGAAAAGACACTGCAGAAAAAAAGATAAGTAAACTTGAAGACATGGTGATAGCAACTATACGAGAAGGAACCCAGAGAGAAAATGAAACCATTCTATGTGTATATTTTGATGTGTTCTGACAGATGTGTTCTGACACCTGTGGAACTACCATTACACTCAAAATATAGAACATTTCCATCATCCCAGAAAGTTTCCCTTGTGTTCCTTAATAATCATCTCCCCATCCCCCCACCTCTGGTTCTAGGCAAGTCTTGATCCACTTTCTGTCAGTGTATGTTAGATTTGTCTTTTCTTGTGCTTTATATAAATGGAATCATATAGTGAGTCCTTTGAGTCTGAGTCCTTTCATTTAGCATAATTTTTTTATATTTGCCAACATTTTTATTTATTAGTGCACCCCTTTTTATTACTGAGTAATATTCAATTGTATTAGATGTGTCATTATTAGTTTATTTATTCACCGGTTGATGAACATTTGGATGGTTTCCAGTTTTGGGTGATTATGAATAAAGCTGCTCTGAACATTCATATACAGGTCTTTGTGTGGATAAGTTTTCATTTATCTCGGGTAAATACCTATGGTCATATGGTAAGTGTATATTTAACATTATAAGAAACTGCCAAATTGTTTTCCAAAGTGACTGTTCCATTTTACATTCCCACCAATTCCCACCAACTGGTACGAGGGTTCTGGTTGTTTCACACTCGTATGTAGCATCTCATTGTGGATTGAATTTGCATTTTTCGTGATGACTAATGATGTGGAGCATCTTTTCATGTGCTAGTGACCATTCATACATATTCTTTTGCAAAATGTCTATCAAATATTTTACCCATTTTTAAATTAGATGTTTTCTTTTATTATTGAGCTGTAATAATTCTCTATGTATTCTAGATAAAAGTCCTTTATTAGATATGTTAAGCAGATATTTTCTTCCAGTTTTTGTCTTGCCTTTTCATTTTCTTAATGGTGTCTTTCAAAGGACAGATGTTTTGTTTTGTTGTCAATATTTACAATTTAATTTTACTCTCAAAACAGGCTTATTTACTAGATGAGCCTAGGATTGTTTCAACAATTTGGAAATAAGAAACCCCACAGTTTCATTGCCTTATTCAAAGCCATAGTTGGTCGGAGACATGTCAGTATGAGAATTTCAGTTTTATGATTGTAGGTCTGTAGAGATTTTGAGTTTGTCAATTCAGGAGCAATTCAGGGGTTTACCTTCTTGAATGGCATCTAACAGAGACCTGCTTTAGGTGGTGATCTACTCTTTTGCAGATGGAGGGTTTCAAGGCTCTAGTTATAAATCTGTGTTCCAGCTGCAGCCGTGTCCTCCCACCCACAAAAGGAAGAAGTGGAGATAGAACAGGAGCCACCAGCAGTTTCAAATTCCTTCAAGCTGAAAACGATTTATTAAACCTGACAGATGACGGTAGAGCAAGTTCGTGTGCCCTCTCATCTCCTTTGACCTCCCACCAACCTCCTCTCCCTTCTTGGACTTTTAAAAAATCGCTTTTTAATGATATCCATAATTCATGAAAAGAAAGGATAAAATCAAAACATATTACCACTGGCTTATAAACGCCAGTGCTATTAATTATTAAGAGCCCAAGAAGGAAGTCAGAAATGATCCCAAAGGTGACAGAGATAAAGGCATGTGTGCACACACAGGCACACACACACACAAAGTTGATTGGAAGCCTTATACGCAAAGGTTTCCAATTCATATCATGCATATTAAATGGGTATTTAATTCCCTTTTTCAAGGAGCAAGCAGTTAAGCTAAAATAGTGACCTTAGCAATCATCTAATGAAAAGCTCTGATGCCAGAGGAAAAAAACCAAAGCCCAAAGCAGGGCCTGCCCTGTGTTACAAGACAGCTAGTGACAGATCTAGCAGCGAAACATGTTTCTTTTTACTGCGAGTCCTCTTTGCTAAAGAACACAGCCTCTTTTAATGCCTACTGGACACCAAGGGAGGATGGCCAGTGTTTGCCCAAACAAGGGACTCGTTGTTTGCAAAGCCTAGCAATCAGTTCCCACTTGTATTGTTCTGCTTCTCCCATCTAAGCAGAACCACTCCCTCCTCCAGGAGAAATGGCCAGTGGTGAATCAGCCTTCACTTGTGGAGTGGACCTCACAGAGATTTACCCTAAAGAACATCGATATCCTCAACCCCTCCCAGCACCTGGAGTTTCTCGAATGGAGATACATTCCTTAGGGACGTGGAGCTTGCTCCAAGCTTCAGAAATCCCCAACTAGAATGGGAGTTCCAGGGTGACTTGGGACACTTCTTTCTCTGAGGTTCACTTTCTTCATTTGTAAAATGGGACAAACAAGATCACCTGCCTCTTCCGGTTGCTTTAAGAATTAAATGAGATGATACACTAAAGTTCTCAACGCGGTCGAGGGTTGGCTGGGGAAGGCTGGGAACTAAATGAAAGGCTGAGAAGAAAGAGAGACACTGAAGAAGCTCGGAGAGGGCAGGGAGTGCATGACTAACCCTAAATTCACTATAGCCTCCTACACAGTTTGGTTGGGTCCGTGGTCTTGGAGCAATTAATTAAAAAAAAAAAACAACCCGGAACCTGGTTAAAACACAATCCTTCCATGGAAGGAATTGTCCCTGCTCATTGTAAGGACAGGTCCAGGGAGGTCTGTGCGGGTAACCTGAGCTATGCTTCCTTTGCTACTGGAAGGACAGGAGTTGAATCAAATGGGAAGCTTTCAGCGATGAAGAGGACGCTACTTATTCTCTTTTCTGGAAGCTTCTGATTCAGCCAAATCATGCAATTCACCCTCTCCTTTGAAAAAGAAGGGCTTCTAAAAACGGTGTTGCTATTATTTTTTTCCCCTTTAACTTACGAATTCCACCAAAATTCTAGAGAAGAGCATATTATTCAACCTAAGGAATTTGTTTTCATTTGAGAGAGAAAAATAGAAAGTTCAGAGAAGCTAGACACAAGTAGCTCTTTTTGTCAGTGAAGAAGAAAAGATCCTTTGAAGAAAGCATATGCTCTGTTCAGAAGGCTAATGTTCGTCCCTGTCACCTTCTCCTTCTCTCCCCAGCAACATCAGGCACTGCATCTACATCTGTCTTCTTCTCCCCCAAATCCTGCTTTGGGGGAGACCATGAGAGGCTGGTATTCTGCTCAGAGTTGTTTCAACTATATAAATAATTTAGAACTTTAGCCTGTAGCCCAGGTAGCATCTACCTTCTTATTTTCCCCACGTTCAACCCAAAGGGTCTAAGATTTACCCCAGGACTTTCTAACAGGATCTTCGTTCTCAGAGGCAGAAAATAGAGATGTCAGAAGAGCTTTCTGGCAGCCAATTAACCAGGCCTTTACTTCTAGCCATGCTATGATACCCTCTTCTATTTTCATTCTAAAAATTCATAATGTATTTGATTTCTTCTCTTCATTGATTCTATTTTGATTTTGAAAAGTACACAAATACGAAACATGGCTTTCTTCTTATTACTATCACGCATAGTTTCTATTTTGAGAAGAGAAGCTAATCACGACTAATAACCAATAAATAGACACTAGTGTCCATTTGGGACTTGATCCCCCCAGTGACCGCCTGCCCTGGTTTCCATGGGAGGTCTGGCACCAGAGAGAAAGATGTTTAGACTCTAGAGGGGTTATGTGCTGGGCTTTGGACCTGTGATTTCTACAGTAACTCCAAGATGGATTGTGCCTTCTATTTTTGGATTCACACTGGGAAGCCAATTAAATTAAAAGGCTATTCATTTCACTCTATTTGTCTCCAGGCTGCTCAAATAGAAATGCAAATGACTCCTATTGAGTGAGTTTTTTACCTCAAAGAGAAAGAGATGGTAACACCAAGCCCTGTGTACTTCACAGAGACCGGTCTGCCTTGAGGAGGAGAAACACAAGCCTCACCCTTAGGCTATTTATAGGCTTCTTTGCAAATGTAATTGAAAGTCATCTTAAATGAACAAGTAGTCTGCTTCTCTGGCTGCTTACAGTTCCTCAGTGCAGTTGTCAAAAAATGGGGTCTGTGTTTACGAAAATGGACACAAATGAGAAGGAGAAAAAAACTTTTTTTTCCCAGTATAAGTCAGAAGACTGGGGAAATGACAGAGCTAAATATGACAAATGCTGCTTCCTTAGTGTCGTTTCCATGCACAACATGCCGCAGCTTTGCAGAGAAGGTGGCTGCCAGCACCCCTTGGGCTCTGTGCTTCCATTTTCAAATCGTACAAAAATGAGGAAGTCAGTCTGCTGTCCCAAAAGTTCAAACCAAAGGGCCAGAACTGAGTTGAGTTGGCCGGGTTGGCCTGACTTATAATGTGGCCAATGAAGACCAGATCTCAGAGGCTAAGAGAAGTTGATTTAATCAATCAGGGCCAACTTTGAAGCTGAGGGTGGGGATCTGTCTGACTGGGATATGCAGGGCTCTTGAAAAGGGGTCAGTAGGGGGTGGACACTGGGGAGATGAACTCGCATGTCTACCATGGAGTCCATAGGTAGAAATGACCTTTCCAGAATGGATTAACTAGTGGCTTAGCCAAGAAAAGAACTTGAAGCAACTTGGAATTTGTAGTTTGTTTCTTAAAACATGTACAGCATGTAGAACATAAGGGGATTGCCCTCCACTAGTCCTTGCAGGATAGTAATTTCAATTTTGAACAGATGACCTTCGCCTGATGGAACAGGACTTTCAAACTAGCCTATAGTCTATGAAATCACAGCCTGCAACCTGCCATTAGTAGATCATTTTGTGGCCTGGCCAGCCCAAATTGAAACTTGCCCATCATTAATGGCAGATGAAATGTTAGGTTGCCTGTAACGGCAGGGCTAGCAGAGCCTCGGGAACGAAGAGGATGTGGGTTGTGATGGCCGCCCTGGCCTTCTTTATAGCTTATGGAGACTCATCTGGAAGGATGTAATAAGCAGAACGAAACCTGAGACAACAAAGTGTCTCAATGTTTATGAAAGCCCAAAACTATTTCCCAGAAAAAGGAGCCATTTAGAGCAAATTGAAAATCACTTGACTTTATCTTCACTCTCATGGAAAAAAAATCCCCATCTAAGGACTATTCAGCTCAGTTTTTGAAATTCACATCCATCTAAAAATGATTGGAAGGAAGGGAGGGAGGGAGAGAGGGATGAGAGACAAGAAAAAAGGAGGAGGGCAGTAAGAAAGGTTGGTACACAAGACTCCAGAACGTGAATAACAATTTGACCGTCTTGCTAACCTACCCCTCAAACTTCAAAATACACTCTCTATTTTTAATTTTTTTCTCATAAAATAGAGCAAATATGACCTGAGGACTTAATCTTCTATCGGGCAAAATCTCCCCTGAAATTTCTGTTGTCTTTTGGCAAGTGCTCAAAATAGCAAATTGAATCAAAATGAATGAGCAGTTTTTTATTCTATTATATTTCTACTATCTCCTAAAAAATGCAAAGCCATCAAAAAATGCAAGCAAACACGTACCAGAGTGTTCGGAGCAGTTCTATTCATAATAGCCCCACACTGGAAACAACACAAATGTTTGTATTGGGAGTAGAATGTATAAATAAATTGTGGTATAGTCACACAATGGCATACTAGACAACAATGAGAATAAACAAACTACAACTACATGCAACACTATGAAATAATCTTTCAAACAAAAGAAGCCACACACAATGCAATACTTATGATTTCATTTATATTAAAGTTCATAAACAGGCAACTAATCTATGGTGACTTAAGACAGGTTAGTGGTTACCATTGGGGAAAAGGGATACATGAGGACTCCTGGAGTGTTTGTGATGTTCTACTTCTTGATCTGAATTGTGAATACACTTAGTGAAATTCATCATGCCGCCCACCTATGGCTTGTGCTTTTTTCTGCATGTATGTTTACTTCAATAAAAATTTACTTTAAGGTGTACATGATATGAGCAAACGTTGAGAGGTAATGGCCCTGTGCTGTATTTTGACTGTAGTAGTGATTACATGACTACATATATTTATTAAAACTCACCACACTAGACACTTAAAATTAGTGAATTTTATTATATGTAAATTAGCCTTAATAAATCTGATTTTTTTTTATTTTAAAGAGTTTAGGAAACATAGTTCTACTCTCTATACACCAAAGCAGTTTGGGAACAATTCAGAACAAAAGCAAATGTATGCATGTATTTCTGAGTTTTATTTTGCAGGAGAAACATGTAAATCAGTGGCTCAAATGCTTAAATGTGTAGAAATTATTAAAATATAAATGCTCAAAAGCAGAGATCCTATTTATATATGAATCTTAGTATTACCTAATTGGAAAACTGAGGCTAGGAATTCTTGATGCAATTCTAATTCATAGTCCCCTAAATTTTTTCCAGTGTCACTACTGTGCTTGAATTGGCACATTATCATGGCTGTGTATAAGAGTGCTGCCAAACAAACAACCACAAAACCTCATTTATTGCTCACACATCTGGAGCCAGCTGGGGTTGCCGGGGCAGCTCTGCTGAGCTCCCACGACTTGCTCCCGTGTCTGGCATTAGGCTAGCTACTGTCTGATATTAGTTTCCCTCAATTGTAATGACTGAGGTAATATGATGTGGTTGTGATCCTCCAAGATGGTCTCCAGTGATTTTTGCCTCCTGGTACTCACACCCCTGTGTAGCCCCATCTCACATAAAATAGAGCTCTTCTATGTAACTAACTAATAGTATATTCCAAAAAGAACAGTTATTCCAAGGATTATTCACAAAAGATGTTGTAGCCTCTCCCTTGTTCTCTTGGATTTAGTTTAGAGGAAGCCAGATGCCATCTCATGAAGACACATAATTAGCCCTATGGAGAGACTCACATGGCAAGAAACCAAGGCTTCGACATCCAGCACCAACTTGCCAGATGAGTGAGCGATTGGGTCCTTAAAGTATGAAATGTCCGATGTCCTTAAGTATTAAGTTTGACAGTTGATATCTTTAACATTTCTTTTTGACACATCTTGTTTTATGTTTACTGTGAAGGTGCATCCTCAGTCTTTCAGATACACGTTTCAGCTTGTGATGATCTTATGCTTTTTTTTTTCTAGAGCAATTTTTGTGAAACCATGGATAAGTCAAAAATTCATGTTATTTTTTAATATGCATTCTGTCGTAGAACCAGTGCAACACAGACAGCTGGAAATATCAACAAAGCATTTGGGAAGGATGCAGCTAATGAATGCACAGTACATCGATGGTTTGAGAAGTTCTGTTCTGGTGATTTTAATCTTGAAAATGAGCCACGTGGGTGACCAGAGACCAAGGTGGATAATGATGAGCTAAAATTCTTTGACAGTGCTCCATTAAAAAGTGAGCCTATTGTCTTCCCCTTGAATGTGGGCTGGACTTAGTGACTTGCTTCTAACAAATAGAACGTGGTAGAAGTGATGGTATGTGACTTCCCGGTCTAGAAACAGACTGCCTGTTTCTTTCTCTCTCTCTCGTGTATTGCTTGCTTTGGGGAAAGCCAGCCACTTGTCCTAAGGACAGTCAAGCAGACCTGTAGAGAGGTCTACATGGAGAGAAACTGAGACCAACTACCAACAACCAGCTCAAACTTGCCAACCATGTTGGAAGGGGATCCTCCATCCTTAGTCAAGCTTTCAGATAACTGCCATCCCTCCCCACATCTAAACTGGGACCCTAAGCTAAGCCATTACTGAATATGCCTGACCCACAGAAACTGTGAGAGATACTGAAGTTTTATTATTGTTATAAGCCACTAAGTTATGGGATAATTTACCATGCAGCAATAAATAACAAATATAAGGAAGAATGAAGAACTAAGTTTTTTTTGTTTTTGTTTTTGTTTTTTAACCCTAGGGTCAGGATTCTTAGTTGAAAACAATAGGACCCACTCTAGCTAGTTTAAGCAGAAAAGAAACATTAAAGAATATTTAAAAATCTCCAAAAGGACCAGAGCATCAGGTCTAGAGGCTACAAGGGCAACAATAAACCACAAAGCACAGGGTACCTCTGAGCCAGCCAGGATCTCATTCCTGCAGCAGCTGGACAGAGATACAGCTTATACCACTGAAGTTGGTAGCCAGATGCCAGAATCTCCACCATTAATGGCTTAGAAAGCTAGAGTCCTTCACCATCCCCTTCACCTGAAAATGGAGTCTACAAAGCACCAACTTCATTATGCTGCTCTCTTTCAATCAGAAGTCTTGCACAGGTGCATATGATTGGTGGGTTCCATCTGCAAGGGAGGATGAAAAAAAATGATTTGTGGCTTCATTCTTAGGAAGGTGTTATTCTTAAGGTAGGAAATATCCCAGTCATAGAAAGGGTGTTTCAAACAGTGCTGAGTCGCTAAGAAAATTGACAAATGCTCATTTCTTGTCCCCATACAAAATCATCATTACATTACTAAAATATAAGTAGTTGGAGAAATTATTGACATGTCTTTCCATTTCCTGGAACCTAAATTGGTAAACGAATTTCATCCCCAGAGCTATTTCCAATCAATTGCTAATGACTGCCTAGAGTTATATGTCAAGACAAACTCTGAGGCTGCATCTGGGCTCAGTTGGAAAGAGACCTGGAATCAAGTTGTGATGATGTTTGTGCTGCATGTTTGTATTAAATAATAGGCACCTGCAAAAATAAATATCCTCAGGCTCTGTGTTTTCTCTCATTTCCTATAGGTGGGATCTGGAAATACCTCATGACCTTTTATAATTATTTAGGTAAAAACTATTGCCACTGATCAAACCCTCTTTTATCCATCTCACTGAAATGAGATGCCATCCAATCTGTGTTCCCTTTGAACCACTCCAATATTTGGCAGAGCCCACACACATAAAACAGCCATTCTGGCTGAATCTGGCCTCCTGTAATGTCTTCCTCTTACCTCCCCCACCCCCTGCCACCTACTGAGGGACCTTTCAAGAACACCAGAATTCCACAAGACATAGGAGGAATATCACTGACCTATACCATTGGTATAATCAATTGTTTACATCCCAGGGCTTGCTCATTTGTGCTCATTTTTTCTCTAAAATTCAGCCAATTGGTATGAATAAATTATGGATAAACAGGCCCTACACTTTCCATTTCCCTGTGTGAATGATGTGATTTTTTTCCCCATGTGAGTCAATAACGTAACAGCCCTATGATTTGGCATGACTTGCCGGGCCTCAGTCACATCACACATACCAACTTCAGGACTGGCCACGATAAGTCTATATTAAGTTGCTTCACCTTTGTCCTTGTACTAATAGCAGGAGACTTCCATATCCAAAGATTGAATATCACATCTATTGTGTAAAGGGTTCATGGGGCAGATTCTCCGCCTTTCCTCCATTATTCTTAGCCATTGTTGCTCTCAGTATCCTCAGCAGTCTTATTATTATTATTATTATTATTATCAGGAAGCAGAGTATTTGCTTATGCCATAGAGCAGTGCTTCTCAGACTTTAATATGCACACAAATCACCTGGAAATCTGTTTAAATGTAGATTCTGTTCCAGCAGGCAGGACCAAGATCCTTCTTTCCCATCCAGCTCCCAGGTGATGCTGATGCTCCTGGTCCAGGGACCGCACTTTTAAGTAGCAACATTGTAGAACACCCAGTCCCACCCTCAATGGTAAATACTTACTTGCTGTTCCTAGAACTCTACTTGCACAGTTTCTTCTTATCCCTCTCCTCTGGATCATGTTCCTTCACCATCCATTCCTTAGACTTGGGTGTTTGTTCCTATTCCACCCCCGATCACTCTAACTTTACTCCTTAGATGATCATTGAGCACTTATTATGAGCTAGACACTGCTGGGCACTAGAGACATATCCATGCACAAGACAATACTCTGATCATCCCTGCTCACATGGAACTTATAGTCTAAACAGAAAGCCATTAAATAATTAATAATTAGGTGTAATTGTTAGGAGTGCTAGGAATCAAAATTATAGCATGCTGTGAGAGCAAATAATGGGAAAATATCTAATCAAGCCTCCTGGGTCCCTGGAGTTTCCAATTTACATGACTCCTTTTGGTTTTGTATAAACTCATCCTTCTCTGTGGTGAGGCAAAGTGTTACAGGTTTCCCTCATGACCCTTAATCTTCCCCATGACTATGTCCACCAGTGTGACTTTGGTGCTGCATGGCCACACATACTCTTAGCAGGAAGATGAGCATGGCACAGAACTTATGATTGGAAGGTAAGTCCTGGGCTTCTGTAGCTCCAAATTATTATTGGATTGCCTCATGTGATTCATGGCCCTGGGCTCGCCTTAATGGACCTGGACATCTGTAGTGGCAAATTGTTCCCTCCCAAACTCCAGACAAAATTTCTCCTTTCCTCAAAAATGAAAGCAAATATAATACCCTAATTTCCTCCTTCACATGGCCTCTTTTGCTGATCTACTACCTAGAACCATGACTCAGGTACTGCCAACAAATTACTACTGACCATCATCAGGCTGGTAACAGTCATCCATTAAGAACGACAAGGTCCAACAACAGAAAAAGAAAATTACAGACCAAATCCCTCATGAACATAGATGCAAAATCCTCAAAAAAATATTAGCAAACTGAATCCAACAGCACATCAAAAGGATACTTCACCATGATCAAGTGGGTTTCATACCAGGGATGCAAGGATGGTTCAACATATGCAAATCAACAAATGTGACTCAACATATAAACAGAATTAAAAACAAAAAGCATATGATCATCTCAATAGATGCAGAAAAAGCATTCAATAACATCCAGCACCCCTTTACAATAAAAACCCTCAAGAAACTAGGCATAGAAGGAAAATACCTCAAAATAATAAAAGCCATTTATATATGACAAATCCACAGCCAACATCATAGTGAATGGGGAAAAGTTGAAATCATTTCCCCTAAGAACTGGAACAAGACAAGGATGCTCACTGTTAATGCTTCTATTCAACATAGTACTGGAAGTCCTAGCTAGAGCACTCAGGCAACAGAAAGAAATAAAGGACATCCAAATTGGGAAAGAGGACATGAAACTATCCCTGTTTGCTGATGATACGATCTTATATCTGTAAAATCTTAAAGATTCCTACAAAAGACTCCTAGAATTGATAAATAAATTCAGTAAAGTCTCAGGTTACAAAATTAACGCACACAAATCAATAGCATTTCTATATACTAGCAACAGTCAAGCTGAGAGTCAAATCAGAACTTAACATCATTTACCATAGCTGCAAAGAAAATAAAATACCTAGGAATATACTTAACCAAGGTGAAAGATCTCTACAAGGAGAACTACAAAACACTGATGAAAGAAATCATAGAGGACACAAACAAATGGAAAAATGTCCCATGCTCATGGATTGGAAAAAAACAACATTATTAAAATGTCCATACTACCCAAAGTGACTTACAGATTCAATTTAATTCCCATCAAAATACCAATATAATTTACCACAAAACTGGAAAAAACAATCCTATATTTATATGGAATCAAAAAAGAGCCCAAGTAGCCAAAGCAATTACAAGAAAAAAGAACAAATATGGAGGCTTCAAATTATACCACAAGACTATAGTAACCAAAACAGCATGGTACTGGTATAAAGGTAGACACATAGATCAATGGAACAGAATAGAGAGCCCAGAAATAAAACCATAGAGCTACAACCAACTGATTTTCAACAAAGCAGACAAAAACATACACTGGGGAATTGATGCCCCATTCAATAAATGGTGCTAGGAAAACTGGATAGCCACAGGCAGAAAAATGAAACAAGACCCTTATCTCTTACCATATATAAAAATTAATTCAAGATGGATTAATGACTTAAAATAAGACCTGAAACCATAAAAATTCTAGAAGAAAACACACAAAAAACTCTCCTGGATATTGGCTTATGCAAAGAATTTATGACTGAGACCCCAAAAGCAAATACAGCAACAACAAAAATAAACAATGGGACTTAATTAAACTAAAAAGCTTCTGCACAGCAAAAGAAATGATCAACAGAGTAAATAGAAAACCTACAAAATAGGAGAAAATATTCATGAACTGTACTCCAACAAATGGCAAATATCCAGAATCTACAAAGAACTCAAACAAATCAGTAGAAAAAAAGAAATAACCCCATCAAAAAGTTGGCAAAAGACATGAACAGATTTTTTTCAAAAGAAGATAGACAACTGGCCAACAAACATGTGAAAAAATGCTCAACATCACTAATCATCAGGGAAATACAAATTAAAACCACAATGAGATACCACCTTACTCCTGTCAGAATGGCCATTATTAAAAAGTCAAAAAACAATAGGTGATGGCACAGATGTGGTAAAAAGGGAACACTTACACACTGTGGGAATGTAAACTAATACAATCTCTATGGAAAACAGTATGGAGATTCTTCAAAGAACTAAAAGTAGACCTACCATTCAATCTATCAATCCCACTACTGGATATCTACCCAAAGGAAAAGAAGTCAGTTTATAAAAAAGACACCTGCATCCAAATGTTTATCGCATCACAATTGCAAAGATGTGGAATCATCCTAAGTGCTTTTCCAGAATGGAAAAAGAAAATGTGGTGTCACACACACACACACACACACACACACACACACACACCATGGAGTACTACTCAGTCATAATAAGGAAGGAAATAATGTCTTTTACAGCAACTTGGGTGGAACTGGAGAACATTATCCTAAGTGAATTATCTCAGGAATGGAAAAACAACCACATGTTCTCACTAATAATTGGGAACTAAACAATGGGTACACACAGGCAAAAGGAGACGTAAAGGACATTGGAAACTAAAATGGGGGAGGGTGAGAGGTGGGTGAGAGATAAAAAATTACCTATCGGGTACAATGTACACATTCTGGTGACAGGTACACTTAATGCCCTAATTTCAGCATTATACAATTCATCCATATAACAAAACTTGTACCCCCTAAATCTATTGAAATAACAAGAACCACAAAAAAAGAATGACTAGTTCCAAATTCATTTTTCATATTGTGAGATTCTTGCCTCCTTGAACTCAGAAAGTGTCTATACCTGCAATAGTTGTCTTTCCCATTCACACAGGGTGTCAGTTGGGGAAGAAAAACAGAAAACACATGGAGATTGCAGAATCATTATAATCTGTATAAGCCAAGGCCTTCCCTGGCTTCTGCCCTAAAGTCCATTCCTGTATGGTGTCATATTCAAGGAAATAATGACCCACCAGCCAAGATATTTAACATGCAAGTTGAATCTTTCCTGAAATCTCTTGAAAGGGGATTCTATTTGCTCATTTTAACTTTAAGGACAATTTAAAATCTTGTTTCCTGATATTTCTTTTTTTCAATATTTCACATTTATAGAAGCTACCCAATGTCTTCTCTCCTATCCCTCTTAAAACTCTCCTAACACTCCATCAAACCAGACCCATTGCACTTCCACACCCTTGATCCCCACCCTTCTCCATCCCCAGACTTGTTTTGCCAAAGTCTTGAGACAGTAGCTTTCCTCTCTCTCCCATGTGGATGAGTGCAGCACGACCTGGCCCTCTCGGTCCTGTCACTCTGCCCAGTGGCCTGATTCAGTCCAGATCCAGAGGCAGGCCCAGCATTCTCCCAACCAAGAGGAAGAGAGAGCAGGTGATCATTCTCCCAAATTATCTGTGCTTGTTTTTATTAGTTACTACCACATAATTAACCCAAGAAATTCATTCCTTTTATTTCAAGAAAAAGGAGCAGGGCAGTTATTATGAAGATTCTAATGTTTGCTGATTAAGAAAATGGAATATAGCAAAAAGCCAGTGTGAAATCTATAAACCTTTTATTCAACTGACTGGCATCTGCATTCAATTAAAATATATGTGTATATATATAGATAGATAGTCTCCATACGATGCCTGATATACAGTTGACCCTGAACAATATGGGGATCAAGAGTGCTGACCACCTGCACAGGCAGAAATCTGCATATAACTTTTGACTCCCCTCAAACTTAACTACTAATAGGCCACTGTTGACCCGAAGCCTCACTAATAACACAAACAGTCGATTAATATAGCACGTGTTGTACGTTATATGTACTGTGTACTGTATTCTTATAGCAAAGTAAGCTAGAGAAAAGAAAATGTTATTAAGAGGAGGAAGTAGATGAGGAAGAAGAAGGGGGTGGTTGGTCATTTCATCTCAGGGGTGGCAGAGGTGGAAGAAAATCCAGGTAGAAGTGGACCCATGCAGTTCAAACCCATGTTGTTCAAGGCTCAACTGTACATACAGTTTTACACTCCCTGTAACATATCCTGATAAAAATGTGAATCCTCCCAGGGTCCCCTCACCACAATTCTGTCTCCACAGCCCACAGGCTGGGCCCCATGGATGCCCATTGCTTAATTAACTTAGCTAATACTTATCACATATAACCAACATTTTTAAAAATTTTTCCTTAGCATATTACTTTTCATGATATCTCCAAACTGTTTGAAGTTAGGAGCAAATAAAATTCCTCTTGGTCTTGTGTATGTCATAATTTTAGAAATATTAAAGAGGTAGAATATAATCAAGTATCTTCAACATGCATCTGACTTTTCTGCTTTGTAGAAAGCCCCATAAATCCTTACACTGGGAGTCAGCTCTGAGCCATTACTTGTGAATGCTAATTGTACACAACATTAATGGAGAATATGAATGACACTGACTTCCCAACCTACAACTTTGTTTCGTAATCTCTGGATCATCAGCTGGGACTTTGATGGGGCATTTTACAGCATGGTCTCTGCTACCCTTGTGAAACATTATAATCACATAAAATGTTATGCTCTAGGATTGTATGTAATACAGAGCCTACCCCTGGCATCTGTGCCTTAATTACCTCTTTTCATCGCTTCACTGCCCACTTAGGAGTCTTTAGGAGGCCTTCATCTGCATGAATAGGGGTGTGGAGTTTAATCAGCCCCGCCTGGCAAAGACACCCTCGTTTCCAATACCAGTTCAACAACTCACCAAAGGCGGTTCTGGTAAATTCGTTCAACTTCCTTCTGCTATTATTTAATCAACAGGGAAACGGGCATTTCCTTGATCTCCAGAGCAGCCAACATTTCCCCTATTCATGTATGGGACCCTCTGGAAGGCCTGTTGCAGATGCTTAAGCCAACTTTCCCTACATGCCAATGAAAACTTGAGCCAAAGGCCCAGAGTGACCACTTAACCTGCTCTGAGTTCTACCAAGGAGAACCTTGGCACCCAGAAAATAGCCCTAGTTCCCAACCTTGGAGAGATATTAGGAATGTGTCTGAGCCAAAAACTGGAATCAACGATGTACGTCTTGTCCCTACCTAGTTCTACAGTACCTACAGGCAGAATAAATTCCCTGGTGTCTTCCTGAGTTTCCATGTTGACTGTGAGCCCAGTGCAGATACAGACTAGATTTTCCCCCACTGCCTAAAGTCGACCACTAACTGGCTTCACACAACTTTCTGGTGAAGCAAGTAGCAACGCGTAGCATGAACACAAGCCAGCCAATTGGTAGAGTGAGGAAGAACAAGGTCCATTTTGAGTTAGCACCAGCTTCTGCAGAAAATACAAAATGAGCCCACTCAACGATGATGGGCTGATGTCTCTGAGGTCAGGGATTACCCCAGCAGGACTGGCCTTTGGTGGCCTTTGTGGTGCTCTCCTGAGGTCAGGAAGTAAGATGGTGATGCACTAGCAATGGACAAGAGCCAAGCACACACTGAGGGTCTGATGCTGCACCACTGATGGGAATGCTATCTCTGTTGCGACCAGGGTCCTCTTGATTCAAAGTAGCCTATCTCTTTTATTTGTGGATAATTTTGATTTTGGCAAATGCGTAAACAGGCAAAAGTCAACCAACTGGAGCAAGAGGGCAGGGAATGCCTCTCTCTTATTCACCAAGCCTAGACATGCTGGTGTTCTTTCAGGCCCTCAAAGTCTCAAATGCTACATGGCATGGCACAGTATGCTTCGTCCCCAAATCTGCTCTACATCCCAATTGCCTAGCAACTTTCAAAATCCCAATGCTCAATTCTCACCCCACCCCAATTATACCCAAAGGACTGGGGGAGGAAGCCAGGCATCCATTTTTTTAAAGATTTCCAGAGGGTTCTAATGTGCAGTGGTGTCTTGAAACCACTGGCAAAATGGTTATAAGCACAGACCTTGGGGTCAGACTTGGGTTTGAATCCTGGTTCTACAAGTTACCAGCTGTGTGACCTTGGGCAAGCTACTTAAGCTCTCTGTGCTCATTTTAAAAATATAGCATTTTACAAATAACAATGGTATTTAACTCATTGAGTTTTTATGAGGATTAAATGAGTTATTATTTGCAAAGTACTTAGATCACTTTCTGGTACTTGATAAGCACTATAAATGTTTATTAAAAAGAAAAATACTTACACCAAGTTCATTCCTGCCTCAGGGCCTTTGCTCTTGCAGTTCTTTCAGTCTGGACCTCATCCTACTTGACTGTCATGGACAATAAGTAGTCACCTACCTTAGTTACACTCTGTCTTAGTATCCTTTTTAGTCTCATGTCTTTAGGTGTGTATTTGTTGCATGTATTTTAGTTGTCTCCTCCGGTAGAATGTAAGCCCCATGACAGCAAGATCTGTCCTATCTCTAGAACAGTGCCTGAGTAAATGAGAGACTAAAGGAATGTGAAGACTGGGGTGGATTTAATTTTTTAGTAACACGAGGAGGCAGTAAGGGAAAGAGACCCATGCTTTGGGATAGAGACCCTTCCGCGGGCTACCAAATGTTTATGATGCAGATAGAACCTTGGGGTTTATTGTGGATGAGACATCATGACTGGGAGAGGTGCGTGTGTTAGCATCCCCAATTAAACCTTGTGCAATAAAAGCCTGGCTTGTAAACAAGAAAGGTGGCCTCTCCCTGAAAATCTAGACCTGCCGAGAGCCTGCACCAGATAATTGCCTCATTTGAATTCTCTAGTTTCATTTCAGTAAATAGTTCATATCTATTTTATTCCGTTTAAAGCTTAATTACCTATTTCCATTTCTATAAATTGCTCCCTCCCCAACCAGGGTCCCCAGTTCTCACTCACTGTGTGGATATGATAGAATAATCTTCAAGAGTTTTAAACAGAATGAAATGCATGAGGACACGGTGGTGAGGAGATTCACATCCTAGGCAGACAGCGGGCTGGGGCTTAGCAGTGCGGGCCCACAGGTACCGGAGCAGTCTCTGTGTATCTTCTTAGGATTCGACATTTCCACTGAAGTTAAGTCATCACATACCCGTGTTCCCTTTCACAGAAGATGAAACCCCCAGTCACCCTGAGTGAGGTTGGGATTACAAAGTTGCTTCCCGTTGCAGAGGATGCGCTATGGGTTCCTGCAGACTTCAGCCTCCGTTCATGAGCATTTCAGGTTAGCGCTGCAAAGCAGCTCACGGTGAAGTTGGGCCTGGGGAACCTAAAGCCACTGTCAGCTGAGGATCCATTGGAAATGACTAAAATGTCATTTCCAGTCCCTCAAAATGTATAAGTCTGTGAGATATTATCGAAGTTACTAAACTACTGATTTGCAGTAATCTTTCGGAAGCAAGTACGTAAATTCCTGTACCTACAGTGCCCAGGACAATGATTCTTCACCTTTAGCCTCAAGAACCTGGAGACTCCTGGACCCTCAGGGTCTGGGAAGCTCACAGCTTGACTCTATCTAAGGTAAGCACTTCATGAACAATGCAAGGGGGGCTGCAAACCAAAACGTGTTCTGGGTAGATACCATGATGACCAAAAATTTGTGAGAGCAATACATTTGAAGTGTTCTGTAAACTGGCATTTTGCTGTGGAAAATTGTTGAGCAGATGCCAGCCAGGCAATACCATCCCCACCTTCCTTATTGTCCAATGGGGGTCCAGGGCTCTGTCCCCAAGAGGCCACCAAGAGATGTTGCTGTTGATATAAAAATTGACCTGTGATCAGAAAAGAGGCCTTGATCTTCAAGCTGCTTTCTGATTTGCATGAGTGTTTAGGACTTTGCCTTTATTTGCAGATTATGTGTGCTTTGCCCACCAGGCTAATCTATCTCCACTTGGCCCTCTTCTCTTCCCCACATGGCTGCTATGTGGCCCTATTTCAGTCTCAGACATCTAGATCAGTGCTTCTCAAACTTTAATATGCACACAAATCACCTGCGGCTGTTTTAAAATGCAGATCCTGATTCAGTAGGTTGGAGACTGTGATGGAGACGCTACACTTCTGACAGGCTTTGCAGTGCAACACTGCTGATCAGAACCACACACAACTTTTTTGATTACAATGTTCAAATGAGAGAGGAAGCTTGGTATATTTTCATTCTCAGGCACATTCACTATTTTGTAGGACAAAGACTGCTTTGCCAAAGGAGTGATGGTGAGCTTATAAAATTCTAGTGCTGGAGGTGGTTTGAGTTGGGCCCAGAAAACATCCTTCTCAAATCATTTGAAATGCTGGCCATTGTCTTCATCGTAAGGACACACTTACGTTGTCCAGCGCCCAGGAACAAGGCTGGTGCTGGAGACCTACATCTGTGTGGCTGAAGCAGATGCAGAGGGGAGGAAAGGGCCCCAGTGTGATGGGACACAAGGTCTTTCTCCCCACACACGATAAACTATTTGGATCTGTGCTGTGGGGTTCTCCTGTGTCAGGACCCCAGAGCAGGAGGATACACACAGACACCTCTTCTCCAGGCTTAGCTGACCATAAATTCTGCTTTAAGACCAGTTCCCTTTTCAGCACCAGCAGAAAAGGCATCAGGTGGCAGGAAGCAGTTGAAATCAACTCATTGCTTTATCATCCAGAGCAGTGGGTGGGCTGGGCATGCATGAGGCTCTGCAACTGCTCTTTCTCCCTTGTTCTTCCTCAGGATCATTTTATTTATAGCTAGGGAAAAGTAGGAACAAGTAATTACCTACAGCTGGGTTTCTCATCGGCAGGACAGGGCACTTAAGGCAGCACATCCACCCACCAGGTTGCGCCTCACGGACCATTCCCCTGGGAGAAAGCACTGGGCCCTCTTCTCCTCAGCCCGTGTCCTCCCAGCATTTTCTAGCCTTGAGAGGACTTAGGTTATAAGCCAATGACCTTTCACACAGGTCTCCTATGCCTTGTCTGGGATCACCAGATTAATTTCTTTATTCCATTGCACTATCAGACGAATGAATTTAAAAGACAAATAGCTTCCCTCTAGGTCCGTCTAGGAATTATGAGAGAAGGGGCCTTCTGGAGGGATTAGTTTAGCAGAGTGCTTGGCAGCCAGAGCTCCAAACTGACTCAGATTGGAATCCTAGTCTGCAAGTTCCTTAACTTCTCAGTTTCCTCATCTGTACAGTGGAGATGATCATAGTACCAGCCCCACTGGTGTAAATATTAAATACCTGCATGCAAAGAATTTACTTGCATGCTTGAGCAAAGGAGGTATTCAACAAATGAGAGTAATTATTAGATGGGCGGTGATGAGGGAGGGAAAAATTAGAACTAAAGAATTAAAGCGGGAAAATCCCTGGAGGTCAGCTGGGCTGGTCCATTGCAAAGTTTACAGAGCATGAGAATCACCCGGTGCCCAGAGTGACTAATAGGTCAGGGATAAGGCCATGAATTTGCATATCTAACAAGTTCCCCAGGTGATGCTTTTAGTACTAACTAGTTAAGTCAACTGCTTTCCTGCTACAAGAATCCCTCACCCCTCCTCCTGTAAGATCACTTAGAAGCTCTATTGGGCAACTCCTAAGATGGTGGAAGAAAGGAAATGAATCCTTGCTGGTGACCTGTAATGAGGCAGGAACTTTAAATATGTTCCCTTATTCTCACAATAATTTATGGAGTTACTTATAGTTGTTCCTGGTTTTTGTTTGGTTTCTTCAAGATGATGAAATTGAGACTAAAGGTAACTTAGGTGCCTTCAACACTGTCACACGGCAAGAATTTGAACTCAGTCTCTTAGTCCTGAGTTCTTGCGTCACTGATGTTCAGTTATACCTGGGAATCTCTACCTCATACCACCTTCCATTATTGGGCAACTCTTAAAAGTTAGAAATATGTATTTGTTATTATCCTGAGCTGCAATCTGTCTCCATGGATTCACTGTCCTAGTAATGGCTTCTGAGTTTTCAGTAGAATTGAAAATGGCAATATCATTTTGTTAGACAGAAGACTATCATCTACTTTTTCACAAGATGGCATAATGGTTAAGTGCATAGCCTCCAACCGAGAAACCGAGACTTCCTGGGTTCAAATCCTGACTCTCCCACTTGTTAGCTGTGTGACTTTGGGCAAGTTTCTGATTTCCCTGTGCCTCCATTTTCTCAAACTGATAACACAAGGCTAGTAGTAGTACCTTCATTAGAATGTTGGTGAGAGGAGAAAGCAGGTGAATGCATGTGCAGAGTGACACAAAAATTTTAGCTTTTATGATTTCAATCCATAAAGCCTTTCAAAATCTTCATAAAGTCCTATGTAACTGTAGGTCTTAAAAATTAGGCCAGACTTTTCTTCCCCCTCCTTATGATATGAATACAGTGCATTTAGCAGTGTCTTTTTAAAAGTCTTCACTAGTGATTAGAGGCACTGGATAAAAAGAATATCAAAGGCAACCAGAGCATTTTATCAGCAAGAGGCCTGGGTTAAACCAACCCAGGTACTCCAGAGTTACTTTGTTTTCTTGCAGAGGTGATTCTGTTTCTTTTATTTTAAGGCAGAGAGATGGAGTCATTCAAGATACTAAATGAGTCTGCCCATGCACGTCTTAGCCAGGAACCCCCTACAACTCCAGGAGAGCCAAAAGATGGGAAGATTAAAAAAAAAAAAAAGGAAAAAAACACCTAATCATCAAGGGATGGAGAACTTTTTAGTGCCTGTCAAAAATCATTTTTTAAATTACAGAAATAATGTCCATGGTGAGGCAAAGGAACACAAGTATCATTTGCTTTAGAATGGTGGGGGGAAAAAGGCCTCAATTTTCCTCCCCTCTCTGTGTCCTTGACCTTGGCAATGTGATTTTTCAGCCCTTGAATCTGGGTTTGGCCATGTGACTTATTGTGGCCAATAGGATGCAGGAGAAGCAATCCAATGCCAGTACAGAGCCTGGGCCTAAGAGACCTTGCACTCTTCTTGGAACTTTGCCACTACCTCTTGAATAAGGCCACACCACCCTGCTGCAGGATGAAACACATGGCCCAGCCACTCCTGTTGCCCCAGACAAGTGAGTGAGGCCATCTAAGACTAGCAAGCCCCTATCCATCTTACCAGATGATTACGGACTCATGGGCAAACTCAATCAAGATCAGTCAGGTCTGGCCCAGAACAGCAGAACCACTGAGCTGATCCACAGACTTATGAGAAAGAATAAGGTTTGTTGTTTTCTGCTTCTGAGTTTTGGGGTAGCTGGTTTCACAGAAACAGCTAATTGATATACCCCCTACAGAGTTGGTAGGAATAAAACAGCAACAACAAAAAAAGATATTAAAAGCAGTAATAGTTCAAACTAAACTGCTTGTATAGTTTGAACTATAGAAAACTGTCAATATTCAGCTACTTTTTACTCACAAAAATAGCAATTTCATATGGACCAACCAATTATTAAACTCTTCTCACATGTCAGGCACTACATTTTACATAGATTTTCATTTAATCTTTACAACAACTCTGTAAGGTAGATACTACTGTCCCCATTTTACAGATGAGGAAATATAGGCTTAATAAATATCTGTTGAAGGAGTGAATGAAAGAAACATTTCTCAAAGTCACATGTTCAATACCTGGTGAGACAGGAATGTGAGCTTAGATTGGATTGATGCCTCTGCCATTGCACTTTCTATGACGTGAAGCAGATGGTATGACAATGACCGACATTTATCAAGCTGTCACTAGGCATCAGGCTATTCTAAGACCTCTACTTGGCTTATCTCATTTAATCGTCATGTATAATGCTGTGTGGTTGGTGTGATTTATGCATGACGAAGCCAAAGCACTCCAAAGCTCAGTAAACCAAAGTAATGCAGAATGTGAATTTCCAGGCCAGAATTTGAACCCAGGCAGGGCTCCAAGTCAACTACACATGGCATCTTTTAGGGAATTGAGGAAGAATAAATGGGGGGAAAATGGAGTTCTTCAAAAGCAAAAGCCTAGTAAACTTTTGCATTTCTTAATCTGACTAAAGTCTCTATTGCCCCAGATTCATCGTAGTGAAAATCTCTGGTTTTATAAAGGCTCTTTCTTCCCAAGAGGGCAAACATCATCTTTTCTCATCTATTTTCACCTTACAGTCAAATGTCTCTTAATGAAGTGGATCATTCTGAGAAATGCATCATTAGGTGAGTTCATCGTTGTGCGAACATTCTAGAGTGTTCTTACATAAATCTAGAAAGTATAGCCAACTGCTCACCTAGGCTATATGGTATGGCCTATTGCTCCTAGACTACAAACCTGTACAGCATGTTACTGTACTGAATAGTGTAGGCAAATGTAACACAATGGTTAGTATTTGTGTCTCTAAATGTACCTAAACATAGAAAAGGTCAGTAAAAATATGGTATTATAAACTTAATGGGATATATGTAGTCTGTCATTGACTGAAACATGGTTATGCAGCACATGACTGCATTATATGTCAACTTTTGGGAAACTAGGTTAACCTCCCCATGGAGACATGGCAGGTGACTGTTCTATGGGGTCACTGGAGAAGCCCTTCAATTCTCTACAGAAGTTGGCCACTGTTGTCTGAGATGTCTACCATCAGTACCACACTTCTGAATTAAGGTCTTATTCCAGAAAGCCCTGAAGGTTAATATTAATTAATTTGTATTATGTAAGCTTAAATTAAGCGACACAAACTTAGGCGCCAACAGAGACCAGGCACATTAAAGAAACGATGGATATGGCCTGGAGGGATGTAGTGCAGGAGGGGGTGGGGGGGACAGTGGCAAACTGAAGAGCACATGTCCCCTCTAAAAAGGGATGCTGGTACCAGCTTCGAGGCAATTGTCACCATTGACAAGGACCGATGTTTTTATTTTACAAAAGAAGACAAAACATGTAGATATTTATGGGTCATTTCTCTTTAAAGTCTTACAAGGAAAGAAAGTGATCCTTGGGCTGGAATTGGCCACAGGAGGCCAGTTTGCAGCCCTGTACTAACATCAATGTATCATTTCTTTAGGGCAGAACTGCTCTAAGTATAGTCGCTGGGGACATCAACATCCACATCACCTGGGAGCTGGTGAGAAATTCAGGATCGGAATCTCTGGGAGTGTGACCCAGGTATCTGGGACTAACAAGTCTTTTAAGTGATTCTTACACACACAAAGATATAAGTTGTCCAGAAACAACAAGGATCAGAGGTATAAGAGGGTCTGAGACAGGGCCTGGGGCTGACAGGAAGGAAGGTCTCCAGTCCCCAGGGCTAAGAAGAGGAAAAAGAAGGTTCTAACGAGAGAAGGCTCCTGAGAGCCGCACAAGCAGAACTGTCATCTGAGCATCCCAAAGGGGCCTTGCACAGCCTCTCTGTTGTTCCTCCTCCAAAGCCAAGATACTAGCCTCTCAAGCCCGGTACCTCCTCCTCTCGCAGCTCCTGAGAAAGTGACACTGTGTCCCCATATTTGCAGAACATTGTCAGCACTAAATCTGTTCGGAAGCATGTCTCCAAAGTTGTCACTGTTCTCAACCAATTAGTCAAAGGCTTCCATCTGCCTAGTGGCTCACCACACTTTTTATATTAATTTTCTTATGCAAATATGGTGACTCTGGGGAGGAATGATGTCAAGCAGAGTGATAGGTACCTCACTTGAGCCAGAATAGGATGCACCCTTAATACGCAATTAGTAAAATCTCCAGAAAGATCATATTGAACTAAGCTTTTGTATTTGGGTTTCTCTGAAGCTTAAAAATAGTTTTAATTAAAGTCACAGGAAATGTCTGAGATTTATATATAGGAGATATTGACCTAACCTTCCTACTGTAATCTTAACAATATAAGAAACTGCCTACCAAGCCAATCATTCAAAGCACAGTTCAATTAATTTCTCCTTCTTTCTTCTGGTATTCCCTCTCATTTTTTGCTTAGCCATGCAATCTTATTTTATTCTTTCCTTCTTTATTTTATTTGCTGCCTTTTTTTTAAAGAAGCTGAGTTATCCTTCAAGAACAAATTCCATTGTAGCAAGTGACCTCGGGGACTATAAGGCAGTAGATTAAAACCTAGTAGTAGCTTAAAATACTGAAGATGATTTGAAAGAAGGGGTCAATTGTCTAATATCAATGCAGTAATAACTGGAGAGACATTATTCTTATTGCCTCCTTCCAGGCAGAACTATCTGGTGCCTCATGAAGTTCATTGCCACCACAAGGGAGAGTAAAATAAAAATTGGATGGAGGCCAGTTCTAACTCCAATACTGACCCCATGTTCAGATTCCACCTCGAGATGTTTGTTGGGCTAGAAATTAGACTCAGGGTTCAGATGATTCTCTTCCCTCTGTATCGGATAGCTGTTGCTGCATGCAAACCTTGCCAACACTTAATGGATAACCACTGTTTGTATAACTAGCAATTCTGTGGGCCCACTCCCTGGTTCTGCTGATCTGGACTGGGCTCAATCATGCGACAGTGGCTAGTGTCTCTCTCGTCTAGGATGGGCTCCCTTTCTGTGGACCACAGCTGCCTACACAGACCCCAGTTGGAGAAACTTGTAAAGATGTTATGACAGACACTGCTGGTGCCCTGACTGGTGCCCAGACCCCCTGGGATCCCTTCTGCTGGCTCCTTGGGCCCATCCCCCAGATCAGTGCTTTGCTGCTGAGGACTGGCCCCGGTGACCAGTCCCAGAACTTCCTCACCAGCATGGACAGCCAGAAGTTGCTGAGAGCTATAGCACCCTGGGTGACCTCTAGCTAAGAGTATGACAGCCCAGGTCCCTTGCTTTGATGGAGATAAATTCTGAGGTATAGTTCATGCTCCAGAATCTTCCACAGGATGGGGCTGAGGCTGGGAATTTGCCTGAAACCACACCTTTGCCCAGCCTCTTCCCCTCCCTGGTCCTGCCTTCCTCACTTCCTCCTGGGAGCAGGTAGGTCCTTAACAGATCATTTGCACCCTTGTCTCAGGGTGTGCTTCCAGAGAGTCCAAGCGAAGAGAGACGGTCTAACCCAGATGTTTTCAAGCCGAGCACAGGGCAGCCCAGTCTGCCTGTGAGATGTGTAGAGTTTCCGGAGCTCCAGTACCGGCCCTGGCCCTTGCCCATCTTCTCTTCCCCCACCTCCCTCTCCTCCTCCTCCACTTCCTTTCTCTCCTTCTCCCCTCTTCTCCCTCTCTCTTCCTCCACCTGCCCTTCCTCCCTCCCCTCCCCTCCCTCCTCCTCTGCTTCCTCCCCCCCAATCCTCTTCATCACCATCTTCAGGATTCTCCCTGCCTTCTCCACGGCCCTTTCCTCTGCATCTTTTTCCTTGTACTCATTGCTGTTTATTTTCACAAGTAGAGACTTGTGAGCCAGCGATTTGACAAAACGCATGCATTCGGACTGTCAGCTGTGAGGTGGCCGCCCCAGGCGTTTCGGGCAGCAGGAATGCCTCCGTGGAGATGCACGCCCAGCCCCTCCACCAGAGCAATTTCCCTGGTGCAGTTCACAGACCCGCAAGGCTTGATTTATCGAACCGGAGATCAATGTGAAAATACTGTCAAGCTTCTGGAACCGGGAAGATATTTAGATCGCTCCACTCACGTACATCATGTTTACGAAAGGAAAAGGAAGTGGGTAGATTATAAATTAGAAAAATATGAAAGAAAAACTCTATCCGTTCCAAACCCAATCTTTTATGAACTCCCTTCCCAAAGGCTGAGTTCAACTGTAAATAGCTCACATCTGTCGAGTGTGCCTTCATGTCTGGCTTCCAGAGGGCTCTCTGCACAAGAGGCAGCTTTCAGGAATTGCACGTGGGCTCTGGCAGATCCACCCAGACCGTGTTTCTGCCCCCTCCCCAGCACCCCCACTAAGGGCAACCACCAGGTCCAACACTCACACCAATCAAAAGCTGGAAGAAGCCAGCAAAATCATCGCATCACTATCTCTTTCTGTAGGTAAGGAAACTGCGACCCATAAAGGCCAGGGTTATACAGAGATTCCAAGAAATAAACTAAGGGCCAGCTCTGGTCTAAGAGCCAAGGATCCCACGTCAGAGTCTCAGCTCTACTACAAGTTTCCCTTGTGACCTAAGGCCAGTCACTTTACCTTTTGAACCTCAGTATGATTGATTACAAAAGTGGCCACAATCATCTATCCACACTCTTTGTGTGTGACTCTGCTGTGTCTCCCATTAAGAAGTGGGTCCAATTTCTGGCCCTTCCACCTGAACTGGCCTTGTGATTTCCTCCAGCTGACAGAACGCAGCAGGTGTGACAGTATGCTAGTTCTGGAACTTTTCCTCAGAGGCTTTGCACACTGAGACTCCTTTTCCTGGAACCCTGCCCAGCCATCACGTGGGAAGCTCAGGCCAGCCCTGGAGAAGAGGAGAGAGCACGTGGAGCAGAGATGAGCCGCCCAGCTGAGGCCATCCCAAACCAGACGGTTCCCCGCTGAGCAGAAGCTGCCTACAAATGCACAGAGTTAGCCCAAAGCTGTCCAGCTATACTCATCCTAAATTTGTGACTCACAGTATCACAAACTAAATAAATGATTATTATTTCAAGCCCCACTGTCTTGGGGTGGTTTGTTATGCAGCTAAATTTAACTGACATATTTGGTTTCTTCATCTGTACAACAAAGGGAGGTGACATAGATCTCATTTTTTAGGTTCCATTTGAAAAACCAAGTCCCTAGAAAGTTAAGGCCTAGTGCTGAGCTGTCCAATGTGGTAGCCACTGGTCATATGTGGCTATTTAAATGTAAGCTTAATTAATTGAAATTAAATAAAAGTGAAATTCAGTTCCTCAGTCACACTAGCTGCATTTCAAATGCTTAATAGTCATGCATGGCTAGTGGCCACGGCACGGGACGGCATGGTGACAGAACACTCCCACCATCTCGGAAAGGTGCACTGGATGGTGCTATTCTGGAACGGCCATGCAGACCAGCACCAGAGTAGACATGCCAAGGCCGCAGCTCTAGACCACCCCTCCAACCAGGCCAGGGCTGCAGCCCCCAGAGCACCCGGCTCCATGGAAGCTACCCTTGACAGCTCTTTGAAAATTTCAAATCTATATTGTGAGTCCTCTGCTTTATCTAAAATATCTAAATCGCCAAGGAGTCTTTGTACTGACTGCAAACACAATCAGTATTTTCGTCAGAGAGCGAGGAGTGGGACTCTTAACGAGGTGGGTGAAGACTTCAGACTGATGCCAAGCTCTTCCTCCTTCGGGGGATTGCCCTAGTTTTCATTTTAAGCATTTTTTTCCATGTTGATAAGGTTGATAGCTAACTTTATCTGCATTCAACCCTTAAAGAGGATTGATGGATTGATTCGTGTGTGTGTGTGTGTGTGTGTGTACATATGTAGGTTTCCTCCCAATGTTCTTTGCACTTTTTTTTCCCCCTTCTCCAAAGCTCAGGGCTTCCTCTGACTTCAAAGAACTAAAAAAGACCCAGAGGCAAATGGGTATCTGACCTAATTAAGCATATAGATTGAGATTTTCTTTCTCGGTTGATGAAAAATTCCCTTTTCTTCACAAGCCTCATTCTGGTTTCCTGGATAAAGGGGACTTGGAGAACTGCCCTCCTGCAGCTCCTCAGAAAAGGACTGTCCCTGCCGGGAGCCTGGGGCACGACAGGCACAGGAAGCTTGTGGGACAGCGGAGGCAGGGAGCCATTGCGAGTGGTAGATGGGGAACTGCCATGCCGAGGCTTGAGTCTCAGCCTGGCCACCTCCTACCTCTGGTGGATCCTTAGTCTAATTACTTCGTCTTCCTGTGCCTCAGGTTTCACATTTGCAAAAGGAGAGTGGCAACTGTTCTTCCGTGGTAAGGGTTTGATGACTGAGAACAGTGCCTGTCACAGAACAAGAGCTCAGGGTAGTCATAGTGGACACACCAGTGCCCTAAGTCCTCAGGGGCTCAAGGTACTGATTATGGGCATCCATCCTTCGGCTCCTGTGTGCTTTGCTGCTAACAGCTTGAACTTGAAACCTTTTGTAGAGGCCAGCCCTTGGGCTACTGGAGCCACTTTACCTGCACAGACAGACAGAGAGCCCAAGTGCCAGGAGTTATCCCAAACGGCCAGTTACTGACAGGGCAGGAGTCCGAAAGCCCAGCCCCTGTGCATTCACACTATGAAGTGGAATCTATGCTCCAAAGCTCCCCTCGGACCAGACTGAGGCTGGGACTCTGTCTGTAATTGCTCACTGGCTTGGCGTCTTCCCCTTTTCTGTCCTTGCCTACTCCCAGGTTCCTCCTGAGAGCATTTCCTCAGTAAGTCACTTGAACATGGATCCATATGTCAGGCACTGCTTCTGGGAAACCAGACCTAAGACAGTAGCTGTCATAATTATTATCATAATAATGATTATTATCATTGCAGTAGTACTATGTAAAAGTGATTTGTATTCCTAAATGAGGTGACAATCATGATTTCTCCAAGTGTACAGAACTCAGCACTTTTCAAAGAACCTTCCTTTTCCCTATTTCAGTACACTGTTATGACCAGAACCTCTGGGGAACAAGAGATTAAATGAAAAATGGATGCATCTCCCCTTCTCTTTCCACCACCAGCTCCTTCCAGCTTGGCCAGGACCTCCTCTGCCTGGGTACAGACACCCCGGCCCCCGTAACTAAGATTGGCCCTCCCCAATCCTTTTCCAAACAGCAGTCTCCTGGGCCCTGGCCTGCACACATTGTTAACACGGTCTCCCCTTGGAAGGACAACCCCTAAGAAAAGGTCCCTACAGATCCTGGATAATAATGGTTCTCAATCTTAATTAAGCCTACTTGGGAATCTCATGGAGGGCTTATTAAAACACAACTTTCTGAGCCTTACTCTAGAGAGTCTGATTCATTAGTTCTGGGGTAGCTCATGAATTGGCAGATCTAACAAATTTCTAAATGATGCTGCTGCTGCTACCACACGGATCCATTTGGAGCAGCACTGGCCTTGAAGACTCTGGGCTCCTTGTGGAGTGGCATGGCTGGAGAGGGGCCAGAGATGGGCAGGAGAGGGGCTGTCTTCGTGCCTGGTGGCCTGGCTCTTGGGCAGTAATGTTCTTGGCCAGGCAAGAACATCTATAGTCATCTCAGGGATGTACGAAAGGCAGGGCCTGCAAGATGGCAAAAGCCTAGTGTATTAGTTTCCTATTGCTGCTGTAGCAAATCACCACAAACAGCATCTTAAAGCAACAGAAATTTATTATTTTACAGGCTCGAGGTCCAAAGTCTGAAACAGGTATAAAGTCGAAGGTTGTGCTCCTTCTGGAGGCTCTAGGGAAGAATTCATTCCTTGCCCTTTCCAGCTTCTAGAGGCAGCCCACATTCCTTGGCTCTGTACCCTTTGCAATGTGCCTTTGCAGCTCCTCCCATAAAAAGGCATAGTCTATTTCACCACACCATGAATCTGGGCTGAACTTGTGACTTGTCTTCATTTAAAAAATGTGTCAAAAGTGATGCTGAGATGGTTCTAAGCATAGGCTTCAGAGGCCCTGGGTGCTTCCAATTTCTCTCTTCAAGCTTGCCACCCAGTGTGAACAAGCCTGGGGGGTTAGGCTGCTGGAGGATGAGACACTACATGAAGTAGAGATGAGCCAATCGTGGCTGAGGTTATCCTAGGCCAGTCAGCTCCCAGACAACCTTCCAAATGACAACAAATGCTTGCGTGAGCCTAGTCAGACATATGAGGAAGAATAAATGTTTCTTGTTTTAAGTAACTGAACTTTAGGGTTATTTGTTAGACACAAGTGATAAGAGATACCCACTCTGGGTGGAGGAAGGGTTGGGTAGCCTGATTGCCTTAAACCAGGTCTCAGCTCATGTCATATCATTGTCATAGGTTCAGACTAAACAAGAGTTCTATTATCATATGAGAAATACATGAAATGTCTCGTATTTCTATATATGAAATGTCTCATTTCTATATAAGCGATATTTCCAGCCTGCAAATGTCTCTCATATGGTTATCACAATACATTAAAAATTAGAAAAAAAATTACTTTCAATTTTAGACTTCCAGCTTATTTTGAAATATGAGAAGATCTGACTGGAAGGGGCGGTAAGGAGGCCTTCCGGGATGCTGAGGGTGTTTTGATTCTTGATCTGGGTGCTGGTTGCACTGAGTAGGTTTAGTTTGTAAAAAATTCCTTGAGCCATACACTTTTCTGTAGGATGTTATACCTTAATTAAAAATTCAAATGAAACAAAATAAGGCAAAACAGGGCTCTTGTTCAGTCTGAACCTATAACAATGACATGACATGAACTGACGGGTATGATGAATTCAACACCCTGCTCCAAGCCTGAGGGAGAGTTAAGCATTCATCAATCGGCCATAGTTCACCTTTGATCCCCATCGTCCTACGTTTGACTCATTATCTTAGTTGCCTGTTTCCTCTAGGCATCTGAGTTTGCCAATTATTAAAGAATGTCTCTTGTTAAGGCACGTTATGAAATTAACTTCTACTCAGATTATTGGTATGTCTTCGTCCATCTCCTTCTTTTTTTTAGCTATTTTGGCTGTAATGATTGGCTCCCTCTGCCATAGTGTGAAGTAGAAAGGCAGCTTCCTAATGAGGGATCTTACTTCCCAGCTTCCCTTGCATCCAGGTGTGATCAGAGGACCAGGTCTTTCCAGTGGAACGTGATGGGGAGTGATGAGTGTCTCCTCTCTTCCAGGCATAGGGTTAAGAAGCAGCTGGGGCTGATTTCCAAAGACTGCAAGGTCCAAGGTATGTCAGCTGGACAGAGCCTGGGGTCATGAGTCAACATGCGGTGGAAAGCCACCAGCTGATGGGAACACCCAAATTGGACTCTTAGGTGTGTAAGCAATAACATTCTATTCTGACAAACCACTGAAATACATTTGTTTCTGCTGCTAGAGTTACTCTGATTAATACGCTATTTCATCCTATGGTTACTCATGCATTCACTTACTCAATAAATATTCATGAAATCTCATATGCAAGGCACTGTGCCAGCTTTCTGCCTTCAAGGATCGTATACACTGGCTTGAAAGTAAGGACAGGCCACTAATGTTTATTTGCCTTACTACGTGGCAGACCATGTATAAGTTACTTTACGTACAGGATAACATTTGATCATCACACTAATTCTGCAATATAGGTATGATAGTCCCTAACTTATTAATGAAGAACTCAAAGCTCACAAAGTCCAGGAAACAAGGATTTTTTTAATTAAACACCTGTTTTCCCAGTACATAATACCGCTTCCTAAAAGGGAAGTAAGGTGCATACACAAGAACTGTTAGACAGGTTATTAAGGATTAAATGACACAAAAAAGTAATGTTTAAATGCTGAGGACATTCAGAGATCACTAACTATTTTGATATTATATTCACACTTTCCCCAGGCAACACTGTCCACTGACTTATCTGTTTCTGTCTGTGTTCCGGTTGAGCCCCACCCTTGACTTCTCTGATAGTGAAGATTTTGAGGTAAGAAAGGTCCATATTAGCCACCAAAGTGAGATGTGGTAAAAAGCATCATGCATAAGGACTCAGTAAAGCAGAAACTGCTAGATTCCTGTTGCACTAGGCAACTGCTCTGTGTGTTGCTTTTCAAAAATCCACTTTCTCCCTCTATAAAATAGTCTTGGTAAAGCCTGTCCTCCTCCCCTCCCAGAGGGTGGGGAGCTGGGGGAGATTGCATTTAAAATGTATAAAACCATAGAAAGCATAAATCAGTCCTATTAATTATTCTCATTCATTCACTCAACAAATCATAATGTAATGCCTCCTCTCTTCCTGATGATATGCCTAAATTTTTTCTATATCTTAATTAATTTCAGGCACATTCTACTCAGAAATATTCTCAGAATCCAAACTTGGCTGTAAAATCAGAGGCTTGGCATTGCCTTAGATGTAAGTACCAAGGGAAAAAATTGCATGCGGTTAACAGTACACAAAACCTTCAGATCTGAGACCTTTCACCATGATTGGATTAGAGTCTTGCAGAAGTGGACAACCCGTAGACTTCAAGGCTTCCTGTCTTAGTTAAAAGAGATACAAATTGCTTCCCCAGTGCAATCTTCTCAGGGGAGCTTCTAGGTAAAATGCTGAGATAGCATGAATCCATCTCCAAGCAGAAACCTGAGGAAGGTGCCATTATTTTTTTTTTCATGTCATCTTAATGGGCTTGCTTTAAAAAGACAGCAGCATGTTTGTGCTGGAGTCCTTGGTATTTTACATTGGCTTCTGTAATAGTTGTTTATGATTGCAGAATAAGTGGACTGAGAGACAAGTGTTGCTTAGATATTTAACAAGAGTTCCCTTTTGGGCTGGGCGCGGTGGCTCACGCCTGTGATCCTACCACTCTGGGAGGCCGAGGCAGGAAGATCGCTTGAGCTCAGGATTTCCAGACCAGCCTGAGCAAGAGTGAGACCCCATCTCTACCAAAAACAGACAAAATTAGCCAGGCATGGTGGTGCGCACCTGTAGTCCCAGCTACTCAGGTGGCTAAGGCAGGAGGATCGCTTGAGCCCAGGAGTCTGAGGTTGCAGTGAGCTATGATGATGCCACTGCACTCTACCCGGGGCGACAGAGCAAGACTCTGTCTCAAAAATAAAAAAAAAAAGAGTTCCCTTTTGCACGGTTACTCACCCTTCTCTTTCTATGCATCCCTTTGGTTTTTGTTGGGCTCAGAAAAATCTCTATTTTATTCACTCAAGAGTCAACAAATATTTATTTGACCACCTATATGTGCCAGGCTCTGAGCAGGGCCCTAGGAAATACTGTGGTATGCAGACAGGAGTCACTGCCCCTGCCTTGTAAGGGGCTCGTCCCTGAGACTGTATTCTGCTGAAGATGCTTCTCTATCCTTTAATTTGCCCATGATCCTCCTAAACAATGAACTCCTTGAAGAATAAGTTTTATCTATCTCAGTGTCCCTAGTGAGAACTACAGTGGCTGGCTTGTGGTGTGGGGCGGGCGCTTAGCACATATTTATTGAATGCATAATTGAATGTTTGACAGGATAGTTCGCCTGGATATTATAAAGGAACAGTCTATATTTCACACAAACAGCCTCCGTTTTGTTGCCCAGGGCCTGGAGATGAAGAGGAAAAGGATGGAAATACTCTCCCAGAAACTCTTATTTCTGTTCTACGAGGGAAAAGGTATTTGTCTGTTCATTCACTCAACAAATATTTGTTGACTGCCTGCAATGTGCCAAGACCGTTCTAGGCCTACGGCAGACAAGTACCTGCACTAGCAGAGCTAACTTGTATTTGAGTAGAGAGGATAGTCTATAAGTAAATAAATCAACAAATAAACAATGCAATTTTTTGGCAGTGTTAAGTAGTAACATAAAAAAATTGAATAGGGTGTTCCAATTACTATTGAATCACAACAAACCACCCCAAAAGTTAATGGCATTAAATAACCATTTTATAATGCTTATAGATTCTGTAAGAATTTGGACAGGGAACAGTGGAAATGGATTGTCTTTGTCATGCTATCCAGGGATTCAGCTAAGAAGATTCTAAGGCTGGTGTGCTTAACCTCAGGGGCTGGAATCATCTGAGGGTGTCTCATGTGCGTGTGGTGGTGATGTTAGTTGGTACATGAGCTGGGAGTGCTGACTGGAACACCTCCATGTAGCCTGTCTATGTGGCTTGGGCTTCCTCCCAGGATGGCAGCCTCAGGGTAGCCTGCCTGCATACATGCTGGACCAGGATTTCTAAAGCAAGTCTTCTAGCAGGCAGTGCAAGAGCCTATTGCCGTTAATAAATTGACGTCAGAAGTTATGGGAGTTATGCAACATCATTTCTGCTGCATTGCGTTGGTTTTAACAGAGTCCTCAAGGTTGGCCCACATTCAAGGGGCGGAGATTTAGACTTTTGATGACAGGAATGTCAAAGAATTTGTAGACATGGTTGAAAACTACCATACAGGCTAACGTGACAGAGAGTGACTAAGGAAGTTAGTGACAGCTACTCTAAAAAGGTCGGTTTTGAGCTAAGATATAAGTGACAAGAAAGCCATCCATACAGCAATATGGAGAAAATGCTTCCCAGACATGCAGAATATCACATGCAAAGGTCCTCAGAATATCACAACCTGGGGGTGTGGGGAGGAAGCCATGCCTTTAGTAAGCTTCAGGCTCACTAAACCAATCACTGAGGGACAGCCTGGGATTAGCAGCCTCATCTTTACCTAAATGCTCTGAGCCTAGATGGGCTATTCAAATTCTGTAATAGTCACAGTATGTGAGCAAAGGCTCACTGTCCCTATGGAAAAGGCTTCAACTGCATCCCCATTAAGGGGATAAGTCTCAGATAAGTATATAACCAAACAGAGGGAACAAGAAAGAATTAGAGTCCTCCCAGACTTGTGAAAATGTCACTTCTTCTCAAAGACACATTATGAGACAGGCCAGCCTGGCAGCTTCCCAAAGCCCATATTTAAAATATGCACCAAAACATCCCAAGAAATAACATAAGAATTAAAAAAAAAAAAATCAATGCCACAACTGTATTTATCAGAATTCCTTGATGGGGAGAGAAGTATCCTCCCCCCTGTGATGTCTCCTTCAAGGTTCAGGGAGACCATCAATGTAACCCTCCTGGCCTCTCTCGCCAAGGTAGATGGAACATTTTTGGAGTGAAAGCTGGAGCTGCCTAGCCCAGCCCTTGCCTATGTGTCTTTCTTGGGATCAAGTTGCTGATAAGAAGCAAGAATTTCCTCAACCCCTTAAGTAGGGAAGCCTACTTGGTGCATCCTACTACGTCTGGGTGATTAACTCTAAGTTTGAGGCTCAATATTCAGAAACCCACTTTCCCACAGATATAAGCCACATCCTCCAATATCAGCTCTATTTTATAAAATCCATCTCTGTCCACAGTGTTTAAATCTTACATCTCAGTTGGTTCAGAACTTGGGAGGGGAAGAGGGATACTATTTATTGGCACCCCCCTTCCGAAAAACTGTAGCACCTGGCAAACTGGCCCAGGAATCTAGAGGAACATAGAGGGAGTAATAGAAGGAGTATCACTGATGGGTGATAGTAGCAAATGGAGAGGCTTAGGGTGTGCCTGCAACACACGCTTTGAACACAGTAGGTTGCAGATGCTTATGTTGGCTGTGGGGCTTGGCTGTATCATTTTGCAGTTGGCCCTTTAACTGCTATGATCTAGGCAGGGGGCTTGACGTCTAAGGGGCCTGCCACACAGGCTTTCACCTTGGTGGAGACTTTGTCCACAGAGGAATCTATGTATTCATAGAGGCAAGGCCGTGAGCAAAAGTAAGTACTTCAGCAAGGATGCTGACCTTTGCGTCTCTCCAAGGTATAACCTTAATCACGTACCAGATAGACAGTGAGCATCAGCCAGGTAGGGTCCGGACAAGTAAATGCTATCCTGTCCTTAGCAAGGCACAGTCTCAGTAGATGCAGGGGCTGTGTGAGTGGCCTCAGATAAATCTGAAAGTTACATGGTGCAGGCTGCTGAAGTTTGCTCTCATAAAATGTCTGTGCTGACCTCAGCATGCATTTAAGGGCCACTTGGGGAAGAGTACTTTGATGCCTGCAGTCCAGTAATAACCCACAGTCACTGTATCCGTTATCCATTGCTATATAACAAACCTGAAAACCTTATGGCTTCAAATAGCTGCTTATTATTTTTCATGAGTTTGCAGATTGAATGGGCAGTTCTGCTGATCTGCGCTCAGCTTGGCTGATCTTGGCAGGGCTTGGTAATGGGTCAACTAGGATGGCCTCGGCTGGATAACTTGCCCCTGCTGCATGTGTCTCTGGGATGCCTCCAGTAGGGTAGCCGGGGCTTGTTCTCACAACAGCATCAGGGATTGAAGAGGAGGAGAAGTGGGAATGTGCAGGTGCTTTGCCAGTCTCTGCTCATGTCCCCTTTGCTGTTGTCCCACTGGCCAAAGCAGATTCCATGGCCAAACGCAGAATCGATATGGGCATTCAATGCAATCAGGCTACCCTGCCCCTAAGCTGCCTTCTAAGGCAGTAGGACCAGTTAACAGTAGGGCTGTGGTTTTGCTGAATGAGAGGCTGGCTGGGCTGGAATGAGGAACTTGAGGCAAGGAGGGCCTGAGCATCTTCACCAGTGGTCTCCCATTCTACCCTTTCTGCTTACAACAGGCTCTCCTTTAAATCAACGTTGACCCAATATTTAAAGAATACCCTGACGTAGTCCAGTGCTCATTCTCCTCTCTGCCTGAGGCCAAGACAGAGTCATGGAATCCCCAGTTCCAGCACTGACAGCAAAGGCTTTGGAGGCGACACAGTCTGGATCCTGTGCCAGTTATGACCTGATGCCTAATGTCTTCAAATTCACTTTCCTCGTCTGTAAAAGGGGGAAGGAGGGAAAGCACTCCCTCCCTGTGAAAAAGAAATTGGAAAATGGGTAAAGCATTTAGCACAATGCTGGGCACTGAGTAAATACTCAACAAATTATAGCATTTGCCATTATTATTACGTGAGAGGACAATGCAAGTGTTCCTTAACAGTGGACCCGATGAGAATAGGAGTGGGGCTAAGAGACTCCATTAGCAGTGACAGGTGTTAGTGGAGCTGATTCATCCCAGTAGGAAGGGCCTGATGTGTATTCAAGCAAATAGCCTTCATAGGGATGCAGAAAGAAACACTGTTCTCAGGAAGAAGAGTCATATTTGGCTGGTGAAATAGCTCATGACAGGAAGAGCTGATTGGCTGATTTGAGATGGATGCCGCCCCTCCCTTTCCAGCCCTCTATTGTCACGCCCCCTCAGAGAGGTTTGATTAAAAAAGACCACACAGGGAGTGGGTCTTTAGACTTGCAGTAACTGAAGGGTAATGATGTTTTTAGGCCTACTTTTTCCTTAATTGGGAAAAGCTTAGGCCAAAAGACTGAGCTGCCAGAGAAAGTAGATACCCAGCTTCTGATATTGGATTGGACTTGTGCCAACCCAGTTAATAAATGACACAAGGGACTTGAGTACATGGCTACCACATGTAGGTGTGTATATTGTGCCTGCATTAGACCAGGAGGAGCCATTCACATCATTGACTGTGGAAGCAGTACTCTCTGACTTTGTGCAGTGCACAAACGACACAGCAGTCTATGGTTGCCTTGCTTAGGTATAAACTTATAAATTATTGAGCTAATGTGGGAATTCTCAGACACATATTGATATTAACCTTTTTTCTATGAAACATTGACAGCTTTCTCTAGGCTAGGCTTAAAGCAAAATTGATGCAAAAAATTTGGGATGGTGAATTTTTCTTCCTGAGAATTAGGGCCAATCTGAGATTGTGTATGATTTCCCATGCTCTTTCAGAGTATTTCCATGTTTGATTTCTCATCACAGCAGAGTAAAAATGATGCCCCTTACCTTCAGAATGGTACCACATGGCTTTATTGCTACTGTTGATGTTCATGTTGTACTCTAAAGCTTTAGATATCCATTTATTGTTTAAATGAATGAATAGTGAATAGTGTAGATCCTCAACTCTTGGAAAAAATATATCCCAAAGTCCTCTGTGAATCTACAAATTTTAAAATATTATTAAAGCTATAATTCTCAAACTGGGTGAGGAGGATATAAGCTCAGTGCCTCCCAGACAGTTTTGTTAGATTCTTGAAGGATTGTGCACTGTACAGTTTAAGAAAAGCCTATTCAATATACCAATAGTATTTTTAATATAAGTCATAAAACACAAAGGTCAACAAAAACCTAACTGGTGGGAATAGAGAGAAAATAAACTGAGAGAGCATTTCAGAAGACATAAATTAAAAAAAAAAGCTTGAGTAACTGTCTACTAAAACATGTAATTTTTCCCATAAGAGACAGTAAATTATAACTGAAAATTTTAAGTGGCCCTTTCAGACTCTTAAATATTCCATAAATATAGGATTAAAGTCATAGATACGAACTTCTGTTGAATAAGATATTTCACTCTTTAATTTATGGAAAACTTTGACTTCCTAAGAACTGCCTCTTACATATCTTTGCATTCTTTTCGCTTTCATTGAAAGAGGAGCAGCTGAATTGCTCGGGAGAGGAGCCATTTGAAGGGAGAAGCAAAGCTATTGTTTTGTTGAATTGCAGTATCATTTAGATGTCTTTATGTTCCAAGGAGAAAACTCCAATCACAAAGCCAAGAACATGAATATCATCAGAATTTACTAGTTTAAGCATCTGCAAAGCCCAGTGGGAGTGTTGGCTTGATCCAGATGTCCACAATGTCATGAGGGCTGTGACACTTTACTCCTGCAGTTCGTTTGGTATGTCTTCCCTTGTCCTCAGGCTGTCTCCCTCTTGGTAGCGAGAAGGCAGCCAGCAGCTCTGAGAGCTTGCACCTACTTCCTTCTTTATACCCAGAACTGAGACAAAGAGAATGTCAGTCTTAATCTTGGCATTTCACTCTTGCTCTCTGGTAGACTGATTTCAAAAATGCCTCCAATTTTCACCCCTCTCTAGAACCATATCCTTTGCGATGTGAACTTGTGGTTTCTCTCATCAGAAAGTGGAGTCTATTTTCCCACCCTTTGAATCTGGGCTGCTTCTATGACTCACTTTGGCCAATAGAATTTTGTGGAAATGACAAAGTGCTATTTCTGAGCTTAGGCTTCAAGAGAATTGCAAATTTTCACTCTGTTTTAGAATCCTGCCTCCACCATGACAACAAGCCTCAGCTACCCTGATGGAGAATGAGAGATCACATGGAGCAGAGATAGGCCACCTCAACTGGGCCCAACCCAGACCAATCTATAGCCAGCCAACAACCTCCAAACACATGAGAGAGCCCAACTTGGGGCAGCAGAGCAACTTCCTGATCTTCAGCTGACCACAGACACATAGGTAAGCCCAGCTGAGATCAGGAGAACCACACAGCTGACTCGTAGAGCTGTGAGTTATAGCAAATGCTTATGGTTTAAAACAATAAGCATTTTTAAGTGAGTTTTGTAGTGCTTTCTTACATAGTAATATCTAACCAACACACAGATCTTCTATGTTTGCCTCCATTGCCTCATTTTAAGTCACAGGCTCACCTCTAAACCAAATGGTTGTACCTAATCCAATCAACGCTCACCTTGAGCTGTGATGGGGAAGTGGAAATAGAAACCTGAGTGAACATCAAGCATTATTAGGAAGGAGATGGAAGAAAACTGGGGAGTAGGGATGGATGCCATCACTGGGGGCAAACAACCTGTCTACCACCATCACTTCATAAGAGCTCCTGGGTGGATGATGATGGAACGAGATGAGGATGACAGGGTGGCCCCACTGGATTAAGCGGCTCTTACCCAAAAGCTAACTTCACAGCACATTCAGATTAAGTGTCCTGTCCCCAAAAAATTACAAATTACTGACTGCCTTGAAATTTCAGTTGTTTGAAAACTCTTGAACCTTCAATGTCAAATCTACCAATGTCAATGTTTTAAATACTAATGGTTTTTCCCACTTCATATAAAAAATACTAACAGACCAAATCCCATGCTTTCTAAGCTCAGAAAGCCTTCAAAGAAGAGCACCGCCTGCACTAAGTAGAGCATGTTTTCCCATGAGGATCCAGCATAGGCGTTCAAGGCCCATAACTCTCACATCTTTTTTCTCTGGTGCTTTCTGTAACAAGGGATTCCTCCCACAATACATATCAATATAATGAAACCACTTGGTAACTCTTGTTAGAAACACTATCAAGTGTTGCTTCAATATGTTTTTGAACATTTATGTTCTAAGTTGGTTTTTCTTTTTTTAATGCAACTGGAAAGGGGTTAAAAGTATCCTAGGGAAAAAAAAAAAGATAAAGAAAGTATATGCATTAGAAGCATGCATGCCAACCCGACAGGTATAAATGTTGTAAAAGGATCATCCAGCACAAAATCAATAATGGGAGTTGGATTTCAAAGGACTTTCTTTAAGAGAAAATGAACAGTATCCAATGGGGGAAGAGATAATCACGGGGTTTCTGATAGCAAACATCCCATGCACTGCACTTTCATTTTTGAATCTTTCTTCTGATCTTGGAAGAAAAAGTGCTAAGGAATGTGTATGTTGGGAGAAGTGATCTGCAGTCCTAAGAAAACAATTTAATGACATTTAAAAGATAGTATTTGTAAGTAGTCAGGTTTTATTACTAGATAGCACATAAAAGCTCAGGGGAAGCCTCTGGCGACCAATGAAAGAAGGTAACTCCGAGGGATTTTGACATGAAAATTGGCCAGATAGATTGGACAGGATTTAACATGAAAAATTCTGTGTATATTTAAGGACTCATTCATTAAAAATTAAGGAAAATTGGATTAAATTAAACAGCTGTGGAAAACAGGAACATTTGAATAAAGGTTTTGTCATCTTGAACATTTTTCCTATAACTTGACATATTTAAATAGATCTAAGTAGATTGTTGTGATACACTAACTGTACTAATGGCCCTGCCTATATGCAGGCCCTTTAGTATTACACTACCAGGTAACCCCGTGCTTGTCCTTTGGCCAATGGGGCAGCAGAAAATTTGACAAAAGTAGAGGCTTGAAAATTGTTTATGTTTTCTCTTTCTCCCTTGGATTTCTGCTGTCATCATGTTTACAAGCCCAGCCTATCTTGCTGTAACCACATGATGAAGAACTAAGTCAGCCCAGCCTAATGGGATTTAAATCCCCAAGAGTGTGGCATCCATAGAATCTGTGAGAAGGCACAACCTTAAAATCTTTAAAGGACCTTTTGTTTGACCTCGTTTCTGCTACCAAAATCTATATTAGTTATCATTTGCTGCATAACAAATTGCCCTAAAATGTAAGGGCATTAAAAAAAAATAATAAATACTTTTCATCCCATACAGTTTCCATGGGTCAGAAATCTGGGTGTGACTTAGCAGCATGTTTCTGGTTTGGGGTCTATCATGAGGTTAAAGTTAAGATGTCAGCTGTGGCTGCAGTCAGCTGAAGATTGGCGCTGGAGGATCTGCTTCTGATATGACTCACTCTCACGGCTGATAGCAGGAGACCTCAGGTCTTTGCTGGCTGTTAGCAGAGCCCTCAGTTCCACACCACTTGGATCTCTCCATAGGATGGCTTGAGTGTTGACTGTTGAGTGTCCTCAGAACATGGCCACTGGCTTCCCATAGAGCAATCCAACAAAGCAACTCAGAAGCTATAACGTCTTTTATGACCTAGTCACTAAAGTTGCCCACCATTATTTGTGTGATATCCCATTGGTTTCACAGCTCAGTCCATTCAATGTGTGGGAAATCACACTGTGATTTGAATACCAGGATGTAGGGATCACTGGAGGCCATCGTAGAGTCTGGCTGTCACAGTGATTTTATACATTTAGACCTACGAGGATAGTGCTCCAAGAGCTATCTATTCCCTTCTAGATCTAGTCTCTTATATTTCCTGAATGTCCTCTCAGCCTTACCAGGATGCAGCTCCCAGGGAATGCTACTTCAACAGTTTATTCTCAAGCCCATGGACTCATCGGCTACCACAGACAAATGACAGGATTCAGCCCATCCCTATCTTTGTATCTCTCTGGCAAGCAGAGTTGGCAGAAGTTGACCTTACTGCCTCATGTTTAGTCCTCTCTAAGCTCTGCTCTGTCAGCTGCAGTTGCTTTTCTTGCCCCATTAGTTCACATGACTGTATCTGCACAGATCTATCCTGGCCACCTGTTCTCTCTAGTGCCACTGCTGTTGCTACCACTGCCTTCTGAACTCCCATCCCCAGATGCCCCCAGGTGCTCTTGTATTAAAAAGGTTTACACTGGATCATGCTTTAAGAGCCACAGACCCCCCCTCCTTGAGCTCTGGTGTCCACTTCTCTGGCTGAAAATAACCCTCTTTCTCTTCATGTGTGTGCATGCACGTGGATATGTCTGTATGCTTGTGTGTAGAAGAAGCTGCCTGGTCCCTGAGTGAAATGTATTTCCCCATTTTAGTCTACATCTCTCTCCTTACCATGGTGCAGGGGAACCCTGCCAGTTGGAGCTCTCCCACTAAACCTAACACTTCTGCTCTCCTCTCTCAGCCCAGTTCCTGAGTTTGACCAGTAACTTTCCTTATTTATGGTGATTTTCTTTTCCTCTCTTGACCCCGTGACACTTTCTGCAGTCTGGCTTCAACTGCTCCTTCCTTCAAGTCTGTCACGTTTCTCTACATGTCTGAACTTTGTGCTTCATAAATTCTTATTCTCTTCCTAGTGCAAGTAGATATATCTATTTGATAGAGCTTTATAATACTGAAAGTCTTTGTTATAGTCTTTTGTAAAATTAATTGTTTAAAGCAACTGAGTTTTGGAGTGATTTGTTACAAAGCAATAGCTAACTGATACACAGATCTTCTAAGAGCAAATTTCCATGATGATTTTTTATTTCATTGTCTTTATTAGCATTAGATTATTTCATGTTTATGAGACTTTTAGTTTAAAGATTTATTTTAAGTGGGAGATTCTCCTCCAACACACCCTTCCTTCCTTTTGTGTGTAACTCCTGCTGTCTAGTCCTTTTGCAGTTGCATCTACCTGGACCTTCACACTACAAGACAGAGCTAGACCTCAGATGGTGGTACAGAGCTAGTGGTGGCTTGGCTCAGCTCTTGGTTTCAAGGCTGTGTCTGTACTGTTCATCTCCCTGTACCTGCAATTATCAGGAGCCATGGTCAGAGGCAGCCATAGTCAGAGGGGTGGTTCTTTTCTATCTCCTTGTATGAGTTTGGAAAACCACTCCCATCCCATGACTTCAATCAGGGGACTTCTAAGAGGAAATATCTCATGGAGCACTTGGACCTTTCCAGCACCTACTGCTTGTGTTAAGACCTAAAGACAGCAAGGCTGAAGCTTCCAGCTGACTCACTGTGTGTGTGTGCGTGTGTGTGTGTGTGTTTCATTTTATTTCCTTTTCCTGGACATATTTATTCTGTATTTAATCCTAAGTTTATCTTTTCAATTTTTCACTTTTAACAATAACCTTCATTACTATTTGTTTAGAAAATTGGGGAGGAGGATGGGAAATGAGGAAGTGTTCACTCGCTGCACCATCCCTGACCTGAAAATCCTGATTTATGTTTTGAAAGATCTCCCTGGCTGCTGTGTGAAAAACAGAGGAGAGTAGGCTGGGTTTGGACGCAGGGAAATGTGTTAGGAGGCCGTTTCAGGTAGGAGACAATGGTGGTGAGGGCTCACGTGAGGGCAGTGGAGTTGTGGAAAAATGGACAGACTAGAGATATGTTTTCAATATCAAAATAGCAAGATTTGCTAATGAATTGGATATGAGAAGTGATGGAAGAAGAATCCAGGGTGACTGTGTCTTCAGCAAAGTTGTCTCTTTCACTAAGATTGGGAAGATGAGCAAATTGTTTTTGTTTGTTTTGTTTTGTTGTTGTTGGAAAGTAGTGTTAATCAAGACTTTAATTTTGGAAATGGACATTTTGTGATATCCATTTAGAGATCCAAATGGAGTTGTGAGAAGGCAGCTAAACATACAAACCTAGAATTCCAGTCTGGGCTGAAGATATAAACTTAGGAGACATTATACATCTTGTCCCAAAACTTAGTGGCATGAACAGTAATCATTTTATTCTGCTCACAGATTCTATGGATTAGCATCAGATAAGGCACAGTGAGGACAGACCCTCTCTGTTCCCTGATGTCTGGGGCCTTGGGTGGGAGTGATCTGAACGGCTGGTGCTAGAAGAGCTGGGCCTGGAGGATTCCCTGCCAAGCTGGTTTCCCCACTTCCATGTCTCTCTCATCCCTGGGCTGAAGGGCAGACTTGGCTGAGAATGTTGGCCTGGATGACAATGTGCGGCCCCTCCAGCACAGCAGTCTCGGGGTAGCCCATCTCTTACAAGACCACTCAGCCCTCCAAGAGCAACCATTTCCAATGACCAATGTCATGGCCTTTGATGATCTAGCCTTGGAAATCACATAACCTCACTCCCACTAGGTGCTGTGAATCACTAAAGTTCAAGGGAATAGACCTTGACCCTACCTCGTACTGGATGGAGTAGCAAAGAATTTGGGATCGTGCTTAAAAAGCCATATCTTACTCATTATCAGTCTCCTCCACTAGAAAGTAAGTCCTGTCACACAAGGGACTATTTTATCCCCATGTCCCAATTCTTCAGAGAAACAGAACCAATAGGAGATATATATATATAGAGAGAGAGATACATAAAAGGAGATTTATTATGGGAATTGGCTCATGTGATTATGGAGGCTGAGAGGTCCCACAATATGCTGTGTGCAAGCTGGAGACCCAGAAAGCTGGTGGTATAATTCAGTCTGAATCTTAATGCCTGAGAACCAGGACAGCCACGGATGTAAGTCCCAGAGTCCGAAGGTCTGAGAACCAGGAGTTCCAATGTCTGAGGACAGGAAAAGTTGGATGTACCAGCTCATAAAAGGCAAGAAAGAACTTTCCCCTCCTCCCCCTTTTTGTTCTATTCAGGCCCTCAATGAATTAGATAATGCCTACCCACATTGGTGAGGGCAGATCTTTTTCACTCAATCTGCTGATTCCAATGCTAATCTCTTCTGGAAACACTCTCACAGACACATAGAGAAGTAATGTTTTACCAGGTATCTGGGCATTCTCTAGCCCATCAAGTTGACAGATAAAATTAACCATTACACCCCAGTACCTAGAAAGATGTATATTTGTTGAATGAATCAATGAGGGATATAAAATCATGAAACCAGATGAGATCACTAAGGCAGAAAGTACTAGAGGGAAGATTATAGGGCTCAATACCAAGCCCTCAGGTTCATGCCAACATTTAGGGCATCTGATAGAGGAGGAGGAAACAAACCCCTTTCCTCTGGATCATCTGAGCCCCTCGCAAATCAGTGAAGGGGACACACCCACCTAGAACCCATGCTTCAAGCCCACCATCATGCATGCCATGGTTTGGATATTTGACCCTCCAAATCACGTTGAAATCTGATCCCCAGTGTTGGAGGTGGGGCCTAATAGAAAGTGTTTGGGTCATGGGGGTAGATCCCTCATGAATGGCTTTTTGCCATCCTCGCCTGAGTTCTCCTACTATTAGTTCCTGCAAGAGCTGGTTGTTAAAAAGAGCCTGGCACCTCCCTCCTCTCTCATCTGCCTCCTCGCTTGCCATGTGATTTCTGCATATGCAGCTCCCCTTTGCCTTCCACAAGTGGAAGCTTCCTGAAGCCCTCACCAGAAGGAAATATTGGTGCCACGCTTCTTGTACAACCTGCAAAACTGGAAGCCAAATAAACCTCTTTTCTTTAGAAATTACTCAGCCTCAGGGATTCCTTTATAGCCACACAAACGGAATAAGAGAATGCAGTATATGGGACCCTGGCATTCTCTGCCCTCGTGGCCTTGAGCTCTCTTCCTCACCAGGACAGGCCATGCCACCAGCGTGTGCAACCCTAGGCCCTAAGGGCAGCTCTTTGATGTCAGATTAGGGTGAACCGAGTTGAATGTATAAGCTGGGGAGACCACATATGAGCAAGGAGACCCCTTGTGCTAAGAGATAAAGTCACGGATGGTAAAAGAAAGGGTATAGGCTGTGGGCAGGGGCCAGGACCCAGGGACCACCTCTCCTCAACCCCCACATTCCCTGGTACCAAAATCTGAGGGAGGGAGAATTCAAAATTTGAACCTGGCATTCCAGGTTGCTGCAAAGACATATTTGTCAAGATAGGATGCTGGAACGTATTTTATTTAGCAGTTTGTTAGCTTAATTTATAACTTTTAATATGTAGACATATAACTTGTAGGTAGCCATTTGTATGATTGTCCTGGGTCCTATAACTTGTTAGGGTCACATGGCTCCATGGAGGGTCTGAGGTGGAAGGGACAGTGGTGCTACTTCCAGAAGCCAGAATATCTGAGACTCAACTCCAATTTACATAAACCCTTGATGCATTGGCAATTAAAATTTGCAAACATCAGATTACATCGCCACCAGGGGAACTGTGAGAATGTCCTAATGAAATCATGATCGAAACTTCCAGGCTTCTCCCAGATATGATTAACAAAGATCAAGCCCTGAGAATGTTTTTCTATTTAATTAGGAATTTTATGAAGTAAGAGTCCTCATTTAAGCATCTAAACATCAATATCAATCCTTGCATTTAAGGGGATGTATAATTTAAGTTTTAAAATTCAAGAGTCCAGCATTTGTAAAAACCTTGGTCTATGTTATATGATGCCAGAGCTGAGTTGATCACAGAGACCCCTTTGTCCGCAAGAGTGTGTAGAATAAGCCAGATTTACTTTCAAACATGTTTTCAGCTGTAAGTTATTGGAGTGGGTCCTTCTAGCATTGCAAATTAAATTTAGGGGAAAAATTGTCTCTGCCCAGGAACTGTGTGCCATGTATGCACTCTTTGATCCAATCCCTACCACAATTTAAAATATTTTTTAATGGACATTTTCAAACATACAGAAACATAGATTGCACAATGAAACCCATGTACGTCTCCCCCAGTTCACTGATCTTCAACATTTCCTTCAATTTTTTGTTTGGTGGTAATTCTATAATCGTCTCAAATAGAATCCTCTTCTTGACAGAAAGTATTGGGGTTTTGCTTGGTTTGGGATGGCTTTTATTTTATTTCTTTATTTTTTTCCTTTATCTTGCTATCTGAATGAGTTTCATCTTTCTTCTTTGTGTCATCCAGAATAACGGGGACCTGCTCCCCAATGGACACGTGCACGTGCATAAACACATTCATCCCACTGATGGGTTTCCCCAGGATTCATGTTTGGCCACTCTTCTCCCCTGATTATTGCATAAATGTTTCCATTGTTAACCAGAAAGGAAAATGCTTCTGAGAAGAAATTGGAAATGTGACATTAATTTAACATAGCCTTTTGGGGTTAGCACAAAATGACAGGACAGCAGGAAGCAGTTAAGCTTCCCCTGACAAGAGAAGCTAAATGACTCTGAGAGCTGCTCCCAATCAGACATGGTATTGACAAGAGACCCACTCTGATAATGACCTATGAAAGACTGCATTCTGACCCGCACACCGTAATTTGTTTTTCTAACCAGGGCGTCTTAGCTGGAGTTTGGGAAGACTGCACAGCCCTGTGCAAATGACAGTCACATGGCAAAGCCCAACAATGGGCTTATTTTATTTATTTAGGCTGTAAGCAGCCACTTACAGGTGTCTGGCGACATTACCCTCTTTGCTCCCACCGTCTCTATCACTGGGACTCTGTGGCCTCCTACACCTACCTGCCTCGTGCCTCTCTACTCTCCCACCTGCTGTGAGGTGGTCTTTCAGCTGTGAGGTGTGAATGCCTTTCTACAGGAGAAAGCCCCCCTCACCCGCCCGCCGATGAATGTGGGGTGGGGGCAGGAAGCAGTACAGGCTGCCCAAGTTCAAGGGCTATAGTTGGAGGTCAGTGAGCAGCATGGAGTGAGGCACTAAGGCAAGAAGGGTAGAAAAAGAAGAAGGAGGGACGAGGGGAAGCCACGAGCACCTCTGGCTTCCCACGTGAGGCTGACTTCGCCCAGCCTGAGGGGACGGCACAGCAGAGTGGTAAGGAAACTGTGACACCATCTTCTGGACTGCAGGTGTGTCTCAGGCTGCCGTGAGCAAAACTAAGCTCTTTCTGGTGAAGAGCAAATCCCACGCACATCTTCTCAGCCGCTGCAAGGCCTAAGGGCAGTGCTCCACGGAGAGGAGGCAGGAATGGCCTGGTTTCTCGCCTCACCCCGCAACCCTGAATGGATGGTGGGTCCAGCCTGCACTCCAGGCTCTATTTGAAGGCCCAGAAGCTGAAAAGCCCCCAAGGAAAAGACCCAAGAAAGTCATTCATGGGACTCTAGCAAAAGGCTTGGAAAATCCACAAAGGCTCCTTAAAGAGTTTGGGCGGCGGGCCAGGGAGGTCTACCAGAGCCACCTCCCCACCCCCCCCACCCCCCCACCCCCGCAGCTTGTCACGATGCAGCATCCCTCCCTCCTCCAAAGGAAGCCAACTCCTTTCCTTCATCCTTCTCCCAAAGGCTGTGCGTCTCAGAGGACCTGGTGGGGCATGCTCTCTCTCCCCCTCTCTGTTCTCTCTCTCTGCTCATTCTTTTTCTCCCACCCCATTCCTCTTCTCCCACCCCATTTCTCCCCCAATTTATTTTGCCTGCAGCTACGGTGTGGATATGGTTTTTCCCCAGCGGCACTCACGTTGAAGTTTAACTGCCAGTGCGGCAGTGCTGGGAGGTGGGGCCTGGGGGGGTGTTTTGGTCATGGGGGTGGATTCCTCACAAATAGATTAAAGCCATTGCTCGGGAGTGAATGATTCCCTCTCTCAGGAATGGATTATTTCCTGAGAGAGCAAGTTGTCTTGAAACGAGTTTCCTCCTCCTGTTTGGTCCCTCCTTGCACAAGCCTGCTTGCCTTTCCACTTCTCCGCCATGTCTTGATGCAGCATGTGGCCCTCACCAGAAGCTGAGCAGATGCTGGCACCATGCTCTTGGACTTTCCAGCCACCAGAATTGTGAGCTAAATAAAACCCTTTTCTTTATAAATCACCCAACCTCAGGGATTCTGTTATAGCAACCCAAAATGGACTAAGACAGCTGCACTATCCTGTTTCTAGTTGGGTCACATCCATGGCTCATTTCTGGAGCTTTCCTGAGTCGGAGGCCAAGGTGACCTGCACATATGGAATATTTGGTTTTATGGATCTAATAACTGTTTAACTGAAAAGCTGGGTGTTTCTTTGCAACTACAGAGAAGAGTTCAGTCCATTTACTACCTGACTCCTGCACTCTGTCTTCATAAATGAGATATTAAAGAATGACAAGAAAACCTATCACAGACATCCAAAAAATACCCCCAGGTAGAGTTTTATTTCACACATAGTAAGTTTATGCATTGAAGTAAGTTATACTACTAGAAATGGATGCAGCTACCTCTGCTTGGTTATGCTTTCTTGGGGTGTTGTCTTTATGAGGAGATGTGCTCCTCCTGAATGCAGGAGACGGGTGGAAAGGGGGATGAGAAGCTTTAACATTTTATAGCTGGGAAGATGTCTGTTGTCAACTGCAGCCTGGTTTTCTGACTGGTGTGAGTGACAAAGCCAATCTCTGGGAAGCCACCACATCATGTGTCTCCCATTCACATTGAATGTTATCACCAACCCAAACTTTACCTAGAGTCATGGACTTTTTGTAAGAGGTAACTCCACTAATTGGTGAATATGAAAATATTTAAGCTATATTAGTTATATCAAAACATTTGTTCTATAATATTAATAACTATTTTAGCATTTATTTATTTAAGGAAAATAAGTGCTCGAAGCCCAAACAAATGAAAAGGCTTCAGCTGACTCTCTCAATTTCTGGTAAACCTATGTGGCAAATACATCTCAAATTTGGGGAAGGTGTGGAGTGATTTCACAACTCTGCAAATGAGTTTTTGACTGATTACTAACAGTAAGTATGATTCCTTAGTAAGTGCTATGGTCTGAATGTTTGTGTCCCCTCAAAATTCACATTTTGAAATCCAAATTTCCAATGTGGTGGTATTAGAAGGTGGGGCCTTTGGATATTAGGAGGCAATTAGGTCATGAGAGAAGAGCCCTCATGAATGGTATTGGTGCCCTTATAAAAAACCTGAGAGACCTTCACCCCTTTCACCCTGTGAAGACACATCAAGAAGGTGCTGTCTGTCTAAGAACCAGAGAGTAGACCCTCACCAGACACTGAATCTTCTGGACCTTGATCTTGGACTTCCAAGCTCCAGAACTGTGAGAAATAAATTTCTGTTGTTTATAACCCACCCAATTATTTTGTTATAACAGCCTAAACTAAGACAGTAAAGAATGCAGGATCTGAGACATTTCGGAAGTTAAAACTTTCTGTACTGTGGAAGGACAGCGAGAAAGCAGCCAGGGCTTCCCGCCAGGGCCACTGGCAAGGTAGTGGTGCTTCGGAGAGGAAAGGAACACAAGCAGGTTCAAGGGCATTGTTGTACTTTCCCCAAGATCATAGAGCAAAGAGCTGCCTTGCTAATGCATGTGGGAGATGAGCAAGGGCACCAGGACATAGCAGTGTTGAAAAGGCCGTATAAGAAACCTGTTCTGTTGAGGGCCTTGGTGATATGGTCACAAAATGCATAGCAGATTAAGCAAGTCCTTGCCAAACAGTCCTCAGCAGGACAAGTGATGGGCCCAGTGCCTGGCCAGTGGGCTCACCCTAAACTTTTTCCACCTGATGACCTTCCCCAGGTCGAACAGTGTGGGTCAGTCTCATGTCAAGAAGTTGTGGAAAGATGAAAGAATGAGAGAGAAGCTCCAGGTAAAAAGCAGCTGTGTGAGGTTTCTCGCTAACCTGAGACCCCTTCCTTCCTCCTCCAGCCAATCCTCCTGCGGTTCCCTCTCGCCCCAAAGGTTGGCTGGGCTGGTTTATCAAGGTATATATCTCCTTTTTTTCTTCCTGACCTTCTGAGAGCCAGCACGCAGTCTTGCCCCATCTTCCTGTACCTGGAAGAAGCTCATGGACCATCTAAGGTTTCCTAGGGGTGTTGCTGTGAATGATGATGAAACACAGAGGAGAGAGCTCTCTCCCGTTCACCTCCACTACCTTCTCTTGCTTTGCTTGAGCCTGGTTTCCTGAGTCAAGTTGTACAGCGATGCTAACAGGGCAGTATTTGAGAATGGTAGTGAGGTCGTAAGTGATCAGACAAAAATACTACATCTAATGAGGTGTTTACAAACTCCGGATGAAGGCTGCAGTATGAGGAACTGGAGCGGGGGCTGAGGGGTAAGACACTGGCTGATGAAAAGCCACAGCTCTGCCTGGAGACCGGAAGCCTCAGAGGCAATTCTTGTTAGCAAAACCAACTAGTTACCTGGGAGGAGACCTGCCAAATGGATATTTAGACAGTTTATGTTGTGAGTATGAGAAAGAGATTCTTCCTCCTCTCCCCTATAAAATCTTCAGTAAAATCTTCATGTTCACTAATGCTTTTTGAGCAAGTAGATTCTCTGTGGGTAACTTCACGTGGCATTGAGTCTGCGGTCCACGTTCAAAAGGAGCAGTGTCTTCCTTTCTTTTTCTTTTTTTTAAGACACAGGGTCTCCCTCTGTCACCCAGGTGGGAGTGCAGTGGTGCAATCATAGCTCACTATAACCTTGAACACCAGGCGTCAAGGGATCCTCCCACCTCAGCCTCCCGAGTAGCTGGCTCTACACCACCTTGCCCGCCTAATTTTTTAAGTTTTTGGAGAGACAGGTCTCATTATGTAGCCCAGGCTGGTCTTGAACTCCTGGCCTCCAGCCATGCTCCTGCCTTGGCCTCCCAAAGTGCTGGGATTACAGGTGTGAACCACCACACCTAGCCAAGGGCAGTGTCTATTTGTAGGCTCCTGCTAGGTAAAATGTTGCAGCTGACTGACTACATGCATGGACCAATAAGCCACCCCCTCTCTGTATCCACAGCCCTTGCCTTGCAACTTTGCAGTCCTTCTCAGTAAAGAAGTAGAGTCTGACTCCCTACCCCATGCACCTGGCTGGCCTGTGACTTGCTTTGGCTAAGAGAATGCTGTGGAAGTGATAGTTTGCAAGTTCTGAGCCCAAGCCTCAACAGACCATGCGTGTTTCTGCCAGCTGCACGTGATATTCTTGTGCCTCCACTGTCACCATGAAAATGTGCCCAGGATAGCGTGTGGGAGAAGAGAGACAACTGCAGCAAAGTGCCTTAAGGGAAGGCAGTCAGCTCGCACATGTGAGCCCAGTCAAGATCTGAAAAGCTGCCTACACAGCCTGCGGGAGCATGGGTATTGCAGTATGCTACTGAGGGGCTGTGTGTGTTTATTTTATACTATGTGGGCAACAGAAAGCTGACACAAATATATTCTAAGTATGACATTCTTGGTGTCAGGGTAGAGGTGAGATACAAAAGGACAGGATGTTGGGCCTAGAGAATAGGCTGGACAGGGGCTCTGTGAGACCAGTGGGCAGGAATGTGAGCATGGGCTTGGAGGCTGGGAGAGGAGGCCCTGCAGGCCGGCACACCTCTGGAGGAAGTGGAATGGTCACAGAGAGAGTCTCAAACGTGAGCAGGCACTAAGACCAGTTCATGGTGATCAGACCTTAAGCAAGTAGCATGTTAAGTGGATGTGAGTTGGGACCAGCACACTACTGATCGGCCTTGATCTCTGGGCCTCTGGGGTGCAGACAGAAGGTTGGGGGTACAGGGAAACTGACAGGCAGGAGCGAAATAAGCAGAGATCAGGATGAAAAGTTAGGGGGTCAGAGACTGGGCCCTCCCATACCCCGGGGTTTATGTCATCACAATGCACACAGTGGTTTTGTCTGGGGCCAGCTCCAGGGTTCCTGGGTTCAGGGTATAAGCACCAAACTGATGTCAGAGTGTGTGGTGCCAGGGTCCCCAGTAAGGAACAGGGTGCTGAGGCTGGAAGTCCCTGTGGTGTGAGGAAGGTTCCAGGATTTCTCTACATCAGAGGTTCTCAACCTGTCACATGCATCATCAGAAACCTGACTACCCCCTTCTCCAGCTTCACATAAACAAGGTGATTGGCCCCACCCCAGACCTAAATGAGAATCTCTAGTGGGTAAGGTTCTTACAGTTTTATTTTGCAAAATAGAGGAGAATTCAGTCTTGAAAATGTGAGCAGGAATTAACTTCTGTGATGCCAGGGCCCTAGGGAAATGAGGCCCCAGCACTGGCTAAAGGACTAGAGGCTGCAAATGGGGACATTTGTGGGGAAGGTGAAGATGAAGTGCCAACAGCCATGGGGGCACCTAAACAGTGCTTCTGGCACACCTGTGTTTACTTGAATAAAAAAATTAGCCATTCAAATACTCCCTGTAACATTAATCACTCATAATAAAGGTCAAACCTGCTTTCAACACACAACAAATAATTTCAATACTAAAACTGATTTTAATCCCCAAATATTTGGAGAAGAGGTTATATCAAAAATTGCCTGCGGCTGTAGGCCACAAAAAAGAAGCTTGTTTTGACTCTAGCAGACTTAGAAAAGGGGATTTTTTGTTTTTTACCTGCAAAATAGACTCCTCTTGGAAAATGTCTCAAAAACTCCTTATGCACACACATGTTCAGCTATTACAGAGTAATTTTGTGAGGAATCCTAGACAATTCTCTAGCAGAAAAAGCATCTGATGTGCTAGAATCTACCTACATCAGAATAAATCATTTCTATCTCTCATTAACATGACAAAATTGAACTATTTATTAGAAATTTGGTTAAAGTGTGAGAATTCCTCAACAATATTACAGATTTTTGTAGCTTTATATTCTTCCTAACTATTGACCACAGCAATTTAAAATAGCAGCAAAATTACTTTTTAATTGTCTGCATTGACAAATTGTTAAAAGTATGCATAAACTAAAAGTAAACTGCTTCTCATAAATGCATAAATGAGGAAAGTGCATGGGTTTAATCTGTGGTCTTTAACATTTTGTTTCACTGAATTGACACTTGTATGGCACTTTCTGTTTGCGAGGTACTGTTATAAGTGCTTTAGAAATATTAATTTATTTAATCATCACACTAACCCTGCAAGGAAGGCACTATTGTCACCGCCATCTTTCTTGAGGGAACTGAGGCTTAGAGAGGTTAAGTAACTTCCCTAAGGTCATGTGCAACTAGAGCCAGGGTCCAAACCCAGGTGGCAGTCCTGCTCCAGGGTTTGAGCTATTAACCTCTGCACTATGTCGACTCTCTTACTTTCTTCCCAAAAGAATATAAAGATAGAATCAAGGATGGGTATTTATAAACCAACCGTCTACACAGGATAGTAGAGGAAAACAGGTTTCCTTCCCTCTCCATTAGGCTAAATAAATGTAAGGCAAGAGGCTGCATTCCAGCTTCAGCAAGCCCCTTTCTAACTGGATGCAGAAAACCTCCACTGCACCCTGGGGCTCTCCCCTCCACACTTCAAGGATCTTCATCCTTCTCTCTATTCCATGCCCTGTGTTTGGTCTTCATTTGCATGGCTTTCACAGTCCTAACTGTTCCTCTTGCCTCCAGCCTGATCAAGCCTTCCCAGAGTTCAAAATGTTTCAAAAACATAACTGTTGCCTCATCTATACTCAAATCCCTTCCATGTCACTGCTTTGTTTTGTGGATAAAAGCCTAACACCTCATGTGTTTGCCTCCTGCTCCTGCCCGAGTGCTTATCCTATTCCAAGCCTGGCACACAGCAGCTGGCCTCATTCCTCCACCTGCACCCTTTACTGGAGCCATACTGAGCCGTTCGCCATTCTATCCCCGAAATTTCTCTTCTAGAATTTCCTTTACCCTCCTCTCCGCCCCCCACGACAATCTGCATCAACAATCTTCACCTAGATAATTCCAATGATGCATCGTTCAAAACCCAGATCAAGCATCATTTCTTCTGGGAATCTTATTGTTCCACCCCAAGGCTGCACGCCCCTTTCCAGTGATCCTGTAGTAGTCCCAGGCATTACTCTACTACCCTTTAGCACTACTGATTTATCCCACACAGACCCCTCCTCTCCACACCCCTCACGTAAATCAGTGCTACTCAGTGCGATCTGATGATCTGACGGCAGCACAAGCATCACGCAGAAGCCTGTTAGATACGCATTTTCCCAAGTCCTACCTAAGACCTACCACATCAGAATTTCTGGGGATGGGGCCCAGTAATCTATGGTTCTTCTGCATGCTGACAGTCGAGCAGCACCCCACTGGACCATAAATTCCCCAGATCACACACCACCACACCTCTTTATTGGTCTCTGTCTCCCCAGCACCTCTGTGACTGCCTGGGATGAAGCAAAAGATCAATAAATGATCAATGAATGAATTGTGGGTTGATCATGTGAATGATTCATTAAACCTCTGTCTCTTCTGGGAAGCTAAATTATACAGGAAACACTATAAATATGCTTTAGCCCATTAATGCCTCCAAATATTCTTGGAATTTTTCTTTAAGAGTGAATATCTATCACAGCTTTTAATTTTGAATTGGTTAAGGCTCAGTGCACTGTTTCAACACTATTATAAAGGGTGCTGAAATAATTCAAAGTTTAGAACTGTTTAAGACAAGCACAAAAATGAAAATTCTGTAAGATATATAGAATATCTCTCAAAAGTACATTTTTGCATAGTCTACAGTGTAGCAGAAGGTGGTACCCTCTGCTTCAAGCTTTGAAAGATTATTTGAGCTTCCTTAAATAGTCATTATCTTTCGACTAGTTCTGGAACATAGTAGTTTAGGAAGAAAAATGCAAATTGTATAGCCACAGTAAAGACTGCTACATATCAAAATATTATTTCATAGACTTTTCGGGTTTCTCACAGAACATGAAGTCTTCATACTTTATGCTGCTCATAGATTTATTGCAGAACTTCGTTAACATTAACAAGGCTACTAGTATGACTTATTTTTCATTTTTTTCAGGTGAAATTTCACTCCTCTAAAACCACTGATGTAAAAGAGATAGTCTATTAAATATAAAACTGTCCACCAGTCATAAAAACAAAAAGTACACCTTAATTTTGAAATAATTTTCAGTCCTCTCGTCACATGAGGTGAAAAAGGGTATCATCCTCATAGAAACTTTTAACACACACCCACTCTGGTTACTACCAACAGCTTAAAGAGAAATCAGTAAGGAAAGAGTAAATTAATGTTTAAGGGCTAGTCTAATAGATGACTTTTATTATGTTCTGGGTACAGATTTGACATACGTAAAGAATGGGTTGTTTCAACTACCAATCTTGAGGTTAGGGACTTCTTAAGATGGCAGAGTATAAAATAGCATCTGCTAATAAAATTGCTGTCCATTGGACATTGAAGTAGGCAAATAGACAACGATAAGGATAGTTATGATAAGGATAGTCTATATAAGTAGAAATGACACCCTCTCCACCCTCCAAAAAAAGTTGAGAAGAGGCAACTGGCGGGGACGGGGGCGGAAGAGAAGGGAGATACCCAAGTTGGGAAACTGTATCCAAACATTCTTCAGAGACCAATCTGTGTCTGCCAGCACCTTACACTGCTTGGTGCGTGGCAGGGTCAGCCGCGGTCTTCGCCTCTTCCTCACAGATATTTCCATCTAACTCACCTGGCGATTTCTTGGTTGAGAAAACTTTTTGACCAGTGCTTATGTTGGTTATGGAAATAAATGAGGAAATTCTATCTCCCTAGCATTAGTTTTGTTAGAGGACATATTCTGAAAAGGAGAGGAAGTGTAGAGCAAAGGGAATAGTTGGCCAATAAACGCAAATGGCTCTGAAAAAATGCTGAAATGTACCAGTGAGATCCAGAAAGCGTGTACATCCTCTACTGAAGCACCTCAAAGGCACTCATAACCCTGCTCTAACAAACCCTTAAGATAACCACAGCTTTCAGGGCCACTTGATTATTTTGCCCTCCAAATTTTACAACTTTTAGATCCTCAGGAATGCTTTCCTCCTTCCTGTTTTCTCCCAAGTTTAAGTCCATGGTTTTCACAAGCAAGTCACAGAGTCAACTGGAAAGAAAGTGTACTTTGTAGATCCTGAGTCCCAACAATGGAGGACTCAGGATCAATGGATCATTCCCAATTGTCTTGGGATAATGAAAACAAACATGTGGATTAAGTTTAAGTAGCAACAAGAAGAGATAATGGCTTGGGCTTTCCTGGATTAAAGATCTTTGCAATTCAGATTGTAACTGTGATTAAGCTGATGAGAATGGAGAGTTCCAGTTCCCTTATTCCTTGGAATAATTCCAAAACTCTTTTGAGCAGGTAGGCTATAGAAACTGAACCCTGAGTAGATGGAGTGGTTAAGCAAATATACAGGGTTTCACAATAAACTGTAGGAGAAAAGCATCAGAGAACTGCAGAGAAAAAAAAAGTGTACAAGTGTGTATAATTACGTATGAGTATGTGTATATGTGTACTTGACATAAGGAAATATAATTGAAAACTAGTTGAGCACACAACTGTGTTCAAAATTCTCATATGGCATTTAGTTTTTTATTCCTAGACTCAAGCCACTATAACACAAGAAGGAGCAGCACTGGTCACATCAAAAGCCAGATGTCATTCAGTATCAACATCCCTTAGAAAAGGGAGATCCAGACATTTGAGCAACTATAGTTTCAGAATGCCAGCCAACCACAAATTCCACAACGGGAATATAAATGCATCCATTCACTCCCTCTCTTCTTAACAGTCAGGCTTTGAACAATGCAATTGATTAACGTATTCACTGTTCTCTTATGTTTTTGCCTCAAGTTTTTACTTCAGGGATCAAAGATATCTGGATACTTAGCAAACAATGCTCCTGTGAAACCATCTCTGCGAAAGTGGCACCAAAAAGTGCCAGAATAAGTTTGTTACTATTTCAAGGGAGACACAAAAATACTAAGGAAAACAAATCTATGAACTAGTTTTATTTTATTTGCATTTAACATGATTATACACATTCAGGTGTCTAACAAGATCTGCACTGTTACATTAAAAATACAGTACAATAACATTCAACATGAGGTACTTCATATTTATATATTTTTCCTTCATAAATAATGCTATAAGCTACTAAATCCAAGCACACTGATGCACAAGTGGCCACAGTGTCTTGAATTAGCTGAGCTTAAACATCTTAAAAAACAAAAATGACAGTTCAGTGCAATTATGTAGAAATTAGACCATTTACTTAAATACTATTTTAAGATACCTTAAAGAATGTTACGTTAGAACTGCTAGCCTAGTTCCCCTTTATCCCCAGCATGAACAATGACAAAGACTGCCAGATACATTGGGAAAAGCATCTACTGCATATTCTGTTTAATAAAGTTGTGTTTATACACTAGAACTGCCTGCCTTGTTAGAACAATGGTTTCTAGTTTTAAAAGCTACAAAATTCAAAATTAGAAAAGAAAATAAAGCAAGCACATTAGCCTTCATTCCACTTTGCTGAAAATGCAGAAGGGAGAATAGGGTTTTAAATGTAAAGTTTCTTATTCTAAATACAATTTTCAAATTTTACCCTCAGCTGTAGGCACCAGCCAATCAGATGGCGGATATGTCTTTTTTTTTTAAGTAATAGTAATTAAGATAAAATTAAGTTCTTCTATACCCAGTGTACAGGATCTCATGTGGCTTTCACCAGTAGTTCCCTAGTCACATGGAGGCAGCTAGCTAACAGCAGCACTGACGGTGAGTGTTAGTGAATGAACAATTTTCCCTCTAAGGCTCTCACACCCACCTCAGCAATCTGATAGGATAAAATTAGCGCTAAAGTTTCTTCTCCTCTGGCTTAAAAACAAGTGCCTTCTAATCAGGTCTACCAATTTGTATGGTAGCTATGAGTCACTGAAATGTTTAACCATAATTTAAAAACAAAATCCTTTGTAGAAGTATTTTTTTTAATTTGAAAATGTACCTTTACTTTGTCGATGCTTTGCCAAAACTATTACCTGTAATCTCCTTCATAAGAAATAATCATTAGACAATTTTGGAAAGTTGTTCTGGGAGTACTCACATCATGTGTAATCACCAGTAACAGCTTTTGATCATCTAAGCTAAGAGACATAGGTAATGGCAAAAGTGATTAAAACATTTCCCCTAATCCAGTGTTTTCCTCCCTCAGGGAAGCCAGCTGAAGGCAGCAAGCCCCCTTCTACAGGGGAAGTGGCCCAGAAACACAGTGAATAAATAAGGGCAGTCACTCATTGGGCCTTGCTGGGGCTAGCCGGAGGACTGTGACTGTCCCACCTCTCACTAGCCAGGCAGGGAGGAGACAATTCCTGAGTTGGCAAACACACTTGCACGCACGTGGTTGCGCGCGCACGCACACACACCCCAGGACAACCCCTGGCTCCAGACAAGCCAGTTTCGGGCTTGCAGAGCAGGAGAAGGAGGCGGCCAGGGACCACACTCTGGGTGGGCGGGGGAAAGCCATCTCAGGATCACATTGAGCAGAAAAGCTGCCCAGAAACACGTGGATACTTCAACTGGAAGTGAACACATTGGACATTGCCAGGGTCACAGGCACTCACCCAACATAAGCCATCAGTGAAGGAGAACTTTTTAATGAGCTTTTCCCTCCTTTGTTTACATTATCCGTGGACAAGTAAGAAAGCTAGATGTGATGCTGATGCAGTGAATATTAGGGATAATCAAATGTGTCACTCCAGACCATTTTTTAAAAACCCTGCAGGCGTATGTTGGCACTTTAAGATGGTCAGAGGCCAGATTCTAGCAGTCCAGGGACAGGACAGAATTATAATTAACAAAGAAGAGAGTATATGGTCAAAGTAGATCAGGTAAAGTATATTTCAGACAAAAAAAAAAAAAAAGGAACAAAAGTATCTTATCACATTAACATGTAGTGCTACAAAAGTAAATTGTTACTCCATTCATATAAAGAATTGTTTGGTCCTTTTTTAAGGGGGAATAAAGGAATAGAATTCTATACAGTACGACTTATAAAAACAAGCAAACAGTGGGGATCAAAGGTGAAGTAGAGAGAAAAGAGTTTGGCTTTTTCAAACTGTTTATTCTAATGTGATATTAATTAAACTACTTGTAGTACGGGACTTTTTTAGGTTTCCTTTTTAAACTGTTTTAGTTTAAATTAGTAGGACTACAACTTTTTTCTATTGACAATAAAATTTTATAATTTAGTTACTTCTAAAAGAAGTGTCTGTATCGAAATATTTTGTCTTCTAAACTAAAAGAATGTAAATCTGCTTATAGCACAAGTTATGGCCTAAACAAATACCAATTCCTTACTTTCTTATTTTACACTGATACTCTGAAGCATTTAATATGTAACAATCTTATGAATTTAGGATTGAAAAATAACTCCCAGAAGACACAAATTTAAAAGGAATAAAATAAGAAGCAAACATGACTAATGTCTACTTTCTAAATTATTACTTATTACAAAGCAAAACTTTCAAAATTTGTACACTGAGGTTTATCTGTTTTTTTGGGGGGAGAGGGGTTATGTTTAAAAATAACTCTTATTATTTTAGACTATTTATTTCTATTTATCAAATAAAGCCCAAAAGGAAATTCAGGGTGATCCGAAATTACCTTCAGAGGGACAAAACTAGGAGGTCGGTGGAGCACTTGGAGAGCACAAAATCTCCCCAGGTGTATAGACGCAACTCTAAAAAACCACAAAGCCTAAATAAGAACTTGGCTCTTTCAAGCATATAGTCAAAAGCGGAATGCTGCATTTTTGCCTGTACATAATTAAAAGGTTAAAAGAAATTAGAAACTGCCTACCATTTCATTCATTACAAATTACCTGCGTTGATCATATATCTGCAGAAGAGCTAAGCATCAAGCAAGTAGGGACCAGATGTGCACCTCAGAGCTCACACTGCTCGGGGAAGTAAGTTTTCAAGCATAGAATATAAGTTCAGGGATCTGCCCTCCCTGTACCCCAGTGCCATTGGTGCTATCTGAGGAGCACTGAAACTGAACTGTCACTTTGCCACACTGAACTTCTGTCATGCCTTCTTGTCCAAAGTAGCTGAGTTCATTGCCATCCAGTATCACACTGGCTGTGTAGAAGGTGTCTGGCTCAATCTGCACCGGGTACTCAAACCACACCGGGAAGGTATTGCTGGAGCCATCTGAGAAATACTTGCTCAAGTTTTGCCCCAGGACAACGCCCTGCCGCTTGAGTTCAATCTTGGCACTGTATTCTGCAGAGCCACAACTGGAACCATACAGCCCAAAGCCAGCGATAAACACTCTTTTATCAACTGCAAACTGGATGCTGTCACAGCGACCCCGATAGCGCCACTGGTTGCTCCGATAGGCACATGACTGGAAACGGTGACAGCGCTGAGGGACAAGGCCCTTTCGGGCTTTACTCACAAACTGTAGCTCGGGCTTTTTGGCTGCAGTATACCAGAGGAAGATGTCATTGGTCTCATTGAGAGTTAATACTCCGGACTGTGCAGCACCATTTGCAAAATCATCAAGGGCCATTGTGGGTATGCGGATCAAGTACAGTGCCTTTCCTAGGACCTTGCGTTTATTTTCAATGCTCGATGCTAGATCTTGTCGCTGGCATTCTACTTCAGCCCAGTTGAGAGCTGCCTCAAAAACCACAATTTCTTTGGCATTCAGAGTTTCCCTACGGAGGATACTTTCTAGTGTCTGGAAGTCAATATCACAGAATCCCTCAGACTTGAGAGCTAACTCAGCCTGGGCATCGATTACCTCCCAGCAACGCTGGGTCAGGTCTGGCTCCTCAAACAGGCAGCTCTGGGAGAGGAGCACACAGGCGTTCTTGGCGCTCAGGCTGGTCTCCAGGAAATTGACACAGGCTCTGGCAAGGTGAGGGACAATGTACTTTTTGGCAGCATAAAGTGTGGCCAGCACTGTGTCTGCAGCCAAGTCAATTTCATCACAATAGATATATCTGGAAAAAAGCACATACATGTAAATGGAATTTTCACAAAATGAGGGTGCCCAGCAAGAAAAGATGCAACCACTTTCAAGTTTGTTCCAAGAATATCACCTTATGTGATGGTTATTACAAACATGTTTAGAGATTAAAGAAATATCTGACATACATTCATAAATTATTAATATTTCAACTCAGTAGTAAATTTGTATAATTAAAGACATTAACTTCATGTTACCATTCTGGCCTCTATTTTACAAGCTGCATTCAGAGTCTTTTTAAACACAGAAGGTATTAAAACTGTCTGAAAAAGAACTGCATATGCGAGATAGTCAATATTATGAAAAAAATAGCAAAATTCTACTACATATACTGTATTATATTAATCAAAGATAACTGTGAAACTTTCTGCACACTCAGATAAAAACAAATGTCTTTAATACTATAATAGCAACAACAACGATTGCATCTTGATGCTTTTGGATTTTTCTTAAACAAAATAAAACCTGAAATTAAATAAAATATTTTTCAAGTAGCTCCACGTTCAATGGATTATCAAATACAGACTTCAATGCTTTCATCCAGTTAGAATCCAACGGACTCTGTATCTGTTTTTTCTTAAGCTCCAAACTCTTCCTTCTCCCCCATATTCCTTTTACCTTGAGAATTAAAAAATACATTATTTCCAGATATATTTAATTAAAAGACAAAGTAGGAAAGCTTAAATATGTCCTATATCTGTGCTTCTGCGAACTGTCCCTGTTTCAGGAGATGAAACATTTCCTGGTGCTGGGGGATGGTAGCAGTACCAAGAAATGTACCAAGTGGTACATGAAGGTAAAAATCATCTGCTTCTCTTAGACTGCTATGGGTGACATAAGAGACAGTGAGTGGGAACTGTATATTGGTGAAAAATACATACTGATAACACTTGACTTAGATGTTTCTACCTAAGGTGCACAGCTATGTTATCTGAAGTTTTCCTTTAGTTATTAAATCTCACCTTAGTGAAACACATATAACTCAAGAAATCAGCAATAGCTTCTGTAAGAAAGTACAAAAACATAAGGATGGCAGTGAGAAAAATGTCTACAATCACAAATAGAAGTTGCCTTTTTGCTCCCAGGAAGTCCTTCTCTTCTCTGATAGGCTAAGCCACTACTACTGGCAAAGCCACTTGACAATACACCTGCAGTTCAGTGATGCTTTGACCAAGAGCCAGGACCCGTGGGGAGCAGCCTGGAGCATGGTCAGCGCTTTGTAGCTCTTACCCTGGAACCGTGAAGTGAACAGTTGTCCCTTTTTTTTTGACAACCCCAGGAAACTGGCTACTCACTCATGATTTAGGAGTGAGGAAATCTGGCCATCACTATCCCAAAGTGTGGCACTACAAAAAACAGCACCTGACTTATTTCTGATTCTTACCACTTTCCGTGGTATGCATGTATAATTTTAAAAAGCTGTATCAATACATACTCTAGGTAACACATCTGTGAGAAAAGATACTTTTCAAATGATTTAGGTGAGATGTAATTCTTTGCCACTCTTGGTCATGTTTCCTAATTATGTATATATCTGGAAGACACACACTCTACATGACTGCAGTAAAGCCAAAATGCTAAACTCGTGCTCCTAGTCTCCGCAGCAACAGAAAACACTGCCCCAAATACAAAGCTCACTTCACAGGGTGGGGATCCTTGCAGGTAAAATTGGCTTCTGTACATATATCTAAAAGATCACAAAGGTGAAAAGTGTTGGATTAGTTCACATTTTGGTACTTCACATGCTCACTTGCCTTTAATTTCCCTATCTCCCTGTGAAAGTCCTAGTCAGCAGCAATTAGATTTCAAAACTGTAATATGAATAAAGAATTAAATACTTTTAAGTTCTAGAACTAACTATAATATTTATTTTTCAGTAGGCAGCAAACATTGTATAGCAACATTTTAACCATTTATGAGAGTACTGTCCCACTTGTTGACCCACTGAATAATATTTTTCAACAAAAGTTTTATATATTCCAGTGAACCAAAATCCCTAGAGCAGCAGATAACCTTGAACTGATATACTGTGGTGTGCTAGAATAAAGTTTAAGAAAAATCACATAAATATTATTTAGAATAATTGGATTTTAATCACATGGTAGACTATCATGTTGTCTAGTACCAGTACATGATTAAAGAAGTTGATTCCATCCACCTGGTTAACATACTTTGGAGTTTGCAAAAGACCCACTAGATATAAAACTATTTTTAAAAAAATATATAACATATCATATAACTGTATACTTCTGTATTACCAATTAAAGTTTTTCTGTATAAATTCATATGACACCATAGGAGACTATTCATATCTTTCAAAAATTTCTCCTCTAACATAAAATGCAAATGATTCTTATCCTTGAGACAGAGCATCTGATTTTAGATAAAAATATGTGTATATATGTATGCACAAAGATCAGATTATTTCAACAGATTCTAAGTTTTACATTTGCTGTTAGGAGACCAGAACTCTTAGAACACTCAGAAATCTCCAAATTGGAGGTATTTAAATAAGGTATAGAGTAACTGGAATTGTGAAGAAAAACATAAACCTAATTTATTTCTTTGAAGACTTCTTCATACACAATGCTCTATTAGATAATGCCTACACCAGGAAGTTATTTTTCTTTAATTATAAGTCATTAAAAATCAAATCACTACACATGCCACTTGGCCCCAAATCCTATGTCAAGGTGTGATTATAAATGCCTGCATAATTCCCTATGTTCTCCACTCAGAGATAAAGAACAGTTTCTCCAAAAACATTTACAAGGTAAGCAGCACCCTCTTTCTTCATCAGGCTTCTTTTCTGTTACACAGAACTTACATTTAGCTGTGAAACCAGCATAGTACAAATTCAGTATAAACAAACTCTTTCCAAACATATGAATGATGCTTACTTCAGCATAGCGAGAAAAGCAGCAGGTTCGACATCTGGTATACGGATTTCATCTTTGTCCTCAGCAAGTTCTCCGTAAAACATCGCGTGGAACACAGAGCTCCCAACAGCTAAAACATACTGTGTAGAAAGGGAAATCTTATTTCATATGCTAAATTGAAAGCACTTCCAGCAAATCAATCCAGAAAAACAACTCTAAGCAATCAGGTTTAGTGGACATAGAGTACCTAAACCTGGTGCTTTGAAAAAGCCAAAGGTACAGGGTATCTTGCCACGGAAGCATAAGATGTTCACGCAAACAGTCTCTATGCTGCTAATTATCTCAAGGCTTTAAGAGATTAATGCACAAGTCCCCTCATTACTAAATAAATAAAATAAAAGCTTATATAACTGATTTCTAGAAAGGTAAACATATGACTTTACTAACCTGTCACAACAACTTCCCATGACTAGAGAGTTAAGAGGGCATGTTTTGTGTGAGATATAAAGCGGTGTAGAAGGAAACAAAGAAAAAAATTAAGCGTGGCCAAAGCCCTTTGGAAAGGGTATGCTTTCTCTGTAATCGGGTAAAACATGCACTGCCTGCCATCAGCAAGCTGCCCACACCAAGTTCCAGGCTTACGGAGAGGGTCCCTTTTTGTAAATCTGAAGACTAAACCAGTCATGCAGCTGTTGCTTACTTTGTGTCCTGGCAACCGCTGAGTCCCACCTGGTGGCCCAACCACAAAATGTACATCTGCCATCAAATCATTATTGAACATCACCGCATTTCTATAAACAGAGGCAACTCATTAATTCACAGCAGCCAGCATTTTTAATATTCTCTTCCCCAACATACAAAACCCACAAAAGATTCTCAAGCTAAGCAACAGTCTAGTAACTTCATGGCAAAACAACAAACAACTGTGTTTGTAATCATTGCAAACACATGGGCAGTAACTAAAGTTAAAAAAAGTTACACAAACTTTTCATAAGGCTAAGAACAAATAAAAGGTTTCTATCTTCTATGGCCCATAGACACAACCCTGTCACTTAAATGTTACAGCTTGCAAAAACATTTTTATCTAAGAGGAAAACAGCTGTACTGTTTTGGAAAAGATACAAGTCAGTTTTCCATTACCAATAAAGCTTCTGGGAAAAGAGGAAACACAGATTTGTGTTAAAATACATTACACGTTGTGCAAAAGCAGAAACTTCAACACAGGAAAACTTTTAAAGTAAACATGCTGGCCCGGTACTTACCTTTCTCTAATGGTGGGATAAAGACCCTGCCAATTCGGGGCCGGTATAAGGTTGTTGTTACTAAGATTCTGCTGGTGGTACTGCTGGACAGTGGTGCTGCTGGAGTTGGCTGGCTTTTTACGGGGAAATATATCAGCAGCCATCTTCTTCTTCTTTTTAGTCTTCAAGGTAATTATTTCATAACAAACTGGGGGCAACTTGCTGCTGCTGCTGCTGCTGCTGCTGGTATTTGCTTTCTTCGAGCTTTTCTTGGACCTGTTCTTTACCGTCTCTGGAAGCATCAAGAAGAAGGTGAGACATTTCATGTTCTTTTCCTTGTCATCTACCATGAGTACAGTGTGTCTCTCTTTATAGCTAGATATCCCAAATTGGTTTGAACATCAAGGAAATGAGGCTAGCCCGAGCTAAGAGGTTAACAGAAACCAACAAGCTGATATTTTGCTTCTTTCTCAGCCAGGCAAGGTGACCTTTTCACTATGTTGAATAGAAACTGGCTTTAAGTTTTATCCAGTACTGGGTCTGTTAAATACATCCCCATCATGATTCCTGTTTCTCTTATTTGCTCATAAAAATAACCGTTTCCTAGATCACCTGAAAATGCTACACTGAGCGAAGATGACAGGCACAGAGCTGTAGCACTTGTTTTCTGAATTAGGTTAGCAAGATGTGCTGGAGCTGCGCGAGTCTGCTCAGCCGGCTGAAGTTGTGTGGTGAATGGATCGGAGAGTAGGTATTACAGCCCTGCAGATGGAGTCAGACAGCCAGTGCTTCCAGCCAATAGCTGAAGTCACCAATCAGGATTGGACCAAGCAAAACAGTGACACCTATTGTAACGTGCGTAGTTCTGATATTAAAGGAACAGCAGTTGCATTCTCTTGTCTACTGTATATTTAAATAAGATAAACAATATATGACATATATGTGAAAACAGGAAGGGAGGGGTTTATGCCCACAGATTTCTCTTCAGTAGAAGTACACTTGTACTTCCCCAAATAAGTAGGATCAATTAACAAAAGGTAGGGACAGATATCTACTCTCTATTTCTAGTAAAATCTTTTTCTTGGTAGCATTTGATTTCAAATACTTCAAATAAAATCTTCCAGTCTAGAAGCTAAAAGGGATTATTAATAGCAAAACCATACTAAACACATTTATTACAGCTTAAAGGCAAGGGATGTTACTTTTCCTTTTCTTTTTCCAAGTCTCTTTGAATGCAAGTTATATTCCACTGCAAAGGAAGAGCGCTGAGGGCATATGTTAACTTTACCTCCCAGTGTTTCCTAGCTCCTATAATGGTCTTTGACAGGAGTCTCAGGTCACAAAACACTGTTAATTAGACGAAGATTGTACCAGTATGCTTAAATAAACTGAAGAATAAGACAAACTCCAGATGTACAAATAAGATTCAAATGAGACAAGTTTGGTAATCAGTGTTTAAAGGCTGTAATTCACTAAAAATATGTCAGATGAGGCCCTGGTTCAGGATCTCAAAATCCAACTTAACAGCTATTGTTACGTTTAGTCCTGTCATAATTTTAAATATAATCCACAACTTCTAACACAGAACCAATAATAAGGCATTCAAAATTATAAATGTTCTGATGCTGCCTAGTTAAAACACAGGTTCTCTCTGCTTTGAATTAGAATATAAGCTACTATAGGTTTTTAATAGACGTGAATCCTCCAACAATTTCTAGTTTAAAAATCAAAAAGCACCTGCTGTAGGTCCTTCACATGCTTATTTATTTGTAAGAGGGACTAATGAAGAGATTTAATCTCACCCCTATCTATCTGGATTACTCTCATTTGTTCAAAGCAGAGCAGCCATTTGCTAGCCCCCAGTCAAAAGGACCCTTTACGGCCATAGCCCTCCTTGTCGCACAACATTCATCTGAATAATGACTGCCTGACACAGTGAGGGCTTGGCATCAGCAAATGGGAGCTATGATTGTTACTAAAATTAATAATCTACTAAAGACAGTACACAAGAAATCAGTCTTTAAATCCCTAAAACCCTAAATCACTAAATTGAACCAAGGAATATCCTCTTTATTATCATTATTATTATTCTTAAAACCATTTGCAAAGCCACTGCAAAACATGCTACGTAAGAGAACCACGGTTTTTAGCACAAGGTGACCCATCTCCACTTTAGATGGACCCTGAAGTGCTGCTTATTTATAACAATTATCATATTCCCAATAGCAGGGCTAACACACACACTTTTAAACCACCTTTGTATACACTTCAACACACAATGCTAGAGAGAGATCTAGAAACCAGTTTAAAAGCACATGGAGAAAGGCATGAAGAAGAAACAAATAAGCTCCTATTTGAGCTAACGATTCAGAATATAGTTAAAACTAAAGGATTTCTCTCCTGCTTAAATGCTACTGAACTTCCTGACCACTTCCCTCCTAGGAAAGCCCCCACACCAGGCAGACCCTTCTGACTGGGATTAATCCCATACATATCTCTAACAAATCTAGTGTCTGGCTTTTCAGGTCAGAAGTAATCAATTAGAATGGAAAGGGAAACCAGCCGCTTTGAGGCAGACATACTATTAATTGGCGGCTGGACAGAGACAAAATAGGAAAAAAAACCCCATAAAACACAGATATAAGAACTTAGAAGGCTTTGTGGTTTTATTCATTTTGCATATGGCTCAATACCCATCACCAAGAAAATCTCCAAAAAACATGGCTCTTATACCACTAAGTTAAAGGGAAAAAGTAAAGTGCATATAATAGTTTGAGAAAGAAAATTATGCAATATTTTAGAAAATGCTCTTTCTGAAATTAAAGATTGCAGTTATTTAGAAAATTAAGTTTTATAGAAAATCTTGAAAATCTAGTTAAACAAAGTAGTGCTAAATATGAATCACCTGGAACAGTGCTGCAAAGAGAGGCATTATCACTCGAATGTATGTGGGGACTGATGAACATGGATGTTTAAAATTAAGACAGAAAAACTATCTTAGAGCTACCTTTTCTTACCACATTAACCAGGCAGGTAATACACAGGTTCTTGCTACTAATAGTGCAATCCAAAGACCAGTAGCAGAAGCATCTCCAGGGAGCCTGTTAGAAATCCAGAATCTCAGCCAGACCCTGGATCAGAATCTGCATTTAAGAAGACTCTTCAAGTCCTATGGCATTAAGTTTAAGAAAATCTCACATAGATAACCAAGGACTGTTATACCATCTTCCCAAAAATCCAGTATCAACACCTGGTGCCACATTTTTGCATTCAACTATCAAGTTGAATCAAAATACTTTAATTTGGTTTGGACATTAAAAACTCAACAACTCCTTCTGTCTTGTTCTGAAATTCTTCTAATTAGGCCCTAAATGTCAAAATTCTAAGATTCAGGTGTGCAGATAGCCAACTGAGAGGGCCTAAGATATTTGTCCATTCTCTGGAAAAGATGTTCCAGCCCAGATTACCTTAAAGGATAATGACAGAAATGATTTTAGTGGGAAGAATAAGTGATTAAAAAATTCCATGTGCAAAGCAGGCAAACAATTTAGTATTTTTAAATAATCTACTCCACAATTCTATTTCAAAGAATTAGCAATGTGGCATGGTAAAATTTGCAATCAATCTAGTTCAGTTCTGGTTGGGCCACTTAAAACAGAGGAAGGGGAGGATTTGAACAAATCATTTAGCCTTTAAGGTCCTTGGTTTCCTCAGCTACAAAACGAAGAGGATTATCTAGAATAGATGATCGTAACACTTTACCCTAATTCCACAGTAAGAAATTCATTTTATATTCTGACTTAGTACTAACACACGGACATATACAGGCATACAAATTGAAACAGACGATTCACAAAACAAAACTTACTCTTAGCATGTTTTATGATATACTGATATTTTCCATTTCATTCCTTTTTCTTTTCCTTTTAATTTTGGTCTTGAACCATTCCATTAATCTCATGACCACAGTTTAAAAAACACTGGTCTAGATTATTTCTAAGGGCATTTAAGGTTCAGCATTCCAAGGTTCTTTTCTATCAAGAAGTTGGACTAGGGACCACCAGATGATGCGGGGCCCATGAAACCCCTCAAATGGCCTGTGAAATTAGCAGTGTGCATTTATTTTCTGGGAAGATAAGCCATAGCTTTCATCTGCCCCTCTAAGTAATCATGACCCAGAACACAATAAAATGTTATGAAAATCTAAGATTGATTTAAATATACAAAACATTAGTATCACTTTGTTCTCTGTTTTCATTTCTATAATCTACTACATTAAAGACAATTTATGGCTTCCTTTCCCCCTTGATATATGTAAAAAGGTAAAACCTCATCTATGGAGCCTGTAACCCAGAAACATCACCCACTGGGTTGAAGGATAATAAAGGGTACCAGCACGGTATCTATTGTCAAATTTTACTTCTCAAACTTCTTTCCAACTAGCATTCCCACTTGTTCCTATACCACCTGAATTTTCCAGCTGTTTTGATACGTGGTTAGTCTGCACTAATGAGGTAAATAGGCCAAGAAGCCCATCAATTTTTTTATGAAAGTATTCCTAAAATACAACATGCTGATCATGGGGTGTATTAGGTGTTGGGTATACAATGGTGAGCAAGATTAGGAACTAAGCTTAAAAGGTTAGCTAATAATACTGGGTTTCATTTGATTTTATAATTACTAGGAAGTTGAATCACTGTTAACCTATCTTCATTCAATTCCCAATAATAACAAAACTATCAACAGAATTTAAGCTCAGTTACATCATCCTTTTCACCACTGGAAGGTTTGTCAGCAAAGCCCACCTTTACTTAGTACCACCTTATATATTCAGTTTGTAGACTTGAAGGTGGTTTGAAATTGAAGGGGCCTCTAGAAATCATTTAAGTGCAACTCTTTTCTCACAGATAAGGCAACTGGATGTCAGAAGTTTAAGGGGTTTGTTAAAAGTCCATAGCTAAGTAGTAGGGTAATGCCTGGACCAGAAGGCAGATCTCCTGCTTACCATGCTCTGTTTGTTCCACTCACTATAATTTTCACCGACAGTAATTACCCCACATCCTTACATAATGCTCTATTTTTACATTTCTAATGTACTTTAAAAGAAAAATACATGTACAAAGTTTGTAGAGATGAAAACCATGGACATATATACTCCACATCCCTGCAGAAGCACACTACAGGAAAGAATGCTGAAAGGGTAATTTCTGGAAAGAAATGGAGAGGAATTCTAACAGGAAGAAAGAGTCCCACGGAAGCTGCTCGAAAACAGAAGAGGCTCTCCAGGTAAAATGAAAGTTAGAAAACCAGCCATTCATGATTAACACCAAGTTCAATGTCAACAACTAACAATGCTGGCAACTCTTGTTTAACTTGCTCTAACTCTGGACTCCTTGTCTGAACTTGTACATGGTTTACTACAAGACACCTAAAAAGCTACAGCAGTGAGGTTAACTGAGGTTTAAACAAGGTAAGACAGACTGAAGAAATACCTATCACTTCCAAAAATGATGAATAGAACCTAACAGAGGACAGCAGTTTAACCTGAGAAGTGACGACGAAAGAGTGTTTTGTTTTTGCTTATTTTTCCCTTCAATACTGAGCAAATTTATGCTTGTGATTTGGGAGGTAAAAAGATACGCAACAAAATGTTGGCAGTCCCCATAGACAGCAGCAGCTGCTGGAAAACACACTATATGCTTTCTAAATTTAGAAATAAATATGGAGTCAAATATTGGCAGCATGGTATAATGAAAAAAGCAAGAGCCAGTAACAAGTGACCTTAAGGTTACTTAGTATCTGTGAGCCTCACTTTCCTCATCTGCCAAATGGGGTAATTACCCAGCTCCCCCTCTCAGGTTTATTGTGAAGGCAAGATTATTGTATGTTTGTGAAAGCACTTTGATAAAAGTCGAAAACACTCTACAAAGTTAAGCTGTCACTATCAGTAGCAATCATACCCAAGGCAGGAAACATCCTTTGTGATGCAATCACCCCAAACACAAAAACCCAAAGATTAATCTGGTTTTGACATTTCATCCCATCTGCAGGCTTGCTCTAGCCCCACCTGTTGGGCCAAGCAGGTCCCAGGTTGCTGTGAATCTTCTCTGATTTGGCAGGTAAGGTTCAACAATAATCAATATTAGAGCTGTGTGCTGAGATCAGGTTCACATCCAGTGTCCAAATCCTGCAGCATTATTTCCAAATCTGCACTTGGAGCCCACACTCCAGGCTGGGTGTCTACTGTGGACTTCAAACCTCCATGAGGCCACCTGCTGGCTGACACTCCCCTGTACCTACCTCCTGAGAGAGCCTGCAAGTACTTCACCTAGTCACCCAGCAATGTCTACATTAGCAATTCATTTTGGCCTCTCTCAATAATGACCCAGTTTGAATTCCAGCACCAAAGGTGATAACTAAGATAACTAAGGCAAGCATATGGAAAAGGCATACCTCAGTGCTGTTTAGAAAAATAAAGCTGATGGTCAGTTCCACTAAGTCACCTTTTCACCACATACAGTGCCAGTTAACCCTGAACTGTACTTTAAATTTGGGGGGGGGGGCATACCCAAAAGGTAGAATGTGACAACTCTCGGGAGACAGGAACAATGATTCTTTTTAAAATTCCATATGGCATTTAACATGATACTTGATGATTATAGCTCTTAAACATACTGTGTCTCAGTGTGCACCTTGTTTGGAATACTAAACTCATTTAAATTCCAAATTATTTCCTTTCAAACATTAAGTGAAGTGATCTTGAAAAGGGGTATATAAAATTTTTCATGAGCTACTCTAAAGATACCTATCTAAAGGAATACTACTATAATTTATTTTGTAAAGTTTAAGATACTTTGGTAAAAGAGGCAATCAACTGTTAATTTTTACATACTCTGGATGATCTCATAAATTTCCTAATGTGTCAGTATTGACTACGTGATCTCCTATCTTTTCCAATTCTAGGATTCTAGGATTCTAGGATTAAAGAATCTGTATAATGTTTGGCAGAAATAGTGATTTATTTAATATAGTTTTCTTTATATTTTAATAATGTGATTATGACCAATACTCAACTAAAACTCTGTGTGTATATTTATGTGCTGTATTTTATTGACTGTAAAATTCCTTCTCCCCACATTTTAATATCTCTGAAATTTGATTGTATCTTTTAATTGATGGCATCTCATGAGCATAACTATTAGTCTTTTTTTCTTTCTTTCTTAGTGGTACGTAAAGTAATGACATGTCTTACAACTGATGGCAACTTACGGTCAGTGAAATAAGGTAAAATGTGCGTAATTCAACAGAAAGAAAGGAATCTCTTCTTTAGGTTGGTTAATTATTCCCTCAACCAGGCAAGATGATGGCTCAGAATTCTGGCTGAACTACATTAGAATAATTGAGCTTTCATCAAATAGTCATTTGATAAAGTATATAATCACAATTCTCAATTGAGACTGCTACTATGACAACCGTTGATATGGTAGAATATCTAGATGGAAATCTCAAAATGAGAATTTGCATTGCCAGGACTGGTAAGAGTTACAGCATTAATACAACGCATTTCTAATATTTTCTCATAGCACACAATTGTACATAAAACTATACATAAAATGTACACAAAAGTGATTAGTAGAAGCCTATAACTCTCTGGGTAATATTTGCTAAAGATATTTTATCAATCATTCAAAGATTTATTAACTTACAACAACTTTATACATAGGTTAAACCTGGAGCTAAATGACTCATTAGAAGTTATTGCTTACTTTCAAATAAATAGAATCTATATTAAAATGTTAGTTTAAGAGAGAGAAACATTATCATAATATAATGATCCCATTATACAAGGGCTGTCCAGAAAGTATCCAGCCATGTAATATAAAAAATTATGAAAATTATGGCTGGATATTTTCCAGACAGCCCTCTTATGTGAGACTCTCTTCTAGGTGCCTGAAAACAGTTTTATCCAAAGAAAAGTAAAATCAAGGCTCAGGAGGTCTATTCTGAAAAAGCTGGAAGCGGGGGCTGTTCTAATCTAACAGGGGACTTGAATCCTACTGGAAATGCTGGAATGGAAAAACCTTGCCCAACCATTGCTGTGGCTTTCTTCAGGTCATTTGTTGGCTTTGGATGACAGAGGAGGAAAATAATGTGTTTTGGTCAAAGAAAAAAAATGTTTCCAAAGATACATATTTTTTTTTACTGTGGCTGGTGATATTAGGAAGATAATCACCAAGAACATCTCCCCAATCAAATCATTAAAATGCAAAGCATGTCTCACCTATATACTTAATCAAAAAACATCTTGCTCTATTTGGGAAAGTCACCTTTTCCAATGAGCACATGGAATGGGAAGAAAGAACCCAGACAACTTCCAGACAGCCAGATATTCTATACCAGTCCTGATTATTAGTGTAGTTCCAAGTATCACAGTGAAATTTCCCCAACATCCACAACTCTTAGTGAAGTCTCTAAAAGAAATAAAAACAGATTCCCAAATACAAGTCACCAAAATGTACATTATACCCTTAGTCACTCAAGGGTGCTTAGAAATAGATGCTCTCCTATATTTCAATTTGCTGCCTCCCCCCACCCACCACCACCACTACAACACCTGAATAATATAAATTATCTTAGATTTTAAATTGAGCTCACTGTAAAATGAACAGGACAGGTTTGGGAAAGGCAAGGCAAAAAAAAACTTTTCAAGTCATTTTTTTTCTTTTTGTTTTAACAAAACCACATAGAAAAGACCATTTACAAGTTCACATTTTGACCATCATCATACACCCATCACAAGAGTCTTAATTACTATTTAATGAAATGCCTTCCTTCATTTTTACAATGTATGTGACTAAAATGAAATCATTATTTTAGGCAAACAATACAATATCTAACACTAGAGGTTTGCTATGCTGAGCAAAGCCTGAGAAACTCTGCTGTGGGAAAGCACAAACACCTGTGATGTTATAAGGCACCTTCACTCAATTTCTAACATACCACCAAATGAAAATGAAAAAGGCACATATGCTTCTAAAATGAGTAACAATAATATTCTCTAACAAAAATTCAAGTAGAACTATAATAGAAGCCTGTGACAGAGGGTTATTATAGAAACCAGCTTCTGGCAAAAACTCAAAGTAAAATCTGTTCTGTTTCAAGACCAAATTTTAAAATATGTTTTTTGCTACTTTTAATTAGCTTGAAAGTATACAATCCCTGGCAATTTTTGTGAAGGACACAATATAAAGGCACAGTGTACTGTAAATGTTGTCATAACCTTAACTATATCAACACCAAGTAACATTCAGAGACTCCTCCATTTTGCTGCAGAAAGTAACAATTTGGCACTGGCAAAGCACTCCTTTGCTGCCTGCATTTCTCATGCTCTTGCAATCAGAGTAAAAGTTGAGGAGATCCTATACTCAGCTTGATCTCATGTGTCAGATCTAAGAAAATAAGGTATTTCAAATAAAAATTCAATTTTAATAATATATTCAGCAAGTCTTTTTTTTTAATTAAGAGCTACTATGTAAGTAGGTCAGTACTTGAACTGCCCAGAGGTACAGAAATAAAATAATCTAATTGCTCATAAAATAATGCTTAAATAAGTCTCATTTAGAAAGTAAGGACTATTCATGGAAATGTGTTCTTAGATTTGGGTTTTCCCAATCTCTGCATCATATAACAATAGGTGGACAGCATTTACATATGGGCCTCAACTATAATGAGCAGATTAAAAGCATTAAAGTCAAAATACATCCTCAAAGAGTGGCAACTCAACTGTCAGTATCTTCATTTTTTTTAGTAACAGAGAAGCAACCCACCACAGTTAACAGTGACATGAACTCATACAAGATCCCTGGTAATGATGATGACTGGAGCCAGACCAAGGAAGAGCAGACAGTCTCTGAAAATAGTAATCAAAATTTACATCTGAGTCAGGTCTCTCTGCGTAAGGATTTTACTAGCTAGCTGTGGGGATGCCATGATTTCTACTAAGAGTTCAGTATAGGAGATCTGGTTGATGTCAGTAATTGCTTAAAGTAACACTCTCTTGTAAAATTTAAAATGTAACATCAGAAGGGAGATGAAAAGAGGTATTTAAGTGGCATGTGGTCAAATCTTAACTATACTATGTAATGTTCTTCCTAAGGGGCTATCATGTGAATTGAGGAAAAGTCTCTCCTGCATGCTGAAGGAGTGCACATGAGCAGCTATCCAGGAAGAAGAGAAGGATCCGTCTCACCTTTCTCAGTGAGAGGAAGCTACATGGCTTACAATGCAGTTTGGATCTCTATGGCCTGGCTCCAACTCTTCTGACTGACTGGCTCTTTTGGCTGACTCGTTCTCTTCATTCACCCACCCTGCAAATAAGACTATTCCCACACTACAAATGGGTCCATTGCTTCCTGACATCCTCACTGTCCTTTCTTCCCCACCTACATATCAAAAGCCTACTCATTCTTCAAGATGCAGTCCAAAGGACACCTCAACAAGGAAGGTTTGCTAGTGCTTCTGAGACAGGAATAGGATTTGAGCCTCACTTCTGACCAAGGGAGACAACATGGGACCCAGCCTAATTCAAAGGGCTTTCTAGCCACTGAAATTCAGCTCATACCCAGATAAGGAGAGGGGCCTAACCACCTGCCTTGTGAGTAATGTTTTTAGGGCCACTGAAGCAAGATACTGACACAGCCTGATACGGCACCTGGCTGCAAAAGAACCGGACCTATCCAGATCTGACTACCTCAAGCCAGAAAAGACCCCCATACTGACCTTACCTTGACTTTTCCCTCATTATAATCTCATTTTAATGCTAAAAATCACACCCACAAGTGGAGATTTAACATGCTAATGAGACATGGGATGCATTAAGAAGCCTGTGCACCTCTACATGCTTACACGTCACCCTTTTCCCACCTACGCCTCTTTAAAACTCTCTACAAAGACCCCTCAGGAGCCAGCCTGAGGACTTTTCCTTTGTGCTGTCTCCCTTGTGTTCAAACATGAGCCACATTAAAGCCTTGCCTATGACCCCCATTGGGCCTCTTAATATCTATTGCATGGAGAGCCCAAGAGCCCATGCTGGTAACACTTCCAGACTCTCCATGCCCACCTGCAGTACTTTCTCACATCCCATCTTGCCTTAAGTTGCCTGATTAGAGTGTACTTTCTCTGAGGACTGCACGTCCTTTCTCCAACAAGAGTTAACAGTGCTACACCCACACACCTGGCTTTCAATGGTTACAGAAGAGGGAGGTTCAAGCCCAACACTTTCAAGTCCAATTATTAATAGCACTCTAAATTACATTTGTGGAGTGCAACTGGCCCTGGATAAAAATGGTCCAAGACTAAGGTCTAGGATGTTTGTAGTTGTCTGAGATGCAAGGTTAGACTAGATAGAGTGGCAAAGAACCTAGACACCTATTAAATGTGTCCCGAGGCTCTCCTGAACATGTCTAAGCACAAATGTAGTATTATAATACTACACTCATCTTGTGGCTAATACAACTGAAAATACTAAAGCTCAACTCATGTCCCTACATGCTCAAAGTAAGGCTTTGCTTCATTAGAAGTCTAAAATGTAATATAATATCGATATTCAGAGAAGCTTGAGTTAACCAGGAATAAGAACTGGTTACCAGGACAAAGCTGCCTTTATCAACCAGCCTCAGTTCATGATCTGGCATATTTATTTACAGTGCTAGTAAAAAATTTTAGTGATTTAATGAACTGGAAAGGATGATAAATTCTCAGTAATTCACATGAAAGGAGGAAGGCAGTCATATGAATAATCCCCAAAAAAGATAATTAAAAAGACTTTTTATGTGGCTCTGAAATGTGTTTAGTCTGTACTTAACACTGAATCGATGAATTTCCACTACATTAGACACACCCAATCTTCAAACAAAGTAATAAAACAGACTTACGTGTACAGGGCAGTTGGAAAACTCATGCCTCCCCAGCAAGCAAACCACACTGCAAGGATGGGTGGTGTCTCATTTCAGATTACTGCAGAGCAGGAACCTGAGTAGAAAAGAGTACTGCTTCCACACGTGTGTCTGTGTGTTAAAACTTTACTAAGAACTAGTGTGTGAAGTAATCAGGTGTTTGACTTTTTTTAAAAAATAAAGAATTCTCAACTTCCATCTACATATTCCCTTACAATATTGGAGTAAGAATAAATGGAAATGAATAGTATCAATAGTAGAAAAGCTGAATGTTTTGCCCAGGGCTGGAAAGTCTCTTACTGGGCTGGTGTGTTTGTGAAAGGAAACTTTAACCACCAGCAATGATTTTAAAAACCATTAGTAGTGCTGAAAATGTACACAAACTGTTTTAAAGTCATAGTTTGAGTTTTGTGTTGACAAAAAACAAAATTAAAACTGCTTGAATTTTCAAATAACGAGTTCAACTAGTTATAAAAGTGTATGTCCTGGAACATGGGATGAGGTAAATATACATCCTGCGTGCACCTGTTTGATGTGTGTATGACTTAAAGGTATTAAGCATTTTAAGCAGTTCTGAATTGCACTGGTTAAGAAAGTATCTGAAGTAGGCGTAAGTGACTGAATCCCTCTGCAAGCTCCCAGCAGCATCTGGTAGTGGTAACGCGTAACCAAAAACCCTCATGGGGGGTGCCATTTGCTCCAAACAGAAAAGATAAGAGTTTTCTCCAGTAACTCCAAAACTTAAAAACTGCTCCACAGCCCGGCTGTGGGACTTTTCTTTTTACTTCTGCTGCTAGTTCCTAAGCTGTCTGAAGGTCACCCCAGTGGACTCTGAGCAGCAGAAGGGAACATGTGCTGAAGGACCTGTCAGTCACCTTACTCTCCTCCCATTCCTCCCCCTACATATACCTGAATGACAGGGTATTTAGGCATCGTGGTGAAACAGCCTGGGTGAATGTGAATTAGCTACTGTGCATTTCTTTGCTATTGATTATTGTTCATGGAGAATCCCTGGGAAATCCAACAGTAAAAATTATTGATTTTCTTAAACCTGGACCCTTGAGTACACACCTTTTTAATATTCTGTGTCATAAAACGGGAAGTATGCATAAAGCACTTCTGGTGAAATTGAAATAGAACAGTTGCTTTGAGAAAAACACTTGTGCAACTGTTTGCGTTACAAATCAAACCAGCAGTTTTTTCTTTAAACAACATTGTTACTTGAGAGAACAAGCAAAGTATGCTTATTCACTTAGGTATTTAGCAGACATTTTCTCAAAAAATGAATAAAGTGAGCCTGTCACTTCAAGAAAAACTGAGTATTTATTGCTGATGATAAAATTCAAGCAAAAATCAGAATTCGGAAATCCTGATTAAGCCACCACAAGCCTGACAGCTTCCTAATATTTAAAAGACTGTTCTGATAAGAGCAGTGATATTAAATGAACATGACTTTTTGATATTATATAATGAATTTGTCAACATTTGAAAGATTTGCATAACTCAGTGAACCAATGTTGTATAGTAACAATGCAATTACAGTACAGAATCATGCATGGGTAAAAGATCCATTCAAAGTACAGGATAGACCAATGGATTTTGAATACAACAGAACAAAAAAGTTCACTGATATGGCTTTAGATTCCCAATGGCAATTAACCTTTAAGAAACTACCACTTAGCAAGTTTTGGTGAGGTATCAAATACGAACTATTATCCAAAAATGCTATTAAAATATTCCTTTCTTTTCCGGCTACACATCTATGTAAGGCCAGAGTTTCCTCATATGCTTCAATCAAAACATTTATTTTTAAATAATATTTAAAATTTTTCTGTTTCAATTTCTATTTCAGTAAATGTCAATAGATATGATATTGAACAAGTTTTCTGGGCTTTTCAAAATAATTAAGAGTACAAAAGGCTCCCAAGATAAAAAGGTATGAGATCCACTGATGCCCAGCTTCATAAGGAGTTTGGATTTTATTGCAAACGTGATGGTAAGCCACTAGAGGTTATTGACAAAAAGATTCTTAAACTCTACGTGATCAGGGCCAGGTTTTCACACACACCTGCTTTTTCGTTTTACTCTCCTAGAAAACAATAACTAATTCTCAGGACATAATTGTCAACCATTCATACCAAAATATTTTTTTCTGCATTGTAGACAGAATGGAGGACACAAGAGAAACACAACAATCTCTAACACAAAAATTAATTAGCCGTCAAGGAGCCACTATTCTATCTTTTCTATGGCATTGTTTGGCATCTTGGCATTGACCCAATCTCAGAAAATTCACAAAATAGAGGGTATAAGATCGTATTAATTGACACCCTCTTTGAAGACCTTAAGAAAACAATTTTAAATATGCTTTGAAGTAGACAACTATCCCTAGAAACTTCACACAAACCAGCAAGACAGAAGCAAATATCACTCTCTGAAAATTTGCTGTTTCCTGTATCACATTTCCTTAGGAGAATTAGGGGTAGCAACCTTTGCTGTGTTCCCAAAGTAAGCATGGCTGCCAGCATTTAAGACAATTTGTTGTTCACTTTTTTCTGTCATTTAAAAAGACACATATTAGGCAGAATCTGCCTCTCCTACAGTGCCATATTAATACTATACCATAGCTGTATAGTATAGTATCTGATACAATACAGTATGAAAACCTTCCTATGTACTAAATAGAAGAAAATGATTTGTTGGAAATAAAGTTTAGGTTAGGACTTTGCAAAAGTCCAAAAGAAATACTTAAATCTACCAGCAGTAAGTTTTTACTTACAAATAGTTGACCACTGAACAATATGGGTTTGAATTGCATGGGTCCACTTATATGCAGATTTTTTTCAATGAATACACTGGAAATTTTTTTGGAGATTTGCAACAATTTGAAAAACATGCAGATGAACTGCACAGCCTAGAAAGAAACATCGAAAAAATTTTTTTTAGGTTTTAATTTTTTATTTATTAATATTTTCCTTTTTTTCCAATACATTACAGGGATACGATCGTTTAGGTTACATATATTGCCTTTGCACCACCTGAGTCAGAGCTACAAGCATACCCCTCCCTCAGACAGTACGCACAGCACTCAGGCATGAATATACCCATCCCCTCCTCCCCCCTCCCATCTGCCTGACACCCGATGAATGTTACTTTCATATGTGCACATAAGTGTTGATCAATTAGTACTAATTTGATGCTGAGTATATGTGGTGCTTATTTTTCCATTCTTGTGATACTTCACTTAGGAGGATGGGCTCCAGCTCCATCCAGGATAATACAAGAGGTGTTAACTCACCATTGTTTTCGGAAAAATTTTTTAAAAATTACGTATGTCATAAATGCATAAAGTATGGTCTATTTTATCATTTACTACCATAAAATATACACAAATCTATTATAAAAAATTAAAATTTATCAAAACTTATACACACACATACAGACTGTACATAGCGCTTTTCAGAGTCCAGAGAAATGTAAGCAAAAATAAAGATGCAGTATTAAACCATAAGTGCACAAAATTAATTGTACATACTGTACTACTGTAATAATTTCATAGACACCTCCTGTTGCTGTTGTGGTGAACTCAAATTTTCTATCGACCTACAACACCATGTGACCCTATCATTTCTGCATGAGCATTTCATCTCTCCAGTAAATTGCATATCACAATAAAATGGGATCTCTCACAGTGCTCGCGTATTTTTCATCACATTTAGTGCAATACTGTAAACCCTGAATAACACGAGGGATCAATACAAAGTGCCATTAGTGATGCTGGGAGTTCTCCCAAGAAGCAGAGAAAAGTCGTGACATTACAAGAAAAAGCTGAATTGCTTGATATGTACCCTAGATTGAGGACTGAAGCTGCAGCTGCCACCATTTCAGACAGACAATTCATCTTGTAAACAGACAACATAAACTTACGGTATTGATAAATACAGTATAATATTATAAATATATTTTTTCTTCCTTATGATTGTCTTAACAACATTTTCTTTTCTCTAGCTTATTGTAAGAATACAATATATAATAGATATAACATAAAACATATGCTAACTGTTTATGTTATCGGTAAGGCTTCCAGTCAGCAATAGGCTATTAGTAGTTAAGTTTTTAAAGTTTTTGGTGAGTCAAAAGTTATACATAGATTTTTGGACTCTGTGAGGGTGTGTGTGTGGGGGGGGGTCACCACCTCTAGCCTCCAAGTAGTTCAAGGGTCAACTATAGTCTTCTACTAAACAGCTAGCATCTGCATACTTCATTGGCTTCATTCTTAAAAAAATTTTAGAGGTTGTTAATTTTAGTAGGATTCCAATCCCCATAACTACTTCACACTCCATAACTGCATAATATTATAAAATGACTGTAAAATCAAAATACAGGTTGTCCTGATGTTGAGCATCTCATTTGCCTATAACCCAAGCCAAACACCATTATATACTGACATCCCTAATCAACACCAACCTGGTCAAATACATCACTGCCTGGTGGTGATTTTGAGTACATGTCAGGAGCTGTTTGCTGGCTAAGAGTTCAGGATTAATTTTGGCATTGTGGGGAGACTTTCACATCACTGATAAGATAAAGTAGCTAATAAAGTAACCCAAAATTAAGCATGAGCCAATCCCACACTTCCCACAGAAATACTTATTGAATGGTATTGAATTAACTAGAAACTCTACTAATTCAAATAAAGAAGTTATACAGCATTTATTAAATATGTGTTTAAGTCATCTGGGGAAGGGTGGGGAAGTCTGGCCTGAGAGACTGACTGTGACTGCACAGGGATCAAAAGTTACTGCACATGTGCACACTTAACCACACTCCCTCCACTGCTGACCACACTCAGCTGACAGCCCACTCTTCAACAGATGGGCTCCAGCTTCAAGCACTTACTCATCCTATCTCTCAAAGCCATAGGAGAAGGTAAGAGAAGAAACCACAGGAAGGGAGGGAGCATTCTGGGATGCACCTCCACCAGCATTGGTGTCTACAATTGTGGGGAGGGGGCAAGGGCTGTGCAGAGACAGCAACAGAGAGCAACAGCTGCTTGGCGGCTGAACATGCATCCTGAGCAGTGGGAGGTAATTCTGGGAAGCTTCTCACCATTTTTAATGTCAACAATAAGGTTATTTTGGAAAGAGTTGCCTGATGTAACCCCAATCATCAAGAATTTTATCCATTTCTGTGCGTTCTAAGAATGTACATCATTCCCCAACAACACATTAAATATTGGTTGACTTTATTACACTTGACTTTTTCACTATATTTTCCATTAACAAAGGTACGAAAATAGGTGGTGCTCTCTATTATGAGCCCTTCTCTATCCACAGAGACCTAAAGCCAAAATTAGTCCCTCACTATAGAGTAAGTATGTTTGCTAGTGCTGGGTAGGCAAGACCACCACTTTCAAAAAACAAAAAACTAGCTAAGTAGATGAAATGAGGTGGCAATTAAAAAAACCAAAAACTTTCAGAAAGGCAGCAAATACTTACAGGAGTCTTTAAGGCAGATGCAGAACTTTAAAACAAGGTGTGTTTTCCAACTAGGCTATCCATTAATGGCCTAAATTGAGGGAAATGTGATTCATCATCAGAAAGGTTGGTAGGTCAATGCTTGACAGTCAGCCTTGGCCAACAGTACTGACTGTTTAGGGTTCAATATAAAATAAATTTGTAACAGTGTTATTTTCAAAAGAATGAGTCTTCACAATAACAAAAGGCAGATCTAATCAGAGTTTCAAAGGCAAGGCAAATTCATCAGGTAGATGCATTCAGAACAATGGTGCTTTGTGAAATTTTATTTCTAATGTGTATGGTAATCATGGCTAAAATGTGCACACCCTCTAATTGAATATGGGACTGTTCTGGCTCATATACTATTACAGAAAGATTAAGTAGAGATCAAATATACACAAGAAACTAGCTATATGTTGAGAAAAAAGATAGAACTGAAAAAAAATTTTCACATTTTTGTGTTTAGGCAACAGCTATTGAGTTTACGCATTTCTAAAGATACACATATCTTTTTTTTGTTGTTTAATGTCTATTCTTCAGTTGCTCAGTGTCTAAAATAACCATCTTTTTTCTTGTAAATCACATCACTTATTTACACAGCACTTCCAACAGTACAAATCGTACTAATATCCTTGCTCTACTAAAAAAGAGAAGGAAAAGGAGTCTGATATTTTTGAGATATCCTTGGATTTAAAGGACACAAAAGGAGCCTACAAAAACAGTAAGTGAAACTTTAAAATAACTGCTATGAATGCTGTATGGATGACTGCAATGTTTTCTTGTCTAGGAAACTGAAGGTAAAAAACTGAGATCCTTTGATTTTGTGGATTTAGTATCACATTCAAATATATGCCTCTGTGTGGCTCTGAGGGTTTCAAAATCACCTTATAGAAGTGATTTTAGCAACAACCTCAGAGGAAAAAAGTCTTAAAGGGGGCATGACAGATGTCCAGAACACCAAGAAAGCATTAAAAAGGGGGAAACAAATGCTTATAGTCCACTTTAAGAGACAAACACTTGCAGACTGGTTAAAGAACAAAATATAGTAACAGTACATCACTGATATTTACCAGGGAACCCCAGGCACGGTTTTAAAATCTCCCAGGTGATGCCACTGCCTACCCTTGGTTAAAAACTGAAATCCAAACACAGCAGATTCTAGAATACAATTCACGTTATTCAGATGTGAATCCGGGTAGCTGACCAGGCTTTTCTGTCAATTAAGTGACCTGGTCCTACACATTAGCAGAAGTTTAGTACTTTACAGACAGTACTCTACTTAATCCTCACAACCACTCTCTGTATTATCTCCATTATAAATTATACACGTTCTAGAACTTCTCCTTTGCTGGTGTGATGCTAAATCATCAATGTTAGATCCACAAATGCCAAAGGACTATGCATATGCTGCTTTATGAGAATTTCCCTGAAAAAAAAAAATGGAGAAGGCAGACTATGTTCATTCATTCAAAAAATATTTACTGAGCACTTTCTACGTGCTAGGCACTTTAGGACATATAAATAAACACACATAAAATGCTTGCCCTCATGGAACTTATAGCAGGGGTGGGGAAGAAAGGCAATTCACAAAAAATAAAATAAATATATAGTAATTTAAAAGGTAATAGATGCTATGGAAAAAGAAAATGTAGAGCACTGAAAGAGGGATATGGGGTGCACCTTGTATATATAAATAGAGTAGACCTCACTCACAAGGTGGTATTTCAGTTAGGACCTGAAGGAGGTGAGGGAGAGGGCCATGCATATATGTGGGAGGCGGGGAAGGGAAAACTTAGAGCACTAAGACCTAAAGTGAGAACATGCCTGCTGTGTTCAAAGATCAGCAAGGAGGTGAGGACGGCTGGAGTGTGAAGCACAAGGAGGACAGAAGCGAGAAGAGGTCAGAGTTAGTGGGAACCAGATTTGTGTAGGGTTTTGTCAATGATTGTAAGGAATCTGGCCTTTATTCTGAGTGACATGGGAAGCCACTGGAGGGTTTTAAGCATAATTTGACTTATATTTTTAAAAAATCACTCTGTTGTTATTTTGATTAAAAAAGAGAAGCCAGGGAAGGAGAAATGAGACCAGTTATTTGTTAGGAGGCCATGGCAATAATCCAGGCAAGAGATGCTAGAGACTTGGACAAAAATGCTGATAGCAGAGATGGGAAAAGTGGTTAAACTCTGAATTCTGGATATATTTTGAAGATAGAACAGCAGGATTTGCTGGCAACCTGCATACAGATAGCATGGGAGAAAAAGAGAAGAGTCAGCATGACTCCAAGTTTTTTGGCTTAAATAACTTGAAAAATTGAGCTGCTATCCACCAAAATGGGGAAGGCTGCAGGTGGAGCAGGTTTGCAGAGGAAGATCAGAAATTCAGTTTGGGTACTATTAAGATTGAGGTGTCTTTCACATAGTCAAGTTAAGAAGTCAAAATAGTCAAGTTAAGAAGTCAAAATACTCAAATTAAGACGTCAAAAAAGTAGTTGGAGCTGTCCGACATGGAAATATACACGGGATCCTTAAGCAGCTACATGGTATTTTACTAAAGTCCTGTGACTATTTGTGACAACAGGTCTGCAAGAACTGAGCCTTGGCACATTCCAAATTAACAGGCTGATGAGAAGTGAAAACCAGCACAAATTTAAAAACAACTGAAGAGAAAAAACCAGTGGGCCAACAGCATAGAAGGAAAGGCAGGACAGCGCAGTGTCCTTAAGAATCAAATGAAGAAGGCATATCAAGAAAGGACCAATTATATCAAATGCTGCCTACGAGTAAAGATAAGAACTGACTGTTAAATTTAACAACTTGGAATATTTGCTTGGGAAAAAGCCCTGGTGACTATCTTCTACCCCACCCAAGGTGACATGATCATGCACTGAATATAATGTTATATTTCAATCTTCTCATGCATTCAATTTGTTTTTCTAAAGAATTATCCACAAGGAAGGGTTTGATCCAACTTAATAGCAAATCAGTAGACTTGTTGACAAATAACAGTGATAAACTGCAGATGCTAATGGTCATTTGCTAATATCCAATTCTCATCCCTTAAAAAAATAAAAATACCTTTAGGTAAATTGGAAATAAAAAGTATAGATTTCCTTTGTTGTGATGAAGAACTATGATAAACCAAAAAGCCAATAGTGTACTACTCTTTCCTATTAAAATAAAGAAAAACACAAGTTTGCACATTATCACCATTACTATTTGGTAATGTTCCAGAAGTATTTTATAATGTTCCAGAATGCTAACTATAGTGCAACCTGCTATAAAACCAAAATAAAAGTTATAATTATTAGAAAGAAGTGGACAAAAGTGTCATTATCTGCAACTGAGTATACAAATAGGAAACCTAAGAGAATAAACTGCAAAGCTCTTAGCATAAGAGCCAGCTATAAAATACATGCACAAAAATCAACCATCATCTTAGACCAGCAATAGCCAATTTGAAGAACCCATCACAAAATCAGCAAAAACAAATACCTAAGCAGAACCCTAACAGGAAATGTTAGAACTCAGATGAAGAAAATAACTCTGCTTAGAGAGATAAAAGGTTTGAACAATCTTTCCTGTGCCTTAACAGAAACACTGATTACTCTACAGATGGCAGTCCTTGCCAAGGAAACAAAATACAACATGATCCAATATTTTTTAATTCTAAGGATCCATCTTCCAAGTCTTCCAGATTAAGATTGCCAATTTAACATACACATCCGATTATACCCCTTCCCTAAACCCCACTAACGTGACAGAAAGAGATCTTTCTAAAAGACACAGAGACCTAAAGACTTAAAGAACTGTAGTGGAAACTGTAAGAAAATCATGAAAGTGGAAAGCAGATGGACAAGTAGTAACTGCCTTTGGACCTAAGAGAGGAAACGCTTACACCAGCAGTGAGGAAAGCTGGGAAGTACTCCAGTCTACACAGAGACTAAGGGTGAAAGGGTGGCAGGCTAAAACAAGGTTAGTAAAAGCTGTTTAAGAAGCTCTAAAATCCCTAGATGTCCTCCCCACCTCACTGTAGACCACTAGTGGACAAGCCCAGAACCCAGCAAGACTAGAGATTTGTTCTTGAAAGAGTAGATAAAACAGATAAGTCTGGTTGGTGAGAGTGTGGGAACTTTCTCCAAAGTGACTCTACACAAAGAGGATGCTGAGACCACAGCCAGATTCCTCCATGAACACTGGAAGCTAGACTTTTCCCTCAGAGCAGAACACTGGACCACCATGCTCTGACCAGCCCAAGAAGAAAGACTTTACAAATGGCCCTAGTGAAAAACTCAGGAGAAACAGTAAATAGTCAAAAGCGGCTGCCACTGGGGAGGGAGACTCAGGGGACTTGGGGGGGAATGGATGGGAGACCACTTATTTACAATAAGCTTCTCAGACTTTTAAAAATGTGCATGTATTAATTTAAACATAATAATCTTTACCTGAAAGGACAGGTGAGCATATGGTGATTTTTTAAAAGAATAGTGTGACCAAAAAATATAATTAAAATAGGATGACATTTTTATAGAAAATCAAGAAAGATTAAAACACTGGAATGCTGACACACTATGGGGAGACCATGCAGTCAGTAAGGGAATGTGTCGTGGCATAAGCAAGCTGGTAAGAAGCCTCAAGAGTCGTAAGAGTTCACCTCTGCCCCAGGAATTCTACTGCCATAAATCTAACCTAAGTAAGTCAGAAATACTTAGCCCTCCAGCCCTGCCTCTATGTCTGCTATTACTTACAGAGCCTGCATCCTTTGCCAGGAGGCTCTGTCAGCTTTCCTCTATTTAGTTCATTCCATCTCACCAAAATTCTATGGTGCAGGCACCATTACCCTTATTCCAAGAAAATGCAATTAAAGAATTAGGTAATTAAATCACTTGGGAAGCAGCCAAACTAGGATTTGTAACTACAGAGTATACATATTCTCAACCACTAAAAATGGAAATAATATGTCAAACAATAGAAAACTAGTTAAACTTAGGCATATTCATCATTAAAATCCCTATTTTCAAAGGATTTAAGGACAGAGGAAACATCCGTGATATAATATTAAGTAAAAGAGCAGTACTTAAAACTACAGATAAAATTAAAACGTCAATTTTGTTTAAAAGTATGCCTATGCAGACAAACAAAAAGGGCCAAACGGAAGCGTACCATCCAATAAACAGTTATTTATTTCTGGATGAATGGACTGTGATTTTTATTTTCTAAATATTTTTTCAGTTATTCCCAGAATGTCTACAACGGGAGTAACTACTTTTTATTTTTAAATGCTTAAAAACCATAGTAACAATAGAAATTCCCAACCATAGTTGCTTAATTTGAAAGAAAAAAAGATATCAATAATTGCAAATTAATGCACACTTCCAAGGAATTTGTTACTGGACAATTAGGTTGAAAGAGACACTAAATTGAGAAGGCTTATAGTAGTTTTAAAATGTGCAATGAAAAAAGATTAGGTGAGAGAGTACTATCTTAGCAGCCCAGCATTACTGCTGGAACTACAAGGTCCATCAAATAAGAGGGGCTTCCACCATTATTTCTTTCTCATAGTGAAATGGGAAAAATTAGCCTTACAGAATGTGCTTGATAACCCAGTTAACAGAACTTTAACTACCACATAAAAGGAGAGATGTTACTAAGAGAAAATCATTTTGACTCCCAATACACACCGAAAAATCATTGGAATCCTAAAGGCATTTTGAAATTGGCTGAATTCTGATTACTTAGTGAAAATAAAAAACCTGAAACATGTAAATGACATATTTCTGTAATATTTTATTCGGAAGAGTTTGGACAGTTCCTTGCAAGGCAAACTGGAATTAGATGGCTACAGAATACCTGTGTTGAGCATCAATAAATAAATAAATAAATAAAATAAATAAATAAATAAAATTGATCTTTGGATGTGTTGGGGGAGGGAAGGAGGGGGTGAATGTGTAGATTAATAGTGCCTTTGTTATTTTAAAGTATAATGTTATAAGTGGTTTAACTTTTTGTAAAGAATGCCAGCAAAGCACTTTCTAGGAACAAAACAACTTAAAAGCTCTAAATGGCATTCTTTTTGCCACAAATTATCAAAAGTTTTTCGCATAGCTGTAGGATATTTCACTTTTTAAATTTTTAAACATGTCTTAGGACTTTAGAGAAATGGTGCATACAATTCTTAAGCTTGTGTGCCCCAAAGGAAAATTGTTTAAAAAAACAAAAAAGTTGTTTCCACTTCATTCTGGAACTTTATTAATCAAGTTCTCAGTGCAAGGATTGGGAAAAAGTGAATATACGGAGAACAACAACATAGCTGCTAGTAGTTACCACCCCGTTAATAAATAATTCCGTAATTATCTTAAGAAAGAAAACCTGAAAATGTAAAAGCTCACTCTTACCTGCGCTGAGGCCAAGAAATGAAAAGGGTGATTCAAAATCTTCCGAAAAGGAAGAGTCCTATTTAGAAACCCAACGGTAAGAGGACCCGCCCACTTCCCCTGGAGAACTCTGTTGCTACAGGAACCTGCAGTAACCCCTTAAACCCAGTAAGTTTGAGGAAGGGTAACCCTCCCAGAGGTTAGGGTTAAAAGAGGGCAGCTGGTGGAAGGTTTGGAGGGGAGTTGAGGTAAGGCTAAAAGAAGGGGAAACCCCTTGGCTGGCGCAGAGGGTCAGAAGGCGGGCTTAGTAACCCCAACAGAAATTCAAAACACCACTCAGAACAAAGTTCTGGGTGCTAGAGTCACATAGTTCAGCTAAACTTTGAACCCCTAAAGACGCTTTCCTCCCTCCGTGGTGGGAAACAAACCACTCTTTGTGAGTTCCTGTCTAGGGAAAATGAATGAGAGTTTCATCCCATCAATTACAAACTGCTACTACTTGCTAAAACTAAAATTTTGACTTCCCTATATTAATCCCGTGGTTCTCAAACTCAGCGGCACATTGGAATCACCTTGGGATCTTTAAAAAATACATTGTATTTTAATTGGTCTGGTGTGCGACTGGGTATGGTGAGTTTTAAAACTCCCCAGCGACACTTCTGTGCAGCCAAGTTTGGGAAAACTGTATTAGAGGATTTGGCGAGTGGCGGGGAGTATTTAAAAAAGAAAACGAGTAAGCACAATTATCTCCCTTTGTCTTTTTAAGACTAATAACAGAATTAGTTAGCTTTCTCCAAGCACACACAGGACAATAGGCTGCCTGATAAATAGGAATCCCCAGCATGCCCTAACAATACTCTCTTTGAAAACAGCAGGCAGTGTAAGCCTTTTCTTCCCAAGAGAGCAAACATCCTTCTTACCAAAACACCGAACTTCTACATCTATTTTAAGAGCAAATGGGCCACGAATGCCACTGAGAACTTGGAGGACGAGCTCCAGCACCCGAAAGAAACAGACCCCCGCAATCGCCCACCATCAGTCGCTGGGGTCCTGCGGGGACCAGGGCTGAAAAAGCCTGGAGTGTCCTTCCCCAGAGCCCCCAGCCCCGACCCCACCGGCGGCGCTTCAGTAAAGTTACTTGGAGGAAGTTTGCTCCGGTTTCCAGCCCGGCGCCTCCCCGGGAGAGGGGCGCGGCCCCCGCCACCTGCTCGGCGCCGAGGCTTCCCGCCGCGCCCCCTCCCTGGACCTGCCCCACCTCCGGGGTCGCGCACCCCGCGGGCGCCCGTACGGCCGGCCAGAGCCCGCGGGAGCTCGCGTCGCCCCCCTCGGGGTCCCTCGGTCGAGGCGGCCCTGCCCCTCCGCCCCGGGGACCAGGACCCCCACGCGGGCCCGACACGCCCCACCGGGAGCCCCCTCGGGAAGCCCGTCCGCGCGGCCAGAGCCTCTCGAGCCCGGGCGGGGGATCTGGGACCCCCTGCACCCCCGGGCCCGAGGCCGGCCCACGGCCCCCGGCCCGGCCCCTCCGCCCTCCGCCCCTCCGGCGCCCGCAGGGTGCGCGCCCCTGCCCGGGAGGTCCCGCGCTGCGCACGCGCGGAGGCGTCTGTCCGCTCGCCCGCTACGCCCTCACTCACCGGCCGCGCTCCTCGTTGCCTCAGGCGCCGCCGCCGCTCGCCACCTTGCCCGGTGCCCGCTACTGCAGCCCCGGCCGGGCACTCGGGGATCCAGCGCCCGGCGGGCTCGGCGGGCACCCGCACGCAGGGCACGCTCCGCGGGAGCGCGCGCGCGTGTCCGAGCACCGGGAGGGGGCGGGGCGGCAGGAGCGGCGCGCCCAGAGGCGGCCCTGGATACGGGGCATGCGCAGTGTCTGCCCCTGCCTAAGGTCGGAGTGAAGAGAGGGCGGGGGCCCTAGGCCGGCGGAAGCGGGTCCCCGGGGCACCTTCTCTCTTGTCCCGCAAACAGCAGTTTTCTTTTCTGGTTCATTCAGCAGTCAGTGTGCTAAGCATTTATTGAGCACCTACATTGGCAGGGCCACGGTGCAGGATACAGGGCATCCTCCGGTAGTGGGGGACTGACTGCACCCGACTTTGGGACCCCCCTTCAGGCACTGATCGCAGCCCTGTCTTTGAACACATGAGAGTGCATAAATAGAGATCACGAAGCACCTAAAACTGCAACACTACAGCGATTTGGGGAAGGAGAGTAGCTGCTAGCTGGCGTGATCATGAAAACTTGGTTGAGAAGCGAAGGACAGGCAGAACTGTAATCAGAAGATAAGTTCACCTAGACGCAAAGGTGAACACAAAGGCAGAGGTGGCAAAAAAAGATGAAAGAATATGTGAACCCATGAACCCTCTAGGCCGGGGACAAGTTTAACCTGAGTGTATTCTTAGTGAAAGTGAAAATGGCTCTGGAGAGGAAGTCGAAGCTCGTCTAGAAATAATCTTTAATGCTTTCCCAATACTTCAGATTTATTCAATGGGTAATTAAGAGGCACTGGGCGGCGGAGCCCGATGGCAGCCTGATTAAATGCAGACTTTAGGAATATAAAGTGAAGAGTAGAGATTTGAAGTGCTGTGGTATATGTTCTAGGTAAGAAGTAGTAGGGTCCTAATTTAAAGTGTTGGCATTAGGAAGAGAAAGGATGGAGAAGTTTCCAGAGAGTGTGAAGGACAGGATGACTCCCTAGCTTTTGTCACTGCCTCTTGTGGAGAGCTGTTTATCATGACAGGCACTGACCTCATTGGATGAGATCATCATCCTCGGCAAATGTTTATCGGTGGATAAATTAGACCTATAAAATACAGTTACGGTCACCAAATGCTTCTTTTAGTGTGAGTTGGGCCCTGGAAAAACATATTTCTGCTCAACTGAAAAACTGTTAATTTGAGAGACAGTATAATAGTGAAAGACACCTGGGCTTTGGGGAAAAAAAACCCTTTTATAGAGTCCAGATGTCTCATGATAAACTGATATTGTCCAAATTACTTAATATCTCTGAGATTTCCTGTGCTCATTTGTAACGTGGGATAGTAATATTTACCTTGTATAGTGGCTAGTTTTATATGTCAGCATGGCCAGGTCATGGTAACCAGATAGTTGGTCAAACATAATTCTAGATGTTTCAGTGACAGTATTTTTTAGATGAGATTAATATTTAGATCAGTAGACTTTGAGTAAAGCAGATTAATCTCCATAATGTGTGTGAGATTCATCCAGTTGAAGGCCTTAATAGAAAAAGAATGACCTCCCCTAAGCAAGAAGGAGTTCTGCCAGCAGACAGCCTTTGAATTGCACCTCCCTGGGTCTACAGCCTGCCGGCCTACCCTGCAGATTTTGGAGTTGCCAAGTCTCCACAATCACGTGAGCCAATTCTTTAAAATAAATCCCAGTATTTTTTTTTCTCTCTCTCTCTCTCCCTCCCCTAAAACTGCAAAAGGGCCCAAAATGCAGTCATCTGTGCTAAAGTTCTATGTCACCAAACCACAACCTGAGTTTTTTACTTGTGAGATCTAACTAACCTTCTGAGAAATCAGGAGAGAGGTGATAGTCAAATCCCATTAAGCCAACAAGATTTTGCTTACATCCCTGTAAGGAAAGTGACCTTAAAATTACCAATCCTCTATTTGTTTCTTATTCCTGCTTTCCTCTTTTTTTTTTTTGTTTTTTGTTTTTCTGCCTATAAAACTCACTCTGTTTAGCTCATTGGTGCTTCTTTCTACATTGTAGACTGGATGCGACCTGGTTCATGAATCGCTGATAAAAGCCAATCAAATTTTTGAACCTTAATTTGTTGACATTTTGTTCTTTGACATATATTTATAATATATGCATATATATCTCCATGTCTTTGGCTCTGTTTCTCTGTAGAACTCTGGCTAATACACCTTGTAAGGTTATAAAGATTATGCAAATTACTTCTCATCTGAAAACAAGCATTATAATTTTTACCTTGTGAGGTTGTAAAAAATTAAATAAAAATGGTTGAAGCACCCACTTTGTAGTAGGGTCTGAATAAATGGCAACTACTATTACTTGTAAATGAACACAGAAGACAAAAACCAAAAGAGAGGAGAGGGTGGATATTGGCACTTTGAAAGCATTTTCTCAGTTCACCAGATAATAAATATGTAAAAAACAGATTTAAGAGGTAAAAGAAATTTTGGTGTCCCTAGCTCTGACACACTTAAAAGGTGACATATGTGTATATTTTAATTACTTGCAAATAAATGCCCTAATGAGTCATTAACTAAGGATAGACCCTAGCTGTACTCTAAAACACCAAACATGAAAATCAGAGATATGAATTCACATCTGAACATTTTATTCCAATTTAAGTTCCAGCTCAGTTCACTCTACTTGCTACTAGGAAGGAGAAATCTAGGAAGAGCTTACTTTTGAAAAGGCTCCCAATCTCACAGAGTAGTTGCATGATACAGCACTCAATGTGTTTATTGAATAGGCTTCTGGGGAAGCCTATAACTATGAGGAGTATGCAAAAATGGTTAAAATATTTCATTTATTCTATAAAAATTACCATTTGTTATGTAGTAGGCAACATCCCCGCCCTCGGGGAATTGATCAAATAGCCTAGAAAAAAATGAATAATCACAACTATCATTTAAAGCGGAATGTGACAAGGGCCTTAAAGGGAACATAAATGATTTGGCCACTTGTACCTTGTTCAGATAGTTAATGCTAGAGGCTCACTCTTCTAATCGCGCCTCCATTGTGGTTCCCAGATTTGCATATTTTGGTATGGCGAAAGTTTTGCATGTTTTGGTACGGTGAAAACCAATGAAGTACACCAGTATCTTTTAAATATGATTTTAGCAAAGTTAATAAATATCAAATAAGTAAACATTCTCATTCCACAGACAATTTTGCTTCTGAGTTTACAGGATACAGTACAAGAAGGTCAGGTGGGAGAGGCATAAGCCATTCAGATGTAAAAGTTCTTTGTTTTCTCTATTTGTCTTGTCTGTTTTGTTTAAAGGAGAATTTAACTTTAGAGTAAGAAAATGTAGAGATAATTTTCCTGGCTTTATGGAAATGTATGAGGAAAATACATAAAAACTAACATGAAAATAATAAAAGGTGGGGGTTTGGGTTTATAAAAGGATGATGAGTGATTGAGTTGGAAACCATTAACCAGGTGCACAAAGATGACCAGCATGTTTGTCCTGTGATCGGTGCTGTCACTGTCATGTGGTGACTTCTTTTTCCTTTTGGCTGAGAATAAAATATTCCATAATGGCTGAGAGTAAACCAACTCCAGGACTGACAAAAACAAGTGATTTGGGGAAAATACACAGCATTTTAGCAACATTTAAGTAATCTTAATTAACATTTAAATAATTCTTCATTATTATGAGAATTTGTGAATATATTAATTTCATGAGTTTTGCCACAGTGACCAGGAAATAAATTAATCTGGGATTAAAGGAAACCTTGTACCAGAAAGAAAAAGTTTTAATATAATTGAAAGAAATGGCCTCAAGCTATGGATGATAATTATCAACTGGTGAATAATAATGGTGATAATAGCAGATATGAAATAAGTTAAAACACATCCTAGGATTTTTTTTTTTAATTACAAACCTGGTATGGTACCTTACAAATCTAACCAATGTGCTAGCTCTAAATGGTTTAAAATTGGACTTAGAACACAATTAGCCCTACACTATTCATATGCAGTACTCACCTTTTCGTGGTCCTTCTTTTTATTAATGCTACTCAAAAAAATTCAACCAGATCAGTACCACAGTAGAATGTTGCCCGCTCAGCAAAGAGAATAATAATATAGGTGTTTCTTACTGTAGACTATCCCTGACTTATGATGGCTTCACTTATGATTTTTCTACTTCCTGATGGTGTGAAAGTAATACACATTCAGTAAAAACCGTACTTCAAATTTTAAATTTTGATCTTTCCCTGGGCTAGCAATGTGCTGTTTGATACTCTCTGGAGATGCTGGGCGGCAGCAGCAAGCCACAGCTCCCAGTCAGCTACTGTATTCTACAGTGTCTACAGTGTACTAGGTTCAATAAATTACATGAGATATTCAACACTTTATAATAAAATAAGCTTTGTGTTAGATGATTTTGCCCAACTATAGGCTAATGTAAGTGTTCTGAACATGTTTAAGGTAGTCTAGGCTAAGCTATGATGTTTACAGTTTAGGTATATTAAATACACTTTCTACTTATGACATTTTCAGCTTACATATAAGAATATTTGATCATGAAAAAAATCAAAATTTAACAAAATGGCTAGCAGGCACAGTATTGATTATTCTTTATAGGTTCTATTTCCCTCTTTGCTTTAGTATTTTATCCCACTGACAAAATGTGATTGATTGACACACACTTTTCAATAAGACGTCTTTTACATATTTTAATTATATCTATATCTCGACTTATACATTAACTCATACATCAGTGAGACATTTAAAATATCAAATTGAGTATAATCATAAAGATTAACTGCATATAAATTATTTTGCATAAGCAACAAAGAAGATAGGGCAAGAAGCCCAGTTACAGTTTTTCTTTACAAATGAATCTCCTACAGAACATTATATCCAGTTTCTAGAATGTAGACATGTACTTCATTAAGCAAGTTTTTGTAAAATCACATGAATATTAAAATGATTATTTCCATGCATCATATTCTAAGTAAGTGGCCCAGTCTTGATTGGTACTATTTAATAGAAAAAAAATGTGAGCCACAAATGTGAGCTACATATATAATTTTAAATTTTCTAGTACTCACATTTTAAAGAGTAAAACAACATAGATGAAATTGATGTTAATAATGTGTCTTATTTAACCTAAATATCAAATATTATTATTTTGACATGTAATAAATATACAAAAGCATTAACAAGATTATTTTACATTTACTTCATGCTACATCTTCAAAAACTGGAGTGTATTTTCCACTTTCAACTCATCTCAATTTAGACTTGCCATATTTCAAATACTTACTAGCCATATGTGACTAGTGGTTATCATATTGGACAGCACAGATCTCTAGGTCTAGGTCACTGAGTCTCAAACTTGGCTGCACATTGGAATCACCCAGAAAACTTGAAACATTTTTGATACCTATTCCACAGTTCCACAATTCCAGTGTATGTGGTCTGGGGTGCTACCCGGGTATTGAGATTTTTTTAAAAAGCTTTTCAGGTGATTCTAATATGCAGCAAAGTTTGAGTGTCACTGGTCTCACTTATTTACATTTTAAAAAAGCATTATCAAAACTTTAATATTATGAAATCAGTGGCCATTGTTTTCATATTTCCTTTACTTAAAACCAACAGCATTTTAAAACCATGTTGAAACATACTAGTGGTGTAGCATCTATAGCAACCATGGTATATGTACATCACCAGTACATTTAAATATGACTAATAATTGCTAATAAAATCCCAACACTTTGATTAATCTGGCCATGAGTTCAAACGTAACATGGATGATTCCAGGTGAGGATTTAATCTCAGCATTTGATGTGAACTATTAAGTAGCAGTACTTCTGTATATGTTCTTTTGGGGAGGAAAAATGTTTTCTCTACCTTCTTAGGTCCACTCTTTGGGGATGGGTGAATTAAACTGGAATTGGCAAATTAACAGGAAAATAAACAAAGTTTATACATATGCATATGGGAACGCACAAAGAGTGGCTCTCTAAATAGGTAAAGATGGGTATATATGTAATGTTGTGGGGGTTGGAGAAAAGACTTCCATGGGAAGAACAAATGGTTTTCTAGGAGAACCAATGAGAGATAAAAGTTTGTGATAGTTTGTTGCAGGTGCAAATGGTCTTCTCCATTTTTTTTCTTTCTTCATGGCCATAAAATTCCCTCAGAGCAGGGATTCATGGCAGCCTCATTCCCAGAAGTTTCTGCTCTTACTGAGATAGAGGAAGCTCTTAGAAGGCTTCTTTCTGCATCTGTTGAATCTCAAATATCTTTATTTTAAAATAATCTTTGTATCAATTCTGGAGGCCCAAGTAGGTCCCCACAGTTTTCTGGATTTTATACTTTATAATTGTTTGGCAAATCTCCAAATAGAGAAAGTGCCTCTCACAATGGGTCATGAAACCCTTCTATCATGCCTGTATTTATGTGATGTGTTAACTCATGTCTAATATCTTGTATAGCAAGTATAAGAGCTAACCCACATTCATAAAAAATATTTCTCACCTTGTTTTCTAATCCAGTGATTATTGATTATCTGTACCTAATATATCAGATATACCTAATATTGCTGAGTAACAAACCATCACAAGATGTAGTGGCTTTAAAACAACCACTTTTATTACTTTCATTGAGTCTATGGGTCTGCGGGGTGGTTCTGTTTCTGAGCTAGTCTCTGCTAATATCTGGTGGGCTCTCTCAAGCATTGATACTCAGCTGGTGGGTTGCCTGGAGGCCAGTTAGTCTAGGACAGCTTCAAATAAAACAACTCAGCTCTGCTCCATGAGGTTTTTTTGGAAGCCTGCCGCTGCTCTGAGAACAAAGCTTAGCTAGCCTGCTGGAGCATGAGAGACCACATGGAGCAAAAATGCATTGTCAAGCCTGTGATTGCTGCAAGTTGTCACTGTTTCATGGGCCAAAGCAAGTCACATGGGTAAGTCCAGAGTCAATGTGTGAGGATACTACCAAAGGGCATAGATACAGGCATTAGTGCATTCCATCTACCATGAATAGTGCTTTATTCAATTAGTCCTATCATGTTTTATTCTGTTCATTTCAGTTACTCTCAGTCTGCAATGTTATCTATCTATCCTAGTTTTTGTGGTGTTGAATATCTCTCCCTTTTGTAGACTAGATCTCTTCTTTAAGTTTTATCAGCATCCTTTTGTTTAGAATTATCATTTGTGTTTCAGTCATTTTTACACTTTTAAAACCTCTTTTTAAATTTGATTATGTGAATAAATAATAAAAATGAATACAATCTTTGATCAAGAAAACAATTAGTAAACAGATGCAATATGTTTTAAAAGATTTTGTGCATTGTCTTGAGTTCCAAAAAGGTTTTAAATGCTATACATATTGTCAAAATCCTAAACCTAATTTCAAACAGATTAAATAAATAAGCTTTCATATGCAAATAATATTGATAAATGCTTCCTCCCTACAGCCCATTGTCCATTCAATATTTGCAGTTCACACAGGCATTTTTTTCACTGCATTCCTTCAAAATCCAGGTCTCGATTCATCATGTAAAATCATTCCTGGTTGAATTTTGAGGAAATACTGAAGAGTTATATCTGGAGAGATTCTTAAACTCATATATTTGAATAAAAAGCATTGTATTTTATCAAGTGGAAATATGACTAAGCTATGTTTTAAGAAGTAAAACAAGTACATTTTCTTCTCTAGGATTACTTATTTGGCATCTGTGGAGTTTCAGAATCCTATAGAATTCTTTTTCTTTTCCTCTTTAAACAGGCATTGTAAATTATTTGTTACTAGATTATAACCTTCTAAGAGTAAATTACAGTTCATAGTGCTTTGAATTACCATGCAACATTTTGTGCTTACATGAATAAATGACAAAAAATAGACTGAGAACACACCACCTAGTTATGCTATGCTGCTGTCTGCCCTTTGAAACGGTTTATTGCTGTGTAAATCCCCATAAGGAAGAAAAGACTAAATCCTCTTGGGTATAGCTGGAGAAGGTACTTTTTCTGATCAAATAATAACTTGGACCAGGAGAACCCCCGTGGGTTTGGATCCTCCCAAGATTAGCTACATGGGTTTGGGGTACATAGGAACCCAGTGTGACGGCACAAAGCCATATCCCACCAGATGCTTGTTTTGGCTTTTCTTTGGAACCAAACCCCCAAACAGGATTCAAGTGAAAGTAGTTTATTTGGCAGTGATCCAAGGAAACCCTGGAGGTGAAGTAAGTAAGCAAAACAAAAGAAGAGGAGGCAACCAAATTACCACTACGGTTGGTCAACTGGAGCCCAATCCTGCTGGGGAACCCTAAGAGCTTAGAACACACAGCAGGAATATTCCAATGAAGGGTCAAGAGAGCCAAGATCATTATCCACTGACCCCCACTCATCAGGGGACAAGAAAACTGGAATCATTATCCACCAATTCCTAACCGACAAAGACTGCTGGTTGCTCTCAGAGAAACAAATTTCCGAGCACCGACGTTCAGCCCCTGCTCATGAGCTGAACATGGTTCTATGGCCAGAAAAAAAGGCAAAGAATCCCACTTTCTGGCAATAGGAAGTCAGTCCTCTTGTGCCTGTCTGTGGAAGGAACTATAAGCAGGGCAGCACCTGTACGCACCAGGTACACAGAGATACACACAGTAGCATCGTGAAGTCCTTCCCGGGCAGACCTGAATATTGTCTTCATTCCCTTCAGGGATTGCCTTTTTTCCCATTTTTTCTTTTCCTGCCCTCTCTGGTCTTTTCAAAATTCAATCCTCCCATTAGAGGTATGCTCCGAAGATGTACATACTAGACAGTGTCCCACCATGCCCAGAGGACAGGGCAAAATACAGGGTTTGCCAAACCATCAGGCTATGTGTGTACCCTCCGAGCAAGCACTTCACATGCAGTCCTTTTCCAGAAAGTCTGCAAGAAATTGCATGAAGGGGTAGATGTCTTGAAGCAGATCTGAAGATAAAGGTGCTAGCAGAGATTCATCTAGAACAGTGGTTCTCAATTGGAGGAGAGTTTACATACTACCCACCCGCTTTCCCTGCCAGGAGATATTTGGCAATGGCTGGAAACATTTGACTTTGCTTGTCACAGCTGGGGGAGAGGTACTACTGGCATCAGGTGCTCAGAGACCAGGGATGCTACTAAACATCCTACAATGCACAGGACAGCATGCCCTACCCCACAAATAATAGCCATCCCCAATATTCCACTGTGATGCTGTTGAAAAACTTTTATCTAGAGAAAGATCAGTAAAAGAGAAAGAAACTGCAGGTTATGCATTCCAATTTCCTCTCCTAATCTTTACTCCCAGTTTTTACTCTAACAAGCAAAGTTTTCATTGATTTCTAAAGGTGATTCTAAGCATGTTGGGAGGCACAGAAGGAAAGCTCATTATGTTTTTTGAAACTTTACTAAATTGAATAAGAGAGTAGCAGTCTAACCTTTTAAAATGTTTCCAGATGCTGAGCATTGGATTGAAATGCTAAATCGAAAGAACCAACTATTACTGATTAGTAACACTAAGGCAAAAAAGGGCAGTTTTCTTTTGATGTACAGAGTCATGAAGGATGGAAAGATACTGACACTCAGTGATTAATTTCTGGAAATGTGGTTGAACGAATCAAATTATGTATCATTTGATGCCATTAAATTTGAGTTCCTGCATTATATGTGGACCTTTAGCTTTTCAAGCATTCTCCGTGTGTGAAATTGAATGTGCCATTTACAAGCTATCATGTAATTTTCTGTTTTCTGAAACAAAAGCAACAATCTGGGTACATTAAAGACCATTATATAATTGACAAACCTGCTTTTTAAAACTTGATCCAAAACACTTACAATTACTATCATTTGCCAAAGGGAGGTATTCCCTAACAGTACAAAATCATTTAAAAATTAAAATAAAAGACCCTCTTTTGCTTTTGTTCCAATAAGCATACCTTCCATGTGTATGCATCACCACAGTTTACAAAGTTTCTTTTTTTATGCCCATTAACTCACTTGATATTTAAATCAGCCACATGAGTAGACAAAACAGATTTCATTATCTCCATTTTTAAAATGAGAAAGCTAAAGCTCAGATATCATAATTTATGGGTTCAGCAATGAAGACATAGAAAGTGTTGACTATGAGACAACCACATTTTCATCACATCATATTACTTTGACTTGATGTTTAATTTCAATTTTTAAAAATGTTATTGAAGTATAATATATGTATAGGATAGTATACAAATCATAAGTGCACAACTCTATGAATTTTCACAACCTAAAAACACCCATGTAACCATGACCATCAGTTCAAAAGCCCGCTCATTCCCGTCAAGATATTACTGCCTCTTCCTCTTAGAATAACCCATATCTTCACTTCTGACAGCACTGATTCATTTGCCTGTTTTTTAATTTTATGTAGATGGAATTTTATGGTATGTACTATTTGAGTTTTCTTTTGCTCAATATTAAGTTTGTGAACTCCATTCAGGTTATTGTGGTTGTAATTTGTTGATTCTGGTTTTTTTGTTTGGTTTTCTTTTTTCTTTCAAAAAATTTGGGGGTACAGTGTTTTTTGTTACATGGATAAATTATATGATGCTGAAGTCAGGGCTTTCAGTGTACCCGTCACCAGAATTGTGTACATTGTACCCAATAGATAGATTTTTATTCCTCACTCCCCCACCCTCACCCCTCCTAGTTTTCAATGTCCATTATACCACTTTATGACCATGTACATCCCTTGTTAACTCCCACTTATAGATTCTCATTATCATATACTATTCCATGTGTGACCATTTCAAAATGTGTTCATCCATTTGATCACTGATGGCCATTTGAGTTGTTTTCAGTTTTTTCCTTTCATGAATAGTAGTGCTATGAACTTCTTTATCCACATCTTTTGGTGAACATAGGTACATATTTCTATTGAGTTTATATTTAGAAGCAGAATTGCTGGGTCAGAGAATATGCATATGTTCTAGTTTAGTAGACATTGCCCAATAGTGGTTGTACAAATTCACACTCCCACCAGTATTACATGAGAGTTCCTATGGCTTTTTGTCCTTGCCAACATTTGGTATTATCTGTTGTTTTTTTCATTATAGGTCTTCTCTTAGGCATGGTAGCACATCATGGAGATATTTCATTTCAATTTTAATTTTAATAATTGGGACCTGAGTCTCTTGACGTCACTAGCCTGTAGGTTAAACACTGATTTTAACACTAAAATTTATTGTCCCTTGCCCCTACCTACATAAATGCAAGGTCTTAACACTCACTGCAAAGCTACCCAGTTATTTTGGATTATCCATGGAGTATGCAGAAACCTACTTCTGGAGTTTGTCTTTGGTCACTTCATTAGCATTTGGTACTCACAAGGCATGTGGACAAGTGTTTGCATGGGAGTCATGGATGCCAAGCCCCCTAAGTGGGTACTGTGCCTCCACTAAGAATAATTTTGCCCAGTACTCCAACTTCTGCCAAAGTCCAGGGCTGCTGAAGAGCATACACTGACTTCCATTCTGTACTCATTTTATGAGAACCATATTCTATGTTCCACTAAGAAAGGTTCTTTGTCACTTGGGCTCCCAAGCATTACCTCTGCCTTTACCCCTAAACCCTGCCCTGATCCAGCTGGCCAAATCCCGACCAAATCCCACACTTCAGTTCATGCCTCATGACTCCTGAGCTGCTTCTCTCTGTCTGGGCTCATCCTACTTGATGCTAGAGGGGCTTGGAAGACACACCCTCTAGTGACCTCTCCATCCTTCTCTTCATTTCTTCCACTTCTGACCCAGGAATTTACATGTAAAACTTCCCTCTAGCCTCCCATGACTGGGTGCCCTCATCTCAACAGTTCACCACCCATAATTGGACTCTAAATCTTAATGTAAGATACCTGCGATAATGTGTTATAAAAATTTTTTTTCTATTAAGAAGGTTACATTGGGAAGCTAGAAAATCATGAGATGTCTATGATGTCAACAAGTATCTCTGTACTCTCTCACGGAGAAGTCAGAGCTACTCAAGATGGATAATCCTCCAGGATATGGAGGTCAACTGGAGATCTTTCAATTGGCTATGTTCTACCTTCAATGCCTAGGCCCCCAGTGTCCTACAGGGCAGCCAATATCTATAAAGAGGTATACTATAAGAATAAGATTTTACTCATTATCTTCTATAGCCTAACTTTGCTTTTATTAACTGGATGGGTTATCACAATAGTGCTTTATAAAGAAACACCCCTGAATTCAGTGAGTTAAAACAGTGAGATATAGTTAGCTCATGAGTCGGAGGGCTGATGATTTAGTCTGGTCTAAGCTGGGAAGTTCTTCTAGTCTTGGCTGTGTTCACTCACATGTCCAGATTACTCACATGTCTGGATTCTCACCTGTCTGCATAGCCTTAATTGGGATGACTGGGGTGGCTTCTCTCTGTTCTAGGTATTTTTGCTTATTCCCTTAGGACCAGCAGGCCAGCCTGGACAGGTCCCTCCCATGGTGATGGCGAGGGCACGAGTGGGTGAACCCACTTGCACAGGGGCTTTTCAAGCCTCTCTTACTATTACACTCTGTGACATTCCACTGGCCAAGGCAAGTCATGTGGCTGGAACCAGAGTCAGAATGGGAGGTACTGCAATGTTAGCAAGCTAGAGGCCTGGGTACAGAAAAGGGTGAGGAATTGGGCTATTTTCACACTCTTTCATGCTAGGTAAAGTCAGGCAAGTTGCATAATCTTTCTAAGCCTGAGTTCTGTTGTCAATAATATGGGGATGAGTATAAGAAGAAGCCTCTCCCAAAATTTTCTAATGATTTAAAATGTAATAAATAGGTTGCAAACACCTACATGCTTCAAAAACTGGTAAGTGATAGACACATGTGAGATGTCACTGTTATTCTTATTATATACATTTTAAAAATTATATTTACATGGTTGGCCCTGAGCAAAATTATGAGGTGAGTAAGCTTGGCTTCCAGGGCCTCTGGCCCTAACAAATGGTCTTGTGTTTTATTAGGCCTCCCAGGAGCTTCCATTACAATGGTCTATCCATTTTTAGGAAGCACCAAATGAATGAAGTTTTCAAAGAAATGGCTAGTCAATTCTTGTCCTTTCTTGCATTCAACCAAAATGAATTGACTACCTTCTCTGTGCACAGCTGCCTCAACCTGTTATTACCAAGTTCCAGGAATGCAAATAAGAAGAGAGATAGCCACTTCCCTGGAGGAATTCACAGTCTAGGGCTGAAAAACACTTCCAAACAAATTTCATTACAAGATCTGGAGTACTATTAATATATTGGAGATATGTGCCAATTGAAGTGAGATCTACTGGGTCCTCCTAGAGAAGCGAGGAGATTTCGGAGAAGGTGTGGTGGAGCTGAGAGGGAGGAGGGGGAGGTGCCCAGGCCCATCAGCAGGGGATGTACGTTCCCATCCCAGGCAATGGCCTACGGGAAGAAAGGGTCTGAGAGAGGTAGCATGTGTAGACATTGTTCAGTAATGTTCGAATTTATGGGAGGATCATAGGTTTGACGGGAAATGAAGTTAGACAGGTGTGTGTGGCGGCCACTACAGGGTTTAAATGAGTGACATGTTCAGATTTTAGTGTTAGAAAGGCCACAGTAGGGAGGATGCGCTGCAGTTGCAAGTGGCCAGTGGCAAAGAAGACAATAGGGATGATATTGCAAGAGTTCAGGGAGAGATTCCCCGCCCCTGCCCCTGGGCTATGCCAGGAGGGATGAAGAGACAAGGGCGGATGTGATAGACGCTCACTAGTGCCAGAGGGACAATGTGATCGACTTGGATGAAAGAGGTGTACCCGTCCACCTCACGAGCATGGAAAGGATATTCAGTCAATCACTAAATAATTCAGTCAACAGATTGACATTTACAGAGTGCTTACTTTGGACGGACCAAGGAGCTAGTCACTGTGGAACATCTATAAAGATGATGAAGATACAGACCCCTGACAATTAGTAAACAAGTAGTTATAGTAAGTCACAGAATAGAAAAAAAGCCTTTATTAAGGAACACACAATGTGCTATGAGATCATCAAGAAAGAGGTGGTTTAACATGATTAATAAACTCTCCTTTTTAAGATAAGCTTTCATTTTAGAGAGTTGGGAGATACCATTCTAAGCCTAGATTGTTCTTGCCTTTATTCATTGCCATAACAGATTCTGTTTCCTAAATGGGAAACCAGCTAACAACCTTATATTCTCTCCTTCTAATCTTTGTAAAATGAATAAGACACAAAATTAGAGTTCTTCTAGAATTTTCTTACAGGAATTGCTGGGCCAGCACAGTGCCTGTCCTTGCAAGGTGATGGTTGTTTTGAGAGACATACATATTTCCCAATGGTTCCTTAAGAAAGGTTAGGGTGGTATGACTAACTCTGGACAGACTGACCCTGGGACAGCATGAGATCAGATTACAGGTATTTATGCCCCTGCTTTGTAAAGCAGTACAGGACCATTCCTCAGGAAGGTGGGAAGGGCGGGAGGTCTGGAAACTCTCTCGAAGTCCTGCCACCCACCTGCAGAAGTGAGTTTTTGTTTTATTGTTCCTAGCATCTTAGGCTGGATTCTCCAGAAGCAGACTCTGAGATGAGTAATGATGAGTTCCTTAACAAAGGAACTTCCCCCAGCATAGACCAGCAAAGGAGTCAGGGAAGCAGGGCAGGAGAGGAGAAGAGGCCACACTACAGTGGGATTACAGGTGGAATCCTTGCTTCACCTTGACCTCCTGGGGGAGTTCCAGAGAATAAATTACACCTTAGAGTTTGTGGAACCTTGGGGCAGAGGAACGGGACTTTTATGCTCTGGGACAAATCAGTCTTTGGCTATGGGCTGCCTCGGCGGGGGGTGGGGAGGGGGAATGTACTCTCCCAGGTGCTTCCGGTTTTCTGTGAGTGGGGAAGGTGGCCACAGAGCTCAGGGCAGTCCTTGGAAGGCGCTCCCAGGTGCGAACTACAAGAAGCAAATGGACTCATTTATTTATTTATTTGTTTATTCTGAGACAGGGTCTTGCTCTGTCACCCAGGCTGTAGTGCAGTGCTGTGTGATCACAGCTCACTGCAACCTCCAACTCCTGGGCTCAAGCGAACCTCCTGCCTCAGCATCCTGAGTAGCTGGGACTACAGGTGGGTGCTGCCACACCTGTCACAAATGGACTTTAACTTGGGTGAGGAAGGACATGAAAACATGAGGAGGGTAAGGACAGTGAGGAGGCAATGGGGCTACTGGATCGTAGGTCCTGCTGGAGTTAAAGAATTGTCAGTGTTAGGGTGGTAGGCAATGCATTGGAGGAGTGGAGCCCTTGAAACTGAGATGATAGAGTGTTTTCATGTATTGTTAATGACGAAGTCTGGGGCAATAATTCTCAGTAGAGGAATATTTCCCACCCCTAGGGCATGTTTTGAAAAATTTGGGAGGCATTTTTGTTGTCAGAATAATCGGAAATGGTACTGTCATTTGATGGGCCACAGTCAAAGATGTACAGGGCATTCTCACACAGTGAAAAGTGCCCCAAATAGCATGAAGAACAAATATTCCATCAGACATTCATTGAGGTGAAAAAGCCACTTATCTCAGCCAAGAATCTAAACCCATTTGACATAGCCACACAAATTATATGTTTTGCACAGTCTTAGCATAGAGTGACTTTTCTACAAATGGAATGATAGTGTCAGTCAATATTGCACTGGTTATTTTCAGAGCTTTACCAAATACCGTTCGTCCTTTCAGAAAATCATGATACTGACAGTAACTGCAACGTGTGAAATTTGAGTGGCTAAAACAAGACACCGATTCCGTATGTTTTGGGAATTTGTGGTGATATTTTTGTGAGTAGGTACAGGAATCAACCTAAGTTGTCCCCATTTCAAGAAAAAGGAGGAGGAGGAGAAGTTGGAGGAGGGGGAGAAGGAGGGAAAGAAAAACAGGAAGAGCAAGAGGAAGAAGGAGAAGGAGAAGGAGAAAGAGAAGGAGGAAAAGAAGAAGAGAAAGAACAGCAGGAGGAGGAGGAGGAAGCAGAAGGGCAGGAGTTGCACACAGAAGCCGGGGGAGAAAAGGGACCCGGGCAAATCCGGCACAGCTCCAAGACTATGTGCTGTGCCTGGGCATGAAGGGTCCCCCTTCGGCAAGATCGAGGGGAATCGGAGGAGGGTAACCCTCCCAATTTCTGGTTATAGGCATATTTTTTAAACTTGTCTTTATTTTTTTTTCCTTTGGGAATTTAAAGAGTACTTTTTGGGTCAAAAGGAATAAGGACTACAAGCTCACTTACTTATATAAGACATACATTTTGAGAATTTTGTCAGATCCAAGTCAATTCTGAAGCGAATAAATTATAATTAGAGTAGAAGGGCATAGCCCTTCTCTCAGGACGTTGATGTTTACCTGCAAAATACTGAGAATGGCTTTGGGCAGATTACATACACACTCTTCTCAGGGAGAAGTGAAGTGATGCTTGTGAGGGCTGTTAAGTAAAAGGACCAAGTTTCTCAGCCACAAAGCAGATCCCACTGACGTCAAGTCCGATAAGCGCTTCCATTAGCACCACGGAAAATCCTGTGGACATCTACACAGCCCCTAAATGGTGCGATAGCTCAGGGCGCTTCAGCATGAGGTCATCTGTTTGGAAAGGTAGCTGGAAAGAACTTAGCAGGAAAACAAAATCATTTCCTGAAATAAAATGTCTAAAGATAACGATAAGCTTATTTGCTGTCTCTTTGAAGTAGAATTGATATGCTAATCAGAGTCCATAATGAGTTTTCATTTCTTTCCCCTAGTAATATAAATTTATAAGGAAATTTAAGATTGATTTATTTCCTTAAGCAAAGGGCAGGCAGGCAGTATAAATGAATAAAGAAAGTGAGCTAGAGAGTGTGAAATTTGCCTTTGTGTAAAGGAAGCAGTTACTTTTCAGACTCTGTCTATAGTTGCCATGTGGGAATGACAGGTCTCATCTCATCAGACCTTCTGAGGATTTGAGAAAAATTGGAAATTTGAACACTCCCAGTATTAAAATTTTGTCCACTATTAAAAAACTACTATGCTAGCCAAACCTCATAAATAGCAAAGACATCATCTTGTAACAGAGTAAACTGTGAAATTATTGCTAAACTTTGAAGTTATTATATTAAAGTTTATAATTAACCCTTTGATATTGAAATAAATTTGATTTATTGCTTACCTTTAAATTATTCTAACTTGGATTTTCTTCTCCCCTCTGTCCATTGTCAGTGTTGTTATGTTTATATTCTTGATATAAAGTTCACATCATAATCAATATCTGTTAATCCCTGCTTCGTTTACTGGGGATCCCAATGTTGGAAGCATCTTTAGCATACAAAGATTTCCAGGTGGATTATTATGAAAACATAAACATCTACGGCAAAAGAACAATAAACAGAAGCCAAAACTTGCATTCTTAGTGTAGCCTCTATTTTCTAGAGGCTACATTAAGATAACATTAATTGCTATACAGCAACAGTTGTCTATAGAGAACTGCAGAAAAAGCCTCTTCAAATATGAACATCTCTAAACAATATGACCTAAAATTTTATGCTTCATAATAGAAAATAGAAATTTGCCATGGTCTCTTATTAATATTTTGTGCCGATACAAATTTAACTCAGTTCAACAATTCAATAAAAAATGCAAAACAAATTACTTATCAGCTCAGCAAAGATCAGAAAAATTATAAATACCCACTTTTGATGAGTATTTTGAGTATTGGGTCTCCTTCACTCCTAGAAGTGTAAATTGGGGTAACTTTTAGAAACTCAGTTCAGTAATATATTCAGTAGTATGTATCAAATTACTAATAAAAAGTACACAAATATGCCCTTTGATTCAGCAATTCGGTTTCTAGGAAGCTCGTTGCAGCCCTGCTCATAATGGTAAAGCAAAAGCAACTACGTAAATATTTATTAATGGGAGAATAGTTGGATACATATTGGCACAACCAGTCAGTGGGTTTTTTAGTGAATCTTACATTCACTAAATGTAAAATAATGTATATTTAATCCATTATTTTATATAAAATAAAATAATGTTGATAGGGAAGTAATGTATTATATGTGAAACAAAAAAAGTAGGATTCAAAACAATGCTTTTATTATGGTCCCATTTTTGTTTAAGTTCAGATACTGATGTGAGACAGTCAGGAGATGGAGAGGAAAAAGAGAGAGAGAGAGAAGAGAGAATTAAAAAAAGAATATACCATATATTGGCAGCCCTTGGTTGGCATAGTAATGTGAGACTGTAAAAATGACCATGCAAGCTGTTTCTTACTATCTAAGTGTATACAGAAATGAAAAAAAATAGTAAAACCAACATAGCCATGCGTGACTGAATAAGGATACTTTCAGAGAAATGCCTCGTTAGGCAATTTTGTAATAGTTCAAACATCATAGAGTGTGCTTACATAAACCTAGATGGTATACCATACTACACACCTAAGCTTTACAGTATAGTCTATTGTTCTCATGCTATAAACCTGTACAGCATGTTATTGTACTGAATACTTAGGCAGCTGTAACACATAAGTACTTGTGTATCTAAACATATCTAAATATGGAAAAGTTAATGTGTTGAGCTTTGATATTATTATGGCTACAATGTCACTGGGTAATAGGAATTTTTAAGCTCCACTGTAATCCTGTAGGACCACCATCATATGTGTGGCCCATTGTTGATGGAAATGTCATTATGTAGTACATCACTGTATCTATTTAATTCACTCTAATATAAAACATTAGAAGGGTTGGGAATTAAAGTTTTTATTTCTTAATAAAAAGTTATCAAGAGTAGTTTGAATAGTGCTTGCCTTCTAGTCATATAACTTACAATATGAAGCAAGCATCTTTTCCATGCCTTGGCCAATGGTCATACTCCTTTTTAAGTTTGGACCAGCTTCCAACATGTCCTTTGCACTTCGAATGTCATGAAATATCTCTGAGAGTTTCTTTAAAGGAAAGATTTTTTTTACTGGCATCACTTCTTCTGAGCCATCTTCATTCTTTTCATAACAACCATATTCCTCACTTAGGTCTCTAAGTTTGCCTTCACTAAGCTCCTCCCCAATACCAGCAGTGTCAACATTCTTATAGTCAGCTATTTCTTCTACAATTCCATTTACATTCTATTTGAATTTCACTTTGAACATCATCACTTTTTGTTTTGTTTTTTTTTTGCTGAACTTTCATTTTCTTGGCCAATTCCCTCTTTCAATTATCCATTTTTATAAAATGTTGTATAAGTTTATCACTGGGAGACAAGGAGGGAACACAGCTACAAGATTTGCTGTCTGTGTGTGAACTGAATAACAAATGTATAGTGCCCAAACACTGACAGATTTGAAAGAAGTGATATCATTGGCTGCTGATTGTGACACATATGTATTATTTGCAAAGGGACTGGTGGAGAGAAGAGCTAGAAGCAAAGTTTGTAGGTTGTACAATTACTCACTGTTAATATAACATAGTAATTGAAACTTGAGCCATCTTGTTGGGGGACTGAGTTATAAGTGAACTATAAACTGAAAGTTTTGCGTATGGAACTATGCAAGAAAGCCTGGAAGAACATGCAACAAAATGTTAAGAGCGAGTAGTTGTCTGTTTCTTACATTTGCAGATGGTTGTATTTTATGTTTAAAAATTTTTAATTTGTATTTTAAATTTCTCCACAATTAATATGCATTATTTGTATAATACAGAATAAATAATGTTTAGACAAAAATGCAGTGCTTACTTTTTACTCCTATAAAATCCAATTAGATTTTGATGTGACTCAATAATTTGATTCAGGTAACTTGAGATTAAATCAGTTAATAAAAAGTTTTAAAATTGTTCTTTTAAATTCCTTCCCTGTGAAATTAGTTTTGATTTGAATGAGTATATTTGATGATTAAAATAATTTGAGCAGAAAATACTCTATTACAATATTTAGCCTTTGTGAGAACCATTGACTGATATGTTTCTCTGTTTATTCTTGTCTATTTTATGCCTATCAGTGACATTTTATAGTGTTTTTCATAAAAGTTCTTCATATACCAAATAGGTATATTTTTCCTACTGATACTGTGAATGGGATGTTCCTTCCTTATTAGATTTTTAAGTAGGATAGCTATTGATTTTTCATGTGTAATCATATTAGTTGTGATCATACTGAACTCTATTGCTAATAAAAATTTATAACTAAAACAGTCATGTGTTTATTACATCTATTGACAATCATAATCATGCATATCTGGGTGAACTCCCCACGTTCCATTATGAGGCTTATGTCTCAATTGTGTGCTGAATCCCATCCTTTTCTTCCACTCAAGTGTCCCTCTCTCTACTCATCGAACTTCCTCTCCTTACTATATCATTCCCAGCGGCATTCAAACATTGGTAACCTCACTCCTCTTAAAAATAAGATAAAATTAAAAAATAAAATCCTTTAACATTCTATATTCCTTCCAACTTTCATCTGATTTCTCTTATCCCTTTATTCATCAAAGGAATAGTCTCTATTTTCGGACTCTTTCCTTGTGCAGGGAAAGTGTTAACATAGGAAGCCTGACATGAAAAGACCTGCTTAAAAGGGAAGTTGGATTTTGGGGGGGTCCCCACCATCATTAACTAGAAGTGTGGCTCATTGCATCTAAATTGTCTACACAGTTCATGGTGAACACCTGCTTTCACCCTGGGAGTCTGGGATTTTGGTACACATCAGGCAGAGGCTGCCTACATAACCAGCCCCAATAAAAGCTCTCGGTTCTGAGTCTCTAATGAGCTCCTCCAGTTGGCAACATTCCTGATAACTCGTTGTTGGAGGAATTAAACAACTGCGTGATTCCACTGGGAGAGAATACTTGGAAGCTTGTGCTTGGTGTTCTCTCAGACTTCACCCCGTGCACCTTTTCCCTTTGCTGACTGTGTTTCACATTCTTCCACCACAATAAATCATAGCTGTACATGCAACTACACACTGAGTGCTTCCAGACAATCATTGAACCCGGGGTCATCTTGGGGACTCTTGGTCACACTCCTCACTTCCCATTATCTTTGAACCCCCCCCATCAAACTTTCCATCCCAGTGTCTCTGTGGAACCCACTCTCGTCGAGGTCCCCAGTGACCTCCAGGTTGCTCCAGCCAATGGTCATTTCTCAGTCCTTCAGCAGTGTTTGAATCAGGCCATCATTTTCTTCCTTTTGAATTATTTTCCTTCCCTGGTTTCTAGGGCAGCACACTGTCCTGGTTTTCCTCCTCCTTCATGGGCTGTCCTTTTTGATCCCCTTTGCTAGATGTTGCTCTGCTTCCCAAACTCTACATTAGAGATGGTGTTTATAATAGCAGTTTTGTTGCCATGCTGGGGGTGAGCGTCTAATTTTGATGGTTCAAAAGAGAAAGAAGAGAAATTGGAGGCAGTATAAAGGGAGAGTAGACAATATTTTTCACAAAGTTTTAGTGCAAAAGGGAACAAAACTGAAGTGCTACCTTGAAGGGAAAATGGGGTCCAGAAGACATTTTGAAGGTGGGAGAAATTACTATATGTTTGAATGTTAAAAGGAATGATTCAGTAGAGAGAAGGGTAAAGACAGGACACAAGAGAGAGAGTGTAATTGTGATAAACCCAGTGCACAAGCAGAGAGTTTATCTTAGATGGGAGGAGGAGAAATTTCATCTACAATTAGAAAAGAAACCAGGACACCTGAGCCCCTCTGCTTCTAGATTTGTTGATATGGTGGGAACTTGAAGAGTGTTTTAGGATGCTTCAGTTTTGACAGTGGAAGAAGTGAGTGATGAGCTGAGAGTGGAATAAGAGGCATGCTGGAGATTGGAGGAGCAAGAAACCTCCAGAAGTAGAACAAGCTATAGAGCTTGGTGATGGATAAAGTCTGGGGAGTGAGAGTTGCATAGAATTCCACACACCTTCCCATGCTCCTGATGGAGATCCTTCTCAAACTTGATATTGGTGGAATCTGCTTTGTGACTGAGAAATTTGTTAATATTAATTTATCAATCCCACTAATATCAGTTCAATTTTTCCTTAATATTGTTGGTGTGCAATCTACCTGAAGCACATGCAATATTTTGTAGGCAAATTTCAGTACACTCAGAAGGGTTAGGCTCTTCTACTTTAACTGCATGCCATTTGATTTAGAACTGACTTGGTGTGACGTAATAAGAAATATATATTTGATCTCTGCTGGGTTCCTTGTACAGAGCTTCTAAAACCCTCGTAATTTTCTGAGGGATGAGGTGCCAGTAGCATCTTTTGCTATATAATATTTGGTCTTAGTCCCTAGTTCCTGACAGAAGAACTTCTAAGACCCTTAGAATCTCTGGAGGGACAAGAGTGTCTTCTTGTATGGTAATGAGATGACTGGTAGCTGAGGGTCCCTAGATATCTTTAGGATGGGGGCTGGTTACTAGAAAGATCAAGGCATGATTACAGAGTTAGAATGTTCAATTCCATCTTCTGACCTCTGGGGAGGGGAGAGAGGTTGGATATTGACCTAATCACCAATGGTCAATGATTTAATCAGTCATGCCTACATAATTAAGCCTCTACAAAAAACTCTAAAGGATGGAGTTCAGAGAACTTTCAGGTTGGTACAAGAAACCATGTACTAGGAAGGTGGTTTATCCTAACCCCTTGGAGACAAAAGCCCTTGCTCTCAGGATCCTTTCAGACCTTGCCCTATGTACCTAATCTTCCAGCTGTTCATCTGTGTCCTTTATAATATCTTTTATAAAAAATGGGCAAATGTCAGTAAATTGTTTCTCTGAGTTTTACGGACATTATAGCAAATTATTGAACATGAGGAGGGGGTTGTGGGAGCCTTTGATTTATAGCCTGTTGGTCGGAAGTACAGGTGACAGCTTAGGATTGCAGTTGATGTCTAAAGTAGGATCTTAACCCATGAGTTCTGGGTGAACCCTGGGTAGCTAGTGTCAGCATTGACCATTAATTGGTGTCTGGAGAGTTGGAGAATTGGTTGGTGTCTTAGTCTGTTTGGGCTGCTATAACAAAATACCACATACTGGGTAATTTATAAACAATATAAATTTATTAATATTTCTCATGGTTCTAGAGGCTGGGAAATTCAAGATTAGGGCACCATCAGGTTTGGTGTCTGGTAAGGTTCTGATCTCCACTTCCAAAATGGTGCCTCCAAGACAGTGGAAGAGCAGAAGAGCAAGAGGGTGCTCCCTTCAACCTCAGGCCCTTTTATGAGCATGCTAATCTCCACCCAAAGGCCACACCTCTTAATATTATTACATTGGGAATTAAGTTTCAGCATGAATTTCGAAGGGGACACCATCATTCAAACCATAGCGGTTGGTATAGAAAAGAAAAACCCTACACATTTGGTGTCAGAAGTATAGTGAGTAGTAGAGAAACTGTTTTGTTTTTATTGTTGTTAACTTGGCTAGGAAAAAATTCTCCAAGATTTTGAGTTTGAAGGGATTTAGAGATATCCAAGTGGTTATGCAAGGAAGAAGACAGGCATTTGCATATCTGGGTCTGGTGGTCAGAGAGATGACCTAAATTGGTGCTAAAACTCTCTCTGAGTCATTTGCTTGTAGGTAGCCATTAAAACTGAGCATAAGACTTGAGGGGCAAGAGCCTTGTGGACCACCACATTTGTGTACTGGGGAAAAGAGAATGGACCTGCAGTGAACACAGAAAACAAGAATGTGAAGAAGTAGGTGGAAAACCGGAAAAGTATGGTTTCCTGAAAGCAAAGGGAAAAAAGTATTTTAAGAAGGAGGGAACAGTTGACAGTTCCAAATGGGGCTGAGGTTTATATTTGATGAAGTATGAAAAAATAATCTTCGTATGTGTGATCACTCCTGACAGAACAACAATTTCAGTGAAGTCAGGGGGAAGGAAGACAAAGTGGAATGAGTTAAGATTATGGTCTTCAAAACAAGATGCTGCTACCACTTGGATACGCAGAGACTCCCCAGGGTGCATGGAGGCGAGTGTAAACAATTCTTTAAGAATTCCATGAAGCTGAAAAGAGGGAGAGAGATGGAAGCTGGAGGGAAGATGCTGGTCTAAGGACAGTTGTGTTTTAAATGGGATAGACTCAAGCATGTTGCAAAGCTACTGGAAAGAATGTGGTTTAGTGTATGAATAATAAAGAGAAAAAGGATGACTGGTAGTATAAGACTCCTAAGAAGCTGGAAGAGGGTAGGAATTCGAACATGGTTTGAAGGCTTGGCCATGCTTAATGGGAGGGACACTGCTTCATTGAAGTAGAAGAGGATGGAAAAGGAGAGAGTGTAAATGGGGGTACATGTGTGCATTTGGTATCTGTTTGCTCCTCAAATGCATTTTGAGCAATGACTTTGAGCCAGACACTGTCTTAGGTGCTTGAGAGGCATCAGTAAACAGCTGGGAATAAGATCTTAAAAGGCTTACATGTTAAAGGGCAACGTGGCCTGCAATTTTCTCTGGGAAGTTGAGGGTCAGGCTATTGATAGGAGGAAGCAGAAAGGGAGCTGGGAAGGCCCATTAGGAAAATGTAAAAGCCTCATCATTGAAGACTCGAGAGAGAAACCTGGCAGGATTTGGGGGGCATTGTTGAGGCCCTTTTGAAGTAGACAGCTGTGTCTTCATGGGAAAACCATTGTGTGAACTGTTATGCAACCCTTTCCTGTCCAGCTTGTCTCTTAGGCATAGGTCTAGAGAAAGCAAAGAGGAAGGTTCAGCTAAAAAAATATTTTCTTGCAATTAAATTTGTTTTCCTCCCTGTGCTTATATGCCCAATTTTATTTCTAATACTTGTTTATGTTTTATCTCCTTTTGTGCACTTGACAAAAGATTATCTATTTTATTCATGTGTTCAAATAATTTTCTCTTTTTCCTTTTTACTTCCAATATATTGGTTTTTATCTTGATTAGTTTAACTCTCTTTGATTTCTGTTTATTTCAGTGCTTTTTTCCCCTCAGCTTCTTTTCATGAAGACCTAGTTAATTTATTTTAATTTTTCTTGCTTAATGATAAAAAGCATTTAAGACTATACATTTTTTTCCTGAGGACAGCTTTGGACCCATGTAGTTGATTTTGATATATAATGTTCTTTAATTTCTAGAATGTTTGTAATTGTACTCTTTAATCTTCCCTTTTGTTTTCACCACAAGTTATTAAAAATAAGGTTTTTAGATTTACAACTGGTTATATGTAACTTTAGTTATTTTATCCTTATTGCATTTTTAGTTTTATTACACTATGCTGAAAGAATATAGGTGGTATAGTTTCCACAGGATAGAATTAATGAAGGTTATATTTATGTCCATGCATACAATTAAATTTTGTAAGCATTCCACAGACAGATATTTTAAAAAAATGTGTACTGTTTATAGGGTAGAAAATTTGATAATCATTAAATTAAGTTTCTAATATGTGCAGGGTTTTATCTTAGGTACTGGGAATATAGGGAGAAGAAGACAGGATCCTTGTCTTCATGGAACTTACGTTATAGTGCAAGAGACAGGGAAAAAAAGAGTATATGTTAAATAAGATATTTACAAATCGCTATAAGTGCTTTGAAAGAAGCAAGGATTTGAGGGAGAGATACCAAGTTGCCCTCAATTTGGATAGGGGGGTCAGGAAGGCCTGCCCAGAAGAACTGATACCCAGGTAGAGTCTTAAAGATTACAAGCTGAAAGCTAAGTGAAGCTTTGAAGAGAGAGTATTTCTTAGAGAGAAACGGGGAGAATTGGCAAGGGATATGGGGCTAGTGTTTTGGCAGTCTCCAAACAGTTCAAGAATTGTGGTGATGGGAGTTTATGAGCTTATGAGTGACTTAGATAGAGCACAGGTGGTGGACAGATAGTGGGATGTTTAAAATCAAGATTTCAGAAATAGTGCAGTTTCTGATGATGACAATATCTAAGATTGTCCCGGGGTATGGGTGACTAAGTTGGACTGGAGAAAAGACATTTGTGATAAAGAGGTAAGGATCCAGTGGTTGAGGGTTGGAAAGCTCATCTGTGTGATATGGCCATAGGATTTGGGACAGAGAGGAAAAGAAAAAACCAAAACAAGTTTATTGTTTATATTATTCAGGTTCTCCATATTTCAATTAAATTTTATCTAATTGATTTATTGAATTGTCAGAGACATGTTAAAGTCTCCTACTATGGTTGTGATTTTGTGCTTTACACAGTTGGTTCTCATTATGCAAGGTAGTTATGTTCTATGAGGTCCTGTGAAGACAGTTAGCAAATACTGAACCATTACTCCTACGGGAAATACTGTATTAGGTTCCTGCAAGCCCCTGCTCACAACATCTTTATTGACCAATCAATATGTAATCTTTTCTTATGTGTGCTTCTGTTTAAAGATACTTTATTTAATATATATAGTTGATTCATTAACCTTGAACTCACAGCCAACAGCACTATAGCTCATACCTGAACAAAGGTTATAATACATACATATTTTCTCTGTGAGGCACATTCAGCCTTCTTGTGCTTAGAACACTAGATGACACTTCAGGACTGATCTGGGGACCACTTTAAACAGTGAAATCACCAAAAAAAAGCACAAAAATTTAAAAGACATGGAACTAAATAGCCTGCATAAAGGGGACCTGTTTGCATTGTGAGAGCTGAAATAAGAAGACAGAGAGCATTGCCTTGTTAGGCCTCAGCTGGTAATTGCACATTTTTTGCATGTCAGTAAATGACTGCAAAAATGAGAATATTGATTTTGAAGGTTGAAAATAAATTTTAGTGAGTAGGCAAATTCACAATTATACATCTTGCAAATAATAAAAAAAAACTGTATATTGTTAGATTGTTAATTGGCTGATTCATGACTATACTATTTTCAATGACTTTTTATGATTTTGGAAAATGAAATGAACTCTTTTGCCCAAATTAAAACTTACTGTCTCAAATTTTATTTTGGTTTGTTCTTATATTGCTATTCTTTGGGGGGTTTTTTTTGGTTTGTTTGTTTGTTTGTTTGTTGTTTGCATTTTCCTGGAATATACTTCTCCATAGAGCTAAATTTGTTTTTGACAATCTGAGAATCATTGTCTTATAATAAACAAATTTAATTCACATTGTTATAATTATTATGGCTGATTTTTTGTGCCACCTTATATTTTGACTTTAGAACTCTTAGGTTTTTTTTGGGATTTCTCTATTTCTTTTTCCTATCTTTTGCTATGTTGATCAAATTTATTTGTTCCTTTTTTTTCTGCGGTCACTTGAAAGCCATGCATCATATTTATCTTCTGCTAGTGATGGCTTTAACATTTTATTGTTTTTTAAATCAAACATTGAGTAGATATGAAATAATATTGTATTAAAACATATGAGAGGATAATAATGCAATAAACACCTTAGTACCAGTCACCCAATTTAATAGGTGGAACATTTCTGTTAAAATTGACATGTCCCATGCCCCATGTCCTGCTCTAATCCAGTCCCCACCGTTCCCATCAGAAGTCACCAGCTTGAACGCTGTGTTTTATCATGGCCCTCCTTTCCTTTTTCATTTTACCACGTGTTTGTATGACTAAACAACACATTGCTCCATATTGCATGCTTTTAACTTTATATCAACGGAACCAAACTGCATGTGTTTTTCTGTGATTTACTTTTTTGGCTTAATATTATGTTTTTGAGAGTCATCTAGGATAATACATTCAACTGTTCATTTTTACTAAAAATTGAATTATGCAACTTATTTATCCAGTCAACCAATAACAAGAATTTATGTCGTGTTTTTGTTGTTTGTTTTTCTTTTGTGTTTGCAATGCTATAAACAGTTTTGTATAAGTCTCTGGAAGCAAAGCTATTAATATAATGGTTTCTCCAGGGTATATCCCTAAGAGTGAAGTTGTTGGGTCCTCTTCAACTTTTCCCAAAAAATAACAAATTGTTCTCAAAGTTTTTTTTTTCTACTGTGTGAAGTGCCTATTATGTCTCTTGTTTACTGTGTTTTCATTTTAAGTTGTAGGAAGAGGATAGATGGATGACTAAATGGATGAATGGATGGATAGATGGATGGATGGATGGTTATGAATAGACATTCTAGTAATTTGGGTCAGTTTTATGTGTTGTAAATATCTTCAAGTTTTTAGCTTAACTTTTCACTCTCATTTATGTCTTTAAACATTTTTTATTTTAAAGACATTTACTTTATTATATAACACTGCCAAATAGTAACTCACTTAATCCTCAACTCAACTCTGTGATGTAGGTACTATTATCAACCGCATCTTACTTTTAAGGGAATGGAAGTAGAGCATATAAGCAACTTGCCCAAGTACATACTTGTAGTGTCAGAACCAGGATTCTCACTCAGGCCACTAGTCTCTAGAGTGTGAGATCTCAACCCCTATTTTGTGTGCTTCTCTATAATAAATGGAAAAATTTAATTTTAATACATCCAAAATTATTAACCCTTTTATTCATTGATTGCACTTTCTATATCTTGGTTTAAAAAATCCTTCTATGTCTCAATATCATAAATATAGGTTTTTACTTTCTCCTGAGAGTTCTTTCAGTGAGAGTTGCCTCTCACTGAAGTTTTTAATCCCCCCATTGTGGATTGTGTATCTGTGTGTGTGTGTGTGTGTGTGTGTGCGCGCGCGCGCATGGGTGTATATAAAGGATCAAATTTCATTTTTTCTCCATAAGAATAACCAGTTGTGAAATGCTGATCTTTCTGTGCTGATATATAAAGTCATTTCTATAATAAACATAGCAGAATAAAATCTACTACAAATAAGTGAATTTGGTGATAAACAACTGGAAAATAAACTGGAAAAATTCACCATATACAATAGCATAATGATATGATACTTAAGACTTGCACAGCGAAATCTCCAAAATATGGATGAGAGAAATTACAAAAGACCTAAATAAAAGGAGAGATATACCATTTTTAAGGATCAGAGGCCTCAGAACTGTTGAGATGTTAATTCTGCCTAAATAGATCTACACAGATTCAAAATAAACTCCATACGGCAGGTAGGTGTTTTTATAGAAAGTCAAAAGCTAGCACTAAATTTTATTTTAAATGGTTTTTGGTATGATTTTTCAATCTACTACAGTATTGATCATTTATAGAAATACAGTTAAATTTTTTACATTGATTCTGTTCCAGCAAGTTTGCTGAACTCTGTTATTCATTCTAGTAATATGCCCATAGATTTTGGGGAGATTTTCTACAGATAATCATATTAGTTTTGAATTATGACTGCTCTATTTCTTTCCTCCCAATAGTTATGCTTTATAGTTCTCTTTCTTATGTTACTTCAGTGGGTAATATTGAATAGAAGTGGCAATAGAAAGCTTTTTTATTTCTTCTTCTTGTTCTTAAAGTTTAAAATTTGCATATAAAATTAGATGCTTGTCATAGTCTGTTCTTTCTTTCTTTCTTTCTGACACTGTTTATCAAATTAACACAATTTTTTATTCCTAATTTGCTCAAGAGTTTTTTAAATTTTTATTTTATGTATTTATTTATTTTTTAGAGACAGGGCCTCACTCTGTGGCCCAGGCTAGAGTGCAGTGGCACAATCAAAGATCACTGCAGCCTGCAACTCCCGGGCTCAAGCAATCTTTTCTCCTCTGTTCCTGAATAGCTAGGACTACAGGTTTGTGCCACTACGCCTGCTAGGGGCCATGTTCAATAGTCTACCACATCATCCCTGAACGTTCCCACACACCTCCTCTTCCCCTGACTGACAGAAAGATGCGGATGCTCAGGGAGACCCTATGAGCCATGTAATGAAGACAGAGGGCCTCTGTTAGAGAGCTCCTCACCTCCAATCCCCAACCTGTCGTATAGGATGTGGTGTAAGCAAGAAATAAACGTGAGTTGTGCTCACTGCAACCTTGAACTTCTGGGCTCAAGTGATCCTCCAGTCTCAACCTCCCAAGTAGCTACGACTATAGGCACATGTCACCATGACCAGCTTATTTTTATTAGTGTTTTGTAGAGACGGGGGCCTAGCTATGTTGCCCAGGCTAGTCTCAAACTCCTGGCCTCAAGCGATCCTTCCACTTTGGCATCCGAAAGTGCTAGGATTACAGGCATGAGCCACCATGCCTAGCCCAAGAGTTTTTAAACAAATATAATGAATGTGAACTTAATTTTGTGCAATATCCTTTCTACATCTGTTGAGATGATTTAAATATTTCTTCTCTTTTAATCTGTTTTTTTTTCTACCTTTACTTCTACTACCTTCTCTAATGTTTTTCCCTTCTTTATGTACATCCAAGTTTCTGACCTATATCATTTTTCCTTTCTCTGAAGAACAACTTTTAACATTTCTTGCGAGGCAGGTCTATTGGCAACAAGTTCCCTCAATTTTTATTTGTTTGAGAAAGTCTTTGTTTCTCCTTCACTTCTGAAGATTTATTTTGCAGGACACAAAGTTCTAGGTTGGTGGGCTTTTTTTCTCTTTAAATATTTCACTCCATTCTCTTCTGTTTGCTTGTACAGCTTCTGAGAAGTCAGATGTAATTTTTATCTTTACTCCTATATAGGTGAGTTGATTTTTCGTCTGGCTTCTTTCAAGATTTTTTCTTTATTTTTGATTTTCTGCAGTTTGAATATGATATGCCTAGGTGTAGTTTGTGCAATTTATCCTGCTTGGTGTTCTCTGAGCTTCCTGGATCTGTGGTTTAGCGTCTGACATTAATTTGGGGGAAATCCTTAGTCCTTATTGCTTCAAATATTTCTTCCATTCCTTTCTCTCTTTATATTCCTTCTGGGATTTCCATCACACATATGTTATTCCAGAGTTCTTAGATATTCTGTTTCTTTTTTTTTTTTTTCCAGTATTATTTTCTTTGCGTTTCAGTTTTGGAAGGTTATATTGCCACATCCTCAAGCTCGGAGATTCTTTCCTCAGCTATGTCCAGTCTACTAATAAGCCCATCAGAAACATTCTTCATTTCTGTTGCAGTCTTTCTGACCTTTAGCATTTCTTTTTCGTTCTTTCTTAGAATTTCCATCTTTCTGATTCCATTACTCTTCTGTTCTTTCATGTTGTCTACTTCCATTAGAGCCCTTGCATATTAACCACACTTGTTTTAAATTGCTGATTTGGTAACTCCAACATCCCTGCCATAGCTGACTCTGATTCCAGTGCTTGCTCTATCTCTTCAAACTGTGGTTTTCACATTTTAGTATGCCTTATAATTTTTTTCTTGATAGCCAGACGTGATGTACTGGGTAAAAGGAACTGCTGTAAATAGGCCTTTGGTAACGTGCGGTAAAGTGTGAGGGGAAGGGAAGGATGCTGTAGCCCTGTGATTAGGGCTCAGGCTTTTTTGAGCCTGTGTCCTGGACTGGGAACTTCAGGATGGCTTCTCAGTTTTTCCCTCACTTAGGTGGGACAGGATGGCTAGAGAGGACTGGAGTTGGATTTTTTCCCCTCCCTCAGGTAAGTTGGGCTCTGATAAAACCCTAATAGTTTAGGATCGGGTAAAATAGTTTCTCTTGAGGGCAGGCCTTTTTAAAGAACAGCATGCTCTAATATATTTCAGAATGGCTATTTTTCCTATCTCCTTGTTGGGAGCAGAGGGGATTTTTCTCTGACTTTTCCTATGAGAACCTAGTAGAGCTCCCAGAGGTAAAAGTCACAAAAGTGTGTGTACCCCCTAAGAATGGACCCCCTTGGAGTTTTTAACTCTCAGGTTTGTCTACACTGAGATTCAAGCAATTCATCACTTACAGTTCAGGTTTTCTTACCCCAACACTGCTTCTTGTTTTGGTTTCTACCTGTGAATCTCTGCTTCAGTAAGTTGTGATTCTCTGTATCTATGTGTCTGCCTCTCCAATTTTTAGGGCAGCAGTTTGTCCTGTGACCTCAACTCTCTGTTGGATCTAAGTCAAAGAACTGTTGATTTTCAGTTTGTTTAGCTTCTTACATATTATTAGGATGAGTGATAACTTCCAAGCTCCTTGTAAGTCAGACTGAAACTCTACTCTTTTAATCTGTTAATACAGTGAATTTAATTATAAATTTGTTTAAACCAACCTTACATCCCTGGAACAGATCCAGCTTGATTATGATGTATCCTTTTTATACTCTACTCAATTTGGTTTGCTAAAATTTTCTTTCAGACTTTTATGCCCATGTACATGAGCGAGAATTTTCTGTGAATTTCCATTCCCTGGATCTTTTTGTTTGGTTCTTGTGTGATGATTATACTAGTTTCGTAAAATGTTGGGGAATGTTCTTTCCTTTGCTATTCTCTAGAACAGTGTGAGTAATATTGAAACTATCATTTCCTTTAATGTTGGTTAGAACTTGCCTGCAAATCCGTTAAGATCTGAGGTTTTCTTTGTGGAGAAGCTTTAAAGTGCTGATTCCTTATCTTTAATGGTTATAAGGCCACTCAGATTTCCTATTACTCCTGAGTCAGTGTTGATACATCATATTTATAGGAATTGGCTAATTTTGAATTTTGGGGGGATAACATTCTTCTATGTTCTTTTGAAATAGCTGTAATAGCTAGAATTATATCTCCCATTTTCTTCTAAATAAAGAAGATATTTGGAAATAATTCTTTGAAGTCTGGAGTAAAGGTAAATTCCTTCAGACATTATCTGTTTCTGCCTATTTTAAGTGCATGGGAACTATCAGATAGGGAACACTTCTACAGGCTATTTGTCTACCAAAACATTTCTTTCTTTTTCCTGGATACATAGCTAGACAACATTTCTCAGCCTCCTTGGGAGTTGGGAACAGCCTTGTGCCTGGGTTCTTGTCAATGGAATATGAGTGGAGTGCCGCACCCGCTTCCAAACCTGGCCCATAAAAACCTCACCTCTGAATGAATACCCATTTCAGGTACCTATTGTTCCGTCACAAACAAACTTCAGGACCTAGTGCCTTAAAACAGCAACCATTTTATTATTTGTTTCAACAGTCAGTTGACTGGGCAGTATTTTGCTGTTCTTGCCTGGGCTCCGTCTCATGAATACATTAAGCTGTGAGGTGCCCTGGGCTAGAAAGCCCAACATGGTTTCTTTCACATATTGGGGGCTTTGGTGCTCACTGTGAGCTGGAGCGCTGTTATTCTCTTCTCTGTGGCCTGTCTATGTGATGTCCCACCCCCCCGTGGCCTCTACAATGCCTCTTTCTCTAGCTGGATTGCCTGGACATCCTTACAACATGACAGTTGGGCTCCAACAGGGAAAATGTAGATGTTGCCAGCCCAGTTAAGTCTTCAGCTCAGAAGTTCTGTAATGTTACTTCCACCACATTCTATTGGCTAATGCTAGTCATAAGTCCAACTGAGATTCAAGGGGTGGGAAAGTAGCCTTCACCTATTCAAAGTCACATTGCAAAGGTAGTATGGATGTAAGGGAAACATGACTCATTGGGATTTTTTGTTGTTGTTGTTGTTTTTGTTGCTTTTGTTTAGAAACAGGGTCTCACTCTGTTGCCCAGGCAGGAGTGCAGTGGTATGATCACAGCTCACTGCAGCCTCAAACTCCTGGGCTCAAGCAGTTCTCCTGCCTCAGCCTCCTGAGTAGCTAGGACTCTAGGTGCACAACAACACGCCTGCTAGGGGCTGTTTTTAATGCTCCACCCCATCACCCCTGAACATCCCCACACACTCTCTCTTCCTCTGACTGCCAGGAAGATGCAGATGCTCAGGGAAGCCCTATGAGCCATGTAATGAAGACAGAGGGCCTCTATTAGAGAGCTCCTCACCTCCAATCCCCACCTTGTGGCATGGAATGTGATATAAGTGAGAAATAAATGTGAGTTATGCTTAGCCACTGATATTTCAAGGTTTATGTATTAAGGCTAATCTTACCCTAAAAATGCAACTTTAAATTCTCAGCTTGAGGTTTTTCAGATCATACAGATAATATGAATTGGATTACAAACCTATGAAAAGAACACCTTATGACTATAATCTCAGGGGATGTATATATTTTTTTTCCACCGAATGACAAGGTCTGAGATGATCAACTTTTCTTGCTGATCCATGTAGTGTGAAGCATTGAAGGGTTTGGAGAGGGTAGGCAGTGAAGATTGTTTGTCTGTTTGTTTTTCTGTTTATCTTTACTCTGAGCATAGCCCTTTATGGACACCATTATATATGGGTGAGCTCTGGCCTTGTCTCCACATTCTAGCCAACCCCATTCCCCAAACAGACTCTGAAAGCCACCATACCTCAAAGTCCCTTGGACTTGGAAAATGCCCTTAGCCTGAAGTTGGCTTGGATGCTGCTGGCCTGTCCGGTTTCCCAGTCTCAATCAGTGTTCGACCTCTGAGAAGTCCATACTTTTTTATCCACTCATGCTTGCACTTAAAAATGTTATTTATATCTCAGCTAGCATTTTAAATTGTTTTTAGTAGGAGAGTCATTCTTGTTTTGTGATTTTCAATACTGCCAGAAAAAGAATTGGTCATTTGTTTTTAAAGACTTTTAAATTTATGATAAATTTATGTGTTTCTCATAACTTCTACAGATTAACTCATCTCGTTCTGCTTTTGTGAATTTCCTATTCACATCCCCTGCTTGTGTTATTTTGCTTTTTTAAATTGGAAAATAGTACCAAGTATTCTCCAAGAAAAGTCTTGATGATATTTCCAATCACCATAATCTTTGGTGGCTAGTTTACCTCCCAGAACCACTCATAAGATCAAGATTGACAACTGCCTGCCTTTTCCTGATAAATTATTTTAATCAAATATACTCATTCAAATCAAAACTAATTTCACAGGGAAGGAATTTAAAAGAACAATTTTAAAACTTTTTATTAACTGATTTACCCTCAAGTTACCTGAATCAAATTATTGAGTCACATCAAAATCTAATTGGATTTTATAGGAGTAAAAAGTAAGCACTGCATTTTTGTCTCAATATTATTTATTCTGTATTATACAAATAATGCATATTAATTGTGGAGAAATTTAAAATACAAATTAAAAAATTGTAAACATAAAATACAACCATCTGCAAATGTAAGAAACAGACAGCCACTCACTCTTAACATTTTGTTGCATGTTCTTTTCCTGCATGCAGGGACCTAGTGAACAAGCCCATTCTTGCCTTCAAACTCTGCTTTTCAGAGTTAAGTAATACTTGTTTTATTCCACTGAATTCTATTCTACTTCCTAGGCAGTCTGCTATGAATTTAGTTTTATCCATGCTTCCTTCAATTTAACATTCTAGGCATTAAATATGTATCTTAGTCTGATATTTCCCAGAAGCAGACAGACTCCCAGAGACAAGGATTCAAAGGCAAATATTTATTTGGGAGGTGATTCCAAAAAGCTGGATCGTCTGTCAAACCAAACTCTACTTGCATTGTGAAAAGAATATAAATGTGAATGTCCAGGATATAGAGATCACAGTCAATAAGACTTGGGTTCTACTTTATGGTAAGATAGATGCTATCTTAGTCCCTTCAAGATGCTATAACAAAATACCATAAACTGAGCAGATTAAGAACAGCAGAAATTTGTTTTATCACAGTCCTGGAGGCCAGGAAGTCCAAGATCAGCGTGCCAGCATGGTCAGGTTCTAGCAAGGGCTCTCTTCCAGGCTGCAGACTGCCAACTTCTTGCTGTGTCCTTACTTGGCAAAAGGGGTGAACGAACTTCCTTGGGCTTATTTTATAAGGGCACTAATCCCATTGTGAGGGTTCTACCCTCAAGATCTAATCACCTCCTCAATGTCCCTGCCTCCTAATACTATCACCTTATGGGATTAGGATTTCAACATATGGATTTTGGGGGACACAAACATTCAGATCATCACAGATGCCAAAGACAAAGAGATTAAATGAATAGCATCTTATTTTATAATCACCAAAGTAATAATAATAATTATGATGATGATAATTAATACTTATTGAAAATTTTCCATAAGCTTTTCTGAAGTTTAATAAATTTAATCCTCAAAAAATCTAATGAGGTAGGATACTTATTTTATTTCCATTTTACACCCTGAGAAATTAGGCATAGAGGGATTACTTAGTTTACTTAATGTCACACAAGTAGTATTCAGTGGAGCAAAATTTGAACCTAGGCACTCTGAAAAAGTCCATGCTCCCAAATATTATTACTATGTTATATATTGCCTCTCAAGTTTATTCTAGAAATGCATCTGCATTGTAGAAAATTTGGAAAATGTAGAAAAGTAGGAAGAAAAAAATAAAATGACAGACGATTGTTTCAGTCAAAACACGATCCTAACAGAGCTTGTGAAACCTATGTGGTGGGAATTTTCTAATCTCTGTTTTACAAGTGAAAAAGCTGTAACTCTAATAAATGAGGAAAACTACTCAAGGAATTACAGCCAAAAGGAAGGAAGACGGAAGGAAGGGAGAGAGGGAGGGAGAGAGGAAGGAAGGAAGGATGTGCCAAAGTCAAAGTAAAATATGTAGAAATGAATCTCTAAATTTAATATTTTATTTGGGAGGAAAGAATTGCAATTCCAGGCATACATGCAGACCTAGTGGTCTTCCATATGTTCGAAAAGTAAAGAAGAGGTTAGAGGTTTTATAAAATGGAGAAATGTTACCTATTGCTCTTCGAGAAAGTTCATTGGCAATAGTAAAGTTTTGGGGGAGCTGGCAAGCTCTGATTGGGGAGTGATAGCAGTGGGTAAAACTAGTCTTAGACTTGTAGCAGGTTGTTGCAGTAGCCATTAGATAAACCCGGTCTCAGGTTACAGAAGACAGTTCCAGCATCCAGGCTTGCAGAGAATTATACTCTTGGAGCAATGTTATGTGTCCTGAGTGCTTTTTCTCTCTGACTTCTTAACTCTGTTTTAGTTGAGTGTGACAAGAGTGACCCAATTCATATGATCAACTTTCATAGAAGGGAGGAAAGAAGAAAGGGAGGAAGGAAGAGAGGAAGGGAGAGGAGTGAGGAAGGACAAAGAAGAGAAGGAAAGAGGGAGGTAGAACCTGGATATAAACCTGATTTTTCTCTACCTAAAGCTCATCTTCTTTACTTTAATACCTCAGTCAGCATAGGGGATTTATTTCAGGAACACATTATAAGATCTAAAGGCAATTCTGTTAGAGTGTGTGGGTGTGTGTTTAGTTGTAATAGCTCATAAATCTTTGAATCTGCACCTGGAGTGTGTGGGTTTTCTGTTCCAGGTCTCCCCATACATTACAGAAGCTAGCATTTACTTTTAACTTTGTATCTTTGGACTGGACACAGAAATGACCATAAACTTTCCCATAGCTTTTTAAAAGAGTCTTTTGCTCTCGGAGGCTTATTCCATGTTTAAAATAGACTCAGCATAGTATTCAGGTCATTTTTCTACTTAATAAAAGGAGTGTTATTTAAATGATGAAGATAAAATGAGGGTACATTATGCAACTTTAAAAGGAAGTGATTTGCTCTTTTTATTTTAAGCATTGAAGTAGAAAGATGGGGAGAAGAAAGAAATCATTGAAGGAAATTAAATTAGGGACCAAGGAAGGGCAAGCTCATAACAACCAGCTTAATTATAACAATTTATAAAAGCTCATTGTAGAATGATTTTCAAATATCATTAGTTGGATCACAACAGATCTGACCTGGTATGTCTTAAGTAAGCTGCTTTGTTAGTAATCAGTCTGAAATCTTTAAGACTGTCAAGAGAGCATCTGTGATCTGTTATTAGTGGGGAAAATATAAATTATTTTGAGTCATGGAGTATGTGGTTGTCACCGAGTACACCATTATTAGATATTTTAGAGGGAATTGGACAAATGGCATAATTAGGAAGAGTAAAACTTTCTAATTTAAGAAAACCTTGAGATGGATTTTTCATTTTGTACACAGGCTAGTAATTACAGCCTAATATATATTCTTTATTTTGTTTTTGTGTTTAGGTTTCTGACTTTGGCTGGTGATTGCTGTCCTTGGCCTAAATTAACTTTTCCCTCCTGTGAATAAACATAAATTATCTATAGGGCACATTGGGCTTAAGATGACTTGCAGTTGTTAATTAGTCAATTCCTATAGCACAATTTTGAGCTTTTTCATAAAGTGGGTTTAGTTTGTTTCCATGAGTTTCAATTGATTAATTCCTTGCCATTTTAAAAATAAGGATTTAATACAATTAAGTTACCTCAGATGATTAGAGCAGTGATATTTAAGTGTGGTCCCTAAGCTGGCAGTGTCAGCATTACTTGGTTGCTTCTTATAAGTGCAGATTCCCAGGCCTCACCCAGATCTATTGATCAGGAATCCCTGGCAGGTGAGGCTCAAGAATCTGTATTTTAATCAAGCTCTCTAGGTGATTCCTAAGTGCAATAAAAGTTAAAGGTACTGTTAGAGGTTGGTCTGAAAACTTTTTCTGTAAAGGGCCAGATCATAAATATTTTGGGTTTTGTGGACCTAAATGGACTGTTTATAACTACTTATCTCTGCCACTGGAGGAGCAGAAGCAGCCGGTGACATGAGTGTGGCTGTTTTCCAATAAAACTTTATTTACAAAAACAGACTCTGGGCCAGATTTGGCCCATGGCCCATAATTAGGCAAGTCCTGGATTCCAGTTTTTGATATTATGTCTGGAAGTTGGGAGACAGAAGAGAGAAGAGCTAACCTTTATTAAGTACCTACTGCATACAAGCCATGTCATATTTACCCCGAACAACCTATGGCTGCCTTGTCCAGTCATGCAGGTTATATACTGAAGAACAACAACTGGTGACATTTGGAATTGTACCATATACAACCAGGACAGTGTTATATGGGGGTCCCGGGTTTGCATCATTATCCTCATCTTACAGATAAAGAAACTAAGGCCCAGAAGGGTCAAAGAAGTTGCCCAAAGATAAACTGTGGGTCAGTGTCAGAACCAGGATTAAACCTGGATCTATCTGACTGTGGAGACTGTGCTCTGCCCATTCTTTTTACCGAAGACAGGTAACATAACTGATCCTGGTCACAGGTTGTATGGATTCATGGCCCTGGGCATGAATGCAGAAACTTGCCACTGGACATCGGAAGGTGGAGAAAGAGAGAGAGATAATATGTGTGAATGAGTGGCTTGAGGAAACACCTACAAGAATAAATGAAATTTAAAAAACCCTCCAAGATTATTTTGTATCAACATAGAGATTACTATTAATATTATGGTAGGTTGGTAATATGCTCCCTATCAGTTAGCTATTGATGCATAACAAACTGTCCCCAAACTCAGTGGCTTACAAATAGTAAGAATTTATTATTACTTTTCTGGTCTTGGCTTAGCTAGCTCATGTGTCTGGGGTTAGCTGTGGATTGGGCAGCAGGTCTACTGGTCTTTGCTGCATTCTCCTTCATGTTTGGAGGGTGAGCAGGCTGTAGACTAGTCTAGGATGGTCTCAGCTGGGACAACTGTACTACTCTCTGCCTTGTGGTCACTAATTTCCCCACAGGTTAGTCCAGGCTGTCAGTCATGGTGATGGCAAGATTTCAAGAGAGAGCAAGCAGAAGTGTACAAGGCTTCTTGAGGCTAAGGCTTGGAACTGGCACACTGTCATCAGCACTGAATCTTCTCCCAGTAAAAGATGTGATCTATGTCCCCACCACTTGAGTTTTTTCTGGGCTTATGGTTATTTTTGTCTAATAGATTGCAGCAGAAATGATGGTGAACTAGTCTAAGCATATCCCTCAATTGGTCTTGAGCCCTGCCCCATTACCATGCCCAGGCTAGCCTGTTTGATGTGAGGTGCCACATAGAACAGAGATGGGCTTTCCTAGGCTAGCCAGCCCTGATCCTACCCACAGCTGACCAGAGATGCATGCGTGAGCCGAGTGAGACCAGAATAATGACCATCCAGCTGAGCCCAGCCAAAACTGTTGATCCATACGATGCTGGCCTAACTACTAAGTTTAGGAGGGTTTTTTTTTTAATTGCACAAAAACTAACTGATAAAGATATCATACATGTAAAATGACCACCAATTATTGTGTATCCCTTTTGTACGAACAGTGAGGTGAGTAGTATTTGATCTTGTACTCCCATTTGAAACTCAAAACATCGTCTAAATACCAGCATATATCCTCTAGCTTGTCTGTGGTTACTATTGATTCAACACACATCTCCAGAGGAGTGCTAGGAAGTTGTCAAGACATAATTCTTACCTGCAAAAAGTCATAGTCCTGTGAGACAGTTCTGTAAATAGATACATGACAATCCAATGTGATCCATGTTGACATAGAGCTATGGAAACATGAAACTGTCGAAGAAGAGGGTGTGATTTACTCTGCTTGAAGAAATTGAGGGTGGCTCTCTAGAGCTGTTTTCTGGGCAGGGGGATTAAAATTTTAAATACAGTAAATGACATTTGCAAAAGTGACTTGGTTCTAAAAAAAAAACTGATGGGTTTAGGGAATAATAAGTCTGGAATCAAGGAAGTTTAAGAGGAGCCTCTTGAAGCTCCAGGGTCCTATAGGCACTTCACGTTTCCCCTTTGTTTATCTCAGCCTTCAGGGTGGTAACTGAATCCTTCAGTTATTAATTCTCTAGATTACCTCAACCCTAGACATGGCGATAGCTTTGAAATTGCTAATATCTGGTTTAAATTCGGTATCTCCTCTGTGTTCTTTCTGCTTTCCAATCTGGGTAACAAGTCCCCTTTATTAAATACTCTCTGACCATACTTAGTGTGGATCCTTTTTTCTTAACTAGATCTTGACTGATTCAATTTTCAAGGGCAATGATTCTGAGACTCATGGGAGAGTGTAGAGGATAATTTTGGAGAAGGATTCAGTGAGGAAAATGGAAGCCTGGGGTGAGGGGGAAGAAGGAAACCAGGGCACCATGTAATTCTGTCCAGGCTGGAGTTGCAGGTTATAGAGAGCCTCTCCTAAGGCAGGGGCCAGTGAGACCATTCGCTCAGGGCCCAGGTGAAGTCATCCTTGGTTCTCCTTTCTCTCTCTCCACCCCCATCTGCCCTATTTCCCAGCTCTTGCGCAATTCCATCAGTCAGCTCTCCACGTAGGGATGTTCCAGACCTGGCCATGTTTCACCACATCTGCTGCAGCGGTTCTGGTCTAAGCCAACACCACTCCCAGCCCTCATGATTATAACAGCCTCCAACTTTCTCCCGTTCTCCTAGTTTCCGGTATCAGCCTGTCATCCAGACAGCAGCCATATCACTCCCGAAAAAAGATAATTCAGGTCATGTTACTCTCCGCTTGAGACTCTCTAACAGAGTCTCCCGGTAATAGGGATAAAATGGAAGCCTCTCCATGCGCCCACGACACCTACCTCTCTGGGGTGATACTACACCTCTTCCCCCTTAGCCATTGTTCTCCACCCAGCCTGGTTTTCCTGTTCCCTGAACCCACCAAGCCACACCCTCCTCTGTGCTTTGTTGCCTCTGCCTAGAACGTTCTCCTTTTTTCTTTTCTTTTTTCCCATTCTTCTGGTCTCCGTTCAGACATCATCTATTGAGAGGGGCCTTTCTTCTCTTCCCTTTTTGATGTAGTGTCCACCTAGCTCATCGCGTTTCACTATATCTGTTTAATTTCCTTCAGAGCATGTATCTGAATAGATCTGATCTCCTTTCCTAATGTCCTTCCTTCCTCCCTCCCTGCTCCCTCTTCCTTCCTTCCTTCCTTTCTTCTTCCCTGTTCTTGTATTTTTTTCTGGCTTCTCTCACTATCATGCAATCTGCACATAAACACCACGAGGGACCCAGTACACACTCAACAAGAAGTTTTTCAAGGGATGAATGAACAGTTTGAAGAGACATTGCTGAGGTTGATTCTATAGGCTCTGGCAACTACTCGAGTGTGGGATAAAGGAGAAAGGAGGAACATGAGACAACTCCTAGATTTCTTGTGGTGGTGGTTGATGGATGACATGCTATGGACCAGATCAGGACTATACTTAGAAGAGCATATTTTGGAGACAAAATGATGGAATTGATTTTGGACTGTTGGAATCTAATATACTACAGGATACCTGGGGAAAGGTCCACACATAGTGAAAATTTGGGTCTAAACCTCAGGGAAGAGGGGAGGGCTGGAGACAGAGCATTCATCCTCATCATTATAGACGAACATTTACGCAAACCTTTATAACTTGGCAACCTGTGATAATACATACATTTATAAATATAAGCATTTGAAATAGAAACGTATTCATAGATAAAAGGTATCTTTATATGTGAATTTATATTTCATAAATGTAATTGTAAAAGAGCTTTACATTCCAGGACAATAGTAAGTGGGCATAGGCCAGACAGATGGAAAAAAAGATGGAATATTAAAATTTTAGAGGTTTTAGAATCATATTAGAAGCAAACTACTTTGAGGCCAGTTCCAGGATATATTTATGCCAGATTTCTAACATTTGGTATTGTAATAAACAGTTTATATTTTTATTCCTTTTGTTTTATGTGCATTTCGTGGTCCTTCTGAGAATCTGTAGTTTTAAACCAGGGGCATTAGAATAGAGTTAATTCAGTAATTCCACTCATCTCTGCTGGTTTTCCTGCCAAATAAATCTCACCAAATAATATGTAATTGATGAAAAGTTCAAAGTGAAATATATATACATGTTCTATTTGAATGTGCTCAGGGTGGATAAAAAAGATTTCTCTCTATGTTTTGACCTTGAGTGTCAGAGAAAGAGCTATTGTTTATTTCACTATTTAGAGAAGACACTGAATTTGTAAAATAACCACATCTATCATTAAGTAAGACTCTGTATCACAGGTCTTTACTGTATTTTGATATTTCCAATGTAACATAGGTTTCTTCCTGATAAACTTGTTACAAGAAGTTACATAAGAGCCCTTTGGCTTGTACACAATCTGTGTCAGTTGGATACTTTCTTAGTGTTTGAGAGTGGTTAATTTTTAAAGTACACTGAATTCTTCTCTTGAAATATATTTTATACAACTAATTTGTTTAGAAAATCCCATTTTCTACATTTAATTCAGCAAGTGTTTATTGCCTGTATGTTACACAGTGCACTAAGTATATCAGGGAGTGGAAAGGAAAGTAATGCCAGACCCACCCCAGCCTCCTAGACTTAAAATACAAACATCTGAGTCACCACAATACAAGGTATGCTATAAACACATATATTATCTCCATGAATGTTGGATTCATCCAGCAATCCTCAAAGTATTACTGTTCAGAAAAGGAAGGAGGAACAGAAGGAATAACATTGTGGTGAAGGGCACAGATTCTAGATCCAGATTTTGTAAGTTTTAAGTCTGGTGTATCAATCAAAGTAAATGGTACTTTCTGCTGCTACAAAGATTCCTGAAGTCCCAGTAACTCAACACAACATGACTTAACCCACATGCCACTGTCCAGTGTGAATGAGGAGAATCTCCTGGCCCTCTCTCCTCCAAAGGGTGACTCAGAGGTCCAGGTCTCCTTTCATGGTGTGGCTCTGCCATCTTGGGGTCATTTACTTTCAGCCAGAGAGATAGAGTGAGCATAGAAACCCATAATGCATATTACAGAATTCAGGCTGGAAAAGTGACCTTCATCACATCTGGCCACGTTCCACTGGCCAGAATCAGTCACATGGTCCTACCTTGATGCAGGGCAGTTGGAAAGAAAGTCTTTCTATGGCACTAGAAGGAAAATCAAACAGTTTAGTAAACACATGGCATAATCTTGCCATACTTGTTCTACCATTTATTAGCTTGTAAGTTATAAAACTTACCATGTTTTAGTTTCCTCATTTGTAAAATGGAGATGGTAATAGCACTGACCTCATAGGGTTGTTATGAAGATTAAGTGAGTCAGTATATGTAAAATGCTTAAAAGAGTACCTGGCACATAGCACTATTGAAGCACTATTTTCCCACTATTTTATATGTGGAAAAATTACTGGAAGAGAGATATGACGGGCTATAGTATTTCAGAGTAGAAAGAGACCAGCTTTATTTGGGATATGTGGTAGGCAGAATGGCCACCCAAAGATGTTCACACTCTAAACCACGTAACCCATGAATATGTTATGTTACACAGAAAAAAACTTTGCAGATGTGATTAAGGTTATGGACCTTGAGATGGGGGATTATCCTGGATTATCAGGGTGGGCTCGATCTAATTATATACCTCTTAAGAACAAAGAACTTTCTCAGCAGGAGACAGAAGAGATGCAACAGAAAGGGAAGTCAAAGAGAATCAAAGCTTGAGAAGGACTGGCTTTGATGATAGAGGGAGCTGGGGACCTCAGTCCTACAACCACAAGGAATTAAATTCCCAAAGGAGCTTTAAAGTAGATTTATCCCCAGGACCCGCCAGTTAAGAGCCCAGATGGTCAAAAACTTGTCATGCTTGTGACATCCTCAACAGAGAACCCGTCAAGTTTGCCTGAATTTCTAACCTACAGAACTGTGAAATGATAAATGTGTGCTGTTTTAAACCGCTAAGTTTGTGGCAATTGGTTATGGCAACAATAGGAAACTAATAAAATGGAGACTCAATGGAGTATTAATAATAGAAAAGACACTTGAAAGGGGAATTGATTGACTGGCAGGATTTTGTTACTTAGATAAAATGAGAGGACATTCCATATAAAAGAAACACCTTTGAGCAGATGAAGGGGTCTGGGACAGTGGGGTGGGGGTTTGTCAGAGTTAAGTTCCATACACTATTAGGAATTTACATGCAGGGATTTAAGTTTAGTAGATTGGAGTCATGGTGGAGGGCTTTAAATTTCAGGCCAAGGAGTTTGTCTTAATTCCATAGCAAATGAGGAAGTATTGCTGGATTTTGATTGGAGAGATGATGTGATCAGGGAAGAGCATTAAGAGGTTGTCTGACAGCAGAGTGGATGGAAGGGTCATGGTGGACATGGGAATTGCTTATACTATAGGGAGTGTGCTAAGGTAGCAGCTTTGGGAATGGAAAGGTGGACGCTCAAGTGAGATTGTCTCAGGTTGAGCTCTCTAGAAGCAGACCCTGAGTTGAGAGTACAGGGGCAAGTAATGTATCAAGGCATTACTCCCAGGGGAAACCAGTGGGGGATTGGGGTGAGCAGAACAGGGAAGCAGAAGAGGCCAAGCAAGTGCCAGCCTCAATGTGATCCCACAGGGAACTCTGAAGCATCAGTTGTACTTCAGAGTTTGTTTTGCTTGAAAGTGAAGGAACTGGACTTTCATACTTCTGTACCAGTCCATCATTGACCATAGGCCACCCCAGGGTGACACAGACTTCCAAGCATTGGGAGGAAATAGTGCCAGTAGTCTCAGGGCAGCTCTCTGAAGAAGCCTCAGGTTGAAACCATTGGAAGCAAAGTAGGCAGAATCAGGAAGATAGGCACAGGGAGCTGGTAAAGGGACCCAGGGGATCTGGGAGCCAACCAACAGCATCAACGACAAAGATAGTGCAGCCTGAGCACAGGGCAGTTGATGGGAGGTGAAGGAGGTGAGGGTGAAGGGAAGGAAGTGAGGGTGGCACCAATCCCTGAGCCCTTGGCTTGGGGAGAACGGTGGCATAGTGAACAGGATTAGGAATATCGGGAAGGAAATCAAGTCAAGTGCAGAAAGACAGGGAAGATGCTGGGGTCTGTTTTGGATACAGAATGTATAAAACTATATCTTCCATGCACTCATTATTGAGAACAGCAGAGCTCAGCTCAATTTCCAAGTGATACAAAAGCCCTTAAACTTTGTAAGTTGTGTGAATTCAAAGTTCCTGTAATGGTGAGGCTCCATCTCCCACCTCAAAGTTGATTTCTTTTCATTTTCCAAAATGTCTATCTAATTTTTCACATGAGAGTGATCAAAGTGAAGCATTATTAAATGCTTTCACTTACGCTGAGAAAACACATAATTGGATGGCAATGTTTTATCGCTACTAACGATGAAAGTTGAACTAGATATTGATCACATTAATATATTGTTCAAGTTGAAAAAGAATGAACAAGAAACTGTTATGCATTTCCTCTGGCCTCCAGGGTTAGCCTAAATGAAAAACATAACTGCTGTCTGCTAAAATATACACAAGAGCAATCTGTAGTAACAAACTTAATTGTGATAGATGAGGGAAAGGAGCAGGTACTTAAAGAAAACAACAAACAAATCTTTCCCAATCCAGTATAATTACTTGAATCTTAACTCTTGGGCAGTGTTCAAATTTCAGTTGAATTAAGCACTATTCCTGGGTGCTCATTACATTTCGGAAGCTATTCTAGATCTTGTGGGAGATGGAGAATTCAAGAGCCTTGCCTCCTTGAACTGCTCTTAAAAGTTTTTCTCTGGAATAACAATGTAAATTTGAATCCTCACAGTGTCATGAAGCTATGAGGTCTTGGGCAACTCATTTTTTGCTTTATTCAAAATCCATTAATTGACACTTACTATGTGCCAAGCACTGTGCAGATAATGTGATCTTTAAACCTCCCTTTAAAATGGGGAGGTTGTAGCATCTTCTTTGGAGCTGCTGCAAGGATCAAATGACTGCTCCTCCAAGTGTGGTCCTTGGGCCAGCAGCATCTGCAAAACTTGGACGCTTGCTAGAAAGGCAGATCACTGGCTTCATCCCGGACCTGCTGAATCAAAAGCCCTTAGGGGTGAGATCCCGGAATCTGTTTAACAAGCCCTTCCAGTGACTCTGATGCAGGCCCAAGTTTGAGAAGACCCAAATTAAATGAGATAGCATTTAAGACGCAGCATAGCATAATGCTATGGACACAGGCATTGGAGCCAGACTGCCTCCCCCATGTGCAATTTGTATAACCTTGAGACAGTCCCTGAACCTTAGTGTCTCTGTTTCCTCATCTGCATGATGGCAGATAATAATGTGCGTGGTATGTAAGCACTTAGAACAGCGTTTGGTACATTGTAACTTTGGTACCGTGCCTGAGAAATATTACTTGTCATCATTATTAAAGTACTTATCCTGGTAAATATTGGCAATTTTCTGATGGGATGCTTAGTATAGTGTGTTAAGAGGTTTGGGTTCAAATGCAGCCTCCAATCCATTCTGGCTCTAAGGCCTAAGGCAAAATACTTAAGTGCTCATCTTCTGTGTCTCTAAAATGGACTGATACTAGCAACTGTCTCCTAGAGTGCTGGTGAGAATGTAAAGGCTGTAGCATGGCATCGGGGATGCAAGCACCCAATAATATTAGCCATTGCAATTGTAGTGGAGGAAAAATTATTTTCCTTCTACCCTTTTGAGTTCTTAGCTGGGGACCCCTGTAACAAAGGACAGAGTAACAGTTTTTTTAACAGAAAAACAGTTTTTTAGCATGTATACTTCATATATACATGGAAGATACCCAGGGAATGAGTAACTCTCAAAGGGATGGCTTAGAACTTCAGCCTAGATAGCATCTTCAATTAAGAATAGTAATTTTTTTTCTTTTCCATCTCTTTATTTAAACTTTAATATATTGGAAATATTTAATAATATATTTAATAAAATTTATAATTTATCATCATTTCAATAGATAGCTTTTGCTGTAACAGAAGGACTTGGGATCATCTCTCATTGTACTTAGCAATAATGCTCTTGGTTTTTACCCTTTTTTGGTCTATCACTTGGTTGTTTTTCCTGAATGGGTTATACTAATCTGAATAGAGATTATTTTACCAGGACCATACAGTTTCAATATTTCCCTAGGAATCCCAAAGCAGAATGTTCCATAGCAGGTGATTAGGCTAAAAGGATGTTCTAGGTGATGTTCTTAGGGTGGATACCTTTTCTTCAACTAGAAATAAACCAGTTATATATTACTCAGCCAACTTAAAAATAAGACACAGAATACATCATTTTTATTTCCTCCCATTCATATTTTTAAAAGGCAATACAACTTTCTAACTGAAGAATTGTCAAAAGATAGAACTGTGTGCACAGAGTAAACGTTCTCTCAGTAGTGGTGCCACTTCCAATACAGATCATTTCTAATGTTAGCCTCCGAGATAAGGTACCATTTCCCCCAGCGTTCCTGGCTTTAGCAACAACAAGCAAGAGCTTCTCAGCCTCGCACATAAATAATGAGCTGCTGCTGCCTTCATCTAAATCATCACTTACTTAGAAACATATCAGCTCGGTGGCCATTTAGATATTATTATAAAAATCAACATTGTGAGCAGCGGCATATATTCAGTGCATAGTATCAAGCAAATACAGGTTGAGTATCCCTAATCTGAAAATCCAAAATCCCAAATGCCCCTAAATCTGAAACTTTTTGAGCACTGACATGACGCTCAAAGGAAATGTTCACTGAGGCATTTCGAATTTTGGATTTCGGACTAGGGATGCTGAATGTAAACATCCCAATATCCCCCCAAAAAATCTGAAAACTGCAGCACGTCTGGTCCCAAGCATTTCAGATAAGGGATACTCAACCTGTGTGGGATACACCTAGCAGTGATTCAAAGAAAGCAATAGTCTCCACCTTCAAAGGACCCTGTCTATCTTCAAACTACCCTAGAAAGTCACTCTAATGTTTCTCCACAGATTTAATAAAAAAGGGTTATGGTTAAGTTAAATCTAAATTACAAACTTATGTAATTTTCTCAAGACACTTTAATGTATATATCCTGGTTCCTGGTGGTTTAAAAAAAATTTAATTGAGCAAATCTCCCAATCCACCTAGGCCAATTTCCTTATTTCACATATATTTGAAAAAAACAGTTCAATCACTTGTATTCTATGAGTGCACCTAACAAATGGGAAAACTTGTGCGGGTGGCATAAGCAACAGCTGCCCAGACCTTTCTTATAGCTCTGGTCATTCTAGTTGCACCCAGGTAAATTGTGTTTTACCATAAATATCTTTTTAAAAATTTTTTATTTTAAATTATTATGGGTACATAATAGCTGTTTATTTTTATAGGGTGCCTGTGATGTTTTGATACAGGCATACCAAATCAGGGTAATTAGGATGTCCATAACCTCAAGCATTTAACATTTCTTTGTGTTAGGAACATTCCAATTCTACACTTTTAGTTATTTTAAAGTATACTCTAACTTTTTGTTGATTAGAATAATAAATTTGTAAAGAAGTGACAAGATAAAGGAAAAGGATCTTGAGTCTCTAGGAGTGGCAAATTGTGGGAAGGCAAATATATGGGCAAATAAATTCTACTTGGTGTGGTTTGTCATGTAGATTCCTCTGGTGCTGTCTCCAGGCTGATAAGGGTCTAAAGTTGTCTTTGGCGATCAAACGTCCTTCCTTATAGAAAGAGGAGGAGGTACACATTTGTAAATTTATGTCCTACTTTTAGACAAATAGAGGGAGGCCAGAGAGCTTTTCTTATATCTGCTTTTTCTCAATTACCTTCAGCTCAAAATAATCCTTGTGCCAAAGTGGCATATTCTAGGGTGCCATATTCTGGCCTCCTACACATTAATGCTATAAAGTTATTATTGCTAAATACAGCCCATGTGATAGGGCTTTATGCAGACCCAATGCCTGGCTTATCTTCTGGGGGAGAGGCGTCAGGGTACTGGGAGAATATCCAATTCATCTGGTTTGAGACTCCCAGCCCCCACCACTCAGAAACCTAAGAATTAAACCTGGTCAGTCTATTGTTCCCCACTTGAAAGCTTCACGACTACAAAACATCAGCAGAAAAATTACCATGAAAAAAGCATGAATCCTTCATGAAATATCCATGGGAAGGTTAGTAGAAATGGCATACGATGGCCCTGCAAACTTCTCTCACTTAACTGGGGAAACCAGGCTTTCTCTCTCTTCTTCCCTTCTTTCCTTCCCTCCTCCTTCCTTCCTCTCTTCTTCCCTTCTTTCTTTTATTCTTGTCTTTTATAATAAAAATATATGCTAAAGGGACCACTGTGTACCAGGCATTGTGCCAGACATGTAGTTCGTTGGTGAGCAAACCCAGACACGGTTCCTGACCTAATGGTGCTTATTGAATGGTTGGGAACATAGACATTCATTCATCCATCCATTCATTCACTCAAAAAATATTTATTGAATATCTATTATGTGCTAGGCACTGTTTTTGGCATGTGTAAGGCTGACACACAAATGAATATGAAATTTTGGCTGGAATATATACAACCAAGAGAGGTCAGTGATATTAGGAGACTTTATAATAGGGATAATTGGAAAGATCATGGGATATAACCAAGAGAAAAGAAGAGTTTGCAGTAATTTTTTGTTTGTTTTCCTTCTTGTTTGTTTTCTTTCTTGTCTTGTTTCCCCCTTAACTTTCTAGTGAAGGATAACACACATATAGAAAAGTGCATAAAACAAAAGCACAACTCAAAGAATTTTCACAAGTGAACACACCCATGGTAATGTCAGGTCCGTTTGTATTGTGATCCCTGGTTCGTGGTTTCCAGTACTGAGGAATGGTTACTGGTACCAAGTCGATGGAACAAATGAGCAAGCCAAATGGATATAAGCAAGGTAAACAGCAAGGTTTATTGAGCACAGAACATCCTGGAGAGGGGAGGGGACTATCCCCACGAGTGGAGATGACCCTGGTTTGGAAAGGGGTCTGGTTTCTTATCCTATTTTCTTAATAATATGCTAATCTGGGAGCAGATTATTCATGAAGTTTCAGGAAAGGGGTGGAGAGTTCCCAAAATTTCGATCCCTCCTCTTTTCTGGCTTTATAAGGTAGTTTCTGGGGGTTGCCATGGCATTTGTAAACTGTCATTGCACGGGTGGGTGTGATTTTTACTATGCTAATAAAGGGTAGTTCACCTAAGTTCACTCTGCCAGCTCATCTTGCACATGCCTCAAGTTGTTGTTTCTGTGGTTGGGCTACCTCTTAGGTTTGCAGGTTTCTTACTCCCCTCTAATTGGCCGGCAACAGTACCTCTACCGACTCTACCTCCGCACCTGTCTCCCCTTCCTCCTTGTCCCTACCTAACAGCACCGACACCCAAATGAGACAACAGGACATTATCGTCATCACAGAAGCCCTCCTCAGACCCTCTCCAAGTCACCACCCCCTAAAAGTAGCAAACATAAACATCCTGACTTCTAATGTCATAGATTAGTTTTGCTTATTTTCAAACTTATTTTCAATCTTCATAAAAATGGACTCACGAAGTATAAACTCTTTTCCCCTCTCTGTGCTTTTCCCTTTCAACATTATATTTGTGAGATTGATTCATGATGTTTTGCATGAAGTTGTAGGTTATCCATGCTCATTGCTGGATAGTATTCTGTTGTATGAACATACCACAATTTATTTTTTCCATTTTACTTCTATTGGAATTTGAGTAGTTTCGAATTTGGGACTATTGTGAATAATGCTGCTATAAATATTCTATGATATGTCTTTGGTAAAGAAATGTATACCTTTCTATTGAATATATAGCCAGGGATAAGTTTGCTGAGTCATGCAGGGGTGGGGGGTGCAAATGTTGAACTTCCACAGTTAGTGCTAGTTTTCCAATTTTCACCAATTTTCACCCCCGTGATTAGTGCATAGGAGTTCCAGCCAGCAATGGTTTCTAACCAGGGGCATTCCTGTGTTTGTCCTTGGCTCTTTTCTCAGCAATAGGGGCTACCGCGTAACCTTGCATCTGATCTCCTTCTTAAGCATGGAAAGTTGTTATAAGAGAACTCAGAAGACGACAGAGTCTTTTCTCCAGCTAGAAATACTCAGAATTAAAAGCTGAGTGAGAAAACAGTTATGGTCAAAGCAGACCTTCCAAAGCAATAATGACATTTCACAATAATAAATATAGTGGAATGACAATTCCTTTTAAAACTTCCTGTTTTTACTACTCTTTACCATCTAAATGTCTAACTGTGGCTTGAATGATAAAAACAAAGAGCCTTATGCAGTGCTCTGATGGCAACTATATCTCCATAGAGAAGATGGATGGGCTCTTTTGAATTTTCCTCGGTAGTTATTTAAAATACCACAGGAAAGTTCAGCAATTTTCCAGCAACCTGAAAAATAAAAGTCATGCTTTGTTGGTTGTTTGGCACTACACCTCAAACACTTTTGTGAATAAAAATGAAAGTAAGTGAATTCTAAAAGTAACGTGCAGATGACCCCCAAAAACATAAACTTAGCCTTTGTCTTGCAAACTCTCATCATTAAACAAGGCAAACAAATTTCCAGTTTAGTAAAACTCAGTCTTTTGGCCCCCAGATCCTAGCATACAAGGGAAAGGAATGAATCTTAAGACCAAAGTCAGGGAAAATTTAGGATGAATAGCCAAGAAAGAAGCAGTTGTACGTCCGTGTCATAGAGGATTTGTGCAAACCCAACTTCTATGGAATAGAAAGCGTAGAAATCAGCCAGTGAGAAAAGAGAAGTGAGAAGTTGAGGAACCAAGCACAGTTAAGAGTGTTGATTGATATATCAGTCGTCATGGGCTAGACTATTCTAGGCAACAAATGGACTCTGTATCTCAGTGGCTTACAAGGAAAAAAGGTTTCTTTCTTGTTAATGCTTCATGCCCTTTGCATGCTGGGTGTAAATTTGGCCCACTTCTTCTGTACTCTGAGATGCAGGTGACAAAGCAGCCTCAATCTGTGTATTAGTTATCTCTTGCCACATTAATGCTGCAGTTTCAAACCACCACAAAACTTCAGCAGCACTCAGAAATAACCTTTTTTTTTTTTTTCTCGAGTCTACATGCCAGATGGACAGTTCTGCTGATCTGGGCCTGGCTTAGGTGACCTCAGCCTGGCCCACTCACCTATTTGGGGATTGACTGGCAGTAGATTGGTCTAGGATGGCCTCAGCTGAGACACTGCATCCCTGGGCTACTGGTCTCTTATTCTTTAGCAGGCTAACCTGGTCTTGTCCACATGATTCCAAAACAGCGAGTGAAAGAGTGTGAGCCCCCCTGTAAATTACATTATGAAAAGGCACATCATTGCTTCTATCACATCCTATTGACCAAATCGTGTCACAGGCCAGCCCAGATTCTAAGGATGGGGAACTCTACCTTTGGTGGGAGTTGCTACAAAATCATATTACAAAGGGAGAAATGAAAAATTGCAGTCATTTTTTGCAACCAGATCCCTAAAATCTAGAGTATTGCTGGTCATGGTGCCCATGGAAAAGCAGGCACATCACTTTTCGCACATTTCATTGTCAGAGCAAGTCACGCAGCCAAGCCAGATGTCAGCAGGATAGGGAAATAGAATCCTCTGTCACAGATGGGCAGTAAATATTTGTAAAAATAATACAGTACTCCACAGAAGTTAAAGAGACATGTATTACCATGATGACATTTCCAAAGAATGGCTCCCAGATCCCAGAGAAAGACATTCCCTGGGTCTTCAGACGGCCAAGAGGCTTTAAAGGAGATTTATGTACATTTTAAAGGGGCAGAGAAACAATTTGCAATTACAAGTTTTCTAAAATAAATGCTATAAGAAAAGGGAGATCTGGGATCTATAGTCAGAAAGAAACCCATCTGACATTTAGTCAAGCTGAAGGGAACACACATCTTTCAGATATACACATATCCTCTAAATATATGTATATATAGATATATGTATATGTATACATATTCGTTACAGAGATACAGGCTTCTTTTAGTGTGTCGGTGGTGCCTGGGATAAACACTGTCCTGGAATGTGCATGTTTCACAGATGTTAGACAAGACATGACAAGGTTGATATACACTTTCATGTTTCCAAAATATTGTGCCTTAAAAGTCCCAGGAGGATTTAGGGACCCCCCCCCCATTGTCATAACTGCTAGTACAATTGATAAAGCCTATTATTAATCTGACCCTTGGAAGCAACAGGTGTACACTTTGTGCCTGATGTGGCAAATAGTACAATGCACCCCCAAAAAACACTTAAAATAAATATTTTTTTCAAAACTTGGTTTCCCATCCAGTCAAGGTATAGCAGGTACCAATCCAAATTCACAAACTCAGGTGTGTAAGCAATTCAACTGTCTTTGTTTTTGCAACTCTAGTTAATTTCCATTAGGAGACCCTATGCCGCGACAAAGTATAAATATGATTTCAGTTCATTCATGGTTTCCACATGTTTGCCCAAGGCTGGATGCTAGTAGCTCTGAGGCTTTTACTGTGTCATGGCTTGCATGATGTGGAAAAAGGGATACAGAGTTCTCTGTCATGTTGACATTTGTGAGCCATCCTTCATCTTGGTTCTTGGTCTTTGGTCCTACAGGTTACTGGTGCATAATCCTAAAGTTCTGTCTGCAAGATCTCAGATGGGGCACGCACTCTCTCCTGCCTTAGGCACAATGAACATAAGGGCTCCTGTCCACATCAGCAGTGGCCAGCTCAGAGGGGTTACTTGAACTCTTTTACTCTTTTCATGCCATCCTGTGTCTACAGGGGACATTCAATAGCCCTGTGCCATGTGGGGTTAAAGGCAGGGCCTTTGTCAGGTTAATGAAGGCCAATTGTCTAGAAATAATCTGCTTCTGTTTCCAACCTTGGGTCTACCAGACTACCTGGAATTTCCCCAAAAGAGGCCTTTATTCTTCCTCACTTCACTCCTCCAAACCTATCCTTATTTTCAATCAATCCTATCCCAATGAGTTGAGCCTAAAGTCTAGTGGTTTTCCTCTCTTAGGCAACCACCCACGTGCCCCTCCTTCTCCCCAAGTGCCTTATTTTGTTTGAGGGGTGGGTAAGCTGGTACAATTTGCTTTTGCACATCTTACCTTGTCTCAGATCTATTTTATTATCTGCATACATGTGCTCTTTTTCTTCCCACAGGGCCTAACTTTTTAAAACTCAAAAATTGTTGTTTCTCTCCTTTTATTACGTCTTCCATTTCTTGAGACAATGAACATAAACATGACACTACCAGGATGGGTGGGGGGGAGAGAGGAGGATCTAGGAGTCAACAGGAAGTAGCAGGAATGAAAACAACAAAAGTGAAAATGATTATTGGTGTGTTCATAAATGTTTAGCAGCCTAGTCTCAAAAAGAAAAAAAAAGACAAAAGTCCTGATTTATAGTGTTTGCTGATTTCTGTGGTGTAAATACCCCCACTATGGCTGGTTTCAGGTTACCAACATAACATCACAGAACACAGACCTGGGAAGATATGGGCAGGAGTGTACTATGACGTAGTGTTGTCACCATATAGACACAAAAATCATAAAGAATCCTGGGAGCATACATAAGAGCAAACGTAGCAAAATAATTAGAAAGTGATGAATTATGAGTGTTTATTAACTTTGTTTTTAATATAATCTATGTAATGGTAAGTTTACATAAGTTAATTTTTGATAATGGTTCTGTTTAACTGTCTGACAAAATGCCTGAAAATTTAACAGTACAATCTCAGCATACTGCAATTGTTAATACTTTGAATATAATTATTAATATTTTATAACTGTTTTCCTGACACAAAAGAAAGTGGGCTTTCCTTGCTCAGGGTGTTGAACAGGTCATGAAGCACTGCTTGTGTTTTGGATGTCTCAGCCCTACCTCACATGCTTTCACACTCACCTATGATGCAGCTGCTTGCATCATGCTCATGCTACTTATCTTGTCTTTTGATTTATGCCCAGGATTGTTTTTGACCTAATATGGAAGAGAGGGGTTGTTTATATCCACCAGGGCAACCATTTATTGATGGGGAGGGAAGGTGATGGATTATCATCTCTCTACTGATCCTCATTTACAACAAGCCCCACTTTCCCACAGCTGTAGCCAACTCCATAATGGAGTGTTGAATTAAATCCCCCTCCAACCCTGTTACATTCTCTGTTGCCCTCACCTCTCATCTCTGAGAGAACCTCCCAGTAAACTACCTGTACCCAAGCCCTGTCTCAGGCTCTCCTTTCAAAAAGAACACTCAATTGACTATATTCCAGCCTACACAACCGAGGGAGACTGTCTCTAAAAAAAAAAAAATTAAAATTAAACTTAAAAAAAAGATGCTGACTCCACATGTTCTTGCACCGCTATACTAGAAGAGCTTATGTAATTTAAGGATACATGTAGTAATTTGGAGCATACACATGTAATATTTTTAAGCAGAAAGACTATGATATTTGGGCTAGAAATTTAGAAACTGTAGAAACAAAACAGACCGAAAGCAGGGGTTTAGGCATGCTCTCCTATAGACAAAAATAACTGTCTCTCCATAGGACTTGGGACTTCAAATGATCTAGGAATAGGTGTTCACTTGAGATTGTCTATGATGATCTGGTTTCACAAATATATATTAGAAAGATGTGACTGATCGTAGTTTTCAAGTTTTCATGCTCTTCTTACAATATGAGTTTGATATTCCTGCCAATAAGAAGTGGTGTCTGAGTCCCTTTGGGCTGCTATAACAAAATGTCATAATGGTAGAATGGGCAGGGTAGCTCTCTGGAATGTCTTTTTTAAGGGCACTAGTCCTAAGCCCTCATAATCTAATCACCTCCCCCAAACCTTACTTCCTAACATCATCACATTGGTAATTAGGCTTCATCTATGAATTTCAGGGGACACAAACATCCAGACCATAGCAAGTGGGGTCTATGTTTCCTCTCCTTAATCTAGGCAGGCTTCTGACTATGTTGGAAGAAATTTTATAGATTTCTGAGGCTGTTTTATAAAAGGCCATGTAGCTTCCAACTGGTTCTTTTAGAATAGTTTCTGAGAGTACTGAGCCACCCTTTGTGCAGTCCAGCTGCCTTGAGGCCACCATGTTGTGAGGAAGCCCAGTCTAGTCCATGTGGAAAGAGAACATGGAAAGGTCCTGAAACTAGTTAGAGAGAGAGAACACACACACACACACACAGGTGCAATACAGCCCCCAGCTGCTCCAGTTACTTGCTGTTCCAGAGATGCCAAGCTAGAAATACCCAGGCAAGCCCTTCCTGAATTCCTGTCCACAGAAACTGTGAGCATTGTCATTGTTTTAAGATACTACATTTTAGGGTTATTTATTATGAACAGTAGTAACTGGAACAAAAGAATTGTTTAATTCATGTGCCTTCATTTCTGGTGGATAATCAGTCTTATCTTCTATTGTGAGAATAAAGGGCAGGCTTGAAGCTCAGCTGGGGAGCAGTTAATTATTATAAATATATATATACAATATATATTTTAAGTTTAGTGATAATAATGGCTGCTCTTGGCAATTGGAACAACTAAGTAGTAGATGAGCATGTAATGCTGAAGGGGTTTGAATTATACCTGTATTTTTGAAAAGTAGAGGTACATTTTTTACTTTAAAATTTTTATATAATTACAAACTTATAGAAAACATGCAAGAATAGTACAAAGAAATTCCATATACCATTCATCCAGAGTTACCAATTATTAACATTTTGCCATATTTGTTTAATTACTCTCTCTCCCTTTGTACACACACTCACACCTCCCACACATACTTTTTTCCTGAAGCACTGAGAGTAAGTTGCAGAAATTCTGTCCATTTACCTCTAAATATTCAGTGTATATTTCCTAAGATCAAGGCCATTCAATAACCACAGTACATTATCAAATTCAAGAAGTTTAATATTGATAGAATACTAATATCCGATCAACAGATTTTATATAAACTTCTCGAATCAATAATGCCCTTTATACTATTTTTCTTTCCCGGTCCAGGATCCAATGAAATGTGATTCACACATTGAATTCATTTTTCTTGTCCCATCATTCCTAGGAAAGAATTTACTTTTTTTTTTTTTTTAAGCTTTCTAGAAAAATCTGTCACTCTCTTTGTTTTTACTATCAAAGAGAGATAGAAGTTGATCTGGTCTTTTGACACTTTTGTAAGGCTGCCTTGGAGACTGCTTTACAATACTGTCTATATCTCTGGCTTTAAAAAGTTAGAAGATATACAAGCATTTGCCCAGCCAGGGAAGGTTTAAACATATCTGCTGCACTGTTAGCATCTATCCAAGCAAATGCAGTTTGTCTATTGGAGTGAGAACCACCTGCTGCTTGACATTTATGAATCTAAAGAATGATCCAGACGCTGAGGAATTTGCTTTCTTATGAATAAATAAGTAAAAAGGTTACTTTGTAACTTGTGAATTGAGAATGGTATAAGGTCCTTTGTTTCTTCTTAACTAAGTGGCTTACCCAATTTTGAATGTACATGTGTCTGTAGTAACATATCTGAGTTGTATACTTGGGTGGATTCTAGACAAAATGGGATAAGGAAAGTTTGGGCATATTTGGAGAAGTTGACCACACGTCCTAGAGCAGGGGACTGTTGGTGCCATGGTCCTCTTTGGTAGACTGGTGAAGCCTAGAAGTCCTTCTCACAGTGGTGTTTTGAAATACACACCTGAAACCCTGACTGGTTCAGGGGGGTTTAGTTCAATCAGAGAAGCAGAACCGTGAGGCAATTTCTCTCTCTCTCTCTCTCTCTCTCCATGTATATACACACACACATATACATACACACATAAAAAGAATTATATATAATCCATATATAAATATATAACAAATATATGTCTGGGTATACAGGTTTTCTTTTTATATAAAATAAATTTATAACATATATATTATATATATGTTTTATCTGTATATGCACAGTTGATCCTCATTAGTTGCAAAGGCCATATTCACAAATTCATCTGCTCACTATAATTTATTTGTAACCCCAAATCAATACTCATAGCACTCTCATAGTCACATGTGGACATGCACAGAGTGGCAAAAAAATCTGAATAGATCAATGCACACATTTCTAGTGGAGGTTGAACAAGGCTGTGCCCTACCTTCTTGTTCCAGCTCTCATACTGTAAACAAGTGCCCTTTTTGTGGTCTATTTAGTGCCACGTTTTTCACATTTTTATGCTTTTTCTTGGTGATTTTGCTGGTAAGAATGGATCCCAGCATAGTGTCAAAGTGCTTTCTGGTGTGCCTAAGTGTATGAAGACTGTGATGTGCCTTGTGGAGAATATATGTGTGTTAGATAAGCTTTGTTCAGGCCTGAGTTATAGTGCCGTAGGCTGTGAGTTCACTGTGATGAATCAGCAATATATATTAAATAAGGTGTCATTAAACAAAAACACACATATAATAAGTTTATGAATTGATTGTTTGATGAAAACGTTGTGACCAGAGGCTCTAAGGAACCTAACCTTATATTTCCCATATTAGCAATGGTTCAGTATTTGCTGATTCAGTCTTCACGGTGACTTTATAGGACATAACTACTGTAAATAATGAAAATCAGTTGTATATATGTTGTATAATAAAGGGTGAAATGCAGGAAAAGAGGAAAGAAAAGTTGAAAAGTTACTGAAACATTAATAACTTGTTCAAGAAACCTCAAAGATGCAGCACTTTTGAACAAAGGCCAGTGGTCTTTGAGGGATGAGTGTGGGTATTACAGCTTTCTTATTTGTATATAAGAAGCTATCACTGGATCCAGTTATTTCTCTTGTGGTATACTTTGTCAAAAAAAAAAATTGTACCACACTGAGTTAAGCAAGAAAGGAAGACTTTATTTAAGACTATTTCAATGGGGGAGAGAGGCCAGCACCCAACTCAGTTGACACAAAGGGCTGAGAGCTTTTGAGAGCTGGGATGAGAGGTTGTAGGGCTGCCTGTGTTTGCTAATTGATTTTTCTCAAAGGGAAAGTAAACTTTCTTGTATCTTCGTGAAAGGAAGTACCTTTACAACTTGGAGCAAGGCTGACGTTAGGCTCCTACCCTCCCAAAGAGACTGGAAAATAGGGGCATGACCTTCCTTAATGATTACCATGATGACATTTCCAAAGAATGGCTCCCAGATCCCAGAGAAAGACATTCCCTGGGTCTTCAGACGGCCAAGAGGCTTTAAAGGAGATTTATGTACATTTTAAAGGGGCAGAGAAACAATTTGCAATTACAAGTTTTCTAAAATAAATGCTATAAGAAAAGGGAGATCTGGGATCTATAGTCAGAAAGAAACCCATCTGACATTTAGTCAAGCTGAAGGGAACACACATCTTTCAGATATACACATATCCTCTAAATATATGTATATATAGATATATGTATATGTATACATATTCGTTACAGGAATTTGACTTTATGCATTTGTGGAGCTGGTAAAGCAGTATATCTTCAGGGGCTGAAAAATCATTACTAGGAGTTCACAAGTACTTGAGTACCACATTATTTGTGAAATGAAGATTTAATCCTGCTTGCACGTTAGGTTTTAAAAATATGCTTTTGTGATCAATAAAATACAAATTATTTTGTTGAATGAATTGAATAATATCTTTTTGTCATCCTTCATTTTATCAATCAATGAATATTAAAGTATAACATTATGTACAAGACACTCAATTGATTTTTCTTTAAAAAGAGGTCCTTATGCACCAAGAATTATTGGCATTATTAAGTAGTAAATGAACTATCCCCATTAAATGAGTCATGGTCAATATTTTACTTCCCAACTCCTTCATCAAAAAGCAGCATTCTCCTTGAGTTGGAATATTGTAATTCTACAGAAAAAAAATTTAAATGTTTTGACAAATGGTTTGGTGATAAACTTAGTAAAGATTTTTTTAAAAAGTTTAAATTATGAACGTGTTTAAATGTTAAGAGCACTTATAGTATAATAAAAGGCTGGGGCATAAAATCTTGACTTAAGCTCAGTTTCACATATTGTGTATTTTCCTAACATAACTTCCAGAAGAAAGACTTCAAATCCAATGTCACACAGTCAAATAGGAGCAAGAATGTTTGCAAAACCTTGTCAAAAATAAGATAAACCTGTATATACAGTTTAAAAGTGGAAGAGCTATTTTAAACTAAGCTGTGTGTCACAAAGCTCGAGACTTTGATTTCCTTTCGTGTCACTAAATAGAATAGTACAATAATAAAGGGTGAAATGCAGGAAAATGGGAAAGGAAAGTTAAAAAGTTACCAAAACATTAATAACTCTTTCAAGAAACCTCAAAATGCAGTAGTTTTTTTATAAAGCCTGGTAGTCTTTCAGGCTGTGTGGAAGGGTTACAGCTTTCTTCTCTGGAACACAGGAAGAGCCATTACTGGATCCAGCTATTTTTATTGTGGTGGTGGTCCTTTTGTTCCCACAGCTCTGCATAAGGAAAGAAAAATGTTCTTAAGTAGTGTAAATAAGCTATAAGATCTAATGGATTAAAATAAAGTTTTTGAAAGCGTAATACTTTGAGATGGCACCCTGAGGCCTAACTCTGCCATTCTGTAAAAATATACGAGTTTTCCCTTATAAAAAATCTCATACACATAAACTTTCTCTGTCTCTCTGTCTCTCTCTCTCTCTCTCTCTCTCACACACACACACACACACACACACTTTTTAGTGATGGCTAGATTAACATAAAATTTTTTCGTCAGATGCTTATAAAAATGTAAACCTTTGGAAAATATATTTTAAACAGATACTTAATGAAATCAAATTATCAGCCAAACATGTCATAAAGTGACTATGAAACTCAAATATGTTTAATTGGACTGAAAATACAGGAACAAAGTATATATTCTCCAAACCCACTGGATAGAAACAAAACTGAACCTTCGACATCTTTTTTGATGCAAACCAATAATTTATTTGGAATTCCTATTTCTGCATTTAATTGAAAGTGTATCCTGAAAGTGTCTTGGGTTCTTTGTGATTGTTTGACCAGATTGCTTCCTCCTTAGAGGGAGCCTAATCTTCCCTAGAGCCCCATTAGAGGGAAGCACCTGTTGAATTTGGAGAAGGTATGGGATTTTTTTTTTCTCATAAAGCAATAATTACACATATAATAGTCATAATAGTAATAATAGTAACAACTACTACTATGTTTTCTCAATTGGAAAACCTTTTCAATCACCTATATCCATCCCATTAGCTATCACTTTTCATTGAAATTTAGGAGGTGGCTAATATAATACACAATAAATACATACAAATGAAATCGATGGTCCTAAAAGGCCAACTCATTTTTTACCACTGCTCCAATTAAAGTACAGCAGTAAAAAGCAGAATTGACATTGATTTTCCTTTCTCCTTTTTTTGAAAATAGATTTTTTCCCTTGATAGGAAATAGAAAAAAAATGTATTCTGCAGGACTACTTTTCTTTGTGCTATACAAAATTGTTCCTAATATACTCCTGACCATCTACTTGATAATGAGGAAAGTTTAGAATCAATTCATCCATTACTATGGTATTTCCTTTTGCTTGTTTTCATTCAACTTATTTTAAAATACCAAAGGAAATACCGAAAGAAAAATACAAAAACAGGAATCTAGGTTTGTCAACTGCCTAGAATATGTCACTCAAAGGCAGATTAAACAGTGATTTTTCAACATGGTGGGGGAAGAGAGTCCCCAAAATTATATTCTGGACAATGGATGAAATACGTGAAGCTATTATAGATTTTAAAAGAGGCTGTAAGTAACGAAAGTACTGATTATTTTATATATCACACCAAAGTGATAATTTAAAAATTAAAATCAAATTGTAAAGGTGATATTGTGGTATTCTTTCTCAGTAGTTGTATACAAATGTGTTTATTTATAACAGGATTCTGTGGGGACAGAGAGGAGAAGTGACTCATCAAAGATGTTTTGACTTCGTGACTAAGATTCAACTGGAAGCTTATCTCCCTGACACACATACTACAAGCCATATGAGTGCATACCTTGAGTACAATTTCCTGTTATTCTTTATTCCTGTGAAACAAATGCAGCCTAAATATGGAAGAGAGTAATAATGAATAAAATACGTATGTCTTATTATAGGCTATAACAGAAAAAGTCATCTAAACCCTCCATCCTGTTTCACCAATCTATTTGCATACATCAACAAAATACAGAATTCTTTGTGAAAATCTCCAGTGTGTTTGGAAATGTTTTACGGTCACATAGTTTTATGCACTTTCCTGACTTAATATTTGCTCCAAGGGAAGGAATCTTTTCTGCTAAATGACAGCAGTCTTCAGGCCAATGAGGATCCTTTGAGGGTTTTTCATCTCCCTGGACCCAGTGAAAGCTAACAGGGACCTAAGCGAGGGTGTTTACAACCCCGGGTCACTGGGTCAGACAAGGGACCACACCATTAGCCTCTATTTCCCTTTGAGAGACACACTGAATATTCCCTTCTGTCAATTTAAGGAACTTCCACTAGCAGTCACTTCTCAAAAAGAAATTACGTCCGCATCTAGAATACACAATTATCCGATGAGTTTGAAATTGGATCTTGTTTAGACAATCAAAACATCTTCAGCGATTCACTTCCCATCACTGAACTGAAAAAGCGAAGGCACAAATAACCGTACTTCACACACAATTATCTCGAAAAGCAGAATTTCACTGATTTGAAAGTCATTTCTAGAACCCAGCATCACAGACTTCTCCCCTCCTTCCCCTACCACACATGTGTGAGGTACCTAGGTAGCACTTGACAATGCAAATGACTTTTACATCATCGAGTGCAAATGAATCACTTCATACCAAATCCTGGAGTAGGCATCTTGTTTTTTGTTCTTTAATAATATGAGTTAGGGTGAGGAGGAAGATTCACTGTTTTATGCAAAAATGTAATAGGTGCATTGGAAAGAACTGAAATGCTCTTTAAAAAATAAATCGGTTCATTTATGAAAGCTACAATAATACATAAAACTTAAAGCCTATGCTCTTAGAAATTAGGATAGTGGCAACCCTCATGGGTGCGGGGGATAATGACAGGAAAGGATTGGGTAAGGTTCTGTTTCTTGATCCGCATGCTGCTCACGTGGGTGTGCTTTGTGAAGATTCGGTAACCTCTACACTTCTCATGTGCACTTTTGGAATCCTTCTTTTTATTCAATAACGAGAGAAGAAAATTTATAGTCATGTTCAAGCTGCTCACTTTTAGATCTGATTCTGTGAACAGGCTGATGATCCTTAGCATTTTTAAAAAACCTTTTATTTTGAAATAATTATAAATTCGCAGGATGTTTCGAAGATGGTACAGAGAGGTCGCATTTAGACATCACCCAGTTTTTCTGAGTGGTTATATTTTAAGTAATTATATTACTAGAGCAAAACCAGGAAATGGGCATTGGTACAATGTATATGTATAGTTCCATGTTATTTTAATCACATGGGTAGATTCCCATAATGAGCACCTCACAGATACATAACTATTATACTACCAAAAAGATCTCCCTTGAGCTATACATTTATAGTTATCCTTAACCCCTACCTCTCTACCATTCCTAATCCCTGGTAGCCACTTATCTATTTTTCATCTCTATAATTTTGCCTTTTTGGGAAAGTTATATAAATGGAATCATACAGTATGTAACTTTTTTTTTTACTTAGCATAATGCCTTTGAGAACCACCCAAGTTGTTGTTTGTGTCAATAGTTTACTCCTTTTTATTGCTGAGGAATATTCCACAGTATTATGTGTCACAGTTTGTTTAACCATTTACTTACTGAGAGACATTTTGATTGCTTCTGAGTTTTGGATATTACAAATAAAACTGCTGTGAACAATCAAGTACAGGTTTTTGTGCAGACTTTTGTTTTCATTTCTCTGGGATAAAAGCCCAGGAATGCAATAGCTGGGTTGTGTGGTAAGTATACATTTGGTTTTTTGTTTTGTTTTTTAAAGAAATTGGCAAAGAATTTTTCAGCGTGGCTGTAGCATTTTACATGCCCACCGGCAATGTATGAGAGATGTAGCTTCTCTGCATCCTCACCAGCATTTTGTATTATCATTATTTTTACATTTTAGTTGTTCTAGTAGGTGTGCAGCAATATGTCAACATGGTCTTAGTTTGCATTCCCTAATGGCTGGTGATGTTGAACAACTTTTCACATGTTTATTTGCTATTTGTATATCCTCTTCAGGGAAATATCTCTTCATGTTTTTGCCCTTATTTTGTTCCCTTTATTTTTGCTATTTTGCCTAATTAATTTCCTCAAGATTTTTAGAATCTTTTTAAATAAAAATATCTTTTCCTGTTTCAGTATCTACAGGTTGCCACTTCTGCTAGTGATGAGAACTCTTCCCACATGTTTTTTGAGTGCTCTACTTTCCCACCTCCTTGATGATGCTCTTTTTTTTTTTTTTTTTTGTTCTATCTGGAAAGCCATTTTCTAAACTCTTTGCCTCCCTGATGTTATGGTTACTGACAGAAAGTCAAAGCATCTACTAAGAGTCAGATCAAATGACAGCTCTTCCAGAAAGCCTTGACTTTTCCTACCAAATATACATAATCACTAGTCCTTTAAACTGGCATAATACTTTCAAAAATAGTTCCCAGTGGCACCCTGGCAGATGCTGTTTGTGTCCTGCCCATATGACACTTGGCATTTCTCTGCACACTGGCCTGACTTCTGTGTCAGCAGCTACTCCTCCTTGTCTAAGGCTTTCTCTGACTTCCAGAGGTTGCTCTGCCTGGGCAGAAGTGCTAGGAGTAGCTCTCAACATTATGGTGAATAAACACTCCAGCTTCTTCAACCCTTGTGTGGGATGACTGTTTGTGCAGAGTTCCCAAGTGGGAGTAAGCCCTAGTTGCCCACAGTGGTAACTGGCTTGATAACACACATTTTATTGGCTTACTTCCTTTCCTTGTCTCACTTTCCTACTGATATTTTCTGAAGTCTCCTTCTGAATAAACTCAAATAACTTCAGGTTTTGCTTTTGGAGAACCGCAAAGTAGACAAGTATTGCCTGCCACCATGATGAATAGCAACCCACATGCCCATGGTCTTTCCTACTCATCAGAAAGCTCTTTGCAGACAGGGAACCAAGGAGAGAGAAAGCAAACCAAGAGGATATCCAACCTGAGAGAAGAGCAAGTGCACAGGTCATAAAGCCAGCACGTTCTTGATGTCGTCAAAGAACCACAAGAGACTGGCAGGATAAAGTGAGTAAGGGGCTGAATGACTGGAACTGGAGATGAGCTCATGTGAGAAAGGTCCATCTTTCCCCTTCAAATAGGGAAGGAGTGTGGAGATGAAAACAAATGGACTGAAGAATTTTATGGCCTAATGACTGTGGAAATATGATATTTCTCATTAATGTCACCAATGTCAAATGGATCTTAAATATTCTACTAATGTACACAGGCCATTTCTCCTGGTATTTTAATGTCATTAACATACACAGTCAAGCTAATTAGAAACATTAGGATTTTCCTGTTAAATAGAAAATTGTATATATGAACAAGATTCCAGGTTATATGTTTATTGATTAAACAGATATACAGGCAGCATCTATTGTTGGGTTAAGTAGTAGGGAGTGGTTAAAATGATAGTCTGTGAATTGGGCAGAGAAACTACCCGTTTTCAGACTGGGAAGTACCCGTCATTGCATTTTGGTTAGATCTTACGTGTCTGCATTCTCATGTTATTAATCTCAAAGATGAATCAACCTAAATCTTGACATAAATCCTCCCAAAACCAGGGGATAAGAGCATTAACCCCAACCAACTGTATCTGTGACTCGAGGCCATGAACCTTTTCTGCAGAGCTAAAAAATAGGTTTCATTCTTGACCTGAGACATTGCCATCTATCTCAGAATTGATCAAAGCCTGTAAGACTCAGTAACTTTGAGGAGAACGTTCCCTGGAGGCCAAGTTGAAAGGTCTCCAAATCCATTTCACTTCTGATTGAAGGTAGACTTCTAGGATTTAAGCTATACCATGAACAGAGAAAAGACAGATAAATACAATAAGCCCATCTTGACATCGTCCTTAAATGCATCTTCAGGAAAAAAAAATAAAGAGGGATAATTCATTTGCATTAGATTTACTTTGTCTTTGTTATGCACCTTTGTTTTGTGTTCTTGGTACCATGTCTGTATAACAAATTACCCTAAAATGTAGTGGCTTAAAACTACAGAAGAAATACTTTGATTACAAATTATCAATGTGGGCTGGGCTCAATGGGGAATCGCTTCTCTCTGCCTCACTTGGCTTCCACTGGAAAGATGGCTGAGAGCTGGAATAATCTTAAAGCCCACTCCTTGATGTGTTTGGCAGTTGGTGCTGGGAGGACCCAAATGCCTAGGGCTGGTGAGGCTTGGGCTCCTTGGGCACGGCTGTCTATAGGAGATCTCAACATGGTTGCCTCCATATTGCAGCTTCAGTGTAGCCAAGCTTCCTACCTGTCTGCTCCAGGTTTTCAAAGTGCACGTCCTAAAGGCTGGTGTCAGGCAAGGCCATATTGCTGTCTCTTACCTGGGGAGGAGACATAGACTCCTCAATGGAACAGTGTCAATGTTACATTGTAGGATGAGCAAGTGCATTATGATACACAGAGGTGAGGCCATCTCTAAAAAATAGTAGGCCATATTTTGCTTTTTCTAATACGTACTGAACTGCAGAGTTACAAATTCTCTTGCACTAAGAGACAAAATAACTCACAGCTTTCAAGGTCTGAGCCTGGCTCCTTCAACAGAACAATTGGAAATAATAAAATGATTAAAAGAACATTCATATTACATATCATGCTCAACATTTTTGCACATGGGTGATGGAGGCATTGGAATCAGACAGAACTGAGTTTGAATCTCAGTCTGCTATTTTCAATTCGGTTATCTTCATCTATAAAAGAGAATTCCTATCTCAGGGTAGTTTTGGTGATTAAATGAGGTAGTTCATGTAAACTCTGAGCAGAATACCTGCCCATATAGCTACTAGTTTTAGTAGGGGAGTGGTAGCTATGGAGACAGAAATTAATAGTAGTAATAACAGTGATGTATTTTAAAAAGTGTCTATTTTGAATTATTTCAATAGATTATCTTCTGATGCTCCCTAAATTCGACAATAAGTAGGTATCTTTTAATTTTATACCACTCAAGTTCATAAGCATTAGTGCTTAAAAATTTATGCACATCTTATGAATGCACATTGATTTTGAATTAAACAGAATCAAATTAAGTTCTCTCTAAAAATAATACCTGAGTTCTGTTCTTGGTTCAGCCAGTGGATGGCTATAGAATTTAGGACTGGCAAGCTTTGTGCATTTTGCAACAACTGTAACATTGCTTTAGGGTTGGCCTCGTCCACGGTAGAATATCTGTCAGTTAGGATAATCAGCAAAAGTCTCCTTCACTAATGAAAACGTGTAGCAAATGCTTTCCAATGGGAGATTGCTGCCCTTCAGAGAACACTTGAGAGCCTACCGATGCCCTCTGTACTCTCTCCTTCTACTGGGGATCCTGACCACACTTGTTATCTGTGTTCATTATTTAGCTTGGAACCTCAGACTCTCCCATGGCCTCTCTTGCACTGCTGTCTTCAGCTAGTCATCTGCTTTTACTCTCTAACTCCACATTTCATCACCAGCTTGTAGAATCTTTGAGAGCAAGTGGTGACTGCTCTGCTTCACTAATTCTTTCATCCACAAATATATATGCAACACCCACTACTTGCCAGGCACTGTTCTCAGCCCTGGGAACACATAGTGAGATACAGAAATGCCCTGTCTTAGGCTGGGCTCCCCCAGAAGCAGACCTGGAGACATGGGTTCATCTGTAAACAGATTGTTGGAGAGGGGATGTCAGGAGGAGCAGGGAAGTGGGACAGAAAAAAGAAAAGCCAGTAAGGGGTATGTTTTTCAGCAAGTTAAACACTGTGGGCAACCAGAGCTTTGACCTGCTGGGGAACCCTGGGAAACTGCAGAAACGTTGCTCCAGGGAGCACCCCTCACCCCCACAAAGGACGAATGAGCTAGGGTGTTTATATTGCCACCAGCCCCCCTCAGGGCTGCTTGCAGGGAAGGGCCCCATTAATTCCTGGGCCCCTGCTACAAAAGTGAATTCCAGCAGCTAGAGAAAGCTCGCAGGCAAGTAATTGAATGTTATAAAAGGTGGGCCAGTGTGGATTCAAATAATAAGAGCTGAGGAAATGTATTAGTTTCCTAGCACTGCTGAAACAAAGTACCACCAACTGGGTGGCTTAGAACAACAGAGATTGATTGCCTCATGGTTCTGGAGGCTAGAAGGCTGAAATCAACATGTCGGCAGCACCAGGCTTCCTCTGAAACCCATAGAGAAATCTTCCCTTATGTTTTCTTAGCTTCTTGTGGTTTGCCAGCAATCTTTGATGCTCTTTATCTTGCAGATGTCCCATTCTAATCCTCTATCTACATATGGCATTCTCCCTCTGTCTTCACTTTGTTTTCCTGTTTTTCTTCTGTGAATGTCTCTGTGTCCAAATTTCTCCTTCTTATAAGAACATCAGTCATATAGGAATAGGATCCACCCTAATGACCTCCTTTTAACTTGATGACCTCTGTAAATACCCTATTTCTGATAAGGTTGCATTCTGAGGTTCTGGTTTAGGACTTCAAACATATCACTTTTATGAGACCCAATTCAACCCGTACCAGGGGATAAAAGTGGGTGTACTGACAGCATCTGATCTGTAGTCTCTGCTTTGAAGGACCTGTATTCTAGTAAGGAAAAACTAACAATAGAGGAAATAAAGACATACAATGTATAGTATATATGACAATGATAAATACTGTGGAGAAAAATGAAGAGGGGAAGTAGGATGCTTCTTTGTACTCTCCAAAAGCCTTAGCACGGTTCTACGCACAAAATTGGGGTTTAATAAGTACTTGTGAACATCATGACTAAGTGTATACATATAGAGAGGCTCACTATTCACATTTTTATTCACTGGATGTTGAATATCTATCAATGACCATTCCATTAGTGTACTGGGTCTCTGTGGAGCATTTATGTCTCTTCTTATTTTAGTGGTTTGTTTATTTACTCACTAAGGACTTTTAGCAGCTCCATATGTTGAATCTTGAGCTCAGAAAAGTGGCCAATTGGACATAATTTGTAATCTTTCTGGAGAATATTTTCGAGGAAGAAGAGTGTATGTGTATATACATATAGAGAGAAGCACTACATATATATGTGTGTGTGTGTGTATATGTGTGTGTGTGTATATATATATGTAGTACCTCTAAACAAAGTAATTTTGTAAAACAGCCTAAAATAGGAATGTCAACACAGAACAACCTTCAGTTTACTTGAGGTGGACGTGGTGATATATATTTCTACCTGCCTTATAAGGCTCTTCTTTGGTATATTTAATTTTATTTTGTTAATGCATAATATTCTCTTTAACAACTTAGAAATGGGCATTCTAAGCACTGAAGGTATAATTATATAAAAATGTTCTGGCTTTGTTTCAGTTTCATGTTGGTAGAAATTATACCAATAAAAAACCTTATAACTCTATGTATTGGGTGGAGAAAAATGACATTAATTCTAAACAATGGGGAATAATTGAGAGGTGTTGTCAAGCAGTACAGTGACAGAAAAATCTCCTTGCTGATCTCCTTTGTATCTTTGAATAATTACCAGATATAAGAAAGGAACAGGTTGGTGCTATAATCCCTTTATGTTATTATTGGAAGAAAGACTATTTTAATCTTATTTTGACAGTGTCTTATCTAAACTGTTAACAATTCCTTTACTCTGTATTATTAGGTTAAGTCCCCAGTTGTGGTCACTGATGACTGGACGTCCTCTCAGCTTTTTTAGATCTTGCTCCCTGGGCTCTGTGCCCTGAGACCCATGGGGTTCCACTCAATACTGATCTTAAATACACAGGTGTTTTTTTTTTTTTCCCCTGAAAGACCAAGCACAGTTTGAACGTCAGTGCTTTCAATTAAACCTTCTGGGTTTTGTACTGGTGTTAAATAGGCCACCACTGGGGATGGTTGCTTCTAATAAATGGAGAACTAAGGGAAACTGTAGGGTATAGAGAGAGATGATCCTTCAAACCAATATAATGGGGATAAAAGATTGAACAAACTGCTCTTTTTCTTGCTTGACTTAGAATAGGCATGTTGTAAGTGATACTCTTAAACAACCGAAACACAGTAAAATGTATCCACTGACAAAGGAAAAAGAAGGAAAGAAAAGAACTTTGAGTTAACGGTGTCAGTTCTTGGCAACGCATATATTAAAACAGAAAAGACAGCCAATCTCCTTCTCCAGGGTTGATTTCATACTCAATGAGATTACACAGCGAAGAGTCATTGGAACTGCTGTCCTTCCCTTTCCTTCTAGCAGTCTGTTCTAGCAGCCTGTGTTGAGGGCAACCATGACATCAACCTCCCGTAACTGTGGTGTGCTGAAAGGCTAAGGGGACAGAGGCAAAGCTGGTGGCCCCCTGCAAGCTGACTGCTTCTCACTGCAAGCACCTGAGTGTCTTCCTGAGAGCTTTCTCTGGCAGTGGGAATCAGGCTGGGCCCATTCACAAGGCAGGTAAGAGGGACAGGGGAGTGAGGAAGACATTGTTTGTGGAGCAGTCCTCAACCTTCTCCCCTCAAGTGAGACAACTCTGAATGAGGTGTGTTCTACACTCTCTTCCAGAGGTTCCCAGTTGGGTGGAGCTCCAGTTGCTCACAGTAATAACCTGCCTATTAATGCACCCAGGATTGGCGTTCTTCCTTGCTCTGTCTTCCTACCCACTTTCTTGCTAATGCTTCCTGGATTGCCCCCAAATTAAACCACTTGTACCCATATACTAGTGTTATCATCACTCTGAAGATTTTAGTGTATTTAGATATAAAGGAGCTCTTTGGCTTTTATTATTGAACTTTTCTTCTTTCTTCAAAGCAATATTTATACCTGGTCCAAATTTTTTCTGGAAACATTTCAATGTTGCTTAAAAAGACCTGGAAGAGTATCATGATGACTGGACCTTTGTAATTCAATGAAGGACTCTCCATGTAGTTTCTTAAACCTTAGAGGTGAAGATATCACATCTTCCAGAAATTCCGTAAGCTTTATGTGGTCTACAATAGCCAGGATATTGACACAGACATACTCTGGTTAAGAGAATGCATAAACAATTTTAAAGAATTGGTCTATGAACAGTGATAGCATAATGGTTTTTTTTTCCTTCACAGAAGTAATTATTGAGATTCTCCTATGAACATATTTTGAAAATTGATCCCCATGCAGAATGGGGCCCCACTAAAGCTTAGGATTGTGGTACTTACCACATCCTGGAGAAGGATTTACTCCCTCCTGTTGTAAGTTTCCTTGCGTTGTGAAACTTGCAGAAGTGATTGTCATACTCCAGTAAGAGACATGTGGGGGATGAACGGGAGTATTAATAGGGAGCTTAAACTTTTATTCAAATGCAGCTCACTTTTAGGTCTCATTTTATGTCCACCACCCTACACAGGTTTGCCCAAGAAGCATTTCAAAATGATTCTTGGCGATTTAGCTATCAAATTGAAAAAGTAGTAAGGTAATGAGCCTGTCTTTTATAGCAATGTTTCCATAATAGAACTAGGAGTTGTAGGTCCTAATCTCCAAATATTAGGTTGTCTCTTGCTTGTGCTGTGTGTTGAGTGGTGGCCAAGGCCATGGAGATAGAATTTTCAAGGATTAAAGAGGGGCACCTGCACAAGTCATTTCTCTAATTTACCCCTTTAGAATGGGTTTATGTGGAATAAAATAGTACAAAAGTAAATACTTGTGGGCAGTACCAGAGTAGTATTAATGTATTTCCTATGATGGGGAGGGCCTTGGGGTGGATAGAAGTGTGATGTTATTGGGGCAGAAATGTAGAAACAGAACCCTCAGATAGGATATATCCTATGTATCCATATAGGTAACTGGCATATATTAATAGAATCAGTTTAAGAAATAATAGATTTAGCTCCAAAGCATTGTGACTTCAAATGTCCACCCAGGAGCATTAGAATCACCTGGGCCATCTATTGAATCATAATTATTTTAACAAGATGTGTTATACACCCTAAATATTGCCCTACAGTATAGACCTAGGTGTTCAATATAGTAGATACTGGCCACATGTGGCTATTGAGCACTTGAAATGTGGCTAGTCTCAATAGAAATAGGCTGTAAGTGAAAAATACACACCAAATTTCAAACAGTACAAGAAAAATGATGTAAAATATCTCAATGATTTTATATTGATTATGTATTAAAATAACAATATTCTGAATATATTGGGTTGAATAAAATATATTTTATACAACCAATTTTGCCTGTTCTTTATTACCTATTTAATGTGGTTACTAGAAAATATGAAATTACATATATTAGCTAGCCAAGATGAGTAAGCCTACTGTAGCTTATCTCTCCTACTGATTACAACTAAAAACTCTGGACAGAATATGAAAATCAATTGCCCAAGATCTCTGAAAAGTAATGATAGCAAGTGGATTGGGGATTGAAGTCAAAACATGAATAACAAACCATATGGGGGTAGAGGAGAGGGGTGGGGTATTGGATGTGAACGTCATGTTTTCTTTCTCCTTTGTCTCTCAGCACTGACCCTGAGGAGGGCTAAATCTTAGAATTGCACAGCAGGTGCCGAAGGCAAATACTTCATGGGCAATCCCCTCTTTTTGACTAAAGGACAAGTAAAAGGGAACACTGTGTGCTAGAGATTGTGAGAAGAATCCCTCATCTTCCCTTTTTTATCTTTTATCTCTGAACCCTGCCCAGATCCAGCCCAGTCACTGAGCCGCACAGGTTTATGGTAGTGATGAAGGAACCTAAAATCTTGAAAGAAGTTTTCTCCTTCTAACCAGAGGAACCAAAAAAGAAGCTCCTGTTGTCCAAAGAGTGTGCACAATCCATTTTATTTTTCTCTTTCTTTGTTCTTTTGCCACTCAAGCTTCAAAGTAGCCCTCTTTACACAAACTACACAACATTATGAGAGGCGGAACATCTGAGAAGAGTCTTTTTGGCTAGAGGTATCAGGAAAAGAGGTCATTGGGAATTGGAGACTGTTGGAGAAAACTCAGAGAGGAAAGAGCTGGAGAAATGAATCTCCGAATTTTGGGTGTGTAATGAAATAACTCTTGGACTCATACCTGAGCTGGGTATGTGTGGAACAGCTCCCTCAAAGAATAAGAAAGTCTTCGAGGACTGAACTACCATATAAACCATGACCAAAATTCCATGCTACCCTCTGACTGGAGCATGCACCAGCCCAACTCAAATAGCACAGCAAAAACATTGAACTGACATTGGGACTACCACCACTGAAGGTAAAATTTCTTGGCAGTCTAAAGCTAATCATGTTGACTACCAATTATTAAAAAAACCTCAAAACATTCTCCAGAAGATTTTAATAGAACCTAGAAATTTGCAAGATAAAACTAAAATGCCCTGGATACAATCCAAAATGATGTGACATAAAAGGAATTACAAAAATATGATAACTACACAAGGGAAATGACAATAAATAGATGCCAAACTCAAGATGACGTAAGTCTTGGAATAGTCATTCGAAGACTTTAAAGCAGCTGTTATCCTCTATGTGGTAAAGTTAACACTCTTGAAAAAGATAGAAGTGCTCAGCAAAGAAATAGAAATAAGAAAAAAGTGCCAAATGGGAATTTGAGAACTAAAAAATATAATAACTGGAATAAAAAAACAATACACTGTAGAGGCTCAATTACAGAATGAAAGTGAGCAAGGAAAGAGTCCAACAGAAATTATACAATCTGAAAACAGAAAAATGATTGAAAAATATGGACAGCACCTCAGAGTCTTCTGAGACAATATCAACAGGTCTAACATTCATATCTTTGGAATTGCAGAGGGGAAATACACTCGAGAAGGGAAAAAGTTTGGTGTAGAAAGAAACATGTTTGAAGAAATAATGGATGAAAACTCCTCAAATTTGATGAACATCATACAGATTCAAAAAGCTCAGTGAATTAAAAAAAAAAAAAGACTAACTCAAAGAAAGCCCCACTCAGGCACATAATAATTCAACTACTGAAAACCAAAGTAAAAAACAAAACAATACAAAAAACTTGAAAGTGGTCAGAGAAAAAGAATATATAACCTAGAGAATAATAGTTCAAATGCCTACAGATTTCTGATCAGAATCCATGAGGATTAAAAAATAACAAAATAGCACTCTGAAAGTGCTGAAAGAAGAAGAAAACTTGTCCACCTAGAATCCTATATTGAGGAAAAATATCCTTCAGGAATGAAGACAAAATAAACATTCTCAGATAAAGGAAGAATAGGAAAATTTGTCACCAGTAGACTCACTGTAAAATGAATGCTAAAAGAAATTATTCAGCCTGAAGGAAAATGATACCATAAGGGAACTTGAAACATCAAGAATAAAGAAAAAGAAAAATAAATAGTAAATATCTGGGTAAAGATAAATTTTTAAAAAACACTTATAGCTGTTGAAAGCAAAATTGTAACACTGTCTGGAGGTTTTTAAATGTAACCAGATGTAATATGCCTTAGTCAATACTGGCTGCTATAACAAAATACATTAGACTGGGTAACTTATAAACAATGGAAATTTATTGCTTATGGTTCTGGAAGTGAGGAAGTTCAAAATCAAGGAACCAACAGATTTGGAGTCTGGTGGAGGCATGCTGTCTTCTTCATAGATGCCATCTCTTGCTGTGTCCCCACATGGCAGAAGGAGCAAGGCAGCTCTTTACAACCTTTTTTATGAGGGTACTAATCCTATTCAAATGGCAAAACCCTCATATCTTAATCACTTCCCCGAAGGACCCACTTCTTAATACCACCACAGTGGTGATTAGGTTACAATATGAATTTGGGAGGAATATATTTAGACCATAGCAAATACATACAGCAAATAGTTTTAAAAGGGGGAGAAATGGTACAGGATCCTATATAGTCATAGGGTTTCTATGCTTTATTGAAGTGGTGAAACACTAACTCTAAGTGGAGTCTGAAAAGTTGTATAGATAGAGAGAGAAATTCCTAAAGAAACCACTTAAAAATGATACAAAGAAATACAGTTAAAAATCAATAGATAAATTAAAATAAATATTAAAAATATTTAAATAATCCAAAATAAGGTAAGAAAAGAGTAACTAAAGAATCAAAACAGAGGGGACAAATAGAAAACAAGTGAAGAAATGGCAGACTTAATCTAATCATACAATCGGATTAGATAAAAAGTTAAGACTCAACTAAATGCTGTGTATAAGAAACAACTTTAAATATAATGATATAGTTAGGCTAAAAGAATAGAAAAAGATATACCATGAGAACTGTGTTCAAAGGAAAGCTGGAGGGTTATTTTAATATCAGACAAAGTTTGGGTGGGAAAAATTGCCAGGGATAAGTAGATCAATTCACCAGGAACATATAAGAATTCTAAATGTGTTTGTACCTCACAGGAAAGCTCCAAAATACATAAAGCAAAAATGAAAAAAAAAAAACCTGAAAAGAAAAACAGACAAATTTCCAACTGTTCTTGGCAACTTTAACACTGACCTAATTTCTTTCTCTATGAATTGGCCTATTCTGGATATTTTATATAAGTGGAGTCATACAATATGTGGTCTTTTGTGACTGGCTTCTTTCACTTGGCACAATGCTTTTAAGGTTGATCCATATGGTGACTGTGTCATCAGTATTTCATTCATTTATGGCTGAATAATATGCTATTATGTAGATATATCACATTCTGTTTATCCATTCATCAATTGGTGGACATTTGGGTTGTTTCTGCTTTTTGGCTATTACAAATAATGCTGCAATAAACACTCATGTACAAATTTTTATGTGGATGTGTGTTTTCAATTCATTTAGGTTTATACTTAAGGAGTGGAATTGTAGGGTCGTATAGTAACTGTATGTCTGACTTTTGAGGAACTGCCAAATTGTTTTTCTCAACCTGGATAATCTCAATTGACCTATCTCCAAGTTAACTGATTCTTCTGCCAGCTCACCTTTGCTGTTGAGCCCCTCTAGAGAATTTTTCATTTCAGTTATTGAATTTTTCAACTCCAGAATTTTAAAATTTCTTTTTATAATCCTATCTCTACTTGATGAAACATCATTGTCATACTTTCTTTTAATTCTTTAGACATGACTTTTTTTAGTTCTTTGGGTGTACTTATAATAGCTAACTTAAAATGCTTACCTGCTAAACCAACATCTGGGCTGTTTGGGGACAATTTCTATTGGCTGCTTTTTTTTTTTTCTTTTGTATGGGTCATACCTTCCTCTTTCTTTGCATGGCTCATAACTTGTCAAAATCTGGACATTATAGATAACATATTGTAACAACTCTGCTATCAGATTTCTCCTCTTCATCTCCCCCCACCCTCAAATTTTGTTAGTGTTGCTGGCTGTTGTAGCTTGTTTGTTCATCAGCTTTCCTAGACTAATCCTGCAGATTCTGTATTCCCTGCAGTATGCAGCCACTAAATTCCCTGCTGGCTTTTTTTTTTTTTTTAATTATTGTTTTCATTTTTAATACTGGTTCCTAGGGGTCACCTTTGGGTCAGTATATTTTAGGGGCCAGCTACTGACCAGCCATATTTCCTGAATTGCCTTGAGCCAGTAACTGTTTCACCTTTTGCCAAGGGGATCTGTGTGTGAAGACACACCTTCAAACATCAGGCAGTATAAGAGTCAGCTTTAGCTCTTACTTCCTGCTTGTGCAGGGCTTCAAGGTCAGTCAGAGCTGAGTGACTGCAGCTTCCTCTTTTCCCAGGTCTTTCCTGGGCACACCTTGGTCATGTGCATGACCCTGCATATGTGTGGGGCTATTCTAGAGCCTCAGAAATATGTTGCAGCTTTTCAAAGTCCCTTATGGTCATCTACTTCTCTAAGACTTCCTTTTAAATTTTCATCCAGGCTCCTGTTTGCCCTAAATGAAATTACAGCCTCAGGCGGCTTTCATGTGACAGTGTCACCAGTAGATTGCTTTTGTTTCCACTTGAGCCCTGAGGATAGCACATTTTTCCTCTGATTTAAGCATCAGGTCAAATCAAATAGAAACAACAACCTAACTGGGAATGGGGATTTTCCAGGGAGCTGCTAATTTGAGGAACATATTTACTGTCCTCTGGAGATGTATCTTTTCATGGAGCTCCAAAAAGGTCAGTTTTCTCTGTTAGGTTAGAGACTGCAGGCATTTCATGGTCACCCAGCCACTGAGCTGGGGGTGGAGGGAGATGGGAATAGTCCCAAGTGAAAATGACACAGACCCACTATTTTTAAGACATGGTTAAATTTGATTGTTTTGCCTATATTTTCATTGTTTTGTGGGGAAATGGGTTTATAGAGGTCCTCATTCCAGGATTTCAGCTAGAGAGTCTTAATCAAACTCAGGTATTTCAAAGTAAAACATGCATGCTACTAATCCCTATGTTTAGTTAATAATGACAATGAATATAAAGTTCTTAGAAGAGTTTTGGGCACACATAGTAAGTATAATAAGCATATAAGTATATGAGTGTTAGCTATTTTTACTGTTAATCTCCTCTCCTCCCCAAGAGTGCCTTCTCTTTTCTGCTCCCACTTGAAGCACACTATTTGGAGCTACAACACTATGAAGCCATTCATAGCAGAGGAAAGCATTTAAGATGTATTTTCACAGATTTAACACAATAACTACAACCAATGCAGAGAGTTTCAGACTCCAAGGGAGTATACTGCAGATGGATAACTTCTACTCAAGCCTGGGAATAAAAGTAAGGCTAGTTTTAAGCAGTGACTGGAGAGAAATTTAGTGTAAGAACAAAGGTAAGAACTCATATGACTGTCTCTCCATTCTTCAATTTAACCTTTTTAAATTAAAAAAAAAATATATATATATATAACTTTTAAAAACCTAATTGAGTGGGAAAATACTCTTTCTGTTTTTGTTTGTAAACCCTATTTCTGGAGACTTTCTGTACATAATCAAGTTGTAATGGGAGCAAATCCTGATTAGAAGTGAGGTATTGCTATATAGGAAGAAATGGGAAGCCTCCTGAATGATGTCATTTTTCCTACATATTCTAAATAGAATAATCCCCAATCTACATAGGGTAGAAAAGCTTGAATTAGACTAGCATCAGCCCTGTGGGGTGGCTAGACGTGTCCTTCTGGAGCAGGATGTAGAAACAGAATTTTCTAACTTTTCAAAGAATAGAAGTTACCTAAAGTAATTGCAGCTCTTAATAATCTGTGACAAATTGAACTAAAACCTATGAGGGGATACAGTAGTCTTAAAAATTAATTAAGACAAGGCTGGGTGCCTGTATTTATCAGTGACATGGAAGTCCCACTTTGGGCCGAAACTGGCATCTAGACACAAAGAGGCAAATCTGACAAAATGGAGGGTCATGCTGCCAAGAGCCAATCTGCATGATGAATTTTTATTTTATTTTTGTTTGGAGAAGCAAAAAAATGGCTTTTTACAAGGATGAATAGAGTTCTCTTATCCAGATGCCCTGCATAACTGTCCAGGTGCCCAGGTTTGGAGGAGGAGGTGCTCCTCCCTCTGCCGGCTGACACTGAGTGGATCCACAGTGTGAAGCGCTGGAAGCTCCAGGGGGCAGCCCCAGACAAAGGTTCTTTCCTTGACCAAACTCTAGCCAGGCTCCACTGAGCCCTCTTCTCTACTATGTCTCAACCTGGGCCGATAAAGACCTGAACAAACACTAACACAGTTTTTAGCAGATTAAATCCACATCCCTAAGATGGCCCTAGCCCCCTTTCAATGCCTGCCCGAGAACACTCAAGGCTGCCAGAAAACATTCGCTGTTTGTTCCAGCCAAAGCCTGAGAATAGGGCCTCTGCCTCCCAGTCTCAGGGGGAGACTAGAATCCTAACTTCCCACTGCCAGCCAGCAGACACAGCTGACCAACCCTTTGTAATTTTTCACTTTATTGACTCTGATGACCCCCTTTTCCCCCATCCCTACTTCCTCCTTCTCCCTTTAAAACCCCCTAATCTGCACCAATCGAAGTTAAGTTCAGTTCATGCTGGACTCTTTTCCCCATTGCAATAGTTATTACTGATTAAAACCTGTCCTTCTCACTTTAACTAGTGTCTTATGTTGTTTATCTTTGACACTCCACCCACAAAGTTGTCACTGCACCACAATGGACAATGGCAGCAGCTGCTTCTCAGGTAGAAGCCACCAAGCAGGGGGATTCTGGAGGAAGATTAAAAGGGGTGGTCAGTGAATTTGAGTGAGACCCACTTCTAGGGAAGCCTGGAAATAACTGTGTGAAGCTTAAGAAAGGAACTTGAGGACCTACTTTATGCTGCTATGCCCTTATGTACCAATCATGAAAATTTGATTTATTACAGTGACTATGACAGCTTTAATGTCTATAAGCTACTGAGGATTGAAGACACTGTGATAGTCCCCAACTATTGAACCCCTCCTATGCCCTGTGCAGTGTGTTCTTATCTATGCTGCTTACAGCAGTTCTTCGAGGCTGCTTTCGTTTGCCCCGTTTAATAGAGGAGGAAAGTAAGGCACAAAAAGGGAAGCAACTTTCCCAAGAATGCACACCTGGTATCTGGCCGAACCAGAATCGGAACTCAGATCTTCACCAAAAATATTATTCTCATTTCAGTACAACCTGTCTCATAGCATCTGTCGAAGCATATTTTTATTTACACCTCCAAAGTGTCTGGATACCAATCTCCAGTGAGTAAAAAGAGCCAGTGTAACAACAACAGCAACCTTCAAAGAAAAAAGGCAAAGGGAATAATAAAAGGAACCTCTCCTGCTGGCATGTCATTGGGTCCTACAGATTCACAATGAGAAACCCGGGAAGACGGAAAACGGAAAAGGCTACAAGAAATGCAAAATAAACTTGACCCATAAGGCTATTCGTGTGATAATTTACAGAACAGCAGCTGAAGTAACAATTGCCTCCTGTTCATTTACCCAAGGTGGGAAAAGAAAGTTAATTTCAAAAGCTGAAATGCTGCTAATTGCTTATGTGCACTTCCATTTTAGAGAGAAAAGTATTGCTAAAGTTGGAATTGTTCCAGTGTAGATGGTCAGTGTTGGAACAATTTGGGTGAAATACACGAATGGATAAAGAAGAAGGAGAAGGAGAAGGAGGAAGAAGAGGAGGAGGAGGAAGAAGAGGGGCAGGAAGAGGAGGAGGAGGAAGAGAAGCCAGCAGTGGCCAATTATGTTTAAATCTAAATTAAACCAATTCTGCTGGATGAAATCAGTGCAGAATTGCTCAACAAATTAGCCAGCAGGATGTTACTATTCCAATCAACATCACGCTGGCATGTGAGAGGGGCTAATTTTTTTGGATTAACAATTGTTATTGAAAATTTTCTTTCTCAAGGATCTGGGCCCAGACACCTTGGCTAATTTATGAAGTTGATATTCTAGGCTTTTAGAGCTTTCAATACTGAGAATGATAGTGAGGCCAACTGTTATGGAGCGAATTTTATCCCCCTCTCAAATTCATACATTGAAGTCCTAAACCCCAATGTGACTGTATTTGGAGACAGGGCCTGCACGGAGGTGATTAAGGTTAAATGAGGTCATAAGGGTGGGACCTTAATCTGATAGGACTGGGGTCCTGAAAAAAGAAGAAAAGGCACCAGATTGATTGATCTCTCTCTCTCTCTCTCTGCACGCACACACAGAGGGAAGGTCATGTAATGACACAATGAGAAGGTGGCCGTCTACAAACCAGGCAGAGACCCTCACAAGAAACCAACTCTTCGGGCACCTTGATTGTGGGTGTCTAGCCTCCAGAACTGTGAGAAAATAAATGTCAGTGGTTTAAACCCAGTCTATGGTATTTTATTATGGCAGCCTGAGGAGATTAATACACCCACAATTCTCAAATTTGGGTGTGGCTATTTCATGTGCCTTATTGTTTTGTGTCAGTCTCGTTGTCTTGTGTCAATCGAAGAAAGTGTTTCAAGGTAAGTGAGCAATGGCAGGGATTTCCAAGTTGTGACTACCCTTGGGTGAACTTTTTTATTTTTTATTTATTTATTTATTTTTTATTTCAGTAGATTTAGGTGGTACAAGTTTAATTCCGTTACATGTATATATTGTATAGTGGCGAAGTCTGGGCTTTCAGTAAACCCATCACCCAAATAGTGTACATTGTGTTGGATGAATTTTAAAATGAATGATGTGAATTATATATGACAACTACTTTTCTCTTCTCCATTTAATTTTGCTGCATATAATTTACAGTGACCTCTGTGTTTTCTATCTGCCTTACTTTTCCTTCAACCATGCATAATTTTGTTACCTTTAAAGTTGCCATTTAAATATCACTTAAAAGTATTTTTACAAGGACTTTGCAATATCACAGGAAGAGTTTTGGCCTTTTAATTCCAGATACCTTTCACATTCATCCAGGAAGGAGAGGTGATCTGAGGAAAGGGCAGATAAAACACACACAGTTTCCAAGTTTTCTAGAACTCACTAAAGACATGGATGAAACAAAATTATCCCCAGGCATCTACCACTAGGGCTATCCATCCTTTTCATGTAGTTTTGAAGCACTGATATTGAACTAAGTTAACAGAAACATAGCAGGCAAAATGCACTCATTTAATCAATCCTAAGCTTAGTCCTCCAGACCCCTATTGTCTCTAACCCTCTTCCTCTGTGCACTCTTTAAGGAAAGAGACCCCGTGTCTTGCCTTATCTCAGTGTCTCCAGCACATCACACTTACCCCATACTCCAAAAAAATGTTGAACTGTATTGAAGCCCACCTGACCTAATTAATATCCTTTGTCCTTTAAAAACCAGATTCAACAATAAAAATATAATAGAATTATAGCTATTTCATCCTAATTTCATTTTAAAGTCACATTTCTTTCATTTACCGAGACATAAAGAGTACATGCATTTCCCTGGAAAACAGTGCAATTCTTACAAATTCATGATGAATCCTTCAAACAAAAGAAAAGGAAAGTGGATCAATTTAGCCAGACAATAAAAATTAAGTTACATCTATTTTGACTAAAGAAAACATCTTTTATGGGAGAATTTCAAAACTGCAAATTACAATTTAAAATGATAGCTGAAGGGCATAATCTATAGGAAGGCAATTTTTGTAAGATATATTAAATTTGAACTTTTCTGTTATATTTGATGAGATGTAGAATCATAGGATTTTAAAACTGGAAATAAGGAAGGGGCCTTGGAGAGCTCCCATTGAAAACCAAATCACACACATACATATAAAAACCCTTTTTTTGTGTAGAAATGGAAATTTGCTTTTGAAAGATAGAGCAGCATTTCCTCAGAGGTCTCTGTGCCAAGTGGTTTTCCAATAAAGACACAGATAATAAAAATTTCTGTTCTTTTAATATATGGTTAAAACACACACACACACACACACACACACACAGACACCCACCACAAACCAAAAAAACAAGCACCCATCATCTGCTAAAGATATTGCACGTTGCCATGACACCACAGGGGGATTGCTAGTTGGCTTGTTTACCTGGGAGAAGCCTTACATTGCATCCTCCATACACTTTTAGTCCCAGGAGTCTCGACATTTTGTTATGTTTTGGCCTTTTTCCTAATTTTCTCTCCTGACACCAAATAAATAATTCTGGGGCATAAACATATAGCAGAAATAACAAGAGCTTTGAAAGCAAATAAGACCCAGGTTTGCATTCGACTCTGCCATTTCCTAACAAGGTGGTCTTGGACAGCCACTTAGTTGCTCTCATTTTCAGTTGAATGACAAGAATAATGATGATGCCTGCTTGTGGCATTGTTGAGGGCATTAGAGATCGTTTATCTAACCTAGATACAGTATCTAGCACACAGTAGGCACTCATTTATCATTATTGAGTTTTCACATGGAATTGACCAATTCGTCACCCTGCTGTACTTTTTCAGGTTCCATCCAGATTGAGTTGGGACCTCAGTTGCTTTATTTATGTCCCCATGGAGATCTATACTGATTTGGATCAGGTCATAGGAAAAACAACTCTAGACATGTTCACCTTGGTTCCAACTCAGAATCAGTAAAGCCATGATGTCAGGAGATAAAGGCAAGACTGACCATCCACCAAAATAGTCACACACACACACACACACACACACACTGCAAGATGTTTGGGTAGCAGCAGTAAACCATAATCCTGGACTTCATGAAGTTTGTGATATCACAGAGAAAACAGAAACTTAAAAATACAAGTCCCTTTCCATGGGTTTCTTCTTTTTTACTCCTCTTCCTTCCCATAAAAGTTTAACAGACTTACAATCAATTTCCTCACAGCCTGGTTCTCAATTAGGACACTAGCTATTTCCTGCTAACGTAGGAAGGCTTCAAGACCATATATTTGTATTACCATGTAGTGCTCTTTTGCCAAAAAGTGGTTCAACAACTAAAATGAAGATTTTTGAGCAAAGGAGAAAAAGTGAAAAGGAATAGAAATTGGTGTCACTTGTTTGAACCAGGGTAAATGTATGCAGTCAATAATCTGCTCCAAGATGTGTTCTCATCCTTCATATTGATCAGTTTACCTTTACTGATAGAGAATGAATGAGCTGAGGCATAACCATTATGTATCTTAAACACTTGGTCACCCACTACACACTGTGTTATTAGCATGAATGCACAGGTCGATGTGAACAATGAAATTCTGTATTATAAAAATTCAAGTTCAGATTGGTATTATTACTCTGGAAGACTCTTTGGCAGTATTCACAAAACTAAACATGCTCATAACCTCTGATCTGGTAATTCTATTCCTAGATATGAATTCAACAGATAAGATCTGTTAAACACATACTGATGAATTCAACACTGAAGAGTTCATCAGACAATATATGTAAGAATTATTATGGCACCACTATTTTTAATAGCCCCAAACTGAAAACAACCCAAATGCTCATCATTAGTAGAATGGTAAATCATTTGTGGCATATTCATACATTGGGTTATAAAATAGCAATAACAAGGAATGATCTACAATTATATAAAACATCACAAATGAATCTCATGAACATAATGTTGAGTGAAGGAAGACAGATACAAAAATATCTTCCCTACAAAGTTTCAGGTAGACAGGAAGAATGAGTTTTGAGATCTATTGCACAGCAGGGAAATTAGAGTCAATAATAATGTATTGTATATTTCAGAATAACTAAGAGAGTAAATTTTAAGTGTATTATATCACCACAAAAAGTGTCAAGTAAGGTGATAGATATGTTAGTCAGCTTGATTTAATCACTCCGTATTGTATACATATATCAAAACATCACCTCATACTCCATAAATGTTTGCAATTATGATTTGTCAATTAAAAATAATATAATGGAAAAAAGGAAAAAAGTGTCCTCTGTATGATTCTCCTTATTCCTTAACTGGCTAAACTAATTTAGAGTTAGAAACCAGGATACTGGTAGCCTTTGGGAAGGTGGTCACTGGAAAGGGATATAAGGATGTTTCTGGACTGCTTAACATTCTTCTTCCTGATCAGGGTGTTGGTCATATGGGTATTCCTACTTTGTAAAAATTAATTTATGATTAATTTATTAATTTATTATAATTTATGTGCTTTTCAGTATATAGGTTATACTTCAATAAAAATTGCCCCAAATTTTAGGTTTTTCTCATAATGGATGGGAGGAGCATAAGAAGTAGAGAGAACTGGCCCAAAAGTCTAAGAGAAAATCATCAGGTCCAGTATGATCACTGCATCTATAAATATCTAAGAGGCAAAGGTGAGTCTGACCTCTGTACTTCAATGTCGGTGCCTTCTTTTAACCCCTTGATTTTCAACTTTTGCCCTTGGAGATAATTGAATCCAGTGCTAATGCCCAGGAACCTCGGTAACGGAATCGGCATTTGCTTGAACAAGGTCCTTTTATGGTTCTCTTTTAACTGTTTGCATGACGATCAGTGTCACGGAAATGGACAACGCTCATTTTCACTAAAAGCCTCCTAGGTTATGAGTAAACAGCCTGCTTACACAAGCTATTTCAGTGACACGGCTCACCAGCATTCTTTAGTTCAAATAGAAAGCAGAGTCTGAATGAATTACTTTGCTCTTCCACAAAGAAAAGCATTGTTCTCATGTAGGCATCAATTTATTCATCAATCAGTCAGAGCATCTACTATACTCGAGGCCCTGTTGTAAATGCTGGGGGTAGGGAAAAAACCACATGTCATCCCTGTCCTCATAGGACTAATAATCTAGCCAGAAAGTCCACCAATTTAACAAATATCTAAAATGATGTGCTGTACCATAACAGCGAATTATACAAAAGGCCATGAAATAACAGAAAAAGTGAGTAATGTCCAGGGATCAAAGGAGACTTGAGTGAGAGGTAACGATCATGCTTGGTTGTAAAGAATAAGTAGGGTTTTCAAAGAAGAAAACAGGAACGGGGAGTCCAGCCGGAGGGAACAGACCCTGCAAAGTCATTGCTGTGAAAGTGTGTGCTGTGTGGTGGTTCATTGACCACTGACCAAAGATTGGGTGCTTGGAGGGAGGAAGGAGAGTGAAGGACAGCAGGGTAGTTTGGGGCTGGGTTATAAAAGTATAGAAAACACTCTTGGTGCCCACCCAGATCTCCTTTTCCTGGCCAGCGTGTTCTTCCTCCAGCTACTGTGAGTGTTAGCTCAGTCCTTCCTCCTTCTCTGGAGAATTTCCCTTGGTCTGTAGGAGCCACCTCACCCAGAGTTGCCTGAAAGGCCATAGCCCTCACTTCCTGGGGCAATCTGCAGCCAATAGCTGACTGATCTGGGGGATATAGAATCCTGCTCCTTGCTTTGGGATGAGCTAACTCGTGCTTGTTCACCAATCTGAGCTGCCCTTGGGATCAGGCTGAGCCTAGACTTCAGCTGAGCTCACAGCCTTGCTCAGCTCCTTCTACGTGTTCCACCTGCTTCCTGGAATTCCCTCCATCTCAGGGCATTCCTCACTAAATCACATGCACAAGAATCCCTGCCTCACACTCTGCTTTCAGGGAGGTTGACCTAAGTCTTCAATTTTGATCCTTTCAATAACAGGAAGCCATTGAAGATTTTAAATCGGTGGAATGAGTCAATCAGAACTGAATTTTGTAAAGTCAACACCATCATAATTTTGAGAATAATCCTCTGGTTTATTTTTAATGTAAGAACATATTGCTTTTAAACACTGCTCTGATATAACTTCTTCATGCCCAATTTGAAGAGGGTGTGTGTGTGTGTGTGTGTGTGTGTGAGATTCTAATTCTTGAGAATGTGATTGCATATGGAAAAAACAGAAAAGGAATTTTCCCTTTCATGTGTTTATCTTATTATAATTGAAGGAGCTTAGGAAATTTCACCCCAAAATATGACTCCTTGGTATAAAGAATATTTTGAATTAAAGGCCCTTGGAGGAAGGGACTTTCCCTCCATCTGCATAAACCAGATGGGCCCATCAAAAGAACAATTGACTTCCCTTCCCCTCTCTGTTAACCCAATATATTGCATGAAAGAAGATCAGACCTGGTCCAAATCATTTTAAATGTATTAATAACACCTATCTCTCAGGTTAACTTGTAAGTCAATCTGTTTCCCCCATCCATTCATCCTCCCTAGCAACCATTTATTGCCCCTAAGCAGAATTACCTATGATCCTCATCTCCTCCTCCCCTCTAAAAGGAGGGTATAAAACTCTGGGCCTCACTGGGATATTGGGTAATAACTCTGTGATTCTCACTGTGCACAGGGTAAATAGACCTCTTTCTCTTACTAATCTGCCTTAACTGTCAGTTGATCTTTCACTGAACTTTCCAGAGAAAGGGGAAGTTTCCCCTCACCCCCACATAATTATACTCTAGGATTTCCCCCTTTATTTAATTATTTGCCCATAGTGATTTTTATCGTGTTTCTTATAGCAGTAATTACTTCTCATTTCTGTGTGCTTTGTTTGAAAAATATTCTTATCCCCTAGTTCATTATTTCACAATATTATCAGAATTAGAGCTTTAATAATTGATCATGGGCCAGTAAAGGTGATCTTCATTAGTGACCCTGCTAGAGATTACTCTAACAATGGTGCAAAGCTTCTTTCTCTCTTTCTCTCCCTCCCTCTGTTTCTTCCTCTCTCCCTCCCTCCCTCCCTTTCTTCCTTTTTTTCTTTCTTTCTTTGCTGGATATCTCAAAATGTTAAATATATAACCACTAGCCTTCTACCACTTAGAATAATTGGCTTTTAAATTTTGTTTTACAAAAACTCAGTCTTGCTAATTAGTTGACCTTTATTAATAAAATATGCACATTTTCATTCAACAGGTGCTGGAGTGATGTAGGTGCTTGCTGTAGACTGTTATTCTATTCACTGGAAATATAATTCCCTTTCCAAAACTGTAACTCTGGTCTTGATCCTTGCCATGTGAGGGGGAGAAATTTATGTATCTATTTAATTTCTTCTCAGTCACAGAGGAAGGGAATAAATCTTCATTTAAGATATTAAATACACAAGAAAGTCATTGCAAACTTTAAATGAAGAATTACTCTTATTAAAAATAAAGATGTTATGCTCTCCTTTTATTTTCACCTGAGGAAATCCTACTTAACCTTCAAAGCTAAGTGGAAATATCACTTCCTCTATGAGAGAGGGGCTGAGGAAGATTTATTCCTGTTTTTCTAATCCAGAGGTCAATTTTGCCTCTGAATTCTGTAAAATTTAGTTCAGCTCTTTTTAACTTGCCATTGAATAGTCTCTTGGATTATAACTACATAAGTGTATTGTATCGATTAGCTATCACTGCATAACAAACACTTGAAAATTCAGTGGCATAAATTTTAAAAAGGTATTTTTGCTCATGAAGCTATGGGTCAGCTGGGTGGTTCTGTCTCGTCTGGGCTTACAGAGGTGTTTGTGGCCAGTGGCAGATTGGGAGGTAGTTCTCCCTACTTTGTTGGGCTCTGTCATGTGTCTGGGGCTCAGCATGCTTTAGGTGGTTTAGAATACCTCCTGAGGCAAGTGGGCTGACTTCCCTGCCATCTCTTATGGTCTAATAGATTAGCCCAGGCCTGTTGTTCACATGACAGCTGGGCAGTTCTGAAAGAGAGTCTAAGTGTGCAAAGCCTCTTGAGGCCTCCACTTGGCACATGGTCACTCCTACCTTCCATTACTTAAAGTAAATTACAAGGCAGACCATATGCAGGGAGTAAGAAATAGGCCCTACTTCTTGATCCACTCAATTATAAAACCATATCACAAAGAACATAGCTCAGAGAAGAGTGGAGAATGGAGACTTTTTGCAATGAATATATTATATTTACATGTGTGTGTACATATTTGCTCTTTATCAGTCTAAAATCCTCTTGAAGATAGGCAATATTTGTCTTCTGTGGGGGAGATTTGCATCTGTATAGAAAATCTGTATTGACTGATTTCTCTGAGGCCTTCCCTTGTCTGGGTCTAGGAAAGTGTAACGGAGAATCCGACACCTTTAAAGTTCTGAAAGAAACACCATCTATCCTCCCTGAAGGCTGCTACCTGTGAGATTTCATCTAGAAAACGAGATGACCTTTGCCACACAGGCTTCTTCTTCTCTCCCCCCTATAACCTGTCTTGCCACTATCACCTGATTTACCACCCTAACCTGGTTTTGGCTCTGAGCTCCCCGTTGTTTTAGTAACCTCAAGGTGGTATAAAATCATCAACTATCTGGCCATTTCTTTGAGATTTTATATTTTGTAAGACTTCCATGCATGTTAATAAATTTGTATGCCTTTTCTCCTATTAATCTACCTTTTGTCAATTGATTTTTCAGTGAAACTTTAGAGGACAAAGGGGAAGTTTTCCCTTGGCCCCTATACCACCAAGACAGCCAGACGATCTGAAAACATAATATGTTAATTTACATGCAGTAGAGCATATTTCCCGTCAAGTACAGAGATCTGTTTTGTGAATCTATGAGTATAGGTAAGTCACTTCACCTCTCTAAGCTTCAATTTCAACATCTGTAAAGTGGAGACTGCAATATCTTCATCCCAGGGATGTTTAAAATATTAAATGTGGGTGAGGGAAGGTGGTCCATAGCCCAGCTACTTGGGAGGCTGAGGTGGGAGGATCTCTTGGGCCTGGGAGTTTGAGGCTGTAGTGCACAATGATCTCACCTATGCACTCCAGCCTGAGCAATAATACCAAGACCCTGTTTCTAAAAAAATAAAATAAAATAGAAATATTAAATATGGTAATGAATATGAAGTATGTTATATAATTCCTAGTAGTGTGCAGTTTAGTTTCCTTTTATTCTTTTTATGAATCTTCTTTCATAGAATATCTCATTTGGGGGTTCCTGAATTAGTTTTACAACAGATCCCCTATAAAACTCCTATTGTGTGCCAAGTATTTAGTAAAATTCTTCTATGTTTTTTTTTCAGAGATAGGGTTTCGCTCTGTTGCCCAGGCTAGAGTGCAGTGCCAAAATCACAGTGCACTGCAGCCTCTAATTCCTGAGCTTAGGCAATTCTCCTGCCTCAGCCTCCCAAGTAGCTAGGACTACAGGTGTGTACCATCACACCTGGCTAATTTTTTATTTCTTAATTTGTTGTAGTGATGGGGTCTCATTATGTTGCCTAGGCTAGTCTTGAACTCCTGGCCTCAAGCGATCCCCCCACCTCGACCTCCCAATATGCTGGGATTACTGGCATTAGGCACCACGCCCAGCCTAAAATTCTTATTCAGTAAGAATAATACTGAATTCTTATTGCAATGATATAGGAAAAAACAAACTTAGTTTTTCCTGTGCTCTTACAATACAACACAGAATGCTTCTGTGACCAAATATATGGGCTTTCTCCCGCCACCATCAAGCAAGCAACTTTTTTCTGTCCTTTAATTCAATTCAATTCTGACACTATCTACCTGGAGATCATGTCAGATCCCACAGGTTAAGGGCTCCTACAAGACTGGCCCCACTTCAAACACCAGTTGCAATTCTAGACTTCCAGCACTTCTGACCAACTGGCTATAAATTAGCGTTTCCATGACCTCCTTCTTGGGTTTGATTAATTTGCTGGGATGGCTTACAGAAATCAGGGAAATACCTACTTACATTTATAGGCTTATTATAAAAGATATTACAAAAGATGAAGGTTAAGAGATGCACAGGGTAAGGCATGTGGGAAGGGGCTCAGAGCCTCCATGCACTAGCTTGGTGCACCACTCTCCAAGAACCTTTATGTGTTCAGCTATCTTGAAGCCCCCAAACCCAGTCTTTTGGGTTATTACGGAAGTTTCATTAAATAGGCATGATTGATTAAATTATTAACCATTAATAATCAACTTGACTTTTCTCTTCTCTCCCCTCCCCAGAGGTTAGGGGTTGGGATTGAAAGTTCTAACTCTTTAATCATGCCTTAGTGTTTCTGGTGACCAGCCCCCACCCTGAAGCTCTCTAGGGGCTGGTGATGCCATCCACCAGTCATCTCATTAGCATACAAAAGACACTCTTATCACTATGGAGATTCTAAGGATTTTAGGAGCTGTATGTCAAAAAACTGGGACAAAGACCAAATACAGTCATCTCTTGGTATCTGTTGGGAATTGGTTCCAGAACCCCCCTCAGATACCAATATCCACAGATGCTCAAGTCCATGGCGTAGTATTTGCATATAACCTATACATATCCTCCCTTACACTTTAAATCATCTCTGGATTACTGGATACCTAATACAATGTGAATGCTGTGTAAAAACTTGTTATGCTATATTGTTTAGGGCAGTGGTTCCCAACCTTTTTGGCACCAGGCACCACTTTCATGGAAGATAATTTTTCTACGGACCAGGGTGTGGGGGGTGGCGGGAGGAGGCAGAGCTCAGGAGGTGATACCAGCAATGGGGAGCAGCTGTAAATACAGATGAAGCTTTGCTGGCTCATCCCACACTCACCTCCTGCTGTGCAACCTGGTTCCTAAGTTTCATGGAAGATGATTTTTCTACAGATGGGAGTCGTGGGTTGGGGATCGAGGTGCAGAGCTCAGGCGGTCATGCACGCCCCAGCTCTTAAAAGGCCACTGATCAGTACCAGGCTGCGGCCCGGGGCTTGGAGACTGCAGGTTTAGGGAATAATGGCACTAGAAAAAAAAGTCTGCACGTGTTCAGTACAGATGTAATCACCTGTTTTTTTTTTTCTCAAAAATTTTCTGTCTGAGGCTGGTTGAATCCACAGATGTAGGACCCAAGGATATAGAGAGCCAACTATATATATTTCATAATATCACACTTACATATCACCATTTTAAGTGACTGGTATATGTTTACTGATTTAGTTCTCACAGCAATATCCTGGGTAGATACTTTTATGCTTTTACGGATAAGGAAAACAACCTAAGACACTGGATCAAGATGCTAAAGGAAATCAAAATATTTCACCCCAAAATATGCTTCTCTAACAAATTTTGAGATGGCTGTTCAGAGGGCCTGCAAACAGAAGTAGTTCTGCCAAGCTATCTTTTGCAGGGAAGATTTGCATCTGTAGAGGAAATTTGCAGCCATACTTTTTCTAGGACCTTCCCTTGTCCATAGGTAGGAAAGATTAACTGAGAGTCTGACACCTTTAAATGTGAGGACTGTTACCTGTGAGGTTTCATCTGCATAACAGGACCACCCTCCCATAACCTGTTTTACCAAGAGATCCAAGCTCCTGCTCCTTTTGTAACCTCAGGATGGTATATAAGCTTCTGAACCCCACTGTGGGGGATGAAATGATCCCTCTGTGGGTCTTCCCTGTGTGCATGTTAATAAATTTGTATGCCTTTTCTCCAATTAATCTGCCTTTTTGTGAGTTGATTTTTCAGTGAACCTTCAAAAGGTGAAGGAAAAACTTTCCCTTGACCTCTACAATGTGTTCAACCCAGTCTCTCACATCTCTTTCTTTTATAGTACTTGCTCGTTGCCTCCCCAACCTTGTGTACTTTGGCTCACAGCAAAGACATTGATGCCTCTGTGGCCTGCAGGGTGAACGGCTGACGCTGCTCACAGCTGGAGGTAACTGGACCTTGGTGCTTCACTCAGCTCACACCCCACCCGGAACCCCACCAGGGCTGAGAGTATAAATATTTCAATCCTTGCAGATATACAAAGGCACACAATTTAGGGTGATATTAGAATGATTTTTGACCACAAAGATTAGGACAGAAAAATAAACCAGAACATACAACATTCTCCATTGCCATAGAAAACGGACTGAGACAGAGTACAAAGTTGATCTCTAGCACAATGACATTTTACAAATCAAGGCTGATTCTGCTTGTCAAGTTACTACTTCTTTTTTTAATTTCTTTTTCTTCGAGAAATTGTTTTAAGCCATCAAATTACTTCTTGACCATGAATGTGTTACAATGTGTCCTTTTCTGATGCAATGGTCAAATGCCTGGGTTTCTAGATTAGCAGTAAACATAAAATTGTTTTAGAATCCATTCCTCCATTTCCTCACCTACTTTTTCTTTTCTTTGCTGACAGTCAGGATTCTCATAAGAAAACGAAACATTTTTGAGATGCAGCAGATGTTTGATTCTGGAATGTAAGTGTTCTGTCCAGCACTGGGGGAGTGTGCACTTAGCCAGCCTTTGTTTTTGCAGTGCCTATGAAATAGAAATATGCCAGTAGCTTTACTACTGAAGAGATGGGCTGTGTTTTAAAATATGTGAATACTTAGATCTATAAGGAAATTCTAATGGAAGAAAACGGTGATAGATCTGTATATAATTAGAAGCAAATCCAGCAAACCATTCACTGGTCAAGAGAGAAAGGAATACACTTCTCTAATATTTAGAATTACCATAAAGCTGAAGTGACAGGAGTTCAGAAACTTTCACAGAAGACCTACTATGTGACAGTCACTGTACTCCCCTAAGTTTCACAACACATGGGAGTGGTATTTATTATGTCCCCCACGTAGGAGATACTGTTGGTTTTCTTCTCTCAAGGTGGGACCAGCTCTGTGGTGTGATTCCAGCTCCAGAACTTCATGGGGTATCAGGCGGAAGCTTGACTTAACTAAAACCACATAGCCTTTCTTAATACCTTCCCCTGCCCTATCCTGCCTTCCCCACTCCCTTTCTCCTAAGAGCACATTCAATAAATTGCCCCCACAAAATTCCCCATCTCAAGCTCTGCATCTTGGAAACCTGACTCCAGATACTCCATTTTGTTAGTGGTATTATAGAATCTCACAGAGGTTAGAAACTGATCGAGGATAACCTAGCTCATGCATGGAAGAGGTAGTATTAAAATCTCAGCTTTTCTAACCTTCCCAAACTATTTCTTAGTGTAATTTCTATTGAGAAGTGGTAGCTGAGATGATTAAAATACTCCCCTGTCTCTCTCTGCATTTCAGGACCCAAACTGTGCTGGTGACCACATGCTGGTGACCACGGGGTAAGTCTTATGTCTGAATTGCCGGTTCCCGGTTTGTCATATCTGTACTTGGATGTCTAAGCCATCTCAAGCTCAGCATATCTAAAACACAACACCTGATTTTCCCCCAAAGCTGCCCTTTTTGCAGTCTGTTCAATCTCAATTGATGGCAACTCCATCCTGCCAGCTGCCTAGGCCAGAAACCTTGGAGGCAGCCTTGACTGCTGTTGTTTTTGCACACTTTACCTCTAATCCATTCGAAGATCAGTCCTGCTTTTCAACATTCAAAATAGTCAGAAGCTGATAACTTCTCTCTACCCTGCACTGTTAACACCTGGGTCTGAACTGCCATTGTCTCTTCTCTGGATTTGGGTGAAAGCCTGTTAACTGGTCCCCTTCCCTCTGGCCATACAGCCTCCATACAGCTCATTCTCAACACAACAGCCAGGGAAATCCTTTAAAAGTGTAAGTTAGGCAGTCACTCTGCTGTGTCTCATTTCTTTCAGAATTAAAAGCAAGGCCACTTTAAGTGACCTACAAAACCCTATACAACATGCCCCGCTCCACCCCTATTACCTCTGTGATAGTCTCCTACCATTCAGTTCTTCCCCACACTCTCTCTGCTCCTGGGACATTGGCCTCTTTGCTGTTCCTCAGACACACTGGGCATGCTTTAGCAATAGAGCCTTTGCATGAGCATACCCCGTACCAAACACAGGTCTGGCTACCTGCCACCTGAGAGCTAGACACGAGAGGCGAATGTTGGTGAAGGAAAGGTGGTTTATTCAAGTGTTGGCAGCCCAAGGCGATGGCAGACTAATGTCTCAAAGACTATCTCATATCCTCTACTTACCTAGCCACTTATAAAGGGAAGGAGTAAAGGGGGTTGGTGGCAGAAAGCAAGCTTTGTGCAAGTTATCATGACTTGCTCCATGGTTATCAGCAAACAATAGGTCATCTGATGGATCTTATCAGCAGAAGTCTGCAGTTGGCCCTATTCCAGACTCTTGATCTGGTTCTCCTGAAGGCCATTTTCTAATCTTGTGCCTGGCAGCTGTGTAAGCAAGCACCAGGTTAATTCTAAACTTTTAAGACAGAACAAACCAAAGCATACTGGAAGCAAAATGGTTTCCCTTTAGCTAGCCTAGAGTTATAGTCTGAATGGCCCTTGGGATGTGCTTACATTCCCTCTGCCTGGGCCACCACTTCTCAAGATATCTATATGTCTCCCTCTCTTGCCTTCTTTGAGTCTTTGCTCAAATATAACTTTTCTATTTAAAATGGTCCCAACCCCAACTACCAATTGATTTCCTTTATACTACTTTATTTTCCCTTTTTTCCATAGCACTTTTACCTTCTTCCAACATACAATGATATTTATTACTTCTAAAAATTTTGCCCTACTCCCACTAGAATGTAGCCCCCTGGGGGCAGAAGTCTTTGTCTGTTTCTGATCACTGATATATCCCATGTGCCTAGAACAGACTGACACATGGTAGGCACTGAATAAATAATTGTTGAATGAATGAATGAAACTTTCCTGTTTCGGTTTGAGCATCTACCTTTTTATCAAAATGGGAGCTGTACAAAATAATATTTTGAAATTGAATGACTAGTGAAATAAACAAAAATTTTCAGGGTATTTGATTACAAGATTGAATTCATTGAAGTGGAGAATGCACTTGCAAGCGTGACCATACAGGCACACACAACACACACACACACACACACACACACACACCCCTTTTGTTCCTGTTATCAAGTTGTCCTCTTTTTCCCTTTTATGTGAGAATTTCTCCTTAATGTAGTATTTCATCATTGAAGCATTGAAGAATTGCATCACATGTCAATCAAGGACTCTGGCAAATTTGCTTTTATTTGATTAGCTGCTAAAGAAAAGCACAATAGAAAATCACTTACTTATGAAATTTCAAATGAAACAATTCAGGTAGGTGGTCTACTTTAAGATGAGCTAACCATCTTAACTCATCTTAAAATTTAAAAACAAAAATCTTTTCCCCTAGGTTAGCCTTTTTGGAGGACATCTTGTCCTTCCTATACCAAATAGGGAAACAAACTTCATGGGGTACTGCAAAATCCACATTCCTATAGGACTAAAATGCTAATGGCCTATTTGCATTTTGTGTGCTCATCAATCCAGCCCCAAGTTGCTAAGAAAGGGATTATATTATAATAAACCTCTTAAACTTCATAAAAAACATATAAGCATATATATGCATTAAAAAAATACGGAACGGAGTCATCTCAAAATATTACACTGTTCTCTCAGAGGGGCAGACCCCTGGGGAATTGATACTGATTTCTGGTGCACACCCGTTCTGATGATTTCTACAGCCTCCAGAACATTTTGTGCTTGGTTGAACAAAAGTTTCAATCTCCTTCATGGGTCATTCCTCAATTTTTAAAATTAGGATGCTTCCTTCAAACTTTAACATACTTTCATCTTAAAGAAAAAAGTAACACTCCAAAGATTCTTAAAATATCTTATTATGCACATTCTTCTTCTTCAGTTATATTTCTCAACTACATATATATCTGTGAAGTTTGGTCTTTCATCCATTTCCAAAAGGCCACATAATACAAGTGACATGATTGAGGTTTTTTTGGATGGAACAAGTTCTGTTTGTTGTTGGAGGGTTATGAAGTCTTGGTATCATCACCACTTTGTGATAAAGCCCAAGTGGTCCCTTGGTGATCGACAGTGATAGCTGTCCCCATGAAGGTGACATTCCTATTACTAGCACAATATTGAATTCAGAGCCTGACATGTTCCTGGCTCCTCAGGCAATCGGTATTTGCCCCAAAATAGCTTTGTGAAAAATGAGTGATCATTGACAGTTGGAGGTCATGCCCCATAAATATTACAAGTTCTAGGCTGCAGGCATGTTTCAGAGTAGAGCCTAGAACTCCTTATTTATTGGTAAGATCTTTCAAACTGCCAACAGCAGGCATTTCAAGCTAATCAAAGTTTTAGACAAATAGTTTCTTTTTCGACACCATTTCTTTTTGTGGATGCAGCATTTTGCAAATGCAAAGAGCCTTCAATCTATATCCCAAAGGAACACAGTGAGGGTGACCTTGAAAATATTGCTGAACTTGCCATTTACTTAAGCAGAGAGGATGCACCCCTCTGCTCCCTGCCCTATACATACCTTAATAGAATAACTAATGGCTTCAACAAGAGATAATACTAACAAGACAGGGTTAATGATAGCAGAGGGAGGGAGATTTAACCATAAAGATTAATAATGAAACTTTAGAGAAGAAAGATGTACACATATTCTGAAGTGGCTATGACTGTATATGCAAAGTAAAAGCAACACACACTTTCGTGTTTTGTTTAAAAGGAAAACACAAACAGTGAGGATCCATTATGGTGAGCTACATTTAGAAACAATCAACTTGAAAAGAGAAGTTCATTCATTGTATATGACCTGAATTCCTCTCTTCTGAAAACAGGTGAGGAGAGGCTATGTCTACGTGAGATGCATAAATATAATATACCTCTTGAGGGCATTTTTCTGCCCACTCAGATACTTGTTTTTATTCAAGATTTTTACATTGTCAATTACATGCTAACTTCAGTCCCGTTCTTTGCTGCAAGGAAGTGTTTATTCATTAATAGGAAAGAATCCACAGCTGTCCAAGTGGTTAAACTAAACACTTTCTGTTTTCAACATCATATGCCAAAAATAATGTCTGACATTATATGAAGAAAAAAAATAAATACATTTGGAAGTTTGAAAAAAATCAAGTCATTTTTGCATTACATTATTTTTATGAGGGAAAAAACCTCAACGATGCTTGAATTATGTACGTGGATCAAAACCACATGTATTAGAATATAAAATGTTTATTTATCTCAGTTCCTGAGTTCTTTCTCAGCCAAAAGTTAGTTTCTCCCAGAAGATGCATAAAGGCCATTGAGTTTCTAGAAAACTCTTCAGTGAATGCGTCAGTACCTTTATTAGGACTCTGATGGTCCCCTGAAAGTTACAACTACTTCCCTAAATTACTGTTTTTCCTTTTGCAAGAACATACCTTATGAATTAAGAAGTTGTGCCTTCAAATTTTTTCTTGGTGAATACCTTTTTTCTCCTTTTTACTTTTGTTAAACTTTACTAAAAAAACAAAGGAAAAACAATTTAGAAATTCCCTTAAGCTCTGTTTTCTTTTTTTCTTTAAATAATTTTATTTATTATTCTAATGTTAATTGTAATTTGTATTTGCCTTTCATCTTAATAGGTAATTTGGGGGTTTTTTTGGTTTTTTTCTTTAGACCCCCCAAAGCAATCACAGCAGCAACAAAAAAATAAATAAATGTTTTCTTAGTATATATATTAGAACTATGAGGACCTAATACTGATTTACTTAATTAAATCAGTATTTTGGATGGAACAGAACTTGTTCCATCCAAAAAAACCTCAAACTAACACATTAATACTGATTGCCTCGAGAGTTCAGGAGACTACCACAAAATAAAAATAAAAACTTGAAAAATCATCCATTTATATTAAATTGGTTTAGTCAGCAGGTGGTTCAATCCTAGGAGAGTATTTCACTTTCTTACAAATAAAAATGCTAAATCTGTCTTCTTCTCCAGCTGTTTCGGTGGGAAGGGATTGTTCTTCACAATTCAACCACGTTTTCCTCTTCTCTTTGCTCTTCAATGGCAGCTGATCTGGTCGCAAGCCCTGTGGGACAATGTTAATAAAATTGTTCCTAGCACAGAAGTTGATTAATATTTTATTTGCCTTCTTCCATGGTTCTTTAAAACTATATCCTTTCCTTTTCCTAGAATACTGTGTTGTTGACAATGTTGATGTCATTTTTCCAAATTCTATCCATCCTCAAATTTTTGCCCACTTTCTTTCACCAGCTCCACTTGCCTGTCCGTCTTACCGTCCCACCCTCGGTGCTGGAGTGACTCGCCTCTCCTTCACTGCTGTCACATAGAACTTAAAAAATGCTTTTTGTGTACCTCTAAGTTTCTCCCATATTTTTGTCTTTACTTCAGTATGTATCTGTTCTTAGTATATTGCATATTTTTGGAAGGCAGGTCACATGTCTCATGCATCTCTGTGTTCTCCATTCCATTCAGCCAAGTTCATCGTATAAAGGAAGCTCTCTCTGTACACGGATGAAGAACAAATATATTCACAGGACTTGTGATTTATTTTTATTTTTATGTATACTAATGTATGAGGGATAAGGACAGGGCAGATGTTAAAGTTTTTGATTAAAATATAATATTTAATATAGTCTTGATATTCTATATTTCTCAGGTTAAAAAAAAAGACACAAAAGTTCTAGTGACATAGAGAAAGTGAGTTCAGAACCCACAAATTAAAAAAGGAAACTCCCCAATGCTGTAAATATCAATCATGCTTTGTTTGAGATTTCCTACTCCATAGTAACAAGAAAAGGATTAGATGTGAGCATCCTTTAGAGATACAATCACTTCCTGGTAAACATGAAAATGTATTCACAACTTCTATAGAATAGTTTTTAGTGAATAATGAATGCCTTTGAAAGAACACACTACAGTTTTTTTCTAAGCGAAACTAACACATAGATAACAAACAAAAGTGATTTACTCTGTACCTCTGCTTATTTTAGTCCTTACATTAAGACAAGGGAGATGCGGAATGTCAGGAATTGTTTGTAAAATTAGCACACATTCCTTCCATTAACATAGAAAACATCTGACCCAAAGTGGCCCCAGTTTGCTCAATGCTGTTGGATGCACTGTGGATAAAGTGTCTGTTCTTCCATAGCATCCTGAGTGCAGGGCTCAGAATTCTGGGTAAGCAAAGTTGGATGGTTTTCAAACCTAGTAGATTTACAGCTGCAAAGAGACTGTCATTAAATTTAGTCAGTGACCCCAAGCTTGGAATAATCCCAAACTGGTACTCTCAAGCCAGGGGTGGACCAATGTCTAAGGAGCAATTAGGGGCAAATAACGAGATTGGATTCTGACATGTGGGGTGAGAGGTGAGTAGCAAAGAATTGAAATGCTGATTGGGTGATGTTAGATAATTTAGAACTAACTAAAGAATGATTTCTCTTTGCTGAGCAGTCATCGAGTTACTCAGCAGGGTCAACTGCCAGCGACATTATCACAGTCAGCCTTCTGACATTTGAGAATGCATGCAGATCACCTGAAGATCTTGTAAAAATGCAGGTTCTGATGCAGCACGTCTGGGCTAGGGCCTGAGAGTCCACATTTCCAACCAGCTCCCGGGTGATGCTGATGCTACTGGTTCTCAAAACACTCTGATCTGAATAGCAAGGGTCTAGAGTTGCGTTATCTAAGACAGAATTTGACAGCTTTATGGGAATAATGAGCACTGAATTGAGATGGGCTGTCAGTGTTGTTGGGCTTACTCCGGGTGGGAACTCGAAAAATTTATGGAAAGGAATGGGGTAGATGAAGAAGTCAGATAAGGGCCCCCCCACGGCCCCTGCTCCGGAGGTTGTAAAGGTAACTCTGAACCGCACAGGCTGGGATGTAGCCGGCAGAAACTGGTGGCTGTTCCAGAAAGGACTCTCCCTCCCTTTGCCAAGAATGTAACCCCCATCAGGCCCTCCTCCTTAATGAAAATCCCCCTTCCACCCTGATCTTTGACGCGGCTGATGAGCCACCTCCCTGTGCCTGTGGAGGGAGGACCGGCCCCTCTCAAAAGCCCGGGAAAGCAGCCCGTGAAAATTCAGCCCCCCACCCTTTAGAGTCCCAACCTAAACCCTTAAAACCCCCAGCCTGTACAAGAAGTGGCCCTTTCGGTCGCCTGCACCAAATGCCCTTCTCAGGCTTTGCCCTCAGTAAAGCCTGTCTTTGTCACTGAGCCCACTTCTGCTTCTCTTCCAATCCTTTCCTCTCACCTCTCCTGGTCATTTATTCTAACAAGTGTAAAATACATATCAGAGTTTTAAAAATTGAAATATAATTTAAATACCATAAAATTCCTCCATTTAAAGTGCATGGTTCAGTTGTTTTTAGTATACTCAGAAGGTTGTGCCACTATTGCCATTACCTAATTCCAAAACATTTTTATTAACACCAAAAAGAAACCCAGTACACTTTAGCTATCACCTACCCACGCCCATACCCACCTCCTCCCAGCCTGTGGCAACCACTAACCTCCTTTCTTTCTTTAAGGCTTTGCCTATTCTGGACATTTTACATAAATAGAATCACATAATATGTGACATTTTGTCTCTGGCTTCTCTCTCTTAGCATGTGATTTCAAGGTTCACCCATGTTGTAGCGTGTATCACTACTTCATTCCTTTTTTATGGCTGAACAATATTCCCTTGTATGAATGCACCACATTTTGTTTATCCATTCATTTGCTGATGGACATTGGGTTGTTTTCACTTTTTGGCTATTATGAATAATGCTGTTATAAACATTCTTATGCAAACATTTGCGTGAATATATGCTCTCAATTCTCTTGGGCATATACCTAGAAATGGAATTGTTGAGTCATATGATAACTTTACGTTTAAATTTTTGAGGAACTGTCAGCTGTTTTCCAAAGTGGGTAAACCACTTTATATTCCTTCTAGCAGTACATGAGGTTTCCAATTTCCCTACAACATCACCAATACTTGTTATTGTCTGTCTTTTTTGTTTATAGCCATTCCACTAGGCGTGTTGTGGTATCTTATTGTGGTTTTTGATTTATGTTTCTCTAATTTCTAAATGATGTTGAGAATCTTTCCATGTACTAATTGGCCATTCTTTGGAGAATACACACACACACACACACATATATGTGTATATATATTAATTTAGAGACTTTATTTTTTAGAATAGTTTTAGATTTATAGAGATATTGGGTAGATAGTGCAGAGAGTTCTCATATATCCCCTGCACATAATATTCTCTATTATTAACATCTAACATAGTATAGTGCATTTGTTACAAGTAATGAACCAATATTAATACATTATTATTAACTGAAATCCATACTGCATTCAAGATGTTTTTAGTTTTTGCCTAATGTCCTTCTTCTGTTCCAGGATCCTATCCAGGGTACCATATCACATTCAGCCGTCATGTCTCCTCAGGCTCCTCTTGGCTGTGACTGTTCCACGGGTTGCCGTATTTTTGATGAACTTGACAGTTTGAGGAGTTTTGGTCAGCTATACTGTAGGGTCCCTTTCTGTTGAGAATTGTCCGATATTTTTCTGATGATTAGACCGAGGTTGTGGGTTTTGGGGAATAAGATCACTGAGAAAGATAATCACATCCTATCAAGGGTGCATACTATCAATATGACTGTCAATGTTGATCTTGATCACCTGGATGCGGTAGTGTTTGTTAGGTTTCTCAGCAAAGTTATTATATTTTAAAAAAAATTTGTGTTGGTAAGGACTCACGGATATTTATTTTATACTTTGGGGTATAATCCAACACTTTGTTTTGTTGCTCAAATGATTCCAGCTTTAACGATTGGGGATTCTTAGTTATCTCCTGTGCCCTTTGACATACTCCCATCAATGTGAAGTTGTTTCTTCTGTTGTTGTTGTTGATGGCATTTTTTATTTTGTTTTTTACTTGTTCACTTTCTGGCAACATAGAAGAAGATTTGGGGCACTAAGTATGCATGTTACTACTTTAGTGTCATTTTGTATAGGCCCTCTCAGCTCACAGAGCAATGAAGTATATAGGTATATACTAACCAGTGAATATATGCATATCTGTAAATATTTCTATAAGTAACCATCTGTATCTAAATTTCGAGTTACAGTAAATCTAAACAGAGATTCATACTGAGGTCTTCAACTCTAATCCATTACCGCACAGACCATGCTAGCCACCTCTCTTTGCTTATCTGTCAGCTCCTGCCATCTGCCATCCATTTACTAAATTATTCAACTTCAGTGTAAAGTGTAGCAGTATCAGAATTATTAACATTTATCTACTTGGGGAACAACTTTATTAACTAGAGTACAGTTTTCATTTATAGCCACTTTTGCCTTTATCTATAAATGTTCTATTCATTTTCAAAGTTACTTAGGTCAGCACCATTAATCCCCACCCCCTTCAGTGAGGTCATTTCATACATTTGTAATAAAGTTATATTGCATTGTCATAATCTGTCTTCTTCCCTGGGATCCTGGGACCTACTAAATGATCTTTATAAAATTTGCATACATTAAGGATCAGTCTTTGTGCTGTCAAGTTCTATGGGTATGACAATTGTGTCAGATCATGGATCCACCATCACAGTATCACACTGAATAGTTTCATCTGCCCTAAAAAATCTTGTTCTTCACCTATTCCTCCCTCTGCCTCTCCTCAACTCTCTGGCAACTGCTGATTTTTTACTGTTTGTATTTGTTTACTAGGGATGCTAGAACAAAGTGCCATATACTGGGTGGCTTAAACAACAGAAATTAATTTTCTCACAATCCTAGAGGCTAGATGTCTGAAATCAAGGTTTTGGCAGGGTTGGTTTCTTCTAAGGCCTCTCTCTTTGGCTTGTGGAGGGCTGTCTTCTTCCTGTGTCTTCACATTGTCTTTCCTCTGTGTATGTCTGTGTCCTAATCTCCTTTTCTTATGTGCACACCAGTCATATTGGATTAGAGCCCACCCTAACAAGCTCATTTTCACTCAATTACCTCTTTAAAGGCCCTGTCTCCAACTACAGTCACATTCAGAGGTACTGGGTGTTAGGATTTCAGTATCTGAATTTTGATGGAACTCAATTCAGTTCATAACGCTGCATAGTTTTACCTGTTTCCAGAATGTCATATAGCTGGAATCATATGACGTATAGCCTTTTCAGATTGGCCTCTTTAACTCATTAATATGCTTTTAAGGTTTTTTCATGTATTTTTGTGGTTTGATAGTTCATTTTTCATTTCTGAATAACATTCCATTTTATTGACGCATAACAGTTTGTTTATCTATTCACCTATTGAAGGATATCTTGGTTGCTTCCAGCTTTGAGTGAATGTGAATAAAGCTGCTGTAAATATTTGTGTGTAAGCTTTTGTATGGGCATAAACTTTTCAATACATTGTATAAATACATAGGAGTGCATTTTCTGGATCTAATAAGACTATATTTAGTTTTGTAAGAAACTGCCAGAGTGTATTTCGACGTGGCAGTACCATTTTGCATTCCCATCGGCAAAAGAGTTCCTATTGCTCCACATCCTCACCAGCATTTAATAATGTCAGTTTTCTGTATTTTAGCCATTTTAATAGACACAAAGTGTTATATCATTGTTGTTCTAATTTGTTGTTTAATTCTGTAACGAAAAATGATATTCATCATCTTTCTATATGCTTACTTGGTGTGTGTATATCTTCTTTGGTGAGGTGTCTGTTTATATATTTTGTCCATTTTTAAATTGTGTTATTTGCTGTCTTATTGTTGAGTTACAAGTTCTTTATATATTTGTGATACAAGTCCCTTATGTGTTTTTCAAATATTTTCTCCTGGTATTTGCGGGTTGTCATTTCATTCTTATAAATGTCTTTCACAGAGCAGAATTTTTTTCATTTTAATAATGTCCAATCTATCAAGGTTTTTTTTTTTTTTTCATGGATCCTGCTTTTGGTGTTGTATTAAAAAACTCATTGCCAAACCCCAGGTCACTTCAATTTTCTTCTATAATTAAATATGATATTAAATATAGATTTTTTGGTAGATATTCTTTATCAATTTTAGGAAGATCCCCTGTTTTCCTAGTTTGCAAAGCATTTTTTTTGTTTTTTAATCATGAATGGTGTTTTCTCCATCAATTGATATAATTATATCATTTTTATCTTTAGCCTGTTGATGTAGGGGATTGCATTAATTGACTTTTGAATGTTGAACCAGATACATGGAATAAATCTCACTTGGTTGCAGCATCTATTTCTTTTCATACATTGTTGGATTTGATTTGTTAATATTTGTGGTTTTTTGCATCTATGTTCAGGAGAGCTATTTGTCTGTAGTGTTCCTTTCTTGTCATGTTTTTTATCTGTTGTGGGTATTTAGGTAATTCTGGCTTCATAGAATGGTATAGGAAGTGTTCCCTCTGCTTCTATTTTTGGGAAGACAGTGTAAAGATTCTAATCATTTCTTTCTTAAATGTTTGCTAGAATTTACTAGTGAAACCATCTAGTCTAGTACTTTCCTTTTGAAAGGTTAGCAATTATTGATTCAATTTCTTTAATAGTTATAAACTTATTCAGATTATTTACTTCTCTTTGCATAAGTTTATGTAGTTTGCGTCTTTCAAGGAATCGGTTCATTTGGTAAATCTACATTCTCAAATTTGTGGGCAGAGAGGCTGTCACTGTGCTGTTCACAATTCTTTTCATGTCCATGACATCAGTAGTGATGAGCACTATATCATTTCTGATATTGGTAAATTATACCCTTTTTTCCTTTCTTTTCTTTCTTTCTTTTTGTTTCTTGGTTAGCCTGGCTAAAGATTTATCAGTTTTATTAATGTTTTCAAAGAACCAGCTTGTGCTTTTGTTGGTTTTCTCTACTGTTTTTCTGTTTTCAATTTAATTGATTTCTGCTCTAATTTTTATTATTTCTTTTTTTCTGCTTGTTTTAGGTTAAAATTGTTTTTCTTACTCTAGTTTCCTAAGATGGAAGTTTATATTACTGATTTTAGATCTTTATTCTTTTCTAACACAGTATATATGCACCCAATGCTATAAATTTCCTGCTAAGCACTGCTTTTACTACGTTCTAAGAATTTTGATAAGTCGTATATTAATTTTCCTTTGGTTCAAAATATTTTAAAATTTTTCTTGACTATTTCATTGACCCAGGAATTATTTAGAATTAAGATGTTAAATCTTTAAATATTTTAGATTTTCCAGATCTCTTTCTCTTATTGATTTCTAGTTAATTTTATTGTGATCTGAGAATGTGCTTTGAATGCTTACTCTTCTTTTACATTTGTGAAAGTGTGTTTTATGGCCCAGAGTATGGTCTATCTTGGTAAATATTCCATATGAGCTTGAGAAGATTGTTTATTCTGTTGATTGATAATACTGTTCAGATCAACTATATCTTTACTGATTTTCTGCCTGCTGGATCTATCAATTATTGAAAGAGAGGTACTGAAGTCTTCAACTCCATTAGCAAATTTATGTTTCGTCTTGCAGTTTTAAGTTTTGAATCATTAATTTTGATTCTCTGTTGTTAGAGGCATACATGCTTAGGATAGGTATGTCTTTTTAGAGAACTGACCTTTTTATGATTATGTAATTTCCCTCTTTATCCCTGATAATTTTCCTTGTTCTGAAGGCTATTTCATCTGAAATTAATATTGCTACTCCAGCTTTCTTTTTGATTAGTGTTAGCATGGTATATCTTTTCCTATCCCTTTACTTTTAACCAATCTGTGTCTTTAAAGTGGCTTTCCTATAGACAACATATAGTTGAGTCTTGCTTTTCTTTTTCTTTTTGAAACTATTCTGATAGTCTCTCTCTTCTAATTGGTGAATTTAGACCATTCTCATTTCAATTGATAGCTACTATAGTTGGATTAATATTTACTAGGTCTGTAACGTTTTTCCCTTTCTAGACTTAAAGTATTTTATTTTACTCTCTTCTTGCTTGTGTGATTTATGATGGGAAGTCCAAGGTAATTCTTATCCTTATTCTTCTGTAGGTAAAGTTTTTTCCTCTTTCTTTTTTTTTTTAAGATAATTTCTTTGTCTTTGGTTTCTGTGGTTTGAATATGATCTGTACAGATGCATATTTATTTTCGGTATTTGTCCTTCGTGGTGTTCTCTGAGCTTCCTGGATTTGTGGTTTGATTTCTGTCATTAATTTTGGAAAACTCTTGACCATTATTTCAAATATTTTCCCTCTTTCTTTCTTATAATTATGCATATGTTACATTTTTTTGTGATTATCCCATAGTTTTTGGATATTATGGGTTTTAAAAAAAATTTTTTTTTACTTTGCTTTTCAGTTTGAGATGTTTCTATTGACATATCTTCAAGATCAGTGATTTTTTTCCTTGGTCATTGGAGTCTAATGATGAGTTCATCAAATACATTCTTCATTTCTATTATAGTGTTTTTGATTTCTAGCATTTTCTTTTCATTCTTTCTTAGAGTTTTTATCTCTGTTCTTATATTACCTATCTTTCTTGTATGTTACCCACTTTTTCCATTAAAGCTCTTAACATAGCTAAGATATTATTAACATATTAATCATAGTTATTTTAAAAGGTGAAAGATTTATATGATCTGAAGAGAAACCAGGGTATAGTTGTTTTAAGTTCTTTATCTAATACTTCCAAAAATTTGTGCCATCTGATTCTTGGTCTGATGCTTACTTTGTCTTTTCAGACTATGTTTTTTCTTAGTTTTTAATATAATTTTTTGTTGAAAGCTAGACATGATGTATTGAGTAATAGGAAATATAATAAATAGCCCTTAGGTGTAATTTTTTTTATTAACCTAGGAGCTGGGCTGTGTTTAATGGTTGTTGTAGCTGTAGGTGCCAGAGGCTTCAGTTTCTTCTAGTGTTCTTGTTTTTTTCTCTTCCTTGTTTTTTAGTTTTACCTGAGAACTGCTTTTTAAGTACAATCTGTGTCTTGCTTCTCTTTCAGTTTTAATTCACTGTTATTATACTGGAGCCCTGTTGAGGTGGTGTAAACTGTAGGAGGCCGTGAGTATTCTGTAATCTTGTAATCTGAGTCTTCTAGTGGGCCTGAGTTCCTGGACTGTGACTGCCAGCAGTGCTTTTCAGCCCTTTTTTCCCACCCTTGGGTGAGAAAGAAAGGCTAGACCGGGCTAGGGTTAGCCACCTGTCCTTTTACTGGGCAGGATAAACCTCTGGGACAGTCTTTCCTTTGGAGAGCTAGCCTTTGTTATGGAGAATACAGTGGTCTATTCCAGAATGGCTGCTTTTCCCTAGTGTTCCTGTCATACCAGCTCAAGCGAGCGAGTGAGTCTTCCAAGAATTCTAGTCTCCAGGCCTTTAAGTTTTTCCAGTTGAAGCCCAAGACATCATAAAGCAGACACGCAACTCCTTCTATGCGCTGTCTGAATTTTTGAACCACAGAATCTTTGAGAAAAATGAAATGATTGTTTTAAGCTTCTAGGTTTGGGGGTAATTTGTTATGCTACAATAGCAACTGAAACAGAGCCATTGGAGGTTTTTGTTTGGAAAGAAACATGATTGTATTTATATTTTAAGAGGAGCACTCTGGCTGTTCTATGGAGAATAGACCATAGCAAAGCAAAAGTGAGTGGAGAGACAAGTTGGGAGGCTGTTGCAGTTGCCCAGGAGAGAAATGACGGTGCTTTGGGTACCAGGTGGTTTTGTTATAAAAGAGAAGACATGGCATGATTCTGGATAGAGCTTTAAGATGAGGCCAACAGGACTTATAGATGAATTAGGCACGAGACAGAAGAGAACAAGACTAGTCAAGGGTGACTCTAGGGGTTCCGGACTGAGCAACTGAGTGATAACAGAAGGAAGAACAGGTTTCGAACATATTAGGTTTATAACATCTGGTAGGCATTCCTGTGACGATGAGGGTTTTGAGAGATATTTATATGTGCCTGCAGTTTAGAGTAAAAGTGGAACTGAAAAGATAAAATCGAGAGACACCAAAACATAAATAAATGATACTTAAAACTATGTGCTTGGGTGGTATAATTTAGGGGATATTATAGTTAGAGAAAAAATAATGTCCTTAGACTGAGCCCTCAAATATTCCAACATGAGGAGGAGGAGCAGACATCAAAGGAGATAACAAATTAGGGAGAAAAACAGGAGATTGCAATGTTCTAGATGCCGAGTGAAGAAAATAACTTGCAGAAGACAGAGCCATCCAGTGATTCAAATGCTGTTCAGGCATGCAGTGGGCTTAGAAATGAGAATGGACCATTGTGCTTGGCAACGTGGGAGTCGTGAGTATTGCTGACAAGAGCGTTTTCAGTGTTTTGACAGAGATCAATGCCTGAATAAGAGAGAGGAAGTAGAGATAAAGAGAGCAGGTAACATTTGAGGAGATTTACTGTAAGAGGGTGAAGAGAAATGATATTGTAGCTGAGGGGAGTGATGGAGTTAAAGATTTTGCTGATACTAAGATATGTTACAGCATGTCACAGAATGTTTGTATGCTGCTAAGAATGTGTCAATAGAAAGGGAGAAAATTGGTGATACACAAAAAAGACAAATACCTGGAAGAGCTAAATTTGTGGGTGGGCAAGTAGTGGTGAGGTCCAGTGTCCATGTGGAGCAAAGAGAAAGAAAGCATCTTCCAATAGGGGAGGCAGAGCACACAGGCTCTGAGCAGAAAGGTTGGTAAATTGGATATTATAGAATACGGAAGTTCTCTTTGCTTGTTTTTATTTTCTCAGTGACATTAGAAGTCACCCACTGAGGGGGAGAAAGGGGCTGGTTGCGAGGGGTGAGGGAACTGAGGAAATGTGAAATAGTTCTCTCAAAAACAAAAAAGAAAGAAGGAAGAGAAAATTGACCAGAGATTTATAGAATTTCTGGGCATCACTTAGATAGCACTTGAGGTCAGTGATCATGAATATAAGGTGAGATTAAGCAGCAGTTTGTCTCCCACTATATTTAGCTATTTGAGAGTCAGTGCAGAGAATTTAAATAGGGCTTGAAGTTTTGTTTGGTGATTACAATAGAAAGAGAGAGAGTGGGCGAGATATGATAGAATTGAGATGGAATGAATTGCCTGATTATTTCCAGATTTTACTTTCTCCTGTAAATCGGATTATACATCTACACCACTTGCCATATGACTTGCAGCACCTGCTACTAACCGATGTCACATTGACCTTGGCCCCAGCCATGTGCTCAGCTCTGGCAAATAGAATGGGAGCAGATGTCATGTGAGCAGAGACTTTACACACGCTTGCATGCTTTGACTGGATCTTTTGAGCTTCTGCCAGCACCATGAGAAAAGCCTGCCCCAGGCAGCTGCCTGTCCTAGAATGAGGGAATGTGGAGTAGACCCAAACCAAGCTTGTAGCTTGACACGGAGCTGCCCAGCTGCCCTGCAGATGCATGATCCAGAAATAAATACCTCTTCTTATCAGCCACAGAGATTTTCAATTATTACACAATGTTATTTCAGCAGAATTCTGATGAGTACGTGAGAGTATTATCATGCATATGATACTGTGCGGGTGTCTTCACAATGGTGAGTGGAATCCAAGCCCGAGGAGGAAGGAAGTGAACCTATGAAGGAAGAGACAGACAGTGACCAGGTGGCAGGGTCAGTGGACTGGAAGTCACTTCACAGAGGGAGTCAGGCTGTCAGGAGTAAGCTAGAAAGATCAGAAGTAGTGGTTAGAGAATGGGATGCTTGAACTTGAGATTTGGACGGGGCAAAGTTGTTGGTGATGTGAAGAAAATAACAAGGCACAGGGCATGACCGTAGTAACGTTTGGCTGAGGTAGGGGAGAGGGCAACAGCGGATTATGGAAGACAGGGAGGACAAAGATCTGAGACGTCAGAGTGATGGATAGGTCATTGATATGGCCATGAAAATGACCAGGAATGAGGACTGGAACAGTGTGGGAACTCAAGAAGTAAGATTGTTAACATCTTGAATAAGTGAGGAAACTTTTGGTAGAGCTGTCAATGGCAGCAACAAGAAGCAGCAGCAGCTGGTGTAGCCTAATGGCAAGAAATTCAAAGAAGATGGAGCTGTTTAAGTAGAAGAGAAGAACAGTTATTTGGAAACAGCGATAAGGAGTAAAGGCTCTTTCAGATTCAGCAGTAAATAGAGTGAGAATTTACAAATTATAGCTCATCCTGGGGATGGCTTCAGGGAGCAGCATTCTTGGGAAACAGCCTGGTTCCACTTAGGGCCAAGTGGAAAAAGGATTTGTTTCAGAAAGAAGATGTGGGTATTGGGGGTTTTGCTGATGATACACAGGTTAACAAGGGTAGTTCAGGAGGACAGCCCAGGACAATCAGGATAACCTGGACGCCTTTGGCAACTGAAGTAAACAGTTCTGGTACCTTTCAGGCAGCTTTTAGTGGGGAGTGAAGAGTGACTTGCCAAGCATTAGGAGGCTCTGTGGGGTCTCCTTAAATCCTGTGGTATAGGATATTGAGGCATGGAGAGGTGGACTTACCAGGACCTCTTAGCTTTCTTGCAACACATCTAAAATCAGGCAGACTATGTCTTCATAGATCATTGCTTCAATTCTATGTTCTTTTCTCTCTTCTCCATTCTCTTCCCACCTTGCCTCTCACTTCTACTATCCTTAAGGATTTACAATTTTTTTTCTATGCCATAGCTAAAGAAATACCCCCGGGACAGGGTCTGAAGCTCATGTATTAATGTTGCTGTTGTTATTCTGTTATTGTGACACATCATCAACTGCTCCTTAACCTTTATTGAACATTCACTGTGTGTCAGGCATTGTGCTTACTGCTTTACTTAAACAATCTCACTTAAGCCTCACAACTGTGTGCGGTGAGAAATGATCGGTCTCATTTTACAGCTGAGGGAATCGAGGATTTGAGGATGTAAATCATTTATCCTGGGCCACTCACATGGTATGAAGTTGAATGAGGGTATAGATCTGAGATTCTGGGCGAGGGGTCCCAAGTGATTCCTTAATCCAGCCTATGGCTGACTGTTCAGTGGAAGTCTGGGTGATTCTAAACAAGTTGGGGTGGTAGCAGCAGGTGAGAACTGCCCCCTCCCCCATGCTGATCTAGCATGCCATTCATCTGTTTTCACACTAGATTTGTCTTTACGGTGGCTCAGTTTGTGGTGACTTCAACTGCATAGGCATCTTTCTTCTCTTTGAGGCCAAAAGGTCCACTTCCTCTTGATCACTGCATCTGGCAAAATGCTCTGCACACAACAGATGCTTAGAACAATATATGAGTCACATAGGTTGAGAGTTACCCAGGTTTTTAGTTAAGTCCTTATTCTTAGGCATATATTAAAATCAACTGTGGAGTTTCAAAAAATGTCCCAATGCTCAAGTCACATTCTGGGCTGATTTAAGTTAGAATCAGTGATGCCGTGGCTAGGCATCAGTATTTTTGAAAGCTCTCCAGATGATTCCTCTGGGTTGCCAAAGTTGTGAATCCCTGCTCTGAGGGAGGCAGGTTCTGATATTTGCTTGTTCTGCTTAAGATATAATTGCACTTCTAATGAAATGGGATTTGGGAGGCAGGAAGTAGCAAGTGCTATAGTAGCGATGTCAAAATACCTGGAATGTTAACTATGGCCCTTTTCTCTCTTCCTACTATTTCCCCTCTGGCTGTCATGTAAACAGCTATTTATTCCATTTGATTTTGCCGCTTTCTTCCTGTTTCTATGACTTCATCCAGTACCTACATCTAGCTTTCACCTGATTTGCCTCCAGTTCTGCCTTTGCTGAAATGAGCTTACTTGGCTGCTTAGTAGACACAGCAATCACTCCCAGGAATTGCATTTGAAAGCAGAATGAAATCTTCATAATTTGCACTATCCCAAGATGCATTCATCTTAATGGAGGTGACTGAGCCATTTAAGCTGAACTTGAGAAGCATTCTTGGCTTTGTGTTCTGACTCCTTATAAGCCACCTGGCAGTTAGTGACACTCTTCAGGCTGTGCTAGCTGATGTGAGCTGACATGGAGCCTCAAACAAAAAGGGACGGAAGCCAACCTGTGCCATTAGTACTCTCAGGTGTTTGTCCAAGGGAAGCTGGAAAGAAGAACCTATATTTATATCTATGAAAGGGATCTTAAGCATGGGAGGCAGAAAAACACTCAACTGAATATCAGGAAATTTGTTTTTTGCTACACTGAGCATTTCTTAACTCTTTCTGGGCCTTTGATAGATTGAATTCAAACACTTGCCATAATGATTTACCCCTCTCTGTATCCACATCACTTGCAAGACTGTGCAGGTCCTCCCATCCCAAAATGAAGTCTCTTTCCCCACCACTTGAATCTAGGTTGGTCTTGTGGCCTGCTACAAGCAATGAAATTCAGTGGTTGTGATGTCATGCCAGTTCTGAGCTTTCTCTCAGGAGGCTTTGCACTCTTCTTGGAACCCTGAGCTGACTGGTGGAGTCCAGACAATTCTAGATCAGCCAGCCTCCTGACCCCAAACATGTGAGAGAGCCCAGCTATGACAGCAGAGCACCTGTGTGTCCTGTTATGAATGCATGGATCCAGCCAAGACCAGAAAAGTTGCCCAGGTAGCCCATAGACTCCTTAGCAATAATTTGTATTATTTAAGCCATTGGGTTTTGGGGTTGTCACACAGCAATAGTTAACTGATAATGGCCTCAATTATTTTGTCTTTAAGGAAAGGGTTACTGGGTTGATCTAAGGCATTGTGGTTTTAACAGAGGCTGTGCCCAATAATTGCTCTGTTTCTATCACAGACTAACTAAAGCAGGGTGGCTGGGCTCTGACCTCTGTGTTTATAAATTTCACAAGTGGCTCTGATGCACAGCTAGAATGGAAAGAATCCCTTGAAGGTTTTCTTCTGGCACAAAAGTGTGTTATTCTTGCATAGGAGGTCCCCCGTTAAGGTTGTAATCCACTATAAAGGCACATAACATATAAATGCCCAGGTAAAGTCAGGATTGTCTTAGACAATCCCAAGAATGAAGGGATCCAGACTCTACAGTGAAACTCTTAACAGGCAATGTACCCTGGGCCTTGAACATGTTTGCTGGCCTATTCCTTTCCCTTGAGGATCTCTGTGTTGGGTAGAAATTATTTTCTTGTAAAAAATAGAAACTCACTGAATAAATAAGGGGATTTATCACATGGATTTAAGGAATTTTCTCAGAACACATGACAGAAGATACAACTGAGCTTAACCAGGCATGGACTTGGAGATGAATGGTGTCGGGAACCAAGGATCTCTTGCTTGCTCCAGTATACTTTCTCTTTTGTCTTGCCTTTCCTGCCACAAGAATTCCCTGGTTCCCCTGTACACATCCTTTATTTTCTTCTCTTACTTTTCAAAGACTGCATTCCTCTGATTGCTTATTAGCTCCCTAAGCCCCCCTAAAAAAGGGAGATTCAGTCCTGGAATTTACCTGACATTCTGGTTGCACATAGATTAATCTTTTTGTGTCCTAATTAAAATTTGCCAGGAGGAGAACTTTAATTGTCTAGTTGGAATTAAAGGGCCAAACTGGGTCAAACCATCCATGACAGGGAGAGCTTCCACGTTCTGCAAAGCTGCTCCTTCTGGACCTGCCTGAGAATGGGTTTATTAAAAAGAAAGCATGGTATTGGGGGTAAATGAATCATGAATGTAATGAGTGACTTCTCTAGAACAATCTGTTATATTTACATTGGCTCATCAGTTCAACATGTATAAAAATGCATCCACCAAATTTCTGAAACACTTAAATTTGACATCAAATCACTGTTGCTTTTTTCAGTTTTATTGAGGTATAATGGGCAAGATTGCATAAGTTTAAAATGTACAGTGTGATGATTTGATACATATGTAGTGAAATGATTGCTACACTCAAGTTAGTTAACACATCTATCACCTAGCATTGTTACCTTTTTTGTGTGTGTAGTGAGAACATTTAAGATCTGCTTTCTGGATTTAGGAAGTTGGCTGACCAGAGACACCAGCTGCCAGAGCATCTCAGTAAGAAGGAAAAGTTTTAGATGAAAGAGAAACAAACAAACAAACAAACATACATTGGGTATAATTCTAAGGGAAGGGTGCCAGAACCTACAAAAGACTCCATTGGAAGAAGCTGCAAAGTAGAACAAGAAGGAGCAAAAAAATATCAGCAGAGATCAACCCCAGAGAGGCTTAGAGTCTGGCTAAAAGGGTAGGTGGAGCAGTTTGTTTCTCCCTCCCTCACATCTCTGACAGCCAGTGGGTTCCTGAGCTGCTGGAGAGATTTTCTGCCCACATGAGCCCAAAAGCTGATGCCACCAGTGACTTGGTAGTGTCTTGTGGACAAAGAACCAGGCTCACAGCCTCCTGGGATGCTTTCAGTCACCACAGACACGAGCCAGGATGGCAGGTGCCATATTGCTTCACTACCCACTGTGCACCTCTGTCCTCCCCAGGGGGCTTCAAGTCCTCAGGTTTCATCTTCCTTATTCCTACACAAATATTTACCAATTCCAGCCCAGGCTGCAGGAGCCACAGGTGTCCAGTGGGTCCTGGGGGATCTGCGTGACTCCAGAGACTGGACATTCTGGGCAGGCTGCCTTCTAGAGGGAGGGACAGAGATGACCAGAATGCTAGCTTTCCTCTGTCCAGACTCTTTTCCTCCGGTTGCCCTCTCCGACCCACGGCTGCCAAGAGAAACAATTGAGGCACCAAACCAAGGCATCCATAGAGATTGGGGCTCAAACCTTTTCTCTTAAGGTCCTGGAGAGAACTGAGGGGTGCTTGGACTGTGAGCTCCCTGCTCACCAGCCCTCCCTGGTGCTGCTTGCATGGCAGCTCTGTCAGAGTAGGGAACACCCTGAAGTGGAGGGACATCAAACCTGCTTGAGCACCTCATAGGCATCTCAGGACCAGCACGCTTCTTTCTGCCATGGTCAGGGATTGAACTTCAGGGACCCAGGGACAGGCCTGCAGGCCAGATCCCGGACCCTCTGGTCTTGATCTTGCTGCTTGGGGCCATGGAGGAGAGATTTGTGAACTAATCTTGGGAGGTAAGGGAGCCCATGTGGGCAGAACTGAGAGGAGATTGCAGTGTGAGTCCCAGCCACAGCACATTCACGGAGCACCCCTCTCCCACAGGAAGGCTGCACTGTCAGCCAAGGCTGGGATCCTGGGCGGGGAAGCTCCCTAGTCCACAGCACAATTGAGGGAGCTCGGATAGTTTGAGCTCCTTCCTGCCAGCAGTTGCCGGAGGGAAACTGTGGAGCAGGGGAGTGGGGAAAAGAGCAAAACCCACTCCTGACAACCAGATTGTGAATCTCAGAAGGCCCTGCTTCTACGAGCAGATTTTCTCATTGGGTGGGGCCACTTCAGCCCCTCCCTGCGAGCTTTCCCCAGAAGCTGGGAGCAGAACTTTGACCCCTGATGAAACAGCTACCTTGCCAGCTTTTATGGAGACTGAGGGCAGGCTCACCCCACCCAGCCCTGCCCAGCCTCACTTGCCCACCTGCCTCTGTTGTGGCAGAGAATAAGGACTCACCTGGAAGTTCAGGGCCCCACCCACCACCTGCGGCATTTGAGTGCTTCTCCTGAGGGACTAGAGCTGGTCACAGGTCCCCAAAACAACACTGCAGCTTGTTACTTCTGGCAAGCACCACCTACTGATAGGGAGGTCAATTTTCACACCCTTTATAGCATGCACTGACTCAATTATACATAGGGTGGTTGATTCTCACCAACAAGCACCACCTAATGTCTCAGAGATTAAACTGGGTGTGACAATACAATTCACACTGTTAAGAAGACCACAGGGCAGGGGAAAGAGAAAGGATCTCAAAGACCTCCATCCTCCCTTATCAAAGAGAGACAGGGAATCTGCCCACATACACACAGCTCACCACTGCTACAGCCTACAAACAACTATCAACTGAGAAAATCACCACACCAGGGATATCTATAACCAAGGCATCCATCCAGAACTTAGATCACCATCACAGCACCCACAGACAAAGCCAAAGGTCTTACCCAACATAAGTTACAAACATACCCATACAAGTGTGTGTGTGTATGTGGGGGGGGGGGAAGCCCCATCTAAACAAAAGAAAATCCAAAAATAAGAAGCAACAGCTGCTACAGATGAGAAGGAATAAGCAAAAGATCTCCAGAAGTACAAAAAAACAGAGTAAAAGGACACCCCCAAAAGGGAACACCAGCTCTCCAGCAAAGGATACCAACCAAAATGAAAATATTAAAATGACAGATAAAGAATTCCAAATATAGATAGTAAGGAAGCTCAATGAAATCCAAGAGAAAATGGAAAACCAACTGAAAGAAACCAGAAAAGCAATTCAGGAAATGAAAGAAAAATTCAGTAAGGAGATCAACATATTAAAGAAAAAACAAATGGAACTTCTGGAAATGAAAAATTCATTTACAGAAATACAAAACACAGTGGAAAGTTTTAAGAATAGACTAGACCAGGCAGAAGAAAGAATCTCAGAACTTGAAGACAATTCTTTCAAATTAACTCAGTCAGTCAAAAACAAAGAACAAAAAATTAAGAGGAAAGAACAAAGCCTACAAGAAATATGGGATTATGTAAAACAGCCAAATATAAGAATCATAGGCATCCCTGAGGGTGAAGAAGAAAACGCACAAGGGCTGGAAAACCTAGTTGAGGGAATAATTGAAGAAAACTTCCCTAGCTTTGCTAGTGATTTAAACATCCAGGTACAACAAGCTCAATGAACACCTGGGAGATTCATTGCAAAGAGGCAATCACCAAGACACATAGTCATAGACTGGCCAAAGTCAACACAAAAGATGTCTTTTATTAGAAAGTCCAAAAATAGTAGATGGTGGCATGAATGCAGAGGGAAAGGAACACTTATACACTGCTGGTGGGACTGCAAATCAGTACAACATCTATGGAAAACAGTATGGAGATTCCTCAAAGAAGTAAAACTAGACCTACCATTTGATCCAGCAATCCCACTACTAGGTATGTACCCAGAGGAAAAGAAGTCATTTTATAAAAAAGACACCTGTACACGAATATTTATTACAGCACAATTCACAATTGCAAAGTTGTGGAATCAACCCAAGTGCCCAGTAATTCATGAGTGAATTAACAAAATGTGGTATATGTATAGTATGGAATACTACTCAGCCATGAGGAAGGATGAATTAATGCCTTTTGCAACAATTTGGATGAAACTGGAGACCATTATCCTAAGCAAAGTATCTACAGAATGGAAAAACAAACACCACATGTACTCACTATTAAATTGGAACTAACCAATGAGCACACATGTGCACAGAGGGAAGTAAAACTCAGTGGAAATCAAGTAGAGGGGAAGGGGGAGGCAGGGATGGGCGAAAACCTACCTAACGGGAACAATGAACACTATCTGGGTGATGGGCACACTTATAACCCTGACTCAAGCATTACAAAAGTGATCCATGTAACCAAAAACATTTGTACCCTGTAATATTAATATTTTGAAATAAAAACAATGTAAAAAAAAAGAAATGACCAAGAAATAATCACAAACTCTTCAAGAATTATTTTACCATCAATCTGACAAATCTGCTTTATGGTTTTATTCCTGTGGGCAAGGCATATGTGCTCCACGTAAAGAGAAGATTTGATTAGTAAATTTTGAAGACAGAGAAGTGGTTGCTATTGTGCTACATTTACTTGGAATGCCCTTTTTAAGGAACCTGGGTACATAGAATCATTGTAGGTAGTCATTTAATTTAAGGCCAAGATATAAGAAATTTTATATTCACATTAAGGAAAGTATAATTTATTTTTCTTTTATAGTTTAGTAAATGTTTTAGGAAACCACATTGATCTTGCAGACATGACCTCTGATACCATGGGGTTTTATAGTTTAGTGGGAGGTGGATGTTAATCTGTTAATAACACAGGTAATTGTTCATTACAAACTGTCTAAGGTCAGTGATGGAAAATTACAAGCAGCTTCTAGAGCATAAAACTAGGACACTCTATTACAGTGACAGTGAGGTGAGGGAGTTGAGGAAGTGATATTTAAATAGTGATCTGATGGATGCATGGAATTGAATGAGGCAAAGGCTAGTTGAGGCAGAGAAACCCACATATATACAGGCCTTGTGGGATAGGGAAGCATGGCATGGGAGAAAGTAAAGGAAGGCCCTTGTTATTGGAGCTCAGAGGGTACAGGAGAGCCAAATAAGGCTACAGAGAAAGGCAGGCTCCACAACATTCACATGGGGCAGGATCTTACACTCCATATTCAGGATTTTCACCTGTATTCTGAGAGCAGTAGGAAACCATTGAATGGATTTAAGCAAATGAGTGGCAAGATCAGGTTTTCTTTTTAAAAATATTTTTCTGAATGCTGTGTTGAGAATGGTCTAAGGAGCAACGGACAAGTAAGGTGTGGACAGAACAGTTAGGAGGCTAAGGCAAGAGGTAACAGTGCCCTGAAGTGGTGACAGAGAAAATTAGATGGATGTGGGAAGTCTTCCTAAGGTCAAATTGACAGGTCATGTTAATGGACTGGATGAAGGGGTGTGGTTCCAAACATACATGACCCTATTCCTTCACCATCTCTGCATCCTCTCCCTTTGCCATGTAACTTTATTTATTTATTTGTTTTTTAGAGACGGGGTCTCACCCTGCCGCCCAGGCTGGAGTGCAGTGGCGTGATCATAGCTCACTGCAACCTCAAACTTCTGGGCTCAAGAGCTCCTCCCATCTCAGCCTCCTGAGTAGTTAGAACTACAGGCACACACCACCACACCTGGCTAATTTTTTATTTTTTGTAGAGACAGGGTCTCACTATGTTGCCTAGGCTGGTCTCCAACTCCTGGCCTCAAGTGATCCTCCCACCTCAGCCTCCCAGAGTGCTAGGATTACAGGTGTGAGGCACTGTGCCTGGCCTGCCAGGTAACTTTGAAGTGTTCTCTGCCTCTGGACTTGACCATGAGCCTGGCTTTGGCCAACAGCATGAAGCAGAAGTGCCGGGGTGGTAGTTCCATGTTTATGACTCTAGAGGCCTTGCTCTTTCCTGTGTCTCTGTTATCTTCATGAGGACATGCCTGTGGTGGCTTGCAGCAATGTGATGGATGCGTAAAGCAGACCCCTGGTGCTCAGGCATCCTAATTGAGGCCAGTCTAGGATGATGGATAGCCAGTTGGCACATAGCCATATGAGCAAGCCCAGCCAGAAGACATAGAGCCTGCCAGCAGATCCCTAGCAACTCCTGATGCGTGAGCAATGCATGCTGTTGTATCATGCCACTGCGGTTTATGGTGATTTGTTATGTAGCATTATGTGGCAATAGATAAACTGATACAGGAGCAAGGGAGAAAAATATTCGGAACGTACTCATCTGTTATGGGCTGAATGTTTATGTCCCCTCAAAATTCATATGTTGAAATTCCAAGCCCCAGTGGGATGGTATTAGGAGGTAGAGCCTTTGGGAGATAATTAGGTCATCAGGGTGGAGCCCTCATGAATGGGGTCAGTGCCTTATAAGAAGAGACGTGAGAAAAATGATTTGTCTCTTGGCCATGTGAGGATATAATGAGAAGATGTCATCTGCAAAGCAGGAAGAGGGCCCTCACCAGACACTAGACCTGCTGGCACCTTGATCTTGGACATCTCAGCCTCCAGACTGTGAAAAACAAATGTGGTTGCTTAAGCCACATAGTCTGTGGTGTTCTGTTATAAGCAACCCAAACTAAGACATCAGTGACACACAGTTACTACTACAATAGCAGAATTTAATATATTATCATAATGCAGAGTTCTAAGGAAATGGGAAATAGGATAGATAAGTTTTGATGGGAGGAAATTGGTACCCTGGAATCTTCCTAACACATAGTAAGTCAGCATTTGTCAAAAGTAGGATAGATAAAAGTGTTGTCCTTAAGTAGTGAATAATATTGAAAAAGAAGACTACAAAGGCATCATTTAGACTTTTGGCATATTTTTTATAGTTTGGCATGTGCTTATTGTCAAATTTTTTTTAATATTTAAAATCAACCATGATTTTAAAAAGGAAGATTGCAAAACCACATAGCATGGCAAAGCATAAGAAAAAAATACAGAGCTGGCAAACTCCTGTGTACTAGAGGTTTCCTGTTTCCTTCCATTTTGTTGTTGGTTTTGTCCCTATTTTTGCCCTGTGTCACCAGAGAATCACAAAGAGGAAGATACAATTGATGGCAGGCACAAAACAGTTCCCAACTGTGACACTGTCAGTTCAAAGTTGCATCTCTTCAAAGAGAATGAAAGGAGAAATTGAACAAATAGCCCGTTCCAGGGGTATGACTGTGGAAAGGAAGCAGGTAGGGACGAGGCTATTCACATGCAGCCCTGGCCTCTGTTTACTGATACTCTTAAGAGTTCCCTCACTTAATTGTTGCTAGTAGGGTGAGGGTTTATTGCAAGGTTTCCCCCCAGATAAGAGACCAATATTCAGAGAATAAAACTGTCTTCTTTTTGATTTAAACTGTGATTGCTTGATATTAGTTTTGGGTGCTCTCAAGTGATTTGAAAAGTTTAGTGTGCAGACAGATCATTGAAGAGATTGTTAAACCATTGACCCCTAGAGATTGTGATTTGGCAGGAATGGGGTAGGGCCCCAGAATCTGCATTACGAGCAAGCTCCCAGATGCTGTGGTGCTGGTCTGCTAATGTACCCCTTCCCACAATGCCAGAGAGTCATGAAAACATTCTTTCAGGCAAACTATTTCCATCTTTATTTTGCCTGTGGTATTAATAAAAGTGGTATTCAATAACTAGTCCTGCTTTCTAACTACTGTTCATAAAACATGACTGCAGATCAACCATGCTAGTTTGAAAAAAGAAGGCACAGTTTTCCTAATAATTTATTTGTAAACAATGTGAATTGGCAAAAGTGTACTCTTGCTTTTCCTTCCTTTCCTGAATCCCACGTCTTCCAGTATTTCACAAAGTCAATCACTCTGAGGAACCAAAAAATCATGAGTCTTAAATTAGAGGCTATGGAAAGTTTTGTCACAGTCCTTCCACACCTGCAGTGTGCTACTTGGAAGAAGGCAGCTTAATGCTGCAACAGAAAAGAAAAGCCCTGGGTGGGAAGAGTCAAAATCTTCCTCTTGGATGAAGATGCATTTTCCATTTGGCGGGAGTCAGCATGTGTAGAAGGCAGAGCAGTGTCGTTCCCACTTGGCTGTAGATTTCTATTCCATGGTTTCCAGTTTTTCTCACATCATTGACATAGTCCCGTGTGAGTAGGAGTTGCAGGTGGGTGGAGAAAAGTGTTTTCCCAGCTCCTGCCATTTTTCCCGGATTCTTCCTAATTTTTGTTCGTATTATCCAATAAGGATGTGTACCTTGCAAAAAATACAGAAAAGCATAAGAGTAAAAGAATGCCTGGGTCTTAATCACTGTTAATATTTTAATTCATTTCCTTTCTGTATTTTTAAGTCTGTAAAAATTCATATCTGTTTTCTACAAAATTGGGATCACACTTTACATGTTTGAGTCATTTCTTTTTTCTTAATAACGTCATGGACATTCTCACATATCATTAAATACCCCATGATAACAAGGTTTTTGTTGTTTGTTTGTAGAGACAGGATCTCCCTCTGTTGCACAGGCTGGAGTGCTGTGGCACGATCTTAACTCACTGCAGCCTTGAACGCTCAGGCTCAAGCGATTCTCCCACCTCAGCCTCCTGAGTAGCTAAGACTACACGCCACCACACGTGGTAATTTCTCTTATTATTTTAGAGGAGGAGTCTTGCTATGTTGCTCAGGCTGGTCTAGAACTCCTGCCTTAAGCAATCCTACCACCTCAGCTTCCTGAGTTGCTGGGATTACTGGAGTGAGCCACCATGCCCACCTCAATAATAACAAGATTTTTAGGGCTGTAGAATTTTCATCTTTATCGTTTACGATAATTTCTTGAACTAAGTCCCTATTTCTAGGTTAAATGTTAAAATTCATCTCCCTCCCTTTCTTACCCTCAGTCTTTTTCTCTCTTATACATTTCGGAGCTTGTGGGAAAATAAGAACTTTTCCTAAGGCCAGAAACAAGAGAAAAGCTCAAATCCAGAGAATATTAAAGTGCTAGAAACAATGTTTGCACTGGGGATATTTACATATTGTTTCTAATTGCCAAGAGCCTAAGTGTAAATTAGCCAATCACAAGGGGAACAGAGGACAAATCTGGGTCCCACAGGTGGGAAAGCAGAGCCAGTCCCCAGAAAAGGTGAGCTCCACCCATACAGGAGATCTTGAGGATATTTGCTGAACTCAGCCTTTGCTGAGTGCCAAGACAAAAATAAAACAAAAGCAAACAAACAAACTATACACATACACACACACACATATATATAGTGCAGAGCTTGTGGAGGGCTTCTTGGTACCTACAATATTCTGTTTCTTGGTTTTTTGATTTTGGCGCTGGCCTCACAGATATGCTTAGTTTGTGAAAATTCATTGAACCCTTCCATTATGATATGTGCACATTTCTGTGCATATGTAGTACACTTTAATTAAAAGTGAAAATAAATCATATTACCTGTGTGGCTTCCTCCCAAATTCATAAGAATATTTGTTTTAATTCAGCTGTAGGGTGGTAGAGTCCCATATTCCTGGCAGAAGAAAATGCAAATTTGTTTTGGAGAAATGTAAATTAAACACAGAATATTTACAAAGTTCTAAAATTAATAAATACAAGAGAAAACAAGCCACCATGAGAAGGAGTCAGCAGAAACACATTTCAGAATCAGACCTGCAATGACAGCCAATATTGGAATTACAAGATAATGAATATGAAATAAGCGAGATGGATATGTTCAAAGAAATAAGAGAGTACTGAAAGTGTGACAAAGAAATAGAGAATATCAAAATTATTCTTACCAATAAAAGAACCAAATAGTAATTCTAGAAATATAAAATAAAACTTTAAATTAGAAAATCAACAGTTTTTAAAAATAATAAGTAACTTTAAAATGTCTACTAGCAACATGAAAAAATAGAAATAAATGAAATTATTTTCACCCACACACACAGAAACTTATTTTCTTTCACTATGTATAAATGGTCATTGGTCCAAGTTTGAATATATAAAGCAACACTCTTGATTTAGATAGCTATGTAACTATGTAGTATTAATTTAAAAGAACAGATGTGTATAATTTATTGAACTTTTTCTCTACTGAGAAATATTTAGTTTTCTTTTTTTCTATTTCAAACAAGGCTGCAAGGAACATCATTTATACAAAACCTATGTGTGCTTGTGTATTTCCAAGGCATAGAGTTTCAGATATGGATTTGCTTTGCAATGGATGTTTTAACAGCAGATTAGACACAACTGAAGAGCTATTTAGTAAACTGGAAAGAGATCTGAAGATGTTACCTAAGTGCAGAGCCAAGAGACAAAGAAATGGAAAATAGAAAGAGTGGTTAAGGTACATGAAGGATTTAGTTACATATATCGAAACAAAGACAAAGGAAAGAACGGGGAGTAGGAATGTTCACAAAGATAACGCCTAAATTGTTCTTAGAATTATTCAGACACCAGTCCTCAGATTAAAAATTTCAATGAATCTCAAGAAAAATTAAAAAGAAACTCATCTAGACACATTGTAGTGAACTCATAGTACACTGAAAACAGAAGATCTTACAGTCAGTTACAGAAAAAGAAGACAAAAATCACCTACAAAGAAATAATTGCTAGACTGACAGCTGGCTTCCTGCAGCAACAATGAGAGGCAGGAGTCAGAGAGTAAGATTTATAAAGTGCTAAGATAAAATACCTGTCAATCTATAAAGTTATGACTTGAGAAAGCACAATAGCGAAATAAAAACACATTTTCAGACAAAAACTGAGAGACTTTAGAAGCAGTAGACCCTCCCAAGGGGATATATCAGGAATATATTCAGGTAGGAAGAAATTAATTCCAGAAGGTAGGTCTGAGTTGAAAATTAAATTAAAAAAAATTAAAACTATGAATATTTTGATAAATCCAAATAAAAGTTGATAGGATATAACAATAACAAAATCTAACTTGTGAGGTTAAAAAAGTCATGATAAACCTGAATTCTGGACAATAGAAGTGAATTTAAAAGAATGGGTGAGTGGAGCTGTTTTAAAGTTCACGTCTTATGTAGGAGAAGAGTTAAGATATTGAATAACTTTAGACATATAATGTTAAAAATGCATGTTAAAATTTCCAGAGGAATCTCTAGAAGGATAGAAACTAAATGCAGAACTTCCAAGCCAATAGATATTAAAAATGGAATGGAGAAAATAAAACTCAGGTAACATAGAATTGAGAAAGGGTAAACAAACACACACAAACAAAAATACAAGTGGGTACAAAATATACAGAGAAAAATAAAAACAAATACATCTGCACCCATAATCAATAAAGTAAAGGACTACACTCTCCACTAATATTCAAAGATTCTTCTCTGTCTGTACAAAAAAGTGACTACTTTTTAAAAGATAGTTGCCTAAAATAGAGGTTACAGAAAAGTTAAAAATAAAAATATAGAACAAAGGCCCATGGAAAATTAATTATAAGAAAGTTGGTAGGGGTACAAAATATAAGACAAAATCAACTTAAATTAAAAATCATTACAAGAGATAAGGAGGATTACTTACATATTGACAAAACTTTTTATTCACTAGAAAGATATGTTATAAACTTGTATGCACCTTGCACAATAAGCCTAAGATAAATAAACCAGAAAATTTATAAAACTCTATAGAGGAAGCTGAAAAATCCACCAGCATACTGGGAAATTTCAACACACCTCTCTAAGGCATGGATAAGTTAGTCAAGGAAAAATAAGGCTATAGAAGTTTTAAACAATGTAATTAAGAGCTTTGATATAATATATATATTTAAAATATTGTTTCTGGCAACACATAGAAAATTTATAAAAGTTAATGATATGTTAGGCCAGAAAGTCTTAACTTTCAAAGATTTACAGTCATATCTACCACATAATCTAACTTTAATACAATTGTGAAAAGAAAAACTTTAAACAAATTAAATTTAACAGGGTTTATTTGGGAAAAAAGCAATTCATGAATGGGGCAGCACTTGGAACCAGAAGAGGTTCCACCCAGCAGCGTGAGCAACAAGATTTTATGGCTGAACAGGGAAGCAAAGCAGAGAAGTTATCTGACTGGCTACAGCTAGCCGTCTGCCTTATTTGGGCATGGTGTGATGAGACATTTGCTTTATCTGGGCCTGATCTGATCAGTTGTCTGCCTGTGATTGGCTGAAGCTTGGCTGTTTGTGATTGGCTATAACCAGGCTATTTGTTACCAAAAAAAAAAAATACTCAGATTAGGTTTTAGTTTGTTTACACACTAAGGGTGAAGTTTTGTTTTTTTTTTCCAACATAGGAATTCACAGCCTCAGGCTAATGGCCTCCTGCTTATTTAATTTAACACAATTAAGTTAGAAATTAATAACAAAATGATACCAAAAAGAAAGAGATGTGGAGTGAGAAGTAAGGGTTAATTTTTCCTACACTGGGACCCTGAAGACTGGCCTTCCAGAAGAGGAGCTGGCCTCCATCAAAGTTCCTTGGAAACTGGCCCTGGTTCAGCACGTAAGGGGTCAACTGAGGCTTGGGCTGCAGTCCTCAAATCATGCCAGGGAAGGGGCAGCTGCTACACCCCAGCTACAAACACTGAGCTGACAGAAGAGGACCAGGGCCAAGATTCTGCCATATCTTATTTTTGTTGTGTCAGAGCCTCTCATCCCATGAGAAGAAGGACTTATGCTTCCCAATAATTATTCTTAAAAACTTCAGACCAAAATATGGGGTTCCTCTCCCCAAATCTGACTTCTGACCAGGTCAGTTTTTTGTGTGCTGCCCCTGAGTGTGATGAGGGCATATCTACTACAAATTCTGTCTCTGTGAGTTTTCCCCAATAAAAACGTTTCCAGCAGTCTTGATGTATGCCCTGCTAGGTCAGTTGCCCTTACTTAAACTTCATAAAACAAAGGACTCTCAGACATAGAAGGAGGGAGTAGAAATTGTCAAAAAAGCTTTGGAAAACAAGTTGGCATTGCTATTCAAGTTGTACATGCATGCACAACATTTTTCCAGAAAATTCCACTCCAGAGAAACTGGCACAGGTACACTGGAGGGCTCCTTTTTCTGCCATGTTATAAGCCAGTAAAGTGGCAACATGTAAAAATATCTCATTCTCTGCTTGCAGAGGAGCAACCCTCATAGGCAAATGAGGATCTGGGGAGGGACCCTTTACTACTTCTGGCATTGGTTCCCAGAGAACTGACACGAAGTCCACAAAACAAAATGTCAGCCCCATAGAGCATCTGTGTAAATAACCAAATAACATTTTTCCCTCTTACCATTACGGTTTCTAAAATTTTTGAGACATGGAAGTCAAAAATTAAGGATGTGCAACTATGATGATCCATTAGCTGTCTAAAAAATATAATGTGGCCTTTTGGCACCATGGCAACAGATGACTTGCTGATCCGCAGGACTTTTCAATTTTTAATCATTTGTATTGCTATTGTGGCTGCCCAACCAGTATTTGGGTTTTGAGAATTCACGTGTCACATCTTTTGTTTTTTTTATTTATTTCAATTTCTTTTTTCCAATATTGTCCTGTGACATTATGGCTGAGATATAATGGATATGATATAAGCATAATACTTCTGGCAGTTTTTAAAGAATCTCTTAAAAATTCTTCAGGAATATAATATGCAAACACGAGCTTTTTAACAACAACAAAAAATAAAGATATACATATACACACATATTTAACCAGATACCATAATGTCTTGTTCCCTAACTTGGAAAACCTGTAGTAAATCTTTATGTTTCTACCTCACAGGTAAATTAGAGTTTTATTTTTTTAAATGGGCATCTTTTAAATTTATGTTTGTTTATTTGGCATAATGTTATCATAAAATGTATCCTCATCTTGATCTGAAACTTACTTACTTTTCCTTTACAGTATTTCCCTTTCAGCTATGTACTATATGAGAAGTAGAAAACATAGCTTTACCAATTATTTACATTCTTGTGGACTAAAATACCTTCAGGGATTGCATAGAAATCATGTAAGACTTTTGGCCTAAAAAGGCAGAACACATTTACTTGTCAGATATTTGTCATTTGAGGCACAATCATCTTTAGTTTCTTTAAATCTTATTGCACGTGTTACTGGTGGTGGCATTCTGACTGTTTAGCAGCATCTCCTCTTCCATACACACGGGAGGGTGACACTCCCCTCTCCCTTGAGGTTGGCATGGCCATGTGACTTGCTTTAGCCAAAGAAATGTGAGTAAAGTGATGTGTGTGATTTTTGGGTAGAAGCATTTAATTGCCAGAATAAGGAGCTGAAATACTGAGTTAACACCTGTAGGACAGCTCCCTTGATAGTCACGTGGACCCTTAAGTATATTCTGTGAAAACAAGAAATAAGCTTTTGTTGTATTAAGTTGCTGAGATTTTAGGGATCTTTGTTGCTGCAGCCTAACTTAGCCTCTCCTGACAAATACACCGTCTAGTCCACTTGAGGAGGAAATGCCTCTACTAATAAAGGCATTATATTTTAATGACTCACTTTATCAAGAAACATTTTGTCATCAGAGTTAAAATTAAAAAGATTTCTACCAGTAGGATCTGTTATTTTTCCAAGCAATCCAGTCTCAGAAATTGGGAATTATTGATGATTCTTCAATTTCAATCCCCACATTGAGTGATTTGCTAAATCTACTGGTGTCTGAAAGGGAGAGTGGAAACCCTGGGAAACAAGAGATCGTGGTTCTCATTCGTGTTCTTTAAATCATTAACACATATTTTGGGGCAAAAGGCAACTTCTATGTGTCTTTGTTTCCACATTTTTAAAGTGGAAGAGTTGGATGGTGATATTTTAAAGTTAATTTTCAGCTCTAATATTCTATGACTTTGAAATGTTTCAAAAGTTCTTGTTTTGTTGTGCAGGTATTTTTTGTCACAACCCTTCATTAGCTCATGTTCTGGGCCTTTGTCCCTCCTGTACCCAATTCATAGCTTTCCATCTATACATAATTTTCTTTTGTACTCAAACGTTTTTAATTCCCCTCCACTGTGTACACCAGTTGTTAAATGCTGTGTAGTCTGCAGAGCTGAATTTTTGAAAACCAATAAGTTTTCTTCAACTCCTGGGCAAGTGCAGAAACCATGGCTCTGGGGAAGGAATAATAAATATCTGCTCTTGCTTCCTTAGCATGTGGCATGGCTGACATGAGTAATTACAATACTTTTCCTCTTCGAATGTGGAACAACTTTAGAGTTATTCTCAACATGAGCATTATGAATTTACTACCTGTCAATCAGAAATTTCAACATTTATGTTGAAATGTTTTTGTTTTGTCCCTGGTCTAGCAGATAAAGTCCACATTGAACTAGCGTTCCAAATCCTCCACAATCAAGCTACATATTTTCCTCTCAACCAATTCAATTCCACAATCTATTTTGTTTTCCACAGGAGAGTTTGTTATAGCATTATGTTCTCACTTGTGTTATTTCCTTCATCTAGAAGGATTTCTAGGAAAAAAAGTTACATCCATTCCTCCATCATAAACTCAAATTTCTATTCCACACAATGCCTTCTTCAAACACTTCAGCTCTCCTTTTTGCTACCTCCTCTCTAAAAATTTGTATTGGGGTTTCCCTTTTTGAATATTTCCCCCTATGACTGTAACTGTATCTCTAGAATTTACTGACAGAATATATGCTTATTAAATTTAATTACTGTCAATTTAGGTAGCATTTTTAAATGAACATTTTATTAATCATAGCAACATCCATTTATTGGAAATGTGGGAGAATCTATACACATGAAACACTTTTCTGTCTGCTTACAATATTTGCTGTACATAAGGAATTGTACCTTGAAAGAAGTCTATGGCATACCACTAATTCATGACCACACTGAGAAAACACTTCATTAAGAAGTTCATGATGTTTTCCTTTTATAATGGGTTATATTTCTTTAGGGTAGGAAGCACATCTTACATTTTTCCTGTAGCACGATACCTTCACCACCCTCCTGACATCACCCCCAGCTACAAACTCAGGGATGGAGAGGCAGCATAGGAAAAAAATACTTGTTTTACTAAAGTGCTGCTGCTAGCACACTGTTTAGAAATGCTGACGTGTGTACCAAATACCTAATAAATACGGAGAAAGATACACCAAGGATATTATTCTGTTTTAGTGTTTCTCAAAGTGTGGGCAGATAACTGGTGCCAGTCTCTGATGAGAACAGAGTACTGGAGTTGGGAGAAACAGTTGGAAACTTTTGTAGCAATTTTCTTCTGTTATGCTTTTTTTCTGATTATATTCATTGCACTGTAATTTCTTTGACTATTTAATCAAATAATAAAAATCTGGGTGTGTATTTTGTATGGCTTTGTTTACTTTTTATTTCACGTTCTAATAATCATTTTTATTTTATTTTTACAAAAGTATCACTCTTGACAGATTGGAAATTAAAAACAAAATAAATTGGTTTTTCACTACACAGCATTGGAAAATTATTGCTCTATCTATCTATCCATCTCTAGACTAATTTTTTCTGTATCTTTTTCCTATGTGATTAGGGTTCTAATTAGCATTCAAATCCGTATTTTGACTCTTTTATGAAAACAAAATACATTATATTTTGCAGATTTATCTAGAGATAGTATCAGTCCAATAATTATGCAATAGTTGTTCAGCTTTTAAGTCAGAAAACTGAAACAACCTCACTTTTTCCATCCTCAGAGTGTGCCACTATATTTAGAAACAGGAAAAAAGCCAAATAGATGGTGAATAAAGAATTGACTGTCCACCCGAACTTTGGAATTTCCTGCATTTAGCTAGTTCTAACTTCAAATTATAAATATTATTCAACATGGGTTCATGTCCAATAAAAATGAATAATAACTGTTATATCCTAGGAACAGGTAATATATTATGCTCAGAAATAGGTTTCCATCCACAAATGCTGGCATTTCAAAGTTACCAGCTGTATTTAGGTATAAGAGGTATAAGGCATATTGCAGGAATATAATTTTATTGCTGCTGAGGTCATATGGGGATTCAGTTCGTCTACATTTTCATTTAAATTATATTCACAAGTGATGCCATTTTGAATAAAGTTATATCATTAAAAGTGTCAGACATTTTAGACTCCATTTCCATATGCCCTATTATATGAAAACCTGCAACTGAAAATTCTCTCCAGATTAATCTGAGAGGAAAATACAGGCTCTCATTCTGAATACATCCCAGAAGGGATTAAGTGCCCTGATTTCAAGAAAAAAATGGAACCGGCTATGCAATGACTAATTTGCCTCTTGGTAAAATAAAAGTGACAAACAACAATTTTATTCATAATAGAAGTTTCCCCCAAAGCAGACTTCTCTGCTAACTCTGGCATATTCTATTTGCAAAATATTTTGAATGTATCTCATGTCATGTACCTCTGTTTGTGAATACAGGTTTTCTCCTTGCAGGAGCATAAAATCCAGCATCTATTTTAATGTAAAATTAAAGATTTATAGAAGGCATAAGAAACACATCACACCAAACACATAATTTTATTGGGAAGTAGGGACTCAGAATCTCTCGCACCCTCCAAGAAAAACAGCACAGTTATCTAGCATAGTTATCCAGTGAATATTATCAGCAGATTTGTATTTAATATGCAATCTATATGTTTTATTGAACATGCTCTGATTTGGTAATGAAATGAAAAATAATTGTGGCCTTTTTCCCACTGGAATAAAATTCTCAGTGTATAGAACAATTTGTTTAGGAAACTTACTGATTGAAAAATAAATGTGTCCAGCATTGTCTCCTCTTTCTAGCCCCCTCATCTGGGACATCTTAAATTTATAAATGCAAAATATTGGGGTGCCTGATAATTTAGTTTCAGTGTGATAGGTCAAATGTGGTATTAGTCAGTTCAGATTTAATAGCTTTTATGAAAAAAATATTATTTTAATCTTTTGATCCAGAAAATGATTCCTTTCCCCAAACATTCTCCTTGATTAAGATACTTTATATCATTACTTTTAAGTGAGAACTTTGAGTATTACCTTTTTTTGTATTCAATGACATCTTTCAAGAAAAAGAGAAAGGAACATGCAAACATGAGAAAGAATAGACCAAAATATGACATCCAGTTCATAGCTTAGTCTGAAATATTATTTCTGAATATATTGAGAACTGGTCGCATCCTTCTGGTACTGGTAGTGGGAGTGAGGTAACAATATCTGACAGCCTTGCTAAAGTCTGGATTTATCATTATGCGCAGTTTTCAAGTCTTTCTGAATTTTTCCTAATTACGCTACTAAATGTTTTACAGGTGGTAGTGATTAAAGACGAATTTAAGCTGTACTCAATTCCTTGTCAGTCAGCACCTTTGATATATCTCAAGATCAAGCAGGAATATCTAATATGGCATCGAATGTCATATAGGAATGAGATGCCAAATTATAAGACAGGAAGGCAAAGAGACTGGAGAAGGAAATCTAAACTCTGGCTTGTCACAGTCAGTGAAATGCTTTGAAAGTGATCCCTAGGAGAAGACAAATTCTGAGTGGAACAATGAGATTTCAGTAAGATGGAGAAACTGAAGAGGTGGCTGAAACCCACGAAATGTGACATCTCACTCAGCCAACGCTCCCCAGACATACCATAAGAGGAATTGACGGCTGGCTCCTGGAGAGACATTGTCACGCATATGCTTGTGCTTGGAGAAATATAAGTGTTTCCATGCTGCACATTGATATGTAAACGTGGAATTAAATATCTTACATTTTAACTTTAAAAAGAACAGAGCAATTTGTACATACATCTGAAACCATAAGTAGGATTTTCTATCTTGTTGTTGCTTACTTTGTATTATGATTTCTTTACCTGGACTTTCAATAGGTCCACCCTCTCTGCTCCTGGAATACCACATATTCCATGACAGGATGTGTGGGCATGTCCTAAAAAAATCTTGCTCAAAATATCTTATTTTGTTGTCTTTTGGGATAATTGGTCAAATGGAAGAGTTTTTTTTTTTAAATAAAGTGTATGTCTCTTTTCTTTTGTTTCTTTCCTTTGTTAGTTCTTGGGGAGTTATTCCATGAAATCACTAGTTAAGACTGTGAGTAATTTCACCTTTCATTTTAGAACTTCTGAACCAAATATATATTTTGGTCCCATCTTTACTGACATAAATTTTACATGAGTATACCCTAAAATCTTTGGCTAGACGAGAAAAGAGTTGAAGAGCCAGGGCAGTCCATTTTTGGATCACTAGTTTCTAAAGCTGAAGTAGCAGTAAGAAGATCAGTAAGAAAGTCTGTGCTTCTCTCTTTGGGCTGAAACCCACTCAGATATCTCAAATGCACAGTGGAGTTTCCTTATGCATTGGGAGGAAGGATCAAATCTGGACAAATGTACTCAATAGGCAACATTTTCTTTGTCTTCGATATATTTTCTTTCCCTTTTTGTAGTTCCTACTCCCATTTATCTTTGAAATTCAGTATCTTATTTGTGGGAGACCCACTTTGGAAAGAAAAGTGCTTTAAAGACTAACAAAAATAAAAATATGGAAAAATATTAGGAAAATATAAATAAACAACAGCAAGGAAAGGAATCTATATTAATACAAAAGAAAAATTCAGAGTAAAGAGTATTTCTTAAGATCAAGGGAGTCTGATAAAACCATAACTAATCATTGATAAAAGACATATCTCCCCAAAACAATATAATGGTCTAATATTATCAATTAGAAATATATGAAACAAAACTATTAGAACTACAAGAAAATAACTAAAAAGATATAGTGAATGATTTTAATATACCAGTCAGTTTTTCTCAGATCAATTAGACAAAAAGTAAATCTGAATACAGAGGTTTTGAATAAATTTATTGATATAATTGAATTAATAGTTAATGATCTTCTTTTCTCTAAAGCTGAGAATATATATTTTTTAAAAACATGTATCAAATTGGTCATAGGAAAGTAGTTTGGTAAAAAAATCTCAGTACATTTCAAAGAGTAGAAATTTTGAAGAACATATTCTTTTACCAAATTGAAATAAAACTAGAAATTACTAACAAAATTTAGGCATATAAATACCAAAATCAATAAAATATTTTAAATCAGAAAAAAAAAATTAAATAACTCTTTAGAAAATGGATATGAGACAACTACCTACTGAAATTATTGTGGTATAAACAAGATTGTACTCAAAGGCAAATTCATAGTTTCATTGATTATGTATATTAAAAATAAAACTAAATCAAGAAAGCATTCAATTTAAGAAATTATAAAAAAATTCTAAAGAAAGTAGAAGAATGAAATAATAAAGATAAAAACAAATTTAAAACGGAATAGAGGGGTAAAATTAAAGAATATACCCATTAGCTTGTTTTTGAAAAAAAAAGGTTGACATTTTGTGTGTGGAAAATTTAATCAAGATTTATAATGACAAAAGATTTACTTGAAAAGATAATAGAGAACACTTTAAAATGATAGAATAAGTAGAGTTTTATTAATAAATTATAATAATAAACAATGTTTTGCTAATAAACCAAATAATCTCAATGAGAAATATGACCATCTAAGCAATTATAAATGACCAGATGTTCTCAAGAGACTTTGGAATCCTGAATAGATCAATGCATAGAATAAATTAGATGCAATAATACACTGTGCATGTTGAAACTTTCAGAAAAAAAGTAGGGCAGTAGTTCCCTACAGGTCCTTGATTCTAAAATGTTATTTCACACACACACACACACACACACACACTACTGTACCACTACACTTAAAAGTAAAGGTGCAAAATCTCTACTTGAAATGCTAGTGTTTCAAATCTAGGAAAAGATCACAATGATAATACAAATTGAGTAAGTAGGGTTCATTCTAGGAATGTGAAAAATTTTCAATATTATGTAACTGATTAATATAATCCATCTGTTGAGTAGTACAAAGAAGACAAAACTATGTGTTTTTTTCAATATTTAACAGCATTTTTGATAAATGTCAGCATTATACCTCAATTAAAAAATAAACTCTATAGTGTAGGATTAAAAGGATATTCCTTTCAAATTAATTTTACCAATTTGTATAAAGCAACAATGTTGGCATTCATTCATCTTAATGGTAAAACACTACGGGCACCTCCTGTACGATTAGGAAAATGACAAATAATATGGGTTCCTTTTTTTGCTGCCATAATTTACCTTTGTAAAAAGGCATTCCAATCAGTGCAATTAGATAGCAAACATAAATCACTGATGAATCATTGGTGAAGGGGAAATCTAATTCTTATTATTATTTAATATTTGTAGGTGATTTGATTGTTCATCTCATAAATCCAAGAATATTGATGAATAAACTATTAAACTTGTCAAAGAGGTCAGTAATTTTCTTAGGTACAAAAATCAATTGGCCAAAATCCATTGTCTTCTTCTGCAGCAAAAATAACTAATTAGGAAATGAAATGGGGAAAAAAGAAATTCCATTCACAATATCAATAAAAATGAAAACTACCTAGACATAAACAAGAAATATGTAAGCTTCATTTTTAGAAAATGAAACACACAAAACCTAAGACATACAATAAAAGAGAACTGAATAAATGGAAACACATATCAGGTTTTACATGGTAAGACTTACTATCATAAATTTTTTAACTCCTCCCAAAATACTTCTAAAAGTTAATGCAATTGCAAAATAATACCAAATCAGGTTAGAAGGTAATTGAAAAATCTGAAAATTTATTTGCAAGAATGAAAAGATATTAATTCCAAAAATATTTTGGAAAAGCTGAATAATAAATGTACTTACACAAACAGTCAAAATAAACACACCCCACTCCTGTTTAAAATGATGTGGCACTGGTCTCAGGGATATAGAGACCAAATTCGTGAAGTAGAATAAAAAAATCTAGAGTAGAATTCAAAATTGAAACTGTGAAATAATCAAGTGATTTTCTATAGGTTTAGATTGGCTCATTAAAGTTATATACTTGAATATGAAATCAAAGTCCTTGTTCAAAATAAAAGGCTGCTGTGTTGTCTTTTGTTATCCTTTTTGTATTTATTTCCTGTACAGAAAGAGACACCAAAAAACCATCAGAAAATAATATATAATAAATAATTATTATAGTTATCATTCTATTCTAATCACATTACACGTGTTCATCATTTAATTAACCTAGCAACCTTATGAAGTTGGTACCATTATTTGCTATGATTTGCAAGAAAAAAAATACTAAAACTTAAAAAGCCGCAGTAAATTGCTTACAGACAGCAATTGCGAGGCCAGGATGTAAGTAAATACAGGCAACCTGGCATCTGAGCCAGGTTCTTAAGAATTAAACTGTAATTTCCCATGTACATATATGTTTATATTTTATAAGTATTTCTAAGTAGATGTGCAAAGTCTTGACATAGCTGCACTAAATTTAAAATAATATCAGTTTTCTATTGGTGGTGAGAATTTTATTTTCTTCTTCAAGCTTAAATGTTTAAAAAATATGTAGTAAACATGGAAAAGTACTTTTCATAGGTGATCTCAGCCTGGTGACTTCTCTTTAATGAATAGTTCCGACAAGCCCACCAAATTGTAACATCTGGCTCATCAGTTCTCTATTACAAGACATTAATTCCCATTTATTTTCACAGTGGCCTCCAGAGGTGCTGCTGTTGTTTATTGGCACCATCATCATTATCATTGACACCATAGTTTGGGTTCCCAAAATGTCCCAGCTCTGGGGAGTGCTTTATATACGTTACATCAAGTACTCTTTTTGCTATTATTCTCATTTTACAGAGGATGAACTAAAGCTTGGAGTGGTTATGGGTCTTGTTCAGGGTGGCACAGCATAGCCCATACTTGGGATAGACCAAGTCACCCAGGTCTGCTCAGCTTTGCAGATTCTGCTTTCATTCTTCATTGATGTGTCTCACAGAAGTTTATCACCGTGCTAGAATGGAAGTCTCAGAACCTAAAACTTGTGTTTTAATACTTGGCTGATTGTCATTAAATTTGAGTGCACATGTAACTATTTTGATTAAGTATGCAAAAAAAATTAAGAATGAACCACTTTTTGTTGTGTGATATCTCCGTTTATCCTTGGTATCTGTGTATCTCCCTTCCTTCTTCAGATAATCTTAGAAAAATGATGTTGTTTCCAAAATTTCAGATCAAAAGCAGACAACCAATTCTCTCTACCAATTCCAAAGAATCTCCCATATACCAAGAACCAACACATTCATTTAATTAAATCATATCAAGATATTTACTGAATATCTACTATGCATGAGATACTATTCTAGGGTTGAGGAACAGAATTGTGTTTGATCAGAGCAATGCCAGCCACAATGAAAAACTTCCAAATCTCTGTGGCTTACCAGAATAAGCAGCCCAAGATGGAGGTTCTAGGTTGGGTAAATAGCCTCCTGTTTGTGACTCCAGGCTCCTTCTTTCTTGTACTCCCATCTTCAAAACATCTTTCTTGTACTCCCATCTTCAAAACATGGCTTCCAAGATCTTTATCCTTTTCTATATCCAGTCAGTTTTAGGAAAAAGAGTACAGAGCATTGTACATGAGAATTTTATATGGGTGGATTCTTGAAATGGTCCACATCACTTCTGCACTTCTGCCCACATTCAATTGGTTATAACTCTGTCATATGGTCACACTTAGTCAAAAGGGAGGCTGGGAAATATAGGCTAATTATGTGCCCAAAGAGTTAATAAAACATACTTTCTTTCTGCTCATTTGACACTCACAACAGAGTTGAGGAGATGGACATTAACTAAATAACATATAAAACCAGTGGGCAATTTTGACTGTGTGGTTATCCTTCAGGAGAAGAATGTGGTATCAAAGAAAGCCTATTATTTATAGCTGGTTTGGATCTATAATAATTACAGAAACCAGGCTGTATTCTCAGAGGGAATGAGACTCAGATCTCCAGTATGGTTAGGTGAAGAAAGGGGGGAAGAGTCCAAAGAGCTTGTGAAGGAGAGTGTGCCATGAGGGGGCACACAGGGAGACACACACAATGCTAGGCAAGGCTGGAGGAGGCTGTGGGAGCCCTAGCATGCAGGGCCCGTGGGCCATTTAGGAGTCTCAGTGCTGTTCTATGGACAATGCAAAGCACCAAAGAGTTATAAGTAAGGAGTTAACCTGGTCAGATTTACATCTCGAAAAAAAAAAATCACTCTGGCTGCATTGTGAAAATGTGTTGGGGTTGGGAGAAAATAAACATGGGGAAGCCTCTATGAGAGGTGCATGGAGTGACCATGGCTTAGACAAAGGTGGTGGAGGTGGTGGTGGGAAGAAGTAGAAAAACTAGAGCGACATCGAGGATATGAACTCAACAAACTTGGTGAGAAAGTAGACTTTGTCATTCATCTGTCAGTCCTTTTGCTGGATGGTTTGCATACTATTAACTTCAATGGTTATTGATGAACTTTAAACCTGAACACCTGTTATTGAGGAAAAAAAAGCTAGCTTAGATAGCCATGGGCCAGACTTACACAAAAATGAAGCGGAGATATAGTTGTTAGTGGCCCACTATCCTGTCTTTTTTCTCTCTCAACACCTTCTCCCTTTGATTCTGTGCTTCTGATTGATCTCTGGGAGGGAGAAGGTGGGTCTGTAAAATTAATTTGTGCCATGATGCATTATGTTTTTCTATGGGCATTTGCATTTTAAAAGGGGATCTTAGGGGAGAAGCATACCTATTTAAAGAGATCAACCCAGAGAAATAAAACAATGGTGCTTTGAATATTTGGAGATAGGTGGCCTTCAAGCCATGCAACATAGGTAACACTTTCAGTGCCTTTAATAAAACATTAATTTTTGTTCTACCTGGAACCTCCTAACTCTGGTGGGGGAAGTTCCTTAAGGTAGCCAAGCCCTGGACCTAGAATTTCCCACTGAGACACGTGCCCATTTTTCTGGACTAAACTAAGATCCAAAACTTCTGTCTACTCTTTTCAACTTGACATCACTGGGCAGAACTTATAAATATACTCCATTTCTTGCTGAAAATAAACATATGCCTGCATTTCGAAATAATTTTGTATGTACACAAAAATATGTATTCTATTTGTGTCTGTGTACACTTAAGGAAGCCACAAAAGGTTTATTTATGGATGCCCTTCCACTGTGGCTAACAATTTGCTACTCTATTTGAAGTAGATCATATGAAACCATGGTCTTTTTTTTCTTCTAGTCCTCTCTTCTTCAACTAAAACTAGGGGAGCAGGACTAAGGTCTTGGGAGGTGGCACCTGATTTATCCCTAGATGCCTCTATGGGTGAATATGTGTGTGGGTGTGTGTCTGTCTATGTGAATCAGGCTTCTTGCTTAGCCATCTCACCAGACCGGCCCCCAGGAAACCATTTGCTTTTGAGCTGAAGTCAAAGATCAACAAAGTCCCTCTAGCTAGAACTGGGGGAAAGAAACAGAATTTTGTTGCTGGCAGCTCCATTCCCTTGGCAGAAAACCCCCACGTGCACCTGTTCAAATAGATCTCGGGTGGTTTTTAGCCTCCCAGCATTTGGCTGATATAGAGTGCAGAGCGGTTCTTCGTTTATTTTACAATTCAGTGAGCACCAAATTAAGTTTAATAGCCATGTTAAACACACACATGCACACATACTTCCCCACCCCCAATTTAAAAAAAAGATTTATTATATTCTGGCTCATAAACACTTCACTTGAGCTTCTTTTTCTCCTTTTTTTTTTAAACACCTTCAAACTATTTTAGGCCATTTAATTATTGTTAAATCGCAGGCTTTGGAGCACATTTTTTCCCAAGGAGCATTGTAATACTTCATCTACAGCCTATAAGTGTTGCTGATATTTGTATTTAGAAGGAGAGTAAAGGACGATGTTCAATAATACTTAGTGTAGTGTATGTGAGAGGATGAAAAAAAATGTCACATAGTCTACAGAGTAAATTGAAGCAGGAAACTAAGAGGCTGGATATTTAGATGTTTAGGTTGTTGGTTTTGTGATGGTTTTTGAGAGACTCCGGCCAAAGACATCTTCCCCACCAGCCTGAATATTCTCCGAATTGCTGACTATTGATTGTCACCTTTGAGCCTCATGCTAAAGCTGGAACAAAGCTGATTTTCATTATCACTCTGGCCAATTGCTGCCAATAAGTGCAGAGAGTGGGGGGTCCCATCCAGCCCTCAAGACTACAGCTGGCAAACATCCTTTCACATTCCCAATCTCCTTTTATCCAATTATATGCCCAAAAGAAAGGGTTTACAACCCTGTCACCCAAATTCTGGGGCGGGGGGAGAAGGGAAGACTATTAATTTGACTACTACATTGATGGAAGGTTCAGAAGGAAAATGAAGGAAAATTACTTGATTTAAATATCCCATCCATTACTAATTGTAGAGTACTTGATAAAAATGTAGATTCCCAGGTTAAGAATTTTGTGGTGTGGAAGACAGAAGAATTAACACCCTCTGGGTGGCAGAAGTTTATAAACTTATCAGTAGAATTTTTTCCCATCAGAATTTTGTAAGCAATTGCACATATAAGACAGATAAAACTGAATTACATTGGTTGACCTGATGGTGAAGAGTCTGAATGTTCATGTAGATTTCCCCTTGAGGGCCCCTCACTTCCCATGAAACGCCTTTGTGGGACCTCAGAGCTCTGTGGAACTCAGTTTGACAAACAGCCCGTATACTTGAAACCTTTGGTTAAAATGATTCAAGTGGCCAGGGGCAGCAGTGAGCATCCTGCTACAATGTGGGAGTGGAGGCAGAGGGGATGATAGAGAAAGTGTGCCCACATGGTACCACGACCATGCACTGCTTCTATGGCAAGGGGTTGGCATGTTTGCATACCACATTGGGCTTGTTCATATATTTGGTACTCATTGGACAAAGAATTTTTCTCAGGGCACAAAAACGTCCATGGACAAGTTGGCTCTAGGAGGGGATATGAGAAATAGCACTTCCAAAATCCAGCAGAATGATTTTCTGGCATCTCTTCTAGACTTTAGAATGGATCTGTGATTGGTTGCTGACTCAGTTTCTCTTTCCTCCAATTTCTGATTTGCTGTTAGTAAATGAGGGATCCTACCCTGAGTAGTAATTGAAGCTAAGAAGTTACCTACAGAGTTTTGAAACTCACAAGCTCAATGTTCAACCACTTCTGGGACAATGGTTTAGGAGCTGTCCAAAGGGCATGCCTGAGGATAACAGAATGTCAACTCCAAATCCTCCTTTGAGAACGGTCAGCCTATTAAGTTTGTTTGTTTAGTGATTTACTCCCCCTATTCTCCAGCAAGGGAAATAAGATTCAGTTGTGATGTGAGAGCATTTGGGTCAGAGCATCTTAGTAATTAAAAAGGCATGTTAAAATATAGAATAAGATTTCCAGGAAAAGATAATAGAGCAAAGGCTTCTTTCCTTTTTTCTCCCTGAAATCTGCTAACATTTCCCTCTGAAATCTGCTGAGGGTGGGGACGATAGGATAGAAAATTAAAAGACCCCCAACTAGATACACTGGAGATTGCTGAAGCCCATGGCCACAGACAATAAAGAATATAAGCTAAATATGGATAGATTTGGACTAATTCAAGGTAAGATGCCAAAAATAAATACAGAGCCACTCAAATTTAAAGCAAAATGAAGTGTTCTCTGAAAACATATTAGGATATTCTATGGGAATGACAGAGACATAGGACCTGGTGGGAGCAGAAAGGGGGAACAGGGTAGATCCCTGACATGTGCCATTTGGCTTGGCACAGCAGTGCGGCAGGAGGCTAAAGAAAAGATAGTTTGAACACTCAATCTTTAGAGTTGTTTCTGTTTATGGCCTGCATCCCTGCTCTAGAGAACTGGCCTAGAGCCAAGGCATCATGGATTCATGAGAGGAAGTGGCCAACAGCACAGCGGCTATTCATAAGTGTCCAGTCTACAGAATGATGTTTGCTAGGTATATATGCATGGGGAGGGGATAGGCATTTAAGGCTGATAGGCAATTCTTTGGGCTAAATTGCAGAAAATCAGTTGGAAATTATTCCAAGACAGCATCATTATTTTCACACTACCTGCTGGACCAATTCACTATGTATTTACCTAATCAGCCACTACACACCCTTCACCCCATAAACCTATCTGGATATTTATCAATAAATTAAATGTTGGAATAGAGTTGCCCTCATTCAAAGATTAAGAAGAAACTCAAAATCTCCAACATGCAAACCAGGCAGAGATTCATTCTATGTTAACTGAGCAACTATTTGAGAACAGGCAATGCGCCAAGCACCGTCCTAGGCACAGGGGACACAGCATGAGGCAGACAGGGGCATGATGGCACTTAACTTCCAAAAGGGTAAAATGCATGTCCTGTGCAAAGGACAGGTGAGGAGCTCATGGGAAACTTAATCTGTGAAACAAAGGATCCCTTCAAGTGGATTCCACTCTACATACTCAAAGAAATTACAGAAAATAAGGGAACTCATATATTAAGAGATCTAGCAACATATGACAGCTAGAAAGTAAGCTGGTAGCACTCAAAAACTGAAAACAAAAAAAATACCATGACAAGAAGAATAAGCAGAGATTGGCCTTCCCCAGGGCAGGGGGTGCCCTGGGGATTTCCATACCCTGGATGTGGACTATGGGGGAGAAAGAGCCTTAGTGGGGTTGTCACAGGTCCTCTTGGAAGAACGAAGAGCCCTCAACAGAAAGAGGCTGGATGTGCACCACCGGGTTCCACGGGACTGAGGAAGAATCATCGGCTGCACACATGTGTTCACTTGTGAAAATTCACTGAGCTGTGTGTGTCCTTATGATTTATTTACTTTTCTATTTGTGTTTGTTCTACCTCAATAGAAAGTTTACTAAAAACAATTGAGGCGTATAAGCAATGATGAGAGTGATGAGAGAGGAATGAAATTCTTGGCAGAGAGAACAACATGAGAAAACATAATTCATGAGCTATGCTTATATGTGTGCTGAGAGATAGAAGCTAGAGAGAGAGAGAGAGAGAGAGAGAAAGGGGAAAGGGGGAGGGAGAGAGAAATGTGGTCCTTTGTTACTAGATAATGCATAAAATTCATGGTAATCTATGCTTACCAAATGGAAAGTGATAGGCATAGACCTTCAGAAAAAAAATTTAAAAGTTGCAGGAAATAGAATGACTATGACAAATGGGAGATGTCAGGTTGAATTTCTTCCATGATAAAACACTGGTTAAAACTAGTGCAAACTTTCAGGTAATGAGATCCTGCACCTCTCAAGGGAGCCAAAAAGAGAAAATACAATAGTTTGTTTTGGGTATTGTCATGGAAAATAGCCTAGATGCCTGATTGCAAAGAATAATGAATCTCCCTATTAATTCATTTATTCCAGAAATAATTGTCAAGCTTCTACTATGGGCTAGACCTTGTAGTAGATGAAAAGACATATATCAGAAAAGAAGACATTGGCAGGAGAGAATTTATGGTAATAGACAATATAGATAAAGGAAAAGGGAGAAAAATAAATCTCAATATTAGGAATAAAGGCTGTCTGGAAAACAGGAATGCAAATATGTATTACATAGCTGGTAAAAATAATAGGGACTGGATAGAAGGATAAAACACATTTTTGAGAGAGGATGTAACTAAAAGAACGACATTTTGAGAATATTGCATCTGTAACGGAATGCTAAACTCAATGTTTCCTGTTGTCTTGGAGTTTGATGGCATTGCTACACCATCGACATAGGACCAGGAACACAGTCAGGAAGTTCTCACTACATCTTTCACTTTGTCACTTCAGTGTAAATGGCCTGACTTCCCAACTACCAGCACTTGCCTTTCCAGCCTGGAAGTGCCAGGGAATTAACCATCTCTCATCCAGAGCAGCTCTCAATCAATGCTAGATCAGTTGTATAAATGGTGTATTTATACACAGACAGATTGGTGTATAAATGCTCCAGCTCCCTCACTTGTGGGTGGGACAACTCTGAGATCTGTGTTATATGTTGACTCCCAGAATTTTTGCCCACAGTGATTAACTGGATTGAAAAACACACCCTGCATTGGCTTCCCTCTCCTATCTGTCTCTGTCCCCCCTTCTCTCGAATCTGTATTTCTTGGGATCATCTCCCTAACTAATCTTCTTGCGCTCACATCCCCTCTTGCTTCAAGGGGAACCCAAACTAAGAAAAGCATGAAACCAGTTTTTCAGCTCTTAGCATCACCCAGAAATGAAGGCAAGATCACAATAAGCTAAGAAAGGCTGATAGTGAGGATTTATCTGGAAAGAATTTTTGGAAAGCATGCATTTCCCCCAACATATAGGGAAGGTAACAGGGAAGTTATGGAGCTCTACTTGGAAAACCTGACATGTGCCCGTGGAGTTTAAAAGTGGGGGGCACAGAGATTGATGCCTGACTCCTACCTGGAGAAGCAAGAAGATGAGCAATTGAATGGAGCTGGGCACGCAGCAACAGACACGAGATGTTTCCTGTGCATCTGCAGGAAGGAAACAGGATATCAAGTTATTGGGATTGCAAAGTTGCCATGATCTTTCTCCTTCTTGTACCCACACCCTTGTGATGTGCCTGTACAGCTTCTCCTCTGTAGAAATTAGAGTCTATTTCTCCACCTCTTGCATCTGGGAAGACCTTGTGACTTCCTTTAGCCAGTAGATTTGGCAAGAATGACATTGCACCAGTTTCAAGCCTGTGCCTCATGGAGCTTCACACACTTTGACTCTTTCACAGAAGGAACTATTACCAGCCGCCACCTGAAGGAGAATGAGTTAGCCTGCTGGAGGATTTAAGACCACATGAACCAAAGCTCAATCAGCCCAGTTGCCCCAACCAGACCCCAAGACATGTGAGACCTGACCTGCAGATGTCCAAAGAGAGCTGCAGAAATACCTAACCCAGGCAAACCCAGCCTAAATTGCTGAACCACAGAATTGTGAGCTAAATAGTATGTTGTTAGCATAACCTACTATTTCAGGGGTGGTATGCTACATACCAAATGCTTGCTGATACGGAGAGTGAACATTTAGTATTGATTATATAAGATTTTTTTCTGTCTGGAAATTGAGGCTATTTTTAACTTGCTAAGAGTGATCTGAAAAGTACATGATCTATGTAAGAGAGTGTCTAGGTTTGGGGCAAAAGGGAACCTCAGAGCTAGACTCTCACCCATATCAGTTATGTCCCTACCAGTTATATAAACTATTATGCAATTTCTAAAATCTAAGTTCAAAGCACTTCCACTAGATTCTAAAGTCTCTTGATGTTGAGGGTCATGGCTGATCTATTTTCTTGTTGAGATAATATAATTAACTATATTCTGAATATGTGTGTGTGTATGTGTGTCAAATGCATTTGATAATTAAAAACTAGTGAAAAACTTACTCTCACTTAGCTTGTTAAAACAATTTGTTTTGCTTTTCTTATAAAACTATTGCCTGAAGTAGTAACATTTTCTTAACAATCTAAAATCTTAAAAATTGCTGCTTCAAAATAAAAAGAAAACAACTGTATGAGATTGTACTATCATGAATGTGAAAGTGCTTTGAAGTATTAAAAGAGACAGGAGAGCTGCCATGCATGGGCTAAACAAGGTGATATGCTCCAAGAACTTGAAAATAAAGGTATGAGAGGGAAGGTAGAGAAGCAACCCTTCTGAATTTGAGCTGGAATAAACCAAGTCTCCTCCCAGACACACAGTAGGCCAGTAAAACTAAAATGACCCTCAATTGAAGGAAAATGTGCCAATTAATGGTAGGGGCATTGTGAATGGAAAAGAAGGTGGTTGGTCAAAATAAGATATGTAAAAAGAAGAGTAAAATAGTGAAATAAAGGTAGAAATTGTGAAAGGTAGTGAATTAGAGGTATTTTGGTAAAAAAAAAATTATTCATTTTCATCTGTTGCCACAGAGCTGGACGTTGTATTTTCTCATTGTGATTTTAATCTCTTTTGTGTCTCTGCCTACGTCTCCCTCTCTCGTTCCTTGTTCCACCTACTTTTGCTCTTTCACGATTTTCCTTTGTCAGAATCATAATTACTATTTTAATATTTTAAAAGAAGAGCCAGGACAGAGATCCAATAAAATAAATGTAGTCTTAAAAAAAAAAAGAATCATAAGGTATTTTGTCTATTTTATTGATGCTTTCAAAGAGCAAGCTTTTAGAATCATTTGTCCTTTCTTCTATTTTTTCCCACCTTAAAATATTTTAAAATTTCCTTTTTTTCATGGTTGTTTAATTTTGCTGTTAATCTTTCAGTTTGTAGATGAAAAATTACTTTTTTAACCAGCTTTCTCTTAATAATGAAGGCAATTAAGGCTATAAATTTTCCTCTGAATATAGCTTTTGATGTTTTCTGTAGGTTTCGTTATAAATGAAGTGTTCTTTTTTGTTGCCTTCTAGGCAGGTTTTAATTTCCTTTTTAATTTCCTTTTTGATCAAAGATTATCTAGAAGCATGCTTTTTTGTAGTCAAGTCATTAAGTTTTTTGCTATCATTTAATTATTTATCTCTAATTTTATTAGCTTAGGATCAGTGGGTGTAGCTTATGAAAGCCATCCACATACACATTTTTCTGTGTGTTTGGTTTTTTCTTCTCAGTGGCCACATACATGACCAATCTTTAAAAATATTCCTGGAGTATTTGAAAAAATACATTCAAAAGATAAGGTGTTATACCTATCAACTTGTTTATTAATTGTATTTTTTATTATCTGTTCCCTTTATTATTTTAGCTAGATCTTTCAGTTCTGAGAGAAGTATATTGATATTTTCACCATGATTATATTTTTAGCAAATTCTCCTTGCTTTTAAAATAAGTTTTATTTAAGCTTTGATCTGCTGTGGTGACTGGCTCCTCCAGTTATGACTGCGACATCTCCTACAATTATGCCATTTATGATTATATAATGTCCTTTTGATCCTGCTTGGTTCTTTCACCACTAAATTCTACTTTGTGGATATTAATATTGCCATTTTCTTTTCCTTTTTTTCCAGTATTTCTGGCATATTTTTGTCACTCCATTTATATTTATGTTATTTTAAAATTATTTTAAGTGTTGCCTGTATATAACATCTGTCTGTATTTTGATTTATAAAAATATTGCCTCTGTCTTTTCATGACAGAATCCTATTCTTTTACTTTATTTTCTAATTCTAATTTTATATGGTTATATACCTGATGTATTACTTTCATCTTGTTTTAGGTTTACTACTGAATATATTGTTTTTTCTTCTTTTCCTTTGTCTTACCTTTCCTATGTATTCTCTCTCTCCCTTTGCTAATTCGGAAAGTCTAATTTATGCTCTATTGTCATGGATAGTTAATTTCTATTCTCTTGATCTAAATTATCACATATCAATATCTACTATTCCTTAAAAAAGAGATTCCCCCTCCCCCTCAGAAAAAAATCACTATTTTCTTCTTACTTTGTTCCATTCCAATAAAATGAGATTTTAAAAACCTACTTCCATTCTCTTCCCTTCCTGTTTTAATGCTCCTAAAGAGATGCTGAAGTGTTTTCACTACTTCCCTGGTAACCATTTCTCCTAGGCTTGAAAGACACAGTCTAGTATTTAACTTTTCTAAAATTAACTTTTCCTTAATTTTATTCCTTTACTTCCTTATTATCATTAATTTCTAATATTACACGTTGCTATATAACTTATTCTTATTCAATTCTGAACCTTGTTTATATTTATCTAATAGCTTAATAACTACATCTGAACTTATATGAATATATCATATCTATATACACACACATATGTATGTGCAACATACATATTATATACAGTCATTTCTCACTCTTCCATTTTTTCAGGTTTCTGAAGCTTTTCATTTGTAGCTGGGTTAGAATTTTCTCAGTACTTTTCTCAGATGGGGTTCTTAAGTGATATTCTTTTCAAATTCTTTCCTCTCCTCAAGTAGCTTTTGTTTACCATGATAGATTAATAATGCCTTGGCTGGATATTAAGTTGATGCTGTTCCACTGTCCACTTTCTTCCAATGTTGGTTATAAGATATTATTTTATGGTGAATTTTTTTGACTTAAGAATGTTAAATGTTCTTTTTCTTTAGAGATCAGGAATTTTTCCATGATATGCCGATGGATATGTCTTCTGTTTTTCTTTGTGAATCTTAGTGAACATTTTAAATTTGCTACTTCAGGTCTTCATCAGCTCTGGGAATTATTCTTCTAGTGTTTATTGTTGGCTTTCCTCTGTGTATTCCTTTTTGTTCTTCTGCAACTACCATCACTCACATTTTAGCCCACTGACTCCATTTATTTATCTCTCACGGCATCTGTCTCTTAGTAGATGCTGTCTGCTTCAGCAGTTCTCATACTTGACCTTCCCATCTACTAACTTGGGTCTCAACAGCCCCATTTTCTCTTTGAATAAATGTACTGAATGCGATATACTCAAATCACCTTAAAAGTGTTTTTACTTTATTTTCTAATTCAGAATTTTTTTCCTTTTTCTGCTCTAATGATTCTATTTTGATGAGTATAAATTCTGATAGCTCCACTTGATCTTCTCTGTCCTCCTACAAAGAAACTGAAGTCCTCTCTGAAGCCTTTTCCTCTAAATCAGTGTTTTACAACCTTGACTGTACAATTAGATCACTTAGGGGGTTTTGAAAATATCAAATGCCTTGGTCCCACCTCCAGATATTCTGATTTAACTGGCCTGAGGCATGGTCCAGGTATCAGGTTTTTTAAAACTCCCCGTGAGTGATTTTCATGTGCAGCCAAAGTTAGTCTCTTCCCTAGGTCTTTACTCTCATTGATCCCGTACAGTCAAGCGGTGGTGCTGTGACCTTAGCTTGGCCAGCTGGACTGTCTACCCAAACCTGGAATCTTGATAGCAAATGGAAAAACCATTCTACCGCGGCATTCCAACAATGCCGTGCAGCATTCTCTGTCCTGTGCTCTCTCTACATCTACCTTTCCAATTCTTTGAGCTCTCCATACCTTATCAATAAATACCCCTTTTGCTGGGTTTATTATGGTTCTCCAGAGAGACAGAACCAGTAGAAGATATGGATGATATGGATACAGATATAGATGCAGACAGATGAGAGGGGATTGATTAGGGGAATTGGTCTACATGGTTATGGAGGCTGAAAAGTCCCACGAAAGGCCGTCGGCACACCGGAGACCCTGGGATTCTGATAGCGTGGCTCAGTCCAAGCCTGAAGGCCTCAGAACCCGGAAGCTGGTGGTGTAACTGTCGATCCGAGGCCCAAGGCCTGAGAACCTGAAGGGCTGCTGGTGTAAGTCTTGGAGTCTAAAGGCTGGGGAGCCTGGAGTTGTGTCCAAGGACAGGAGAGGAAGAGTATAACCCAGCTCCAGCAAACAGATCGTCACAGTCACTCAATTGTTTCCCTGTTTTTGTTCTCTCTGGGCCCTCAGCAGATTGGATGGTGCCTGCCCACATTGAAGGTGAATCTTCTCCACTTAGTCCACTCAGATTCATGTGCCAATCTCTCCTGGAAACACCATCGCATACACACCCCAAAATAATGCTTTACCGGGTTTCTAGGTATTCCTTAAGCTAGTCAAGTTGACGTCTAAAATTAACCATTATACTAAAGTAAGCTGAGCAGAGTCATTATCTATTGCTGACAGCCAACAAATATCAACTGAGTGAACTCATGAGCTTTTCATCACTCAATATATCTGCTGAGAGCTCTCAACATGCTGGGTTGATCAAGGCCTCAGCCCCTCGCATCAAGCTCCCTACCACGCATAAGGAGAGCTCTGGAGATACAGGGCGAGAGAGCAGCCCAAGCTTCGCTAAAGGTCAGTGTTTCAGAGTTCACATTTATACCTTGAGGTCTGTTTCTTTGCTTGTTCAGTGATTACCGTACCTTTTAAAAAATCTGCTTTTTATTTATTTGTTTTTAGGAAAAATGTAAAGATGAATGAAAGCGTGCTGCAAAATTAAATGGACAAATCGGAAAGCATATGACAAAGCAGAGAAACTGGGAAACATTCCATATTACCAGACAAGGAGAACACAAGCATCTGATTACAGCAGAAACATGCAGAACGCTCTGTCTCAATTACACGTTTGCATGGAGACAAAAGTGAAAATGGTATGGAAAAGATGTAGGATGTTACAAGTTGGTATCTGGCATATATTATTCCTTCTATACACTCATTTGGTGTTTTAGGTCAGGTTCTCTAGAAGCACTTGATTGATTGAAGGAAGATTCCCAGGACAAACCTGTTGGGAGAGGAAGAAGGGCAGAGAAAACTGAACAAGGATGTGGTCCCAGCTGGAGTCTAGCCTGATCCCAAGGGGAGATCTGGAGTGTGACTAAAACCACACAGTTGAGGCGAGAGAGCTGAACTTTTGTACCCCCATATCAATTATTCATTGGCAATATCTTAGGCATTTCTAGGAGAACAGCCATAAGTTCTTAGCAGTCAACACTCACAGTAGCTGGAAGGTGGGTGTGGCTGCTGGTGAAAGTGATCCAACAGCAACTTTGACACCTGGGTAAATATTGTTGGTTGCACTGTGCCTCAGTATTTTCATCTATGAAATGCAACAAATGATAGTACCATGGTGCACGCAATTTTAACACTGAATTGTTTTGTAGGTCAACAAATTAAACCCCATTTCTTTCTTTGCATACCTCAATAAATGCTGCTTTCATACATTGGCTACTGCTTGAAAAAAATCACCTCTTTCTTAAAACTTTGATTTTAGAGAAAATAAAAGTCTTGGAAAGGCTTGAACGCTTTATTATACCCCTATCTAGCAAAACATATATTTATTGATAAGCTGAGAGTTGAGAGATCTGGATTCTGGTTCTGCCCCTGTTGCTCTCCAGCAAAATGACTTTGGCTAAGTGGTTTGCCCCTTTCTGGGATTCACCGTCTTCATTTATAAAAGTTGGGGTCAGAGTAAATGATTTCTGAGTTACTTTTGAACTCTAAAAAGCTGTCAGTTGCTGATTTGATTTCTCATTTCATGCAGGGAGGAAGCAGAGATAATTTTTTTGTTTGGTTACAAGGAACAAGTTTTTATCTTGCAGACAAAAGCAAGAGAAAGAAATGCAATAGCTTTGAGGTAACAGCAGCTTTGCTTTGTTTGGATTCAGGGTCTCTGATACGACATATTGGATGTGTCAATGGAATGTGATTTATTTTGCTTCATAACATTTGGGAACAGATATTTGGTATTTCATCCAAGGAAAGCAATTTGCAGAAACCTTTTAGAAGGTGGCTGGAGCATCGGTAATCGGTGCCATTTCTTTATGCCAACATTTCCTTAGAACTGCACAATCTTTCATTTAATCATCCCTCTCAGCAGGCTCCTTCCAGGGCTCTGGAGCAGGGCACCCACCCCTCAGAGACACAGTTCTATTTTTAAAGTCCACCAACCAACACACTCCCTATTAATCGTGTGAAATCTGCTCACATGGCTGCTCTTCTGGGTACTCCGTGCACCCCTCCCTGCCCCCAACTCCCCATCTGCACAGCCCTCCCCCAGAAGATATTTTTAGTTCTTAGCAGCTACATCCTTGAAAATTACCAGGCAGATGCTACACTTTGCTCTCAAGTAAACATTTTAGAGTTTTGAGTTTTCATTTCTAATGTTTTCAAGAAGATTAAGAATACCACTCCTTAATACAGTTCAGTATTAATAAAGAATCGGTCTGGATGTTGAAGCCTTCACCCACCTCAGAATCCCTCTTTCTTACGAGGAGATAAATACCCTATTTATTCAAAGGTACTTAGTCTTTTCCTCGTGAGGAACCCATTGTTCCAGACAATCTCTCTCCAAGATGGCCTTGGGAATTTTACCGGAGGTGGGATAGTCTGGGCTCTCACTCTGCATGTGTTCTCCCTAGGGGTTCGAATGTGACATCAGGAAATACAGTTGTCTCTTTAACACCACTGTGCTAGAACCTATAGCCGGTACAGTTTCGGAGCCCATCATGGTATCCTGGGAGGCTACAATCATCAAAATATTTTCCAGGCACCTACAGAAATTCTAAGAAATAGCACATATACATAGTAATAATTTGTCTTAGCAAATATGAACAGCAGTATTTAATTACCCACCCTCCACAAAAAAAATATTGTTTGGCATGTTAATAGCTGTTTTGATCTGTAGGTTGTAATCTTTTTAAATGTTTCTGAATAGGTTATAGATGGATATTGGGAAAAAATTATAGGAAAAAGGCCAACAGTGAAAAGAGTCTCCCTCCAACATCCTTTCCCTAATCTCTCTACATATATATTATATGTATGTGTGTATATATATATCATATTATATTGTGCACAATACAATACATACACATATATTTAAATATGCACATATATAGTGATTCTTGTTGCTTTGCCACAAATGTTTTGCACATTATTTTCCACTCTCCTTTTTTGATTTTATTGTTTCACTAAACATTATATCTTAGAGAGAATTTCACATCAAACCATATAGATCTGTTTCCTTTTTCATGAGTGGCTATATCATGTTCCATTAGTTGGATGAACCAGAATTTATTTAACAAATCCTGATAATTGGTTTCTAATTAGCGAGGGATACTGAGGGAGAGTGACAAGCTCTTGTTCTGTACGGAATATCGGGCCAGTTACTCTTTAGTGCCTTGGTGACTGTTGTTTGAGTTTCTCGGAATTCTGTTCTGCTTCTGGTTTAGCTGTGGCCTCTTCCCTTTTCTCTTGCCCTTTCCGCGCCTTTCTCTCTCAAAAGCTTCAGCAAACCCAGGTGATTTCTGCCTGTTAATATCGGTAAAAAAAAAAACAGTTCGAAATGCCTTTCAAAACTGAATTCTCCATAAATAAGTCAGTCTCCAAATGAAATATCGTGATTGCTTCGCTAAGGTGTGCTGGTTTCCCTGGTTTACGTTTCCCGGGGTCTGTTTTTGATGGGCGCAAAAATCTTGCATTTGTTGTTCTTGTTCAGAGCCTGTGGTTTATTTTCTCCTGTCTGGACGCTGTTCCATGAAGCCCAGGAGAGACGCGTCATCGCAGAAGCCTTGGCATCTGTCAAACAATGAGCAGAGATGACGGAGCCAGGCGCCCCGTAGGAGCCCAGTAGGTGCTGGCTGGCTGTGACGGTGGCCCTGGTGACTTTGGGGTTTGGGTATCTGCACTGACTGCCTGTTCATTTCCTGTCCGGAGATAAAGTGAGAGGATTATGCAGTGAAAAAGCAGAGCTGGCTCCAAAGTGACATCTTCCAAAGCAGCCCTGCCATTTGACTACATTTACCCATCTTGGTTTAAAGAGGGGAAACAAGGCTGTACTTCCCTCTATGCATTCGAGCTTGTGAGTCTTATGTGAACTGATGTCTGGACTGACACATTGGGGGAAGAGCGTCCCCAACACACCGGCAGATGGCTGCCACACCTGTTTTCTTGAGTCTCGGTTCAAAAAACAGCACAGTGTTTTACTCGTTCATGATTTCTGTGGAAGACTTTGCACCTTTCCTAGAGACGGTACAGAAAGAGAAAACTCCTATAAACATAAAGTAGCATAACTTAAAAACGATATATTATATTGGTTGATTAAACTATATAGCCTATCAAGTGGGTTTTTTTCCCCATACTTTTAAAATGACAACTGCATTAGGTTGGGTTCGTAGAAATAGAACCTGACATATAGATTTTTGTGCAGATGATGTGTTGAGAGTGGTTTCTTAGGAGGAACTGTATGGGAGTGAAGGAAGCAGGATGGGGCAGAGGAGGATGGGGCAGAGGTATATAGGCTCGCAGCCAGCACTCAAAGTAACTGGGAAATGAGTGTAACGGCCTCATCACTGGGGTCTGGGTAGGAACCCACAGCACCACCACAACCCATAGCATAAAGCTAAGCACTGTGTTATGACCGACACATACATAGTTACATGTTAAAGAAGAAAGTATTCCCAAATAATTCCCACATGTGGTTCAATCTGAATAATTTCTATTTTTTTTTCTAATCTATCCTAGTTTACACACACAAAAGTGGTAGTCATGGCCCACTGTTAGGTGGTGACCTGCAGTTTATATGTAAATACTATTTATAAGCTAATTATGTTTAAGTGATTTAATTAGATTTTTAATCCTGATGGGATATTAGTGACACCTCTGATGTCACATAACCAGAGTGACTATATAATGGATCATCCAAACTGGGGGCTCTTTTATTTACAATGACATCAAGGCAACAGACATTCACCAGTGCTGTCCTAGGACAAGCAGGATGCATATTCATGTCACAACAAGCAGCTAGAAGTCTTTGTCAGTAAACATCTATGGAGCACTTATTGTGCAGATCGAGGTGGCAATAAGATGGGACACAAAATGGAAAGTCTCTGCCCATGGGGAAACAGATATGACTCAAATATAATCACATAAGCAAAGGATAAACAGCAACTGTGATACATGCAGCAAAGGAGATGTGGGTTTCCACGAGGGGGATTTGACAAAATTAGGGAAAGTTTCCCAGAGCGAGTAATACTTGAGTCCCACTGAGATCCAAAGCATCTAATCATGTAAAAGGTATAGAAAGGGCCATTCCAGTCTGAAGCAGGTGGGTATGAGAGATTGCAAAGCACACCTCATCATTTATTTTATCCACGATAAAAAAAAAATTCAATAGTAATGTTCTAGAAGCTGGGGTATATCAGGGAACATGATTGGTAAGTGATGAGTTTCCTGTTTTCATGGAGTTTATATTGGGGGGTGTGTATGTGGAGGGGGCTAACAGGCAATAAAATAGAAAATAAATAACACATAATTTCACATAGTGGCAATTGCCATGAAAAAAATAAAATAGGGTCCTATGTGTTGAAGAGACTATCATTTCCCCATTGTGCAGCCTTGGCACCCTTAACAAAGCTCGTTTGACCATATACATGAGGGTTTATTTCTGGGTCTCTATTTATGCCAGTATTATAGTGTTTTGATTGCTGTAGCTTTGTTATATGTTTTGAAGTCAGAAAGTGTAAGGCCTTCTGCTTTGTTTTTCTTTGTCAAGATTGTTTTGGCTGTTCAAGGTCTTTTTGAGATTCCACATGAATTTCAGGATGTTTTTTCTCTGTTTCTGCAAAAAAGGTAATTGAGATTATGATAGAGATTGCATTGAATCTGTGGGTAGTATGAACTTCTAATAATATTATGTTGCTTTGGGTAGTGCAGACATTTTAATCACATTAAATTTTTCACTGTGAATATGGGATGCCTTTCCATTTATTTGTATCTTTAATTCCTTTCAGCAATGCTTTGTAGTTTTCAGCCTCCTTGACTGGTTTATTCCTAGGTATTTTATTCTTTTGATGCTATTATAAATGGGATTGTTTTCTTAATTTCATTTTGGGATTGTTCGTTGTTAGTGTATAGAACTCATCTTTGTATGTTGACTTTGTATTCCGAAATTCTGCTATATTTATTACATCTAATAACTTGATGTGTGTGTGTGTGTGTGTGTGTGTAATTTTTATAATTTTCTACAAACAAGAATATGTCATCTGTGAGCAGGTATAAATTTACTTCTTTCTTTCCAGTTTGGACGCCTTTTATTTCTTTGCCTAATTGCTTTGGCTAGTATTTTGAGTATTATGTTGAACAGAAGTGGTAAGAATGGACGTCCTTGTCTTGCTCATTTTAGAGGGAAAGTCTTTGGTTTATCACTATTGAGTATGATATTAGTTATATGGCCTTATTATGTTGAGGTAATTCCTAGTTTGGTTTTTTTTAATCATGAAAAGGCATTAAATTTTGTCAATTTTTTTTTCCTGCATTCTATAATTCAGTTTATTTGACTCCTTCAAATCTCATGTTGAAATTTGATCCTCAATATTAGAGATGGGGCCCAATGGGAGGTGTTTGTGTCATGGGGGTGGACCCCTCATGAATGGCTTGGTGCCATCTTTGCAGTAATGAGTGAGTTCTCATTCTATTAGTTTCCCAAGAGCTGATTGTTAAAAGAAGCCTGAGCCTGGCTTAGTGGCTCGTGCCTGTAGTCCCAGCTACTCAGGAAGCTGAGATGGGAGGATCGCTTCAACCCAGCCGTTCAAGGTTTCAGAGAGCTATGATGGTGCCACTGCACTCCAACCATGGTGACAAAGACCCTATCTCTAAAAATTAAAAAAAAAAAAAAATCTTGGTATGCCCCCCCATCTCTTGCTTCCTCTCTCACCATGTGAACCCTACACACGCCAGCTGTGCTTCACCTACCACTATGCATGGAAGCAGCCTGAAGCCCTCACCAGAAGCAAATGCTTACACCATGCTTCTCATACAGTCTGCAGAACGATGAGCCAAATAAACCTCTTTTCTTTATAAGTGACCCAGCCTCAGGTGTTCCTTTATAGAAACATAAATGGACTAAGACATTGCATCAATTGAGATGATTACATGGGTTTTGTCCTTCATTCTCTTAATGTGGTATACTACATTGATTGGTATTCACATGTTAAAACATCATTGCACTGCAGGAATAAATCCCATGTGGTCATGATGTATAATCCTTTTAATATGCTGTTGAATTTGGTTTGCTAGTATTTTCTTGAGGATTTTTGCATCAATATTCATCAGGGATATTAGTCTGTAGTTTTTTTTTTTTTTTTCTTGTAGTATGTTTGATTTTGGTATCAGAATCATGCTGGATTCACAAATTCAGTTTGGAAGTGTTCCCTTCTTTTCAATTTTTTGGAAGAATATGAGAAGAATTCATGTTAATTCTTCTTTAAATGTTTTGGTAGAATTCTCCAGTGAAGTCATATGGTCCTGGGCTTTTCTTTATTGGGAGGGTTTTGATTAGTGATTTCATCTCTTTACTAGTTATAGGTCTGTTCAGATTTTTTTATTTCTTCATGATTCAGTATTAGTATGTTTTGTAGGTCCGTGAATTTATCCATTTCTCCTAGGTAATCTAATTTATTGGTATATAATAGTCAATAGTAGTCTCTTATAATCATTTTTATTTCTGTGGAATCAGTTGTAATGTCTCCTCTCATTTCTAATTTTTGTTATTTGATTTTTCTCTATTTTTTTCTTATTCTAGCTAAGTATTTGTCAATGTTGTTGATATTTTCAACAAACCAACTTATAGTTTCATTAATTTTTAAATTATTTTTCCATTGTCCATTTTCTTTATTTCTGCTTTAATCTTTATTATTTTCTTCCTTTGGCAAAGCTTAGGTTTAATTTCATCTTCTTTTTCTAGTCCCTTGAGTTGTAAAGTTAAGTTGTTGACTTGAAATCTTTCTTCTTTTCTAATGTAGGTGTTTATCACTATAAACTTCCTTCAGTAATGCTTTTGTTGTTGCATACCATAAGTTTTGGTATGTCATATTTTGATTTTCATTTGTCTCAAGGTATTTCTAATTTCACTATGATTTCTTCTTTGACCCACTGGTTATTCAAGATTGTGTTGTTTAATTTCCACATTTCTCTGAATTTTCCCATTTTACTTTTGCTATTGATTTCTAGTTTTATTTTATCGTGGCTGAAAAAAATACTTGGCATAACTTCAGTCTTAAATTTGTTCAGACTTGTTTCTCAGCCTAACATGTGATCTGCTCTGGAGAATATTCCATGTTTGCTTGAGAAGAACAATGTGTTTTGCTCTTGTTGGGTGGAATGTTCTGTATAAGTCTGTTAGGTCTAATAGGTCTGTAGTGTTGAAGCCCTCTGGTTTCTTGTCCATTGCCTGTCTGGTGATTTTATCCTTTATAGAAAGTAGGGTATTGAAATCTCTTACTATTATTGTATTACTGTCTATTTCTTTCTTCAATTCAGTCAACATTTGCTTCATATATTTGGGTACTTTGTTATTAGGTGTGTATTTATAATTGGTATATCCACCTGGTGAATCGACATTTTTGTCATTATATAATGTCTTTCTTTGCTTCTTGTGACAATTTTTTACTTTAAATCTATTTTGTCTGATAGAAGTATGACCACCCCTGTTCTCCTTTGGTTACCATTTGCATGGAATATATTTTTCCAACTTTTCACTTTGACACTATGTGTGTCCTCATATCTAAAGCGAGTCTCTTGTAGATGACATAGAGTTTGATTTTAATTTTGTATCCATTTAACAGCTCTATATCTTTTGATTGGGGAATTTAATACATTTACATTTAAAGTAATTACTAATAGGAAAGGATGAACGATTACCATTTTGCTAATTGTTTTCTTATGCCTTGTATTTATTTTGTCAATCTTTTCCTCTCTTTCTGCCTATCTTTGTTCTTCTTTTTTTTTAAATGATACACTTGATTTTTTATTATTTTTGTGTGTATTATATATAGGTATTTTCTTTTTGGTTATCATGGGGATTACATAAAACTTCTTATAGTTACAACAATCTATTTTAAACTGATAGTTTAACTTCAATAGCATATAAAAACTCTACTCCTTTACATCTCCCTCTCCCACCTTATGTTATTGATGTGCACAAATTACATCTTTTTATGTTTTGTATCCATCAACACAGTTTTGTAATTAAATTTTATACTTTTATCTTTTAAATTATATACCAGCATTAAGAGTGATTTACACACCACCATTACAGTATTATAAGATTTTGTATTTGTTTATATATTTTCATTTACAAGACAGCTTTATATTTTCATATGATTTCATGTTGCTGTCTAGCATCCTTTCATTTCAACTTGGAGGAATACCTCTACCACTTCTTGCAAGGTAGGTTAGTACTATTAAAGCTCAGGTTTTGCTTATCTGGGAAGGTTTTTATTTCTCCTTCATATATGAAGGATGATTTTGCCTGATATAGTATTCTTTGTTGGCAGTTTTTTTTCCTTTCACTATTTTGACTATTTTATTCCTTCTGGCCTGTAATGTTTCTACTAAGCAATCAACTGATAATCTTGTGGGAGCCCTTTTGTATGTTACATTAAATATTCTCTTAATGCTTTTGAGGTGCTTTCTTTGCATTGGTTTTTGGGTGTTTGGTTAAATATATCTTGATATGAATCTCTTTGGGTTATCCTATTTGGAGTTTCTTCAACTTATTATATTTGTTTTTCCATTTCTTTCCTCAAGTGTGGGATATTTGTTGCCATCAGTTTTTCAAATAAGCTCTTTATCCCTTTCCCTCTCTCTCCTCATTCTAAAACTCTCATGATGTGTACACTGGTCAGCTTGATATTGCCCCATAAGTGTTTGCTGATTTTTCTGCTTGACTGATTCTACTGTTCAACCTCTCTAGTGATTTTTTTTTGGACTCAGTTAATGTATTCTTCAGCTCCAGAATTTCTGTTTGCTTCTTTTTTTTATATAGTTTCTGTCTCTTTGTCAATATTCTTTTTTGGTTCATGTGTTTTCCTGCCATCATTTAGTTTTCTATCTGTGTTCTCTTTTAGTGCATTGAGTTTCTTTAAGACAATTATTTTGAAGTCTCTGTTAGGTAATTCAGATTCATAGATCTCTGCTTCTTTATGGTCAGTTTTTGGATATTCAATTTGTTCCTTTGGTAGGGCCATGTTTCCCTGTTTCTCTCTCTCTCTCTCTCTCTCTTCTTCTTTTTTTTAAAATATGCATTGCTATTTTTTGGTGGGATTTGTGCATTTGAAAAACAGGCTCCTTTCATAGTCTTTATGAACCGGCTTTGTACAGTGGAAAGCCTTCTTCAATCTCTCCAGCTAGATATTCTGGGAGACTCTCAAACCCTCTGGGGAATGTATCTTCTCTGGGCTTGTGTGTGTGTGTGCGCTTGCTTGCTTAATTTCTTAGAGTGGTTTGCGCTCCTTTTTCAGAAGCTTGTGATCTCTTGCTCCCTCTGGTGGCTATTTGTGGTAACGCAGGTTCTCTGGCACTGCAACAAGCTTCTGGGTTCTCTCTTGCTCTCATCAGTCCGCAGGTATCCTAAGTATGCCTGCTCCGTGGGCGCTCCTAGTCAAGTGAGACAGAAAGCAGTCCCTTGGGCAAAAAGTAGCCCTGAAAAGCCAAAACAGTGGCCACACCTTTCACTCTTTTCTTTCTTCCTGAGGAAGAAGCCATGAGTTGAATATTCTCTCCTGATTTGCCTGAGCTGTACTGGCTTCTGTCTGCAATATTGAAGGTTTTCTGGTGCTGCAACAAGCCATCAAACTCTCTTTTGTTCTCTGCAGCCCTGAGGCGTTCAAAGTATGACAGTTTCTAGTGGGCACCCTGAGTCAGGTGAGACAGAAGCCAGTCCCTCAGGCAGCCTCCCCACCCCCCACCAAAATCCAGAAAGTTGGACATATGTTCCAGTCTTCTCTTTCCCTTCTGATGGAGAAGCGTGTGTTTGACTTTTCCTCCCCATTGCACCATGCCCTGCCAGTTTGCTGGAGGAACTATGGTGGGTGAAATGAAATTATTATGTGTTACCTGTTTCAATGTTTCTGTTCTTAGCTTGGAATGTACCTTGGGTATTGCAGTTTTTTAACTGGTTGTTGGAATTCTCTTAAAGACTTTTTGGACAGTCTGTTGTTAATAAGTCAGTGTGTATGTGGGGGAACAAAGTCTGGGTTTTCCTAGTCTGTATCTTGCTCTATAGACAACATTTTTAAAAGAAATAGTATTGTGAGAGAGGAGAGAGGGAAGATAGCTGGATGTTATAAGGTTAAGGGAGGATTTTTTAAAAATGTAGCAGGTACTAAGACATATTGCATGCTGATGAGAAAAATCAACTGAGTGAGAGGCAGATGATGCTCTACACCAGAGCAGTGATTTTCAAATTTTCGTGTGCATTAGGAGCATATTGACAAGCTTGTGAAAATACAGATTACTGAGCTCTGCCCCATAGTTTCTGATTCAGGATGTCTGGGGTGGGACTCTAGAATTTGCATTTTTAAAAGGTTCCCAGGTGATGCTGAGCTGGTACAGGCAAAATACCCTGAGGGCTATTGCTCTAGAGAAAGGAAGGAATGTTGTCCTTGAGAAAAACAGAGGAAATTGGAGGAAGGGAATATGGTTTTTCTCTCTTGGTTTTGCTTTCTCAGTTACATTGAGAGACAAGTCAATCAACCAACTTATGTGTATGTTTTCTTGCACGGTTACAGAAACTGTAGGTCTTGGACTAATAAAGTGCTCATTTCGAACATTTTCCTCCATTGTCTCTATAACTTTATCTGTTCTTCTCAGATCTCTTTCCATCTTAGATACAGAACATAAGGTCATCTGTGCATTTTACACCAGCTAAGTTTACCCTCGTCCATATGAAATTCCTCCTTCTTTGCTCAGAATTCTCACCTCTTTTTCACAACTTTTTCAGATGCTTGTAAGGTCCTAATTTTCTCCTCAGGTAGCAATTTGGAGCAGGTGTAGTGATTTCTCTGACAGCATCGGAGAGACTTGAGAGGAACTCTGGGGACATGGACCTCATCAGCTTGTCAACAAAGATTCCAGCATTGGCCACATTTTAATTTTTGCAGCAATTCACACATTGGAGAAACCAGGCACCTGATATGCTCAGTGAAGTGCTAGAAGTTGCAAAACACATGGCGATAGCCCAGAGGTTTTGACAGAATCTGAATATTGCCTTCTTGTTCCACCATAGGATGATTACGTTAGCCACAAAAAAATAAAAAAATAAAAATAAGCAGAGTAAACCTGTGATGTGCAAAGAAAAATGTCAAAATTTTCACACTTTAAAACTTATCTCATCAGGGAAAAGGTTTTTTTAGAGGAAAAATCAGCAACTTTTGGTTAAAAAAAAATCTCTCTCTACACAAGCTGCATCTGTTCAGGCGTCTGTCTTCTCCTGTCAGATCTGCCTGAGTTGAAGTTCCCAATGTGTTAAAATCAGATTCAAGTTCTTTCAGGGGCTGAGAGTATGGAATGTTCTGAACATCCAACCACAGTGAACTGAAGTGGAAATGAAAGGGAATCCATTTGGAAGACGTCTTTGCCCTCCCTCTTCTTCTTTTGATGTGAAGAAAGAAGCTCAGCTTCCAGGGTAGTGACAATGGAATTTCCTTTCCAATCAGATTCTTCATCATATCATCCAACCGTGTCTTAATTCTTCTTACGTTCTTTATACCCCCTGATGTACCCTAGAACCCTAAACTAACTATAAGGGCCCACGGTGGGAAAGCCAGCATTGGACAAAGAAAAAAGCAAAATGTTTCACATCAAAACAAAATCAGATAAAAGCACATGGAGTAGAGGTGAGTGGGGACTAAAATCCATAAGGTCTTTTAAACAGTACATCTCATTACATCAGCTATACTCTAGAAAATCCATTCCAATTTTCTTTGAAGAGATAGGTTATAAATAGTAATTAAGTTTTGTACAAAATATAAATATAACCCTAAAAGCCATTCAACTGTATAAATTATAAAAATCTATATTCAAATTATAAAATATTTACATTATAAATTAATTGTATTATTTATATTATATGATATTGTATATGAATCATATATAAGTTAATTATATATCAATTATAAATTATATTTAAGTATCTACAATAATATTTAGTAAAATAACTAAAAACACACTTAAAACCAGCTTCAGAATGACGCATTTTAAACTTGAGAACTAAAAAACAATTTTGAGTTTATTATTTGAGATAAAGTATGAAATATCTATATTCAAATTATAAAATATTTGCATTATAAATTAATTATAATATTTATATTATATTCTATTTGAATCATATTATAAGTTAATTATATATCAATTGTAAATTATATTTAAGTATCTACAACATTAAATAAAATAACTAAAACACACTTAAAATTGACTTCAAAATGATGCATATTAAAGTTGAGACCTAAATAACAATTTTGAGTTCATTATCTGAGACAGCTTTTTTACCTCTTCTTTTTTCTCCACTAACACACCAGGCATAATGAGATAGACTATAGTCTTTATGCAAAAAGTAGATACTTTTAACAGAGAATTTGGAAGACCAATTTTAGTCCTTTCTTAAATTATTAGTGTTAACCAAAATCTCGAAGGTTAAAACTACCAGGGAAGTTGAGAAAAATCAATTGAAAACAAACAAACTTGCAAATGTTTTGAAAATTATAAAGCCCAACATAAACTCAGGTGTTTATCATTGAGCATTTACTACGTATAAAATTCTCTGCGAAGCATGGAGATTCAATACGTGGGCCTGCACCCCGGGGAGGTTGCAATCTAGTTTGCCAGGACATACGATGCCGACTGAATCCATGGACAATGAAAATTAAAGTTAGTCAGTGGAAGGTGAAGTCTCTCAATGGGGAACCAGAAAAACTGCTTTGTGGAGGATGTGGAATATGTAGGTGTGAGAGTATGGCTTAAATGGGCTGAGAGGAAGAATTAGGGATAGGATTTCAGGTGAAAAAGAGAAAAGGCAGTAATAAATTTGGAGCATGTTAGAAGTTAGAAAAGGAGTTTATAGCTCAGAATACATAATAGATTTTGTTAGAGGCCAGAAGCCAACTCCTGCATTAGATCTATGAGGAAATGGAGGTACAAAAGGCTGAATGACCTGCCCAACAGCTAATTTGTGTCAGAACTGAAGTAGTCCACCTTCTACTATCAGCTTCATATGTCAAAGAGTTCCCTTCTTTTTAACCTCTAAAGTCAGCTTGCAATTGTATTTTATATTAATTTCCAACAGAAATGACAAAAATATTTAATCTCAGATTTTCATCATGTCTGATTGGTAGTAGCAAGTGCCTACTTAGATCATGTGTTAAGAAGGATTCTGAGGCAGCATCTGGGCTTAGGCTAAGCAGCAATAAGATCTCACTTGATTATCAATGTCTGTGATGGATGAGGAAGGAGGCAGCTGAGGCACATGTGCCCTGCATTTCCTGTCTTGGTTGTGGAGTCCTGAGCAAAACACTGATGGCACAGTATGAACTGTAGCTACTAAGGGTAATTCTGAGGTTCAAGAGAAAATAGTTCAGTACTTTATTGCCAGAAAGAGGGAAAGCAATATGATTTGGGAGTAGGTGCTAGGGAGATAACAACTTCCTATTTCCTCACCCAAATTCTGAGGGAAAAAAGAGGATGGTATTACTAATACATATTTAAACATCTCTTGATAGTTTACAAGTTATATCTGTGATTTCATTTGATCCTCTGAAGAGGCCAGTTATGAAGGCCAGTATTCCTGTATTATAAATAAGAAAATGAGGTTGGGTTATTCACAGTCATGCAAATAGGCTGGACAAATAGAATAACTTTTTGAGGCTTTGACCTGCTTATTCATACTCATTTCCTGTTTATTCATCAAAGTGTGGGTAGCATGGACTTGAGCCTGATTGTCCATCTTTAAATCCTGCTCCTTCACTAACAGACCCGTGAGGACCAGCTCTTAGGCAAGCTATGTAGTCCTTCTGTGTCATGATTTCCTCATCTGTAAAGTGGAGGTGATAACAGTACTGACCACATAAAGGTGTGTATTCCATTGGTCTGTGGCTTGGCTTAGGGTAGGTGCAACAATTAAGTTAGCTTTTATTATTATCTTGTTTACTTCTTGTGTTTGTGCTGATCTATTTTGCTCTTCTGCAGATAGTTTTTCCTTCATTTAAAAAAATTTTCAGATTATCAAGATAATACATGTGTACTAGGGAAAATTGGCAAGATGTGGAAAACTGCAGAAGAAAAACATTTAAAAATATCCTTAAGCCTATAACATATACATTTTTATCTAAATAAGAGAGCACATTTGGGTGGGCCCTAGACTGGTCATCAGTTGTGGTAATGGGAAGAAATATTTTCAAACAGAGTATATGAAGCATGAACTCAGAAGGTGAGTTTGGAAATGCCAGATCTCAGTTGACACTAACACAATTTCCTTTCCCTGGATTACGAGCCAAGAGGATTGCCGTGATTTTATGCATGTAAGGCTAGTTTCTGATGGTAACTCAGTAACACTCTTTTATGCTGTATAGCTAATTTAAAATTTAAGCTTATAATTAAGGAAGCCAGAATTGCTTTTTCTTTAGATCTATTGTATTTCAAGGATGATTCTTAAGGATTCCTCTGCGCCTTGCTAACTTGATCATGCCACACCATGCATACACTCAACTCGGCTGAACCTGGAGTTTAATTCGCTCATCGCTTAAGAAGGGGCACCTGTTAAATTATGGACACTCATGTCAAAAGACTTACTTGTTACCCTTGTAATAAGCTCATGTGTGTTTTGCAGGTCAGTGTTTTACATGAGGAAACAGCTATTATTTCTGGTTATCATTCATCATCAAACCTAAGACTATGTATATCGTTAGCAAGATTCACCACTATTTCATAAGCCATTAAAAAATGCTACTGAATACTTTTAAGACACCATCAATGTTAAGATGCATCCCAACTTCAGAGACGTCAAAATATGAAAAATGAGTACCTTATAACTGATGTAATAGGGAATGTCTTTTATACTTTGTCAAGAAGTTCTCCGGGGACGACATTTGATCATTTGAAGCTTGTATAGATCTTTCCTCAGCTTCACACTCTATGGACAGCCTTCAGTTACAAATTACTTAAAATGGACTCCTGCGTATGAGAGTACATGGAGAACATTCATCATTAGTCAACTCACAAGTTAGAGCTACTAGGAATGATCTCTCGGCAGAAGAGCTAAATATGCCCAGGGGTTGAAAATAAAATTGTGTTTTTTACTCCCTTTTGTGATTCTTAACCATTAGAACAAGATGTATGACACTTCCCCGCACCCTTCCCCCACATGACATGAATAAAAAATAAGTATTGTTAAATGTATCTAGAGAAATAATTGACTGAGAGTCATTTCTGTCTTGTCCTTGGTGCTAGGGAAAAGAGGAAATGAACTTAACTCTCCCTCCCAACTCCACACCCACCAAGGACAGAGAAGACTTTGAACTGGAGGAGTAGTTAGCATCTTTGGGTGTCAGCAGAAAAGATGAAGAAAACCTCCACGTGGTTGTCTGTTGGGCAGTGTAGGCCCATCCAGAAATTAATTTGATGTTTCTGTGAGTAGGAGGGTGGTGCATTGAAAGGCTGTGGTATGTTACAAAAAAGTATGTATCATTGTGTCCATTTGTATCCATGCCTTTTGCATTATGACTTTGCAACTAGTTTCTACCTCTTGAATCTGGCCTGGCTGGGTAACTTGCTTTGACCAATAAAATGTGGCAGAAGTGATGTTGGAAAATAGTTTGTGCTTATTTTCTAAGCTCACTTAATAAATATATATTTAAAACAGAGCATATAGTTTTTCACTTTTTCTTTTCAATTTCTACTTCACACTCTTTTTAAGTTGTTCCTTGCATTAGACTTTACTTATTTTTTGTGTCAAAAACAGTGGGAAGTACTGTAGGAAAATACCAAATTCATGATGTGAAGATTGAAAATATTAGTAATAATATTAAATCTAAAAACATTATTAATCTCGTACAGCCTTAGGTTACAATATTCAGAACAGTAACAATGAACATGAAAATTAGACTAAAGAAGAGAAAATGACATTATTTTTCAGGAGCAGAGAAGAGCTCCTGCCATGTAGGAAAACGAGACTGAAGCTGGCTTCTGCTGCAAGAGGCCTAATTAACTATCCCCATTTAAACACACCCAGAAAATTCTTAAGAACATTACACTATAAATAAGATGTTTAAATTAGAGCTCATGAAAAGTGAGAAGATAATGGTAGCGAGGAGGAGATTTAATCATAGCCTCTGTGTCTCCCCCACATCTCCCTTGGTATTTTGTAAGTCAAGATATGAAAAGGAAAAAAAAACCAAAAAACAGTTCGGGTCAAGATTATATTTGAGATTAAAAAAAAAATAGCTCCTGTAAATGTTAATTTACACCAAGATAAGGCTCAATATTTACATGGTGCCTCTGTTGTAAACTGAGTTTCTTGTATTATTACTCTTATCTTAGACACAGTGGTTGGTTTTTTTCTGCCTTATTTGGTATCTGTTTGCTTTTGAACTGATAACAAATTTCATGTTCCTGCGCTCGCCTCCCTGCTGAAGAGATGAGGATAAGTTCCATTTTATTCTGTGGAAACCTAAGGAATTTACTAAGCAAGTATTTCCAGTGTTATTCTTCGGGGAGGTAGATGAGGAACTCAGGCAAACCTGGCTCTCCACAGAGTGAAGTTGGCCAGATCAAGTGTAAGCCTCACTGCGTTATCTGTTATAACACCTTCTGTTCAGTTAGAAAACACACTGGTATACTTCAGGACTAACCTTATATTCAGAACTATGTGAGATTCCAGAGTAGTAGAGAAGTATTTTAAGGCTTATTATTTTTCTAGGTGAGCTTCCAATTTAGTGAGTAACAATGAATAGGTAGATACCAGATAGTGGATGCTGGGATAGTTTGAACAACAAAGGCCAGAAAGGGATAGGATGCCGAAGAAAGACAAAAGTTGCACCTTCTGTGGCCACTTTGATTTACAGTAATGGCCTAGAGCGTTGTGTTAAGTAAGACCCAGAGGTGTATCTGGTATCTCAGCTTAAAGATTTGCTTCATTGACCAGCTACGTGTGCTGTGGACAGGGAAAGGTGGTGGCTGATGTGTGAACCTAGGGTGGAGATGACACTTTATTTGGGCCATAAAAGATGTGTTGGTTTCAGATGGGGAAGGAAGAGTATTCCAAGTGAAGACAGTAGCCGGGGGAAAAAATGGATTTGTAGGTGTATGGCACAGGAAGGGGAGCGATCCGAGCAGAGCTGAGAATGAGTTAGTAAGTTAGAGGAATGCCTATAAAGAGAAATCAGATCACGGGGGTTTTGAAACACAGGAGGAAGAGTTTGGATTTGATGTGTAGAAACTAAAGAGTCCTTGAAGACTTTACAAATGGGGAGAGATGAAACCAAAATGTGGCTTAAGGAAGGTATGGCTGAGGGAACGTGTGTCTGATGGGACCATGAAGAACACAGAGACAAATAGAATGGATTTGAGGCAGAAAGGACTAGTTTGGAGAAATAATCAGCCTCAGGAGGATAGTCTGAGGGATATCTTGAGGAAGACATGAACAGACAGGTGACTTCCTGTCTATAGAGAATGGATAAGCTGACATAGCAGATATTAAGGTAGCATATAAGAACCTACACGTAATGGGGAAGTCAGGGATAAAAGTAATCTTCCAGATCATGAAATTTTTTTCCTTTTTTTCTTTTTCTGTCTAATACTTTCTATTTAAGTCTTCACATACAAAGAGAAAAAATAAGCCAGTAAATTTACCTCTGGACGTGTTAGTACAACAGTTCTCAAAGTGTGGTCCTTGAACCTGCAGTATCAGTATCACCCGGAAGCTTGTGAGAAATGCAGATCCTCTGGCCCTGCTCCAAATCCAGGAATCACAAACTCTGGGGGTGGAACCTAGCAGTCCATTTTAACAAGTGTCCAGGTGAATGTGACACACACTAAAATTTGAGAACCACTGCTGTAGCAGAGTACTTCTAAAACTTTAGTGTTTATCAGTCACCTGGAGATCTTGCCAAGGACAGACTCCTGGGCCTCATTGCAAAGATACCGATTCTGCAGGTCTGGGTGCACTGTGGATGTGCACACCTCCCAAGCCCCGAGGTGATGCTCATGCTGCTTGGAGAACTGAGGCTGAAGAGGCCACTAATGCCTCCTAATGGTAGCTGCTGATTTGCTGAGTGAATTCCTTTTTCTGTGAAACAGTGAACTCATCATTTCTTTTGTTTAGAAGATTCACACAGTAAATTTTGACCAATTGCTGGTGATGGTGAAGGATGGCAGGAAAGAAAATAGTCTCTGCTCTTTAATTCATGGTAGGTGGATGTTGGCTCATGATGCTTTAGAAAGGGGTGCCTTGTGGGTAATTGAAGAAAAGGACTTATATAACAGTAGAAAGTATCAACTGAGATGAGATGGGAATATTTATAATGCTCCTGATATCTGGGTTTTCTCTCCCAGCTGTGTGGTAGAGGAGAGAGCCAGATGGGGGAAGAGACGGGAGATCTTTCACAAAGATGAACAAATGGAGAGATACGGAGCTATACTAGGTATCTTCTTGCTTGAGGTCTGCAAATGCATAACAAATGTGGGTATTAACATGTACTGGGCTCAGTGAACTTGATTTTACTTTTAATTCATTTATTCCTTGAACAGCCACGTCAGCAATGTGGGTTTAACCTTTAATGGGTTAGGAATCAGCCTAGGAGAAATTTTGAAAAATTTCTTTCTCAAATTCAGGAAACTGGTGAGAGAGCAAAGAATAGAGTGAGGACTCCAGCTACCTGTGCATGACTTCGAGCTCCTGCTCTTTCCACTGTATCACCCCACAACACAAATGAGGGCCCTGCCATGCCAACCCGAGCTATTCTTAATCTACTCTGCTCCTATGAATATTATTATTTGCTTTATACTCAGTACAGTAACCCAGGTATCAAAAATGAGTTTCGTCCTGCTGAAGTTGCTTCTTATTCTAGTTCTCATTAGGAAGAGAAGCACAGTGAAGACACCCAGTTGGAAATACCAAGCGTGAAAAACTAAAGCTCCCTCCAGCCTCAGTTTTCCCAACTGTGCAATAGGATTAATAACATCTCACAGGGTATGGCTGGGGCATAGGAAAAAAGGTATGAGACAGTGGGTATTTTTATGTGTATTTACTGTGGTAATTAATCATTTATTTATTTAAAAGAACTCTGCAGACCATAAATCAATATGTAAACATAAGAAATATTATTATATAGAATTAAGGAATAAAAGAATTTGGTGAGTGTAGTGGGCTGAATAGTGGCCCGCAAAAGACATGTCTACTTCTTAATCCTTAGAATTTATGAACGTGATCTTATTTGGAACAAGTGATTAGATGTAGATGTAGTTAAGTTAATGATCTTGAGAAGACATCATCCTGGATTATCTGGGTGAACCCTGAAAACAATGAGAAGTGTCCTTGGAGGAGACACATAGAGGAGAAGATAGACACAAAGGAGACAGTCATGCGAAGATGGAGGCAGAGATGGGAGTGATGTGGCCGCAAACCAAGGAACCCAAGGCTTGCCAGCAGCCACAGAAGCTGGAAAAGACAAGGAGAGAGTCTCCTCTAGGGCCTCCAGAGGGAGTGTGGCTCTTCCAGCACTTTGATTTTTGACTTCTGGCCTCCAGAACTATGAGAGAATAAATATCTGTTGTTTTAAGCACCCCTGTCTCTGGTAATTTGTTACAGCAGCCACAGGAAACTAATACAGTGAGTGAAAGGAATTAAGAACATTTTGTTTCATTCCCAAAGTATTAGAAGCTGGCACCCAGCCAAATCTTTAAAGTAGGCGACCTTTGTCCTTGGCATATTTCCATCTCCCTAGGTGCAGTGGTGGTCATGCCAATGAGATTTCTTTTCAACTCTCTCCAGGCCCATTTTTTCTATTGGTTTCTTTCCCCCTATTTTTTTCTATATTCCTGACTTCTGTGAACCCTCTTCCTCTTCCATCAAAATTACTCTGCCATGTTCCACTCCTTCAAGTAGAAGAAAAGGTTTGAACAGGTCAGCAATAATGCATGCCATGCCTGCAGCTCAGGCTTAACTTGATTCCTCAGAAGCAGAGCCTGAGATGGGAATTTTTGCCCAAGTGACTTATTGAGGGAATGGATCTCAGGAGAAAGGAGAAGGCAAGGAAAGTAGGTATACAAAAGATGTGGGTTCCTGCAAAGTCTAACCTCAGTCTGATCCCACTCAGGGAATGAGTGACACTAGAGTTTTTTTTTTAATAAACTTTAATTTTTCAGAGAAATTTTGGATTCACAGTAAAAGTGATCATAAAGTACAGAGATTTCCCATATTACTCCCTGTATACACACATTGCTAGATCATATGTTAAAGCTGTGTTTAGTTTTATAAGAAAGTGCCAAACTGTCTTCCAAAGTGGCTGTACCATTTTGCATTCACGTCAGCAATGAATGAGAGCTACTATTGCTCTACATCCTCACCAGCATATGAAGTTAGGGTTTGGATTTTTGCCATTCTAATAGGAGGGTAGTGGTATCTTCTTGTTTTAATTTGGAATCTGCAATGACATATGATGTTGAACATCTTTTCATATGCATAGTTGCCACTAACAGATCTTCTTTGGTGAGATGTCTGTTCAGATCTTTTGCCCATTTTTTCATTGGGTAGTTCCTTTTCTTATTGTTGAGTTTTGAGAATTCTTTGTATATTTTGGATAATGGTCCTTTACCAGATGTGTCATTTGCAAATATTTTCTCCCCATCTGTGGCTTGTCCTCTCATTTTTTTGAGACACTAGTTTTTCATACCCAGAATTAAGGGGCCCTGTGTTGTTACACTAACCCCTCCATCAGGCAAAGGAAGTCACTTCTAATAGCCAAGGGCAACTCTCTGGAGAAGGGTGCAGATGTGGACCCAGCAGCCAACAGCAAAAGCAGCCGGGAGTTTGCTGTTCTGGCAAACTCTTTTCAAGAAAAGATCTAGGTGTTGTCCCAGAAGAACTTGGTGAGGGAAGTGGTTCTGGGCTGTCTCTAGGGCTCAAGAGGCCAGTTTTATCTGTGCTCCTCACCTCACTCCCTGTGGCTTATATAAACCTGACCCAATGGCCAGCTGTTTATAGGCTGAGTGATGGCTGTCTGAACAGGCCAAATGTTCACCACCTGGGATGATCAGATTCTTTCTCATAAGAATGTCAATTGAGATACATGGTGGGAAAAATCAATTGGCAACTCAAGAAGTAGTCTGATGCAAAGCATCAGATCTCAGACAGCACTTGCCTCACATTAATGGAGGAGCATAAGGTGATTCAATCCCAAATAGCCCTTTATTTCTGGTTCCCACAATGCCCAGTTCTTTTGTAACCTGGTTTGGGGAAGAGTCCTAAAAGCTGTATTTTCTTTATTTCCATGTTATTGTTACAAGCAATTTTCATTACTTGAATTCACCTGGATGGGTGTCTGCATCTTACACCTAAAAGGACTGACAATGTAAAATTCAAATAGTCTGATAAAAAGCACTTGGACATTGTGTGAATGGATGATAAAGTTTAGAAGTCCCAACCATCCTTTCCAATGCACCCATCCATTTATTCATTGCACAAATATTAACTGAGTGTGCTTATTATTTGTCAGGCACTGTGCTACATGCTTGGGTTTCAATAATTAGTGAATCCAGACACATTAGATGCTATCAAAGTTGTACATTGGAAAGGATGGTTGATAGAATTTGGCTGCCAAATCTCTCTGGGTTACCTGAAGATCCAACCATTAACTAATACCTCTAAGTTAAAGTATTAATGTTTTTGTTTAAACAATGGATTATCTTGGGACTTCTAACCTTCATCATGCAAATGCATAGGGAGATAATAGCAAGTACCATGTCTCCAGAAATGCTGATGGTTAACGGTCTGCAAATGAGATAGAAATGGAGAGCAAAGAGAACTAGGAGGAAGCCCAGGAAACCCTGATATTGTGGAATTCAAAGGGATCAGGTGTCAGAAAAAGGGAGAGTGTTTGAATCCAATGCTGATGAAAAGTCAAATAAAATGAGCCCTGAATTATGTTCACTGGATTTAGAGACATGGACGATGACTGAGTGATGGGGAGAGAAGACAGACTGAATTAGATTGAGGAGCAGTACAAGCCAATAGATCAATAGAGAAAATTCTTTTTGAAAAGTTTTAGTATAAAAGGGTTTTGGGTATCATTTAAATTAATAAGCAAATAATTCTAGCTACCTGCCAAATACCAGGTTTTGCGGAGGACTGAAAGTATAAGGTGGTATCTTTGTCCTCAAGAAAAATGCAATTTAGTTTCGATCATAAGACATATATAATCCTGATGAGGATGTAGAAAGCATTCATGAAGAGATAAAAGATAATATTTACTGAGCCTTTACAATATTTCAGGCATGTCATTTTATTTAATACAAATAAGCCTGTGGATTAGATAAATAGCATATTTGTACTACAAAAGGGATATATATTTTAGAAAATCTAGGTAAGGAAATGAAAAAGAATACCACCTACCACACAGATATAAACATTTTTTGCTGTATTTTCTTTTAACAATGTTCTGTGTGAGTCACTCATATATTATCCCAACTGAACAGTTAAGAAAACTAAGACTCAGAGAATTTACTTAGTTTTCACAATGCCACTCAGCTACTATATAAGTTAAGAAATCAGGATTTGAACATCATGTTGTTTGATTTTCAAATTTCTAATCTTCCTCCTCATACCATATTGCCTGATAGATGCATGAATAAATGTAAGAATACCTGTTAGAGAAATTGTATGAATTAGACACCCCTAAGACGGAGGAGAATTTTGGATGGGGAGTGTCAAATATATTTCACATGGCAACTGGAGTTTGAGCTGAGTCTTAAAAGACAGTTAGAATTTAGATCAGGGGACAGCAAAGTATGGCCCTTGGACCAAATCCCACCCACCACCTATTTCCGTGTGGTCCATGAACTAAGAATGGTTTTTCCATTCTTCGACATTTAAAAAAAAAAGGCTATTAACGTTTCAGCAAGAAGAGTTGCTTGATTTTGCCTCTTAGTCCACAAAGCTTAAAATTTTACTATTTGGTCTTGTATAGAAAAAGCTTGCTGATCCCTGATTCAGACATATATGTGAGGGGTGCTCAGGACAATGCCATGAGCCCAAGTGTGAAGGAAGAAAACACAGGAACTATTCAGGGAAAGGGAGGGAACCCATCCGGGAGGGCATGTGAAGACCTATCCACTGCGGTCAGGCTCTAGAATGTCTCTGTTACCAGGCAAAGAAGTTTGGTCAATATTTTGCTGCATAAACATCTGCAAAATTATCTTCCCAACTAGATTTTGATGCTCTCCTGGGCAACAATCATTTCTGGACAGCACTCATTTGTATTTTCCCTGTGTGCCCCAGTAGAGTCTCACACATGGCTGGTCAGAGGCTCCTGGCTTAATCAATGCTAGTTGACGAACAGCCTCATGCCACGTAGGCACGCTAGTTTATCATCACCAGTGTCCTTCCCTCGTCAATCGCCATAGGCTGACAGTCACAGCCTTCCCTCAAATACAGCACTCCAAGGGACAACAAAAAGTGCCCCTCAGTTGGAGCAATGGTGAGAGAACGGAGGAGAGAAACATTCCCCAGCGACTTCTTGTGCCTGCTGCGTACCTAATTGCAATATTGATTAAAGAAAAGGTTGGCCAATTTGAGTGTGCGGGTGTGATCTTCTGGCTGGATTATGCCATTTCAAACAAGACAGCCATGCCCACGTTGGAAATAAGGATGTTCAGCTTGTGATAAATTCTGTTCCAACCTCAAAGTTGAGCCCAGGGACCTGGGCAGCATAATCAAGGTCATGATTGATGAGATGTCAGCGACTCTGAGACCCAGCATGTGACACATCCAGTCACCAGGGATCTGCGTGTTTGTCATAATGTCACAGCACCTGGCGCTGACTGATACCTGGGATGCAGGCGAGTGTCAGGGAAAGGGGTGTGTCTGCATGTGCTGGGAGGAAGGCAGTGGGCATCTGCCATCCGGAACGACAAAATGGAGCCACGCAGGAGAAAGCAGCATGAAGTGGGGGAAGGTGGCACATTCCCGGTACAAGGAGAGGAAGAACAGGTGCTCCTCCCAGGAAGGCTGCGGCTGCTCCCAGGGCCCTGGCAGCCGGCCGTGCTGCAGAGCCCTGCGCACGCTGGTCTCCTGGCAGCGGAGCCCGCAGCGGAACCACCATGGCGAGGCATTCTGTCCCCTCGCAGCTGCTCCCGGAAAAACTAGAGGGCCTCCGGGAGGCTGAAATAAAGGGACACGCAGCATTGTTTTCCAGGAGAGGAGAATGCATGTTTTTTCCCTGCAAAATGATTTTTAAGATCCTTGCCCTCTTCCCCCAAAGCTGCAGTTAAAGATTGACTGGCCAGCTAATTTGATTGTTCTTCCTCTTGGCATTTGCAAGGCATGGATTTTTCTGTGTTCTCTCCCCTGCCAAGTTTGCCTCCTCTGCGGCTCTCTGGGAGGATATTTGTAACTCCACAGTTCAATATGAGGAAGGGGAGGGAAAAAGAAAGAAAAAAAGAGAAAAAGAAGACAATTCTCCAAAGCAATCATTCGGTCTTTAAAACATTGTTATGTAAATCAAGGTAATGTGTCTCTAAATTCATTAAGTGGGTTGGAGGATTACTCACCCAGGAGGGCTGCAGGGAAATTGGCAGAGGCATTTCATCATCCAGGCTGTGGTGGTTGACCTTTTCTTCTGTCCCTGCTCATCTGCCCACCACGCTTCCCTAGGGAGGTGGCAGCAACCCGGAGGGGGCTTTAAAAGTCACAAAAGGAGAGCTCCCACTGAAAATGTCTGGTGTGTACCCTCCTGAATAGCATGCCTCTTTCACCTCCTCCCAGCCCCAGATCAAATTCCCAAATGTAGCCCAAACCAGTACCGGATCAGAGATAAAGGAAAGTGAGACCTCCAAAACAATGCTCTTTGGTTAGAATTTCACAGTAATTTCTCAGGTCTGGGATTTGAGAATCTAAACACAGGGGAAGTCAGGACAGAATGGTTTCCATCCTCACTACCTTTTGGAATTTGGAAGCATGTAAAGATTGGCCCCCCTTTTTAGCATCCTTCAAAGAGGTGAAAAAGTAGAGCAGTAGGACTTCAAAGGCATCTGTTTCCAGCCTGGGCCTCTCTGCGTGCCAGGGGGTCCAGAGAGGAACCTGCAATGGTTGATGAACATGTGGGGAAGGCTGTGCCTTAGGTAGCCAGGCCAGCAACTGAGCCCTCCCAAGGATGGGCATTCTTGGAAAAACTGTTTTTGTGTTTCTGCCAGTACTGTTATTTTACGAAGGTGTAATTTACATACAATAAAATGCACAGATTTTTAAGTATACCAATCAATGAGTTTTGGCAAGTATATACACCCATGGAACTCACCAACCATCAAGAAGCAGAACTTGTCCACCACTTCAACAAATTCCCTCATTGCCCTCTGTTTCAATCTTCCTCCAGAGCAAACCACTGACTGATCTGCTTTCTGTCATGACAAATTAATTAGCGTTTTCTAGAATGTCATGTAAATGAAACTGCACAGTATGTAGTCATTGTTGTCTGACTTTGTTTGCTCAGAATGATGTTTTTGAAGATCATCCATGTAGTAGCATATATCTGGAGCATCGATCAGTAGTTTGTTCCATTTTATTGTTGAGTTACATTCCATCATAGGGCTATACCATAATTTGTTTATGCATTATCTGTTGATAGACATTTTGGTTGGTTTTTTGGTAGACATTTTTGGTTGGTTTGTGGCAGTTTTGAATAAAGCTGCAAGGAATAATCTTCTACATTTATCTGGATGGACATCTGTTTTCGTTTCTCTTGGGTAAATACCTAGGAGTGAAATTGATGGGTCATAAGGTAGGTGAACAAGTGTAACACTATTAGGAACTGCCTAACGATTTGGCAAAGGGACTGCACCATTTTTCACTCTCTACAGCACTATTTGAGAGTTCCAGTTGCTACATATCTTGTTTAATTACAGGATTGGTATTGCTAGTCTTTATGGCTTTAGCCATTGTAGTAGGTAAGAAGTAGTATCTCATCACAGCAAAACTTTTACAACGCAGTCATTTTCTTCGGGACCTAGTGCTGAATTCTAGAAGAGCTTAGCTGGGTTATAAAAGGCAGGGATTACAACAGGGAGAAAGTTTATATTTAGAGTCAGTCTGCATATTTCCATTTTAAAAGAAAACCTCCAAGCAGCAATTTGAGTGCAAAATTTCTCCCCAGAAGTCTAGTTTCCTTAACAGCTGTTTATAAATATTTACCTTCACATTTTGAATGACGACAATGTATACAGCACAAATACCAGGCGCTTTCAAGTATAAATATTCATCATAGAGGTTTCCAGTTGTTTTCATGTAAGACACAGAGAACACTGTCTGTCTCCACGTACAGGTCTATGGAAAGCTTTCTGGAGGTGTCGGTGACTTAAGGCAAGTTATTTTGCCTTTGTAATGGGCCATAATATCCTCCTTCATATCCTGGATAATAATAAATCTACCTCCTGGGTATGCATCTAAAACATGAAGCCAGCCCACTGTCTGGCACATGGGAAATGTGTAGTAAATGCAAAACATGCAAAAAAGCAAATTTTCAGAAAAGGTTTACCCTCTTCCATCTTCCTTTTCTCCATTCAACATTACTGCAGTGCTGATTTGGCATCTTAAGGCCACCCAGAATAATGTCCTTGGTTTAAGGGTCCATAGCCAGCTGGTACTGACTTGATTTCAGGCTTCTAAAGAAACTCTGTCAACAGAAATATATCCCTGGAGAATGGGGTCTGGAGGGATCTGTGAAGCCTTTGACATTTCATGCAAACTTGTGTGAAGTTCCTGAAATTGTGTACAAACGCATAGCATTATTTTCTAGGATCTGTAGCTTACAGCTGGTTCTCCAAGGAAACTGGGATCCCAGGCCCTTGGGGAGCCCCTGCAGAATTGATCACTGGAGGGTGAGGAGTGGACTTTGGGAAAAGAGAGGATGAGGACTGAGTTTCGGCTCTGCCACTTATCAATTAATTGTCTTTAACCGAGTTATTCAATCACTGTCTCAGTTTCCACATCTTTAAAATGGGCACAATAATACTTTGTACCTTACAGGGTTACTGAGAGGAATAAAAGAATAATGTGACTGGCACCCAGTAAGTGCCATACAAATGTTAGTTCCTTTCTCCTCCACTGACCTAGATTCTTAATTACAGCAGGCCTCCCTTGACACTTGTTAGATCGGAGCTGAGAGACACACCAGCCTGGGGGCATGGTAAAATGCCATTTATTTTGAGCACCTGGCCGAAAAGGGCGTCCACCCAGAGGAGGGGAAGGGTGGCTCTCGAGTTTTATAGAAAGCTTGGGGAGGGGAGTGCTAGTTTCTGCTGGCTCCATCCCAGCCTTTGTAATTCAGAGTTATCTTTATAATCTCCAGAGTCTCTGGAGCCTCCAGGGGGTCCTTATCGGACTTATTTACTGCATGCACTCTAGGGCAGACCCAACAACATTCTTTTTCTTCTGTTTAGTGCAAAGCAGGCTTATTCTCTATTGAACTGCACATGACTTTGGCAAAGATAATATAGCAAACTTCACTAGCCATTCTCACCTTAGTATGAATGCATCAAATCTTTTCTTTAAAATGAAATTCTTGCATCAAATATCGGCATACCACAGAAGAGAAAATACACAAAGGTACAATTATTTCCCTTTAATTAGAAAATTCCCTCTAACTAACAATAGTATTAAAATAATGGATATATTCTAAGACCTCTCTTTTGTATTTCTATGTCTCCCTGCATCTCTAAAACCTCTATCCATAACTGCAGCAGCTCAAAGATTTCTTTTTATCTCTAGATATCAGAGTTTCATCATCTTTTAACTCGAGAGTCAACAAACTCTGGTCCCTGGACCAAATCCAGCCTATGACCTGTTTTGGGAAATAAACATTTTTTTGGATATAGCCACTTTTAACATATGTTTTACATATTGTTTATAGCTGCTTTAGCACCACAACAGAGTTGAGTAGCTGTGACAGAGACCACATGACTAGCAAAGCCTAAAATTCTTATTATGTGGCTTCACAGAAAAAGTTTTCCTCCTGATTTAAACCCTCATTTAATCTCCCCTTGACACTTTGGGGATGTGGGAGAAGGCAGGAGGAGTCAAATGGCCTTGATACGTGGCAGGGAAGTGGGGCAGAGGCTACAATCCCCTATGTGAACAAATCTGGGCCCAGGGTCAATAATTTCATCATGACTAAACAATTGATCCCTTTTCTGTTTATTTAGAACTTTAAGATCTTACCAAAAATCTCTGCCCTTTATAAAATCAAGAAGAAGAAGGATTATTTGGATCAAATAATCAGCTCCAAAGACAGTGGATTTCAGAGAATTTACTTCTTTTAATCTTTTATTCTTTATATTTATACTTTACACAACTCTCCTAAGAGAGGTTGAGAACTATAAATCAAGGGCTGAATATAAGAAAAAGATAAACATGCCAACATAAACTATGTGGAAGGAACAAAATGGAATTTAGGGTGAAAAATCTTAAGGCATTAAATACAGAGTAATTTGAGCCGAACATCTGTCTATTAGAAGTCTGTGATACAACGATAATTAAGTCACCAGCAAAAAACAAAACAAAACAAAAAAACAGGTGTTTTGTGATGGAAATAAAGTATTGGGGGAGGTAAAAGTGAGCATATGTTCTAATAAACAAGACTTCTAAGAAATTTCTAGGTCTCTGATTCAAAAGGATATTTATTTATTTTTTCCTCCAACATAGAGATATTTTGATTCAAATCCCTTGGGGGCTTTGTTTGAAGAAGAATTGCCCAGAGGAAAAGCAACCAACATTTGAGGGATGAGTGCAGTGCAGAGAAGGAGAAGGAAGGAATTCAGGAAAAAGCAGCACAGTCAGGAGGGAAGGAGTTGTACAGGGAATCGAGTTGCGCACAGGTAAATCTGTCAGTCACAGCACAAGGTGGCCTAACAGAAAGAACAATAGGTGGAGAGATCATGGTACCCAAAAGGACCTTCTTCTAAAACCACACATGAGGGCAATACTTACTAAAGGGAGGGACAAATGTCAGAAGCTCCAGGGCTTCAAAAGGGACTTTTCCTTAAGACTTTATGTGCTCTGAAATTCTATCTGGGCAGTAGCTATTTCCTTACTCTGGGGTAGGTGGGTAGAGGGTGCAGCTTGAAGTTTCTCTTCGTCTTCCCTCCATAAGACAGGGGTGACAGCAGATGCAGAGTTAATTTAGCTAAGGTGAAGCCAGGTTTATCTTTCTGACTTAGGTTCTGCGAGCAGAGCTCACCACATATGGAGAGAGAGGAAGAAAGGAACAGGCTCAATAGGAAAACATGAAGACCCTTGGGATAGGGTTTCCTTTGGCTTAGTTTCCTTTGAGCCTGGTGCTGGAGATGCAGATACTTGTCCTGGGGATCTATTGAGGTGGGGAGGGAGGGTAGGGTTCTCTCAGGGGAAACATGGGCATGGGATGTGAGGTCAGTCAGATATGGCAGGGGAATGGGGAAGGTAAGGATGGGAGTCTAACTTCAAATCTGATCTCATGGAGAGCTCCAGAGCATGAATTGTGCCACAGAGTAATTCCCACATTGAGGTTAAGGGCAGCCAATTTGTACCTAATGTCAGTGGCTGAAATCATTGGTTTAGCTATTTCCATAGGATGGGAGAATAACCTACTTTCCTGCTTACCTCCCTCCCTACCTGCCTACAGGTGAAGTGACTTTTGTTGTCCAAGGTCAATTAAAGTCGGGGGCTACTCTGAGCCACTAGCAATCAATACAGCAGCTGGAGGATGGATAAAGCAGCCCATTAAAGGGGACTCGGGGAGGGGGCACCTAAACCTCCTACTATATAAGCTTAGGTTTGACCTCTTAGAAGGAATGAGTAGGTCACTCAGTATTGGGTACCGTGGAGAAGGTCACTGGCGTTGGGATGAGGGTAGGCAACGTCTTGTAAGCAGTTGACTGCTGGCATGGGGTGGAGTCAAGGAAAGTCCTCTTGCATCTAACCCTACTGTCTCCCTTTCGCATCTATCTGTGTACATGTTTAGAGTACATTGTTGTTTTCAGGCGACGTAATTGAATATGCATTGAAAAAGCAGTAGAGACTATATTATTGACATTACTACTTGGGTGTAGGTCCTGGGGATATTTTGTCTCTATAGATGTATTTTTTGCTCCCGAAAGAAGGGAAACTATGGGCCTTCATGTGTTTCCTTTAGTTGACAGAAAGGTTAACACCATTTTTATTTATTTCTGCTCTTTAAAAAGTTTATTCTATTTTATACTTGCAAGGTAGTATGAAGAAAAAATTCTACTCAAAATAAAAACTAATTGCAGTCACATTCATAAATTTCATCAATACTAAGATGCATGCTTTTCCATACTTTAGTATTACCAAAATCAGGATGCATTTTGCTTCTCATCTTTGGGTCAGGAGAAAGTTAGGACCTAGCCGCATTGCCTGTGCTTGTGAAAACTTGGTTACTCCTTCACTTATTTTATGTAAAGTGTTGTGACTATCTGTGTTCTGTTTAATTGCCATCAAGAACTTGGCATTAAAATATTTTGAAGGCAGAAAAGTGCAAGAATAGGGCTTTGGGGTATAAATTTGATATTAATGCAGCAAATATTTGATGTTAGAGGAATGAATGCAATTGCATATTTTCTTTCAAAGTTACACCAAGTGCCTTGTGTGATAAAGAAAGGAGGATGCAAGTAGTCAAGTTTTGTTACTGAGGCAACAAGGAAAAACGATACTCATGCTAGCTAGTGCAACTGCAGTCGGGAGAAATGGTCACATCCTTAGGAATATGTGAAAAAAAATTAAAAAGTTGCAAGAAGCTGATGCGACTGATTTGTGCATTGCACAGGACTAATATAAAGGCATTGTGTCATAGTTTAACTGGCAGAATAGCTTTAAAAATTTTTTTGGTACATGTACATTTTGCGATAAATAGAGACTAATATCTCATAAAACATGATGCTAGGCAATGTCGTAGTTGATCTGAGGAAAAAATATTTTGGAAAATAACTTGATCAGTGATGAAATCTGCACGATGAAACCATCAGGGACATACCTGAAGTCAACAAAGTTAGGTTTCTTAGCTTGCTGCGCCAAAGGAGAATAGAAATCAGAAGAAGCCTGGGAGAATCTCAGTAAAAGGGATTGGGAAGAGGCTTCTGACAGGATTCGGGATTTGGAAGAATTAAGGAGAAATTAAGGGAGCAGGGGCCTGGTTCTAGATTAGATGCTGTCAAGAAATTAGGGTAAATTTTATCTAGGAGTCAGACAGATTAAAATGAAGCTAGGGTTGTCATTGGTAAAGAACACCAGTTACTCTGGTTGCAAACATGACCATGATGTGACCTCATCTGAGCATTATTTATATTCAGTTGGGAACATCATGGCCTGGCTGCCAGTGGGGCCATTGTGGTAAAGTATGTGAAATATTCATTGGACTTGAAGTTGAAAGCCTGGGTTAAAAGCCTCACATCTTTTGGGTGTGGGAATTTGTTCAGTTTTCATAACCTTTCTGAACTTCAGTTTCCTTAACTATGAAACAGATCTACTAGTAAGTACTTGAAGATGGAGATAACAAACGTAAATGACAATAGGAAGCAACTGAAAATGTGCCGAGGGTGCAGTGGCTCATGCCTTTTGTCCAGGCTACTGGGGAGGCTGAGGTAGGAGGATTGCCTGAGCCCAGGAGTTGGAGGCTGCAGTTAGCTATGATTGTGCCCGTGAATAGCCATTGCACTTCAGCCTGGGCAACATCGTGAGACCTCATCTCTTATTTAAAAATGTCGATTCGCTTTGGGCTGTTTTGGTCAAAAGGCCCATGCTGCTGAAGAAGCCCCTGCCTGGAGTGCAGTTGAGAAGGGAGATGGTGTTTGGGGAAGATTCACAGAGCAAATTCAGAAGCAGGATGGTTATGAGGCTTGCACACAGCTGGAGATTCAAGAGTCTGCTTGTTGCATCTGAGATCTTTTTCCTCCCAAAAGCAAAACCTGAGCCAAGCATTCGGGCAAGCAATTGAATGACTGAGGAAGAGTCCCCTGGGGAGGCCAGTAAGGGATTGTGGAAAGCAGGAAAGGGAAAGGGAGGAAGCCAAGCAAGGGTGTGATTTCAAGTGAAATCCGACCTCAGCTTGCTTCCTCAGGGGCCTCTGGAGCACACTTTGCACCTCGGAGTGCATCCAGCAGTAGGGCAAAGGGGCATGAGTTCACCCCTGCACCAACCAGTCATTAGCTGTGGGCTCCTGGGGGGTCAGGGTCTGGGCAGCTGCAATGCCCATGGTGGTAGGAGGCAGCCCTAAGTAGCAAAGCTTGTGGAAACTGGAGGATGGGTGCATGAGAAGAGAAATATGAGGACATCTGGATGGGGCACCAACAGATCCACCTGGGCTGAGGAAACAACTTCAAAGAGGCTTTCACGGATTTATTCGTGGAAGTCTCCTCTAGACCTCCCATACATCCTACTATTACTATGCTCATCTAGAGAAGCACTGCTTCCTCCAGAATCTGTCGCTTCTTGGTGCATAGCACTAATTGAAAGGCTAGCATTTCAAATGAAATATGTCAGAGATAATATTTAAAAGATGTCATTCTGTCTGGCATGTCACTGGAGTGTGACATGACTACAGGAGCCCTGTTAGAAGTAATGAGGCAAGATGAACTCTAGCACATTCATTCTGCACAGCACAGCTCAAGCACTGAACTAATATTATTACTGACCATAAATGTTGTTAGGGAGATGTGGAGAGGATGTTAGCGCCACTATGCATTACAATCAAATCTCAATGATGACCAGTGAAGCAGGCTAATAAATTGTAGATTACGTGTGCCATGCATATTCATTCTTTCGGAAACCTCAACTTCCTAGTTTCAAGAATTTCAAGGGCTTCTGCTGCAAGCACTGGGCTTGCAGCCAGAGAGAGAGAGAGAGAAAGAGAAAACAGAAGCTGGCAGTTCTGTTAGAATTCTCTGAGTCTTCTGCTATTAAGTTACCTTCCTTCCCACTAATGAAATGGAAAAGTACAGTAAAGATGCAGATTTGCTAGGAGGTAAGAAACTCCCGAGTGCTAATGCGACACATCCCTATTGAACCAGAGGGACCTGGAGACCAGACCAGCTTTGGCCGTCACTTGTTAATGCGTTGTGTAACATCAGGCCTCACAATCTTGATTCTCTGGCTCTGGGGCTTGCCAGGCACATTTTGGAAAAATAAAAAAGTCCTTGTCATCAAGAAAGAGGATGCCATGTGTGTGCACTTGTTAAAAATAAATCTGCTCTCACCAAAAAACTATCCAGGAAAAATCTAAGGAAAACCCTTTAGGAGAAATACTATCGTTACACCAATGATTTTCATGTTCTGAGCATCTCCTGGGAGCCATAGAGTTCCTCTAGAGTTGGGGCATGATTTCTGAGGATTTTGTTTCTTTAAAAAAGTCCTCTTTGGTGGCCCTGCCTCTGTACCTCAGGGTTTGACCCCCTGGATCCTGTTTGTTTCATTGACATCCCTTTACCCAAGAAGCTGCTGCCCCCTGGAGTCAGACAGAGGAATAGCCTCGTACTTCTACCCTTGGTCCCAACCTACCCTACTCCTAAATAAAGTAAATGTGCTGGGAAAAATAACTCCGCAGACTTTTCCTTGGCCAATATTATTTTTTTATTATTATGATTATTACTTTTATTTCAGAGTATTACGGGAGTACAAACGCTTTGGTTACATAAATTCCTTTTGCACCGCCCGACAAATGTGCCCATCCCCCAGACAGCTCACACCGAATCCGTTAGCTGTAAATTTACCCATCCCTTCCTCCCCGCTCCCACCTGCCCAACACCCGATGAATGTTACTTCCCGTATGTGCATATTAGTGTTGATCAGTTAGTACCAATTTAATGGTGGGTACATGTGGTGTTCGTTTTTCCATTCTTGTGATATATCACTTAGAAGAATGGGCTCCAGCTCCATCCAGGATAATACAATAGGTAGTTCATCATTTTTTTAATGGCTGAGTAGTACTCTATGGTATACGTATACCACATTTCATTAATTCAATATTAGGGCCTTCACATAATAATGGTCTACGATTTATCTATCTGGTACCACCCACCTTTTTTATAGACGAGAAAACTCAAGTTCAGAGAGGATCTGATTGCCATGAGCTGCCGCAAAGGGGCAGCTTTGGGGAAGCGTCCTGTCCAGTGCCGCGAGTCTGAGGTTTGAGCCAGCAGGTGCTGCTTCTGGTTTTGGTGCCTTTAGCCACCAGGGATATGCATTTAGGAGAGAGTAGGTTTGGAGATCTTTGTTCCATAGCAGCATTTTCACATGGGGTCTAGCGTGTTAGCACAAAAGAAGCGGACCTCACAGCTTCTGTTTGGCAAACCTAGAGTCTGGATGGTGAAAATCTCCTAGGACCACTCTTGGATTTTCTCCAGAGTGAAAACTCACCTTCTCAGGCTCATGTTGGGTCCTCTTCTGTCCCAGAAGTGCCTCAAAAGTCTGGATTCGTATCCCAGGAACTGAGTTATCTGGGCCAGTGATTTTCTACCCCTTGTTTTTCTCCAAGAATTCTTGGCAGATAGAGCTCTATGGCTCATTAGGCAATTATTAGTGGGGAGGGGGATATTATCCAACTCTTCCAGGAGTCATGGGGTATATATATTAAAAAACAAAGAAAGGCAAGGAAAGGAACACCACCCCCAAATTAATCTGATGCACACCTTCATTGTTTCCTCCCTTTCAAAATTATTGATTTAACATGGAAGCATAACTCTTGAATATTAGGATGAATAATTATTATCTTAGCATTTTTAGGGACCATGAGGAAATGGGAAGTTGGAGCCAGGCTAGGAAAGTTACTATCCCTACATTCATTGGTGAAAGGCCCTGGAAATCTGATTAACTGTGCCATTATATCATTTCAATTGTCATTCATTTATTTTTATTGTATACCAGGCTAATAGTGGATACTGGAGATACAGTAGTGGGAAAAAAAAAACAGACATATTCACAACCTTTATGGAGTTTATAACCTGATATTGATCTAGTATCTACGATTCCCCCAAATCAACCCACACTGATTGTGTAACTATTTTGCACAAGGTCATGTGCTACATATTCTACAAAAGTTAGCAAGGTATAGAACTTACCATCAAGCAATTTACAGTCTAAATCATGAGAAAAGATAAATATTGAACTCAATTCTTAAATTTATGCACTAGCTTCATTTATGGTATCTCAAAAAATCCTCACAAAAATCTTGTAAACAATTTCAAGATTGCTACTTTTTCATTGTTATTATCTTTTAATACCTGAGAAATAAAACTGAGGCCCAATGAACTTAAGTGATTTTCCCAAATATACAACCAAGGAATGAGAGAATAGCTGGGCTGTGGCTTCAATTCTTGTTTTTCTTTAAAATATGCAGGCTCCCTTCAGCCAGAGCTCAAATCCAAAACTGACAAATTAAAAAAAAAATACTTCCTAAGAGTATTAATAAAAATCACTTGGTATAGAAAACAATTTCATTTTCTGTAAATAAAATAAGGATCATGACTGAGAAGATTGAAACACAGGTTGGGGCAGTTTGCATAGAACCACACCTTGTGGCCGAGTGTTTACGGAATCCACAGTTAGAGGGGGGATGTCCATGACCTCAGTGGAAAAGGGTTGGGTTTTGGTGTCAGACAACTTGAGTTTAAATCCTGACCTTGAAATTACTAGTTGAAAGACTTGCAGTTAGTTATTCACCCTCTCTATTCCCATTACTCTCTTCACAGGTCATGAAGATTAAAGGACAGGCTATATATAAAGCACCTAATTATAACTAATTAGTATTATATGTGACCCTTCTTTTGGAAAACTAATGTTTTTATGGAAGGAAAAATGGAAAGTTTTGGTGTTGGTTTTTCTTTTTCCTCTGGCAATCTGTATTAGTCAGGCAGAGCTAGATTTAGTTTTTAGCTAGATTAAAATTTAGCTAGTTTGATTGAGTAACTGGGGACTATAGGTTAGCTAAGTTGATACATAAAAATGACCATCACAGTCCATCCCTTGTCAACTTGGTGCTCACACACATCTCCTTAAATTATATTTAATATTCCAATAAAGACAGTAACAAAGACATACTTCCATCTAACATAATGCAGCTATCCTGAATACAACTGAAAATGCTCTAACCCTTTCTCCAGAATAGGATGCAAAGTCCTTGAGTGATGTTCCTTCTCCTCCTTGATATCCTGTAACTTATATAAAGTGAGGTAAAGTTAACTGTTATTAATACAGCTTATGTTTTATGATAAGGGATAAGAGAAGGAAGAAAACAACAATTTTGCTGTATGTACACATACGTACAAATATATATATATAACAAAATAAGGAAGAAATGTAACTATTAAAGTCTTACTTTCTGCAATTGGTCCCATGGTTCCAGCCACATAGCTAGTTATTTATAAGTACCTTTTTCCACTACCATATTCCCTTCGCCCTCAGCAAGCACCTCAGCTAGTCAGGTTCTTTGCCTGGTGAGGTGATGCAAACCTTCATTTCTAAAGGGTGTGGGTCATTAACAGTCCTGCTTTAATTGGGTTGCTGTTGTTTTCCATTGATTTTAATCACAGGGCATGGTAGGACTAAGATACACCCTAAGGGATCTTCTGTATTCCAGACATAACTCTTTCTGACTTGCATTATGTGATAGCAATCCAGTTTCCTTGGTAATCAAGATCAATCATCCCAGTCAGTACAGTAACACCCAGGTGATAATCTTGACTTTGCTTCAGTAGCATCATTGTTGTGTCTCTTGGTGGAAGAATCCTTTGCTTGGAACTAAGACTTCCAGACTAGCAGACCATAAAGTCATGGGGGCAGAAGGCAAAATTTTGCCAGTGGATAATTAGTGGTAATAGTGAGTGGTTCTACTTGCATTTCCACTCCTGGTCCTGTGAATCCTAGCTATGGGAGAATTGACACCATATATTGGATGCTGACTTAGACATTGGTCTAGTCGTGCAAAGTACTGCCACTAACTGGGACTCTGTCTGAATCTTTAAAAGCCCATTTCATCCCTGTTCACTCAAGCCAGCTGCTTCAGCATTATGGGGAACATGGTGAATTTCATCAGCCTGGGCTCATTACTGCACTTCATCTGCTGCAAAGTGAGTTCCTTGATCAGAAGCAACAGTATGTGGCATATCATGATGGTGAATAAGGCATCCTGTGAGTCCATGGTTTTGGCAGAAGCATTGTGTTCAGGGAAAGCAAATCCACATCCAGTGTAAGTGTCTATTCCAGTAAGAATGGATACATTTTTGGCAGTGGAGTAGGGTCTTCCCTTAAGGGAACAGGGTCTTCTCTTCATTCAAGGGGTTGTGGGTCTGTAAATTGGCTCAAATCTTAGAATTGATTGAGGGAACATGACTCTGTTTTCATAATTCAAATCAGACTTCTGTTTACTCAACCCAGATAGAACTCTTCCATTTCTATAAATCAAGAAAGAATTTAGTAGAGTTTCTATCTCTTTCTTTTCTAGGGACACCCATGATCCACTAGCAGAATCTCTGCCTAGTGGGCCCATATCAATAAAGCCAGCCTGACCCAATTTTATGTTCCTTCCACCATTATCCAACATCCTCAATATCCATTCCCACACATATTGCCCAAAGTTCTGTCCGTATAATTTTGAAACATCATGCTGTTCTTTCAGTGTGTGTGTCGTGTACTTTATCTTGAGTCACACTTTGTGTAATATCTCATCCTCTGGGACATGCGGGGACTTGAGTCTAGTTACAGGTCTATAAGCAAAGAAGAATGGTGGGGGTGAGTCTCCGAGGTGAATCAATAGTGTCCCTCAGGGCAACTATTTCAGGAGAGGCTATTACAGCTTCTTCAGGCAGAGCAGGGTTAATCCTCTCAGAGAGAGTAGAATGATCTGTTCTAGGGGCAAAGAAGACTCAGCATAATCGAGGGGTTCAATGCCCCAGCTTCCCTCGCATCTTCCCGTATGTCACCGTTTCAGTTTTCCTGATCTTGTTCCTTCTCCATCAATGCCCTCACTTGAACAAAAGGCACCTATAAGGTTGAGAATTCAATCTGAGTTGTAATTCAGCCATTCTTAGGATAAGACTCTGGGCTTGGTTTTCAGAAATCTCAACCTTGTGGCTACAGGAGACAGAGGTTTCTTTCAGGGCAGACATAGAACACTTCCAGTCACTTATACAGAGCTACAGCTGGGAATGTGAAGCCCTGAGTGCATTTCCTTCTCACACTTTCTCTAGTACAGTCAATTAGCCAATCCCATTACACTCTTTAGTTTGATTAAAATGTTGCACAGTTATCAAATCCATGGCTGTCCAGAATGTTTCCTTTTATAAGTATTTGATAAGGAGTATCCAGTGGTGGTATTTTCCATATCTCTATTGCCACATCATGCTGTGGATTATCAGTGCCTTCTTTATCCTTGGAAATAGTCATTAGTGTCTTTAAATCTAATCAAACTAGAGACCCAATTCCAGAAAAGTCAAAATCAATTTAGAAAACTCACTCTTGATATTCTGTTCTTCTAGCATCATTTCTAGTATAAAAATCTGAATTAGGATTCCACAAGAGAAACAGAACCAGCAGGACACACACACACATATGCATGCACACACACACATACACATACACACACACACACACACACACACACACACACGAGATTTATTGTAAGGAATCGGCCTATTGCAAAGGGCTACCTAGGCAACTCTGAAATCCAAGCCAGCCACCAGGAAGGGTGGGTAAGATTTTTGGACACAAGCTGAAGTTGCAGATCACAGAAAGCTGAGGAAAACATCTTTCTTCTTTCTCAGAGAAACATCAGTTCTGCTCTTACGGCTCTTGAACTGATGGAACTGATCAGGTGAGGCCCACCCAGATTATTGAGGATGATCTTCTTTACATAAAGTTAACTGGCTGTAGATGTTAGTCACATCCACAATATACCTCCACAACAACACCTAGGTTAGAGTTGGATTGAATGACTGGGGAGTATAGCCTAGCCAAGCTGACACATAAAACCGACCATCACACTATTCAACAAAGATGATTTTAAAATATAAAATAGTTCTGTCCATGCTTTACTTTAATTTTTGTTATCCCTAGTTCCAGCATACTTACTTTTAAAAATATATATCAGTGATGTTTCACTAGTGTTGTTAGACTAAGATATAACAGGGTATTTTTAGTCAAGCCCACAGTTGTGAGTGATCCATGGGCTCAGAGCATCCATGTGTACCATATTATGTGTGACTGGTTTCACAGACATGAAAGTCCATGTGAAATCTGGTTCATCTGAGCATTCAGCATGTTCTGGAAGAGAAAAGGATTTCACAGAAGGTCAGCCCAAAGAGAATGAAAGGTGAGCAAGTCTTGGGTGTGAGCGCAGTGGCCAATTCATCAGGTGTGTATTTTAAAGTGTCGGGACATTGTTTTCAAAGTCATTTACTTTCCTCACCTGTGAGAGGGTTTCCAGTCTTGTCACTCAGCTGTCATCTCTTCGTCTAACTCCACCAAAGCCAAGAACCAGTCGTGTGTTTACAGCCTCCATGGCATAGATCTGCTTCTATCATCTCTTCCTTTTCCCATATGGCAAATTTCCTTCCTCCCTGCTCCTCCTCCCCAGAGACAGCCCTAAAGAATGCCCCCTTCTTCTCTTTACCTTTCTCAATTTCCTGGACTGGCACAGCAGAGGGACTAGAAGATACTAGAGGAAGTCGATAAGCCACATTAATTCAGTCTAAGTAGTTGTTTCTAGGATAGTCTACATTTAATTCCATGCACACATTAATGGCTTAACCCAGGCTTTGAAGCATATACCTCATTAAGGACATGCATAGAAAATATCTCAAAATAGTAATTTTTGAACATTTACTTTTTATTGTTTCCTTTCTATTGTGACCTTTCTCCTCAGAGGCATCTACATTGCTTCTGGGATAAGAAGATCATTAGAGAGAAAATGAAAAGAAGAAACAGTCAATGTTCAGCTCTCTGACTTCCAAAATAGTCTTCTGAGAATCAGAAGGGTTGGCTTGAGAGAGACAGGGCAGTGTCTAGGACATAATCATAGAATTAGAAGGAGAACAGAGCATTTTCAGGTCAAGATGGCATCTCTGCTTCAATCACGTAGCAAGAGGGAAAAAAATATATATAAAAAGAGACATGGCTGGACTGAATAAAAGACAATCATTTCCATAGTCAAGGAATAGAATAGAAAAACAAATTGTTAAACAGAACATAAAGTAAGACTTTGTTGTACTTTGAATGTGGAGTAGGCAGTAGTTCCAAGGTTTTGGGTACTCCCGGTAAAGAGGACTAATAGTGTTCCACAGAAGATGGTAGGGGCTTGGGTGGAAGATGTGGATGATGTGTAGGTAAAATTCTTCTGCCAATCCTTTCTTGAGGCTAGAATTCCTAGCAAGTAGATAGATGCCTGAGAAAGGTGGCAACACACACACATAGACACATCTGCATGATCAGGAGCTGTGGCAACCCAGCCACTGATCTGAGCCTGGATCTGCCATGTTCCTGATGTAGCTGCTGGTAATAGAACCTGGTGCCAGGGTAGGGGTGTTTGCCAGGGGAGGCAGCTGCAAAACCAAAAACAAACAAGCAAGCTAAACAACTTATTGCCAAGTGAATATAAAAAGGGAAATAGAAAATTTCACCAAGCAAACAAAAAGCAGGGAAAGATAATAACAGCAATAAAGAAAAAGCACAATCATCCAAAACCAAGAATATAGTGATAGACATAAACCCCACTAGACTCCCAGGAAATGTAAATGGATTAAACTTGCCTATTAACAACCAGAGTTTATGAAATTAAATTTTAAATCGGCTGCTTCCATAAAACAAACAAAAAATACCTACACCACCATATAGAAAACATTCAAAATAAAGGCATGAAAAACAAAATAAATACTTAGTAAAAATGAGTATAAGAAAAGTAATACCTGGTGACAAAATTTAAGACATTACTGGGATAAACAGGGACACCATATAATCATAACAAAGAACAAGCCAATGGGAAATTATGCCAATCATGAACTTGTAGGCACTCAACGATATAGCCTTAAAGCTAATAAAAGTAAATCTTGCAGAATTACAAGGAAAAATTAATAAATACAGAAACATGGGAGATTTTAACAAAACTCTGTCAAAAATGGATGAGTTAATCTGACAAAAAGTAAGAATGCATATAAATGATTTAAAAAACAAAATTTAAAACATTGATCTATTATATATAATTATTTACTCACTGGTCATACAACTTCTGATATGTCTACTTTCCTTGTTCTATTTTTTATATTCTATGTATAATATTCATGGATAAAAATAGGCAAGTACTAAAATATTAAAAAACTTTAAAGGGAATTATAAACACTGAACTTATGATCATAGTATGCTAAAATTTTCAAGGGAGAGATAAAGATTTTTATGTTCTGAGGGAGCAGAAACCCAGGAAAAGCCAAGCTAGAGGAGCCTTGCTGAGTTGGGGGGCGTGGTATAAAGTGAGTCATGGGTTTGCAGAGAGTTGAGGTAAGAGTCCTGACTCAAGGGGACTATAAGGAATATGAAGCAATCAGCATTGAGAGAGAGCCATGTCCTGTTAGTGTCCTGGCTGAGACACCTGCAAGCCACACCACTGTCTTGTGCTAACACCGCATGTCTCCCAGGTAGACGAGCCAGAAAAGTTGCTCATCCCTCATTGTGGATACTGGAACCTCTACCAACAATTGTCAGCCCAGCACCTAAGGATGTCCTAAGCAGCAGGATGTCACTTGTGCCCCGGGACTTTGCCTAACCCTCCTGAACTGCCTGGTATGAACAACACCCCCACCCCAATGTCAATATTCTGTGACATCTGTAAGCACACCCATACTACCCTTTGACCTCAACAAACTGTGGGGGCCTTCACAGCCAGAGGCACTGTGGTAGTGCGGACAGCAAAGTCCAGAACTGGTCACGTGGATAGTGAAAGCTTCACTGTTACAAAGAAAACAGGAGAGAATTTATTACTTTCAGGCTGTTGCTGTTTGCTAGAGATGATTTTCCTTCTAAGGCTGATGTTAAACAGAACAGACATAATATGAAGAAATTTTTCTTTCTTGGGAGAAAAAATAGCTTTCATTTTCAACTCTGAAGAGAATACGCTATGCAGAGAGACGTTATCAACTAAAACCTGTCTATTCGGGACACCTGGCCAATTTGTATTTATTCAATAAAAATGTATCTGAAAGAGAGGGATGTTCATTGCGGATTAGAAAAGGATATTCTTGTCTCATCTTTCATTCCCTCTGTTTCCATAATTTCATGAACTGCTCCATCTGTCTTTCCCTCCTCTCTGCATGGCCGCGCGCAGCCACCACTCACTCGGGTGTGAATGAGGCCTTCTACAGCAGACCTCTCGGGACCCCTCATCAGAGCCTTCTGTGCCCGGCAGTCTACCCTACTGTCTCCTAATTAAAACTTAGATGTTTTTCAGAGTAGTTCTGGCATCTAAGTTTCACAGAAGAAATCAAAGGCCAGATTAATTTGCTTGTTGACATGTGACTTTTTTTCACCTTTGTGTTATTTCTCTTGGGTGCTTGTGATATTCAGATGTTTTTCTTTACTTTTAAGATTTTCACCGTGTGTGTTATTTTAGAATCTTATCTTTAGTTTTTCCAAGGTTGTATCTTTATTTATCTCAGTATACTTTTTATTGTGTTTAATTAATTTGATTTGACATCAACTGCCTGTAGTTTGTTCCTTTTTTCTTTTTTTTCTAAAGACACGCTGATTACTTAACTTTCCGTTTGCTGCTATAAAATCACATAATATTATCTCCAATTATTTTTAGCTTGTTTCCTTTCCCTCCAAATTCTGGCAGAAATTAGCAAGCTTTTAATTCAGGACCAATTATCCTCTTTATGGAAGAGCTACCTTTTTCCCTCCAAGAATTGTGGGCCCCACGTAGAGCAATTGATCTCCAAAGTTCTTTCAATATCCTGTGTCCTTACCCATTGCTATCACTGATTAGAGGAGTGGGCATCTAACCCAAGCCATGCACAATAGGTCTTCTTTCTCTTGAGAATTTATAATTGAGATTTAAAATGACATTCAAGCTCTAACAGTCAACAGTTTCCAACTCTTGGTTCTAGACCCTCCTCAGACCTAACAGGTCAAAGAGTTCACAAAAACTCCTGTATCTTCCTAATAATATTTCCCTTTTTATGTTTAGTTTTCTACAATTGTGTTTTTATGACTTTAGCCAAAATAATTTGCCCGAGTCCACGTATCAGGAGAAATTATTCCAATCTTCTGAATGGCTGCTCACTCTAACCTACATGTAGAGGATTAGAAAATATTTAAATAATTTAAAATTGATGAAAGACATTTTTCTGCTTGAACAGCAGAAATGTGAATGCAAGTTGCATATAATGAATACTCATACACTGCAGGTTTGAAAAGAAAGATAAAGGATTTAAAAGGCATTATAAGACTTTGCTTCAGCTCTCTTTAGCCTTTGATGTTCTCACAGAAATCTATTAAGTCCCTGTCAGGCAGACCTAGCAAAGAGGGAGGAGTCTGTTGTTCCTTACAGCAATAATCCTTTCCACTCTGTCCAGAAGACATAATTTTTTGACCAAAAGTTCAGGAATGAAATAAATGTTGTTTTTATGTGCATAGAGACAGAATCCAAAGTCTTTTTTAAAAAGTTTCAAAATATTAAAGAGGTACAAATGTTTTTGTTACATGGATACCTTGTATAATGCTTACGTCGGGGTGGTTAGCGTGCCCATCACCCAAATAGACTTTTAAATCAAAGCACACTGATAGTGGAATAAAATGAGGTAAAATGGTGGGGGTAAGAGGAGCATTTTCTTAGTCCAGTAACTGGTGGCTGTGAGGTGTACTTACAGAAGGTAAGGTGATCACTGCGCTTAGACAAAAATACAGAAAAAAGGTAAGTCATTATCCATGTGGCCATAAGGCCAATCAGAGATTTCCTCAGTGGCCTGGGAGCCTGGAGTCCTGTCTCTAGTCTCAGATGGATGGTAAAGCCTTGAAACAGAAGCAAAGCACAACATAAAGCAGAGCATGTGATAATCCCATTTTGGGGATTTGCAGGTTAGCACAGACTATGAAACAAAGGATTTTATTTGTATTTCACAATTTATTAGTATTAAATAATAGTAAAACTGCTACTCATTAAAATTCATGCAACACAGGTAATGGTTCTTAGAGGGAAAATAATAACCTCAAAGTCTCATCCAGAAAAGAAGGCTGAAAATTAATGAGCTAAGATTTCAACTTAAGAAAAAACAACAAAACAATCAAACAAAAATAAAACTAGCCAAATCAAAATAAAGCATTATAAACCTAAAAAATAGAAGGCAGTAAATAATAAAGAAATAAAGAATAGGAATTGGTAAAAATAAAACAAATATACCATATAATATCAATAGTGTCAATTCCTATTTCTTTAAAAACACTATAAAAATTGACAACCCTCTAATAGGATAAGTGAAGAATAAAAGTCCCAGATAAACAACATTAGGAATGCAAAACTTGCATTTCTAAAGATGCGGAGAATAAACTAATAAAGGTGATTATCGAGAAATATGTCCCTATGTATTGGAAAATTTAGTGAAATTGAAATTAAATTCCAAGAAATATGAATGTTTCCAGAAAATAGAAAATTTGAGTTGCCTTATTCTCATCCTACTTATATTTAAAAAATAGTTACACCAAATATTCAAGGAACAGGTAATTTTAAACTTAAGAAAATTCTTTCAGAGATTAGAAAGAGAGGATACTTTGAAACTCATGTCTTGAAGCTAATGAAATCTTGATACTATAATCAGGGAAGGACAATAGATAATAATGGAAGACAATAGATAATAAATGGAAATTATAATTCAACCCATCATGGACATGTATACAAACACTTTACCTCCCATGAGAAGTCAAGAAAAATAGAATCCAGCACTGTACAAGAAAACATAGTACATAACACATCTTGACCAAGTTGGATTTATTACTTATATGTGAGATTATTATGTGGTATAATTCTCCATATTGGCAGATTAAAAAAGAAAAATTTAACAGGTTTATGATCATTGCAGTGTATTTTTTAAAATGATAAAGTACAACAACCATTCATCACAAAATCAAACCAAAAAACCTCTTAACAAAATAGGAATAGAGGAGAACTTCCTTAACTTATAATGGATTTCTATTAAGAAAAGGAAAAAAAACCCAAATCTTTTGAATGATTATAATTATTAAAAAAACAGGGCCAGAGGGATGTGTATATGTGTGTGTGTCTGTGTGTGTGTGTGTTTGTATGTGCATAAATAAAACAAGAGATTTATTTTAAGGAATCGGCTCACACGATTACGGAGGCTGACAAGTCCAAAATCTGCAGGGTGGGCCGGCAGGCTGGAGACCCAGGGAAGAGCAGGTGCTGCAGTTCAAGCCTAATGATCGTGTGGTGGCAGAATGCCTCTTTGCTAGTGAGAAGTTGGATGATGCCCACCCACATTATGGAGGGCAATCTGCTTTACTCAAATTCCACCCTTTTAAATATTAATCCTATCCAATATTAATGTCATCTCACTGATTTAAATATTAACACTCTCATGGAAACATCCAGAATAACGTTTCACCACACATCTAGGCACTGTGGCCCAGCTAAGTTGACACATAAAATTAACCATCGTAATGATGAAACATTGAAAAGTATTTTCTTTAAAATCAGGAGCATGGCAAGGGTACCTGCTACTAACATTTCTAGCCATCATGTGCCAGAGGTCCTAGCTGGTGTAATAAGACAAAAAAAAAAAAAGAAAAAAGAAATCAAAGGTGGAAAAATTAGAAAGGATGAGACCAAATTTTCATGATTTTTCAATAATATGATTGTCTCAAAGAAAATTTTCTTCCATAAAATTATTAGATTTAATAAGAGAGTTTAGTGAATTTTTTGAATATAAGACCAATATACAAAAAAATCAATTTGATTTCCAAACATTATCCACAAACAATTAGAAAAATGCAATTAAAAAGATATCATATACAATAGCAATAAATGCATTTGGTACACAGGACATTTCACAAAAGGTATAGAAGATTTTTATGTATATAATTATAAAACTTTAAAAATGGAATTAAAGAAGAACTAAATATATAGACATACTGTTTTCGTGAGTAGAAATACTCACTATCAGCACTATAGTTGCCATTTGTTTCCAAATTGATTTATAGATTCAATATAATTGAAATCAAATACCATTTAAAAAATAAAATTTGACAAGCTTATTCTAAAATGTATCTGGAAGAGCAAAGGCCCCCACATAGCCATAAATACAATCTGCAGTACATGTGGGTAAGTAGGTATATATGTAATACAGTCTGCTATTGACATAGAAATACACAAATATTCTACCATAGGCACATAACAGAGACCCAAAAGCAGACTCATGAATCTAAAAAGCTGATATGGTTCAAACTGGCTTAGCAGATTAGTGAGGAAATTATTGACCATTCCTGTGAATCAATAAATTTCTTGAAAAAGCATTTCACAGGAGAATAAACACAAATGGCACAAAAACATGGAAAAATTCTCTGTGTCATTAATAATTCAGAGAACTGCAAATTAAAACCAATGATTAAATATTGTTTTACAGTTACTAGTTTGGCAAAAGCTTAAATCCTACCAATATCGTGTTGAAGAAGAATGTGAAGCAAAGGAAACTCATGACTGCTGGTGGAAGTATAAATTGAAATTACTTTTGAAAGTAATTTGATGTTATCCAGTAATGTGTTTATCACATAACTGCACAATTCTACTCTATTTCTGAGTTGTATGCCTTCAACTCCTGCACATGTGCACCAGACAACATGAAGAAAAATGTTCATAGCAGCATTGTCTGTAATAAAACAGTTCTGAAAATAATGTGTATTGGTTTTCTATTGCTGCTTAACAAATGACCACAGATTATGTAACTTAAAACATTTATCACCTCACACTTTCTACAGGTCAGAAGTCCAAGCTCAACCTAGCTGAATTCTCTACTCATAGTCTCATAAAGCTGAAGTCAAGGTGTTAGCTGGGCTGCGTTTGTTTCTTTCTGGAGTTTGGAGTTCTCTCTCAAACTCCTGTGGAATAGCTGGCAGAATTCAGCTCCTTGCAGTTGTGGGACTAAGGTCCTCATTTTCTTGCTGGCTGTTGGCTGGGGGCCACTCCCAGCTTTCGAGGTCACCAGAGGTTCCTTGCCATGTGATCATCTCCTGCTTTGAATCTCTCTGACTTCATTTAAGGGTTCATCTCAACAGATCAGGCCACCTGTGGTAATCTCACCATCTTAAAATCAGCTGATTAGGGATTTTAATTACATCTGCAAGGTCTCTTTGTAGCAGCACTTAGATTGGTGTGTGATTGAATAAGTGAGAGATGGTGTGAGCACACCAAGGGCTGGGAATCTTGGGGGTCACCCCAGAATTCTGTCTGCTACATTGTCCAAATGTTCAACATCATTAGAGTGTATAATTATATTTTTGATGATGTAGTCATATGACAGAATAACTTACAGCACATATATTTGGATGAATGTCAGAAATATGTTGATGGAAAAAATTAAATCATAAAAGAATACAACAGTATGATTCCACTAATATGAAAGCCAGAAAGTGTGCAGCATTACACACAATTTAGGTCTGTACTACACATAGGTGAGGAAACTAACTATAATGATGAAATAATTACCACAAATTTAGAAGCTGCTTCTGGAGTGGAGGGAGGAAAACAGGTAGGATTAGAGAGAGAGCACAGGGGGATTTAAACTGACTATTAATGTTCTATTTCTTAAACTGGGTGTAAAGTACTATGTGTGTATATATATATATTTTAAAACATTACATATACATATTCTGTACATTATTGTATGATAGATTTCACATTAAAATATTTTAAGATAAAATTAAATATGTTGAAAGAAAAGATTTTATTTACAAAAGCAACAAAAATATGAAATACTTAATAAGAAATGTGCAGGCCCAATATAAAAAAATCTGTTGAATATACTGAATAATAACTTGAACGAATGGAAATAGATCTTTTTAAACATAAGATCCAAAATCATAAAGACATCAAAGAGATAGTTTAAAATACCCAATTTGTCAGCATTTTCTATTAAATTCATAATGTGTGTGTGACTTTCAGCTTAATACAAACATGAAAAAGATCAACCTTAAGACCTTTCATTATTTCCATGAAATGCCTCCTTTCACTTTCTAAGCTTTCCTGGAAAAATGAAACTAGCTAGTAATTTGATACCATTGTACTGCCTACCTGAAGCAAAGGTGCACATGACTCAGTGTTCTCCCTGGCAGGGCCCTATGGGTGCATCCTCAGCAGCATGTTCTGCTGTAACCATGCCTTTAAGGAGCGTGAAGAGGCCCCATCTTCTCTGCTCTAATTTCCCAAATAATGTCTGTGAATGTAGAGTCTTCACAACCTGGCTTCCTAATTGAGAAAGTGACATGTTTGGAAAGGATTTTAAATGGCAGTGTTTTTCAGGCTGCTTGTTTAGTGAACTCTCGGGGTGCACTGTTGAACAAGAACTGTCTTAATTAAGGTTAATTGGTGCATAATTAGAGTCACTGCCTTTGGAAAAGATCCCACTGGTGGTAAAGCAGTGAGACCCTTAATGTCTAGACTGAAGGACAAAGCAATCGCAATAAACCAAATATCAAGATACACTCCCTCTGCCTCCAACACAGAAGCCATTCTCCTGGTCTGAGCTGTTTGGAAGAGCACACCTCATTCAAGTGTTTGGGAACCTCTTGTAGACTTTAGATAAAGAAATTCTTTTAGCAAGTATTACTGTTGTTTTATGTATTTAATGTATACCACATCATGTTTTGATATACATATACATATACATATTTAAAAGATTACTACTGTCAAGTCAATTAACATTTCCATCATCTCACATAGATACCTATTTTGCATGTGTGGTGAGGGCACCTAAATCTGTACTCTTAGCAAATTTCCGGTATACAATACCATATTATTAACTGTAGTCCACATGCTGTACATTAGATCTCTAGACTTATTCATCGTATATAATTGTAACTTTGTACCTTTGACCTGCATCTCCCCACCTCCCCCCAACTTCTGATAACAACATTTCTACTCTGTTTTTGTGTATTCAACCTTTTTCTTTAAGATGCCACATGTAACATAGATCATCCAGTATTTTTCTTTATATGTCTGGCTTAGCATAATGTCCTCTAGGTTCATCCATGTTGCAAAGGACAGACTCTCCATCTTTTCTAAGGCTGAACAATATTCCATTTTGTGTATGTGTGTGCGTGCATGTGTGTGTATGTATATTACAATTACATTATCCAGTCATCTGTTGAAAGACACTTAGATTGTTTCCATGTCTTGGCTATGTGAATTATGCTGCAGTAAACACGGGTGTTTTTACAAAATGCTGTAAAGATACTCACTTTGGGGGGTATACACCTAGAAGAGGAGTTGCTGGGTCATATGGTAGTTCTATGTTTAACTTTTGAGGAACATTCATACTATTTTCCATAATGGCTGCGTCACTCTACCTTCCCAGTCACAGTGTACAAAGGTTCCTTTTTCTCCTCATACCTCTTGTCTTTTTGATAATAGCCATTTTAACAGGTGTGAGATGAAATCTCACTGTGGTTCTGATTTGCACTTTCTTGTTGGTTAGTGATGTTGAATACTTATTCATATACCTGTTGGTCATTTTTATATCTATTTTGGAGAATTTACATTCTTTGCCCATTTTTAAATTGGGTTATTCGTGTTTTGCTGTTGAGTTGTCTTTATCCATAAAATTGTTGCTAAAACTAATGTCACGAAGCTTATGTTTTCTTCCAGAAGTTTTATGGTTTCGGGTCTTATATTTAGGTCTTTAATCCATTCTTAGTTGATTTTTTGTATATGGTGTAAGGTGTGAGGGGCCAATTTCATTCTCCTACATGTGGATATCCAGTTTTCCCAACACCATTTATTGAAAAGACTGTCTTTTCTCCATTGTGTCTTCTTGGTGCCTTTGTAGAAAACTAATTGACTGTATATGCTTGAGTTTATTTCTGGGCCCTCTATTCTCTTCTATTAGTCTATGTGTCTGTTTTTATGCCAGTACCAAAATGTTTTGATTACTATAGCTTTGTAATATAATTTGAAATCAGGCGATGTGATCCCTCCAATTTTGTTTTTTCTTTCTCAAAATTGCTTTGCCTATTATAGGTCTTTTGTGATTCCATACAAATATTAGAATTTTTTTTTCTATTTCTGTGAAAAATGCCATTAGAATTTTGATAAAGTTTGCCTTGAATCTGTATCTCTTTTTGGATTGTATGGACATTTTAATAATATGAATTCTTCCAATCCATGAACACAAGATATCTTTCCATTTATTTGTGTTGTCTTCAACTTTTTTTAGTCAATGTTTTATAGTTTTCAGTGTATAGATCTTTTACCTCCTTGGTTAAATTTGTTTCTAGGAATTTTATTCTTTTTGATGCTATTATAAATTCTGATTCCAGCCTCATGGTAGTTAGAAAAAACAAAGAACAATCAATTCAGTGGTGGACTGCTTATTATTCTAAACTATGTTAAAATTTGACTCAGGCAAAACCCAGTCAATCCCAGTTTCTCTCTGGGATGGGTGGGAAGATGATCATAGAGAACAAAGGCAACCCTTTACTTATTGTCTTCTCAGTAATGAAGAACGGACTAGAAAGAATGTGGTGGCCTGACCCCATGTCCCTCAACAACACTATGGTGTATCACAGTGCAGCCCACAGACTTAGGTTAGCTATACGCCTGGGTTTCCTAATAGTGAGGGCACCAAATGCTAAAATGAATGCCAACGGAGGTCATAAAATTACTTTCCCCTGGTACTTTAAGAAATAGGATGAAAGCAGTTAGAAATGGCTGGCCTTTAATAAGAACTTATTTTGGAAGCTAAAAATTGACTAGAACGTCTATGAGGAAGAAGCTGGTTTTTTGTTTTGTTTTGATTTTGCCTGCTGTTTGTTTATTTTTAAAAATTTTCCAATCCATTGTGGGTCAATATTTTTGTAAAATACAATATAAATGAGTTACTAAAAAAATTAAAAAGGAGACACATAAAATCCAAGTCCAAATATTTTTATTAGATTCAATAGAAATAAAATAATTCAGTTGAATTTTTATTCAAGTTTATAAGTGTTTCTGTACTAATCTGTGTGAAGACCTATAAGAAACAGTTCTTGCAGCAATGCTGGTCTGCAGACCCTATGTTGAATTCACCTGGGCCAGATAATGTGTGAAAGTATTTATTTCTTGTATGTTCTGAGCAAACTTCACATATGTTTGCTCTTTCTCCAGTTGTTTGTTGCTCTATAATATATCTTCTGTCCTTACCATAAAGATTTGAAATGTTCATAAATTTGCAAAGCCTTTGCGCTCAGGCCAGATCTGCTTACCCTTCTGACATGTTTAGATATTCTTCAAAGAATACTTTATTGCTTGAGAGAGAGGATTTACTACTCAATAAAGAAAGAATAATATGTACTGACAGGCATATTGCTTTCCTTTGTGTTCAGTTTGAATATGTTGGGTTTTTGGCAGATGAACCTTTGATAAAATCAGTTGCTTTTTTTTCCGAACACTCATTGGAACTTTAAAAAATGTTTCAAATACAATCAATAATTGTATGTGTACATGAAGTAGCGGGCTTGAGATCAGTTTCCTCTAAGTGGTCGTGTCTTGCCTGTCTGTCACGTCCACCTGGAAATTGAGCCTCTGTCTCCGAACACTCAGAGCGTGAGCGCGAGGGCCTTTCTTACACGATAACAAAGTCCACTGAGTATAAGAAAACTTTCCATCCCAGTGCAGAGCAGGCAAAAAGACACCATCTTATTAATTAGAGTGCGGAGTTTCACAGGCTACCTCTGTGTCTGTCTGTTCAGTCTCTGCACCTTGTAATGGTGCATCCTAACTCGTAAGATTTTATAAGACACGTGCTCTGAAGGCCAAGGATTTAATTTATCATGTGAAGAAGATGGGATATTACAGGCCTCTTTTTGGATGAATTTTCTGTTCATTATTCAGAACAGTAGTGTATATATACTTTTGCTCATATATACTACTAAGTTAATCTAAGTAATTAACTACCAAGTTAATCCACATCTAAGTTAATTCTATATACCATTATCCTGTAAGCATCAGCAATTTACAAGTTTTCAGGAAATTGAGAAGCAATGAAATGCATAAATGTCTAATGCTCTGCTGAACATGACTAAACCTCCGTAATGGTTTTGAAGGCAGTTCAGGATTTTCCCATTTCTCTGTGTAATCATTAAAAACAACACTTCTCACAGTGCCGGACAGCAAACACAAAAGGATGGAGGCATGGTCTGATTCTGTATTACTCTATGATACACTCCAGCTATTTATTGAGCAAAATTCTGATAGCTTTGTTCATCATTCAACCATTAAACCTAAAATTGTAGAGGTAAAGGCAAGAGAGGGTATTCAAACTTTTCCATTATGATTGTTCCATATATAAGACTCTTCGGTCAAAGCATTTGCCCGAAGGGAACATTTTTTTTTTTTGTCATTCTGTTGTTTAATTTTTCCAAATGAAACTCTTAGAAAAACAACCCTAGTTCCTTATTTTCTCCCCCTTCTAATTATAAAGGAGTGCTCCACCTCATGACTGCTGGTACAACTACCAAAAATTAATCAGAACAGTATAAAACTCTTCTACTTACCAAGTGGTTTTTATTTTTTATTTTTTGAGACAAAATCTCACTTAGTTGCCTAGGCTAGAGTGCAGTAGCGTCATCATAGCTCACTGCAACTTCAAACTCCTGGGCTCAAGCAGTCTACCTGCCTCAGTCTCTGAAGTAGCTGGTACTATAGCCATGCACCAGCCCACCTGGCTAATTTTTCTGTTTTTTGTAGAGACGGGATCTCACTATGTTGCCTGGTCTGGTTTCCAACTCCCGGCCTCAAGCAGTGCTCCCACCTCGGCCTCCCAAAGTGCTAGAATTACAGGTATGAGTGACCGTGCCTGGCCCAAGTGGTTTTTTAATGCAAATTAAGGACTTAGAAATTTATGTGACCAAAGAAATGCCAAGAATGGGGTCAGAAGACAATTTAAGTTCTTGGCCATTTAAAAATCTATTTTTCTAACTGGCATTACAATAAATAGAAAATATCAACATGGAGTATCTTTTTAAAGTGTGGAGACAGGAAACTATCAGATTGAACCACATGAAATTGCCATTTTTCTGGGTCAAGAATTGTTAAACATTGGCAATTTCATGTGGTTCACTTTAACAGATGATGTGGCAGGAGTTTTGAGACTATTTTAAAAGTTTGAATCAGAAATGATTAGAAAAGAGCAACTTGGATACTTTTGGTAGGTGGCCTGAAATTTTTCAGAGAAAGAACCATATTTTCTTTAGAGTGATCTGAAATTAAAACAGATCTGTTTACAAAAAAGAAAAAAAAAACAGACATATTTCTTTCTCCCATCCTGTTAGAAGGAAGAAAAGGAAATCCAAGGATAGTCAATGAAGTAGTGTAATGAACTGTAGGTGGGACATTTGAAAGTAACATGATGTCCTATCTCTATATTCAAGATGACATTTAAGAGATATACATTAAAATGGGTGACCATTTGAAGGGGTTTTTCCCTTTATTGTTGATTTCAAGATATAAAAATATCTTTGCAAAACTCTTTGCATTGATTTAAAGATATACAAAGTTTTGTATAAATCTTTGTGCTGGTTTTTTATGCCTTAAAGTGTGTAATTATGCTGAGTTTTTCCATTTATTGTTTATTTCAACATATACAAAACTTGGTTCTATAAGTGGTTAATATTGCTCAAGTGCAACCTCTTTTGGAAAGGGGAACTACATTTCTATAGTCACGTAAGTAGGATTCCAAGGAAACATCAATTCCAAGTGAGTTTATTTAAACTCACCATTGAGTTTGGATGCTTAGAAGTAATTTCCATCAAAATATTGCAATAGTTGACATTAATTTTTATTGGAATGACATGCCATGCTAGATTTGTTAGCACAAAGCAGCCACGTGAATCTTTGGACAATACCAAAGCAAATGTGTCTCTGATTTCACATCTCTGGCACTATTCAAGGTTTGATAGTATTAATTTTCAAAATATATGCACTTATCTTTGGGTACCAAAAAGTCATTTCACTCCAAGCTAATAAACGAACTCTTAAGAATTATACATATATTGCTCTATACTTATAAAGTACTGCTTCTCAATGCCCAACCCTATCGTACCATTTGACTCTTAAGTGCATTAATCTCAAGAGTATCTTTCAAAGTTTTTATCTCTATCTTTCATAAACAAAAAAAATATTTATTCCATACCCCCAGTGTGCCAGGTGCTGAGCAAGATGTTTTTGTGCATCTTAGCTCATTTAATTGTCACTTACAACTCTATGAGTAGCTGTGGTCCCCATTACCTATCCTCAGGTATAAAGGATCCCACCCCTAGTGACTAGAAGGAGTAGATTTGATAACAGGTCTTCTTTTCCATCATAGTTTAAGAGTTTCCTTGAAATACACACTGCAGGTATAGTGAGGTGTTTGGAAATATCTCCATTAGTGTGTCTTAGACTTTAATAAACACTACCTGAGAAGCTTGCTTAAAATGCTGATTCTGATTAAGTAGACTGGGATAGGGCTGGAGATTCTGCATTTTTAATGAACTCCCAGGTGATGCCGATGCTGCTGGCCTATGGACCCCACCAAGAGTGCTGAGGATCTACACTATTGGGTGCATGGCCAAGTAGAGAATCAAGGCCTGCACTTTAAAATGAAAAAACTGCTTTGAGGAGAAACACATGTCAGAAATCAACCCTACCATAACAAGGCTGCCATCAAATGCGATATTATAGGTGTGGGAGCTCCTGGAGCCCACAAAATTAAATATGAATTGGGAGATTTGGGAAAACTAGCCAATAGTATCTTAATCTTGATGGGCTATGCAAGGCATAATCAAAGGATTACAAGATTATCAGAAATAGAACAGTCAGTGATAAAATAAGGAAGAGATAAGCTGGAAGAGCCGTTCTGGCATTCCTGCCACAAACCACCATCGCACTGTTATGAGTGGCTTCTGGCAAATGAGTACTTAAAAAAAATGCTGTACCTGAGAATACACTTTTATTGAAGTACTTACTGTATAGAACTATCAAAGTTAGTCCGATCCTTTGTCTCCTCCCTGAATACAGGTAGAGGCCATGTTTGTTCACTTGCCTATGAATGAATGAGAGCTGAAAATTTTAACTCAGATCAAGGACTCTAATTCAGAAAGGTTATCCATCAACCAGCCTTCGGTTAGTAGAGATAAGTTCATTTGTCATGTAGTACCTTAATATTTAAAGTGTTATCCTGGAAGCAGCAGCATTAGCATCATCTGAAAACTTATTAAAATGCAAATTCTTGGTTCCTATCCCAGATTTACTGAATCAGAATTTGCATTTTAGCAAGATCTATGGGTGATTCCTATGAGCATTAAAGTTTGAGATGCACTGATATAGTTGGAAGCAGGAGTCCGGGAGAAAGGCCAGAGAGGTTTGGGAAAGAAAGACAGACTTTTATCTACAGGCTTACCAAAGAGATGAAGCCAAGAGAGCATGAAGATGCTGACTTAACTGATTGGGAGCTGCAAATTCAAAGCTACTGCTTGGAGCAGAGAAGGGCTGTTTGGATAACCTTGTTCACTTGGACACATCAGGCAATTCATGGGGGCTTAGTATTAATAGTATTGCCTCTCAGGGCCAGAATGCCTATGCAGTTACTTCCCTGGCAGCATCAATAACCACCCAATACCAGATCCCAAAACAAGAGAATTTGTAGCTCAATTCAACAACAGTCACCTGTATTGCTTGGGTGACCTTGCATCCTATCCCTGGGAAGGCACACGTGGAGAGTTAAAATTGTTTAAGAAATAAACACTGGACTCTCTCCTTTATCAGATGTTTTATTCCTTTGTAGAAAGTTCCCTGTTAAGGGCATCTCAACACTCATTATCCTAAACTGTATTGTCAACAAGATCAAAAGCAGCTGAGACAGAAAGACAAGCCAACTGCTTACAACTGCTCCTTGTCTCTTCTTCTGTTATAATACTAAGCACATCACTGTGATCGGTTTAGGGGCTGTATTAATTAGCATCTTCTGTGTTACCAACCATTCCAAATGGCATTTATTTAGCTCAGGATTCTGGACTTAGCTGAGCAGTTCTTCTGACCTTAGACGGCATGTGTTGTGGTCAACTGCTAGCTTGGCTAGGGGCTGGGTGTTCAAGTTGGGCTTTGCAGGCCGTTTCATCTCTGCTCTATGTGGGCTTTTATCCTGCAGCAGGCTAACTCAGGCTTGTTCATATGTCCACAGCAGGGTCCCAAGGGTTTGCTGGGTGCATCTGATGCCCCAGCTGAAATCAGCACACCATCACTTCTGTTGTGTTCCATTGACAAAAGCACATCACATGGCCATCCCAGACTCAAGTGTGGAGAAATAGATAGAAAATGCTTCAGTGTCTCACTGCCAGTGCTGTCAATATAGGGAGGGGAAGAACTGTCCCCTGTTTTGCAATCAATCTGCCACACAGGCCAAATAAAGGATCAGGAGGTGGTCACAGACAGGCAGCATGTTTCATTCATCTTGGTTTCTCTAGCACCATCTTGGTGTCCTCAGGATCTGACATATTTTGGGCATTTAAATGTCTTAGAAACAGTTTAATTCATTTGTTTTGCTCTTCAAATAAGCTTTAAAATCTCTGACCAGAATCCAAGTTTTGTTGAAATGTGGTGATTATCATACTGATGAAGGGGATCGGATTATGCCACTTCCAAGTATGCTGCATTGGCATAAGAATTATTTTGAGCTGAAGGCAGTTGAGAAAAAGCAGACTTAGAAAGAGCTCTCTGCTCTCCTCCTATCTGCCTAGCTTGGGCATAAATTTCCATTTATATAGGTGTTTCCCATCTCTAGAACCAAGAAGAGCAGAATGACTCTAGAGACAGCTCACCACCAGAGATAGCATTGAAATGAGCCTATATAAGCGAACCTTATTAAGTAACCCTTACTTACCATTAATTTCCCCCCATATATTTACCGTTCCACAATTTACTGCTCCTAGAAGTCCCAAGCCCCTTTGCTTTGTCTAGTCACTTCTCCACAATTTATTGTCCTTTGTTAAAATAGCATGTAAGTCCCTGTCTAACCACTCCTTTGGGTTTTTACTTCTTTTCTGTGACACTCCTGTACATGTAAACTTTTTCTCGTCTTTTGTCAGTTCAATTTACAGGCTCCAGACCTCAAACCTAAGAGGATATAGGAAAAGTTTTTCTTTCCCTGCACTGACAAAGATTACACGATTACCCTGACTAGGATAACGCTTTTCAATTGCATATTTGACAACTTATAGAAAGAGCCATGGTAAAAAAAAAAATTAGCAAATATAAAATTTGGACATTTTTGAAAATGGGCCTTGTTTCACTTAATAAAAATTCTGACAAAAATTTTTGCTTAAATATATTTATTGTAACATCATTTATAAGGACAAATATCATGAGAATAGCAAAAATATAATTTCAAATTAAGGGAAGGTTAATGGTATAACCACATGAGAGAATATTAAGCATCCATTATAAAGGCATCAATTAAAAATATTTTATAATATAAATATTAAAACAATATACTTATATTTTAATAATTTATATTTGTGCTTATAAATATAATTAATATTTATATGATAAATATTGTCATTTAAATAATTATATTATAAAATATAAGATTATTCACACAATATTATTATATCTAATATAAACATACATAAATATAAGACAGGAACTATGGCTAAATATAACGCATGTGTATATACCCAGGTAGATGACCTATAGTTAATATAGATATTTATTTATTTTCATATCTTTTTTATCTTCCAAATATCCTGCAATATAAATATATGAGATGCTTAAAATTTAATAAAATATTAAAAGAAGGAAAGACAAAGGGAAAAAGGAAGGAGAGAGGGAGGGAAGGCAACCCTTTATGCAATAAGGACTCTTTCTTTAACATCACAGGTTTCTATATTAGGTCATTTAACTCACATCCCTACCTTCTGGTAAAACCACAGCAAAATCATTCAGGGAACAAATTTAATGGTTCGACAACCTTCACCATCATGGAAATCCACTCTCCTGGAAATCTTCTTTGGGAAGAGCATACAGGTCATACGGTCATCAGAGCAGCACAGATCTGGGGACAAGGGCCCAGTGTCGCTGACTTCAGTGGAGACCCTGAATATCAAGGACAGTGCTGAAGAGTTAATTAAAGATTACACAGGAGCTGTGTGGCAGGCAGCAGGACCAGTGTTTCCTGGGGGTCTTGGTGGAAGCGGAGGACAAAGACGAGGAGGGGTATAGGCTACCAGCCCTATCTCAAGAAGCCACGTGCTGAATGCACATGGAGGGGCCATAAGATCTGCTCACCTGGAGCCACAGGTAAACCAGGAATGGGGGAGGGATTTGGAGAGGAGTGTTGGTGAAATGGAGTCAGAGAGTGGTTTCAATCTGGAGCCCTTATTACGGTCTAACTGCCCCTCGGGCTGGCTGACCGTGGGGAAAGGTCCATTTCTTCAGCATTTCATTATTTTTAATCTCATTCAAGAGAGATCTTCTCCTTTTCCTTTCACTGCCTTTTCTTCTTCTTCCTATTCTTCCCCCATGTCTCACCTCTTAAATCATTGCCAATTACCAGCAAAAGAAGACGGGTGGATATGTAAACACCCAATCATGATTTTGATTATCTCTGAGGGTCACTCTCCTCTTCTCACGGCTGACAATTATTCCTATTCACTTCCACCTCAGGGTTCCCTTCTAAATCATTTTAAACCTCTCCACTTCAGATCTTTTTCCCTCCTGATTTATAAACATGGGATGTCAGAGACTTTCTTCAGGCTGCTTCATTTAAATATTAAAATATTTCATCAGTGTGCAACTGCCTTTACATTTCAGCTTTCATGGCTTGTGCTTTTACTAAATTAATAGTCAGCACTTCCATAGCATTTGTGATTTTCAAAGCAATCCACAAACATTAATTAATGCTAATGCTACCTACCCTAAGAGAATGCTGTAACTAGCTAACTGACTGAACTTGATCTCAAATTATTTTTAAATGGTCTTCAACTTGGGAGGAAAGTCGGAGAGAATGTGCAAGAGTGTGTAGTATTTGGTATCATTTGCTGCCTCCTAAAAGTAATGATGCAGTAAATTGAAGTGAATCATCCTCAAAAGGATATTAAGGATTGATCCACCTGGAATTAATCATCTCTAAGAATTACCTGTTGCCTAAACTGCATCAACCAAGGCAGTGTTTGGAATGAACATCTAGGGACAAAAATAGCTCATAATCTGGGCATCTTTTTTCTCCTTACTTTAATTGCAATTCTAGGATTCTATTATTCTGTTTTCTTTGCTTGTTATCACTATTTGCAAAAAAAACCAAACCAAAACAAAAAGAAAAGATTAACAGAATAAAAATATGATTTTCCCTGCTGTCAATCAATGTGCATTTATTTAACACCTACTCAATGTCATGTATACTGTTTAGTTCCAGGAGAAAGAGATAAAAACAATAGAACCAAAACAAAACAACAACCCCCTGCTGTTGCCTTGGCGTGGCCTTAAATTTAGTCATAAATCAAGCTAACATAACATTTTTAAAAGATAAATGATTACCAAATGTTCCATCTACAAGTGGAGTAGGAAAAAGGAAAAATCCTTGTGGACTGGAAAAGTTGGGTGGGGCTTCAAAGGAGAATTAGACTTGGAGTTGGGCTTTCTGAGATGATATGGTGGGTTTTGGATCATCCTGAAGTATTGAAGGAATCACTGCAAGTGTTTGAGCTTATGAAAGGTGCAAGGACTGTTTTACACTAAGAGTCAAAGTCAGGATGTCCTGGAGGTTGGAGAGATGGGACATCAGTTTGAGGACTTGATGCAAGGTGTGGTAGAGTGGTTTGAGAATAGTAGCATAATTGGAAGGCAAGCATTGGATTCCAGTGAACATGGATACATACCCTAGTCCTTTGCAGATGGTTGACCTTGAGAACATTCTATCCCTCTTGAGCTTCCATTTCCTCCTGTGTAAAAGGAAGATGATGATAATTATACCAAGTATGTGGTGATGTGAGATTTAAAATAAAGTAATCCATGAGATGCGCTATACTTGGTCCCAGATAAAGGCATAATAGAATCTTGGATTAAACAATAGGGAAGCATCAAAAGTGTTTGTGGGTTGTTTTTCTTTCATCTTCTTTTGCTTCTCAGGTTAAATATTTCGCCATCTGTGCCCTAGGTGTGCATTCTCCTTAATGATGAAAATATGAAATAATGGATTTCTGTTTCTTGGAATATGTAAGACCACTCTAAATGACCTTCCTGCTAGAATGAAAATAAACACTCAAAAGTATTTAAAAACAAAACATGTTTTATTTATTACTGAGCTCACAAGAAGAAAGAATCTTCATAAGCTAAAAACCTAGTGCAGGAGGGAATCGGGGAAGGCAGAGGAGGAGGGAATTTGTCCAGAAAGCATTTGTTGAACCGATGTGATATGGAGCCTCTGTTCATCTTTGTTGCTTTACTATTTTTCTTTATTTGTGCAAATTCATGGGGAGGGAGGATAAAGAAGTTTTTATAGCTTCCTGAGCATACAAGAATTAGGAAATGAAGCCTTCAGCCCATACCACACCAAAGGGCAGGGTATTAGGAGATTCCTCTCTGCTCCCCAAATTGACACTGCAAAGGACTGCCCCCCCAGCTGTAAGGTAAACTGTTAGTTAATCTACCCCACCCCCTGGTGGAAAAAGGAAAAATGTCGTCTTTGATAATTCATGACCAGCCTGTACTTGAATTTGCATCTTGAATTGATATAACTTGTGTCATCCACAAGAATTGCATATACAATGCAGTGATTCCTCCAGGTACATGACAAAAAAACCAAAAAATCCCCAAAACCCCACAAATCCAAATCCTCCCTAGACCAGCCCTTCTCAAATTCTAATACGCATGGGGTTATGACTAAAACGCAAATTCTGATTCAGCAGGTCTGGGGCAGGCCTGAGATTCTGCATGTTTCACAATCTCTAAGGTGAAGCTTGTGCTGCTGGTCCATGAATCATACTTCAGGTAAACTCAGGAACTCCCCCCCCCGCCCCCCACTTCAACTCACGTCTCAGAGAAGTTCCAGAGAAAACATTCTGAGCGTATTGTTTTAGTCAATCCAGCTTGTGCTGTGGTTTGTATATGGTTTGTTTGGTCCCACCAAGTCTTGTGTTGAAATTTGATCCCCAGTGTTGGCAGTGAGACCTATTAGGACGTTTTTTGGGTCATGAGGGAGTAGATCCCTCATGAATGGCTTGGTGCCATTCTCGGGGGATCAAGAGAGTTTTCACTCTTAGTTCCCTCAAGAACTGGTTGTTGAAAAAAGCCTGGCACCTGCTGCCCACCCCTTGCTTCTGCTCTCTCACCATGTGATCTGCACACGCCAGATCCCCTCCACCTTCTGCCATGAGTGGAAGCTTCCTGAGGCCCTCACCAGACGCAGACGCTGGCGCCATGCTTCTTATATAGCCTGCAGAACTGTGAGCCAAATAAACCTCTTTCCCTTATAAATTACCCCACCTCAGGTATTCCTTTATGGTCACAAATGGACTAAGACAACTTGCTGTAATAAATTACCATAGGCTGAGTGGCATAAACAACATTTATTTCCCACAGTTGTGGAGGCTGAGATCAGGATGCCAGCATGGGTGAATCCTGGCGAGGGTTCTCCTTCAGCTTACAGACGGCCAACTTCTCTTTGTATCCTCACACGATGGAAAGAGGGTGAGGGAGCTTTCTGGGGTCTTCTTAAAAGGGCACTGCCTGCCTGAGGCCTGCCCTGGTGACCTAATCACCTCCCAAAGGCCTCACCTGCAAATACCATCACATTGAAAATTAGATTTTAGCATATGAATTTTGGGGGGACACAGACATTTGGTCTATAATGGGTATGAAATCATAATACGTAACTTTAAAACACAAAGGAAAACAAAAGCCAGGAGAGAGAATTAGATCAGCAAATCCTTCAGGTATTATAATTATCCAATTCAGATATAAAATGATGTTTAATACATCTTAATAATTTATATATGAGATTGAAAATATGAGCCAGGAGAAAGAAACTTATATAAATAATAAGGTTTGGTAAAACCAAATAGAACTTCCAGACATGAAAAAAATATACATATATAGTTATAAAGTTTTAAAAGTTAACGGATGATGTAAAAGCAGATTAAATCCAGCTGAAGGGAAAATTATTTTTAACTGAGATATAGATCTAAAGAATGTATTGCAAATAAAGCATAGAAAGACAATAAAGAAGAAGAAATATTTCAAGAATTAACTAACTGCTAACTTCACAGCAAAAACAATGGGAACAAGAAGATAGTAAAACAGTATTTTTAATGATATGGGAAAAAATAATAGTTGACCTAGAACTTTCTATCAAAAACATATTTTTTTTGTAATGAAAACAAAATAAAGTTTTTTCAAAAGTATAAAACTATAGTTTATCACTAACAGATTCCCACTAAGAGAAATTCTAGAGGATCTATTTCAGACAAATTCTAGATTCAGATTTTAGGTAGAAAGTTTGTGACCCAAGGAGAAATAATTTGCAAAGTATTTTTTTAAAGGAATAGATCTGATACATGATAATAATACAAAAAGAGGGGAGGTGGCAATTGGATTTATTGTGTTTAAAGTCCTTGTTTTGTCTGGACTCCATGCAGAGATACTGACAATTTGATGAGTTAGTTCTCATTTTCAATTTCTAGGGAAACTAATAGAAGGAGAGAGGCAGAATTGTATAACTCCTAAGCTAGTGGGAAACTAAATTTAAAAAATCAACCTAAATAAACTAAGAAAGGAAAGATGAAGTAACATAGAAAAGGTGACCACATTAAATACACAAACATACCAAACAATATAAATAAACTCAAAAATAATAGAAAACATGGATATAGATGTAATAGTAATTACAGTGGATAAAAATGGATTAAGTGTTTCAGGAAAAGACTGTCAGGAGAAAAATGAAAAAAGTTCTAGCTGAGTGGTTCTTACAGTGTGATCTCTGAGCCAGCAGCATCAGCATTGCCTGAAAACTTGTTAGAGATACAAATTCTCAAACCCACCCCAGACGTACTGGGTCAGAATCTCTGGTGGTGAATACCAAAAACTTGTGCTTTAACAAGCACTCCAGGTGATTGTGAAACAGGCTGAAGTTCAGAAACCATTGCTCAAGCTATATGTTGTCTACAAAAGACATGTCTAATATATGAGTAGAAAGGTCTGAAAGGACAATTATAGATAAATATGTGCCAGGTAAATACTAACAACAACCACCAAAAAAGCTTGGGTAGCTATAGTAACATCAGCTAAAACAGACTTAATATAAAACCCTTTTGTGAGAGATTTCTTCATTAGTCTGCTTTCCTTTGGTAACAATTAAGCCCCCAAATTTCAGTCCCTTCCAGCAGCAAGCATTTGTTACTTGTTGGCAGGTGCGGCTGGCTGCCACAGCTTGTCTTACTTTACTCCACCTCTGCTCCACGTTTTCTAACTCTTGGTCTTTAGAAGAGCATATTGCACCTTCTTTAGAAGTGCACTTTCTCTGGCAGAGGGAAAGAGTAAGACAGATGGGGGAAACACATGACGGCTTTTAAGGCTTCCAGTCCTCTGTGGCAAACAGTACATCTGCCCATATTGTGTGGGTGAAAGGGAGTCACCTGGTCTACAGGGGTAGAGATGCAGATATTCCCTTCTCACAGAGACTGTGTGTCATAGCGACAGGCTAGGGTGTATAAGCCTCTTGTGGAAGGGGGAGCAAATATTAGGAATAAAAATATGATCTACCATATTCTGTCCTCTTGGTCACAAATATCCCGCTTTGTCTATTATGCCTACAAACTGCACTCAAAGGCCCCGAGGAAGAGGATAATGCAAAGTCCCATCCAATTATGACTTCGGGCTCAAGGCGCAGGATTTTAAGGTCATCTCCACATTGGAACCCCCAACTTATAGTGGTGGAATAGGGACAGGAAAGCTGAAATAATCACTTACATTCATAAGGGAGGATTGGTGGCACAGACAAGTCACTGGTTCAGCAATATTCTGAAATCTTGCTGAACAAATGTACAAAGTCTCCCTTTTTAAGGGGTAAGAAATGTCCCCTGATTATGTCCCAATTTTGCTCCTTGGAAGTAGCTGCTTAATCCATTGCTCTGCAAGGCTCTTGACTCAGCTCTCTGAAGATCTTCCTCCTCCATTGTCCTTGGTCATGTTTGTAATGGATATTGTAGATTATGCCCTCCTTAGGGGCTCAGCAACTCTCTCCCCTTGCTACCTGCCCATAGAAAACTGAGGGCCCCAAAGGTCATTTTAAGTCTCAGATAGAGTTTTTTTTTTTTTTTAAGTCCGATTAAGTGGCTCTTTGGAGAGTATCATTTTCTCCAAAAAAAAAGTTGGGTTTTTTTTGAGGGGGGGTAAATATTTAGATCTTGTCATCTCCATGTACAAGTAGCCATAGTCAATTATTTTTAACAAGTAGTTTTCTTTAGATTTAATTTCAGGTACCTTGAGCTTTTCAGACTTACTTGGGATCATAGTTACCAATCACTCTTAGCAGTATTGTTTTCACAACTTCAGTAACATCTCTCAAACAGCCCAGAGTGAGTGTGTGCCAACATTTCCAAATCCTTCTCTTTCTGTGATGTTTGGGTTTCATGAGAAACCTCTTTGTTTTAGCCCAAATTGATTGCTGATTTTTTCCTTCCATTTTTTTTAATTGTGGTAAAATACCCATAATATAAAATTTACCATTTTAAACCTTTAAGTGTGTAATTAAGTGGCGTTAAGTATATTCACAATGTTATGCTATCATTACTATGATTGCTATTTTTTTTAACATTGCCATGATTTTTTTGTAGACCTGATATGGCATCAAGAATAAAATTTAAATTCCTCTGTGATACAGAAAGGATTCCCTTTCTAACATTAACTTCCATTACACCTATAGTTCAGGCTTTCTTACTGAATTTACTCTCCGCTCTCAGAATGTGCTGCAGAATCCTTACTTAGGGCCTTTGCTTATGCATCCCTTTGGCTGAATGTTCCTATCCTTCCGTTACCTGCTGTCTGTTGAAGAATTACTTTGCAGTCTCCATATTTGCCTAGAGGGAATTAATTTCTCCTTCTCTTGTCCTTTCACTACACATTATTACTTATTATAGTATTGGTTGTGCTTTGTTCTGCATTGTGGGCACAAACACCATTTACCACCACTCTCAGAGTACTGCGAAGCCTTGGAAATAAAAAATGCCCTCCAACTTATCCCTGTACTTCCCAAGGAAGCTACAAGCTGCCTGGAGCAAGATAGGCTCTTGAAAAAAGTATTTCTATGCTACAGGAGGGGACAATAGCATTGCTGTCCATAACTGTGTCATCTTTCTGAAGTGTGTGGATCTTGTTAAATGGAAAGGCATTTTTGTTTAGCCTAACAAAGGTGGGCATGTCTCTGAGTCTAGCAGTGAGAGGTGGACAGAACTAAAGTTGTCTACATCCTTGTTCAAAATATGTTCTGTGGGACAGTTGCGAAACAACTAATATATTTGCCGAAAGTCTAGGTTCCAGGGTCCCACTCTATATCTGATCACCAGTCTTTGAGTGGCCCTAAGAATTGTCATTTTAAATAAGTTTCACATGTACCCCAATGTGTAAGAGCCATTATTATATTTGAGTAATGGAGAAAAATCTTTGAATTCCTAGAGTGAATAGGGGCCTAGGGATAAATGAGAAATGAGAAAGGAAAACCAAAAGAAGAATCAGAGATATCGTGTAGGGCAGGGGTAATGCATGAATGTGGTGGCCACTGGACAATTACTGGTAGTGCAGAAGGTAAAAGAGTTTTGTATATTCCACATGAAGTTGATTTCATGGCTACAATACAACCCCAAAACTTGTCATTCTAAATCCTAAATAAAATCTGTTGCATACAGACATGTGGTGTGTGTGCTTTTAGTTTTTATGTTAGTTTCTTAAAAGTTGATGGGAATGAGTTGCACATGTAGGCTTATGTGGGGAAGTATGTAGATGGCACATCTATCTATCTATCTATATAGTAGATATATCTATACAATAGATCTCTCTCTCTCTCTCTATACACACACACACACGCACACATATAGTAGATATATAGGATGCCAAGCCAATCTTCTTTGGCAGATGTGGGAGAACAGAGCCGGTATATTAAAATTGCAAGCATCCCTGGACTTCACAGGTGTCTTGGGGGAAAACTTTGACATTCCACTGAGGATAGACTGGAAATATGAGCAAACTGACCTAGCTCTGAAGATTTAGGGACATCCCAGATGACACCTGGTTCCACAGTTGTTGTGCCAGTACTGGTAATACAAAGCATGTTACCATGCCTTTGCCAAGTCTTTATCTTCATTTCTATTTTTTATTGATAAATAATATTTTGCATATTTATGAGGTACATGTGATATTTTTATTACATGCATTGAATGTGTAATGATCAAGGCAGGGTATTTGGGGTATCCATCACCTTGAGTATTTATCACTTCTATGTGTTAGGAACCTCTTCCGTCTTCTCTTCCAGCTCTGCAGTCTCCAACCCCTGGGCCACCAGTCTGCAGCCTGTTAGGAACCAGGCTGCACAGCAGGAGGTGAGCAGTGGATGAGCAAGTGAAGCTTCATCTGTATTTACAGCCACTCCCCATGGCTCGTATCACTACCTGAGCTCTGCCTGCTGTCAGATCAGCAGCGTCATTAGATTCTGCATTATGGTGAGTTGTGTAATTATTTAATTATATATTACAATGTAATAATAATAGAAATAAAGTGCACAATAACTGTAATGGGCTTGAATCATCCTGAAACCCTCCCCCACCCCCGCACCCTGGTCCATGGAAAAATTGTCTTCTATGAAACCAGTCCCTGGTGACAAAAAGGTTGGGGACCACTGCTCTAGCTAGTTTAAAGTATACAATACATTGTTGCTAACTATAGTTACCCTACTCTGCTATGGAACATTAGAGCTTATACCTTCTATCTGACTGTATCTTTATACCCATTGACCAACCTCTCTTCATCACCCCCCACAATACCCTTCCCAGCCTCTGACACCTATCTTTCTACTCTCTACCTCCATGAGATCCACTTTTTTACCTCCCACATATGAGTGAGAACATGCAATATTTGTCTTTCTGTGCCTGGCTTATTTCACTTAACATAATGACCTCCGATTCCATCCATGTTGCTGCAAATGATAGAATTTCATTCTTTGTATGGTTGAATAGTATTCCATTGTGTATACACACCACATTTTCTTTATCCACTCATCCATTAATGGACATTTAGATTGATGCCATGTCTTTGCTATTGTGAATAGTGCTGCAGCAAACATGCAAGTGCAGGTATCCCTTTGATATACTGATTTCTTTTCCTGTGGATAAATACCCAGTAGTGGGATCGCTGGATTGTATGGTAGTTCTATTTTTAGTTTTCTGAAAAATCTCCATACTCTTTTTCATAGTGGCTGTAGTAATTTACATTCCCACCAACAGTGTATGACAGTTCCCTTTTCTCTGTATCCTGACCAGCCTTTTTTTTTTTGTCTTTTTAATAATAGTCATTCTAACAGGGGTGAAATGATATCTCATTGTGATTTTGATTTGTATTTCCATGATGATTAGTAATGTTGAGCATCTTTTCATATACCTCTTGGCCATTTGTATGTCTCCTTTTGAAAATTGTTTATTCGTGTCCTTTGCCCACTTTTTATGGGATTATTTGGAGGGTTTTTTGCTGTTGAGTTCCTTGTGTGTTCTGAATATATTAGTCCCTTGTCAGATGAATAGCTTGCAAATATTTTCTCCCATTCAACAGGTTGTCTCTTCACTCTACTGATTGTTTCCTTTGTTGTGTACGGGTTTTTAATTTAATATAGTCCCATTTGTCTATTTTTGTTTTTGTTGTCTATGCATGTGAGGTCTTAGCCATAAAACATTTGCCTAGACCAATGTCCTGAAGTGTTTTCCCTATGTTTTCTTCTAGTAGTTTTATAGTTTCAGGTCTTATACTTAAGTCTTTAATCCATCTTGAGTTGATTTTTGTATATGATGAGAGATAGGGATCCTGTTTCATTCTGCGTGTGGATATACAATTTTTTCAGCACCATTTATTGAAGAGGGTATGTTTTCCCCCAACATATGTTCTTGGCAGCTTTTTTGAAAATCAGTTGGCTATAAATATGGATTTATTTATGGATTCTCCATTCTGTTCCATTGGTTTATATGTGTGTTTTTATACAAATAGCATGCTGTTTTGGTTACTATAGCATAGTAATATATTTTGAAGTCAGATAGTGTGATGTCTCCAGCTTTGTCCTTTTTCCTCAGGATTGCTTTGGCTATTTCGTCTCTTTTTTGGTTCCATACAAATTTTAGGATTATTTTTTCTATTTCTGTGAAAAATAACTTTGGTATTTTGATACGGATTATTGAATCTTTACATTGCTTTGGGCAGTATGGTTGTTTTCACAATATTAATTCTCCTGATCCATAAGCATGGGATGTTTTTCTATTTGTTTGTGTCCTCTTCAATTTTTTTCATCAGTGTGTTATAGTGTTTTTGTGGAGATATTTTATCTCCTTGGTTATACTTATTCCTAGGTAATTTATTTTGTTTGTATCTATTGTAAATGAGATTGCCTTCTTGATTTCTTTCCCGGCTAGTCTTATTGGTGTATAGAAACACAACTGATTTTTGTGTATTGATTTTTATCTTCATTTTTTTAAAAGGATATGAGATTTTATATTTAGCATGTGAATTCTCTGACAGTAATGAAAATAATGCTCACTTTCTATGGACAACCAAGTTTGAGAACTTGTGATCACATCCTTAAAATGTATGTCTTATTTCATATCACTGAGGCCGTATTTCTTAAAACCATCTCAGGGCTGTCTCTGCTTTTACCATTATCCATCTTCAGGTTATTCAAGGATTTAAGCACAAAGCAAGACTTACACTCTATCCTAAATCTGCCAGCAGTAAGTGTTAAGCAATACAAAGTACCAGATAAACAACTCAGAGTAATAACTTGGATTTAAGATGTTGTTGGAAAAAGTTATGATGTAGTCAGAACTTATTCAGCCTGTTTGCTGAGTAAACCCTCTCTTCCCCTGCCCTTTTATTTTCTTGTGGAAAGAAAATGAAGTCAGTTTTTGTCCTTCTTAGGATTCCTCTTGTAAACTGCAATATAAAAATAAAATAGAATACGAATTTCATATTTTAGATTTCCTACTTGAAGGATCTCAAATCCTCACTCAGCAAAACTATGTATTACTCGGTGGCATCCTAGGGAAGAAAATACACATTATAGAGGCACCAGCTGCCATTTACTATTTAGGGTGAACTCATATCCAGTGTTGGCTTGAGGGTAGAGCTTATTTTATTGAAAATCAATCCAAATCCAGGAGTTACTCTTTACTACAGCCCCAAATTTGAATAAATGTGCATCATAAAAAATCAGAAGTGGAAATATGCAACTTTGTGTTTATTTGCCTTAAGTTAGACATTATCTGGGGCCTACCAGATCTTGAAAATTTAGAAAAAAAATCATGAATTTCACATTCTCAGCCCAACTCACCATCTTATATCCTGTGAGATCTCCAAGTTCACTCCATGATTTCCGAGAATCCTAAAAAGCCTATAGCTTCTTCTGTTTCTGGGCTTCTCTTTTCATTTACACCACTTCCATACTGTGCCATGTTGACCCAAACATAGAAGTCACACCTTCTTGATTTCTACAAAACATCATAATAAAAAAGAAAACAATATAAACAAAAATTCACTCACATGGAGTATGTAAATACATAGTTTTATTCATGATTTAGGATCCTTGGAGAGGTAACAATTCACATGGCACATCATGAAAGCTGTATCTGGATCATTAATATAATCTTTATTGGCTTTTCTACTTTCTCTGTCTCACCATAAACATCCTATGCCTCCTGGGATCAGTTCTCAAAGAAACTACTTGTTTCCAAATTCTGTCATGCATTCTGAATTTGGAGAAATCCAGTTTAAGACAATAATATGTTATACTATCTCATAGACATATATTATAACTTGAGTGATTGTGAGAACAAAATGAGATAATTTATGTAAAATACACAGAACGGTGTCTGACACTTGGTAAGCCCTTAGTAAAATAGCCATAATTCATGGGATTATAAAGGGTCTCAGCTCCTTCACTCTCCATTCTGTGTATCTCCACTCAAGATTCAAATTTGGGGAAGAGACTGTGATCGGATTATGTCACTTGTCCTGCTGTGGTCAGGGTTATGGCCCAGTCACCAAGAGCCCTGCCATTTGATATGAGGTGGGAACAGATTCGTGTCACTAAAGAAGGGTTAACTGAGAAGGCAAAATGACCTCCCTATTGGAGGTCTAAACCCTTTTTTATGTATGAAGGAATGAAGGCTCAGAAAGAGTCTAGAATTTGCCAAAGTCACATAGTCAGTAAGCAGTGGAACAGAAATTGTATTCACCTCCTTTGAATCCAGATCTAGTAGTCTTTTTTCTACAAAGTTGTGAGAAAAAGGGTATTAGTTATGATTCGGCACTGACTGTACCTATGAGCCTGTACTTTATGTACCTATCCCCGAATTGCTGTTATTAGCGAAATTGTTTCTTACTTGTGCTATTTTGCTTCAAATGAGTTGGAAAGAAAATAAGCTATTGATTTTCCAAATTTTCTGCAAATCACTGGTGAAAAATAAATACTAAGATTTCTAGCTGGGCTTTAAAATATTGATAATCAACAAACAGTACAATGATGCTTACCACTAAAGAATTCCTTTGGAGAATGGATGTCAGAAGGTGACTAGGGTTTATGCCAAGGCTAATTGGGAGTGGTCTGAAATGAAGAAGGAGAAAATCACTGCATTGTGGGGGCAAAGAAGAATAATATAGCTTCATAGTGAAATGTGTTCACACTGCAGCTGGTGGAAGAGAAGTCTGGCATACAGCAACCAGTCATAGTCTACTTTGTTATTACTATTATACTTAAGTACCATGGGTTACTTAAGACAAAGATGTTGTCTCAGTGAGCAATGGAAATCAGACCAGCAGGCCCAATTATAACCTAAAGGTTATAACAGCATGACAGGTATGTGCTATGTAAAAGGACTTTGGGGCCTCCATATCACCCCAAATATCCCCATTCTCCAGAGTACTTCAAAGGAGTTATCTCTGAGTTCATAGGCAAGCATTACTAATATGTAAAAGGACTTTAGCTTATTCAGGGAATAAACACTATATAAAAATCTAAAATAGTATCATCCCTGAGAAATAATACAACTTTTAGTACATAAAAACTTTCTGAATTCTGATAACAAATGTCACCAGCTGGGGTGAAATTACGTATTTCCACAACTCAGTTTAGTGTAGGAAACTTTGTAAAATAAACTGTGGGGCTATGACCCCGTTTTACAAGGTACTCACAATAAATTCACCTGATAAATTCCCCAAACAACATCAGCTACTAAAACCTCTTAGAAAGAATAATAAAGTGACCTTCTTTGGTAATCAGATGCTATTATTTTTAGGACATGTTTTACAGAACAATTTTCTGTGTTTGTAATAAAGAAAATTATTTTGACCTTTTATTCCCCTAAGTTTATAGAAAAAAACAAAACAAAATAAAACAAAAACACAAAAAACTATTCTTTGCTATAAAACAGACTTCGGAGGAACTTTTGGCTGTGGGTCTTATTTTATACTGACTTGGCAGTGAATAGATGGTTTTGATCTGTGTTAAATCTGGCAGTCACAATTTTTATGCTCTGAGTTAGATTTCAGATAATTATGTGTGCCTTCTTTCTAATGCAGAGGATGGCTAAATACATCTGCATTCCTTATAGAAATCAGGAAGAAAAATCTGCAAGAACAGTATAGTAACACCTTAATGAATCCAATTATTGGGAGCATGGGGAGGTTTATATTTAGATTTACAACTAAACAAAAGTCAATCAGAACTCTTTTTATAAACCTTTTTAATTAAAGAATGCTCTAAAATCTATTATTTTAACAAGTACATTATAGTGACACATTGCAGGATCGTCAGGTAGAAGCATATGGGTCTGGGCTTAATTTATACTCACACATAATTTTGCCTTATGAGATATTGAAAACTTTTCATAATAAGTAATTCACACCCATATAGTAGTTTCTATGTTCCAGTTACTTTTCTGAGTTTTATATGTATATCTATATGTATACGAGCTCTGTCCGGAAAGTTTCCAGCCACGTAATAGGAAAAATAGAAACTTTTGTTGAAGACGATACAAGATACAAGAAACATTGTATGTAGGACAATGATACCTCAGTCCCCTTCAAAGTAGGCACCTTGGGACTGCACAGTTCCCACAGCATCTCTTTCCCTAATCCGTACACGTTCAACATTCTCAGATGTTCTGCTTGTTGCAGGCCTTTCAGAATGTGGATCAGTTTCAACAGATTCTCGACCATCTTTGAGGCCTTTGTGCCACACTTTTATTTGTGCTGCACTCATTGCATCGTCCGGGAAAGCCTTCTGAATCATCTGAATAGTTTCCACGGACGAATGTTCAAGCTTAATGCAAAATTTGATGCAGACTCGTTGCTCTACTGGCTCAGTCATGTTGAACGTGACAGTCACGCAGTACACAGGCTCACTCAGTGGCGTCTCGGGCCCCACTGACTAGTACAGTGACGTCGTCATTGTCCACGCATGCACATTCCAGTCTGCTCTCCTTGGCGGCCAGGTTACATCCATGTCGCGATAAACGTTCTCATTATATTAACAATGGCTGGATACTTTTTGGACAGAACTCATACGTATACATGTATATATATATGTAAATACATTTAATCCTTGTGGCCACCTTGAGAAGCAGGTAGTATTAGTTACATCCCCACTTTACATATAAGAAAACTGAGGCACTGGGAATCTAAGTCACCTGCCTAAGATTCCACAGCTAGTGCATGGAAGAACCAGGATGGGATTCATAGCGCTCTGGTCCCAGAGCCTCTGTTCTTAATCATCATGCTGTATCTTCCTAAGGCCATGTTGGTCTGTTCTTATTCAGTGTTTTCATCTAGGAGGGAAATTCTAAAATCAACAACTTCTGGATAATTAAGGTGATATAATTTGCTAGTGTGGGACCCAGTGGGTATAGATTAAATCCCCTTTTCTCCTCTAATCAGCTTCATGAGCTTGGACAATTTACTTTGGGCCTTGGGATTGTTTCTTGCCATAAGTGAAAGGAATCAGCCTAGACCTGAGCTGCCCAATATGGTCACCTCTAGCCTCATGAGATTACTGGGTACCTGAAACATGGCCAGTCCCAATTGAGATTGCTATACACACCAGATTTCTAAGCCTTAGTATGAAAAAAAAAGTAAAATATCTCAATGTTTTTCATATTGATTGTGTTGAAATAATATTCTGGATATATTAGGTAAAATAGAAATATTATTAACATTAATTTTATCTGTTTCTCTTTTACTTTTACTATCACTACTAAAAACACTAAAATTATATACGTGATTTAACTTCATGGCTTAAATGATATTTCTGTTAGATTGTAGTGGTCACACCAGCAATTCTTCATCTACATGCCCATTGATACTCCCAAGTAAAACGCTCCTATTGGCAGAGGTAGGAAGATGCACAATTCCAGCAACATTAGCTTTAGTATCAAGATTTTCTCACATACTAAAAAAAAAAAACTATAGAATGTAAGAGCAGAACATTGACATTGTAAAATTAATTCAAGCCCAGCCCAAGTCATTTTAAAAGTTAATTATTTGCAAATGTTGCTGTTTGTTATTGGGAACAAATTATTTGGTCACACTTCAAAGTGAGGTGGCATTCTGGTGTGTCATGAAATCACAATGTCTTGGAGTTTTCTAGTAACCCTTTCAGTTCTGAGAGGCTGTGATTCTGTTCTGTGAGCCAAAACCCAGCCATGGACTTTTGATAAAGTTAAAATAAAAAATAAAGATGCAAAGGTAGAACACACAACATGTTTGTAAGTTGGAGAATGTCAAAAGTACTGTTATCTTTTTTATTCTTTCTTAAAGAGAACCTAGTGATCGTAGGAGGCTGCCAACGGCAGACTCACTGGAGGAAAGAAAATTTCAAGGTAACAGGACTAAGTGGCCCAACCAGCAGCACAGATCTGACGTTCCTCACCTCAGTTTGCAGTTCTGAAGCTGGGTCAGCTTGATTTCACAAACAACTCTGTTTCCACCTGCACCAAGGTGTGGCAAGATCAGCTGTTCTTCAAGTTTCCATTGTCAGTGCTTGTTGGAGACGAGATATCTCATGCAGGTGCCAAGTTAAGCTTTGGGGATAAGCTGGTAGGTTGCTTTTTCCCCTGCATCATGCAAGTTGGATGATAAAGATCAGCTCCAGGTAAAAAGTTATACTTCTTTATAATTTATCACTTTAGAGGTGTTGTAGAATGATTCATGCAATATAGAAGGTGTCGGCAGTCAGAAGTAAGATAATAATAATTCAAAATAATTCTTAAATTTTCTCTAGATAATATGATGAATTGTTTTACTAAATCTATGCAGTGTACTATAAATGTATCTCAGATAAAAACTAAATTTATTGAACAAGGGGAAGTTGGAGCCAAAGAGAATGAAAACAACTATTTAAGAAACTCCTTCCTTCCCCTTCACTTCTCTCATCCTTCAGATCATAAGACCAAGCCATAATAAAACTATTGGATCATCCAAGCTCTTAGCTTTCTGCTCTTAAGGGATTAATATTATAATACAGTGGTTCTCAAATTGGGGTCCCAGGATTAGCAGCATTAGCATCACCTGGGAACTTAGAAATGCAAATGCTTGGGTCTCATCCTAGACCTACTAAAACAGAAGCTTTAGAGGTGAAGCCCAGCAATTGATGTCTTAACAAGCCCTCCAGGAAATTCTCATACATGTTAATGTTTGAGAACCTGTGCTGTAGTAGACAATGTGGGACCAGGCTAGATTCCCTTCATCAGTGGGTGCAGTTATCTGCAAGTATTGCAGCTAACAGCCCACAACTGTAACCTTATCCAAACCATTGCCCTGGTTGAAGTACCTTGCCCAGAGATGGAAACCCTTTGGAGGTTATTCCACAATCACTTCTCCGGAGCCTGGCCAACAACTGACCAAGATAAGGATGCAAAAATCCAGCCCTGTTTTTAAGGTTGGACAACTCTGGAGTGTGGTTTATGCTCCAGAGAGCCTCTGTGGGCTCAGGCCAAGATTAGACTTTGTTTAACTGATGCCACATCCTTGATCAGCTCTTTGTCTTGCTCCCTCACTCCTTTATAGGTTTCACCTGAGAATCCTCCCTAGCCATATCACAAATACCCAAATCCTTGCCTTAGGCTCTGCTTCCAGGGAATCTGCTCACTTACACCACAGGTCAGGAAACTAAAGCCCCCAGACCAGTCAACTGTTTGTATAAATAAAGTTTTACAGGAAAACAGCTATGCCCATTCATTTACATATTGCCTGTGGCTGCTTTTTGTGCTAAAACAGCAGAGTTATATAGTTGTGACAGAGACTGTACAGTTCACAAACCCTAAGATATTTAAGGAAAAGTTTGCTAATGCCTGCGTAAGATATTAGACAAGCTCAGATGGTCAAAACCTAGAAGAAAACAAAAGACTCTTATGTATTTGGCATGTTTTATAAGCAGTGGTGTGCTGGAGCTAATTGTGCACATCTCTTTCCGGTTTTGCATGTAACAGCACATTGGTAGCTTGACATCAGCCATGATGGGAACATTTCCACTGTGGAAATCAGTAAATGCTACAAATAACACACACACACATATATACATTTCACACATATATTTTACAAATATATATTTTACATATATATTTATTGGAGAATCAGGTGTTAAGCATTTGCTAGCACACTACTGGTTATAAGATGTCTTACACACTTTAGCATGGCCCAAAGAATCAACACCTTTAATGGAAGGAGAGAAGAAAATGGAATTAACATCGTTCCTGGATGCACTCTTAAAGCAGGGGTTTTAATTTTTTAATTTCTTTCTTTCTTTCTTTCTTTTTTTTTTTTTACAAAAAAAATGTAATTAAAAGTGCAGTGTACTGGTAGTGGTAGAGTCTCCCAAAAAGCATGGTCTTCAATCACATCAGCCCCTGGGGAAAGTGAGCAATCTTTCTCTTGCGCTTATACATGGTCTCTGAAGTCAGTCTCAATGTTACTTTTTACTAGTCTGTGCCATCTACTAAATTTTCCCTGAGATGGCACAGTCCCTCCGCTTTCTTAGTGCATTGTCCCATCATGTTCTTGGGGTCAACCTTGGTACCCACGGCTATCCTACCAGATTCTCTTGGGCATCCCTTCGGTCTCAGCATCTCTAGACTCTGTATGCTTCTACAATGTTATTATGACTCAGCATTCCTGTTCACAGCAGCCTCTTCTTTGGTCTTCCTACTAGAAATGGCTAATGGGCTCTATCTGGCTAGCAGTTTAAATGTGAGGGCATTAGGGAGTTTTTATTCTTCTAAAATAGAAGAGGAACAGAAAAGAAGTAAGACCTGCACTTGGGGACTGGTAGCCGGCCAATAAAATGACCCCTGAGAGTCTTTGTTATTTATGCCCTGTGTGCTTCCCTCCCTGTGAGTAGCGACAACCAGTGTAACCAGTAGAATACTGAAGAAATGGCAGTGTGTGCCTTCCAAGGATAAGTCATAAAACACATTATGGCTACTGCCTTCGTCCCTAGGATCATTTATTCTGAGGAAAACCAGCCACCATGTCATGAGGACACTCAAGCAGGTCTCTGGAGAGGAACTGGGACATCTCACCACCAGCCAGCACCTCAGATGTGGATCCTCCAGCCTGTACCAACCCTCCAAAAGACTGCAACTCTAGTCACCCAAGTAACTCTTGAATCCCTGACCCACAAAAACTGTGTGAGATAATAAATATGTATTGTTGTGCTAAGCTGCTATCTTTTGGGGTAACTTGTCATGTAGCAATAGATAATTAATACATATAATATTTATCCCTTTTAATAAGGCTCATGATTGATCAAAATTAGAAATCATCTAAATTTGAAAACCAGTAAATCCCAACAGTCATGGGAGGACAAATCATTTCTACTCAGTTTGTTTGTATAACTAAAAGCACATTTGACTCAATAGCCAAGGAACATCATAGAATACAAGAATCCTCAGAAATGCATGACTGTCTCACTGCATAACAGAACCCAATAACGTGCCAACCTGATATGCCAGGTCAGAGGTTGCAATTTTGCTTAATGATTCTGGCTTGCAACTGATTTTATTTAATCACAGTATATTATTTTGCAGTTGATTTCATCTGAAAATGTTCTTTGTGGCACTGGCATCCTGACAGACATTTATCACACAGCTAAAATGCCTCTTGAGCTGGTGATGCTGCAGCATCCTTCAGTGTCCTGAAGGCCATCTCTTCAAATTTGGCCTAGATAATAAATTGCTCTGTTTTCCTCAGAAGACCACAAGTGTGTTCAAAGCCCTGTGTGTTTGGGCTTCCACCTTAATTATTGAGCACACAATTCATTTCCTATCTTTGCTGAGTTGCCCAAGAGGTTACAACTATTTTTTTTCCTATTTGTCATGTTCTGTACATTTTTCTCATCTTACTTTGACTTTTCTCCTTAATTGGAACTTTCACTTAACTTTGTGTCTTTTTTTTCCCTTTAAAAAAAAAAACTATAATGAGAGGGAAAGAAATTGAGGTCTCTTTAAAACATTTTTTAATGTGTGAAATTATTAACCCTTTTTATTTTTCCATTGTGTTTGGAAAGCTTATCAGTTTTCTTCATTGGAGGCAGCTTTTTCCACTCTGTAGAATGACGTGTTCTAGGGTGCAATGTTCATGTATGATTGTAGCCATAAAAAAGTTACTTATGATCCCTGAAGAGAAAAAAAATCCTTATATTGACAATGCCAATTTGGTACCTATTATGAAACTTTCACGTAAGAATAGGCCCTTACTCTCCTGGGCAGAAAGAGGTTCTATCTGGCAAAAGCTGGGCAGGAAAATGTGTTTGGCATCTTCCTCTTCATGTTTTTTTCCAGTTCTCCCTTTCCCCCTCCTTCCTCCCTCCTCAGGGTCCTCTTCTTCTCCTACATCACCCACAGAGCCTCTTCCCAGGCCTCACGTGCACACACTCCCCATACTTCCCAACCTCGTCTTCAAATCAGTACCTCTTGCCTTAGAGCTCAGATTTGCAAATGTTCTTTAGAGTGAGACTCTACAATGTTTTATGCACTCTTCCAATAAACAGGTAGATAAAAGAAGTGTTTTATTAATATATATATTTGCAATTTTAAACATGTTAGATTTCGTTATTACAAATTCAATCAGGAGATCATTGAGGACATTGCCTAGACACAAATACATCAGGACTTACTGGTGGCATTTGGAGTTTTATCATATAATTTTTTTCATTTATAAAATATTTTTTTGCAAATAGATTTAAAAAAATCCTGATTCAAACAAACAAGTTGTTGCAAATGGTTAAAAGTTTGTAATAATCTGCCTTGAAATATCAAAATATACTTCAAACAAACATGTCTACAAATTTGAAAATGGAATAAAAGAACATTTTGTTTCAAAATAGAATTATTTTACATATCTAACTATGTATTTTAAATATCAAATTTTGATAAGTATTCATTTTGGAGTAGTTAAACATGCCTTCCAAATACATTTAGTTACATAAGATATTCAGCAATCTCATTTTTTAAGAATTCTCTCAATGCTCATCTCTTCAGAGATTTACTCAAAATTTCAGAAAACTCAAATTCTAATTTTTCTTTTTGGCTGGTACTGTATGAAATGTTTCATAGTTCCTGAAAGCCAGATAGAGCTCATTCAGCCCAGGGAAAAGAAAAAACTAGCAAGGTGTCCAAGTTGGGCAGCCATGTTAACCTTGGGGTGCAGTTAGCTAATGAAATCTCTTCATACTTCAGGAATTAGTGACTCCATCCAACATGATCCATGACTATGAATGTGGGACCAAGGACAGATTCAACTTCAAAGGAATTGCTGTCACTTTGTTCTCACTGATGTGTCCTTTCACCAGTGACCAGCTAGAAGCCAAGGAAGAGTCAAAGAGGTGGGGGGCACCAAGTTTCTGTGCACTCTGGGATTCAGCCCCTTCCTCTTCTCCACAACGTTGTCACCTCCAACCTCTCCTCTGGCACCTCCACTCTTCTCACCCAGGTCTGTTAAGTCTTGGCCATAAGGCTTCACCTCAGTTGACTTCTCCTCATTACTCTATACAATGAGTCATCCAGATAAAATTACAAGACACAGAGCACTTGTGTGCATACACAAGGCCATGTCTCCTCTCCTCTATTAATATTTTATGAATAAAGATACATACAGGATGTGTATTTCCCAACAGACATATTCTTAGGAACCCCTCACCTTAGCACTGCCTATAAACACCTTGCAAGTATGATAAAATTTGGATATCATCATTCGTGTTATTTCAGAGAATTCACAAAAATCTCATTTGGAAGGGTATCTTGTTATAAAAATGACATTTGTGCTATCATTCAACACTTTTGACAGATACTGGTATCAAAAGTTAGTGCTCACCTCCCTTGAACACATTTCAGCAATGTTTTGATGAAAGTCTTCACTCCTGTCATACTTTGTGCCTTTGCTTTTTCATCATCAGTATGGGTAGTCAAACACATAACAACCAAATTACACGATGGCAAGTTGAAAATGGACATAAACATCTAGCTATATATTCCTCTTCCTGAAGTCCAGTATTTTCTAAAATAAATCTTCCTGATGTTCATCTGCAAAGCCTCTTTCTCAAAAAATACTCCAATTGCTCAAAAAATAAAGTCAAGATGGCCACATGTCAGTCCTTTTTGTGTTTAGTTGAATTAAAGTTAAAATGATCACAAACTCATTGATCAAATATGTTGGATCAAGGTTGCTGGATGCTTCCTCTTCTCATAAGGCACAGGTACCATTTTTTGCCACTTGTCCCTATAGTCAGCATAGCCTCTCCTTCTCTTTACTTCCATTTAGTGACTCCTTTGAATGATGCTATAGTGTATTTTATCTTTTTAAATTTTACACCCATTTATAGTGTATTTTAATCTTTGTGTCTAAGCTTTGCTTGTGTACATTTTTATATTAAGCCACATAATTTTTATTTTACTACCTGCTGTGTTTGCTTTATATGTGGCATTGTAACTTGGGAAGGGCTATAGGAGAAGGTGGAAAAACATCACTGCATAAAAGACAGGGAGCACTTGGGCACTTTGTATTGCCTTACAAAGGTGAAGCCAAATGCCTGATATAACTATCCTTGTGCTCCATTTTCTCCTGGAGACTCATTGTGAGAATTTTCACTGTAAGACTTTCATTTCATACTGTCCCCAGTGTGACCCCCTTTGGCAGAAAAACCAGTTGCTATCTGAAGTTCAGCATAGTGTGTCAATTCCCCTCGTGCCTACTCAGTCTCTCCATTCTATCAGCAAAATTGTTTTTGCTTTTCCTTTCTTTAACCTGTGATCCATTTCTGGATTTAAGAGTAATTTTTTACCTTCACCTGAAATGTTATGAAAACACTTATAAATATAAATAATAGATTAAAACATTTGCAAAATTTAAAACTCTTGACATCAGAGGAAAAAAATGGTGGACTAAAAGCACCTGCCAGCACACTGCTCCCAAGGAAAGAAATGAAAAATATAGGCAGCTGCCTACGTACCGATCTCTCTTCTCTGAAGCGACATTGTGAAATCACAGAGAAGCAACGTGGGACACTCAGTGTGGGAAGAAAAGGTGATGGGGTGATACATATAACAAGCTCAAAGAATGCACAGTGAAAAATAGGAGGATAGAGTGCTGGGGCACCCTGCTCACTCTGCTGGCCCTGTGTAAGTTGTGAGACAGCTCTCTCTACTGCCACAGACCTCTACCTGGTCAGACCAGGCACCTGCCTGGAGTCTGTGCAGAGTCATTGCACCAGACAATAGGCATGGTGGGGATCGGACAGCAGCTAAAGCCATCCTGAGCTTTCAGGTGCATGGCGCCAGGTCTGCACCAGGCTGGGGAGGGAGTGGACTAACTGAAGGTTCCTCTGAGCCATACCCTGTTACTGGAAGCCAAGTGCTTCTCCCCTACAGCACCACAGGAACTGAGCACAGGAACTGACTGTGGTGCAGCAGGCTCCAACCTGGAAGGCTTTGGGCAACTGCTTCAGCAAGTCCTGGGTGGGATGGAGAGAACTCTGTGGTCCCTGGGCTGCTGGAATGACATCTGACCATGTGACTTGGCATCCACACAGTCCCCGAGGCTGAGGAACAGCCTGCCACTTTCTCGGCCCTGAATCCACCCTCCAGGCCCCAACTGCCTCCTGCCTACTTGGCCCTGACCCCACCCTCCAGGTTGGATCAGCCCTGCCACCTGCATGGCCCTGCTTCTTGCACAGAGGCCCTGCTCAGAAACTCTGCTTTGGTCTCCTCCCCAGTCCTAGCTCTGAGGCTCTCACACCGGAGCCTGAGGCTCTGCCTCTGTGCCTCCAGATCTCCTACCAGGCCCAAGACACCATCTGCAAGACTCCAGCACTGCACCTGGATCCCCAGATCCTACCCCAGGGCCTCCACCACTACTGCAGGGCTGGAGGAACTGCTCCAAAGTCCAACACCCCACCAGGGACCCCCCAGCATCGAGCTGCAAGTATACTGCAACCTGCTTTGAGCAAATGCCCACAGCACGGGAACCCATGACAACTGCCTAGATAGCCTCACCCAGCTGCTACTCTCACCTCTGTGGGGAGACCCTGGGTAGAGCAATCCCCACAACACCAGCCTCAGTAAAGAGGGTCTCACCCAGCTCCCAAATTGAACATCCTACAACTATCTGGTTAAAAATCCAACACCCAACACAAACAGCACTCAGCACAGGCTTGAGCAGAGGAACTTCAAAATGCAGCAGAAAGTTTCAGCAATGCAGTAAACCAAGGAGAAAAAAGAATCTCAGAGCTTGAAGACAAGGGTCTCAAGCTAACCCAGTCATTTAAAGAGGCAGAGAAGAGAACAAAAAAGGCAGTACAATCATTTAGAGAGATATGGGACTATGCAAAGTTAACTAACACATGAACTATAGGTATTCCTGAAGATACCTGTAATTCAGGAGAAGAAGAAGAGCTAAAAGCATGGAAAATCTATATGAGGGAGTTATTGAGGAAAACTTCCCTGGTATCACCAGAGATCCAGACATCCAGATACAGGATGGTCATCAAACTCCAGGAAGATTCATAGCAAATAGTATATCTCCAAGACACATAGTAATCAACCTGGCCAAAGTCAAAATGAAAGAGAAAATTCTACAAGCAGCTAGATGTAAGCAACAACAGACCTACAAAGGAAAACCCATCAAGCTCATAGCAGACTTCTCAGTGGAAACCTTACAAGCCAGAAGGGAGTGGGCTCCCATCTTCAAACTTCTTAAACAGAACAACTGCCAGCCTAGAATCTTGTATCCTGCAAAGCTAAGTTTCACAATTGATGGGGAAATGAAGTCCTTTCCAGACAAGCAAACATTGAAGAAATTTGTCATGACCAGACCTGCCCTGTGGAAATACTTGGAACTGCATTATACATGAATCAGCATAATAGATACCCACCAATGTAAAATCACCAAAAATACCAAAACTCACAACTCCTATAAACAATAGCACAAGAAGAAAACATAGCATCAAGGTACTACCTGTTATGGTGAACAGAACAGTATCACACATATCAATTCTATCTCTTAATGTTAATGGCTTGAATGCAACACTCAAAAGACATAGGCTGGCTGAATGGATGAAAAACACAACACAAGTATCTGCTGCCTCCAGGAGTCACATCTTAACCACAAGGATGCAAACAGGCTCAAAGTAAAAGGATGGGAAAAAATATTCCACTCAAATGGAAACCAAAAGGGGGTGGGTGTAGCCATTCTCATGTCAGACAAAATTGACTTTAAATTGAAAATGGTAAAGAAAAACAAAGATGGTCATTATATCATGGGAAAGGGAGAAATTCAACAAGAAGACATAACAATCCTAAATATATATGCATCTAACACAGGATCTCCCAGATAAATAAAACAAATTCTACTAGAGCAAAGCAAGGAAATAAATAATAGCATTGTAATTTCCAGGGACTTCAGCATGCCACTATCAGAGCTGAATAGATTATCAAAGCAGAAAATAAATAAAGAAACACTGGACTTAAATGGAATGCTAGAACAAATGGACCTAACAGATATTTACAGAACATTCTAGCCCCAAACTACTGAATATACATTCTTCTCATCAGCACAGGGGACATTCTCCAAGATTAATCACATCTTAGGCCACAAAATATTTCTAAACAAATTAAAAAAAAATTAAAATCATACCATGTATCTTCTCAGACCATAGTGGATTAAAACTAGAAATGAATTCTAAGAGTAACACTCAATTCTACACAAAGTCATGGAAATTAAACAACATGCTACTGAATGATTATTTGGTCAATAATGAAATTAAAATGGAAATCAAAAGATTCCTTGAATGGAATGACAAAGAAGACATAAGCTATCAAAATCCATGAGACGCAGCAAAAGCATACCTAAGGGGAAATTTCATAGCCTTAAGTGCCCACATCTAAAGGTCAGAAAGATCACAAATTAACAACCTAATATCACATCTCAAGGAACTAGAAAAGGATGAGCAAACCAACCCAAAGCCAGCAGAAGAGAAAAAATAACAAAAGTCAGAGCAAAACTAAATGAAATGGAAAACAAATAATAATAATAATACAAAAGATCAGTGAAACAAAAAGTTGGTTCTTTGAAAAGAAAAACAAGATTTATAGATCTCTTGCTAGATTAACCAGGAATAGAAGAGAAAGGACCCAAACAAGCTCAATCATAAATGAAAAAGGAGATATCACAACTGATAGCACAGAAATAAAAACATCATCCATGGATACTACAAAAATCTCTATGCACATAAACTAGAAGATGTAGAGGAAATGGACAAATTCATGGAAACACACAACCTTCCAAGACTCAATCATGAAGAAATAGAACTCTCGAACAGACCAATAATGAGCAGTGAGATTGAAAAGTCTTCCAACAAAAAAAAGCCCCAGACCAGATGGATTCACAGCTGAGTTCTACCAGACATGCAAAGAAGTACTGATACCCACACTACAGAAATTATTCCATAACATTGGAGGGGATTCTCCCCAACTCGTTCTATGAAGCCAGTATCACCTTGATACTAAAGCCAGGTAGGGACACAACAAAAAAAGAAAACTACAAACCAATATCCCTTATGAATATAGACACAAAAATCCTCAATAAAATACTAGCAAACTGAATTCAACAACACATCAAAAAAATAATCTACCATGACTATGTGGACTTCATCCCAGAGGTGCAAGGATGGTTCAACATATGTAAATCAATAAATGTGATTCATCACATAAACAGAAGCAAAAACAAAGACCATAAGATCATCTCAATAAATGCAGAAAAAGCATTCGACAAAATCCAGCACCCTTTCATGATAAAAAACCCTCAACCAACTAGGCATAGAAGGAACATGTCTCAAAATTCTAAAAGCCATATATGTCAAACCCACAGCCAACATCATACTGAATGGGGAAAAGTTGAAAGCATTCCCAGTAAAAACTGGAACAAGACAAGGGTGTCCAGTGTCACCACTTCTATTCAACATAGTGCTGGAAGTCCTAGCCAGAGCAATCAGGCAAGAGAAAAAAATAAGCAGTATCCAAATTGGGAAGGAGGAAATCAAAGTTTCACTTTTTGCTGAAGATATGATCTTGTATCTAGAAAACCCCAGACTCCACAAAGAATCTCCTGGAATTGATAAAAAAAAAATTCAGCAAAGTCTCAGGATACAAAACCAATGTGCACAAATCAGTAGTATTTCTATGTACCACTAACAGTCAAGCCGAGAGTCAAATCAAAGACTCAATATCATTCACAACAGCTACAAAGAAAATAAAATACCTAGAAATATACTTAACCAAGGAGGTGAAAGATTTCTACAAGGATGGGAGAAAATATTCACAATCTACACATCCAGTAAGGGGCTAATGACTAGAATCTACAAAGAACTCAAACAAATCAGCAAGAAAAAAATTAACCCCATTAAAAAGTTGGCAAAAGATATGAATGGAAGTTTTTCAAAAGAAGATAGACAAATGGCCAAGAAACATGAAAAAATGCTTAACATCACTAATCATCAGTGAAATGTAAATTAATACCACAATGAGATATCACCTTACTCCTGTTAGAATGGCCATTACTAAAAAGTCAAAAAACAATAGATGCTGGCACAGATGCAGGGAGAAAGGAACACTTATACACTGTTGGTGGGACTGCAAATTAGTATAACCCCCATGGAAAATAGTACGGAGATTCCTCAAAGAACTAAAAGTAGACCTACCATTCAATCCAGCAATCCCACAACTGGGTATCTACCCAAAGGAAAAGGAATCATTTTATCAAAAACATACCTGCACTCAAATGTTTACTGCAGCATAATTCACAATTGCAAGATGTGGAATCAACCCAAGTACCCATCAATTCATGAGTGTATTGACAAAATACGGTATTTGTATACCATAGAGTACTACTTAGCCATAAAAAGGGATGAATTAATGCCTTTTGCAGCATTTTGGAAGGAACTGGAGACCATTATCTTAAGCTAATTATCTCAAGAGTGAAAAACAAATACCACATGTACTCTCTAATAAATTGGAACTAACCAATGGGCACACAAGTACACAGAGGAAAGTAAAAGTCACTGGAAATCAAGCAGGGGGGAAGGGGAAATAGGGCAAAACCCACCTAACTGGTACAATGAACAACATTCGAGTGATGGGCACATTTATAGACCTGACTCAAGCCATGTATCAGAAACATCTGTACCCCCTTAATATTTTGAAATAAAAAAATAAAACTCTGACATCATCATCATGATAAAATGTGTTCTGTGTTCATTTATTATGTCATTTCCTGCTCTAAGAGCAGAGACTGTGCTAACCCTGGACTACTCAGGCACATAATTGCATATGGTGTGCACAAGTTGCTGTTTGAAACTCAGGTGTACAATTTTATATGTATAGAAATTCTTACTCCTGCAAAAAGCTATTAGAGTAGAATTAAAACCTTTCTTGTCTGTGAGTTCTTTCCAAGTTGCATATACGCAAAGGGATAGCAGGATACTATTAGAAGTCAGCACAAAATCTAGTTGAACTGGCAAAATGACTTAAGCTGGTTGTCTCCAATGTGTTAAAAATTTGAACTGTAAACACATTTGAGTATGTAGGCTGTCAAATTATACCTTTAAGATATTTTAAAACAGAATTTGAATCAAACATGTGCTGGGTTCTGAATATGCTGCATGCAGTTTGATAACCATTGCTTTAGTGCAACTCAGCTCCCATTAGTTCAAATTCAATATTGACATGTGAATGGCTGAAAACACATTAATTTGCTTATTTTAAAAAGGATGCTTGCTAACCCAAATATAGCTCAAATTGGTAGCATTGCAGAAAGTATGGTGATCTAGTATCTTTTGTAACAACCTGGATGGCACAGGAGGCCATTCTTCTTAGTGAAGTATTGCAAGAATGGAAAAACAAACACCACATGAACTCAATATTAAATTGGAATGAATCAATCAACACTTATGTGCACATATGGAGGTAAAATTCAAGAGAAATCAAGTTAATGGGAGGGGGGAAAGGGGGTTGGGTAAATTCACACCTAATTGGTACAATGCACACTAACTGACTAAAGGACACAGTTATAACTTCAGCTCAAACTGCACAAAAGCAAATTATGTAACCAAAATATACACACCCCCATAAAATTCTGAAATTAAAAAAAAATGATTCTCACTGCAAGATTATAGAAGAATTACCCTATGAACTGGCTAAAAATGTAGTCCTGGGATCCATGTCCATGTTCAATAAATTTGAGGTTGACCCCAAGATCATATGCTTTCAAAGCATCACTGGGGGTTCTGATACAAGTTGTACAGGTATCATACTTTCAAAAACACCACTCTAGAAGCTCCAGTTATCTGAAAGAAAGCCAGCGATGGCCATTCCCTGGAAAGCTGTGTGAATTGTTCAAATGTTCTTCCTTCTAGCTCCTTATGTTCATTTCAGACTTTGCTGTGAAATAGGAAGTTTAAGTTACTATTGCAGAGTTCTTTCATTTGTTCTGCCAAGATAGCTAGAAGTGGCCTTTAAAAAAGACAGGTATTGTAAAATCCAGAGATACCAGGTAAAGTTAATTAACTTTTATCACCACAATTTTTCCTAGCTGTCAATTAACAGTGTTTCCACAAGGAGAAATTCTTCCCACATGATAGTAATTCTTTTAATCAGAGTAACAACAGTAGAGATGTACATGTCATTTTGTTTCATTAAACATACTTTACCAGCAACCTACGGTATTGTCATAGAACACCACAAATGGAAAAAGCCTTGTGAAGTTTTCTGTCAATATGGGGTGCAATACTGATGGCAGTTACAGGAGCTTGCTTCCCACTCAAGTACCAGTTATGTTGGGAGTCTCCAGCCATCTTTCTCCAGCCAACTAGACAATATTGCAGCGAGACTGCGGCTGGGATCCCCCTCTCCCCTGCTCTACCCACTGCCATTTTGGATGTCTGGCTCTCTTCATTTGAGTTTCCCTGGAAGCAGACGGTAAGGGCCTGAGTACAAATTGTTTAACTGGGAGATACAGGAAACACCAGGGGAGTAGGGAGAGGAGACAGAACAGAGAAGAAAGTCAGTACAGGGTAGAGGGCATGTTGTCAATAGAGTTAGCACTGTGGGCAGCTGGGGTGCCATCGTAACTCTAGGAGAGAGTGAAGTACAAACCTCAGAGTTATCCTGCCCAAGGAACGAGGGAGCTGGGGTACATATCCATCAATTTCCTGTATTCAATGGTAATGGCTACTTCTGGGAACTGTTGTAACTTCCCTTTTATGCCAGTGGAGCAGGTTTATTGGTCAGAAAAAAAAAAAAAAACCCTCAGGCAGAGGGACCAGTGTGTTTTTAGCAAGGAGCCTTGGAATGCAGAGGTGAGAGCTGAGGGATGCAGGCATGGTGCAAAGGCAAGTTCTACATTTATCAACCATACTCTTTAACCCCATGAAAATGATTAGTCCTGTGACTTTCCTTTTCTCCCCACTGATTAAACTTCTCCTGGATGCACTTTTTTGCCTGGACACAGCCAACATTTTTTTTTTTTAATTTCCACTGTATTTACTCTGTAAACTTGTAGCCCTGCATCAATCCAACCATCCAATTTCTAGGCAAAAAAAAAAAAAAAAATCCCCAGTTAAATGGTTCAGCTCCACTATAAATATTAATGTATATTCTCCAAGCTTCAGTCAGGCCCTCAAGGTGCCTTCGCAATTCTCCGTGGCCGCACAAGACAGATCCCTTTCCAACGTCCATTGTCCACAGTGACCCTTCCAAGCCTTCTCCTGTCTCCACAAGCTCCTCCCTCTCCTCCTATTCTCCCTCTGAGCTTATAGCCTTTATAATATACATTTCCTTTTTAAATAAGAGGCTTTCTGTGGAGAATGGTCCTGACACAGAAGCATGGACACTGAACAATATTGTTACCTGCTTTCCTCCAGTCTCAGAGGAAGAGGTGACCATCCAACGGAGCGTGCAAGTCTCTCCTCCCGGTCTTTGGAGGCCACTCCCTCCTGACTTCTGCAGGACCTTGATCTACCAATTTCTCCTACTTTCTTATGCATTTCTGTCTTTTCCTGTTATTTTTTCCCAGTCACATATAAACATGTTCATGTCTGGTAAATGTAACACACAGAATCACACATACAACACACACACACACTTTAGACCCTTTAAATCTCTCTAAAATCCACTCTTTATCTCTCAGTCTTAGTCAACACACTCTAAAGTTTGTACCCGGTATTCATTACCTGTTGCCATACATTAATTTACCCCAAAACCTAGTATCTTAAAACAACAAACATTTACTCTCTCACAATTTCTGTGGGTTAGAAATCTCAGTATGGCTTAGCTGAGTGGTTCTGCCTCAAGGTCTCTCAATAATTTGTTGTCAATTTCAGCTGAGGTTCCAGTTAACTGAAGGCTTGACTGAGGCTGGAAGATTCACATCTGAGGACGGTCACATGGCTCTTGGCAGAAGGATTCAGTATTTCCCTCACTCTTGAGAGAAGACCTCAGCTCCTCCTCATGTGGTCTCTCCATGTGGTTGTCCTCATGACGTGACAGCCCGCTTTGCCCAGAGCCTGTAATCTAAGAGAGCATGCAGAAAGCCATAATATCTTCTATGACCTAGTCTCAAGTCATATACTTCACTTCTGTCATGTTCTATCTGTTAGAAGTCGGTCGCTAAGTTCAGCCCACACTCCAGAGGAGGAAAATTAATTTCCGCCTTTTAAAGATAAGTGTATCAAAGAATCGGACACATTTTAAAACCACCAGTTGCTCCTTTGCTCATCTATTGCCTTTCTACCCATGCAGTCTTCCAAACCTTATTACACTGTGGGCCCTTCTCCCATAATGCCATGGAGACAATTTCTGCTAAGGCCAACTGTGGCCTCATAATTATAAAGGCAACAAGTACTAATGCTAACTCGTAAGACCTCTCTGCATCATATGGCACCATCAATCTCATACAAAAAGCTGAATTTTTCTTGAAAGATACTCTTTTATTCTCTCTTTCTGTCTTTCTAGAAATGCCTTCTTTTTATTTCTCCTTTCTTTGCTTCTTAACACTTTTAGGTAGCATTCCCTGAAATTGTGTGTTTCCCTTGAGGAATCTTATGTATGCCCATGAAAACATCTATTGTTTATGTACTGATAATTCTTGAGCCTATATTTCAAGCATAAACATCTCTCCATGGTTTCAAACTAGTCTTTCCTTACTGTCTATGGGACATCTCCACCATCAAGTTAAACTCCAGGCTTCTCTCTCCTCTCCCAACCCCTTATACTTCCAAGGAGCAGAGAGAATGGAACGTTCAGATTTAAATACATTTTTCTTGTTACCAAGCTGGTGGGTGGGCCTTTACCTGCAGCTAAAATGCTTGTATATGGAATACTCAAGCTCTTTGATCCCAGTAAGTAAAGTGGGGAGATGGTCCCACCTGGGGAGGACTCAGAGGAGAAGCTATGCAGTATTTTCCTTCCTGCCTCTTTCCAACACTAAAGTAGAGTTGACACAAGACCCAGGACTGTTTCTGTTCTCTGGACAGAAAGACTTTAGCAGAAAGCTCCAAGCATTGAGGAAAAGTGTTGTGTTCTATTTCCCATGCTGGGGGACTCTGAATTAACTTTTTCTCCCATTGAAGTGGTAAAGTTGACAGTTTTGACTTAGACTTTGGAGTTTGGCCATCATTGATTCAAGTCTGGATCACAGGAGTTCAAAATGTGTCCGGTCCTTTAGACTTTGCATTCAAGTGTGGACAAGAAAGCATCCTTTCACCACTCTGTAAAATTTGTGCATGTATTTCCCCTGGGACCCTCTTAGGGAAGAATGATTAAGTGAAGACTGTATTTGGCTATTACTGAGTAGCTAACCCAATATCGCCTTGACTTCATCTCAAATATTACCAAAAATTGTAAACTCAAATTGTTCCCTTCCCCAGAAATCTGCTCTTCTCCACACATGTTGGGGTATAGTGTCAATAATCACAAAGTCACCCAAGCTAGAAAATTGAATTCACTCTAGAATCAACCCCAAAAACAACGCTATGAAATTGGTTATGCAGAATAAATCCCCAAAATATCTGTGGAAGCCACTCTTTCATTTCTATTCTTTCATCACCGTGTTGTTCTGGGGTCTTAGCATCTTTCCTCTGGGTTGTTATAATAGCCATGTTAGCTTTATAGCATCTATACTTGCCCCTTCTGAATTTTCTTCCATATCACTCCCTGTGCTATTTTTCTTGTAAAACTATAAATTATCCACATTTACAAAGTGTATAAATATAATAAGTACTCATCTAGTCATCATTTATTTATAAATATGTACTAGCGGAGCTGTATTCTCCAAACTCCTCCCTGCTCCCCTGTTATCCTGAATTTAAGACCAAATTCTTAACTCCCATGTGTATGTTAAGAACTCCCTGTTTCTTTATAATTTTTACTACATGTGATTGTGCCACTCAACAGTATACATTTTCCTTTTGTGTGTTTGAAAATCTTATAGAATTTATATTGTTCTCAGTATCTTCTGTAGTTTTATTTTCTTCACTTAGTATCTTTGGAGAGTCTTTTACATTGATGAGTATTATTTCTAGTTCATGTATTTTCACTGCTATAAAATGTTCCATTGTATAAATGAAACAAAATATTTAGCTGATCTTTTATTGGTGGGCATTTGTTGCTCTTGTTTTTCAATTACAAAACATTTGTAATGACAGTCCTGGCACATGTCTCTTTTTGGCTGTGTATTAGAGTTTCTCAGGGATGCTTACGTAAAGATGAAGTTGCTGGATTGAGGGATAAGGATCTTTAACTTGCCCAGGACTGTGAAATTGCTCTCCTAAGTGGTTTCTCACATTTAAAGTTCTAACAGAAGAATGTGAGAGTTTCCAATGTTTCACTTCTTTACCAATACCAGGTATTGTCAGATAAAATGATATACAGTTTTAGTTTTTATTTCCATCATTTACTAGTGCTGTGGGGAATCTTTTAATATTTTATTTCAATTTGGGCTTCTTTAAATTCCTTGTATATTTCTTTCAATCCATTTTTAACTGGGTAATTTGTATTTTTCTTATTAAGTTTAAGATATGTATATAGGTTGAAAAGTAGAGATAGAGAGAGATATACCCACAGGCAAAACAGTAGCTCCCTAAGATGTCTACATCCTAATGCCCAGAACCTGTAAATAGGTTACCTTACATAGAAAAAGTGACTTTGCAGATATGATTAAGTTAAATACTTTGAGATGGGGGTATTATCTTAGATTATCCAGGTGGTCCCTGTAATCAAATTAGTCCTTAAAAGCAAAAGAGGGAGGTGGAAGTAGGTCAGAGAAAGAAGATGAAAGACTAAGAGATTCAAAGCAGGAGAGGGACTTGACCCTCTGTTGTTGGTTTTGAAGATGGAGCAGGCAATGTGGGTGGCCTCTGGAAGCTGAAAGCAGCCCTCAGCTGACAGCCAGCAAGGAGATGGTGCTCTCCATCCCACAGAGACAAGGAGGTAAATTCTATCAATAACCCTAATGAGCAAAGGAAGAGATCTCCTCTAGGGCCTCTAGAAAGGCATGCGGCCCTGCCAACACCTTGATTTTATTTCATTTTATTTAATTGTAAATATTTATGGGATAGAGCATGAAGTTTTGACATACATATACATTATGGAATGATTACATCAAGCTAATTAACATATTCAGCACTGCACATACTTATCATTTTTTTCTGGTGAGACCATTTAAAACGCATTCTCTTAGCAATTTGCAAGTATACAGCACATTATTGTAAACTTACAGCCACCCTGCTGTACAATATATCTCCAGAACTAATTCCTCCCGTCTAACCGAAACTCTGTACCCTTTTACCGTCATCTCCCCTTTTCCCAGCCCTCCATTCCCCAGGCCCTGGTAACCACCATTCTACTCTCTGCCTCTATGAGTTCAACTTTTTTAGTTTCCACATGTAAGTGATCATGCAGTATTTTTCTTTCTGTGCTCACCTTATTTCACTTAGCATAATGTCCTCTAGGCTCATCCATGTTGTTGCGAATGGCAGGATTTCCTTCTTTTATAAGGCTAAACAGCATTCCATTGTGTACATATGCCATATTTTCTCTATCCGCTCATTGGTCGAGTCCATAGCTTGGCTGTTGTGAATAGTGCTGCAGTGAACATGGGACTGCAGATATCTCTTTGACATACTGATTTCATTTCCTCCGGGTGTATAGCCAGGAGTGGGATTGCTGGATCATATGATAATTTTATTTTTAATTTTTTTGAGAATCCTCCATAGTGTTTTCCATAATGGCTGTACTAATTTACATTCCCACTCACAGTGTACAAGGGTCCCTCTTTATCCATATCCTTGCCAACACTTGCTGTTTTTTGTCTTTTTGGTAAAAGCCATTCTAACAGAACACCTTCATTTTAGCCTAGTAAGACCTGTGTCATATTTCTGACTACAGAACTGTAAGATAATTAATTTGTGTTGGTTAAGCTGCCATGTTTATGGCAATTTGTTATGGCAGTGATAGAAAACTATTTAATAATACACATGCATAAAGAAGGTATCATGCTACTCTTTTGTTGCTTTGTTGTGTACGTACATTGCAAATATTTTCTCCCAATCTGTGGGTTGTCATTACACTTTTTAAATGGTAACTTTTAATGCACAGTTTTTAAATACAATGTGAAATTGGATTCATCATTTATTTTTTTCTCTATTGTCTCTATTGCACATTATAAAAATAAATTCTTCCAGTATACACAGTGATAAAGAGATTTTCTGGCCTCAATGTTCAGACATTTAATGCAACTGCAATTTTTTTCATATGGCTTGCGGTAGGAATACACATTGTTCTCAGTGGATGATAATTTCCCCAGCACTTTTTATTGACTAGCCCCTCTTTTCTTCACTGATCTTCACCTCCCTCATAAATCAAGTTGACCCGGTTTTGTGGTTCTGTTTCTGGGCACTCTATTTGGTTTCTTTGTCTAGTCTTAAGCCAGTATTACAGTCTCTTAATCACAATACTTGTTACTTTGTAGGCTGAGACCCGCTACTGTCGTCTTCTTCAGTTATCTTGACTATTCTTGGTCCTTTATGCTTCCTTATAAATTTTAAAATTAGTTTTCATATGCCTTAAAAACCCTGTTGGTATTTTGATTGGATTGCATGGAATTTATAGATTAATTTTGGGAGAGGTAACATTTCTACAATATTGAGTTTTCCCATCCATGAACTTGGTTTATCTCTCAATTACTGATGTCCTCTTTTATGACTTTTAATACTGCAGTATAATTTTATCTATCTATGAACATTTTATATGACACCTTTAAAAAAGTGTTTTCTAAGTGTTAATTCCTGATGTCTAGATACGCAATTTTTATAAAGATTTTATACCTAGCAATATTCCTAAACTCTCCTATTAACTCTATGAATTTGTTTTGAGTTTCTTAGGTTGACAATTACAATAATCATAGCATGTATGCATAATGATTATTTTGTTTATTTGCAATATTTATATTTTAAAATTCCATTTTCTTGTCTTAATGAATTCCTTTTAGGACCTCTTATGCAATAATAAAAGGTGCACTCATAGTGACTGTCTTTATTTTGTTGAAGATTTTAAAGGAAATATTCCTATCTTTTATTTTTAAGAATGCTATTTGCTCAATCAGGTTTTAACAGGTTTCTTTTTATTCTTGGTTTGAAGTATTTATTTTTTAATGAATAGATGTTGGCTTATTAAATGATTTTTTCTACATCCATTGAAAATGATTTTTTTTCTTTTTTAAATCAGTTTATATCAAATTACATTAATAGATATGTTTAATGAAAAAGATCTTTGCATTCCTAGAATAAACCCAACTTTTTCTAATGGTGTTTTTATATGTGTGTATAAATGTCTGTGTATGAAAAAGCTGGATTTACTTTGCTTACATTTTGTTTGGATTTTTTTGTACCTATGGCCACAAATGATGTTGTTCTGAAGTTTTGTTGTCTTGTACTGTCATCTATAAATTTGGATATCAAGGTTACATCAGCCTTAAAAATAAAACATATAAAGAGGGAGAGAAAAAAGAGGGAATAAGGGAAGGAAGGAAGGGAGAGATGGAGAGGATATGCACTTTTTTAATATTAAAATATTTACTATTGATTTTTTTAATATTTGTTAGTATCTGCCTATGAAACTATCTGAACACTTGGTGTTTTTTGGTTTTGTTTTTATTTTGTTTGGAGAAGTAGAAATTTCTAACTATTGATTTGATTTCTTAAATGGTTATAGAGCTGTCGTGTGTCCAGTCAGTTTTTATGTTACCTTTTTCCTAATATTTTTTCAGTCATTTAATTTTTTCACTGCATTGGCTTAGAGTTGTTCACCATAATTTATTTTTCTTTTCAATTCCTGCTTGGAGTACAGTATGTCTTCCTTTTATTCCTAATATCTTTGGGAATATCTTCTACCATTTCTCCATAAATCTCATCTGTGGCCCATCGAGGCTCCATCACTTGCAGTTTCAGGAGGTAACACCCTCTCCTCTCAGGCCTCTGTGTCTTTTTATATGTTCTTCCTTCTCTCTGTAGTGGCCTTTTCCACATAATATTCCATCACCATTTTTCCCCTTCCTGTTATGCTCCTATTTATTTCTATTCCTTTACTTCCATATCCCCCCGGTCCATACTAGTATTATTGTGTTTAGTTTACTAAATTATAATTACTCATCTGGCCCCTTCTCTATAGGACTCAAGGCTTCTGAAGGGACAGAGTTACAATTTATCATTTTAACTGTTCCACCATAACTTCTCAATTGATATTTTGAAGGCATGAGTGTGTTACATTTAATTCATCAGGAAACACCTATTGAGTGTATTTGTATTCTAAGATACTTCAGAAAGAAAAAAGAAAAGGAAGGGTGAAAGAAAGGGAAAAGAAAAGGAAGATGGAATAAGAAATGAAAATAAAAATGGGAAAGAAAGGGAAAAAGAAAAAGAGTGGAAAGAAAGAAAAATGAAGCTGAAATGGTAAAATATTGATAATTATTAAATATAGATGATGAACATATGGAACAACTCTCACTTACTTCTGATTTAAACTCTCAACTTTGGATAATTCAGTTTCTTTTGTTTTTCCAACCTCTCTTGGCTTCTCCTGAAGGTGGTGCATCAGGGCAGGAGTTTTGGCAGAACCATTGGAGATGTTTACTGTCCCCAGATCATCAATGGTCTTTGTCACAGGTGAACTTCTCTGTGCTGGTCTCTGGACTGGTACCTGCTGAGATGCAACTTGTCCTGCCTTGCCTTCTGAGCTGTTTTTTGGGATCCACTGATGACATCTCGGGGTCCAATCTTCTGCCTCTGCTCTAGGTCTGCACACTGGGGCTTCTTTATTATATGCTCAGGCCATCGCCACACATCTGTGATGCCTCCTCTCGGAGACACAGGGGAATTTCTGAGGTCTCTAAATGCCTCTTGAAGACCTTGGGGAAACAGAAGATCTCCTTCAGACTTACCCTGTGCAAATGCTATTTTTCCAATGCATGTTTGATACAACACACAGAGTACATGGGCTTCTTTTAGAGAAGTGCCCTCCCTTTAAGGCTGCATCTATGAAATGGACCCACTCATCCCTCTCCTGATGTTATCAGGTTCTCCCATAGTTCTTTGATATATTTAGTGGTTTCCTTTCTCTAGTTTTTACATTGAGGACCTGTGATCTACTATGAAGGGAAGCCAAGCAGATGCGTTTAACCTTTTTTATCTTCCTAGAATGATTTCTCATCCTAGAAATCATTGCACTGCCCAGAAATCTTTTGATTCATTCCCTAGTGAGGAGCCTATACCTTACATCACATACTGAGGTCTCTCTGTGGCAGAGTGTATATCATGGAATTGTCATGCTCTGATCCCTATCAGATCTAGCTGCTGTTATGTAAATGGAAACTTTAGAATTTATAAATTCTTTTTTTATCACCACCAAGTATGCCCTTTAAACATGACACATATGATATGCATTCTTTTTTTCTCTTTTTTTCCCCAATAGATTTAGGGGGTACAAGTGGAGTTCTGTTACATGGATATATTCCATAGTGGCAAAGTCTGGGCTTTTAGTGTACCTATCACCCAAATAGTGTACATTGTACCAAATAGGTAATTTTTCATCCCTCACCTCTTTCTAACACTGCCTCCTTTTGAATCTCCAGTGTCTATTATTCCACTCTGTATGATCATGCATACCCATAGCTTAGCTCCCACTTATAAGTGAGAATATGCGTTATTTGATTTTCCATTCCTGAGTTACTTCACTTAGGATAATGGCCTTTAGTTCCATCCAAGTTGCTGCAAAAGACAAGATTTTGTTCTTTTTTATGTCTGAGTAGTATTGGTGTGTGTATGTGTGTGTGTGTGTGTGTGTGTGTATAATCTGTCTATCTATCTATCTATCATCTATGTATACCATTTTCTTTATCCATTCATCGGTTGATGGATACTTAGATTGACTCTATATCTGTGCTATTGTGAATTATGCTGCAATAAGCCTACAAGTGCAGATTTCTTTTTGATATAATGACTTCTTTTACTTTGGGTAGATATCCAGTACAGGGATTTCTGGATCAAATGGTAGATCTATTTTTAGTTTTTTCAGAAATCTTTATACTGTTTTATGTAGAGGTATTAAGTACATTCCCACCAACAGTGTGTAAATATTCCCTTTTCCCCACATTCATGCCAACATCTCTTGGTTTGTAACCTTTCAATAATGGCTGTTCTGACTGGAGTAAGGTGGTATCTAATTGTGGTTTTAGTTTACATTTATCTGATAATTAATGATATTAAGCATTTTTTCATGTTTGATGGCCATTTTTATATCTTGTTTTTAGAAATGCCTGTTCATGTCATTTGCCCACTTTTTGATGGGGTTGTTTGTTTTTTTCTTGCTGAGTTGTTTGAGTGCCTTGTAGAGTCTGTATATTAGTACCATGCATCCAACAAATGACCATGCATTCTTTTATAAAGCTGTTGAAAACTTGAGCAGTCAAGAAGGTTGTTAACAAATACTCTGCTTCTTCTAAAAATATAGTAGAATTATACTTGCCATCACCTCCAGAATTGAGGAATGACCTATATTTGGTTGACAAAATGTGAGGAGGAGAAATCTGTGACACCTCTTATTGAAGTTTTAAGATGGAATGCACAATATACCGTGTTCCATTTTCCTGCCTTAACAATTATGGAAGTATATTTCAAGGAGAAGTGTCCATTATCCTGAATTCCTGAGTGACTGCAGTAAAAAGCCCCCTGCCCTAGGACTTGTGCTATGAGCAAGAAATAAACATTTGTTGCATTAAGCCTCAGAGATTTGGGGGTTATTTGTTACAGCCACATAATCTAGACCATCCTGACTGATACACAGACCAATATTTATTAAGGTGGAAAAATAGTCATCACATATGTTTGTTTAGCAAAAGCTAGTATGATCTCAAATATGTATAGTGAAGAATGTTACTCAATTACTAACTGAGATTAATAGGTGAAAGAGTGAATTAATCCTTTGAAAAATTTTGAGAAGCCAGAAATTTTGGGAGCAGCAATTATATTCATGGACACCTTCGATCTTTTGGATAGACTTTCAGTGTTTGGGAAAATTTACCTGTGAGAAGTTCTGTCTTTTCAAATTAGAAATCAAAACTGAATTCCTAGCCTGCCTTGGAGCTAGGATATAGGTGTTTGACTTCCTTATATCCACAGGAGACATTGATTTGGAAATGGGAAATAGAGGAAATTGTTTTGAGTAGGATCCTATTTTGCTTATAGGCGGGCTCTGGAATTGGGGGATGGTAGTGGTTTGAAAGACAGGTTCTTGCCATAGAGTGGTGTAGCAGTCCGGATTCTATCTCTATATCTATAATCTATATATATCTAAGCAGCTATCTAGCTATCTAAAGAAATTTGTCAAGGAATTGACTTACCTGCAAGTTTGAAATCTGTAGGGCAGGCAGTCAGAAAGGGTAGATCATGAGCAGGAGAAATTCCATGGGCATGGGCCAAAGCTGTTGTCAACAGGAAGAATTTCTTCTCACTTTTTCAGGGAAGACTCAGCCCTGCTTTTTAGGTCTTCTAACTGACTCAGTTATGCCTACCCAGATTATCTAGGATTTCTCCCTTGCTTAAATCCAACTGATTAGGGACTTTAATTACATCTCCAAAATTCCTTCACAACAACACCTAGATCAGTGTTTAATTAAATAAGTGAGCACTATTGCCTAATCAAGTTAGCACATTAAAAAAAAATTACAAGTGTCATCAATGCATGAAGTAAAGTGGTTGCAGAAATGCTGAGCTCCTTCTTTTCAGTAATTAATATGGCTGTGCCATTAACTTTGTTTGTTGGTTGATTGGTTGAATCCAGCCTATTCTGCTTCATAGTTTGTGCTTTTTTTTTTTTTTAAATCTCAAGGTTGTCTGTTCCTCCAGCTAACCGCTATTTTGATAGCTACTAATATCTTTTAATAAGTAAATTCCTTTCTGATTAATCTAGACAAAGTAGATTTTGTTTACTTTAATAAAGCACCTGACCATACCTAATTTAATCTTCTTAGAGAGAAAAATCACCTTTTTCTGGGAAGATGAAGGATCTTTGTCAAAATGACATTACATAGATTTCTGGATTCTGTTTATGAAAGTAAGCTTTCTTTATAGGCCATATTCTTTTGTTCCTAGGTTAGTAAATTCTGGAAATCATGCCCTCTCTATAGGATAATATTTTCATATTCTGCTCCCCATTTTTCCCTGTAAGTATCTTTGCGGCAGAAACATTTAGTGAAGTTATTAGAGATTTTCAGAGCATTTGGTCCATGAAAATGTCAATATCTTCTCTGTTTTGCTGCTTGGCATGCTTACAACAGAAGGTATGACTATAGATTATGTGGAAAACAGAAGAAGAAGAAGGAAAAGAAGAATTTAATTAAATAGAAAAGATGAAGGTAGGCCAGGGAATAAAGTTTCTATTTTAATTGAGGAAGGAGCTTACAACCTTTTTCTCCTATAATATATTTGAACCATATTTTCTCTTGGCTAGGTTCTTATTAAGTATTGCTTTATGAGATGTTGTAACACAATCATAGTCAAATGCTTTTACCTGAACTTTAAACTAATAGTGCTTTATATATTTATGCATATTTATACATTTATAGTTTGGTTAAAACATTCCTGTGTCATTACTTACAACAAAATGATGAAAGTACAGGTTATGAAGACAAACTGCCTAGTTTCATTTTGTTGTTGTTAAATTTAATATTATATTTTTAATTGTGGGAAAGTGTGCATGACATAACATTTACTAGTTTAACCATTTTTAAGTATATGTTTCTTCATAGATTTACTTTTCAAGTATTCTTCCTCTTCGGTTTTCTGGAAGTTTGTGTAGAATTAGTTTAATTCCTTCCTTTATGTGTAAGAATTCACCAGTGTAGAGCTATCTGAGACTGGAATTTTCTAATTGGTAAAGTTTTTAACTGTAAATTCTAATTAATTAATAGATATAAGGCTATGCAGGACATCTTTCTTTTCTGTAGTAAATTTTGGTAATTTGTTTCTTCATGGAATTTTTCTCTTTCTTCTAAACTGTTTCACTTATTGGCAAAACATTTTTCCTAATATTTCCCTTTAATCTTTTCATTATCTATAGAAACTGTGTGATGATATTTCTCTCATTCCTGACTTGCTAAATTGTGCCTTTATGCTTTCTTTTCTCATCAGTCTGGCTAAAACTTTATCAGTTTTTGTGGTCTTCTCAAAGAACTAGCTTTTAGTTTTATTGATTTTTTTCTATTATTTTTCTGCTTTTATTTCATTGATTTATACTTTTTTTATTACTCTCTTTATTCTGCTTAATTTGACATTCTTTTGCTCTTCTTTTTTATTCTACTTTTTTATGTGGGATTTTTGGTCATTGATTTGAGACCTTTCTTCTCTTCTAATATAGAAATGTATTTCTATAAATTTACCCCTAATTACCACTTTAGTAGCATTGCACAAATTTTGATATTTTGGTTTTTAAGTTTTTATTTATTTCAGAATAATTTATCATTTCCTTCTGAAATTCTCCTTTAACCCATGGAGTTACTTAGCAATATGTTATTAAATTTCTAAATATCTGGGGATTTTCCAGTCTTTCTGTTGTTAATTTCTAATTTAATTCCATTTTGATCAGAGAAAATACTTTGTGTGACTTTGATTCCTTTAAATGCATTTAGACTTGTTTAATGTTCCAAATATGATCTATTTTAATGTGTTCCATGTGTGCATGAAAACGATATGCATTCTGTTATTGTTAGTTGGAATGTTTAATTAGGCTAAGGTTGTTGATTGTGTTGTTTAAATATTCTATGTCCTTACTGATTTTATGTCTACTTGTTCTAACATTATTGATGGAGGGGAATAAAATCTCTGACTATAATTGTGAATTTGTCTAAGTTCCATTTTAGCATCCTATTACAAATAATAGCAATGTTTCCTCTATACGTGTACAGATGATTGTGAATTAGTTTTCTATTGCTGTCACAAACTTAGCAGTTAAAACTTTTATTATCTCACAGTTGCTGTAAAGCATAAATCTAGCCATGGCGTGGCTGGGTTCTCTGCCTAGCATCTTACAAGTTGGAAATCAAAGTGTCAGCTGGCCTACCTCTCACCTGGAACCTGAGGTCCTTTTCCAAACTTATTCAGGTTGTTAGAAAAATTAAGTTAATTGTAACTCTAAGACTGAGGTCTCTGATTTATTTATTATTTATTTATTTGTTTATTTATTTATTGTGGCAATTGGCTAAGGGCTGCTTTGAGCTACTAGAGGTCACCCTCAAATTATAGCCAAATGGCTCTCTTACAACATGGCAATTCACTTCTTCAAAGCCAATAGGAAAACCTCCCTCCTTTCAGAAAGGGCTCAACACCTCCTTAAGGGCTTACATGATTAGGTCAGGCTTTCACCCAGGATAATCTTCCTTTTCTTAAGGAAGTTAACAGTTGACTCAAATTCAACTGGTTACAGACTTAAATTATATCAGCAAAATCACTTTAAATTGCCATATAATATAATACAATTGTAAGAGTAATATCACATATGCACAGGCCCCACTCATACTCATGGTTGGTATTTATACAAGGGTATGGTTCATTGGGGGTAACCTTAGAATTCCACCTAACACAGACTGCAAGACCAGAAAAATGGTCTGGAAAGATATACACTAAGGTAGTAATATTTGTTACATTAAGTATGTGATAGCATATATAGAGTAGATAGGATTGGGACAGAGAGGTAAAAAAACAAAGCAGATGTCGAAAAATGGGAAGGAAATGCCACAGTATAAAATTAAGTAAACATGTAAACTACAAAATACATTTTATGATGATAGTTTAAAAATGTAACTGGAAGTTGTATTATGGAAAAATAAGAACACTAACTTTAACTTCAGGGTAAAATTTTGGTCAGTATCTGCCTTGAATTTTATTTTAGCAGAAAGTTTACAATAAAACAAAAAACAAATAACACAAAATATTTTTACATCTGGCATCAATCCCGGAATGTCACTTCTTATTAGAGATTATAGTGGTTCATGGGCAAAAGTGTTTTATTTTTTATTTCAAGTATTTTCCTTATCCAGAGGGTTACATTTTATTAAAGCAGATAAGGGACAGTTTCATGATGGCCAACAAAGAGGAAAAGGTTCCTGGTGAGAAATCAATTTCTAAAAGGTAAAAGCCCAGCATGCTTTTGATTTTCTATAGGATGCCACACCTTTGATATAATCTAATTCAACTCATTCACTGATACTTGAGTAAGGATGGATGCTGAAGGACCTTAAGTTAGAGTTTAAGAGTTATTTGAAGATGCAATTGTTTTTTATGAATGTTGTTAGGCACTTGGAAGCCCTGAGTCTGAGTAAGAGTTTCTTCCTTTTTTATTTTTCTCCTGCATACACATTCCATTAAGCTGTTATTCACAGCCACAGCAGGAATAAAAAACTGTCTTGGAATAACTTGGATGACAGAAGCTCTCTGGTGGTATGTAGCTTCCAAAAAAAATCATCACATCACAACAGCTCTTTCTTTTGATGTGTTCAGTATGTCTAGATCTATCTTACAATGACAAATTAAGACATTTATACAGTCAATTCTGACATTGGTGTGAAGGTAACTCTTCCTTGTCCTTTACAGTTTTTCATTTCTTCTGGCCTGCATTTTTGATAATAATCTCAAAATTCTTTGAATAACTTCACAAGAAACTCAGTAAAAACTGGGAGTTGAGAATAATCTCTGCGTTCCCTAGCTCAGCCAATGGACCTCACTATTGAAAGAGGCTTAGGTATGGAGCTGAAGTTTGAAGAATTCGGGTGTAGAAAATCAAGTTCTGGGATCCCTATTTTGCAAAAACTTACTTATTATAAAACAGTCTTGAGAAATGATAACATTCAATATAAATTGTAGCTTAATAATAATCAGCTATAAATTTTTTTCTATGACCATGAACATTTGTTTGCCTATTTCATTTTATTATATTTGGAAGTCTACTGTGAATATTTATAACAGCTGAAAAGAAAATGATATTCAAACATAATGTGCATCATTTTTTTTCTCAGATACAATTTTTAATTGGGTACTGGTAATCTATGAATTGTATAGAACCCACCTAAAATTCTGCTATCTTGTGTATTTAAGGCAAAATGACTAATATGTCCAATGCAACAGAATATGTAAAAAAAAAATTAAGTAATTTGTTTCAGTTATTTTGAAATTCTCACTAGAGTTTTTAGATTTTAAAAATTATTTTTTCTTTAAAGCCACGAGTATTTTTGTAGTTCCTACTTTGTTACAGGCGTTTTGTTTGGCAGTAGGGTATGGAAGTGAACAATACAAGCATAATCCTTGCCTTCACTGAGCGTAGAACATACCTGCTGAGACATTTAGCAGTCACAGGGTATATGTAAATTATGCTCGTGATTTTCTACAAGCATTTGGTGAGTACCCATCAGTGTGTTTTATTGGTCAGGCAGTCGTCACTCACCAATTCCTAATATATGCCAGGCACCATGCTGGAATTACATAAATACATAAGGAACTAAACAATCAGCAGGAAAGAGACTCCCTAAGTATAATTATAGTTCCATATAATAAATTAGGATGTTGCAATATGTAAAATGTAGAGAGTTATTAAAGAAGAAAAAGCACACTCTTGCCTATTTTATGTATGCCTGTATGTAGGTATGCATCTATCTATTTATCCATCTATCATCTATCTCCATTGATCCATCAATCCCTTTATAGCTGGGGAAAGCAGTCAAGATGGCACAAGAATTCCACAGAGGAAGTAAACCTTGAACCCTTGTTCAGAGAGTAAAAATGGGACCCATTTCATATACTGAAGGTTATAAACAATAGATTTCCGAAATGTGACAATGTTTAGGTTAGGAACGGACCTTACATACAAAGTTTAATTGTATGTCTAGCATGTGCCAGGTGTAAGACACAGCCTTGGTGACATGTTGTTGGTGCTCTGCTGCTTCCCATTGGCCTTTACCATTCCCAGCGCAACTTCCCTCTGTCCAGCACCCCTCTCTCTTTGCCTGAGGCTTTCTTTGGCTACCACAGCCTACTCTGCCTGTGCATGTGACTGGAAGTACTGGGAAATAAATCCCCTCCAGGATCAGCTTGCAACCAATAACAGATGGGGATTGGTAGGATAAATACCCCAGCTCCCTCACCCCTGGGTAGGATAAATTTAATGTGAGTATTCTAAACTGTTTTCAGGAGTTCCCAAGGAAGACAAAAATCTAATTATCCACGGTGGTAACTTATTTGATAATGAACCCCTATGGCTGCCTCCACTTCTCTTTGTCACCTTTCCACTCCCTAAATAGTCCTGGGATCACCCCACAAATAAACTGTTTGCACTTGAATGCTTATCCCAGGGCCTGCCTCCAGGAAAACCCCAACCTAAGACGCTAACCATTCTTCCTAAAGTTTATGCTTTTAAGGAGCTCCCAGTCAAGTGGGACCTCCCAATCACCTCCATCTGGTAGTACCCAATCCAAATTCACCATTCAGAACCAACACATAAACTGTGCACCCATTACAAGAATAAAATACATACACATACAGATACACTTCAAAGGTAATTTTTCCAAATCTCTAATTTTTCTACCATTACAAAGACTTGAATCCAAAGTCTTTGTCTTCCAGGCTAAGGCTCTCATTTCATAAGAAGCTGTATCAAGAAGGAAGGTTAGCTGAGAATAAACTGGGACAATTAAGACTGTAAGTTAGCCATTTATGAATTAGCCATTGTTGCATAAAAAAGCACCTTGAAGCTTAGTAGCTTAAAAGAATTGTCTTTCTTTCTTTTCTTTTCTTTGTTTTTTTAACAAGGTTATGGGTCATGTGGGTGGTTCTGCTGACCTGAGTGAGGCTCACCTGATCTTGGCTGGGACAATGGGAATTACTGATCCATGTGGCCTCTCATCTTCCAGCAGGCTAACTCAGGCTTGTTCACACGACAGAGGCTGTGGTTCAAGAGAGAAAGTAGAACTGTGCCAGGACACCTGAGTCCTAAGTTTAGAAATAGAAGACAATCTGCTTCCTATTGGTTAAACAGGCCATGACACCAACCTAAATTCAACAGGTGGGGAAGTAGCTCCACACCTTGATGGGAGTTATTGAAAAATCATGTTGCAAAAAGATGTGGATACATGGAGGGAAATAATTACCGCCATTCTTTTGCAAACAACCTACCACCTTCTGACTAGTGTCTATCTGAATGCATTCTGTGCTTACCAGATGCCCAGGACATTTTTTTAAAGGGGGAAAATGGTACCACATTATTACTTTATTCCATCTCCCTACAACCCATTTTGCTGTTATTCCTCCCTTGGTCATTTCCTGTGCTAATTTTTTTTATGTTTCAATAATTCTGTTCTCTGATACAACACTGATTTTTCTCTATTTTATTTAGTGTTCTGAAGCTGCAGATTAGTCCTCTAAGTTAATTGGAGTATGGAGCATTCATTAGAAATATTATAGTATATAAAATTGTATTCTCCAACTTTTATAATAGCAATGGGTAGGGAAACCTGTACATTGTGAAAGAGTTTGAGGGAAATAAGAGGGGAAAGGTTGTAAGTGTGTAGCGATAGCCAAGAAATAGCATCCTTGCCACCCTGTGGAAGTTTCTGAAATTGCGTTATCCAAAAGCATTGAACGTGTGGGTACTGAGCACCTTCTTGTACAAATTTCTGCTTTGAGTGCCCATGAGAGCAAAACGAACTGTTCCAGGCAAAGGGACACCCCCCATGTGGCATAACTAAACAGAGCCAGTGTATCCACCTAGTGTGCTCGAGTTGGCCAACCCTGCCATCAGCCTCATCTCAGTGGGGTGATGGCAGAGCTTCATCTCTTATGAACTCATCTAAACCAACTCATAGAGCTTTTTGTTAGGTAAATTTTTTAAGTAAAATGTACATACAGAGAAGTACACAGGTCATAATTTAATAGTACAAAGTGAGCACACCCGTGTAACCAGCGTCCAGAACAAGAAACAGAAAATTCCCAGCCCCCGAGAAGCTCATGTCTTACACTCTTACAGTCAGTGCCCCTCCCGCTTATTCCAGACTCCTAACAGCATAGATATGTTTGGCCTCTCAGGAAACTTCTTCTAAACGGAATTGTACCATTCTCTTTTGCATCAGGTTTGCCACACTGAATGTCACATCTCTGAAATGCATTCTTGTTGTTATATATTCTTATAGATCCTTCATTTTCATCACTTTATGATATTCTAATACATGAATAGATTATGATTTATTCAATTCTATAGTTTATGGTTACTTGGGTTGTTGCGATTTTTGACTGTCACAAATTATTTTGCTATGGACATTCTAATACATACCTTTAGGTACACATATGCTCATATTTCTATTGTATATTTATCCAGGACTGTAGTTTCTGGGCCACACATATGCATATGTTTAACTTTAGTAAATTCTACCAGTTTTCTTATACCAGTTTATATTTCCACCATCCCAACTCTTTTTTCAATTTTTATTTTTAAATAATTACAGATATACAGGAAGTTGAAAAGAAATGTACAGGGAGGTCCCGTGTCCTGTGCATCCAACCTCCCCTCGTGTTAACATCCAGCATAATTTTTTTTTAATATAAGAGGTAGACTGAAAGAGGCAAAGTGATCTGGAAGAGGCCTCACAGCTGATGAGTGGCAAGGTTATGGCTAAAGTATGGGCTTTTTGCTCACTCATGAAAAGCCATAAAAGCTCTCTTTAACATCATGTTACTGTTTGCAAAGTCCCTTTATGTTTATAAAATTATATAGTTGATATAAATGTGACCTCTCAGTAAAATCTAAAGAACAATTACCTATTTCTAGGATTTGGAGTAGAGATTAGCATTGAGCCTGAACAAAGTACTTGCACTGAAATTCTTGTTCAGGGTCTGTTTCTGGGGAATCCAAGCTAAGACACTCATCTTCACCATTTTTTTTCCATCTATCTCTTTAATTTCTGTTCTGATCCAAAAGAACAACCTTCAAAGAATGGTTTCCTTATGACATTTTCACAGTTCTTCCAGTTTTCCTAAAAGGTCAGCATATGCATGTTCAGCTCTTTCTGTAGGATTCATAATTTCTGTGGCAACCATCTCTGTTTCATGGTTTTTATGTAGACTAATTTCATAAAGAATGCTGACCTGAAAAGGTTTAGTTTTTTCACTTGAACTTCCTAGGAGGAATATTTATGTATAACGGGACAGCCCTCTCTCATACCTTGATCTCAAATGCTCCAGGAGAAAGCCCTTCCCTGTTAGAATAAAGGTCATGCCTTCCTCAATTATAGCTAATCTCAAATCATGAGAGTTTAGCTAATGGTTAAATCCATACTAAGTTTAATTACAAATAGTTATGAGTATATAGCATTCAATCCATGCCCCAGTGATTTATGGAATACAAACATGATGGAATACTGCTGTTTAAATACAAAGCAAGAGAAGAGGCTCAGCAAACTCAAGGACAACCTTTGCACAAAAGCCATTGCTAAGCATTAGTCAGGCAGTTAAGATTAACATGGGATAGTACAACCCTCCATTAGTTACTCATCAGCAAACACTGAAAAACAAGAGCTATGTTATAGCTCTTTAGTGTATTTTTAAAAATGAGAAAATGGAAAAGCACAGAGGCTGAGCAAGGACCCAGGGTCATGCAACCAGCTAAATTGCTGAGCTGTGGGGGCACTAAGTCCCCCCAGTCTTAATCCATTGTACCAATAAACATCACAGGGAATGAGAAGACACAGGACACTAATTCAGTAATTCTCAACTTCAGCATGCATCAAAATCACAAGAGGCTTGTTAAAACACAGATTGCAGTGCCCTATCACCTAGAATTTCTGATTCAGTAGGGTTGGGGTGGGGGCCCTGAGGGTTTGCATTTGTGACAAGTTCCCAGATGGTGCTGATGTTGCTGACCAAGGAATCTACATTTTGAGAATGATTGCACTGATGGACTAGATTTATTCTAAAATGGAGCTCAGATGGTACTCATGCAAGGAGCCTGGCCCCACTGGCAGACACCAGGGAATGTTATTACTAGTATCACAAGGCTTAATATTCAACCCTGGCCAGAGAATGTTAGAGGTGAAATGCCAAGGAGTTAGGTCTCAAGATTAGGCCACCAGAAGTTGGATTTGCAAAGATCAGAAAGATGCACAGGCAGCAACTATGACTCAAGGTTAGAAATGCTAAGCTCAGAAAGTACCAAGACTCAGAATATCGACTCTTGTTCTTCCAACCAGTTTGCTTTCTACATGGCTTCTGACAGCTGCAAGGGAAGAGAGTTGATTATCCTATGCTGAACTATCAGGAATGAAAGCAAAAAATTAAATTAGCCTCATTTATTTTGGTCCTCAAATACCTATGTCTGAATGCTTCTCATAATGGGTAAGTCTGATGAATTCTTGGATATAATACCACTCCAGAAATGCCTTTGGTCATGTTTTTGTCACCATGATTTTCAGTTGTCCCTTGAATTTTGGTGGTTAAGAATGACTGAAGTTGAGTACAGGCTCTTTCCTCACGAGATATGGGACCAACAAATCACAAACTTCTTGGAGCCTCTGTTTCCTTACCAGGAAACAAGGGCTGAAAGAGTGTCTTCCTCATGCAGCTGCTTCAAGGATTAAGTAAGCTATTGCATGGTAGATGTAGCAACAGCTCAGTAAAACTCCATTACATCATTATTCTTATCATTGGTAACACGTGCTAGTTTTTCCTCCGATGACTGCCAAACTCCTGGTGATGTTTATGGTCTATGGGAGATTTCACTCACATAGATGATATTTGAATGACTACTTATGAGAATGGAGAAACACCTTTTACTTTGGAGATCAAAAAACTCAAAGAAGAAATGAACACTTGGTGTGTGTGTGTGTGTGTGTGTGTGTGTGTGTGAATTAAAAGTATTTGGAATTACCTGTAACAGAAGAAAAGACTTTAGTTGAAAATATGGTGAAATGGAAAATGTGGTCAAATCTATAAGAGCATTGTGACAATGTTAATTTCTTAGTTTTTTTTTGTATATGTACTATGGTTATGTAAGATTTAAACATTAAAGGAAACTGGGAACAGGGTGTACAATAACTCTGTACTATTTTTATAACTCTTCTGTAAATATAACTTTTCTGAAAATAGTTTTTAAAAAGTATCAAATTAATTAGGAAAGAGCTAGGGAAGTTGTGACACAGTTTTTTAAAGCCTTGTATGGGACACTTATTTATTTATTTATTGCTCTGAACTATTCTTTATTTGGATAAAACATAGATACAGACAATCATCAGGACACAGCAAAAGCTAAGAGAGATGATTTGAAGTAACAACTTCTCCCCATTTTTAAAAACTATTTTAACCGATACTGCTTGGTAACCTTGTAGTCTTGGCAACAATTAAATTGTTCCACTGGAGGTGTATGGATTTCTAAGAGATTTTGATGGTTTTTATTATTAAGTTGAAAAGCTCATGAGATTTCTGCTGGGGCTGAGAGAGAATGGAACTATGTGATTATTAGTATTATGTTGACCCTGACTTAAAGTCTCTTTGATGTCTCTGCAAAAACTTGGAAAAAGCAGTTTCCTTCACAGACCTCAATATCTTTTTGGGACTGGTATAAGATGGCATAACTCAAATTTTAAAAAACAACCAAGAAAAAGAAGGAAACACTTTTCCATTCTATAGTATGGTGTGTAGGTTTGTAAGTAAAGATGGTTTAGGAATGGAAGTTTTAATTATGCTTCCACAGGAAATTTGACAGTGAGACTTTTTGCTAGGAAGTTTAGGGCAAAAAGGAATGAAGTTGATAATTCCTTAAGCCTGGTAATGGGTTTTCCCAGAAGAAATAATGCAAAGTTGTCAAATGAATGACAGTTTCTAAAGTCTGCACAACCAACTCTTGACAGATGGAGCATTGCAGAGGCCACGTGGCACAGGAATTCCCACATATTTATTCTTTAAAGACAATTTTGCTCGTTTGGTTTTTTGTTTGTTTGTTTCTCCCCTGGGAACAGCTGTTAAATAAAATGCACCCAGAAACAAGTGCTCACTGAAACCTATTTCTTCTTTCCTCTGGACTCAACCTTAAACTACATTTCCCAGCCTCCCTTGCAGTTAGTTACAGTCATGTGACCACATCTGGTGAAAGGAACATAATCAGCAGTAACATGCAACACCTCCAGGCCTGGACCATGAAAATCTTCCACAATACCTTGTGTTTTCTCTTCCTTATATAACACCATATAGGAAGAACAAGATAGAGGGAAACTGGGTCTTGAAGGAGCATGCAAGCCTGCCATTCAATCAGGTATTCATTTCGGGCTTTGAGGAAACAAAAAGCTTTTTGGAGTGTTGAATTGGTAAAATTGACTACTTACCTAACTAATGCAAAAGTCTGGGAAGTATGCTGTGAAACCTAATTGGGAAGTGTTATTTTTGGTTAAGCATAAATTGGCTCTGAAAGAAAACCCAAAGGAGGTAAGTCTCCCCAAAATATAATTCCATGGTGTATCCATCACCTTAGGCATTTATCATTTCTTTGTGTTAAGACCCATAATAATTAAAAATTTAAAAATTTTAAAAGATTCCATGGTAGATATTTTAAAATGAGACACCTGTATTTGAATTATAGCGTTTGTATTTTACTGGTTTGTAGTCACATATAAAGACTGTAAAAATCCTGAGGGCAGGGACCACGACTGTCTTGTTGGCTGTCTTCCCAGAATTTAACAAAATGCCATGCATTCAATACAATTTAATCAAATCAAGAAAATGTGGGAATGACATTGATTGGTTCATACAGAATAAGGTTTTTTTTTCATTGTATATTTAAAGACCAGCAGTAAATCTGTTCCTTTTGTAGCTAAAATACCTTATTTTATATTTCAGTTTTCTTTGAATTAATAAGGTTGAAACTACATAGTGCTTTTGTCCCATACTATATATTGTCTTGTACCTTTAAAATGTTTGCCTGGGCCAGGTGCAGTGGCTCACACCTGTAATCCTAGCACCCTGTGAGGCCGAGGAGGGAGGATCACCTGAGCTCAGGAGTTCGACACCAGCCTGAGCAAGAGTGAGACCCTGTCTCTACCAAAAATAGAAAAAATTACCTGGGCATGGTGGTGCATACCTTTAGTCCCAACTACTTGGGAGGCTGAGGCAGGAGGATCTCTTGAGCCCAAGAGTTTGAGGTTGCTGTGAGCTAGGCTGACACCACAGTACTCTAGCCTGGGTAAGAGAGTGAAACTCTGTCTCAAAAAAAAAAAAGTTTGCTTAGGCATATAGTAAGTGCTAAATATGTACTTGTGGAATGAATGAATTTTATAAACACTAGTCAACTATTTTGTTATATTGAGGGTACATGGAAATAAGGACTTATATCTTATATTGCTTTAGATCACTGATTATAAATGAAGTTACAAATACATGCAGTGGAGACCTTAACTGAACTCATACATGTATGTTCTACAAAGGTACATTGTAAGTCCTAGATAAGATTTAATTAGTGGTTGACATAGAATAGCATTGGAGAAAAGTTTAATTCTTTGTTTGACTGATGAAGGAAACTTCCCAGAATTTCTTGTATTTGATTAAAGTAATTAAAGGAATAAGCATAAAACATTAGCAGGCAGTTGTAAGAATGAATTAGAGTAAAATTTTCTTCTACCATAAAGATAGTTATTGCAAGAAGATCCATATGTGCTTTCGTTTGTTAGTGCCCAATGGTTTACTGTAAAAGAAATTTAAAAATCTGTGAGGTATCCTCTTGTGAGATATTGACATTCTAGTTTTTGTTGTGAGTAGGGTTTCCCAGAAGCTGCTAAAATTAATTTCTGAACCCTATCCTTTAGACTGCAACTGCCAAGAAGAAAAATAAAAGAAATAGACAATAGAATTGTGTATTATAACTAATGAACTAAGAATATCTCCATATTAATAAAGTCATCTAATTAAACATTCCACTGAATAAAATAAGATAGCCTGGAAAAATGAAGCATATAATGTAATTTCATTCTGAAGCTGACATAATATAATAGTAAAATAAATAGCTTTGTGTCAGGATAATTACAGATTTCTTAGTTTGTGTTTTGAATCCCCTGCTATGTAACAAGCAATAGAATGAGGGCTATTAGTGATTTCTCTTCTGTGTTCCCACCACTGCCCACCCCAACCTAACCCACCTCCATTCCAAGCAAGTAGAGGTTTCCCTTCTGTTCCTCTACCAAAGTTGAAACTTTTGCTTTAGAGCCAAAAGCAAATCTCCTGAAGAAAATTCCTTTCTTGCTTTGTGTTTCAAAAGCTAAAACTCAGTAAGATTATGGGAGGCACTCCTAAGAAGATGAAAAGATGGCCAATTGGCCTTGTGTTGGGGTACAGGGAGAGAACAGAGTTAAAGTGGGCAAAGAAGTTTTTGGATAACATTGAAAAAAATAGTTAAAGAAATTGGGGAAAAGGACTGTAAAGTTTATCTATTTCTATAATAATGCTATATAATAAACCACTTATTATATATCAAAACTTAGGGGCTTCAAATAATAACCACTTATTATGTTTCAGGAGTCTATAGGTCAGCTTGGTGGTCCTGTGGATCCAGGCCTGGCTGACCAATCTGAGCTGGGCTCACTCATGGCTCTGTCATCAGCTGCAGGTCAACAACGTCAATTTGTTCCTTTACTCTGGGCTCACTCATATATCTGAGGACTTGGCCAAGATAATGGGGCTTGCTCAGCTCTGCCCCGTGAGGTCTCCATCATCTATGAGGCTACTTTGGATTTATTCAGATGGCAACTGGGCTGGGATCCAGGAGAATGGGCAGAAGCACAAAGGACTTCTTGAGGTCAAGGCTTGAAACTGGCTCATGTCACCTTTGCCACATTCTTTTGGCTGTATCAAGTCTGAGACCTGCCCAGATTCAAGAGCTGGAGAAATAGATTTGATCTTTTGATGGAGGAACTCTAAGTCTCATTGCACGGATACAGGGAGAGAAGGAAAACTGGGGCCGCTTTTGTAATCAGTCTAATCTGTTTACCACAGTGAATATCTTCAATCCCCTGTTTTATGGCTGGCACTGTGTTAGAACCTTTACCAACTTGGTCTCATTAGTGATCAGAGCAATTCTACTGGATGAGGAAAATGAGTCTCAGAGATGTGAAATTTGTGTACAATCATATAGATATTAGGTGGTAAATTAGGATGGTAGTTCTGACACTCTCTAAACTCTTTCAACTCTTCCTCACACAGCTTCCCTGAATTACTGGCCCACAATCTTCCTCCAATAGTTTACTAATTGAAACAGAATGAATTCTACCACAGCAGGAAGCTGGTGTGAGGTGAGATGATATGGCCTGATATTGCCATATTTGTCAAGGCTCACACTAGGAATATTTGACAGCAGTGAAGGGTTGAGTGCATGAAATTCACCTCTTACAAGGGAGTGGTTACCATCTGAGGGGCCGTCGTGCTAAATCTTAAAGTCTGAGGCGGCCTAATGAACTCTGGTTCCACAGGGTCACCACCCTGTAGGAGACTAGGAGAAGACAGTGTGACTCCTAGGCAAGATAACCTTTGTCCTCAGATGGAATTTCTGTATCACATCATAGTGCCCACTGAGGTTGATGTCAAGGATGCTAAAACTAGGATATACACTAGGGAAAGGAGTTGCAGGCATGAGGCTAGAGGTTTGCTGTTTCCCAGCCAACTGGATTTTTGGAATGGGCATGGGGAAGAGAATTGTAAGTTGACGTGTGCATGGGCATTTTCTATTTTATTTTTTGCTGTGCTGTTAACATCTTGAACAATGTCTGGCACATGTGGGCATGAAGTAAATATTTGTTGAGTCATGAAGATGAGGATATAACCTATGTAATGGGCAGCCAGAGGATAAGTCATTATAGGCTCATGAGATAGTACGTAAGAAAACTTTAGACACTTTCTAGACCCTTGTTGGTAAAGGCGGGGGAGAAAGCTCCAACTATACATCAAAGCTTCTCACTCACTGATTCGAAGACCAGCGCTGGTTTTCAAAGTGTGGCCTGTAAGCTACCACATAAATAAGGATTTCTGGGGTCGGCATTCTGCAGCTTCCACTTAAAGCAAGCTCTCTAGTGATGTGCACTAAAGATTTAGATGCTCTGTCTTTGGCAAAACTGAACATATGGGTAGGAGTTTATTGTTGCTATCTACTAGACAAGTGTGATTCAAAGGAAAGGTGCAACTCAGCAGCATTCACATCACGTGGTTCTTTAGTAGAAATTCAAATTCTCAGGCCCTGCCCCAGACCTATTGAATCAGAGTCTCTGAGGGTGAGGCCTAGGAATCTGTGTTTTAGTGGGTCCTCTAGATGATTCTTACATATGCTAATGTTCAGGAAGCCCTGAGCTAAAAGAGACTAAAGAAAACTCATTGATCATTGATATCCTTAGTAGTAAGTCAGGTTCCTTTGACTTTCCTCTGCTATTGCCATATCATAGGACCTGAAATTAAGCATTCATGGCACAAACATTGTTGAATTTCTGACTAAAGAATACAGAGAAATTGGCACAAACCAAAACAAGTTGTGAACATGCTCTTCTTGGTCACCACTAGTAGAGCTCCTCTCCTTACAAAAACTTTCTTTGCATTTATGTGAGGAAATTCAACAACATTCCTTGTAATCGTATAAAATAATGGTTCAGATTGTGGAAAAAAAATCTGGTGTCAACTTCCACTCCACCATTTACAAACCAGGAGACCTTGGGCAAATACATCTCTTTAGTGTCAGTTTATTTACCGATAAAATAAGCAGCATAACAGTATCTACCTTATAAGCTTGTTGAAAGAATTTAAAAGGGGAATTCATGTAATGCATATAATGCTGTGTTCTTTCTATGTTAAGGTTGCAAGAAGTGTTAGCTGGTATCATCATGACTATTGTAACTACAATAAATATTAATAATGATGTGTTGCTTCAGGAGATTTTTCAGTTATATAATGGATCAGATTAGTTTGTCACAATAAACATTTTAAAAATATAGGATAGCATATTAATCACTATATTATAAAAATCACATATCCTTTCCTCCTGAGAATCAAATTGTGCATTCACCAAATAGTTTAAATTTAGATCTCTTGATTTCCTTATTTGGGTTCAGCAACATTTGTGAGCAAATGTTTCTTTCTGATGTACCTCCAACATGAAACAGGAGATCAAACTGAAATAACTAAAAGAAAAAAAATCACTGCATGAAAAGTGACACAGAATCCATTTGTTAATGAGCAGATGAATGTTGTTCAGCCCCGAGAAGAAATAGCACATAGAACAAAGCAACGGCTTTTGTAAAACTCAGCGTACTCCTTTAAAATATTTTCTTTCAGCTCCAGGTTCTAAAGGAGTGATTTGTGTGCACAATGAAGAAAAAAAAAAAAGGCCTGTGCAGAGTAGGGTAAGGATGAAGGCCACCGACAGCCTGCCTCCCTTTTTCTCACTCCACTCTCACTGATGGTTTAAGAAGCAGATGCTGCGGCCATAGCTGGGAAATAGACTCCTTTCAGGCCCCAGGCAATCCTTCCATCAGGAAAGGTTGAGGTCAGACACCAAGAACATCAAAGTGGAGAAAGGTCTTTGGGGTGAAGAAAGAATTGCATCCCTGTGAAGAAGAAAAAGGAGGGAAGCCAAAATCCATATTCTATTATTTTCTCATGAAAAACACGCCACAGATTTTTCCAGAGAGGAGATTTATTTTTTTCCCTCCTAATTTGTATTATCTGACATCCCTATCTTTTTATTATTCAGATATATGCATTAATAGAGGAAATAAACCTTTTAGTATCTTTATAAATATTTGCACGCATTCATTATTTTGGAACTTTGCCAAAGAGACCTAAACAGGGTCATTCAGATTCAGAGATTTCTGTCTTCCGGAAATTAAATAAATGCATCCAAAAAACATCATTTTTAACTATGTGATGTAGCAGTGTGGTTAATGAGTTGGATACAGAATGGCTACAGTCTTTAAATTTTGTGGAGAGTTTTATTGATAGTATGGATGTGGAATAAACACGTTTGGTCCTGTATTATTGGTTAGAATTTAATCTGGAAGAAGGAAATAATGGAAAGTATGGTCTAATAATCTTGTAAGGTCTCCCACCAATTTTCTTAACAGTATGACCATTTTTGAAAATGATCAAGCCCTGGGTACCATATGTTCAAAACATTCAATATTTTATTTCTCTATAGAATCTTCTCTTGACAAACTACCCTCTTAATCTTTGTGTAGTGATTAGGGAGGGAAAGTTTTGGATTCACATTTGTCTGTCTGAGACTTTATTTTGGAAACTCTTTGGATTCTTAGGGGAAAATGTCCTACATACAGCTATCATTTAGAATCCTAATGATTTTTTCTTTAGAATTATGATAAATAACACCTAGCATTGATGCCAAACTATTATATAACCTTTTAGGTTTAGCAAAATGAATATATTTACTGCAATATAGCATACAAGTAAGTTTATTTATATACAATAGACTATATCAAAGTCAAAATAAAAAAAAAAATTTTTAAATTAGCCAGCTGTGGTGGTGTGCACCTGTAGTCCCTGCTACTCAGGAGACTGAGACAGGAGGATTGCTTGAGACCAGGAGGTCAAGGTTACTGTGAGCTATGATCGCACCACTGCAGTCCAGCTTGGGCTACAGAGTGAGACCCTGTCTCTAAAAAAAATAAATAAATAAATTTTTAAAAATGGAAAAAAAAAATTTTTTTGGAACCAACACATTTTTGCACGCCCATACATTTTGACCCTTGAAGAGACCCCCCAGTATTGCCTTCCAAGATCTATGCTGTCTGGTGTTTGGAGGAGGATTTCAAAGCTCTTTGTCTGTGGTGCATTCAGGGAGCTACTGAGGAAAAGGCCAGAGGTGCCTGGTTATCAGGATTTTAGTCATTAATTTATTAATTTTTAATATCATAAGAATAGCCATTGGTGGAAGAAGACAAAATCTGGCCCATGGGGGGACTTTATCCTACTTTCCCACAATTTTTGATCATTTTTGATAATTTGCCATTTCGGAATCTAGTTATTAGAATAGGAGGAAATTTACCAAGTTTTACAAGATCCCAGAGCAAGCAGGCCCCAAAACAGAGAATTCAGAAAGGAAAAAGAGATTGAGACACAGACACAGAGGGGACAGAGGAGAGAATTGGAAAGAGAAAGAGAGAGAGAGCAAGGGGGGCAGAGAGAGGTAGGGAGAGAAATTGTTCCACTGGCTCTTTATCCTTACAAATCACCCAACCTCTGTATGTCTTTGTTTCCTTTAATGACTTCATATGGAGGCCATGAAAATGAGGGTCTCAGGTTTCTGATTGTGTTTTCAATGAGACCACACCTCCCCCGGGCTGCTCCCAGACCCCAGTGAGAACAGCAGGGTGTTAAGGAAAGACCAGTCCAGGAAGATGCGGGACTCCTCTGATGAGTGAATTTTAGCGTGAAGACTCTGTGGTAAACAGAATAATGGCCCTCCAAAGACACCCACATCTTAATCCCCAGGACCTGTGACTGTGCTACTTTACATGGCAAAAAAGATTTTGCAGATGTGATTAAGTTAAGAATCTTGGGATAAGAAGATTATTTTGGATCATCCCAGTGGGCTCAAAATAATCACAAGCATTCTTATAAGAGGGAGGCAAGGGACTTTCTTGCCTCCCTCTTATAAGAATTATATATAACTGATATAAGTAATCAGAAATTCAGAAAAAGATACCCAACAGAGGCAGAGGTGAGAGATGATGGCAGGGAGGGGTGGATTTGAAGATGCTACACTAGTGGTCTTGAGGATGGAAGAGCCACAAGCCAAGGGATATAAGTGACTTATAGAAGCTGGAAAAGGCAAGGAAATGGATTCTCTCCTAGATCCTGCAGAAGGAACACAGCCCTGCTGAGACCCTGATTTTAGAACTTCTGACCTTCAGAACTGTAAGATAATACATTTGTGCTGTTTTTAAGCCACTTCATTTGTGGTCACTTATTATAGCAGCCATAGAAAACCAATACAGACTCCACATTGGCCTTGGGAATATACCTTAAAATAGGCATTGCAGACAAAGACTCTTCTATTAAACTTTCAGTTCTTTCCTCTTCTCTTTACCCAGGGACTGATAGCTCTCCTAGTCTCCTCTGACTCTTCTTAATTTTCCTTCACAGGAATTTCCCCTAGTAAATCTATTGCACGTCTAATCTCATTTTAGTGTCTGCTCCTTGGAGTACCTGGACTGATATACCTTATAAACTTACTCTGTTGGTAAAGGCTTTTAAGGTGCTTGCCACATGGTCTTTAAAACTGTTAGCTATTGTGATTGTTATTTGCAGTAGCACCAATAATGTAGGATAAAACGCAGTTAACCTGTCCCCGGAATAAAATCTTAGAAAGCCTCATAGTTTCCTTGCTTATACTCATGCAATATAATTTTCTCCAGTTATTTGATCCTTCACACCATCTCTGTTCAGTGGTTAGAACATCCAGTCCAGCATGAGAGTAAACTCCAATGTTCCTTCAGAGTTAATGTTGTGATTGTTCAGAGATGCTCTGGGTAGGTTGGCAGGTCTACTTTGGGGGTTAGGGTAAGATGCCCATTGTTGGTAAACATCTAGGTCATGTTCATTAATCCTTTGATCCAGCAAGGAGTCTGGTATTTTGAAATCCATCTGCTTCAGTTCTTGATATCTCTATAGTTGGTTCCAAACTCAGGTGGGGAAGAGAATGTGTTTGAAAGTACATTGGAGGAAAATAATAAATTTCTCATCTGCTTGTTCCTCATGAATTCCAATTAGTCAATGTTATTTCTGAATATGACAGAAGTTCTATTGCAAACCAGAACTGCAATGATGGAATTGTCAATGAATGCTACTGAAAACATTGGCCATACATATGAGAAAACATGAAACTAGTTCACACCACACACAACAATCAATTTCAGCTGAATTTAAATACCATAAAGGTAAAATGTAAAACTCTAATAGATTCGGAAGAAAATGTGAGTGAGTATCTTTATGAAATCAGAGTGGGGGGAATTCTTATTCAAGGTATAAAAGATACAGAATTTAAAATAAAATACTGACACATATATTCTAAGGATAGCTGAGGTAGCATGCAAATTCCTCCTATCCTGGCATGTCTCCTCTCTGCAGTGTGTTGTTGATGCGTTGCCCATCAAGAGCGGGAGGGAATCTGTGGCTTTGCTATCTTGGATCTGGGCTGGCCTTGTGTCTTGCTTTGAGAAATAAAAAGCAGTGGGACTGATGTGGGTGACTTCCAAGCTGAGGCCTCAAGAGACATGAAGCTTGCACCTCCACCCTCTTGGAACCAAGCTGCCAAGTGAGAAAGCCTGAGCTAGCCACGGGGAGAGACCCTGTGGAAGAGAACAAAGATGCCCCATCCAAATGACCCAGCCAACTGCTAGACATATGAACAAGGCCATCTGGAACCAGCTATTCCTCAGTAGACCTGCCAAATGACTGCAAACCCACAAGTGAGACTAGCCCAAACTGCAGAGAGCAGAGATAAATCCTGCCCAAATTGCTAATCCACAGAATGAAGCAAACAAATAATTGTAGTTTTATGTTACTGAATTTTGGGGTGATTTGTTATGAGGCAAATATATAAGTGATACAATAAATAAAAACGTCTATGCTTCATAAGACACTCTAGACAAAGTAAAAGATAAGCCACAGACCAAGACAATATTCGAACGAATGTAAATTGTCAAAGACTTTCTACAAAGATATATTAAAAATGTTGACAACTCAATAAGAAAAATAAATTAAATTAAGCATTAGGAAAGGATATGAACAAACAATTCCTAGGCAAGAAAAAAGTAACATCCAATAAATATATGAAAGGGAGCCTAAAATTAGGTGTAATCTAGGAAGTTAAAACTAAAACAAATATGAAAGATAATTTCATACCCATTAGTTTAGTAAAAAGTAGAGTATGACAGATTTTGCTAAGAAGATGGAGTAATGAGAGTCTCCTACATTAATTGTGGTGGGATAAATTGGTACCATCACTTTGGAAAACTTAGGCAATAACTATTAAAATTGACAATGCACCAATGCACGTTCTAGAAAGCCTATCACCAATGAGCACAATGATATGTACATAAAATTATCATTAGTGCATTATTTACAACAGCAAAAAATGGAAACAACCTCAATGTCTTCATCAGGAGAATGAATCTCATGATGGAGCACTATACAGAAGTGGAAACGAGTGACCAAGTTCTAGGGTTAACAATGTGAAAAAAAAATTAAAAATCATGATGTTGAAGGGAAATAGCCTATGTAGATACCACTTAAGCTTAAAAGCATAAAATATAATTCTGCATGTTATTTATTAATACATACATAGGTAGAAAAAATATTACCAAATGTGTAGAAATGATAAATATCACAAGCTAGCACTTGCTCTGGAGGAAGGAAAACCATAAAGGAAATGGGAGGAGGAGGAATATTTAACAGTTTATAGCTTAAGTGGGTTAGTGAACACACACTTTTCCATCAATTTATTCTTTATAAGTTCTGTTCACCTGATTTAGTTCACAATTAAAAATATAAAAAAACAAACAAGCCAAGCCAAAAACAAAGATGTGCCTTAGTTTCCTGAGGAGCCACTGAAACACAGCATTGAAACTCCTGCCAATTTACCAGTCCCCTAACTCCAGGCCCATCCAGGCATTTTCCTAATTACTTATCACTAAGATCCAACCTGATACTACGACAGGGGATCCATTTAAAATTTATAACAGAGTCAAAAATCAAATGGATTTTTACCAATATCTGGAAAGCTGTTGATGCCAATTAATTCACTTGACCTTGGCCCAGAAAACTACTTTTTTGACTTTTATTTGTTGTGTAGATGTAAATATGCATCAAAATAGTTTAAAGATGTTTCTATAACTGACTGGCATAACTAAGAGCTCCAAAACCTGACAGTGTGGAAAACATGTCTCCCTTTTCTATTTTCCACACCAATAAAAAAAAGCAATCAAAACTTTTCACCTGAAGATGAGCAAGAGATCTCATAAAGAAAAAAGATGGAGCATTTGATGCAAATACATGAGATTATCTTTCGTGCATTTTCAACCAGAGTCAAAGAAATAGATTTTCATAAATTAGAACAGCTTTCCAATTTGAAACAAGCATTCTTATTCAAGGCAACAGAGAGTTAGGAAGACAGATAGGAATGCATTTGACAGGCAGATGCTGACTAGGAAACTCATATAACTCAGCTATTATTAATGGAATGGAATCTGGGTAAGGCGCAGGGATTTCAGAAGACAGAGGGTCGGTTTGTGTTGAGACTATGCCCCCTTCAACTCACTTTACCTTAAATCCATCTGGGAAGCAGAAAACCATCAAATCACATGCATCTGAATCCCTATCTAATGTGGCACTTCTGTCCTGCTTCCCATGTGGGTCCATGGAAGAAAATATAAGCCAACAAAAATTTATATCCAATCCCCCATCTTCCTAACTCAGAGGAGGGAAGAGCAGAAAGAGGTGTAGAATCCTAATGGAATTTAAACCCGAAGTGGCTGAATTTATTTTCATTGAGCAAGATTAGGTTTTCTGATAATATTAGGAACAGAGTGATCCAAAGATAAGCTTAGATATAGAGAAACAAATTTAATTTTCTGAATCTACAAAATTTGGGGTGTTACTATGAGGTGGTGAGGGAAGCAAATAGGAGAAGAGAAAGAGCTAAAAAAAAAATGGTGTGGTTTCAGCTGAAGTCCAGAAGTACTGCGATTCCAAGATGAATGGTGCCACAGACGTCTTTCACCTTGAGGCCAGGGGGCTGGGCTTCTGTGTCCCTCCTCAGTCAATCATTGGCCATAGGCTGCATCTTGGAGGCACAAGGACAGGTGTGTGATATCTCAGGAGAGGCCATTCACCACCAGATGAAGGCAATTCTCCGAGAAGGGGGACGCTGTGAGCTCTGGCAAACAACACTCAGAACAGCTGTGGGGCAGGGTATCTGCTGGTGAAGGGGATCTGGGTGGCAGCCAGATCCCATAGGCCCTGAGAAATCAGTTGAGTTTTCTCCTACCCCAGAATTCCAACATAGGTGGGGAAAAGCTCAAGGGTCTCTTAAATGTTCTTATTAACATCCAACTCTCTTACTTCCTTTCCTCACTTCTCATTCTTCCCACAACAATTTTCACTAAATCTAATCCAGGAAGTTATTCCTACATTCTAGTGCATTCCTCCCTATGCTATAGCTTATGGTATGGTATGTTTATCCTCTGATAACCACCTTGGCTCTTAACATTTAAAACCTTTGGACTCAAAAGGCCTATTTTTCTCTTAAAAACATGGCTCTTGCAATCCAATATTTCTACTCTCAGTACTATAATCTTCAGTATCCATTTAAAGAAGCACTAATCAGAAACTTATGTGATTATTCAAAAACTCTATCTTTGCCATCCTTTTCAGGCAATAAATACCACTCCTTGAATGAGTGAGGAGTCACCAAAAGGTATCTAAAAGGATGGTACCAAGATATCTGCAGTGATTATTTCTGCAAAGTGATTTGCATAATGAAAAAATATTGAGTATTAATTGTTATATTTCAGTCTTGTCTGAATGAATTTACAAGGAGTATAATTGAAAAATAGAAAGGGTTGGGTAAAAAGAGAAAGCATGGGGATTCCCAGAAGACCTGCCATCACGAGAAACTTCACACAAAGGATACCCTGGGCCACATGAATTCAGTGGCATAGTTGCAATGAAACCTTGAGGTTACTCCATGCTGACTTGTCTGAATTGGTGGCCATTCACCATCCCCCAAGCCTCAAGGTATATGTGCCACTGAAAGGAAGAAGGTGCAAAATACACAGGCCTCCTGATTGGAGGCCAATGGTAGAATTTATGGTCAGCAGCAGCAGGTGCCATGAAGCCATTCCCCAAACCCAGACTATGCCAGGCAAGAAAACAACAACTCTGAAAAGGCTACTGACAATCCATAGATGAGTATATGGACCATAGGACAATCATAGAAGAGCATATGAACTGTACACAGAACCTTTCCTGTACTGAAAGGCCCTTTTAGGAAAGAAGAGGGAAGTGAAACTGTCATCATAGAGGCTGTGGACTTTAAATTCATAGAATGGATCCATACAAAGCATTAAAGACTTTTTAAACAAGGAAGTAGATGACCATCAAAGGGGCAAATCTCTGTTTGCATTCTTGCCATCAGCAAAAATTGGAATCATAGAATAAATGGAATCAGTTATAGGAAATGAAGAATGTGATACTTTCCTTTTGGTTGGTGAAATTGCAGGTTTGTTACTAGGAGCGATATCCCAGATTGCCAGTTCCTTATGGTGAGGGCTCATGTCTTATACTTTGTTTCTCACATCGTGATTAGGAAATAGTAGATGAATAAATTTATCATTGACCATAATCAGTGAAACCTTTCTGTAACAATGACTTCAGAAATGTTCTGGGAAGCTTGGAATTCAGTGTTGGTGTTTGGGGGAAGAAGAGTTGTTGAGGAGATCCAGTAAATACCAGTATTATTATTGCTTGCCCTAGCTGGGAACCCACTGAGAGTCTAAGAGATTGAGAAAGTTGGGATCAACAAGACTTCAGATAATAATATATTGTTCTAAATGTCCAGAAACAATGGATCTTCCTATTATTGAACCATAAAAATCACATTTCAGACCCAGCGATAGGCATCTCTGAACTACCACAAGTTTCCCAATTGTGGTGCATTTCTGTAAAATCTACTGCATGGAGAAGATCAGGTTATTGTTTTATTCAGACAAACTGGCTGTCAAGTGGGACAGAAGGGAGGTGGCTGAGCCATGCACGTCCAGTTTTCATTCCAAACTCACCAATCTGATAAGTCTTTCCACTCTCCCTGAGTGAGGAGGTAGGCTAGAGTCTAAGTGTATTCAGAGAAAATACCTCTTCATGGAAACCAGAGGAGGAAAGAAAAAGCATTTTGTCCCTAACTATAATGTCTGAACTACTCATTGGCTGTAAGATTATATTAATATGTGTTTCTGGTACCAGTTTTCTAAACTGGCAGGTGAGCTTTACCTAAATGTGATGAAAATGTACATAGTCATTGTAAGTAGTCAATGAGTTTTGTTTTGATTTGTTCACATTGGTAAAGACCAAGATGTATACATATTTTTATCTATCTCTAGTTGCCTACCCCGCCTTGAAGACATTTTAAAATTCTACTCCATCATCCAGGGGGTGCCATCTGATGACTCGTATGTTCTGGGAGTTACTATTCTTGGCTAACAAGAGATATAGGCCAGAGCATCCTAGCTTTTTCTACATCACATAAAAAATGTCGCCATTTGTAGGTATGGTAATCATTTATGCTGGTCCATATTTCTGGTTTTGCTTCTTCTGGGTACATTGAAGGGTTATATCTTCTGTTCTCCTAAAGGCAGGAATCACCATGTTGCTTATTTAGCCATTGAAACGTGAAAAGTGATGTGTATCACTTCTAGGCTGAAACTTCCAGAGTCAGTATGTGGACCAAGTTTTCTTACCTGTGCCATAACAGTTAGCAATATTCAAGGTGGTGGAGGCTTTACAGGCCTGCATCCCTGAATGCAGATGATGTGGACTAGAGTGCTCAGCTGATGTGTCGTGATCAAGAAATAAACTGTTAGAGTTTTGATTTACTTTGATACTGAAAAGTGTTACCTAGCTTATCCTGACTGATATACAACACACTCTGGGGTTGGAGTAGACAGGGGAGATTGCTTTTGCTAGGGTTGACCAGCTCAGGGATGCCACCCTCCCCAGGACTTTCTTAGCTACCCTAAAGGCACAGGGCAGTACAATGGCTGGGAAGCTCTTGCATTGATCATTGGTCTTATCTTCTGAATTGCTGTGTCGAAGTCTCCTGTTGCTACCACATTCAAAATGACAGTTGTTCTTTTTTTAGTTTTATTTTTAATTGACACATAATAATTGTACATATTTATGGGGTACAGTGTGTGTTTTGATACATGCATACATTAAGTAGTGATCAAATCAGGTTAATTAGCATATCCATCACCTCAAACATTTCTTCGTGATAACAACATTCAAAATCCTCTCCTCTAGCTATTGTGAAAAATACAATACATTATTGTTGACTATTGTCACCCTACTGTGCAACAGAATAGCAGAACTTACTCCTCCTATTTAACTGTAACTATTAGAGGAGGAGACTAAGAAACAGGGCAGATGGGATGCAGGGGCTTGCAAGTTAGGTGCAGGTGTTTAAGTAAACAACCCTCAAGCAGAAACTAACTAGAGGGGCTGGTAACTGCAGGCAAGAACCAGCTCCAACTGACTTGTCAGCTATCTCTTATCACCTTACATAAACTTTGGCTAATTATAATATCATTTATATGGTGGTTTTAAAATTTCTCTGCCCTTGAAATCACCATGACAGTTCCAAGACAACCATATAAAGTATAAAAATGAGAGGGAACCCAATTCTGGCAGTTACTACCCAAATTCTTAGTAAGAGCCAGCCCCTTAGCCTTGAATATTCCTCACCTCAATTAGTAAGACTTCAAAAGACCAAAAACCACTTTCTCCCAGTGCAGCTGCTCTTTTTTGAGCCTGCCCACTCTCCTTGATAAGAGTGTACTTTACTTTCACACCTGCACCCAATCTGCAAGACTCTGCTTCTCAGCCCTGTCTCTTAGCCTCCTACTCTAACATAACTCGGTACACATTGACCAACCTCTCCCCGTCCTCACTCCTTCCTACCCTCCCCAGCCTCCAGTGACCACTATTCTACTCTCTACTTCTATGAGATCACTTTTTTTAAGATTCCACATATAAATGAGATCATGAAGTATCTGTCTTTCTGTGCTTGACTTATTTTACTTAACATAATGCCCTCTAAGTTCATCTATGTTGTTGCAAATGACAGGATTTAATTCTTTTCTATAGAGGAATAGTATTCCATTGTGTATATATACCACTTTTTTTATTCACTCATCTGTTGGACACAGGTTGATTCTATATCTTGGCTATTGTAAATAGTGCTGCAATAAACATGGGAGTGCAGATATCTCTCCCACATACTGATTTCATTTCCTTTTAACATGTACCCAGTAGTGGGATTGCTGGATTATATAGTAGTTCAACTTTTAATTTTTTGAGGAACCTCCCAACTATTTTCCATGATGGTTGTACTAATTTACATTCCCACCTACAGTGTATAAAAGTTTCCCTTTCTCTCCATCCTCACCAGCATTTGTTATTTTTTTTCTTTTTGACAATTGTCTTTCTAACAGGGATGAGATGATATCTTAACACGGTTTCGATTTGCATTTCCCTGATGATTAGTGATGTTGAGCATTTTTTCATATACCTGTTTGCCATTTGTATGTCTTCTTTTGAGAAATGTCTACCCAGATCTTTTGCCCATTTTTAAATCAGATTATTTGGGGTTTTTTACTGTTGAGTTATTGCATAGCTGTTGTGCATAAAAGGTGTCACCCTTGCTGATCCCCAGAGAATCCCCCACTGCTGCTATACACACTCATAGCTGTTTATCCCATCTTGTGGATCTTCCATATTGAGACAGCTGATGCTGTGTGAGGTGCTCTATTCCATCACCTGCAAACCACTAGCATGGTGTCTCCTTGTCTAAGAAGCTGCTGAGAATAATGCAATCAATGCCTTTGAGTGATTAAAGGTTTAATTGCTACTTTCATTTATGGCTTGTTGCTTTAAATTACTTCAAATATGATATATGATATACATCTATAACTAAAGAACCAAAAGAACTAGCCACAGTATTAATTCTTAAATTTCCCTATTTCTTCTCTGTCATGAGACCATATGCCAAGTTGTGGTAATTCCAAGGCAAAGTGTCAGGGTTTGGTAGTGTCTGCCTTGTGAGTGGAGCTTCCTATATGTGAAATGATAAGCAGGATTTTTAAAATGACTCCAGGAGCTCTTTCTAATTGTCTGATAATGACTTGGCAGGACCAGGCACTACCTGTACTCTAGCCATAGAGCTTGCTCAAATTCAACCTCTCATGCCTGCTGTGGTGTCCTCCCATTAGGTGCAATTGTGACTTCCCAAGGTTTTCAGAGCCAAGTGGCTGTCTTTCCTAGAGCTCATATGTATTAGTTAATCTGAATACTTGTTATTAGTTATCTGAAGGCTTGACTGGGGCTGGAGAATCCACTTCCAAAGTGGCTGGCTCACGTGGCTGGCAGGTTGGAGCTGGTTGTTTGTAGGCAGCCTTGGCTCTTCTGCACATGAACCTTCCCACGGACTGCCTGAATGTTCTCATAACATGGGAGCTGGCATGCCCAAAATGAGTGAGAAAGAGCAGGCAGAAGCTTCTGTGACCTAACCTGCAAGGTCATCCCCCACATTCTATCTGCTAGGAGTGGGTCACTAAGTCTGGAAATTCAAAGAGAGGGACGTTAGGCTTCATGTTTTGAGAGGTGAAGGGACAAATGATTAGTGAACATATTTTAAAACTACCACATTCTGTAAATTCAGAGAGCTTCTATGTGAATTCCAAATTTTTTTCTATTCCACCTATATGTCCACTTTCAAGCTCGTACTATGAAAAGGTAGAGGGGCAGGAATGAGGCAGACAGTGTGTCCCTTTTGAAGTGCAAACCTACTGCGTGTCTGTTCAGTAGCTACTCTCAGGCGTGGTTTCCCCTTCTGTGAGATGATGGAAGAACAGAGGATCGCACACTTTTTTTTTTACTGATCCTTAGCTTTTATATGTACCCAACATAGCCTGTCCTTTATTCCATAATGAGTAGGATGTTATGGTATTGCCTTGTCCCATCTTGCCACTTATGCAAAAATACAGTTTTCCCTCAGTATCTGTGGGGGATTGGTTCCAGTGCCCCTGTGGCTACCAAAATCCACTGATGCTCAAATTGCTTATATAAAATGATGTAGTATTTGCATGTAACCTAGGCATATCCTCCTGTATACTTTCAAGCATCTCTAGCTTACTTATAATAACCTAATACAATATAAATCCTATGTAAATATTTGTTATACTATATTGCTTATTTGAATTATTTTTTAATCCTTGTATAGTTATTTTTTATTATTTTATTTTTCTGGAATAATTTCAATCCATGGTTTGTTGAATCCAAGGATGCGAAACCTGTGGATACAGAGGGCCTACTGTACATAAATAAAGCCCATGATGTATGTTCTCCAGGACTACTTGTAACTTATACCAGTGGGACTTAATATTCTAGCAATAAACATGCAAAAAGTAGGGACACTGATACTGTTCTTGACTTCCCAGTCTTGAGGGAGTGGTACTGACATGAAATGCAGCTAATTCTCTTGCTGTATTTACCTCTTCCTCATCCTTTCTTTCCTTCCTCTGACAATTAGTTCTTGAGCACTCTGTACCAGCAAGGAAGGCAGAATACTAGCTCAGCCATTGTCTTTTGGGTATTTACTGTCTAAAGTTGGTCCTGATAATCTTATGAATTGTTTATTTAAAATGTGGATTCCTGAAAGCTCTTCTAAATATATCTAATGAAAACCCTTGGGTGGCCATTAGGAAACCACATTTAGTAATTTTGAGGACCACTGACTCTTGTTTGATGAAATTCAGTCCTTGTTACCATAACAATAGTTTTGACTTGTATTTTATGAATCAATGGGTCTCAAACTTTGGCAGGCATCGAATTGCTGGGTCCCATCCCCAGAATTTCTGATTCAGTAGGTCTGGGGTGGAGCCAATAATTTGTATTTCTAATAAGTGCCCAACTGATGCCAATATTGCTGATTCAAGGATCACACTTTGAGAACCAACAATATAAATACTAATTTGTAATATTTTTCAAAGGCAGATGTGTGTTTTGTTCAATCAGGTCTAATTAAAACTCCCAGAGTCAGAGAACTCTGAAGCTAGAGTACATGATGGAGATTGTGATGTCAAACTCCGTCCTTCAATACTTGATTAAACAGGGCTAAAATTTCAGTAAATTTGTCTTGGTCATTAAGCAAGTCAAAGCAGATATAGAAGGATAGCTGGGTTTTCTGACTCTTCTTCCAGTTTGCTCTCTGTTGATCATCCTACCTAGGAATATTTTTACATACAGTAATGCACTGCATAATGATGTTTGAGTCAATAAGGGACCGCATATATGAGGGTGGTCCCATGAGATTATAATACTGTGTTTTTACTGTGCCTTTTCTATGTTTAGATACATTTACTTTAGATACTTGTACTTACCATTGTGTTACAGCTGCCTACTGTACAGTATTCAGTACAATAACATGCTGTACAGTTTCATAGCCTAGCAGTAATAGGTGTAGCCTATAGCCTAGGTGTGTAGTAGGCTATAGCACCTAGGTTTGTGTATGTACGCTCTATGATATTCACACAGCAATGAAATTGCCTAACAATGCATTTCTCAGAATGTACCCCTGTCATTATGCAACACATGATGTATGTGCTTCTGGGGCCAAATTATCATTGAGATATAAAGGATAATCATCCCAGCTTAAATCAATAAAGGTCAGAGAGGATGATGAAATTAGAAGTTTTCATTAAACTAAATAAAAACAACAAGAGGTCATCTGCCTCACAGTTAAAGAGGATGTTGAAAGACTTGTTTTGCCTTTTTGGGTATCTTAGTTAAATCATCAGAGGAGCAATTTCTTTTTATGAGACACATTAAGAAAAATATAGATATGTGAAGCTATTTTAAATAAAGGCTGTAGTTTTGGTAGCAGAGCCTATGACCAATTGCCAAGAAAAATATTAACATAGAAACTGATAGTCTGAGAGTATATGAATAGTGACATTTCAGATAAATATTTAGCACACGACCCCATGAGGCAAAAATACAGGACAACCTTCTACACCATGTGCCTGCACACACCCAAGGGCAATATAATGACTATGTCCAGCTTGTTGCTGACTAAATAAAAGGAAGCTTGATTCATCACAGATGAACAATAATTGTCTTCATCACTAATTATTTATATCATAAGGCCATCTGTGATGTTTTCATGATTTCCAAAAGAGAATGCACTCAGCTTGAAAGGGAGGGGATCTTGCCAGTTTAGAACTGACATCTGGAAGGGTTTGGAATTAAAATGCTTAGCAAGAAAAAGTGGACTGCTTACAGGTGCCAAAGTTGAAGGAGGACTCTGAGTAATAGCATCCGTTCTAGAGCTCAGAGTTAGGTTGTGTTTCTCATAGATAAACCTTGAGACAAGGATGCACACACCATTTAAATGGGTAGTGCTCCCACAGGAATCAGGTGAGAGAACAGGGGAAACAGGATGGAGACAGAAGGAAGTCAAGCAAAAGTAGAGTCCCAAGGAGAGAAGATTCACTTGACCCCACAGGGGAACTAGGGACTGCGAGATCTACCTCAAAGTTGTTCTGGATCTGAGAAAGCTGGGCTTTTATTCCCTTCACCTGTTAGCCATTGATCAAAGGCTGCCCCACATGCTCTGCCTCTGTGTGAACATGCACAGTGCTTCAGAAGACCAGGGATGTCCTCTACAGAAGAGCCACTGATGCTGGGAGTTTCAGAAAAAAAGCACATTAAAGCTGGGGAAAGGCATACGTACATGATACAAGTGTTGCAAAAGGAGCCCAATGTGTTCACTTCAAGACCCAATCTCACTCTTGGTTTTTGGGTTGCCCCAAGGGATAAACTTCAGGAGAATTATTAGGAAGTCTGAATGTTAACTCACACATGATTCATGTTTTCAAATACAGTTTTACGGGTAACAGAAGTGATATTTTGATCTCCATCCAATTGATCCCTACATATATATATATTTATTTTTTTTTTGAGATGGGGTCTCACAATGTTGCCCAGGCTGGTCTCGAAATCCTGGGTTCAAGCGATCCTCCTGCCTCAGCCTGCCGAGCAGCTGGGGCCACCGCACCTGGCTTGATCCTTTACATCTTCTTTTTCCTCAGTTGGCTTGGAGTTAGAAAGGGGAACAGAAGGTGCTTTTGTTTTTGTTTCATTTTGTTTTATCTCCTTAAACTCTTCCAAATATGTATCAGGGGTTCTCTTATCTTTTGAGTTGATATGATGGAACATGCCTTCTTAAAAAATATTTTAGATGACATCAGCTGGTACACAACACTTGCGTGTGTCTTAGACAACTTCACTTGCTTATCTCATAGTCACACCTCAAGGCAGCACCTTCAGAAACCCTAAGTAGGCTCCCATGAATCAGTACAGCTGTGCACCACCGTGTGCAATATGCTTCCCTCCTTAATTGCTTAATGTCAAATTCTGGCATCCAGATGCCGTGTCTTGATGGCCCAGGGAGGCAAGAGAGGAAAAACTTCTACCTTATAGGATGTGGATTTATCAATCCATAGAAATACATTTCAGTCACGTGTCAATGTCTTGTAAACTTGCGATTATTTTTTCCAACCAAGTTGGAAATAGAAAGCAAAGAAAAGGTATGAGAGAGCCATCTTCTGGAGAGATCTGTTACAACCAAATGGATTGTGTCCCTCTTTTCCTATATGCCTCCGCACCTCTGCCAAAACTGAACCTACGATTCTTTTTGCCAAGCCCGCTTCTCCTCTATACATGACCTACCTCGATGAAAGGAAGACCATCCGTGCAGCTGCACAAGTCTAGAACCCTGGGAATCATCGTAGGTTCCTAGATCTCTCTCATCCATACATCTAATCTGCCCTTTGATTCTGCCAATTATATCTTTGGCCACTTCTGTCCTTCCCCAACACCAATTCCTTTGTATAATTCCTCACCATTAATCATTTGAACTATTGACCAGACCTCCTGTAAGGTGTCCTTATCTTCAGTATTAACTCTATCTAATCCATATTCTATAATGCATGTGGAGGTTTTGTTTTCTCTAAAACATAAATTTAATCACGCTGACCTTTGATTAAATGATTTCATACATCTCCATTATGGCAGAGTGATAATGCTTTCAAAGACATGTTCACATCCTCATCCCGGGAACCTGTGAATGTTACCTTATTTGGCAAAGGGGTCTTTGCAGATGTAATTCAGTTAAGGATTTTGAGATAAGAAAATTATTCTAGATTATCTGGGTGGGCCCTAAATACCATCACAACTGTCTTTACAAGGCAGAAGGAGACAGATTCACAGTGAAGACAATGTAAAGACAGAACCGAGAGGATGAGGTCGTGCCCCCAGCCACCGGAAGCTGAAAGAGGCAAGGGAGGGGCACTCCCCTACAGCCTCCGGAGGCAGGGCAGCCCTGCTAACACTGTGATTTCAGACTTCTAGCCTCCAGAACTGTGAGAGAATAAATTCTTGTTTAAAGTCACACAGTTTGTGGTAATTTGTAATGGCAGCCCAAGGAAACTAACAGACCTATTGACCTTAAGATAATGGTCAAACTCTTTTTATATTACTCATGGCCTTTCATGATCTGGGCTCTGCCTTCATTTCCTGATGTAATCTCTCATTATTTCCCAAATAAACTCTGCACTATAGTGTTGGAGATAACTGGAAGGTCTTGATTTGTGCCGTTTCCCTCTTCAGCTTCCTGCAATTACATATGCTCTCACATTTCTCTAAAACTCCCACACTCTTCTCCCTGTGTAATAATCTGCCTAAGTGTACTAGGAAATCTATGTGGCAGATGAGTGAGATGGGAGGGGGGGATGTGCCAATCTGAAGTTTTAAAAATGAAACTAATTATATGGGGCAATTTGTGTAAGAATGCGTTGACACATACGTGAATTATTGTCATTCAATCATGAGTGAAATGGATATCATAAACTTAGCTTATACTTATCAGGTTTATAATTATAGTGCTAAGTCATTCTGAGGGTGATGGTTGGTGTTTCAGAAAGATAAGTGGATTTTTCACATCTTTAAGGATGAACCTCCGCAAATACATGGCCAGAGTGATAGATATTGTTGCAGTCCAGATGCAATCCACTTTACTGAGCTGTGCAACCATACCCCAGCTGCTGAGGGTGTCGGCTGTGGATGGCTCCCTGCTGTTCTCTTCTTTCCCAGTAATCTGCAGCCAGAGTGACTGACAAGGAGGCACAAAAGACCAGCTCCCTTGCCTCAGATGGGATCAACTCTGTGGTACAGTAAGTGCCCCAGGGTTTTCCCTGGGATCATTTGAAGCTTTCTGGATGAGACCACATGCTTGCTTTGCTCCTTCCTCTGTTCCATCTGCTCCCCTCACCCCATTTCTCCTGGGAGTACTTCCCCAAGAAATCACTTATCCTCAAATTCCCATCTCAGACTTTATTTCTATGAAATGTGACTTAAGACAGGCAAAATTTCATACTTCATTACTATTAATACCAGTCCTTTAAGCCCAAGTCCAAAATCAGCCAAGCAGTGCAGCAAAACCTTAGTTATCTGACACAATCTCATATGCAGTATGGTAATAAATGGAAAGGTAGCTTCAAAGAGATTGAATCTCTTATGAAGCCAAATCCTTTTTTACACAGCTTTTTACAGAATGCATGAATGACTGAGTGAATGAATGAATGCATGAATGTTCTAAAAATAGAAACAGACTGTAATAATCTACTGTGGCAGCTTTCCAAAAGTATACACAAGTGTCAATGCTCCTCAGTGAAAGTGCAACATAAGACAAAGAGTTTGAAACTCAGCTTCTCCCTCATCTAAGTTTCCTACTACAACATCAAGCCCCTGCTCCCATCCCTCTTCCATGAAGCTTCTTCCGGGGATTAGCTAAACTTCCTGAAAGAAATTTTGCTCTCTGCTAAGCACTATGTTGTTTGAATAATTTGTTCTTTATCAAATACCTGACTAAGAGATCAAAGTTACTGTTGCTGAAATGAGAATGTTCTGAATGCGGTAGACAAGTCAAAACGACTGATAATAACATGAAAACAATTATATTAGTAAAGGCAAAACAGTCCTTAGGAGAATGCTCCTTCTGAATTTAAATCCAGAAAGCTGTAGGTAGGGGGGTCTGAGTAAGAACACTGGACCGAAAGAAGAAAACCCGTTTCCTTCCTGCCATGTGCAGTTTGTGTAGCCTTGAGGAAGGTACTTGATGACATCATAATGTCATTGGGAAGAATAAATAGAATAATGTGCACTGTGAAAGTATTACAAAGCACCCAGACCTTTACAAATGTTGATTATTATTGATATGTTCAGTAGCCAAGAAGCTTATTATTCATCTGTCCTTTATTCGTTATACTTATATGAGTCAAATTTCAGGAATGCAAGTGAATATCTAGTTTTATTAAAAATTAATTTCTATTTTAGGTCTTATATTTAATGCAAATTCATTCCACTATTCTACAGTGAGTGATCACTAAAATTTCCATGATAATAACCTTGTTTTTAAGTAGAAAATGAAATTGTGTTTATCAGCTTCTACAGTTCATTACATGTAGAGAAATTAATTATCTCCTAGGTGCTCCTAGCGCTATCCCAGACTATAAGCATACAGGGGTGAACAAAACATCATGTATTGCATTGTCCAGAAGGAAAGAGAGGCATTATATTGATACACATGAGGATTATATATTTACAAGTTGTGCTGACTTCTAGGAAAGAACGTAATGAGTGCTTTGAGAGAGAAAAGCAGAGAAAACCTCCAATATGTAGTGGTCAGAGAAGATCTCTCTGAGGAACTATTAGCTGATATCTGCATGATAAGTAACAATTGTCCAGGTGAAGAGTTGGGGGAAGAAGCTCAAAACATTGAGAACAGCCTCTGGGATGGCCCCAAATAAGAAAAACTTTTGTGCAGTGGACAAATGGAGAGGCATGGTGGAATAAGAGTGTCTGTTTTAGGGCAGAGAATGAAGGTTTGGCATTTTAAAAGAGTAGTCATCAAATCATTGGGGGCAAGATACTAAACCTCTTTGTGCCCCAGTTTTTTCATTTATAAAATTGAGCTAATAATTGTGTCTACTGTTAGGCTGAAATCAATTAATATGCATAGAGAGCTTAAATTTGTGCCCTGCACATAGTCAATGTTTGTACAAATTTATTATTATTATTATATTAACATAAACACATCTTATTATTTTCAAGTTGTGGACTCAGTCATTAACGACAGCTCAGAAAATGTAATTATACTTAAAAGCATAATGCAAATATTTTAAACCTTGGCACATGGCCCAGCTGACAGAAATTGGTAGAAAGGAAGGGAGAAACGTGGGAAAAGTGGCAGTCTTGATAACTCATCTCACAAAGTGACAGTCAAAGGCTCAAATTGCTAGAATAGAAAAAGCAGAGTGGTGAAAGCTATTTAAAGTTACCAAATATAACCACAAGGGGCATTAAAAACTGGGGTGTAACTATCGAGAAGAAGTAGGAAAGGAAGCTATTAGTGAAGGATAAATAGGCTAAATCCCCATGAAGCTGAGAACCGCCACCATCTGCATCAACATTACTTGGCTATTAGGACAAAAAGCCAAGACAACCTCTGTCAAAAGGACTTAGTTGTTTGTGTCAGAGAAACTTTGCCTGAAAAAAATGAGATTGTTCATCAATAAAAAGCTATACTATTGCCTTCAGGAAATTCCAGCAGATAAATTATTCTGAGACAAGAGTTGGCTCAATGGCTTACCTGGGAAAACATTTTGCTTCTCAAACATTTTCTTACCCAGATTCATTTTAAGACCCTCATCTCACCATGTAACAATTAATGCCCAATCTCAATTGCTTAAACCACTTGAGTGTAGGTCCCAAGAACCTATAAAGATATGTTCTAACCTCCCCCTCTGGCACAGTACTAAAACACTCTCAGGGTGGTGTTCTGCCTTAGTTAATTTAGCTTTGCTTTATTAACAGATTGTCTGATGACATTTTAGAGTTCAACATAGCAAAAGGGCAAGAGATAAGGTCTAGTTGATAGTTCAGGAGACATTGGTAGAAAATAGCATTTGGAGGTTTAATGAAGCACCAAAAAGAGTATAACAGAAATGTGTAGAAATAGTCACTTCAGAAAAAGAAACTTAGAAACAGTTACCTGAAGAACGGAGAGTGAAGGCAGAAGATGACAGCTTTTTATCACAAGATTCAATGCCTTATTTCAGTTTCTTGACCTATGGATATTGCTTTGACAAAAACAAAAAAGAAAAAAAGAAAAGAAAAAGAAAAAATATAGTAACACTAAATGAAAAGATAGAAATGATTGGAAGCAAAATATCAGCAACCAAATAGTATCCTTCAGTTATCCAGGATGTCCAACTCTATGGACCTTTCAAGATTTTGCCTGATTTAACTTGGTTCTGCTGGTCCAGAAGAATATCTGGCCTCTAGTCAGTATTCATTAAACATTTTTGTAACTTTTTGTAATTGAGGTGGTGCTGAGTTCTCATTAGAGTCACAGTGGTTAAAAATGTTTAAGTATTTCCAGTGGTTAAGATGCTGTTTTATTTGTTGGTCTATTGATTTAAGTTTCAATTGCTTCAGGTGTCAGTTTGGGGAGTGTGCTTGGATGCCATCCTGTAGGATCGGGACTAAAGTGGGTATGGGAGAGAAATGGAAAGAATTAACCATCTTATGGACTGAATGTTTGTATATCCCCCCACTCATATGTTGAAATGCAAACCCCCAATGAGATGGTATTAGGAGGTGAGGCCTTTGGGAGGTGATTGGATCATGAGGGTGGAGCCCTCAAAATGGGATTGGTGGCCTTGTAAAAAAGCCATGAGAGAGCTTGCTTTCTCTCTCTTTGCTCTCTGCTATGTAAAGCTACAACAAAAATGTGAACATTTGCACACCAGGAAGCGGGCCCTTACCAGACAGCAAGTCTGCTGGCACCTTGATCCTGGACTCCCCAGCTTCCAGAACTGTGAGAAATAAATTTTTGTTCTTTAAGTCACCCATTCCATGGTATTCTTTTAATATAGAAGTCTGACCTAACTAAGATGACAATGAACCCATTCTTGAGGATTCAGTGCTGCAAGATAAGTGTATCATAGCAGTTCCAGGAGTTTGCTGTTCAGATCTCCCTTTGGAAGAGAATCTTTCATGAGGAGTCTGTTAACTAACAGTGTCCACCTGCTGTACCATTCATACAGAGGACCTACTCTTCCTGGGCTATCCCCAGCCTATTACTGAGTACAGTGAGAGAACTAGCATCAGGTTATCCCTGCCCAAAGTGGGGCTCCTTTTAATGGGCAATCTCTATTCTGGGGCTGCACATTGTCCTGGCCAAGACTTTCTCAGAGCTGTGCTGTGCTCTGAGGCTCTTGGTGCCCAACCCTCCTTCTTCCCTCTCTTCTTTCAGGGGTGTCAGACCTGCATTGTGGCCTGAAGTCTTTCCCTCCTGCTACTTTTTCTCTGTCGCAGATAAAATGTGTTCCCCCAACACATTGTTCACACATCTATTTCTCTGTAGGCAGCTGCTGCTCAGAGGACCTGAACTGATACCTGTACAGAGTCAAGGAATTTGCCGGTGGTGAGGACACCAGATGCTTACAATCCCTTTCCTGAGAGATAGAAGTGTGGTCCTTTCTCCTCTTCTTTCTTTCAAGTTGTACATGGGAACTGAAGAAACACATGAAAGCCCTTTTGAAATTTTTCTGGGCAAATGGAGAGGTAGGGCTCTTAATTTGCCTTGCTTCTTTTCTCTGGCCAGCTACTTTGGGTTCAGATTCACATGTGGATTATAGACATGAAGGCAGCTCCTTTGCATTTTGGTGAACTCTCTACCGAGGAGAGAGAGTATGTGCATCAGTAAAATCACAGCTTGTATGACACAAATTGTAAGAAAGAAACAGTACTGTGTGTGAGTTACAGGCAAGGTTTGTGCCACCGTGATCGACAGGGAGATTCTGCACCCAGAATCCCATCAAGGAAGATCTTGCCACCAGCTGCAGGGAGTAGACGGCCTGACTATCATCTCCGTCAGGGTCTTCCTCACTGAGTTGACCCCTTCCTGGGGCAGCCCACAGCCTGAGACTGAGTGAGGTGGGGATACAAAGTTTGCCAATTGGGGCTCAACTCTGATGGATGGTATAGTATTTACTCCAGAGCTCCCTGCTGGGTTGGCAAGATTTCTACAGGCCTCCCTTGCAGTTCAACTTCCCCTCTGTCTTCCACAGCATTGATCCTTGATAAACATCTTGAACCCCAAGCTCTGTTTCAGCACCTGATTCCAGAGAACCCTACCTATAACAGCCACTGAGTATAAATATGAAGGAAAGGACAAACAGAAAGAAAATGAAAATGAATTTGAAAAAAAAGCATTTGCAGGATGTGGGCAATAAAGGTAAATATAGATTTGTTGGTTTCTTAGAAAATATTTTATTTCCCTGGGAGGCTATTTGAATTACTATTGTGCACAGTTTACAGAACAGAAAAAGAAATATCATTGGCCCACAGGGCCCAATAACACAGATACACACAAGTGAATTTTTCCTAAGACCTGGACTTATCCCTATGTATGAGAGGCACTGGTTCATGGCAGCATTTATGTGAAAGCATGAAAATAAAAGCAATCACTTCTATCCCCCCACTCTGACAGTGGAGGAAAATCAAATGAATATATTGTCAGTGGACACTAAAGGGACACAAAGCAAACAAGCCACCGAATGAAATTTTATAGCACAGGCATATTCTGAGGGCTCAGAGAGAAAGAGGAATTCAGAAGGGCTTTTTGAACAAGTGATTCTGGAGAAAAATTTTGAAGAACAAATTTCGTGGAGATGAATTAGGCGTGGGAAATGGTTAGATCACTCCTGGCTCTAAGCTGAGAAAGGGGAACCCTGTCAGCTGCACATTGCACCGGCACAAACAGGTTTACCTGGAGAGCCCAGGCGGCAGCATCTTTTCAGGGTGAAGGTGTGGCTCATGGAAGTGGGTTCCCATCCAGCTGCTGTCCTGGCTCTGTTACTCAGCAGTTCTGTCATCAACCTCTCTGGATTTGAATTTCCTCATCTATCAAACAGGGTTAATAATAGCTACTTCTTAGGGTTGTTGTGAGGCTTAATTAAATGCACTTGTTTGGGTGAAGTGCTCAAAATGGATTAGTTAATGTTATAATTGGGGATGCCTTGCTCAGTTAGGCAAGGCATGCCTTTTGAAGGAGGGATGTGTTGGTTAAAATCTCCTATGTTAAATTTACAAAACCATCAGGGAGCCCTGAACACTCAGAAAAGTGGATTCTAGAGGGAGACAGTTACATCCATAGGGTTAAGTCATTATTGATCCCATCAAAGAGAAGAAATACACGGAGTCCTCAGAGATGACCACTTATAAGGAACCAGCACCTGTGTCCTGGCCTTTGACAGAAGCTCTCCTTAATGGATGCGGTGCTTGGTCCGTTTCCACTTCCTCTTATCTGTGACAATGGCTCCATAAGTATAAATCCCTCTACCAAATCGTAGACTGTGGAGACTCAGCTAAATACAGGTGCTCAAAAATATACTGAATTTGAATGTTGGACAGTTTAGTGCCCACATTCCGCTCACAAACGCACAATACATCAAAACACGTTAAAGTTAGCGCGTGTGTCTGTGCCATAGTTCTCTCTTTTGAAAAGAAAATCCAAAATGCAGCCAGCAGATGGCGAGAGTTGACCGTATTTGAACTACAGGTAAACTAGGTTTTCAGTAGTAGTTTTTGGAGACACTACTCTCCTCAATTACTTTTTGTTTGTTGTTTGTTTTGGTTTCCTTTTCCTTTGGATACAGTCAGGTTTGCACCTCGGGGCAGAATTAGAAGCATCGTGAAGGTAACTAAGAAAAAATACCAACTCAAACTAGGGCTTAAGTTCTTTAAAAACATCACTGTTTTATTTCCTCTGGAGGGTAAGCTTTGGAAGAAGAGAGAAGTGAAAGGCCAAATATTTTGGCTAATTGCCCAGATGTAGGTAGCTTGATTAAAATAGTCGTTCATTTCTGGAGTACTCAGCGAAACTGCTTCCAAGATATGTTCTTTGTATTTTACTCTCACATATAATTATTGGCCAAAAATTGTGGGCTCAGCCCTAGAGGATAAATTTTATGGGTCATAAATGTTCTAAATGATGTTCTTTTCAGGACTGCACAAAGCAGCATGAATTCCAGGGCTGAGATTTGCTTCAGGTTATCTATCTACCATCTTCAACTACGTGCCTGCAAATGAGATGCCAAGGGTCATTCTGTGTCAGGACTTGGTAAGAAAAACCACTGGAATGTTTAATTTTTCTCTGGACATAAAGCTTCTTTGTGCACACTTGTATTGTAATGCTGGGACACACAGTTGTCCATGAGACAAAAACAAGGGCTATAAAGAATGCAGAAAAAATAAATAATATAAGCCAAGTGCATGGTTATCTAGGAAGGTAAATGTCAAGATTGGGGAAGTTTATAAAATATGTCAGTGATAGAAAATAAAAATTATCCACATTATGACTAAATATTTTATCATTCTTTAAGGCGCCATTAAAATGGAAGATCCTTAGCCGTCCTCTGCGTGTTAATTTTTAAAATATTCTAGTGCTTTAGAATCATGACTCCACGAGAGAGAGAGCCAATATTTCCAAGTAAGCAAATAAGCAAGGTCAAGTTGGAAGGCCAGAGACAAGAAGCAGAAGAAATGTGTGTGGTGAACGTGTGTGTAGAATATTCTTGTCTTTGCTTTGTGCCACGGATCCTTGGCAAGACTATTGTCTAAGTTTGGCTTTACTATAAAGCTTGCTATAATTTTTATGCTTAAATGAAGGATCCTGTGTCTTTGCAAAATATCCTTTCAGTGATCCGGCTAGTTACACCTATCCACTTAGCATAGGTATTTAAAAACAAAACAACATAGACAAAACAATTGAGAAACAATTGTTAAAGACAAGTTTCAGAATTAATTTTAACTTTGTAATTTTATTCCAATGGATGTCTTCATGGAATATCTTGAACAAACTTTTAAACAGTTAACCATAAAACAATATACCTCTAACATTTGTTTACTTATGGACATGTAAAGACTAGAAGTGACTACATAAGAGAAAAAAAACCTGAAGAAAGTCAATATAAACACAGATATTTTTAAAGCAACTCACTTAAAACTATCTTTTAAAATTCTGACTCTAACAATAGTCTTCAGAACATTGATTGATCGAATTTAGCCAGTTTTTTTTAAAAGAAGCAAAAGAAAAAGGTGCAAAGATTTGGACATGAACACGGTACTTGTTATATTAGTGTGGCACTAGAAACCATCTAAAGGTTAAAAATCAGGGAAATCATTTAGCACACAAAGGCATGTTCATTCAGGAAAATGTTTTATTGTGGAAATAAGTAATTGACAGGTAAATTTGTTTATGTTCTTAACATTACTTAAAAGCATAAGGATACAAAATTGTGCAAACAATTTGAATGTAAAACACCATAAATTAAAAAATAATTTCATAGGAAATATGATTATGTCCATAGTAGAAATACTTAGAAATACTTACTTAAAAATACTATGGTTAATTTTTTTTTGAATTTTTCTGTATTTTCCCCCAAAATTTTAATGGCTATGTATTTTCCATTAGAAGGACATGCACAAACATGTATGTGTGCATGTTTTAAGTCATCATTTTGCATAGTTCTATTTCCAGCCTCAGTTTATTCTCCCAAATAAAGACATCCTTTTATCCCATGGGTTTATATCATAACACCCTCTGAGCACCAAAAGAGAAAAAAATAAATAAATTCTTAAAATGGCTAATAAAAGTTGTATAGATTTTAGATGTGGCTTATAATTACAAATATTAAAATAAGATTATTAAGGGTGAAAGCATGTATCCTTGGCGATGTGAAAAGAGGCATAATAGGAAGTTTACTCTTCTGATATCACAATGTTTTCTCCACTTACAGGATACCAGTGTCTAATGTGGAACCCTAGAGAGTTACTCCTTTGGGTTAAAATGTTTGCTTCTAGAATTCTTCTTGATAGTAAAAGTCTAGAGGCCTAGCAGAGGGCCAGCTGTCATGAGATTTTTTAATCATAAGGAGCAGCATGAGAACCGAAAGTACAGAGTTTAAGGAAGGGAGGGTCCTGTAGGGTGTGATGGTGGGGAGGCTTCCCTCTGAACTACAGTTCTGCCCCAGGCAGTTTCCAGTTAACATTGTCTGATCACTACACACTCAATCCTGTTCACAAACTAAAACACAAATAATCTGAGGTCCACGTAGCCTGGACCTCAGGGGAAACAGGATGGCCTGTTGAGACTCAGACACCCAGGCCCCTGAGAAATGCCAGGCATCATCCCTAACCTCCCCTGCCCTCCTCCTTTGCTGTGTAGAGAAACCACCCTCAGCCTTTGCTCCTCGCAGCAGCCTGCCCTGCTATTGCTGATGGAGAGAACAGTTGGAGCCCTAGTCAGCAGCTAAGCCAGGAGGGGGATATGGTTTTGATAAGGCCCACCAGGCTCTACACCTGTGGCTGCAAGGAAACCTGATCTGTGGCCAGGATAACCTGCTCACAGCCCCCCAGCATTAGTGCAGACAATCAAGAACTGCTTATATTCCACCAGAAGAAAAGCCATTAATTTTTAGTAAATTTCCTGGAGTGCTCCCTTCTCCCTCTAGACCCTTCTGTGTGTACTTTTCCTACCCTGTACTGGCAATCTGTGAGCCGGTAAGGGGAAGACTGCTACAAGCTTCTTCATAGGACTTTCTATGCAAACCCAAGAAAGAGAGACCTATTTGCAACTCTGTGGTGGGGGCTCCCCCCTGCCTGCCCCAACCCTGTCATTCATGTCCAGTTTCCTGGGCTTTTGTGGGGGTCTAAAGAACTATTTGTCTTTTTGCATAGTGAGCAAGTGAGACGTGAGACACAGAAGAAAAGGGGACTCAGTTGTGGCTTCTTGAGAAAGTGTTGAGGATCAGTCATCTTGGTTGTGAGTCTTTGGAGCAATTGCTCTACTTCCTACAAATTCCAGTCTGATTTCACAATTCCAGTAAATATGCATTTGGTGTTTCATGCTAAGTATTATATGTGCTACAGAATAGTCACAGGATAGAAAACTCTATCACACTCTCCCTGTAATCAGAATATTTTCAAGGAGTAAAATTCAGCATTAACGTATTGTGTATATAATAAAGCAGGTACCCAATCTACAGACCCCAAAGCTTGTGAAACTACAGGCTTCCCTCGTCTCCTTTTTCTAATGTGTGTTTTATTTTATAGGATCATGATGCATGATACAAATGTCTAGTAATTGCTGAAACTTAGAGAGTGTGTATTTTCTGGAGAGCAGAGAGAATTCCTAGGATATAACCAAATGTGTTCATTTGAGTTCTCTTGAAATTAGGTACAAAGCTAATAACTAAAATCTTTAGAAATAACCCTAAATTAGGATCACATGTGCTCACATAGAAAGCACTTCTACACGTTGTTGGAATCTTTTTGTCTTAAGTGGGTGCACAAAGACAATGTCAAAGTGTGTATCACTATTTATCAACATGTTTTAGATATTTATGGTGCACAAAATCCTCTGTAATTCCAGTGGCCTTCTGTGTGTGTGTGTGTGTGTGTGCATTACTTTTTAGTTAGCTTCGGGGGGTTCTCTGGTCTTTCATCTCCCCCACTCCCTTTCTCTCCTTGTCTCTCTTCTCACAACAGGCTGCTAAGTTGTCCTTGAACCAGTTTCAGACTTGAAAGATTTAGTAAACAAAAACACTTTATAACGTTTTTGGTGGGAGTTTTAAACAGACGTATTCTTCCTCTTGAGGTTTTCCCCACTGTTTGATCTTTTCCTCCAAAGCAATTCATTATAATATGATGGGCAAAAACCCAGGCAGGATAATTGTACCGAAATAGGCCAGCAGCCAGGGCACGACATCCATCCTTCATGCTGCTAGCTGCCGTCCCTGCAAGGCTGCTCTGGCCACTGTGGCTGTGAGCTACTGAGACCTAGTGAATGGACAGGAGGGGGCGGTTGTCTGGAGTAGAGGATGGGCCAGAAGCTCATCATTTGGGCTGAGTTTCTGTAAAGGTACAGGAATGAGCATTGCCCGTGAACTTTAGGGAACAAAGCCTGGAGTAAAGCTGAGAAGGCAGAGATATTATCATAGAACCAAGATGGCTGATCAAGCAGAAATTTCATTTTATGTTTTTAATTGTTTAATGTTGTGAGCTGCTACTCTTTGTAGTCATCAAGTCAACATAGAAAAGAACTCAACTTTTCCAGGATTAGCGACCCAGTTTGTTCCTTCAAGCTATGCTACTGTAAGGCAAGAGCATACCCATTGCTCTGGGTGGTTGTGTAAAGGGAGTTTGTTGGGGGAATTGCAGGTGAATGCAGACAGGGTCCTGCCACCCCTCTCTGGTAGCCTCTGCCACAGGGAGGTGGAAATACCTTTAACTTCCCATCTCTTCTCTCAACCCCCAGCCCACATCGTGTGTCACTAAGAGCTATGGCACAGAGGGCTGAGACTTTATTCAGTCTACTCCATGGTTGGCCTTTGCAGACACTGCAGTGTGGCTTGCTTAACCAAGACTTCTGACATTGAACAATGATTGGAGGGGAGTGGAATTGGTCTGAGCTTCTTTAGGAACACTACTCTTTACCCTGTTTAAATCTGACTGTAGTCCTTTTGTATCACATATTACCACATAACAAATTATCACAAATCTGCTAGCTTAAAACATCTCAAATTTATTATCAAATCACCACAAATTTGGTAGCTTAAAATGTCTCAAATTTATTATCTCAGTTTCAGTGAGTCAGGAGTCCAGGCACGGGATAGCTGAGTCCTCTGCTCAGGGTCTCACCTGGCTGAAATCAAGGTGTCAGCCAGGGCTGCAGTCTCATCTGAGGTCCTCGTTCAAGTTCACTGGTTACTACTGGCAGAGTTCAGGGCCTTGCGGTTGTGAGACTGAGCCCCCATCTCCTGGAGGGCCCACTGCTCCCTGCCAGATGGCCCGCTCCACAACACGGCAGTTTGCTTCTTCAAAGCCAACAGAAGAGTGTCTCTGCTCACTGCTTCTTTCTCTCTGACCTGTAGATCCTCTTCTAAAGAGTTTTCATGATTAGGTCAGGCACAATCAAACTAATTTCCCTTAAGATTAATTTAGAGTAAACTAATTAGGGATCTTAATTACATTTGCAAAATTCCTTCACTTTCCCCAGATAACATAATCACAGGCTGATTTCCCACCATATTCACAGGTCCTTCAAGGGAAGGAGATTATGTAAAGAATGTACTTCAGGGAGCAGAGATCATGGAGGAGTTCTGCCTGCCACTCTGACTGAGAACATTCTCTTTATGTTAAAATTTTAATGTTACAACCAGCCAATTGCCATTTTGGTTTAGATATCCTAATGAGGCACTGTAAACTTTTCATTATCTGCCCAATAATAAAAGAAATTCAAACTAGAAATACCTCAACTATGATTATCTGAATTGGCATAATTTCACATTTACTGAGAATACTTGTAACTCTATGCTTAATTGCAAGTTTTGTTAACATCACATCAGCTTTAGCCAATCCAACTTGTGTATTTCAGAGAAGCTGAAAGACACAATTTAGAGATGAAGAGGGCCTTAGAAATATTTAGTTTAGTAGTTTCAAAGTTGGGAGAATGATAATATATTTATTCCGTTAATCCCAGTTATATAGCTAGATAATCATTCACACACAAATAAATCTATAGATTTAAAAAATAAAAAAGCATATATCTACAATGAATTCAATAACATTTTAATAACCCTGTATTTTATTAATCACAAAAATCCATAGACATTTGAGAAATAGTAGTGAGATATATATAATATATATGTATGTGTGTGTGTGCGTGTGTGTATATATATATATAATTTGTTCCCTCCATTAACAGTTCTTGGAACACATGACTTTTTATACCTCAAGCAATAAATGTATACCTGCCTAGAGAGAAATTTATCTATTATACTTTACAGATTAGGAACATATCATTAACTAAATGTGCAGGGAAAATTAGGCAGGTGAGTTATGTCATATCCTCAAGGTTCATGAAAGAACTGAGAGTAGAATAAAGATCCCCAAGGCCTGCAAAACTTTGAACAGTTGCGCTGCTTAAACTTTGAACCACAGATATCTCTGTTTCTCTGCCCTAAGAAAGAATGTAAGTTAATGGACCCTCTTTGCCTGATGTGTCTGAGAAACCACACATTGTCTACACAGTAGTTGGGAGCAAAGAAAAATGGAGTGGGCAAGACAGAAAAAGATAAGGAAATTGGGTTACTTCCAAGTTCCTCTTGATTGAGGCCCTCCTTCCATAACAATTTTGTTGGAAGTGAATTAACTGAATCTAGGGAAAATTCAGATTCAATAATAAGTCAGAAACCATGCTTTACAACAATATGCAATGATAAATCTCTTTGGATAATCTAGAGTTTGGGATTTTGCATATGGCTGTTCTCTTAAATTAAGATAGACAATGGATATTTGACTATAACTCATAAATACATTTATAAACACCTTTATTGAGATATAATTTATATACTGTAAAACTCACCTATATTATGATTATCATTAAATTTACTAAGTTTTGAAATGATCACCAAAATCCGCTTTTAGAACTTTTTAAATCACCCCAATAAGATCCTTCAAATTCATTTACAGTTAATTCCCAATCCACTCCTGCATCTTTTCCTCTGCCTCAGCCCCAAGCAACCACTAATCTACTTTCTGTTTTTATAGATTTGCCTGTTCTCAACATTTCATATGCATGGAGTCACACAATATGTGGTCTTTCATATCTGTCTTTTTTTCATTTAGTATAATGTTTTTGAGGTATGTCCATACTGTAGAAGTTATCAGAACTTCATTCCTTTTTATCACTGAATGATATTCCATTGTATGGATATACCACAGTTTGCTTAATCCATTCACCAGTTGGTGGACATTTGATTTGATTTCACTTTGTGTCTATTATGATAATCCTATTAATGAACATTTAAGTGCAAGTCTTTGTGTGGACATATGTTATTCTCTTGGATAATACCTAGAAATGGAAGGCTGGGCCATATGGTAAAATAAAGTTGAACATTTTCAAAAGCTGTCAAATTGTGTTCCAAGTGGCTATTCCATTTTATTTTACCTTCCCATCAGTAACATATGAGACTCCTGTTTCTCAATACCCTCATCAACTTTTGCTATTATTCGTCTTTTTGTTTCTTAATCATCGCCATTCTACTGGAGGTGAGATGGCATCTCATTATGGTCTTAATGTGCATTTCCCTAATGACTAATAAGACTGGCCATCTTTTCATGTGCTGTTAGCCAATTGTATATCTTCTTTGGTAAAATATTTATTGAAATGTTTTGTCCATTTTATAATTGGTAATTTACCTTATATATTTAGCTGTAAGAGTTTTTATATTCTGCATATAAGTTTTTTATCAGATATATGATTTATAATTTTTCCTAGTCTATAGCTTGTGTTTTTATTTTCTAAATGGTGTCTTTTAGTGATGTCTAATTTATCAAATTTTTCCTTTTATGTATCATACTTTTGGTGTCATATCTAAGAAATATTTATCTAACTCAAGGCCTTGAATATTTTATCCTGTATTTACATCTAAATTTTTTAGCTTTAGCTTATACATTTAGGTCTCTGATCTACTTTGAGCTAATTTTTGTGTATTATGTGAAGTAAAAGTCTAAGTTTATGTTTGGGCATGTGACGATCCAATTGTCCTAGCACCATTTCTTGAAAAAACTATGCTGTCCCCATTGACTTGCTTTGTGATTTGTGCTGAACATCAATTGATCATAAATACAGAGGTATAAACCTACTCTTAAATGTGACTTTGATCTTGCCTTTGACCATGGAAGATGTTCTAGGATCGGAGCCCAATAGTAGGACAGTGCTATGAGGAACTGGCAGTTGGTGACCTTCTATCTGGTTATCACCTCCCTCTCTCCCACCTGATGTTGGCATAATCACTGGCAACACTTTAGCATGTGCAAACGACCAACATGATCTCATATATGTTTTGTTTTGTTTTGTTTCTTAATCAACTTCCAACATGTTAGTATATACCTTCCCAAGGGAAAAAAAAACTGATGATAAAATGTTATGATTTCAAAGACTTTTCTTCTTCCAACTTTGGATTAGTAGAGGCTACATCAAATGAGATAATGTGTGTGAAAATGTTTCAAAAACCATAAAATGCCAAACAAATGTTAGGAATTATCATTACTGCATGCAGGGAATAAAAGTAAACAGAAGCAAGAGTAATGCTTTTAGAGGGCTTAAATAGACAAAATAGATGGCAATGTCAACATAAGAAGGTAAAAACCAGATTTGCAGATAATCCACCTATTGATGATTGTTGAAAGTTGACTTTATCTGCATTACCTAAAATATGAAGGAGTTAGGTCAGGATCAAAGAGGCTTCTTTTGTTTAGTTGGATATGGTGGATAAAGTTGTCTTAATAATTGGTATATTCTCTTGAAGTGAGGTAGAAACCTTGCCCTAAGATACTGATTTCTCTTGTTAATGGATGGCCCTCCTTTCAGGGTATAGGTGGAATTAACAACTGCTTTTATAATGCCAACTTCAGTATGCTGAAAGCCCCAAACAACCTAAAATCTTTCCTCTACACAGTGACATAGACACTTTGCTTGAAGTTTTCAGGCTAACAGAATACTTAAGGGCAATTTATGAAAGTCTACATATTTGTACTGAGTTGAGGCATTGTTACTTTGACCTAACAAAATGCTTTACTAAGATTATAGCCCTCATTAATCCACTCACTATCTACTGTCATCCAGCAGATAGCTAAGTCCTGGAGGTTTGCACATAGGACAGATCAAATGAGAAGAGAAGGAATTAGGAGAAATTGTGGAGCACTGTGCAAATTTATCTGGAGTAGGTAATTTACAGATGGAGAGGTCCAGGCATTTTAGTAGGGAAAAAAAGATCATTGCTGCTCCAGAGTTTGAAAAAGATATCCCAAATATAGGGAGGGCAGAGGCTGAGGGTGGCACTGTTTTCCTACAGCAGAACTTTGCCTCTGGGAAGCCCTGACTTGGTGCTAATGATGAATGTTAATGTTTTCAGCTGCCAGACTGCTCCAAGTTCTCAATTCTTGAACTGATTACTATGGTACATCATTTTATTTAGTGTTTCTCTGGCACCCTTTTCCTGAATTCAAATCCTGGTTGTTTTGTAGTATTTCTTAGCTTTTATGACCATAGCTCTTCAACGTTTAGTTATTTTTGTGCTTCTTATTTTATAGAACAGAGAGGTTCAGAACCTTGGCTTTCACACAGGACATTAAAGGTAGGCCATGATGATAATTTTAACTCAAAGGTCCTTAAGCTACCCAGCTTCAGACAATCCTGCCTACAAAGCTTGAATATCAGAAACTTGTGAGAAAAGCTGTCTATAGCCACTGGAATTTCCCAATGGCACCAAATTCCCTCCCTAAAATACCTTTCTGTGAATAGTGGCAGTTGGTGCTTATAGCTTGTGGCTCAGGAAGATTGGAGGAATGCAGGGATCATTTTTAAAATTTTCTTAGTTCAAAGGCACCCTGTATATTTGTTAATAAAACACAGCACATATGGGGAGTAAAGAGGCAGAGGAAATGGGGAGGGGGTCCAAGCTCAAAGATAAAAATTGCCAAGGAAGAACCTGCCTTTAAAGAAAGGGAAACTCAGAGCAGGAAGACAGAGGGGGGAAATAATAAACAAGAGGCGTCTTCACAGTGCCCTGGTGTAACACACTACAGGGGCTGGGAAACATTCAGCATTTGATATTAGAGAAGAGAAGAAGGCAGAAAACACATACAGAGAATAACCTTGCCACCTATTGTGAAGTCTTCCATGCTGCACTCACAGGCAAATGCAAAACAGAACTCTCCATGGCTGGTGCCACTGACCACCCCAAATGGTCTTCTCCACCAAGGTCAGTGGACTAAGCCATTCTGGAGCAGACTTTGCCCTGGTCCTTTCATGATGTCCAGAGCTGACCCCTGCCTGTCCGCTCTCGCCCCATTCATCTTTATATTTGTCATGCTATTAAGCTCACAGTATGCAGCCAATTGAATAGGAAGTGCTCATATTTCCCAAGTATACATGTATATAAAAATTGGAATTAAAGGGAACTATTCTCTCTGATTTGGCCCTGGTGTCTTGATTGCTTTCTGTCGGGCCCATCCTGATTTTGTCCTGGCCCTAGGCATTTGGGCAGGTACATTTTTATGGCTGACTTGGATTCCCTTTTATTGCACCATCTCCAGGGTTTTACTCATGATAATTTCCTTTGGCAGCAATTCTTAATCTTGTCCAACTTGCTTTTAAGTGACACTGGATTCTTTTGCTGGCCTGTCCAGGGAACCACATTTAGCAGAGTCAAGGGACAAGGGAAGGTTTAGAAATGTTTAGGAAGGTATTGATACCTTTGGTTATTTATAGATCCTTATGATTCTACGTTTAAGCAATGTTCCTCCTGTGAGGTTCCCCCACAGAGTTGTACCATTCCATCATTGCATGAGCATTGATACCGGATTTACTATTTTCCTTTCCATTACTTCTAGGCTCAGCAGGCAGCCTAGTTGTCTTCATCCATGTGCAAAGCTGCTGCCTTCTCACATTCCAGCCATCTCCATCCCACCCCTTGAGCCACCCTCTCCCAGGATCTTGGCACTGGTTGGGAAATCTTCAACTCTAATATTCTAGTTTCTGACCGTACTTATCCCTGCATGTTTTGCCTTCACTTGCTCCCTATACACAGATTTCCCGGGTACTCTGAGACTTCAATTACTCGACCCCTCTTCTTTCTTTCAGTCACTACTTCCTTCCTTCTACACCCACCCCTCCACAGTGAAACACGCACGTTCTCAGTTTTTCATCTCTTCCACATCCTCACGGCCTTGCAAATCAGTATCGACCCAGCCATTCATTTTACCCTTCAAAAAAAGTGGCTGATAAATGCGCCTGAAGAAAATCATTCAACTGTGTAGACCGTTGTTGCTACCAATTGTGGCCTCCCATCTGCAGTGAGTCGTCATTCTGGTTTGAGAGTGTCCGCAGCACTCTAGCTTGCTTACTTCCTCCACACCCAGGGGATGTTCCAGATTGTGAGCAGTGTTCTCATTCTCGTCTACCCCCTGCCCTTCCTCACTGGTGTCACTTGCAGTAGGTGACCTTGCTGCTTCTTTGCCGAGAAAAGGAAAGCCGTCGGTCACGAGCCGCATCGGGCTCTACACCTTCAGTTCAGAGGCTGGAGCAGCTCGTGCCGAGGCTCAGCCGCTACCCTGTGCTGTGGGTCCTGTTGCCTCCCTGCATCTCCCTCATTACTTGCTCTGTTGTCTGCTTTTTGATCCTCTTTCTCCTTATTCTTCTTCCTAACCTGTAAGTACACTTACATTTATCTTATTTAAAATAATAAAATAGGAAACCTCCCACCATCCTGCATCTTTCTTATTACTGGAATCATATTCTCTTTCATCCTGTAGGGCAAAGACCTTTGAGAGGATTATTTATATTCTTTGTCCACACATCTCATGTATAATTCACTTATTTTTAATATTTCCCATTCTTATGAAATTAATACATGCACAAAAATTTAAAAGTCAAATGGTAATCCATGGCTGATCATGATTACCTTCATTCACGCCTTCCCACCCTTAGGTCTCCATCCTCCAACACTTTCGTCTATTTCTCCAGGTAACTCATCTCCAAAGCTGTGCTCCCATTAACCGTTCCTTCTTATCCCTGTTCTTTCTAGGGCATTGTGTGTGTTCATATCTATTTTTGTAACTGCCTGAGAGTATTAATTCTAGCATTGATGTTCTAGTTTCTGATTGTTCTTTTTCTCTTTGCTTTGGCCTCTCTCTGCTGTGTTAGTATTTCCTCAATTGACTGCTGGTCTTCTGCTGTCCACTTACGTTTAGGAATGAATCACCAACCACCTCACAGGAAACCCTGTGGCATGGATGGACTTGGGATCCCTGGTAACGGACTGGGCAGAGACCTGCCCCTTTGGGGTTAGGAGGAAGCTCAGTTGTCAGTGTCTGACATTTTATTGGAATAGAATCCTTCATTTTCCAATTTGTGTAAATTTCTAGGCCCTATTCTTCCAGGACCCAAGTGGTTAAGGGGGCTTGGAGATTTTATAACTTATGATAATCACTTTTAGTTGATCCATCTGTTTCACATTTGGGGCTTTTTGCCCATATCGTGACCTGTTGATTCCAGTTTCTGAATCTTTTCATGGTTCTGTACTGAAATGGGTTTTTCGCTTGGGCACTTGCAGGCAGTTAGTATTTACTGTTTTCATCTCTGCTGACTCCTCCATTGTTTTCCATCTTCCAAAAATTTCTTAGCAACTATTATCTCTCGTTCTGTCCTTTCCTGTTCTTTACTCTTGTGGTGCACACTTTTTAACTTCTTCCCTCTCATTATACTACATATAATATAGATAATAAATCCTGGAAAGAAACTGAAATAAATATATTGCATCCAACCCATTATGTTTAATTGGAAGTCTTCTAATTCACATTTTGACGCACTGTAATCAGATTTCTGGCCCTCCTCCATGTAGAAAATCCAATGATGTCCTAGTTCTCAAGTCCAATGGACTATTTTCAGTTTTTGTCTTCCTTGTCCTCTGCTACTGCCCACCTTTTAAAATATAGTTTTCCCAATGTCCTGTTCTTGACACTCCCTCTCTTCCTTCTCTAAATGTCCCAAGTTGCCTCAGACTCCAACCAACCTCCTCCATTTGGTTTATCACCCTCAAGATAGAACTTCACTTTCCTCCTCCAAGGAGACAAAAGAAACAATCTGTGTATTACTGCAACCTTATGCTACCCAACCTATAACCACCCGATCTACGTCCCTACCCATTCTTGCTTCCATATTTTTGTTACGGTTTGTTTTTCATAAGAACTTATGTTTTTATCTAAACCTAATTCCTTCACTGCCACCCTATTCCCTTCCCTTCTCACTGTCTAAGTATTCACCATACTGTTGGTTATGTCTTTGCTCTCTTGGATTTTCAACTTACTCTTACTATACTTTTGACATCAGCATCTTAACATGATCAAGGCATTTCCATCTTAAAAACAAAACAAAATGACACCAAACCATCTTTTTCTCTATCTACTAAACAACAGTTTATACATTTTGTTTCCATTTCCTCGTCTCCACTCACATCTCAACCTCTGACCTTAATTTCAGTCTCATTGGTGCAACAAGCAGTTCTCACAAAAGTCATGATGACCCCCCTGCCACCAAACCCAGTAGACATATTTCAGTTCCTTTCCCAAGTAGATCCTCAATGACATTTGATTCTGTTGACTTTTCCTTAGCTCTTAAAACAGTTTCTGGCTTCAGCTTCTTTGCCAACATACATTCTTGATTTTCCTGCCGTCTCCATGGCCCTTCCTTCACTGTCACCTCTAGATTTATCCCCCTCTGCATAGTCATTAAATGTTGTACTTCATATGACTTCATCCTAGCCCCTCTTGACTTCTCAGTATGCTCTCCCTCAATTGTCATTTCTTCTCCTGTGGACACAACCATCCATACACTTGAGACATTCACTTAAAAAAAAAAATCTCAGGCTAAGGTGAAGGAGGAAACTACCACTTATTAACAGAAACACAAAGGTGAATTTATTACTTCATGAGATTTCTAGGAAGTGTACAGTTCAGAGAATGTGTTGATGTCAACTAAGAAGCATGATTGCTTGGGGAATACTGCAGTGAATTGGTCAACTTTTTTGTATGTTCACCAGAGTGAAGCTCTTGCCAACAGGTTGTCTTTCAAAAAAAGGACATTATCACTCATTGACTGGCTTTCAAAAACCTGTTCTCTCAGCAAGTTATCATGGATTGATTAAGTGGGTTTAAAATTGATTGTAACAGTAACTTGTTACTGTGGCTACAAAACAATAAGTTGTTTCTGAGGAGTATGGGAAATTATTAAATTTTTTAGTTAAGCTGTGCTTTGAAAAAATTGAATTTCAAACATCCAAACATGTATTCACTGTTCCAACTTGGATATCTCAAAAGCGTTTGAACCCAACATGTCCAAAAACAAATGTTTGTTTTTCCTTCCAAACTTGATCTTTCTCTTGAAAGACACATCTATCCATCTAGATCAGGAGCTGGCAAACTTTTTCTGTAAAGGGGCAGATAATAAACATTTCAGATTTCACAAGACATACAATCTCTATTGTGACTACTCAACTCTGCCATTGTGGTGTGAAGGTAGCCACAGACAGCACATAAACAAGTGGACATGTTCGTGTTCCAAGAAAACTTTATTTACAAAAACAGGAAAAGGCTGGATTTGGCCCATGGGTCATGCTTTGGCCATCACTGATTTAGATGGTTAAGCCATAAACATAAGAAGTATTTTAGACAGCTCTTTCTCTATCAGGTACCATATCTATGCCTATACATTACCAACTTTACTTTTTGTTGAGCACTTATTGTTTTATTTTCTTAGAATATTTTTTACAAAAAATATCCTTAGAAAATATCAGGACTTCCCAATATTAAGACCTTTTATCTCTGACCTGATGTTTTTCTAGGGATAAACAAGTGACTCAAGTTTGACTAATCAGGGAATTTCTTTTTCACGGAGTTGAAATTTAAAAGAAGATTCGTTCTTCTCTGGATATCAAGACAGAAACCTAGGACTGCTGGTAGTATGTCTTCCCCACCCCTGCCTCAACCTTCACTCTTGAGTGGTCTGCTGCATAAACAGGCAAGGAACACAGAGAGATGACGGGAGGGCCCTGGGCACTTTGTCCTTGGCTTTAATCATTGCCAACCCTGGTCTTCTTGTGTTTGGGAATTGTGAGCTAATTATACTCTTCTTACCTCACTTTTTTACTCACACAAAAGTTCAAGTGACATGTAACCAAGGAATCCTGACTAAAATAGACCTCTTAAACGTCTCTCAAATTCATTCACTATTCTCCCTCGATACTATTGCTGCTCCACCTAAAGGTCCTATCACCTCATTCTGGGACCACAGAAATACACTCCTAATACTGTAGATCTCTTGGCACCTGCAATACTTTTTCTAAACTGCACTCAAAATAGTCACATAAAAATCAAAATCGGAACATGGCATTTCTTTGCTGAAAACTTTTCCATGTCCCCATGTCTTCTCCCATGTCCAGCCTCCTTCTCCTACATCACATTCTTTATTCCCTCTATTCCAGCCACCAGCCACCTCTGCCTCTTTTCAGTTCTTTATACCACGTTTACCTCATGGCATTCATACATGCTGTTCCTTACTTCCGAAATGTTCTTCCCTCGACCCTCTTCATGGATGTAGCCCCGTTCCATCATTCAGATCTCAACTCAGGTTTCATGTCCTTGGGGAAACATTCCCTCTCTTTACAGACCAGATTAGCCCTCATTTTTCTTCACTGTACCTTTTACACTATGGTGTTCCTTCAGAGATTTCAACATATTTAATAGTTATATAATTCGTTAGGTTATTATTTTGTATATATCTAAACATCTCCCTACTCCTTAAACGCTTTGAAGACAGGGGTAGTGTCTGTTTTGCTAAATGCAGAATCTGAATCTGTAGTTCCTTGTGATAGGAAGAATGGCCTTCAAAGATGCCCATTCCTTAATCTTTGGATTCCATGAATATATTAACTTCTGTAGCAAAAGAGACTTTATAGATTTGATTAAAGTTATGGATCTTAAAATAGGAAAGTTATCCTGGGTTACCTAGGTGGGCCCAATCTAATCACATGATTCTGTAAAAGCAGAGAAACTTCACGGAGAGATGTCTCAGAAAGGTGTGGCAGAAAGGAAGTCAGAGAGAACTGAAGCATGAGAGGGACCCAACTCCTAGTTGCTGAAGCGTATCATATGAAAGGCATGAGAAAGAATGCAGGCAGCCTCCAGGTGGAGACCACAGCCTGGCCGATGGCCAACAAGGAAATGGGGCCTCAGTCCTCCAACCACAAGAAACTGAATTCTGCCAACAACCTGAATGATCTTGGAACAGACATATCCCTAGAGGCTCCAGAAAGGAACACAGCCTTGCTGGCACTTTGATGTCAGCCTTGTTAAACCTGGAGGAGAGAAAACAGCCCAGCCAACCTGGACTTCTGACTTAGACTGTGGTGAGATAGTAAATCTGTTTTGTTTTTTTTTAAGCTGCTACATTTATGGTAATTTGTTACCACAAAAAACTAATATACCCCTTGTATATGCCTGACATGTACTAAGTGCTTAGTAAACTTTTATTGAATGGATAAACAAATGGGCAACCTCTTTCTCTTCTAAGAATTCAACTGCTGATCAAAGTTGAGTAGTCCCAGCCCAGAGCTCTCTCTCCTGGGCTCTAGACCTTGTATGCCCATCCACCTGCTAGAGAGATCTAACTCCACGCTCCACAGGCCCCTAAATTTCACATGTCCAGAAGCAAACTCATTTCCTTCCCCCACTAATCCTGATCCCCATCATTAATCACCTTCCTTCTTTCACTCGCTTCATCCAATATATTCCTAATTCCCTGATTCTGTCTCATCAGCACTCTCATATTCTCTTATCCCCTATCCCATTGCTTCTTTTAGGATTCATGTTCTAACTAAGCCTCGACTGTCAAAGACTACTCAAGTCTTACGTCTGGTTTCCATCCCTCCATCTTTCCAGGCTATATGTCCCTATGCATCTACATGCAATATTCTCTCCTGCAGCCTCAGGCCACTATCTATGGTGCTGTCCTACTGGGGACTCTGGACTCCCCTTTCAAGATGCAGTCCCACTAGCATCTTCTCTTCCAACTTTCACGCCAGCTCCTGACCCACCTGCTTGTCCAGAGAGATTTGAGCCTTGTCTCCTCTGCATCCCACTCTTCTCTGTGCATCTTTCGATTTACACCACCCATAACATATTAGTACGCTTATGTGCCTGCCCTACTGTCCTAGACTTTATTCAGATGTACATCACAGAGCTGGGCAGAGGACTGGGGCAGCCTGCATGTCACTAATGGTAGATGAATGAATACATGAACCAATGAGTTCTCTGATTGCCTGGTTTTGTGTCTGTGAACAACACTAGATAGGTGCAACTTGAAATGTTGCCCTCTGAGCAACAGTGGCAGCAGCAGCATTGCCTGGGAACTTGTTAGAAATGCAAATTCTCAGTCCTACCCCACCACCTGGCACCAGCCAACCAGAATCTCTGGGAGTGGAGTGCAAGAATCTGTGTTTTAATAAGCCTCCAGGTGATTCTGATGCACACTATAGTTTAAGAACCACTGCTCTAGACTACTCTTCCAGTTTACTCTTAGAGAGGCCAGTGGAATGCTTCTAGCTCAGCTGAGTTTCCAATTGCACCCAATCTGGAATAGTGATTAGAGAAGGAGGGAGCAACAGGAGACACCCCAACCCTGGAGAAGAGAACTCCTGGCCATAACCAGCAATCAAATAGTCCAAAGTTCATATACAGCAAAGATCTGAAGGCAACCTGAGAATCTCTTTTATGTTCTGGAATTTAAATTGAGGCAGCAAATTTTTGTGGCTTTGCTTTCATGTTTAAATGGCACCACTGGAATTTTGCCTTGCCACAAAGCATATTAGAATAAAGGAGAAAGGGGTGGAGATCTGTTTTAAGAACTACAGCGAGTAGGCTGAAGGATCAGCACAATTTTTCCTCCAACAGTACATACTGGCTACAGAGAGAAGGAGGAAAATTCAGAGCTAATTTCTCTTTTTCTCAAAACCTGGCACTTTCCCAGCCACCAGTTGACTGCTGGTCCCTGAACCTGACTTTTATGGCCCTGATGGTCTTACAAGAGTAGTTTTTCATGAGTCAGTATAATTATCACCAAGGCACATTGAAACAAAGCAGATTGGGATGTCGCCTTGCAGTGTGGGGAGAAAAGAAGCTCCCCCAACTTCTTTCCCAAAATGCTGCATGTGACAAAATATCTCATGTCTTCTTACACAGGATCAGATCTACCTAAGAGAATAAACATGTGTGTCTCACTTTCCTTTTTCTTGCAAAAATTTGGTTGTGTGCATGTCTGTGTGTTTTTGTGTGTTTGTGTGTGCATGTGCACGTGCAAGTATTTCTCTGAGACCATTATAATTTTGTATGGCTTTTGCTATAGACAATAGCGACAGAAGCACATACTTTTTTTTTCTACCTAAAATTCCATAATCAGGTAATCATAAATGGTGACAAAAAGTCTCTGAAAATTTTCCCAATTACTGATTTATCTTTTCAGTTTATTTCTTTCTTCCAAATAGTATTTATATAACACTCTCTGAAAAGCAATGCTTGTAATTGTACCCAAGTGAATCATTGTAGTTTTCAACAATTCCAGGAGGCAATAGAGAAGTATCAAGCCTTTGAAAAAAGACTGGCTCCGTAGAAGTAATTACACTCACTTGACCCAAGTGAGTGTGCCGTGGAAAGAACACTAGCATTCTTCAGACCAAGGCATGCTATTTTCCATTCTTTGGGAATTAAACATATTCTCCCAGTCGAAATATTAAGATTTAAGAAATATCTGTTGGGTTCTTTTAACTGGAGTTTTTAAGCATTTCATTTCTTTAGATATTGTGTGCAAGTGTTCAGATACAAAATTAGAAAAAAATCTGCATGTGATTCTAGAAAAGTTATGATTTCCAAGCCACCCAAAATAATTCCATAATATTGCTACTTGCATTTAAAATTTCACTAATTATTTTAATGACATTTGTTACTTATGCTGGCCAATGCCTTCAGTATGACCTGCAGGTTTAAAAACAACAATGATTGGACATTCCTTTTACCATCTGGATGGCTAATGAGTTAGCAGATTCAACATTACTTTATGAAGAGATAACTCCCTTTTCTCTGTGAAAGTCAAGTATAACAGAAAAATGTGAGCATATGCCTTAAAATGCTCTGTATACTACCAGAAATGAGTGAAGAAAAACTACACCTTTTGGAATTTTACAAAGTGATCAGGCTTAGAGGTTTTAGGCGCTCATCATCCGTGACTCTAACTTAGAGTGATCCAATCTGCCGCTATACCAAAAAGATGTGGTCCCTGTCCTTACGCCAACTAGTCAGGACAGCTAGAAGACCAGGATGCAGAAGTAATTCTATCCAGGGGGAAATTTACCCATTTTTTCCTTTTTTCCAGTGTGTTCTAAAAAGTGATTTTTTTTTCTTCTTGTAGTCACTGTTCATCCAAGTGTTGTTTTTACATAGTTAAGAAGTTGTAGCTCTCGGACCACAATAGAAATAACTCCTATACCAATCATTTCTCAAGTCAGAACTCTCTTGAAACATGAAAAGGCTGCTTTCCAATTAAAAAATAAAAAAATAAAAGCAAAGTTCAGGGCTTATACTCAATCCTTGATCCTCAAAGTCAAGGTGGCTTTCCATCAACAAGAGCCTCCGCCATCTTTGGTTTCTGGAATCACTGATATTATCCTTTTATTAACTTATGCACTCATGTGCTCTTTGAACAATTTCTAAAAGCTGCTCTTCCTCCTCTTTTTGTTTCTGTTGCCATTCCTGCTGCTAGGTATCACTTTCTCCCCTATCCTTCCGCACTGATCCACAGCCAAGAACCTTATTGTGGCCTCACTTCTGGACTGGACAGCATCAAGAAGAATCCCAGCACAGGTGCTCCACTGGAGAGCTGGGGGCAGGGAGTGCAATGAATCCGTCAAGTACGTAGGATACTGGTCCAAGATATATAAGAGCATCTTGCTGATTACCCTCTGAATTAACTTCTGAGTCCCAAGTGAGAGTTCTTAGAAAAACTGGAACATAATTAAGGTATCCTACACATTTTTGTCCCTGTAGAGGAAAAATAATTTTCACAAGACTCCCTAGCTTAGAAACATGTCAACATTTTAAAGGAGGAACTTCATGGGGCAATATGTGAATATAAAGGGGTGAACGGGGAAGGGGATTCAGGCTCTGTGGAAGAAAGTTGAGGGAGGTGTATTATTGGCAAGGAAGGTCTTCAGATCATCCTACAGAGAGTGTCTCACTTGTCCAGCCCTACATGTAACAGAATCTCCTAAGGAGATGGAAAACTATTTCGTGTTTAATTGCACTTTAGGGATATAAGCCTAATCCATCAAGGTGACCCTGTGCTTTTCAGAGTACTTCATAGCTCTTCCCATCTCTTAGACTATAGGCTCTGCAGTATAGAAGGGGCACTCCTTTCCTGTCTCTCCTCTGTGCTCACTGTGGTTGTCCTGTCTGCTAAAACAATATTTCTCCAAGTTTTCATTGGAACAAATGGCATTAGTGTGATAATTTTCCACTTAAAACACTTGAGCTTCTTGGGACAAATTGTGTCATATACTCATAATAGTTTGAACTTGCCACAACTCCCTTTTTGGATTTCTTTTTACAACATGAACTTTAAAGAGATTTATTTATTTGTTTATGTATTTATTTAAGTTTGTGGACAAGCCAAATACATGTGATACACTTAGTTTGTTCTAATGTAGATGAAAGATTCTCATACTACATATTATACTTCCCTCACTTGGTCAGTTTGTCCAAGAACTGGGGCCATGGAAGAATGCTCCTAACAGGGTCCATTAGGTTAGTGTTGGAAAATAGTTTTATGGTCAGAAACACTACATTTTTCCAGTTCTTGAAATTCCAGTCATCTTCTTGAACTAATCAGTTGGATTGTTATCCAGGAATTACATTTCTCCTTCCTTAATGTTGGAAAGTTGGAGTCTTCCTTGATGGCCCCAGACTTTATAAAGAAAGAGATACAGCTCAGGCTGACCAAGTATAAACAAATGACTCTGTAGGAACTTCAAGTGGAGATTTATATATATATATAAGTATAATATATAATATATATATATAAATCTTGCTTGAGTATGAGTTTCTTGGTAGTTAATAATAAGAAAGCTGAAGACTAGTGGTATCTTCCGTGGTTCTATTGTTGGGTCAGTGATTTAAAATACTATTTGTAGAATATGGCTGGAAAAAATAGCAATATGTTTTCGTGTACTAAATTTACCTATAATGAGCAACATGAAATATCTTTACCTCTAATAATCTGAGCTCTTTTAATACCTGGGGAATTTTGAGGAAAATTTCTACTCTTGGATTTCTTTGAATTGTTGACATTTGTGTGTTTTATGTTATAAAGCTGATTATACATGAAAAATCATCTTTACATATGCTTGCATCTAACAGGTATCATACAAATGTTGTCAAGTAGATTTGACGTCAGACCTGTGGTTTCTTCACAGGGCTCCTTTGGGCATTGGCTTGCTCCAGTAAGAACTTATTTTCTACTACTTTACCTCACTCTGTATCCACCCACAGTCTATTACTTACTGGTAGTGTATATGGTCTTTTTCTATTTGATCATAGTTTTTTAGCTCTTCAACAAATTTCATTTCCCTTTTCTAGCTTCTGTTTAGACCAATGCCTATCTTCTGTTTCCTGCTCCTCTTCCTTGGTCAGTAACTGGGCCATGGTGGTGGGTTATGAGCAGGTGGAGTGGCTCCTCTGGCCTCATCAGACCCTTGGGGGCCTTCCATGCTGGGTCCTTGTTCTTTACCTTGAGCTGTACACTCTTTTAGGCTCATATCCTTTTCCTAAAAAGTGCATTCAGCTGGGGAAGCTCCTTCTTCCCACCCTACACTCACCTTCTCCAGGCTCTCTTCTCTAATACTGCATGTCTCTTCTTGGGAACCATATTCCAAAGAAGCCTTCCATGACCCCTTATGACTAAGTTGAGAGCCTTTTCTGTGTGTTACCGATACACCTGTGTTAGCCTTTATAGCAACACTTAACTCTCCATATTTCATTTCCTGGTTGACCTGTATGTCTCCCCTGTTAGACCGTAAGTTGTTTGAAAGCCTAGGATTACTGGTTCCCCAGCATAAGCACAAAGCCTTAATAAACACTGAATATCTAAATAAAGAAAAGAAGGAGTGAATGATGGTATTAGCCAAAGAAGAATGGAGGATGATTCTAAGCCTGAGGATGATGCCCCTTGAAACCTGAAAATAAGTTATGCTATAACTCATTGACAATGAATCAACCACAATAGGTCTTTCCAATTTAGCCAGAACTAAATACAAGGAGTGTTTTAGGAGTGTACAGAGCATGTTGTCATAAGGTGGCTTTTAAATACAAACTTAGGAAGAATTAAATATTTTCAAAGATTTCTATTTCTTCCAAAATAGCTAGATTTGCCCAGTGTAGAACAGTCTGTCTCTAGTACTGTTGACTCTCAGGTCACCAGAAATGTACAGTCAGTGGCTGTAAGAGGGTGTCTATCAGAGGGGCTGAAAGTAGGATCTGGCCATAGGTGGGATCTGCCTATAGCATGAGGTGGGGAATTCTCAAGATGCTCCTGAGAAGGCACTGACAAAACGTCACGTCTGCTGTCTACTGAACCCTACACTCCTGTCTACTGGTACTGGACCATAATGGAATACCCTTCTATTCCACCTATCAAACCTCACCCAATCACTTCTCACTGATGGAATATAAACTGGAACTCTGCCGGCAAAGCAATCTGGGAAATGCAGTTTTCAGACTTCTAACCTTCATGATACAGGGAGAGGATTGAAATGAATTGGCAAGATTGTTAAATGAGAGACAATTCCAAAAGGGGGGTCTCTGGGCCTCCCACAGCTGTATCCATGTCCCGGTCAACATTCCATCCTTACCTATGGAGCCTTAAAGATGTGGACTGCCTCCATGCTAGAGAAGATCTTGGGAAGAAAGAGGTCTTATCTCAGGCTCTTTATCTACCTAATGATGAGACAGTTTTTCTAATCTAAAGAAGGCCTCACAGAATTTCAAAGAGGAAACAGTATGAAATTTGGCATCTTCTTCCTACCTAGGTTTCTATTATCTCACCACACCCAGACAACAGGGGCATGTGGGCTGGGCCATTTATGAGTTCGATCCCCTCTGAATCACTTCACGATACTCCTCTTGGCCTAAGAAAAGTTTTTATTCACTTGCTGGGTAGCAGGAAAATATACTCACTATAGCCTGCATCTTTCTTCTTCTAAGGCTTGGGGTAAAATCCTGCTTGAGGAGTTTTAAAGAAACACTCTCCTAGCCCTGGCACCTGTGTGCATGTTTTCTCAACTTTGGGTTCAGCGATGTCACACTGGTAGATTGAAATTGGGCATGATAAAATATTGACAACACAGAAATTGTCAGTGCCACAAATCAGGACTTTTTTTTTTTTAAGAGCTGCTTGTTAGCTAAACATTTATTAGCACCTCACACTGCTGTCTATTTTGAAACTCAAACCTGAGCAGTAGAGGTAATTCTGTCTTTGTTTCTGCTGGGGAGCTGCTTTCTTCCTGAGACAATGGCTGCCTCGACTGTCACAGCCAGGATAGTTAACATTACTGGGAACAAACAATATGTTGGATATTATTTCAAAATCTTATTCTACAACAACCACTTTCCACTTGTTGCCTCATTGAAATCTCATATCAACATGTATCCACCTATCTATCCCTAATGTTTTAAGAATAAAGAAATAGATGACAGAGATAAGCGAATTGCCAAAGTTCACTTGATTAATTATTGCCATTGCCAAGAATCCAACAAAGCTCATCTGACATCAAAGCCTGTGATCCTGCCACTCCTGCAGATCCCCTGCACACTGATCAAATGAAGATATTGTATTTCTGTGGGGCTAGGATTTCCAGTGTCTTCAGCAACTCTTTTTTGCATTTAGCACAACCATATTTTTCTGCTTCTAAAAGCCTAGAACTGAAAATCATTGAGTTTCCGTACTGAGCTAGAGGAAGCACGTGAAGAGGAGTTTGAATCTTAAATAAGCCCATTGGAGAAGAATGGATTTAAAAGGTCTCCAACATTTGGAATTGCTAGGCTTAGAAGGTGGAAATTTTTAAGGAATGCAGGAGGAAGCAACACAGGCACCATATATACTTTTGCTAAAGAAAACGGAAAGAAAAAAGCCATTGGTATTTTCTTATGTGGTAAAAAAAAAAAAGTAAAATCTGAGAATGTTTTTATTATCAAATATGGTACGTCCTAGTAATATAGGGTTGCCAGATTTAGCAAATAAAAATGTTGGACACCAAGTTAAATTTGTTCTTTCATATAAGTATGTCTCAAATATTGCTGGCAACCCTACAATAATAGAATATCTGCTTTCTTTTTTTCTGCAATCTACTGGCTGATATTTTTGAATGAATAAAATTTTCCATCATCTGTGATATCTAGATATCCTAAAAATGATTTGGTTTACGTGTTTTAGTTAAAATATAAGGTCAGTGTATATACAAAGATCTGAAGAGCTAATTGCTCTTTGTCTTACTTCTGTGACATTTGTACTTCTGTCTTCACTAAAAGTTGGGATTAGGAAAAACCAAAGTTATTTTACAGTAAAAAAAGGTTTTAAAAAATCACTCAGGCATGAGGATGGGGTTGCAGAGACAACAGAGGCAGGAACAAAGGGAAAAAGAGAAAAACCCACAAATCTAAGCTACACATTATTAAGGCCATGGGCAATAACTGCTTCTGAGAAGAACAAATGTTTTTAAGCCAGAAATGAGCTAAGGCAGGTTAAAATGAAGTTTAAGCAAATGTCAGTCCAGGGCACATAACATTAATGTACATAATTTGTTCTACTTAGTCATTCAAGTGTTGAAATACAGTCATTAGCTTGCCAAACAGATTTTATACAAATATCTTAGACTCAGGACAGCAATTCAGAAAAACAATTTCCTGTAAATGTCACAAAAGCCACACATACTGAGTATGGGGCACATGGGGAATGTTCATCAATGCTGATGTTTACAGGGCAAAAGCACATTTCACTGCAAACAGGACAAATGCACAAGGCCAGTCAGGCTGATCTTCCATGGTAATGAGGCAGCCCTATACCTGCAAGATGCAACAGGCCTGAAGGGGCTGTCACATGCCAGTACATAGTGTGCCTAGACTGAGCTTTTCCAAATGCAATACGACCACATACAGATAAGCAACTGGAATTTTGCATGTAGTCTTCTAGATCTGACATGATAAACTCAGTTTTGGAAGAGTTTTTCCACTTCAATATTAGTGTTGCCTGAAGGGTGTGTACTTTTTAGTATGTTGATTTCCTGTGGAATCGTACTCTGGCAGAGAGTGGTAAGTCCTGTTCCCAGGTGATTGTTTTACTAATACTACAACTACACTTATAGATTTCTGTGTAATCCCTGTCTCAACTTTCTGCTCTTTTCAGCCCCAGATAAGATCATTAAGATCTAAAATGTCAGGAGCTAATGACTGGCATCTCTGGTTTTTTAATCTCCTCTTGGGTTGCCCCAACAACATCTCTGAAACAAATCCGTACAACAACAGGACCAGCTGCCTAAAGAAAAACAAAACTAAATATAGCAGAAATTGCTATGATGAATTAAAATTAAAAGGGTGTGTGTGTGTGTGTGCTTGTATGTGCCTGTGTGTATGTGTATTTTAAGTGACTACCCATTTCTTAGCTGATTTGAAAAGTCACTTAATAGCCCATTGATAAATCACAAGAATCCAAGAAACAATTTGTGTGAGAAAATTTTTATTTCTTTTCCCGAATCCTCTAATACTTTAGGCTAACAGTACCTGCAAAAAAAGAAAAATGGACTTTTTACGGATCCTTCAGTGGACTTGTCCTCTTGCATTTTATCTGAATTGTGCTTTGGGAAAATAATGGCACCTTGTACTTCTGGAACCCCTCATTCATGATTTGCAAATTCAATTATACACATATATTAAACTTAAAACACACCTTGGGGGGTACATACATGCCCTTCCTCCAAATCAATTTCTGAGCAAACTCACGGTAAAGTGAAAGGCTAGAGCTAAGACCACATGACAACGTTGTACTAGGATTAAATGGGGGAGTGTTTGCTCTGAGCTTCCAAACACATCAAAAAGCAGCCCTTGTTGTAGCCTTCTTACGATTTTTGTCTCTGCCTGTGCACTCTGTCCTATTTGCCAAAGTGTTTCCTAGAATATTTTCATCCTTTCACTACACAAGGCGCAATCTTATCTTGGTTCCTAGTTGCCTAGTTACAGTGGTTCTCAAACTTTGTGGTGCATTAGAATCATCTGGAGAGTTGTTTACGCTCTGATGGCCAGGGCCCTACCTCCTGAGAACTCTGAATAGCAGTAGATGGGGCTGGGCATCTATAGTATGATAAGCTTCCCGGGTGATTTAAAGTTGTCTTAGAGTCACCAATGAAAGGGATCAGTTCTAAATTTCCTATCTCACTATTACATGTCCCCAGGATCTGATTTTGTTCTACCCAGGCATGTTCTTTCTTTTGATGAACACTTGATAATTTCCCTATGCCCTTATTTCTCAGTGTGCTCCCAGTGCAGCAGTGTCTGCAAGCTTGTGAAAATTGCAAAATTCCAGGACACATCCAGACCTACTGAGTCAGAGTCTACATTTCTACAAGATCCCAGTTGACTTGTACATTAAGTTTGGAGAAGCACTGCCTTAGAACACAAAGCTGCCTGATTCTCTCTCTGTACCCATTGTACCCATTTCCAACCCTGACTTAATTATCTACTATACTAGTCTGGAATAATCTCTTTTTTCCTTCCAAGTGTAGATTACCACCTCCTCTGCTCTGGGAACTTTTTTCAAAATAATTCCAGCTCATATTACACTTTCAGATTTCTGGAAGCCCCATAGCAGGTAAGATCCCACAGTGTTTGCACGTAACTTACAAGAGCTTAACCAAAGTTGAAAAATAAATTAATTCTTCATGCTTGTCATTCTCCCTCTAGCCACAGGGCACTTATGTACATAGTTTCTGCTACACAGAACTCTGCTTCTTCACTTTTTTGTTTTAAATTTAGTTAATTCTTAATTTTCCATCTGAGATTAGCTCAAGACATAATTTCTCAGGGAACCTTCTCTGACTTCACTAAGTAACACATTCCCCAAAAGAGATTCTTATAATACTTCTTTACCCTTTCTTCCAGGTGCAACTTTATTGTGCTTAGACAAAGATAAAGCGTAGAATTTCTCCTGAAGGCAAATGCCAAAATCAGTGCTGCAGTCAGGAGACTAGACCTCCTATGCTGAACTAAGATCCAGGAATTAAGTCTTAGGGACCTGGAGGAGGGTTTGGAGTGGCTACCAACAGGAGCAAATGCAAATCTTCTTTGAAGAAAAGCATTCTTAATTTAAATCCTTAATTTTCCACATATTAAAAGTAAACAAACAAACAAAAATTAAATAAGGAACTAAACTACATGTGATAAAGTCATTAGAAATAACAAAGTAGAAATTTAAATATCCAAAGAATTAAGATATTGAAACTATGAGTTGGAACATATTTTTAAAAACCCTGAATTATATAATACTTAAAGATGTAAAAGATGAAACTATTTTAAAAAAAAGGAGTAAACCACAACACATCATCAGTAGCAATCAGGGAGATTAAAAAAAGAACTATATAAAATGTTTAGAAATAAAACCAAATATGTGGTTTAAACACTCATTTAGACAGTACTGAACAGAGAATTTCTGTGACAAAGACCAGATATGATAAAACTACATGGACTGCAACACAGAAAAAAAAGGAGAAAAAAATGGGAAAAGGAAGTTAATGGTGTGGATGATGGAACAAAAACCTATAATGAATACGTCTAATCGGTGGTATAAAAGAAAAACTAAAGAATGGGGGAGGGAGTAAAGTTTGCAAATATAAGGCTGAAAATTTTTAGAATCAATGAAAGACATATTTACACAAATACAGGATTCACAATTATAGCAGTAGGATTAACAAAAGTAAATTATATAAATATTGAAACAGCAAAAAGAAAGGACTATTAGAACACCTTAAAAGATAATTAGAGAGAAAAGTCACCAGCAAAAGAATGAAAATTATATGGATAATGACTATTCATTAGCAGCTTTAGAAGCCTGAAGATATTATACTAATATTTTCAAAATGCTCAGAGAAAGGAACTTCAACTTAGGAAAAAAGATCTTTAAATAACAAGCATAAAATAAGGACATTTTCAGATTGAGAAAAAAATAGACAGAGAGAATTGATCACAAATAGATCTGCACTGATCAAGCAACCAAAATTAATAATGCAAATTAAAGAACTGAGCAATAAAATTAACAATCTTGGGGTTTCTTTTATATATGTATAACTTTGTGCTAAAAAATTAAGAAATAGACATTTTTTATTAATTTGAATGTATGAAACATTTAAAAATATTAACCATGTGTTAGGTCATAAAGCAAGTATCAACAAACCTAAAAAGCTTGGCATCATAGAGATCCCATATGTGATCATGATGCAACTAAAATAGAAATCAACACTGAAAATATAAACCAAAAACTCTCACATATTAATATTTGAACATATAGAAAGACAATTTTAAGTAATTCCTATGATAAGAAATTTAAAAATACTTAGAATCTACCAATCTCTTTTTATAGTTTTCAATTTCCTACTGAAGGTTTCAAGTGCAGTGTTACTTTCCTTGACCATTTTAAGTATTGTTGATTAGTCACCAATTACTATTCTGTGCCTATTTATGATACTTTCCCTGACTGGAGTCCCTATAGATCTGTTTCTGTTGTATGTTTTTCTCTTTCTCAATGAGCCTTGTTTCCTTCTTTTCCTGGTAGTTTCTTTTGGAATGACAGACATTTATTTAAAATGTTACTTGCAGGTATATTTTGAAGCCTAGAATAATAATTTCTCCATAGACAGAAGGAAAGGAGGGAGGAAGGGAGGGAGGGAAGGAAAAAGGAAGGAAAGACAGACCCTGGAGGTTCAACAGCCACAGACAACCTTAATTCAAGTTTAAGGCCTGAGGTCCACTGGATCACCAGAACAAAGGAACTATTCCAGGGAGGACCAGTGTTACTGTGTTATGCCCATTTGAGGGAATAGGGCTCATGAGTCTTTGCTCAAGGAGGGGTGGTTTATAAGATTTGCCACCCTTGGTAGGGTCTGGGTTTTGATTTCTGCCCCTATCCTGTGAGGTTGTGAAAAGTTCAGCTCAGGTTTGTAGCTGCTTTCTTAGGATCAGAAAACTGTGCTCCAGGCAAAAGTAACTTGGATTAACTGTGCTTACATCTCTGGGTTTTATCTTCTCCAAAAATTGCACAGGCAGTTTTTTTTCTTTCCTATCTTTTGAGATCTTTGATGCTTTCAAGACATTTTTGTTTATTTGTTTGTTTTTGGTAATTCAACCAGCTTTCTTGGTAGTCCTCCTCAGCAGGGGATTTATATGAATCTGTTCTACTGTCACTGGAACTAGAAGTTTAGCATTCTTTCTGAAAAAAATATAAAACAAATATATATATTTATATAAAAATAAATATATACTATGGTTGAAATAAAATTGTTCGTTTTTTATTTGCTTAATTCTCCTGGTGTAGAGGGTGCTTCTGCTTTCCCTCATAGTCCCCTAGTCCATACTTTATTTCAGTCACTGCCATGGCTATATAGTTCACACAGGTGTAACTTGGCAGAACTTCACATTAGCTACAACGTTAATTTCTCTTGCTTTCTACCCTGGGGCTTCTTTACTGCATGGGACGAGAAGTGGGAATCTACTCAATGTGTGCAAGCCTGAAGTGGAAGGGAGTTAAAGGGCCATGGGGTAATACTTGACCAATGGAGAGATGGAAGCCAGTGACTATATGCTCCCCTTTTGTTCCTGAGATGGACAATTCTGAGCTGCATTCTACAAGTTCCTCAAATTGTTCCAGTGCTGTCATTGGACTGCAATTAGGGTCAGGGAGCAGAGGAACAAAAAGGGAAAAATAGGAAGGTTGCCTGACAACAGGGCAAATTTGCCAAAGGATTTGTTCAGAGCAGTTATCTCTAAACTTTAACTTAAAATTATTTATGTTTCCAGAATTATCTCCTTAAACTCTTATTAATACTCTGTGGGTGACTGCAAAAGTGTGCAAAACCTGGGTTCTTGTGGTCCAAAATGGGGACATGCCAAGATGACCCAAGACCAAGGAAGGAGTTCAGAGTGAGAACAACCATGAGAATATGTGCTCCTTCTCTCTAGGAGCTAGGAGAAATGATGATGGGACCCCTTCTGTGCTCGAGTGGGAGTTGGATCCGCTCTTATCTGGATCTAAAAAGTGGATGCCTCAAGCTGTCATCAGGGGTCACTCCTTTAGTGTATCTGAGCACTCAGCCTGGTGATGGAAATACAGAGGTTGATTGCTGGTTACCTGAAATCACATCTAATGTTCAACATCATGAAATTCATTCATTCCACAAATATTTATTGAGAGCGTTCTATATGCCACACCCTTGTTCTAGGTACTGAATACATAGCTGTGAACAAAGCAGATAAAAATCCTTATATTCACAGAGTTTACAACTTATTGGAAGAGACATAAACAAGGTAAATAAGCGAAATTAGTAGTATGTTTGATAACAATGATATGAGAAACAAGAAAGCTGGGCAGGGGATAAGAAGGCAACATGACGTTATCAAAATAGATACCTATCCCAGAATCAAGGAACATAATAAAATATTTTACTTTTTAATGCCAAAAGGGGTGGTTATGTTGGGCTACAGGAATGAGAGTGTTAGTGTATAAATTCTTCTTATTTAAATCCTTTGCCAGACAACCATAGATACAGAGAAATATTTTGAAAGAAGAACCTAAGAAGACCTGGAAGAAAAGTTACTCCATGTTTCTCAGAGTGTTTGTCTTCCTCAGGGATTTGACCTGGGAAGATTCCTTCCAGCTCCAAGGTTAGGAGGCAGAATGAGGAACCTTTCCACTACCTCCAGAAAAGGAAACATATGGAGAATCAAGGCTCAGAAGATATCAGAGGTATCATTAGGACTTGCAGGTCAGGAGAGGACAAGGGAAAATAGAATATTTTGGAATCACTAGGCAGGCCCTTACCTGTGTTCATTACAAAATCTAATTGCAGCAGGAAGGAGAGAGAGTTTGAACACTTCCCAAACCCAGAAGGCATTAGGAAGGAATAATTGACACATTGACCCATTCAAAAAAGGACAAGGCAGAGTCAGGACTGAATTTTAACCATGTACTTACCATGAGTAAAGGACTTTTTCCATTCGTTGAATGTGTTCTTGCTAAAATTAACAAAAAGGCATGCTGTTCAAACTTCGCACACCATTTCACTGGGAGAACTCCAGCCTCCTTGACCGTCCATACTCTAATCAATATGGTCTTGGCTGAGGGACTGGATGTAGGGACATCTCCATGGTTCCTTTACTTCCATTTGGAAAACCAACTGGAACATTGGTCTGTTGTCCTTTTATAAGGAAAACAAACCAAGGATGTTCCTGATATACAGCAAGATATACCTAAAGAATTTTCTGGTTGAACACAACTTAACCTGCTAATAATTACCTGCAGTACCTACAAAATTGAGGTCTCATATTGCTTCTAGCAACCTCCATATCACCTTCTAAGGGTTGCATGCTTTCCCAACACATCAAACAGAAAATCTTATCCTAGAATACTGCGATATGTGTGAAGTTCAATTAGAAACTTATTTCAGAAGCAGTCCCATTGGAGAGGATGTTTTTAATAAAACAATGAAAACAAAAGGACAAGAACTCTCTTCCCTCCCCCAACATTAGGATGCTCTCAAATAAACACTAGTGCATACCTTCTATCTGAAAACGAGCAGAAAGAAGAGATTTTGATTAGCATTTTGTTCGTGCTTGGGTGAGCCTGCAGCTCTCTTATCCTTACCGATTTTCCTTTTAACTTTAAAATACTACTGGGAAATGTGCTTGTGGATAGGGGGAATATTTGAATTTTTTTTTTTGATGCTTAGAAATTGTGAGAGATTTCCTTAGTCAGGAAGCATTGGGTGACTTTGGCTCTTTCTAATACTCTGATTTCAAGATGAAATAGGGAGAGGACCTGAAAGATAAGTATGTTTAAGGAATTACTCAGTCTATATGGAGCCAACTATTGGAGATCAGGCTAATGATGGCAGGAAAAGGTTGTCATCCCCATCTCCAAGTTTCGAGTAATAGCTCTTCAAGTCCCACAGGTCTTCTGTGTTTTTGAAGGAGAAGTAATGAGCTCTCAAAGCTGCTTGTAATTACCAAATATTTTACCACATGGGAAGCTCCAAAAATGGACACTTGCAATATTGATCAAGATTGGCCGAGGGAGACCCAGGCAGGAATCTTCTTTACAATTTTATTTATATGATTTAAGACTCTTCATCTGACACACCCTGCCATGCTACTATTAAAGATTCACCTGGCTTAAAAGCTTTATCTTCATAAATGGAGGTCTGGGTGGAGATAATTAAGCCTCTAAGCCAAGTTCAATGCCTTCCTGTAATGACTCAACTTTCTGCTCTCCTGACCTAATCCTAGCTGAACACCAGCTCTTTATAAGCACTGGAGTTTTGATCAGCAGTACGGGTAGGGGCCAAAGCTAGAAGAAAAATGCGTGAAAGCTGAAAGGAGAATATCAGTCATTTCATGTTTTGCTCATGGTCTGCCCCATTTCTCATGTAAATTCCCAGTATCTTCTAAAGAGAGACATGGATTACATGGGGGGGGGGAAACACTATCCAACGAATATGTGTGTGTTCTTTTTAGGTCATGATAGGGCAAATTTAACAAGCTTCATAGCGTCTGTGCTTTCCTTAGACAGTAGAGAATGGGCTTCTCCTTTGTTCTCTTGTGCCCATGTCAGTCTCACTTTACAGAATGACACCTGGCAGCAGTGCTCTGTGTTAGGGATCTCCTTGTCGAGATGCATCCTCTGCCCTGACCCTCCCAAATGGCTCTTGGCTTCCCAGGGGCATGTCAAGCTGTGTAATGGGAATTAACAGATGGCAACATGAAAATACGTTTCAGATCCCAGTTTTAACGTGATATAAACCCTCCCAAGAGGACGACAAAACTTTCTCTGATGGTTCTGTGGGGTAAAGCCTCCGAGACAAACAGCATCAGAGCACGAAGGCTGCAGACTGCAGGTGGAGGAGCTCGGATTCTCTGCCACAAAGAAGGCTGCTTCCAGTGGTGCCTCTGGGCAAAATGAAGAGAGGCAGTCTTAGCTTCTCCACTCTGAGAACAGGTGAGGAGAAGTAGGTAAAGCCAAAGAGCAAGAAAGAATCCAGGGGAATGTTGCTTCTCAGAAACGAACAGGAAGTAAGATGATGCTGAATGACCCTGGTATCTCTATAATCCAGAAGGTACAAGTGCTGGCTGCAACAAAGGATTTATGAAGTTTTGCTCCCACACACACCCTTTTTTTTTTTTTTTTTTGCTCAGCTGGCAGAGCCTTCCCTTCAAATTATCAATTGAAACAGAATGGAACTTATTGTCTGGAAAGTGAAGGTAAGAACAGGAATGAATTCCTAAAGATTAATGATTAGTTTAAGAAATTCTCTTCTCTCTCTCTCCCTCCCTCCCTCCCTTTCTTTTCTTTCTTCATTTTCTGTTTTTGGTTAGAAAAAAATGTATATCCAAAGGAAACAGACCACTTTTCAGAAATGCCAACATGACTTGGGGACCTGGGCACTGCTGTTCTCTCAAATGCCCCCTAAGGAGTCTGCATCTAAAAAGGTCCTCTGGGGATGTGTCCCCATCAGTAATACCCTTTGTTACAAGGAAGAACCCTTGGACTGAATTCTCTATTAAAATTAAATAAAGATTTGCACTGAAAACATGCACATGGGGAATGCAGAATGTGTTTCCTATTAAGGCATCTTGAAGAGAGCTTAGGAAAAAAGACTATTGTTTTTGTTCATCAGAACTGCCACCAAATGTTGAGGGATGGCAATGGCAACCCAGTCCAGTTCAAGGGGAACAGACTCATTAAAAGCTTCTTCATTTTCTCGACCCAAAAAACTGATCAAAAAGATAGGCAAAAATGCCAGAGTTAGGCTGGAAAAACATTTGGAAATTGTGCTGACATCATCAGAGAGAGGGTCCTTGTGAGTGTTTTTCCCAGGATCAGGACTAAGACCAAAATAAAGCAACATTAGAGTCTTCAACATGGTCAAAAGTGACAGAAGGCCAGGGTGACACAGGAGCTCTTTACTCAGTGTGCAAACCTTCACGAGTATACACAGCTACCAAGATGCTGCCTTTGTGGTGTGTACGTTCCTTAGCATAGATTAACATGTAGAAACACTCCCTGCACCAAGGGCGCCCCAAATTTTATCTTAGTACATTCTTGTGGAACTTCTTTAGATTCCCTGAACTGTTTTCAATACCTACTATGAGCAAATTGGGGAAAAGAAACCCTCACCTTCCTGTACCCCTCTTTCTTACTCTCATTATTTCCTCCTCCTTTCTTTCCCTCTCTTGTTCTTGCTCTTTTCCCTCTCTGTTTCTCTATATGGTATTTCTTAGATTGCAATTGTGTGCTGTCTCTAAAATGAGCACTGTTATGGGGGGTCTGTAGCCTCTGGCTGAATGACTGTCAAGTTCCTGGTTTCATTACAAACTAATATCTCTATTTTCTTCCTGACTCTTAGAAAGAGCTCTTGCTTTTAGAAATTCCTCCAGCAGCTCAACTTTTTTTTTTTTTTAGTTTTCCATAAACTGTCCAGCTTTTGTTTATTCTCTGTAAAGGTACCTAGTGGGCAGGCAACATTTTGTCTGACTGCCAGGAGGACAATGAAAACCGAAAAGGAAGAAAATCTTAATTAGAAGTCATTTGGCTCAACAAAGAGAGGGAGAAATATTCCCCCTTCCAGAATTCTTAGGACTCAACCAGGTGGCCACCTCTTACCAAGAAAGCAATCTGTCTCTATGGCAGGTAGGTGCATGGGTCACTTTGGAGAATGGTATCTCTTGGGGTCCTTATATAGGGGAAATTTATGTGCATTGTGGAAGGGGGAGGAGATGGCATAGCTGGGAGAAACCCTCAAAGAAGTGGCTGTCAGCAGACAGATGCTGACTCACAATCATCGCAGAAACTGGAATGTTGAACGCGCCAACAGGCAACTCCAATCACATTATCCACTGAAGCCTGGGCCTTCAGTGAGCAAACAGGCTGATCTCTTGTCAGTTGGAAAAGGGTAGGATCACAATTCTTGGAGCTGAAGGTGAAGCCTTAGCCAGGAAGAGATCTCCACTTCCAGGAATAAGGCTATACTGCTTGTGCCTGAATTCATGAGGCTGGTTTAGAGATTAAGGTCATGCATGTGCCAAGTGACAAGGTTTAAGGAGACCCAAGGAGCAGAATGCTAAGCCCACACCACAAACAACATGAGGGGACATTTGTACTCTAGGCCAAAGCATTATTCCAGGGCTTAGAATTAATTATATGAATGCTTTGTTGGGAAATTACAGCTAAAAGCAATGTTCATGATTATTGAAGCACTGCTGTGGCTATCTCTTCCAAGTTTTATTACAGACTATTGCAAATCAGCTAATGTTTCCTAAGGGAACAAAGCCTTTAGAAGGTCATGTAACAGGGTTATTAAGAAAAGGAGGAAAAAAGGAACAGAATTTTGTACTGTTACAATGCCAATTCTCCAAACTCAAAGATCTTTAATATTTCACAAATCCTTATAACCACCCCATGAGATTTTACACAATACTTCAAAGAGAAGCCTTTTTATTCAGCCTTATTTTTTTTTTTTTAGAATAGAGAGTTCTGTTCTCAACTATTGGGTGCATGCAAGGTCCTGGTCCCAACCCCAGATATCAATACAATGGACTTAATTGGACTTGGATAGAAAGTGAATTCTTCATCTGTGGGCATTGCATGGATATCAATTTGGTTCAATTCCTAATCTCCGAGACTGGGAATCACTGGAAGAAACCTCTAGGTGGTATGCCTTGGTGGACTTATATGGGATGCAGAAGCACAATGTCTTGAATTATGTTCAGATTAAATTTGGCTATTTTGATTATTGAATTTAAAGGTATAATCAACTTTGAATGTCGCATTTTTGAGCCAAAGGACTATACATTGCTTTAAATAAGACTATTCCAAGTGGAGCAAATCTAGCATTTTGACGTGTTGTCTACACAAAGGTAGATAAAGGAAAAATGCAGTCAGGCCAAGCCATTGATAAAAACCTCTCTCCTCCTCAACAAACTGTTGGCATTAGCGAAGGCAGTCAGACTGGTTATGTGGGTCTAAATGAGGATTAGGCTAAAACACATTTTATCCCATATATCTAAAAGGGTGGAGTTTTGGACAACAGAGATCCTATTGGATCTTACAAGATAAATAATAAATAATCTCCTACCCTTCCTCCCTCTCTCTTCCACCCTCTATTCACCTCTCTGTCTCTCCATCACTTCCAAACTACACATACACACCCATTTTTGGTTTTGCTTACTTATATATCACCACGTTCCAAACAGACCTTGAGAGTACTTCCAAAAATACTCACAAAAAGATAATATGTGAATCAGAAATCCTGATGAAGGAGAATTAAGGGTTTCTGTCTCTATAAATTTGCTTTTGTATCTGGACATTTTACAGTTTCAGGCAACTGTAACAAAATGTCATAAACTGGGTAGCTTATAAACAACAGAAATTTATTTCTCTTAGTCCTGGAGGCCAGAAGGTCCAAGATCAAGGTGCTGGCAGTTTCAGTGTCTGGTGAGGGCTTGCTTCCTGGTTCACAGATGGCACCTTCTCACTGAGTCCTCACACTGTGGAAGGGGCAAAGTGTCTCTCTTGGGTCTCTTTTACAAGGGCACTAATACCATTCGTGAGGGCTCTGCTCTCATGATCTAATCACCGCCCAATGCCCCCACCTCCTAACACCACCATACTGGTGACTAGGTTTTGACATATGAATTTTGGGGGGGACACAACATTCAGATCATAGCAAATAGAATCATGCAATATGCAGTCTTTTACATCTGGCTTCTTTCACTTAGCATGTCTTTGAGGCTTATCCATGTTGTAATATATAACAGTAATTTGTTCCTTTTATTGCTGAAATTCCATCATAGGGATATATTACATATCCATCAGTTGATGGATATTTGGATTTTTTCCAGTTGGGGGATATTATGAAGCATCACATATATTTTGCACATTATCAGCTAGTCCTTTGCCTGTCATGTTTTATATTCATCTGTTCTTGATTCTTATCTTCTTTCATATTCACTTTTAATATATTTGTTTTAAGACTTTTAATATATTTTTATGAATGTTGTTCCTATTCTCTCTCTCAGAGGACATAAATATACTTTTAAAATTCATGTTGAGAACACTACCATTTTCATTTTCTCAAGAATCATTTCATCTCCTACTTTTTTGCTGTTAATCATTTTCTTTTGTTGGTTTTTGTCCTTTGTTTTGAAATTTCATTTTGTTGGTTTATCTTAAAGGTTGTTTTTATTTCCCTCCTTCTCTTGCTTATTTCTCCCTGGTGGTCTTGCAGTTGCCTCCACCTGGGGCACCACAGATTATCAGAATTTATCCTGGGTCTCAGGATTCCTGCTGCATAGTGACGAGGGGAGTAACAGTTCCATTACTGAGCCAGTCTTAGGCTTCTGCGGGTTCTGGCTGTGGCTGCTGTATGTCACCCTGTCAACCAGTCAACTTTACACAGTCATCATTTCAGGCAGGAATTTCAGCTTTCTTCTACCTCTCCTCATGAGCAGTGAAATCCCACCCAGCTCTTCCAGTTTTATGAACTCCATCTGATGACCCTGACTGTGGTAGTTTGCCATGTATGCAATATTTTTGGCCCCAGTTGACCCATAGAAATTCAACTCTTCAATGCCTTCAAATGCTTCTGGTATTGGAGGCTGGCAGTGTGACGGCTCCTGCTTTATTTAACACTTTGGGTTTTAGTTTTACTTTGATTCAATTAGAATTTTAACTTATCTTCGAACGTGGCTTTTTTTTAAAAAAAGTATTACGGTATGATATACATATAAAAAAAGTGCACATACCATAATTGAACTGGATGAATTTTTGTAAACTGATCACACCTTCTCAACAATCAAGAAACAGAGCATTACCAACACCCAGAACCCCCCTCCCCCGCCACTCCCCCTTGCAGTCATTCCCCATCAAAGGTAACCATGATCAAGATTTCTACCTGCATAGGTATGGTTTGGCTCCTGTATAGGTCTATTACAAATAGTGCTACTATACACATGCTAGTACATGTCTGTTTGTGAACATATATGCACATTTCTGTTGGACATATTCCTAGAAGTGGAGTTTTGGGGTTATAAGGAAGGCATATGTTCAATTATAATGTTAAGTAGTTTTCCATTGTAGTTGTATCAATTTATACTTCCATCAACAATGTATGACTTGCAATGGCCCCACATCCTCACCAACTTTTGGTATTGTCAGTCTTTTTCCTTGGGACATGTTTATTCTTTAAATAAAAAGAAATATATGCATGCATGGTAGCTTTTCTTTTTCAAAGGGGAAGAGAGGTGGGAGCTCTCAGTACAACTTCCATCTCTATCTAGACCTACTCAGTCTAATATGTGTTCTGAGGGGGCCCAACCACCAACACAGCACCTTCCTCCCAGTTTAGCTCCTTCCTCTGAATCCTCAAGGATGCTATCGGACCAGTTGTGCAGGTGGTTTTTATTCTTCAAGACAGAAGTAAGGAATTAGGTGGGAAGAAAGGCATGTTTCACCTCTGTTGTCTTTTTTTCAAGCCTTATTTTGACACTCCCCAAAGTTGGTTATTCTGTTCTGCTCTCAGGAAGGTGGTACATGGAAAAGAATGGAAAGGGCAAAGGAAACTTACCTGACTCGTGGAAAACCCCACTGGCTTCATTAACCCTTCCATAAGTGTTTTGTTTTCCTCATTCAATTGAAGGCCTTGGGAGAGAAGGAACTATGTTTCAGTATAAGAATTTGAGATTTATCAATAGATTTTCGAGGCATACATTTTTACAGAGTTATCAGTTAATCTCAAAAATATCTTTGGGGGCTGCTGTAAGTGATCAAATAGTGGTAGAAGTCTTCCTATGATAGCTTTACATGGTAAAATGCAAGCATTAACATAGTGGTGATACATCAAGCTCTATCACCCATTTATACCTTAGTGAGAACAAATTTGGCTGATCAAATTGGTAGATTAAACTTGAAAAAGGAAAAATTCTCTTCTCCTTTGCAATGTGTCATTATAGATCCTTATATCAAAAAGTGGATTCCATTTGTCATCCTTTTGAATTTAGGCTGTCCTCGTGACTTGCTTTAGTTAGTGGAATACAGATAAGAGGTAGTGTGCTAGTTCCAAGCTTTTGACTCAAGAGTTTTTGTGGTATCCCCTTGCTCTCTCAGAACTCTGTCCCCATTATGTACAAGCTCAGGCTAGCTGGAGGATAGAAACCAAATGGAGAAAAAAAAACATGTCCCAGCCAGCATTTGACTGTCCCAAACACAGGGGAGTGAACAGTGTATATCCCCAGAGCTGTACCCAACCCACAGCTGACCACAGGTATACGAGTCAGCTCAGCCGAGACCAGAAGATATGCCCAGATGACTCTTAGACTCCTGAGCAACACTAAAGGTTTATTGTTTGAAGCCATTGAGCTTTGGGGTCATTTTGTTACCTAGCAATACCTAACTTATACAGAGAGGTGGAAACAGGCCAACTGAAGGGAGGGCATACACCTATGGGAAAAATAGTCTAACACACTTGTAGCTCTGACTCGGGTGATGCAAAGGCAATATATGTAACCTAAACATTTGTACCTCAGTAATATTCTGAAATTTAAAATAATCAAAATTTAAATTAAAAAAAAATAGTCTATAACAAACTTTCCTCACATCACTCTTCCTTTTCTCAGGGCTGGCGGTAATTCTTTTCTTTCTTCCACAAGATAAATGCAATTCATGGATTGTACTCCTTCAAAGGGAAAGCCAACTTACCATATTAATACCCTATAGCTAGAAAAATAGCAAATACAAATGTATTCTATGACTCGGTATTAACCCAGATTCACCTTTGGATCCAAATTTTGGCCTTTTGCAGTTGCTGATTTGCAGGAAGTCATTTATGCTTTCTAAGCTTTGTTTTCTTCTCAGGAAAATGGAGATAAAGACATTAACCTTGCCAGGCCATAAGAAAAAAATAGACAGTAGCCAAGAGTCTCTAACCTTATGAGGGGATATTTCAGCCCCAATGTTACAATGAATCAACTCTATGACCTTGGCCAAGTATTTCAGCTTTTCAGGATCTAATTTTCTGAGCTATAAATTGGTCATAATAATAATAATCCCTATCTCACAACATTGATTTGAAATTTAATAAGAGAAAGCATATAAAATCCAAGGTTTGGTTTGATAAACAGGACCCTTCATTTTATTGCTCATGTGATAGTATATTCCTTTCTTCAAGTTCTGGGCTATGTAAACACCCTTGAGCTCTCTCCACCCCAGCCCCCAAACTATAAACACATCTCTCATGACACTGTTCCTTACTGTTGCTTGCTTTCCTTTTAAAACTCAACACTTTAGACACAAATCCAGTTCTGCCTGCATAAATCATTTGTGGCAGCTGCCTTTCAACTGTCTTTCTTGTTTCTTATTCAAGCTTTAGGGTGTCCATATGGTGGTGATAGTGGTGTGTTTGCGGGGGGCGGAGTTCTTCTCTGTGTATCCTTCCAAAAGACAAAAATCTTTCCACACATATTTACAAGATAAAGTCCTTTAAAAGAATAGTGTGTGTTAATTAAGCTATGTCACTTGCTAGATAATGTATAGCACAAAACAACAAAACAGCTTCCAGCTACAGAAATGATACATTAAAAGCCTAATGCTGGAGAGAAATAACCAAACAGAACCAAATACCTTTGGGCTTAATTTAGTAGCTGTTGTCAAATTTAGAGTCTGAACAATACAGCATAAAGAGAAATTTTGAGTTTGATAACAGATATGGGGAATGACCACATCAAATTTTATCATAATTAATAGAGCAGAGCCTTTTTAATAGGAAGCACTTATTAGAAAGATACCTCAAAATATGACATAGACATGTATACACACAGAAACTGAAGTGTTATACACGTACTGTTATCATGAGCTGTAGGCATTATTGTCTCTATATTAATATGTATTGTTTACTGAGAGCTTTCTGTGCTAACTACTTGTCTTTCATTATCTTTTAGAGCCCTCACCCTAATTCTATGTAGTAGAAAGTATAATTTTCCCCTTTTTTACAGATGAGGAAATTCAGACACAGAGATGTTATATAACTTGCTAAAGATAACACAGTTAGTGGTAGATTCAAGATTCAAAAGGAAACAATCTAATTCCAGTGCTCATGTTCCTGAGATTACACAGCATTGTCGCTTCACATATGTGTATTCATAGCATCTTGTGTGTGTGTATGTGTGTGTATATTTATATGTCTCTTCAATGTATTTATATATTTCAGTTTCACTAGCATCTACCATAATCTATTCCCATAATATATTCCCATACTTAACCAGGTGGGAAAAAAATAAAGAAATTAAAATTAAATTTGTGGCTACATTGTAAGAGACATAGATGATGGAAAAGACACTTTTGCTATATTATCACATTTAGTCCTTAAAACACCCTTAAGTAGTGGATTAGAACTTCACTTTACAATTGGGAGTACCTAAACTTAAAGGATTGAGTAATTTGCCCAAGGTCACATAGCTAATAAATGGCAAAGTTGAAATCTGGACACTACTGTGACTCCAAAATCCACATTCTTTGTACTAAATCACTTTTCCCATTAACACATTTATTTCCAAAGTTTTGAGAGTATGTATTGCACCTAAATCCTCTCACTTCGTGCAGAAGAGTCTATTCTGACTTAGCTTTTTCTTAGAAGCTATTTTCACCTTGGTTTTCCTGCTCCTCTGTAAATTCTCCTTAAGTACTTTCTTCTTGCTAGGTCTCAATTTGGTTTGTTGGGATTTCTCTTCTCTAGCTAGAGGGTGAGTCAGTAATTTAAAAAGAAGTTTTAAGTGCATGCTTATGTTTTTTTAAGTTTCTGAATGCCTCCAAAAATTCATTTCTAAAGCCCAGAGAGGCAGAGGCCATAAATACTTAAAATGAGAGTATATTGTTTTAGTTAAAATTTATGGAGTGATTCAAGACTCCAATTCAATTTTCATAAATCGACATCATAAGGTCTAGATGGGAAATCTGCCTTAAAATTACCATGGGGCTCTCTGGAAGATGAGCCTTTTAAAAATGCCTTCGTTTCACTTGTTAGCAAGTTCGTGACTTCAGGCTCAAGCAGATCCAGGAACTGAACAGTCCATCCCTGTTTTTATTATCTCTCTGATCTTCCTGAAAGCAATTTTGATGGAGCTTCATGTGTCGCCACTTCTACCCTTGAAGCTACTCAGGCTGGCAAAGCGAACAACATAATTTATCTGAGCAAAAATTCTGTTCCAGTTTTAGAAAACTCTCTCTTACTTTTCATGAAACTCTCAAGAAATCTAGGAGAAAATTAGAACTAATTTTAGGACGTAGGCTGTTTCCCTTCGTTTGTGAGTTTGAGCGCTAATTTGTCAGTCAAAAACATCTTCTGGTGGTATTGTCGGGGGAATTAATTAATTAGTTGACATTGGCTTGACGTTATTTAATTTTTTGGACTTGGCTTCAAACTTGGAGGTTTGGGAGTTTGATCAAAACATCATTGAAAAATTTTAGGAGTAAATAAATTGAACTAATCCAACTATTGCCTGAGTGACAGTACAATTATGAAATAGATGAAACCTCCTAAAGGACAGAGACTGTCTAGATTGGGCATTGTGGCTAACACAGTGCCTGGGGAATAGCAGGTACCAAATAACCATTATTTTTTTAAATTTCAATATATTTAGGGGATACAAGTATAGTTATGTTATGTAGATTTATTGTGTAGCAGTGAGGTCTGAGCTTTTAGTGTCCCCATCACCCAAATACTGTTCACTGTATCCAATAGGTAATTTTTCAACCCGTACCACCTACTCTTCCACCCTCCCACCTTTTGAGTCTCCAATGTCTATTATTCCACTCTGTATAACCACGTATACTCACAGATTAGCTCCCACTTATAAGAGAGAAGAGTGGCATTTGATTCTGCATTGCTGAGATATTTCACTTAGGATAATGGCCTCAAGTTCCATGCAAGTTGCTGCAAAAGACATGATTTCATTCTTCTTTATGGCTGAGTAGTATTCCATGGTGTATGTGTGTGTGTGTGTGTATATATATATTTTATTTATCCACATTTTATCTATCCACTCATCAGTTGGTGGACCCTTAGGAGATAAATATGTCAGTGCAGGTATCTTTTTGATATAATGCCTTGTTTTCCTTTGCGTAGATATCCAGTAGTGGGATTGCTGGATTGAATGGTAGATCTACATTTAGTTCTTTGAGGAATCTCCATACTGTTTTCCATAGAGGTTGTACTAATTGGCAGTCCCACCAACAGTGTATAAGCGTTCCTTTCTCTCTGCGTCCGTGACAACATCTATTGTTTTTTGACTTTTTAATAATGGCCATTCTGATAGGGGTGAGATGGTATCTCATTATGGTTTTAATTTGCATTTCCATGATGATTAGTGATGTTGAGCATTTTTTCCTATGTTTGTAGGCCATTTCACTATCTTCTTTTGAAAAACTTCTATTTGTGTGTTCTGCTCACTTTTTGGTGGAGTTGTTTGTATTTTTCTTGCTGATTTGTTTGAGTTCTTTGTAGATCTGATTATTAGTCTTTTTCCAGATGTATAGTTTGTGAATATTTTCTCCCATTCTGTAGGTTGTCTATTCACTCCGATAATTATTTCCTTTTCTATGCAGAAGCATCAAAATAAATAAATGGGACCCAGCTTTGTTCCTTTTGCTCAGTATTTTGCTCAGTATTGCTTTGGCTACTCAGGCTCTTTTTTGGTTCCATCTGAATTTTAGGATTGTTTTTTCTAATTCCATGAAGAATGATGTTGATATTTTGATAGGAATTGTATTAAATCTGTAGATTGCTTTGGGCAGTATGGTCATTTTAACAATATTGATTCTTTCAATCCATGAGTGTGGAATGTTTTTCCGTTTGTTTGTGTCATCTAGGATTTCTTTCATCAGTGTTTTGTAGTTTTCCTTGTAGAGATATTTCAACTCCTTGGTGAAGTATATTCCTGGGTTTTTTATTTTATTTTTATTTTTTTTCAGCTATTTTAAATGGGATTGAGTTCTTGATTTGGTTCTCAGCTTGGCCAATATGAATATATAGAAATGCCACTGATTTTGTAACCTTAGATTTTACTGAATTCATTTATCAAACCTAGGAGCCTTTTGGAGAACTGTTTAGGGTTTTCTGGGTATAAGATCATATCATCAGCAAACAGAGACAATTTGACTTATTTTCCAATTTAGATGCCCTTTATTTCTTTCTCTTGCCTGATTGCTCTGGCTAGGACTTCTGGTACTATGTTGAATAGAAGTGGTAAAAGCAGGCACCAAATAACAATTTGATGAAAGTGAATAAAGTGCCCCTAAAGAGTAGTATGCATCCAAGAAAATAAATCTGTGCTTTTAGTAGTTTTTCCAGAAACTGTCTCTATGATACAGAATCTTCCCTTAAGACAATGATTCTCAACCTTCATAGATTTTGCCCTCCAGAGAACATTTGATAAGATCTGGAGACAATTTTTTTTGTCACAATTGGGGGAGGGTTTCTGCTGGTATCTAGCAGGAGGAAGCCAAGGATGTTGCTAAGCATCACACAATGCACAGGACAGTCCCCCAAAACAAAAAATTATATGGGCCTAAAGGTCAATAGTGCTGAGGTGAGAAATTCTGCTTTAGTTTTCCTTCAATCCAAGCTAGATATGAAATCCCAGGATCTAGAATTTTGAAGGTGAGGGTATATGGGAAAGAATCTTTATGCCCCCAAATCTTACTATTTTAAGAGTTGCAGGGAAAGTGGTTATAATCTGGCTCATCCAGGAACTCTACAGGAAATGCAATCTCCAAAGCCATTTGCTAAACACACTAGGAAGAACCAAAATTTATGTTTCTGTCTCACTCTCTTGGCTCTTTCCCCCTTAAGGATCCTCCCCTACTCCAAACGACAGCCTCCTAAGCATTCTCCAAGTATGGTGGTTGTAAAAGCAGAAAACCACTGGGCATTCTGTGGGTGAGATGGTGATCACATCCCCAGTACAAGTTAAATGCTTTCATAATTCATTTAGGGAAGTGTACAATTAGTCTGTACACTCTGTAAATCATATTTTAAACATCGCATACTTTTTTTCCTCCATTTTTAACTGCAAAACTAAAGAATTGCCTCCTCAGATCTCTATTTCCTGCTTTAAGTGGGATTAAGTAGTTATATGGTACAATTTCTTCATGTACCCATTACATAATTACTTTTGATAAAGTTCAGAAGGAATTATGACATGCTCTTATTTGTCATTTGCATATCAAATGGAGCAATTGGACTAACTTGTAAGCCACTAGTTAAACAGTACAATTTAAACTCATACAATGCAAAAAATACCGATATGGAATTTGGGATACTTTGGTTCAACTTCTGGTTCTCCAGTTGATTGTACAGGTATGGGAACATTGCATAATCTCTACGGGCTTCAGTTTCTTCATCTTTAAAATAAGGATGTTGGATTACAGGACTCAACTCTTTTTGATTTTAATTTACTGAGTGGAGTAATTTCAATCTGATACTATGACTAATGGGGGGAAAACAAAATGACTCATATTTATATACAGATACTCCTCAACTTGAGGTGAGGTCACATCTTGACAAACCCATTGTATTAATAAATTGAAAATATCATAAATCAAAAATGCATTTAATACACTTAACCTAAAGAACATCATAGTTTAGTCTACTCTCACTTAAACATGCTCAGAATGCTTACATTAGCCTATTGTTGGGTAAAATCATCTAACACAAGGCCTGTTTTATAATAAAGTGTTGGAATATGTCATGTAATTTATTGACTACTGTACTGAAAATGAAAAGCAGAATGGTTGTATGGGTACTGGAAGTACTGAATGCATGTTGCTTTCATACCATGGTAAAACTGAAAATCACAGGTCAAATCATGGTTCCATCAGGGACTGTCTGTATCAATATTTCTTAAGTATTACTGCACATATCAGGTAAGGAGTTAATCTTTTGGAAATTAGAGAGATTGGGAGGTTACCATGGACACATGCCATGATTACAAAAGTGGTTTGGAGCCAGTTCTCACTATCACCAAAGTTTGTAGAGTGTTGTTATTAAAAGTTCCCACATTTACAATTGAAAATTTTATAATCACTGTAATAACAGTCAAAGGTTAAGAACACACACCTGTTAAAAATATATCTTGTCTAAGGAATACTTCCAAATTCTTGGTATCTTTTCTCTAAGAAGTTGAATTCTTCTAGAGGACCTATTAGAATCATTCTTAAGAACATGTGAAAGCAGCCCGCACTTTTTCAACTTAGTCTGGTACACCAGCTGGGTTTCTGTGGTTGTGAGAAACAGAAATTAACCCCATGTGGTCGTTGGACTCCAAGATGATCCCCCAATAATCTCCACCTCATGACAGCTACATCCTTGTATAGAGCCCTTCCACATTGAATAAAGAATGGCACTGGCTGACCAATAGAATGTAACATAAAGAACACATAAATTAAAACATCTCATTACATTTTTCCCTTTATTTTGAATTGGAAAATTAAAGAATTACCTCCTTTACTCCTGAGGCTAGGCCATAAAACCTATGTCAGTTTCCTTTTTGGCCTCTTAGATACTTATCCTGGGAGAAGCCTGCCATGATGTCATGAGGATACTCAAGAAAGCCCATGAGGGATGGAACTGATGCCTCCTGCCAAGAGTGAGCACCAACTTGTCAACCATTTGAGTGAGCCCTTTTGGAAGCGGACCCTCCATCTCTGGTCAAACTGTCATATCACTGCAGATTTAGCCAACATCTGACTTTAACCTCATGGAGACCCTGAGCCAGAATCACCCAGCAATGCCACTCCCAAATCCTGTACCCACAGAAACTGAGAAATAATAAATAGTTATTGTTGTTTTTAAGCCACTAAGTTTTGAGGTAATTTGTTTTGCAGCAATAGATTACAAATATATGACACTAACATAAACAATATAAATAAAAAGTAATTTATTAAAAGGAATGAGGAAGTTCAGAGAATTAAAGGAAACATTTAGGTTCTGAAGATAACTCTGAGAATCTAGGATGTAGGACATAATGATTTTCAAAGTGCAGCTGTCAAAATGAACTTGTGATAACCATTTTCAGTTTCTCTTACATTCTACCTGACACATTACTAGAGATTCCAGGTAAAGAGGGTCTCATAGACTTAGATTTGTTTTTTGCTAAAAACCTGACCAAGAAAGAATGGAATGTCATAACTGGTATTCCCACTAAGAATGTGTGTAGTAGGAGATCCATAGTTCCCTAAAGGAAAACTCAGATGTCATTAGCAAATAAGAAGTTATGGGTGCTGACCAGGTAAGGAAAGAGATGTCAGCTACCAATAATATAATAGTTCTGGAAATTGCCAAGGCCCTGGCGACAGCAGAGTTTATCCAATCTTGAGTGGATCAGCCATATTCCTGCATAGAATTTTTTCAGATACTATATATTTTCAAAAGTGTGATGCCATCAAAAGGGGTAAGAAAAAAAACCCAGTAAGTAAAAATGTTCTGTTTAGTTTAATTTTGGAGATATTAGAGATGGTCTTCATCTTCAGTGATTTTCATAATTGTTATTTAGTATTAGTTAGGCTATGCTTAAATACATAACTCAATATATAGAATGACTCAAACATAATAGATTCTTTTTTCCTGCTCAAACAAGAGTACTGGACAGGCAAATAGAGCACCAGTCACCTCTCCTCCTTGTGGCAATTCAAGGACCTAAGCTAATGGAAGCTCTGCCATCTTTAACACATGGCTTCCAAGATTGTTCTGTGAAACATTCCCGTTTCAGTCCATAAGAGGGGGGAAAGGTCATGGAGAAACACACATACAATTTGTTTATGGTCCAGTCCTGTAAAAGTGCTTCTCACTTCTGCTAACATTCCAGTGGCCAGAACGCAGTCACATGGCTCTACCCAGCTGCAAGACAGTGCTGGGAAATGTAGTCCCTGACTGGGAAGCCAATTCCTAATGCAATTTAATACTAAGGAAAGAATAGCATGGATTTTTTTGGTGATCTACTAGCCATTTTTGCTACATTATAAATCCCTTGGACACATTTTGTTATTTGTCAGCCTGGGATGTATGACACTTACTTAGTTTTCTTGGAATGTAATCAAAACCCTTGTTCAACACAATGTATATACAAATGAAATCCTGAGCCATTTAAAGATGCTTATAAATTAATAGATGGTTTTAGGACATGCCTCTGGAAATAATGCTTAGGGCTTGTGGTGCTTCTAAAGTGAATTGGTTTGTGTTTTCCTACAGCAAGCTCTTAACCCATTGTCATTTTAGGAATCATAGAAAGAGATTTGGCACTGTACAATAACATGTGTGAGATGGCAGCTTGTCCCATGGTTTCTGCATTGGGAAAAGTGACAGATCTGGTTGCCACAGCACTTCCATTAAATGACAGATTTGCTTCACTAACTCTCCTTCAGCTGCAGGCTGGTATGAGGCCTCTGAACTTAGGGCTATTTCAGTTCTTAGAATCTGTGGAGGCATCATGGGTCAAGACACAGAACTGGCTAAAGATATAAAAAAAAGTATATAGTTTACTCAAGGCCAAGTATTGCAGACACTGAGATGTACAAAAGAGCATTCCAGGCAATAGCATGACTTTGGGGGCAAGGATGCAAGTTTTAGAGAAATCATATGGGGAGAGGGGATTCAAGACGGCGACATCAGATGTCCGTTCTCTCTAGAAAGAAAAACCAAAATTACAAACGGATAATCATACCTCAAATAGAACATCAAGGAGAGAACACCAGAACTTAATGGAGGACTCACGGGAAAAGCCTGAGGCACAAAACAAGAAGGGAGTGAGAGCCTAACTCAGCCAAGATCAGCCAGGAGCCTGGGGGACTCAGTATTCCAGGGAAAGGGTAAGTAGGAGTGTTTTGGTGGCCCTCATGCCTGCTGCAGATTGCTGGGATCTGAACTGTGAAAGAGATCTTCTGCCCTCCTGAACCCTGACACTAGCATGGGTGGTGATTTGGAGGCTTCTTGAGGGCATTGCACCAGACTGCAAACTCATGCTGGGTCACTCACCCTCCACCAGACTACAGTGGCTGCAGCAGGGTGCCATTGAGAACACAGCCATTGCAGGACTGTATCCCACCCTGGGAACCTCAGCCCTATATCTCCATATCTCGGGAGTTCCTGCTGACATTCCCCAGTACCTGCTCAGAGGGCAGCTGCGGCACAGTGCTGGCTGGTCCCAAAGGTGCTGCTGGGTCCCCAGTAATCAAGCCCTTAGGGAGTGCTATTCCTAGGGGAAAGGAGAGTGCAGCACACCAAAAAGGCAGCCCCTGGGATGAAGAAAACCAAAGTGTGTTCTTTCCAGAGCCAGAGTATTCCCTGTTTGGGGCTGTGAAAAGTTACTTCACTTCCAGCAGGAGCACAAACTCTGTGCAGGGCCCTGCAAGCAAAGAGGGATGTCCCCTCCCACTGGCCAAACAGCCTCTGTGCTTGCTCAAGCTCATGAGTTGAGAATGAGACCTTTCCTTTCCCCTGCACACCCCTGCAGGAACAGCCACTACTGCTGCCCTAGGAGGCTAGGGCAGGTGAGGTGGAGGACGGCATATCTGGGGCTGTGAGGGGTGACTGAGACCCCATGGGCAGAGTGGCTTCTTGACCCAGGCTTGCATGAACAGTGGGATCCTACCTCCTCTCTGCATGGAGCTGCAGCATTGCTGCCACAGAGAGCAGGAGAACCTGAGAGCTGAGTGTTTGGAGCTATGAGTAGAGACTTCATGCTGTAGCAACTGCCTGCCGCCACAGGGGTTTAGCATTGAGCCACTGGGCTGGTGTCACCTATGGCCTCAGGCTACATTGCAGCCTAGCCACAAACTGCAATGTCTAGCCTAATTGAATATCCTGAACACCAGGACAGGGGCATGAGAGAGAAGCAGATCCTATTCTTGCCTGCCACTCCATGGTGCTGGGACAACCCCTCCCTCCCCATGCAGAGACCTCAGTGCAACAGCAAGTGCTCATCACCCAAATATTTCTCCAGGGGCCAGAAGACTCCCCACTAGCCCTGTCAGGGCTGGTTTTTGCACCCACCATTGGGGGCCTGAGTGCAGGCTTCCCCTGTCCAGGACCTCCCAGCTTCCTCACCTGCTCTGAGATGGAGGATGGCGCCCAGGTCCTTGAATGCTCCAGGGACCAAACCACCACCTGGGACACCAGAGAACTTCTTCACATTAACACAGGTCAAGCATAAACCCTTCTGCTGCCACCACAACTGGCACTTACCTGCAAGTGCCACCTACTGGCTCGGGGGTCAACCTGCACAGCTCATTACAACCTCTGCTGACAAAAGTGCACAACACTTAGAAAGGGGACAAGCTTCTTGCAACCTCTGCAACCACAATCACCTGTGTCACCTCAGATAACCAGGAGGCAGTGAGCCTGCTTACCCATGTGATACACTGCTACTACAATGGGCATTTGAGAAAGCCAACACAGTAAGGATATTTATAACCAAGGAAATCATGCAGAGTCTTCCCCACTGAACACACCTTGAAGCAAAGTCAAACAGCCCTCCTCAATAAACATCATAGACACATCCTCAAGGACAAGAACAACAACAGAAAATGTCTTGCCTCAATGAAAGTAAATAAAAAAAATAAGAAGCAACTATTTCTCCACATGTGAAGAAATCAATGTAATAATACTGGAAGTATGAAAAAACAAGATCTTATGACACACTCAAAGGAACACAGTAATCTCTACCAATGGATCCTAACCAAAAAGAAATCTTCAAAATGCCAGATAAATAATTCAAGATATTAATTTTAAAGAAGCTCAATGAGATGCAACAGCAATCTGAAAACCAATGCAAAGAAATCAGAAAATCAATTCAGAATATGAATGAGAATTTTACCAAGGAGATAGATATCTTAAAATAAAAACAAAACAAATAGATCTTCTGGAAATGAAAAATCCATTGAAGGAGTGACAAAATACAGTTGAAGCCTTCAATGTATGAATGAGATCAAGCAGAAGAAAGACTCTCAGAACTTGAAGATAGGTCTTTTTAATTAATCCAGTCAGACCAAAAAAAAAAAAAAAAAGTGAAAAGGAATGAACAAAGCCTTCAAGAAATATGAGACTACATAAAATCACCAAACTTACAAATCATTGGTATTCCTAAGGGAGAAGTAAAAGTAATAAGTTTAGGAAACCTATTTAAGGAAATAACTGGTGAAAATTTCTCTAGTTTAGTAAGAGATTTAGAAATAAAGATACAGGAAGCCCAACATATACCAGGAAAATACATTGTAAGATGGACTTCACCATGATATATACTCATCAGACTGTCTAAAGTCAACATGAAGGAAAAAAATCCTAAAATCAGCAAGAGAAAAGTGTCTATTTACCTATAAAGGAAACCCCATCAGAGTAACAGTGGGCTTCTCAGAAGAACTCTTACAAGCCAGAAGAGATTGGGATCCTATTTTCAAGGTGTTTGAAAGAAAGGTGCTTAAAGAAAAAAACTACCAACCACAAATTTTATATCCTGCCAGAATGAACTTTATAAATGAAGGAGAAATAAAGTCTTTCTCAGACAAGCAAATGCTGAGGGAATTTGTCACCACCAGACAGGCCCTATAAGAAATGCTCAAAGGATTTCTAAACATGGAAAGGAAATGATGATATTCACCATCATAAAATCACATGAAAGTATAAAACTCATAGGTCTTATAAACAATATACAAAGGAAGAAGAGTAAGAAATCAAAAGGCAATACAACAGAACTCCAACAAATCATGAGGACAGAGAAAGAAAAAAAAAAGAATCCACAAAAGAATTAGATAATGTTAAATAACAATTAACATTATGACAGGAACAAAATCTCACCTATCAATATTAATCTTGAATGTAAATGGATTAAATTCTTCACATAAAACATACAGATTGGGATTGACAAAATGGATTAAAATAATGAACCAACTAAATGCTGCCTACAAGAAACTTACCTTCCTGATAAAAACACTTAAAGACTGAAGGTAAAGGAGTGGAAAAAGATATTCCATGCAAATGGAAACCAAAAGCAAGCAGAAGTAGCTATGATTATATCAGATAAAACAGACTTTAAATGATGAACAGTAAAACAAAAAATAAAGACAGATGAGGTCATTATATAATGATAAAGGGATCAATTCAACACAAGAATATATCAATGTAAACGTACCTGACACTGGAGCACCCAAATTCATAAAAGAAATATTACTAGACCTAAAGAAAGAGATAGACAGCAATACTACAATGGCAGGGGACTTCAACACCATTACAGCATGGGACAGATCTTTGAGACAGAAAATCAATAAAGAAACACTGAACTTAAATTAGACTTTAAACCAAATGGACCTAACATACATTTACAGAACATTCTACCCAACTGCTGCAGAATATACGTTCTTCTTATCAGCACATGGAACATTCCCCAAGATAGACCATACATTGGGCCACAAAAAAAGCCTCAATAAATTTTTTAAAATCAAAATCATATCAAGTATCTTCCAAGACCATGGTGGAATAAAGCTAGAAATTGATACCAACAGACACTCAAAACTATACAGATACATGGAAATTAAACAACATGCTCCTGAACAATCTTTGGGTCAACAATAAAATTAAGATAGAAATTAAAAATAATTTTGAAATGAATGAAAATGGAGACAAACATACCAAAACATCTAGGATAAAGCAAAAGCAGTGATTAGAGGGACATTTATAGTATTAAATGCCTACATTAAAAAAAATAAAAAGATCAATTAACAACCTTATGTCACACCTCAAGGAACTAGAAAAACAAGAACAAACAAAACATAAAATGAGCAGAAGAAAGTAAATAACAAATATGAGAGCAGAACTAAATGAAATTGAGACCAAAAAAATACAAGGAATCCTACAAAACCAAAAATTGGTTTTTGAAAAGATAAACAAAATTGATAAATTGCTAGCTAAACTAACCAAGAAAAAAAGAAAGAAGATCCAAATAAACATATCCAGAAATGAAAAAGAAGAAATTACAACTGATACCACAGAAATGCAAAAGATCATCCAAGACTACCAGAACAACTATATACTCACAAACTAGAAAACCTAGAGGAAATGGATAAATTCCTGGAAACATTAAGCCTCCCCATATTGACCCAGGAAGACATAGAAATCCTGAACAGACCAATAATGAATAGTAAGATTGAATCAGTAATAAAAAATCCCCCAAAAAACAAAGTCCAGGACCAGATGGACTTGCAACTAAATTCTACCAAATGTACAAAGAGGAGGAATTGTTACAATACTCCTGAAACTGTTCCAAAAAATCGAGGAGGAGGGAATCCTTCCTAACTCATTTTACAAAGCCAGTATCACCCTGATTCTAAAGCCAGAAAAGGACACAACAAAAAAAGAAAACTACAGGCCATTATTCCTCATGAGCATAGATGCAAAAATCCTCAACAAAATAGTAGCAAACCGAATCCAATAGCACATCAAAAAGATAATACACCATGACCGAGTGGGTTTTATTCCTGGGATGCAAGGATCATTCAACCATAGGAGATCAATAAATGTGATTCATCACATAAAGAGAATTAAGGACAAAAGCCATACGATCATCTTCATAGATGCAGAAAAAATATTTGATAAAATTCAGCATCCCTCCATGATTAAAAAAAAAAAAAACCTCTCAACAAACTAGGCATAGAAAGAACATGCCTCAAAATAATAAAGGCCATATGTGGTAAATCCACAGCCAGCATCATACTGGACAGGGAAAAGTTGAAAGCAATCCCCCTAAGAACTAGTGCAAGAAAAGGATGCCCTCTTTCACTATCCCTGTTCAACACAGTGCTAGAAATACCAGCCAGAACAACCTCACAGGAGAAAGAAATAAGGCCCCCAAATTGGGAAAAAGGAAGTCAAATTATCTCTGTTTGCTGACAATATGATATTATACATAGAAAACCCTAAAGAATCCTCCAAGAAACTCTTAGATTTGGTAAATAAATTCAGTAAAGTTTCAGGATGCAAAATCAATGTACAACAATCAGTAGCATTTCTATACACCAATAACAATCAAGCTGATAACAAAATCAAGAAAGCAATCGCATTTACAACAGCTACAGTAAAAATACCTATAACATATTTAACCAAGGAAATGAAGGATCTCTACAAAGAAAACTGCAAAACACTGATGAAAGATTGTGTAGATGACACAAACAAATGGAAAAAATCCCATGTGCATGGATTAGAAGAATTAATATTGTTAAAATGACCATACTTCCCAAAGAAATCTACAGATTCAATGCAATCCTTATCAAAATACCAACATCATTCTTCACGGAATTAGAAAAAAACAATTCTAAAATTCATATGGAACCAAAAAAGCCAGAATAGCCAACGCAATACAAAGCAAAAAGAACAAAGTAGGAGGCATCACATAACCTGACCTCAAAATTATACTATAAGGATATAGTAACCAAAACAGCATGGTGCTGGTGTAAAAATACACACAAGGATCAATGGAACAGAATAGAGAACCCAAAAATAAAGCCACATATCTACAACCAACTGAACTTTGACAACGTCACCAAAAATGTTCACTGGGGAAAGGATACCCTTTTCAATAAATGTTGCTGGGAAAATTGGATTGTCCTCTGCAGAAGAATGAAACTGGACTCCTATCTCTTACCATATAAAATAATCAACTAAAGATGGATAGATTAAAGACTTAAATGTAGGACCTTAAACTATTAAAATACTAAAAGAAAACCAAGGGAAAACTCTTCTGGACATTGATCTAAGCAAAGAATTCATGACTAAGACCTTAAAAGCACAAGGAATAAAAACAAAAAAATAGACAAATGGGACTTAATTAAACTAAAAATCTTCTGCACAGCAAATTAAATGATCAACAAAGTGAATAGGCAACCTGAAGAATGGGAGAAAATGTTTGCAAACTATGCACATGGCAGGGTATTGATATCCACAATTTACAAGGAACTCAATTCAACAACAACAAAAATACACAAATGACCCCATTAAAAAGTCTGTAAAGGGTATGAATAGACATTTTTTCAAAAGAAGACATACAAATGGCCAAGAAGCATATGAAAAAATGCTCATCACTAATAAATGCAAATTAAAACCACAGTGAGATATCATTTCACAACATTCAGAATGGCTTTTAAAAAGTCAAAAAATAACAGATGTTGGCAAGGATATGGAGAAAAAGGAATGCTTATACACTGTTGTTGGGAATATAAACTAGTACAACCTCTATGGAAAACAGTATGGAGAGTTCTCAAAGAACTAAAAATAGAACTACCATTCGATCCATCCACTACTGCCTATGTACCTAAAGGAAAAGAAATCATTATGTCAAAAGATACCTGCACCCGTACGTTTATTGCAGCACAATTCACAATAGCAAAGATATGGAATCAACCTAAGCATCTATCAATGAATGATTGGATAAAGATAATGTGATACATGTATACAATGATATACTACTCAGCCATAAAAATGAAATCTTGTCTTTTGCAGCAACATGGATGGAACTGGAGGCCATTATCTTTAGTGAAACAACCTAGACACAGAAAGTCAAATATTGCATGTTCCCACTTATAAGTGGGAGCTAAATAATGTTTACACATGGACATAGGGAGTGGAATGATAGACATTGGAATCTCAGAAGGGTGGGAGCAATGGATTAATGGGTACAATGTACATTGTTTACACTAAAAGCCTAGACTTCACCACTATGCAATATATCCACGTAACAAAACTGCACTTGTATCCCTTAAAGTTATACAAAAAAAGTCATATGACCCTATATTCAAAGAAAGTCATAGGAGGACGTCTTGAGTTGACATCTGTGCTTTGTGTGTGCATGTGGAGACAGCGGGGGCTGGGGGGAAGGCAGCTGAGGTATTTAGGGGCCAGCACCTTCACTGCTGTTTCTCCATCTCTGCTCCATTGTTTACCCATGCTATCATTCCATGGAACAAACTTTTTTTTTGAGAAAAACATTTTTAAGTCACCAAAACTCGTACTTTAGAGCAAAGTTAGTAGGGCCATTATTAAAAATAAACAACCTATGGTCATGGTGCATTTTGTGACAAAATGCCATGAGATACTTTTTTAGAATCTTATTAAATGAACATATTGGTTGTGGAAATTAATTCAACCAATAGATTCTATAAGAGAATGAATAAAAATTGTACTTACATTTCTGAGAGTAGCTCTGAGCACTGTGAATGCAAATGACTTGTTTTCCCACATTAAACTCACAAATCTCAGGTTCCCCATAATTGTCATAGTTGAATTTTTTATGTCAACTAGCATTTCAAAATAACACACACAGAGAAGACAGACTCTGATTCCTCCACAGAACTTTCTCTACTCTTCTGAGTTTCTCTTATCAGTTACAACGTCATGATCAACACAGTGTGTCAGGCCATAAATCCAGGGGTTCCTCTCTCTCCTTCTCCATTTGTATCCAGTCTGCAAACGTCCAGTTGGCTCTGCCTCCAAACTTCTGATCTGACCACTTCATACCATCTCTCCTGCTACTAATCTCATCTCAGCTTCCACCATCTGTCTCTGGATATCTTCAACAGCTTTATATTTGTTTTCTCTACTTCCACTTTTACCTCCCTACAATCCATTTCCCATGCAGCTGCTAGTGTGATCTTTTTTAAAATATGCAAATGGGATTATGTCACTCCCCTGCTTGAATCCTGCCAATGCTACCCACTGACATCATAATAAAATACAAATTTCTTACTCTAGTCTCTAAGACCTTAAATAATGATGCCTGTCTAACTCTTTTAGCCCATCTGATATTTCCCTCCCCTTTGTTTACCGTGCTCAATATGCACTGACCATTTTGTTCCTCAAAATCACCAACTGTGTGGCTGATTCAGAGATTTTGTGCTTGTCTGCTGCTGCATGGTGCCCCTTACCCCCTTACTGTGCCTGGCTCCTTCTGATCTTTCAGGTCTAGACTTCCTCCAAAAGCCTTCCCAGAACACCTTACACTTTACCCCAGTAACTCTTTATTCCATTACCCTCTTCTATTTGCCTTATTACTTTAACACTATCCCAGACTATTGCACTTAATTCCAATTTTTTATAGTTCATCTCCCTCAACTAGAATGAAGTTTCATAAGAGCAGAGATAGTTCTCTGTGTTATTCTCAGCCATACAGCATGTCCCCAGCACCTACAAGAGTTCCTGTCACATATTAGGTGCTTACTTAGAAAAACTGCTTCCATGGGCTGCAGAGCTCAGTTCACAGCCTAGAAATTCTCTAAGAGATGCAAAGGAGTCCCAAGCGATTGAGGGAAGGTCAGGGAGAGCCATCAGACACATACCACTAGAAGAAGGACATATTTCCATCAGAAATGTGATTTATGAGATCCTACATGATCCCCAAAGCCTGAAACTACTTGTCTTTTCAACCAATTGCTGCTCTTCCCCGTGAGGACATGAAAACATCTCAAAACAAGCTGAAGTCATTGGATCCATTTAGTCTCCTCCATTTCTTTCCATGCTGCAATAAATAGTATTTAAGGGAAGTGATGAAAAATGGTTTGTTTCCTACTGGTCATAGAAGAGTTATTTAAACATACTTGTGTATCACATTATTGTAGTCAAAGGACCTAAAGAAGAAATGCTTTGGAAAGTGTTCTGCCTTATAAAATCTTTTGACAGCAGTTCTGCCATACTTTGGGGCAGCAATGTAATTTAAAAACAAATATAATGGGGTGATATATCCCTGGCTTCAACATGAACGTTTTGGCGGAGACTGATTATAGCTTATAATCAGGTAAGGTATTTTTAACATGTCAGAAAATAGACCACGGTATTTCAAGCCATAGTCATTTATCCTCGCCAGCATCTGCGGGTTGGCTAGGGGTTGGTGGACCTAGAATGGCCTCAGTTAGCAGCTCTGCTTTGAGCTTCAGGTCTGGCTTAACTCAGCTCCTCTCTCAGGGTTGCCGTATGTGTGTTTCTTCTGGAGTTCAGAGCTGAGAGATAGCAGCCACCCAGGAGAAGCTCCTTCTGTGATGACAGGGGTGCTAGAAATCAAACGGGGTCACTTAAGACCTAGACTCAGAATTGTTACACTGTCGCTTCTACCTGCATTCCATTTCCCAATAAAAGTCATATGGCCAAGTCCTAAATCAAGAGTGGGGAAGTACATTCCACCCATCATGAGGCCACAGAAATGGTGTGGGTACATGGAGGGATAAAGAATTGGAACCAAAAATTCAATTGAACACAACGTATAACCTACTAAGTAAGCCCCTGGAATGTCCTACCTAGCAGTGGAGTATAGTCACATGTGCGTGTAAGTGCATACTTACCATAAAATATATATCAACGTTTAAGACCATCCTAACAAGGTAACCCGATCTCCATCAAAATTGGGTTTCAATGGTGAACGACTTTGTAAAACTAAATTATGGTGGATTCCCTGTAATTATTTCTAACTAGGGGTGCCAGTGGCAAGACTTCTTTTTGAAGAGTTGGCACATGGCTGGTTCTGCTGCATAAGCATTTTAATAACTCCCAGTTATTGAGACATTAAAAAATTTTGTATTTGGCTTGGGGGACAGGCTTTGAAATACTCACTATTCTTTTCCAAAATGTGCTTCCTTTTCTTCATCCCCGCCATTCAAAGGAAGGCCTCACAAATATTGATGAGGCTTAGGATGGCATGGCTGATAAAGATTTTTGGAAATATTAGGCAGGGGTGCTTCAGTTTTATTGAAGTGGACTCTCCCTGGTGTGTGCTGCCAGGTTGGGGTCTGGAGCTCTGGTTCCCACTCTAGATGGACTACAGTTTGTGTTCCTCTCCCTGAAAAACCAGGCTGTTGTTTCCACTCACTGTCAGGATCAGTCGATGAGCCAGGTCTTCCTAAAATCTCAGAGGAACTGTGCTGTAGACAACAGAGACAGGAGAGCCTGGAGGCTCTCACCTCTGCATTTTACCTCATTCCAGGTCCCATGCCACAGCGCTCCCTGTGGAGACTTCTTTCAGGGCCCACTGTCAGTCATTTGCATACAGTAGGGAGTCACTTCTTTAAAAAACATTAACATTTTAAACCTCCTTAAAAAAAATCACGAAAGGGAAAACTTCACATGCGGCAAGTCAGAAGTAACTGTGCTGGTTGGAAACAAAGAAACACGGGTGGATTTAAAATCTAGAACAGGAAGAAACTGAACTATTTGTATGCAAGATATAGAAATAAATAAGTATGCAGTTATTTGTGTAATATAAGATATAATATACAAATATATATTAGTATCTGACATATATACATCTAACATATATACAACTGTATATTTACAATGTATACACACAAATATATATTAGCATCTAATATATATACATCTTATATGATTTACAAAAGTTAAGAAATGCAACATGTAAAAATACATTTATTTTAAGAACACATACAAACAAAAAGGTATTTATTTATTTACTTACTTATTTTGAGACAAAGTCTCACTCTGTTGCTCCGGCTTGAGTGCAGTGGCATCATCATAGCTCATTGCAACCGTAAACTCCTGGCCTTAAGCGATCCTCCTGTCTCAGCCTCCCAAGTAACTGGGACTACAGGCACACACCACCACGCCTGGCTAATTTTTCTACTTTTTGTAGAGACAGGGTCTCGCTCTTGCTTAGGCTGGCCTTGAACTCCTGACCTCAAGCGATCCTCCTGCCTTGGCCTCCCACAAAAATTTATTAAACACAGACATGTTGCCTATGGGGATGGAGGGAATGAAGATAGAGAAAGGAGATAAAAAGAGAATAAATAATTAAATAATAAAGGATATGGGACAATGATGATAATATGCCAGGAAATGAAGAGTATGATAAACTCAACCCTCTACACTTGAGATCAAAATCAAAAAAGAAAAGAAGGCAGGAGTGAAGGAAGACAGAAAAATGGTAAAGCAAAAATTTGGCCATACCTGTTACAGTCTTTTTGGGGAGTGGCCTGGCAGGAGAGAGAGTATTCTTTTGGGAATGGCTGGCTGATGGATTCAGATCGCCTAGAACAGTGCCTACCACATAGCACTCAGTGAGTGTATGTTAAATGGCCTCAAAAAGATGGGTTAATTTCCCTGCCTCCTTGAATTCACATCCTTTAGGCTGACTTCTTTATTTCTATGATGAAGAACCAGAATAAAATGTTAGGGCCATAAAGTCTAACTGCATCCAACAGAGAACACAAATGTGTTTTGTTTGACAAGAACCCATTCCTTTTTTTACTTTGGAGGAATACCTCATCCCATTCTTATCCCATGGAGTTTGGATGAGGCTGACCTCCCCCCCACCCTCCAACTCAGTTAAGTCTGGATATGATCCAGGTTCCATCACAGAAGTGGAGCATTTGGGGTTTAGGGATGGATACATGACCCAATTTGGGATAGTGTGGACTCAATTCTAGGACCTTTTTAAAGAAAATATTTGAGAAAAGTTGTATTTCTATGGGAATTTCTATAGGACAGTATAAGATTTTGGAGGCCAGGGACACCATGCATGAAGAAAGCTTGCTTGAGAATTAGCCAATACAGAAAAGAGAGAGGAAGGGAGAGGGGCAGAGAAGACAAGGGCAAGTGAGACAGTTGTCCTATCTTGGATCTTTTTTGCTTAAGCATGTTTTAGTTGGACATTTTTATCACTTCAGGCTTTCGGAGTGTTGATTAACACATCTCAGAGTGAATACATCCCCTTGGAGAGCTCACCCATCAGATGTCACCTCCAGTGACAAGAGCTCCCCACAGTCTCAGGCAGCCTGGCCCATCTCTGTATAGCTTGGACAGTTAGGAAGTTTTACCCAACATCTGTCTTCCTTGAACTTTCTGGTGTTGGTAGCAGTTTTATACTTTATGGCTGCATGGAACAGTTTAGTGCTTCTTTCAGCTATCAGGTGTGGCCTGAACCTCTTCTGCAATGAAATACCTACCCCATTCCCAGGTTCGATCTCCAGTATCAAAACCAAATGCCATGAAGAACTTTCCTCATACAATAAAGCAATCTTACATCCCCTGCCTCAGTTATACAATTAATATCTATACATACAGATGGTTTTACTATTGATCCACAATAAAACACACCAAAACTCAATGTCTTAAAAATCAATTGGCACATATTGTTGCTTACAGCCTTGGCTGGGTGGTTCTTCTATTCTTTACTGAGCTCACTGATACATTTGTGATCAGCTGAAATGGGGATCTTGATGGACTGTCCAATATATTTGGGGGTTGACTGTCCGTAGACTCATCTAGGATGGTCTGAGACTGAGGCAACTAGGCTCTCCTCCACAGGGTCTCTCACCCTCCAGCAGGTTAGCCCAGGCTTGTCCATAAGTGGAGGGAGTTCTTTGATAAAACAAAACATGCATGGCCTCGGGAGGCCCGGCTCAAAGGTGGCGCACCACAATTTTGTAACTTTCCATTGGTCAGAGCAAGTCACCAGGCCAGCCCAGATTTCAGGGTTGGGAATAGACTCCACCTGTTAATGGGAGTTGTTGCAAAGTCACGTTGCCAAGAGTATGGGTCAAGGGTTGGGTAGAGAATCAGGGCCAGTTTTAGAGTCAATGTAGCAGAGACTAATACAATAAACATGAAAACCCTCGGAGTTTGATTTCTCTTAATGACATTCTGTTTCCATCTAATCTCAGTTAGGATCAGGAGTAAATCAGGTAAATTCGGTGAATCAAAACATCCCCTCTTTCAACACAGACTGAGAAGAAAAGTAGAAAACAGAAATATCTGATCTCTATTTCAAATTCACACTTGACTTAAGCACATTGTGTTGGTTGAGGGAATAGAATGAATCTGGCTTCTGTTAAGATGTGTTGAGTAAATACCTTCTATTTACTTCCCAGAAAAAGCAAGTTATTAAAGCCAAACCTTGGAGACAGAATATTTGTAAATAATAAATAATTATTCCAATATAAAAAAAAAAAACCCTGTTCTCATTGCCATGACCTTAGGTTCACACTAGACGATGATTTAATGCTTAACAAATTTCCTCAACCACACTCAACTCTTCTCATATACAGTATCTCTTCTATAAATCATTCATTCATTCATTCATTCATCCATCCATTTCACAAACATTTCCAAAGTACATCTTGGATGGAATAATATAAATAAGTCACATCAATAATATAATAAATTAATGATTGTGACTTACTATGAGAAGGCAGAGCGGGCTTTAGCCTTTATATTTTTTCCTTCAAGAAATAACCAGATATAAAAATGACTTTGGGGTTGGGAGTATCCTGCCAGGTCTGAGAAGACTGGATATACGTGCCATGGCAGGGATTCGTATGATGCCTGCTGAGAACACGGGCTTGGTGTGGCTTCCAGTCTTGCCTGGTTTACTGTTAACTTGAATCGGAGCATGCAGCTTACCTCTAGTCCTAAGTCATCTAGCATTTGACTCTAAAACACTTTTAACTCATAAAATAATATTCCAGTGCCTGGTATGAAGGTTCAAAAAAGTTTTTGAAAATTATTTTGAAAAATCAGTCTCTAAGATAAGAAAAGAGGAGGAAGTACCTGTTGTTAACTTTGTTAGAATAAGTTTCTGTGGAGTTTCTCAAGGTGGATGTGCAGAGCCAGGTACCCCATAAATTTAAGGCTAGAGGGAATGTTAACTATGTATGATTTTTGCCCTTATATCTTACATTTTGAAAAATTCTGCTTAATTTAAAAGGACAGGGTGAAGGGACCTGGTTTATATTAGAGGTTATGCCTCATTCCACATTATAACCCTGGGGAATTCTCTCAACTGCTCTGAATTTACTTGCCAATAAGTAAATAGAGGATACAGAATAAGTCAATCATAAATATTTCTCCTAGATTTACAAGACTATATATTTATGCTGCTCATGTGACCCTCAGAACCACCCTGACATTCTGGGAGAATGAGCATCTGTAGCTTCACTTTACACATGAGAATGATGGGGCCATGGCCAAGATGATATTTATAAGAGTAGAATCTGACATAGGGACTTGTAGAGCCATTAAAAAGTCTTCTACAGAGTTCATCCACCTCTTCCACAGATTTCAACAGCATGTTGCTCTGTAGAACTAATGGCCCCTAAAGATGCTTTGATCATAGCAAGATAGTTGGTTAAGTTACTACCCTCGCCCCCTCCAGGAAGATTGGTTCCCATCTGATATGCTTTCCAGGTACAGGAGCCTTTCAAGTGTATGTGAACTACACAAAGCTGTTTGGCCCTGTCATTAGTACCATTACCATCTCAGAGAAAGGAAGACACAAAAAACCACAGTCTCTCAGAACTTGACCTCCTAGGATCCTGATTTCCTTATCTATAAAATAAAAGCATCAGATTAGATGGTGCCAAGGTCTCTTTCAGCTCTGAAGTTCTCTGATCTCCTTTTCTAACAAGATTAAAAATTAAGAGTCATAAAAAGTAGTAAATATGTGAGATTTCCTTCACTTTCTACCCAAATTCAATTGAAATGTTGATAGAGTTATCACATACTAATTTGTTTTTATTCTCCATTCTAATATTCTAATTAAACATCTACCTATTAAATGTCTACTCTGTGGAAGATACTAAGGGCACAAAACTTTTTTCCAAGTACTCCAATATGGGATGTGGGCACTCCAGGACAAATGACTCATACTACTCAGGCTTACTAGAGCTAGATTTGGGGGTACCTAGGAATAAAGTAAACCCTACAAAGGCTCGTCTCTGGAAGGACTCCTCATAGGAAAGGATAGCTCTGTTCTTCTGAACTGTGTAGTGAACACTCTTACTGTACCATCAAATCGTCTTTACCAAACCAGTGTACCCCTCTTCCAGCAGCTGTGAGTGTTGAATTGCTCACATCATCCTTTCTCTGAAGGATTGCTCTTGATCAAAAGTGCCAACTTTCCCAGAAGTTTATTCTCCCAACCTGGGGCATCCTATAGCTAATATCTCACTGATAGAGTAAGTACAGGCCAGCACCTCGTCTCCAGGTGAGGCAAACAGTGCAATCCATGCTCCGGAGCCCCCTCCATGGGATCTGGCTGAGGTTAGACTTCAGCTGAGACCGCGTCTTTGCCTAGCTCCTTTTTCTGTTCCTCCGCTTCTCTCCCCTATCCCCTGAGAGACTTCCCTCAATAAATCACATACACCCAAATTCCCTTCTCAGGCTCTGCTTCTAGTGTACTTGACCTCAGACCCCAGAGCCACATAGCTTTTCCCTTGGATTCAGGCATTGCTTCCTGAGATTGTTCTCAGGTTTTAATAAGTCTCCATAACTATCTAAGCCTCTACTTACTCAGGAAGCTTCATGGAGCCTCCCACTGCCTCAAGGACATAAGGGGACCTTGGGAAGTTATTCTGGACCCACGGAGTAACTTACCTCAGGCTACAACCTGAGGAAAAAGGACTGTGATGCTAAGTGGCAACACTGGAGACCCCAGAGTTTCAAATCAAATGAAGGCAGAGCACCTCCATAGGACAGTAAGTCTCTGGTCCTCCTTGGAGATGGGTGGGAGTGGTGATAGACTGTGGAGCCACAAAGCCAGGATATCTATGTAGGGAAAGTACTAGTGGCTGGAATTCAAATTTGAGACCTTCATCTTCTTTCTATTCTCACATTCTCTTGAGAAGAGTCTCTGTGGCAATAGGGGGAGGTGGAAAGCAGACAGAGCCTTTGAGGAAGGCTAGATTTAGTTTCCAAAAGCCAAGGAGGAGAGAGGATTCATGAGAATAGAGAGAAGCAAATGCTGAAGTCTGGCCCCATCTAGGCAGAGCTTCCTCCCAGGCTCGGGAAAGAGGAGACGAAAGCAGAGATGTCATCGTGCGTGAAATATAACAAGCAGCAGTGTGGGGAGGCGGTAAAGCTGCGGAGAGAAAAACAGCCACAGAGTGTGTCTAGAGAGAAGGAATTGTAGGTAGCCTCACAAAGGATTTCTGGAGGCACAAGCACAGCATAGAAACAGTAGAGACACTGGATTTGGGAGTTACAAAATCTTAGATGGTGGACCCCTGGGACACATTCTGCATGGGCTGATGAATGAGGAATGGAAACATCCCATCTCTTACACAGTGCCCAAAGAGGCCTTAAAGCACGGGCTCTGGAGCCCAAGGCCTGGGTTCAACTATTAGCTCAGAGACTTATCATCCATGTGGCCTGAGGGAGATCAGTTTGATGTCTCTGAGCCTCTCTTCTCATCTGTAGAATGGTGATAATAGTACCTACCTTCTAGGGCAGTCAACTGCTTGTCTACACAAAGTACATAGAAGCATCTGTGAATTAAGGGCTTTTGCACTACTTGAGATGCTAGAACTCTGACACTGCCCTGGACTAGGCTGTTTTTCCCAGCTCAGAGAAGTAAGATCTTAGAGACAGATTTTATATTGAATAAAATTAAATTTTACTGGTGAACCAATTCATAGCCACCACAGTAATTTTCTACCAAAGATGCATCCACTTAACCTGTCTCTGGTTTCACTATAGATTTATTTTTATTTTTTATTGTCTAGCTGACTGTCTTCAATACGTTATTTGTATATATTTATTTAAACCTTGATGTTAGATGAACAGAGAGAGAGAGAAAACTCTTGAGCAAGCTTTACTTTCTCAAGGAAAGCCCATGAATTAATTTAAGATAAAGAAAGCAACAATGCTGTTTACTGTCCAGCAAGGAAGTTGTTTACTGCAAGGAAGTGACGATGGCTTGAGTGGGAAACAGGAAACAGAAAAGAGGAAATGGTTTACAAGCCCTCAGAAAATATACACAGATGGGAGTTGATGAACATTGATGAGAAACCAGGATGCCGCCATGTGATTTTGTTTCTGAAAGTTAAAGCATGTCCTCTGGCCAGTACTTATTTCTCTCTGCTGTTCCTACATTCTTTGTGTGATCTTGCTAATATTTAAAAGGCAAATCTAAAAGCTTTAGAATCTTCACAATCCTACTGTTGGTCAACAACTAGATGGCTCATGTGAATTTGAATTCTGCAAAGGGTAAAATCAACAGAAACTCTGAGAAACATGCAAGAAAAGAAAACTCCAAGGACTTATTAGAGATTTTACAAGCCAAAGCTAGGCTCCTTTTTCTTTTTTCTTTTTCCTTTTGCATGATCATGAGCTGGTCCAGAGCAAGGAGCAGAACCCAAGGTTCGCACATATATTTATTTAGTTAGCAAGACATTCCTATTTTTATAGCTCAAAGTTCTTAACTTTCTTGTTAGCAAATGTTAACAAGGTTTAAAATATATAAAGTAAGCTGCAGCATGTAAAAAATTTTAGCCTATCCTGGCTTTTTCTTTTTTTATACCTATGTTCAATGAAAATGTCCTACTGACAGGCAAACTGTCTGGGCAACTTTATAGATAGTGTTCCCACCTCAGGGCCACGAGGTCACAGATTCATTCCTGATTCTATTTAAAAAACACTTAACAATGGTAAGTTTGTGTGTGCTTTTATGAGCAGGAGCTGTTTTATTGGATCCAAGATCTTAAAGATACTCCAAGGAATCTTGCTTGTATGCTGGGCTGTGAATTGGGAAAGCTGCAATATGGGGTTTGCTGCAAAATTGGGGAGCTTCATGGAATCACGAGCAAAGAATGACTGTAATAATTCTCAGACATTGTGCCTACACAAAGCCAAAAAGCAGTTTGTTTTCATGGTGGTCATCAAAGCTCTTGAAAGGCATTTCAACCTGCTGTTCCAGCGTTATTTGCCAGTGGTCATAAAATGAAACAAGGCAGAGGGTAAAAAAAAAAAAAGGAAAAAGAAAAAAGCAGACCCCACTCAAATCTCACAGACATTTTATAACTATTTTAGACACTGCAGGCCTTTCCTTCTTGGGTAGTGCATAAATATGGCTTCTGAGAAGTTGCCCGCAGAATCCCTGAAGGCCCCCTAAGTGCAGAAGTGAAACAACCATCAATACTCTAATGAGCAAACACAGGGGCACTCCTAGCAGAAGGGAATTAGGAAATAGCTCAGTTGGGTGGCTACCATGATTTTCTGAGGCATGTTGACAAAAGAACAAAACAATCCAATTCTGAGCTATATACCTGGGTTCAATTGTGATGTGACTTTAGACAATGGATTATCCTTTCGAGTCTGTATTGTCCCTCTGAAATGACGAAGAAGGGTTATAAATAAACTTACCATTCAAAAACTTCAAATGAAATAGGCAATTCAAATGTGACAATTATCCATTGTTTTATATAAGTAATGCACACACAACTGCCTCTCCCACCCAAGGCTGCCACACAGTTTATGGCATAGATGACTCCCCTAGAATTCTACACCCTAGTGGTCCTACTCCTGCCCCTGAGCAAGAATCATGGGTTCCCCAACCAGTGGTAGCCTCTACTCCCTACGGCTTGTGAAATCTAGGGACAAACTTGTCCCACAACTTGCTTTTCATATATATTATATTTTGGATCAAATTTTGGGGGTGGGTGTGTGTGTGTGTGTCCACAAAGCTGGGAAGCTGAGAACCTTCAATCAACTTGCTATTCAACTTGCCCCATCTGCCTAATCCCACTCCTGTATTTAAAGTAACCATCCCAAAGCTGTTTCTAGTTCTACAACCCTCCTCACAGCATACATGTAAGTTATTGGCTTTCCTTTCTCTAAAATTCTGTTTTTCAAACATGCCTATATACAATCATCAGAAGTAATTATTAGACCTTTCTGCCAAATAACCACAAAGCAAAATTCTTGTGGTGAATGGTGTGTTCCCGGTGGCATGGTAACAACAAAAGGGCCCCTTAACTCCAGCTTTGAGTCTGTTTCCAGGTCTGTGGCATGATTCCAACAATATAGGGGTGTATATTAAACAACAGGAATTAACTAGATTTGGAAAGTCTCACCTAGAGAGATCACAGGGAAGATAAATGACTAAAGTGTGTCCCGAGATGGTAGGATGCACTTTTAGGTTATTTCACACAGAATGTTCTAGACCAAGTTGCAGAGCTTTTGTGTAATTAAGGGGCGTAGGTAATGATAACTATTCCTCCCAGTTGTTTAGAGTTTTATAGTTTGCAAAGCATTTTTTTTCTCTGAATTATCTCATTTGAGCTTCTGAGATGAGCAGGTTATTATGATCCCCATTTTAGAGATGAAGAAACCGAGACTCCCAGAAGTCAAGTGACTTTCTCAAAGTTTCACAGCTATGACATGGCAGAACTTGTATGAAAACACACTGTTCTAACTATGCCACCACAGGGATTTAAACAACTCAATCAAATATTAGGGCAGACATTTTTAACTGAGGAGGGGAACTGGGGAAATGCATATTAGAATTACCAAGGGGCTGTTTGAAACATAAGTTCTTGTCTCCATTTTCCTTCCCCTGTAAATAAAAATATGTCCCAGAATGGGGGTGGGGAAATAATTTAGAGAACATCCCCCAGATAATTCTAATATGCATCTCCTGTTTGAAAAGCATTGCATCAGGTTTTTCTCTTCTTGCTTTGTCCAGCCCTCCTTGCAGTGGTATACTCACTGTACCTATCCTATGATGAACAATGGATTTTGTTCAAGTCTGACATAAAAGTGAAGGAACTAATGGTATAAGGAAGGAACGAGAAGGACAATGTCGACTGTTGGGTTACTGATGTGAAAAGATCATAGGTTTAGACCATGACTGATCATTTACAAGATTGCGTAGAATCCCCATCTAAAGCAACTGAACAAAGAGCTGATGTGTGAATTTATTATTCACTAGTTCACTTTTTACTTTTCTAGATGATGGCAATATGGATTCTTGGTCATTCTGCCCTTTGCATTGTGACTTTGCACCAACTCTCATCAAGAGGTGGAGTCTTTCTCTACCCTTTACATCTGGGCCGTCCACTATGACCTTCTCTGCCCAACAGTGTGTAGAAGTATTATTGTGCTAGTTCAGAGCCTGGACTTCAAAAAGGGCTTGCACCTCCATTCCCTCCCCTCAACCCTGCTAGCAGCCATGTGAGCAAGCCTGGGCTAGTTACCTGAAGGATGAGAGACCTCATGGAGGTACTGGGGGCTCAGAAAACAGTACCCCAAAATTAAGACCTCAGAAGCAAAAGTTTTCCTCTGACCTTCTCCTGTCCTCCTGCCTCTCAGTTCTATTCATCCATGAGGCTAGTCATAGAATCCCTCTTCCCCAAGGTAGGTCATAGAAACCAGAACCCCTTTACCCGAAAGCCAACCATAAAACCTAAAATTACTCCATGTAAAAACTGGCCATAAAGAAGCTGTCTGACCTACCTTCTTTGACTGATCCCCATTCCAGAGAGGACCCTGCCCCACACCCAGAAAGAAGGAATGCATGCTCAGAGAAGCCAAGAAGAATCTGGACAGGCATTGCTGGGTTTCCCCACTTGGCCTATTAACATTAGACCATATCCTTTTTGTCCAATCATACTTCCAAATGACTGTCCATACTTTGTGGAAAGTAAGCATAAAAATGGACAATTCCCCCTGCATCTTTGGGTTTTCATTCTGAAGGCTGCCATGTATACATATTAAATAAATTTGTGTGCTTTTTCTCCTATTAGTCAATCTGCCTTGTGTCAGTGATTTTTCAACAAACCTTTAGGGATCCAAGGGCCTTGGTCCCTCCCTACAGTTGCATAAGGAACCATCCCAGCTGGGGCCACCCATGACCAGCCAGCTCCTCTAACCACAGAGCCATGAGGGAGTTATCCCAGGTTTAGAATGTGAGGATATCGACTCCACCTCTTGATGGAAGGAGTTGCAGTTACATGGCAAAGGGATGCAGACACAGGGAAGGGTGGAGAATTGCAGCCATTTTGGCACAATCCACAACAACTACTGCACTGGGGCTACTGGATGTATTAAAAATGTCAACATATACAAAACATTTAGAGCAGAGCCTGATGCTGAATAAGTGCTCAATAAGTATGAGGTGTTATTACTGTTCCTAAAATGGATTCCATGGTATGTAGAAGGCCTAATTAATGGCACCATGCCCCTTACTCTTAGGAACTGATATTGACATTTCTTACAAACCTGTGGTTCCCTCTAGGAGCACACAAAGGGACTCAAATGAAAGAAAATGCAATCAAAGCACACATTGACCCCTAATTATCTTTCTTTCCTGAATGGAAGCACCTCATTTTACAACACTCTTCTCCCAGCTTAGAAAAAAAAAAATGTTTTCCCTCTCTTATTCAGGCTGTGACCAAAGGTTTCAATGGTAAAGATGACTCATACCTTAAAGAACTGGAAGAATTTTTTTATGGATTCTTAACCCATTGTCTTGTTCTCATGAAATTGTTGAATGGCATCAGAGTGTAAAACCCATCAAAGAAATAAGCACTGGATGACATGTGGCAGGTTTTCCAGCTCACCATGAAAAACTTCAGATCAACTTCTTTCTCTGGAGACAGCTCACATCCGGGGCTGTGCCTGTCCCCTGGGATTCATAAAAGTTCCTATCTTCAGGGTACAGGTAAGGTCTTCACACTCCTTGAGAACAACAGTCTGTTCATTTCCTCCATGGCTATAAAGTGACTTTATTGGACTTCAGTATCTAAAGGAAACAGATCTCTGGGTTACAGGGTGCCTTCAGGTAATCACTGGTCCTATTTAAAGGCTTGATCCTCAGACAAGTGGGTTTGGAAGATGCTCTTGAACTCTTTGAAATGTAAGTTAATTTAAAGTTAAAAGGAAGCTTCCTGGCTTGCTCATTGCTATTGGGGGCAAGAAGCATTTATATAGTTAAAAAGTGCTTAGAAGGTTTAGCTGTACAGAATCAGTTATTACTAAGCAATATTTCCCCATGATTCAGCAAAGAAAAAAAAATATATATATATTGCTCTAGGGAGAAAAGGAGTTGAGACAGTGAGAGAAACCTTTTGCTATCACAGTGGGATTCAGTATTTGACAAGTCCAAGGAATATTTGGCTTCATCATCCTTTCCTATTATACACTAACCTATACACAAATTTGGGTGAGGGAGTCTCAAAGTCTCAGTCCAAAGAGAAAAACAATCATTTATGTTTGATTCAACCTACTGGTTAAATTCTAGGTCTGTGTTTTCTAAAGTCTGGTCTGTGGAGGCAGGCTCCAGTAACAAATAATTCTCTATGCAAATAGATTGGGGAAATACTGCACACTGTTTCACTCTTGTGCATTCACAGCACCTGCGGCATATTAAAGATTTGGAGAAGTCGGTCAATACAGAAACATGTTTAGCTATAATCTAATATTTCCAGAAGATATATAGCCAAGGGATCTTCCTTTATTTTCTCTTTTAATTATATAAAATAAAATATCTTGAGAGATCAAGTCGTCTTTGAGAGATCAGTAGACTTCAAGTAAAGCAGATTAACATAACACTTTGTAGGATGCTGTTCTAAGTATGTGACACAAGTCAACATCTTTGAAAAATGGTATGCACAAGTATTAGGTGACTTTTGTAGCTTCAGGCTTCTAGTTATGAGCTGTTTTATGTTTTGGACCTTCTATTTGAGTCTGAAAAAATTTAAACAGTGCATTGGAAACAAATCTAAGTAAAAAATGTGTGAAACAAATTGTCAACAAAATTCAGGTACATATGTTTAGGGGATAGCATTGCTATATCAGAAAGTAAGTAATCTATGGCATTTGGCCACCAATGGTCCTAGAAATATCTATGAAAAGTAGGGGATTCTTCTCCATGACATTTCTCCTGTTCCTTTATTCCACTTGTCTTATTTGCCCTCTTACTGAACTGTTTGTTATTCCAACCGTCTACTTTGCCGTTCTGCAACATGGGTATGTGAAGTCAACTTGGATGGTTACAAGGCCAGGGCTCAAATGCCTGGGCCCATTGGTTCCTCACACTCATTCTTCCTAATAGTCCCTTACCTCCCACTCTTGGCAGTTTCAGGGTCCTCAAGACACAGGTTGACTTTCCTAAGCTTTTGAATGTTAAAAATAATTAATAATAATAATAATAATAAAGGGAATCACACATTGATCTGTGATGCAGTAGAAAAGATTTCAAGCAGCTGTCTTTGCTTTCGGCTGGAATTTTATCACCTCATCTCGCCTTGATTATAAAACCCTGATTGGGATTAACATATTGGTTTTTAAAAAAAAATTAGAAAATAGAAAAATTGATTAAGAAAAGTATTTTAAACACCTGTGACCCATATTGATGAGAGGGGTTTAGAAATGATGAACAGTTCTTTGGAGCTTTAAGAGCTGAAAGCCAGCACTTCCTCTGTCTTTTTCTTTCCTGTCCTCTCCTTTCTAGCTTATTTTTTTTCCCTTTGGTCTTTGAATAGAGTATACAAAGAAAAACTTAACTCTATTTGTTGCTGGCTAAAGACGTACTTGATTTGTATTTTATTTCACATGATTCTGACATTTATTTTCTTAGTACAAAATCAGGCTATGTACCGGGTTACTCCCATATGGTGGTGTAAACAGTAAAACCCACTCAACAGTGGAAATAAATGTCATTTTTAAATAGCTGCCATTTCTAATTTTTTTTCATTTCTAACAATGTGTAATGGAAATATCCCCTCAAATTTAGGACTGGACTCCAACCAATTCCTTCTCCGTCCATCAAGATGAGTAAGCAAAGAGCCCACCATCAATCACATGCAACATGTCTGATTTTCAACTGGGTCAATTAAATTTCCACACTGTGATGTGAAAATTGGCAAGACTTATGTATGGAAAGAGCTTTCTTTTAAGTGAAGGAAGAAAGAGTAGTAGTAAAAAGAAATGGTTATATTCAGATTTCTTGAATTTCATCTGCAACAAATTGTAAACCCAGAATCAAATTTACCGTTTACTGGGGGAAATCTCACGAGTTGTGCCAGAAATTTCTTTCTTAAGTGTTTTGCATGAATTGTTTTACTTTTGGTTGTGATTTTATGTCTTTTTCTACTCCGTGTGTACTTCCAATAAAGGTGAACTCTGTGGAAGGCTTTTTCTCCTTTAAATAATCAATTCTAAATGACTCAGTGACAAACACTTCAACCCAGTGCCATCTCTTACTCAATGGGCATCTCTTTCGTTACAGTACTGGGTCCACTTACTGGGAATATTAGCTTTATAATAGGGGCAGGTGTGGGGGTAGACAAGGGCACGCATGTGCTCATCTTACTGAGAATATTAAGATGAAGCCCAAGCTGACTGAACTCTTTCTATATTTCTATGTCTGTGTGAGCTGAATATGGTGGGGTGGGGTGAGAGGGAGTATGTGTGTGTGTGTTTTCATTTGCTAATTTGTTTTTTAACTGAGGCTAATTAATTATTAAGGAACACATTGAAAACTCTACTAATCAACTGGTTTAGCGTGGTTGTCTTGAGGCTAAACTTAAGGTCAGACTTGCACTCTGCAGTATCTTGCTTTTCCTAAGCTTCTGAATATTAACAATAATAATAATAAAGGATATAACACATTTATCTGTGAGGCAGTTGAAGAGATTTCAAGAAGCTGTCTTTGCTTGTGGCTGGAATGTAGTTGAGGAGATTTGGAGCAGGTTTCTTTGCTTTTGGCTGGAATTTTGTCACCTCATCTCATTTTGATTATAAGCCTTGATTAGGATTTACATGTTTTTTTAAAAATGTGAGAAAAATATCATAGACCCATGGCTCCTAAAACCTGCTGATCATCACAAAATATGCCATTTCTCTGAGGAATTTTTCAAGGAACTTGGAGTAGTAGTGAAGGAGAACTCTAAAAAATTCAGAAATGCCCTGAGAATAATGTAAAATGCGTGCATGTCTGCCACCAGAATTGATAATTCATTCAGCTACCCAGATAGTTCAGCAAATATTTACCGGGAGGCTGCTATGTGACAGGCTCAGCCCTAGACAGCAGTGAAACAAAACTACAGCCCTCTAGGAGCTGATACCCTAGGGAGGGAGATGGAAAAATACAGATTGCAGAGAGAGAACACTAATTTTATATATAGATAAATGTGCCATAAAGAAAAATAAAGCAAGTTTAGGAGAGAAGGATGATGAAGAAAAAAAGGACTGCTGTATTTTAGAAAGGATGTTCAGTCATCTCTGATATGATTACATTCCAGGTGACATGAGATGGCATTTCAGATGACAATTATTTGCATCTTGTATTCTCTTTTTAAGGTCTTTTTTAAAAATAGAAGCGCAGTATTATATAGTTGAAAACATTTTGACCCCAGTTACGTTTCATCCTTACCTCCTGGGTGAGTCTGCTGTGTTTTCTTTCAGACTTTTAAAAATATTTTGACATGTATGTGTATATGTTTATGTATACATATTTATATAAAAAGTTTATATATGTGCGTGAGATTAATACATAATATTTTGTGCCTGTATTTAAAAAGTTTATACACTATATGATTTTCATTGCACTACATCTTGCTTTTTGCATTCAACTTTAGGTTTTCTATATGTATGAGTGTGAATCCCCATTGAAATCATTCATTCATGTTAACTGGTATATAGTGTTCTGTGAAATGACACATCACAATTCACGTACTATTTCCCCATTGGTGACCTTTCAGGGTGTTATCTTATTTCATCATTGCAAACAGTGTTTCAACAAGCATCCTTGGGCCTGTCTTCTTGCGCACATGTGGAAGATTCTTGTTGGCTATAGATTTAAAAGTAGAATTTACTAGGATATAGGGGAGGGGAATTTTTTAATACAGAGTCCCAAATCTCATTCCAGATGTCTTGAATCACAGTATCTGAGAGCAGGACTTGGGCATCTATATTTTTTAAAAGCCCTTGGAGAATGAAATGCAACCTTCCAAAGAATCAATGTTTTGGAGCCTGTTGCTCTAGGCGACATTAATCCATCCCACAAATAGATTAATGAGAGGTAGAGATGAATAGGTGCTTCCTGGAATGAGGATAATTTTTGGCTGTCACTCCATTAAGCCCCAGGAATGGATACTGTCGGCGTCTCTGAGATGCCCTTTCCCGGCTTGCAGACCCACCTGCTAGCTGCTGTGAGTGTTGGCTGCTAAGGGCTCACAGTTGCCCCCTCCTCAGAGATTGCCCTCAGCAAGAGCCATCAGCCTGAAGGCTATGCCTCTGTTGCCCCTGTCCAGTAAACTCAATTGACACTGGGGTATAAAAGGCTCATCCTCTTACCTCAAGGTGAGACCAACTCTGTGGTTTAATTAGTGCTCCAGAGCTTACCATGGGATCAGGCTAAGGATAGACTCAGTCTCAGCCTGAAACCCTCCTCTTCCTGCTTCTCTCTCCTCTTCGCCTGAGAGCATGCCCTCATTTTATCTTGTGCACCTGACTTCTTATTTTAAGCCCTGCTTCTAAGGAACCTACACAAAGACACCCCTTTATTCATTTTTTCTTTCTCTTTACTTTTTCTTCTATTGCTTTTTTTAGACTTTATTTTCTTTTTTCTTTTTTCTTTTCTTTTCTTCTCTTTTTTTCTGCTCATTAGTTTATACCCACCTGTTCCATCTCACCTGCCAAGAAAACGTAGAAAATGAAGCAATGATTTAAATTTTCACTTACCTGTAAGAAGTGCACTGAGCCCATTCTGGGGCAAAGACCTGCAGACACATCACCCTTGATGGATATCCTTCTGTCTTATAGCCTGGTGGGCTGAGGAAGTCCTGAACGTTTAGTTCAATTAACCGTAACATTGGGCTTCCTGCCCAAACTCCTTGCAGTTCTCCCTCAGCCCTCTGAATCATAAGTTTGTTTGGCATTCTCAGAGTGTGGTAACGTGGCAAACAGTAGTCCTGTTGGTGACCATTTCCAACAAAGCAAACACAATGCCCACCAGAAATGAGGAAATGCAGCTGCCCTCATGTGCTTTGAGGACATTTTGCTTCATGGAACTAAATCAACACTGCTTGGGTTTGGCCCCCTTGGCAAAGCCTCACCACCTCCTAGGCAGACACAGCCTTGTGCTGCATCCTCAAGCCAGTAAGTTTGCTGTCATGGGATGTTTATAAACACGTGGCTGACTTGCTCTTATTATATAAAAATAATAATAGACATGGAAACCTTGGAGCTCTAAATCAAGCATTCATCCATGCTTTGAAGTCACGGCCAGGAAGTAAATCCCGAGGCCCTTTAAAACCAGCCCTGGCTTGAAAGACGAGCCTCTTCCTCTTGTCCAGGCTATGCCGGGGGTGTGTTGGGCCCACTCACAACCCAAATTTCTCCCCAAACAACAAAAGCTTGTAACTTCCAAGGACATGGGCTGGTGGAGAGAGAAGCCAAAGCCTCCTGGGAAACTGCCAGTTTGGTTATGCCCCGGAGAGCTTTTAGTCCAGTAGGAAATATGACTCCCAGGCCTCAAGCTGTTAATGAGGGAATTATCTGGTTCGCCTGGCAACTCAGGTCTAATTCTCCCATGGCTGTATCCCCACGTTTGCCTCCTGGGCAACCACCCCAAATTGACAGGTGCAGATGTGCTTTCCCAGGTAGAAAGGGATGAGCTCAATTCCATTGCTTTTGTTCATATCTTCACTCAAACTTCCCATTATGCAAGGCCGGAGTGAGAGAAAGTTAGCTGCAATTCTGCCTCTAAATTTTTGCATCTGTTAGGGAGATAATTTATCTCAAGTCCCCAATGTCTTTCCCACCATAACAAACTCCTGGGGCCCCATGCAGGGCAAAGCAGATGGTTCATCTTCCACACTAGCATCCAATTGGACTGTGCTTACAAGGGCGGCACACTGAATGTCTGATCTGGAATCTGGACTCTTAACTGCTGACCCAAATTTTTAAAAAATCTATTCTTTCTGGACTAATTTTAGCTTCCTTAATTTAATGTTTGCTTTTATGATCCTTCAGTATTTGCTGGAATTCTACATAACTAGACTCCTAGTTGTGAGCCTTCTGGATCAAACTTGCTTTCCAGCCAAAAACCTTCAGCATGACATATTTGGAATGTGTCTTCTTTGTTCTCTTAGACCTTAAAATGAAAACATATTAGCACTCTAAGAGAAGATCTGGTGTCAAATTCTCGTTTTACTGAAGGGGGGAATTCATGGGTAAAAGAGTCACAAATTTCCCATCAACCCTACTGAATCCTCACTTCTCACATGTGGGCGTCCCGCCCGGGCCCCTGATGGCCCACCCCCTCTTTCCCGCCCACCACCAAAACTCCCAGGCAGGCAGCAGCAATCAGTCATTCCCAACTTCTAGTGGATATAAGACATTGCATTATCTCTCCCAAGGGCAAGAGATTTTTTAAGTTTAGTGCTTACTGTGGAATGAAAGCATTGCTGGGGATTTCACTAGGCATCAAGAAGAGACAGAGGATACATGTGAGAATGGGGTGTTGCAAAGAGCCTTCCTGGGCCCCCTGAAATAAAATGGGCTTGTCTGGCTATAAATCAGATTGATGTGCCATTAGAGATAAGCTGAGAGTCTCTGAAACAGGTAAGAATTGGAGGCATCAACCCACCATCATTACTCACTGAAGTTTCATCTAAACATTTATGATAAGACTATGTCATTATTTTGCATTGTGGAAAACTATCATTTTTCAAATAACTTAGCAGCAGCGACAACAACAATAATATAATCATACAGTCAAATAGCTTCTAGCTTTCTAAGCATTTTTTTATTAATCTTCGCACCAGCCCTTTGAGATACGTAGACAATTATTTAAGATCTAAGATTCATACATTTTATATTACAATATTGATGTTCAGAAACCCAAGTAGCAAAGCTGAGACAGAAACCTTAGTTCTCCAGATTCATAATTCAGTGCTTTCTCTGTTATTTCAGGCTCATTCAATTTAAGCTAATTATTTAGAATCAAATTGTATTTGGAGAAGGAATATAAAATTTCCCCAACCCGGGAAACCTCTAATATCCCAGAAGTAGTGTTGATAATAAGAAAAACTGAATCTATGACTTTGCCTATGACATTACTGTTTCATTTTCTACCTTACTCCCTCAGGGCCACCCTGCCTGGCATGGCCGTACAGCCTCTCTCCTGCCATCCACTCCTCCCTACTGTCACTCCCCAAACTGACAAATAAGAGCAGAAAGGGTAAAAGCAAATTATCATATTTCATATAGTATAGCATCAGGATTCTGGGGAGACACTGGAAGATTTAAATGAATTCATTCTAATTTTTGAGATGGTTGACTCATCAAATATAATTTTATTTGTACAAGTTCCTCATTCTCTCTTAAGACTATCTCTGTCATAATGTGCAGGGAAATCCACATATAGGAAGGCTGCATTAACCAGTCAGTGCTTATGGTGGTGGGCCTTAATGTGTTGTTTGGTTTCTTAGGAACCGTAATTACAACACAATTAAGATCAGACATTATGTCAGTAGCAATGACATTATACTGCTTTCATAGAGTTTAATCCTGCCATATTTTTAATATGCTCCCTATTTTTGGCCAAACTAGTCAATTGATGAAAATGGAAAACATAATAATTTTATTCAAATAACACGAAATATAGAATATAAAAAATTTTGAGTCAACATCAGCCTAGGATAGGTAAAATTAGCTGAAAAAGTAAAGCAGTCCTCCCCTGCCTCCCTTGTTTACTTCATCATCAAATTCACACCCTCAGCGCAGGTAGGCTGTCTTGAGTCCGAGCCCTCAGCATTCTTGTTATCACATGTGAACTCTCTCCTAAATGCTTTTACCGTTTGGTACTGTCCTAACAACCAGAACAGGTAAGCATCAATGCTCCTTTGTAAGGGTAGTGGCATATTGGATACTGTAATACACACTTGTATGTCCAGTAGACTATTTAGATAGTTAAAGCCCCGCTTCTCATCCTGATAAATGCTCAAGTATTTTTAAATCCTTCCAGAGCCCTAATTCTCTTTTTTTCTTCTTCTTCTTCTTTTTTCTCTTTTTTAACCATGCTCTGAACATGAGGATCTGTCTTTTCTGGGTCCATGTGGCCTTCATTCCTGAGAAATCATTTTATCACTTCTTTTGTATACTTTTTACAGGGAAAGTGGTATTTCTCTGCTTTTAAAATGCTGGCAAAAGGTAAAATAAGCTGTATTTTTGTTTATGTGAATGCTGTTTTAGAAGCCAGAAACAAACTAAAGGACTAAGGCCAATAACTCAGACTATTCTCCTCTTAAAAGAGAGAGAAAAATGTCTGGGTTCCTTTCACCTGAAGAAAGGTTAAAACACAGGGATGCTCTCAAATAGGTCTCCACATGGACTTGAAATGAAAACATGTGCTATTCCCCCCTGCTCCAGGAGCGGGCACTGGCTTTGGAAAGGCACTGGGCAGCTGGTGCAGGGAGGCATGCCTCAGGGTGGAGGGCTAGGAAATGCAATTGTTTGACTAAAGACACAGTAGGAGATGCATTTGCCAAGAAGGAGCTTCAGAAGCTCTGCTTGAACATGAGTGTGAGGAAGTGAAAATACTTTAGTTGGAATTTCTGTTCTGTCGCTGATAGTGGGCTGGCTGGCTCCCTGCTGGCAGATGGTGTTAGGGTGCTCCTCTTGGAGAAATACCTTGGGACAGCTGTGAACCATTCATGCGACTCTCTTGTTGCTGAAAAGAAGATGGCACATGTGAGAGCTTTAAGTAGGAGTTCTTCTTAGATTAGGAGACTAAGACACCCCAAGGAAACTTGGGAGGTCAAACCGACTACTTTGGTGGAATTTGGTTATCTACTGCTGCATAACAAAATGCCCCCAAATTAGCAGCTTAAAGCAATGTTTATTATCTCACAGTTTCTGCAAGTCAGGAATCCAGGTACAGTTCAATAGGGTGACCCTGGCTCACAGTCCCTCACATGCTGCCGTCAAGGTGCTCTCTGGGGCTGCTGTCATCTAAAGGTTCAACTCAGGGAGGATCAGCTCCAAGATCACTCACATGGCTGTTGGTAGGCTAGAGGTCCTTGTCAGCTATTACTGGAATTATCAGCATCTTGACACATTGGCCTCTTCATAGGGCCATTTACAGAATGACAACTTGTTCCTCCCAGAAGAAGGGCTCCATGAATTTTCCACCTGCCACCTGACAGAGAGAGAGAGAGAGAGAGAGACAGAGACAGAGACAGAGACAGAGACCAAAAGACAGAGATAGAGAACTCAAAAATTGAAGTAGCAGAAGCCACAGTCTTTTTGTAACTTAACCTCTGAAGTGACATCTCATCACTTTTGCTGTATTCCCTTCACTAGAAGTGAGCAAAGAAGTTCAGCCGACACTCAAGGGCAGGGGATTACACAGGGGCATGGATACCAGGAGGTGGGGATTGTTGATGCCTATCATAGAAGTTGCCTCCTACAGATGGTGACCATATTTTCCTTTTTAAATAGATGCCAGGATTATTTCCTCCCTTCAATGCTAGGAAGGTTATTGTATGAGGTGAAATACTTGTTTTGAAATGAAACTCTGGTTGACTATACAGGTCATAGTCATCACTCAATGTCTTACCCTGGTGAGACAATGGGAGGATATGTTATTATTAGGCAAGGATATTTGTGAGCTAGAATCTTCCACTCTAATTCAGGCTTGTAAGAGACTAGCCACAAATCTCTCACTTTATTTATCTGTAGAATGGACTCGGCCATGAGAAATGTCCCTGGTAATCTTTGGCTAAATAATGGAAAACACATGGTTTAAAAAATGTCAGGATAGGGTAGAGTTGCCTCTAGAAAGAGCTTATATCATTTATATCACACCTATGTTACATGTTTTTCACATTATAGTGAGAAATTTACTATGTGTGTGGTTTCTATAACTTGACCCTCACCACAAACAAATCTCTAGTTTCATGAGTCATTTTATAATCTTGGTTATAAGATGGGGCTCATTATGGAAAAATGGCAAGAATTTCCATCAGTTCAATAAGAATTTGGGTTAAAGAGCATCATAGACTGTCAGAGGTGATAAGGACCTTTGTGATAGTTGCCTTAACTCCCTCATTTTATAAATGAGATAGGCCAGAGCTGTGAATAAAATAGAGCAACCAATTCAGTGCTTAGCAATATACTGTTGCTTACACCAGTGTTATAGAACTTAGGAAGGCAGAGGAAGAAAAAAATGTCCCTACTTTCTGTGTCATCGTATGAAAAAGAAATTGGTAGAGGTTAGGAAATCTTTTTCAATTAATACCTTTAAGTTGCTAGCTCCTATGCGGTTTTTATTCATATTTCCAGGAACTAGCCCATCACACAAAAGGTGTTCAGTGAACAGGAGCTTATCTTAATGGGATCTAACCACTGGTGAGTCGCACAGTTACTGTGTCCCAGTTTGTACCCATCATCAGGACTTGATTGACTTCTGTGATCATTATTGTGAGGCCTCATTGGTGGGATAACAGTTTTGGGGTGGTTAGGATATAAAAGTTGGAGGTGATATTCAAGGACAGCATACAGAAATTGAACTTGATGCAAAGGGGTCCAAGTTTTCCACCAAGTTCTATTCTAGAGGGCCAGTTTGGGAATAAGAAAACTAAGGTTCCAGGTCTGTACCTTTCATAAATCGTTCATTCTTGGATAAATTACATAATTTGGGCCAACTTTTTTTAATCTGTAAAGTGAGAGAATTGGATTAAATCAATGATTCTCAATCAGTAACAATGGCATACCATTCTGGAGTGAGGTTATATATAAGAATTTTTGAGATATGGTAGGAAAAAAAACATGCAGATAGGAAAAATTTTCTGAATTCTAGTGGTCAGAAGAACTGACCCTTCTGCAGGGAGATGGGGTGTCATGGCAGAGTTTCCAGGTAGAGAAATGGACGTCACACATGTTTATTAAAGGGGGCTCAACTAGAAATACATTGGGAAGCTTTGATTAGAAGATCACCATTCCTTCCAGTCCTAAAGTTCAGAAAGTCAGAGAATGGCAAGGGACAAGGTCATTCGAGGAAACAATTTTAGAACAGAGAAAGTTCTAAGGAAGGAATGAGCTGGCCCCCAGCTAAGAGTGGCCTGAGATGGAGCCACAGTTGGGCACTGGCAAGCAGAGACAATGCCTTTAAAGAAAGAACACTGAGAATAGATGCTTCCATCCACTTCGGTTCAAAGAAAATCAAGATCCCCAACTCCAGCTGCCTTCTGTGACAGGTCTACTCTCGTCCAACAGTGAATTTCCAGGACTAAAAGTCACAGGTTCCAATGTTTATAGCCCAAAGGAGCTCATTCTTAGGAAAATGATCCAAGAATGTGTTGGTCTCCAATGTAAAGCCAAATTAAATTGCTATTGGCTTCAATGTTGAATGGCCAAAAAAAAAAAAAAAATCACTGCAGTTATTAAATCTATTATTTCAATTAATTACATTAGCACGCCCATGCTTTTTGAAGGGCGAACAAATTGTAGAACACTTTTAAATGGCTTCCATTTTATTTGGATTGATGCCACTATATTATGGACATAGTAACATTTTACAAAAATCTAAAATAATTTTATTTATATGTTGATTTACTTGTATATTCATCTATTCTATAACAAAATCTAAATTTTGGATAAATCTCTGAAACAAATTGTAACTTTGGCTTGAGAACAAAAAAATGCTTGAAGCAATTGCCCTGCCATAAAAACACAGGAAAATACATGGAGATATTCTTATGTGCCCAGAGGGTGTGTTTTTGTAGCAATTTTCTCTTCTACCCTATAGATGCCCTAAAAGAAAGAAGGGGAAGACAAAGTCTGATAGATTATTAAAATATTTATAATGGAAAAGGAGGGAACAGAGTGCAGAAGGGAACATTGGGCTTGAAGTGAGGAGTCTTAGATTCTAAGGTGATGTGTATAAAAATTCCTCAGCACTGGCTACAGCCTTCAGGCTGTCTGGCTGATAATTAGATTATTTCCTATAACTTTCTGAAGTTTGGGAATATTTTTAGAAATTAAAGAAAATAAATGTGTGCACATTGCAGAAAATTCATAAAACACAGAAAAACACAAAGAGAAAACAAAAATATCACTAATGCAACCATTCGGAGGACCCACCTATAAATTGGGGAAACACCTTTCTACCTTCTACTCTTTTGCTTTGTGTGTACGTGAGGATGTGTGTGTGGGGGGGGCGTGAGATACTTTAAAAACTATTTTGTAGTATAATTCATTCAATTAAATATACATCATGGGAAGTTTTCATATCTTTGTACAATATTAGAAAACTTGATTTAAATGTATTTTTAAATATGAGTTTATGAGTTAACAAATATGAATTTATCACAATATATTCAACCATTCTGTTGTTTCTCATTTTCCACAATAATTAATGACATTCCAATGACACTCTTTGCATCAAAATTTCTGTGGCTAGTCCAACAGGGTGGAGAGAGAAGTGGGGAGAAGGTGGGGGTCTGGGTGTAAACATCTAAAATATCTATGTATATACTTTAACTTTTTTTCACAATTGGAGCTTCACATGTACTGGAATGCCACCTAGCTTGGTGCAGAGAAAAATTGTGCGGATTACCGCAGGAACAGTTAGTTATAGGAACAATTTGGCTGGGTTTAGGTAATAGAATTAGGAACACTTTCCCTGAATAGAGCCATGTTCTTGGGCTGGGCTGGGCTGGGCTGGAGAGAACAAACTTTTCTGGAGAGAAAAGGACATTGTGGAAAAGGAGAAAAAAATTGAGAAACCTCCTGTAGTGAGAGCCATGGACCACTGAAGGACTTATAAAAAACCCTTGGTAAAGGAATTAGAAAATAATGTGAAAAAATTAGAAGCAACCCAGGCAGGTTGAGTATCTGAGGGGACTCCAAACGGTCCTGTCTCTGGCTCCATCTCTCATCACTCCTTGCCCTGAACCTATGGTCTGGTATAAAAGACTTGCTTATAATGAGCCCCTCCCCACTCCCTTGCCGTGCCTTTCTCATGTTACCTGGTCAGCTCTTTTCTTTTTGTTTTTCCTGAATCTATCCCACATATCTTTAAAAATCAGCACCAGCTTTGTTCTTTAAGAAAGCCCTGGCTCTGCCTGCCAGGAAGGGATGTGGTGCAGCATCCAGTCTGGTCCCGGCACCGCGTTCCCCCCTCGCAGCTGGGGTGGCGACCCTCGCAGCCATGCAGCGCAGGGGCACTGGAGAGGTCCCCAGAGGAGCCTGGCAGGATCGGGTTGTCTCCGCGCTCGGCCTTGAGAAGGCTTTGTCCCTGTGACCCGGGGGGGAGAGGGCGGCCCCCACAGCCAATGGGTGCCCAAGCCAGGCGGGAAGGGCTCTGGCCGATTGGGCCTCCACAGTCCCCAACAGTCCCCACACAGTGGCCCATCTCGTGCCAAACACCTGCCACCAGCAGCAGGAAATTGCTCTTTGCCTTTTGGCGCCTTTTCTCAGCGCCCTAGGCTGGCCCCCCTCCCCCGCCCCCCGCCCGCCCTTTCGCTGTCACCAGCTCCATTGGGACGTCACAAGCGCCCCGCTGACCAGTGCCTGCTTGGTCTCCAGAGGAGGCGGACACGAAGGAGAGGTCTCTCCGTTTCTTCGTGTCTTCAGAATCTTACGGGGCACAGCTTGCCCTGAATGGGCAATCTTCTTAGCAACCGGGTCTCCCGGGCCGTCTCTGGCCCCCTCTGGGCCGTCACCCCCACCCCCTTCCCACCATCCCGCCCCCGCGATGCTGCCCCCGGGCCGGGACCACCCCGCAGCCCCCGCGCCTGCCTGCCGCCCTTTCTGCAGGCTGTCCGACCCCAGTCGTGATGGCTGCCTTTATCGGGGGGCTTTCGCATCGCCCCTAAGTGGCAGTCTCCTCTCCCACAGGCTACGTGCTCCCCTCTGGGGGTCCTTCCCATCAGATCCTGGGGGGAGGCCCCAGAAAAGAAGCCTGTGCTGTCTGCTGGCAGCTCCATGGTGGTCGGACACGCAGGGCCATCAGGATCCCTCCTCTCCGATGCTGCAAGGTCACTCTCCTGCCTCCACCACCTAAGCAGGCCTCAGGGCTACAAGGCTGATACCACCCAGTCACCTCTCCCTTCCCTGCCAGAAGGAGAAGGAGGTGAGGGCCCTGGTGATGGCAGAGGAGGAGGAGGAGCAAGAGGAAGAGGAGGAGGAGGAGGATCTCATGGAGACTCAGGGGTAGGAGGACAGGAAAAGGGGCCCTCCTAGCAATGGGGAAGCACCATCACCATCAAGGCTTCTGGAGACCCACAGAGACCTCACTTCCTGGGAATGCAGTCTTGGGTCTGCCCTGGAGGGACATCTCCACCCCCACCACTCCGAAAACACCTGGAGTGAGGAGGCCCAGGTGTTTCTGATGGCTCCTGCTCTGAAGGCCACACAGTCATCGGCTCACACAGCCCTACTGGAGGTGTCCTGTCTCCTGGGACTTCTGACCCAGGTGCAGCAGTGCTCCCTGGCCCAGCCCCAGGCTGCTCCTGGCTGCTGGAGAAGTCAGCCACATAGCTGCTGCAGGGAGACCCTCGGCCCAGCTCTCCAGGCCTGCTCCAGGCACTGATGTCAGGGAAGGAGGTGCAGGGCAAAGAGCCTGCACATATGACACCCAGGAGCTCTTCTCCACCCAGACCTGCCAGGAATAGGCCCTGCAAAGGAAAAATGCCCATGCCCTTGCTGCTGCTGCTGCCACTGTTGTGACACAGAGGTGAGCTGCCCCCATCTCCCAAGCTTCCTGGTATAGCTGCTGAGGAAGATCGATGCACCTTGGAGGAGTGCATTGGATGTCAAAAAAAGACCAAGATCTTGCAGGAGAAAATAGAGGCTCTGGAGGATAAGACAGAGGCCCTGGGAAGCTGCAGCACCACCCAGTCTGCCCCTTCTCTCTCCCTACTTGCTGCTGAGATGGCAGACTCGCAGCCCCTGACCACGTCCTACACTTTCCAGGGCCCAGTTCCTCTTCCCACCCCTGACTTGGCTGACCTGGCTGCTGGACCTCTGATCCTGCCTTCCCCTCCACCTTCCTCCACACCGAAAATCCATGAAACAACATTCACAACCCCTAGCTGTCCTCTGGCTGTTCCTGCTGACCTCCTTCCTCCCTTTAGGGCCAGTGCCACTGTGGGGGCTCCACCCAAGGAGAACAGAGCCCCTGCTCACCCAGGCCTAGATGAAATGACTCCCATTTCTGACCTGCCCACACCCCCCAGTCCCCTACCCTGCTCCTTGACACTGCCCTTGTGCAGAACTGAGACCCCAACACCCATGTGTGTGGATTCCCCTGCTCCCCTTTCCTTCCAGAACCCTCCTACTTCTTCCCTCCCCATCCCTCCTCCTCCCTTCCCCATCCCTCCTCCTCCTTCCCTCCTCATCCCTTCTCCCTCTGTCCCTCCCCTCCTCCTCCTCCTGTCCCCATCCCTCCTTCCCTTTCCTTTCCCTCCCCTCCTCCCCTTTCCTTCCCCATCCTTCCTCCTTTGTTCCCTACTCCTCCTACTCTTTCCTTCCACACTTGTCCTCCAGTCCCTTCTACCAGGAACCCTGCTTTTATCAAGGGCACATTTACCCCTTCTGCAGCAGCCATGTCTTCCGCCACAGGCCGCACACCTGCCCACGTGACCTGACAGCTTACTTGAGAGCCTGAGGTCATTGAAATGGACACGGCTCCCCTTTCTACGGCTGTTATTTTCAGCTCTCCCCTCTAGTGTGAGCTCTCCTCCATTTCCCCACATCCCTTGTAGTGTGGAACAGAGGCACCCTGCTAAGGCCAGAGTCCTCATCGGCCCGTCTACACTTATGGTCCACTGCCCCACTCATCGGCCCACATTCGGGAGCCCTGATGGGCAGCTGCAGAGAGCCCCGTTTCCCAAGGCCCCTGTCTTTATGAGCCTTCCCATCATGGCTCCTCCAGTTGCCTCCACTCTGGTGGGCAGGGCGTCTGCAACACCACCATCCACGCCTGCCTTTGACACCAATGCCATGGATATCACCCCTCCTTCCAAGGCTGTCATTGTCTGGTCTTCTCCTGCCTCCAGAAAGACGACATCCCTTTTTACATGGGGCTTGCTGGGAACACACCACCCAGTGGCAGCATTGCCTCAGCACAAGCCTCCAACAGCATGGGCATGCTTGGACAGTCAGTCAGGGGACCCACAATGTCTTCTTTTTATCCAGGAGCCACCTCTCAGCCCACATCTAGGCTGCCTGATGGACAGCAACAGTTCCATAAGACTTTCATGTGGAGAATGAAGCAACTCAAGAGCAAGCTATAGGCCCAGCCTCTCCTACAGCCCAGCTAACCAGGGCAACCTAATGCCATCAGCTTTGCTGACTGGCCTAGCAACACCTAGCCAACAACCCAGGTGTTTCCCCCTTCGCACAGCCAAGACATCTGGCTTGGAGCTGCCACCAGGATGCCCAGCACTGGGGACAGTATTTCATTGTTGGCCAGCACCACTCCAGGCCAACTGGTGTCTATGAGACCTGCAGCCCCTATGAGCAGTGGGAGCTTTGGGCCAGATGTGCCTGCCCCAGGCCCCCTGCTATGTACATGTTCCCCCTTCCCCTAACCCATTTGCCTCTGCAGACCCTTACCTTTCTCATACAATGTCTATAAAACCCTTCTTCTGTTAAAAAAAGAAAAAGAAAAAGAAAAAGAAAGCCCTGCCTGACTTCCTAGACTAAGATAAGCTTCCCTCTGGTCTCCCATAACACCCTGTGGACATTTGGTCCTTAAATTTCTTTGTCTTCAAATTGAACTTCTTGAAGGAGGGATTTAGCCTAATTCATCTTTATAATTCCAGAGTGTACAATAATATTTAAAATATTATAAAGACTCATTTGTTGCATAAAAGGAATGCTTCCACAATAAAGCTGGGCTTGAAAGGAATAAATAAGAAAATAATTGTGTGATAACGGAGTCAACTCCAGTTATTCAACTAAATCAAGTACCTTAACAGTAGGTAAGGGACAACTACCTGATGGATCTATTTGCTTCAGTTTTTTATGTCCCATAGAATAAGTTTGCTTGTTTAGTTAAACCAACACTGCATTAATTGAATGTCAAGAATAATATGTAGCTGATAGGCTGGCCCAGGACTTTCCAGAGTGCAATCCAGTGCCCAAATGAGGCTTCAAGTAAAGGCTGAAGCACAGGTCCTATATGGAAAGATCACATTTTCAAAAAGAGCAATTTTTAAATCCCCTGAGACAGAACGCAAGATGATCCATTTATTTCTGTGTCATTGAATCTTTTTAACTTTCAGTGAGTCCCTCAACTGCTTTCTCATCTGAAAAATGAGTCGATATTTATCATAAAGAATGAAGGAAATAAAGAGAGATAAGTAGGTGTCCGGAGAGAGAAGGTTAATGAAAAGGTTACCATTGGTGTTTTTCCTGAATGAAAAATTTGGCGGAATTTAAGGGCCAATGGTCAGAGTCTTGTGAAAATTGCTATGAGAATTGTTGCACAGTAATTATTAATTCAATAACATAATAAAATGGGTATTTCCTAAAGATCATATCCTCTTATTTCATGTAAATTAATTATTTTACAAAGATGAGGAAAATATCTTTGGCCACGGTGGCAAGTATAACTTTACCAGGTGGGAACTATCAAAGGAAAGTTTACTCTTTAAAATTTGAACCATCAGAAGCCTTGATTTAGGGATCTGCCTTTGCCACAGTGTGTTTTAATTACTATTATGAAGCTCTTGGCTGTTGTGGATTTGTGAATACTTTAAATTACATAAAGTATAAGATGTCTTAAGTAAAAAGGATGGAAATCTCTAGAAATGTCTAAATAAGCAATAATTATTACTCTTTCACTAACAGACTTTACCAATAAAAGTAAGGCATTTAAATGCATGAACATGATCTAAATGCCATATCATTATAAATTACTTCCTGTGTTCTCAGGCTTAAAGATTATTCAAGATCCTGCTAAGAAATTAAAGCCACATGACATTCTGAAATAAAAGTGTGCAGATGCTTGGGGTTATGGTCACCAAAGCATATAAAAATATTGCTAAAGTGAACAAAATTTTATTTAAAGTATCCCCCTACATACATCTGAGATATCACGTCTATCAATTTTTGCCTAGGGAGAAAAAAAGTCACTGTTTATATGTTATTGACTGTGCTGATTTTTAGTGCTTCCAGACAAAACCTAATTTCTTTAACAAATCTTGGAGAAGTGTTCTCCCTTTGTTGTGTGGAACTTTTTGATAGCTATCTCATCGAAACTCTAAAGGCAGAGTCATTAGATCCTACCGACATTTTTCTGCTTAGCATATCACATCCAGAGCATGGCTGCCTAAAGATGTCCCCACGGGGCTACACCACCAAGCTTACTCTGTGGCTTATCGGCTTGAAGTCTTACCTTCTGCCCTGAGATTGGAATTTTCTTCCCTCCTCAGTATCCACTTTCAACATAGTCTATTGAATCAGTGACCTGGTGTAGCCATATGGAACTCCAGAAAGTGCAACACTGACTTCCCCCAACCCTCCTCTAAAAGTCCCAGGTCTACTACTCTCTCAAGTCTGCCTGGTGTTTTTTAAAGTCTGAGAAGTCATTGTTGAGAAGTCATTGTTTTTCTTTGTCTTGATTCAACAAAGCCCTTTTACATAATATGACAAGACATGACATATAACCCTTGATCACTTCAAAGAATGGATCCAGCTATTTCTCAATAGATTGTTTCTACAAAATAGGTGCAATATATTAAACTCAAAATTACAAATGATCTATACAGATGAAGGAAATCACAGCTAAGTTGGTAACAATATATTATAAAGGATAATGGAGAACTCAAGATGGAGTAATGTGTTCAGGTATTTTTAGCCTGTAAGAAGAGTTAGTCTACACTGAACACTTCTCAACCAACAGGAATTTTACTCTTTGCTATTTTCTTAAAGCAGATCCAAAGAGGCCATTTTAGGGTCATGATTAGCCACATGCTATGACTTCCTTTTGATAGTGAACACTACCAAAAAAATATTGTAAACTGTGGATAGTGATAACAGTCTGTGATTGATTGCATAAACAGCCATAATTCTCCTCCACTCCCTATAGCCACATGCTTTGCAATATGATTTTGAAGCTCCTCCCATCAGAAAGTAAAGTCAAATTCCTCACCTTTTCCATGTAGCAAGGTCTTAATAACTTACTGTGACCAGTACAGTGTGATGGAAATTATGATGTGCAAGTTCCAAGCCTGGGTCTCGAGAGTCTGACATGTTTCCACTCATTCTCTTGAAACCCTGGCCAGCTGCCATGTGAGCAAGCTTAGATCAGCCTGTGGAGGATGAATGACCATGTGGAGAAGACACAAGCCATCTCAGCCGAGACCATTCCGGACCAGTCAGCCTCAGCCACCTGAGCAACTGATAGCAGACACATAAGTGAGGCCAGCAAGGTCCAGAAGTGCCCAGTTGAGCCTCGTGTTACTGTGAACTAACCCATAATACTGTGAACTAAATAAATAGTTATTGTTTTAAGGTTCTGTAGTAATCCTGTCAAAATAAGGTAACCTGAATCTAATTATGATGAAACAGATAAGAAGATGCTTGGATAGATTAATCATCCTATATTCTTCAAATATCAATGTTATGAATTACAAAGATGGCTGAGGAACAGTCCCATATTAAAGGATACTAAACAGCATTGGAAACTCAATACAATGCATGGACTTGAATTACATCCTAGACTGGGAAAAATATCTACAAAAGACATTATTTTGAAAATGGACAGAATTTAACTTGGACTGTATATCAGATAATAGAAGATGCATCCTGATAAACTCATTGTAAGTTGAAAATATCACAAGTTGAAAATGCATTTAGTACCCCAATAAACCCATCATAAAGTCAAAGAATTGTTAAGTTGAACCATCATTAAGTCCAGATGCTCCTTGACTTACGATGAAGTTACATCCTCATAAACTTATCCTAAAGTCAACATATTGTAAGTTGAACCATTTTAAGTTGGGTATTGTCTATACAGGAGCCCTCACTTACTCACATGGTTTCACTGTCTACAGTTTCAGTTACCCATGATACAGTACAATAAAATATTTTGAAAGAGAGAGAGAGAAAACATATTCACATACCTTTTGTTATAGTGTATTGTTATAATTGTTTTATTTTATTATTAGTTACTGTTAATTTCTTACTGTGCCTAATTTATAAATTCAACTTTATTATGAGTATGTATAGGGGAAGAAACAGTATCTACAGATGTTCCTCAACTTACAATGAGGTTACATCATGATAAGCACATTGTAAGTTGAAAATACTGTAAGTAGAAAATGCATTTGATACACCTAACCTACGGAACATCATAGCTTAGCCTAGCCTACTTAAACATGCTAAGAATACTGACATTAGCCTACAGTTTTGAAAAATCATCCAATATAAAGCCTAGTTTATAAAAAAGTGTTGACTATCTCATGTAATTTATTGAATATCATTTATTGAAAGTGAAAACCAGGATCGTTTTACACCATCCTGAAGTTGAAAAATCTTAGGTTGAACAATAGTAAGTCAAGGACCGTCCATATAGGGTTTGGTACTGTTTGTGGGGTTTCAGGTATCCACTGAGGGGCTTGGAACTTATACCCTGAGGATAAGGGGTAGGCTACTGCATTGCAACAATATTAAATTTCCCAAATTTGATATTTGTTTTGTGGTTATACAAGAAAATTTCCATATTCTTAGACAATACACAGTGAAGTAATTAGAGGTAAAGAGTTGTGATATCTGAAGTTCTCAAAAGTTTCATCAATGTTAATAATTCAATTATAAATACATAAAATATTTATATGTAGATACATATATATGGATATATATATGCACATATAGATATATTCAGAGAGGGAGAGAAAGCAGCATCAGAGTGGCAATGACTAAGGAATATGGATGACGGCTATCATGAACTTTATTATAATATTTTTTGCAACTTTTTACTACATTTGATTTTTTTCCAAAATAAAAAGCTAAAAAAATGTATAAACTCCTGGAAAAAATAGAAGAAGAGATAGTGTTTGCTGTTATTTTATTTATAACTTTATAACTTGGGGGATGTGAAGAGAGTGAGGGAAGAGGTAAAGTTTGTTTCCATTGTAAGCTTGAAGAGGAAGCACAGGCTTCTTTCTGCTTCTTTGTACAGTATCCATGAACAGGCCACTCCGTGATCACTTGAGACTCAAGAATCAATGTCTTGTAATACTCATTGACACTTGTCCTTTCTCCCCAGTGAACCAGGCAGCTCCTCAGCTCTTGGTGTCTCCATCTACTGTCATGCAGCCATAGCCCCAAATTCACATTTCCCAAGGGCTTTGTAGCTATTTAATGGATAATCCTCATTCCACTTTAGAAAAGTAGGACATTTTTAGATGGGCCATTTTATAGAAAGGAAAAGACAGGGAGCAAAGATTAAAGGAATTTTGAGTCATGGTATAAGTCTGCATTAAAACTGAGAATTCCCCTCCTTGGAGCTTCTAATGAGGAGTAATATAGTAATTTAATTTCAATTCTTATACTATAGTGATCTTTAGACACTAAAAGTTAATAATAATCACAGTCATTGTGTGTCACTCTTTGCAACTATTCTTTTGCTCCTTTCCATATCCCCTGAGGATGTTTCAATCACTAAGCTCCTTTTAGCTACGGAGATTTATTACTTTTGTTGATGACTGAGTCACTAAACAATAACATGGGATAAAGATTTTTTTTCCTTTTGTTACCTTACAGAGTACATTGGGGTGTAACCCCAAGACTACTGGAATGGTCAAAAAAAACTTTAAATCTCAGCATTTTCAATATGAATGCTAAGTCCCAAGTGACTACAGTGAGACCAATTGTCATCCCCAATTGGAAAGGTTTTAGAGCTCCTATACCCCACTTCCTTATTTTAAAAAGAATCAAGTCCAAACAATTTGAAATTGGTGCTAGGCCATTCTTTGGAGACTGCTCCTGTTTCAAAAATGGGTGAGATTAAAAGCTTACATTAAATTCAGTGTTGATCTCACTTTGTGTTATTCCTAAAGCATGAATAACTAAAAGATGCACGAGACAAGGGTACAGGAAGGTGGGCAGAGTTCTTCCATGCTCCCCTTGGAACTCACAGAAGCACTCCCAGAATATCGTTATTTTGGCAGCCTTTGCAGGGTGGTATGTCAACTAGGTCTGAAAGGTCTGGAAATACAGACTTGATGAAACTTAGATATTACAATAAACATGGTGCCGTCCTTTTAAAAAGACCTATAGTCTGCTTGTGGATGGAGACATTTGAAAGGTTGCTCTTGTGAGTTATTGTGAAGGGTGGAAAGAGAGTTATTTGAAGTCAGAAAGCTTAATACCGAACGTGGATTGTTGTGGCTCCTAGTAGGCCGAGATAGCCAGTAGATATTTGAAGTGTCTGTTTGTGTGTGTTTTGTGTATTACTACACAGTTCAGTTCAGTTGGGTGCAGTTTTCTGTGTGCACATAGTGTTTCTCAAGACCAAAATCCTGCATATGCAAACACAAAATTTATGTTATGCTCAAATTCTTCCATAGTATATCAATTGCATTGACATAAATTTATGTCTCCAAAACACACCTTGGAACAGGGCTGACTTTACATCTATTAGTGGCTATTCACGGGCAGGCCAAGTCATGAACTACAATACTTATTCCAAGTCACCCAGCTGGTTATTGGCAAAGCCAGGACTGTAACCTAGCTCTCTAGATGAAGAACTGAACTATCGTACCAGGTCACCATGCTATCATATCTGTTTGTGAATACAAGGGATAAAGTGCAAAACCTGGAGGTGCTTTGAAAGGTATAAAGTGCTCATTGTGATGTGTAATTAGAAAGACCATGAGTCTTTTATTTTGTTCTCAGTGACATGAGAACAATATCTTTGCCCTATTCCTCTTTGTAAATAACTCTGACTAATCCTCTAAAAAGCAAGTGGACAGAAACAAATTAACCAAACCGTAGGTCAAGAGGCAAATGGAGATAACTAGCAAAAGGAGATAATAACTCTTAGGGAGGAAGCACCTAGCCAGCTGGAAGAGTATGAAAAAGGGAGAAAATGGAAAATGGGAAAGACTGACAAAATGTGTCTGTTCTCTTACAAATTAACTTGTGTCTTTGTGATAAAAGCATGTCTGGGTCAAGAGTTCTTGACTCTTGAAATACATCAAAATCTCCAAGGAGGAAGTTTTATAAAAGTAAAAATGTATTGTTGTATAAATACATATATTTATTATGAGGAGTTGGCTACTGTGATTATAGAGGCCGAGAAGTCCCCAATCTGCTGTCTGAAAGCTAGGGACCCGGGAAAGCTGGTGGTGAATTCGGCCTGGGTCTGAGAACCAGAAGAGCACATGGTATAAATCCCAGTCTGAGAGCCAGAGTAAACGAGATAAGATGAGATATCACAGCTCTGCAGTGAGAAAAGGAAAAAAGGATGAATTCCTCCTTCCTCCACCTTTGGTTCCCTACAGGCCCTCCAAGGATTGGATGGATCCCCCCACGTTGGTCAAAGCAATCTTCTTTATTGAGTCCACTGATTCAAATGTTAATCTCATCTAGGAACACCCTCACAGACACACTTAGAAATAATACTTAATCTGGGCACCCCTTGGCCAGTCAAGTTGCCACATAAAATTAACCATCATACCCAGTTCTACTGATTTAGAATTTCTGGTAATGAGGTCCAAGTATGTGTGTTTATTAGGGCCAAGCGATTTGGCTGAGTCTTTTGTAAGCAACCGTGAGGAGAGATTGTGTAACCTGAGGCCAATCACTTAGCCCGAATAAGGACTTCCTCTTCTATTGGCCTAAAATCAGAATCGATGAATGACCTGTTAATCATGATTGCAAATATGTCTCCAGTAATCAGGGTATGTACCAATGATTTTCTTTTTTTAATGTAGTTCCTTGTTAAATGTTAAATGCAGTTCCTACCATAACTTCCTTCATTCTCTTTTCCCCACAGACAACTATTTAGTATGCTTAGTGGGGGTATTTTTATTTGAGTATATATGTACATTTTTAATTTTTATAAATGGTATTATTATATTGCTCATTCTTCTTCCAATATTTTCTACTAGATACTGTATTATTAAGATCCATTCAGATTGCTTTATATACAGTTAATCCGTGACTTCTACCAATAATTTCAATAGTATGTATATATCGTAAACTGCAGTATTTGTGCTCTTTGCTGTGTAAATATGCAGGGCCCTCTCACAGGGACAGGGTGGCCTGCCCCACTCCTTGACACTGGTCTTGGCCATGTGATTTGCTTTGTGGTATTTGCTGGCTTGATATAAGCAAAAGCTTGAAAAAGCATTTGTGTGTTTGCACTTATTTTTGTACCTCTGCTATTATAATGAGAAGACATGCTCAGCTTAACCCACCAGTCCCCAGAGGAGGATGAGAGAGATTTGAGGCAGTCAACCTGGACACGTTTAAGTGAGCCAGCTGGATGAGAGATGTATGAACAAGTCCAGCCTAGATCGATGCAACCCCACAGATGCATGGGAAATAAATGTATGCTGCTGAGATTTTGTGGTTGTATGCAACATCATTGTGACAGTAGTTAACCAACAGAGTACAATAGGAGAAACTGCACTCTCTTGTTGATTTTGAATTCAGGCTGCAAATTATGGGAAGCCTGGCCATTTGATTCAAGGATAAAGCAACTTTTAATATTGATATTTATTTTAAAATATAATTTAATCTTATATATGTAAAACCTGTCATATTCTACAATATATTTTCATTCTTATTCTCTCAACTCAGAGCAGCAGGCAAGGTAGTCTTTAACCCCTCCTTCCCTCCTCAGTGATCACTAACTTCTGCCTTTGGTTCTTTAATTATTTTATCCTGGCCCTTGAAGATACATTAATTCCTTCAATAGTACAACCTAATTCCACCAGCCTTAACAAGAATATTAAAAATAGCTTTATATCAGTACACTGGTACAGAGAGCCAACTATTCATTTGCCACAGGGGAAATCTTACAAATGTGCATATTTTAGGTCCGTCTTGCGGTCACACTTCTGCACCAGCCAAACCAAGATGGAGATAAACCAAAAAAAAAAAAAATGCTGAAATGGATAACTCCCCTTGCTTGATTATGTATATTTCAGTATAGCAAGTTCACAATCCCTTGTACTAACATAAAGAATGGCTACTGTGCACAAATGAATAGCAAAGAATTCTTGGTAGTTTGATTATATAAATATGCATATGAGTAAATTACTTTGAATAAAGATCCATGGTATAAAACTTGGAAGGATTATCCAGCTGGAGAAAAGAAAGGGAACAAAACCCCAATTCTCTAGAACTTAATTTTAGAAGGAAAGTCCTGTTAGATACTCTTTGTGGGTCTCACTAAAAAGTGAGCAAGAGAATTAAGAATGGTCCCAGCCTTTGGCTTGAGGCCTGTGTAGGGGACAGAGATGTGACACCCAAGAGAATGTACCTGTGTCAAATGCAACAGCAGCAGGAATATCAGCTACTGATTAGGAGGCTGGCCCTGCAGCCACTAGTCTACCAAAGAGGCTGTGGTGGCGACAAAACTTGTGCAGCAAATCCAACTCAATGGAGATTCTCTGGAGAAGCAATACAAGACAGAGAAAAGTATTGGATGGAAAGTTAAAAGACCAGGTTTCTAGTTCTGGCTCTGTCATAAACTCCTATGTGATTCTGGACTAATTATTCAATTTCCCTCTGCATTATTTTCCTTGTCTGTAAAATGAGGACATTGACTAGGAACAGTAATGACAATGAGCTTTTCCCACGGTGCCAACTTCTTTTGCTCTAGCAAAGGGAGAGAAAGAGGTGGTGTGGGCACCTTGCGTTACTGTGCCTATAAAGCTGATTTTTACGATGTAGTTCTAGTTCTGTGACTAACCATCATCTCTGAAAAGTAACTTGTTAATTGTCTTGAATATTACAAATACTCAAGCAAACTTGAAAGGCCACCATTTCTCCAAACATTCCCTAAGAAGATCAAGGCAAGGTGGGCATAATGCTAAGTAAGTCTTTTCCTGTGCTGATAGATTATATAATGAGAAAAGTCAATACATCCTCTGCTCTTACATCATTTGTTTAAAACTATGCTGACCTACCATGAAGAGCTGCTTTAAGAATCAAGAGCTACTGACCACCTGAAGAAAGGCCAGACACCGGATTTGCGCCTCCACATTTCTCCCTAGAGCAGACTGTGTGTGTTTTAAAAGTGATGAGTTGTGACGGGGCCGCTGCTTTGATACAGTCCTTGGTGGCCCTAGTGTCAAACAGTAGCCTTGAACACTCCTCCAGGGAAGAAAAGGAGCAGAGAGGTCAATGCATGGTAATGTCTAGGGTAATGTATCAGCTCAGAAGTCTTCAGAACCTCCTGCCATGAAAAACAGCTGCAGCTTGCAAATGTCTGAACCCTGAGCTTTTTCTGTTTTCTTGTTTTGTCCTTATGTGAAAAACTGTAACTGTATCCACTTCTGCTCAGCCTCAAAGGCAACCCATTTAACAAGTAGGCCCTGGGCCTGCCAGGTATTTGAGAAGAAATGCAATGTATCAACACCCTGCAGTATTTCATCTTCCAGCATCTCGAGCTGGCCTCTTTTCAGCCTCTGGCATTGGGTGTGCTGCCCTGTCCCCATTAGCGTGTCATTAGTGCCATTAATGAAAATCCGGTTTTACACACTGAAAAGTGATCTGAAGCAGTCTTGAGGAAATGCTATAAAGACCGCCCCTGCTGTTAGCAGGAGCCTTGGGCACACCTGCAGTTTTGACAGGGCTCTTAAAAGTTTCTTTCCCCCTAAATGGAAGGAGGTGCAGCAAGTATAAATAGTATAATAAATAGTACAATTAGCTTCATTCTGGGCTGTGAAAGCCTTTCTCTGCATCTGTATAAAGCTCATGCATTCTATGACAAAGAAGTGAAATGTTAAGGTTTTGTAGCTTGAGGAAACTGGTCATTAACCCTAGGAACAGGAATTGTATGCCAAGCTCAACAGTCTTAAACAATCCTCTGTGGCATTTTCCTCAAGCAAAAATAAAGAAATACACGTTGTTAATTTAAAATAATCACCTGTTTAGTGATAAACTCAAGTATAAATTAAGGAATCTCTTTTATACTATGCGATATCATGGTAAGAAGGCAGAGCCAGTACTTTTATTTCAAAGATTCAATAAAAAATTGCTCAGTGAAATTAGAAAAGTAAAAGGTAAAAAAAAAAAAAATAAGATGATTTCAGTAAGAAAGCTCCTACTGTATTGAAACACAGAAAGAAGGAGAGAGATGGTCCCTGAACATTCAAGAACAAAGCAAAGCTATGCAACTTCCTAGAACGCCGTCTCAGCAAAAGGCACTTCAGACTGTGTCCATGAGAATGGAGGAAAAAAATGGGTCCTGTTGATAAAACACAACCAAACTGTCAGGGATAAGACTGTTCTAGTTTCATATTGCTGCCTCATGAGATTATGGGTCAGCTCAATATCTGAGACAGAAAACCAAGGAGCAACAAAGACAGGTCACTGAGATCATGAATTAACACAGTGAAGCAAGAAGGCAAGAAACATGAAAGGATTATTGATGCTGCTAAACTTTTCAGCACCTTCATCCTGATTTGAAGCCTTAGTATTTTCTTTAATGTGATTCAAGGGGTCTATTCCTGTGCCTACATCTCTACTGAACCATCTACTAGTCGTGGGTTCTTTATTTTTTAACATTTAAATTTCATTAATTATTTAATCAAAGTTATACAAAAGTAATCATAATTTATTTGTTGCTTAATATCTAAAAATATAAATACCTGTAACATTTACTATCCCTTTGATTTTTGATTTGCCAAGCAGATTTTGGCCTTTATTTTTGTCTTTGATAATTCAACTACAATTTGATGTTAGTTAATGGGTAGTCTATGGTGCCAAAATAGGACATCCTTGCCTGGACAGAGTGTAAACCATGCAAATAAAAATCATAAATCAAAGATAAGAGCTTATTTTTTATTTACACATGCAATAGTACAAAAAGCAAATTAATTTTTTCCTGAAAAAGTACAATGTGGTTGCCTTTTATGTATATTTGACTTGTATGAATTTTCATGACTACAAAATAATTTATAACTTTGTATTTATTTATCAACTTTATTTTTTATTTTATTTTATTCATTTAAATTTTATTCATTTTATTTACTTATTTTTAATTGACAAATGAAAATTATATGTATTTATCATGTATAACATGATGTTTTGATATATGTATATATTGTGAAATGGCTAAATCAAGCTAATTAACATATGTATTACTCCACATTCTTGTCATTTTTTGTGGTAAGAATACCTAAAATCTACTCTCTTAGTAATTAGGAATAATCTTAGGAATAAATTCAAGAGACCTATTGTACAACATGATGACTATAGTTAATAACAATGTGTTATATTCTTGAAAATAGCTGAAAGAATAGTCCTGGGTTTTTAGGCAAATCGCTTAATCTCCCTATGATCCGTTGCTTCTTCCATGATGGAATAATAAACTACCAATCTCACGGGATCGCTATGATGACTAAGTGATATATCATACCACAATAACCACACAGATGTGTGTCTTATTTGCTATAGTAATATTAAGTAAAAAAATTTCAAATGACAGCCTTGCCAAATTGGTGGGAAAATGACAATAAGTTTGATACCTTGAATATGTACAAATCTCAGGCAAAAATATTAGGATGTGTTAGACACTACATTCTGGTGATTAATAATCTTAGTTCTATAATCAGATGGATGTGACTTTGAATAAAATTCTGAGCCTTACTAATTGTGTGAATACAAACATGAATGATAAACCTACATAAGCCTCAGTTTCCTTCTCTAAAAAATAAGATAATGGTACTATCTTGTAGGACTAAGTAACATGTTAAATACACAATTTAAATTTCAGTGATTTGCAATAGGAAATACCCAATGACTTCTTATTATATATTCAATAAAAGGTTTATATATGTATATAAAACGCACACACACACACATATACATATATATTTACTTTTGAAAGATGCTCGAGTATGGTTATAACCACAGCCTTAAAAATGTATTGGGTATTGAAAGAGTATTGAAAAATTAGATCTAAAAGTACAGAAAATAAATTCACAGTAATAGACCCATTCCTTGAAGAAAGAAAGTCAAATAAATCATAAAAGAAAGTTTATTCATCCCTCATTTGGTAATAGTTTCAATGCCCTTTTTAAAGACCTCTTTTTAGTAGGTATTCATCCAGTCATTTCCTGGCTGGATATTTTCAGTGACATGAAACTCCAAGTCATGGGATTCTAGTTTTTCAGTAATTCTCATTTTAAAATAGATTAATATGACATTCTCCCCAAATAAGCCTACCTCTTAGTCCCACCCTTCTGACTCAGTTTCATACAAGTTGCAATCCTGAATCAATCTAAGTGCTTTTCCACTGACAGCACTTCATATATTTGAAGTCAGAGGAGAAACATTTTTCTCCCTCTTTAGGAAGTCAGAACTTAGCTCATAAAGTGGCAACTCTGCCCTTTCAAATGTTTTGGGAAAGAACAAAGACGCTCTTCACCAGCTCCCTCTCCAAGTGGAAATCACATCTAGATGTCACTGGGGAGGCCCCTTTCTCTCAATTCCTGAAGTTGAGGCTTGACGTGAGTGAGGGAGTGATCCCATTCCAGCTGATGAGCAAAGTTCAGCTCTGCAAATTCCTTTTTAGAGTGGTCATGACAAGGTCTAGACTTAAAGGGAAATTCTAGGAATTCTGACTGGAACTACCAGAAGAACCGACTACATAATCTGCATAGCCCAGTGCACCATCAAATGCAGGACTCCCTTTTGAAAATGATTAATAATTTCAAAGTGTTGATGGAACAGCATCAAACTACATGCAGGGCTCTTCTGAGTGCAGGATGTCATGTGGGCCCTGGCTACTAGATAAAGTGTTTCTTTTCAACTTGATTTTACAAGCTGTAAAGTTAATATTTTTTTTTCCATCTGTCTGATACCCCTGCATGCTTAGTTGGCTGTAAACTCATCAGGTATAGTAGAGAGAGGTGTGTGTTATTTGATAAACCGATTGTAAAACTATGATTGTCTCTCCAGAATCTTCTTTTCTGTAAGTTAAAAAAGTTTTGACAACTTAATGAAATATAATAAGCCTTTACATGGTTACTAGTGCTCTGTGATATGTAAAAAACGTATAACATGTAATGAGATAAAAGGAAAATGCAGCATTAAATATAAAGTGATTTAAATTATTTAAAAATTCCACAGACACAGTATATAAGAGATGATTACAGAAATAATGGTTGATATATTTAGGTGAGAGAATTATGAAGGATTTCTTTTCTCTTATAAATGTCTTTGGATGTTGTTATAAAATTAAGTAAACCTGAAACTGCAAGAGCTTTAAACATATAGTCCAAAATTCTCAAAGTAATGAAAGAAAATTTCTCAGGATTAAATAAGCCATAAATTATCAAGATAAAAAAGTCTACTAAGCAGGATGAATTGTAAAAGATACAGCCGTTGACATATTGTGGTAAAATTTCAGAACAACGAAATGAAAGAAAATGGTCAAAGACTCTAGTGTTTGGAAGTTTGGAACAGATTCGTGCAAGGAGGAAGTAGGAGGGAAGTAAAAGTACTACTACAATTCACGGTGCTATCATTCAAATGTGAAGATTAAAAAATACACTTTCAGACATGCAGTAATTCAGGAATCTTATGATACCTAAGTAGTGGATATGATCCAGTACTCAGACAAATGAATCCAGTACACAATAAGTAATAGTGAGTAAGGAAATCAGGAAGTCTTACAGGTAACTATAAATAAGTTGTTGGGAATGTTTGAAGGTAAAAATCTCAGCTGAAAGACACAGCTTTGCATTATGGTGGAGTCATCAAAGACACTAGCTCTGGAAACAGACTGCCAGAAATAAAGTTCATTTTAAGGTGAACTTGGGCATGTCACTTAACCTCCCCATGCTTCAATTTTCTCATCTGTAAAATAGCAATGGGATATTATTTCTCTCTTTTTTTGATGAGAATCAAGTAGGTTAATATAGATTAGGCAGCCAAAACAATATCTAACATAAAATGAGTGATAAAAATTGAGTTGTTACCATATAGGTGGTAGTAAGGACAGAAGGGCAGAGAGCTGAAATAACATCTTGATCTTATTCGGTGGGGAGGATATTGAAATGCAGTAACTGTAGCCTTTTGTTTTGTTTTAGAAAATAGTTAGTAATATGTCACTAGGACAATATTTCTTGATAACATTGAATTGATTCCAGAAATTCGAGTTTGGCTTAACATTCAAATTTCAACTAATAAAGAAAATAAAAACTAAAACAAAAAACAAACCAAATTCAACCAAGACAATTTGCCACAGTAACAGAACAAATGAAAAAATATTATCTCAATTAATAGGGGAAAGTAATAAAAATTCTACATTTATTCATGATTAAAAAGAAACCATTAGCAAACTAAGGCTAAAAGAAAATTTTTCTTTTTTGTGAGATGGGATCTTGCTGTGTTGTTCAGGCTAGTCTCGAACTCCTGAGCTCAAGCAATCTTCTCGCCTCAGCCTCCCAATTAGCTGAGACTACAGGCTCATGCTACCATGCCCAGCTCAGAAGGAAATTTTTTAAACTCTGATAGAGGTATCCATACAAAGCCTATAATAAACAGCATACTTGATGAGCACTGTCAGTCATTCTCTTAAAAAGTGAAGTAAAATAAGGGTGCAGTTGTGGACTAGGGGTCCTAGTCAGTGTAATAAGGCAAGAAAAATAAAATGTATAAGAATTGAGAAGGAAGGAAGAAAAGTTTTATTATTTGCAGCTAACATGATTTTGTACATAGAAAACACAAAATACACTACAGACACATAGGTAGAATAATAAATTAATTTAAGAAGGTCATTGAGTATACAGTTAGTATAAAAACCAAAATAAACAAGTAAATTTACTTCTGGATATCAGCAATAAATAAATAGATAATTAAATATTGATAAAATAGCATTTAAAATACCATCAAAAACATCAAATGGCTCCAAATATATCTAATAGGCATGAAAGATGTCTAGACTGAAAACTGTAAAATATTATTAAGAGAAATTTTGAAATACCAAAATAAAGCATGCTCATAGAATAAAACACTCAATATTTTAAAATTGTCAATTTTCTTTTCTTTTAGGTTTTATTATTTATTTATTTATTTATTTATTTTCAAAGTATTATGGGGGTACACATATTTTTGGTTACATGGATCGCTTTTATAATATTGAGTCATGGTTATAAGTGTGCCCATAACCCAGTCAGTGTTCATTGTACCTGTTAGGTTGGTTTTTACCTGTCCTCTCCTCCCCCCTACCCACTGCTTGATATCCACTGAGTTTTACTTCCCTCTATGGACATGTGTGATGATCAGTTAGTTCCAATTTAATAGTGAGTACCTGTGGTGCTTGTTTTTCCGTTCTTTAGACACTTCACTTAGGAAATGGTCTCCAGTTCCATTCAAATTGTTGCAAAAGACATTAAGTCACCCTTCCTCATGGCTGAGTAGTATTCTATGGTATACATATACCACAATTTGTTAATCCTCTCATGAATTGATGGGAATTTGGGTTGATTCCACATCTTTGCAACTGTGAATTGTGCTGCAATAAACATTCAAGTGCAGGTGTCCTTTTGATAAAAATGACTTCTTTTCCTTTGGGTAAATACCCAGTAGTGGGACTGCTAGATCAAATGGTAGGTCGACTTTTAGTTCTTTGAGGAATCTCCATACTGTTTTCCATAGAGGTTGTACTAATTTGCAGTCCCACCAACAGTGTATAAGCATTCCTTTCTCTCTGCTTCCATGCCAGCATCTATTGTTTTTGGACTTTTTAATAAAGGCCATTCTCACTGGGGTCAGGTGATATCTCATGGTGGTTTTGATTTACATTTTCCTGATGATTAGTGATGTTCAGCATTTTTTCATATGTTTATTGGTCATTTGTCTATCTTCTTTTGAGAAGCTTCTCTTTGTCTTTTGCCCACTTTTTAATGGGGTTTGATTTTTTTCTTGCTGATTTGCTTGAGTTCTATGTAGATTGTGGTTATTAGTCCTTTATTGGATGTATAGCTTATGAGTATTTTCTCCCATTCTGTAGGTTGTCTATTTGGTCTGTTAATTTTTTCCTTGGCTGGAAGAAGCTTTTTAATTTAATCAAGTCCCATTTATTTATTTTTGTTGTTGCTATGATTACCATTGGGGAATTCTTCATAAATTTTTTGCATAGGCTGATATCTAGATGAGTTTTTCTAATATTTTCTTCTAGAATTCTTATGGTTTCATGCTTTACATTTAAGTCCTTTATCCATCCTGACTTAATTTTTGTAAGTGGTGAGAGATATGTATCCTGTTTCATTCTTCTGTATATGGCTATCCAATTTTCCCAGCACCATTTATTCAATATGTCTTCTTTTCCCCAGTGTATACTGTTGTCTGCTTTGTCAAAGATCAGTTGACTGTATGTGGTTAGTTTTAAGTCTGTTATGTTACATTGGTCTATGTCTCTATTTTTGCACCAATACTATGCTGATTTGGTTACTATAGCCTTGTAGTATACTTTGAAATCTGGTAATGTGATGCCTTCCAATTTGTTCCTTTTGCTTAAGATTGCTTTGGCTATTACGGCTCTTTTCTGTTTCCACATGAAGTGTAGAATTATTTTTTCTAGATCTAAGAAAAATGACATTGGTATTTTGATGGGGATTGCATTGAATCTGTAAATCACTTTGGGTAGTATGGGATTTTAACAATATTGATTCTGCCGATCCATGAGCATGGTATGTTTTTCTACTTGTTTGTATCATCTGTGATTTCTCTCCTCAGTGTTTCATGGTTCTCCTTGTAGAGATCTTTCACCTCCTTAGTAAGTATATTTCTAGGTATTTTATTTTCTTTGTGGCAATAGTGAATGGTATTTGACTCTTGGCTTGACTGTTATTGGTGTATAGGAATGCTACTGATTTGTGTACATTGATTTTATAAGCTGAGACTTTGCTGAATTTATTTATCAATTCCAGGAGTCTCTTGGTGGAATCTTTGGGGTTTTCCAGCTATAGGATCATCTTGTCTGCAAAAAGCGATAATTTGACCTCCTATTTCCCAATTTGGATACCCTTAATTGCTTTCCCTTGCCTGATTGCTGTAGTTAGGACTTCCAGCACTATGTTGAATAGAACTGGTGACAGTGGGCATCCTTGTCTTGTTCCAGTTCTTAGTAGGAATGCTTTCAACTTTTCCCCATTCAGTATGATTCTAGCTGTGGATTTGTTACATATGACTTTTATAATTTTGAGATATGTTCCTTCTTTGCCAAGTTTGTTGAGGGTTTTTTAAATCATGAAAGGGTGCTGAATGTTGTTGAATGCTTTTTCTGCATCTATTGAGATTATCATATGATCTTTGTTTTTGTTTCTGTTTATGTGATGAACCACATTTATTGACTTATGTGTGTTGAACCATCCTTGCACCACTGGAAATGAAGCCCACTTGGTCATGGTGGATTATTTTCTTGATATGCTGTTGAATTTGGTTTGCTAGTATTTTTTCAAGTATTTTTGCATCTATATTCATGAGGGATATTGGTCTGTAGTTTTCTTTTTTTGTTGTGTCCTTTCCTGGCTTTGGTGTCAAGGTGGTACTGGCTTTGTAGAATGAATTGGGGAAGATTCCCTCCTTCTCAATGTTATGAAATAATTTCTGCAGAAAGGGTACCAACTCTTCTTTGCAGGTCTGGTAAATTTTGGCTGTGAATCCATCTGGTCTGGACTTTTTTTGTTGTTGGAACTATTTTTTTTTTTAATTGCTGCTTCAATTTCATTGCTCATTATTAGCCTGTTCAGGTGTTCTGTTTCTACCTGCTTGAGTCTTGGAAGGTTGTGTATTTCCAGAAATTTGTCCATTTCCTCTACATTTTTAAGTTTATGTGCATAGAGTTTTTCATAGTATTCGCAGAAGATATTTTGTATTTCTGTGGTATTAGTTGTAATATCTCCTTTTTTATTTATGATTGAGATTATTTGAGTCCTTTCTCTTCTATTCCTGGTTAATCTAGCAAGAGATCTATCAGTTCTGTTTATCTTTTCAAAGAACCAACTCTTTGTTTCATTGATCTTCTGTACAATTTTCGTGTTTTTGATTTTGTTTAGTTCTGCTCTGACCTTAGTTATTTCTTTTCTTCTACTGGCTTTGGATTTGGTTTGCTCTTCCTTTTCTAATTCCTTGAGATGTGTCATTAGATTGTTAATTTGTGATCTTTCTGTCTTTTTGATGTAGGCATTTAAAGATATGAATTTTCTCATTAGGACTGCTCTTGCTGTTTCCCATAGATTTTTGATAGTTTGTGTCCTCTTTGTCATTCAGTTCAAGGAATCTTAATTTTCATCTTAATTTCATCATTGAACCAATAATCATTCAGCAGAAGGTGGTTTAATTTCCATGACTTTGTGTAGAATTGGGTGTGTCTCTTGGAGTTGATATCTAGTTTTATTCCACTGTGGTCTGAGAAGATACATGGTATGAATTCAATTTTTTAAAAAATTTTTTGAGCCATGTTTTGTGGCCTAAAATATGATAAATCTTGGAGAATGTTCCATGTGCTGACGAGTAGAATGTATATTCAATAGTTTTTGGGTAAAATGTTCGGTAAATGTCTGTTAGGCCCAGTTGTTCTTTAGTCCCGTTTATGTTCAATTTTTATTTATTTTCTGCTTGGATGATCTGTCCACCTCTGTCAGTGGGTGTTGAAGTCCCCAGCAATTATGCTGCTGCTTTTTATCTCTCTATTTAGATCTAGTAGGGTTTCCTTTATGAATCTGGGTGCTCCTGTGTTAGGTGCATAAATATTTAGGGTTGTTATGTCTTTTTGTTGAATTTCTCCCTTACTATTATGTAATGACCATCTTTGTCTTTCTTTACTATTGTTAATTTAAAGTCAATTTTACCTGATATGAGAATGGCTACATCTGCTTTCTTTTAGTTTCCATTTGCATGTAATATTTTTTTCTATCCCTTAAACTTGAGTCTGTAAGAATCCTTGTGGGTTAGATGTGTTTCCTGGAGATGGTGGATACTTGGCTTGTATTTTTTTGTTTGTTTTCCATTGTGTTTTGTATTTCCTTAAATGGATTTTTCATTTCCAGAAGTTCTATTTGGTTTTTCTTTAATATGTCAACCTCTTAAGTGAATTTTGCATTCATTACCTGAATTGTTTTTCTGGTTTCTTTGAGTTGATTTTCCATTTTTTCTTGGATTTCATTGAGCTTCCTTATAATCCACATTTGGAATTCTCTATGTGTCATTCAATATTTTCATTTTGCTTAGCATCCATTGCTAGAGAGCAGATCTTCCCTTTTGAGGGTGTCCTTTGGCTCTGATTTCTCATATTTCCAGAGTTCTTTTGCTGATTCCTTCTCATCTGAATCAACTGTTGCTTCTTAATTTTGGATTTTCTTTTGTTTATAGGGGGCTTCCCCCACACTCAAACACACACACTTGTATGGGTGTGTTTGTAGCATATGTTGGGTAAGAACCTTTGGCTTTGTTTGTGAGTGCTTTGATGGTGATCCAGGTTCTGGATAGATGCCTTGGTTATGGTTATCCTTGGTATGATGGTTTTATCCGTTGCTAGTTGTTTGTATGCTGTAGCAATGGTGAGCTATGTGTGTAGACAGATTTCCTATTTCTCTTTAAGAGAGAGAATGGAGGCCTTAAAAATCCTTTCTCTTTTCCCAGCCCTGTGGTCTTCTTAGCAGTGTGAATTATAATGGCATGTCCAGTTTAATCTCTGAGACAGTAGGTGGGGCATGTGGGTGAGAAAAAACCTCATCCTATATGATTAAGTCAGTAAATGCTGTTAAGGGCTGTGCAAATTGACCTATCAGTCAGTAGATGGTGTTTGCTGGAAGGAACAAGCTGCAGTGTTGTTTTTGTGACCGGCTCTATTCCCTCAGGAGGAGCACTCAAATGCCTCAGGTGGTGGGTGGGACCCTGTAACTTCCAGGTGAGTCCTTATTCTCTGCCACAGTGGAAGCAGGTAGGGGAATGAGGCGGGGGGGGCAAGGTTGGATGGGCTTGCCTTCAAGCTCCACAAAAGTTGGTAAGGTAACTGTTTCAGCAGCAATCAAAAGTCTGCTCCCAGCTTCTGGGAGAAGCTGCCAGGGAGGGGCTGGAGGGGCCAAAGGGGCCCCACCCAGGAGAAATTAAAATACCAAATATTGGTGAAGATATTGGTCAATCAGAACTCTCATGTACTGCTTTGGATTGTAAATTGATAAAACCACTTTGGAAAACTGGCAATTCATATTAATAATAATGTTAAACATATGTAGTGGTGTAGCAATTCAACTACTACGTATATACCCCAAATAATTGTGTGTGTGCTAAGAATTTGGCAAGCAGTTGCCTCTCTCCAGCAGGCACATACTCCAGGCTGAGGCCTCAACAGAGAGCGGGGCCCATGTCTCTTCCTCTGTGAATTATAGTGGACCCAGGGTGCCCAATTTGGGAGCTCCCTGCCCACCAGAATTTCATGGAGACACATGCTGGTTGGTTGGACACACAGGCCAGGGAGAGATGTGAGAGCTGGACAGCCAGATTGTGAATCTTAGATGGCCCCATCTCCACAGACAGACTTTCTGGCTGGGTAAACTAGAAATAAATAACAGAAAGACAGCTGGGAAATTTAAATTATTTGGAAATTGACAGAATTCTAAATAACTCATGGTAAAATTAGAAATCTCAAGAAAAATTAAGAAATTAGAACTAAATGAAAATTAAAATGCAATTCATCAAAATATGTGGGAAATAGCAAAAATAGTGCTAACAGGGAAATTTATAGCATAAACATCTTGATATTTTGTTTTTTTATCCATTCAGCAAGCCTATGTCACTTGAATGGAGAATTCAAACTATTCACGTGATTGATAGAATTGATATGTGGGATGCTGTTCTCTTCATCCTGTTGGGTAGTACTTTATTGCTTTGTTTTGTTGTCTTGTTTGCATATACTAGAAGAAAATAAATAATAAAAATTAGTACCAAAATCAATAAAATTGGAAACAGGAAAAAAATACAGAAATTCAACAAAACTAAAACTTGTTTCTTTGAAAGATCAATAAAATTAATAAACCTCTAGCCAGGCTAACAATTAAAAAGAGAGAAGACTTAAATTGCTAATGTCAGAAATGAAATAGGTGCCAGCACTACTAATCCTATGGCTATTAAAAAGATAAGAATATTTGAACAACTTCATTTCACATTTAATAACTTATATGAAATGGAATAATTCCTTGAAAGACACAATTTACCAAAATGTACACAAGGGGAAATAAATAACCTGCATAGTCCTATATCCATTAAAGAATTTAAATCAATAATTAATAACCTTCCCCCAAAAAGCCCCAGGTCCAGATGGTTTCACTGGTGAATTCTGTCAAACAGTTAAGGAAAGAATAACATCCATTCTCCACAATTCAAAAAACAAACCTGCAGGAACACTTCCTAAGTTATCCTATTATACAAGCATTACCTTAAAACCAAAACCAGATGAAATCATTGCAAGATAGAAAAGGTACAGACCGATATCTCTCATGAACATAGACACAAAAGTCCTCAACAGAATATTAGCAAATTGTTTCACAAATGTATAAAAAGAATTATACACCCTGATCAAGTGAAACTTATTCCAGATATGTAAGACAATATTTAAAAATCAATGTATTCCACCATACAATGTGCTGAAGAAGAAAAAGATCATATGCTAGATCAATTGACATTGAGAAAGCTTTTTACAGAATCCAGTACCCATTCATGATAAAAACTCTCAGAAAATTGGTAAAACAGGGGACTTTCTGAAACCTGGTAAAAAATATTCTACAAAAATCCTATACCTAACATTATACTTACTGATAAGAAATTAGATGGGTTTTTTTTCCCTGAATAATGGGAATGAAGGAAGGATGTTTTCTTTCACCACTCATATTTACACTGTACTGGAACTCCTAACTAGTGCAATTATAAAGAAGGAGAAACTAAAGGTACACAGATTGGAATGGAAGAAATAAAACTGTCTTTATTCACACATGACATGATTGTCTATGTAGAAAATTCCAATATTTTTACCAAAAATCTCCAGAAACTAATGAATGAGTGGAGTAAGGCTGCAGGATACAATGTCAATAGGCAAAATTTAGTTGCTTTCTTACATGCCAGGAATGAACTGAAATTTGAAATTTAAAATAGCATTTTAAAATACTATTTTAATAGTATGAATAAAAGTACATACTTAGGTGTATATCTAACAAAATATAATAGGATCTGTGTGTAGAAAATTACAAAGTAATGGTGAAAGAACTCAAAGGTCTAACTATAGAGAGATATTCCGTGTTTATAGATCATGAATATTGTTGAGATAAATTCTTCTCAACTTGATCTATAGATTCAACCCACTTATCCCAATCAATATCTTAGCCAGCTGTTTTGCAGATATTGAGAAACTGATCTGAAGGCAAAAGATATAGAATAGCTAATACAAAAATGAAGAAGCAGAACAAGTTATAGGACTGAGAGTACCTCATTTCCAGACTTCCACAAAGCTACGTAATTGGACTTTGTCAACATTTAAAAAAAAAAAAAACAACTTATGCTCTGGAAGAGATATTGTTAAGAGAATGAAAATACAAGCCAGAAGCTGGAAGAAAATATTTGTTAAACACTTATGTTATAAACAACTTGTATCCAAAATTTACAAAGAATTCTTAAAATACACTGAGGAAACAACCCAATTTCAATTGGCAAAATATATGAATAAACACCTCACTAAAGAAGATATACATATGGAAAATAAGCATTTGAAAAAAAAACCTTACTTGTCATCAGTGATTTACAAATTAAAACAACAATATACCACTACATAATCTTGGAATGGTCAAAATCCAAAACAATGACAATATTAAATGCTTGTGAGGATGCAGAACAACAGAAACGCATTCATGCTGGTAGAGTAACTTTGGGAGACAGTGGCAATTTCTTACAAAGCTAGCCATAGTCTTAACCATACAATCCAGCAATGACACTCCTGGGTATTTAACTAACTGCTAGGAAACCTACATCCATGCAAAATCTGGACATGAATATGTATAGCAGCTTTATTTATAAACTTCAAAAAAGGGAAGCAACCAAAGAGTCCTCCAATAGGGTAATGGAGAAACTGTGGGACATCCACTGAATAAAATTCTATGCAGTGATTAAAAAGGAATAAGCTATCACGGCCACGAAAGACATGAATGAGTCGTAAATGCATGTTGTTCTGTGAAAAAAGCAAGTCTGAAAAGGCTATACACTGTATAATTTCATTTCTTTGGCATTCTGGAAAAGGCAAAATTACAGAGACAGAAAACATACCAATGGTTCCCAGGGCTTTTAGAGTGATGGGGAAGAGTTGAATACATGAAATTGGTCAGGCATGGGTGAATTTTTAGGGCAGTGAAAGTATTCTGTGTCATTCTGTAATGGTGAGTATGTGACACTATCCATTTGCCAAAACCCATAAAAATTTACAGCACAAAAAGCAAATCTTAGTGTACATCAGTAAATAAAAAAATCATTTACAAGGTCAAGAGACTCTGGAACAGAACACAGAATGTGACAAAAGAATCTAAGCTGTACTACAAATGTGTGAAACAACTTCACTGAAGAGAAGGAGCAGAGAGATGCTGACTCAAGCAAGATTGGAAATGAGTAGAATCTGTGGGACTAAATACAAAAGGAACTCTATATAAGCACTGTACCCTAGTTGATAAATGTGTATTCAGTGGGGATAGAGTTAACAATTCTGAAATGACAACTATGCATGTGTATTGGAATTTAAAAATTAAGCAAATGAATGGCACAATGCTGAAGCCAGTTTTCTGACTGCTAAGGGTGGGATGTTACTGATAAGAAAGGGGAGAAGTCTAGAATGATCCGTATTGTACTAGGTTAGAATTGGGGACATTGGTATGAACTCACATTTAGCTTAACATAAATCAGATGGTTACATATAGAAATATTTACAGTTATTTGCATGTATACAGGTTTGTATACACACATATTTTCAGGTCTGTCAGCTGAAGAGGTCTAGAAGCAATGGCACCCAGTAGCAATGAACACTACACTTTGTAGTTCTAGAAAATAAGAAAGTGCTCAAAAACAAAGCAAAACAAACTGCTACAGTGATAAGGCTCTGTCAACAGGACACAGGAGTTAACTCAAAGAGCTCTCACCGGCCAAAGCTGAAAGAAGATGATCTGGAATATAATACATGACATAGCTTTGTATTAGAACCCAAAATATAAAATATCCGTGAGTCCATGCTGTCATCCAAAAGACCACCAGGATGGCTAAATGGAAAGGAGAGCTTTATTGGCAATATCAGTTTGCAAAGTGGAAAGAGATAGTTTCTGGTGCAGACCAGAGGTATACTCTCTTTGAAAAAGCAAAGGACAGGTTGAGTTTTATGCTTCACAGGTCCTGAGTCATATTCAGCAGGTTTGGGGGAGAAGCTATGCATATTTATGAAGGGAAGGGGTCGCATGTGCAGTGAATAAACCTGTATGTAACATGCATCCCATGTTCACTTTGGAGCAGGATTTTAGCATTAAAATAAGTTGGAATTTGGTTCTTTACATCAAAAGGTGAGCTATAGGACACAAAGAGAGTTTGTGCGTGGCCTCTATAAGTGGGCTAAAACTGGCTTAAATCTGCAATAGCTTATCAGAAAAGAATATTTATAAGGCCAGTCCTCGGTCCAATCCAAGTGGTAGTGGTCTGGGTTGTAAAATCATCCTGATAGCTCCTATTGTCAGGGAGCTTAGCAAGGGTGTGGTTTTGTATGAATTTAGAAATTTGCCATACCAGCCAAACCCTGAACCCTTGATCTTTAGATAACTTTTGTTTCCTTAATGTTAGGGCTCATCCTAGTTGATAAAGGGGTATCTATTTTAATCTCTTAGATCACATTGCTGTGATTTATTTATTAACTAAATAAATAAATTAGGGGGAATAAACAAATCTGTGCAGAAAAATTTAGTGTATTTATGTAGATACTCCATCTTAAAGGAGCAGTATAACTCCCAGTCCTTAAGTGTCAGCTGTGCATGGTGACTTTCTTCCAAAGCTTATAGTATGGAGAGGGAGAAATAAGGAGTAACTTTATAGTGGAGAGACCTGACAAACACTAACTCAGGCAGGTCATCAAGGTTAATATCAACAGTGACAAGTCATATTGATAGTATATATAAAAAGACAAAATTTCAATAAATTTAGCTTAAAGATATTAATTGCCTTTATTTCAATTCTAGAATCAGGCAACAATTAATTCCATAAAATGGAATAAGTGTTCCAATAAGTTTAGCAGAGGAGGTTCGTTTTATAGATAGAACAGGCTGGAAAAAGCAAAAACAAAGAACAAAAAGCAGATTGGTCATTTCAAAGTTACTTTCTTTGTAAGGATGAAACAGGGAAATAGAATAATAGAGAAATAACTGATTAGTTAACATTGGGTTACTTCAGGTTTTCTTTTGTTGTAAGGATTAAAACAGAAGGAACTTCATTATCATGTTAAATACTAACTGAAGATAAAAACTGGCCTATTTGGGAAATTATTATTTCTCTTTCCTGATTTCTGGGAAGGTCAGATAACAACTTTGTTTCAGTTTGGTGACATGGAACTTTAGCATGGGTGGCTCCATTTTGATTTTTTAGTTTGGTTTGTTGGGGCCTAGTGCAGGAGCTTAGGTCAAAACAGTGGCCTTCTGTAATTTTTATTTAACAATACTTTTGATATGATGTGATAATAATGACACTTTATTTCTCTATTTTCATCTTCCCCAAAACCCATAACCCCAGATAAATCATGAGGAAAACATCTTACAGACTCTAATGAGAGACATTCTACTTCAGCAATACTCCTCGATGGCTCAGCAACACTTCTCAAAACTGTGCTCTCACACCGGTGGTTCTACAGGTTGGCCCAGCTGATTCTGCTTTCATTTCAGGTTTGCAACTCAGCTGGTGCAGCTTGGATCAAATTGCTCATTTGGAGCCCTGGCTGAAAGGTGGCATCTATCTCTCATGATCTCTTCTCATGGCAATGCCAGGAATGCGAGAGAAAGAAGCCAACTAAACAAGCATGTCCGAAGCCTTTGCTCATTTCATATCTGCTAATGTCCTATCAACAAAATCAAGTCAACAATCATGCCCAAAGTCAGGGAAAATTTACCCTGGCAACCATACCCTACTAACCAGGCCGTGGTAAAACATGGATGTGTGGTACTACCACAAGAGAAGGAAGAATGGAGGCAAGTAATTAAATTGACTACAAACTACAAAAGACCAAAAATACCCACAGTGATCTTCAACAAGAAGAACAAAGCTGGAGGATTTACACTATTAGATATCAAGACATATAGTTATAAATATTAAAACAGTGTCATGTTAGCATAAGGACAAGTAAATATTCCACTTGAACAGAATGGAAAGTCTAGAAAAAGACTCACTTTTTATAGCAAAAGTGACACCAAGGGGCCATGGTACAAGAGCTACCATATAATAGGTAGCTTATAGAGCTAAATATAAAACACAAATTAATAAAGCTTCTGGAAGATACTATATGAAAACATCCATATGATTATTTAGTATGCAAAAAATTTATTAAATAGGGCACCAGAAACACAAAACATAGAAGTGGAATACGGTGAAAGTGTGGTGTTGTGGAGCAACCTTAGCATTTACTACTTGTGTAGTTAAAATTAAATATGATTAAAATTTAAAAAGTAAGAGGTCAAATTGTATTGGCTTTATTCACTCCAATTTCCCATTTAGTTTGTAATATTTAAAATTGTGACTCTTATCTGAGATTGAGAATGTAAATATACACTGTATGGCTATGAGTGTACGTTGGTATCATTTTTGGTCAGCTTCAAAAAGAGTTTAGTTAAATCTTGAAAAATAAATTATTAATGAAGAATTAGTAGAAATTTTAGATAACTGATGTATGTCCTTAAATTTTTGAGGTTTACAAGATAGTGGATAACTCTCAGTTGTTCAAGAAATTGCCTTTGGAACTACTATGTGACACAGAATTCTCAGTTAGAAGGCCTCCTGCTTTGAGCCTATTGTGACATTTCCCATATTCTTAGAAATGCTGATGCCAAGAAATTTCTGTAATTTTTTATTTCTTTAGATAATGCCAATTTCTTATTTCCTAAAAAACCACTCCCTACCTCACTTGAAAAAACACAATGGAATATTTTATAAGTATAATAAGCAAAAAAACTCACTGCTAGTAAATCTTTGGTCAGAAGGTACCAGACGGCCAAAATTCTGAGATGAGAGAATTATAGTGTTTGATTTCTAGATTAGCAAAGAATTAAGTTGTTCTTTTCTTCCCTATATGAGCAACTCCATATTAGGAAGTTAAGTTCTGATGTTATTATTGTTGATTTTGTATTCATTCTCCATATCACAAGAAGAACATGAATGTTAAAAAAAAAAGCAATAGAAGTTTACTGAATTATATTCTTATCACCATTGGCAGCCCTGTTTTCAAATCCACTAAACATCTGACCCATCCCTAAGATAGTTTTCTAAACTAGAAAGACCTGCTAAATTGTAAACTGATACCTACCACCAAGGCTATGAAAAAGTAAAGACATCATGATTACCTAATGATTCATAGTCATTTTCTCACTTGATGTTCATTTGAAAATAGAGATTTTTATCTCTTTACAATGGTCCTGATAAAATATCTCTATTTTCCTTCTGGGATTGAGACATTTTGTCATAGTACAAATTCTTGGTCTAGATTATCATAATTCATATAGTGAAATCATAATATTTACTATGTGTTCACATGGTACCTATTCAAGGTGAGATGCTACAATTAATAAAGGCTAATATGCAAGATCACACTTAGTTACACAGACTTTACGTTCTAGTGTAAAATAAAAACAGTTAACTTTGAAGTCAATGCCAAATGTATTCCACATTTTATTATTTTGTAGCCATCTCCACAAACAGAGATTGCTAGTGCCTACCTATCTGCAGTTCTTTCTTTCCTAGGCACAAAAGCTATTGTATTACCAAGTCCCCTTGCAGTTGGTTGCTACATGTCTAGTTCTAGCCAGTGAAATGTGAAAAATGGTGATGCATGGCATTTTTGGGCTAAGGGAGTACATTAGTTATTTATTGCTGCATAACAAATTATCACAAATGTAACAGCCTAAAACAATGCACATGTATCATCGCACAATTACTGGGGTTCAAGATTCTGGACACCGCTTAACTGCGTCCTCTGCTTCAGAGTCTCACATGGCCTGCAATCAAGGTGCCAGCTTGAAAAAATCCTCCAAGTTCACCTGGCTGTTGGCAGCGTTCAGCTCCTTGCCGGCTGCCAGGCCTTAGCTCCTTGCTGCATAGTCTGTCTGTGTGGAAGCTTGTGACATGGCAGCTTACTTCCTCAAAGCCTGCAAAGAAGAGTCTCTAGCAAGGCAGGTTCAATATCTTATAGAACGTAATCACACACGTGAAACCTTTGCAGTTTTCTATTGGTTAGAAGCAAGTCACAGGCTCTCCCACAGTCAGAAGTGTGAAGGCAGGAGGTGGGGACAATGGGGCTACCCTAGACATGGTCCACCACAAACGGCAAAGTCCACTCAGTGACAAACCGGCCCTCCCCTCTCTTTCCTTGGCATCTCTGCAAGACGGATGATGAAATGGCAAAGACAAAGACAAAGGTAAACGGGATTCCCAAATCACCACTTGGAATGGGATTGTCCTGATTACTATTTCAAAAGCATGAAATTTGGGGGCTTTTATAGTCTGACTTGAGAGAGACAGAGAGGCAGAGAGAGAGAGAGAGAGGGAGGGAGAAAGGGAGAGAGAGAAGAAAAAATTGACCCGATTCATGAAGGAAAAGGAAAGAAGGAAGACACAGGCGATTAAGATGAGTTATGTAAAGATAAAAGTAAGGTGGGAAGCGTGAAGATGGACAAACACTGAGTTGAGAAAGCTGGAAGTTCGTGGAGAGTGTTGATCAAGGGAAAATGAAGCTGATTGAACGCAGTGAGAAAGAATGACTATCAAAGCAAAAAAGAAAAAGCTTGAGGTAATGAAATTCAATATTATTAGTAATAAACAATATAAAGAATTGGAAAAAGAACCCAAGAAATCAGCTAAAAAGAGTAACATTAACACCACAAAAAGAAGGAGTGTCCATGATGAATTTTATATATTAGTGGTATATCAAGGTCAAGGTCAAATCTTTATTTCTTCTGCTCAAAAGCCACTGCATAGTATCCAGAACAAAGTACTGTACTTCCTGGGGGGAAAAACAAACAAACTAACCAAAGACCCAATGTTCAGAATATAATAGAATGAGAATAAACATTTTATTCAAAAATATAATCCTGACACAATTGCATTAAGGTCACTACTTAATTTAACTAACTATGCTATAAAAACATCCAACTCTTTTTATTTTTAATAGAGAAAAAGGCTTGGCAGACTGGACCGAAAACCAAGGATTCACAAACTTTTATTCATCATCAGTGTCACCTAGAGAGCTAGGAAACATATAGGTTCCTGAGCTTCAGCCACGGGGATTCTGATTCAGCTGGTCTGGTTTAACATCTGATATTCTGTATTTCTAAGATGCTCCCAAGTAATACGAATGCTCTTGGTCTATGATCTGAATGTTTTGAGTATTGCTGCTCAAATGTTATGAAGGGGTTAAAATATGCTATTCTGGCATATTGACTAATTAAGTTAAAGGCACTTGAGAAACAGCAGGCGCAAAAAGATCACTTCGACTTTCATTCTGTTTCTTAAGAGCAGAAGATGAAATTCCCATGTGAAAGATACTCTTCCTATACTAGAATAGAAGGCAACATCCTTGTCTTCAAGAATGCGAAGTTGAGACTGAGAATACTGTACAGACCTTATTAGAATAACTCTTAGCTTTTAAGCCGCCTCACATAATTTAGTCACATTTTCAGTTTACTATTCTTTGTTCGATCCAGTATATAAATGACGGACTCTAATTGCTTTTGGGGGGTCTTTATTTCTTTATGAGGGCTCTTGTGCCATGTAAAACTTGTTAAATAAATTTGCATGCTTTTCTCTCGTTAATCTATCTTATGTAAATTTAATTCTTGGGCCCAGCTGGGACCCTAACAGGATGGAGGTAGGATTTTTCTGCCCCTACAGTTACGTATGTTAGATGGTTACTAACTAAAGTTTTTCTGTATTTATCCCTGAAGAAATGCTAGTTAGAATTTATACCAGAATGTCTAGTGTGAATCAAGGGACATTGAAAAAAATAAATGAATTGTGACTGGTTCCCTAGCCATGTGGGCTCAAAAATACGGATGTTCCAAAATAAAAGAATCCAACAATTTTACTTTTGATTGTGAGATAGCATCATAGACTCCAAAAAGATAGATCAGTGGGCCTAGCACATTTAAGGCACTCAATAAATATTTGTGGGTACATGTATGATTGAAAGGCAGAAATCATGGCTTAGAAATGAAAGCATATATCAAGAACTGTCATAAAGATGATATAATCTGATCTATTCTGTGTCATCTTAAAACATAGTGTGGTAGTTTGTTTGCGAAAATGCCTCCAGTGCTTCCAGTCTTCGCAATATGACTTTGAAACTCATCCCTTCAGGAAATGAAATCTATTTTCACAAACCCTGCCTCTCTCCCACCCAGACACACCTCACCGTAGTTGTGTCTAGGCTGGTCTGGTGACTTGCTGTGGTCAACGGAGTGGGGAGGAAGTGGCGATTTTCTTTTTGTCACCCTGGACCTCAGCAGGCCTGTGTATTTATGCTTCCTCTCCTAATCCATCCACTACCATGTGAACAAGCCCAGACGAGCAGAGCTAGAAAATGAGAGGTGAGGTGGAGGCAGAGCCCAGTTGTCCCAGATAAGGCCATCCTAGACCAGCCTATAGCCAGGCAATGCCAAAAATACAAAAAAGTCCAGCCAAAACCAGCAGGGCTGCCTCCCCAACTCACAGATGACCACAGGCACGTGAGTGAGACCAGAAAAGAACAGAGCCATCCCCCAGCTAAAACGAAGAGACAGGACTATCATTCATACTTACTGTTTTGTTTCTGAGTTTTATTTATTTTCTCTCCTAAATCCATTTTTGTTGCATTATCTTTTTAAAATAAACCTTTATTTTAGAGTACTTTAAGATTTACAAAAATGTTGCAAAGCTAGTATGGAGAGTTCCCATATACCCCACAGGCAATTTCCCCTACTGTTATCATCTTATACTAAATGGCACATGTGTTACAACTAATACACCAATAATGATATAATATTATTAACTAAAGTCCATACTTTATTCAGGGGTCTGGGAGCCCATCCAGGATAACATTACATTTAGTCTTCAAGTTCTTTAGGCTTCTTTTGGCTGTCACAGTTTCTCAGACTTTCCTTGGTTTTGATGACTGTGACAGTTTTGAGAAGCACTGCCAAAGTATTTTGTAGGAAGTTGCTCATTGGGATTTGTTTCCTGTTTTTATCATGACTTGAGTGGGATTATAGGTTTTTGGGAGGAAGACCACAGAGGTAAAGTGCCATTCACCTCATGATATCAAGAGGACATAGTATCAACATGACATCACTACTGATGTTAATCTCGTTGATCTGCCTGAGGTAGTGTTTGTCAAGTTTCTCCACTGTAAACTTACTCTTTACCTCCTTTCCATATTGTACTTTTTGGAAAGAAGTCACTATGCACAACCCACACTTAAGGAGTGGGGGAGTTAAGTTTCAACTTACGTAGGGTGGAGTACCTACATAAATTATTTGGAATTATTCTGCACAAGAGATTAGCCTATTCTCTCCTATTTATTTACATATTCAATCATTTACTTATATCATCATGGAATCATATTTATTTATTTTATACTTTGGGTTCCAACTCAATACTACATTGTGTGTTGCGTTGCCTAAATTATTCTAGCTTTGGCCATTGGGAGCTCATTTAGTCAGCTCCCATATCCCATTAATATATGCCATATATATGTGTGTGTGTGTGTGTGTGTTAAGTACTTCCTTGCTTTCTGGCACTTCAAAATGCTTCAGATTCCACATGTTTTCAAAGTCACATAGGTCAGCATTTCTATCCCACATGTTCATTGTTTTTAATTACTGTCTTAGTCCATTTTGTGCTGCTATAACAGAATATCATGGACTGGGTAATTTATAAGGAACAGAAATTTTTTGGCTCACAATTCAGGAGGCTGGGAAGTCCAAATTCAGGTGACCAGCATCTAGTGGCTGCATCATCCCATGGGAGAAGGGCAAAGAGAGTGTGGGAGAAAGAGCAAGAGGGAGCTGGACTCCTCTTTTTATAAATAAGTAATCCACTTCTGAGATAATGGCATTAGTCCATTCATGAGGGCAGAGTCCTTATGGCCTAATTACCTCTTAAAGGTCCCACTGCTTAACACTATTGCTTTGGAGATTAATTTTCCAACACTTTTAGTTTGATACACTAAAAGTAGTTAAAATATGACTAAGTTTCTACAGAATAATGTAAAACATCTACTTATGTGACTTTTAAAATTGTGAAAAGATCCTTAAATCTGTCATAATAATTTTGAAAACATGTTAGGTGTTCTAGTGGGATTCCTTTTAGACCTGAGAAAAACATGGGATGTTAAAAGCCTATGAGGGAGAAATAAATATCCTTTCTTCCCATTTGAGTTTCATGGCTGAGGTCCTTATAATAAAAAACAGATTAACAATAGAAAAATTAAAAAAAAATTTAATATAAGTTTTACATAACACTGAAGCCTTCATGAAGAAATGAAGACCCAAAGAAAAAGGTATCTGTGTGTATTTTTATGATTAAGTTTGATGAAGAGTGGACAATTATGGAGAAATATGATTGGAGGAAAAAAGGTAATAATGGTAATAAACTGGGAGGAACTTGGCAAGACCTGTTCAGACTCTTCTCTGCATCCCTGTGTCTTCAGAGATAAGGATGTTTCTTTCCTCTCCAATGGGAGAACACCTCTCCAATGAAGGTCTTATGACTTGCTTCAGGGAAGAAAGGTGATGGGAAGGTGAGAGTAATCTTCCTGCTTCTGTTGTTTTTTCAAATGCCAAGGGACCATATTTTGGGGATAGTGTGTTCTGAACCCCATCACCTATATATTTTCAAGTATATATTTTTAATAAATAGAAGCAATTAAAATAGAAAACAACACTGTGATGTAAGTAAGGCAACAGATATAACTGTTTCATTTTTCAACAAAGAAATTGAGATGAAAGATATTAAAAGCAAAATATATTATTAAAGCATTTTACAGATAAAGCTGGGGCTTTTAAACATTAAAATTATCAGTTATGTGTTCTGGGTATAGTATATGTAATTGCGTGTCATTCAAATATCTAAAAACAAGTAACTATTTTATCAGTTCTGTGATGGAAAACACATTCCAGCCCTCCAATGTCATTCCCATCTGTGGAGGAAGTAATTTGGTGGTTCAACCATCTCAATTTCCTGGTTCTCTTTTATATTTCCTTTACCTCAAGGTCCCTAACTCTTATCATACTCAGCACAAAAGTAACAATTATTCTGTCACAGTAACTCATAAACTGATTAATTTCTTGCTCTAAAAAGATGTTAGTCTTGAAAAAAATTAATGGGTAAATTAAATGCAACTTGAAGTTAAAAAATTACTTCTCAGTAATATTTTAACTCTAATTATCTAAAAGAGTAAGAAAAGTGGGGATTCATCCAGTCACCTAGCAAGACCCAAATTAACTAAACAGCCAAATGTAATATTCACTTTATCTTACATACTAATAATCTTAAAATATCTTTACTTGTATACTCCTTAAAAATGTTGAAAACTCAGTGCTTTTTGTGCATTTCAAAGTTAACTGTAAAATTGTTCAACCTAAGTTGAGTGAGTTCAAAACAATAAGAAACTATATGAAATTACATATATTTTTGAAAGAAGTAGAAATTTTACAAATGAAAAGTACAATGACTAAACTTAATAACTCAGTGGGTAAGTTTAACAGATGCCAAGTCATAGCTCAGTAGAGAGATAGCAAACTAGAAGCCTGGTCAGAAAATAAAATTCAGAAATGAAATAGAGAGAAAGAAAAAAAGTTTGGTACATAAAAGGAGATATTAAGAGATAAAGAGAATACATCAAAAAAACCTAAGTTGTATTTAATTGAATTGTAGGAGGACAGGAATGAGAGAGTGGGATATAGAACCTATTTAAAGAGATAATGGTTGAAAATTTAAAACATCAATCCACATATTCAAGAAGTGTAACAAATTGTAGCAGAATGTATAAGAATGATCTCCTCCTACATATTTCATAAAAACAAAAAAACAACAACAGTAACCCCCAAAAAGTAAAATATTAGAATAAAATAGATCAGGGTGGGTGGAGATCACTTTAAAGAAAAACAGTGTTTCCACTGATTCTTCAATACCCCTATGTAGCCAGAAGACAAGAAAATGACTGTCAACATAGAATTCAATATTCAACAAAATTACGCATCAAGAACCAAGGAAATATGAAAACACTTTCAGACAAATAAAAACTAAGAGGGTTTCCTATTAGCAGAGCTGCTTTACAAAATTTTAGTGTGTAATATCCTACAGGAAGAAAGAAAATGATCCCACAGAGAAGGAGTGAAAAGTGAAGAAAATGATTAATATATGGATAAATCTAAATGAATATTGACTCTTGAAAACAATAACAATTAGGGGATTTAATATATATTTATGTGTAATTAAAATTCATGATAATAATAGCATGTAAGTTTCCAGAGTATGCAAAGTGTTCTAATTCCCTTATATTTTCTGAATGAGGGTAAAGGTGTTAATAAAAATTAAATTTGGGAACTTAAAGATACATGTTTTAATTTTTAGGTTAATTGCTGAAAAAAATTAAGAAAAAACAGTGTGTATCAGTTATCCATCACTGTGTAACAATATTACCACAAACTTAGCTGCTTAAAGCAACATATATTATTTTATCTCATAGTTAATATGTGTTAGGAGTCCATGCATACTGTAGTTGTGTTCTCTGCTTTAAAAGGATGGGCAGTCTGGGTTTTTAAAAAAGAATTAAAAACCAATAATATATTATTCACAGGAGAGATTTCTAGGATATGAGACACACCCACACACAAATGAAAACGAAAGATGGAGAGAATATACCACGCAATCTTAACTGAAAATTTGTTGGTATAGCTCTATTAATGTTTTCTAAAAAGGACTTTAAGACCAAAGCAAATTTAGAAATCAAGACAGTCTTTTTAATGATAAAAATACTCAATATACTAGGAAGATTAAACAATTCTAAAGGTTCAAAGTGTGCAATACAAAATTTGGCAAAATCACAGAAGAAACTAGAGAAATTCACAATCACATTTAGATAATAAAACATTCCTCTCTCAGTAATTCATAAAAGAGGCAGGCAAAGAAATCAGTAATAATATGGAAGATTAACACAAAAGGATTAATGAACTTGACCTCATAAATACAGAATGCTGTACTGAACTGTAGAATATTCTAGCATAAATGGAACATTTACACAAATTGACCATATCTTAGGCATAAAACAAATATCAACAATTCCAAAGCATATAAATTGAGGAATGTTCTCTAACAAGAGTAGAATTAATCAAGAAATTAATAACAGAACATAAATAGAAAATGATTCAGAATATGATTCACCATGAATGTGGATAAGAAAAAAAATCTACACTTTAATTTTTACCAATTTCTAGCTAAAACTCATTGTTTCTCTTGGGAGTGACAAACAAAAGCAGGGTTTATAGTCCTCATCACTGTCAAAAGTATAAATCACAGATATTTTATTGTCATATTACTACTGTTACAAATCTGTCCAAATATCCTACATACTAATGACCACTTTGAAATTATGAATGAATTAGATCTACTCTTTGGTTCTGCTATTTTAGATATTGATAAAGAAGCACATACATGACTATATCAGTATGGCTTCTCCGCAGAAATGGAACTAATAGGATATATATAGATATGCAGGAAAATATTTTTTATGAGAAACTGTCTCATGGATTATGGAGGCTGAGAAATCCCACAATGTGCCATCTACAAGCTGGAGGCCCTGGAAAGTCAATGGTGTTGTTCCAGTCCAAGACCAAAGGCCTGAGAACCAGGGGGTTAACTAGTCTGAGTCTGAAGGCCCAAGAACCAGGAATGCTGATGTCCAAGGGCGGGAGAAGATGGATGTCCCAGCTCAAGCAGAGAGAACAAATTCATCCTTCCTCTACTTTTAAAAAAATTTTTTTCTATTTGGGCCCTCTGTGGATGGGACCATCTCTACTCTGTCTACCAATTCAAATGCTGATCTCTTCTGGAAACACCCTCAGAGAAACACCCAGAAATAATGTTTCACCAGCCATCTGGGCATCCCTTAGCCCAGCCAATTTGACATATAAAATTAACCATCACAATAACTTGATCTCAAATGTGTTATTTTTCATGTATTTAGGTAAATGTATTTCAATAGAATTGGTTTTCTTTATAATCTTATCTATTTTACTTGCTATAATCATCCCTTGGTATCTGTTGGGGATTGGTTTCATGAACTCCCTTAGATACCAAAATCTGAGGATGCTCAAGTTCTTGATATAAAATGGCATAATATTTGCATATAACCTATGCACACCCTCTGTATACTTTAAATCATCTCTAGATTACATGTAATATCTAATACAATGTAAATGCTATGTAAATAGTTGTACTATATTGTTTAGGGAATAATGACAAGAAAAAAAAGTCTGCACATGTTCAGTACAATTTTTTTTCTAATATTTTCAATCCATGATTGGTTGAATTCACAAATATGAAATCCATAGATACAGAAGGCTGACTGTACATTAAAAACATTATTCTGAAAAAGGGTGCATCCTCTATGTTCATGGACTATTAAAGATCTCTTTATGTGAATGAGTCTCCTTGCTTTTCCTTGTGGGTCTGCTCCTTCATGTTGCTTGCCCCTTCTACAGGGGCAGTATATTGAATTACAGTTACCCAACTACATAAAAAATAATAAGTTTGAGATATCTTATAACACAGTAGAGGATGTTCTTCTACAGTATTCCAGGAGCTCTCTTCTTAAGGAAAACAGGCAAAAGGGAAACGAGAGAGAGAGAGAGAGAGAGAGAGAAAGAGATTCTCCTCCCATTACTTGGATTCACCAGAAGGTTCAGGAGTCAGTGTGAAGATTTTCAGAAAGGGGATATAGGGGATAGCCCCTAAGGGAAAACAACAATTGGACAGAGACTTCTCTATGAGTGAGTGTGTGTGTGTGTGAGACTGTGAGGTAAACAATGTGATTTCTCCTCTGAGATATCTCACTTTATTGATAAAACTACCACAATATCACAATACTGGGTGTGGCTACACTTCCTCAGGAACCTGGCAAGAAGTGGATTCTGCAGCAAGCCAGTGTGGTAAGGGAGCCAGGCAGCACATATTGTTACGGGAAGAGAGACCTTGAGGATAGAGCTGGCCTCGATCATGTTACTTAATCTGGGTTTTGAGATTAATCAATCTCTGTTTCCAAGAGTCAAGAGAGTTCCAACCAACATGCTTCAAATGTAAAACACAGAGAAGAAAGCTATCTAGTCCACAGTAGCATGGTTAAATTAAGTGTGGTATGGTTGTACATTGGAATATTATAGACAATGAGAATGAACAGACTATAACTTCACACAGTAGTATGGATAACTCTCACTAACACAATGTTGAGTGAAAGAAACCAGACACAACAGAGCACAAAATATATGATTCCTTGTATGAAAAGGCCTACATCAGACAATAATAATCATAGGTTATAACATTCAAGATAGTGTTTACCCCTGGAGGTGGCCCAAGGATACCTCAGAAATAGGTAATGTCTGGCAGCTAGCTATAGAGGCATATTCAGAATGTGAAAATTCATCAAGTTGTATGCTATGGTATATGCTCTTTTATTATTTAACATTCAGTTAAAAGTTTAAAAGCACCTACAGGAAAGAGATAACTGATACCTCATTTTTCTACTTCAGTCCCTTTGTGTTTCAATGCTCCAGAGATAAAGAAAAGCTAGGACAAGTTGGAGGCACAAAATAAATGTGTGGAGAAGAGTTCCTTTAAAAAATATATAGAATTATCACCTTCAAGGCAATAGTTGTTATGGCTTAAATAGTGTCTCCTCCAAAATTCATGGGATAAAACCTAATTCCCAATGTGATAGTATTAAAAGGTGGGACCTTAAAGTGGTAATTAAGTCATGAGGACAAAGCCTTCATGGATGATCCTATCAGATCTTACAAAGGGGCTCGAGGTTGAAGGGGGAGGTCTTTCTTGTTGTCTCTTGCTCTTCCCCTCTTTAGTCATGTGAAGAACAGTGTTCCTCTCCTCCAGAGTATGCAGCATTCAAGGTGCTGTGGTCACACAATGGACCTTCTTGGAAGCAGAGACCAGGCCCCAATCAGCCACCAAACCTGACAGTGCCTTGATTTTGGACTTTCCAGCCTCCAGAACTGTGAGAAAATAAATTTCTGTTCATTATAAATTACCCAGTCGGAGGCATTCTGTTATAGCAGCACAAAACTAACTAGGACAATAGCCAACATACACAATATAATTAAATTAAACAGATATTTATAGAGCACCTACTGAGTGTCAGGTGTCATTCTAGATATTTGGGATAAATCAGGGAACAAATCTGACAAAGATCCTGCCTTCATGGAGCTTACACTCTAATGGAGGGATGGAAAGACTATAGAAAATAAAATAAATATGCAAACTGTATTGTAGTTAGAAGATAATCAGTGTTTTGGGGAACAAATAAAGCTGGAAAGGGTGATCAAGAAGAGTACATAAGGAAAACTGGTTATACATTTTCAAAGGTGGTGAAAATGTAACATTTGAAGAAACAGTTGAGGAAGGCACTAAATGATCTGTATTCCTCCTGTCCTTTCATTATCATGGAATGAAAATTATTTTATGACCTTTAGGAATACTTATGACCCTTCCTTCAGCCCCAGAATGATCAATGCATGTGATCGAGCCAGATTTACAATATCACCCAAGCATGTGTGAGCCAAATCCCTGAGACTGTGAGCAACAATAATAAAATTGGCCAACATGTAGATCCTGGTCATTTATTTGTTTTGTTATAGTTTATTTTTCAAGTCTGCTTTTACCATTAAGTGAGTCTTCTGAAGTACTTTTAAAATACAACAAAGTAGGAAGGGAATTTGATTGTCAGCATTTTCCAGTACGGCTTTTGTTATTTATTAGTGGGTTGCTTGTTTTGTGTGGTAGCTCAAATAGTGAATACCAAGAAGAAATAGTTAATCTATTTTCTGGACTTTCTAAAGTTTCAGAGATTATCTCAATCTTTGTATTAATTTGCTCCTTTTAAAAACTGATTGGCTGAATTTAGCACTAATCTTAAAACTCATTGCTTTAAACTTGATTCAACTTTTCTTTGTTTAATAAAGGAGTATGTGCATGATTCAGAGTGTAACAAAATGTTAAATTGGAACTTTCAGCTGAAGCACCAAGATACGATAGGCATCAGATTTCAATTAGGTGCTGAGCCACGAGCAAAAGACTTAAAGGAAATGAGTGGGAATGATTTTGATAACTTTTGAATCTGTCACAAAATGATAAAGGATTGGTGATTGGAGATTAGTGAGAAGGTTTCTTTAGTCATTGTTCTACGAGGCCCAGGGCCTACTCTAGAAGGGTGGGAATATATCTTCCCTGGCCCTCAAGTGTCCTGAAAGTGGCTTTACCAGGTCCACTTGAAGAACTTGGTAAATATTGGTCCTTATGGCAGGAAAATCACAGTGACTGGGGTCTGATCCCCACCTGAGTATTCTGAGGTCAAGAGTCTGTGGCTTTCAGCTCAGAAGGCAGAGCAAGAAAGAATAAGAGCTGAGGACAGAATTTAGGAAATAAACACACTCCCAACAAAGGTGAGAGACAAAGGATGCACAGGTCTCCTATCATCCATCCATTGGATCCGTTGGTCAGATGGAAGGGTATGAACCGAAAGCTGCCTTGATTCTTGCTCCCTCTGTCCACTTGGTAGGCTGTTGGGAATCCAATAGTGTTTGTATTGAATGAGTACCCAGAAAACTAGTGGCTGAAGGCAGAGTGACAGAGAAGCAGAATGTGTCGTCCATATCACAGGAGGTGGGATAGTGGAGCCCAGTAGGAGAACCGACAAAACCCTCCGGAAGAGTCCATCAGAGAGTACTTTCATTCTCCACCAAAGCCAGAGTGTGTGAAGCTATTTCATGACAGTATCAGATAAGTAAGGGTTTTCTGTTCTCCTTGCCTTCTCTCCTGCCTCCCCTTGGTTATTCTGGAATGTGTTAGTAATACAGCTGTTGAGTGGCAGAGAGAAAAGGGAAAAAGAGGAAGACAACCATGACTTTTCTTCAAAAGCAGGTTGCCAGCCTGCAGTCAGCCCCAGCTAGGGAGAAAATACATGTTATGACTTGATTTTTGTTAGGGGTAGACATTGTTAAGTACTCAATTGTGACAAAATGGCTTGAAATGATATATGACTTTCCATTAATTTAAGGGCAACTATAAAACCATGGTGACTGCCTGGATTTTCACCTGAAGGCAGAGGAGGTGTCCACCACTACCCACCACCAAGGAACAGTGAGAGAGAAAAATAAAGCTCCTTTTATGATAACACCCTATGAGTCAAACATGTTTAACATGTTGACCCATGAGTAAGGTTTTCTGGGCTCACTCACGAAGACCAGTGTGTGGTGGGTAGGGTGGTAACTCTAGCCTATGTTTGAGTCCATGAGACCAATAACCCAACTCACAGTGTTTTATCTTGTGATCTTGGACCAGATCCTCAGAGCTGCCTGAGCAAATGTTCACCAATCCAATTCCATATCTAGGATTCTTAAACTTAAGTAATTGTGCATAAGAGTCAATAGCTGATTTTGTTAAACACGACGATTTCCAGGCCCCACCCAAGAGACTCTGATTCATCAGGTTCACAGTAGATCATTATTAATTAGCACCCCAAGTTGTTATGATGTAGGTGGTCTGGAACCTCTTTGGGAAACATTGTTTTAGGGCCATGCTTCTCAAACTTTAATGGGCATATGAATCACCAATGCATTCTGATCCACAGGTCTGGAATGCATGAGACTCTGTGTTTCTTACAAGCTTCCAGGTGATGCTGATCCAAGTACCACCATTTGGGTAATAATGGTTAGGACATAGTTTCCCAAACCCACCTTCCTTGTCTTAAGAATCACAGATAAGAAGACTACAGACCAATATCCCTTATGAATATAGACGCAAAAATTCCCAATAAAATCCTAGCAAACCGAATTCAAATGTACATCAAAAAAAATAACCCATCACGATCAGGTGGGCTTCATCCCCGAGATGCAGGGATGGTTCAACATACGCAAATCTATAAATGTAATCCACCACATAAATAAAAGCAAGAACAAAGATTATATGATCCTTTCAATAGATGCAGAAAAAGCTTTTGACAAAATCCAGCATCAGTTTATGATAAGAACTCTTAACAATATAGGCATAGATGGCTCATACCTCAAAATTATTAAAGCCATATACGATAAACCCACAGCCAATATCATACTGAATGGGAAAAATTGAAAGCATTCCCCCTTAAAACTGGAACCAGACAAGGTAGCCCACTATCTCCACTTCTATTCAACATAGTACTGGAAGTCCTGGCCAGAGCAATCAGACAAGAGAGAGGAATCAGGGGTGTCCAAATGGGGGCAGAAGAGGTCAAACTTTCACTATTCACAGACAATATGGTATTATATCTAGAAAACCCCAAAGATTCAACCAAGAGATTACTGGAATTGATAAATGAATTCAGCAAAGTCTGAGGATCCAAAATTAATGCACACAAATCCATAGCCTTCATATATGCTAATAACAATCAAGCCAAGAAACAAATTAAAGATGCAATACCTTTCATAATAGCATCAAAGAAAATTAAATATTTAGGAATATATCTAACTAAGGAGGTGAAAGACCTATATGGAGAGAATTATGAAACACTGAGAAAAGAAATTGCAGAGGATGTAAACAGATGGAAAACCCTACCATGCTCTTGGATAGGTAGAATCAGCATTGTAAAAATGTCTTTGCTACCTAAAGTGATTTACAGAATCAATGCAGTCCCTATCAAAATACCAACATCATTTTTTGCCGATCTAGAAAAAATAATTCTACACTTCATGTGGAACCAGAGAAGACCCCGTCTAGCCAAAGCAATCTTAAGCAAAAAGAACAAATTGGGAGGCATCTGTCTACCAGACTTCAAACTATACTACAAGGCTATAGTAACCAAAACAGTATGGTACTGGCACAAGAACAGAGACATAGACCAATGGAACAGGACTGAGAACCCAAATATAAAACCAACCTCATACGGTAATCTGATCTTTGACAAATGCCACAAAAGCATACACTGGGGAAAAGATTCCCTATTCAATAAATGGTGCTGGGGAAACTGGATGGCCATATGTAGAAGACTGAAACTAAACCCACACCTCTCACCTCTCACAAAAATCAACTCACGATGGATAACAGATTTAAACCTAAGACGTGAAACCATAAGAATTCTTGAAGAAAATGTTGGAAAAACTCTTATGGACATTGGCCAAGGCAAAGAATTTATGAAGAAGACCCCCAAAGCAATCACAGCAGCAACAAAAATAAATAAATGGGACCTGATCAAATTAAAAAGCTTCTACACAGCCAAGGAGGCTACCACTAAACAGACAACCTACAGAATGGGAGAAAATATTTGCATGCTGCATATCTGATAAAGGGCTGATAACCAGAATCTATACAGAACTTAGGAAAATCAACAAGAAAAAATCAAACAACCCCATTAAAAAATGGGCAAAGGACATGAACAGAAACTTTTCAAAAGAAGACAGAACAATGGCCAACAAGCATATAAAAAATTGCTCAACTTCTCTAATCATCAGGTAAATGCAAATCAAAACCACAATGAGATATCACTTAACTCCAGTGAGATCGGCTCATATCAAAAAGTCCCAAAACAACAAATGTTGGCAGGGATGCAGACAGATAGGAACACTCATACACTGCTGGTGGGACTGCAAATTAGTACAACCTCTATGGAAAGTAATATGGAGATACCTCAAAGAATTAAAAGTAGAACTACCATTTGATCCAGCAATCCCACTACTGGGTATTTACCCAAAGGAAAAAAAGACATTCTATAATAAAGACATCTGTTTGCAAATGTTCATAGCAGCACAATTCACAATTGCAAAGATGTGGAAACAACCCAGGTGCCCATCAATACACAAGTGGATTAATAAAATGTGGTATATGTATACCATGGAGTACTACTCAGCAATAAAAAACAACAGTGAATTAACACATCTGGTATTATCCTGGTTGCAGCTAGAGCCCATTCTTCGAAGCGAAGTATCACAAGAATGGAAAAACAAGCACCACTGGTACTCACCATCAAATTGGCACTAACTGATCAATACTTACGTCACTCATGGCAATAATATTTATCAGGGGGCGGGCGGGCAGGAGGGGGGTGGAGGGGATGGGAAAACTCTCACTGAATGGATGCGGGGAGCACAGTTTGGGGGATGTCCATGATTGTAGCTCTGACACGGGCAGTGCATGGGCAATATATATAGCCAAAGTGTTGTACCCCCATAATATTCTGAAATAAAAAAAAAAAGAATCACAGATAGTACCTGTTCAAAACACAGATTTCAGGTCTCTGCCCTCAACTTGTTGACTCACAATCTTCAGGTGAGAGATCTACGAAGTAAGGAGCGTCCTGAAGTCCTTGCTAGAGACTGGAGCCATCCCAAAGCCCTCGACAATGTGTAGGGGGACCCCAGGGACAGCCTAAGGCAGCATGAACAACACAGCTGTTCCTCTGTTCTTCCTGATGACTAGGAACAATAGGGAAAAAGAAGAAACATCCAAAGCCACTAGTTCTATTTCAGTTCTCCTGGACCATGGAAGAAAATTCTAAGTGTTTCTGTGGGTGGCTCAATACCCATGCTCGACCTCACACAAAGGCTCCCACCCCAGACCAGTGGTTTTTCAATCCTGACTGCACACCAGAACTATCTGGTGACTTAAAAACAATCAAGGCTGGTCTCCACCCCTTAAAAATTCTGTTTAAACTGGCCTAGGTGCTGGGATTCTTAGGAACTCCCCCAGGTAATGCATAGGCAGTGAAAGTTACAAACCAGTGCCCTAGAAGATGTGGTCTGAAACAGTCCTGCATAAAGAAATCTTACTCCATCATTTTGTAACTGTGGCTAAAATCCTGTACTTGCCATCATTTCAGGTCAATTTATTGTTTCCAAAAGTTTTCTGTCAAAATTATATGGCCCAGAATTATATCATATGAACTATTTCACAGCCATTAAAATACTGGCAAGTTTCAGTCAATCAAACAGGCCAACAGCCACTGGCAGAAATCTGGATACTACTTTTGTACTATTATAATACCTACTAGTATGAATTCTATTGCATCATGCTCTCCATCAGTACATATTATCTATTTTTATAATGGTCTTTAAGTGGCATTTTATTATTGCTACAAGAAGATGAAGATGCTGTAGCCCAGGGAGCTTAACTGATCTTTCTTTCAAGCTCTAGTCCTGTAGACTGAACCAACTGGTTAAAACTAAGGATGTTAAAATCCTAAGGGAAGTATCTAAAGAATGGAAAAACAAGCACCACATGTACTCACTATTAAATTGCAACTAACTTGTGAGCACACATCTGCACAGAGGGAAGTAAAACTCAGTGGAAATCAAGCAGGGGGGAGTGGGGAGGAGTGGGTGGGCGAAAATCTGCCTAACGGGGACAATGAACACTATCTGGGTGATAGGCACACTTACAACCCTGACTCAAGCATTACAAAAGCGATCCATGTACCCAAAATCATTTGTACCCCTGTAATACTTTGAAATTTTTTAAAAAAGATACTTTTAAAATGCAACATGACCATAGGTAAATCAAAATTTTCTTTCTCGACTTGGACCGCTTCCAGCGCCTTGTCTCCATTCATGGCAAGACTTTCACTCCAGGTTTGCAATCCAGAACCTTTGAAACCGCTATCTCCACGCCTTCTCCCACACCCAATCCTTCACCAAAGCTGTTTGATTTTACCTCCTGACATCTGCAGAATGTACTAATCTTATTCATACTCTCTGCCACTACCCACCTCAGTCCCATGTGTGGTTATCTTTCTCCTGCTAAACCCTCCTAATCGGTCTACTTGAATCAATCCCCTCTTGTCTCTTTCCCACCCATTTTCCCTTTTCAGATAATATACTTTTGGAACTCCAAGTCTCTTAGGATAAAGCCAAGCCTATTTATCTTAAGACAAAGACAAACTCCTTAACATGGCCAACAAAGCCTTCCATGATCTTGGCCCTCCCCCTCTCCAGCATCATCTCTGGTCTCCCTACACTTTCTTTATTTCAACCACTCTGACCTTCCCTTGGTCCCCCTCACTTCTGTGCTCGCTCCTACCACAGAACAATGCATAGGCATCCACTTTGCATGGAACACCACTCCCCTTCTAGTCACCTAGTTAACTTCTACTCATCGTCCAGATTTCAAACTCATCACTACTTTCTCAGGAAGGCCTTCTCACTCCTACGATATTAGGTAAGTTACCCCAGTTATAACAGCACCAACAATCACCAGCTTGTTGCACTTATCATGGTTGCAATTTGGCATTAATTTATGGTCATTTGATTCATGTTTTTCTCCTCCAGGAGAAGACAAGCTCCAGGACAAAAGGAACCATGTCTTTTTTTCTCCACCTTCAATCCCCTGCCTAGCACAGTGGCTGGCACATAGTAGGTACAAATTTAAAAAAAAGAAAAAAGCTGAATGAATGAGTGAATGAATAAATAAATAAATGAAATATAAGAGTTTGGTGTAATAGAAAAAAACATGTTATGCAAAGAGATCATCTGTAGTTTTAAAACATTTTCAAACATATGAACTCGTTTTCTAAATGCAATTTTATATAGATCCCAACCACATAAAGCAGATAGAAATAGAGATGGGCTTTGATTAAACTGAGAGTGAAGGTCCCCAAAGACTGACAATGAGCTTCCTGGATCCTTCCTTCAGCCTCTGGTGTATATTAGTGCCCTCCCCTCCAAAGCCCTGGGTCTCCATCATCATTGTTTGCCAAACACTGGTCTGAGTCAAGCTATACATTTATTAGAGGAGAAAGCTTAGTATAATACAGGTCAGGGACTTGCTCAAGTAACCAACTATCTTTGAACCTGATTGTTCTTTACTCTGCATGCTCTGTGGATCATATGGTGTATATTTCACGCTGATGTCCATCCTATACATTCTACACTCTTGTCTAAGAAAACTTCTCCATATTCTTAAACATGCCTTAAAAAAACCCATGCATCTGGAACACAATTTCTTCTCCTTGGAATGCCCTTTTGCCATCTTCTTGGCACCCCTATGCTTTAAGCTGCCGAATACCTATGTTTTCGTAAGACCCTATCGCACACTATTCTTTTATTCAGTCTTGCATAACTGCAACTGCTTTGGATAGACTTGGGTGCATCACAACACTTTGTCTAAACCTCTATGTGATGGGCAGAATTCTAAGATGAACCCCAAGATCCCAGCCTCCATGTATAATTCCCAGAACTGTAAATATAATGGATTTTACTTCTATGATTAAGTTATGGCACACTTAACTTTCAGAAAAGGAGATTACCCAAGTGGGCCTGACCTAGCCCATGCGTCCTTTAAATCTATGCCTAGAGATCAGAGACAGAGGAAGTCAGAGATGTGTAGCATGAGAGGGATTAAACACACAGGAAATCCTGAACATGGGGGACCACATGGCAAGAACCTAAAAGTGATTTCTAGGAGCTGAGATGAATCCCTCAACATCCAGCAAGATAGTGGGGGCCTTAGTCCTATAACCACAAGGAAGTGAATTCTCCCAACAATCTGAATGCGTTTGGAAGCAAAGCCTGAACTCCAGATGAGAACACAGCCCAGGTGACACCTGGATGCTAGCCTTGTAAAGCCTTTTGCAGATAACCCAGCCAAGCTCACCTGGCCCAGAGAAACCGTGAAATAATAAAGGGTGTTGTTTCGAGCCCACTGTTTGTAGGCAATTTGTTACAGTAGCAATAGAAAACCAAAAGACTATATCATCCCTCTCAGTTTGTTGTGCTGTTATTTATTTCATATTTACCTTCCCCATCAGATTGTGAGCCCTTTTGAGTATTGTCATTTATTATTTTAATCTTCATACCCTAGTGTACATTGGATTTTCTAGCTCTTTGTCGCTAACTTTTACCTTGCTACTCAAAGTATGGCACCAGCCAGAATCATTTCGATCACCTGGGAGCTTGTTGGAACTACAGACTCTCAACCCCCCTGCATATCTACTCAATCAGAAATGCCAGTTGTGGTCCCTATATTTGTGTTTTAACAAGTTCTCTAGCTGATTTTATATACGCTAAAGTTTGAAAAGCCCTGGTTTGGGGTAATATTAATGCCTGAAAAACAAATGTGTGTGTGGAGCCAGGGAGAGAAAGAGAACAAGAGTGAGCTTGGAACACTTTCTGCACTTCTTGTTACTATTTCCGAGTCCTGCTTTGAGGTAGGCGATTACATTCTCACTCAAAGAAAGAGGTCCCTAAGTCCCAGAAGCTCAATTAATAGAAATACTGATAGTTTGAAATAAAATAATGTACTAATTAACTAGTCAATGCACTTCCACTGTGGAAAGTAGAGATTATCATTATGAAAGTTTAACAAAATGAATCACTTAAATGTGATCAGGCAGGATAGAGCAAAGTTTTGGTTTTTTTTCAACCATAAGTTATATATTTGAATGGGTGGGACCCTATTCCAAGCACTAGAGAAGTGAAATACATTCAGACTTTTTAACCCATCACCTCATATGCACCTCCAGTGGAACTGTATTACAGTAATTAGAAGAAGGAAAACAATAGACATAATTATAATAAAGACATGTTGCAAACAAAATCAACTAGTTGATTTCTAAGGTTTCTTCTAAAATATAAAGGTCCAGTTTGATATATCATAGTGAGGAGATATATATTTATAAGGCCTGCATGTTGTTCTGATTCAAAAATCTCTTCAATTCCTCCTCTCTGTTCATGAGGAAATTGAGGTTCAGGAAGGTAAATTTGCTTGCAGAGAGTTTTGTGGCACAGCTATGATAAGAACAAGGTTTCTGGCTCTCAGGCTGTACCAACAGGGGGAAAAAATCAGTGTTAGTTGTTCCTATCAGAAAATAAATAAATCCTTGAAACAGTAGGAAACATTTTGGTGTTTTTAAAATGGCCCACCATTGTCTTTTTCTAAAGAATCCAGTCTATCTGTTGGAGAGACCCTCCCAGTCAGAAAGACTCAAAGAAGAGCCTTCTTGGTGTTGAAGTTGCCTGTGGGTAGCTCTGGCATGAAGTTAGATAAGTCATTTAGTAAGGTTGGCCATCGATTCCCTAATCTATTAAAGACAAAAAAAAGGTGAGGAGAGGTAAATAGCTCAATCAACTGAAAAGAGAAATTTAAGACTTTGAAATAAGCAAAAGAGATTACTGGCTATTCTTTCAATAAAATGCTGGAGGCTCCTGGGATTATCTGCTCCTATGGGCCAAGTGCGGTATCTTTGGGCCTTTGCACAACTCAGCAGAGATCAAAGTTAATGTGTAGAGAACAAAGCGCACTGCAAATTATTCTTGACATTGAAAATGCAAATTAATTCTGTCTGGGGGAGGGTAAAGGTGCAAATCTTACTCTGAAAAATCCAGTTTTGTGTCTATTTGAAGTTTTCAATATTCTTGATTTATAACACATTGACTGCCACAATAGAAAAAAAATTTTTTTCCTTGTGGCCACGGTGTTTTATTATGAAAATAGAATAAAAACTTCAAAAACAAAACAATCTTTCTAATTTAATGAAAAATTTGTTATTTTGTATTGTTTTCTGTGTGTGAGTTATATGCAACACAATCCACATTTTTAGAATTAAATTGTCAATATTAATTGTAACAATAAGAATATCAACAAGGTAAAGAGACATCTGAGTTATACGTGCTTCACGAGGCCCCAGATTCAAAACTAGCATGAGCTAAATACAACTCACATGGCAGTTAATGTGATAGATATGTCTGGTTTTGTATTTTTTTCTTTGAGCTGGTTTTACCATCTTTACCAGTTCCCTCATTTAAAGAATGGATTAAATAAAATATATGATACATGTTCACTTTATATTTCTGAGAGTCATAATGTTACCTTTTCATGAAAATCATCTTTAAAAAGTACTAATCAGGCAGACCTACTGGCTAGCAAGATCCAAAGACACTGCACTGTATCAGAGATGGCCTAATTAAGCCTGTGGGCCAAATCGACCTGGCTGCCTATTTTTTGCAGAGCCCACAAACTAAGTATAATTTTTACTTTTTTTAATGTTTGAAATAAATGCAAATTTTTAAAAATGTTTTTTAAAAATCTTTTGTTCAAAATCTTTCAAATGTTTGAAAATATAAAAAGAATATTTTGTGACACATTTCAATTTTTTATTTCATTTCAAATTTCAAATTCAAATTTCAGTGTAACTGTGAGTGAAATGACTTATAAAGAAACCCTTAGATGTTGAAGGAATCAACGTCATTTGAGGACATGCTGTGTGTTATTTCACTTAAAGTTACTGTTTCCAAGAACCTATGGACATTAAATGAAGACTTAAACTGCATGCCGTTTATGTATTGAGTACAGCTGCTTTCTCCTACAAGGGCAGAGTTGAGTAGTTGTGACAAAGACCATATAGCCCACAAACCTGGGATGTTTATTACTGGGCCCTTTACAGAAGAAGTTTGATGGAATCTGCCATAGATTTTTTAGAGCAGTTCTTTCAAATGTTCATGTGAATAGGAATCACTTAGGATCTGGCAACCTTGAAGATTCTGTTTTAGTTGTCCTGGATGGAGTTTGAAATTCTGCATGTCTAACAAACCCCCAGATGATTTGGATGCTCTCATACATGGTTCACACTTTGCATAGTAAAGAGATAAAGGACCCTTCTACTTTTAAAAGAAGAAAAGAACATGACCAACAAACACTACCTTAGCCAGGTTAGCAAGGTCAACATCAACAATGAATAAATCATGTTGATACCATGTACTTTTAATAGGATGTAACACTTTCCCATTAAGGTCCTTCTCCCAAAAACCTATAACCCTAGTCTAATCATGGGAAAACATCACATAAATGCCAATGAGAGCCATTTTACAAAAATATCTGAGCTGTACTCATCAAAACTGTCAAGGTTGCAAGGAAAGTCTTGGAAATTGTCATAGCCAAAAGAGACGTGACAACTAAATGTAACATGGCATCCTGGATTGGATCCTGGAACAGAAAAAGGACATTAAGTAAAGTCTGAGGAAATATGAATAAACTATCCACCTAACTTAACAATAATGTATAGATATAGGTTCCTTACAAGGTTGTGAAATATGTTGTATTAATGTAAGATGTTAATAATAAGGAAAACAGTGTGCAAGGCTTATGGCTATTCTGTGCTCTCTTTTCAAGTTTTTTGTTAATCTAAAACTCTTCCTAAAAAGTAAAGTCTATTTATAGAACAAAAAAAATAAATAATCAACAACAAAAATACTTAAGTTTTACCAATTATCATAAACTGATAATTGCAATCTTACAAAACCTCTTTCAGAATACAAAAAAAGAGGAAACATCACCCAGCTCATTTTTTGAGGTTAGCATAATCTTGATATCAAAATCAGACAAGACATTTAAAAAAAACCCTTAAAGTTCAATATCATTTATGAACATAGATATAAAAATATTAAATAGTATCTGTCAGAACACATTCTATAATGCATTAAAAGTAAATGATTGTTGACAAAGTTGGATTTATCCCAGGAATACAAAATTGATTTAACATTAGAAAATAAGATTATAGTGTCTATAAACTATGTGATTATCTAACTAGATACAGAAAAGATTATTGGATAAAGTTCAACATCCATTTGTGGTTAAAAAAATAGATATCTTTAGCAACTAATACTAGGAAAAACAATGCCCTTAACCAGATAAACAGTATCTTAAAAAATTATGGCAAATATTATGCTTAAAGGTGAAAACTTAAAAGATCAATTTCTGGAAAAAGATAAAGAGACTTATTACCATTATCACTTATAATCTTTTCCTCATTGTACTAAATGTCTTAGGTGGTGTAGTTATACCAGAAAATGAAATAAAAGAAATTAGGACTTGGAGTAAAATAAGACAAAGTATCATTACTTGAAGATGGCATAAAATGCCTACCTAGAAAATTCAAAATTTTAAGGACACATTTTTAGAATAAATAGGAGAGTTTGGCTTTATTGTTGGCTACCAAATCAATACCAAAAGCCAATTATATTTTTATACAACAGCAACAATCACTCAAAACATAATTTTAAAATTATACCATCGATAATGGTCATATAAGCTATGGATGTGTGGTTTACATGGATATTCCCATTTGTCAAAACTCAATAAATTGTACACATATTTTTTCATTTTTACTGTATGTATATTTTAACTCAAACTGTAAAATTTTTAAAACATAAAAGTGTTTTTAAAAAAGTGTGGCTGGTCTTTAAATATTTGGGACACTAGTTGTATTTATAAGTGAGCATTGATTTGGAGATGCCAAGTATCATATGCAATTGGTCAGGGGTAGTGTGTGTGTATTTGATGTTTTATTTATATTGTTGTTTTTTGAAATTTTAAGCCCTTTTGCTTTTTATGGTCAGGAGATTAAATCCTGCTGGAAGTATCTGACACCTTGACAAGCGGTTGCACTCCTCCACCCATCCTGATCCACTGAACAGTTGTCATGGAGAAACTGCTCCAATGGAGCAAGGAGGGAGATATGCATTGCTTTAATATGATGAAACCTCGGTAGGTATATGCATTGCTGGAGGAGATAACAAGAGGTGGTTAGCTTATGTTCATCACAACTATCACCTCAGAAAACCCAGGTTTTATTTAGCCACTGTAGTCTTACTCTCAAGTGGAACAGAATGATTTCAACAAGTGTGTTAGCTCAGGGTGTCTCCAGAGTGATGGGTGGCTTTAAAATTAAAGCACTTTAAAAGAGATGCTTTTAAACTGGGGATGAAGGCTGAGTTTCATCTCATACAATATACTGAAGAGGATTCTTTTCCAGGTATGCTCCTTGTAGTTAAGGAAACATTATTTAAGTTCAGTTCACCATACAACCCAAGGAAAAAAAGCATATGAAGTACATGAAGCTGAGTGATGTTTGTTACTACAAAAGAATCGTCCATTTCATGCCAGCATCAGAGTGCCAGCCTCTTCGAGGAAAATCCCAGAGACAACAGTGAAACATTCACTTAAGAAAGGTGGCATCCCAATTCTCTTGATGGTCCCCAGGACCATATTGCTTATGAAAATACGGACACAGACAATCTGCATTGAAACATCATTGTTCATCTCTGAATGTAAAGACCATCTTAACTAATTAATTTTCTTTACATCTTCATTTTTGTGTATACACAAGAGTGATATATAATAATATATATGCCTAAATAAGTCTTAAAGAAGATTTTTATTCAGTGTAAATAAGAAATTCATTCTTATTTCTTATTAAAGATTCTTGGGTATGAATTTTTATTTCTTACTTTTTGTCCAGCACTAATAATGCAAGATCTTTAATGCAAGATAAGAAATCATATATTATAGGTTAATTAGCAGCAGTTTTTCCTTCGTGGTGCAAAAAATAATAGTGCACTTTGTGATTAAAGGCATCTTAGATACTGTGAAGTATGATAATGCAATTATGACAACCGGACCAGGATGAAAATGAATCTGTGATGGTGCAGCGAGAGGCACAGCCAAGCGGTGGCATCTCTCTCTGAAGTAGAAGGACAGAATGCTCCTTGTTCTTCCTTTAGTTTGGGGCAGTGTAGGGGCTGGGGAAGAGATGAGAAACACATGGAAAACAGGAAAGCGTAAAAGGAGAGCTCGTGAGTTTAGCAATAATCTCCACGCCTTCTACTAATTATGGTTGATTTGGATTACCACGTTCTCCACCTAGTATGCAGAGACCCTTCTGGAAGTGTTAAATTGGTCAGTCATTCACACTTTAGGGAATTATTTTACTAAGCCTTAGCAACAATTATACAAGCTGAGAGAACAGAATTTCTGTTGAAAGAGATAGGAAGTAGGATGCACAGACATTGGATCATGGGGAAAACTTTTACAGAGAATTTATACAATTAAAGGGCAGTACAAGCTCCCCGGGGAACAAGACATCTTGTCAAGGTTTCGCCTCACTGCATATTCTACTTCTGCAAATAGCACCTCCAATCTTTCCTCTTGTTTTCTGTCCATGGCACAGATTTTTTTCTAGTCTTAAAAACAAGAGAAAGCAAGGAAGAAAGACACACATACCAACCAAACCAAAATAATAATAGTAAGAAAAACTTCCTGTTTTCTACCTTAACAATTCTTCTTTTTATCTTTATTGTCTCAAATCATATATGTGTCAGCTTCCTCATTTGCATATTTAATAAAATAATAATGTATACCTTATAGAAGTCCTTTGAGAACTAAATGAGGCATCGTATATAGAGTATCTGGAAGAGTGCTTGACATCTAATAGGTGCTCATTAAACAGGAATCTTATCTTGTTTGGCGATTACTCTCCCTGGATTTTCCAGAACAGCCTTCATGTCAAACTCCTCTATTCACCCACATACTTTTTACTCAATGGGCAACAGACACTGTCCTCAATTCTGGAGAAACTCTTTTCTTTATTCACAGATTCAAGGTATACTCGTATTATCATATCATATCATATTCTGATTTTTTGACTCAGAAAAATATCATCACTATGAGATGGATTTATTATTTTCCGAGCCCTTTTCATGTGTTAAGGACCATGATCTACCTATATTTATTCATTTAATCCTTACCAGAAACAGCCCTGTGAGGTTGGCATGATCATCACATTTTCACAGATGAGACAGAATTAGACTAGAGAGATTCCAAGCATTGGATGATTTTATTTTGCTATCTAGGGGGAGAGGCTTTTTGGAAGGTTAAGAAGAGGCAGATATAAAGATATGAAATGGTCTGGAGGAAAACTAGTTCCAAAGATACTGATTTCTCAGGAAATGTTTACATCTAATAACAATTTACATGTGTACATAAATATATATTTTAAAGACAAATCTTACTTTTTCCAAAAGATAGTGTTGCTATTGATCTTAGGTAAGGTACTTATATAATTTATTACCTAGACTGGGACACTTTTGAGAGTGAAAGGGGATGCTATTAATAAACAGGCATAAACTAGGACTGTCCCAGGCAAATCCAGACATATGATCTACTTAATCTGAGGGAGAGTGACCCTTTCAATGATAACTAAACCAGGATTAGCCTAAACCCATTGCAAAATAAGGGCCAATCTTAAAATGTTATATCATAAATTGAATTGAAATCTACAGAAGCAAGGAAATGCTAGCAGACTGAACACCATTGGACTTCTCTTCTAAAATAAAGTGTAAATTCTGATATTTGGGGAAAACTTTTCCAAGGAATTTAAACAGAGTAGTTCATAAAACATTCAAATCACAAGCGAAGTTAAAGTGCATATCACATGAGGTTTTGATGCACAGCTCACCCATATTAACAGCTGAAAGCTCAATACACATGTGCCTCACTTTTACGTCTAACAAAACAGTCCTGACAATTTGCTTATAGTAGTTGTGTGTGTGTGCGTATGTGGTTGTACCAAGTAATTCATGGTTGATGTCAATTTTACTGCCCCCAAACTGTAGACTGGCCCTTCTTAGACTTTATCTTGTATGAGAATCACGGAGAATTTGTCAGAATATAGGTTACCGCTCTCACGGCCTATCTCCAGGTTCTGGTTTAGCAATTCTGGAGTGGGACCTGAGATTCTCATTTTCCAACAAGCTCCTGGAGGCTGCCAATGCTGCTGGACTACAGACTGCTCTTTGAAAAGTGCTGCAGACCAGTAATATTCAACTGGGCAGCACAGTACGGTCATCTGTGCAGCATTCAAAAAGGTTGTCTGGATACTACCTACAGAGATTGTGATTTAATTGTTTTGTGATGGCACCTAACAGTGGTGTATCTTAAAATCTCCCCACATGATTCTAATGTACCACTAGGATGGAGATCCACTGCTGTTCTCTTTCTCTTTCATTCAACTTCAATAATTTGAAATATCTGTCATCTCTACTAGACTCTAAGATCCCTGAGGACAGGTACCGTGTCTATTAGTTTTCCTACTTTATCCCCAGATCCTAGAATAACTATCTTAAGTCTCACTGGTTTCTAGTACATATCATTACTGACCAATGTTCCACTATGGTATTTACATCTACATAATAAGAATGCCAATCTCTTCACTTGCTTACCTCCATGGATGTTACGGTGATCCAGAAGTAATAACTTCCTCGAACATTTGTATCAGTTAAGTAGTAATGTGTAACAAACCACCTCAAAGCTCAGGGGCTCAGAACAATAAGCATCTTACACAGCTTATGAGCTTACATGCCATCAGGTGGTTCTGCTGGCCTTGGATGAGGTCACTCATGCATCTGTGGTCAGCTGTTAGATAGGAGGCAGCTATGCTGACCTTGGCTGGGCTCCCTCACATGTTTGGGGATCTGCCAACTCTAGACTGGTTTATGTTGGTCTTGGCTGAGACTACCAAAATCTCCTCCATGTGCTTCTTATCCTCCAACAGGCTGGCCTGGACTGGTTCATGTGGTGGCTATGGAGGCTTCTATGAGAGACAGGGAAAGAATGAAGGTGTCTTAAAGCCTAAGTTTGGAACAGGCCTCCCATTATTTCTGCTGCATTCTATCGGCAAAAACAATTCACAAAGCAGCCCAGATTTAAGCAGAGGGGAAACAAACTTCATCTCCTGGTAGGAAGAGTTTCAGTGTCTTAGTGCAAAAGGTTTGGATATAGCAAAGTCACGAGTAGGACCAGAAATGCCATCCATTTACTACAGTCTCTAAGGCAAAGCCTTCCCTGGTCCTATTCTCTCATTCCAGCCTTATAAGAATTGCCAATAAGGCTAATTGAAAAGCAAGCTGATTTCAGCTCATTCAGTTTACTGGCTTAAGCTATTTAGTGAATGAAAGGCTCAGGGATTTAACTTCAAACATTTGACAGCCTGAGTGGGGCAAATATCTAAAGAAAAACAAATTTGCACTTGATATTTGTTTTTATTTAAGAATAGGTTATGAATGCTCGGTGGGAAACTTGGATCAGTGAACATGAGGAATGACTCATCACCAAATGTCGCAAAGCTTACAGCATGCAAAAGACTGAAATTAGCAAATTAAAAGAAAATGTACTATGCAAGTCACCTATAGTTAAAAAGTTGACATTTACTCTTACTGGTTTCTCCCTTCCTTGTAAATGTATATCAACAAGGAGAACTTCAATAAAAAACCTAAAAAGAAAGGTCCTTCTAATGCCCAAAGATAATGATTAGTAAACCTATGGCCAAACCCTGGGTTTCTTTCTAAATTATCCTGACTAGTGTGCTTTCTTTGAGAGATAGGATGCCCACCTTCCCTTCTCAAGGCCTCCCTTGACTGCCAAGAATTCTTTTGACCACTGCAAGAGACCGATGGTTAAGAAATTTAACATCTATGCTCCTGGAGGAAATAGTTTCTGGGACACATGAGAGCAAACCGCATGAGTTCAAAGGTTCTTCCTTATACAGTAATAAACATTTGATCAACTGGTTTTACAAGACAGATCCCACTCCGCCCTCGGGATTTCTCATCACTAGGCTTTTGGATTTCAGGGTCACCAGGCTCTTCTAAATGTGATGTGCTTGTCCTTGTTACTTATATTTCAAATTGTTTTGAAATTGTTTCCATAAAATAAAATGTTGCTTATTTTTTAAAAAATCTTCCCTCTGCCCACTCCTCTACGCCCATGGCCTACACTGAGCACAGCACACAAAAGGCAGGCACACAAACAAGGCTGACTTCTAAATGCCAGTGAGAGGGGTGGGGCTGGGGGGGGGCAGTTTTCTCCTCCTGAGAGTACCTGAGCACATCAGCTGGAGCTGACCAAAAACCCCTCTTTCAAGGAAGCCAGTTCGTTCCTTTCCAAAGGCCTTGTTTATGTAAGTCTTTAATTATAGCATAACCAAATCACAAGTATTTTGCCATGGGAAAATGTAAAGTCATTAAGCAACCTAAATACCACCCCACCCTTTTCAGGCAGACAACACAACCATTAAGCAATTAATGCATGTTAAGACATTTCCAATTTTTTGGCCCTAATGCCAGTTCAATCACTTGGGACTGGGGAGCATAGGTAAAACCTACTCATTGCACTTTTGATGGGAAGCAGAGTATTTTACGTGTTTCTTTTTAAAGTGGAATTCCACTCTCCAGCCCCCACAATGCACAGAGCATTAACCTCCTTGCAAAACAAGATTGGATACTGTTTGACACAGCCCAACGTTTCCAATAGGTGGATGAGTCATATTTGGACTTTAATCTCTGTTAATTAGGTGTCTTCCTGGGCTTGTAGATTTTAGAATCCTTCTAAATCCTCGGATTCTGCTGACCTATTGGGCTGTGGTTTGTTGTGGGCACTATGGAATAGAAAACTTCATCTTCGTCTATTAATATTTCCAAAACAAAAATAGTGACCTGTTTTATTTACTAGTGAAGATATGGCCAGAGTTGGTGATAGTGAGACATGTTCTCTTAGTATAATAGTAAAATTATGGGCACATATAAAGATGAAGAATAACCAGGGATTTTTGTATAATTCTTTCATTGAAAACATCAGGACACTAAATACCTTATGCTGTTGCTATCTACATTTGCTCAAAAATCAGTGTCTCCAATTTAGTCCTTGGCATGGGGTACTTATTTTGTAGATAAAAATTATGTTATAGTCATGATAGGCAAGAATAGAACATTGGTTGAAGAAATATTGAGATTTACTACATGCCAGGCAGTTTGTGCTGGGGAAACAGCAGTGAATAAAAAGCATGAAGTCCCCAATCTCTCCTTGGAGTGTATTTTGGTGAAGAAAGACAAAGTACAAAGAAGTAAACACATAAATAAACAAGATAACATAATAGAGTAAAAATATTCAGAAGAAATTAAAACACAGTGATGTGATAGACCTTTGGGGGCTATTGCAAATGGGCTCATTAAGGAAGGCTTCAGCGAAGAATTGATACTTATACTTCATACAGCCATCTGGGTGTAGAGCCTTTTAGGCAGAAGGGACGTCTAATGGAAAGGTGGAGGTTAATGGTTTGGCACTATCCTGGGTGAATAGTAGAGAATTTTTTTTTCTGCCTAAAAATCCTGCCAGTATTTATTTATACATGAGCCTTTGCAGATTTGTTATTCTTATCTGAAAACCAAGTTGTTATTTTTGTATTCGTTTTATCAGTGTTTGGTGAAAGTGCTATAGATTCATCATAATGTTTTTCTTTCTATAGATTGTTCTGTCTTTCTGTTTTCAGATTGAGCTTTGTGGAGAAAACAGATATCCTGGTTTTGAGAAAAGAAAGGAAACAGAAGGAAGTCCTACCACAGAGCTAGTAGGCCTAATTCCTAACGACAGACAAATCAGTGGGCTTTGCTCTGTAACAAACCACTCCTAAATGCAGTGGGTTAAAACATCAGACATTTATTTAGCCAATGCATCTCCAGGTTGGCTATTTGTGCTGAGCTTAGCTGGGCCCTTCTTTTGGTCGTGATCAGGCTCATTCATACACCTGTGGTCAGCTGCAGTTTAGAATGGCAACTCTGCTTCTGGAGGTGGCCTGGCTCTTTGCTGAGGCAACTGCACAAACGGGGCTATGTGTCTCCCATCACTCAGCAGGCTAGCCTAAGCTTATTCCCGGAGGCAGGACTCTAAGGGACCAAGCAGAAGTTTGCAAAGCCACTGAAGCCTCAGCTCAGGATGGGTACAGTGTCACTTCCCCAGCATTCTAGGTCAAAATAACTCACAAGGCTGGCTCAGATTCAAATGGCTGATGAAATGGGCTTCACTCCTGGGGTAGTTGTGGTCACTTTGAAAAGGAGACGGATATAGGGAGGGGTAAAGAACTGGCAACATTTCTGAAATTAATCTACCACAGTAGGCCCATGCTAACACTACAGCATGGAAATGCCTATATTACAGGGGTTGGCAACCATTTTTTTGTAAATGACCAGATAGTAAACATTTTTGGCTTTGCAGGCCAAACAGTCTATGTCACAACGATTCGACTGTTGTTGTAGAGCAAAAGCAGCCATAGACAGTAAGTAATGAATGGGCATGGCTATGTTCCAATAAAACTTGATTTACAAAACAGGCAGTTGGCTGGATTTAGCCCTTGGAGCCACAGTTTACTGACTACTTGTCTATTATCTTAGAGCGAGATAATTTTGCTACAAAAGCCTTACCATTCAAACAAACAGGCTAGAATAGAATGCGGCCTCTAGTGGCTTCCATCACACACCAACAAGCTCTGGGAGGAATGAAGTTGACTCACTCAGACCACAGGCTGACATATGGATGAGCTTTTGTTCTAGTGGTGGGGGGAGGGCATTCTTTCAGCTCTTAGCACAGCATTTGTTTACTGAACTGGTTGCATAAACTAAGATACCTATCATTGGTAGTACTTATTTGCTGCCTGGATATAATAATCACTTATTTCCTTTTGTTTGTTGTGGTTAGTTCACTTTCAAGGAGGAAAGACAAAAATTTTCTAATTAGAACAAATGCTATGAGGCAGAAGAAAAGAAATAGTAAAGCAATTAGAGAGCTCCTCAGGGGCAGAGATGGCGCCCTGTCCAGGAAGCCAAATTCTCCAGCTGGAAGTGATCCCGGACTTCCACACACTTGTTCTTACCCTTGTGTACACATTAGATTCACCTGAGGAGTTTTGCAAAACCCGGATGCCCAGGTCGCACCCCAGGGCAATTAAATCAGACTTGCTGGGGGCAGGACCCAGGCATCAGTATATTTTAAATCTCTCCATGTGAGTCCAGAATGCAGTCAAGTTTATAAACAAGGTTTCTACAGTCTTGGCGCCTCCTGGTGACTTCATCTGTGGTCTGGACCATCCCAGGCATGCATGGCTCCCACTCACCTGGATGATAACCCCCTGAGAATCTTTCAGCTCCAGGTGTATCCTTCCTGGGAACTCAATAATAATATAATTACTCGTCAATCTCTCTGAATTCTGACACAGCCCTGGGCCCTGAAGTTCAATATTTGTTGACTTGAAAGTTCTCTCCTCTTTTCAAAACCTCATTTTTTCTTTATAGTACCCAGCTATATTTTTATCATCTATACCCATACTATTCTATTTTGGAAAATCAATACCATTTTCCACTGAAGTATTTCTTCTGTTCAGAATGAAAAAAAAAAAAATGAAGAGCCAGAATTATCTTAAGGCAGACTTCACAAAGAATCATATTTAATTTCCTAATAGAGAAAATAATCTTATATTAAGTGTCCTCTGGACATGGCACTGAAGTTAATATTTTATTAATTACCCTTTAAATGGTTCATAGCAGCATGGCAGAGAGCTTTAGAAACTCTAATGGATTAGTCATGTTTCTCTGTTAATTTTGCTCAAGTGATGGGTGGAAATTTAAGCTAAAAAGAAGTTTAAAGGTCATCTGGTTCCATGGCTTCTTCCCCTTCCATAAATATAATAAGGCTTCAAAAGTTAAGTGGCCTTCCCAAAGTGGTTAGAAACCACATTTCTGATAATACTCCATTTAAAGAGGCAAGAGGCTTATTTTCTGATGGAAGTCTCAATGACACTCCTAGGAAACAGTCTGCAGTGTGCATAAATAAAGTCCTCTGAGCCCCCCTCTTTTTGCTGTACACACTTCCAGGACTGTAGCGTCTGAATGATGGCACCTCAGATCTGTCCTCATGGAATCCTAGCTTTCCAAGTTAGTCCCTAGCTGTCCCCTTTGCCTAGCTCATTCTTGACCCTTACCTGCTTGTCTTGGGATACAGAATCATCAGACCCTAACCTTCTCCAGGGCTTCCCCACAGGGACCACCTGGGCTAACATGTAGAAGAATATATAACTAAAAGATTTCTTACAGGGCAAGAAGCCCCACTGCTAGAAAAGGGTAGCTGTTTCTTATTAACTTTTCTGGGATCAAGCCTTCTCTCTCTCCCATGATGTTCCCCTAAAGCCCTTAGGGTAAAGTCAGCAGCATTTATGAGCCCAGCAGAGAGGTAATCAGGCCAAATATCTGTCCCAAGGCTGATACTGTAGCTGGAAAAGAATCAGTACCCAGTTTTTACAGGCACCTGAACTTTGGAGCCAGCAAGCCTGACCTGAAACCTCCCCATTCTTTCTGTTGCTGAAGACCAGGGAACTACAACTGCTAGCACGCTAGCTGCAAAGAATGCCTTTCACAAAGGAAATTTGAGGGTTCATTCTAGCATTTGCCATTTTCATGCTGCAAATGGACTCTGCTAACAATTATACCATCCATAGTCTCACAAAGTACCACCATCTTCAGAACTCCCCCAACTGCCTCAAGCAATGGCATGCTCTAAAATTGTCAAATGGCCTGATGAGCAGGAATTCTCCATCCTTAGTCTTCTTGCCCATCAGCAGCATCCTTGAAACTTAACTCTTTAAGCTTCTTAATAGTACACCACTTAATTTCTGATTTGCTGTTTCTGAGACCCTCCTATTCCACCTTCCCATGAAACAAGTGCATTTTCCCAGATTCAACCCTGGACGTTTTGTCTTTACTTTTCCATTCTCTCTCCTCCAGAGATAACATCTGATGTTTCCATTTCAGCAGTTACCTGAGTGAGAGGTCAAGGCATGTTGGCACTCACACATCAACTCGCCAATTGTAGAAAACAAGTTAGATGCATTCATGCATTTTCTCTAAACCCCCAATGCCTTCCAATCAGTTCCTTTCTAACTCCCTTTCATCTGTGAATGGGCTTCCAAAACTCAAGCCTGAAACCTTGCATCATCTCAGCGGACCACTGCCCTACCCTAGTCCGTGACTTACCAAGTCCTACATCTATCACATACATTCTTTTCTTCTCTAGTCTTCCTTCATTATACCCATCAAAATATTAAGTGTATAGTGACAGTAATACTTTTTTATAAGGGACTTGAATAAAATGTATAAGAAAAAAGTCCCCAATTAGGATCTAAAGACTTGAGTTTGAATTATTAGTCTCCCTGTCAGAGGCTCAGTTTCCTTGCCTGTAAAATGAGGATAAGAGTACTGCTTACCTCATAGGGCTGTTACAAAAAATACAGACTTAATATTCGTGAAATCTGCAGCACATTCCTTGGCATATATGCAGTGCTTTATTGCCATAGTTATTCTTATTGTCTATCTTAGTCCTTCCCTAAAAGATTCTTGATTCTCCTTTAGATCAGGATATGAAAGAGAAGGGCAGACGTATAAGTAAAATTGTGAAATAGATGAAATCAACCACCCCATCTGATTGATCCCCTTGAATATTTTTCCTCCCATCAAAACTGTGGCTTCACAAAGGTCTTATTATTATTTGCTGGCTGACAACAACCAATCTTAGCAACATGGAATTTTAGACATGAGTTTCATGTATATGTGTGTGTATACATGTGTGTGTGTCCATGTACATGTGAGTATTGCTGCAGAGAACAGCTTTGGGGAACGGCCAACTTTCCCAGCATCTCTGAAATCACCTCCAAACCTCTCTCTCTCCTCCACTTTCTACTGAGGTGGCACCAAAGAGCTTAGGAACAAGAAAAGCTAGAGTTGGGATTTCCTTCTGCCTCATGCCACCCACAGGGGCTGTGCCCCCGCTTCTGGCACAAACAATCAGAAGCCGGGATGGACTGTTCTTGCATGATTCACTAATTTATGCCTCAGGATCATTTTGAAGCAGCTTGAGGCTGAAGGATGAATGGCTCTAAGCCCTTAAATTGGACAGAGTAAGTTTTAGTACTACTTTATTTATTCATTAAAGTAATAACTTTAGGAATTCATTACTGCAAAGGACTGTTAATAATTACCTAAAACTTAAACATGCAGTACCAGCAAAATAACTATTGAAACCAAAAGGGAAAACTAAGCACCATAAATGACATATGAAGTTATAATCCATTTAACACCCAGAACTCAGAATATTCACACTCATAAGTAATAAAATAGGAAGAGTTTAGAAGGTTCTTTTTGGGCGGGGGGGGAGTAAAATTGAGAAAGTGATTTTATGCAGTACTATAATGAAAACATTGTATTGTGCACATCTGGGTTAGTAAATGTAATTTTAGCTATTTTCCACAGCAAGGAGGTGGAGGAACTAACTTTTATTGGGCACAGAGAGCTTTACACACATCTTAAAATTTAATTCTCATAAAGGCCATTATAATATTAAATTATCACCATTGTGCAGATGAAGAAATTGGGGCTCAGAGAAGTAAAAAATGTTGTTCAAGGTCACAGAGCAGAACTGGGCATGGACTCAGGTTCATCTCATACCAGGGCTCTCCTCTATCCCCCTTTCTTAAAACCATTTGATTGAAGAGTACAACTCACACCAAAAAGTATGCTACTTTTACCTGTAACTGAAGTTTTTACTTAATTAAACACTTCATATAAGCAGCCCCCAGATCAAGAAACTAGACATCTGCACCACCCCAGAAGCCCCCTTTTTCCCTGCCTGACATTTATCTCCCACAGAAAACCACTATACCTGCTCCCAATACCATAGATTCGTTTTGCCTGTTTGTGAACTTAAATAAATGCAATCATATAGCATGTCTTCTTTTGACTTCTTTTGTTCTACTTTAGGTTTGTGAAACCTACCATATTATTACGAAGAGTTGTAAATCTTTGATTTTCACTGCTGTGTAGTAGCCCATTGCAAGACTATACAGTAATATATTTACCTATTCCATGGTAGATAAACACATGAGGTAGTTCCTGTTGTTACTGTTACAAAGAATCCTGCTGTGAACATTCTTGGTGAACTTATATAGCATCTAGGTCTACACCTGAGAGAGGGGTATCTGGGTTGCGGGTTATACACATCATCAGCTATATTGAATAATGGCAAACAGTTATCCAAAGTTGTTGTATCAATCCACCTTCCTGCCAGCAGTATATGAGAGTTCCAACTATTCTATATCCTTGGCAATACATGGCAATTGTCTGCCTTTTTCATTTAGCACATTCTAGGAGTGTATTGGTCTCTCATTGAGATTTTAATTTAGATGAAAACCATGTGCTCTCTTAACTTCCTTTTTCCACCTGTCTCCATTGTATTTGATGGCTTGCATTTTTGAGGCAGTCAACCAGAGCCGCTAAACTCATGCAGTGGTCCCTACATATATCTAGCCAGGAGAAGCAGTCAGCCCATGAACAACAAAATGGAATTTTGGGGTGAGATCCAGCATACTAATAACTGTTTCAAAAAAGAACCTCGGTGAGGCAGTTAGTAGAAATGCAGCAGAATGCACAAATAGCCCCAATTCACCCTCCCTCTTTCCATGCCCTTTGGCTGTGTAACCTTGCTGCTCTTCCAATCAGGCCATGAAAGAGCAGGGCTGAGTTCTAAGTAAAATTGTGAAAAAATACAGTGTATTTTCCCAGCCCTTAAATATGGCCTTGTCTTTGGATTTGCTTCAGTCAGTAAAAGCAGCAGAAGTAACCATATGTCAGGTCAGCTTAGGCTTCAGGACATTGTATGTGTTTACATTCATTTTATCGGAATCTCTCTGAGCCCCTTGGACCACAGCAGAGTTGTCCCCAGCTGAGACCATCCTGGTGGTCTGAAAGGAAACTCATGAGAGATCCATATCAGGCTTGGCTGAGCCTGGCCAGATTAGCAGAAGATTTGTTGGCTGTTGTTTCAATCCACTAAATATAAGGAGGTGGACAGAGTTGTCCTGTTTTATACATTTCCCCCAAAATGGGTATCTACTTCAGTCAGATTCTGAATTTCTCTGCCACATATAATCTCCTCTTCCTAGTAAAGAAATTTCTCTTAAACCTGTGGTGTTCCCAAAGTGAGATATGATTCTTTTCTTTCTTGATCTAACTCTACCATCTTGAAGACCCTTGCAGAAGATGTTGAGCAATCTCTTAGCAAAAACAGGCTCTAGGAAAGCAAACCCTGCTGTATGATCTAATTTACTTCTGGATGATGGCTACACATCAGCTCCCAAGTCCAGCCCAAAAAAGCCAGGAATTGCCTGTGTCAGCACACGCAGCTCCCCCTGGACTCTGATGTACTGCCAAATAGTCCTCCTCCCAAAGCAATCAAACCGTCCCTTTGCCGGTGATGAAAATGACTGCCTTTGATGTCTCACTGGATCTGAGCTAAAGTATTTCCAATAAAGAAAATGACTCTGCAAAAATCCTTTCTTGGTAAAGAGGCAATGTGTCAGAGTGGGCCCAAGTAGTGCTCCAAAATACACAGGAATCATCTGGGATCTTGTTAATATCAGACTCTGATCAAGTAGGTCGAGGTGGAGCCTGAGATTCAATATTTCTAACTAGCTTCTAGGTGATGTTGACGCTGCTGGTCTGCCAGCCACACTTTCAGTACAAAGGTCTAGAGCACAGGTTTTAGACAAATAAGCCTGTGACCCAGTTGTTCCCAGCCTCAGCATTGTCATCTGCTCATTGGGTTGGCATAAGACTTATTGAAGACTATGTGTTTAATGGACTAATCACAGCCCCCAGCATGCAGGAAACATGGAGGACATGGAGTAATTGCATCATGCAGAGATGTACAGTCACCCAATATTTCACGTGCAGTCTCCACTTATTTCCATGGACCCAGTGCCAGGGGGCTTTCAATATTCTCAGAGTCCCATGTCTGCGTCCTAGCACCCTTGCAGGCTAGGCAAAAAGCAGAGGTAAAACACAAGTTATGGAATTTAGGTATAGTTGTGAGAGTCTTATTTATGATGAAACAGGTTAACATTTGGGGGTTCATAGAGAGACTATGGTGAGTCAGCATTCTCTGATTTAAAACCTGCGCTATTTACCTTCTTCTGTGAATCTCATTTACTTCGCAGCTTCTATTAAAAGGTTAATTTGAAAGTAGAATGAATCTTCCCCAAGCAAAAACACTCAGCAGATTTTCCAAACCCACTTTCCCATGTAAATCAAATAGTCAGACAGCAGGAAGAATCAGGGTTTATGAGACTTTTTTCATCAGTTTACCAATGGAACTCTGTTAGATATGTTCATTAAACTCTTGCTGTCCCAGGGACTAGAAGCATTGGAATCACCTGGGCAGCTTATTAGAAATGCAAAATATTGGGTCCCACCCCCAGACCTACTGAATCAAGATCTCTCATGAGGGCCCCAGGAACCTGTGATTTAACAACCTCTCCAAGCAATTCTGAGGCATGCTAAAGTTTGAGAAGCCTGGCTTCAGGGCCTCAGACCAACAGCATCAATGTGGTCCCTTCTCAGTTTGTTAGAAATGCAAGACATCAGGCCCTAACCAATGACCTACTGAACTAGAATCTGTATTTCAACAAGATTCTCAGAAGTGTAGTGTGCTTATGAAAGCTTGGGAAACAATGTTCATGCCTACAGCATAATTTTGGTCCAATCTAACCTGAGGGGAACAGATTGGGTAGGGTATAGAACCAGGCAAAATACAAATAAATTATTTGAAAAATAGAAAGTCCACTTGTGCTGCTTTTTCATTGGCTTGAAACAAATAAGGAATAAAACCTTCAGGAATTAATGTTCTGCCACTTGCAAGGCTGCTTAACCAAGGTTTGGGGTGCACCAGGCTCAAGTGAAATGATTTACAAACAGTGTTCTTGCTGGAAGGCAACTGGAAACAATTCCCACCTTGGCAACAACAGTGAAAATAAAAGAGAAGTCATTTCTCTGCTCCCTCCCTGTTCAATGCAGATTAGAGGCTGAAACCAGCAGATGGGGGTAGGAAGTTTTGTCCTCTGGGTGTGGGTGAGGCATTCCTTCCTAAATTTTTACTCAGGGCCCTGGATTTAAAATGGTCTGTTTCTGCCAGTTCTGATTTCCTTGAGGCCCTAGGTATAGAAAGAGACTTCTGTGATACAAAAGCCTTCTGGATAAGATGCTTCAGTGGGCCACATCTTCCACTGTCATATCTTGCCCACTACTTGTACTGCACAGGTCAGGTGTATCAGTCAATCTAGGTCAGCAGCTATGCCTAAACTCATCTTGGATTTTTTTATAATCTGGGGATAAATATGGGAAAAGTAGGCCCTTACTGGTATCTGACCAAAATCTGGGACTGGAACCATCACTATAGGATGTAATAATTTTTTAAATTTATTTTTAGCAACAAAGTTATATACATATGTATATTATACACATAGCAGCGGCTGACTTAAACATATAAAGCCCATCTGCCTTCTGGTCCAGGTCCTCCAAAATGTGGACACCAAGCAAAAAGGGAAAGAGTCAGGAAAGGCTGGGAGAACTGTTAGACTATGATGTAGGTCGGAATCCTATGAAGGAGAGAGGGAAGGAAGGTTGGGTAGAAACATCCAAGATCACTGTGCAGTGTAAGGAAAGTTTGGCAAGGTCATTAGAGGACACTGAGACAAAGTGGGCTGTTAGAGGAGTCCCGTGTTTCCCAGAAATTGGCCTGCCTAAGTATGCCTACAACACTCAGTCATTGTTCTGAAAGCAGCCTTGGTGCAAAGAAGGTGATGGATGTCAGACTATAGCAGTTGGAACCTTTGGTAAACGACTCTCCCTGTGGTCAGAGGTCTGCAAGGCACAATCTCAAGGGCATGGCTTTCTCCTCTTCTTCCTTGTTAAAAACATTCATTGAGTGCCCAGGCTTCAAAGAACCATATATCAGCCTATTTGGCATTTCATAGAGGATTTCATAAATGCCAAATACAGCCAATATACATACTCATCTTAGGCATTCCACACTATCAGAGCAAGTCATTAACTGTGTAATTTACATGAAGCCTCTAAGTTTTCTTTGGAGACATAGCAATAGGAACTTTGGCATTGTTATGTAAGACTTGAGCAATGGAACTGTGATTCTCAACTAAAGTATTGAATGTTGTTGGATAGCCTTCAAGAAGGCAAAAGACCATTGTGGTATACAAGTGTGAAGTGATATGTACCCTCCCTGGATACGTCAACAACCTGTTGGCGGCATGGATTTTTTGAGCAGTTCTGCGAGACTCCCTCAAATTCTCTTCTGACATACTCCCTGAAGGGATTGGTGCAAATTTTTTTGGTGTATCAGTCAGTCTAGGTCAGCAGCTATGCCTAGGCTCATCTTGGATTTTTTATAATCCAAGGGGATTGAAAGGGACATACTGTGTGTAGCCTACTAAAAATGTTCAATATCATTTTTCTAAAACTCCAAAGATCTTAGGACTTCGAAGTGGGAGGACTGAGTTTAAATGTTATTACCCTGTTGTGTGACCTTGAGCAAGCCACTTAACCTCCCTTCGGAGATATAAATTTCTCCCTTATGAAAGGATGATAACAGTATTTGATTGCAATTCACTTAATGCATTGGTTTTGCTTGTGAAAGGGCACCACTACTTAAAAAAAGAAAAAATTGAAATGGCATATCAAGGAAAGGTGATTGAATGAAGTGGACTCAAATCCTCTTAAAGAAAACAGAGTTTGAATGAATTGAAACCAGAAACAGAAAGCCCTGAGGAAGCAGAGTGAGACCATGAGTTGGCCACTGTCTCCCTCTAGGTCTTCCTTTCACTCTCTTCATACTCACAGATTCCTCCCCCCACCCCCATTTTCCGGTTTAAATCCTGGCCCATTGTGGAACAAAGGGGAGGGCCCTGCACATGAGATCACCCCTAATGGAAGACCCCTCTGCCAAGAAAAGCCCAGGGCTACTTCCTTAGGAAGGGGATTTGGACGAGGACATTTCAGTAAGAAGGGGAAAATTGGACATGACTGGCTCCTAGACAAATCCAACAGGTGCAGATTATAAACTGGCAAAGTGACATCATTAATAGAAGTCAGACTACTGAAGAAAAGTCTGGAAGTTGGCATAGCCCTTCTCTTTCCAGTTTACATGACCTGGTGCACACCACACAACTGCTTTAAACCTCAATTTTCTCCTGGGGGTGGAAATACATTATTGGGAAATTCAAATCAGATAATTTACATGAAAATGTTATAAATTCTGAGATATAAAGAATGACCACTAGGGCTTAAAAAAATAAAATAGAAGCAAGCAAACAAGCTGAGTTAGTAACTTGCCAAGGAAGTGAATACACACCAGTGAAGAAATTCACTCAATGGTGAGTAGAAAATGTATAATAAAAAGGGATTTTTATCATAACAACATCCCAAATCTTTGGTAAATTACAAAGAGACAGAGTGGTTGATTGAGTAAGCAGTGCTATGGTGATGGTAAAGCCTACCCACTGATCTTTTCATAAAAGACAAATGGCAAAGTAGGGATTTCTTTTAACAAAGAACCAAGAAGGCCTTTAGAAACCAAAGAATCAGATTGTAAAGTCGGAAGCATTGGTCTCTGTAACTGTAATCTCCTTTTTTTAAAGCTATGTTTTCAAAGCCTTGCTGGTTGGCAGACAAGCAAAACTCAGAGCATATTCATGAAAGAACACACTGAGGACTTGCAAAGACTTTGGAGACGGGAGACCTGTGCCCTGTGCTGCTCTTAACTGGCTGTCTGATGCAATGTTTTTTATTTCCCCTCTCTAGGCCTTTATTTCCTCAGCTATAAAACTCTGTTTCTAATTGAGGACTAATTCCAACATCTCATCTATCTTGAATAGACTCTGATCCCAAGGAACTTAATCTGATCATGGCCTCAAAAACCATTTTCCCCTTCATGAATACTAAACAACATTGAAAATGTTAAAATACGATAACATTGGTATGACAGTTGTCCATTGTCATCATAATATTGTAACAAATCACCTTCAAACTTGATTTCTTAAAGCCACCACCATTTACCATTTTCATAAGTCTGCAGGTAGGCTGGATAATTTGGCTGGTATGGGCTGGGCTTGGTTGATCTTGACAGGGCTCACTCACATGCCTATAGCCAACTAATGTGGAGCTGGAGGATGGCTGGTCTGTGTGGGCCTCAGCTGGGACAGGTAGAATGGCCCAGGGCCTCTCTCCAATTGCTGGGGTTTCTCATATTTCAGCAGGCTAGTGCAGGCTTATTCATATGTCCATGGCAGGTTCTCTAAAACAATGGAAGCACACAAAGCCTTTTGAGCCTAGATTCAGAGCTGGCACGTTGTTGCTTTACTGCATTTACATTTACAAAGTCAATCATAAGGTCAATTTATAAGTGGGAATGTAGACTTCAATTCTTGATAGGAGGAGCTACAAAGTCATTTTGCAGAGGTGCATGGAAATAGGCAGCGATGAGGAAATAGTGAAATTTTGGCCACTAATCAACACAACTAGATGACGGCTAGATGGGTCTATATGATTCTTTCTAAAACATTTTGAAATATTTTTTTAAAGTCAGATAGTTTAAACCTTCACTCATTCATAGCCAGGTGAGTCATAAGGAGTAAGAAACTATTCATTTTTTTCCTGGAAAATTCTCAGAACAAACAGAACAGGGATGTGACATTTGCCTAAGAAACAGCAAGTTATCTGATTGTACCCTATCAAAAGAACTGTTAGCTTCACATATGACCCTAAAGATTCTTTACTCTTTTTCCAAGTAAATAAATGACAACTTAGAGTTTTTTCTAGCATAGTCTTCTTGAAAGCTATAACAGATTCATCTTATTTTAACAGAACAGGAACTGATATACTACCACCATGCAGAACTATCCAAACAGTAGCCCTAAGGCTCCTCTTTCCATGTTAAGGTTGAGTGACATGCCCTAGAGACAGAGACTTCACTTCCCCTCCAGCTCTCCACTCCACCAGCCCCACTTCAGCAACTCAATAGGCACAAGTGACTAGTGGACAGTGCACATAGAGAGGTCTCTGCCAACGCAGAAAGTCCTGATGGAGGAGGTGACTTGGGAATGTCTACAGCTACCTGAAGAGGGCTGACCTGAGCAGGGGGCCGGAGGGGGGGCTTTGGTCAATCCTAGGAATCAGAATCGACGAAGGAGCTAGACACCTGGGAAGAGGAGATTGTTATCCAGAGTGGACAACTCATGCAGCGTGACCCTAGTTCTCATAACTACAAATTCACTTAGTGACCTTGGGCAACTCATTTTGTTTCTTTGAGCATTAGTTTATGATTCAGGAAAATAAAGGGATTAGGGTAGATCAGAGCTTCTCAAACTTTCATGTACACATGAATTACCCGGAGAACTTGTTACAGTGCAAATCTTGATGCAGCAGATGGGTGAGGCTGAAATGCTGCATTTCTAACCAACTCTGATATGGTGTCAGGAGTGCTGCTACCTCAGTGCCATGGACTACTCTTTGAGTAGTAAAGGATTAAGTCAGAGAGTCATGGAATATTGGCTCAACAAGGACTCTTACAAATTCCCTATTCTAATCCTGTCTCTAAAGTCCCATCCATCTCCTAGATTCCTTAAGGTTTGGAGAAAAGACCCATTCACATTCCCGAGGGGGCCTTGGTGCTCATAGCTCTGTAAGAATTTAATGGTCACTTGAATTGTTCTATGAAACAACAAATATGACTTCAGAATAATGCCATAGTTTCCTTGTAAAGACAGGCTTGATTCTTGCCTAATGGCCTACAGTGAAGTGAAGAGCTCTTTCAGCTCATGTTTTAGACTCAGTAGAGACAGGATAATCTTTACATTTTCTCTAATCAACCTTCCCAAGGCCACTCTCCTTAAGTGTTAATTCTGTACAGCAAAATATGACTATTCCTGAAAACTGTTCTTACTTAAAACTGGCAAGCAGAATAGCAGAGAAGCAGTGGAGAATCATATACTGAGTTGGCAAACTCTTTCTAGGTTTCTCCACGCAGGTGAGTTTGGTGGCTAGTGGAAAAATATACTATATACTACTACATATATACTATACATATGCCATACTATACATATACTTACATGTATACATACACTATAATATACCACCAAGCCTTGCAATGTGCTCTGAAGCTCATAGATCATTAGTCTTGAATACAAGACCTGCTACTTTCTTATGAACTAAGCAATGAGCGCTTTTAGTGAGCAGTACCACCAGATGCGGTGCTGTCCTCTACAATTGGAGGCATTCAGCATGTCCTAAATGGGTGGGCATGTTTTCTCCATTTGTAACTTGGATTTCAAGGCTGGAAATACTAGACCTGAAGAGGCCAGAATACAAAAGGAAAGAATAAAAGGGTAAAGGACTAAAACCAACTGAGAAAGGCAATTACAAGGTGTATTAACGTACACTGTGCAGAAGGAGGGATTTATTACACTTTCAGGGTGTGTGTGTGTGTGTGTATGGTTTTTCATGAAAGGTAAGGGGAAAAGAGCTGACATTTGTTAGTCTGAATTGGATAAGTGCAGTTGCAAAGAATAAAGGGAGCTTTCAAAAAGTGGGCAGCTGCAGCACAGCCTGAAGCCATGGTACTTGATACTGCAATATACGCTCTCAGAGATTCTGGGCAGCTTTTGAGAACAGCGGGGAAGGCATTCAGGGTGGAGGACAATGGCAAATGTCAGGAATGAAAGAAAGAATCTAGACTTTAAAAGACTGTTGAGTGACAAGTAGGCCAGATCAAAGAGCAAAATTTAACAAGTACTTATAATTATAATGCTAATAGAGATCAATAATCATAAAAAGAAACTATAGCAAAAGAAAAAAAGCCAATGGTTTTCAATCAAAAACAAATTAAAAAAAAAAAGAGGAAGAAACCAGTGAAAGACTCAAACATTATTTACCATTTCATCCATTCTGAGTTTTTATTGTATATTTTGTTACTCAAGTCATCAATGAATAGGAAGTTTCTTAAGTGTGTTTGAATTTCTTTGCTTTGAAAATTACACAGTGAAAATATTTGTGGAGAAGGACAAGATGGGGCTCATGCATAATCCACTGCAAACCAAGCCACAGAGACCATGTCTAAGCACGAGATTGTGGGATCCAGAGGAAATATTTTGGGAGAGACAAAATTCTGAGAACACATCACCGAGATCCGTTGGTCTTGTTTCACTTCCTTCTCGCTTCTGTGCTGTGCTCCACGCAGGTGTGGATATGCAAATCTCCTTCATGGCAGATGGGAGGTCGGGCTTGAAGGGAAAACCCTGTTTTTGGAAACTTGCTTGGGCTTGCTCAGGAACAGGGTGGTTTAGAAGCCCAGGGAGAAATGTTGAAACCAGTCATTGCAAAATCACTTTTGCAATAAGTAATGAATAAAGACCGAAGGAAAATCTCTTTCCTCCCCAAAGTAAAAACCTACCACTGAACTTGTCTAAACAGCTCCTCATAATAGAAGTTTAAAGGTAACATAAAGTGCTTCCCACGGCAAAGGCCAGAACCTCTGGCCATCATTGACTGATTGATTGATTCAGTAAATATCTGTCAAGAAGCAGTATGTAGCAAGCACAGCCCTGGACATCATGCTGAAGAACAAGAACGTGACAACTCCCTTCAAAGCCCTCAGACATCAACGGAGATGTCACCTCCTCAGGGAGTACGCTGTCTGACACTTTATCTCGCCTGGCCCCATCTAAGTTATTCTCTATCTTTTGGCTCTGGTTGTTTCTATCATAGCCCTTGGTACACCTGAATTCTGTTATTTTAAAAAATCAGAGTCTGTCTCCACGCACTGCAATGACACTGCAAAGTCCCAGTCTGAATTGTTCACTGCTATATCCCCAGTGTATGTATAGTAGTATCTTTAAAAAAAAAGTTTATTGAGGCAACAAATGAAGACAGTGCAAACCATCCAACAACCCAGCTAGACAGAGACGTGACACACAAAGAAAAAACTGCAAAGCAGTAAGTGAAAGATCCCTAAGATAAATCAATAAATTTCTATAGAAGTTAAATTGAAAAAGATCACTTCTGAAAAAGTCCATCAGAGGAGACTCTTCCCAACTTCTAAAACTTTCCATTTGTTTTCCAATTCAAATCAGCATGCACGAACAACCATAATAACTAACTCATTTTTTAAAATGACATTCTGGCAATAGCATTTTCTGATCAATAGAATGTAATAGTCTAGAAATTATGTAAAACGTACATGGGAATTGAATGCATATCAAAGGTGGCATTTGAAATCAGTAAAAAAATGTTGGATTATTTAATAAAAAGTACTGGGAAAACTGGTTTGTCTTTCTTAAAGTAATTTCAAGTTGGATCTCTTTCTTACACTTTATCCCAATATAAATTGCACATAAATTATGCTTTAATGTAATTAAAAATAAAAAAATTAAAAATGGAAGAGAATATTAGTAATTTGTAATATAATTGGTAGTGAGAAAAGTATAAAACTTTCTAATCAAGAAAAATATTTATATCTAAAGAACAAAGTCAGAGGAGAGACGATAAGCAGGGAAATATTTGTAATGCATATTACAAAGGTCTCAATATGTAAGGAGGTTTTATAAATCAATAAGAAAACTATCATGTGAGTAGAAAAAGTGAGTAAGGACTTAAATAGAAAAAAAATACAAAGATTTATAATGAATGAAATGATGTTGAATCTTATACATAATTTAAACATGCAAAATAAACAAAAACGATGAGATATGATTTCCCACCTTAAAAATGGAGAAGACATTTTTAAGTGCATTTTTATACCATGTTGGGAAAATATACATTCAAACATTGAAAGTAAACATAAATCACTATGATCTGTTTTGAAGGGTAATTTAGCAATATTTATGAAAATTAAAACACATGCCCTTAGCGCCACCAATCTGCTCTAAAGTTTTCTTAGATATACTTTCATATATACAAGAGCATGGTAGGGGAGAAAGTGAGGGGGAGGAAGAGAGAGCAAGAGAGTGAGGAAAAGGAAGAGAAGGGAGAAGAAGAGGAGGACAAGGACAGGGAGAGGCTGCTGCTGTTAAATGTTCACTTATAGAGACGTTTGTCCACAGGGTGTAACAAAATGCAACAAAGAAAGGAAGTAGATTTGGGTATGTTGATACAGAAAGATCTTCAAAATAATAGAAATAGGCAAGGAGGGAACAGTATAAAGAACTATATTGAAACAAACAAACAAAAAAGCAAATAAGAAAAAAAAATACCCACGTACCTTAGAAGAATGTACAAGCAATAGTGCCAAGTATTTCAGCACTTGTCTCTCAGCTGGAAACCCACTCTTCATGTTCTGCTTTGATGCCGGTGCTGGTGCTCTGCAAACCATGTATCTCCTTTGCCATTTGACTCCCTGTCAAGGTTTGGCAGTGGATTACTGATTATGGTTATCTTGGGGAAATAAGACTAGAGTCTAAGGTGGAAGGGAAATGCTTCCTTTAAAACCTAAGTCACATCCTTCAAAGTTCAGGACGCTGAAATTTCAGTAACCCTCCAGTGGCAACTCCAAATGGGTATGTGTGCAGCATCAGCATTTCCAGTTCTGGAGCCTGCTAAGGACCCAGGGCACCCTCTTTTTTAGGGCTATTCCTCAACCTTCCCCAGGTCTGATACCAGCACAGGCAGACAAAGTAGACAGAGCGATAAATAGGTTGGCCTAGAGGAAGAACAAACTTCCAATCTAGGAAAAAAAAGTCAACTTGAGAATGCCAATCAAACATTGTCTAGCCATTAGGAGACAAATATTATAATAGGTAGTATGGAAATGTCTTTCTAATATTTCTGACCCCCAGGGAAAATGTGTATTTTGTTTCAAGAATAACTAACACAAACACAAACACACACACACACACACACACGTGTGCATGTGCACACAGTGAAACAAAAGTTTCATCAAACAATACCTTAATCTTATTACACGTGATTCACCTTGACATTTTCCATTTTTTTCCATTTCATTCTATGTCACTATAAAGCAAAATGGTAGCTTGACCCACCAACTTTATTTTACAATCTACTAATATATTATGAAACCCATAATTTAAACAGCACTGGCATAAAAGAAAATATATAGGATCTCTAATCAAATTGATCTGGGTCCTAAATAATGGCTGATCCACTCTCACTATTGTTATAGTAATCACCCGATCTCTCTAAACGTTACCTCATCTGTTAAATGGGCCTTTTGTAACATTTATTTTGTAATAGTTTATTTTTTTCAGAGCAGTTTTAGGTTCATAGTAAAATTAAGAGAAAGATGCAGAGACATTCCATATACCCCCTACCCTCACACATGCATAGATTCCTCCCTTATCAACATCCTCCACCAGATAGGTGCCTTTGTTACATCAATGTACCTACGCTGACACATCATTATCACCCAAAGTCCATAGTTTACATTAGAGTTCACTCTTGGTGTCATATATTCTATGGGTTTGGACAAATGTATAATGACCTGTATCCACCATTACAGTATCATACAGAGCTTTTTCACTGCCCTAAAAATCCTCTGTGCTCTGCCTTTTAGAAATGGGCCTTTTATTAATAATATCTAATAGATAAGTGGTTGGAGAATAAAATTGCATAAGGCATGTAAAGTCTGTAACCTGCTTGTCCCATGGTCAGTAACAGCAATCCAGATTTCCATTCACTGAACAAAGGTTTATTAAAGGAAACAAATGTGGCCCCTGTCTTCAGGTAACTCGTCTTCTCACTGTGCAGTCAGTAAGCTAAAAACTGCTATTTGATCATGCTGTCAGGCCATAGTAAAAGGCATATTCACCATAGCTTTTTACAATTTGTCAGAGAAACTGAGGCCCACATTAGCACTCAGCCAGTAAAGAGTAAACCATGTAAACAGGAGAAGCCATTTGCCAGGGAGCCTGAATCTATTACAGCAATGGCTCTCAACCAGAGATGATTTTGTCCTCCAGGGCATGTTTGGGAATGTCTGAAAATATTTTTGGTGGTCATAACCAAAAATGGTACCCAGTGGGTAGACCCGAGGGGTGTTACTGAACATCTTACAATGCACAGGGCAGACCCTCACAACCAAGAATTATCTGGCCCCAAGTTTCAACAGTGCCAAGGTTTAAAAAGCCTGTATTATGGGAAGTGAACCACTGTGATTACTGGTAAGTGGAGATGTCTTCAAGAGTCTTGGTGTGGGAGTCATTCTCACCTGCTTAGGCAAGTCTCCAAAGCACCCAGTTTCAATTTCCTCACCTGCAAAATGGGTATAATAGTATCTTCTCACCTCTGTAATTGGTTGAGATGTGCAAATCAATCCAAAGATGAAAAGCTTTAAGAAGTAGACTAGGTGGCTAATTTAAATGGGTACCTTTCTATTATTATTATTGGCTTTTTTATAAAATAAAAAATTGCCAGCACACTTCAAATATTCTGTTAATTAAAAGAGACTTATCAAAAACAACATTGGTATAATTATGGCACCAACATCCATTTTTCATCACTAGGAATATGGCTCATTTGGGGGGCTTGCATTATAATATCACAGGTTCAAAAGGGAGTCAAAATTAAATTAGTTTCTTAATAGTGCCAACATTCCAAACATCTGATGTAAAAATAAACAGAGAATATATTATGGCTACACATTATTCATTCTGTTTATAGATACTTCCCTTTTCAATACTGTCCCAGGCTCAGGGAGCCAATAATATAAACCATGCCAAGAATCACAAATTATGTCTTGCTTGGTACTTGACTATTTTTCCAAAGTTATCAAGGTTCACTTAAAAACCAACTTGCCAGTAGCTGTTTTAGAACATGAGGAGATGTGTCAGTAATTTCTTTTTTCCTTGTTAGTTCACATCTCAATATGGGTGCCTCTCTTAGAGAACCATTTGTCTCGTAGCTTTACTGCTTAGGCTAGTCTGTTCATCTTCTTTGTAACTCCAGCCCTCGACGCTGATTGCGAGTCCAGAGCAGGAAGACCTTGCCATACCCATGTTGTAGCTTTTCAAGAAGTGGGTGTGCAATGTAATCGAGTGAGTTGAGTTTTGTGAACATTTCTCACAGTCTTTCCTTGGTCTCCTCCATCTCTGTAGAGATTCTTAGTGAACATTTCTTGAATGATATGAATGTGGTCCCTGTCCTCATGTTGCTTGTATTCTCACCGTGCAGTCAGTAAGCTGAAAACTGCTACTTGATCATGCCATCAGGCCATCATAAAAGTCACATTTATCACAGCTTTGTACAATTATTTTTCTTTTTTAAAAAAAGAGGATCCTTTTAGCCTTTTCAGTGGAACACCATAAGATCAGCACAAACCCCACTATGCAGAGCAAGTTGGAGTGATTTCTTAAATCCTTTTGCTGTGGGAAAAACAGGGCTTCATGCTAGGGGGCTGTGGTGCTTCAACAATTACATGGACTTGGATGGTAGTGAGGAGGAACTAAAATAACAGTTGATACTTTGGTGACTTTGAAAAGTTACCTAAGCCAAAGGACAGTACACTTAGTGTAGTTAAGCCATTCTTAGAGACCCTTTCAAAAATATGATTAAAATATAAACAAGGAGAGTTTTGATCAACAGAACCATGCTTTCCTTCAGTGTTTATTAAGCACTGAGTCCTGTAGTCTGGTGGATTCTGGAATTATAGAGGTGAGTAAAATTTGGCCCATTTACTCAAAGAACTCATGGTCTATTGGAGGATTCAAGAATGTCTACAGATAATTATCTAAAGTGGGATAAATGTAAAACAAAGGACTGTGAATGCATTGACTGTGTCTGGGAGTATCAGGGAAGGCATCTCCAACTGTGATAGGACAAGGCACAAGGACATGTGGTCATGAACTGCAATGACACAAACTCAGAAGTATTACTCATATTAGGGGATGTCCACAGATGAGCATGGAGGTGTTGGCAGGGTCAGAGCTTGAAGAATCATGTATTCTGGGCTGTGATGTTTAGGTTTCATAGAATGCATCAGTACTTCCAAATTTTGGCATTTCATGAACCAATAAATTATCCCAAAAAAATTCGGGTTCTCACACAGGATGTTGATGATTTTTTCCTATTTCTAATGGCATTAAGGGTCAATTTTGTCATCTACCACCATCATCGGTAGGAGAGATTACTGGCAAAAAATATTTTATATCTTATTCTTGCCTTCCTGGACACACTTAAAACTACACTTCTCAGACTCCTTGAATTTATATCAGACCACACAATTATTCTGACCAATAGTCTAGGATGTGGGTCACTTTAGAGCCAAGGAAGAGAATAGCTCTAGTGTATTATCCAGTTCTCTCCACAATGACCCCAGAGGGCCACATATTTCAGGTGGCATTGCTGCCATGTGTAAGCAAGTAGTCCAGAATCTTGCATCACAACTTGGAAAAGTGATTCCTGGAAATGCTGCTAGATCGGCATCAGTCTTTGCGTGAGTGAGATATCAACTTTCATGTTAAGCCTCTGAGATTTGGGGCTTTGTTTATTACTGTACCTGACTAAGCCTCTCCTGACTAATACACTATAATTTCATAAAGAGAATATAATTTCAAATTTTAAAACAAAAAGACAATAACCCCAGAACAATGTGCAATTTTTTGAATTCAATAAGTTTGATATGAAAAAGAAGTCCCTGTATTATATATTTTCCTCACTGGACTCTGGATTTAAAAAAATAAACTGTTTTAAGACCAATATTATTTATTAAAATAGAATATAGATAACTTTGCTAAAGGGGGGGGTACTGAAGTGCTTGAGGTGGGTGATGGTTATAACATGATGAGATTTAAGTTTAGGGACCAATCTACGGCCCACAGAGGGTAAGCTGGAAATACCATTGAGAAAAGATGGTGTCAAAGATGAAATGTCTCGGAAGAGCCATGGGCAAGGTGAATGTAGTGTGTAGAAGAAGAAAATGTGTGGCTTACTAACAGAAGGATCAACTCTAAGGCTATCAGTGTTTTCTTGGATATGAAAAAGTACTGTTTCTTCAGCAGATTCCAGATTTTAAAAAATTACTAGGTGGTGTGCTACCAATACCTTCTGTTCTTAAGGGATCACTGCATCCCTCCAGCCCTCTGCCATCCTAAGCTCCATTTCTCTCAAAGAACTACCTAATTTTCTATACATTATGGATCATTCTAAATCAAAAGCTTAATACATAAGCAAGGAGGAATATAGTCAGAGTCTATGTTTTATCAGTGGATTATAAATTCTGGCTCTCATGTATAAAAAATCTAGTTTGAAAGAATCTTTTGAAAGAACATACATAAATATATAGAGAGTTTCAATTACAGAGAAAATAAAACTGGTATTCTCTAAGTAGGAAAGGATTTATAACACTGGTGCAGTGTCTTAGGGTGGCAATACTTTTCAATTAGTATCAAATAGCAAACAGTTTATTGGATCTAGACTCTAGATTCCAAACATCAGATTCTGGAGCATACTGGGGCTTAAGTGAAACAAAGATATGAGTATCAGAAGCCATTAGGAATGTGTATTTAAGTGGACATAACCAAGTCGACTTCTTTACCCAGAGGACTTTTACCTTTCAGGATGAGCCCAGCAGGGAGGCAAAATTGCCTTCCAATGAGCTAGCTGGGCATTTTTCCTTGCCATCTTGACAGCCAGAATTCTATACAGGATGAGGGTATAGATGGGAAATTCTGGTGTGCCTCACCAGTCCTAGCTTCATTATTTCCTTTTGATCAGGAAAACAATCAGCATTTTGCCAGCCCTGTCATGAGGAGATCTGTAATTCCTAACCCCATTGGGGAAATAGGGAACTGTTAGACAAATTTCGCTAGCCAGACACGTGGACTTTGATGCATCCTTGTCACCTAATTTCCCTTACGTCTTCTCACATATACTCTGCTCCTGATAAATTGTTGTTCTGTCAGCTTGAGAGGTCTTCTCCCTCTTTTAATATCTTTATTTGTAGGTGCACACACACACACAAGCACACACACTATGTATGGAGCTCTGCCTCATCCTTGCCATTTCACACTCACTGGCTCAACTTCCAACTTGTCAGCACTTGCCTCTCTTCGCCTGAGGTCTTTCTCTGGCCATTGAAGCCTGTTCTGACTTTGTGCAGGCAAGCAGAAAATGCCAGAGAATTAATACCCTCCTCCCCAGGAGCAACTTCAGCCTATGGGTGTCAGGAATAATGTACAAAAAACCACAATTTTCTCATCCTTTGGAGAGAATTAGTCTAAGGTGCCTGCTCACCACTGCTTCCTAGGGGTTCCCGTATAGATATAAGTTGCCCACTGCGGTAACCTCCTTCAGATATGTACTGTATTGACTACCCTCTTTTCCTTGTCTCACTTTTTCACCTTTCTATTGGTGTTTCCTTCACCTCCCAAATAAACTACTTGCCCTTGACTCCCTGTATCAGAAGCTATTTGGTGGGGAGCCCAAACTAACACATACACACACACACCCCCTCTGAGAGGAAGCAACCTCTGATGAGTCATGCAGAAAATAATCTCCTTACCATCTTAACTCCCCAAACACAGGATCTATACCTTTCTGTCTGATGTTTTATGCTTTTTGGCCCATGCCAACTTCTCCTTAAGGCAGCAAGTCCCTAAAGGGCATTATCCACATTATTTCTAACGTGTGACTTCCATAGCACTTGTATCCATGTCGTCAAAGAATAATCAGATAATATTTTATTTTGAAATGTGAAATAAAAACCCTACTCATGCTGCCACTGAAACTCATTTGACAAAGAGTGAGTTATTCCAAACAAAACCAAATCTATTATTTTTTAAGAGGATTCTTTATAAAGACAATGCATCTTAATTTCCACAAAGGATTTGACAAGGTTATGTACAATGTACTTATGGGGGATTTAGTAAAATCTGGGCTGGGCGATATCACAGTTGTATGAACATATAGTGGGTTGAACAATCACAGTATTCTGGTAAGTGTTTCAATGACAACCTGACTGAAACTTCCTAAGAATGTGTCAGGTCTCTGATACTGATCTTTGCCTATTACAGGTTTTTATTTTTCTTGGTGAGAAAAATATTTATGTTTCTCACTCACTAATCTATGGGTTGGTTGGAGTTTGGCTGATGTTGTCTGGGCTGGACTAAATTTAGCTTTAAGCTGAGGCCTCTTACATTATCTATCAACAAATAATATAAAGATTTATAAATTTACCTGTCAGATTTATAAATTATAAAAGCTGGAAGAGAGAGCCAATATGTTTTCTGGTGGAATCATGAGTCAAAATACCCATCATATATTGAAAAAACTGGTTGAAACTAACCAGATTTATTTAAGAGACGACAACATAAAGGTCTATGTCACAGATCAAGTAATTATTTGTATTAAGGTAGAACGGTCATGACTGATTTCATGTCTAATCATATGAATAAATGGAATAAGTATTATTCCATAAGAAGCAAAATATAGTGGTTAAAAATAAAATATAATACAGTCTTAGAAGGCATTGATAGACATGAAACTTACTCTTCTGAGAACCAGATTCTGGATATTGATAAAACATACATTCCTTTATCTCTTCTTAGCTCCTCCAAGCTCCATGAAAATAGTTCTAAGGGTCCTCATTGAGAGTCTCACCAGCTCTCAAGCAGTGTGTAGAGTCCATTATTTTTACTCTTCTGTTGTTCCATAGTGATCCACCATTACTGCTCCATGTTTCTTGGGAAGTCCATCTTATACCCCACCAATGACAACATATTAAGGTGCTCAAGGCCTCTCCTGCTTCCTCTCTTCTCCATATGTAGCTCTCACAAAGGTCAGCTCAAGCAGTTACATCAGTGCTGTGCTTTAACTGTATCTTACCTGAAGAAAGAACTCTACCTACTTAGTTACATAGACCATAGAACAAGAGTACCTCATGCTCTCAATGCCTTAAGTAAATTACAGCCCCTGCACAACATTGTTACACAGGTTTGAAGTGAATGGACCAGAATTCATGGGTGGCAGACCGCTGTCTAAAAGTCTAACATCTGACATTGGCCTTTTGTTCTTGCAGAAACTTCATTTGATCATCTCTTCCGTTAGGTTCTCCCATGCAGATAGCTCCGTCGTGGATGTCCCCTCAGACCTCGCCAGGAGGCCTGAATTCTAAGGTAGGCATAGCTAAGTCTCAAACTAGAATTCCCTGCTGGAGTGAACCACAGTGGGTTTAAATCTTAGCTTCAGCAATGATTTAATTGTTAATACCTCACTTTGCCCTAATTGATTTATCTTTCAAAGCCTCAACTCTCTTATCTGTAAAGTGAAGATATCAGTACCTACTTCAGAGGTATTAATAGATTTTTTAAGAGGATTAAATGAAATGACACACTGAAAATACTTAGCACAGCACTGGGCACATACTAAATTATCAGTGGATGGTCCCTGCTATTATTATTACAATTATTACTGTTATATTTCCCTAGATTATGCTCCATTTACTGACCACACAGGAATTTGTGCTAACCACAAAAAGTCCACATATAAGGATACTTATAGCATGGTGTCTGTACCAACAACCCAGGAGTCTTTGCTGGCATATTTTTAGGCCATGTATGATGTTTTACACTTTATAAAGCCAATATCATACAAACAATGGGTACTGCTACATAAGTCACTTGAACCAAATGCAAACAACAGCATTTTCTGTGAAGTGCACAGCATGCGGTGCCATGTTAGTTTATTATGCTTCCCAGAGCAGTCTTCATTTACTGCCAGAAGGAAGGATAGGAATAAGATGGAAAAAGAGCTCTAGATGCCTCCACCAAATAGAATTTAATTAATCCTAAAGGTTAGTGACATAACTAACAAAAACCTGGAACAGTAAATTTGTGAAGCAATAGTCAGTAAAGAAATATTTTTAAACAAAGCATTTTTAAAAGCTATAGTCATTTTATTAAAACTACATTTCTTGGAGATGTTATTATTATTAAAATGACCATCACTCTTATCTGTTCTGTTGGCACAGACTCTACCAAATTATCTCTAGAGGCTTTTAAGAGGCCATGGCAAGGTAGAGAGGATTTTATAGAAGTAAGTGAACATGGATGGACTCTATGTAGCTGCAGATCTGGATTCAGAGGTGTAGACATCACAGGAAAATATTACTAATACATTAGTCTGTCTAATAATAGAAGGGACTCCATTACCAATTAATACCCTTAGACTTCAAAGAAACCTTCCAGTTGATGCATTTTTGTAGATCAGGAAACAAATCCAGGTGGGTTAAGTGACATCCAGTTCCTCTTAGGAAATATCAGAGGCCGAACTAATACCAAAGTCCCCAACTCACTGTCTACTGCTCTTCTGCTACAACCTAAGCCCACTCCTTTGCCCCAGTGGTGGCCCATCTGGCAAGGGTATTAAATCATCCTAACAGCGCTTCTCAGATTCTGTGGTGAAGAACCAGTTTTCCTCCCAAATCTCTCACAAACCAATACTTTTGTTTTAAACCTAGTTAATGAGATGAATCTATTGGCCATGCACTTGGATGTCAAACGATATCAAATTTCTTTAGGCTTGTTTTCAATTTCTATACTTATCTCATGTAGACAGGTAGCCGTTTCTTTGTTTTAAGTCAGTGAATATTTACAAGTTGGTTATCATTCTAATACAAGTCCAGTGTGTTCTACAGTAATTTTCTTTTAAAAATTTCTATAGGTATATTTGATTGTGCTTTGGATAGTCCTAAGAATTTCTCTTCAAAACTGTCTTTAATCCCCTATGAGATAGGCAGCATCTAAGATGGCCCCAGTGATCCTCACCCACTGGCATTAAGTTCTGTACAAATCTCCTCCCCTAGAGTGTGGGCTAGACTTATTAACTCGCTTTTAGTGAATAGAAGTCAGCAGAAAGGATGAGGTGTCACTTATGAGATTAGGTTATAAAAATACTCTGGATTCTGTCTTGGGCTTGGGCTCTCTCTCTCTCTCTCTCTCTCTCTCTCTTTCTCTTTTCCTTCCTTCTTCTCTTCTTCCCTGTGTCAGAGCCCAGGTCTGGGGGCAGCAAGCTGGCAAGTTATGAGCAGTTCTATGGATAGAGACGCATGACAAGCAACTGAATGTTGCTTATTTAGCAACAGCCAGTGAGGAACTGAGACCTCCTACCAGCACCCATGTGAGTGAGCTTGGAAGCAGTTCCTCCCCCAGTCAAGCCTTGAGATGACAACAGCCCCGGCCAACGTCTTGATTACAGCCTCACGACGGACTCTGAGTCAGAGGCCTCCAGCTCAAGCTGTGCCTAGAGTCCTGACTCAGAGAAACTGTGAGGTAACAAGTGTTTGTTGTTTATGCCACTAAGTTTCAGGTAATTTGTTATATACATCGATAGATCACTAATAGATCCTGCTATGAGCATAGCCAGCTAAAGCTATGATCAGCATCAATAATTAGTATAAATATATTCTGTTCAGTTCCACAGTTGAAATGCAGCAGAGCAAATGTGAAGCCCTATCCACACCAACTGGGTATAGCAGATACACTTCAGGGGTAATATGCCCATTCCCCAGGTGCTGAGAACAACGGATACTGATGGCTCATAGCTTTCTCCTTCATTGGAATTTCTCTTAGCTGCAGGGACCTGCCTCTCCCAAGATTACACCATCTTCCAGGGGGTGGCTGTGGACATGACTGATTAGTATAAGGACACAAGGGTCTGGCCCCCTTGCCTCAATTGGGCCAACTCAGAAGGCCATCCCAGCCCCAGAACTCCCCATGGGGTCAGCTGAGACCCCCATTGTAATGGCACTGAGGTCAGCTTTTCTCTCTGCCCAATACTGCTTCCTCACTTCCTCACAGGTACATCTCCCAACAGCACTCCCCAATAAATCTTCTACACACAAATCCCCATATATCTCAAAGAACCTCATCTAAGGCCTTGTGTTTCTGGTTAAATTACTTTTCCAGGACATTGTGTGATCAAATCTTCCTAAGTAAGTAGATCTATTTCTCCCCCAAAGCTCAACGGGTTTTATTATCTTTCTGGGATAAAATCCAGTTCAACTTTCTTTATCACTGTCAGTGTGATCCTCTTCTCTGCATGCTTAGAGGTCAAGCCTGTCACTCAGAAAGGCTAACGTCACACAGAGTTTGGGAAATAAAATGGACTAGTGGATTCAGTAGCTTGTTTGCAAGATTTTTTCTGAGGTTTTTCAGTCTCCAGAGCTGTTCTTACAGTTCTAGTCATATCTGGCAGATGAAGCAAAGACATAGCTGACTCCATGTTTGTCTTGGCTGGGCCAAAGAAGCCCCCCACCAATTGAACATTCCAGGCAGGACTTTTGTTGCACTAAGGAAAAAAAAGTTGTGGGCAAGTTGTTCTTTCCTCCGTGAGCCTCCTGCTGTTTAAGCCAGTTGGTCTCTGCCTCCAACCTAGGCAAGCAACCTTGTTTTCTCAAGTAGATTTTGTTAGAGACAGTATGAGATCATCTCTCACCATTTTGATTGAGAATAAGAATAAAATAAAGGTTAGAAAGAATAAATATGTTTTGAATACTAAGCTGCTGAATTCTTACAATACCCTAAGGAGTTCTGAAAAATATCCTTATTCAGCAAGTGAGAAAACAAAAGTTGAGAAAATATGAGTAACTTGGATAAAGTCCCATGAACTATACGTGGTCTATGAAAAATTATTCAAAACTAAGATATAATGTAAATGGCCAATGTCCTTTCAAAGTACTACTAAAACATTGTCTAACAGGCCCACCCAGGATTATTTAATTCTCTAAAGCAGGGATTGGTGATCTCTGAGAGGCCAGCCAAATCTGGCCCTTAGCATGTTTTTGTAAATAAAATTTTATTGGAACACAGATATGTTCATTTGTTTATGTATTGTCTATGGTCCCTTTCGTGCTACAATGACAGAGTCAAGTAGCTGCAACAGAGACCATATGGCCGACAGAGTCTTAGATATTTACTATCTGGCCCTTTACAGAAAAAGGTTTGTTGTCCCCTGTTCAAATTATTATTTAGTACTAAGAATGCGTCTTGAAGTTACTTGTAAATGATATGTGCGGTTAAAAAAGAGATAACCCCAAATATTTCAGTCTTTTTACCTGTAAGACGTTAACCAGTTTTGAATCTATCTCGCAATTTTACTCCAGTTTATAGCCATTTCACTGCCTCTCAAATTCTCTTTGAACCAGCTTTACCACCTTACTGGTTCTCATTAGTAGGTTAAATCAATTTTTGATTCATGCTCACTATTTACTTGTATCAGATTAGTATTTTTAAGTTTGTGAAAATTATACTCTCACATAGGCAGACCTGTGATTTAGAAAAAAAAACTATCTGATTTTAAAAACCTGTTTTTATTCTGTTGCCTCCTTATCTGTGGAAATTAAAAATTAGACATGATGACGTGCCCTTTCATTGTGATGTTAAAATGGAAGAGGCAGAGATCATAAAGATTGTTCCTCCTTCGCTTGAGTTTGAGCTCTTTGGGCAAGAGCTCTTATGTAAGTCTAATAAACACATCTTAACAAATAGTTTCATTCATTGATGGCGAAAAACTAAGCAAGTTTCCTTTCAAGCCTCAGCAAGCAGGGATTGGTTTGGAAGACAAATTGAATGGCTCAGCTCTTTGTGTTGTTGTTTTATTTTCCATACTCGGAACATTACCAGTATCTAAAATCCAGTCTCCAGGGTTCACCTGGATGGGGGAAAAAGCCTTTCGAAAAAAGCCCTTTGCCAGAAGGTAACTTTTGTGCAAGCTACTTAGAGTTTGGGAGATAGCGTATCAGATGATTGTCCTCATAACCAAGGTTCTTCTTCAATTTACCTTTGACTGACATCATGTGAGATATAATTGTCCTCTTTTGTTTTTATAACCCATTCATTGCAGACTTGTGAGAAACTGAAACAATATATTCAAATTGCTTGTTTAGTAGGTTTCCGTAAGCATAATTACTGCATATTCTTCCTTCCCATTTAATTGGGTTCTGTCACATATACAAGTATAAACCTTCTTGGTACCTTCCATCAGAGTAAGAGAACAAACTTAAGTTCAGGAAGAGGTCTAAAATACACCTTAACAGAGGACTTGGGGGCAATCAGTGGTTTCTCTTATTCTTTCAGGAAGATCTCTTTGGCTTTAGCATTCCTGTTCTGTAGATTCTAAAATGACATTCATGCCTTAGCACATTGATGCCTAATGCGATCATTTCTATACCTGGGTTCCTGGTTGAACCAGGATTGGCGATTGAAGTCTTAGGATGGATCATGAAAAGTGTCCCATCCTTCCCTTTCATCGGGGGGAATTTGTGTAGTGTCTCTTGGGCGAGCGTTCTCAAGTCATCCACAGAATGAAACTGCTTCCAAACCACCCACAAACTCTCAGTACATACTCGCCTGTGTTTCACTGAAACACAAAAGCCTATAAAACCTCTTCTTTTCTTTCGGGGCCATTTTCCTGCATTTATTAATGACTCTTCCATTGCTGAAAGGACTTTCTTCTGACTACTTTCTGCTTGACAGGAAGCTGGCAGCCAGCATAATAAGCAGCTATTTCTATGTAGTTCCTGTCGTCCATTTCAGCTTTTATCTCCAACGCACCATGCTAGCGTGTAACCCAACTCTAAAATCCCCTGTCTTCACACCATACAGCAGGTGACCAACAGTCTCAGCGATTTCCTCCTCGGCCGTGCCCTCAAGGCCCTGTGAGAGGAGAAGCAGGCTAGACGGACTAGAATGCATGTCTCACTGGGTGGGTGGCTTTACCTCTCCAAAGTCTCTTGACCTGACGTTCTGTCCCTAACATCCACATCCTAGGAAGAATGCTTGTGATTTTCATCTTGAAATTGCTTCTCACTGAGAGTGGGGAAAAGGAGCTAAGTTTTCTCGATGACCTGCCAGTTGTTTAACATATGTTATCTCATTTTATCTCCACAAAACCTTGTGAGGTAAGTTATTATTATCTCTAGTTTTTAGATGAAGAAACAAAAAACTTGGAGGGTTTAAGGATCTTGTCCTGGATCCTGGCTAGGCGGAGGCAGAGCTCCTAAATTTAAACCATGCTTTAGCAAATACATTTTCAACAATTTTACAGCTGGCTTCCAAATCTCAGAACTTAATCCATCTTAAACTTCCATAATTTGAGTTATATTTAAATTATAAACTTATTAGGGTGAGTATCCCTTAAGGGATATGAATGGTATCTAGTCATTTGATGTAATGTTGATGACAGTATTTTTGAACTTGCAGGGACCTTAATGATTGTCCAATTAAACTTCTTTGTGTTATAAAAGAGTGATCATGACTTGCTCAAATTTATTGGAGAAATAAATTTTCTGATTCAATAAAGTTGTCAGGAACACAGTTGGTAGGCTGTTCAAGTTATTCTTTCTTGTCCAGCTGAATACTTCTAAAACCAGAGCAGAGTAATTTGGCCCAGTTTGTGATTAGAGCCTAGCTTCTGATAGCTCTGGCAAATAGATGTTTGTGAGTCTAGCTTTTTCATTCATATACCAAACAGAGACCATGTGTGGCCTGGAATGTATGTTCTTTCAGAAATTGGTCATGGAATCTCTCTGGCTGGTATGTGTGGGAAGAGGTATGCACATCGATACAAGCTATAGGGAGTTTTATTATGTTTTTTCTGAACCTAGTCCAGAGATCCTGACTCAGTCAGAATTTCCCATCACTGTTTGCTTTAAAATTACTCTGCCCCAGAACCTATATTTCTCTTACCCCCAATACCTCTGCACTTTCTCTTACCTAGACCTTCTAAATTATACCCAAACGGGTCAAGAAAGACTTGTTCAAATCCAGCATAAGCAACTTTTTCCCACAAATAAGCTAATTTTAATGGGGGTTCACTCTTGTCTGTTGCCCAAGTTCCACATTAATACTCTACTGTTGATAGCTCTCTCCCAGGAGTTTGGGGAGTTAAGGCTGTGGTGGGGCTGATCTGAGTTATTAAAGTGGGAGAAGAGGGGATGGGGTCTAATTAAAGGGATAATGAGCCTCATTATCAAATCTCTAAAACTAGGAGGATGCTTTGAAGGAGAATATAAAGGGGTAGGACCCTGGGAGATTCCTTGAGAATGGGAAGGAGATTGTAAACTCTGTCTGGCTAGTTTGGACAAATAGAGAAATAAAACATAATTTTACAATGGAAGCTTTACTTCCAGGGTCAAATTATGATTACAAGGTAATCACTAAGAAATGTTTAATGGTGGTAGCCTTCAAGCAGAACTAGGGGATAAGGAGTTTGAAATAAGAGGAACACATTTTTTACTGTATAACTTTTGCACACTATTTGTAATTTCAATATATACGTGTATCACTTTTTTCACAATAAAATAAAACCAAAGTTTTATTTTTACACAAGTATAACCAAAGTTGCAATAGTATAAGATAAGAGACTGAGTGCAATTTCCCCGTAGAGACATCCTTGGCCACAAATGGAAAGTAAACTACCCAAGGGTGATATCCACAGCTTTCCAATCCTTCATAGCACCTAGAACTTGCACATTGCACCCAAGGATACCAGCATCTATGATTGAACCTTAAGCATGCATGAGACACTGTGAGGCACTGAAATATTAATTTAAGTTTTAGAAAATATGGCACATTCTCATACAAAATGATGATGGGATGACATCCAGAAATACATGACAGTTCTGCAGGTCAGAGAAAAGGGAGCTCAGCTCTAAGACAGGAGCCCAATAATGATTGTGGGACCAACATGGAGGAGACAGAAGACAATAAGCCCTTGAAGGCTGGATGGGATGTCAGAGCATGTAGGTAGAAGGAAGCGATCCTTTGAGGGTGTAAACCCCAGCCCAAGATGTATAAGAATAAGACGATGGTATGGATTCCCATTTGGCTACTTTAGTGTACATTGACTGACAAAGTCAGAAAGATTTCTTGTGGCTAAATTTGTAATTTTGGGGAGGGACTTGAATGTCAATGAGGGCATTTGTGTGTCATAGAATTTATATGACATTAGAACAACCTACATAAATGTCTTCCAGGAATATGAGAACATGAAATCAAGCCTGAAAGAAACATGTGGGCAGAAGATAAAATGTGGAAATCTCATACGGGGAAGATTGGGAGGACATGGGAAATTGTTACCAGACGTGTTTGTCAGAGGGAGATGAATAAGAAGATAACAATAATGACAATAGTAGCAATGCCCTGAGCACAGATATGCTAAGCATCACATATGGATGACTTCATTTGATCATCAGAAATTAGGACACGAATATTATAATTTTTTTCATTTAGCTTAGAGACTGTGGCATAGAGAGGTAAAAAATAATGCTCAAAGTCACAGAGTCATCAAGTCGTAGGATTAAATTTATGCAGTCTGGCTCCAGAGCCTGTATTCTCTCAGAGGGTGGGTGCAAGGAGAATTTTTAAATGACATAAGGCGACCAAAGAAAACCAAGAACCTGGGCAGTATTAGTGAAGCAGAAGGCAGTCCAGACATCGGTTACAAAGCTGGGGGCTTTCACGGCAGTGTTGTTTACTATGGTAAGAAATGGGACACAGCCTAAGTGTCTATCAATTAAAAGACTAGTAAAATAAAATGTGATTTATACATTCAGTGGAGTATTATGTAGCAGTAATAAAAACGATGAGGTAGGTCTGTATTATTGAACCAGATAGATGCACTTAGCGTGCTGGCGAGTGAGAGCAAGTGACAAATCATCTCATTTTTTGTAGTCCTGTTTATGTAAATTATATAGACATTGTTTAAGCACAGGAACAATGTCTAGAAAGATGATCTTATCTTTAAAATGTTGAAAATAGTTAACTAGTTACTTAGGGGTGATGATTAGAGGAATTTGGATGGTTTTTACTTTCTTTTTATTTTTTCCTGTATTGTGTGAATTTTCTAAAATTACTATAAATTAGCTAAGTAATAAAATTTTAACAATAACGCTATTTTTACTTTGAAGCAGAAGAATAGTCAAGTGCATTAAATGTTGAAGAGACATCAAGGAACATGAAGACTGAAGGGAAAAATTAAATTTGGTTTCACTTTAGATACTGTTCATCTTTCTCCAGTAAGATGAGACCAGTCCATTAACCATTCATTTTCCTATTTTTCACTGCTTTATCTATGAAAAATAGAAACAAAACTTAGAACACAATCTTATTCATGGGAAGGCCAGGAAACAAATGATTTCAGTACTTGGTAAAGGATCCGTGACAGAATCCAGGAGTCAGAGAGCATGACCTATTCCCTACGGTGCCCATTCAGATAATTCAATTTTCCAGCCTAAAACTCCTATCTTGTTTGTTTTATTTGTGTGTGTGTGTGTGTGTGTGTGTGTGTTTTAACTTGTTCTGTCTTTGGTCACAGCACAAAGACAGGATCTCCCACCATCTTGTTGTCATCAAATGCATCTTGTTGTCTTAAAATCAACTTTGTCAGCTCTCTTCATCAAAATAAATTAGTATACACAGAGTGTTCACACATTTTACTTCTGAGCCAAATCCTATTTAAATTAGAGCTTAGAACTATAGAATTTGTGGAGTAATATCATCAGAGAAGATCTGAAAGAGCTCTTTCAACTATAATACATGCCAGAGGATTTACACAGAATAAAGTGTGGGCTCCTTTAAGCCCATTTACTACTGTTCCAAAGAAATAAGATTTGTGCAGCAATTGGAGATAATTAGATAAAAGCTCTCAACATCTCAAGGAAGTGTCACTGTTGTAACCTAGGACCAAATGACATACTACCATTACAGGCCAACTTCCTTTTTGGGGACTAATGAATCATCCTTCATTTTACTTTTCTTATTGTTGTATTGTAGTTTCAAAAGCTGTTGTTGTCAGATCGATTGGATTAAATACTTCATAAGTAAATTTTGTGGAAACCTGTTCAAACACAGATAACTTAGTAACCAGCTTTATAGATTTAGGGGAAGGGGGTGTCATGCTACAACTTAGAGAAGTATTTCTCTCAGGAAGGAAAATATTTGATATTTGAGTCTGATATTCTCTTAGTCCACAAAATGGAAGGATTTTCAGCAGACCTCGAATTTATCAATTGCTTGGAAGGATTTTGTCAGTATGGGAAAGACATTCATTTACCAGGCCCATGGTCCTACTGCACAGTCTTCTGCTGTAATTAAGATGTATTTTGTATGATATAAATTTGCCATTATTTATAAATTAACTATGTTGTATCTACCAAGATAGCATACTTTTTCTTTCATATAACCTGATTCCCAGCATCTTTTCTCTTCTATTAAGCTTGTTGAGATTTTTAGGGCACAGTAATAAAACCTACAGGAATGGCAGTTAGGCTGACAAACTTGACTAAGTCATCCAATAGTTTCTCTCGTATCATTAATACTACAAAGGAAAGTCTCTGTTTATACCCACACATTGACTTTTGCCTTCATATTTTTGGTTCTCCATTCACTTTTTTAAAAGTTGGCTATTCTTGAACATATTTGGAAAACCACCAAAAAATAGCAATATGTCTGATTTGTGGTTAAGTCTGGTGACAAGGAAAGAGATATTGACCAAATTTTTGAACATGCTATCGCTTTTAAAGGACTTATGTGGAATCTGGAATTGGAGTTGAAGTTGCAGAACGAAATGGCCATATTGCATATAATATCTACATGTGGTTTCCTTGGTAACATGTGTCCTGTGTAGCTTGTGATGGTCCAGGAAAATGGCCCCATGTTCCGGGCCTCTTTGGTCTAGCACTGTTAACTTGCCTTTCTTGGCTTTAGTAAGCACAGGTCTGTCCTGCGTGTGGTGATAGAGGTCAGAGATACTCTCGTTCTCAGCCATGGGCTGTGCCACTGTGTCTTCCTTATTCTGCTCAACTACCAAATAACACTGCAGATTTCCATGGTTTTCCTGACACCCAAACTGAGTCAAAGAACATTTTCTCAATGTCTCTCTTCTATTCATGTTATCTACCTTTTTGTTCCACATTCTACCCTGAATGGGCAAACACACACTCACATACACATAATCACAGGCTCATGTTCCATCGACCTTTACTAGGTGATGAATTCTTTTATCACAATCTGGTGTTTGACATTTACTAATTTTAGAACTATTGACATTTTAAGCCATTTCTAATACTTAGCTATTGTCAAGCAACAAGGAGAACATCATTTGTCGTTTTTTGAGATACATTATGAGCCAGGCTTTATATATACTGTCTTACTTAATTCTTACACAGGCACTGAACATTATGTATCACCAGCTCTATTTTATAGATGCAGTTTAGGGAGGACTTTGTCCCAGAGGACATAGCTAAAGACTGATAGAACCAGGACTGTCAATCTCCAAAGCCTTGACCACTTACACTTGATTACAATTGTTTATCTCTACATTGTTTTTTAAATTTTGAAAACTGAATTCTTGAAGGGATCAGAAGTTGTTCAGGCAAGAGTGAAGAACCAATGTTTCTGGTCACTGGTAATTTCTACCATGTTATCCATCACTTGATCCATTGCTCCCTCTTGACCTTCCTCCATCAGCCCCTACTTTCCCACCTCCAAACCTCCCTCCTTTCGATCCTCCCTCCCTCCAAACTTCTTCCCCTTCCTCCATCACTCCATTCTTATCTCCTTTTCTCCTTTCCACCCTCTATCCTTCCCTCCCTCCTCCGTTGTTCCTCCACCCTCCTATACCCTGTCTCTCCAATGCCCATCCTATACTACCCATGCACACACACATAATTTACAGGGAACTGAAAATATTCCAGGTAGTGTGTTCTGTTCATTACATGAGTAAATGTATTTAATTATCACAATACCTTTTACTATATTATATATATGGAAATAAACCCTCAAAGATTAAGTAACGAACCCAAAGCCATACAGTGTGTAAGTGGCAGAGCCAGAATTTGAACCTGAGAAATTTGACTCTTTGTCACTTAATCTGAACACTGTACTATACTTAAAAAATTTGACTCAGTCGAAATCAAATAAATGCAAATTAAAGCAATGAGATATAGGTTCCTCTAGCGACCCAACTAAATAAGCAAAGGTTTTATATATATATATATATATATATAAAAACTACAATATTTGACAATGATGAGTGTGCAATGATTCAGAAATCCTTACATTATGGGAGTGCAACTGGCACAGTAGTTTTGGAAAACAGTTTAATATTATATCAAGAACACTTTAAAACTCCATATGGTTTGGCCCAGTCTTTCCTCTTCCAGGAATCTATTCTAAGAAACTAGTAAAAAAAATACACATAAAGATTTGTCTGCTGAAACACTCTTCTGAGCAGGAAAAAACAAGAGGAGGCAATGTAAATATTTATCAATGAGGTAAATCATTAAGTAAAATGTGACAAATCCAAATCCTGAAATGTATTGCAGCCATCAAAATAATATAGTTTTAACCTTTTTGTTATGATATATAGCACACTTACAGAAAAGTCCACGAAAACTAAAAGCACGACTTAATGATTGATTATAAAGACAATACTCATGAATCCACTATGCAGATGCAGAAATGGGCCAGCATTCCAGAAGTCTCCCGCCTTCCCGATCACTACTTCTTCTGACCTTGTTATTATTAGCCCCTTGCTTTTCTGACTGAGGATGCAACCCTAAACAAGGTAGCTTAATTGTTCTCATTTTGAGCCCTGTATAAATGAATCACAGTCTGTACGTATTTATTGTGTCTGGCTTTTTTTAGTCACTGTTTATTTATCTATTCCACTGTTGATGCAATTTGGGTTATTTCCAAGTTTTGAGCTATTAAAAACAAAACAATGCTACTATGAATATTCATGAACTTCTTTTCTGGTGTGCTTGAGTGCACAATTTTGTATCTATATTGCTATCTATACTTATGCCATTACTAGGTCATAAGGTCTGTATATCTTCAACTAGACTACGTGCAGATAATCTATTTTTCAAAGCAACTGCATCAATTTATTCTCCTACCAGCAGGATTTCAAAGTTCCTATTGCTCAATACTCTTGCCAAATCTGTATACTTCTGTTAAGGGTCCATTTAAGTCTTTTGGTTTCTTGGGTGGTGGTGGTTGTTGTTTTTTCTTTATTAATCTATGGGTGTCCTTTATACATTCTCAATGCAGGCCATTTTGGCTCTATGTCTTGAAACATCTTCTCCCACATGTGATTTGCCTTTCTGCTCTCTTAATTGTGACTTTTGATGAATCAAAGTTGCTCATTTTGATATAGTACAATTTATTAATCTTTTTCTTTTTGGTTTCTTATGTTTGAAAAATCTTTCCCTTCTGTAACTATTCAGGAAAATAGTTCCTTATATTGTCTTCTAAAATGTCTATGATATTTTTTCTTGAATTTATGACTATGATCTAATTTAAATTGATTTTAAGCAGAGTGAGAGGTAGGGATTTCAAATCATTTTTTTCCATGTAGATACCTACTTTTCCCATGGCCTCCATTAAAAAGATAGCCCCTTCCTTACTATCTTAGAGTGTCATCTTTTATAAATAAAGTGTGTTTTCAGATTTTCTGTTTTGCATCATTGGCCTATTTATCTATTCTAATCTGAACCTTAATAATACCCTTAACCCTGTAAACTCTGTAAAATGCTACCCAACCCTAATTCAAACATTAAACCCAGTCCTAACCTTAACTCTAACCCTAATCCCAACACTAATACTCACCATTAGCCTAATATGAGTTTTAATCCTAACCCTAACACTAAACCTAACACTTGTTCCAAGGCTAGCAAAACAATAGCCCTAATCTTAGATCTAATCCTAATCCAAATTAAATCTAATCTAAATACAAACCCCACATCTAAATCTAACCTCAATTTTAAGATAACTGTAGGCCTATTCCTAACTTCCCACCTAAACCTAACATTTACCTTAACCCTGCACCCAACCATAAAACTAATCCTAACTTTCTGAGATTATGGGACTTTTCTTTATGGTCCTGTATAAGGTCAATTTTTATAATGCCCATGTCAGCTGAAAGGAATGTATTTTTTGCAGTTGTTGGATGTTGTTTTTCACATATAGCTATGAGGTCAAATTTATTAAACATATTGTTCAAATCTTCTCCATTTTATTGATTTTTGTTCTGCTTTTTCTATCTGAGAGAGATGTGTTAAAATTCCCCATGCATGACTTTAGCCAGACAGTATCCACTTTTCCTATTTTTGGTGAAAATTTGCTATCCAACCATCTCTAATTATCAGTCAGTAAGTGTTTGTGTGTGTGTGTGTGTGTGTTGGAGGGAGGGAAAATGTAGCAGAGGAAGGAGGAGATGCTTACTCTTTTAGAACCATCAGCTGCCATGTGAACAAGTGTGGGCTTGGCAAATGAAAAGCAAGACCACGTAGGAGCAAAACAGAGGATCTCCATGAGCAGCCAGCCCCTAGCCAACCACCAAACAGTGAGAGAGCCCACACAACATTAGCAGAATTGTCTCTCTAACCTCTAGCTGACTGCACAAACATGGGGAAGCCCAGGTAAATTCAGCCCAAACTGAAAATCCACCAAATCATGAGCAGCAATAAATGCTTACTGGTTTTAGCCACAGCATTTTGGAGTGGCTTGTGATGCATTAGCTAACTGATACAATATTCATATCCCAATGGGATTTTGTGGTATTTTACAAAAGAACTCACAAATTTCATGGATGGGTGGTGTCTTAGTCAGTTCAGGCTGCTGTAACAGAATACCAGAGATTGGGTGGCTTAAACAAACATTTATTTCTCACAGTTCTGGAGGCGGGAAGCCCAAAACCAGGCTGCTAGCATGGTCAGGTTCCTGCTGAGGGCCCTCTCCTGGTTCACAGATGACTGTCTTCTCATTGTATCTTCACATGGCAGTGGGAGAGAGAGAGAACTCTCTCATGTCTCATCTTATAGAAACACTAATCCCATTATGAAGGCTACACTCCCATGACCTAATTACTCCCCAAAGGCTCCATCTTCAAATCTCATCACATTGCGGATTAAGGTTTCAACATAAGATTTTGAAGGGACAAATTCAGTCCATGGCAGGTGGGTTCCTCACAGATGTATTTTATTTGCAAATCTCCCTGCCTAACATTGTGTGAAACAAAGGCTGGACTTTTACCCATTTCACCGTGAAAATTTAAGGCCATTCGACTACCCACTTCAGAAAATAGCCATCCAATTAGCTATGTCACTGTTACCATGCCACCAACCTAACATAGAAAAGTCCTATCTCATGGTGTAGGAGTTGAAGACTATTTTCCAGAGATCTCAAAATCCTTGAAGAACACAGTTATAAATTTCGGCTTTCACCTGTGTCATATTCTGATATTGCATGTGTTTATTGGAGACTGATTTTTCCCTTTTAAACTAATGAAATACTCCCACAAATCAGGAGCCATATGCCTTATTGGGTGGTAGTAACATTTTAAAATATGTGTTAATAAAAAATACTAAGAAAAAGAAGAAAAAAGAAATTCAGTTAAATATTTAATGTCACTTCTAACAATTGTTTCCATTTCTTGGAAAAACTCCTAGTATAATAAATGAAGCAAACATTTTCATCATAAATGCATTTATTATTTCCACATGGTGTGTGTATGTGTAGTATGTGCAATTATGTTTGCTTTCAAATTAGAAATGCTTTAAATCTCACACAAGGAGTCATTTCTCTTTCATCATGGGGCCCTGCCAGCCAGGACTTTCTCACGGAAGCTGGAGAGACCAAAGCAGCTCTACAACTTTGCTCCTTGGAGAATTAGGGTCATATCTTTGGTACTTTCATAGTTTCTGTTATTTTTTAAGCTATGAAGGAATGTGTCTGTGTGTCTGATTCAGTGGTTTTCCATGTTCTTACCCATCCATTTTTCTTTCTTTCTATTTTCCAAGTTGCCGTAGTCCTTCAAGGGTATTTCTCTTGCCCTAGTGATGTCTACCCACCGAGAACCTATTTGTGCCATGTTCCTTTAAACACAGCATCCATGGGCCTTGCCAGGATAAATGGCATTGCTTCGTGTCCCTGCCTCTGAGTGAATAAGTAGAGCAAAGGCTCACCACTCTGAGTAAGTAAGTGATGCTGAGGCATCACTCCATAGCTGCACTTGAGTTCAGGAGCACAAGCTTCAGGTTACATAGGCTGTCATTTGGACACTTCCTTTGTGACCTTGGAGTTTCTCAACTTGATTTTCTTATTTGTCAAAGGCAGTAGTAATGTCTATGTGGCAAGATTGTTCTGAGAATGAAAAATAACATTCTTAAAGTAATACTAGAAATTAATAAAAAGTGATTGCTTTTAATTAGCTATAGTAGTGTTGGTGTAGGGACACTTTTTTTTTTTGGTATGGTAAAATATCAAAAAGACATACATTTCCTGGGCTACACTTTGAAATCTGTTATTTCACTAAGTTGGTAAACACTGCAGCCAGAGAATGGAAGTACATTCTAGAGGTGACTGACAATACACCTGGGGTTCTGGGAAAATTTTACCATTCTAGAAAATCTCTCTTTAAGGTCTTTACTGAGCTTTTCCTAACAGGTATCTGTACTTCCTACCATTGCTTTTTCATCTTCTATTTATTCCATAGTTGCATGTCTCCATCAATCACAAACATTATGCCATCCAAATCACCAAGCCCAATGGATGTGTTTTTGTTTTCTTACCTGAACTCTCCTATATGACAGTTGACTATTACTTTTTTTTTAACCATTTTAACCATTTTAAGGTATACGGTTCAGTGGCACTAAGTACATTCACATTATTATGCAACCATCACCACCATCCATATCCAGAACTTTTTTCATCTCACAAAACTGAAACTCTGTACCCATTACACAATAACCCTACTCACCCCTCCCCTAAGCCCCTGGCAACCACCATTCTACTTTTTGTCTCCATGAATTTGATTACTCTAGGTACCCTATAAGTAGAATCATAAGTAGTTGTCCTTTTGTAACTGGCTTATTTCACATAGCATAATGTCTTCAAAACCCATCCGTGTCATAGCATGTGTCAGAATTTCCTTTACTTTTAAGGCCAAATAATATTTCCTATGTGTAAATACCACATTTTATTTATACATTCATCCATCAATGGAAATTTGGGTTGTTTCTATCTTTTGACTATTGTGTCTAATGCTGCTATGAACATGGTGCACAAATACTGTTTGAGTCCCTACTTATAATTCTTTTGGGTATATTCTCAGAAGTGGAATTGCTAGATTATATTGTAATTCTATTTTTATTCTATAAAACTGCTATACAATTTTCAATAACAGCTACATTATTTTACATTCCCACCAGTGGTGCACAAAGATTCTAATTTCTACATATCTTTGCTAACACTATTTTCTGGGTTTTTTGTGTGTGTCTTTTTTTGATAGTAGCCGTCCTACTAGGTATGAAGTGGTATCTCATTTTGGTTTTGATTTTGATATGTCTTTTCCTAATGGTTAGTGATGTTGAGCACCTTTTTATGTGCCTGTTTGTCATCATTTATATTATTTACTTTAAAGAAATGTCTATTCAAATCCTTTGCCCATGCTCAAATCAGGTTGTTTGGGGTTTTCTGTTGTTGTTGAGTTATAGGAGTTATTTTTATATTGTGGATATGAACCATTTGTCAGATACAATTTGCAAATGTTTTCTTCTGTTCTGTGGGTTGCCTTTTTACTATTTTCACTCTGTTGATAGTGTTCCTTGATGCACAAAAGTTTAATTTTTTTATTGTGGTAGAAAAACCACATAACATCTACCACCTTAACACATTTTTACAATGTACAATACATTATTGTTTACTATTAGCACAATGGTGTAGAGTAGACCTCTAGAGCTTTTTCACCTTTCATAACTGAAACTTTATACCCATTGAACAGCAAGTCTCCATTTTCCCCTCTCCTTACCCCTTGGCAACCACCATTCTACTCTTTGCTTCTAAAAGTTTGACTGCTTTAGTTACCTTATATATAAGTGGAATCATTCAGTATTCGCCTTCTGTAACTGGCTTGTTTAACTTAGCCTAACATCCTTAATATTCATCCATGATGTCAGCTATGAGCGATATTTTTTCTTTTTTAAAGCTGAATTGTATTCCATTGTGTGCATATATCAGATTTTCTTTATCCATTCATCCACTGACGGACATTTAAGTTGCTTCCACATCTTGGCTGTTATGAATAATGCTGCAATGAAATGGAATGCAGATATCTCTTTGAGATCCTGATTTCAATTTTTTTGGCTATATATCCAGAAGTGAGATTGCTGGATCACGTGGTAGTTCTATTTTTAGCTTTTTGAGGAAACTCCAAACTGTATTCCATAATGGCTATACCATTTTACATTCCCACCAACAGTGCACAAGGGTTTCGATTTTCCATATCTTTGCCAAACTTATTATTGTTATTAATTTTGTAATGGCCATACTAACAGGTGTGAGGTGACATCTCACTGTGGTTTTGATTTTCATTTCCATGATGATTAGGGATGTTGACCATCTTTTCATATACCTGTTGGCCTTTTGTTTGTCTTCTTTGGAGAAACGTCTATGCCCATTTTTTAATTGGGTTATTTGTTTTTTTAATACTAAGTTGTAGAAATTCTTTATATATTATCTATATTAACCCCTTATCAGATATGCAGTTTGCAAATATTTTCTCTTATTTCCTAGGTTGCCTTTTCATGCTACTGATTGTTTCCTTTGCTGTGCAGAACATTTTAGTTTGATGTAGTCCCACTTGCTTATTTTTGCTTTTGTTTGCTTTTGTTCATTGTGCTTTTGGTGTCATATCCAAGAAATCATGGTAAAGACCAACATCATGAAGTTTTCCTTCATGTTTTCTTTTGAAGATTTACATTTTTGGGGTTTACTTCTGAACTTTTTATTCTATTCCATTGTTCTATGTATCTTTATGGCAGTACCGCATTTTTTTAATTATCTTCACAGTAAGTTTTGAAATTAGGGAGCGTGAGACGCCTAACTTTGTTGTTCTTTTTAAGATTATTTGGCTATTTGGGGTCCCTTGAGATACCATATAAATTTTAGGATGAATTTTTCTATTTCTGCAAAAAACGTCCTTAGGATTTTTGTAGTGGTTTCATTGAATCTGTAGATCACTTTGGGTAGTAATGCCATCTTAACAAGATAAAACCTTCCAAGTGATGTCTGTCCATTTATTGGTGTCTTTTTAAATTTCTTTCACCCAACGTTTTGCAGTCTTCAGTGTGCAAATATTTGACCTCCTTGGACAAGTTTATTTCTAAGCACTTTAATTTTTTGATGCTATTGAAAATGAAATTTTCTTCTTAATTTCTTTTGCAGATTATTTATTGTCAGTGTATAAAAACACAACTAATTTTTGCATGTTGATTATGCATCCTGCAACTTTGTTGAATTCTTTTATTAGTTCTAACATTTTTTGTGTGAAATCTTCAGTTTGCTACACAAAGGATCATGTCATCTATGAGCAAAGATAATTTTTCTTCTTTCTTTCCAATTTGGGTTCCTTTTACTTCTTTTTCTTGCATAATTGCTCTGGCTAGGACTTCCAGTACTATGCTGAGTAGAAGAGATGAAAGAAGGTATGTTCATGATCTTAAAGGAAAAGCTTTCATTCTTTCACCATTGAGTCTTACACTTGGCTTATCATATATGGACTTTATGTCAATAGCTTTTTTAAAATTTCTAATTCATTGCATATTTTTTTAATTCATGAAAGGATGTTGAATTTTGTCAAATGCTTTTTCTGCATCAGTTGAGATTGTCATGCATTTTTTTTCTCTTCATTTTGTTAATGTGGTATGTTACATTTATTGATTTTCACATGTTTAACTCTACTTGCATTCTAGGAATAAATTCCAGTTGGTCATAATGTGTAATCCTTTTACTATGTTGTAGAATTCTGTTTGCTAGTATTTTACTGAAGATTTCTATGTTAGTATTTCTCAGAATTATTGGTCTGTAGTTTTCCTGTAGTGTCTTTGTCTGGCTTTGATATGGTAATGCTGGCTTTATACAATGAATTAGGAAATATTTCCTCCTTTTCATTTTCTTTAGAAGAGGGCTTACAAGTATTGCTGTTAATTCTTTAAAATGATTGTTAGAATTTACAAGTGAAGCCATCTGTTCTGTGGGTTTACTTTGTTAGAAGGTTTTGATTAAATATCCTTCCTAATTATAGGTTTGTTCAATTTTTCTAATTTTTTATGATTCAGTCTTGATAGATTGTGTTTCTAGGAATTTGTCCACTTCATCTAAGTTAACCATGTTGTTGGCATACAATTGCTCATTGTAGTCTCCTACAATACTTTTTGTTTGTGTAAAATCAGTAGTAATGTCTCCTCTTTCATTTCTGATTTAGTTATTTGAATCCTCTCTCGTTTTTTCTTATTCAATCTAGCTAAAATTTTTTTTTTTAACTTTGCTGATCCTTTTGAAGAACCAATATCTGGTTTTGCTGATTTTCTCTATTGTTTTTCTGTTCTCTATTTCATTTATCTCTGCTCTAATCTTTATTATTTCTACCCTCTGCTAGCTATAGGCTTAGCGTGTTCTTCTTTTTCTAGTTCTTCAATGTGTAAAGGTAGGTTGTTGATTTAAGATATTTTTTCTTTTTATATTTAAGTTTCTACAACTGTAAATTTGTTTTCACTACATTGTATAAGTTTTGGTATGTTGTGCTTTCATTATCATTTGTCTCAAGAAATTTTCTAATTTTCCTTGTCATTTTTTTCTTTGACATATTGGTTGTTTAAGGATGTGTCATTTAATCTTCACATATATGTGGATTTCCTGGTTTTTCTTCTGCTGTTGATTTCTATTTTCATTCTATTTGGGATTGGAAAAGACACTTATTTCAATCTTTTAAAATTGATTAATACTTGTTTTGTGACCTAACATATGGTATAACCTGGAGAATTTACATGTGTACTTGAGAAAAATGTGTATTCTGGTATTGTTGGGTGTAATGTTCTATTATGTCTGTTAAGCCCAATTGGTCTATAATGTTATTCAAGTGCTCTATTTCCTTATTGATCTCTGTCTGGCTGTTATATCCATTATCAAAGTTACAATATTGAAGTTTTCTACTGTTGTTGCATTATCTATTTTTCCCCTCAATTCTGTCAATGTTTGTTTCATATACTTTGGAGCTCTGATATTTGGTTCATATATGTTTATAATAGTTATATATTCTTGATGAATTCACTATTTTATCATTGTATAATTTTTTTGTCTCTTATAAGTTTTTGACAGTCTATTTTGTGTGAAAATTGTATAGCCACTCCTGCTCTCTTTGATTACTATTTTAATGAAAAATCTTTTACCATCCTTTCACTTTTAGTCTATGTATGTCCATAAAATTAAAGTGAGCCTCTTATAGACAGCATATTGTTGGATCTTTCTTTTTGTTTGTTTTTTATCCCCTCAGCCAATCTATGTCTTTTTATGTGAGAGTTTAGTCTATTTACATTTAAAGTAATTACTGACAGGGAAGGACTTGCTATTGCCATTTTGTTATTTGTTTCTGTATGTCTTGTAGCTTTTTCATCCTTCATTTCTTTCCAATCTTATTTTTTCCTTTGTGTTTAGTTGATTTTTCTGTAGCAACACATTTTGATTCCCTTCTCATTTCCATTTTTATATTCTATAGACATTTTCTTTGTAGTTACTACAGGGATTACATACATTCTAAAGTTATAAAAATCTATTTTAAACTAATCACAACTTAATTTCAATCACATACAAAACTCTAATTATTATAGCTTTGTCTTTACACATTATGTTATTGATGTCACAACTCACCCTTTAACATAGAATTATAATTATTTTTATGCTTTTGCCTTTTAAATTCTGTAAAATAATTAAAAGGTCAACTATAAACCATTGCAATTATACTGATTTTAATATGTGCCCATGTATTTGCCTTTATAGAGAACTTTATATTTTCGTATGGCTTTGAGTTATTAACATTCTTTCATTTCAAATTGAAGAAATTCTTCCTTTTTGAAACACAACAGAGGTTAAGAAACTTACCCAATGTCAAATACCTAGTAAGTGTTAGAGTCAGTATTTATATTCATGATTTGACTTTAATGTATACACACTCTTGTGACTTTATATGCCCTGCTATTTTATACCTTTGTACCTATGCTCAAATCTGAATTTCTTTCTTTTCATATTTACTTGCCAATTCACACTTATTTTTTATTTAATTCCTGGAACCTGGAAGAAATCATCACTAGTAATAACAGTAGTAACAATAATGGTAACAATAGAAATAATTAAAAACAATGATAATGGTTAATGATTGTCAGGTACTTACTATGTGCTGCATACATTTCTAAGAACTTCAGTGCTACATTTATTAATTCTAAATATATACTCCTCTTACAGCAGGCTCAGTATTCTTAAAAATATCTTCTCCATACCTCATTGATGTTGCATTAAAATATTGATAATATAAGCTTCCAAATATGAAAATATTATAAAATTGAAATATTATTAAATATTTTATATCTCTTTCTTCTTTTTAGATTATGAACTTCTTGTGAGTGAGACTTATTCATCTTGTGTCTACCACAGTACCTTGTATATATTTTTAATAAAAACAACACAATTGTCTAACTTTTTCTCTCATTGAATAAATAGAGATAAATGAGGCATAAAAGTGTAACTTCTTTAAAAGTTAAGTCTTGAATAATCAATCACACAGTATTATTTACTTAAAATTATCAGTAAAGATATTTAAAGTAATTTTTTTAGTATTCAAGTGATAATACTAAATACTAAACTCATTCTATAAAGCCAGCATTATCGTGCCAAAGCCAGTCAGAGACACTACAGGAAAACTACAGGCCAGTTAACTCTTAAAAGAGGGAGGAAAATAAATCTTTCTAGGAAATAGAGTTTACAAAAGGTGGTATTGCAAATTGAATTGAGCACCAGATTGTTCCCCATTTGAAAATCAGTGCATTGGATTCCTGATATCCAGATCCCTTTAAAATCTAAAACACAATGATGATGATGATGAAGATGAGGAGTATGACAACAATAAAGAATACTTTGATTATAATGACCAAGTCCATCTCACAAGATATATCTTCCTTTAAGCAGCTTCCTATTCTGATATTTTTCTCACTTATTATTGGGAAAAAATGTAACTTTTGTTTACTATTATAGAGTTAAGGAAGGACGACATTTGCCAGCCAAAGTCTTTTAGCTTTGCTTAACATTCAGAAACCTAAGACTAGACAATGATAAATAAAGCTAATATAAAAACTCACCTTTCCATTAGTCACCTATCTAGGTTGTTCAGCCCACCTGAGCATGGGATCTGCTGTCTCTGACCTTACCAACTCTAGACACCTTTTGGCTTTACCATAAAATCATTAAAAATCCTACTCTTTACCACTGTAGATTTCAAACCACTTGTGACCAAGCTCATACATTCTCCCTGGGTTACAATAAACCTTTCTGCCTATTTGTTCTAGTATACTCTTCAGCGTGGCTGAAGTATTCCTTTTAAGGCATTAGTCAAATATGTTCTCTGTTAAAACCTCCAATGGGTCTGTGTATGTTGACAAAACTCAAGGACTGTTGTTCTCTGGTCAATCAAAACCACCTGTCTGACCCTGTTCTTCTAACCTTCCTCTAACCTTGTTATACCTTCTTCTGTTTACAATGGACATGTCGCTCCATTGGCCTTGGAAAAAGCTGTTGCTTCAGCTGCATGGCTGTTCCGATCACTCGCAAGCCTCCCCACTCCTCCCAGCCCTTCCCTAGTCCACTGTCCATCAGCCTACGTCAATGCAATCGCTCATTTAACTTCACGCCTTCACCTTCCTAACATACCCTTAGTCATTTTTTTTCCTTAATTCACAGCACCATATTCTCACATCCTATTTGAAAACCACCCAATGTGTGGTCCTCTAACCAGCAGATCACGAGTTTCACGAGAGCTTTGAAGGTCCAAACTCTGGGGCTCCACCAAACCGCAGGACAGAATACCAAGTGTTCAAACATTGGTTTTTAAATCGTATACTTTTTAAAATGTATGTATGTCCTAAAACATTATTTAGTTCTAACATTTACCACATTTATTCTTCACTGTCTCTCCTGATAGTATGCAAGCTCCATAAGGGCAGGGTGTCTTGTATATTTTGTTCAATATGTTTTTAAGTGTTTAGAACTAGATCTGGCACATAGTAGGCACTCAATAAATATTAGTTAAATGAGTAAATTCTGTAGCACTTAATTTGAGAACAATTTACTGTTAACTTTTTGAAAGTCAGATGTTGAGGTAAAATTTACATACAGTAAAATGCAGTCCTGAGTTCTATGAGTTTTGACAAGTGCTTTATGGTTGTGTAACCACCACCACAATTAAGATATAAAGCAATTAGTTCATCACCTCCAAATATTCCCTTGCTCCCCTTGGTAGTCAAACACCCCACACAACACAGTGACTATTGTTAATAATTGTATTGTAAACTTGAAAATTGCTAAGAGAGTAGACTGTAAGTGTTCTCACCACAAATAAATGATAAATATGTGATGTAAAACAAAACAAAATAAAAACAAAACATCCCACCTACATACCCAGCTCCTGGTAACCACTGATGTTTTCTGTTTCTATAGTTTTCCCTTTTCCAGAATGTTAAGTAAATGGAATTATACAGTGTATATCCCTTTGGGTCTGGCATTTTTCACATGACATACAGCATCTGTGATTCTCCGTGTTGTTGCAGGTATTAATAATTTCTTCTTTCAGCATTCCATTGTAGGGATGTAACACAATTTGGTTAAACATTATAACACAGTTTGGTTAAACGTTCACCAGATGAAAGACCTTTCTGTTGTTTTCAGTTTTTGGTGATTATGAATGAAGGCACTATAAACATTTACATACAAGTATGTGTGTGCACATGAATTTTTATTTCTCTTGGGTAAGTACCTAAGAGACAGATGGTTGATCATACGATAAGTGTATGTTTAACTTTGTAGGAAACTGCCAAACTACTTTCCAGAGGGGTTGTGCCATTTTGCATTCCCACCAGCAATCTACGCATGAGAATTTCAGTTGTTCTGGATCCTTGCTATTGTCACTTTTATAATAACGATGGTGATAGTGATGATGATTATGATGTGGTTGACTACTTTAGCTATTCTAACAGGCGTGTATTGTTATCTCTTTGTGGTTTTAATTTTGCATTTTCCTAATAACTCATGATACTGACCACCTTTTTGTGGCTTAAGTGGTATCTATATATCTTCTTTGTTGAAGTGTGTGTTCAGATCTTTTGCCTACTTTAAAAAGTTAAATGATTTCTCTTTTTAATTTTTTTATTGTTGAGTTTTGAGAGTTCTTTATTTATTCTGGCTATAAGTACTTTATCAGATATGTACTATACAAATATTTTCTCCTTGTCTGTGGCTTGTCTTTTCATTTAAAAGTGTATTTCGAAGAGGAATTTTTTATTTGGATTAAATCTAATTTATCAATTATTATTTTCTGGGTTGTATTTTTGTGTAATACATAAGAAATCTTTGCCTAACCCAAAGTCACAGAGTTTTCTTTTTTTCCCTATGTTTTATTGTAAGATTTTTATAGTTTTAAGTTCCAAGTTTAGGTCAAGATCTATTTTTAAAAATTTGCATATAGATGGACATCCAGTTGTTCCAGCCTCATTTTTTGAAAATACTGTTAATATTTTAAAAATCAGATGTCATGTGTGACTTCAAACATTATATATGGATTTTTTTAACAGACCCATAAAACAAAATTAAATTTCTTTGATTAGCATACCAAATAAAATATAATACAATCCTACTGTCCCAGTGTTAAGTGAGTTCTTAATAAAATTTCAAGAGATGAGTAGGAGACCTTTAAGAAAGGAACAAATTCTAGAGAACAATTTATCAGAAATTATAAAATTAAAATATTCAAAATTGAAACCTGAGAATTTTAGAAATGAAATATTGTATTAGTTGAGGCTCTTGGTGGCAAACAAAATGTTATATATATATGTATATATATATTTACTTAAGTAGTAAAAAAAATACTACAATACATTCTCAGAAAATGCAGGAACCCTGGAAAGCAGACTTAAATAAATAGCAAGAGCAAGGGCCTGGACAAGACCCAGCTCTAGGAGGGACCACTTGTACCATCATTGTGTTGTACCGTCATGTCGGGACAGTTCCCCTGTGCTACTGCCCTACATACTCGTCCCTGTGCTGCTAAGCCCATCATCCCCAGACACTCATTGCAACATCACTGGAGTATATACTCTGCTATGACTGCCGCAATGGCTGTCTGACTCTGTACCTTTGCATGACCTCCTCAAGATTCACAGTCCCAACTAGAAGTGAGTCTCTGATTAATCATACTTCAGTCCCCACGCACAGTCTCTGGCAGACATAAAGTGATGAAAAGAAATATCCGTCTACCTTTGGCATTCATAGTAGTGGGATTACTCCTGAATATAAAAGCTGTTTGGGTGATACAAAACTGAAACCACAAATGTCCACATAATGATTTTGGCAAATGCCTTAATTTTGCAAGTAATGAAATTGCATTAAAAAACAAATCCCATTGAGACACTACAAGAAGAGAAGGCTTACCTGAAATACACTTAATATAGCTAAAGTGTAGCCTATTTGACCCAATTCCCACCAAATATAACTCTTAGAAGAAACTAGCCTGGTGTTTTTCACCAAAGTATTTCCAGTTGCTCCAATTGGCACTCGGACAGATCTACATTGTGTGGCAAACTGTGAGGTATTGGGAGGAAAAAGAGGCCAACTTTTCAAGACGAGTACTATGAAAACACCTTCCAAAACATTAACATTCTCACTGTGCCTATAAAAATTTGTTCTGGCATTGGTCAGCACATACAAATGCCTACGGGTGAGCACAACTACCCCTCTTCCCAGGTAATTGTGGTCTTCAGCCAAAGTCTGGAAAAATAATATCAAATATGAACACTTTCTTGCCAATTTTACATACCTTAAAAAGAAGACAAAAACAATATCTGGGGTTACTGTAGCTGTTGCATAATTTAGTTTCACTATAGGACTATAGCTCAGGGTTGTGTGTCTCATTAATTCTGATTTTTTTTTCATCTTTGGATATAGCAGTTGATGCTGAAAGCTTCCCTGTTTCAGCAGACAAGCCTAAGCAACTATGTCTTCTTAGATATTGGCTTTGCTAAAGACTGGATATCTTTGCTGAAGGAAGTGATTTTTTTTCTTGGGTGGAATCTTAAACCAGCAAAGCATTCAGCTTCATATATCAGGGAAGTAACAAATTTCAAGAAAGCCAGAATTCTACCTTCAGGCAAGCAGATTTTATTCTCATTTTGCAGATGAGATGGCTGAGGTCCAGAAAAGTTAAATATCTTTTTTTTTTTAATTTCAGAATATCATGGGGGTACAACACTTTGGCCATACACATTGCCCCTGTTCTGCCCGTGTCAGAGCCACAATCGTGGTCATCTCCCAAACTGTGCTCCCCGCATCCATTCAGTGAGAGTTTTTCCCATCCCCTCCACCCCCCTCCCACCTGCCTTCCGCCTGATGTATATTATTGCCCTGTGTGATGTAAATGTTGATCAGTTAGTACCAATTTGATGGTGAGTACCAGTGGTGCTTGTTTTTCCTTTCTTGTGACACTTCGCTTCAAGAATGGGTTCTAGCTCCAACCAGGATAATACCAGATGTGTTAATTCACTATTGTTTTTTATTGCTAAGTAATACTCCATGGTGTACATATACCACATTTTATTAATCCACTTGTGTATTGATGGGCACCTGGGTTGTTTCCACATCTTTGCAATTGTGAATTGTGCCGCTATAAACATTCACGAGCAGATGTCTTTATTATAGAATGTCTTTTTTTCCTTTGGGTAAATACTCAGTAGTGGGATTGCTGGGTCAAATGGTAATTCTACTTTTAATTTTTTGAGGTATCTCCATATTACTTTCCATAGAGGTTGTGATAAAGGGCTGATAACCAGAATCTATACAGAACTTAGGAAAATCAACAAGAAAAAATCAAGCAACCCTATTAAAAAATGGGCAAAGGACATGAATAGAAACTTTTCAAAAGAAGACAGAATAATGGCCAGCAAACATATAAAAAATTGCTCAACTTCTCTAATCATCAGGGAAATGCAAATCAAAACCACAATGAGATAGCACTTAACTCCAGTGAGATTGTATCATATCAAAAAATCCCCAAACAACAAATGTTGGCGGGGATGTGGACAGATAGGAACACTCATACACTGCTGGTGGGACTGCAAATCAGAAAAGTTAAATATCTTGACTAAAGTCCCCAATCAAATAAATGGTGGAAGTTTATTCTTTAAACCCAGTACAATACACATATACCATACTACATGGTTTGTACCAGTCAGAATAGGGTGGGCTGTATTGCAGTAACAAATATCCCCAAATCTCAATGTCTCACATCAATGAAGGTTTTCTATTTCTAGCCTATGCTACCACTCTCGGGCAGTGGGCTGTGGGTTTGTTTTACGTGTCCTTATTTGCAAGCTCAGAATGATTGAGATGTATCTATCAGATTCATTACTACAGAAGGAAAAGAAATTATGGAGAGGCACATGCTGGCTCCCCAAGCCCCTGCTAGGAAATTATACATATCATTTCTGCCCACTTCATGTCCAAAGCAACATTCATGACCAAGCCTGATTTCAATGTGTGGGAAGAGTATAATCCATCCCAGAGATGAGCAACACATTTTGGGGAATAATATAGTCTCCCAGCGTGCCTTTCAAAGTGTGGTCTATAGATCAACAGATCAACATCACCTGGGAGCTTAAATGCATATTCTCAGACCTTGCCCCAAATCTACTAATCAGAGTCTGCATTTTAACAGGATATCCAGGTGATTCATATGCTATTAGAGTTTGAGAAGCACTTGTCTAACACACTGTTCAAATGTTACTGTTAAATATTCAAAAACATTGGCACTAATTTATAATTTGTTAATTTCTTATCCTACTTACCTTTCTGATATTTTTCAGGAATTTATAGGAAGGCTGAGATACAGAACAGGATATCAAACTTTATCTATACATTTACCTTAAGCCCTTGATTTAAAGGTTAGGATAGACCAGAAATGTTCCTTTCCTTAGGTATAACCTTAGGCACCTGTGCAGCCAGATTCGACAGTTGAGTGGTCAACCCTACACTTTACAAATTCCACGGGGTATGCTCAGGGTGATTTTTGCTAGAAAAAATTTGCTAGGCCTCTGTTTATTTAAGAAAAAAAAAATATGCAGACTCCAAAGGGACAACTGCTCTAACACTGATGCTCCGCATTGAAACAATTAAAGAACATTCTGAGTCACAGGCTTCCAAGTTTTGTCTTCTATTCTTTTGCTATTCTTGAATCACTGGTGAAAGGAAAGGCCAGATTTACAGCTCTACGGAAGTCTCTGAAAATATACATGTGGATATTGGCCAGGACTTTTCAGTGAAAAGAACATATCTGGTCAGGCAAAAGGTCCTGGAGAGGGGAAAGAATTATCGTAAACATTCATTTGTAATATTTGGTTTATCACCCACAGAAGACAGATAGTGCACTGGGTACTCAGAGGGCCCTGTGGCCCCTTATTTTATTTCAGTTGATGGTGAAGAGGCTCCAAGCAAAAGAGAAAGACTATCATTTTGGTATCTAGAACAGAAGAGGCCTAGCCTTTACCCTTTGGTTAGCCATTTGACCTTTTCTGGCCCAGGACTAGAAAAACCTTCATGTTCCAACTGCTTCTGTTACTACCATAAACCTACAGAGCTTCAAGAAGAGTTCCTCATTTTCTGTATGTTTTAGCAATTGGCTTCTATTTAAGATTTCCTTTGAACAAAATATTCTACAGCTGGACAAAAACAAGACCTCCATGTTCCCTTCTTGCTGTAGTCTAAGAACCCACAGTTTTCCATCAGCATGAAGGATCACATTGTGGTGGTGGCTAAGATGATATTTTCACCTGCTGGGCTTCATGGGAGAAAACAGAAGTCAGCTTAACAATCAAGAGTATTGATTACCTCCAGAAAGTGTCAGACCCACTTTTTACAAATACTCAGCTTCTATACAGTGTGAGAACAGCAGAAGAAATCAAGCAATTATATGAATAACATGAATAGTGGTTAACATATGGGCATCTGGGCTCTGCTGTTTACTGACTAGTGACCCTGGCTAATCCCATTATATTTTTCTTTACAGTTGCATTTGTTATACAATGCAAATATAATAGTGCATAACTTGTAATGTTGTTATGAGGAACAAGTGAGGTACTGCATATAAATCACTTAACAAAGTTCCTGGCACATAGTATATACTCAATGTATGTTACTGTAAGTATTATTTTAACTTCTACTAATGAAATTATAATATTGATAGAAGAATTTTGGTTACTACATGTTATGGATTGAATTGTGTTCTTTCTCCTCCCCCGACTTAAAGATATGTTGATGTCCTAACCTCCAGTACCTCAGAATATAAACTTACTTGGAAATAGGGTCACTGCAGATGCAGATGTAATTTTTAAAGCTAGGTCATAGTGGAGTAGGGTGGGTCCCTAATCCAATATGACTGCTGCTGCTGTTCTTATAAGAAGACAGCCATGTGAAGACATGGAGATAAAGAAAGATTGCCATGTGACCAAAAGCAGAGATTAAAGTTATGCAGCTACAAGTCAAGGAATGTCAAAGATTGTGGGCAAACCATGAGAAGCTAGCAAGAGGCATAGAAGGTTTCCCCTACATGTTTCCAGGGAATCATGGTCCTGCTGAACCTTGATTTTTTAATTTCTAGACTCTAGAACTGTGATGAAATAAATTTCTGTTGTTTTAAGATACCCAGTTTGTGGTACTTTGGGAGGGCAGCCCTAAGAAACCAATATACTGTATGTATTACCAGCTTTCTATGCAAAATAAACTTGATATTTTCACCCAGAAGACCTCAGTTTTGTTCTTGATTGCTCAGACTCTCTGGTTTGAAAATTTGGACAAATTTTTTAACTCCAGTGAGTCTCAATTGTCATATATATACATTTTATATATATATACACACACACGGGATATAAATATGATATGAGATAAAATATGATATGGTACATTAATATGATATGGGATATATAGACAACTTGTACAGAAGAAGAAAGGAGAAATAAATATAATTGGATTCTGAAATAATCTGGCTAAGCCTTGAAATGATTATGGGTCACATGCCTGTGGTAGATTGTTACATGAATAACCCCCCAAAGAATCACACCTCTCTGTGTCCATTCCCTTGTGTAATCCCTTCCCACATTGATTCTAGGATTGACCATGTGCATAGTTTTGGCCAACGGGACCACAACTAACATGTTGCAAGCAGAAGTGTGCACCTGGGGCTTACACTCTTAGAATGCCGCTGCCATGTGGAAAAGCCCAGATTGGCTATTGGAGATGTATAACCCAGCCACTAGCCAGCAGTCCACACCAACCACCAGACCTGTGAATGAGGCCATCTTAGACTCTTCATCCCAGTTGACCTGACAGACAACCTCAGCCACATTAGTGACTCCAGGTGTGAGCAGCAGAAGAACTGCTCAGCAGAGCCCAGCCTTAATTGCTGACTCACAAAATTGTGAACAAATAAAATGAGGTGGTTGTTTTAAGCCACTAGGTTTTGGTATGGTTTATTATACAGCAATAGTAACTAGTACACAAAAATAAATAAATAAATAAAAAGCCATCACTTACATAGCCTTCAACCTTCTGAGCACTAGTAAGTTTATGACTGAGTGTGTGTAGGGTTTTCTCCTGCTTCCAAGAAATAAGGACTAAAGCCAAGTGGAAGCAACTCCATGTCTAGAGTAGTATGAAGTAGGCCTCAATGCCAAATTCAGTGATTCTCATCCCTCTTTCCTTATTCTTGTAATGGACTTCATGTTTATAAAATTTTACATGTATTTTTATATTTGATATTCACAATATCTCTATAAAATATCTATTTTCCTCCCTTACAGTGAAGATAGTGAGGCCACAGAGAGAATACTGATGACTTGACCAAGGCTATAAACTTGAGAAAAATCCAAAAATTTTTAAATAATTTTCCCCAATACACTATTTATTTCATGACTACCTAGTCTACCTAATTAGTGAGTCTTTACTGAGGTTGAAAAAGGAAGAAAATACATATATATTGATCCACTGATGGGTCACAGGTACAAAGGCCAACCCCAGATGCCTTTGAAGAAGACCATAGTCATGGTAAATACTTTATTAAGTTCTTACCTATATGAGTCCATATTTCCCACTGTCTATCTACATATCACTTTCTTTGTTTTCTCCACATTCTAAAGCCAAACCATGTGGATAATTTGCTAAAAATGGGAATTCACATTACTTATGACACTATATTCCTCTGTTACTCAAAGAGCTCAATTTCAAAACACAACTTTTATAGACAAAAAGGAACAGTTGGAAAATAGGGTGAGGTTCCTACTTGCAGAGCAACTCAGAAGTCCTTTTTGTGGTCTCTAAAATATGACAATCTTTTGACATTGAATGATCAAACTGGTGTTTGAATATCTCTGAAAGAGCCTTCTTATTGTGTGTACTAAATGCTTCTACCTTTTGTAGCACAAAAAATGCCAAAGCCAGTATCAGAAATCTTGGGGGTAACTCTGATTGTGACACTTACTAGATATTTACACTCTGTGAGCTTCAGTTACTTCATGTGTAAAGTGAATAATCACCACCATCGCTTCACGGAGTAGTCACATGTGTAAGTTGTGGAGTAGTCATAAGTGTCTCCAGTAGAGCACTTTTCTCATAGTAGGCTCCCAGTAAAGGGTAAATATTTTCATTATTACTACTCACCTTGTATGGTGGAGCAAATATTAAATTTATTATCTGTCAAGCATGGGCAATAAGGTTGAGCAAAGTTAAAAGATCTATTTAGTTTTGCAGATGAAATTAGTGTCAAAGGCAGGGTTGGAGTCCTAGTCTCTCATCTTCTATCCCCAAATACATTCTTACCAACTCACTTGGTCATGTAACACCAAAAGACAAAAATAAGTCTCAATTAATTCAGTATTTATGTCACTAATATTTATGGAGCACCTACTTTGTGCAAAGTATTGTGCTAGGCATTGTGGTGGCTATAAAATTGGTCAGATATCAATTCCTAAGGAATTTTTGCATAGTGGGCAAACACATGACCTCTATAGACAATAATAATGGGCTTTGATTCCTTCTTCTTCCTCTTACCAGCTGTCTGAATTTGGAAAAAATAATTAACCTTTCAAGACTTGATTTTCTCATGTATAAAATGGGAATGTGATATTATTTCTCATCATGCCTCTCTGAGGTGGAATAAGACAAAATGTGTAACATAGTAAGACTCATAAATCACACTTGTTAATGTTATTTTTTGTACTTTGTATTTATCCTGATTTCAAAGATCTTACAGTCTGGTAGAGGATATAAGACATAAACATTAAATATATAATAAGGAAAAAATTAATACCCGTGGACAGAACAGATCAGGTATTATGAGGATTGATAGGGAGAATATTACTTCTAGTTTGGGTATTTGGCAAAGTTTTCTAGAAGAAATAACGTTTGAGCTGGGCCCTAAAATACAGAGCGATTTGATGGATTTAGGGAATATGGAGACTTTAAGGGACCCATTTTTCTTAAATAATTATGTTTCATATTGGGTATAGGTTAGATCTTCAAGAGTTCTGTACATTAATATTTGTGGCAGAAAGATATTTTACAACTAAGTTAAACGAGGCATCAGGAAGCTAAAATATTGTTCATGTTTATGTGAAAAAAAATGGGTGTAAAAATGGGAAAGCAAATCTCAGTTGTCTTCTTCTGTTCTGTGTTTTTTGACCCAATATCTTCTCCAAATATTGGCCCCAAAGAAGTATCTGTTGGCACAAGGAGTAATTATATACTACATTTGCCTGTTAGAGTATTGTAGGGTTTTAAAAGAAGATCATAAAATCAGACACATGCTTAGACTCAGGTTCTGCCATCTGTCACTGGGGAATCAAACATGCTGTACATAGAGGGGGAGATTTTCCGGGCTTTGGCCAATGCAATTACTTTTGTTCCAGAAATCAACAGGATGGGACCTGGATCACCATTCACTCTCCTGCAAAGCCACTGCTAACAAGTGAGACTAAATTGCTTTTCTCCCCTTCATGCATGTGGCTCCATCTGTGCAGGCCAAATAGATTAGCCTCTAATATCTCAAAACAGATGTTTGCTGTTAGAACAGTCATATGTGTACAACATGTTCCACAAGCTGGTGGGGATATTATGGGATCCAGGGTGTGGAGGGACATCGTTCTGGGTGGGGTTTTCCAAACAATCAGCATGGATGAGGGTGTCATGTTGGCAAGGATTCATTCTACATAGCACTTTCCTCAACAGGAGAGCTATGTAAAGGAAACTGTGCCAGGTTACTCCACGGGAAGGGTGAATGCGTTTGAAGCTTAATGTGTAAATTAGTCAAGGCATGGTCAGGAAAACAAAAACCCTACTAGCTACTTTAACAGAAAGTATTTAACATAGGAAAATGGGTAAGTAGGAGAAGGTGAAACAGCAAATTAGTGTAACATGCAGAGTAACTGCAGGGAGAGCTATCTATCACTGGGACAAGAAAGGGAAAAAAATTGGCATTCTTAAAACGTGGAAAGCTTACGGGAAAGTCCTGCAAAGCTGCAACCCAAGCCCCTGAGATGGAGGTGCTTCCTAACTGATGATGATACCTCAGAAATGCAAACAAGTGATCCTGTAGTGTTAATACTCAGAACTTCTATGTACCAGTTGGTGCTGGTACATAGAAGAGGCTGCAGTGAGCTGTTCCCAGGAATGCAAGGAAAAAGGCAACTGGAACCAACTGACTGCCTTGAATATGGATACCAGTACCCTACTCCAGACCTGCTGATTCAAAATCTTAGGGTGACTAGCCAATGCATGTATATTTTAAATAATATTTTCAACTACTGATCTATATTGTCAACACAGGTGGGACTGCCATACCCATATATATGCTGTCACCAGCCGTAACTTTTCTCAGTGAATATAAGAGAGTCAATTACAAGATCTGCCTGGGTCACCTTGCCAACACTTTGTTTTCAGTGCTTACATCAACCTGGTGAATTAGCCATGGGGTAACTAATTAATCATTCACTTAGTGCCTATTATGTGCCAAAATACTTGCTAGGAACACACATCCAAGTTAAATAAAAAGCAACATAATCTTGGTCTTTATGTAACTTTCATCTGCTGGGAGAGATGGACATTAACAATAAAAAAAAAATTAATCAATATGTAATTGCAAATCTAGGTAAATCTTAAGAAGAAAAAAAGGATACTATGGTAAATTGTTTGCAAAAACAACCCAAATTGTTCCACTCACTATAAACCACACTACTTGTAATATGACTTTGGAGCTCCTCCCAATAAGAGGTAAGGTCTATTTCCTCACCCCCTTTGCATCTGAGCTGGCCTCAGCGACTTGCTTTAGCCAATGGAATGCTGTGGAAAGGCACTGTATAATGGAAACAGCCCAAGTGTCCATCAATGGATGAATGGATAAGCAAAATGTGGTATATACATACAATAGACTATTATTCAGACTTAAAAAGGAAGGAAATTCTGACATATACTACAACATGGATGAACTTTGAGGATATTATGCTAAGTGAAATGAACCAGTCACAAAAAGAGAAATACTGTATGATTCCACTTGTGTGAGGTACTTAGAACGGTCAAAAGCATAGAGACAGAAAGCATTAACAGAATGGTGATTGTCAAGAACTGCAGGAATGGGAGAGTGTGGAGTTTCAGTTTTGCAAGATGAAAGAGTTCTGGAGATGGATGGTGGTGATAGCTGCACAACCATATGAATATACTTAACATCACTGAACTGTACGCTTAAAAACGGTTAAGATAGTATTATAAGTTTCATGTTACAGGTATTTTACCACCATAAAAAAATGGGAAAAGACTAAAAAATGTAAGTATCCTTTTGAATTATTTGATTCTGAATCCTTCTGAATTATCTGATCCAATTATCTGATTCTATGAGGGGCTCTGGGCCTTTCATTGCTTTGAGCTATTTCATAATTCTATATGCTGTACAGAACTGATATTCTTGTCTATAGATATTCAAATAAATTTTGTATGTGGAAGAACAACCCTCTTTCCTATGGAAAAGCCAGTTTTGAGCCCATTGCAACTTTGTTTCAAAATATTTGATCTGTGATGGTGCCCGTCATTTTGATTCACATTCTTTTTTTTTAAACAGCTTTATTGTAATAAAATGTACATAATATAAAGTTCACTCATTTTCAAGTGTACAGTTCACTATCTTCAACATAGTTACAGAGGTGTGCAATCATCAAAAAATCTATTCTTATAACATTTCTATCACCTTAAAAAGAAACCTTGTACCCATCAGCAGTCACTCGATAAACACAAACCAACCACCCACCCCAAGGCCTTGGCAAACACTAATCTAATTTCTATTTCTGTAGATTCACCTATTGTAGACAATTCATATAAATAAAATCATACAATATATATTTTTTTCTGACTGACATTGTTCACTTAGCATAATATTTTTAGGATTCATCCATTTTGTAGCATGTATCAAAGGTTCACTACTTATTATGGCTCAAATATATTTCATTGTATACATAATACCACATTTTGTTTATTCACTTAGCACTTAGACATTTGGATTGCTTTCACTTTTTGGCTATTATGAAGAAAGCTGCTATGAACATGAGTGTGCAAGATTTTGTGTGGACATATGTTCTTATTTTTCTTGAGTATATATTTAGAAATTGCTAGGTCATATGGTAACTGCCAAAATTTTCCAATGCAACCGCACCATTTCACATTCCCACAGAAATGGATGGGGATGCCAATTTTCTACACCCATGCCAACACTTGCTATTGTCTGTCTTTTTTATTATACCCAACCTAATGGTATGAAGTAATATCTCCTTGTGGTTTTGTTTTGCATTTCACTAATGACTAACAATATCAAGCATCCTTTTTTATGCTTATTGGCTATTTGTATATCTTCTTAACAGAACTATCTATTCAAATCTTTTGCTTGTTTTATAATTGGATTATTTATTTTTTTGTTATTCAGTTGTAAGAGTTATATATTCCAGATATAAATCTCTAATCAGATAAATCATGTTCTCCCAGACTGTATACTGTCATTTACTTTCTTGATTGTGTAGTTTGAAGCACAAAAGTTTTTAATTTTTATAAAGTCCAATTTATCTAATATCTAATTTTTTCTTTTGTCCCTTGGTCTCTTGGTGTCATATGTAAGAAATTGTTGCCTGACCTAATTTCATAATTTTTTTTAACGTATAGTTATCCATTTGTGCCAGCATCATTTGTTGCAAAGGTTGTCCTTTCTCCATTAAATTGCTTGCCCACTTTGAAGATAATCAGTTGACTATAAGTGTTATAGCTTATTTCTGGACTGTTAATTCTATTCCATTGATCCATATTTCTATCCTCATGCTAATACCACAATGTCTTAATTACTGTAGCTTTGTAGTAAGATTTGAAATTGGAAAATGTATGTCTTCCAGGTTTTTTTTTCTTTTTGAAGATTGTTTTGGCTATTCTGGGTCCTTTGCATTTCCATATGAATTTTAGGATCAGCTTGTCAATTTCTGAAAAAAAAAAAGCCAGCTAAGATTTTGATAGGAATTGTGTTGAATCTATAGATCAATGTGGGAATTGGACCAAGTTGTGAGAGCTACCTGGTTCCATCATTAATAACGAGTTAATAAAGTCTTTAACTTATGCTCATTTTATATGTGTATGAGAGTTATGATTTTATGTCTTCCTGAAAATTATTTTTAACACCAGATATTAAACATTAGAGTATCACAGGGCTTATCCCTGGACTCTCAACAATCTTTGGACTTTTTTCCTAAGCAATTTTATTCACACCCACAGCTTCAATTAGCCTCGATCTATATACATCAGTGTCTCCCAGATTTTTTTCTCTATCTAAAACCTCATTGTCTAAGTTCCAGACGTAGACTCTTAATTTCACCTGCCTACTCAACATCTCCATGTACATATCTCAAAGGCACTTCTAGCTCAACAGGACTGAGCTTGAATTTATTTCTTCAACCCTTGGACTTGATCCTGTTCTACTGTCGATCTCTATATCATTAAAGGAGAACATCTTTCATCTAATTGCAAGAGCTGGATACCTACGAATCATCATTTGCCTTCCCTCCTCTCTGCTCCCTCTCCCACCAAATTCACCTTCAAAATGTCCTGCAAACCAGTTCAGCTCTCTCTATCTACTGATACCCCTTCCCAATTTAAGATACATTACCTCTTCCTTAGACCACTGCAGTACTCTTCTAACTGGTTTTCCTACATCCACAGTGGCTATCTTTGCTCTGTTCTCATGATAGGCATATTTCAAAAATCAAATCTGATCATGTCAGCATGCTCAAAAATGTGCAGTTTTCTGGTGTTGCTTAAGATCAAAATCTAACTTCTTCCTACAGTCTACAGGGTCAAATATGGCTTTTGCCTGCTTTTCAGCCCTCTCTTACACCATTCTCTTATACCAACTACCTTAACATTCATTAATTTTATTGGACATACAATTATTCCTTTTGTGTCTCTGTTCCCTTTATCTGAATCACATTTTATCCAAATTTCCATCTGCTTAAATCTTATGTATCTTACAAATATCTGGTCATTTTTACAAAAAAAAATGTTTCTCCAATTCCCCTCCTAGGAAAAGTTTTGTAATATACTTTTATAGAACAATGCCTCTTTCCTCAGGAATCCTACTAATCTTTATGCTACTCATTTCAGTGAGCATTTTATTATTGCCTAGCTCCCTGTTAGACTATAACTGTTATAAAATCTGAGACCCAGTCTATGTTGATTAACCTTGAAAAATGCCCGGACATCATCAGCTAAGACATGAAACTAAAGAGTTAAAAACAAAAAAGAACTAATGTAACTGAAAAGTTCAGGGATTCAAGTCCCAGTTTCAGGTTAGGCAGGATCCAGGTGCTCAAATGGTGTTTTTTCCTCATCCCTTGGCTCTACTTTTTTCCTACATGTACTTCATTCTCAAAAAAATCTCTTGCCATGTTTCAGAAAGATGCTAGCAACAGTCTGGGATTAAGTTCTACCACCTTAGCTGTCCCAACAGAAAATGCTTTTCTTTCTTAATAGCTTTAAAGAAAGTTCCCTGCCTAATTCTCAGTGATATGGATAGAATTCTATCTCAACTAAATATCTATTTATCTATCTATATATATATATATCTTTTCTTCCTAATAGTTTCAGAGATATGGGTTGGATCACATGCCCAATCCCGAACCGATTACTTGGCCAGGAATGCTTGACTGATTCCAGATGCACAGGACAGAATTAGGCTCACTCAAACCACATGGTTCAAGTTTAGGAAAGGGGGCTCTCCAAGGGAAGAAGAAAGGAAATGAACGTTGGATAGAAAATGCATCAGTAACTCTTCAGTTCCTGGCATGCACTGTCTGCCATATAACTTTTGCCAAATAAATATCATATGAATGAATAAAGTAAAGGCACGGTTGATGTCATGAGAGCAGGTGATGAAAACAAAGAGGATGATGGAGTAGTGGTTGGATGAATGAGCACGGTCTTGAATCTCATTTGCATCATTTAGTACTTGAGTAACCAGGAATAACCTAAACACCTTGATTTTCAGTTTTTTTCACCTATTGAATAGTGATAATAATCCCTAACAACGAGGGATTTTGTGAGACAAATGGATTAACAAATATAAAGTACCTATATTTGAGTTGGCAGCAAGCCCACAAAACTTTTTCATTCCTTTCTGTTCCCTTCTGCTTCCAAACTTTGGACCCTGCCTGTGACTCAATTCTTCCCTCCTCATGTTCTGAAGTGGGGCTACAGTTGTCTGCATTCCAGAGCAGTATTTTCCCAATTCTTTTCCTTATTGAAATCTGAACACCTGTCAATCAGGCAGGTAGAGAGAGAGAGAGAGAATGAGAGGGAGAGAGGAGAGAGAAAAGAGAGAGGGCTGAATTTGAGAAAAAATGGTAGAAATGACAGGTATGAATCAGGTGAGCTTGACAGGTATACCACATGCTTTCCTTTCTACACCACCCAGAGGAACCTTGAGCCAATAATGTCCTTTCTATTCAATTCATACCTGGTTCTCAGGGAGCTCTAGCTCAGAGTTAGCACAATGAACTTGGTTGTATTGTTCTGTGCTATTTCCTCTTGCCCTCCCCTGAAGCCGCATTTCAATCAATTGCTAATGTCAGCGTGGGAGTCATAATCCTAGTTTAGAGCTGCTGCAAGTTACCACATCTCCATGGGTCAAGAAAGGAGTTTGACTGTTGAAGGGAGTATACCTGAAAGCCAGACAAAGCTTTCTGTCTTCTCCCAGGCAATGAGCTACAGCGAGATCCAACCCAATCAATCTCATGAAATACCTTCCTTCTTGCCAGGGGAAGTGTTAACTCTGTAGCTAGAACCTCTGCCAGGTTATGAAGGTCTCTGGAAATTAATGTACCCCCAGTTCCAGGTACTGTTTCTTTACATAGAAATCTAGCCTAACATCCACAGCCTGCTACAGAGTTATGTCTAAAACTGAAATGGCTATTTTTGTGGGAATTTTGAGGCTATGTCAAGCATAGAAGGTATATTTCTATGCTGTGTTATCAGTCATGTCACCATGAAGATGGTTAGTGGTATAATAAAAAGCTCCAAGGAGAGACATCAATGACATTTAGAGACAGGATGAATGAAGACCTTCTGATACCACAGTGACATGGCATTACCATCTCCATGCAATGTGTCAAAGTGCATCAGCATCCTCAGTGTGGTGTTATGTGCATGTCAGTTAGTTTCACCTTTAACTCTAATGATAGTCAATTACCCTAATAACAAATGCAGTATCCAGGGATGATCAGTTGGCCTTGATCAGAGAGTATGAGACACAGGGGCAGCTGCCACAAGCTCCTCCCTTATCCCTATCTTGATAGTGGCTTTTCTACTTAGTGTATTGAATGTGAGAAACATTGGTGAAAACAAGTGCCTTGTGGACAAGCATCACAATTGCCAGAAATTGCCAGAAATTTAATTACAAAATTAAAGGATACAAAAATTTTAGAGACATTTCCAGTCATATATAAACAGGGTATTCAAATCCAGTGAATATAAACAGAGTTGCTAAGTGATTTTGTGTCTAGCCATTGGTTTTAGAGGATGCCTGAGCCCAATTCCAAAAGGAACAGATTTTCTGGAATGTTGTGTCCACCTGAAATGAACTATCACACAAGGAATGGTCAGGGCACCTACATGAACTGAGAGCTGGAACGTCATCAAATTTATAGACAGGTTTTATGAACTGCTTTTGTAAATTAACGTCCGTATGTGTGATGGAATTTGGTTTAAGGCCCGATTTTATTATAACTTGGCAGTGAAGTTATGGGAGAGTAACTAACTCTCACTTACCTCAAACTCTTTTTAGTGACTGCCGTCATCTACCCAAAGAACCTAAAGTAGGGCATGATTAATTTAATTCAGTTAATAACACATGGTTTTTTAAGAAATCCATACCATTTTTATGTTTCACCAGGCTTCATCAGATTGCGTCAGCCTTTCCTGAATCTTAGAATATTAATTCAGTAGTACAGATGGCCTAGATATCATAATTATTAGGATGATAATTACAATATGAAAAGTAGCTTATATTTGTACAAAAGCTATGTAGATCACAAAGTAATTTATTCACATACTGATTATCACATGCAATCAATAGAGCAAAAGTCAATCAATAATGAACACATCTATTCTCCCTATAGCACATGATGTTCAAATGTTAAAAAGGATATTTTTCATTAGGCAGGATGTGGGTCTAGGTGTCTGGGGTACAAGGCTGGGGTACAGGGTGTGTGGTGCTTTTTCAAGCCTCTGCTGGTACCACATTTTCTAACAACTCATTGGCCAAAGTAAGTCACATGGTTGAGCTGGGAGTCACAGTGAGATGGTTCTACAAAATCTTATTTTCTGGCTTGATAGTGCCAGAGTACCTTGCAGCCATTAGAAGGTGTTGCCCCAAGATGGAAACAGCCGGGCCTTGTACCACAGGGAGGAGAGACAGCCAGGAGTGCTACGCAAACTGCATCGGATTGCCAAGTGAGCAAAAAGGATTATCTTACTGTAGTATGTCTCTGAGACTCATTTTTTACTGTTACGGTTGTTTTTTGCTTATTTCTTTGTAACCCCAGCCTAGCCATGCCTATTTTGACAAATACAGAAATCATAATGTTTTTCTCTTGGATTTCTCTTCTAGGTTGTGACAGAGCTTCACGGTATATTTGCAGGTCTCTAATTGTGTGTGTTTGTTTAGTTATACTTTTGCTCAGTAAATCCACATTTTGTAGTACAAAATCATAAGATTCACAACCAAAAAAATATGTGCTTGAGTCTTAGGTCTGCTACTTCATAAGTTGTGTGATGTTAGAAAGTGATTTAGCCTCTCAAAGAAATGTCTTCTAGAAAGTTGAGCCAGTAACACCTACCTTGCATGGTTACTATAGGGCCATGAAAAGCATCTGTGATTTTACAGCTATTAATTTTTCTCTTAGACTGTAAAGTACCTTGAAAATAATAATTCTTGTTATTAATATTCATTTGGCAGTTGCAAAATCAAATGAGAAATAAATACTGAGTTTTTATAATTCTGGAAACACATCCCTTATATTTGCCCAATTCAAGCTCATTGGACTTAAGCAATAATTTTATACCCAGGATTCCAGGTTCTGTGGTTCCCAGACATAGAAGAAATTCCTGCATTAGGTGCTCACCCCCTATAGGAAAAGGCCAAAAGCTAATTTCTACATTTTCCCAGGCCATCCCACCACCAGCTTCTTTTGCATGCCCATACCAAACCTCCCAGGGGTCACAGGTCTGTGTCTCTGCACAGAACTTCCCTAGCACAGGAATATTCCCGCTTCCCTGCCAGGCCACCTGCACCTCCCCATGCCAGGGAACAAGCTGCTCCTCAACCCTGAAGACGCAGCCTTCCAACCTTGCATTTTGGGGAAAGCCTCAGCTGCTTCTCCTCCCATCCTCCAGGCAGAGTTAGTCATTCTTTCCTGGGCTGGAACAGGGCCTTATACATTCTTCGTATAATACTTCATTGATTTTGTTTACATGTCTGTCTCCCCAACAAGATGCTGAGCTCTTGGGAACAAGGCTGTGTGTTATTCATCTCCACCCTTAGAACCTAGCCCAGTGCCTGGAATGTTAACAAAGGCATTTGAGTATCCAGAGAAATTTCTCTGTGTGTTTTCTGTCCTATACTAGGAGAATTGGTAGCTTAGATGTACTGAAAGTAAACTCTTTCTCCTTTGAGGGTTTTTGGAGAATATTTGAAATTATAATTCAACTATAATATAAAAATAATACATTTCCCTGAAATAAGAGATTTCCCCTCCAGATGGGTGGTAAGCCCTAGCATTGGTCCAGTGGTTCTTAAACTCGGTGGGCACCTAAATCACCTGGGAGAACTTGATAAAAATGCAGAGCTGAGACTCCCCACCTCAGACCTAAGGAATTACAATCCTTGGGGGAGAAGCCCAGGCATCTGTATTTCCAGAAACTTGCCCATGTGATGCTGATGTATATCAAAGTTTGAGAACCATTGCGTTAGGCCAATCTGACTTAGAAATTGCCGGTTCCAATTGCTTCAAATGTTTCCTGTTGTGAAAAGGAGCAGAAACAAAGTGCCCATTCAGAGAGCTGGAGGCCCTCTCCCCACCTGGCCTCAGGTGCCCGGGCTGTCTATGGAGAGTTAATGTCGCCTTCCTTATCGCTCTGTGGCCTTTGATCAGGAGCTTCTTCTTTCTGGCTGGCTTTTTACTTCAAAGCTGGGAAACCTGAGCAGCCCTACTGTCTTGCCTTCGCTCAGGGCCCAGCCAGCCCCCCAGGTGGGCTGGTCAGTTGGGAAGACAGTGCAGACAGACTTCTGCTACAGGTCAGGGGAAAATCTTTTGTGTGGCACTCCTGTCTGATTCTCCCCCGACACAATTGGTGCCAAAGAGAAAGCAGGAGAGGAAATATAACCTTGTTCTAAGCCCGCCGCCGTGGGTGTGGAATAACCACACATCGGGCACAGTTTTAGGAACGGTTTTGTAGTGTTCCGTCTCCTAATCCCTGAGGCAAGTCTTCCTGGGTTAAACAGCAAAGGTCCTTTATAGAAAAGAATCACTTCGTGGTTCCAGAACAAATCTCCTATTATATGAGCATTAAAATTATCTCCCAAGTGAGAGTTTACATAAGGGAAGATGATAAATGATTTGGCTTTATGAATACGGGAGCAGTGGTAGTTCATTTCCTTGGTGAATTTTCCAGTTCAGAAGACTAGCATGTGCTAGTGTAAGATGCTGTTTAAAAGCCAAGTTATCAACCCGTGAGTCTCATATTTCTCCTCTCCAAAGTACCCAAGGGATGGCCCAAACCTTGCTTTTAAATAAGTACAAATAAATCATAAGGTCATTTTAAAAAACAGCTTTATTGAGATATGATTCACATATCATAAAGTTTACCCATTTAAAACATGCACCTCACTGGTTTTTAGTATATTCACAGAGTTAAGCAGTGATCACTACAATCTATGTTTAGAACATTCTCATCACCCCAAAAAGAAACCCCGTAGCCACTAGCAATCACTCCCCATCTCCCTCCCCCTGCACAGCCCTGGGCTAATCTACTCTCTGTCACTATAAATGTGCTTATTTTGGACATTTTGTATAAATGGAATCATACAATATGTGTTCTTTTGTGAATGGCTTCTTGTACTTAGGATCATATTTTCACAATTCATCCATGTTATAACATGTATCAGTGCTTTATTCCTTTTATGGCTAAATAATATTCCACTATTGGATATATCACATTTGGTTATCCATTCATTCAGCCAGTGATGAATATTTGGATTATTTCTCTTTTTTTGGCTACTATGAATAATGCTACTATGAATATTCATATACAAGTTTTTGTGTGTATATATGTTTTAATTTCATTCCTAAGAATGGAATTGCTGTGTCCTGTAGTAACTATATGATTAACATTTTGAGGAACTGACAAACTGTTTTCCAAACTGGCTGCACCATTTTTTATTCTCACCAGCAGTGAATGAGTGTTCTAATTTCTTTATATCTACACAAAAAGTTGTTATTGTCTGTGTTTTTAATTATAGCCATTCTAGTGAGTATATGTTGGTATCTCATGGTAAGTTTGATTTGTATTTCATTAACGACTAATGATGTTAAGCATCCGTTTCATGTCCTTGTTTTCCATTTGTATATCTTCTTTGAAGAAATGTCTATTCAAATCCGTTGCCCATTTTTAAGTTGAATCATTTGTATTTTCATTACCAAATTATAAAAGTTTTTTATATATTTTGTATAAAAGTTTTTTGACAAATATACAATTGGCAAATACTTTCTCCAAGACTGGATCATTGTTTTGTTTTCCTGATGGTGTGGTTTAAGCATGAAAGTTTTTAATTTTGATGAAGCCCAATTTATCTATTTTTTCTCTTGTGCTTTTGGTGTCATATTTAAGAAACCATTGCTTAATCCTAGGTGACAAAAATTTATCCTGTTTTATTCTAAGAATTTTAACATTTTACCTCTTAAACTTAAGTCTATGGTCTACTTTATTTTTTTCAGTATGATGTGAGGTAGGACTCTGAAGTAATTATTTTGCGTGTTGTCCCAGCTTGATATATTTGAAAGACTATTCTTTGCTCATTGAATTTTCTTGACACACTTGTTGAAAATTAATTGACCATGACTTTAGAGCTTATTTTTGGACTTTCTATTCTATTGATCTATATGTTTATCCTTATGCTAGTATTACTCTGTCGTCATTGCCACAGCTTTGTGTTAACACAAAATTGGGAAGTGTGTGTCTTACAATCCTATTCTTTTTAAAGATTGTTTTTGCTATTCCAGATACTTTGCATTTTTATATGAATTTTAGGATCAGCTTGTCAATTGCTTTTTAAAAGCCAGCTGGGATTCTGATGGAGTTTGCATTAAATCTACAAATCAATTTGGGGAACATTGCTATCTTAACAATATTAAGTCTTCCAATTCTTGAACATGAAATATCTTTCCATGTTCTTTAAGTTTCTTCACTTAAATCTTCTTTAATTTCTTTTAACAATGTTTTATAGTTTTTAGCATACAATTCTTGTACTTCTTCTGTCAGATTTATTTGCTAGTATTTTTATGTTATTTTAAATGAAATTATTGTAATTTTGTAATTTCATTTTTGAATTGGTTATTAGTATTTCATGAAATATAAATTGTTTGCATCAATCTAGAATCATGCAACCTTGCTGAACTCATTTAATTAGTTATAATTTCTTTTTGGTGGATTCCTTAAGATTTTCCATATACAAAATCACATCATATGAAAATAGAGATAATTTTACTTCCTTTCCAATCAGGATGTCTTCCATTTCTTTTTTTGGTCTTATTGCCCTGGCTAGATACTCAGTAAAATGACTACAAGTGGTGAGAACAGACATCCTTGTCTTATTCCTCATCTTAAGGAGAAAGCATTCAGTCTGTCACCATTCAATATTATGTTAGCCACTGGCTGTTCATAGATGTCCTTTGTTAAACTGAGAGAGTCCCCTTCTATTCGTAGGTTGTTGAGTGTTTTTATCCGTGAAAGAGTGTTGAATATTGTCAATTTTTTTCTCCCTCTAATTGAGATGATCATGCGGTTTTTGCCCTTTATTTGATTAGTATTGTGTATTATATTGTTTGATTTTCAAATGTTAAACCAAACTTGTCTTCATGGGATAAATCCAACTGGTCTTTTTTATATGTTATGTTGCTGGATCTCACTTGCTCATAAGTTTTTGAAGATTTTTATGTCTATATTTATAAGAGATATGGGTCTGTAGTTTCCTTGCGCTGTCTGCTGTCTTTCTCTGGTTTTGGTATCCTGGTAATAGTGGCATTATAGAATAAGTTAAAAAGTGTTCCTTGTTTTCTAATTTTTGGAAGTTTGCGAAGGATTAGTGTTAATTTTTTAATGTTTGGTAGAGTTCGCCTGTGAAGCTATCTGGACCTGGGTTTTTCACTGTGGGAAATCTTTAAATTACTAATTCAATCTTTTTACTTTACTCTTTATAAGGTATGCCTACAAGTAAGGAATACAAATACAGACTATTTACTTCTTCTTGAGTAAAATTTGTAGTATGTGCCTTTTTAGGAAATTGTTCATTTCATCTGTTACCTAATTTCTTGGCACACAGTTGTTCATAGTACATCCTTATAATCCTTATTATTTCTGTGAAGTCTATGGTGATGTCCCCCTCTTTCATTCTGGTTTTAGTAACTTCAGTCTTCCTTGTTTTTTTCTTTGTCAGTGTAGCAAAAAGTCTATGGCTTTTGTTGATATAAAAAAAGAAAAACTTTGGTTTTGTCGATTTTTTTCTATTTTTATTCTATTTTAAAATTTCCTTTATTTCTGTAATATTTATCATTTCTTCTGTCTGCTTCAGGTATGGTTTTCTCTTCTTTTCCTAGTTTCTTAAAGTAGAAGTTTATGTTATTGATTTGACATATTTCTTCTTTTTTAAATATAGGTGTGTATAGCTATTCATTTTTTTCTGAGCTCTATGTTAGTTGCATCCCATAAATTTTGTGCATTGGGTTTTCATTTTCATTCATCTGGAAGTATTTTTTGATTTCCTTATGATTTCTTCTCTGAGCTATTGGTTATTTAGGACTGTTTCATTTAGTTTTCAAATGTTTGTAAAATTTCCATTGTTGACTTCTAATTTTATTCCATTTTGGTCAAAAACATATTTTGTATGATTTCAGTCCTTTTAAATGTATTGAGACTTGTTTTATTGCCTAATGTATGGTCTATCCAGGTGACTGCTCCATGTGCACTTGAAAGGAATATGCACTGTGCTGTTGATCCATCCTAGACCTAATGAATCAGAGTCTCTGGGGATTCTGTGAATCTTTGTTTAGCAAACAATCTATGTGATTCTGATTCATGCTCAAGTTTGAGAACTGCTGATTTCTCCTTGGTGCTTATGTGCCATGCCCATCCTTTCCTGAGATACAATCAACTAGAAGTTGCACATGCAGATGATCTAGAATTCATTGCTTTTCTCTGGCCCTGATACCCAGTAAGCCCCCCAACTGCATATTTCTCCAACCCTGCAGTGTTGGCCTAATTTAGATCGTGAAGCTCGAACCTTTATTTGCCATTTAGCATTCTGTGCCCTTGAGGGTACAGGAGGCCTTTTGACTGGGCTCCTTGCTTAATGTTCTGATGTAATGCTTAGTTTTTTCAAGCTCTTCCTTGCAGTCCTAGAATCCATTCCTTTTATTCCCAGATAATAACTGTGCCTTGCTCAGAATGATGTGATTACTTAAAATCTTAACAACAGTCCCTCCCCACTCCCTTGAATCACCACCTTCAGACATTATATTATTTCCCATTGCCTGGGACCTCTGCTGGTTTTACCTTACTCTCAAGAATGGTTCGTCTTAGGTCTTGTCACCTACCAAAATCAATTTCCATTACATCATGCCTCTTTGTTCACAGCCTTTTCTGCTCTCTATTGGGATGGTAGTCTAGCCATCTTAGCAGCTGCCCTCCATACCTGCATCAGAATCTTCCAGCAGTGTCCTTACCTGACCTTGGGGCTCTCTTTCTTCATTATGACTCAACAAGTGAGGTCAAGTTTTGCTATAATCTTTTATAGTCAAACGTGATCTAGATTATTTGGTTCAACTCTGAATGCTACATTTTACAAGAAACTGGAAACTATGCCACTCTAGAAGTTGATTTTATGGCAGAGGATTATCCCTTTTGAGGGATTCACTCGGTAGACACTTTAGATTCCACACACAGATCTATTTACCAGGCCTGAACACCATCTCCCTACTGCTGCTGCATGTTGGTTGTTAAGGAATGGCTTACCACTGCTCTCGCTCCAGGGAACTGCCATCTGCTGAGAGGCTCTAGCCACCTCTCCCAGAAAATTTTACCCTTTCCTCTGAGGGCAGCTTGCAACAAATGACTGCCAGCTCCTTTGCCTCAAGATGAGACAATTCTGATTGCTACTCCCACTCCAGAACTCCCCGTGGGATCAAGCAGAAGTCAGACTACAACTGAGACCACATTCTTGCTCTGCTTTTTCTTCTGCCCCATCTTTGTTTCACTCACTGTCCTTCTCCTGACAGGACTTCTTCAATAAATCACCTGCACCTGCACCTCTGCCTCACCATCTGCATCTAGACAGTCCAACTTAAGACAACCAAGTCCTCCTACATAAGGAAATCATATAAAGTTGTTTGTGATCATCATTTTCTAGAAAGTTATGCTAGGGTCTTTGAATCCCTTCATATAAATAATTCACATATATGCAATATCTGCAAATTAGCTGTTAATTGTTTGTCATCATGAGCCTATAACTTCTTCCATGAGGAAAGACATAAAGGGGCTCAGAAGACCTGTTTACTTTCATTTGGGGCCCAGGAGCTCAGCGTGGCTCAGGCCTCTTATGGACAATGACTTTGTAAGGGAGCCCCATTGCCGTGTAAGCCTCACCAACTTGAGTCCAGATCTGCTGAGGCAATTGTGAAATTCCTTCTTCAGACAGAAGGGAGGGTCAGGGAGGGTAATACCTGAACATTGCCCAGTATTGCATTTTATGTGGCAGGCTTTGCCTTTTAGTTTCTGTAATTTTAATCTTACTGACATGAGAAAAAATTAAAGTATGGTCTTGACCAAGGAGGGTGAGTATTCCTAATTGTGTGAGTCCTCAGAAAGCTCCAGGATTCTCTTAATCCTGGAGAGTAAATGAGCCAAGGGGTCAGAGCATGAGCTACAAATATCTCAAGCTTAGCCATATCAAAGTAGTAAATTATGTCACTGTTGTTTTCAGGAGGATAGTGTTGACAATAATGATTGGAAGAAACAGAATCATGCACTGGTTACTGTAGGAGAAAGACACAAAAGAGGGGTATTTGCATCAACAGGAGAACTAGAAGTAGAGGAAAAGGAAGTGACATGGGCCGAGAGTGGAAGGATGACCAGGATTTCACAAAGGGAGGAGAGGATAACAACACCCCAGGTGGAGGCAGGTGTGAAGGCACCAAGGCAGGACAGTCCATGTCACACAGTGGATACTGGAGGTCATTTGGTGTGGCTGGAGGCAGGATATATGGTAGAGGGTGGAGCAGAAGAGAGAGTCTGGAAAGGAGGCAGAAGCAGAATATTTAGGCCCTTTTATGTTGATCTAGAATTTGAATTTCATCCAGAAAGTAAATGTGAATTCACTGGAGGATGTTAAAAAGGGACATACAGTAATTAGGTTTTTTTATTTTTCACTCACTCAAGTACTAGTGAAAAGGACAGACCAGGTGACGAGACAACTGGAGTGAGAAGACAGCCCAACAGAGTGAAACTAAGAAAGAAATCCAGGTGAGAGGAGAGGAGGGCCTGAACCCAGGTATTGGAGGTAGGGACCGAGCAAGAGATACTAATGAAGTGAAATCTGCTGAGGGCTGACTGGGTGAACTCATGAGAAAGGAGAGACTGGGAGGATGATGTTCAGTTACTTAGAGAGAAAAAAATGAATACAGGAGAAGACAGAAAGAAGGAAAGAGGTATTGGAGAAAGATAAAAAGAGAGTAAAGGAGCAAGAAAAGAAGACACACTTTTTGAGGACTGTTTCTGCAGGTTTTAGGAACCTGACCCTATGGATAATCCAGCTTTGGTGAAATTAAGGACTAAGGGGAGCCCTCCAGACCAGCATTGTCCGGTAGAAATGATATGAGATAGATAAATAGATTTAAACTTTCTAGTAGCTACATTTTAAAAATGTAAGAAGAAACATACAAAATTAATGGAATAATTACTTAACTCAGTATATTCAAAGTATTATTTTAACATGCTATCAATATAAAATGTTAATGGCATATTTCGTTCTGTTTTTGCACTAAGCCTTCTAAATCTGGAACATATTTTACAACTATAGCACACATCAATTCAGACATTAAATTTTTATCGAAACTACTTGATCTGTATTTAGATTTTATAAAGTGTATGGTTGAAAAGATAGGGTAACATACCCAAGTTGTTTTAAACATGAAATTTTTCCAGTAACTAACTCAAGTATGCTTTTATTTAAATTAAAATGAATTGAAATTAAAACTTTATTCCTTTTTCTCACTAGCCACATTTACAGCACTCAAAGCCACAGGTGGAGTAGTGGCTGCCATATTGAACAACAGAATTCTAAAATCCCATTATTTAAAGTGAGACCTGAGCACCACAGTATTAGCATCCTCTGGAAGTTTGTTATTAAATTCAGAATCTCAGGCCCACCCTCAAGCCTACTGAATCAGAATCTCCGTTTTAACAAGATCCCCAGGTGATCTGTGTGCACATTAAAGTTAAAGGAACATTGCCTCAGAAGACAGCTAAGATCATATGTAGACTTCAGGGACTCTGAGGCGTAGTGAATGAGGTAACTTTGCCCACACTTCACAGTGAGGAGACTGGAAGAACATGCATGGAATCCACAAATTTATAGTTGGTTCCTTGTCTGACCACCCATATGGTATCGATTTACCTAGTCTAACTTATTCTTCATCTTTGCCTTCCCACTCGTAAATCCAACATCACACAAGAGAATCCATTACATTGAGGAAATACAGCTTTCAGATAGGCATTCTGAGGGAGAAAAAATAGAGGAAAGGGTCCCTCAGGACTCCACGTAATAAAACCAAAACTGGTTCTGTAGGGACAAGACCAGAGTTCACGATTGGGCCTCTAACATACGGAGGATTTCATAACTTCTGTGATGACCCTGGTTTAATTTACCCTTGTTCTGTAGATCCTTCTGTCCTCTAATTGCTGGCCAGGACAAAGGGGTATCTTTTACAACATGAGAGAGAAAACAGGATGGACAATAATGCAAGGTGGCTTTTGTGTTGCGCTTGCTTGTGCCTGTGAACTGTGATGAACGACAGATGCAATTTCATGCTGAAAATTGGTTTGAATGATCCAAGCTCAGTAATCTGTCTGAATACCTGCAATTATAGGACTTTAGGTACTTAATTTTATTATGAGAGGTGGTGAGTTTACAAAACTCAATATGGGTACAATTTAAAATAATTCAATAGTTTTAAGAAACTCAAAATTATTCAAAACAATTTACAATTTCACATTTAATATATGCATAACCAAATGTCTTGAAATGTGGAATCCCCAGAGATACAATAAAGCTGGTAGATGGTGCTCTTTCTGTCAGGCGAGGTCTTTGCCACCCACATTATCCAAGTTGGAGCTGTTCAGTAAGTCCAAACATTAAAAAATTATCTAATGCACCATTTTTACATTCAAATGACCAGAAGTTTCCAAACTTTACTTATTTGGTTCTAAGAATTTGTTTCTAAGACAGTTTTCTGGCATTATAGCTATTGTAATTGACAAAATTATTTGAATAATCATTATAGATAGTTACAAAATTGTAGAACTACAGACAGATTGAAAAGTGTGATTTAGATGATATTGACACTTTAGGAAATAGTCGAGCTAGAATTACAGAATTAACCATTGGAAAGTTAAATTGGGTGTTACTCCATACAATTTCTGATGTTCTGTAAACTAATTCTAAGTTCTGAGCTCAGAGACTTCTAACATTGTCAGATGAAGCTTAGCTAAGCTAACCTTCAGCTAACGATGCCTTCTGGAAGGCATCTCTGCCCCTTCTCCTTTCTGAAATCAACATCAAAATAATAGTAATAATAATAATAATGATAGAAAATGACATCTTCAAAGAAATTAGAAGGCAGCAAAATCTCCGACCAGTGTATATGAAAGAAGGGTTGAAAAGTCAATGAAAAGGAAACCTCGTCGAAGGAAAAGCCAAGTGTTGAAAAATAGGTCTGCACGAAATGTTTACCTAAAAGTTGCACCTACAAACAGAAAGTCCACACCAAAGACCGTCTACTGGAAGAAGCAGCAAGGTTTTGGTGCATCCCAATATCTGTTAGTGTGATGTGGCAGAGAAGGTATGTAGGAATGAAGAAACTGTACATACACAAAACAAACTACTACTACCAATAACAAACCGGCAATTGTATGGCAAGGTAAAGGAGGAAATGTGGGTGACCAAAAGCTCTGAAAATTGTATTAAAAATAGTCTCTAGGTCACTGCATATACATACACATACACACACACACACACACACACATATATGAAGAATGATAATTTTAAGTGGTTATGGATACTTGATGCCCTCCAGGCACTAGAGAAGTAAACATAAATACTTCCTCAAAGAATTTCCGTAGGTAAATTTCCAATTCTTATTCTCTCTCTCTCTCTTTCTCTCTCATTCTTTGTCACCCTCTCTCTGTCTCTCTCTAACACACACAAACACACATACACGCCATCATAAAGCACTCACAGAAACAAGACACCGTGAGAAAGAGATATCAAAAACAACTGCAGTATCAGACCCACAAAAAAGGCAGAAATTTACCAAATGTAAAATACAGAATATGAAGTATTTGTATTTAAAGAAATAAGAGACCAAATTTAAAATATGAATGTTTATAGCAGCACAATGCACAATTGCAAAGATGTGGAAACAACCCAAGTGCTCATCAATACATGAGTGGACTAATAAAATGTGGTACATGTATACCATGGAGTACTACTCAGCCACAAAAAGCAATAGTGAACTAACATCTCTTGTATTATCCTGGATGGTGCTGGAGCCCATTCTTTTAAGTGAAGTATCACAAGAATGGAAAAACAAGCACCACATGTACTCACTATCAAATTGGTACTAACTGATCAACACTTAAGTGCACATATGCAAGTAGCATTCATTGGGTGTTGGGCAGGAGGGGTGGGGGAGGGGATGGTAAATTCACACCTAATGAATGCAGTGCACACTGTCTGGGGATGGGCACGTTTGTAGCTATGACTTGGTCGGTGCACAGGCAATATATGCAACCTCAACGTTTGCACCCCCATAATATTTTGAAATTTAAAAAAAGCATGCGTAAAGTATAAGAGCTTATATAAAATAATCTGATAAATTTGAAAATAAACCAAACAGAACTTCAAGACATATCTAGAGTCTTCAAGGCACAACTGTAAATACAAAGGTAAAAAAAAATATTTTAGAAGAAGTTGGTTTAAATTGCAGGTCACAAAAAGAGACCATCTTTCTCTGCTTATATTCTGGCTCTCATGATTCTAAATTTATTTCTTCTCTGGACTTTTCATAGTTGTATAAGTACTAAGGTAATAATAAAAAATAAATTAACAATCCAAAACAAGGAGGTCAAATTGAAAGGAAGTATAAATATACAAATTTTCAATGTTTCATAGTGGAAGTTTATAAAGGAATGTAGGAAGAAATATGAAATCCTAAAAAAAATTAAACTGAATCAAACAGGATATAATAATGGTTTGCAAGAACAAATATGAATGCAAAGAAATTTTAACATTAGAGAATCTGTTAGTATAATTTATCATATTATTAAGTGATTGGAGGAAAGAAGTTACTTCAATAGCTGCTAAAAAGAGATTTAATAAGCTTTAATATCCATTTTTAATAATACTTAATAAAATAGGAACTAGAATGGTTCTTCTTCAACTCGACTAAAAATATAAATCTAAATTATAGAGCTAGCTCAATATATAACAGTGAAACACCAGAGATATTCTCATTAGAATCAGAAACAACAACTACAGCAGAGGATGGCTAAATATTCTTCTGTTAACTGTTGGTGTTCCAGAAGTCTCTTGCTCAAATTCTCCTCTATAAGCCTTGAAGTTCAACATATATTAGCTAATCTTTTTATTTTCTATTTTGGATACTTTATGAATAGAGAATTTTGTTCTGTTAAATGTTATTTGCAAATGGGTCATACCAAGATGTGATTTACCTGCAAACAACAAGTTCCGTTCTCAGAAAGATGAATTTCATGTTATGAATGAAATGTATGTTTACAAGCTCTTATGAGAAATCTTGGTCCAAGAATTGTACTATTCTGCATTTAATGTTGTTACTGAGAGAGAAAGAGAGAGAGAGAGAGAGAGAGACTTGTCCATTAAACCCAAGGTAAAAATCAGATTTTACCCTAGATGCCAGCAAACAAGTTAGCCTTCCATAATTTCATGGATGCTGAGAGAAGGTTGTAGACTCCTGGATCAGAGAGGAAGGACAGTTTTTACTCACAGCAATAGCAATAGCCAGATATTAGTATTTTTGCATAATATTTTTGCACTGTTTTCCTGAACCCTGACTCCCATGAGGAGATGCAAAGAGAGCCAGATGGCATCCACACACTCAACTGAGCTGTGTTATGAAAGGGGGGCCCTGAGCTTAGAGACCTGAATCTTTTATGATGGACAAAGGCTCCCTTGAGCTTTCATTCAGGAGATATTATCTTTATTACACTGGATGGTATGCCTGTGCTTTGCTCTGGAAGGAGACACTGTCGCCACCTTCCAAAGCTGTTCACTGTATACACCACCTTGAAAAGATAGCCCAGAAAAAGGTCAGTCAGTGTCCCCACTCACAAGGCACTCAGACACACAAGAGATGGAGAATTGTCTTCCCACAGTAATCATCTCTACGTTATGATTATATAGCTATCAGTATGATATTTTATTTATTGTCAAGCTTCTACATTAAGACCCTTATTTCCATGAGGGTGTGGGCCATGTCCATTTTGTCCACTACTGTGCACATGATAAAGAACTCTTAGCTATAAATGGATAAAACTTTAATGTGAACCAACAGTTTGCAACAAATAAAAATATCAATCATTGTGATTATGTCAATACTTTCCAAATATGTGTGTGTGTATTTTATATAATCTCAACCAAAGTACTATAACATCTTTGTATATTTGATTCAAACCCAATAATTGAGAAGTACAAAATGAATTTTGGTTCTAATATACATGAACTCAAGATTCAGTTTCACCTAAAGGCATGAGTCTTAAAAATGAAAAGACAGTTTTCATAGTCTAATATCACACATACATTTGTGGAACCAATCTGCTATATCTGATTTTCTGCAACTGCATACTATAAAGCTTCAGAAACTCTTACAAAGTCTGCATATCTAGAAATGCTGCCAAGTTGTCCTTGATACTTGACCACAGCATTGGCAATTATGCAACATTCGGCCTACCCCCTACGTTACAGAAACAAAATGAATCAATAGCATTACTTTTCCTGCCACCCTCAGATGTAGCTTCAGAATCCTTCTGAACACTGTGGTCCAGCAAGCCACCACCAACTGATTGGACATGAAGTGCAAATTGAACATACTTGCTCTCTTGATCAAAGTGTCTCTTTGATTCTCATATTAAATAAGGTCCTCAAGATGGCCCAATGCTAATGTCACTCCCAAAATATATGAGTCTACCATATTAGTTCCCCAGTGACAAGTAATAATATGTAAAGTTTATCGAACTTTTATTGTCTACCAGGACTATTCTAAATGTTGAAATTCATTTGATGTGCCAATAACATTAGGAATGGTCACTTTAGTATTCCCATTTCACAGATGAAGAAACTGACCACACAGCTGGAAAAGGAAAGAAACAAAATTCTAACACTGAAGCCTGGCTTAGAGTCATACTCTTAACCACTGTACAATGAAAAATAGTGAAACGAGCCTAAAGTTGTTTTCAGAGTAAGCTGTAAACTACCACATTTTAAAACTTTCATCTGGCAACTCAGCTCCATAGTGACATTTCACAGAGCCAATGTCATAATATCAGGGAGGCAGCAGGAGCCCCTAAGAGCTCTTGTTCCATTTACTGATTCATTGGGTTGCTGGCCACATGTTGGTTAGAATGATCAATTGCCTTACTTTGCCTGGAACTTAGTGGTTTCCTCAGACACAGGATTTTCAGTGTTCAACTTGGGGAGTATGGAGCAAAACAGAACAATTAACTATCACCCTAGTGGGCCTCTACTACTCAACATGTAATCTAACAAGCAGAGAGGTTCCAGATGAATTACTACGGTCATTAGTTCACAAGGTGTCAACTAATTTTCCAGGAATCCTTTTGTGTACCTTTCATGAGTCATCCCTAATTACATTCAGAATGCAGATCCCTGTGTTCTGTGTTGTTCAGGCTGTGCTTCTCAAACTTTGATATGTATGAGAAGCATCTGGAGTGCTTGTCAAAACACAGACTGTGGGGTGACCCCAGAGATTTTGATTCAGTATGTCCGAGGTGGGGCTCAAGAATCTGCATTTCTAATAAGCTCTAGTGATGCTGATGCTGGTGATTCAAGGAGCTAATTTTTTTAGAGTACTTATTGATGATCACACATACCAATAAACTAACAGGAACAGAAAAGGACAGGGTCATTTATCAGTGCAAGTGTATTTCAGCCATTCTGACTTATACCCTCTGATTCATCACTACTGAAATTATTTATCACAATTGGAAACTGATCATTTAATTTATCATAATTAAAATTCTGCTTGAGTCTTTTTATATTTACTCAAGTAATCATATCCACTAGGGCATCTAAAATTTTGGTGTCTCAGTTCTGAAAGAAAAACAAGTCCATCAATAACAAATTTTGCCTTAAAACATGCTAAAAACCGTGAGTGTGGCTATTTCATCGGTGATAAATCTTCATTCAGCCTATTCTATCCTAGTCATAATCGCATAGCAATGTCTTTCCTAATGAATGTAAGAAAAATGTTTTCCTTTTCTCATCTAAATGAAATGACATGGAAACTCGTGACTCAGGGTTAATTCAATGCAGTCCTGCTATTTTATAGAATTCCTATTATGCTGAGTAGAATTGCTCACTGAGAGTGAGCAGCTGCCATCACAGTTTTAATGAGTATTACAAGGTATTATCTGCACTCCCTTAAAGTATTGGACTAACTATAACAGTGCAACTGAATCTCAGCTATTTTCTGTAAAACACAGTGCGCTTTAACTAAAATCTGCTATAAAGGAACAGCTGGGATCTATAAGGTAAGATGGTCACTTCATGCCCGGTTAAATATTGACTATATTAAAAGACAAAGATTGCCTTATGAGAAGTAAAGCAAAAAGATGCATTGCAAAAATGCAGTTGTATCTTAAGTATCTAACATCTTCAACCTAAAAACGCACTATCTACTGAAAAGGCCTAGAAGATATAAGAAACAAATAGCAATGAGTTCACCCACTTAGCCTCACTAAACATGTGACAACTGATGTGTGGGCCTTCTGGTGTGCTTCATATTGGTGAAGCACATGGCACTAGCAAAGAAGGATTTTTTGCAAAAAAATTTGGACCTAAACCTATACAGCTAATGCATGGAGATATATATTCATAGACAATACAGGAAATGGAGAAACAGCTGTGTTAAAATTTACAGGGCAATGACATGTCAATCCTCTTACATGAATTTACATGAATTGCAGACACCTAGTGTCTGTAAGCCAGTGGTATAAAAAAAAAAAATAGGGGGTATTGCTCTAGATCAAGAGAGAATAAAAAACCAAATGTAATGCATGGACCCTGTTTCTATCCTGATATAACCACGCAGACTACAAAATGACATTTTTGAGACTATAAGGAAAAAGTGATTATGTTCTGAGTATTAGATAATACCAAGAAATACAGTAATTGATAATTTTGTTAGGAGTGATAATTGCACACTGGTATTTTTTTTTTAAATTTCATAATGATTTTTAGACGTCCATGGTGAAATATATGGGATAGAAATGCCAAGATGAATGAACGTTGATTTAAAATATTTTTGATTATATAATAAACAAAGTAAATGTACCAAATTTTTAATAATGTTTGGATCTGGATAGTGGATATATAAAACTTCATTGTACTATCTTTTGTAATTTTGTGTATGTTTGAAATATTTCAAAATAAACGTTAAAAAAAAAAACTTCAAAGGCAATCAAGGCCATTGATAAATTAAAGGCTGTGTTCATGGCTGATGAATGGCTCCTGACCTCACCAGCCAGGGGGATCATTGTGAATACTGTTCCCAACCAGCTGTTCATCTCCTCACCACTCCCACACTTCAGGAGAGCCCCCTTACTTGACTCTTTGTGTTAGAGTTTGGAACAAGCCCTTACCAAGTACAGAGTATGTGACAGTTGAGAGACGGTGACATTCTGTCACATTAGAGAAGTGTTCATCTGAATCCAAAACTGAGGAGTTCAGGGGGATCTCAGAAAGAAAGCACAGCATGACACCTTTACTGACTCTTTAGGTCTGCTGAATTAGACACAGAATGTGGGTGATCAAAAAACAAAACAAAATTGAAGGCTGCCATTTTATGATAGGTCAAGGCCATGAGTGGAAAACAATTGATTAAAATCTTTGATAGAAATGTGCCTTGAGGATAGTATAAGTACCTTCACACATAACAGAGGACAGTATATGCTACTCTGACCCTGCCAGAACAATTCGTGGCCCAGAAATAGAAGGAAGAAGTTATATAAAATGACACAATGATAAATACAATCAATATATGAAGATGTGGAAAGAGCCCATGAGATGTAACTGTAAAGTGATATGACTGTACTTTTTTATAAACAAACAAAACAGAATTAATACAGGCACATGAGGGCTGTCCTTCAAAACAGGTTTTCTTGCAGCCTCTGATCCTATTACAAAAATGTTATTGCTGCTTCAGACATTTTTGGAATTTGTGACTCCTTTGCCTGCTACAAGGGAAGTAAGGAAATACTTTAAGGTTACTCTTATCATTACCATCATTATAATTTTTTATATTATTTTTATTATATTAAAATCTAGGACATCATTTCAAGGCTACTTTTTAGTCTCATTATCATAATTATACATGTGTATATGTGCAATATCCAATTTGTTAATCAATGACTAATTATCATTTCTCTATATATTGACATACAGTCTAATATATAAAAATATTATGAATTGAACAAATTTATTCCTCAAAGTTATAAATATTGATTGAGATACACTGTTCATAAGTTTAATATATCAAACTGTTTCAAACATCTTAGACAAAATGCTCTGGACACATTCTAAAACCAGTAACTAAAGACTAAAGACATGAATTTAAAATTGTTTACCATCTCTGTTTGTAATCTCATCTTATCTCTTTCTTAATATAAAATTTTACACTTAACCTAAAAAGTCAAAGCACTTTCTCCAACTAGCTAATGTTGCATTCCAAAATATTTTTCCCTGAGTGATTTTATTCTGTCGTGACTAGCTAGGTAGGTAGATAAATACCGCTACAGAATAAATTTTCTTCTCCTTTTTGAGAAGATTTGAACTTGAATTAAATACATTTTCTGTACTTGTAGTAGAGTTTTTTTGAAGAAAATAAAATTATTGGATAGCTATATCAAATTCTCTGTTTTGTCCTAAAAATCAAGCCACCCTTATTTATAAATTTGATTAATTATATACACTGTGTAATCATTTTATTCATTGGATTTGGCGCTAAATGGATTTTAATTGCTAACAAAATATCAAATCTATCTTAGTTTCTACTATTAGAGATATTCAAATACATAAGTTAAATATACTGATTAGAATACCCCAAAGTCTTTAATGAATGTTTCAGTGCATTGCAAGACCAGTGCGAAATCCTCTTAAGACTCCAGATATGAAGGAGAAAATCTTCATATAGATATATCTGTTGATGTAATTAATCCTCTTAGTGTATAGTTATAATTGCATTAGACATTAAAGATGTAAGTAAGGATATCATGAACTTTGAATTAATTAAATACAGAAAGGAAATGAGTATTGAATTGTTTTAAGGAAATTGATAGAAATAACTTAAAAAACCACTAGATATAACTTAATTTGAATAAAGTAATAGTTTATTAGACTCGTATATAACAAATTTCTGTACAAACTTCCCTTCTGTTTTCTCGCTTCCTGATTATGTATCAGAAATGTAGGTACAAGTATCCCATCTCTGCCCCTACCCTGTGTAATACTTCAGCCTCATCTTCATGGATGACATTAAAGTATTGAATGATCTTTACTTCATTGATTTTTACTTATTTATTTATTTTTTCCAGGTTTCTTGGGGTACAATTGACAAAAAAATGTATCCATCGTACCTTCACCACCCCCTGGCAACCATCGTTCTATTCTCCAACATTTTTACATTCCACATATAAGTGAGATCAAGCAGTATTTGTCTTTCTATGCCTGGCTTATATCACTTAGCACAATGTTCTCCAACATGTTTGTTGATGTTGCTGCAAATGGCAGTATTTCTTTCTTTTTTAAGCACAAATAATATGATCCATTGCATGAATTTATCCAGCTGTCCATCTATGTACACTCAGGTTGATTTCATATCTCGGCTATTGTGAATAATACCGCAATGAACATGGGAGTGTAGATATCTCTTCAATACACTGACTTCATTTGCTTTGGATATATACCCAGAACTCAATTGCTGCATCAAATAGCAGTTCTATTTTTAATTTTTTAAGAAACCTCCATACTGTTTTCCATAATGGTTGTACTAATTTACATTCACACCAACAGCGTGCAAGGGTTCCCTTTTTTCCACATCCTCACCAATACTCGTTATCTTTGTCTTTTTGATAATAGCCATTCTAACAGGTGTGGGGTGATATCTCATTGTGGTTTTAATTTTCATTTCCCTGCTGATTACTAATGTTGAACATTTTTTATATACCTATTGACCATTTGTATGTCTTCATTTGAGAGATGTCTATTCAGGTCTTTGCCCATTTTTTAATTGCGTTATTTGTTTTCTTGGTATTGAATTGTTTGAGTTTCGTATATACTTTGGATATTAACCCCTTATCAGATGTGCATTTTGCAAATATTTTCTCCCATTCTGTAAGTTCTCTTCACTCAGTCGATTGCTTCCTTTGCTGTGCAGAAAATTTTTAGTTTGATGCAATTCCGTTTCTTTATTTTTGCTTTTATTGTCTGCTTCATTTCTTCCTATTGATTCAGTTTAATTCTCCATCAGGAAGATCTACAAAGACAAATAGCCCTGCAGGTATAATGATTAGAAACATTGCAGCATGGATGTTTCTCTGTGGAAATATATACATTTTGCTAAACACAGATATTCTCCAAGGTTTGCTCAGGTACTCTTCTAGTGCATGATTAAAATTACAATGAAAATCAAAGATGCCCCACAGAGGGGTTATAAACAGAGGACGTTTTTGAAATAGTTTAAGCACTGCCCAGTCATCTGCTGAGACTACAGAGGAGAGAGAGGTCTGGCTGTGTTCCCACCTGTCCCCATTCCACTCACCCCCTTCAAGATGCCTTATAGTGTCCTCAATCCTTCAAGACTGCTCTTGCTGCTCATTTTACCTGCTTTTACTTGGATAATAAGGCAGGAAGCAAGGAACAATATTATCCATCACCTGCCTTAATCCATTCCCAAGGAAGGCCCAAGAATAAGAATTTGGCCAGGGGTGCAATTGGGTTGAACAGCATACAGAATTTTTGAAACCAATTATTTCACATCAAGGTTTAAAACCGTTAATGCAGCCGCCCCAGCATCCCTTGCAATGTGGTTTTGGCGTCTAAGTAATATCTACTTTCTCAGGTCGGTACCCATCTATGATACAAACATAAAAATGTTATTTTCAGCACTTTGGTATTGCTATCATGTTTTGAGATGCCTTTCATAGTCTGTAAATTAGCATCTCTGTTTGTATATGAGTTTTCTTTATTATTAGAGAAATAGTTTCATTCCTCCATTGCATTTGTTGGTTGATAAAGCACCACACCAATTTTATTTAGGTTAAACACGGTCAATCAAATAAAACTACAGTCACATTTGTTATTTTGTAGTAAAAAATATTTTTCTCCTAACAGATTAAGTTGAAAATGTTCAGGGGAAGAAAACATTCTAGGAATCCCATCAAATGATCTGTTTCAGGACTCCAGAATGTGTCCCATTAAACAGGATGATTTAGACAGGTGCAGTAGATGTATAAACAGTGCCTAGGAAATGTATCATAAGCCACATTACCTTAGAGAAGTAAGATTTTTTTTAAAAAAAAGGGATAAAGTAGATTAAAGTAATGCCAATAATCATCATATGCCATGTGAACAGTACAAAGATAAAGGCTAAACCTCCAGAATAATTTGGGTTGTCTTCATTTGGGGATGGTCATTTGGTCTGTGGGAGACTCACCTGTGAACTATGCTAACCTGGACAATTTTCTAGTATTAATCAACCCATAGATATATATATGTATTTTTTTTGCATTTTAAATGGTGGGTCACAAGAGAAGATTAGAAACCAAAGAGAAACTACTAATAAACCATTCATCTTATAGCTAAATAATTTGAAATATATTTTATTGCTTCTAAAAATATATTTTAGATGTAATAAAATATATTTCAGAATTATCTCAATTATGTGTTTTTGTTAATAGAAGTATATTTCTTCTTTTCTCGCTTAACTCTTTAGAAACATTTCTAGCAATACAAAGGTGATGTGCTTTAAATACATTGTTTTGTTTTGTATTGTATTTTTATATTTAAATAATCTTTAGTTTCCAAAAACCCTAATGAACTAGAAGTTATACCATAGTCTAGCTTTAGGTTTTCCTCTTTGTAAAGAGTTCCTAAAATTACAGACTCCTTCCTCCATAAATATTATCCCTATTGAAAGACAGCATTGGTGAGCAGAAAATGACCTCTCTCTCTTCCCCTCCTGTTCCTATAACAGAGCCCGACTGAAAACTCCACTAGTTTATTCATGTGTTCGTACATCATCTCATGCTTTTCCATTCCACTCAATTTTCTTTTTTGGCTCTGCCAGTACAGTAGATGACCTTGTTTCTGATAGTTTCAAGGGAAACAACTGAAGCCTTTCCTTGGTTCTTCCCAAAAGCCACTAAAAGATAAACCAATCAACAGAAAGTAAAAAAATCAAGTTGCCTCGTTCTTTTTTTGTCCAATAGAAAAATCATAATAATGATTATGGTAATGAAACATGTACTTTTGTATTTGTATTTCTTAGATTTTGTATTTGTCCATTTAGTCTTGATCAATCACAGGACCAATTATTAACTATATTTTCTTATTTTCTGTATTCTTGATGCTCTGACACCTACAGACTCTCTGACTAGGGAGAGACTGCCTTTCTCTGAGCTTGTCAATTCTTACACAAAGCAAAAAGCCTGGCCATGAGTAAGCTTTTCATATGCAAACCAAGCAAACCTGACTCTGTAGCCCCAACCACCTCCTTAAGTAACTCTCACACACTAAGCCAATATTGCTCCTGCCTTAAATTATCCCACGGACAGGTACCAGCCAACTAGAGATCAGAAGCCCACTGACATAATTCAATCCTAGCTACTCCTAAACTGTGTAACCTGCCTTGACTTGCCTCTCTCATGGAACCCCCAATAAAGGCTCTGGCCTAGACTTCCCGGCTCCTGTCTTCTGCCTTCCGACCTCTCTGGTGCTTTCCCCTGTGGCCTTGCATGGCATGTGGCGACCTCCTCTCTGGAACCTGTGTCTTAGTCCATTTTGCATTGCTATAAATGAATATCCAAGGCAGGGTAATTTATAAAGAGGTTTATTTGGTTCACGGTTCTGCAGGCTTCACAAGAAGCATGGTACCAGCGTATGCTTATGGTGAGAACTTCAGGCTGCTTTCACTCATGGTGGAAGGCGAAGGGAACCCATTGCATGCAGAGTTCACGCAGTTAGAGGAAGCAAGAGAGAGAAGGAGGAGATGCCAGGCTCTTTTTAACAACCAGCTCGCTGGCAGGAACTAATAGAGTGAGAACTCACTCACCCCTGAAGGCATTAATCCATTCACAAGGGATCTGCCTTCAAGACCCGAACCAATAGGCTCCCACCTCCAACACTGGGGATCAAACTTCAACTTGTAGTTTGGAAGAGACAAATATCCAAACTATAGCAACTTATATAATAAACTTCTTCCATCTATTCTCACTTCTTGCTGTGGAAACACTCACTTTATCATAGTGTATCAAACATAATACTTGGTCTATATAAACCTCAAACACAAACAGAAGCATGCATTCCAAGGAAGCATATACTTATTGCACAACAAAGCCCTACCTAACTGCAACCTAATCTTCCCCTCACCTTCCAACAGAGAAGGACATTATCAAGTAATTAATAAAAGCTTCAATTTCTCTTCAGACAGATCATCCATCCATCCATAACTTAAATGAGACTCTATTCCTCATTCTGAAAAAGCATGGTGCATGTGTTTACCATTTTAGGGGTTGGAACCAATGAAGTGTTAGGGATGATACAATTTGGGCAGCAACTTTCTACCTTTCCTTCCATAAAAACTTGAAAGAGTATTAAAAGTACACAGGTAATTTGAGGTTTATAATATTCATTGAACTGAAGATACTTAAGAAATATAATGCTTTCAATTATTTTTGATTGAAACAGTTTCTGCTCTCATTATCTCAAATGCAAAAGTTATTAAAGAAAAATATTCACATTTTGAACAAAAAGTCAACCAGAATGCCAAAATTGCCAGTTAAAGATGGCACCCCTCTCTTCCCAAGGACTTGCTGCTCTCCACCAAGTTCAGGGTCAATTGTGCTTATGAGCAATGATACTGCTACCTCTACCTGAGTGGTTTTGAGAGAGTACTTTTGAGCTTCTAAACATACTCTGTGTGGCACTAGTTATATAAATTTTAACTGCAATTGTCTCCACAGAGGCTTCTGCACTTCATGACCAAGTAGCAGGAGACACTCTAAAACTCCTACCTAGGGTCAATGATGAACTTGGGCCCAAACCCAAGTCCCATATTTTTACTATAGGAAATTTATCACTCTGTAGTATAATTAGTTGCTTAATTTTCTGTCTCTTGAATAGGCAGCATGCTTTTTGAGAGCAAGAACTCAATGTTATTCTATCTAGTGTATTGAAAGCATTCAATTAATATGCTTGAACAAATGGAAGAAATAAAGTGACGTATTAATGCACGAGTTACATATTGTTTTAACATTTGCAAAACATTCCCCAACACATATCTTCATTTAAAACTCAAAGCAACACTGGGAAGAAGGCATGATTATCATCTTTTTGCTGATGAAGGAACTAAGGGTTAAAGAGTTTAAGTTACACATTAAAAGTCAAGAGGCATGATAGCAAATCATGTGTGATCATGGACTGTGGAACCATCCTGTGTGGGTTTGAATCCTAGTACTTTTACCCCTAGTTGTGTAACTTAGGCAAGTTATATAACTTCTTTTTGCTTAATTTTCTCATCTATAAAATGGGTATAGCAACAGTAAGTTCCTCATAGTGTTGCTCTGAGGATTAAATAATATATGAAAAGCTTAAAAGAGTAGCTGGCACATAGTTTTGTGACTGGGGGTTTCTCTGACTACAAAGCTAGTAGTCTTGTTACTGAACTGCAACAGCATCTTAACAACTACTTCCAAAAGTGTTCCTAGAGAAAAGTAGATTCTGGAGTTTCAAACAATCAACTTAGAAAGATCTTTTGAAACAGGACCAGCCAAAGACATTCACTAAAAATTATTAACTGTGTCTAAACTAATACCTACAAAGTGCTAGGTTAATTTTAAGGGCAAAAATGATATGATATCTTGTGTTCTCATGTTTTTAATATTGTGAGAGAGGCTGATGGGGAAAATTATCCTGACATGATGAACTAAAATAGAAACACAGAATGCCCCCATTCCACAGACAGGCAGAGCTCCCTGCACTCAATGTACTTATATCTAAGAGTAAGTGTCGTAGCTGGTCTCCAAAGATCACCTCCAAAAGAGCCCCACCTCCTGGTATTCACACCGTGTAGAGTCCTCTTTCCTTCAATCTGGGCTGATTTCTGACTGATTTTATTCTTTCTTTTCATTTTGGTGAAATTCACATAACATAAATTGAACACTTAAAAGTAAATAATTTAGTGGCATTTAGTACATTCACAATGTTGTGCTGCCATCACTCTATCTAGTTTCAAAATAATTTCTTCACCTCCAAAAAGAAACCCCCTACCCATTAAGCAGTTACTCCCTATCCCTCCTCCCGCCAGCCCCTGACAAATACCAATCTGCTTACAGCCAAAAGGTGGAAAGAATGCAAATGTGCATCAACAGATGAATGGAAAAACCAATCATAGTACAAGTCATAAAAAAGAATGAAGTACTGACACATACTGAAGTATGGATGAATCTCAAAAACATTATGTTACATGATTGACTTTTTGACCAATTCAGTGTGGTGCAAATGATGCTGTAACTTTAGAGGCCGGTCAGAAGAAAACTTGCTGCCTCTGCACCTGAAGCTCCACTTGTGAGGGATCTTGAGCTGCCAGGTAATAAGGACAACTACCCTGAAACTGCTGTGCTATGAGGAAACCCAGCCGAGCCACATGGAGAAGTGGCAGGAAGAGAGATTCCTAGCTAGCCTCCAGTAGTTCAGCCGTCCCAGTTGAGGTGTCAGAGGTGTGAGAAAAGCAGCTGTCTCAAACATTCCAGCTCAGAAGATACTATGTGGAAAAGAAAGGAGGAACCCAGGTGACAGCTAGAAATTGGGCTAAAGGCACAGTCCTAGGGCAGCCATTCAAGCCATTGAACATCTGCAATTGTTCAAGCCACCCCAACTCAGGCTTTAGCAATAATGGATAAGTAGATGGATAGACAGACAATTAAATATATAAATGATAGCACATTAGAGAGTGATAGAGTGGTATAAAAACAAACAAGAACAGGGTAAGAAGGACCAGGAAGGCTGTATTGTGGGTGGTGGCAACTTGTAGTGCTAAATAAGGTGATCTAAGCAAGCCTCACAGAGAAGGGGATATTTGAGCAAAGACATGGGGGTGAGGGAGTTAGCCAAATGGCTATTTGTGAAAAAAATATTCTAGGCAAAGAGAAGACCTAGTGCAAAAGTCTTTAGGTGGGAGAATGCCTGGCATATTTTCCAAAGAGTAAGGAGGCCAGATTGGCTGGAGCAGAGAGGAGAGGAGAGAGCATGTCATAGAACTGACCATGGGCCAGGCCACATGGGGCCCCGAGGTCCAAGGATTTTGGCCTTTATTCTGAGTGAAATGAAAGAATTACCATGGACTGTTAGGTAGAAGAGCTACATGACTGAACAGACATGTTAAATGGATCACCCTGCCTGCTGGGCTACAGCTAGACTTGAGAGGAGCAAGGGAAGAAGCAGAGAAGCCACTTAGAAGCTTATTGCAAAGATCCAGGTGAGAAGGAGGGAGGCTGAACCACGTAGGCAGCAGCAGAGGTCATGAGAAATGAGTGGATGCTGGATATTTTGAAGTAGGAGGCACCACGGTTTTCTTGCAGATTGGATGTGGTGAGGTATGAGAGAAGGTATTTATCCTTTCAAGATTTTGGCTATAACAATGGAAAGATGAAGTCACCCTCAACTGAGATGGGGGGTTGAGGAAGAAGTAGGTTGTGGGGGCGGTGATGATCAGGAGTCTGGTTTTGGACATGTGAAGTCTGAAATGTCATTAAACTTCTGAGTGAAGATGTTCAACAGATAGTTGAAGAATCTGCGTGGGCGGGGAGAGAAGTCTGGGCTGGAAGCAAAAGTATGGGTATTTAAAGGCATGGGGATGGATGACATGAGCAGGGGAGAGAAAGAAGAGACCAGAGACAGAGCCCTGTGGAACTTTGACGTCAGAGGTGGAGGAAAGAGTGAAGGAGACAGAAAAGGAGGGACCCAAGAGGGAGGGGAGAGCTAAACGTTGGGTGGAGAAGAGAGCGAACTTGTTGGGGAGGATAGAGAGACACCAAAGAAGATGCTGCATGGCAGAGGTGTCACTTGAGTGCGTTTTGTGGCAAAAGTAAAAGTTTTATGAAGAGATTTGCAAAGGGGAAAGAAAACCCCAGTTAAAAGACAAGATGGGGCCAGGTGTAGAGATGTAAAAATAGATGGTTGCGTTGCAGATAGTCTGGTATAACTTAAGGGTAAGGTGGATGTCAGGAGAGAGTACGAAATGCTGATGGAGACCTACAGAGGTTCAAATTATGGAGGGGTTTGGATTTCTGACTGAGGAATCAGTAAGACTGTTTGAGGAGGGCAAGTGCATGATTTAACCACTCTTTTAAAAGCACTTCCCTGTGGCAGGGGTACACTTATGGAGTGGAGTGTATGCGGCCTACTGTCATCTAAGCTCATGTCTTCAACATAAAGGAAAGAAAAAGTCCTGAGAACCTGGAGTGGGGACAAGCAAGCATTTCAGTTGTGTACGGAGCATTACTGGATTCAGTTGTTCCAATCTGTACACGCAGTATCTGGAATTCACATTGCCTGGATCTGTGAAAGTCTTACAACTGGTCCTGGGACAAAATGAAACTAATGAGTTAATGAAAGGTAGGAGAAGTAGTGGAGAGTAGCAGGAGGGGAGATCATTCTCAAGGAAATCTCCAAATTAGCATTTTGCAAACGTTTTTGAAGTGGAAGACACTTTTTTTTTCCAGAGCCAAAAACTATAAATACAACCCCAAGGCTCCGCTTGAGGGGACTGTGGAGCAACCCCAACCTCGTCCCGCCCACCCGCCCACTCTCTGCAGCCCTGGAAGCATGTCCCAGATCCCTGGGGCTCTGCAGACTCCAGTCAAATCTCCATCCAGGAGAAAATCAACTTCAAAGGGCTTTTCCCAGGTCTTTCAGATAGTAGAATTATTAATATGTGTGAGAAAAATCACCTGGCAAAGTTAGTGCACATTCAAAACATCAAAGGAAAGACATTTGAAAACCAATACAAACTAGAAAACAAATCTTTAAAAAAAAACCTAAATTCAAACAAGAGCAGCAAGCGCTGGAATCTAAATTCTAAGTCAGAGTGCAAACGAATGCCTAATGGCAAAAGAAACATTGATTTTATCATAAATGCCTCCATGATGTACCAGCCTTAAATAAACCATATATATGTAAATTATCACAAAGTAAATTATTAGTTGATTATTTTCTTTATACAAGTTGACTACAGGATTTACTATGGGAATCCTTTAAATACAAGCTCCCTTGCTATATCAGTGATTACTCAATGGACAAGCATTTAATTCACAATCAATAATTCAGAAATACCTAGAATGCCTTCATCAGTTCCCAGCCATGCTGTATAGCTAGTATTTTAAAAATATAACTTGGAGCCTAATTTGCTTAAATGAATTTATTTTCTTATAGACTTTATTTTTCTGCAGGGGCAAAGACAGCCCCAAAGATAGAAATGACAATAACAACAACAAGAAAGAAAGAAAGAAAGAAAAGGAAAAGAAACCTGCTATTTCTTTTAGCCATTTTGCAACTCACTTTGAGAGTACTCTGGCAATTGCACAATTTTTTTTTAAATTGTGCAACATGTGCATAACCTGGTTCGTGGTCCTACACATTTACGGGCAAGTCCCAGGCAACTGTAGATATCTTTACAAAGTTGGATCCCCCTTCATTTCTCCAGTGGTACTTTTCCTGTTTCATTGAGGCATACAAGGCAAGTGTGGACTGCGGTGGAATTGCATAAGAACCACCTGCGTGTTGGTTGAAAATTCAGACTCCAGGGCTCCACTGCAGGTCATAGGAATCTGCAAGGCCTCCAAGTGAGTGGACTGCACTCTCACTGCCTTCTGGAGGTTCACAGGGGGTGAGGGTGGTGGTTAAAGGCTTTGGGTATGCAGCGAAGCAGCGCTAACCAGCCGCTAAAGAAGCTGATTGACATCTCTGGATTTCGCTTTTTTTCTTTGTCTACCAAGACAAGACCCCAAGTCCTTGTCATATGAAGAAAATTGTGGCATATATATATATATGCCATTAATTTTGCTTAAAATCCTAAAATCAGACAAAATAAAAGGAAAAATATTTTATTATGGCCTTCTCCAATTAATATAGAATGGGGTTCATGTAGATGAGGTAAATTTGATATTTGGTTAAATCTTTGTCTTGCCTGTGTAACTTGTATATGTATTTTTTCTAACCTTTTGTATGTGAATTTGGGGCAACATGTTCTATTAATCATAATGTATTCTTTCCTTGGAGGATGCCAGTGGTCCTTCAGAACATTCCACACTAACTCTGTGTCAGCTCCGTGAACACAAATTTTCACTGTGGACAAACAGAACAAAAAGAAATCTATCGTAATTACGTCTGGATTCTGATTCCAGGGTGGTTTGGTGAACCATGTCAATACTTCTTTTTACCCTCTATGAACATATTTGGTGTAGAAACTGGTATATCTATTTCACAACAGAGAGTACTGTGCACAAATCTATGGTGATGAAGGCTACCAGGTCATGTTCATGGAGCCTTTCAGGTGAAGAAAATGTCCTTGGAGCTGGTTTTATTTTCTTTGTCACTAGATGTCACTGCATACACAAGTGTGCTACCATGGCCCAGGGTAATTGAAGCCCTGAGAGCTGGGGAAAGAGGCAAAATAGTTCTGGAAGCCTTCACTGTGATCCTACTTGGAAGATATCTGCACTTTGGATCTCTTTGAGGCATTCTCCCAATCTCGTTTAATTAGGCTAATCCCTCTAATACTTTGTCATTTTACAGATTGTGTGAAATCTAATTTAAATGTATGCAAATCTTTCGCTATTCAACAGGACCAGGGTGGGGGGTTGTCAAATGTGGCAACTGTATTTTATTCAATGTTTCTTTCTGGTTTGGAATTATGGACAGAATGTAAATTGGCTACTTATATGCTACTTCTAATTCAGGTTTATATCCTGTTAAAACACCAATTTGTTCTCCATTAGAATAAGACATTGAATAGGTACTCAAAATTGGCTCTAAACCTCTCCTGATTACTTGCTAGCTAGTAGCATTGTATATCTGTTCCAACCTAAGAAACTTTAATTAAAATGTACAGTCTTTCAATCCAATGTCCTTCCAAATTCCACGCTTATATTTGTATCTACTGGGCCCAGAGGTATGCTTGTGTACAAAGAAGACCCTTGTCTATGATTTCTCCCGGCCAGGTTTGTTGTATCTGCAATATGTGCTTGAGAGATTAAGTTGATACTACAGCGTACTAGGGAAACAATAAATTACATCTTTCCTTCTCATTCCCAGACTCCAAAGGGATTTATGACAATCTTGTTGTCAGGAAAATCCTGCTGAGTCAGTAGTAGAATATCACATCTATATTTTTATTCACCCAGACCCCATGGAAGCAGAAGTTTTACTCAAGGCAATTAGCATTTAGAATTCTCCAGCCCTCTTCTTAGCTGCAGAAGCAGATATGAACAAATTCCTGAACCTAGGACAACTGGGTCTCTAAGTTAAGGCCCTGCATCCCCACCTGTGTGATCTGATCTCATAAAAAAGCACAAATAAGTTATTAAAGATGAAAGTTATGACCCTGAGTGTTTGGGTGGCTATGGAAAATTTGGGCCTCAGTTTCCCCATCTATAAAAAGAAACTAAAAAAACTGCCTTTATCTATCTCACAATGTTGTTAGAAGAAGCAAACAAGATAATAGACTTGAAAAAAAGTCAAAAAATATTACATAGATTCACACATTATCTTTCTCTCCCTAATAATTTAGTTGCAACACATGAATTTAAATAGATTAGAACAGTAATGGATTCATATCACTTTGAAAAGTTACCTATGGTTCTCTTCTCTTTTTTAAAGTTAATTTAATTAATAGTTTAGCCAATAATTAGACATGATTAGTGACTTTATATTCATTTTCCTCCACTCAGTCAAAGGCAGCATGTAACAAATTAAAATAGAAGATGGCATTTCAGAAAAAGGTGGCACGTTCCTGAGCACCCACGTAAGAAAAATTCAGATGATGGACACAGATCATCTTTATTGCAGAGGAAACTTTGAGATGCCTGGTACAGAGAGGGCGTCGGGGAAAACAGAGTAGGTGGAAAGAAATTGCCACTGCTAAAGCCATGCCAAGTCTCAGAAGAGGCAAACCTGTTAATTTAGGACCCAACATCAGTTTTATTTCTAAGAAGTATAGCCCAAGAGAAAGTTATGCAAATCTAGTTGGATGTGAAATCGTTCTTACAAAACAGCATTTTGATGAGTCTAAGGTAAACAAATCAGACCCACGCAGATCAAATTTCCATTAAAGTGCACATGGTTTTAAGAATGGGGAAAAAGGCTGAGAAATCTAAGGCGATTTAAATTAAATCTTAAATGCAGTCGGGTTTGCCCCACATCTACTCTTTATATACCTTTCTGCCTTTCTTTTTAAAATGCCCATCCCACCAAATAAGATAATCGTGCCAATGATGGCGCATGTGGTAAATGGTGAGCTACCAACCTCAGCTGGCTCCTCTCTGCCTTCGTTTAGATTTCTACAAGCACCGCAAGGATGGAGGTATCCTCTGATTACAGGCGGGATTAGGGCTCAATAGCTGATGTGTTGCTCTTCCTGGCTTTCAGCCCTCTGTGGCTTCTCTGGTCCTTATGGTCACTGTGGCCACCTAGAAATTCTTTTCAGGAACATAATAAGCAGATCAGATGCTGCAGAACTGGTGGAACAAAGGGAGGCGGAGGGCGCTTTGCAGGCCTCTGTCTGTTCACAGATCCCAGCGGGCACCCTGGGGTCACATCAGACAAAACCCTAGTCCAGCCCCATTCCATAGGGCTGCATCTCACAAGACCCCCTGGCCCTACTTAAGGGCCAGGGGACAGGCTGTGACAGAGAGCACTATTTGCCAACAGAGATACTAGTGGCAGAAAAAATAGACACCCAGGCACTGCAACTCACAGGAGGATTCCTCTTGTTCATTTTTCCCTTTCAGATATTTCTCCATGGCAATCTTGAAAATAGATAAGGGGAGTTTATCTCTTAGCATCTGTTTTTAATATTCATCTTGCGCTGGGTCATTTTAATAGTCATGAATGGGAAAACAAGAGGTGGTAGGCATTTATTCTATTCTAAAATGAGGCAGAGCCACTCCTTGTTTCTTGCTTTGTTCGTCATTCTTGAAGCTTCTCTTGCTTTGCACATTCCCGGATGCCGCAGTGTGGACAGGTTTTTCCCAAGCAGCATCTGGTCTCTCTTGGAGGATTCCACAGGCATTTTGTCTCGTTCAGATTTTGAATAGTGGCCTCTGGGTGGGCGGCAGGGGGGTCTTGGAGGGACCATCTGCACAGGCGTCGCCTGGCCAGTCGGGCCTGCCTGGCCGCAGGCTGCTCGGCACTGCTCTGCATCAAATGGCCCAGGCCCGCAGGTGACCTGGTCGAGTGCTGGACAGTGAGCCACAGAGCTTAGCACTGAGCCAGGAATGCAGTATTAATAACAGTTTTTATTAACGATAATTAATTTTAGAATGTGGGCTTGTAGACAACAAAATAGGATTTTAGTTTTGAATTATTTACGTCCTAGCTGCATGGCCTTAGGCGACTTACCGCTCAGATTTTTGCATCTGCAAAAGAAGAAAAATAATAACAATTGGGTGAGGATTGTTTAAGTAAAGGAACTTTTTGTGAAGGTGCAAGTGTGGTTTAGGAAAAGCAAAAAGGGATTGTGCAGTATCCTGGGGCTTTTCACATTTCGGAGCTGTTACCGTGCTAGGGCAGCAGGGGCGAAGCCATGGAGCAGTTGTGGAAACCAGGGAGGGACATGCTGACACAAGCTGTGGACTTCCCCAGGGGTGCAGCCAAAGCCGGGCAAGGGGAGGGGCGGGGCGGAGAAGGCAGGTAAATACTCTGAGAACACGTCCCTGGCCCGAGTTCTTCTCCCACTTTCTGCATCTCCCGCTGGTGCCACCCATTACCTGAACTAAGTAGCAGCCCTGCCCACATCCCATTGGCACTCAAGTAAACATGGAAGGCTTTTACTCTTAAGGCATTTGGCCTTGGGGTTTTTTCCTATGGAGCGAGCATGCTTGTCTTATGTGCACGGCAAACGTGCAGGAGAGCTGACATGCCCGACAGCAGCCCTAAACCAGTGACTGGCGGGAGTTAGTGAAGAAACACCCAGAGTTCCAGCAGGATGCAGCAACAGTCGCCCACAGTGAGAACTTGCATGGTAACACACCCAAGACTGGATTCATCCCCTTCCCTCCCTGTCTCACTTCCCCACTCCTCTGTTGGTGCCTCCTGGGATCATCCCCCAAATAAATTATATAGGAATCTAACTGAAAACAAATCCCACTGGCATAGTCTGTGCGGGTCAGCCTCCCGTGGCACAGAGCAGGATGAAGAGAGTTGGGTGTGGATCTGGGAGGGAAGTGGAAGACGAGCGTGCAAGCACTTAGCACAGTGCCTGGTCGCAGCATGCCAGCCAGTGGTGTGAGCTTGCAACAAAATTTTACAGTTGTTCCCTCTTCTTTTCCTCTTCTACATCACCCCTCCATCAGTCACCCTATTTCTTGGGGTTCTCTTCTTATGTTTAACTTTTTGACTTACTTCATGACTTCTTGGTGTCTGCTGGGTCCTAGCTCAGCACTGTGTGTGTGTGTGTGTGTATGGTGTATATATACATGAGTATACACACATATATGTGTGTGTGTGTTTCTCTTGTACAGAATGGACAGGAGCCTATTATATGTGGAATGAGGGGTGAGTGAGGAGTAGGAAGTGGTAGGGTTATAAAAATGTGAAGTATTAATAAAAGTTGGATAACATGCCTAATAAAACACAAAGCCTTAAAACATGAATGAACATATACACATATCATGCCATCAGTTAGCAATTGAAAGAAGGCTAGGAGGGTGTGGTCAGGAGAAACAGGAAGCCTACCAAGTATCCCTTAAATTGAGGTAGGTTGGCACTAACCCATACCATCAGTACAAGAGTCCAGATCTGCTGTAAAAACTAGAACCAGGTATCCACAATGAAGGGAAATAGAACTTGATTTATTATAGTACATCTCAATATTTCAGGTCCCAATAAAATCTCAATGTATTGTATTAGAGTTAAAATGATTCAGTAAAGGATGAGAAGGGCTTTAGCCAAATTATTTATTGGAGCACTGGTAACTTTAGGGCCTGTAATAAAGCCTGGCAGGAAGTTAGTACTTAGTAAATATTTAAGGGATCGATGGATACATGGATGATTGGTTTAATGGATAGATTGGGCTAGCAGTATAAAACTAAAGGAACTCAACAGTAGTCAAACAACTAATGTTCATCTATGATCTCCCTTGTTCAAAACAATCTTAACACTTTCCTCATGGGGTGTGTGTGTGTGTGTGTACGTGCAAATACATATATACACCCATATACATATGCAAATACATATATACACACATATACATATGCAAATACATAGACACACATAATATTATGTATATTATTAATATTACTAATATGATATAATATTATATGATACATAATATTAATATAAAGTTGTTCCGTTGGCCAGAGCAAGTCACATGGGCCAGCCCAGTGTCAGTACAGGACGGTGCTATAAAGGGCACTGATACAAAGAAGAATGGCTCAATTAGAGTCATTACCACAATCAGTCCTCCACGTTATCCCTCCCTGCTGTCACAGGAAAGGAGGTGTCCCCTCTCCCTCCTGTTCACTGGATACTTCTGAGGCCTGAACCTACCACCTCAGAGTTCTTCATCTCTTAAGAGGCAGGATGAATTTCATCCTGATGGAGGTTTGGATGGATCTCTGCCAGAATCCCTTGGAGTGTTTGAACGATAAATGAATTTCTGGGAACCAGCCCAAACTCCCTAAAACATAATTTCTGAGGAAGAGCTTGAAATCTCTGTTTTAATTAAGCATATACAGGTGAGGGCGTGTGCGTGTGTGCTTCAATCGGATTCCATTTCAATATGGCAATAAGACCCAGTGGTTGAAGATTGTTAATAAGTATCCCTTATCTACCTGATTGCTTGGTTTTGTTCACTGACACGTCTTTTCCAGGAGCACCGAAGGCTCTGAGAAGGCTAAAGTTATGAAATACATCAGTAGTGGGTTGGAGACTAGACCTCTCTTTTCCCCGACAACACTTCCATGAACAGTGCGAGGGAGGCTGACAGGAAGGGCCAAGGAAGCAACTGGGGACATGAGATGGAAACTCAAGAGGGAGAGGACAGATAAAGATGACATGGGATCATCCTCCTTGCAGAAACGTCAGTGTTGAAGCCATGAAGGAGAGGAAATTCAGTTTCATGATGAGTTGTGTGACAATTTTGGAAAAAATGTAGTGGAAAAAAAAAGTAGTGAAGTAAATCATAGGAAGTCTCTACAGAGTAAGGGCCGAAGGGAGGCCACAAAGGCAAAGATGCAAACAGGCTACACATGACCAGAGGGGCACAGAGAAAATCAAGACCCTGAAAGCAGAGAGTCTCTCCATGCATATACTGGAGAGTCTCAAGGTGGTTTCCTTCACATACTAGATCCTCAATTATTAATTCTGCACTTTTTAGCTTATTTGCTTTCAGGACAGCCCTATGAGGCACTAAGGCTTCTGTTCTACAGACGTCAAGGGACAGAGAAGTCACCCAAACTGAGCAACATCAGGAAGCAGCTATCACCCCAGGGCCAGTGGGACATTGGAAGGTGTGATAGTTTTAGTTTTAGAAACTTAGGATATTCAACTGGAGCAAGACCCATAGTAGGCTCTTGTCCAGTGGATCTGGAGCCAAGGAGGAGATGTAGCTACTTACAGAGATACCACAGGAAGCAGAGAAAGAAAGAGAGAAATATCCTGGCTTCTTCCTTCCCATACTCCAGTGTTCAGCCAGTCTCTCCCATTGGCTGAACCTACCCAGAATCCAGAAGGGAAGGGAGTGTGGGGAATGAGTCCTGCAGTTCATAACAGAACAGGAGAAAGGCAGTAGATACACCTAAGAGTAAACAGGGTGTGGACTGGCACAGCCACACAGAGGGGATTTGCCATGCAGTGCTTCTGCCCGTATCCTACTGGCCGCAATTTAGTCACATGGCCCCACTTAGCTGCAAGGGAGGCTGTGTGCCCAGAAGAAGAGGATAATATGGAAAACAGTGACCACAGTAGTCTCTACTGCAGGGACCTACAGTCCTTTCAGAAAAGCACTGCAGTAGGAAATACAAAAGGGAGTAAACTAGAATTCCAGCTCACAGGGGCAATGAACATAGTCATAACATAGAAATACTATAAAAAGTGCCATAACAGAGATGCAATGTGATGCCAGAATATTTGGAAGAGACTCACTCTGATTATGATTCTCAACTGGAAGGTGTGGGATTTGCAATGAATTTTGACAAGCAATACTGTAGGAAAAGCTATTTCAGACATAAAGAAGAGCTGGATGAGAAGCACAGGAGCAGGAGAACTCTGTGTGTGTGTGTGTGTGTGTGTATGTGTTCAGGGAAATGAAAGTATATGAATAATTGGAAATAAAGATAGGCAGAAAACAATCAAGTTTGCAGTAGCTTTGAGTATTGGGTTAAGTTAATGGAGCAATTAAACTAGGTAGGGGATGAGGGTGAGAAACAATGAAATTTTATTCCATTCTTAACATACAATTCAGAACCATAGAACAATTTTAAGCAGGGTAGTAATATAATCACATCTTTGTGTTAGGCATATAACAACATAAACTGTATCTCCCCAAAATTCATATGTTAAAGGCCTAACTCACAGTTCTTCAGAATGTGGCTGTATTTGGAGATATGGCCTTTAAAGAGGTAATTAAGTTAAAATGAGATCATTAGAGTTGACCCTAATCCAATATAACTGGTGTCCTTACAAGAGGAAAAAATTAGGGCACAGACACACAGAAAAAAGTCCATGTGAAGACACAGGGAGGAGACAGCCATCTCTACAAGGCAAGGAGAGGTCTTGGAAAAAACCAACCCAGCTGACACTTATCTTGGATTTCTATCCTCCGGAAATGTAGAAAATAAATTTTTGTTGTTTAAGCTACCAAGTCTTTCGCACTTTGTAATGGCAACCCTAGAAAACCAATACAATGAGTCTGGCACTTACTTCATTTAGGTTTGATAACGTTTGCATGGCAGGATACAGGTAAAACTTTCTATTAGTGAATTCATGTAATACTTTAAGACCTTAACTTTCTCCCACTTTGGAGAGTCTTTGAGCTACAATATTTGGGGAATTGAGAAAACTCAGGATTCAGACATGTGGTCTCCTGAAACACATACGTCATAAGTTTTCTTAATCTAAAAATGTCAGTCCACATAGTTGAGGTACAATGTATAAGGATAGTATGTCACCTATTTAATGCCACAATAACAAACTACCACAGATCCTAGTGGCTTAAAACTACAATCTTGTTTTTGTTTTTATTTTTGTTTTTTTTTTTTTTTTCACGAAGCTACAGATCGGCTGAGAAGTTCTGTTCTGTTGGACCAGGGTTGGATGACTTCAGTCAGGCTCACTCACTTATCTGTAGTCAACTGGGAGGTTTCCCGTGGTTTGGCTGCTGTAGGATGGCCGTGACTTGGGTGACATTGCTCTGTCATCCTCCAGGAGGCTAGTCTGGATGTGCTGCCATAGCAAAGCAGAGGAATGAAAGAGAGAGCGGGAGGATGCATGGCTCTTAAGGCCTAGGCCCTGAACGACACGACGTCACTCCTGCAACATTCTAGTGGCCAAAGCAAGGCACATGTCCAAACCCAGACTTGAAAAGAGGGGAAAGAGACTGTACCAAAGTCACCATGCAAAGGGTAAAGATACCAGGAGTTAAAAAAATGGGGGTGGGGCAGCATTTTTGCAATCAATCAAAGATAGATTATTCCCAATGGTAAAAGTTTGAACCACAGTATCATTGAGTTACCCTAAAAGAGAACAACCAGCTGAATCACTCATCCAATGCAGGAATTCCCCCAAATTAAACACACACACAAAAAAACAACAAATATAAAAAGCCCTCAATGAAGATTCCCACAACGTGACCATTTGACCTAGCTTTTCTCACTAGGCAAAAAAAGGAAAAAAAAAAAAAAAACTAGCTCTCTCCCGCCCCTGCTGTTCAGCATGCAGTTTATCTGGCCTCTGCTGTGAGTCACAGCTGGCTGAGGGGTGGGGGCGGGTCATGAGTCATGGCCTAAAACAAAGATAGAATTTGCTGGGGGTGGACTGGAAGGCGGGAGAGGAGACGTTGCAAGTTCAGGCATTATCTCAGCATTTAGGGTGATTTCTTCTTTCCTGCAGCTGGGAAAGATGGGCAGAGTGCCCCCTTGTGAAACTCACAGGGGGAGATTCTACACAAGCCCCATGTCTCTGAGAGTCCAGAGACCCTTGCTCTAAATTTGCTACAGCTCCCCTCCCATCTCGTGCACTGGCTCAACAGAACATTTCATGCTGGTATAGAACCCCCAGGAGCAGGTTAACTGGTTAGTTTGGGAAATTAGTATTTAGAGAGACTGATGGTTGCATATGGCATCCGACAAGAATGAAATAATAAGTCAATGCTATCTATTGACTCATTCCCACATATATTTTGCATTTGACAACTTAAAAAAAAATCCTTTGGCTTGATGACAGTTTAGCTCAAGTCACTATGTCAGGAAATTTTTTTTCTCGTCTATTACTCTCTATTTTATTTGGTTTTGGGCACACGGTAACCTGCCTAGAGTACACAAATATTTGTGTATCTTGCCTCAAGCAATTAACATGTCTTCTAACTTGAGGTAAAGATTAAATGAAAATTCTGTCACACACACCCCCCCAAATAAATCTGGAAGCAGAACTCCTGAATGTTTGTTTTCCAAATAAGGTGACTATCAGCTTTAAGATGCTAAAATTTGAAATGACTGTCATAGAAACAAAGGCAAGGCATGGTTGGCTCCCATTCAACCTGGCCAATAACATCCTTAATTACAGGACGTGGCATCATTTTGATTCACAACAGAATAAAAGGCATCTATTTGTATATTTGGGAGTTTGAATGAGGATTTCCTGATTTCATGATGAAGTCATTCATTCCTGCCTACAACAGCCTTCCTTGTACCATAGAGTTAAAACTGGGTCACCATTTCCATGTAAGTGTGTGCGCACATGCACACACACACACACACTTCCTTACAGAGTCTAATTACAACCCAATTATATATAATATTCTCCCAGGTCAATATTGGTGTTGAATCAAAATTTTAGATCAGGAGAAAAATGCTTTAAAACAATCATATTCCATCTACATTGCCTGACAAGAAAAGAACATCTTTTGTTAAATCACTGGGGACACAGGTGCCCTATATGTACCTAGAAAATTAAAAAGAGAAAAACATTGGCTGCTGGTATCTAGGAAAAATGCCACTAGCTTCTTAAGTTTCTTTACCCAGAAATGGTTACAAATAGAAGGAAACCTGACTTTGAGTTATAAACTGTTGCTTTCCTATGATTGAGTTCCCCAAAGAACTTCTTGGGGTGTTATTACTGACCTGTGGTGAGTTCACTGTAAGTTCTCATTGCTATTTACTGCTCTCTGCTCTGCAGAGACTAGGAATTTCACTCAAGGGTGGTCTGAAGGCTTAGATGCTAAGGAGCATGCATTCATCCTGCACAGCCTGTGGCATAGAGACAGGGCTTGGGGTGGGGGAGAAGGAATAAGATACTGGTCGCAAATCCCCAGGGGTGCCACTCCTGTGGGAGCCTAAGTGAATGGCAATAGCCCTGAGAAGTGGTCGCAGCAGATACTGTGGGTACCCTCTCCCCACCCCTTGTCCTTACTTCTTGACAGCACAATGGCCTAACTTCTGCTTTGCCCAAGAGCTTTCTCGGGCCCCTACAGCTAGCTCAGCCATTCATGGCAGGCCAGAAATGATGGGGAATTAATGCTACCTGGGAGCAGCCCTAAATGAATGACTCATAGGAGTTTTGTATATGTACCCCAGTTCCCTTGCCACTCGGGTGGGTCACATCTGAGCCATGTACTTCACACCAGCAAGTCTAAGCTCCAGCTGCTCACAGCTCTAGCTGGTTTGATAAAACATCCTTCATGGGTTGCCTTCCTTTCCCCATCTTCCTTTCCCTCTTCCATATCTGTCTTGCTTCTACTTCCCCAAAAATCTATTTGCCATTGAAATATTATCTCTGGGACTGCTTTTGGAGACAGACCCCGATCTAAGAGAGGAGCAAACTCAATTAAGACCCATTGTTTTATATAATTTTGGGGAACTGGTGGAGCATCCTGAGATCACATCCTGAACTGGAGTATATCCCATGGTATTTTTGGATCCTGCCTCTGTAGAGACAGAACCCACCACAACACAGTAGATAATTCCTTACTCCAAGAGGTATATCCTTCTCACTGTCTGGTTTGCTCCCCTGGACACAAGCTAGCAGTCCCATCCTACAGAACAGCACCCAGGATGAAGGCAAAATTCTATTTGGGTCTGATCTTTCCAAGGTAGAGCAGAATCAACTTAGCTCCTTTTCCTTGTGGCTTTCCAGATTGAGGACAGCCTCAGATTTCTTTCTGGTTTCCATATACCATGCATCCTATTCCTTTGCTTGTATTCTTATCCTCAACGTCAAAACAGTCCTTCTGAAATGTAAACCAGATCATGTCACTCATTCTATGCAGAATTGATCAAGTCTGTTCAACCTTTGCTCCCTTGGCCCTGAGAATAAAGCCATAGGTCCTAACCATGGTCTTCAAGGCCCTGGGATGATTTGATTCCCGCAGGCCACTCCAATGTTGGTTTTTTTCTCACTTTCTTCTTCACTTCCTGCCTTTCTTCAAACATGGCAATATGTTCCTGTTGCAGGATTTTTTGCATTATCTGTTCCCTCTGTCTGGGGCACTCTTCCTATAAATGAGTCTCTTACCTAAGTTCATTCATGTCATTGTATAAATGTCACCACCTCAGACAGGCCTTTGGTGACCATCCCAGCACCCCTTTAATTTATTACCCCTTGCCTTAATGGTTTCTCTTTATAGCTATCAGAAGTACAAAGAAGCTATGTACTTCTTTGGCTGTTTTTTGTGGATCTTCCTATGACGATGTAAGCTACACTATTACATCACTAACATCATGTGTCTAACACACAGGAACTCAATTCCTATTTATCTGGGTGGCCAAATTAACATATGGTGTTAACTTTAAAGAGACCTCAAAGTAACCTGTCAGATGTTTTTACCAGAATAACCATTTACGTGTAGACCATATATTTTTAAATATTTTATATTTCCCCTTATGGAAGGATTTATTTTTAAAGAAATGACTCTTTACCCTCCAAAGATGTATTTTCCCTGTTTCCCAAGTGTTTTTTTTTTCTTTTTGGCTATTCAGTCCTAAGTTAGGAGAACGTCTAAAACTTGAGATGGACTGATTAATAAATTAACTAACAAAGAACAGAATGTGTACCTCAAACTGGACTACTAGCATCTATGCCCATTCATTCATGTAGCAGCTATTAGTTGAGCATCTACTATATCCCAGGTGCTGTTGTACATATATCAGGGAATATAACAGCCTAATACCCATGACCTCATAAACCTTATATTCTGCAGAAAAGACATGCAATAAAATATAAATATAATGAATAAATTATTTAGTATGTTTGAAGGATACACTAGCATCCTCAGGGGAGGCTTCACTATGTCAAACATCTGGGCAAAACTTGAACTAGTGAGTGTGCGTGTGAAGCCGTGGATGTATATGTGGGAGGAGCATTCCAGGCAAAGAGAAAGGCAGGAGGTAGGAACATTCCAAGCTTGTTATAGAGAGCAAGCCGGAGGTGACTGAACAAGGAGGAAGAAAGGCAAGAGATGAAGCCATAGAAGAATCAGGAAAGCAGGTCGTGAAGGTCCCTGGAAGCATCAAAAGGACTTTGATTTTCACAAATACTGATAATTATTAAAAGGCAATAAATAATAGCTATTGCCAACCCATTTAACTAAATAGTGCTTCCTGCTTGTTGCACATAAAGCTACTCCGTTTTAAAAAAGACTCTTGTTACCACTGCTGTTGATAATAATTTTATTATATTATTGTTTCTTAATAAGGTGATTGTTATTACACATTTCTTAATTATACAGTAGTGAAATACTTTGTTGATAAATACAAAAAAGATAATTTATAAAATGAAAAATAGAGGTTTAATAAATTGGCTCTTTAATTTTTTTACTGCAATAGCTTTATTGAGATATAATTCACATACCATTCAATTCATCTATTTAAAGTACACTTTTTAGTAGTTTTCAGTATATTCACAGAGTTGTACAATTATCGTAGTGATCAATTTTGGATCCTTTCATCACTCCAAAAAGAAACGCTATACCCCTTACTAGTCACTCCTTGCTTCTACTCAACCCTTCCTCTCAACCTGTAGGCAACCACTAATCTGCTTTCTGTACACTTTATGTAAATGGAGCATGTGGTCTTTGTGGGTGGTTTCATCATTTACATACTGTTCTCAAGATTCATCCATGTGGTATGTATGAGTACTTCATTCCCTTTTATAGCTGAATAATATTCCACTTATGAATATACCACAATTTAGTTATCCATTCATCAGTTGATGGACATTATTTTCCAGTTTGAGGCTATTATAAACAATGCTGCTATGAATATTTATGTGCAAGTTCTTATGTGGACATATGTTTTCATTTCTTTTGGGTGTATACCTAGGAGTAGAATATATAACCTCTTAAAGCCTATGACAAGGCACTACTAATATTGCTAAGATTTAATGATGGCAATTAACTCTCTAATCTGACTTGATGAATCAATTAACATAAAACTATAAAATAAATGTAAGAATAACTTAGGAAAAAAATATTCTCAGACAAAATTAAAAGAAATCCTCAAAATTGATTCACCTATCAAAGCCAATAGATTAGCTAATAATGCCTTATAGAACCAGATAGGTTTTGTAAAAAACTGCAGAAATGTTGAAAAAAATTATATATTTAAAAAAAATGTTCTACTATGGAGCTAAATCAAATAGAGAAAAACGGAATGATGAAAACACAGTTATCTTGGCCTCTGAAGCATGTTGTTTTGTCAAGTGAGTTCACAGAAGAGCAGACCTCATTTGCAATGGGGGATCAAGCCGGCAGCACTGACTGATGCTGCCACAGCCACATCACCACAGGCAATGGCCATCTCCTGGAAAGGCCACATATTGGGACAGCAGTGCCCCACAGTGAAAGATTTATGAACAGAAACTTTTCAAAAGAAAATAGACTAATGGCCAAGAAACATCTGAAAAAATGCTCAACATCTCTAATCATCAGGGAAATGCAAATCAAAACCACAATGAGATATCACTTAACTCCAGTGAGGATAGGTCTTATCAAAAAGTCCCCAAACAACAAATGTTGGCATGGATGCAGAGGGATAGGAACACTCATACACTGCTGGTGGGACTGCAAACTAGTACAACCTCTATGGAAAGTAATATGGAGATACCTCAAAGAACTAAAAGTAGAACCACCATTTGATCCAACAATCCCACTACTGGGCATCTACCCAAAGGAAAAAAAGACATTCTATAATAAAGACATCTGCACTTGGATGTTTATAGCAGCACAATTCACAATTGCAAAGATGTGGAAACAACCCAAGTGTTCATCAATCCATGAATGGATTAATAAAATGTGGTATATGTATGCCATGGAGTACTACTCAGCCACAAAAAACAATCGTGAACTAACACCTCTTGTATTATCCTGATGGAGCTGGAACCCATTCTCCTAAGTGAAGTATCACGAGAATGGACAAACAAGCACCACATATACTCATCATCAAATTGATATTAATTGATCAACACTTATGTGCACATATGGAAGTAACATTCATTGGGTGTTGAGCAGGTGGGAGGGGGAGGAGGGAATGGGTATATTCACACCTAATGGGAAGGGTGTGCACTGTCTGGGGGAGGGGCACGCTTGCGGGGCACACTGTTTGGGGGATGTTCACGGTTGTAGCTCTGACTTGGGCAGTGCATAGGCAATATATGTAACCTAGACGTTTGTACCTCCATAATATTCTGAAATTTAAAAAGGCATAAATACCCACTGGGTGCCCCTTTGTGACTGACCCTGGAAGAAGCATGGGGACAAGGAGGCTTCAGGGACTTACAATGCAGTTGAGAGACAAAATTACAAGAGGTCTAAGCCCAAGTCAGAAATTGTTTGCAAACTATGAAGCAATTTTCAACTGAGAGCATGGTGCCAACTCCCAGCTTGTTCTTAAAAGCCCAATTCACCCTGCCCTAAAACTGTTTCTTTCTCTCCTCAAATCCTCCCAAGGCTCTGGGGTTTCCCACCAGCTGGAGTGCCCACAGAGTGGGTGGACTGACACCAGGGGGTTTGGGAACTGAGGCAGTGAGAGGACCTTGGCCACAAAAGTCTGACTGTCCTGCCTTTGTGGGCCTGAGTCAGACTCTAACATGCGTGCAGTGAGAGTTCTGTGGTCTGATAGGTCACACCGCCCAGCTCGTGTCTGACTCAGGGTGATGACTGCCACTTGCTCTGCTCTGTGGCCATGAGAGCCCAGCCCCAGCTCAGCCAAGTGGAGGCAGGGGCCGTGGTGGCTGCTGGCCTCTGAGCAGGAAGGTGGGGCAGTGGAGGTGGGGGCTCCCTGGGGACTGTGCTGCTGCCCGGTCCAGAGGAGCTGTTTACCCAACAAGACCCAAGGCCCCTTTTCTCTCATCTCTGCCAGCCCTACCCTGCTGGAGTATATTTCCAAAGACCAAAAATTTCTACAATAGACAAAGCAGCCTTTTTCCAGTCACCTGTTGAAGCACAGCTTTTGTACTCTTTAAGCTCGTACAGGTAAAGTGCTCAAGTTTTCTCTTCAGCATGACCTGTAACAAAATTAGAAGCTACGAGACATGGGTCACAATCTCCCTATGGAAAATCTTCCTCATTACATTAAATTTCCTCCTTTTAAAGTAGAGTGCAGCTCAGACTGCCACATCCCCCTGAAATTGTCTTTGTCACCAAAGATAATGGAGAAGATAAAATAGACAATCTTTCAGAGGTGTTTCTTCCTTCTTTTTTTTTTCCCTCCATTAACTGGATGTCATGAAGTTTGAGAGCTAAAGAAGATCTTACACGTTATCTATATGATCCTCTTATTTTCTAGACAAGTAAAATTGAGGTCCAGGGGAGTGAAAGTATCTGGAACAAGGTCACAGAGACAGCAGGCAACGGAGCCAGGCTTGGCATTCTAATCTCCTGCCCCCAAATCAATGTTCCCTCCATCACACCCCCGTCAGCCAAGGAGTCAGATCAAAGGAAGACTCCTCGGAAAATATTTGCCCCGGGTTTCCAAGGTTGCCTCCTTCTCGCTACCGTGTTCTCACTCCACCCCTTGCCAAACGTGAGGTAGCTAAGAATTACAATGACCACATTCTGTAGCTAAATCTGACGGCTTTTTCTTAAGTTTGTTTCACTCATCAGTATATTATTGAAGAAGAAAATTTTTCCTTGCAGGAATATCATTGTAGGCAAATTCCTGATATCACAAGATAGTAAAAGTAGATAGGAGATAATGTCATTCTCAACAAGTGCAAAATCAACATTGTCTTCTAAGTGCAACTGATGGAATCACCCAAAGGTGTGCTTGTACCCCCTGATCAACTTGTTTGCCCTGATTTGTAGAATTTGCTGACTTCTGTGGTGTGTATACTCCCACAATAGCAGCTTCAGTCGACCAATGTGGCATCACTGAATGTGGAGTTGGGAACAGATCTTGAGAAGCACACCATTGTGTAGTATTTCCGCCACCTAGATACAATCAATGTAAATAACCTCAAGAGCATGGGTAATAGCAAAACCTAGTAAAATAATTAGGAAGTGATGAGTTTTGAGTATTTACTATCTTTGTTTTTAACATACTTATTTTATCGTAAATTTATAAATTTAATTTTTATTAGCCACTGTATACAACAATCAGCTAAAAAAAATCCTGAAAATTTAACAATTGACGGTAGGTATAACCTGGCTTCAGCACACAGCTGGAATCATCTGCCCCAAACTTTGTTGGCTTAATTAAGTATCCTGCAATGCTGCCCTCATGGGAATCTGTAAACATTAACTATAAATAAACTAAGGACTCTTGGCCTCTTTATTTTTATTCCTAAGGTTATCGGCTCTCATTAGAAGTGCTCCTCCCTAAAAACAATGCAACAAACAATAGGCAGAAATAAAAATTGTGGTTGTGAGGACAGTCCATCTCCTTCCCCCAGTGTGACAGCAGGAAGTAGGTATGATCTCTTCTCTTGTGATTAAGTCTTATCAACTAATGAAAGCATGTGGCACTATGCTAAAAGCTTTCCACATGTTATTGCATGCAGTTCTCAGAAAAACTTGTTCCCATTTTACAGAAGAGGAGTTTGAGGCTTAGCAAGTTCAATTAATCTACCCAAGACTGTAGCTGTTAAAAGGCAGAGGTAAAACTTAAGCCTGGGACTGATTGATTCTCAGGCCTGGTTTCAATTAAAGCTCAAGAGTGATTAAAGAGTCAGGGTGTGAATAAGAGCCTATACACCTCTTGTGAGGACTGAAGGAAAAAGCATTGTGGACATCGCTGTTCATGAATTGGACCTAAAGCCGTTTTGCATTCAAAGCTGTCATTAAAGTAGAATAGCCCTATGAAGCTGTAATTTAAAGGGGCATGAAAGAGTATATCAGTGATCTATTGCCACGGTAGTGCTGCATAACGAACAATCACAAAAACCTCAGTAGGATACAACAATAACTATCCATGTTCACACATGTCAAATTATGTTAGACTCCAGTGAGCTTGCCTGGGATTGCTCCCATGTGTGCGGTTCAGCTGGCTGAATCTACGATGACTCTGGCTGGAGTAATAAGGGTGACTTGGCCCTGCTTTAGGTATTTCTCATCCTCTGGCAGGATAACTAGGGCATGTTCTCATGGTTCTCTAGGTCTGGAACTGGCATTCTATCATTTGTGCCTCATTCTGTTTGGTCAAAGCAAATTGCAAGGGCAGCCTATATTGAAGGGGTGGTAAAATAGACCCCATTTCTTCAATGAAAGGAACTTCAAAGTCACATGGAAAAGGGCATGGATCTAGGGAGGGGTAAAGAATTGGCACCCTTAGTGCAATGAATTAATCAAGAGGTGAGCCAGGTAGTCAGTGGAGAATGTGGAGTGATCACCTTCTGGTACTTATACACAGTGGACTCCACACACTCTGCTTCCTGCTACTCATTTCTGAACAGGCTATGACTGGTTTTGGGCCAGTCACATGATACCTTGGAAGGGGCCATTAACATTGAGTCCTGGCCTAGATCAACCCCTCACTAATTGAAAGTACAGGTCAGTTAAGCTCTGAACTCTACCAATCTGTAACATGCATCATGAGGTCTTTGCTGCTCACAGCATGTGTTTATTCCCCACTGAAAACTCTAAATTGTGAATATATGGAAGGAGGTATGAGTGGAATTCTTCATTTTGGACAGTGAAGAATTCTTTTTTCCCTTCTTTCCCATGTTATTCATATATCTTCCCTTTGCCCCTCCAGATTTGCTCTCCCCATTTTTTATCCCACTTTCTTCCTATAAAAGCTGATATTTATGGACTATATCAAAAGGCTTCCATGCCCACTGGCTTCTAGCTGGGATTACTAAAGGCAAGGACCCAGGAGACCTAAGGGGAGGGGGAGAATGAGGTCAGGGTATTAATACCCCTGGTTCTTTCCCTGTGAGGTCACCTTGGCTTTCTGAGCTTCGTGACATGACCTAAATGACTCAGTCTGTCTCTGCTTCCAGGTCCTGGTAACCATTCATTTCCTTCATTGTTCTGGGCTTATAGATGACATTGGCTCCAGGTTTCTTATTTTTCCCTCAAAACTCCACCTATATTTTTGTAACTAATGTCTTTTCAATAAACCTTCTTCAATTTATCCTAATTCAAGAGTGCTTTCTGTTTCCTATAGGAATTCTGCCTGATACACTCACATGTAGAAACCCAATCCCTCCCCACAAGAAATGATCTATCCTGTTCAAAATATAGAATATCCATGAGATAGTATTTCTACCATGTCCAAGTATGGTTTCTCTTAGTCTAGAAATGTATGAACTATAAACACATTTTCTGCTCATTCTCCATTATATAATGGTGGGAGAGCAACATGATTAACTACAAAAGCAGGAATAACAGAAGTCACAAAGTAGCCATTTGTCTACTCTCTCTAGGAAGGATTTTGAGGGCCTGAGAATGCAGAATGTTACTTGATCAGACCCTGATTCTATTCTCCGGGAGGAGACTCCTTGCCCACTGTTCTCCAGTGTCCCCAGATTCCTTTCCAGGATATTTTTCTTTGTCCATTATATTCCTGCTCACAAGTAATGGACACCAGGGAATATGCTCTCCTTTGAGACTGCACAACTCTTTCTCAGCCTGCTTCCTGACCATGCATGGTTGGGGGACCAAGAATTGTTTTAAACCTCAATAGTCACAGAGGTTTTAAGACAGAATTTATAGCTTCTTTGGCAGTAAAATTTTCTCCAAAACTCGGTAGGTTTCCAATTCACTTCCAGTCAGTTCCATACATCAATAATTACACAGATAGTTCTTTCATATGTAATCTAAAATGCTTATTTCCTCACCTTCTCAGCATATGTATCTAGCTTTCAATTTAATGGATGCTACCTAAAGGCTTTTGGCTCTAGTGAGAAGGTCACATTAAAAAATATATATTTTCTCTGAAAGATCTTATTGGTAAAATTGGCATTAAAAGCCCTTTTAAATCTCAAACTCTATGGTTTGAGAGTCTCAAAGCCAGCTTTCCACACCATACTAGGCCCCACATTTCTGCACTATTTCTATTCCATGTCAGTTCTATGCCAACTGTCAATTCTTTCTGAAATTATCCTTTTTAAATCTTTGGTCCATTGTCAAATCTAGCCAAGAGAAAAGCAACAGCACAGCTAAGGTTCTATTTTTCAACCTCTTCGCCAAGAGTTTCTAGCTCAGAACCCACAACATCTGGTTACCAAGTAAATGTCGTCAGATGACAATTTTACCAAATATTTTGTTCCTGAAAACCATGGATTGGCATATTTTTAGCCTCTGATGTAAGATTCATCACTGCCTACTACTAGTCACTAAGCCAAAGCTACATACTTTAGGGTTTTGTTGTGTAACACCCCACTTCTGGTAATAATTCTGTCATTAGTCAGGGTAATGCTGGCCTATGTTTGGATTACAAATTAATCCTGCAAATACAGTTGGTCAATATAACAGAGTTTTATTCATCATTCATGCTACATGTCCAACAAATGTGTTCTCCACATAATACTCCATGGTGGCATAGCAGGGGAAGAGAATACATGGAGACAATACACCAACTCTTAAGACTTGACCAGAAGTGATACTCATGGCTTTCATTCACTTTTCATTGGACAAAAAAACAAAAAAAATGTGTGTGGGCTGGAAAAGGTGGGGTAGTATATGAAAATTCAATCAGCAGCTCTGTTTTCATCACCACATTTGTATAAGACACATCCACATCTTTCAGAAGGCAAATGGCACAGTTTAGCATATCTCCTGTATTTTGTTTGTCTGTTTCAGTAAAAATTGCTTATGCAATATTAATTAGATGATACTGAAAAACTTTACACAAAAACATTACTGAAAATAAAGAACAAAGAACTGTAGCAAACGTCTCTGTGCAATGGTGTCTGCTTTTCAGGGAGTGGTTAACTAAAAATTGGGGCTTATTCTTGATTCTTTACCAAGGATTACAAAGCCTGTGTTAACACTTCCTACATCATCTCCCACACCATTTTTGGGGGGATGCTATTCAAAATAACAACCAGTTCAGCATAGGTACCAGCGAGTCAGAAAAGATGTGGCCCTATCAGAACGGATGATATCTGTATGTAATTTCTATGTTTATACCAATGTGCAATATGTACTAGTCCATCATCCTGACTGTCTCCCCAAAGAACCATTAGCATTTTGTAACGTGCCATACTTTGATTTCCCAAACTTTTAACATGCCAAACTCTCCTTGCCTTTACACAAGCTGTGCCCCAGCCTGAAATGCTATTCTTCATCTGGAGAAACCCCTCTGCAAGTCTAAGTTCTAATATGACTTCTCTGGAGAGGAGTCGCAGATGCCTTCTCCCAATTCTCAGTTTTCCCCTCCTGTGGTTTCCAGAGTGCAGCATAATATAAGTCATTATGCTGTGCTACCATTAATAATATTTTTACGTCATCACCCTCATTAGGCTTTGAGCTCCTCTAAAAATAATTACAAAAATAATGATAGCTTGTATTTATTGAGTATGTACTATGTACCAGACACTATTCCAAGTGCTTGACATGTATTAACACAGTTAATCCTGGATAATCTATTATTACCTCCATTTTGCAGATGAAGAAACTAAGCTATAGTGAGGTACATTTAGTTTTTTGACGTTAATTTTGTCAATCCAAGCACCCAGCACAGACTTGCACACTCAAGGCTGCTAAATAAATAGAAGGATTCCTACTGTCTTTAAATTTTTGCTGTCTTCTTTCCCACTTATTGTACAAAACCTCTATGTTCCACTATCACCTCTCCTTCTTCTCATGATACTACTCTTAACAACTATGGTGCACCGTGATCTTCCCACCTCAAAAACTCTTGCTACATGTTACATTCCTATTATTCTATTTACAATTTCATCACTCTTGATTTCAATCTTGTTATATGACTTTTCCAACAGAACTCTTTTAGTACAAAAGCCATGTCTTCTATGTATTTTGAATACTGCCTATTTACAGTGCTCACTAGAAACCAGGGGTTCCAAACAGTGCCTGTTAATTGAGCAATTAGTGAGGAGTAACTGGACTTTCTGCTGTTTTTGTTTGGGGTAACATCTGATATTAAATATTTGGTCCCTGTGCAGAATAATTGTGTACACAGTGTTCAATCACAGTGGAATTCTGTGCAAGAGGGGAAAATATGGTCATGAGTTTTGCACTCCCTCTTCATCTCCCTCAAAGTAATGTTGGGGGTGGGTCTCTGGGCCTCACACAGACAGGCAGCAGGTACACCCCCATAATGCAAATAACAGCTTGGTGTGCTACAGGAAGATTCCAGAAAACCTGATACCCGTTCAAATTTCAGAAGGGAATGCTGAGTGTGGATATATAAGTTAAGCTTAGGTTCAATCTATGAAAAAAAGCAAGCTGGCTTAATGTATATCCACACCAGGCTATGTATGTAAAGTAAGTTACTGGCATCCTAATTACATCCTCCAAGACACTTACAAAGTTCTGTGGCCTTTTTCATTCTAAGCAGAACAGATTTTTATTCATGTAACATGATTTCTTTTTTGCTGTTATTTCTATTTTAATTTATAAAATTGATGAGGTTCTAAATGAGAATATTTCCTGCATTATTCTCTGACTGTAGTTTTGGGAACACTCTATTAATAATTATTTTGTTCCACAGCTCTTTGGTAACTGTTAAAAAATGAGCTATAAATTGGCCATCTAAATAATATAGATACTGTTTTTCTTTAAATTATGGAAATCTATTTTGTGGGTTTGCCTAGAAGTCTCATGTTCCATTTAACTGGATAACTAACATGTGTCCCTTCATTTTATTTGACATGGTAAGACTTTTGATACACCCTCAACATAAGGAAAGTTGTATTCTTAATATTTATTAATATACTATAATGAACATTCAGAAATTTGTATTTTATCTCATTTTGATCTCAAATGTTGGAAACTCTACAGCAAGAATGGCATCTATTACAGACATTTTATGGCCACTAAATTTTGTTTTACAGTTATGATGAAGAATATCATCACTGTCATAGGAGAAGACATTTGCTTGGGATGGAACTAATTCATACAAGTGTTAGTAGTGGATGAACAAAATGTGTAGGCTATTGATTAGACTCTTGATGTCTGAATATTTTGCTTTGAGTTTTAATGTTGCTTTAATTTAGACAAATCTGAAGCCACTTCAGTTGGAAAGACATTGATTCCATGTTTAAATAAAAAAAAGTCTTTGTCAAATCTAATGGCTATAAATGCAATTTTAGGAAGGTGGATTTTAAATACAGGGTGGGGTGGAATAGAATTGAGCTTGTGGGTTTAAGCATTTTTTTAAAGGAGTATGTGGCATTCATGACTCTATTTTTTTTAATTTCAAAATATTAAGGGGGTACAAATGTTTTGTTACATGGACACACTGTATAATGCTGGAGTCAGGGCTTTCAGTGTGCCCACCATCAGGACAGTGTTCATTGTACCCGACAGGTAAGTTTTTAGTCCCCACCTCTACCATGCTCCTTCCTTGTTAGTTTCCAATGTCCTTTATGTCTTTTTGTACCTGCGTGTACTCATTGTTTAGCTCCCACTTACAAGTGAGAACATGTGTGTGATTTTCCATTCCTGAGATACTTCACTTAGGATAATGGTCTCCAGTTCCACCTGAGTTGCTGCAAAAGACATTATTTCATTCCTTTTTATGGCTGAGTAGTACTCCATGGTATATATACACCACATTTTCTTTATCCACTCATGAACTTATGGGCACTTATGGGCACATTTGATCTTGGTGAGTGGATCCCCCCCTCCCCATCTCCTTCACTCCAAGTGTCTCCTGCCATTTCTCTGGTGGTTTACGATGCTGTCTCCAAGAGGTAGGCATTTACTTCCGATCCTCTCCTTCAGAGGAGCAAGTGCAGACTGCTTCTAGTCTGCCATCTTTCCTCACAATACCACATGAATTTTTTGGAACACATTTTTTATTTGATGCCTTTCCCCTTGAAGTTCCTCTTCAACCCTTTACTATTATCATACTGTTTTTTTAAAATATATATATATATTTTACGATGCTAATCATCTGTTGTTTGAAAAAATACAGTACATATTTTCCTTGACATTTAGAAATTCTGGACATAAATAAGTCCTAGAATTATGGCATGATGTGCCATGGTGTCACAGACTCAATTTTTCTGTTTTGTTATTCTGTTGCATGTAGATGCCATTTGCAAGGTACCTCATGGTTAAAGATGGTTATGGGAACTGTGGGAGCTCCCATTTTTCCTATCACATTCCAGCTAGCATGTAAGAAGACAAGTCAAAGGACACTTCCAGGAATGGGCACACACTTCTTCCAATTACATCTCATTGGCAGAAGTTAGTCACATGGTCAGCTAACCACAAGGAAAGCAAGGAAATGTAGTCTTTATCTAGGAAGTCATTTGCCTAACTAAATTGGAGATTCTATTAGTGAGGAAGAAGGTGAAAACACACAATACAGGAAAACTTGTAGAGTTTTGAGTCAGCGGGAGAAGCATCTCTTTTTGTTCAAGGATAACTGTGTCATTTGCCACGCTGTCTCATACTAACATGAACAAAATGGGACAGAAGCTATGTCTTAGATTTCCTTTTTGTAAGCTTTGTCATTCAAGCTATTATCAGTATTATGTTGATCTTTGCTTTACTTCATAGCAAGATACATTTAAAATATGCTATTTAAGTGAAATTAAAAAAATCAAATTTCAAAGTAGATTGGTGATTTGTCCACAGTCACACAATTTATAAGGAAATAAACTGAACCCTAGTTCAGTTTAACACCCTGGTTTTTTAACAATGATAATAATGCATTCTGCTATGCCACATTCTCAAATGATTTGGATTTTTTACTTTAATTTTTAAGTGGGGTCAGTAAACGTATATGCTCTCTTGAGTTCCACAATGAGAGTGATACTATTATGCTGAACCGTGAGGATTATTATCTATTTTCCATATGTTACATCCTCAATCTGTGTTTTTAATAATGTTTTCTATGCAAATCTCCCTTTCTTTCCAAAGCAAAAATTAGCACTTAAATGCCACTACATATGTCCACTCGAATGCCTATAGGAGCAGCATATCCAGACACAGGCAGGCCCTAGTCATTGACTTGCAAAGAACATGTACAAAAATTTTATCAATCACTTCTCCATCACAGTAGGACAGATGGCTTTTACCACTCATTCTCCCAGTGGCCCTTGAATCAGTGCTGGGGGCGGGTCCCTGGGCTTTTTACAGAGGGGTGGCAAATACATTTTCACAATGGAAACTGCTCAGCTGGTCTCCTCCCAAGCTACCAGGAAGACTTACACTATACTCACACTCTCTTTGAGGTATGAGAATCCATCACAGGAATGAATTCCAGGAAATTTCACAAGCATCTTTATTAAGTTTCTACCCTTGCAGAAACTCTTCTTTGTTTGCCAGGCACTGTGCTAAATGCCTAAAAAATATTATTGCAAATCATTATAAAAATCTTAGAAGGGAGAAACATTGTTACCCTTCTTTTACAGATGAAGATGTGATGATTCAGAGAGTAAATTTCCTAAATGTACACAGACAGTAAGGAATGGAGCCAAGATTTAAAAGCATGTGCTCTTTATTCTGTTTGGCCCTATCCTACACATATCTTATGGATTCTTATATACAGAAAACTAAACCAATTATATAACTGAGTACTTTTCTCTAATAACAATTCTCAATTTTCTTTTGCATACAAACCTATCATTACATGTGAAATTATTATTGTTTACCTTCTTTCATGAGACCTGCTAGCCATTTATTACCAGTTATGTAAACAGTACTTCTTAGACCCATAATATATACTATATAGTACATAAATACATCTGTATTTTTTTAAAAAAACACAGGAGCTTTTGGAGTTCCACATCCTCATGAAATAAGGAAGTTGGATGGAATTTCAGTTATTATCTGGCAGGCTCTTTGCTATCAGCTTGATAGTTTGCCTGACCATCCCACTGACTTCTAGTAGATCCAAGGTCTTATCCATTCCACTGAACAGAATGTAGAGGAGAGTAGCGAAGTCCAAGAAGCTAGGATTTCAGGGTGCTCCTAAAAAGTCAGCTAACCAGGAAACCAAGCAGAAAGCAGAAGAAACAAGGATTATCACCTTCTTTATCAGGGCATTGGGGAGAATGAATCCTGGATCCAAGAATCAGGGTTGGGGGAGGGAGGCAGAGGTCTGGGAATTATAGATGATCCTTATAAGGGACCCTAGAAAAAGAAGTAATCATTTTATAAGCCAAGGCATCTCAAAATGAAATGAGTTCAGAGCCCTTGCCTACAGAAGCTGAGATCCAGCAGAATGCACCAGCATGCAGGTTTTTCTGTGAGCTCATTCAGCTAGCTCATGTTTTTTCCTAGACCTCAACATGAGACAGGGTTAGTGCACAGATTTGCTGTGTGACTTTGGACACATTATTTCACCCTCTGGTCTTCTTCCTTCATTTTGAAAATGAAGTGATCAGCCAGACCTATCTATCTATAAGATCCTTTCCAAACATATTGTGCTATAAGCCCATTGCTTCATCACCAAAAACTTCTTTTCTCATGTGTCACATTGAGGAATGCCTTCCAGGATGGGAAAGCATTCTTCCCTGGAAAATCACTCATTCTGACTAAGCTAAGTCTTCTCTGTGTTCAATTTAAAAATGTAAGCACCATGAAGAGAGGTTGATTAATGTGTACAAATACACAGTTAGATAGAAGGAGTAAGTTCTAATGTTCAATAGCAGAGTAGGGTGACTATAGTTACCAACAATGTATAATTCAAACTAACTAGAGGAGAGGTCTTGAAATGTTCACAACACATAGAAATGATAAATACTCCAGGTGATAGATAACCTAAATACCCTGACTTGATCATTACATGTCACATGGGATCTATGCATGTATCAAAATATCGCATGTACCCCATAAATACATACAAATAATATGTATCAATAAAATTTTTAAAATTTAAAAATGTAAGCACCATTAGCTGAAATTAAAGTTGTTTGAGCACATACCTTCAGAATATGGAATTTCTGAAGGAAACTGAGTTAGTAAATTTCTGGAACTTTCCTAGACATCATCCACACCTGGACGGTGTACTCAGTGACAGGTCTGTCTGGTGACAGTAGCCGAATGTTTCCGACAGAAGGTGGCTGGGTTCTGCGCTGAGAGAGAGAGTATCTGAGAATCCAGTGGGTGGAGGGTCCAAATGCTCCTGGGACAACACTTTACAGCTTTTCTCAGTGGCTCAAACAGTGAAAGAAAACCTCTAGCATTTCATAGGATAAGACGGGAACATAATTATAGTGACTAAAATAGCGCAAGGCTGAGCTGACGATTTGGAAGATGGTGCCCATTCAGAGAGAGAGGGAGGTGAAAGACTCTAGCTAGAAAGGGTAGGGAGGCAGTTTCTTTGAAAGACCTGAAAATGAGCAGCAGGGAAGAGAAAGGGATATGGGCTGCGCACAATAGCATATTCTTCTCTAAACCACCTAATTCTCCTGCTCAGTATTCATCACTGTCGGGCTCTGCGGAGCTCTCAATGGGGGCTTTATGTTGATCCTCATTATCTGCTCAGAGATAGAGGGCACGCCATGCAAATGAAGCCAAGCCCAAGATAGGCTGTTAAAATACCACAATTTGTCAGCATTTAGATAAACAAATGAAGGGCATACTGTTTGTGGGAGGTGGACCCCCAGGGAGCTTTCAGGGTATTTTGACACTTGTTGTGAGAAATATCTTAAAGGTCCCCACACTGGCACCCTCCTTATCATTTAAAGGGAGGATAAAGAGTTGCTAATTTACTTATGACTAAGATAGTGGGGAGACTGGAGGAATCTCTGCTTTCATCCATTGGTACTTGGGTGGTTGATTAATGTCCCTTTCATTAGGCACAGCCTTCTGCTTACACAGCCTCTAGGAGGAGGGAACTTTTAAGCCTCTAGGAGTGGTCTGTAGGAGAAAATATTCTCTCTCTCTCTCTCTCACACACACACAGCAAACAAACTTTTTAGTAAAGTGAATCTTATGGCCAACCTTAAAAATGTGGAATCATTCTTCTCATGCCAAGAAGATGATGAAATAAAGATTTTAAGACCCCTGTCTTGGAATGAGCATTGCTTTGATTCTCCCAGTAACTGTGTGTCGTTGATTACAGAAAAATGAAATTACCTATGTTAATTGTCCTGAGCTTGCAAGCTTTGCCCCTTCTGTCAGCTGGAAAGGAAAGCACCATGCTAAAGAAAGGCAGAGAAGAGGCTGACAAAGCAGCCTTTGGTGATCTAGTCTATTCTCCAGTTTCTTAAAGGACTTTTAATGATGCTCTAGTGACAGCACCTTAGAAATCAGATCGAATCAATTGTAGCACAATTTCAAAAGAAAGATTATGTGACAATGGGGTCCCCATCCCCTCCCCGAGCACGCCCAGCCACAAGGCCGCCTGCCTAAGCTTATCCACAGCTGTTGCCCAGGCTAAAGCTGTCGAGGCACAGCCCCACCCCGCCCCACCCGGGAGCCAAACCTTGGTGGCATGAGCTCCTCATCAATCTCCATTTCTCCCACAAAACCAAAGTCACTAAAAATCTCATTTGTGCCTCTTGGCCACTCAAGCCCCTGCACAAACTTTTCTGTTCTTTGGAGGAGAATGATGTGGACTTAATTAAGGGTGGTAACTTACGTGTAAGGCTGTATTGACAGAGGAAATGGGGTGCAGATGTGGTGTGAAATGATGGCGAATTACTGTTGTGAAGAACACAGATCAGGGTGAGCGCCCATTATCTGAAGCCAAAAGAAGTTACTGGGCACTCAATTATCGCTGTCTTTGTCACGGCAGCACACCAGATGGTTACAACACTGAAAAGTTTTCTATTATCATAACATTTTCCTAGAGTGCCTTTTCTTCTTCTCCAATTCACCATAAGACGATTACCTTCTTATGGGGAGTTGATTGTTTGGAAGGGTACTGGGGGGTCACGCACAGATTTAGTGGGGAGTGGCAGAGAAAGGGACAGCAGGCTGTGTCTGTAGCACGAGAGCCTGTCGAAGGACTCTGCTGGGATTCAGGCCACCCCATAATAGCGCCTATGAAATGACTGTTTGGTCCCTTCCTCCCTCTGAATCTGCCGCTCCCCCTCTGCCCCCAAATCCAGAAAACACAGTGTTCGCATGTGACCGGCTGCTCTGCCTTCTGTCAAAGCATTTCCAGCCAAGTGAGCAGTTTTTCTTCTAAGGAACTGAGTGGTCCTCAATAACATTAATTCCCACTCATTGGCAGCATTGAGGCGTCAGGTGAGGACAAAAGTAAACGAGCTTGTGAATATAGGGCTAGTCATTAACTCAGGGCACCCAACTCTATCATCTGCCTATCCCTCCCTGGCTCCAGAGAGGGGGAAAAAACAACAACTCCGTGGCAAATAAATAAATAAAACTTCCCACCGTGGAAATCTCTGAAGCAGCAAACCCAGACTTAATGCTTACAGAACTCAAGATGGTTGGAATGATCCCAGGGCCCTGAAGGATCATCCCTATAAAAGAATAGACAAAATAGGGACATGTGGAAATCACATCTTACTGCTTTGTTCATGGCTGCTTTACTGTTTGGGAAAAAAGTGAATTTTCAAGAAAGTCCAGGGGATACTTCTAGACATGGATTCCGGATCGGTTGACTCCAGAACTCAGAGGAGGATGGAAGAATTCTTCCCCCACCCCCACCCCAGCCTGTGCCCTGGGTTCCCATGTTCTCTCTTCCAGCCCTTTAAAAATGCCCCTCTTCTTAGTAGACTTATAATACATAGAGATCTCAGACTCTAAGCTTAAAGGGCAAAGGACCCTCTCGACCTCTCTCTGAAGTTAACTGTTGTTATGGTTGCATCTGTTTGCTAAACATAATGATGGTACTATGAGGAGTAATGCCTTTATGACTTCCCTGCTTTAAGACAAAAGCATAGCCCAAGTGGTGTCTGCTGGAAACCTGATCATGTGGTTTTCAAGGCTGGCACCCACATCCTACTTTGGGGTTAGCCAAATAAAACTATATTTTGGTTTGGTACTGCTAGCACTGAGGAAATGATGGGTATGATCTCTGGTTCAGAGTTTATGTTTACTTAAACTGCGGCCACCATGAGACACACGTCCATTTTCCGTGACTGAACAAAAGCCTCCCCTTCCTGCCCCCGCCCCTACTGCTTCCAAAAGGAACATTGGCTCCTCTCATCCTTGAAGGTGTTTTCTTATTTAAAGCTACAGACTCTATAATGTTGGCTCATTCAAAGAGATGATCAAATCAAAATGATGCCAAGTTATAACCTAGAAGTCAACAGTGAACACTCAAGGCTGTTTATTATCCACAAACACTTAAAGCCGTGGACATGCATTGCATGGATCCAATTTCACCCTTGTCTTTCTTTCAATAAATGAAACAATCTGTACTAGCAAATAAAAAATCAAGTGGTGGTAATGTCTGGTTTTCTAAGCATGCACCAGAAAGATCCATTTTTCTCTAATAACTACCACCACCAAAAAGAGCCCATCAGAAATCCTCAAACTTGACTTTGGCTGCAACTAGAAAAGAATGTACGTACGTGACCTTAGGCTCAGTTACCACATTTTCATAACCAAATGTTTCTTTTACTTAATTCCAAAGAGGAACCTAAATATCTTTTGAATATCTTTTTGTGTGACATATACAGAATCAATCTGTATAATCTATCAAAGAATGGGAGAAGTTAGTCCCAAAATGACAAAATTAAAGAACAATTAAAGATTGTATTGCTCACTCCTGCTAGATCAATTTTTAAGATTAAAGTCTGAGATGCATGTCATTCTCTACTCTATTGTATCTATAATCTTTATTGTACATAAAGACAAGAGATTTTCAAAACTCTCAATGAAAGAAGAATGTCCTGTGCCACTGAACAAGCCTGTGATTTCCACTTTCCAAAAGTGGTTATTGTCTTGGAGATTGTTCCTTGTCTTTATTTTCTAAATTCAGTAATGAGTAGAATAAGAAAACTTTGCTGCTGACACGTTTGGAGCCCAGTCCCAGGGATATAAAGTGTGACAAAGACATGATGTAGCCATAGGGCAATGGAGAGCTTCAGTGGTGGCTGAAAAGCCCCCAGAAACTATTGTTAAGCCTACTAAGAATTCTCAAATACACTCCTGACATCTTAAATTTTTGAGCTGGTTATCATTCAAGGAAAAAAGCCATAAGTATCTCCATATCTTCGGTGATAGATTTTGATAGCACAAATGAATCAACAAAGGAAATGGCAGGGTGAGGACTGTGGCATTTTCAGAGCACACATCTTAGTAAAATGTAGCATGCAGGCCTAGACAATTCTTGTCAACAGGACAATCTTTTAAAAGAGGCTGAGAATCTAGAACTTTATGCAAAATTTTTAAACTTTTAAACACTGGCAACTAAAAAAAATGCTTTAGAAATATTGAGTAAGTTAAATAAAAATTATCTTGAAAAAAATTGGGGCTACCAGCTATGAGTTTATGACCTCAAGGTTGCATGGTTCTAACTATTCAGTGGAATATTTATTTCAGCAACTTCCTCTCATGTCAGTCACCCAGGCAGGACAGAAGCAGAAACACTAAGTGAAGGGACATTCACAGAGACCAGTGCTAGAGCTTGGAGGAGTCTACAGGACTTCTTCCGTGAAAAGCTTTCAAGATGTATTGTCTTAAAATAAAGAATGATCACATTCTGAGTTTAGCCCTAGCATAAGGCTTCACCATATCTCTACGTGTAAAAATTTCTGCTGTGTACTGACATGCCCCTATTTAACACATTGGGCTGTATTCAATTTGTTCTGAATAAGAACACCAGGGCTATCATTTATCTATCAATAAAACTTGGAAACACAGTGTATATAAAATGGTGTTATATTTTGAAGCAAAAATCAGTACATATGGTCGACCAGAGGTTTCTTGTACCACTTCTGATATGAAAAATACCCTGGGAGAGCTCATCTGGATGCCAACAATTTGAAGATTCTGGGGTGGTTTTATAGAAACAGCAGAGAGATTATTTGGAACCCAGGATCATGGTGGCCAGATGTGTATGTGTTCACAGGAAGTTTGTACTTTAGTTACGAATATTTTGTAGAAACTATTTTCTACATTTCCCTTTGTTGAATATTTTTTGTCTTCCAGTGTTTAAATCCCAGGACCAATTTTCTTTATGAAATTCGGTTTCCTTCCCCTTTCCATCCATATCACCAACCTGTACGTTTCCTGCTTTGAATCTATAATGATTGCTATCAGGGGAACAGAAACTTTTATAGAGAATATGCTTTACCCTATCAGGCAGATAAAGGATTTATTCCTGATGATGTGGAGGATGGAAAGAATTGGCCAGCATCCCTTTTCAGTTCCTGTGCCTTCTGATACTTCATTTCTTTATCATCTTGAGTCTACTGGTTGCAGTTTCAGAGCATCTTCCAGTTTGGAGATCATAGTAATTAACTCCAGGCTACAACCATTTCCTTGGTTATTTTTTTCTAAGGACCCAAAGGTACACATATCCTAAATCTGTATAGACCCTTGACAAGAAGTTTAAACATAAATACTACTTTGCAATTCCTCTTATTCCCTCACTCAACGAATATTAATGATGTGCCTGTTATGCAGTAAGCATATAATGGAAGGCAAACTAGATATGCTTCCTGCCTTTATGAAACTTACAGCCTATGCGGAGAACAGACATTAATAAATAAATAACAAGCCATTAAAACATTTTTTTAAAAATCACAAATAAAAATAAAATTGCATTTGAGTTAAGTGCTAAAAGGAGAGGTGCTAAGGAATTTGATTTGGCCAGGAAAGTGAGGAAAACTTAATTCAGAAAGTAGCCATTAAGTTGAGATCTGAGGGATAAGGAAGAGTTAACTAGGTAAAGAAGAGAAAACTGAAGAGGGTAGAACATCAGACCACATGAAGACCCTGTGATGGAAAGAAGAACTAAGGAATAGGAAAAAAAGACCAGCATGGCTTCTACAGAGGAAGAGGGAATTCACACTGCACTGTGAGACCTGAGAGGTGGAGGGGGATGGTCTCTGCAGGCCCTGAACGTGTGCTATTTTCCCAGAATGCAGTGGGAGGCCAGGCATGCATTGGAAGCCAGTGGTGATGGGTCTAAGTTGAATTACCCTGAGCGGGTAGACTGGGGAGGAGTTGACAGGGAGAGCTAAAATGGGTGTGGTTAGGCCCATTTGGAGGAGTTTGCAGTTTTCCATGGAAAATGATAGCTTAGGTTACAGTAGTGGTTATAGTTTTGGAGAGAAGTGAACAAAATTGAGATTTATTAGCAAATAAAATTGGGGTTGGTTTGAAGAGCAGGGTAAGGAGAGGGCTCAAGGGTGACTTGCATAATGGGATGAATGTTGTTGTCATGATCTGGGATGTAAAGGCCAGAGGAAGATCAGGTTATGAGATCATGAGCTTGGTTTTGGACCAGTTGGATTTGGAGTGTCTTTGAGATATTTGATAGAAGTTAACAAGTAGGTAGATGTTTAAAAGTTTAAGGATGTGGGCTGGAGATTAGACTCTATCTCATAATGGTGGGTAATGGAAAAGAAGCACATAGCTAAGACCCCTAGAAAGAGAATAAAAGAAGACAGCTAGGCCTGTGTCTTGGAAAAGCCAACATCTAGTGAGTGGAAGGAAGAAGAGATGAGTACCAAAGGCAGAGAAAGGTTTTCATGAAGGTAGGAGGAAAACTAGAACTTATGGAAGCTATAGGCCAATAGTGTGCCAAGAAGGAAAGATGGGTCACCAATGGCAAACATTGGTGAGAACAGAAGAAAGATGATGATTAGGAAATAGTCTTCGGATATAGTGAGGATGACTTTGGCCACAATAACAAGAGATATTTTAATGGAATATTGGAGCCAAACACAAACTGGAATGAATTGATAAATTGGTAATTGTCTCCGTATATTTCCCAGTCCTTTTTCATCTCATACAAGCACAGAGAGAGCCATTTAAAGAAAATATACCTAGTTTGGTTCTTTAGTGATTGTAGATTGGAACCAAAGATCAATATCATTTGACAGACAATGGCCACAAGCCAGTATTCAAATGTTTGCCCAACTACAACTGTCCTCTGATTCTCCCCTTCCTACCACTATCTCCCTACAGTGTATTAGAACACAATACTCACTTGTAAAAATATTATATTTGCATGGGAAATAAAGTGAAGGGGATAATATACTTGATTTTCTTTTCACATAGTCTAGTTGTCTTAAAGTAACACTAAAACTTGGAACTCCAGCTTTAGAAAGTGCCTAGAGACAAGGATCTCTCCTTGGTTTCTTAACATGCTTTCAAAGATATCTCAATTATCAAAAGGAAAAAGAAATAACTGGAATTCATATTGAAGAAAGTCCAATGAGTGGGTAAAATAAATGATACAAAAATTTGATATGTCAGTATTAGAAATTGGTGAGTTGTACAGATAGGAAGCTGGTCCAATGCCCAAAGCTATTATTTTCCAAATAATAACCAAAGCCTACAAATTTCTCCTTCTTCTTTTAGATCCACTTATCTAAGAAAGGAAATGTTATTCAATCCATGCTCATTTAAACCATCAAATTAATTTTGATGGCTCAAGTACATTTTGAACAATTTAGGGAAAAGTACTTTAAGTCTTTCTTTTTATATGCTGAAAGCATCATTTTGTCAAAAGCAGTTGAATCAAAATGACAACATTTAAGAAAAAAAAAGAATAAGAGATTCCAGTGGAATACAGATTTGTGAAAGTGCATGTGTTCATCCCTGACATCTAATGTGATACTGGAAAAAAGATGCTTGGGAAGACTCAGCAAGGGTCAGTTGAGCTCAAAGTGAATTCCACCTTAGTATATGTGCCATAAGCCATTGATTCACTCAATGTGAACATATTTTGGGTATCTACACAATTCCACACACTGTTCTAGGCATTAGAAAGCAGTAGTATGACTATGGACAAAACCCTGCCCTCCCTGAGTTTATATTCTAGTAGAGAAGATGAATAAATAATATGCAAAGAGATAGCAACAGAAGGTAGTGAGAAGTTTTATGAAGAAAACTCGAGCCAGATGGGAGAATGAAGGGCCGTGGTTGGTGCTATTGCAGATAAGTTGGTAAAGGGTGCTCTCTGTGAAGAGGTTGTGCAGATACCCGAAAAACTGGAAAGAACAAGTCTTTATACTGATGAGAGTAAAAGAGCATTTTAGGCAGTGGAGAATAAAAAGCATGAAGTCTCTGGAGCATGCATGGTGTGTGCCCCCTGAAGCAGAGTCCTGCCAGCCTCACATTGCCCCAGACCTTGAGGACACAGAGAATGAGTTTATTCCAGTGCCTCCCTAAAGATGCTCCCATCAGCCATGGCATCCAAAGAAGAAAAATCTGCTTTATATTATTGTCTTGTCTTGGTGAGTTTAGTTTGCAAATTTTCTGCGGTTTTATTAAACTGAACCAGAAAGAGTCTCTGAATAGATATATTGCTTTGGGAAACTGAGTTAGAAGCCAGCTTGGAGTCTCATTTTGTGGGGTATCACCAAGTTTCCCAGCTCACTTCTGGCAAGACTAATTTTTTGCCTCCCCACTGAAGGGAAGGTGAACTCAGAATCCTACCATTTCCAGAGGCACATTGAGGTGGCTCAACCCAAGGTATACAGGTAGTCCATTCAGGCACAGCAAGGTGTATGAATGATCTCATCGAACCCAAAGGCCTCAGTGAAAACCATAACACAGGGAAAACTTTTGGCATGTTGACATCCACGCCTCATTGATGCTTTGCCTCTTCCTGCACAGATTCATGTGGACTGGTAGAGCTACAGGGGACTTTTCTGGATTTTAAACTTTGGAGAAAGGACCTTCTGGTTCACATTTTACTCAACTGGCTTGCATCTGCAAGAGAAGATGCAGACGTTATCTCAGTGCTACGTTAAGTCCTCTGTTCTAGAGACCCCACTGGCTTCCCCCAAACCACATCCCATCCAAAGACATATTTTGTGTGGCCCACACACTATTTAAAAGAGGAAAAAAAAGAACATTTAATTATGCCTTGAGATTAAAAATTTGAGGAAGTTTACATCAAATCCGGGTTTTTGCATACCCCTGAAAAATTTGGAAGCTCTGGCAATAAGAGGACCACAATCCCTCAAGGCAACATTTGGCTGAAACTTAAAAGCTGATTCCCTTATGTGGGGCATGTGCCTTCCCTCTCACGCTCATTCCCACTGTCTCCTGGTATATTTCACCTGCTCAGGTCATGTCATTTCATTTCCTGCTTGGCTTCTATAGGCATTGATTCTTATATTTCCTCCTTTAATCCATTATCTTAATCTTGTTAATTCCTTTTCCCCAAATGTCGAGAGCACCAAAGGGAGTTCATCATCATGGTAGATACATCCAGTGACCACTACAATCTGATACCTTGAATTAAAAGGGAGGCAAAGGCTTCCCTGTTTCCTCACCATAACATCCTGGAAATTTGATCAAATAATGATAGGAATAAGAGCAATTAGTCAGTAGAGGGAGGAAATGTAAGATTGTGTGAATTTTAGCAGGGGAGACTAAGTATCCTAGAGAAGAGAGCAGATGGGACTTTCCCTATATTTGAGAGTCTAGGAAAGGCAGTGCTAGTTTCACGTCTCTCTGGGTAATGTATTTGCAAGCTATTTTGGCAAAAGAAAGTTTCAGACAAAGGATTCAACCACCTGTCTCCTCCCTAGACTGTAAGCTCTTGAGGGCAAAAGCCAGATGTATTTTTCTCACCATTGTTCACCCAGGGGTAAGTTCATGGTACATGGGAGACCCTCAATAGACATGTTTCTGTAGGCATGAAAGTCATGGTCTCATTGTGTCTGAGCTCTCCTGGCAGCATATGTCCCTAGCCAGGTCTGCCTCATGGACTCCTAGACAAGTAGTCAGAACCACACCTTACAACCTCTTGAGTGGCTGCAGAAATTCCACTTGGACTGAAATTGCTCACAATGGTTGTGGTACATAAAGAGGAGGAAAGATTTTACTATTAGAGTCCAACTATTCATGCATTAAAACACCATTCTCTACTTATTCAGCCTTGAAACATCTTCCTTTAATTAGTTATTCCTGTGTTTGTTTCCTAAGGCTGGTGAACAGCTGGCTTGTACTTGAAGTTAGACAAAGAACTGGGTTTGGGAGTACATTTTAGTATCCACTACTTCATCTAATAGCTCTGGGGCATAATTCAAACTTCTTGTTATGAGCCTGCCTATATATTATTACCACCTGTGACCTTCCCTTTGGTAGCTGCTAGCACTGATTGGAACTCAGCTGCTTCTCTCTGAGCAGCAGCATGGAAGGGAGGAAGTTAAGGACACGTAAACAAGATCTAGATGTCGTGTACACCTTGAAGAACACCAGAAAGCTTCTTTGAAATGTAGGCCATGGCAGGTTCATTTGGGGTGGAAATTTTGATATGTTTCTTCTTCTATTTTTCCCTTCCCACATTTTAAGCAGGTAGCCAAGTGTGTGGTATCATACCTCAGGGATTTCTGGCAGACTGAAAAGCAGAATCTACAGGAAGATCATGGATCTTCCTGCCTTTGTGCTTGGTGTCCTGAGGTGGGCAGGGGATTTAGACCTTAGAGGACAACAAGGAGGAAAGAAAAATCGGTTTCTTTTTTTCCCAAAGAGGGATAGGTGTTTACAGGTTATACTCACACCAGTGGAGGCACTGGCACTGTGCTTTCTGGCGATGCCCTGGAGAGGGCTTCAACTTCTGAGAGGCAGGGCTGCAGGTGCCCTTGGGAGGCTGGATGCTGCTAAGATATCTAGCTCCCATATCTGGCTCAGAAGCTGAGCTCTGTTCAACTCAGAGGGACCACATGGACTTGAATGGTGACAAAATTGAGCCCAGAGAACTTTCATCTACTTTCTATAGATATTTGAATTCCCACTGGAAGGTATCAGAACCCCAATAACAGCTGTGAACAAACTTCAACAGCTCAGCAGGTTGGAACACAGGGATTGACATTGTTTAAAAGTATGAAGAAACATGCTGCTGAGTTTTACATACCAAAGTTTCCTCATGGTTTCTTAAGCCCAAGAACCCAGGCAGTACATTTCCTGAGCCCGAGTACCAGGCGGTAAGTAAAATGAAGATAATTCTAGATAAATAGCATCTCTGGAAACAAAATGTGCCAGGCTTATTGGTGTCACTTTTTCACTCCTACTCAGGCAAACAAACAGAAAATAACCAAGAAAATGATCAGTATGATGTCAAACCCTCTACGTTGTGCAGGAATAAAGGCAGCTCTTGTCTTCCAGGTGTTTATGAATGATTGGGAGAGCCAGTGCTCTTGTTAGTAGTCATTAACTAGAGAGCTGCTCAAAGCAAGGGGAACTGTGGTCAACCTGATGCAGGATTTCTGGCCTCAAAAAATTTGTAGAGGTTGGATGTAATAACTGATTGCAAAAATGGCCCCAATTTTCTGAACCCCCCTGTATCCACACCATTTGCAACATGACTTCACAACTGCTCCCATCAAGAGGCAGGGTCTATTTTAATACCTGCTGAATCTGGACTGGCCTTGTGATTCATTTTGACAAATAGACTGCAGTAGGGAAGTGATGTTGTGCCCTTTCTGAATCTGGCTTCAAGAGGTTGTGTTCTCTTCTGCTCTTTCTTGGAACTGTACCGCCACCAAGAGAACAAGCCCGAGCTAGCCTGCTGAAGGATGAGAGACCACATGGCGCACAGCTGAGTGGTTCTCTACCAGGCTATCCTGGAGCAGCCAGCACCTAGCCCACCTACCCGCTGCCCTTAATCACATTGTGAGCTCCACTGCAATCATCCAAGGCTGGCCCAAATTAGCAGAATTTCCCAGGCCACATATAGACTTCGGGAAAATCAAACGCTGGTTGTTTTAAACCACAAAGTTTTATGGTAGTTTGTTACACAGGATCACGGTATCAGTAGATAATGGAAACACTGGAAGAGTCAGAGGTGGCTTCCTGCAGGAAGAGGGGCTTCAGAGATTTAGTCAGAAAGGACAGACTGGGGTAATCCTTCCAGGCAGGGGAAAGAGTTTTTCCTGACTTGGTTTCGGCCGTTCCAGTTTATCAATCAGAAAATTCCTTCTCTTTTAAGCTCCTTTTCTCACTTTCTCGAACCTTCCTCTGGGTTCTGAGGAGGTCCGAGCAGCTGTAAGTAGGGGGCTCAGGCCTCAGCGAGAATCGAGTACCTCTCATCTTACCTCTGCTCCAGCCCTGCGGGGCCAACCTGGGGCGCCTTCTTTCCCTTCATCTAAACTCTGGGCATCAGGGAACTTGGGCCCTTTGGAAGATTTATATAGTGCTCTCACTAGGCCCAGGAATCTCCTTGAGTGCCCAATAAAACAAGGTATTTTTGCTGTTGTTTTATTCCCAGGACCCAGACTTTCATTACAGAATAAAATTCAGAAATAAAAATAAGCTTCCTTCACTCCTGGGGCTTCCGCTCTCTCTGCCTATGAGCTGCCCTGCCCTCCTGGTTCTCAGGCTCTTGGGCTGTAACTCCTCAGGATTTCCAACTTCCTGCCTCTTTCCAAAACTGATGCCACTTTCCCAGGGACTGCGAGTCAAGTTTGAAAGGGTCAGTCCCTGGAATTCCTTGTGGTAACAGTGGGGAGACAACCACTCCTGTCTGTTAATTGGCACAGGAAATGAGCAAAGTTGAGTGTGGTTCTCCTGTGATTAGAAACCTTTTAAAACAACAAGCTTGGCTGAATCTTTCCTTAAAACTGGGGGTGGGAATGGGTCTAGAAACCTGAGAGCTATCTAGGTGATTTAATGAAAAAATTAGACTGGGGTCGTTTGAATTTGTAGAATAAATAAGTAAAACAAAACAGGGATATAAGAGTCCTAAAACTTAGAGACTTAAGAGTCTCCCTCGATTTTTCCCCCCTCTCTGGTGTTGCTAAAATAAATTGTACAAAATACATCCCATTTAGTTTACTTTCTCATTCTTCTTCATTTTTTCCTCCTTAGGTCTTTTTAACAATCCTTTTAAGGATCTGAGAGTCTTTTTAAGTCCTGACTCCTCTCGTTTTTTGCTCTCTCTGACAGATGTTGATTTTTAATGATTCCTCCTTCTTAGGTTTCAAAACCATCAGGGTGTCTGTCTTGAAACTAAAAATTGAAACAACTAATCTGCAGTAAAACTTTTGTTTGGTTTTGTCTAAGGGGCATCTAGGGAGGAGCTGAAAGTCCTACTTTCGATATTAATGGGATATGAAGAAAATAACACATAACACAGAGGCACACACACGCGTTTTACTTCCTTCAGTAGAATCCACTCACACTTTTTGCTTATATAGCAATGCACTTATATTTTCTCTTTGTTCCCCTAAGTACTTAACTCAGTCCTGGGCACAAAGTAAGCACTTAAAACATATTTGCTGATGTGAATTGAAGGCCTGGGGTATTTTCTACAGATTAAACAATTTTGACACCATAATCCCTAAATAATTCCCAGGAAGTGCCTTGAACAATGGTTTCTATTGCAGTCACATTGGGGCTTTTGATTCCTGTCTTTTGCTGTTTGTTTCTGGTTCATGTGTCAAGCCACTCACCACTGCCTCTTGGTTCGGCTCTTTAGACAGACAGAGGAAAATGGGTGATAACTCCAGGGAAGGGCATTTTTATTCTCCACGTCTCAGAAACTAGACTCCAAAGCAGAGAAATTATTCTTCCACTTTACTGAGTAATATAATGATGATGGCTTGCAAATATTTAGAGAAAGGTGGTACACTGTAGCAAGGAGAGATGAAGGTGCTTTCAACGGCAATGAAACAGTTCCAATTCTGAGGCCTACTCTGAGCATGGGGGGATGTGAGTGAAATATTATAGCAGCAACAGGAATGGTTATTGAACTGTGAAAAGCATTTGCTACAAAAAGAGGGCCTTAATTCCTTTGATGTTATCAGGGAGGGATGTATTAGGTTCTGCAAAGCAAGTGGCAATGATCAGCAAATGCATTTTTAAAATGTTCTTCCCCTTTACTATCAGATGGCTACAACTTAATCTCCAGTTTGGGCATTACTATTCTCTTTACTCCCCAAAAAGAGGGAGTGGTCAGGGTAATTAAGACTAATTAAGAGGGTCATTTTAAATTCTGGAATGAGTAACCTCCACTTTTCTGTTGCTTTTATGTTTATCAGAAACATATTAACATATCGGGATCTCTGAGCTAATATTTTACTAATTTTGAGTAATTTACTATTCTTATTAATTGAAATAGTACATTATGATAAGCCCTATTATGATGGTCATAAACATAAATATCTGCATTAATTTGGATTAACTTTCTGAAGTAATACTTCTATAGAATGGGGTCAGATATCTTTTAAGAAATTGTTTTATTAAATAAAGGAGTGGAAAAAATTACCATATTTGATTTTGAACCAGCAACAACTTTTTAAAAAGTAAATAAGTAAAAACATTCCATTTTTTGCACTTTAATCTCGGCTAAAGAGTCAATGGAAAAAAAGGAACATCTTATTTCTTTCAACCTGTTTCAATTGGTAAAATAAAAAAATGGTGCTTAATGTGGCCACTAAAATGAATATAGACTCAGTAGGTTAAAATTATTAGTTGGACTGAGAATTTGCAATATGAGCAATCTAGAAAGATCATAGCACTATCAAGGTAGCTAGTTTCAGACTGTAGATTTGTTCTTAAAAAGAGCATCTGACCCCTGTGTACACCCGGCAATAGAAGGTTGCCAGGAATGTGCTTTTGCTGGAATGCTCAGATACATGCCCAACCAGGGGATTTAGAGAAGAAAGCCACTTCTATTTTTGTTCCTTTCTTTCACAACTGTTTACAAATAACGTGGAGGTGTGACGTCTATGCGTCTTACTGATGTGGCTACAGGATAGCGATTCTGCTCATAAATTCTTTCCGGGAGCTACGTCGTTTACATCAGAGCCTGATTCTTAGTCCATTCTATTTTTACTGCTTATTGGAAATTGGCATAGGGAATGTCCTAAACACGGACATTTGTCTGGAATCTCCTTAATACTATAAATTGTACCCGCTTCCATTCCGGTTTAGCATCCCCTGTCCGTTTCCCCTGAGGCTCACTTACCTAGATTGACGCATGATCCCCCCTTCCCAAAAGCCTGGGAGGAGGAGGAAAGAAGTGCACTGATAAAAACCCATTACCATTCAGGAGAGGAGAAAAAAGAGAGAGAACAGAGCCGGAGCCACCCCATACCACGTCCAGCAGTTGTTGAGTTTAAAATTTCACATTGCTCTTTCTTATTAGACAGCCTAAGCTGGCATCAAGGGGCTATCGACTGTCAAAATAGCAGCCAGAGAAACAATCGACAAAGCCATCCCTTGAGAATGTGGAGTAAACCGGCGAAAGTGCCGTCAAAGGAGTTAATGTGCGAGCTGGCACCCAGTGCCAGACCCAGCGTGAGAACCACTTACACCGCGATTGTCCCTCTCAGTGTCCCTGGCTCTGTCAAACACTGCCCCGGGCTTGCCTTTCAGCACAGGAACTGATCTCTTTTTGAGAAACTGAAATGCACACCCACCCTAAAACCCTACCAGCTCAGGGTGGGGAGTTCAGGTGGGAAAGCGGACAATCCTCTAGCAACCACGAGCAGGTTCGGTTTCTCCAGACTCCCCCAGGGTCGGGCGGGCCGCCTGTGTCTTGGGAACACAGGGTGGGTTTTATGGCAGCCCAGGTCTCCAGGGCAGATAGAGCCTTCCCCTGACGCCCAAGCCATCCGCAGGAGGGGCTCCTCAGTCCCAAAGGCCTGAACCCTCCTTTGCAGCGTTTAGAATACGCATCCAGAAAGAAAAACCGTGGTCAACCCAAGCGCTAGCACAGCACCAATGCAGTAGCACCCAGGGCGCCTTGCAGCCCTGGCAGCGCGGACCTACCCGCCAGTGGCAGGGTTGGCTGAGACAAAAGTAACGAAGACCAAATTAGTGTCTTTATAACTGTACTGGTGAAAACATGCAACTTGAAATAACAGGCTTTAGTAGAATAATAGACATTCCAAGAGAGTTTTTTTTTCCCCCTGGTTTTTTTGTTTGTTTGTTTTTGAACACAGAGAGGCACCCCTAGTACATCTGAGCTGAGGCCTAGACTGCAGAATCTCTTTGACATTCTGGAAATCATACCAGTTCACTACTCTGCTAAATTCCCCAGCCACCCAAAATAATCAGCAGTCAGGACTTAAAAATATAAATAAATACAACCATTGGGGGAAAAAAGCCACCTGGGGAAAGAATTCGTAGCAAATAGCATGTGAATAAACATAAACTTAATTGAGACACTCAAAACACAAAACACATTTATCTCTCATAAATGTGGAAAATGAATTAAATTCATTCTAATTTTAAAAGACACCTGTAAATGAAAAGAGCAAAGCCATGTTTTTTGTCCTAATCAACAAAGATGTAAAGAATGATAATACTTAATGCAATTCATAAAAGATGGCTGGTGTAAATGTATATTGCTACAAACCATCTGGGAAGCGATTTGATAGTAGGAGTCAAAAGTGTTCAAAATACTTGTATACTTTTGCCTAGTAATTCTACTATGAAGATGTGTTTCCCCTTGAGCCTCTTGTCCTCCTGCCATTAGGCAATCTGGGACCAAGTCCACACGGAGACCCTCTATTTCCTGAATGGACTACTCCCAACCTTGGCCTTCCATCTTTCGGCTAAAAGACACCGGTACGTAATTCACGAGCCCCCCTTTCTTGTATAGAAAGCTAGACATTGCATGGGGCTGTGTGGAAGGGGCACATACTGGTATCCTTTATGCTCCCTAGATTTTGCCCAAGTGTGATTCTACTCATCAATTTTTTTCCACCCTTTTTCCTCATGTTAGGTTTAAGGAACTCCTGATCTCATTGGCAATGCAGATTTCTTTTTAAAAATTTTTTTTCTTATGATGACAGGAGAGCAGTTAAAAGTAAAATGCTTTTATTCTATGAAAAATATTTTCATATTGTCACTCTTTTCTGGATTTTCTAAATTTTTAACGCAGAATATTATTCTAGCAATTAGAAAAAAATACAATCTAAACTATTTCACAATATGAATAGATTTATAATTTATATTTAGGAAAATAAGTAAGGCAGTAATTATATACATTGTGAAAATCTTTCTCAAGTAACCACTGAAAAGATACCAATTTTAGCAAGACATGGGAGATAGCTATCAATTGCTCTGATAATTAAAGTTATTTCAAATGTTCAGTAAAATGCTTTGTTTCTTAAGTTATAAATGCCATTGGAGCTTGCATTACTGTGTTTTTACTTACATATGAGGGTTTTAAAGAAAGCCTTTATTAAACAAAAATTTGCATCATAGATAAGAAAAATCAGCTAGAACTTTTTCTCAATAGATTGTTTTCTATAACACACAGCATTATGTAGTGTTTCCATCAAGAAATATTTTTTACCTCCTGTGAAGGTATGAAATTTCATGTTGGCCTAAGGGTAGTTTTGTTAGAAATGAAGTCACCACAAAGTTGTTCAATTTTACTTTAGTACAAAACAACAATGATAATCTCTAGCATTTATTAAGGGAGACTAACATGTTCCCTTTTACCTGGGAGTTCCCAGGTTTGAGCACTGAAAGTCCTGCACCACGGGAAACCCCTCAGTCTCCGTTACCTTGTGTCCTGAGGGTCTGCCATGTGCCAAATTGTTCTTATCTACGGCTGAGAAACAAACTACCCCAAAGCTGAGTGGTTGAATACAATAGCCATCTTATTGTACCTGATGACTCTGTAGTCAGAAATTCAAGCAGGGTTTCTCTGGCTGAGTTTTCTGCCCTAAGTGATGTCACGTGGGGTCACTCTTGGTGTTCAGTAGGCAGTTGGACCAGCTTGGAAGGTCCAGGACGGCTTCACTCCCATGCCTGGCACATCAGTGGGGATGTCTGAAAGGTTGATCTCAGCTGAGACCCTTTCCCTGTCTGTGTAGCCTCTGGACATCTCCAGGTACTCTCTTCAACAGGGTAGTTGAACTCCTCACCTGCTAGCTCAGGGCTCTGAAAGAGAGGAGTTCCAAGAGACAGGAAGCTGCCAGTCTCTTAACATCTGGGCCTGAAAACTGGCACAGCATCACTTCTATCATATGCTATTGGTGAATGCAGTCTGAGCTTGCCCAGATTCAAGGGGACAGAACATAGACTGCACCTGTAGATGAGAGGAGGGTCAAAAAATTTGAGACCAACTTTAAACTACCATATAAAATATTGTGCTTTAGCATAGTAAGCCCAAGTTGCAGGTTAATTTGGTAAAGTAAGTATTTTTTTCTCATTTTGCATTTGGAAAAAAACAAGCCTCAAAGAGATGAAATAATTTCCTAAAGATCATACAACTAATAATATAGGTAAAAGCCTTGCTTTCTCTGAAAATTATGCTATTTCCTTTGTGTCACATTGGTCATAGAGAAACATCTCATGGTGTATTTGCACATGGGAAGCATCTGTGTATTGAGTGCATGGGTGTATTACACATGGGCAAAAAAGACAATGGGTAGAAACTCCCTCTACCATACTTATGACAAAGAGATAGCAGAATTTCCTGCAAATGTTTTAATTCTCCACGTGCCAAGGCACATCTATACACCAGTTGGAATAAGACTGTTGGGTCATCTGGATCTCATGAGGTATCAGGTTACTCAAGAAGCCTACTAAAGAACATTGTGAGAGTTGCAACCCATCAGTCCCATGTCAGTTAGATTCTGCTGTGCAAAACCATCCCAAAACTTAGTTGACTGAGCAATTCTTCTAATCTCAGCAGGCCAGCCTGATCTTGGCTGTGCTCATTCCTGCGCCTGTGTTGAGCTGCTGGTTTGGCTGGAAACTTACTGGTCTTGGATGGCCTCACTCACATCCCTCCTAATTGGCAGGCCATTTGCCAGGGGCTGGCTGTTTGTTGGCTGGTAAGGTTTGTTTCTCCTCCACATGACTTCTTACCCTCCAGCAAGCAAAATCAGGTTTGTTCACATGGAAGCTGCATGATTCCAAGAGCAATAGTGTGCAAGGCTTCTTGGTGTCTAGACTCGGAACTCACACAATATTGCTTCCATTGCATTCTATTGGCCAAAGCAAGTCACAAGGCCAGCCGAGATTTAGGAAGTAGGTAAAAGGATTTTGCCTTTCTTCAAAGGATGAACTACAAAATTACATTGGAAGTCTAGATACAGAGAGGGGAATAACTGCAGCCATTATTACATTCTAGCATAAGACCAATTGGTTGACATCTTCTATACCATTTAGAACACAGCCAGATACAGGCCTTCACAATTCTGATTAAACAGAATTAAATGAAAATGTGGGCTTTGTGAGTTCAAACAGAAATCCTATCCAGGTAATTAATCTATAATGAAGCCAATAAATCCAAAAGACATTCCGAAGTAATTTTCATCATCACAATCCAACGATAGCTTCTTAACCTACTGTAGCCCATTGTAATGTCTGCATGTGTAAGGGTTGCCCACCCAGGTCGTTTAAAGCTGGCCCCACTTGAAACCAAATAAATCCCTTAGACTCACACATCAATATTCTGCAATAAACCCAGTAAAAGAAAAGGAAAAGCCACCTGAAATAAAACTGTATAGCAAGAATGTAATGACAACTTATATTTCCCAAGAGGTTAAAGAATGTTCTCTGCATTTTAACTTCTATGGGATTCATATTTGTACTTAAACAGAAAATAATATCAATCAATACATTCTAGGTGTCCAGTACTATACTGGGCACTTAATGTATGTCATGTTGTTTAATTTTCTCTGCAAATTTATGATTCAGGAATGAACATTAGCATCTCCATTATTCATGTAAGGACACTAAAACTTAGAATGTGTGGTAGATTGCACAAGATCCCTCCCTGTCCATCAAGAGGTAGAGTCTGTTTCACCATCCCCTCAATCTTGGCTCAGCCATGTGACTCTCTTTGGTCCATGGGACTTAGTAAATGTGACACAGGCAGAGAATTAAAACACATTTGTGCTTTGGGGCTTTCTCTCTTGCCCCTGAGACCCTAGCACCACCATATGAATGCGCCCAAGCTACCCTGCTGGAAATGGGAAGCCACATGGCAGAGATCCAAGGTGGACCAGCTAAAAGTCAACCAGCCCCTGGCTGATGACCAATGAACTGCCAGACACATAAGTGAGGCAATCCTGGATCACACATCCTCCAACCAACCCTTCACTTTTCTCAAGCTAGCAGGAGCAGAGCTGGGAGTTGAGCCCAGGTTATTATATTTCAAAGCTTATCTTCTTAATAGGAATATGGTACTGACTTCTCTGAAATGTGTACTCTTCCTCAGATTATTCATGAAAATAACAGCTGTTATAGTATCTATAAAGACAGCTGGGCAAATAGGGAAATGGAAACAGAAATTCACCTTGCCTATGAACCCCGAAGGTCTTTACATGTGCTAAAGACCTATGGAGTAAGCCTCAAGGCAACAGAAACCCATGAAGATTTTTTTTCAGAATATTACGGGGGTACAAACACTTTGGTTACATATATTGCCTATGCATTGCCCAGGTCAGAACTACAATCGTGAACATCCCCCAAACAGTACGCCCCACACCCATCCCCTCCACCCCCCTCCCACCTCCCTGATGAATATTATTTCCATATGTGCACATAAGTATTGATCAGTTAGTACCAGTTTGATGGTGAGTACCAGTAGTGCTTGTTTTTTCATTTTTGTGATATTTCTCTTCGAAGAATGGACTGTAGCTCCACCCAGGGTAATACCAGATGTGTTAATTCACCATTGTTTTTTATTGCTGAGTAATATTCCATGGTATACATATGCCACATTTTATTAGTCCACTCATGAATTGATGGGCACTTGGGATAACAGCCATGAAGATTTTAACAAAGAGTGTTATGATGGTCAGCAGGGACAATGATTGAGCAAAGGGGAAGAATAGAGGCAGATAAGCCTGAGACAGAAGTCTAGGGATGAATTCATGAAGTCTTAAGCAGAGATATTGACTGTAAGATTGAGAGGTGGGCAGGAGCTGCTTGGAGGCATTAGGAGAAGAATCTACAGGACATGGTTGTTCAATCCTGTGCCTCTCTAGGCTGTCCCTTCAAGTGCTCCTTGCTCGAACTCCCACGGGGATTCTGAGTTATACAGATGCTCAGACCAATGGATTTGGAAGTGGAGAGAAAGAAAGAGAGACAGAGAAAGACAGAGACAGAAACCAAGAGACAGAGAGAGATTGAAATACAAGAGTAACATAGTCTCATATGAAAATCCTTGGTCTAGACTCAGAAAATATGAGTTTTGATCCTCTGATCTCATTTGCTGTGGAGTTGAATAGGTCACTTTACTATAACTTTCTAGCCTCAGTTTCTGTCTCTGTCCAAAGGGAATCCTTTGAAAGACGGTGCTTATTAAGCTTAAAAGCACTAATAAATGTAGTGTATTATTGATTTCTGAAACGGCTTTCTCTACAAGCACTTCCCATGCCAAGGCACTTAAAAGATCAGGAAAAGTAAAATGGAATTTACCAGAATCCTTTTCATTAGTTTCCCACGTAGTGCCAACTCTTAGATTAATTAGAAATTCCTATTTTCTCTAGTGTCTTTTGGGAATTTAATCTGAGAGTTTAATAGGTTGATCTTAAGGGAACTGACATCCAGGAGAAATTTCTCTGTCCTGATGATGTATTTGCCAAGAGATTTGGAAGTGAATGATCTCAGTGTTCTTTTATGTCCATTAAATCAATCCATGGATTCCTGTTTTTAAATTCTAGGGCCCATATCTTAATAGTTGCATAATCTTGGTCAACCTACTTAACTAGTGTGTTCTTCAGTCTCCTTATCTGCAAAATGGGGCTATAATATCTATTTTATAGACTTGCTGTGAGAATTAAATGGATTCCTATAGGCCTGGTGCTTAACATATTGCTTGGCAAACTGTAAGCACTATATGAAAAGGTTACCTGATAATAGTATTGTTTGTTAGTGTGAACTAAAACCTCTTCCTTCCCTCACAAACTTACAAAATCAAGACAAAACCTTTCCCATTGACGTCAGCTTCTTTCTTTCTCTGGCTGGTGCTGATGGCCCTAGTCCCATGCATACACCTCTCGATGCTGTCATAGCAGCACATACTAAGGCATGTGGGTTCAGCCTGATTGTTATAGGAAAGAGATCTCCAGTGAACCAGAAATCATCATGGCCAAGGACAATACCATTCAAAGCAGCAGAATGACTTGGATATCTTAAAGGTTTGTCAAAGTGGTTCCAGATCTTTGGTTTTCAAATACTTTTCAAGTATTTTTCTTCTTAGACAGCAAAATCTGTTTGTCAAACCCAACATATATTCCATATTGAAGGAATCCTAAAGTTCCTTCATTACATTAGTCTCTCCTCACTTATACGTCAACAAAACAGAATCCAAATTCTGTAAAATAATTTAAAGAAGTTTATTCTGAGCCAAGTATGAGTGACCATGGCCTGGAGCCATGCCCAAGAAGCCTTGAGCAAGTGGTCTCAACATGGGTGGGTTACAGTTTGGTTCTATACATTCCAGTGAGACGGGAATTACATGTAAATCATAAATCAATACATGGAAGGTATACAGTGGTTTGGCCTGGAAAGGTAGGACATCTCTAAGCAGGGGATTATAGGTTATAGGTGGGTTTAAAGATTCTTTGATTTGTAATTGGTTAAAGAAAGTGAAGCTTTGTCTAAAGGCTTCGAATATTTTAAGTTAAGATAAGGAAGTCTGTTAGTCATAGACAAGCCACCAGACTTATATGGAGACCCAAGTGATCTGTTAAGTAAATTGAGGACCTGCAGGTGTGGTTTAAGCTTTGTCTTGCATAGCTTTAGGTCTGTTAATGAGTTACAAAGAATATCTCCAAGAGGGGAGGGGGACATGACAAGGCATGTCTGACCTCCATTCTCATGGCCAGCAACTCAGCTTTAGGGTATTTCTGGGGTTCCCTTGGCCAAGAGGGGGACCATTTATTTGGCTGGGGGGCTTAAGATTTTATTAATATTTTAGTTCATATATAGATGAGATGAGGCCCAAATAAATTAAGTCACTCTGGTGGCCACACAAGCCGCTTGACGGCAAAACCTTGAAGGCTCTCAGATACTGGTTAGTTAGAAGCCAAACCTGAATGTGCAGAGTTTCAAAGGAAATGGCTACAACAGCCTATTCCATGTCATGGGACCACTCAGCTAGACGAAGGACACGAGGTACATCAGGGAGTGGAAAGGAAGTGGCCAGTGAAAAGAATTCTTTGTAGAGAGCTGTTGGGTTGTGAGGCCCCAGCCCACCTCTGGGTTGGTAGTAGCAGGTCTAATTGCCGCTTCCTTCCTTTGCATGTGGTTTTCTCATTCCCAGGCCCTTATTGTCAGTGAAAGTGCATCTAGTTCACTCTTGCCTTGGGCACTCCACTCTGTTTGCTCAGATTCATACTCTGTTCTTGGCTCCATGTACAACTGTGGCTAAACTAATGCAAAGTAGCCCTCAGTTCTGCGTCCCTGTCCTTCTGCTGTGGGTGCAACTCTCTCTCCATAAAGCCTAACTGACAGCATTTCTCCTGAGTTTACTGACTTCACTCTCCCCCGCTACTAACTGAAACGTGATACCTTTTCTTTGATCCAACACAATAGATGCCTACTCTAAATTTGCTTTCTGATCAATTCCTACCACTCAACACTTGCCCTGTGCAAAATCCCTTCCATCACAGCCTCTCCTGTATGTCTTAAATGTTGCATACTTTTGGGTATTGTTTCTTATGAAATGCAAATCCCTGCCAGACTAAGCCATGGTACTCCTCATAGAATGAGGCACCCAAATCCTTCCCAAGCAATTGCTGAATGGTAGGTTTTATCGGGGGTAGCATGGTGACATCTGGGTGTGTGTTGGGATGGTAAGGATGGTGGCTGAGGAAACAGTAAGTCCATTATCTGGGGGATGGCCTTGGAATGCTGCCCCAGGGAGAAAGCCCAGAATCCAGGGGGAATATAAATATACTAGATCTCCAGGGCAGGGTGAAGGGACAGGGGAGACCATAAGTGAGCATGAGGCCCCTGAAAGGTGAAATCAGTACTTGCATGAAGACCTCTACTTACATCAGGGCTACGCCGGGCACTCAAAGCCGGTCCTTGCACTGTGCACTGCTGAGCTATCACTGCCTCCTTCTCCTCCTATCACTGGCTGTGGGTACAGTCAAGAACCCCCTTCTTCCTATATAAAAACAAGTAGGTCATTACTCCTGTCCAATAATGTGAAGGAGCACAGAAAAAAACGGAACAAAGCCAAGGCGAGTTTCCTTGAAGATTAAATGAAATCTGTCTCCCAGGAGTACGGAAGCTATTATTGATTGAGAGATTTGATGGTATATTTAATTAATTTGATCCCAAGAAAGATGGAAGCCTTGGACCCAGCTATCCTCACATGCAGTTGCACCTGGAAGGCACATTCTCTTTGAATGTACCATCAGCTTCTGAGCACACTGTGTTGTCCAGATGTAACTTAAAATCAAAGTCTCCATCAATATTTAATCAGATTGGCTCAGTCAGACAGCAATTTGGGACATTAAATCAATTAATCACTGAGTTTTAAAGGAGAGCTTCTTCCCAGAGCTGAGGCCTGATGGAATCTTATTTAAGAAGTTACATAAGATAGCTCGCTGAGGCGATGAATTTTAAAAGCAGAACAGAAGATACCTGAGAAACGTGACCTCCCCTTACTTCTCTCCTCTATTTTTCTAGGAAGTCTTCCTGTGCCAGCTAATCATGCCTGGGACACATCCTCTTTACCCACTGTTGCAACTACCTTTAACTTTGAAATTAACCTTTAAATATTTTTCCATTGAAGAAAGCAAACTCTATAATACTGAAATCATGGCTTGGAAATGGCCTTTATGGCTCCTGCTCCATTTTCATAGCTACTTTTTTAAACGAAAGCTCTTCTTTTTGTTCCCCTGTTACGCACATCTCTTGTGCTGTGTTAATGTCTTGCTGGCATTGCTGCTTCTCTATTGCTGGGAGTGCTCTGGTTGGGTTTCAGGGTCATGTAATCTTTACTATGCACAACATTGCCTGTGAAATTATCAGGCGGGGACATCACAAAGACCTATGTTACCATAGCAGCAAAGCTGTGTCAGGCCAGCTATCCACTCATGATTCTTGGAGTGATAGTGAACTAATAACATCAACACAAACCCAGAGTCAGAGACCTGTCTACCCTAATAGTGGGCTCCCTCATCATAAGCTATGTTACCTAGGGGTTACCACTTTTTCAATGATGCGTAGGGATGTTGAGGATTGAATGATATGGTTCATGCAAAACCTTAAGAATGGATCCATTCAATCACAATAGTACTGATTGCTTTCTTTGTGCCAGATTTTGTCCTTACCACTTTTCATGGATCACAATATTTACAACTACACAATGAGGTGGGGTTACTACCATTATCCCCATTATATAGATGAGGAAGTTGAGGTTTAGTATAGTCAAATGATTTGACCTTGGTTACAAAGCTGGAAAGTGGTAGATTTCATTGTTGGTAGCTAATTGCAGGGGCCCTTTTTATATAATATTGTATTTTTCCCCTTGTCATCTGACATGTCTAGGCCCCCCCCACCCATTTCTGCTTTGCCCTCCCAAACCACATGGTCTTTAACTTTCATGTCATTCCTTTCTGCCCCAAGCTGTCCCTTCCCGCTCTCACTCCTCACTCCCGTGTGGTCCTTCTGGGAGATGCAATAGTCAAAGTATTTAACGCAATATTGAAGAGATAATTCTCAAGCAATGTATTAATTAGGCTTGGAATACAAGCAAGGTCCTGAAGGACCCTTGCAGCCCCAGAAATTAGCCTGTGTGGCTACCGGGGGGGTTGCTCCCAGGGGAGACTGGAGTCAGTGGGGGAAGAAGCTGAGGAGGCAGGTCAATGGACTGTCACAGTGTATGGAGGTATCGATACTGTAGAAATTGTATACTCGCATATGTCAGTAGGTTGTGAATTCCAGCCCTGTCTCCTGATAAGTCGCTAATCTATGAATTTCTATTCAAGTCTCACTTTGTAGTGAGGCTGGCCTTGGTTTCTCCAGACAGATTCAAACACCCTGGGCTAACTCTTCACTCTACCTTGCTCTCTTCTTGTTCTCATCTGACTGCCATGTGCATTTGTCTATGTTTATCCTTTGTACTAGAATCCATGCTATGTGAGAACAGATTCCAAGCAGAATCTACTTTAGATTCCCCCATGCCAACACACGGTGGAGTGAATGAATTAATATGTGCATTTGGTACTATTTTCTTTTTTCATATGTTTTGGACTCCCAACTGGATTTATAGAACCTTGAGTGTTGGAGCTAAAGTTCACGTCTTTACTTCCCAGTGCCCAGAGTTCTCTAACACAAGTGAGACCCTCAATATCGATGTTTGTGGTTGGTAGGGGAGACATTCTAATAATAAATCAATGGTAACTTTCATGTTGTGGTGCACTTTCTATGTACCACATTATATCAAAATTGAAATCCAGATATCATATATATAAACATATACAATACTCATTTATACATATATACATATCATCATATCATACATATGTTGCATGATAAGAATACATACACACTTAATTTTTAAAAAACAAAACTCTAAAGGCAGGCACTTTTATTGCTACTTTGTAGGAAAGCTCAGAACCAAAAAGCAGAAGCTTACATTTTTTAACCCATTTGAACAACTCTATGAGTGCCTTTGACATGTTGCTCATTATTCCAGGCAAAAAATAAATCAGAGTGTTTCATACCTTTTTTGAACTTTCAGTAAGTGGCAGAGATATAATTACAAACTGTGATTGTTCTATGAAGGAAAAGAGAATACTATGAGGGAGAATAAAAAGGGAAGTGTAACTTAAATTTGGAGGAGAAAGTAATTTTATGAAATCACACACCTACCTAGGAAGGAGTTGGGCTAGATTTTGGGCCTAAGTCTGCCTGGCTGATGATTATGGGCAAAGTGATATCTGTGTGCTTCATTTTGTACAAGAGATGTGCTCTCAAAATTATTTTAAAGTTAAAAAAAAATCTATTTCAAATTTATTTTTCTACTAATCACAGAACAATAGAGTAGGAAGCAACCAATTCTCAAGTGTTCCCTAAGGAGGGAATCACTTGGTTAGCAGCCATTTCATGTGGTTATTTAAAAACTAGTTGAATGCCTTCAGTGGTGAGGTGCTCAGTACTTTAAAATGTAGCATATTCTACTCTCAGTACCATGCATGACTTGTTACAGACTCTCATAGTGAGCTCAGACTGCTTCCTTACTATCTCCATCCTGGCAAAACAATAGGAAAGGAACCCACTTCTGCCCCATGAAATTCTTCCTGATACTCTCCTAATTTGCCTTCCTGATGTTATCAGGGACGTGCCTTTCTCATCTTTTCCCTGGCTAAGTGTGAGCAGTGCCGCTTCCCTTTGCGGCGATCATCCATCCTATCCTCCCCTGGAAAGCGCCCTCTTAAAATGGGACTGTCAGACCTGAACAAAATGGCGTCTGGCTGGCAAGCCGAGTGTCAGAGTTTTTCTTCCTGTGATCTAGTCACTTCCCCTTCTCTAGGACCTAGTCTAGTGACAGATGGACCATAACACCCCATGTTTACCTCTGTCAGTGTTTCACCTTTCATTATTTATTCATGTGTTCTGTTTTTTAACTTATTTGATTATCAATGCCTTAAGGGAAGCTCCTACCATAGGGTTTGGCACATAGTAATTATACCATAATGTTTTTCAAAAGATATTTTTGAAATGGAGAAAGCCCCTCTGTTTACCCTCAGAAGATCTGTCTGAATTCACTCCTTAAAATCAGCAGGTAAAAGACAGATGATCCCTTCATGAACATCCAAATGTTAGAATGCTGCCGTCTGGATTGGCACCACTCGGAACATTCGCTTCATGGGGGAATCTTGGTGTTTCCTCCTGAGGGTGTCTGACGGTCGTGTGCTAAGGATCCCCAAACTTTTTGCTTTTCCTACTCAAGGATAAATTTTAAATTCCCTTCATTTTTGGATTTAGTTAAAGTCTCTTTTTCCTTCTTTATCTTTCTGTCATGATCTTGCCCCACCTTCAGCCAGTTTCTCCACGTTTACTACACTCCCAAGATCTTGCCCCTTTGCCATCACTTTGTCCTCCAGGAACAAATGCCGGTTGGGGATCTTTGCTAAAATATTTATCTTGTCTACTTAAAAAACACAATCCACTTGGATTTTGTTCTTCAAGCAAAGTGGAGATTTTTTTTCTCTTCTGGGCTCCTCTGCCAACAGGTCGAGAAGAATATGATCTCGTGTCCTGTGTAAATGCTGTTTTCTAAAAGCAACAAGAATAGCTGTACAGTGTGAACAAAAGAAGAAATGGAACCAGCTGAGAGCTGGGCAGGCCAATAACAGAAGCAGCTCACATTTATATGTGCTGATGATGGCCTAGGCCCTCTGCTAAGTGTTCTTCCTTGACTCATTCAATCTGCACAATTCAATGAGAGAAGCTTGACTATTACCCCCATTTTACAGATGAGGAAACTGAAGTTCAAAGGGGTTAAATAATTTACCCAAGATTGTGCAGATAGTAAGGGATGGAGATGGGAAACAAAATCCTAGCAACTCCCACACCAGAGGCTAAGTTTCCTCTTAAAAATGCCATTTCAATGCTACCTGCTGGGATTCCTCCTAACATGCTCAGAAACTATTCAGTCCTATCAGAGAGATATATAATCTCACTCTGATTAGACCAATCTATCCAGGAACAAAATTCAGTAGAAAGGAAACAAAGCTACCCCAAAGTCTTCTGAGAGAAGCCATAGTTAGATTGGTAGGAGCATTGGACAATAGTTAGGAATCATGAATTCTAATCTGTATCTGAACCTTTCATCCAAAGTCTTGGATTAGAAGCTTGCTAAAATCTCTTTCTTCTCTAGAATGCTGTTCTCAGAGTAATAAAAACAAGAATGTTAGGCCCTGAGAGGGTGCTAGCCATCATTTCTAGCCCTGTGCTTCCCAATGTGTGAAACAGATGTGGTATTAAAAAAATTAAAGTCACTTAGTGAGAAGGTTACTCCCTTTTCATTATCAGTCAATCACTGTGCTAATGTCATGGGGAAAGTCTCAGCGTGGTACTAAGATGTCTTCAACACCTCTCTAACACTTGATAATCTCCCTTTTTAGCAAAGAGAGAGCTTGGGCTCCAGATTGAGAGCCTTTGGCCAACAACAGTATTCATTGTAATGGTTTTATGTTGACTGTCAGAACAGATCTCAAGAAGGCCTAAAACCGGGGCTTAATAAGGGCATGGTCCATGTAGGAAAAGGATCTTCAGCAAGTGTCCCAGAAAGCAAATATTTTCAGCTACTTGTACCCGTTGGGCAGGGAGGCAGGCAGGCAGGTAACGAGAGCCTACAGAATAGGTGAAAAGTGCCAGAAGGGAATAAAAAGCTTTTTTGGCAAAGGCTGATCCCTGAAGAATCTAACAGGATCCTCATTCTGACTAGGTGGAGTGTTTAGCAGTGGGATACTCTGTGGCTATCAAAGGCCAGAAAACTGTGACCTTCCATGAAGGAAGCTTTCTGTGTCTCCTCTTGTGCAAATCTGTTCCTAGTAAACTGTGTGCTTTATCAACATTAAAGATACCTTTATCCTTTGCCTGCATCTTTCTGTTGATCTGTTCTATTGTGACAACTACAGGGTGTTACCTTCTGTTGATAGAAAGTGATACTGGTTCTCCATTTATGGATATGATGTAACATTTTTTTGCAAAATTAATTAATTTGAATATTAAAAGACATGATCCCTGTTTTCATTAGAAACACTGTCTAGAGGCAGCTATAGACATTGTTTATTTTCATCTAGTAAAGATGCAAAATTCTACCTCTGTCTGGTAGAAAAGATAACCCCTAAGCTGACCATTTGATTGTCCTATGGAACATTAACCAGTTTTGCATCTAACCTAGACATCTTATTCCAACATCTTTGTCAAATGCCCATATAATCTCTGATTTTCTATTTCTCTCTGGAACTAGTTTTTCATGGTACTGGTCCTCTCATAATAGAGTTGAAAAAATCTTTGGCATGTGTTGTTTCTATATTTGTAGGTAAGCTATGTATTACATTTTTGAGAATTATTCTTTGACAACACCGAACAAGTAAAATTCAACAAATATTTATTGATTGTTCCCAGTGTGGTAAGCACACAAATAAGCATAGTTAAAAACTGTGGTAAGTGTTTTGAAGGAAAAAGTGGAGGTGGGGTGAGCTTACTTTTTATTGAAGAGTCAAATGGAGTAAAAGAAAGGAAGTTAAAAATACGTAAGTGATTGTGTATATAAGTGTGGTTCACAGACATAAGTAAAATTATGAGGGTAACATGCGATTGGCTGAAATTTCTGTGATATGTGGATATCTCCCCTTACAGATGGATCCCTGGAGACTCAAGGAGGCCAACCCACATACCCCAAGCTCATAACTCCTGAATCTTCATAATCTGACATGTCCAGCACACAACCACAGTGTTGCCCTGCTCTGAGATGAGCTCCTTGACCATGTATGTGGTAGCAAGTGGATGGCAGAAGAAATGGACTGGTGGGCTGAGGAGAGAAAGACAAGTTGCCTATGGAAAAGGCAGAGGCCACCTCTACAAATGACTACTGCAAAGTTCCTTTGTGTTCTCTTAGTGGTGCAAAGCTAGGGAATACTTTGCCAGCCCCCAGGAAGCAATGTTCCACTGTGGCTCATATAATTTTAACTATAGACAAAGGGATAAGTTTGCCAGTGTTTCTCAAACTTTCTTCTGCCTCCTCCTTGCTTACATGCATAGAAAGAATCCATCAGGAACATCTTTCTAAAAACAAAGGTTGACTCCAGAAATTCTGGGGTGAAGAGGAAGCCCAGGAAGTTGGGAAAAGATGCCACACCCCAAGATTCTTATGTGCTTAGTCTCCACTCCAATAATCTCAGGTTGCACAAACCCAAGGACTACCAAGTGCCAAAACACACACCCCCCTCCAACATATTAGGACGATATTGACTTTTGTCTTTAACACCTTCTTACCTTCTCTGTCAGGCCTCCCCACCACTATCTTGACACTCTTTCTCTCTTGGAATCAGTGGCTTCACAAGAAAAACATATCTCAGTTAGTTATCACATTTGATTAAACACCTCACCCTGAAGTGTAAATATATCAGTGGCTCCTTCTTTTGCAGAGATATTTGCACCCCTTAGCTCTATAGCAGCCCTCTCAAACAGTGGAATTTCAGCTATCAGGGAAAGCTAGATAAGGTGAATATTTTGGGAATAAGGACTTCTCCAAAGTCTATTTCTCAAATCAATTTGCTTTGGGACAATTATGACAGTGATTTATTAAACTAAGAAGGCTATTACTTTGTTCTTGCCACATAAAATGTCTATGTTTGCTTAGCTTAGCTGATTTCCTGGTCTATCTGAAATGCACTGACAGAATTCCATAGAAAAATGTTTGTCTTTTTTTTTTCTCCCTTCTTTTTTTATATTGCTTATACTAAGTTTCTTCCCCTTGGGAAAAAATTTTTAAAATACTTTACAGCTGCTGTATAAATGCAAGAAATTAATAAGAAAAGCCAAAACATGCACCAACACAAACTTATTTTAATAAGTTTAATTATTGGTTTAATTATTTGGTTTAATAATCAAAGTTATTAAACCATAACCTAAAGGTAGTCAAAGTAAAAATATATATACTTGTGTTCAAAACATATGCAATTTAATTAAAAATCTGACTAGTGTTTAAAAAAGAATGGCTAGGCAAAACAATAAGTCTGACACTTGAAAAATCATAAATCAGTCACACACACACACAACACACACATGCATGCACATAATCATTTCCTGAACCCTTAAGCTAAAGCTGCCTGAATATGAAAACACAACAAGGTCTTCAGCACATGAAGCTTGTGAGTTGAACAGAATAGTTTTATGAGAAGCCCTGCCTTGTACATGTCATTTATTCATAGCAATGTCAATTAGTCATCTTGTCCCAATCCATGCAAAATGGCTCTCTCTTCTATCACCTGGAGTAGTGTGCAGATAGCAGACCAGAGGTTTCCCCATTGGCTGACTGCGTCCATTTGTTTTCTATTCATTCCTGGGACAGAGGAATCATAAAGCCGTGTGGAGGAAATGCAGCATTTGTCCCACACAAACTTCTTTATCTTTATTTGCCCTGTTGTTGGCTATATTTTTAGCCTACTGGCAGCCAAAGGTCACATTTCTATGAAGATAAATTTCATATTGGAGCTGATGTCAGCATACATCTGTGCCAGGACAGATTCAAAATGACGGTGAAGAGGAAGTTTCTGTATTTTATTTCTGTATATATTGTCCTGTTTTCCTGATAATGGAGCCAGGGAAGACTTGGAACCGGGGCTTATTTTTGTGCCTTGCTCATCTCCCAACAATGGATAAATAAACTCAGGCCTCTTTGTTGGCCAGAGTTCAGTCTGACTATCTGTGTGATGTCTCAGATTCTCCAGCACTGTGATCCAGTATCCTCACCTGCAGGCCCAGTTTTGCCCATTCCCAGGGTGAGTTGGGGTTAGAGCAATTGTGTTTCATCCAGGGTTTTCTGCCATTGAAGGCCAGGCTCACTGTGTCCACAGCGATGCTTCCTGTCCATTATCAGCCTGTTTGACATTCGATGTGTGTCCCTTTCGTGTGTCCACTGGAAGCCAAATGGCACAGCTCAAAGATAACATTTTGCCCTGCTTTCCTCCCGTTTCAAAACGAATTCAAGTTTTCTGTACGGGTAAGCTCAGAGTCTGGGGGGAATTCCAAAGTCAAGAATGTTCTGTTTGTGAAGTAATCCTAGTAACGTGTGGAATTTTTGGCGTGATTTTTTTTTCTTGCAAAGGCTAAATGTTGAAGAAAAATGCAGGAAACTGGCAATTAGAATCAATTCCCTTCATAACAACAGCAGGATATCAGTTAGAAAGTATGTCCTTTAACTGGTGTAATAATTGTCAGCAATAAAAATCTGGGGAGTGCCCACGGACTACAGAGGTTGACCTGGGGGACACTAGAGGTATGGTTCTATCGCATAAAGAGGTCATGTTTCAAGGGCTGGTTCACATGGTGGAGTTTGGAATTTGGAACATGAGTTCTGATTAAATGCACGATACAAACAAAGATCCCAGGTTGAGCTCCACAACCCATAACATGCAAAACGTATTCTACCTGCAGCAGTTACAAAATAAACAGTAAAATAATATGATGAAATAAGATAAAATAGGTTCTTCAGCCACAAGGCCATTGGTAAACAATGAGTTTATTACGTCAAAGACTGAGTTTAATATCAATGGCTACTCCTACTTCTCTCTCCATTTAGTTATTCAATGAATCCAGCAAATGCTTACTGAGCACCTACTATGTGCCAGACACTATTATAGGGGCAGTGAACAAAACTGACAAAAATCTCTGCCATGACATGAAGGAGACAGAGAGAAGAGAGAGAAAAAATGAAGCATAATTGATAAGGGCTAAAAAGAAAATTAGTACAGAGAAGAGGGTTAGGAAATGTCAAGAAGGGTGTGGTGGCAATTTTAGATCTTAGCACTGAGAAAGTGTGATTTTTGTCAGGTCCTAAAGCAGTGAGGAAGTGTGTTATCCAGGTTACAGTGGGAACTGAAACCCAGGCAGAGGCTACAGCAAGTGCAAAGTCCCCAAGAAATGCCAGATTTGTCTAAAAGCAAATAAGAAAATACTTATTTGTTCCTATTTCCAAGGAATGAGATGAAAACTGTGTGATTAGAGAGTCCCAGTCTAGGAAACACCCCAAGATGCAGAATATTTTAATTAGGTTCCCCCCACCTTCTGGGTGACTTCTGATCTTCTGTTGTTCTCTTGGAGACAGCAAGGCAGGAAGCTGCGGGGGGATCAAGTTCAGCTCTTTCTTGTGTACTGTAATGTATGCACAAGACAGGACCTAAGAATGCTTGTGATGTGTAATCCTTTAGTTAATTTGTAAGCATGTGTTTTTATGTGTTTTTTATGGTGTCTTTTATGGTACAGAAGTTTGAAAAATGTTTATTGTGAAATGAAACATACATACAGAAAGTAGTGATACGCAGCTCAGTGATTTATCACAAAGCAAATACCCATGTAACCACCCCCAGGTCAAGAAACAGAACACTGCCAGAGCCCAGGGTGCTCCTCTGAGCACTCTTCCTCCCTTCCCTGTAAAGGGAAACCCTCTTCTGACTTTAAAATACCACTTCCTTGCCTTTTTTATTTAAAGAGAGAATGGTAAATAGGCCCTCATTTACCCCTAGTCACCCAGCTTCCCCCGAGATCAATGACAGACCAATTGTGTTTCATAGAATGCCCATTCCTTCCCAAGTCACCCCTGCTCAGCTAAGTTATTTAAGGTATTTACTTATTTTTATTGAGGGATATTCTACATGAAGTAAAATGCACAAATGTAAAGCATACAGTTCCATGAGTTGTCACAATTGTTCACACATATATAAATTGGTATAACCATTGATCATTACAAGTTTGTTTTGTATCTGTACAAGTTCCCTTTAATAACTAGGAACTTGGCAGCACAGTGTATGACTTCAGTGCCCTTCTGTGTACGTGTAGAAGTCCCAAAGGAGCTAGCTGGCCCTCAGACGGGGTCCCTGAAGCATGCTGCCCTTTCTAAATGTAGACAGCTATAAGCTGCTCATTCCTTTTCCCTCCCTCCACCCTCCTGTTCCTTCTGTCAGCAAAATAGTTTGTTGTGGATTGGTGATAAAAATCAGTGTCCACTGAAAGACACGTCAAGACCCCCGCCGTGGGAGGCCTTCAAAACATACCAGGCCACGTTACGCCCCAGTGTGAAGGGGCCACCTGTCAGGGGGTTGCAGGCCACGTCCACTAACTCACTTCTCCTATTTCCCAGGAATAGAAAGGTTTTGCCCCCAATTCAACCAGAAGGCTCACTTCCACACTCTTTCCTGGGTGACTCGAGACGTGCAGGGTGTGTCATGTGTGGGCTCAGGAAGGTTAGCGCAGCAGAGATAGTCGGCTGATTCTCTGGTTAATAACTCTTCTTAGTGACACATTTGGTGATGAGGTTTTCCCGGTGACATTGAGCAGAATTCAGTCCTTCTCCTGACTCCTCTTCCCTTTTTCCTGCACAACTCATATGGCTTTCTCTGCTGGGTAACGGATAATTGTGAGCCATAAACACATTTGTGCCCTCTCATTACAGGGAGCTTACGAAGGCAAAACGTCTTTATTTCACATTCCTCAGGAGGCCTTCCATCAAAATTTGCCTCTGCCGATGCTCAACACCTATTTGCTAATAAATGGTGTTTACAAAATGAGTCAGAAATTCATGACTTCATGATATAATTATATCTCATGTTATAATTATACTTAGACTTTAACTGCATATTTTGCACACTCACAAATATTTTATTAATCTACATCCTCACCTCAGTTAAAAAATAATTTTAAAAAACCTACAAACAAACCTAGAAGTCTTACGAGGTATCCCTAACTTTTGACAGTGCTTAAATTTTATGTGGATTTTTTGCACTCTTTAATTTTCTTGACGTGGTTTAGATCAGCCAAACAGTATCTATTTTATCCAGAGGACTATAAAACTGCTGCTATGAGAAAACAAAAGTAAAATATGGTTTTCAAAGCTGGCCCATGTTACTCACAGGTAACAGTGATATAATCCCCATTAGACAATGACATTATAAAGCTGTAAATGCCACTGCATGTACATGCAGGTTTTCCGTGAGCCTAAACATAACCTAAGACCTAGGATAAACAATGCACGGTTCCAAATCTCTCAGAGTCTAAATTTTCCACCTGGAGGGTTTGGTGTTATGGTGTTCCTTTGTACTGAATATTTTGTATAACAGGAAAATAAAAATAAAAGCCCCACCATAAACAAGGCTGTGATCAGTATTTTTGAGATTAGGAAATGCAGCTTTATGCGGTCCTTCCACTTGGATACCAGTTAAAGGACTGCTTCCCAATTTCCAGGATGCCTTGAATACCTGGGGATCTGAAAATGCAGACTCTGATTCAGTAGGTCTGGGTGGCGCCTGAGATTCTGTGTTTCTAACCAGCTCCCAGGGGAGGTTGAAGCTGGGACCACACTTTGAGTAGCAAAGAGTTAAAGAAAAGTTCCCACCCTATGCTAGAGTTGTTCAGGTAGCAGGCTGGAGAGGGAGGGGGAGGTAGGAGAAAAGGGGGAGGGTAGGTTAGGGTAAAGGTGAATTGCTTTTTGTTTCCTCTGCAGTAACTCCTGCAGCCTTTCATGGGAAAGTGGATTCAAGGTATGGGATTCCTGTCTTTGAAGCACCGGTCTCTGACATGAAGTGTCCCAAGTGGGTTTTCAAAGACTTGCCCAGAGTTTTGCTCTCTTGACTCTCATGGAAATTAACTATGGTCTTGCCAGTTTATGCTTTGAAAAAAAGCATCTCTTTTTATTTTTGTGGGAACCTGCATCCCATAATAACAGTGGTTCTCAGTGGGAGGAACATGAAAGCAAATTAACCCTTTAAATTACAGGGAGCAGAGAGTAGTAAACTCACCCTGGTCTGAAGCAGCATCTCTTTCTCCTTTTCATGAGGTGCACAGCTCACTTTAAGGCAGTGAAATCTCTGTTGGGAAGATGAAGGCCGATGGGTCTTGTTTCTAGGAGGCTTAAATGTCTCTATGTGGCTGTTACTGACCAACATAAGGTCAGGTGGAAGGATATGGAAGAGGCTCAGATCAATCATGAGATAAAAAGAGAAAAGGAACTAACTTCTGTTGAGCACCTCCCTTGTTCCAGACTCTCTGCATACAGCATGCCATTTAAATTTCACTCTATCCCTGTGTGGTAGGCAGTATTCTCCCTTACTTTCTCATTGAGAAAATTGGGAGCTATAGAACTTAAGTCCATTGCATATGGTTCTACATTAATTAAAATGGCAGAGTTTGGGGATGTGAACTCAGCTCTCTCTGATTCCAGAAATACTGAAATTGTTTCCCAGACTCCTAGGCTGAGAGCTTCTTGCTAATTTGTAGGCAGAGCCACTCCTTGTATGCTGTGCCTGACACCCAAGACCTCAACCATTCATTATTGTTGCATAAATGCCTGAACATATTTATATCACGTAAATCCAGAGACCCCAGTATGAAGCCAAAATTGTTTTTAACAACTGTTCCACATACCATACAGGGATACATATTGCAAATTACATGTGCACGGAAATCTGTGATCAAGGCAGATAATGATACGTGTGGGTTCCTGTCCTCCTTAAAAACTCACCCAGTGGTTTTGCTATCTCTTTCAAAAGTTCAGAGGAGTCGGTTATTGCCCCGCAAAATAAGGGCCACAGTAAAAAGAGCTAGACAAAGTTTCCAGTATGTCAGTTCTCAGGTGCTGTATAACATTTTATAAGAGATTTAATAGGTTTCCTTGGAACAGAAAAGAGAAAGAAGGAGACAGTGGGTGGAAAGAAGTTTAGCTAGGAAAAAAAGCTGGGCATGAGTCAAGGGCAGTGTTGTGGGCTTCAGTTATTAATATGCATGCCATAGGAAGTTCCTGCCCTGCCTGGACCTGACAGGAAAAATAAATAAATAAATAGACAAGTCATGGTTCTATGACCCAAATGTATTAGAAAATATGGCACAGAATGTGTCTTCTGCAATGAGAAGTGAGGTCACCATCATGGTTTTGTTGATCCTGGTATGGATTTCTCTCCATGGGATCTCTATGAACAGGTGATGTTGCTGCCCCAGATGATAAAAGAAAATAAAACTCACAAATGAATAAGCAAGGAAAACACACACACACACGTACATACCCATACATGAACAGATAGACACAGAAACAGCAGAAATCAAGTCCCACCACCCTTATAGAGAGTGATGAATCAGAATTTTCAGGCAGTACTCTAGTAATAATGTCACAAAGAGATATTCCATGTATTCCTGGGCTTGGTTGCATTTTCCATGCCCACTAAAGAAAATGGCTCAGAGTATTTGTAAGGAAGAAACTGTCTTAAAAACCTTGACATCACTTTTGTAAAGAAGTAGCATGGATGTCCTTAAGATCAGAGAGCCCAGGTGTTTGAACTGTTCATATGTAGAGTAAAACTGAGTCTCATGAATTTATCTTCACCTACTCCTTTGCCTGGCACGTGATAGACCCTCCATTTCTAGTGGTGGGATTGAGGAAAGAAAGGGCAAGAAATGCTTGCTCTGAAAACCAAAGGACTTGGATCGATAGGGAAAGAGCTAATGCCTACACAAAAAGAAAAATCTCAAAACATTAAAGACGGTTTCTGTGGTCCTAGTGACAGACCTATCAAAATAAACAGACTGTGATGCTCCATTGTGTAGGTAGAAGTACCTCCTGAGAATTCTTTTGTTTCTGTCTGTCTTCTCAGTGCAAGACATCTCCATATCTCCTTCCTGTCCCTTCCACTCTTACCCACTGAAATTGTTATTAGGGCTGTTTAGTTTTTGTTAACTTGGGGCTAGGAACTGTGCTCCAGAGGTAGAAGTAGCTGAGAACATATGGTTTCTAAGAGCAACGTCTATCGGACATAGGATGAAAATACACATTGGGTACATGGATGCCCTGGGGTGTCAGGCTGCCCACAGGGAAAGACCAAAGATCAAAAAGACCTGTCTTTTGGTTAGCATGGAAATTTGATAAATGTAACATTGGCTAAAGTCTCAGAAAAGCAAAGGCCGGGCCTTGCTGAACCGGGGTGGAGATGTTGTTAGTCTTTTTTCTTTCTCCTGATGGGCAGCCTATCTTCCCTCCTCTCCTATCTTCTCTTAAGTTGAATGACTGTCCTCTGGAGAGTTCCTAACCGCGGGCACTTTTCCAGGATTTTCAAGTGCTATTTCTACCACCTCCATGGAGCACCATGGTCTGTTTATTTTGATAAGTCTTTCACTAGAACAATAGAAAAGATCGTCAATGTTTTGAGATTTCTTCCTACAAAGGCACTAGCTCTTCCCATACAGATGCCAGGTCTTTGGTTTCCAGACAAAGTATTTCTTGGATTTTCTTTCCTAAGTGTCACAAAGCGATTTCCTAAAGAAAGTAAGATTTTTAAAGATGAGTGTAAGAATAAGGGGTTGAAAGATGATTTTATTTTGCCTTAAATTTCAAACCTCTATAAGGAGAGAATATGCTGTTGGGAGGCTGGGAGTGGGGTGTCACTTAGCTCCTCCCAAAATCTCTTAAAGTCACCCCAATTAAGCACAACCTAAGTGAGAATAGTGTTCTCACAATGTTACCTGCTGCTTCAAGTCACTGAGAACAAGATTGCATTTGACTGTGTTGAGGCAGTTAACAGGTTTTAGATAAATGACTCTGGGGTAGGGCCTCCTGCTGCTCTGTCTTACTTTTGGAAGGGTAGAGAATCTGAAAGGAAGAGAGAATGAACCTCAAGTAAAGGAGGGAAAGTATGGAAGCAAACACTGGAAGCTGAGATGAGGTGGGGAACAAGGACCAGAGAGTTCACCTTGGCCTATAATAATGAGCAAACTCAATATAACATGGGAACTGCAATCCAGAAACAACAATCTCAAAAATGCACCTGGAATTTCATTCTATTTGAAACACTTGATCTTAGCCAAAAGGCTGAGAAGTGATTATTCTAATTGAAACATATAAAAGTATATCATAATCCTCCACTTAAGCTTAATTTCCAAAGCCATCTACTGCCCAACTGCAGTTGGTAAGGGAGGATTTGATAAAGAGGATTCAAGGAAAAAAAATTATATATTGTGTTTGAGTGGAATATATTGGCAACAAACTTTTTATGCAAAAGCATCAAGTAAAAGGAGGCAGCTCAGTTATGAAACATCCTGCATCTCCTTTGATTGGATGCTTCTGAAATAGAATTTTAAATTTTAAATATAGGATAAACACCATTTCTTCTAAAAATAGTTTTGGATCTCAGTTTTCAAGCAAGCACAAGCAAATTACTTTGTATAAAAAATGAATGAATCTGAACTCCTGCTACCCACTTTAAACAGCACATACTGTACACTAAAGCTTTCTGAAAGACAGAGCAGGTGGGATGCTAAGTTAGGACCTGCAACAGACTTCCATTGAAATACCATCAGAGAAGCTGCAATGTTAGAAATCTCAGGAGAAAGCATTAATTTTAGGCCTACTTTCAAAAGGTAAGCGCGTTGGAAAATTCACTGATTCTCTAATTTCTGAACAAGTCTTCTGAGTAAATAGATAAGGCAGAATTCACAGATAATTCAAGTTTGAATGTCTCCTAAAATAAAATAGTAATATATAACTCTTTTGGTTTCTGAGAGCACTTTCGTCTACATTAGTTCATTTTTTCTTCAGAACTACTCTGGGGTGTATGTGTGTGTGTGTGTGTGTGTGTGTATGTGTATACGAGGCAGGGCCTTCTCTTCAGAAATGTTATTCCATTTTTCTGATGTCCCTAAATCATTTTTCCCCACAATGGATGATGAATCTTCCTACATAAGATATAACAGAAGTAGTGATCACCTGACCCAGCAGCTCCCAAAACTTGTCTGCACATTGAAATCATCTGGGAAACTTAAAAAAAATAAGATATATATGCCTTGCCCCTAGACATTGTGATTTATTGGTCTGGGTGTGGCCTGGACTTTGGAATTTTTAAAAGATCTCTAGGTAATTCTAACATGTAACAAGCTTAGGAACCATCAACCTAGACTCTCTGGGTCTCATTTTCCTCACCTGTAAAATGAATGTGTGGGTGGAGTTGAAAGGGCTTGAAGGTGTGGGGTGGTAATCACAGAGTTTCCTGAAGTAGGTTCTGGGGAACTCTGGTCTTCTCTGATCCTTGTGAGGAACCAAAAGGGGTTCTCTGATAAAATCACTTTGGGGAACAATGTGTAAACTCCATTGGTTGAATGACTAATAATTGTCTTAATGAATGAATCAATCAATCTATCCACCTAGAATCAAGAGTTCTGCCTCAAGTTCTACCTTCCCAATAATTATGAATCACTGGATGTTCACTTACCTCACCAGGGCTCAGTTTCCTCATCTGTAAATAAGTGGGTTGACCCGATCTCCAGTGAGATACCTTACACTTCTAACGTTCCACAACCTCACAACTAGAAAATCTCTGAGATCCCATTTATTTTAGGGTTTCATGAGTCAAAGGGAACCAATGATCTTACCTAATTCACTCAAGACTACAGTATTGGGGGGTGTGCTTAACTGGTCTAATTTTGCAATGAATCATCATTAAGCCTCTAGGCAATGTAGCTGCAGACTGTGATTCTTCTCTCTGGTGGTTAAGACTCATTTTACTCCTAAAAGCTTTTTAAAATATTATCTTCCTTACTGTTGCAAATAAAGACAGCAGAGCCTCAGACAGGCTGATTCATAGCTACTATTTCTCAGGGTCATAACTGCAGACGACAATCGACACAGGCCTCCCTTGCCTTTAGCTTTCTTGCTGCCAGCAGACTGTCTGGACCTTGCCCAGACTGACTCTGGGCGTCAATGAATGCCGCATTCACTCCACTGGATATCCGAAGTGACTAACGCATAGAATATTTGGGCTGCCTGCAGTATATTCAATGTCCTCTTATGCCATCTACCCTTTTTTCTCATGTTAGTCTGGAAATGGGATCAGCACATAAAATACAGCAAGGCCAAAAAGAATTTAGTTACAGGGAGAAGAGAAAGTATAAAAGCTTGGTTGGTCTTGCACAACATCTATGATGGCTTACCAGTAGAACAGTTTAGGTGAGTTGTGTTTCCTCTGAGCTGATCCCCTAATGTAGTCTTGAAAATTATTAAAATAGCTATAAATTAATCATTTATTTTGAGAATAAAGGGTTGCCCTTGATGCTTTCAATCAGCTTTTGACAAAAAATAACTCATGGGATAAATTCAGCCCACAGATTACTTTTGTAAATAAAGTTTTATTGCAACATAGCCATACTCATTTTATACTTTATCTATAGCAGTTTTCACTCTAAAATGGCAGAGTTGAGTAGTTGCAGCAGAGACTGTATGAACTGCAGAGTCTAAAATATTTATGATCTAACTGATCCCTGTTTTAGATTTTGTACATGTTGTTTGATATGAACACATTATTTATGCACTCAGTCCTTCCTTCTTTCCTTCAATCAATCTATTCATATTTATTTAACAATCAAAGCAATGAAATAAATGCTATAGGGAAATAAGCAATAAAATAATTTCCTGTCCTTTCCAAACACACCTAAATATCAATAGTGGTCTTGTTACAATCATTTATCTACAAAATCTTTCAGAAGCTCACCCTTACACTCTTACATATATGTCCCTCAGGAAGAAAAGAGAGGCATATACATGACCTGCTCATGTACTCTACCTTATTAAGCTGACTGGATAAAATATATATAAATTATAAAATCATGCAATCTAAAGCTAAAGGGAACCATTATTTCTAGTCTATCCTCTCTAGTCAATGTCATAAAACTAGAGTTGGTGATAAATCTAAGTTTTATAGTTTTATAATATGTAGGAACCTTGTCTCCTAAGCTATCATTATAATATATGTGTATATGTGTAAATGCACATATAAACAATTCATGTGCATAAATATTTGTGGTATATTAGTAAATGTTTCAACACGCTAGATTATTTTACAATTTTTCTCTCTCAGGACAACTGTTGCCAGAATATATTTTCTCCTTTCATGGTCTTGGTATGGACAAAACAAGTAAATACAAGAAAGGTTTTGTCTGGGATTTCCTCACTTAAGGGGGAGGAAAAGATTCTATTAGTAATTACATTTTAAAGAAGTTTTATAACCTACTCTTATTTAACTAACTCAATTCTGAGCACTTCTATCCTAAAACTGTGATGTACACTGGAATCAGGATGTGTTTGATTTTGATTTTGAAGTAAACTTTTTTTTCCCCTAGCACAACAGCAGATATGATGCCTAAATATGTGAAAAACAAAAGCCAGAACAAATACAGAATTAAATTCAATAAGTAACAGTTATTGACTAGTTTAAGCAGTGCTGTTTCCACAAATCATTCCTAAGGAGTATGCTCATGGAGAGTGTAATTCCACTAACTACTAACATGATGAATGATTTTTTTAGACTCAATGCAACAAACCAAAATAATACTAATAATAATTCTATCTCTGGGGCAATGCTTTTCTACTGTTGAGATCTAAAATTCCTAAGTCAATGTCTTGTTATTCATTTGTTGAGAACCAATGCTTTCAGTTTTCTAAATTATTCCATATTAGGATTTCATGAACTAGTAGATCAGGTTACTACTGCTTATAGAAAGCCTCTGGAAAGTGCAGACTAAAGTGCTGGAATTTTAATGCCATATTCTAGTGGCGTGAATGCATGGTAGAGGAAGATTAATTAGATTTAAGATAGAAGGAGAGTCCAATTTAAATTTGCCCCATTACTCAACATGCCTGGAAATTATACTTAGTGTGTGGGATTCTTCCCCCGAGGGGAATAGCAACAGAGCCTCCTCCCTACCCTGCCAAGCACAGGGAACTGTGCACAGTCTTTCTATGCTCATCCAGCTATGTGCCCTGCCCGCAGAGGCCTGTTTGTGCCAGGACAGACGGCTCTGCAAGCCAGTGGGAGATCTTTTCTGGCACAACATTTGCAAGATGTGGAATGGGCCTCTATGGTTAAGATACGTTGGCATGAGGCTGCAGCTTTAATTGAAAATTCTCAAAGGGGCTTAGGTTCCAATTCTGTGTCAGCAGTGAAAAGCAGAGAGAAATATATTGTCACATTTCAATCATTTGCAAGTAGATTCTTGCCTTTGCAAATTAACCCTGGTTTAACCAAAGAAAGACTTCCAGGGCTGAATCAGGAAACACTCCAGATGAAGCACTATGCCAAAATTGCACCTTGCTCTTTACACTCTCAAGTTCCTTGCTTATTAGCTCTTGAAAAGCCCTCTTTTTACCTATTGAAATGCTTTAAGCCCCAACCCTAACTCATTAATCCTTCCGTAGTCCTTTTCATTCTCTGTCCTGTAAATTCTTAGAGCATATAGCCTGTACCACAGAACTTGGCAGTGAAACTCTACAACTTTCAACCTTCCAACCTGCAGACTTTGAAAGATTAACTGTGTGAGGTCATACTCATCAACTGTGCCTCCCGCCAACAGAGGGCCTGAGCAGTTGGAAAAGTTGTATTTGCTGGACGACACTCTCAGGGTATGCCTCTGTTCTTAACCTGTCTCTCCTAGTAGAGCACAAGTTTTGAGAACTAGAAGCAATCATTTTCAATATCTCAATTGTGTTATGATCTATTAATTTCAGTTCTGGTTTCCTTTTCCTTCCAATGACCATAAGTCCTCATAGCTAAGTCTAATGTCAGGTCTCACCCACAGACCCAGTTTCTGACCTAGTCTGGAGAACCCTGGAAACACAATGTTTCCTAGAATGTAAGATGTCATAAATTTAAGACAGACCATCAATTTAGTAACGATGAAAAACAACACTACGTGGTACTTGTCAATTATGAAATGCATTGCAACTTCAAAAACGTTGTTGTTTAAAAAAAAAATGGTCACTATAGAACCCATAAATAAGTTATACCAGCAGTACCAGCACCAAATCCAATGGAAGTTGGAACTGAACTGCATTGATTGCAGATGGACTTGTGCTCATTAAGTCCCCAGGGTGGCAATAATTCTGCCTGCTGAAATATGAAGCTCTGTCTTAAGCTTTACAATGAACAATTCTCGGTTTTACTGTTACTAACCCTGCTTCCCTATAAAGCTAGGTTTTCCCTTTGAACCCTGACCTGATTCACTGAGATATTAGGCCTTTTCCACTTTTCCTGATCTTGTGCCTTTTTTCTCTATTGATTCTGTATTTTCCTCTCATATGATCAAGAGAACTTATGCACATGAGTAAGTCTCCTCCAAATACAAAAATACATCTACACAATCATTTCTAAAGATCTCGTATGTCATACTATGTTACCATGATTTGTTGAACTAATGCCTCTGTTGCTGGACATTCATACTGTATGCCCAAATATTATATAATTCAAAATGAAACAAAAAGATATCCCGTTTTTCCAATGAGAAGATTGGAAAGAAACAATGTTGGGGCCCACTTGACTCTATCTTCTTAACTGCTCAGCAGTAGTTTCACATTTGATTTGGTCCATTTTTTTTTTTTTTGTATATATAACACTGTGGAATGTGTTTGTGCTGCAAGGTTGTCGCTGTTAATGTTTGCATGTAGACATAGTTCCTTAGAAAAGTTTCCAAGAATTGAGACTACTGGGTAAAAGTGTATGAACATTTTTAAAACCTTTAACAATCGCTTCTAACACTTAAACCACTCTAGATTTTCATTAAGAGTATGTAAAAGTTATAAGATGAGTCTGATTTTCTATTTCTTCTTGAGACATTTTATTTGTAAATTGTATTTTTCTAAGATTGTTCAAATTTTATCTAAAATTTCCATTTTATTTACATGAGGGTTCATAATATCTTCCTAACAATGTTTATATTATGCGTGTCATGGCCTTCTTATGGTTCCTGATGTTGATTATTTGTGCTTTATCTCTTTTTTCTCTTTTTAAAATTAATTTGTGAAATGTTTAAAAATTTTTTTTTGTCTTTTCAAAGAACCAAATTTTGGCACTGTTGATCTCTATCCCATTCTTATTGTTTTTATTACTTTATTCTACTTTGTGAAAGTTTAGTAACTCCCTGTAATGGCTGCCTAGTTCATACATTTTCAACCTCTCTTCTTTTCTTTATTGATTTTTTTCCCTGCAACTCTATTATTACAATTATTGAATGAGATGTGCTAAAATCCTGAGTGGTTTATTTTGGGTGGCTTATTCCTTCAGTTCCTGAGAGGGGTATGTGAAAGTCTCCTATCTGAGTGTAGTTTTGCCTGTATCTTCTTTTGATTCTCTTATTGTCTCTTATCTATGTCTTCTTGTGGTTCTCTCAATTTCTGATTTATATGTTTGAATCTCTATCATTAGGTACATGGATATTTAAAATCATAACATCTCCCCCTGCGTTGAAATTATTATCATTATAAAGTGATTCTCTGATTATGCCTTTCACCTTACATCTATGCTGTTTGATATTACTATAGCGGCACCGGCTTTCCTTTGTTTCACACTCGAATAATACACAATCTTCCCTCAGTATACAGTGGGGGATAGGTTCCAAGACCCCCTACATCCCAAATCCACTCATACTCAAGTCTCACTGGGGCCCTGCAGGACCCATCTATATAAAAAGTCAGCCCTCCATATACATGGGTTTCATGTCCAAGGAATATTGTGTTTGATTGAAAAAAATCCAAGTATAAGTGGACCCTAGTTGTTCAAGGGTCAACAGTTTAGTATATATTTTCCAACTTTTCACTTTTGTCTTTTCTATAGTTGGATCCAGGGACACATAGGATGTGCACTGCACAACTTCATGGGACACCAACCACATAAACTGAAACGTGAATGCCCCTCCTCCAGGAATTATGCCATGTACCAGATTTCACTGGAATTTTCTTTGATCCGAGATGATATTCTTTACTTTTAACTGTTCAATGAATCTATTTACATTTAAATAATGACTAATATTTGTGTTTAACATATACCATCTTATTATTTTCTTTTTCCCTACCTGTTCTGCTTCATTGCCTTTCCTTCCTGCAATCTTTCAGTTTGATTATTTTTTATTCCAATTTTTCTTTATACTAATTTGTAAACTATACCTAAATTAAAACACTAGTACTCATTGAAGTATAAAATTAATCAATATTTGAATCAACCCCTAGAAAATACAAAGTCCTTAAAACATTTGAACTCCTTTTTGTTGTATTTCATGTTAATCTGTTAATTTTGTTTTGTATTTGAATTCTATTTTAATGTTTAATACTTTATTATCATGTCTAACTATTGTTATCTTATATATCGTGTTAGATTTACCCACATATTCACTATGTTCTCTGTTCTTCATTCCCTTGTTTACTTTCGATCTTCTCTCTGGATTCAACTTGCTTCTGCCTCAAGAACCTTCATTATTTTTTCCTTTAGCATAGGTAGGTTTGCTAAGGGCAAATGTTCTCAGTTTTTGTTTGAGAATAACCTTAATTCCTTCTTCGTACGGAAGGTATTTTTCACGGGGTATAGATTTTCAGGGTGACAGTTACCTTCCTTAGCGCACTGAAGATGCCACTCCTTTGCTATTGGTTTTCACTGCTATTGTGACATCAGCTACCAGTCCTTTCTTTCATGGTATTCTCTTTTCCTTTTTTCTGTTTTCAAGATTTTTCTTCTTCCTTTGAGTTCTGCAATTTCATGATGCCACGATTAGGTGTAAATACCTTTTTATTTACCCTACTAGAGATTTGTTAGTCTTTTTGAATCTCTAGATTTTGTCTGTCATCAGTTCTAGAAAATTCCTAGTTATTATCTATTCAAATATTATCTATCATACTCTTGTTCTCTCCTTTAAAAATCCAGTTAGAAGTATATTAGATCTTTTCAATCTATCCTTCTCGCCCCTTGACCTCTCTTCTATATTCTATCTGTTATCTCTCCATGCTGCATCCTGGCTAATTTCTTCTAAGGCTTCTAATTCCAACCCTCTCTTAGATTGTATCTAATATGCCTTTAAACCCACACTTTAAACTTTTAGTTATTTGTTATATTTCTATGTCTAAAAAGGTTACTTTTTAAAATATACTAGACTGCTTATTGAACTTTTGTGTTCTCTATAGACATTTTAAAATGTGACTTTTATTTCTTTAAATCTAGCAATCAAATTGTTTTATACTCTGCGTCTAATCATTCTAGAATTTGACATTTTGGGAATTTGCTTACTTTTTTTCCTCTCTTTATTTTTAATTTTTAATTTTCTGCTGGTTCTTGCTCATATAATAGTTCCTTGCTTTCTTGGGTGCTTAGAAATCTTTGACTTTGTTTTTCTCTTTTTATTTGAAAACTATTTTTACAGAGATGTTTTGAGGGTTGTGATAATGATATCTTTCTCTAGTCAGGATTAGTATTACTTCTTCCAGCTACTTACTGTTGCTACCAAGGCTGGTACTACTTTAATTAACTTAACCACATATGTGTGTGTGTGTGAGTGTGTGCTTTCTGTTTTGTAAGGGGGCATCCAGGAATTGCAAATTTGTTGGCAAATCCATTGAAGGACCACCTTACTTTTACTTCACCTTTTTCTGATGGGGCAACACTTGGATGCCTATCTAAGGTTGATGATTCCCCAGCCTAAGAATGCCCTGGGTTTGATTTCTTTCATCTTATTTTCTGCAAGGCTAAAATTCTCCAAACCAACTTTCACATTTGTCAGTTTTGGCAATCATCTTCAGGGTAAAATCAAACTTTGTGTTCTGCTTATCTCTTAGGTTGCATCTTTCCCTACAATTCTGACCTGGTGAACCTTTTCTACCTTATCAGTTCTTCAACACTTCATAAGAGTTCTTTTAAAATATTTTACCCAGAATTTTTTATTGTTTTCAGTAGAAAGATTGATATGAGTAACCTAACCTGCTGTTATTAAGAATAGAAGTGCTCCAATCAGCTCTTCATAAGTTAACAGCATTATTCCTTTGTCCTCTTGGCCGTAAATATTTTTTTGTTCTTCTTTCCTTTATAGCTGTTCAGAATGAAATAGATTCCTTCATCAGTGAACTAAAAGCCATATGAAATAATCACTTATTGACAGATAAGCTCTCAGAAAAATTATTTTTTAAAAATTCCTATAATAAAAGGTTGAACTAAATGACATCTGAAGTACTGCCTAAAACAAAGAATGTGGGGATTCTCTTTTCTACCTTAAAATTTATTTTCAATAAATTGTGTTTTCTTTTTATACATTCTAAAAAATGATGCAGCTATTAGTTGTCTATTTAATAAATATTTGTATTTCATTTTATTTATTATCTATTTAGTCTTGAATATTTTGTTTTATTTAATTTTTTTGTATGTATATGGCTTCCCCCTTAACTATTTTGTAAATAAGGAATGGCTTCATGTACACATTTTAAACCTCCATCCACTTTGCTTGTTCATTATTGGATCTTCAGAAACTGCTGCATTTTATTTGAGTTGAAAATATTTATCGTAAGTAATTGACATTGATTTTCTATGTTCTCCCTATGCGTTATCTTATATAATACTCATAACAACTTTGTAAGGTGTAAGTTGTTTTTATTTTTGTTTTATAGATGAGAAAATTAAGGAATATGGAGATAAAATGGCCACACCAAAATTAGGAAGGGGTGGAGCCTGAGTTTGGTCTCAAGATGTTCAGCTCCAAAAATCCCATTTTTAACCACTGCACTATACTAAAATGTCAAAGGGGTTGAAGTAAGAACTTACAAATATTTTCAAAATGATCTAAAAAGGAACAATGAAAAGTCAGTGAGCAATCAACAGTTAGAGAGAACCAGCCATATTATGTAATAGAATGAAAACAGAACCATTAATTCCTTGTAGTTGCTGTTCTGTTCTGGGTGTGTTTCTGTGTATGCGTGTTTGTGTTTGTGTGTATGCATAATGGTGATGTTTTGTTTTTCAATAATTTTTCTTTGCAAAATCATGTCTCATCATTCCCTTGTTGTGAAAATAGCCATGCAGGAAGGCCTGATGCCCCTTCCTGGCAGCTGCAGTGCCTACTTCCTCTCCCTCACTGCCTCCCAAATGACATTTTCAATTCAGTTCTGGTGGTTCAGCATGCTCTAACCTTGACAGCACCTACGTCAAGAATTAAGGGAGTGTGCTGATCCAGATCCATGCAGGCAGGCTTTGGCTACCAGTGGTTCCTCCAGAAGCTGGCCTTTTCCTGGCCTAGGCATTCTTCCCATTTCTGGCCACATTCCTCAGTGCTAGCCCTCCTGTTCACAGCCTGTTCACCTGTCATGTGGCTCCTTTGGTAAGAGTACATGGTTCTTGTTAGCCTCATGATCATGACCGACGTCAAGAGTTCTACCAGGCTGGGTAGGTATGGGATGGCAGCCTCACCACTCTCCACAAACATCAGAGTACCATTTTGTTGCACATGCAATAGAAAAAGTTTGCCGAAATTTTTCTTGACCACAAATGCATTCCACTAAGATCCTGGTTGGGCAGAAAATGAATGGAAGGTCACTGTGGGTACCCTATCATCCAAAATTATCATCAGCAGTGCCCCATCACCAGGAGACACTTCAGAGTCCCAAACCAGACATTGTAGCAACTTTGATGTACAAGTTCTACATCATTTTTTGAGACTGGAATCTGGTTGATGTGCAAAGGATTAATGATCTATTAGATTTAGAATAGCTCATGAAAAAGCAGACTAACTCCTTCTGGATTTGGGACAGAAGGTAAGGAAGGCTTGATGGGGGAAAGAAAAGGTACTGTTCAGGTTGCTGTAGTGGGCATTGCTTTCTACCACCTTGTATTATTCCTTCTCTCTCTTTTGTCTTTATGAAGAATCCAAGATTATGAGACTATGAAGAGGACAATATTTTTTATCACTATTATTTCTTCTTTTCTTTCTTCTGCAAAACCCGATGTAGCACCAGCCATACAATCTCCTAATGCCATAGAATGTCAGACCTGGTAGTTTCCTTAAAGAACATCTAATTCAACCTTCACTTGACATGTGAGAAAAATCCAGCCCAGAGAAAATAAATGACTTGGCCAAAGTCACATGATTTTCTTACGGCAGCACAGATATGAGAATCTAGCACTCTAGACTCCAGGCTCCACAGGTGCTTGTTAAAGGTCTGATACCAAAAGGGTTAAGCATGTGAAGGGTTGCAACCCATGAAATGCTATCTCCTTCCCACAATGACTGTGGATAGATAGTACTTTATGGGGTCAGCCATGGTGATTCTTTATAAGTCTCCATATTAGTCCTTGAACTGGGTAACCAGGAAAGTGACCCAGGGAGTAGTGCCTGTGTGTCCCTCATCCAACTCCAATATGGTCTAGAAAAGAGGAACTCACTCAGAACTTGTTCATATGTCTCCTTCTCAGACAGACCTTATCTGGGGACCCTTTATAGAATGGCAGTTCCCCTCCCCCACCTAGAACCCTTCCCTTCAACTCTTGATATTTGGCTTATGCTGCTTAATTTTTCTCCAAAGCACTAAGTATTACCTGATACATCACAGATTTGGTTTTTTGTTTGTTTGTTTGTTTTTGTGTCTTTTCTTCAAATGCCAGAAGAACACAAAATGGAGAAGATGCTTGTGAAGAACAGAGAAAATTTCCTTTATAGTGCTAGGGTTGCCTAGTGTTGACTTAAGAGTGAGGTAAAACAAAATGAGTTCTGATGAGAAGTGGGCAGGTGTGGGGAAAGAAAGAGAAAATGAATGCAAAGCAAAAGGAGGGGCTACAGAATCACATAAGGTAAAAGGCAGCATCAGCCTGGCTCACTAGCAAAGATGTGAATGGATGGCCAAAGAACTGAGATCTGGAAACAGAACATCAAGCAGAAGCAACTGTATCTGTTATTTATTGCTGCAATAATGCCACATAACAAACTTCCCCCAAACAAACAGCCCCCAAACTCAAAACAATAATATTTATCGAGTTCCTGTGTCTGGACTTAACTTGGCCCATTCACATTTCTGGGGGTCAGTTAGCTGTTGGCTGACTTAGGATGAGCCTGGCTAGAACAGCTGGGGTGCATGTCTCTGCCCCTCACACTTCATCCACCATAAGGCCACTCAGGGTATGTTGTCATGGCTGCAACATACAAGTATTGAGTGGGCAAGAGGAAACATACAAGACATCTCAGGGTTTAGACAGAGCTGCCTCAGCATAATTTCCACTACTGGCCAAGGCAAAGCACAAGCCCAACCAAGAATCAAGGATTAGAGAAATAGACCCCACCTCTTGATGAGAGGGGCTCCAACAGCATGGACAGAGGAGGGGCAAAGGGTTGGGATCCACCACAGCACCCCCAGAGGTCTTGTGGCACAGAGCAGGAGAGCCTCTGACCCTCTTCAGCACCTCTCCCTGAAGATGGAATTATCCCCCAAAGCACCTGGGCTTTTGGGAAACTCTGTTTCTGCATGTATATTCAACTATCTCTATGTCATTAAAATATATATATATGTATATAATGTATACATATATGTCACTTCCTTTAACACTGTCTTGCAAATAGCTCATTTAATGTACTCTCCAAAGATGTTGAGTGAGGTGGGCTCCAAGCCGAGCTAAATGAGATCATAAGGAAAATTTAATTTGGGTCTATTTTGGCAGCATCACCAGGACAAGATGAGAGACTAATGTGCAGGTGGGTGAAGAGCGCTCCATCATCCCCCTACCTCAGTCCCAGGAACTTTGCTGGGCTCTTAAAGAATTTATTTTCCTCTTTAGCTTACTGCTTCCCAAACTACAACAACTAGAACAAGCCTATTTATTCATTAAAGACATTGTGACTCTCCTGGCCCAGAATCCCGATGTCCTCTCAAACTCAAGGGAACAGACCCTAGTCATTCCCCACCTCCCCACTGAAGTGGCTGGCACCAAGTCACACTCTGTGGCCTCTGGATGTCCCTCTGGCCACCTTCAATCAGGCCAAAACCCAGCCACCATCCAGCCACCAGCATCCTTTAGTAGCCCTCAGCTTGGTATAGAGCTAATCATTATTTAGAAAGGAAAAAAAAACCTCCTGTGGGCACCTTTGTCCCCTCTCTGCATGCTTATTATTCTAGGTGCAAAATAAAATATTCGAAAGGAAAACCAAAGGCTTGCTCATCCTCTATGACTCTACAGGGGATTTCCAATCACACAGAGAACACCCTGTCCCTTCCTTCCAACTTTTCCACCCAACAGAGGAGGAGGAACTAGCCTTGGGGAGAGAATCATTTTCCTGTTCCACTGTCTGTAAGCACATTTTCCAGATCAGTCCTGACTTCTCAACTTCAGAAATCCTCCACATCCAGATGACGCCCGGTGTGGACCAGTCTCGCAACTTACTTCCTACAGTGTTTATCTGCCTGAAGGGAAATGGCAACTGTGCAGGGCGACAGAGAGAACATGCACACTGCTGGCTGATAAACAGAGCTTTGCTTGGGGGGCAAGCAGTTATTTTCCACGGGCTGTTATCAACAGGAAATCTAACTGCAGTTAATGTAGCAGGAGATTTTGGCTAGTCTCTCGAAACAAACTTTTGAGAGCCCTTAAGATAACTGTCCCTCACCTTCCAGACTCATTAACCACGGGCAAACTGAAGTTATCCAGTGAGGAGGAAATGGAGAGGGGGCCGTAGAATACGTGTCAAACAAATCACGCTCTGGAGCTGGCACCACATTCAAGAAAATCCAGTAGGAGACAAAATGTAAGCTAAGGTGCCAAGTTAAATTCCAGCAGTGTGTGTGTGTGTGTGAGAGAGAGAGATACAAAGAAAGGGAGATGCAGCGTGTGAAGGGGAGAGAGAGCCACGTACACACACACACACACACACACACACAGACACAGAGAAAGGAAGAGGACAAAAGAGAGTAAGAGAGGGAATATTGAGGACTAAAGAAATAACACGGCTCTGAGATCAAAGACTTGAGACCTTAACTCTCAACTCCCTACCCTTTACTCCCATCTGCAATGAGAATATATTGCCCTGTCTGGGGGAAATAGAGGGAAAAGGTAGGAGAGACACAAAAAGAGACAAAACTATAGAATCCTGTGTTCCTGACACCCTTAGAGAGCAAGGTAGATCTTGCAAGACTTCATTTTTCCCCATTAACTTTTATGAAGTCTGACTTGGCTGAAATGTGTTGTAAATGCCAGCCAGTTTCCAGCCAGGATTTTCCGAGTGCGTCTAATTGCCCACTTTATCACAGGCACTATCAGGTAAATGGTGTTCCTCTTCCGCTGGGCCTGCCTAAGGTTGACACCGGGGACTTGTCAGGCAATGGATCACAGAGCTGGCGTGGGGGCCCCTCGCTCTGCATTCCTGGATGGGGGTGACAGTAAATTATGACATCTGCCAGGAAGATCGGAACACGGCTGTGCTACCGGAAGCACCTAAGCTACACAACTAGGAAAGCTCTTAGAGTGTGACTGGAGATGTGTCTGAGAGCTCTTAAAGGGACAAAGAGCCTCTTTCCCCAGCAACAGTGGAGCAGAGGTGATCCCTGGACATTTACTTTACTCTTTGATGATGCTTAATGATCTATTTTTATGTTTGATTGAATAATGTTGCCTGTCAATTGTAAAGTGCTGCAGTTTAAGTTGTGCTTATACCCATCCTGTCAAGATCCTCAAAGCCACTAAGAGGAATAGTCAGCAACATGCCCATGGTTTAGGATAAAGAAACAGAGATCACGACAGGCTAGGTGATTTTGTCTTGTGTCGAAAGAAAGTGATAGAGACATAGCTGGGCCTCAAACCTAGGTCTGAAACCCCCCAAACATGTATTCTTCACTTTACCAAGGTCTTTTCCTCCAGAAGTGTTTTTGCTCATTGTATCTTTGGGAATATGGATTATATGTACACGTAGGGCTTTTAGCTTAAATCTTCACAGGACTGACGCTGAAACTTTGTATGAAACAAAACAAAATCAAACATATTAAACAAAAACAAAAACAAGCAAAGAAAACCCCACCAAAAACCAAGAGGTGAAAAAACTCTCATTTCAGTGAGTTTTCACAAGGAAAGTCCTCAACCCTTAAGTTTATAAAGAGAAAAGGAGGTGATTTCATAAGTGTAGATACCAGAAATACTGATTTAAAATGGCTGAATGAGTCTATTTGGTGACAATACAAATTGCCCATTGTTGGCCAAAAGGTTCTACATTCAAGAGTGTATCCCTGGCACCCCACTTGTAAATGAGAGACAGACTTTTGACTTATCAAGTCTACACAGAAAGTAGATGGTGCAAAGAGATCAAGATTTGGTTTGATTCCCGTGATGATGACTTATTTATTGGTGACCATGAGAAAGTCATTTAACTTTTCTGGGCTTAATTTTCTCACCTTAAAATGTGGATAAGAATACTTAGTTTGTGGGAATTCTAGCAAGGATTAAATCAAAAACTGAATATTAAAGCACTTTGTAAACTATAAGTGTTATTATTTTTAGCTGAAATAACCTGGTACTTATTAAAATTTGTGCCATGTCCTTAGGGATTGAAAAAGAAAGCGTCAATAGTGATTTTATTCTGCATTCAGTCACCATTTATTAGGTGCTTAGTATATGCAAGGTATTCTAATAACAGCACTGGTGCCCTCTAAATAGAATAATACATGCTAATGTCCAATAGAAGGTTAAATTGGTCAAGGTCAAAGCTGCCACATATGTATGGATATGTCTGTATTTCTTTCTTCCAACATTTATTGAATAGCCACTGCCCTTAAGAATTTACAGAATAATGGCTGATATATAGTGTGTGTATGTGTGTACATATGCAAATGCAAATAAGCAGATTATATTACACAGTGACACATGTTATGACAAAATAATTTTATGAACCTATTTAATGATAAAATTTTCTGGAAAGGAGATTTCAGAAACTTTAATATATGCATTTCATTCTACACCTGGAACTATTTATACATAAAAGCCAAGTTTTTTCTAATAATATTTCAACATATAATGGCATGCATAATGTTTCTCCTTACTGTAGTTTTTGGCAATATTGAAGATACATAAATCAATGGATACACTTAATGTAAGTGACCAGGAAATGAAAAAGCTGACAAGTCATTGTAAGCATGCATGACTCGTCAAATAAGGTTGGTTGACCACAAATGGAAGCGGTAAGAATCCTAGGGAAAAAAAATATGAATGGATGTGGCATCTTCTAGCCTTCCTTGCGTCATGGTCAATATTTCAAAGCACTAATAAAACACCACCTCAAATACCTCAAGTGCTTGGTGGAGAAATTGAAGCAAAGATTTTTTTTTTTAATTTAGTGGTTTCCTTACCACCCTACCATTTACTCTCAAGCTGCAATCCTGAGGTGCATAACTGCCACCCTCCTTTTTCTCTTCTATTAGCTAAACCTTCCTGAAAAGAATTATTATCATTGCTTCTGAAATATATAGAAACTACACGATCAGGCGTGGTGGTTCAGACCTGTAATCCCAGCACTGTGGGAAGCTGAGGCAGGAGGATTGCTTGAGGCCAGGAGTTCAAGACCAACCTGAGCACCATAGCAAGACTCTGTCTCTAGCAAAAAAATAAAAATAAAATAAATTTAGCCGGGTGTGGTGGCATGTGACTGTAGTTCCAGCTCCTTAGGAGGCTGAGGCAGGAGGATGGCCCGAGTCCAGGAGTTCTGCAGTGACCTATGATAGTGCCACTGCTATCCAACCTGGGCAACGGAGTGAGATCCTGTCTTAAAAAAAAAAAAATAGAAATGACATGATCAATACTGACTGTGTAGCTCAAGTAAAAGTGTAAATATAGTTAATATGTAGTATTTTTATACTATATTGTATAAATCCATTTGTTTGACGTTCTGCTAAAAAATTACTTGTTTGGTTCTTAGTTAAGATACATCATGGGGACTATTTTCATGCTAAAGCATGGGCTCCCCAAAGAGCTCCTGTGAATCTTGTCATTTAGGAGCCTAGAATTTCACTGAAAACATTCCACCCCCATGCACAACTGCTAATGTCCTTCATTACAATTGTTAACACATCTCGAAAAACACAGTAACATGACCAGAATGGACGCTTCGGTCTTTCAAGTGGTTTGAAAAACAGAGTCTTCTATTCTTTTATGAAGGTTCCATAATTTCTTGGGGTTTTCCAGCTGCTTTTAGCCCTGCCAGCCGCTCTTCCCAGACAGAAACTGGGACACTTGATGGTGGTCGTGGTAAATTAATAAGGGGAAAAAATAAACAGAAGGCTCTTTTCCCATGTTTTTTTTTTTTTTTAACTTTGCAAATCTGTTCACTGTACAGTTAATTTGGTGCTCGCCATGCAGGAACCCTGTCTGGCTTCTCTAATTTATCATCCTCTTCTGATGTTGTTCCTTCCTTAAGGAGTCCACAAGTGAGTCTCACAGCAGGCAAGTGAATGGATGGTCCTCGCTCCAGGTTCCCACATTCCTTCAGGACATCTGGTGGCTGGATGCAAAGGCAAAGCAAAACTTTCTAGGATTTGTACAATCCAATCCCATAAGTTTAATATCATCTAAATTAGTGGTAGGCAAACTTTTTCTATCAATAGCCATAGAGTAAATATTTTTGGCTTTGCAGGCCATATGTTTTCTGTCACAATGACTCAACTCTGCCTTTGTAGCATGAAAGTAGCCACAGATAATACATGAATGTATGAGCATGGCTGTGTTCCAATAAAGCTTTATTTATGGACACTAAAATTTGAGTTTCATATAATTTTTCTGTGTCATGAAATTTTTTTCTGGTTTTGATTTTCTTCCCCCAACCATTCAAACATGAAAAAGCATTCATAGCTTCCAAGGCCGTACAAGAATGGACAGTGACTGCATTTGGCCCACGTGCCGTAGTTTGCTAACCCCTGTTCCAAAGGCTCAGTTCATCAAATCTATATCTCAAGCCAAGACCTGCCATTTGAACCTCAAAATTGATTCCTGATGTCTCTACTTATTTTTCCCTCAAAAACCTCCAGTGTCCAACATGTGAGGCTCTTCTCCCGTTGCCTTTTTGCCCAGGTATTCCCTATCTGAGAAAAATACTTTCACGTCTCCCACATAGTTATTATAGTCGGAAAATGGCAACCGTTCCTGCGGGCCTTTTTCTTATGCTCCACATGTAGTCTACCACTGAATTCTGTGGTCTGTATTCCAAAAACATACCTCAAATCTGTTTCATTGTGTCCGTCTTATCTAAGCTACCCTTATCTGCTGACTTGAATTCCTATAATTGGTTTCTAATTTAGAAACCTCCCCTTTTCTGTCTTTTCTCTTAGCTAAATCTCGGCAAAATGAGTTATTGTCATTGTTTCTGAGATGTAGAAACTGCATGATCAACACGGACAATGTGTGTGTAGGTAAAACAGAAGTTTTGACTCTTACCGTCTCTCAGTATATTTTGCCATATAGCATCTGAGGAGCACTTGCCAAAGCAGTGGTTAGGTGATCATTCTGTCTAGAATCCTAGATGAGTTCTACAGAGTCCTACCTGAGACAAACTCCACCTTCACTTCCACTTTCTCACTATCTCAGACCACTTCCACCACGGTTCATTAAGCTTCAACCCAACAAACAAGCTCCTTTCTGTTCCTGCTGCAGAAAACACCCTTTCCTGCGTTGATGCCTTTTCCTTACTCCTTTCCCTGACTGGGTGGTCTTTCGCCAGGTCTTTGCATGGTTGGTTCATTCTCATCCTTTAAGATTCAACCCGATTGTTACTTCCCTGACTGACCACTCTATCCAAAGTAGGCATTGACATCCTCTTCACCCTGATAATTTCCTTTATAAGTTGTATCCAAATATTTAACAACATTGATTGTCCCTTTTTAAAAACTGGCTCATTATCTGTCTTCCATATAGAATGCAAGGGATATTGAAATTAGATAATTGTCTGCTGGATTCACTATATCCACAGGCCCAGTCTAGCACAGAGTTGCTACCTAATAAATGACCTAATGAATGAATCTATCAATTTAAAAATTTAAAGCAACCTTATGGCATAATTTCTTAAAATGTATGTAAAATTTTAATTGAACTATAAATTACTCAAGGAAATGCATCAATTATGGCACAGTTTCCATTTTATTTTTACAGCTTTGTTGCAGTTTTCAATTTTTCTACAAGAAAAAAGTGTGAATTATTTTGTTATTAGAAGTAAGAGAAATACAAATGTTAATAAAAGAAAACCCCAGCCTGCAAAAGTTTTTGTCTATGGTTTTCTAAATCATGTCCTTGAAATCTGAATGATTACACTGGAACGTGAAAATGCTTCAATGTTTGAGATAAACAGAGGAAAGGTAATATACCATCAGGATGCTGGCATTGAGAAAAGCTGTTAAAGACCCATTTACTTTTCAGATGGAGCTCTGCGGGAGCTTTGGCTGAGGAACTACGTCTTCTGTGTTGAGTCGCACATCTCTCTATTCTATTCTTTCTGAATTTCTAAAAACATCATTTAATTTGAAGGGTGATTAAACAACAAAGATGATTTAAAAATGTGCATGGATGGGGGTTTTGGCACGGGTAGAAATCCTGACTGTGTCTTTGTGGCTTATATAATGTCACCTCTGAGTAGCAATTTCCTTCTCTGTAAAATAGAGTCCCAAGAGTCCCAGAGTAATTTCTCATTAGGCTATTTTGAAGATTTGGAAAATATTTATATGGACCTGGTAGAGTATAAAACAAAAACTAGATATATGAAAACAAGTATTACTTTATGTGTCATAAATATTATTTTATTATTTTTAAAGGAATAATTTCCGCATGGTGGGAAAAAATATATGTTTGTATAAATATAAATGTATGTTTGTATGTTTGTATAAAATACATACATACATACATAAAAGAAATCTAGCTTGAGAAAGTTCTTGAGTATCATAAGTTCCTGAAAAGATTTTTTTTCTCACTATGTTCAGAATCCTTTAAATATATAAGTCAGTATTTACTACATTATGCTGCAATAACAAACAGCTTCTGAAACCCAGCAACTTACAGGGACAAAGGTTTGTAAGATTTTATTTCTTCTTTGCCTTATATTTGGGCTATGGCAGCTGTACATTTACTACAACTCTGCTAGATATATATTTTTCATCCCAGAATCCAAGAAGAAGCAGCAGCCCATCTTTAGGACACATATTTCTCATAGTAAAAGAAAAATTGAGGTGACCTAATCATATAGGACTCTTAAAACTTTGAACATGACATGTGTTACTTTGCTCACATTCCACTGATGAAAGCAGGTCACACGGGCATAGTGATGTCACTGAGCCAGGGAAGTCACTCTTCCAGGGGAAGTCACTGAAATTCACATGGCAGCAAGTAGAGGTTAATAATTCTCTTACAAGAGGGGACTGAACAATTGGGTGTAATAAAACAATAGGCCACAATAATCTGGTTCCTTTTTTTCTAAAACTAAAAGGAAAACAAATAATAAGAATGTCCTCTAAAGGTATAGAGACTGATTCCTCAGCCTGAAATAAACCCAGTGTTTAAAAACAAAACATTGTTTTGTGGAAGTAATAGGTTGAGATGTTTAGCGTAACGGAAAATGCGGACTTTTTTAGGTAGCAAGTTAAATAGCACAGTCCGGGAATACAGTTTCCAACGACTGGTAAGGTTTTAATAGGGCTAGTCACATAGGTGGATTTAGCGTTAGACGGATGGGTCTGGGAAACACTGATCATCATTCTCCTTAGACAGCAGCTAGCTCTCAGAACTGAGGTCAGCATGATTACATTGAGCCCTGGGCTAAAGCATTTTCAGTCTCCTTTAGTCAAACCACAATGTATTGATTAAATATTTGCCTAGAGTTTATTAAATTTGGGCTACCCAGAGTTGTCTATATTAATAGCCATCAGATTAAATACATCTTTTCATGTACCCAGTCATCAGCAAACCATGAAAAAATTCCCTTTCCCCCTCATATTCCTTGTTTCGCTATCATAAAAATTAGATAACATATTTCAGCTCTACAAATAAAACCTGTCTCATGGGTCAACATTTGAGTCCCGCTTTTTCCCAAGTAAAAAGGTACAAATTTTCAGTTAGGATGAATGAATTCTGCATATCTAATTATACAGCATGATGACTATACTTAATAATAACTATAAGAATAATAATGTATTATTTACCTGAAAATTGCTAACAGAGTAGATCTAAATGTTCTCACCACAAAAAAACTGGTAAGTATGGGAAGGAATGAATATGTTAACTAGTTTTATTTAATTATTTCATGATATATACATATATCAAAACATAACATTATATACCATAAATATATACAATTTTTATTTGTTAATTATACCTTGATAAAGTTGAGGCAGGGAGAAAGAAAGAAATGAAACTGATGTTCTTATTCTTATTTTGAAATAAATAAACTAACATTCAGGGAATGAAGTCTTGGCCTCTGACCCCGCGTTGGTAAGGAGAAGACAAGAAAGGTGCCCTGGATTCTTCATGAAGACTAGTTAACCAGCTTGACTTGGTGTTTCAGTTTCCATGGAATTCCATAGTGGTGAAAACCTAAACAACTTCATCATAGAAAAGTAACAAATTTCTGCACAGAGAAGAATTAATCAAAACAGTTTTTCTCCCAGAGAGTCAATCTAAAACTATTATCATTTTTATGGACATTGTTGTTTTGCAAGTACCCTACTTGTGTGGACAATAAGGTTCAACTAGGCCCAGCTTGTTCAAACCCTTAGTTAAAAATGGGCAATTATTGAAACAGGTGATTGAGAAATAACCGATGTCTTCATAAAGTTTAATAGTAGTTTACTGGGCAAATTAATGATTCACTTCCATAAAAACATTCAAGTCAGTCGTGCATGTGGATACAAACTATAATGACAGGAAATGGTAAAATGAACTTTGCACAGAAGTATGTCTTTTCAGGCTACAGCAAATATAAAGGCGTGAAAGTACATGTGGAATATTTGTCTTCAAAGAAATTTACTTTGCAACTAGTGCAAAGTTATTAAATTCATACAGAAAAGAACAAAAAAGACACCAAAGCTTATACATGAAAACTAAAGAACCCTCCCTCCCCTGGCCCCGGTCATCTGGTTCCTTTCCCTCTGAGTTGCCAATTTCTCATGAGCACTTCCAGAAATAAGCTTTTACACTGATGTAGGTTATTGCTATTACACCAGCTAAAGAGTGCTAAAAGGGGCCAGGGAGTAGATAAACATTTTTTATACTTTTCCATTTTTCCATCAAAGGCTGGGAAAAGGGGGAGCAAGAATAAGAAGGAAAAAATCTTAAAAAACAGAAAAGTGTTCCCAAGAGCTTCTATGCCATCTGTACCTCTTGGCACGATGATTAATATTTTGAATTTTAAAACATTTTTCCAAAATTTCACGGAGCTATAGTTAAAGAAGGGGGCTGGTGCTGCTAGTCTCCACGGAGAGAACAAGGAACAGATAAGTCTACCTTTCAGTGGAGAATCCAGAAAAACATTCTTTTAAAAAAAACTGCTTCCAACATTAAAGGGCTTGTCTCTGAGATGAGTAAGAGATGAATTTAAGCTTGTCTATTTATTCATAAAAAGAAATTCACTGAGCACTGAATATGTATCAGTTGCTGAGGATGTAAAAATAAACAACATAAATATGGTCCCTATGGTTTTAGATGTCCCCAAAATTCAATTAGTCAACCACTCCACCATGAACAATCCATTTTGTAAAAGCACATTGAAAAAGTGTCTTATATAAAGATCATTCATTCAAATTATGAATTCATTAAAAATATTTTTATTAATAATTGCTATGTATTAATAGAATGCAGTAGATTAAATATAAAAATGACCAGTGGAGAAATGCAAATGAAAATAATAATGAGATACCACTACACACTAATATGAATAGATAAAATCCAAACAACTAACAATCTCAATTGCTGGTAAGATTGTGGAGCAACAGGATTTCTCATTCATTGGTGGTATGAATGCAAACTGGTGTAACCACTTTGGTAGGCAGTTTGACAGTTTCTTGCAAGCAATTGTGTGCCTAGGTATTTACCAAATTGATCTGAAAATTTATGTCACATAAAAACCTATACGTGAATTTTATAACAGCTTTATTCATAATCACCGAAAATAGAAAGCAACCAAGATGTCCTTCAATAAGTGAACGGATAAACAAACTATGTTACATCCTTCATACTCACGGATGAAAACAGTAAGCTATCAAGCCATGCAAAATTATGAATGAGTCTTTACAAGCATATTCCTGAGTGAAATAAACCAGTTTATATAGGCTACAAATTTATGATTCCATTAATATGACATTCCGGAAAAGGCAAAACTATAGATTCAGAAAACAGATCAGTGGTTTCCAGGTGTCTGAGTGGGAGGAAAGTTGGATAGGTGAAGTATGCTTGTTTTTTTGGTTTTTTTGTAGTTTTTTTAGGGTGGCAAAACTTTTCTGTGTGATAGAGTAATGGTGGAAATATAACACTATGCATATGTTAAAACCTGTAGATCCTCGTAGCACAGAGTGAACTTTATTTAATGCATGCAAATTAAAAAAAAATTTAGGAAATCAGTCAATTTCAGACTGGAATTTGGAATGTGACAAAAGAACCTGTATTACAAATGTATGAAACAACCTCACTAAAGGGGATGGGGGAAAAACGTGCTGACTCTAACTTTGGAAATGACAGTAAAGGCAAAAGGAACTGTATGTAAGCACTGTATTCTACTTGATAAAGCTATTTCCCACAGGGATACAAGTTAACAATTCTAAAGCCACTATACATGTATACTGGAATTGAACAATTAAGTAAAAAGATAGCAGATGGTAGGAGCCAGGTTTCTTACTGCTGGTGTATAAGGTTACAAATAAGCTAAGAGTGGAAGCTAAAATGTTCCATATGGTAATAGATTAAAGTTGGAGACATCAGTATGAACTCATGTTTAGCTTAATATGGGTTCAGAGGGTTGCATATAGAAATATTTATAAATATGTGGATATGCACAAGTTAACATAGGCACATACATTTGCTTGCTCTGTCAGCTGAAAGGGTCCAGCAGCAACCACACTGGCACTCAGATCTTGGCTTGTAATACTATCCTCTAATGAAAGGAACAAGTGCTCCTTCAAGAAATGGTTAATTCTAGAAGTATGGAAATATAAGAGGAGCCTGGAGCATCTGTAGTGCCAAAAATTAAGGCAATACTAAAAATTGAAAATAAAAATTACCACCCCTCACAATGATGGAAATATGTCAAAGAGACACAAGAACAAACTGAAAGAGCTCCCAATGGCCAAAGCTGGAATGACATGAACAACAAAACAAAATAGTATTAGTACTATTAAATTATAACCCAAAGTGTAAAACCAATACTTATGAATCTACACTGATATAAATGAATGATTAAAAAAACAAATAAATAAATAAATAAATAGATGGAGGAGAATAGACAACTCTCCCATGCATATGAATTACAAATAATTTATTTATCTACTCCACCTTCCAGGAGGTGAAACATAACTTCTCACTCCTTAATTGCATGTTGTACAAGGTGACTTCCTTCCAGGGATTACAGTATGGAAAAGAGGAAAAGAGTATCTTCAAGTGGAGAAACCTGGCAAATATTACCACACTCAGGTAGTCAAGGTCCATATCCATAGCGATGTCATGTCAACAGTATGTACCCTTGATATAATATGATGAGAAGGGCACTTTACCTTTGTGGTCTTCTTCCCAAGAACTCATAACCCCAATCTAATCATGAGAAAAAAAATTCAGAGAAATCCCAAATTAAGAACATTATACAAAATATTGAACCGTACTCTTTAAAACTGTCAAGGTCATCAAAACTAAGAAAAGGTCAAGAAACTTTCATAGCCAAGAGGAGCCTAATGGGACATAATAACTGAATATAATATAGTATTTGAGATAGGATCCTGGAAGGAAAAGAACATTAGGTAAAAACTAAGAAAATATGACTAAAATAATGATTTTAGTTACTGATAATATATTTATATTGGTTCTTTAGTTGTGACAAATGTACCATATTAACGTAAGATGTTAGTAACAGGAAAAGCTAGGTGTGGGGTATATGAGACTCTGTGTACTATCTTCACAATTTTTCCGTAAGTATAAAACTATTCTAAAATAAAACATTTTAAAAAAAATTGTAAAAGATTTCCCTTTGTCATACGATGTCTTGGCTCCTTCCTTCAAGTGGTACAGTCTATTTCCCAATCCCTTCAATTTGGGCTCACCTTGTGAATTGCTATGGCCAGTAAATGCAGTGTAAGTGGTGCTGTGCCAGTTCCAAGGCTACGCCTCAAGACACCCTGCAAATCCTGCTCTATTTCTTGGAACCTTGTCACTGCTATGCCAACAAGCCTATGCTATTTTTTTGGCAAATGAGAGATGCGGATGAGAACCCAGTTGTCTCAGCTGTAGTCATTCTAGGTCAGTCTACATCCAGCTACATTCCAAATAAGTGGGAAAACCTGATTGCAAATATATGAGTAAATACAGAAAAGAGAATAGGAACCACATAATCTTTCCATAGACTCATGAAAATGAGAGATATTATTTTTAAGCTGCCATGTTAAAATTGTTTACACAGACACTGCTAATTGATATATATTATATAATAGTTTATGTTTTGATTATACTGTCCAATGTCCATTGTCATTTTTGAAATCAAAACTTTCAGTGTATTTTTAATTCTCTGTTGTTTTATACATCACAAATGTAAAGAATAATATAAACTACAGGATGGTTTCTCTTTTGCTTTGTGTTATGTTATATATGCCTACCTACTTATCATAATTCATCATACTGATGCACATGACTGCATTCACACCCAAACTCACTCAGAATCCTCCTCTTTTACTTACAAATATATACCCAAAGTTAAGTGAAAGCAGTGCATCAGTAATCAAGCTCCATCTTCTTCATTTTTCTATATCGAAAAAAAGATAATGGCATTTAAGAAAAATAATTTTGTATTAGATTGTATTGCTGTTCTCAATAATTTACAGCCCCTCTGCCTATAAGAATATATATCATCACCTGTTGCTATGTGATTTCAGTGGCTTTCCATGGGAGAAATATATTACTTTCCTGCCCCCTTGGTGTTGAACCTAGTCATATGACTTGCTTTATTCGATGGAACATAAACTGTCATCATGGGTAAACAAAAGCATGAGAAACCATTGCATGATTGGTTTTTATTTTTTCTCCCCTTCCAAGAAAATGGCATGGCCAAAAGAGGGCTTCTCTTTCATCCTTGGTCCTGGAATGAGAAGACACAGGGAGCAGTCTCAAATCAGTTGACATGAAATGCGAGCAAGGCATAACCGTTTGTGGTTTAAGCCATTGAAACATGGGGATCATTTGTTACCTCAGCAATGCTGACCATTACAAATTCTCATTTTTATATAAAAAGGTAAATGATTGAGAAGAGTTCACAAATCCAAAATATAAAATACTAAATAAATCTAAATTCTACTGAACTGCACTGTTATCTATTAAAGTTATAGAGAAAGTTAGTGAATTGTATGAAAGATGGTATGTTTGTGAGTAATTTATTGTCTTATGCTATTGCTATTTTACTTTGGAACACTGACATTTTCTTATCACTCTTTGGAAAGATGTGTTTTTAAAAATTTGTTTATTTACTTAATAATTTGCTTTTTAAAAAATGATATACAGATCACAACACAGTGGAAAATAAGAAGTAGTTTCTTAAAAATAAAGTACAATTAAATTGCTTTGATTTGGTAACGAGTCTCAGATGATACAGGCTAAACAAAACTGGTTTTCCCATCTTAAAAGCCCTAGATATCTCTTGAATAATCAATATTCTATGAAAATGGCAGCCAAACTGTCTTTTAGCAAATTGGTTGTTTGATGAGCGGGTTTTTTCACGTGGTAACTTAAATTTCAGTGAATTGATATCATTCCTGATCTTGCTAATCCAGAGCTTAAATTCTAGATTCGGGAGAGACCGAGCTTAGTCCAGGGATTTTAGACAGCAGGGAATTTTTTGATGTGTCCAGTGGTATGTTTTTACTCATATCATCTTTAGAACTATCTCCAAAAGAAGCTAACCTGCATTTCCAAAGAGAATTGGGTACTATAAAACATGGGCACATGAGTCAAATGTGAGTGGTTACACTAAAAGAATTATACCAAACCAAGGCATCAAGACTTCTGTGTCAGAAACTTGATGGATATGATTATACTTTAATGCTAGAAGGAGAAGAAGTCTGACTTCCCCCACTCTGAACTTAGCAATGTGACAATGGCATAGAAAATATCAAGGACTGCAGGTGAGAAATAGACGAAAGTCAGCCTGGACTATTCACATAAGCCCTATAATGTCAACAGTCTTAGAAATACTGTCAGCAAGACTAAAGTCTTTGGGATTATATTGTTGGGGCTCCAGAGCCAGCATCTAATATTTCTATCAGGGGTATTGCCTAATGATGCTCTGCCTTCACTCTAGACTCCAAAGGAGGGGAAACTTTAAATGTGGTTTAAGTTATTATAAACAATGCCCTTTGTAGGTCAGTATGAATTCTAGATCACTATCTGATAGCTGCACACTTCCCAGAATTCATAGTCAGGCCAGGGGCCCAGAATGAGCTCATATTGAATTTCAGAGGAAGATGACTTGAGAGAAATATGGGATTCTCTTGCACAGCTAGAAAAGGGCTAAATATCCTTGTTGTTTGGGGACAGACTCAGAGACATGGGGTATGAACAGAAGTATCAGGAAGGCAAGACCTAACCAGAGTGTTTGGAAATCTTACAAAGGCAGGGAGGTTTACCACTTCCCTGGAAAGTCTAAGAGCTGTGGTAGGTGGGCCACTTTACAACATCTCTGGTCAATAATAATTTTTATATCTACATTAGAAATTTCCTACCCTTGACAGCCTGTCTTGGAATGAAGTATATTTCTCCTGGTATCAAGGTCCCCTAGGTGCTCAGTTTAAATGCTCAAAACAATTTGAGATTTGAGCATTAACTCAGATAATTGCATGGGTGACCCAAGGTGACTAGTGGGAAATAACAAAATTATCCCAGGATATATGAACATCTTGACAATGTTTCCTGATACTATCACTTAAGGGTTTATACTCAGTGTCTAAGCAATGAATGAGGACAGGAAAGATTTGTATTAAGACTATTCAGAAGCTACAGGTTACAATTAGATTTTGATGCATTCCTACCTCTCTAAATATTTGTCCAAAGAAAGACAAATAAATATAAGGACATATATGAGTGTTCTGAAACCTCTAAAGATGATATATTCAATATTGTTCTTGGAAATTGCAAATATTAAATTCTTTTGGAAAAAAAACATTTTGGGGTCATCTCTACTTTGCTGGTGCAATAAGCATGGCATTTATCCATCCATGTGATCCTCTAGCAGTGAGATGAGCTCATAGATCTTGGCCACTAGTGACATTTTCTGTGATTTTATCTCCATAAATCACTGAGCTTGTGTTTCCTAAATTGTAAAATGAGGCTCAATCTTCTCAATGATTTCAGAAGTTTTGAGAGAGAGACTAAAAGGGGAACCCATGGTGTATAAAGACCGTCAAGTCTGTTTCTGTAACATTCTGAAGGAATCTGTAAACCAGAGAGGAACAGTAGGTGAAGAGCTACCTGAGAAAGAGGCAGTCAAGATTGAATCACAATAACTTAGAGATGGGAATGAGCTCAGTCCAATCACATAATGCTCACTATTGTGCTCTGGCTTAGTGAGAAGCCAAATTCAGGAAGCACATTCCATTAGACTAAATAAAGCTTCGATCATGTGTAAAATTTCCAACTTGAATAGACAGCCATCCTATCACTCATCGGGCTAGATGCATTTAATGGGTGTAATTTCTTCCTCATTTTTCTATGCGTTTATTGTTTCATTTTTATTATAGGAATTTAAGCATCTCATTAAGCTTATTATTTTCTGTTAAGCCTAGACTTAAGTAAATACTGTTCTACAGGGTGTACATGCAAATATGTTTCCTTTAGATTGTCAAAAGAATGGGGCAATCTGATTCAACCTAACTGTGAGATTAGAAAAAAGGAAAAGTGGGAAAAAAAAAAAACTATCAAGCACCAAGCCAATGTAACTTGAGAGCGTGTAAAAATCATTTTTGGGGAATTGTAAAATGTAAAGTCCTCAATTCCAGAAGTTCTGATTCTGTAAATTCAAGATAAAATTCAGAAAAATGTATTTTACAAAGCTTCATAATTTCTTAAAATTTTTGATATAGGTGAGCATTGCCTTGGGCCTTGGTAAACTACATTAAATTTGTCCTTAAATTGCTTAGAGGAAAAGGAAAAGATGAAAGATGAATGTTATTTTTATTCTATTAAGGCCAATTATCTGAAAAACTGAATGTCAGAAATTGTCACCGAAACATTTTAATTTCAAGATTTAACTGCATGTACCAGAGCTGCTGGGCTGCACAGCTTTTGAAAATTGTAGGATCCAGGTCTCAGCTGGACGCTGACTAGAGCTTCGGTCCTAAGCAAGTGTTCATCAAGTATTATTGAAGCAAACCGAGTGTAATTCTATATTTACTCTGGCAGATTTTCCAAGGTAATGATATGTTGCAAACAAAAAAACCTAGAAAATGTGCCTCAAAGTGGAGACCCTGAATAATTGGGTATAGGAGGTGGCTTATTTAGTTCTTTTTAGGGGGAACGGTCAAGCTGAAGGTGCTTCTATTGCAAATTCTCCAGAATTTCCCCAGATGTAAACCCAGAAGTAGACCCCGAGACAAAGATTCAGGAGGAAATTGCTTGGGAGGTGATTTTAGAAAATACTGGTAGAGAAGGGGGGCAGTAAGACTAACAAGGGAAGAGAACCAAGAGGGGGGCTTCCTCAAGCAAGTTATCATTGTAGACAACTGGGGCTCAATCCTACTGGGGAACTCCGGGAGATGGTGCAGAAAACGTGCTTCGGGGTTAGCTTCCCCAAGAGGAGAGGGAGCTGGGGTATTTATACACTGACTCCCTCAGTCACTGGTTGAAGTTTGCTCCAAGCAAACATTAATTTCCTGGTACTTCCAGCCTGCCTCTTGCAACCAGGCTTCAGGGGCCAGAGCAAGTAAGTCCTCAGGCAAAGGAGAAAGCTCCGGCTGCTGGGATTCAGGCAAATGTGTACTGAAATGGAAAGGACCAAGGATGTGGGAGGAGTGCTGAAAACATCAGCTAGAGGAATTAGGATAAATGGTCTTTGAAGCCAGCTGCTGTGCCTAGTATAAAGAACAAGGGAAGAAAGAACTTACTAGGCAAGAGCCAAGCCTCATTATATTTAAAATATCTCTTCTGTGAGAAGACCAAGCCACATTAAGGCACAGAGAACTGGCTGGATGCCCTGATTACCAATCCATAAAGGACATTAAATTATCACAGTGATAAATTGGCTTTATGGTACCAGTTCGCTTGGATTTCAACTTGAGAGTCCTTCCATAACTGGTAAAATGTAAAATTTTCTTTAACTCCGAATGTCCTCATTGGAAATTTTAAAAGCACTTCTTGCTTGTATGCTCTCTCTCTATTGCAGGTTTTTCCCCATCTAAGTGTAGGTTTCATGGTGCAACCTGAAGTAGCTGAGTGTTACCAGAAAGAGATTTAAAGTGAGTGGAAATTCTAAAACTAAATGACACACGGCAAAATGCTGTTTACCTGGCATTAGGCATTTATTTTCTAAATGTAAATGGAGTTTTTCAGTTCAGAAAAAATGTATGTAAGAAATTAAGAATTTCTCATGTTAAACATAAAGAAAAAGGAAAAAAATATTAATTAAAAAGTTTCAGTCTGCCTTCACAAAGTAAATAATGACTGAAGATGTAAAAAGCATCATCCTGAAGAGATGCCAGTTTTTTAGCCCATCAGGAGAAATCTCATGTGGCTTCAAATGGCACTTTAGGAAACCACCAAATTTGATTGACAAAGTGAATAAGAATCTGGTGTTATTTTAAATACGCTCAGTGACTTCTCCCAAAATGTTGAAGGAGCGTCCACAGCTGCACAAACTATGGCTTTGGGAAGAATTAAAACCACCCCCTTGTTTGTAGAGCTCAAACAATTACAGTGCTTATGGACTCCATACCCTAAAGGTACATGAATGGAATCATAGATGAATTTTTTTCACTGGAGATTTGCAAACTCATCAGATGGATACACCGTGGAAAGTAGAATGCCAGATTTAGATTTCATTCCGCCTCTGGTCAGTTCTAAAATTCAGAAGACTTCCTCTGTGTACTCTGTGGATCTGAGCAAGCTGCATTTAAGTTTGACACACACAGACACACATAAAGGTACGATTGTTTAATTGTGTCTTTAAATTTAATTTATTCTTGCTTCCACTTTTTGCCCTCCAGCCATAATTCCAAATTGTAGAAAGGTTTCCTGACTACATTCATGCCTGGGAACACTTTCCAAAGTAAGTTAGCTTAAAGCTACCAGCTTAGCACTGGAATAATTAACATCAAAAGATATTCTAAATTGAGTGTCAATTTCTCAAAGTTTTCCTATGTTGCAGTCTCTGTTACACGAGAGACTCTTTGCTGTTATTGAAAACTATTGTCAAAAACATCTTTTCTAAGAGAAAAAGAATCCAACTACCAATATTGTAATTTGAATATGGGTATAATTTTGCAACTCAGAATTATTCTGCTGATTTGGGTACTTTCTGTATTGTTTCATTTTTGAGACCAAAAAGCCAAAAATATCAGCTGTGAAATCCCCCAAATCACCATAGGCTATTGAAAACTTTATGTCTCTTAACGATAAAACCACATTGAAAATGTCAATTTAAAAGAAGGAGATGACAAGCTAAGTGGGAATACAGTGAGTTGAGATACTGATTAAAAGACGTGATAGAAGAAAATTGTATGTACACCCTGCACGTTAAAGTTACGCTCTTTCTCTGTCCCTTTGACTATAGAGGTGGAGAGTGACAAGGAAAATACAGAAGGAAGCAAGAAAGGGAAAAGAGGCACAGGAAGGTAAAGCGAGAAGAACAGGTACCATCTGAGGGTTCATAGTGGTGGAGACAGTGAAAGAACAGCAACTTTCTCAGTCTTAGTTTCTCTATAAAATGCTGGTATTGACCAGGATGGTCTCTACAGACTCAAATAATTCTAAAGTTTCTTAGTTCTTTGCTTTTAAAGTGAGAATCTGACTTTAGCTACCAGCCAATGAAACATGTCAGAGTGACTCTCATATCTTTGGACAAAAATAGCTCCTTGTGAAATGATTTGTGAGAACAAATTGTCTTCCCGGGTTTTTTTTTCTTTTTTTTATCTACACATAGATCAACTTATCAGGCCATTCAAGCTTCTGAAAGGACTTGAGCAAAATTATCCAGTGGCAGAAAAAGGCTCCAGGAAAACCAGGTGACTTGAGAGCTTTTTTGTACAAGGAGCTTCATGGGCCATGATGCCAGTGTACCCTGTCACTGAGCTTGGAAGTGCAGGTGTTAACTGCACAGAGGCAATCAATCTCCAGGTTGAGTTTGCTGGGGCACTGCCTGATAGTTTAAAAGATGAATCCTGCATTGTGGTGCAGATGTTTAGCCCCAAGGAAATAACAAACACTAGCCACCAGGTAGATAGTTTAGCTCTAGAATTGATGTCAGGGCAGATGTAGAGTCACATCTGCCTTCTGCTTCTACCTTTGAGTCAGGGTGAGGCACTGGTGCCTTTCACTCTCTTTTGGACCATGAGGCAGCATGATGTTTCCAGCCATTTTCATTTGAAGGTGGCAGAGTCCATTTTGGAGTAATTAAGACCTGTGTCAAGGATTTCTATCATGTAAGTTCCTGGAGGACTTGGCCTAGAGGTGGGACCATCTCAGCTCCCCACTTAAGTACCTGAGAAATAATGTCCTTCCTGGCTTCTTCATACAGAGCACTTGCCTATCACAAGTAACATGAGAGGTCCTGCATGGCCAGAGAGCTGGTCTTGAGTCAGTTAACTGAGTTATGTCAGGTACATGGCCTAACTAAGGTCATGCATGTCTCTACTTCTAAAGGTTGGATGTAATAATCACCATTTGTCTAGGGGCTTCTAACTCCAGTTTGTCCTGAAAGACAAATAGACAAAGAATACAGAGTAGTCCTTTTGGCAATAATCACTGAACTTCAATCTAATGCTTAAAACAAAGGAAATAAATTTTCTTTAAGTTCAAAACATTTCACCAAACTAGTGAAGGAGGCCTAGTCATTCTTAGAGTGTTGAGACTAGTGGTCCAGGACAAACCATGTATGTTAAATGTACAGCTTGCAGAACTCTCACACACTGAGCTCAAGCCTGTAAGTAACCAACACCCAAATCAGGACACAGAGTGTTGCCAGCACCTTGAAGGCTGTGCCCCCAAGGTTAACCATAGCCCTGACTTCTCGCACCACGAATTCAGTTTGCCTGCTTTTGAACTTTATGCAAATGGAATAATATGTTAAATACTCTTGTGATTGGCACTTCTGCTCAACATAACATTAGTGAAATTCACCGATGTTGTTGTATATAATTGTAGTTCATTCAGTGTAATCAATACATAGTTTTTCATTGTGTGAATATACCACAATTCACTTATTCATGACACTATTGAAGGGTATCAGAATGGCACATGTTTTTGGTTATTGCTAATAAAGCTCCTATGAACATTCTTTTTTTTTTTAAGAGGGGGGAGGTTGTGAGGAGGGTTGTCCAGTTGCCTTTTTTTTTTTTTGAGACAGAGTCCTTAATCTGTCACAGTTCACTGGGTAGAGTGCAGTGGCGTCATTGTAGCTCACTGCAACCTCCAACCCCTGGGCTAAAGCGATCCTCTGGCCTCAGCCTCCCGAGTAGCTGGGATTACAGGCACGTGCCACAAGGCCCAGCTGATTTTTTTTTTCTATTTTTGGTAGAGATGGGGGTCTCACTCTTGCTCAGGCTGGTCTCAAACTCCTGAGCTCAAGCAATCCTCCCACCTCTGCCTCCCAGAGTGCTAGGATTACAGGCATGAGCCACTGTGCCTGGCCAAAGGATGTATGTATATATACATTTCTGGAGGGATATTTAATCCAAGTAGTAAAATCACTAGTTCTTAACAAATTCATATATTCACCTATAGCAAACATTCCCCAATTTCCAAAGTATTTGTATCAATTTACGTTCTACCAACAGCATGTAAGAGTTTTGGTGGTTCAACATCCTCATCAGTACTTGATATTGTTTGTCTTTTTCATCTTATCTATTCCACTAGGTATGTCATCAAGCCATATATTTTATATAAGTAAAATGTACGCAAGTTAAATATATGTAAGCAAAACATTGATCAAAATAACAGAGTAAAAGCATTTATGCAGCATGTACAATTCATTCATTCATTTATTCATTTGTTTAAAATCAAAAATGGCCAATAAACATATGAAAAAATGCTCAACACCACTAATTACCAGGGAAATTCAAATTAAAACCACAATGCGATATCACCTCACCACAGTTAGAATGGCTTTTATTAAAAAGTTCAAAAATAACAGACGCTGATGTGGATGCAGAGAGAAAGAAATGCTTCTAAACTGCTGATGGGATTGCAAATTAGTACAACCTCTATGGAAAACAGTATGGAGATACCTCAAAGAACTAAAAGTAGACCTACCATTTGATCCAGCAATCCCACTACTGGGTATTTATCAAAAGGAAAAGAAGCCATTTTATCAAAAAGATACCTGCACTGGAATGTTTATTGCAGCACAATTCACAATTGCAAAGATGTGGAATCAACAAAAGTGCCCATCAACTCATGAGTGGATTAACAAAATGAGGTATATGTATACCATGGAGTACTACTCAGCCATGAAGAAGGATGACTTAATGCCTTTTGCAACAATTTGGATGGAACTGGAGATCATTATCCAAAGTAAAGTATCTAAAGAATGGAAAAACAAACACCACATGTACTCACTATTAAATTGGAACTAACTGATGAGCACACATATGCATGGGGGAAGTAAAATTTAATGGAAATCAAGCAGGGGGAGGGGAAAGGAGGTGATGGACGAAAACCTACCTAATGGGTACAATGACTACTATCTGGGTGACTGGCACACTTATATCAATGACTCAGGTATTGTAAAAGCGATCCATGTAACGAAGGATATCTGTACCCTCGTAATACTTTGAAATAAAAATAAATAAATAAAAAGCACAAACATTTGAGGGAGATTATACAAAAATGAACAACTAAGAAAGGAAAATTTTAAAAAAATGCAATATTTAAAGAGATATTTTTATGCAGTTGTAATTATATTTTTACCTGAATACTCTGTTTCCATGTATTTCTCAGGTGGATGCTATGTGTCTCCCAAACTGCCAAGCCCAGGGCACCTTCACTATTTTATTTGTCAACAATAATCATAATGATGACAACAACAACGGTAATGGCAACAACAGTTTAAGTAATTGGGCTCGTTGTCTTTCACAACATGCTTCATTCATGGTTTTTTCTTTTTCGACCTGATTCACACAACCTGAGAAAAAAGTGTTATAGATTTTAGTTTCTTCAGTGCACAGTACAGGGGAGGGGGCTCTGAGATAAGAAGGGACTTGCCCAGAGTATTGGAACTAATCGTAAGAGGTGCCATGGATCTGGGATTTGAACCAAGGACATTGGATTTCTCAGCATCGTGATGCTTTTCTTTACCCTTGACATAGCTCTGCTAATAAAGACACTTTATACTGAAAGAGATTCTTTGTACAACAGCCTTTTAGTTTTTATATTGTTTAATCTTTGCTTTAGGGACAAGATCAAATTGCTATTTTTTCCATTTCACAGATTAAAGACAAGTCCTAAGGGAATATAAGAATTTTTCCATTTTTATGACCAGTTACCCAGTGACAGAAACACACAGAAAAACCCTAACATATTGATTCATTTCTTAAGTTCTGTCTACTAAAATAGAAATGCTCAGGAAACAGGGGCACAGGCAGCCATGCATATCAGGATGCTCCTGATGGAATAACAGTCACTGTGCTAGTCTTAGAATTTCGCTGTTCTCCGTGTTCCAACTCACGATTTCTTCCATGTAGTCAAAGGAAATAAAGCTCCTATAATGCTAGCATTATAAACCTTGAAGGCTCAGATATGGACCAATTCCATATTGAAAATTCTAGGAGGTTTCTGATCTAAATTAACTAAATAAATAAATCTTAATCCTTGCCCCAGTTTCTTCTCTAGTCCACACACCTTAGTAGATAAAAATGTAACACTTTGATATCAATTAATGGCCACTTGATGAGCTCAGGATTCCAGAACCGAGAGAAAAAGATACAGATCAACAATTTTTTTTTCTGTATGACAAATGCTGAATTTTTTAAAAACTTCAAAGTAATACGGGAGTACAAATGCTTTTGGTTACAAGGATCACTTTTGTAATGCTTGAGTCAGGGTTATAAGTGTGCCCGTCACCCAGATAGTGTTCATTGTACCTGTTAGGTAGGTTTTTGCCCATCCCTTCCTCTCCCTTCCCCCTAATTGATTTCCATTGAGTTTTACTTCCCTCTATGCATATGTGTGCTCATCAGTTAGTTCCAATTTAAAAGTGAGTACATGTGGTGTTTGTTTTTCCATTCTTTAGATGCTTCACTATTTTGATGTAACAAAACAATGTCAACATCAGGTAGTTTAAAATGGGATTTACTTGTTTTCTTAGATTTTGTTGTTTTGGGGTAGGGTGGGTAACAGGAAAAGAGTTTATGAAATATATCAGTGAGTCCTTCTCTAAAAAACGAAAAGGAGAAAAAAAAATTCCCAGTGTTTTCTGATTTCCAGGCCAAACAACAACAAAAAAGCTTTATTGTTTCTTTGTTAATCCTTCCAACTGCAATGGAAGTCCCAAGGGGCGAGTTGGCCTAAACAAATTAAGCTGGTGTATCCAATATTTCACAGAATTCAAATTTAGAGTCAGTTCCCTGCCAAGTGAGCATGTCTAGTTAGAGGCGTTTGAATTAATATACATTCTTCATGTGGTTTGGGTCACCTCTGTGGCCAACCTCTACTTCCTGCCACTCCACAGTGGTAGGTCCTGAAACCCACCAATCCACAGGACAAATAAAGAGTAAAGAATGCATCAAAAAATATTTCAGAGTTATACATTTTGATTAATTACTTGTGCAAATTGAATACATTGCTTATAAATATGTCAAAAATGGAATATTGTTTATTGGTAATCTCATCTCATCAGGTAGTTCCAGGCTACCTGATTTGAAACCAAATTAAAAGAAGAAAACAATTAGAAAAACTTGACTATATAGAAGTCAAATATTAATTTTTAAAAGAACTATTTGTAGATAGGTAAAAATCCTGTACATTGAGCCATTCTTGTACATTCTAAATAGGATTTGATTTGTCCAAATCTAATTTATATGCATTTTTAAAAAAATATCTGTAAGACAAATTTCTTCTGGGTCTTAAAAGAAAAAAAATTATCTTATATTTAACTTAAGTCATAAAACTAAGGCTCCAATGAATTGCAAACTTTTTCTTGGTCCTAAATATGTCTGGAAAGCAGGAGGCAAAAGCAGCTTTACTCTATTGTCTTCATAAGCAAAATAACTCTTGATGTGAATTCAGAGAAATTTCTTCATTTTTTTGGTTCTTGAATAATGGATTCTGTATTATCTATAAATGTACAATATATCTGTTGAAGACCAGACAGAATAAATACAAGATTGAATAAAGCAATATGCTGGGCAGGAATCCTATAAGAAGAAACCCAATGTCTGCAGCATCTCATCACAGGCTGAGAGAGCATGATTAGGCAGGAAAAGACATTCCATTTGGGATACTCTAGAGAAATGCAATCTTTGCATTGCTTAAATTCATTAGAGGCTACCAAAAAAAAAAAAAAAAAAAAGCATGAGAACAAACTGTGATCATATTTTAGAAATGTCCCTTGGAGGAGAAGTAATTTAGACTGGAAAGAAGTCATACGTAGCACTTGGTCATTTGGTCCTGTGTGCATTAAAGCACATAGAATAAGCTAAATAAAGCACATGGATTGTATAGAATATGTTTTTGCCACTGTGAGTATTTTTCTTTTTTATGGGGGGTGGGTAGGGGGGAATAGAAAATGAAAGAGGAGAAATTCTGCTCCTAAAAGGAGATAGTCCAAGCGAAGCAAAGGAGAGAAAAGAAGGTCAATTTTGAGAGCAACACGTTAAGCATGTTGAACATCATAAGATTAACTTTAGAAATAGGGGAAATACAGAGTGTTTGGGGCTTTGGCTTTGCTTCTGTGAAGTGATATTTGCGTTAGAAAAAGCCAGAAGAAAGTCATGAGAGTCAGAACTATTACATGTGAAAGGAAACGGGTAACAATGGGCTTACAGCACTCAGGCCAAGGGAGGTTTGGTGATTAATTTCAGGAACTAGGGGACTTAGAAAAGAAAATGTATGAGATATCGCAAAGAAAAGGAAATAATGTAGCATCCGACCAATAGGAAAAATAAAAGATGGACAAATCTCCCTTCCTTCAGTTGTTTGTTCAGATATTACCTTCTCAAAGTTGCCTAGAACAACCATCCTATATAAAGTTATCACTCACCCACCTACATTCCATACACCCCTTGTTCTGCCCTAATTTTTTTCCATAACACAATACCTTCTAATATACTGCATTAGTTACTCATTTATTTTGCTTATTGAATGACATTATTCCCCTATCTATAATTTAAGCCCACTGAAGGCAGAAATCATTGTCCAATAACATATCCCAAGCATCTAGAACTGTGCCTGGCACAGATCAGGCACTTGAAAAACATTTGTTGAATGCATAACAGAATAGAAAATATAACATTCAAGGAGGCAGGTTCACATGCTGAATTTGAACTGTGAGATTTCCCATTGTGCACTTGATATCGATATACAGAGATGCGCAACATTACCCCTTGTCTTGGAACCAACCTACTTTATAGGAACTTGACAAACATTAAAGAAAGAATGGGAAAATCCATTAAGTGTCACAGAAAAAGAAGAGTATTAGAACTGTGAGTGTGTGTGGTAACAACTAGAGGCTGAATTTATGAATTTGGGCTTTGTGGTAGGTGTCCTATACTGTGTAGAATTCTAATATCCCTCAAAATACAGTGTGCTTGGGTGTCCAACCTATAACACAGCACCATCAAATTCATGAAACTTCTTAGAAGTATCTAGTATCCACAACAACTTTCATCCATTGGCATAGCACTACATATGGTGACATTTAATCCTGGAAATTTTTAGTTTTAATCTGTTGAATTATTGCCTAAGGGCTTCTTAAATTTTACAAGACCACTAATATAAATATGTATTTAATACTCCTATTTATGCCAGTTCTCAGTCATCAGCAACCCACAGATCAGTGAAACAAATAAAGATGTTACTGCATGTTCCTTGTTAGCTGGAATAGAGGATTTAGATTCATATATGATCTTTGACTTCCAGAAACTAAGGGCAGATGGACCACTCATATCCCCTCAACATTCACAGTTCCCATATCATCTGAAGATTTCTCATTGCAAGCACCTACCTCTCTTGGCTTGAGCGTGTTCTCTGGTAAGATGAGCTTAGCCTGTGCATACCAGAAGTGCCAGGGAATTAGCTGCCCCAGGTGAGGCCTTCACTAATGATGGACAAGACTTGGAAGATAAATGCCCCATTTCCTTTCCTCTCAGGTGGCACAATTCTGAGGTGTGCACTGCAGATTCTCCTAGAGGTCCTCATTGAAATCATGTTCCAGCCATTGACAGTGGTAATTTTCTCAGCAGTGCACCTTAAGCTGCCTGTCTAGCCTTCCCTGTCTCACTTGAACATTTTCCTATCAGTGCTTCCTGGAATCACATCCTCACACCAAACCCTCATCTCAGGGTCTGCTCCTGGAGAATCCCAACCTAAGGCAAACATATAGTGTGTTCATGAAGATAAGACAATATATCTCAAAAGTAAACAAAAGTAGTTGAATGTTAGACTGTGTCAGGAGCTAACTGCCATAAAAAAGGAAGGGGATAGATTTGGCTGACGATGACAGATATACTTTGGACTTTGGAGAGGAAGCGACGTATTTTGTCAGATCCTGAGGGACGTGGTAGATTTTCAGCTGGATATGAGAGGCGAGAGATGTTAAGAATCAGGAAAAGAGCATGGAGTGTTTGTGAAACTAATGAGGGAAACGGAGCGGATTTTTTCCGGAACAAGTCTGATAAAAATTCGCCAGATACCTATTGGCAAGCAGAAGATGCCATGATAAAGTGCCTTTTGTTATTTCTGTTATTTTCAGGCCAACCAAAAGTTTAGAGTTTAGAAAGAAATGATCCCCTTATTTTGACCCTCTATGGTAAAATCTCTAGGAATCACAATTTGTGTGTAGCAGGTGCTGTTAGCATCTCCACCTGAATTCCCTTTACTGTTGGCTCACATGTCCATTCCCCAGCTCCTGTTGGCCACCAGTGGCTCTCAGCTGCCCCTTTCTCTGAGGAAGGACCCTCGGCTGATAGGGAGGCTCCTTGCCTCAGAGATTGCCTGTGCTGTGCTCACTGGCAGCCTGCAGCTGATGACTAATGGACATGAATGATGAGGGAGTACACAATACTAGGCCCCCAAGCCTCTCTACACCGTGCAATTCATATGCCAGAGCTCCTCCTTCTGCCATAAAATCAGGCAAAACAATACATGGTTTAGCATCTTCTACTGCCTTACCCTGCTTCACCCACCCCCCTTCTTATGAAAGCATACCCTCAACAAGTCCCATGCACCCAAATCCCTGTCTCTGGCTCTGCCTCCAGAGAAGCTGACCCAAGACCCTATATGTATGACAGGAGTGGGCCTCCTTCATAAGCCCATAGGGAAAGGCATCATGGCTCACTTAGTCCTACTCAGACCTCAACTGACTCTCTGCAGAAGACTAGTAAAGACTTTTCACCTTCCTGAAGATACCCACTCAGTAAGCTGCAGACTTTCTCAGGATCTGCTATGAATCTAAGCACAGTACACCACCTAAAGTGGCCTCATCCATTGAAGGGACAGCAGGCCATTAACTGGATAAGGTGGACGTGACCTCTGGCAGAAACAAGTCTCCAATAATAGTAGCACAAAGACATAGGAACTGCCCTTTGGGCCAAACTGCCCCACCCACATGCAGTGGAAATAATGAGCAGGTGACTTTCTGAGAGGCCTAAAAATGGATCCTTCAGGAAGGCTGGGGGAAAAAAAACCCCATAAAACTTTGTATATACCAAATCTTAGGATCAATTGGAAGGATTGATGTGTGGGAGGCCCTTGTTCCAGGTCCTGAGTGCATTGTCTACACCCTCAGTTAAAATAAAAACAAAGCAAAACAAAGCACAGTCCCGCCATGCCTAATACTCCCCAGATGACTTTAAATGGGACTACTAGCAGACATGATGTTTTTCTTTCTTTCCCGTTTTTTTTTTTTATTCTTTTAAAGGGGCATTCTTCTTCAAACTCATTGTGACATTGTAGCTCCTATTGCTACTACATGGTATAATTGGGGTCTCTCTCACCTGTTACCATGTGGTTGGTGTTGAATAAACAAAAATGTATTTAAATATTAGCCTAATAGAGGTAAGCAGGAAGTTTATCTGTGGCTCCTATAGACATGCATGGTTCCTTAATGCATTTCTAACCCAAAAAGCAATGGTTTGGCCCTTTCAGAGCTACAATATATTTGGGACTCTAGCACAGAGCAATAGGTCAGTTACTCATGAAGCCCTCAAAGAGCAGTGTGCTGTACCTCATGACTCAGCAATCCCTTTCTTAGGAATACATCCAACAGAAACTCAGATATAGGTTATCAAAAGACATATGAGTGTTCATAGCAGCATTATTTGTAAGTACCCCAAACTGGAAACTACCCAAATGATAATCAACATTAAACTGTGGATTACTTACACAGAGCTAAGAATGAACAATCTCCACTACATATTCATATGAAGGAATTTGAAAACATAATGTTGGTAGAAAGAATACAGACACAAATAAGCATAAAAATAGGCAAAAACTAGTTTGTAATATTACAAATCAGGATAGTGGGGGTTTACCCATAAGGGCATGGAGAATGGTCATGGGAAAGGAGTGTGGCACCTGTGATGTTCTGTTTATTGATGTGGGTGCCGGTTACATGAGTATGTTCACTTTGGAAAAATATCATCAAACTATATAGGTAAAATTTTTGCAACTCTGCATGTTTTTCAAAAAAAATTAATAAGAATAAGCTTACTCAACAGAACTGAATGATCTATTATTTGGGGCCATTCGGGTTTATCTTTCTTGCATAAATGTTAATACTCACATGCTGAGTGGTTAAACTAAATATGTAATATTAACAGGGAGCCTCTTTTGGTCTACATTGAGAAGCACTGCTGAACCAACACAAATTATCTTGATTCATGATATTCAGGGAAAAATATAATAGCAGAGTTTGTTTTTCAGGGAGAATATTACCTTGTTAAGGTGTTTTAGAATTGTAAAACAATTCTGTAGATTATATTAAATGACAGAATTTTAAATTGAGAATGGACTTGGAGAATAATTAATACAGTCCACACATTTTACAGATAAGAAAACTGACCTGAAAAGGTTAAATAATTGGCCCAAGGTCACATGTGTGGTTAGTAGCAGCCCTGGGAGGAGGTCCAAGGTCTTGATCCCTTTTTCTTTAGACCACACAGCCTCCTTGTTTCCAGACCTTCTGTGAAAGTCCATGAATACATTTAAATTGTCTGTTACAGAATTTTTAAAGAGCAACTCATTTACCCCCTGTTGATGAAACATATAGGATGTGAACTGGCTCAATTCCCTCCACTTCAATCTGTCAACAGTCAACAAGTCAGTAGACTGCTGGCATTTCTGCTTCAACTTAATGGTTGATTTTAATTAATGCATTGTTTCTGTGCTCACTAAAACCCTTTAGCTCACATGAACAGGATTAAAACCAAGAAATATTCTCAGAAACTAAGACAATGGAGGCCCTCAGGGTCACTTTTTCAAAAGCAATAACACTTGTACATCGTTTGAGGGAATCACAGAGTCCTTGGAACAAATCTTTCCTAATTGTCTTAAGTTCATTATAGAGATTCCCAACCCTGACTTCTTTTCAGTGCAATTTGTAGAGGGTTTTAAGCATCATGATGCTGTGGCTCTACCCCAGACCTCCCAAGTTAAATTCTCTAAGGATAGAGTCTGGGCACCCGATGCTTTTAAAACCCACAGGTGATTCTAATGTAGCCATGGTTGGAAAAGCCTGGTCCATTACACCTCTGTGGCATGGTTTTTACCATCCTCTCAATGATCCTTCAAATACATATATATTTAATAAAAAGCAGCAATTAGCAAACAGTTGCCTTGACTATACCAAACCTGAGTGCCCACTCTTTCCCAAAGCTTCATTGATTGCACAGGTTGTTATACTGCCCACTTGAATGGCTGCATCCACCAAATAAACAATTAGTTTCTTATTCATGAATGCTGCAAATTTCTTAACGTCATTAAACGATAACCTTTTTGGGGGAGGGGTGGTCACAGCAGCATTAGTAAAGATCATACATCAGGGGTGGAGAACCTGCAGCCTTGTGGCTACATGTGGCCTTCTAGGTCCTTAAGTACGGCCTTTTGAATCTAAATTTTACAGAACAAATCCTTTTATTCTTATTAACACATTGTTGTTCATCTTTTATATTTTTATTTTACTTTTTAAATGAATGTATTTAAAATACAAAGAATAAAATAAGTTTCAACAAAATAATCCTCCCAGATTGACCAGCACAATTAGAACATTAATAAGCCATAAGGGCTAAATTGATGGCTGCTACACTCAAGATTTATTTCTAACTTCCCCCACCTGACTGACACCACTACCTACTGCACAAGGCTGGTTGGCGAGAGTTTATGGGGGTCGATCATGCCAGTCTGTTATCAGCTTTTGACAATGGTACACCATGTTTCTGTTTGAAGTGGAATTTGTGAATAGTTGCACAGCTCTACAGTATTTTTTAACTTTGTCTGCTTAACAGCCCATCATGTCAAAGAAGACCAAGAGTATGCTGAAGGAAGAAAATAGATTTTTTAATGAGAATTGGGAATTGCAATCTTGTTTCTACTAAAAATAAGATGATTTGCTTGCTTTATGATACTGCAATATCAACATTAAAGAAATTCAATGCTCATCAGCATTACAACACTCATAAGGACCACAAATAGTTTAAATTAGAGGGAGAGGCACAAAAGGTTGTATTGCAGAAATTAAAAGATGAAAAGCAAAAGCAAAGACAATTTTTTTCAAGCAGCAATAAGACCTGGAAACACTTTATAAGTTGCCACTGAAGCAACTTATAAAGTAGCTTATATACTCGGGAAAAAAGGGAAGCCATTCAGTGATGTAGAAATTGTGAAAGAATGCATTGTTGAAGTTGTAGGATGTTTAGCCCCTGATAATGTTTCAAAGTACAAATAACTGCCTCTTTTGAAAAGAACCATAACTGATTGGCATCATGAATTAGCCTTCAACGTAACAGAACAACTTTATGCATTACTTTAAAAGGAAAATATATATTATCCAATTGCTTTGGGTGAATCGACTGATACTACTGACTCAGCACAGGTTTTATATTTCATTCGGGTCATAACAGAGGATTTTCTTTGCTATGAAGAGTTACTCGCTTTGCGCACTCCTGTGAACAGATCACAGGGAATAGATATATTCAATGACTTTCAAGATAAATGTCTTGAAGTTGGACTGAATTTGGTAAATTTAGTGAGTGTATGTACAGATGGTGCACCTTCCATGACAGGAAAACATGAAGGGTTTATTGCACAGAAAACAAACAAGTATTAACAGTTCCGGATGCTCACATTTCTTTTATTGTGTCTTGCATCAGCAAAATCTCTATGCTAAAGCTACTATTTTAAGTGACACTTTACAACAAGTTATAAGTATTGTTAACTATATTCGTGCAAATGCAACATGGCATCATCAGTTTCATAACATGCTAAAGTTGAATGATGAGGTATTCAGTGTGGATTTGCCATATCATTCTAAAGTGTGTTGGCTATTGCAAGGACAGGTGTTAACCAAAATTTTATCTCTGTGAGAACAGACAGTTGAATTTTACGAAGAAGAGAATCAGCAATGTGAATTATTGAAAGAAGATTTCTTTAGGAATGCAGCATTTCTGTGTGATATCATGTCAAATCAAAACAACTTGAGTATTTCTTTGCAAGGTAAAACTAAATCTATATTTGATATGTGGCAAAAAATCTAAGCATTTTGAAAAAAGGCTATCTTTTTTCAAAACACTTCTTCTTCAAAAGGAAATTTTGTATGAACATTTCCCCCAGTTAGCAAAGGTCATTGATGAGCAGGATGACATATATCAATCATTTGAAGAATATGCAACTCTTATAGACCTATTAATTGGATAACACAATGAAAGGTTCACTGACTTTAAGAATCATGATGTCACACTCAAATTAGCATTTCAGCCTCACCTAGTTGATATCACCAAGGCATGTAAAGAACTACAGATGGAATTCATTGAGCTCTCAGTAGATGACATTTTAAAGTCATTCTTTGATGCTAAGAAAAATCCAATGAAATAAGGAAAAATGTAGTAGAATACCCACACCTTAGGCAACATGCCCGAAAAATACTTTCTTGCATTTCAACCATTTATTACTGCAAGTCTACATTCTCCTACCTAACCCAAATCAAGATGCCCTTCAGGTCACAAATGGCTGATATCCATCTGGAGGATCAACTGAAACTGCGGACCTCTGCACTGCAACCAAACATTCAAATGGTTTCCAACAAAAAGCAGACACAATATAGTTTTTAAAAGGTTAGTTGACTTTAAAATTAACAAATAGTTTTCATTTTTTGAAATTATTAAGTACATAGTAGTTAGATTTTTACAAAACAATGTACATTTTAAAGTATATCTAATTGAAGTTTCTTGAATGTGGCCTTATTTGATGACAGCTAAATTAATGCAGCCTTTCAACATGAAAAGTTTCCTCACCCCTGTCATACATACATTAAAAAGAAAAAAAAAATCAAAGCAGAATACAAGAAGGGTCAAACAAGAGTCAGAGATTCAGTCAATGCTCTGGGTCCAAAGTCAGAAAAGGCTGGAGGGAGAGGGAAGGCTGCACAGATGAAATAAGAATGGATTGTCAAATCAAAACTGGGCTTATGTGAATTTTTGTTACAAAGGAGAAACGATTGTGCTGTGACATTCTGCCTTGTGTAACTAAATGAGTATTGCTGGCCCACATGGCTATAGAATCATTTGAACTCTGTTAACAAGGAGTTAAGAGCTATAAAGAATTAAAGAGACATATATTAAGAGATACGAAGTATTGACATTATCAAGCATAAACAACTAATTATCAATCCTCATTAGTTAATTCATTAACTAATTAATTCATATATATTGTATCAACTGTGCAGTAGTTACAAATATAATGGAGATTTTGAAAAAAGACCCTGTCCTGAGGAGTTTGTAGCTTAGTGGGATGACAGATGAGTAAAGAGACACCATAATATGGTGCTAAGATAAAATTTATGGACAAGGGCCATGTATGTTCAGGGGGGACCTCCGGCACCAGAAAGGCTTAATCATGTGAAGTAACTCTTGGGGTGAGTTTTAAAGGATAGGCAAGAAAAGGCAAAAGGCAAAAAAGATAGAGAGGGAGAGGGAGGAAAGAGTCACCCTGATACACAGGCACAGGCTCCGAAGTACAGCATGGGAAAGATGCTTCTGAGTTTATGCAATTTCAGAAGTTCAATGTGATATGAACACATGGCTCATGTATCTAGGAAAATCCTATCTCCTTAGCTTACAAGTTCCCATTACATTCCATCTCTCATCTACCTGGACACATGTATCTTAAGAGTTCCTGGAGGAGAGGGGCTACACACACACACACTCACATATATCCCCTAGCCTATCATGTGGTAGATTCCCATACACACTTCTAATTGAATGAATTTCTTCCAGCTCTATCATATTGTAATTGAGGAAACTGAAGTTCAGGGAGATAAAGTGGATGGTGTAAGATCACACACTATTTAGTATCTGCACCAGATATTAAAACAAGACCTGGGGAGCTACTGTGTGTCTACTCTGTCACAACAGCCCCCATGCAAGTCCTAAATTGTAGGAGTCCTTCCAGCTTCCACTGAATGTATCCAAAGAATGTCAGGAATGGAAAACTTGTTTGAATCCTGATCTCCTAAAGAAAAACTGGCTGATGACATTATGAATTCACTGTAGAGAATGAGTCTGAACCAATTACTTGGTAATTCAGAATTATTAACACTGTAATATTAAAAATAAAACTGTTTGTAAAAGTTGGCCACTTTTATTAGTATGCAAATAAAATTGTAACTTTAAATATTTATTGGCATAATTAAATAAGAAATTAAATCAGATTATAATGAGAAAAAATAGATCTTTTCATACCCTTAAGGGTGAATTATTGCACATTGAGTTCTAAGAACTTACCAAAGACAGAAAAAGAAAAGAATTTGAAATCTTGTGTAAACATCATCATAGACCCATGAAGATAAACCCAACAATATCCTATCAACCCTCAAATACTAATACCCAGACATTAATGATATATTTCTCTCAGATCCTTTTCAAGCAATACTATCTGCATAAAAGAGAAGCTGATATGAATCTTCAGTTTATGCTTAAAATTCTCAATGTTGAGGCTTAGTTCCTTTTCCTCTCAGTTATGAATCTGCTATGCATAGCTCTATCATTTACAACTGACCTCCCCCAAAAGACATTTTTTAAAAGTGGTTTATAACAAAACCATCTATCACAGTCACTTGCCTGATGTCTATCACTAGATCAACCCCTGTGGCCACGCCCTAGTTACTCGGGGTCTAACACAATTCATATAAACAGACATTGAGTGAGTGCTGGCTGCAACTCCAGCTCTGTGCTTAGGCTGAGTCGGCAGTGGACTCTCAATGAGCTCTTCAGAGTGGAGGGTTGAACAAACACCTACTATCCATAAATGCAAAGGAATGAAAGGGCTAACCACAGATGCAAACTTGGAATATGCATGCAGAGGGGTGATGAAGGCTGATAAGAAGTGGAGGAGATTTGTGGAGGAGGAGTTGTTATTTTGCTGGTCCTTGAATATTTAGTAGAATTTCAAGTAGAGTGCCTTGAATGCTCTGCACACATTATAAGCAGTGGGGAGCCATTAACAATACATAAGCAGGATTATTTAAGGGGCAATTGGAGAAGGGAGGGTGAAAGGCAGAGAGAAGAGTTCAGAGGTGTTTTACTTCTTTAGCTTTATTACTCACAGTAGCATTGGCATAACTGGGAGATTTTTTTAGAAATACAGAATTTCAGGCCCTCATCCCAGACCTACTAACCTAGAATCTCCCATTTTAGTCAGATCCCTGGAAGATTAAAGTGTGAAAGGCACTAGTCTAATTGAAAATGTTGCATATCCTTATCTTGGCAAGGTTGGGGACCACAGCTCTGAACAAGGCTGGATCTCAAAGATCTGGAACTGGCACAAAGCTTTGCATGAGGAGCAAAGGAAATCTGAAATTAATAGACTGGATAGGGACAAACTCTGAAAGTGGAGGATAATTTTAAAAGACCCCCAAGTGCAGGTGGAAAATAAGAACTTGCTCAGAAATGAAAAAGCCACAAAAGTGAGCAGGCAAGATCAGGTTAAGGCTGGAATTAGGCTGTCTGGAGAAACTCCAAAAGGAGCCTTCTATGTAACAGCTTCCCGGGAGGCTGTGAGTGAGACATTTCTAAGTTCAAACAGGTATCCAGTTTTTATATACCAAAAAATGTGGTAAATAAGACTGTTCAGTACGTAAGAACACAGTGTGTCTCTAAATTCCAGAAATTTTTATGAAGAGAAGAGCATTAAAGGGAAATATTTCTTAGAAATAGCCAGATGGCTCTACAAATTGGTATAGAATCAGTTCCCGACTTTCTGTGTTAATTGGTGATAGTGTTAGCAGAAACCATTGAATCCTCTAATATCCCACAAAATTTACTCTGAACAGCAGTGCCAGTGATCGATCCCTTAGCATCCTCTAATCTAGACTCCAGGTATTTTCAAAGGGTAGGCTGTTTGAAAAAGGGAAAAAGAAAAGAATGTGAAGAAACTAAACCTTAATTAATAAAAATACATGGTAACTACTAGGCATGGTGCTTGGATCCAGCCTTCCTGAGTTCAGATCCACCTTCTTTTCTCCCACTTTCTAACCATATATCAATGGCAAATCACTTATTGTCTATGCATCAGTTTCCCTCTCTGTAAACCAGGGTCAGTGATACTACTCACTTATAAGTATTGTTGGAGGAAACTAAATGATATAATTTATGAGGCGCACATAGTGAATACCAGATGATTTGACAGTCATCAGGATACGTAAAAACTAAATTGAAAATGGCGACTCCTCTTTTACAAACCGTCCGCCAGACTGTAGCATATCTGTCTCTGTCTCCATCTCTCTCAATTGTGGGTTGAAAGATGAAGCCCAGGTTGGCAGGAAAAATCTCCTTTCAGTTTTCTTTAAATGAGCTCCAGAGGGCCTTTTTCTTTGGCCACTATTATTTACTCTGGCACTCAAAGTTAGCAGCAAGAATTATTAGCAAAAACCCCCAAATCACATGGATATCAATTGAATAAAAACCTTCTAAGATTCCATATCCTGCTTATGCCTCAAATCCAGAAACATCACTGACCTGCTTTTAGCACTGACTGATGACAATGCAGATATTTCAGGCTGCAGTTCCCTGCCCACTACAGCCTGTCTGAGTTTGTTTTGCCCCTGGACTATTTTTGCTCACATGGTTGCTCTCAGCCGCAGACATTCAAATGGAAACCAGAGAGATCCAAATACTTGGGAGGAACCTATAAACAAATGTAGGAAGAAGCATCTAGTCTGACCACGGCGCCCACAAGAGTTTCAGTAGACAGAATATAAGGGGCTAGAAATCCAGCCTCTACTACTCGAGAACTTGCCTAAATCTTTCTTAGATATTTTTCTATTTTACTGGGAGAAACTGAGAAAACTGAGAGAAGCAGGTTGGGAAGAGCTTATTAGCTTATTAACTCTGTGTGTGTGTGTGTGTGTGTGTATGTGTGTGTACCCTAAGATTTCTTTTTGGGGGGCCTAGAAGAACTAGGTGCCTGCCATTTTGTGCTTAGAGAGAAAATAGAAATTGAGTCTTTTAAAATTAAAAGCCAAGCACCCCCCGCCACACACACAAAAGAACAGGTCCCTAGATTTATAAACTTACAGAAAAACATCAGGCTAAATTCAGGTGTCTTTCTTTTAATTAAGAAAAGAAAATGGTTAAAATGGACTCTAAACATTACATAAGTGGTATCTATTTGGGGATCAGCAAGTACCCCCAAACCCAGCTTACAAATATCCAAACACCATTAACTGAAACAGAACTCTTTAATTCTGTAGAACTCAGAAGTGTGGGAGTAGACGTTGTACAGGTACTTTCTCTCAAAGTGTCAGGCTCTTTCTCCTCTTCTCCCCACACCATCTCCCATTGGACCTTGACCAGTCAAAACAGTGGTGGAAAAGAAGGAAAGGAGGGAACTAAAACCATGAGGCTGCTCTGGCAGTATCCTCTAATTGGATCATGAACCGAATTTACTTACTAACAGCTTCATTCATCACAGTCCTGGGTCATATTAACTCACTGGCACATTGTCACCTTTGAAGGATTTCCAGCCACAAACCTCCAAAGCTTGCGCTCTAGAGAGAAACAGAGCAGACAACGTTATCTGGGACACCGCTGTCCTTACTTAATGAGAATGTTGGGCCACTGGATCGAAACAAATAGAAACAAAAAGAAAAAAAATATCCCACACAAAAGCAGTAAGGAAACTAGAAGGAATCCTTGTTTTTACAAATGGCCAAATCTTTAAAGATGTGTCTGTTCAATACATCTTTTAAGACCAGAAAATGACATGCAGCCTGCCAAAACAATATCGGGTTATAAGAACATTTTCACCTTTTAGCCTTCCAACAAATTGCTTGTTTTCCCATCTGAACAATAACCTTATTGTTTGCACTAAAGTACAGTACATGACTAGTCATGTTAGGAAGTGAGTGAATTGTTGTGCTGTCAACATGATTTTTTTCCCACATACCTATTATATCTAGGAATTCCTTCCAAAATTAGCAACTTTGAAGAAAATACACACTACTTTCGTCTGCTTTCATTATTTAGAGCTCTGTTGACATCTAGACTAGCGTTGCTTGGCAATGTGAAATTATTATTATTATTACTATTATTATTATTTGCATGGGTCTCTAAGCATACGTTGTTGAACCCTTGTCAAAGTATGGTGAGAATTTTGGTGCATGGTACTTTGCATGTTTTATTTAAGCCCAGGCTGAACCCTGTGTAGGCCTTTCGTTTGCTCACTGGTACAGGAGGAGACTTCATAAAGGCTTAGGCCTAAAATGAGACACCCTTAATCCTTCTCTTCCCCCCTGTCTCTCATAGCACTTAGCAACTCCGGTGTCTAGTAAGAGAAGCTATCAGACATCCAGCTATGTCTGATCTGGGTGATCCTAACTTTTTCTTTAACCTGGGAAAAATGGAAATAAATCAGATTTTTTAATTGTACAGCAGAACAAAAAGTTCCGTCAATAGTATGTGCAGCTGAGACAATGACTCAATACAAAGCGTGGCAAACAGAAAAGCACCCTTGTCTTCCTACTCTGTTCATGGATGGCCATAAAGAAGGAATCAGTCCGGGAAACTTGGACGTGCAGCTGGGTGAGGTAAGTTCTATGCAGCACTCATCTCCAGCCTCGGCCAATGCCAGGTCCGTGTTAATGAACACCTAAACACCCTCACATGGTCAACTTAAGTTGCCCACAAAATTCTCACCACATCGACCAACTGGCCTTCAGCCTGCACCCTTCAATTTAATCTGCTTTTTATCCTATATTCCTCCTTATCTTTATTTTCTTTAGGTTTCAAAGGGGTGATGCAGTATGAAAATTAAAATTTACCCTTAGGTCCTTCGTATGCTCAGGATTCTAGGGCTAGATCAGATTTGTGTTAAGACTGCAGCATGCATGCATAGATATGCTTTCTTGAACCCTTGCCGATATCTACACACGAAAGATGAGTAATGATCCTTGGAGAAAAGTAAAATCTTTCAATCTGATTATTTCCCCTCTTGGGCGAGAGACAAAGAATGCATAGAAGCTACATGTTCTTCTCCACCTCACTCTCACATCCCTCCAACAGGCTAGCCCTGGCATGTTCTCATAGTGAAGGCAGAGGTGCACCACTGGAAGCAGAAACATGCATGTGCAGTTGGTTTTCAAGTCTCTGCAAGTGTCCCATCTGCTAACAGCTCATTGGCCAAAAGTAATCACATGGCCACAGTCACACTCAAGGAGCAGGGAAAGAGGCTCCACCCCCTTTTTGTCAAAGGTGTGGATACAGGGAGGGGAAAAGAATTGGGGTTGTTAACGCGCTGAATCTACCACAGATAGATGTGTTCCCAGTCACAGATCACATAGAGACCCAGAGAAAGTTTGTGTCAGAGATGAAACTAGCACCCAGCTCTCTAGACTCCCGCCCTTTTTGACCAAAGATCAATGACTGATAAAGGTGTCCCATAATCAAAGTCAATATTATATATATAACCCATACTCTCTAAAATAGTGCCTAAGAACACTGTATCTATTAAGTATTTATGAACAACTTTGAAGCAAACATGAAAAATTTGATTCCTTGTCTGATGTTTTAGGAGTTAAGATTTTATGCTATTAGTATGATGCAGGCCAGGCAAGTATTAGACAAAGAGAAGCATAAACTATGACAGCTAGAGACACTTATAATCTACTCAGAGTTGCCAGATTTAGCAAATTAAAGTACAAGATGCCCAGTTAAATCTAAATTTCATAAACAAGGTCTAATTTGTTAGTATAAGTATGTCCTGTGTATTTTGGGGGGGTACACTTATACTAAAAAAAATTCATTCTTTATCTGAAATTTGAATTTAACTAGGTATTCTCTATTTTATCTGGTAACCCTAAATCTACAAAGAGATTTAAAATATATACAAACCGTAATTAACAAGGAGTGATATATATATGTGTGTGTATATAAAATAATAATAGTAATTCATTTCCAAAGATTTTTTTCACAGGGGAATTACTGTAAATATTCAGAATAAAGACACTAATTTTTATAATGTAAAGTATTGCCATATTTGGCATATAAATTAATGTCTTCCAAAACAAACTTTTCCACAAAATTATATAAATAAGAAAGTACAATGGGATTTTATATTTCATAAGCATATACGGCAATTAATTCTATGATATGGTTTGTGTAAATAGCAATTGAACCTTACAAACGTCAATGCAGTCATTAAAGTTCTGGGGTTGTTACGTGCCTTTGATGGACTAGCAAGTGAAAACAGAGCAGGAACTCTCTAGATTCCACAAGCCACTGTGTCTGTGGCAAAGAACAGATGTGATAAGAAGGTATAGATTTGGTGGCTGGTCCCAATAACTTCTTCTCAATGCCTTTCAGAGTGTTGCACTGGCAAGAAAACTATACCCAGTGGATTTAATTCTGTACACTCTCTTTCTAGGAACCCCAGCCACAATGCATGTGACACCCACATCAGAGCCCAATGTTTGAAGGTAAGAAGCAAATGGATAGCTGGGAGAATCCAAAGCTGTAAAAACAATTAATAAATAAATTAAAAAATTGAGTGGATGCAAAAGATTTGTGTTGCTATGAATTGGTAGACAAGATGAAGAGTTAATCTTTGTCTGGTTTTATCAACAGCTGTCAGTGGGAAGGAATTAAAAAAAAAAACACTACCAACAAAAAAAACTTCCTCCTCAATCTGGCCAAGCTATTTGTTAAAGCTGGTTCCCATTAGATGTTTGTTAATTCAATTTATAAAAGCCAAAGCCCAATGGCCACTGTCTGTGGCACACAATAGGAGCTGTATTTGTACAGGCTGGCACCCTGCCAGCATATAGTGTCATACAGACTGGTATCTTGTATGTAAACATTGTTTGAATCTCTAATAATCAAAATTTTAAAAAAAATCTTTATGGCTCCAATAGCCTTATAATACAAAACAAATATTGAACTTCCTGTGCTCAGATCCTGTGTTCAGGCTGTGGGCCTTCTTCTTGGCAACTGGATATGAGTGGGAGTTTGTTTTACCATCTCCATTAGGTCAAAGTTTTCACTTCCGCTAGGAAGAGAGAGGAAGTTGCCGTCTAAGGAGAATCAACTCCATATTACAAATTTTATTCTCACTGGACTAAGGCATTACATTTAATAAAATTTCTTATATTACAAGATGCTTATTTATAAGTTAACTATTGATTTTGTGTAACTCTGTGCACATAAGTATCATGGATATGTTGGGTATTACTTATACTGTGTTATAATTATACATAAAGAAATACAAAAATAGTGGCAAATAAAAATAGTGGTGTAAATTACATGATAAACTATCTCCCAATACAAATATTGATTATCATAATTATTAATATCTGTTACAAGAAAAAACATTTAAGGGAAGGGTAAGAGTGAAAATATCATTCTCTTTTTCTGGTTTCCATTTGCGCCATAAATATCTACTACACAAACTTTCTCCTCTTCCCAGCTCACAAGTTGTCAGGCAATGAGAGAAGCTGACATTGGTTCTTTCCCTCTACTGGTCAGGAAGCCTTTACTGGGCATCTTCTAGGTGCTCTGCACTGTTCCAGACAGAGTGGGTGACATAGAGCAAGTGTAGGGCATGTCCCTGGTCTCCAGGAGATGACAGTCCACTTACAATGTCCCCGCAATGGTTCTGCCCTGGGGTTTTGTCATTTGCCTAAACGCTTCCTCCTCGTAGCCATACAGTGGCCCATGGTCACTGTGGATCCACTGGGTGGCAATGGTGAGAATGACTGGGATGGAGGGTAATATCATCCGTCTTTATTCTTCAAGAATTATTTATCGAGTACTCACTATGCCCCCATTGCACACATCAATATTTGTTCTTGAGTGAGTGTGTATGTGTGTGTGCATGTATAAGAAAGAGAGAGAGAGAAAGGTAGTAAAGGGTGAGAGAGAGAGAGAAAAAGAGAGTGAGACAGAGAGAGATTGACTATATTTGTTAGTTTTACTTAAATAATTTCAACCTGAAAGTGTCAATGCAGCACTCCAAATGGTCCATAACTGGATATCTACTCCTTCTAAGGAAGGGGGCAATTAAGATATTAAAAATCAGAGTGGATGTTTGATATAATGTGGAACAAACAACAGATTAATTTACTATTTGTTGTTGTTGCTTATTTTGCTTAGTTATGTTTTCCAGTGTTAACCAGTTGCCATGATATTCGGAGGATGTCATTTAATTCCCAATCCAGGACATCACTAAGGCATGGGAAGAATGTGGTTTGTTGATGAAAAACTTATCTGTATGTAATACTTATGTGAACTCCATTTCTATTAAAATAAGATGCTTTATTTAGGCAATGAATTGGAATTTTTAAAAATTCCCCTGTGCTAAAGTCATCCCTGTATCTCATTTTAAGACCAACCCAAATATCTTATAACCAAATAGAAGCATTCAATCAGCATTTTGTCAAACTCTAACATGTTGATTTCTTAAACATGTTTTCTTTTGCATTCTTATACATATCTTTTACTTAGTATTCAGCCAAGTATTTTTCCATTTGAGTAGATGGAGAGCCAAGAGGCTGTAACAAACGAGGCTACTCAGACCTACTAGATGGCATCAAGTGAGCACAAGTCAGGAGCTGGGGTCTGGGAGGAACAATTGTGGATTTGGTATCTGAAGACCAAGTTGCAATGTCACTTCTGCGTCTTCATGATTGACATCAGGCAGGTCATTCAACGTCTTCTGGGCTTCTGTCCTCAGTCTTTAAGATAAAGAGGATGCGTCTAGTACTATGGAGAGGGCTAAATAAGAGAAGGTATGCAAAAATGCTTTACAGGATAGCCACTACGTACAGGTAGAGGAATTCTGCAATAAGACTTCTGAGAATCTGTGTAAAGGGGCAGAACCACCCAGAAGTCTTCTGAAGACAGCTCTCAAGCAGAATAATCTTTGTTTTCTCTTGACTTCTGGATCTTCATCACTTTGCCTGTAGTCACTCTGATGACAGAACCATTCTGAGTGTTGGTAGCTGAACCCTCAGGAAGAGCCTGAATCAACCATGAGAATATCTTGTATTTCTGATTCAAGAAACAATAGTAAGAAGATATCAATGGTTTAAAGAGTTTGTCAATACTAAAAAAAAGCATTAATAATTTATTCTCCATCAGCTTAAATAGTATAAGTTGCCTTATTTTTAATCACATATTTAATAAGAGAATTAACCTGAAAAGTCAAAATTAAACATATATAGAAAAGTTAGAAGTTATTAGCAAATATGTTAAATAACTAGACTAACAAAAATTGCTATCACTAAGCATTTAATTTTGCTCTAAACTTCGTATCAATAAAGTTGAAATTTTTAAAAAGAAAATGATGTAATTATATCTCAATATATAATATAAATGTAAGAACTCTTTTATTTCTGGGAACAAATTATAAATGGAATTTATTCATTTTTTAAATTTCTGGGACCCTAATCAAGATACAATCCTATATTTCTTAAGCTGTGGAGTAAATACCCCCCAGAGTATGGTGATATGATATACCTAAAGCCACAGATGACTTAGGGGATCAACTTAACAATTTTGTGTAAAATTTATATAAGCTTACATGTTTTTGGTAATGCCAATACATGTCTTATGAAACAGGAGCAAAACGTACATTTACTTTTACAGTAATACATGTCAAGGAATGTTGTGTTCTAGTGATCCTATACCCCAAACCACAGGAGCAAGTTTACACTTCTCTGCAAACAGAATTCTTTTACAGAATTTTCTGAAGTCTGACATAATGACGATATCTTCAACAATAGTTTTAGAGAAAATGCTAATGCTTTTTCATTCAGTCATACATATCTTCCATAAAAATCCAGAGTATAACGTTAAAACATGACTCACAAAGGTGCACGTTCAGAAAGCCAAAATAAGGAAGCCTGGTTGCTGGTTATATAACTCGGAGGAACTAGAACTTAATGTCAAAATGTGGTCCTCAGAACACCTACATCAGGAAACCCTGGAAATGTTTATTAAAATGAAGATTCTTAGGCTATACCCAAGACTCAAAGAATAATCATTTCTGGGGTGGAAGCCAGGAATCTTCATGGGAACTTATTAGAGAATTGATACTTAGACATGCAGAAGTTTGCAAACAATTTAAAATGGTTGAAGGGGTTTACATTCCCTTAGTCTAGCTTTCCTGCCTAATACTTTTCTCAGCTGGCCTTTTGACAAGAGCCTGGTGGCAGCTAAACCCCTAACGAGTTTTACAACTGATTGGAGGGCACACCATCCTCCAATCACCTCTAAATACCAAAACTCTAGATGGAAAACTTATTATTCTCCTGGAGATGCTGAAAGCCCGACTTAGAGCCTGACTCTTTCGGAGAACAAATAACACTCAACTGAGAAGGGTTACGAGGGTCACCGACAAAGAGAGTCAAACATTTTCTAAACCCAAGTGCACATCAATACATGAGTGGATTAATAAAATGTGGTATATGTATACCATGGAGTACTACTCAACCACAAAAAACACCTAACACCACTTGTATTATCCTGGATGGAGCTGGAGCCCATCCACCTAAGTGAAGTATCACAAGAATGGAAAAACAAGCACCACATATACTCACCATCAAATTGGTACTAATTGATCAACACTTATGTGCACATATGGAAATAACATTCATCCGGTGTCGGGCAGCTGGGAGGGGGGAGGAGGAGTAGGTATATTCACACCTAATGGGTGCGGTGCACACTGTCTGGGGGAGGGGCACACTTGTAACTCTGACTCAGGCGGTGCAAAGGCAATATATGTAACCTAAATGTTTGTACCCCCATAATATTCTGAAATAAAAAAAGAAAAAATTTTCTAAAATCCCCTTTCAATCTGCTTAAATGTCTGAACAAATACCAGAAAGAACACCACACATCAGACTATCCTTTCCTTTCATAAAAATCTGATTCCCCAGGTTGTTAAGAGACAACATATTAAAATACGGTTCTATGGTCTGTTAATTTTGAATCAGACTTTATCAGTGTAAATATTCTGAGAGTCTTTAATTTGTTAATTTGCAGAGTTTTGAAGAGGAAAATAAAAATGCAAGTGTTTTTTTTCCCCTTTGAACTTATTGGACCAGGGAATCTTTGTGTTAGACAGCATCTTGCAAGACCAACCTTCTATAATTCTCTGCTACTCAATGTAGGATTCAGGGATCAACATAAATCAGCATCAGCATCACCTGAGAGCTTGTCAAAAATGCAGAATCTTAAACCCCACCCCAGAACTACTGAAATGGAGTCTGCAGTTTAACAAAATCCCCAGGTGATTTCTATGCACATTCAAATCTAAGAAGCAATGCTGTAGAACACATTTTGAGAACCAGTGCCAAGGACAGTGAGAGAGATGGCTTTAACCTGGAAAACTTCAAGAATCAGTCTTATAGTTCATTCACCTTAGCCCCATAAAGACTTCAGTGTTGTTTCCAAGGAACATCTGCTCTGGGACAGAGATTTTTCACCAGCAAAATTACATCTGAAGGCTGCATATAAAACAACTCTTTCTGCAATTGAGAAAAGCACAGATCTGTGCTGTGGTTTGTAGCTTTCTTGGCCTATGGACAATTTCGATTTGCCCCAAACCTGCCCCATGGAGATGGGAATGTTGGCAGAATTAGAACTTTTTCTACCATTTGAATCTACTCCCCTGCAGAGAAATTATCCATTTCCCAGCTGTAGCTGAGAACACATCATCCCATCTTAGCTGACAAATAATTAAAGATTTTCCAAATTACTATTCTCAGCCCACTCGGAGTCCCAAACACAGATTCTGAATCAGGTGCGTGTGAAATACAAACAGGGCTTGAGTTGGGAAGGAAAAGATGAAGCTCAAGCCTTAATAAGCAAAATGCACATGTTAATAAAAGCCATGCACAGCCTCAAGCCCATGTAAGGTATGGATCAACCAGCAAGAGCAAGGTTCCCATCGGAATCTTCCCAGCATACAGCCATGACTCATGCCCAGAGCCATCTTGTTCCTGCAAGAAAAGCATAAATCATCATCCATTTTTAAAAATGATGCCAAAAGTGCATTTTATTCAAATGCATTCCTTAAAATAATTGCTGAGAAAATAATACTAGAGTATTCAACTGACAACTGACTCTTTAGTTTTCACATCTGGATGGAAAAATGTGTCATGGAGTGATTAAATGGATTCTAGAGATGCTGGGAATTCCTAAACATATAAAGGTCCAAGAACATCAGAACTTGTTTTATTCCTTTGAAGAGGAAACCTTTGTGCCTCCGTCACACCTAGAAAGAGTTCTCCTATATTTTACAATGAAAACCTTCTTATATTTTTCTTTCTTTTTCTTTTCTCTTTTCTTTTCTTCTCATTTTATATTTTAACCAACAGCATCAGGAAAAAAAATGCTATAAGATCTCTCTTTCCTCTCTCTCTTTCATATGCCTTCCACCATCATTCAAACAAGCTCAGTACTCTTTCATAATTATGATGACCCACCTTTGACCCCTCTTTGGCTAGCCTCATTAAGGTTGTGTTTATTGCTCCATCTCTTCACCTTCTATATGGTTTTGTTTCCCCAGAAGCAGCCTATGAGGCAAGGATTCAAGAATGAGTAATTCATTTGGTAGATAATTCCCAGAAATGCTGGTAGGGGAGTTGAGGAGTATGCCAGAGAAGGGCAGAAAGCTCATGAAGATCATATTATCAATCCAGTCAATATGCCTGGAGAACTCTGAAAGACAGTGTAGAACATTCTTCACTGTTATCCCAACTGAGGGCCAAGGGACTAGGGTATTTAGTTATCAAGTCCCTGTCTGTCTTTGCTTGGGGGCTGTTTCTGGGGACATTAACTCTCTGTCACTTTGTCTTGCTCTGTACTTAGGCTAAGGGTGGTCTCCAGCCAAAAAATAATGATAATAATAATAAAAATAAATAAAATCCTCAAGCAAAGAGTTACAGGTGTTCATTTGGAATATAGAAGTGACTGCCAAGGGGAATTGGGCAGGACACCAACATCATGCGCTTCATCTGCCGTTCAGTCCTCCACTCAAGCCCCTGCAAGAGCTCTTGCTATGCACCAATGTGGCTACGACACTTAGACTCTTTTCCGAAGTTAGACCACTTCAGTAGTTTAAAGGCTGTAATCCACTGCTTCCTCCTTGGAGCTCCCCCGTCCCTTGGCTTCCATGACAGCACATCCTTCTGGGTGTTCTCCTCTTACTCCTGCCACTCCTTACCATTCTTGCCGCCTCATCTTCCTCCAGCCAAACTGGACAGGTTAGAATCCTTCAACTGCACTAAGGCCTTTCCTCTTCTTATCCTACCCTCTTTTGCTGCCTGAGCTCATCTAATCCTATAGCTTCAGTTACCACCCATATCCCAGTGACAAATTTATATCTCTAGGGGCTCAGCCCTCCTGACCAATGAGGCTGATGGCCCATATGACATCAGACATCTCACAATTGCTTCCAATGCAATGATTAGGCACTAAACTTCATCTTCTCTCCCTCCCTCCTCCAAGAAGAAAACAAAAATGGTCTCATTGAATATTTCCTATCTCAGTGAATAATAATGCTACCTTCCATTAAGTTGGCCAAGCTGGAAAACAAGCAGTCAACTTTGACACATGCCTCCCTATCTCCTGCCTTCACAACATCCATTTAATTATTGGATCTCATCAACTGGATTCCATCAAGGGACTAGTTCTTAAATCCATTCCCTCCTGTCCACGTCCTAGTCCACTATCACTTCTTGCTGAGCCTCCTGAGTGGTTTCCTCCAATCTGTTCTTCATCTTGCAATCAGATGGACCTTTTAACAATGCAACAGTGATTATGTCCCTGCCTGAGGGATTTGGTTCTGTTGGCTTCTTCTGTCCTATGCAGCACTACTTTCTGCCTCATCTTCCTGTTCCACCTATACTTTCCTCTTTTTGGTTCTGGAAAGTGGCACAATGCTTCTGGCTTTGGAATCTTCATATGTTCTGTCACCTCTACTTCAAAGCCACTTCTCCCAGCACCTCTTCCCATTAAGTAACTTTTACTCATCCTTCAGGTATAAGTTTAAACACGACTGCCTCAGAGAAGCCTTTCCTGCTTTTCCTGATTCCTCCAAGAAAAGGGTTGGTTCCTCTAGTATCCTATTCTTTAGGACATTCCACTGCCATTCTTAACTCTTATTATAATTAATTATTTGTGTCATTAGTTGCCTGCTCAGTGTAAGCTCCCTGAGAACAAGTACTGTGTCAATTTAGTTCACATCTAAATACTCAGCAATTCCTGGCATATAAGATTCCTGAATTGTGTAAATTCAATTCCTGGCATATAAGATTATGATAATTACTCAATGAATTTTTGCTAAGCCCATTCACAATTCCCAGAGTTTAACTATGCTTAGTTTTAGTGACATTAGCTTTTTGGTTTGGTGTTCTACTCCTTTCTTTCCAGTTGTAGGACGTTGGATGTCATCCTAAGAATAATGTAAAGGCCACTGTATTAGTTTGATAATTTGCTATAACAAAGTGCCACAAACTGGGTGGCTTGAACAATATAAATTAATTGTCTCACAGTTTTGGAGGCTAGAGTTTTGAAATCAAGGTGCCAGCAAGGTTGGCTCCTTCAAAGGGCTGTTGAGGAAGGACCTGTTCCAGGCCTCTCTCCTTGGCTTGTAGATGGCCATCTTAATGTCTACATGGTATTCTTCCTATATCCATCTCTGTGTCCAAATTTCTCCTTTTCATAAGGACACCAGCCATATTGGATTAGGGCCCACTCTAATGACCTCATCTTAACTAATTACAATGGCAATAACCTGATTTGCAAATAAAGTCACATTCTGAGGTACTGGAGGTTAGGACATCAACATATGAATTTTGGGCAACCCAGTTCAACCCATAACAGTATCCAAGGGTTTTAAAGCAGGAGAGGTAAATGAATAGATTCACAGTGCTGATAGATCATGTTGGCTATAGGGTAAAGAAAAAATTGGAGGGAGCAAGACTGAAGGCCTGTTGAAAGCTAGGGGTCTATCATAACACTCAGAACAATGCCCGTGAGTGCAGTTTCTCAGTTAGCATTGCCCAGAGTCAAAGCTCTGATCCACTGAAGGCAGTAGTTTAAATTTCACTACACAGGGGTCAGTATTCTTATCTGTAAAATGGCTATATTTTTAGCATCGCGTAATTTATAATGCTGGAGGAAAGAATGAAAACTAGATTTAGCTATGACCTGACTTAGAAACTTACAGTTTCCCTCAATATTTTAGCATAACACACAAAGTAAAAAAGAAAAAAGAAAGCTTAAGTTTTTAAAGCAAAATCAGCCATTGAAATAACTTGTGACTTATCTGTGTTTATGTATACAAATGTATTTTGGGCCAAAAGTAGAATAGTGTAGGTATTATTCAAACATTTCTGTTTTCCACTGGTGTGCAGGCATCTTATAGGGTTATCTAATAGAAAAGTGGATCCTGGGACTTTGTAAACATAAGAAGTATGATTTAGAGTGGAAGGTAAAGAGTTATCACATTTAGAACACTCTCTTCTCTACTTCTGTTCCATTCCAGTCTATTCCTTTCTTTTCCTTTCAATTAGAGATGCCCTAATCCCCACCCAAATTTTTATCACTGCAAACAATGTAATTCTGGTCTTTATCCCAAGAGGAGAGTTGTCTAACTTATTTTTCCCCTCCCTCCTAGTCCTTGGCAAGTCTGCTGGGTGACCCACTCAGACACCTCAGAGGGTGGTGCCTCACACCCCCTCAAGCCACAAGCAACAAAGCCTTAGTCATTTCATGCTCTTGGCTTTGTCATCGTTTTGATTTCTTGAACATTACTTTGTCATTAACTCATTTCACTTATGTAAGGAAAACAAACCAGGGATAGTTAAGGAGTGCCTGTGGTTGTTCAGAAACAAACAAGCAAACAAAAAAATGATAGTACTGCCCAATGTCCAGAAGACAATTATTTTGACAAGAGAGAATTCTGAATCACAGGACAATGCAAACAATTTATTCTATGAATTGTTTTACACAGCAAGCCAAATCAGGCCTTTGTTTTGGACAGCATTTTAATAATTGTAAAGGTCAACTATCATTCTAACTTCCAGAAGACAAAAGAAAATACATTATTTTACATAGGAAGGAGGCATATCTGAAGTTATTGGGATGACACCCATATGCTAACATTAGGTATTAATTAACCATAGGATCATTTTTATTTTCTACAAGGCTAATTAATATTTATATCTCCCTTAGAGGTGTACAGATTATAAAATATGAAAAATAAACTACATTTATGTGATATAATTTTTTTGTGTATGAGAGTTCATTTCTATTTTCCTTATTTAATAGAATTTGAAGGGCAGAGTGATAAATTGAAAAGCTACTTCACAGGTACCTGCTTTGTTAAGAGGAAAGTAAATATTATGTTGTAATTCTATCAGAAAGTGGGAAAAGATTGGCCCACCATTTTGGGGAACAGAGAGACTAGCATTTGAAGGGGAAGAGAAAGAAGACATCCATGCAAATGCTTCCTAAACTTGAATGTGCTTCCAGTTAAAGAAAGCTAGGATTTTATGTGAGCAAAGGTGACATCATATAGATAGAAGAGCTGCTGTCAAGCGCAACCCAAGGGAAGAGCACTGGTGGGGAGAATTAGCTCCTGGCTCTGCAAAAACCAGCAGAGCCAGATGAAACAGCCATGGGTATAGTTAGAATTCGGGTTTCTACTGTCATTGTCCTTGTTCTGCCTGTCCTCACTTTGACATGGCCAGGCTTACAGATTAAAAACTAAACCTGGACAAAGTCTTCTGTAAATCCCCCACCCGCCTCTGCCCATACATAATCACAGAGGTGGGAAGGTTGAAAATGTCAATCAGGTGCCCCAAGAAATTTTAACCAAAACTTTTTTCATCATAAACTATTGTACAGACCAAATGTTTGGAGAAACCAAAACAAATTCAAGTCTAGTTAATCATTCTTCTAGATAGCCATTCTTGCTAGGTTCCCATTAGCATTTTATTTTACTCTATCTTTATTTGTAGGCAAAGATTTTGGATTATAAAAAGCCTAAGTTTGTATAGGATTGCATTAGCTCTCTAAGTCATTCTGTGCTTAAAAGACTCCCACCCATTCTCAGCTATGGAAACCTTCAGTTGGTTGCAACGAATGGCTTTCATTCTCATCAGTGAATCATCACAGGCAACTGATCGGGAATTCAGTCTGGGTGAATGGAGAAGCCTACCTAAAGAGAATAGTTTAGACATTTTAGCAAAGGACTTGAACTAGACATACAACAACCAAAAATTATACTAATTTTAGCTACCACTTATTGAGCCCTATAGGGAATGCTATTGGTAGCTGAGCCAATGCCCTTTACCAGACTGGCACACCTGCCCCAGATGCTGTAAGTGTCAGCTGCTATTGGCTCACAACTGCACCCTTCTCCAGAGAATTTCCCTTAGACAAATGGGAGCCTTTTGCATAGTAGGTCACATTCCCACCCCCACCCCAGGGGTAGCCCACTGCCAAGGACTGACCGACATGGAGAATACAAAAGGCCAGTCAACCACATCAAGGTAAGGACAACTCCATGGTATAATTGACACTCTAGAGCTCTCCATGGGATTAGGCTGAACCCAGACTGCAGCAGAGACAGCATCCTAGCTTAGCCCCTCCTGCATTCCACCTGCTTCCTTCCCTCCCCTTTCTCCTGAGATCCCTACCTCAATAGGTCGCATGTACTTAAGTCCCTTTCTCAGGCTCTACTTCTGGAGAACAGGACCTAAGTCAAGTCATAGTTCCATGTGTATTACAGAGACACATTGTTCATATGTTCATATCGTTTAATTCTCAGAACTACTCTGTTTGGGAAAACCATATGATTGAAAATAAGAGAGAGCAGGGTTGAACCCTGGTTTTTTTCTGATGCCTAAACATAGTCTATTTATTATGTTAAGCTGCTGCCTTAGACATCAGTATAATACCTCCTTCACATGTCACCAATAAAGATAATAAAGGAGTTACAAAATTCAGAAAGTGAATAGATGTGCCCTCTCCACATGAATGTGTCCCATAATGAATAGATGCTGCACAGTGTTTCCTTGACATAAAGTGATGTTTTTTTTCCTATTAGGGAAAGAGAGAGTAGAAAGAAAAAGAGACAAGGAGAAGAAAGGAAAGAGAAAGAGAAAGAAAGGAATGAAATAAGGAGGGAAGAGGAAAGAAAGGAGGAGAGAAAGAAGGGGAGGAGGGAAGGAGGGAAGGAGGAAAAGCCAGACGGAAAGTAAAGGCCACAACAGAAACTTGTTTCAACAGACTTTGGCCTCTTAGGTGACCTCTGCTCTCGCACCTTGACTGGAAACGCACGGCTGGTCCTTTCTCTTTTCTAATTCTTTTCAGAGTGGAACAGTTGGAAACGCTTTAACCATGGGCTGAGCTTCAGTGCAGGGCTTGGCTGAAAGTCATTTTTCTGCTAAGAGCTATGAGCAGTTTCCAGGGAGGGCTTGTAAACGAGTTATCTCCGCTGATGACCACATCTGTGTGCACATCTGTGGTACAGAAACAAGCCCTGTAATAAAGCATATCTTGTGTTACATGACTTCCCGCCATGTGAACTGCCCTTTCCCACCACATTCAAGACGCCCTTTACTTATTAAAAAGAATTAGAATATAGAGGAACAATACCCCACCCATAGGGTGAGAAGGAGGCTTTTCTGTTTTTCATTTTGTGTCCAAGTAAGGCAAATATCATAGAATTCACTTTTGGATTTCTTAAGACTTCTAAAGGATCCCACCCCAAAGGCATTGAGGCTGCAGAGTGCCTCCTACGTGCCGGACATTGCACTGAATGTTTTGCATTGCTTCATTGGATTTTGATAGCAACCACCGAACTAGGCATCCTGGTTCCCATTTCACAGAGGGCAAAACTGAGAGTAAAAAGGGTAAAATAATTTGTCAAAATCAAGCAAAGGGAATGGAGAAACTCAGCTTCAAAGTTATGTCTGAAGGACTTTTGAGATCAAAGTCTGCTTTAGCAGAAGCAAAGTCAGTGGCTTCTCAGATGTCCAGCACCATCGGAATAAGGAAACATTTTCATCTTGAAAAAGTGATACTCACAACAATTACTTGCCCTTGAAACATCCATTCTGCCTAATTTGCTAAATTCTGAAGAGATCCATCAGGCTTCCAAAGACTACGAAAAGAATCACTATGTGATAGAGAATACTACAAATCACAAGACTGTGGGAAGGGTGGTATTTTACAATACGTTACTATTTCAAACAGTTATATGTATTTTGAAAAATTAAAACTAGCAGAAAAGGAAGCATGGAAAATGACCTGCTATAAGAAGAGTTACTAAAGATAACTACAAACAAGAGAGAAATGCTTCAGAAGAAAAAACATTTTTTTGAGCTCATGAGTCTAAAGACTCTCGACATGAATGTAGTCGCTTCCAAGGAATTTGGACCCCCTCAAAGCTGTAACTTGTCTCCCTAAGAATCTGATATCCACAGGCATCTGCCCAGAACAATGACCTTTGACTTCAACATTGCTGTTAGTAAATACGGGAAGAAGATGATTTAAAGGAGCTCGGAAAAAAAACTTTATTTTTAAAAAAGAGCAGAAAGCATGTAAGTCAATCAAGTAAAAAAAAGTATCAGGTTTGAAATTTCATCACTAAATGGGGGTAGGATTAAATGATTTCCAAGTTTACTTCCAATGATATTTCAGGATTTTAGGATTTTAGGACTTATCAGCTAGAAAATATACCTGATAGGTGGCAATAGATTAAATGGGGTTGCAAACATTTGCAAAGAAACTTGATGGCCTTCTGAACCTAGAATATTGGCGAGTGCTATTTTTTGGGCAGAAATTATTTTACATTCCTTGATATAAATCATGTTTTAAATAACATGACTTTCCCCCTTCCAGTTCCAAAAATAAAGTGATGTGATTCATGGGCTAAAGTGCACTTGTTAATAGGTTGATGGAAAGAACAAGTAGTGAACAAATTTTTAAAAGATATTTAAAGTTCACACAGTCATTGTTGCAAAGATGATAGATGGACATTTTGGCATATACTTACTTGAAAGCATCCACCATTTATGATTACTGGTGCAGGTAAACTATACTTAGGTGTGCCCCTTCATATATTCCAGAAATAGATGAATGCTTTATCATTAGAACATCAATATTCCATGCTTTTTAAACAAAAAGAATTATGTGCAGTTGCAACATCTGTTGCTTCTTTGCTTCATCACTCTAATTTTAAATAGAAAATTTAAAATTGTTGGAAAGTGTTGGAAAAGGATCCGGGAATTTGAAATTGCTGAAACATTCTGTCCATCAATAAGGATGTCATGTATGACAACAGTGAAACCTTTACTAGCTACTTGTGAGCACTAGTTCAATTGGATGACTGATATCCATGAACAGTCAGCAGTACCACTTGGTTCTAGCTAGGAGGCCAATGTGGAACTGGCTATAAGAAGCATTGGAATAATAAAAGACATCCAGGGAAATGTCTAAGGAGGGTTTCCCTGGCTTTATCCTAGGAATATCCTAGATACACAGCGCATATTCCTTGTCTTCCACAGCTGGAATTCACAGACATAGCAGGGCTGCACAATTAAGCCTCACAACAACTTTGCGAAGAAGGCACTAATATTTTCTTCATTTTGTTGGTAGAAAATTAAGGCACAGACAGATTAAAGGAATTATCCATGCTAGCATAGCAGTGAAGCAGCAGAATCAGGATTTGAACCAGCCAGTCTGACTTCATGGTCCATACTCTTCACCACTTCCCACCACTGCTCAGAAGTCATAAACTTGGAAATTTCCAAGACACTTCACATAACTTACATGGAATGTCAAGGGATGCATTCTCTCCTCATTGAACAAGAGCATTTGCCCACTAGAGGAAACAGATGTGCTATCATCTATAACAAGTGGCACCTTTAGGACTATAGGAAAACATCCAGGTCAGATTGAAGCAGACAAAGAAATCAGTGTGCAAAAGGGAATAGGAAGCTCTGTTCCTTCCCAGCATGTTCAGGAGCATTAGTGGGAACCACATATCAGGAAGAAGATGAACACTTTGAAGGTGCTTTATATCTCTTTATAACTAGGTGTTTATAAGAACTCTGGCATCCCTCAGCAATTCAAAGAAATATGCTCACAATTCCTTTTAAAGATGTCCACCTGTACCTTTGGACTAAATCATAATTACCAAAATGTCCTAAGAATGTTTTCTCTAGCCCTGAGTTCAGATCTCACTTGGATGTGTTGAGGGGAGAGAAGATGGTGAATTTTCCACTCTGGATCCTCACTGGCTCTGCTACCAGCTGGGACTACTAAAGTCAACTGCAGTGTGGTTTTCATAGCAACAAAAAGATAAGGTTGCCAGCTATCAGGTCCCGTATTGATGCTAAGGGAGGAAACTTAACTCTGAGGATATGAGAGCTGAAGCCCAGATATAAAGTTGCTATAATGAAAGTTTCTATTTTTCTCTGGGAAATCTGAGCATTGTCAAAGAGTGATGGAATGAATGTAGTGTATCTTTCCCTTGGAAATATAACATACATTGATTTTCTTATTTATTTAAACAAAGTAGCATAAGTTGCATGGAAAATCATAGGGATATTTTTCTAATACTCTTGTTTCCTATGTCTGCTACTGTGTATAGAGTTGCTGCCTGAATGAGAAGGAATAAAACAAATCAAAATCGGTATAAGTGTTCTGAAGGTAACAATACAGACATTAAAAGATAAAGTAATAACATCTTGTTGCTTTTCTTTTTCTTTCTTTCTTTCTTTTCCTTTTCTTTTTCGTTTTTATTTTTGAATCAACATGTTTTCATGACACACAAAGGAATGACCACCTTCATTCCCCCCATGTGCAACTGGCTTATGTGTAGATAAAGAGAATCTTATTTAGGAGGACAGGGACAACTTCATGATTCTCAAGTCGTTTCTGGCATTGTTCCACCTCTTCACAAGGTTCAATGGGTGTCTCTGTTCCCATAACATCAGACTCGCAAAAGTTAGCCCCTTCTCAAAGCATATGGATTAGTGGAATTTTTTTTTTTTTGCCTGAACCACATATATCTTTACTCATCAGAAACCTGTCACCAAAAAAATAGTGTTCCTTAGCTCATCCCTCGCTGTCCAGACAAGTTTCAATTGAGTTAAACCATGGTGTTGCTACTACATATTTCATTAGGAATAATCTCTGTACCATGGAATTTTTTCTTACCACTTGATATTTAGCTTATGTTTTCCTTTGCTCTGTTTTATAAATGGCTTTTAAATTTTGTCCAGCTCCAGGATAAGCTATTGCTGATAATTTCTCACTTCACTCTGGGGTGTAGACACCCCATTTATCACATCCAATCAAACCACATTACACAATTTGTCTCTTTACCTTTAAAAAACATCTACCTCCAGGTTGCCTCAAATCACTATTTTGATCTACCAGTAGTTGTCTCAGTTTTCATTCTTGGCAAAGTCTTGAAAAAGCTGTGAAATAGCACAAGCAAAGGGTTTAATTATTTCAGTTCTGGTGGGACTGCCCCATGGATTTCCTGCAGATACATAAACATTGCCAAGAGCACAAGGTTTCTTTCCATGTGTTCACCTGTGGAACCAAACCCTCAATATTACTTGATAATCATTTGCTTGCCTCTAATTATTGGGCAAATCATAAGGCTTTACACTTGGGGAAAACCCAATGAATTTTACGAAGTTTTAGTGATTTTTCCCCTAGCCTGTCAATTTTAAACAACATATATAAAATGTTTCTTATGCATTTCATGACTCCAATTCCTCCCTATATCTTCAAGTAGAGAAAGTTGGGGATGGTGGAAGGAATGAAATACAGTATTTACTTAAAGTCGGGGAGAAATTACTCGTCCACTACACAAGGAAAGAAAACAAAGTTCCAATTGGACATTAAGAAAACTTCATACTGTTACTGAATTTCCTGCAATGAGGACCAATATAGAATGAAAACAGGAATAAATTCCTTAGTGATCAGTCCTAGAATTGAATGACAAAATGGGAAAAGACAGGCAGTACGGATGTCCATATTGAAAGTATATATGTAAGTCATTTTAGCTATCTGCTGGCTCAAGTAGGAATCAATGTTTTTCATCTTAAATAAGCTAGGATAAGTTGGGGGATTGGCACATGGATGAGAGGATCCTATGTAAAACCAGAAGCTTCTAAAAGCAGAATGAATGGTGTGGCAGACAGGTTCTGTTCCCAGGGGCATATGAGAGTTGTTATCTCTGCCCAAAATCCAGGTAGAGAATACCGAATATGAAATGGTGAATATGAAATTTTGGGACTCAAACTCTGGTACATTTTTGAAAGATAAAAATAACAATCTTTTTATGCAGCCTTTCTCTAACCCATGCAAACTTACCACCTTTCTTTCTTTAACTAAAGCAATCACCTTTTATTGTCCATTCTCCCACTTACTGATAGTAATAGGAAGAGTTTGATATATGTGGAAAGACCATTTACCAGCTGTGTGTCTTTGTCAAGACACGTAACTATTCGGAATCTGTTTCCCTATCTATAAAAAGAGAATATTCACTTGAGCATTAAAGGAGATAAGGATGTGAAATTAATCGGAAACTGTTATAGGAATTATTATTGTTGTTATATATGTTAATATGTTGTTATATTATTTGTTAAGTAGGGAGTGATGGTTTTTTTATTTGTTTAGAAGAAACTACTCACTGAAAGTAAATAGTGTGGAGGTGAGGGTCTCCAAAGGTTAAGAAGTAATTATTTTTATTTTCCCTTCACCTGAAGGTTGCTTTGAGCCTTCCCTTCCTCCAAACCTCTGACCTTAGTGAAAAGATAGAGTTGAATGTCTTCAAAGGTGAAGTGTTGAGGACAGGTCAGCAAAGGAGCTGGTTGGCTTGACAGACTGCAGAGGGGAGCTTGCTCCAGACGCAGAGGCCTGAGGGAAAACGGAAGTGAAGAAACGGAAAAAAGCAAGCAGTTAGGGACAAGCCTGGGCCCAGCCAAAGGAAAGAGCAGGAAACAGGGAAGAATATGTTCGGGAAAGAGGCCCAGTGGTTTCTCATTCCATCTGGGGACACAGTGAATGCAAGAGCCTCATCATCTTTTCTGCAGCTCCTGGCGGCAAAGTGCTGCCTGTAGGCCGTGTTCCTTCCTTCAATGAAAGTTTCCCGCAATAATGACGGATTCCACTTCCACACCCGTGGCCTCATGCTTCTCTTCACAGCCGGAGAGCATTTGGGGACCATTCTCCCATTGTAGACTTTAACATCTTGACCAAAAATGAATTTACTCATGTACTACCTAGTTATTTTTCAAAGAGAGAAACGTCTTCCATCTGCCCGGGAGTGAGCTTGTCCTTGGGAATTGAGATGGCAAAAAGTGTTCCAAGCTGCAGGAGCAGGAAGTCTGGAAGACAATGAAGAAGTAGAGAGAGGACTGCATTTCTCACTGTGACTAAAATCCCCGGGACTCAGAGACGTATCATCGGTTCATTACTCGAGCACAAAACTGGCAGCCATTACGGACCCAGCCAACGTAAGCCCCAGACACATTCCCACACTCAGGCTAGATAATGCCCTCTGGAGCCACCACTGTTTCACTTTCAATACATTTTCTTCACATTATCCACTTAGACAAAGTCCAGAGGGTAGAGAGGAGGCGAAACACACTCTGTGATTAGCCTCTCTTTCCCCTAAGCTATCTCATTACTAAAATCTGTGCCCCCCACCCCGCCCTTTCTTCCCTTATCTAGGGGAAGAAGGATGCAATTTCCTGATGGGCAGAGGCGTGAAATGGGTCTTACTTCCCCGTTGTTTCAGGAAATACAATAATAGTTGCTTGGCTCTCACCATATCCCCTTGGAAATCCCCAGGTATGCCTTTTGCATTACTAAAAATAAATGGAGGAAATAAAGGTAGATAATAGGTCATTATTATTCTTTGTCCTTACAGGTGATGCCAAAATATGTCTCTGTCCACAGACATGACTCAACTCCACAAAAAACCACCTGTGAGCACAGTCATCTCATTTTCAAGTAATGATTAGCTTCTGGCAAGTGTGTCCTACCGAGGGTCTCTGAGGCTTCCATGGTCTCACTATTAAGCTATCAGGTTTGTCTTCAGTGCTGACAGTCATATAAACAGACTTTAGGTCTTTCCCTTAAGATATTTTTATTCCTGTTCTTTTCATATAGGGTTTGTTCTTTTAAAAAAAAATTGGGGCATATGTCTCAGTAGAGTCAGTTATAAGGCCTTACTGGGCATGAGTTATCTCATCTGACAAGACTATTTGTCCCCCTTTCTTATGGTAATAAGTTTTCGATAATCCTGTGTAAAACTGTCTTAATCCTATTCTTATTCCAAGAGACTTGGAGAAGGCACATGACCTACATTTGGCCAATCAGCATCTTCCACACATAGCCACTGCTATTGGTTCAGGGAAAGCATGTGACTCAAGTCAGTCCAAAGTCAATTTCACAACTTTTGCTGGAAAAACCTCTAGGAAGTACTTTCTTTTCTACTGACGTTACTGAAGGGATGAGATGTACACATGGACGTGCTGGAAGCCGTTTTGTCACAATGGAGGGAGAGTCTGCGTGGGAATGAAGCACAAACGAAAGCAGGTAAGAGTGGAAGACCTAGAAGATGGCATTCTGTTAGTTTAGATCCAGCCACGTCTGAAGCCAAACTACCTCCGATCTTTTAAGTTCTAAGCCACAGCATCTTCTTTTTGGCTTCATTGTGAGTTAGGTTTTCAGACATTCTATGTTAGATTTTCTGTCACTTGCCACCAAATATGTTGTTTTAACATCTTCCTTTCTTTGCCAGTGAATTACCCTACCTAGGACTTTATCAACAATGCCCTCACTTTGTCACTTGAAGTTACGCCTAGAAACCAGGTGACAGTAATGAAAATGGCCCACGAGCTAAGAGATTCCTCACTAGCTGAACTGTAGCTTCCAATAAATAGAGAAAGTTGGATCACAATGAAAGCACAATGAAAATCATTTCCAATGTGAATAATCTTTGGGACAATTCCATTCCTTTTCACTCCAGAGACAGACAAGAGTCTCTTCTCATTTGCTCTTATAGTTTAGCCAAAAACGCAACAGAATGAGTCTATAAAATTGAGACCACAATAGAGAATAATTCCAATAAATAAGAGCAGAACAAGAAAATGAATATTAGCTGAATCTTTGTAAATCACCACTTGGGTGTTTATTAAGTGTTGGAGTTAAGTTTGATTATAATGGGTAAAGAATTTCCATGTGGTAAAGGGGAGACTAGGATAGCCAAGAAGTAATTGGAAGTCACACATATCTGTTCTTGGCTTTCCAATGGGTGTGGAAAGAGTAGACAGAACTGAAAACACAACTGGAACTCTGGCCTGGTTCCTGGATATTAGCATAGAGGGGTGTGCTTTCTATGTAGAGGGGTGTTGTTAAGTAACTGAAAGAAGAAATACTTGGAGAGAAGAAAGGAGGCGGGGGAGGGGCCGCTTTCACTGTGGTTCTTCTCCAATGTCAAGGAGACTGGCTGGGGATCAACAAATATCCTCTAAGAATGCTTCTATTTCTTGGTTTGGGGCCAGTTATCCAGAGCAGATGTGAAACGTTTGCTGTGATTAGGAAATATTTTACATGTGAGAATGTGGACACTACAATCCTCAACTCAGCCAAGAAGACTTAATAAATGGTGAAATTTTACATCTTTAGGGAGGAGCAACATATTTTTTAAAAAGTGTTGGTTAAAATAAACACCAAATTCCCAAGGAAAGACCAAATTCTGATGATGTGCAGCACTGATCATTTTATTACTGTGGAAAAATGTACTCAGACCGTGCAGCTCACTTCATCCTTTTGTTAATGTTCTAATTCTCCCATTATCAATGGCATATGAGTACTCATCCCTTACTATCTGAGTCTACTTTTGTTATTGGATGAATCAAAAATGGACTAACAAAATGTGTCTCTGTTAGCAAATAATAAATGAAGATATGATCTGATGTCACAGAAAAACAAGTCTTATGAGTGAAAGCAAGTGCAAACTGGTTAAGTTGTTTAGATTATAATTGTTTAGAAAATTATGGCATATTATGGCATATACTTGCATTCTGGTTCTCTAATACAGCAAGCTGTCTGACATTCAATAAGTAACTTTATTTCTCTGGCCTTCAGTTTCCTGTTATGTCAAAGGAGAGAGTTGGATTAGATCCACGTTTCCCAGAGTGTATATTGTAGAAGCTAGTTCTGTGAAATATTAATGAATTGTCAAAGCAAAGGATTCACTGACCAAATGGGACAAAGAAAAAGGAATTTAAGAGAGAAGAAATAATGTGTGTGAAAGTATAGAGATGTGAAAAAGATTTTCATGCAGTTGTTCAGCAAATATTTATTGAAAACTTACTATGTGAGGGTATTGACTGTGCTAAGAGTTGAGGACTCAGTGGTAAGAATAACAAAAAACTTGCCTTCAAAGAGCTTATGTTCTTGTGGGGTGGGCCTACAATTAAACAAGCAATTAAAATTAAATCAAGAGTTCTGAATATTACGATAGAAAGATAGCTGAGGCTCCTACAGAGTATGGGGGAAAGATGTAAGAGAAGGCTTTTTGGAAGAAGCTAATTTAAACCCAGGCTCAGGGAATAAATAGAACTGATCCAGGCCAAGAGAGTAGAAGACGAATGTTCCAGGCAAAAGGGACATTATGTGTAAGAGCACGGGGTCTACCAAAAAAAGATGGTAAGTTTGAAGAACTTGACCTTGAAATCCAGTGTGGTGGGAATCTAGTATGAGAGAATGAAGGTGCAATGAAGTGAGCTTCAACATGTAAATGGGGGAAGATCATGAAGTACCTTAGCAATAATGCACAATGGTTTGGATTTCATCATGTAGAAAATAGAGAACACTAAAGGTTTTAAGCAGCTGAGAAAAGTGACCATATTTGTGTCTGGGAAGTTGGTAGTGGCAACAGTGAGGTTTTTCTGGAGAAGATCAAGACTAGAAAAAAAAAATCATACTAATTGGGAGTCTCTTGCCTCCTGTCAGTGGCAATGGAAATGATGAAGAGAGGAAAACTACAAAAATCACTTAAGAAATACGAGTTGAAAAGTTTGTGCCTGATTAGATGTTGGCAGTGAACAAGAGGGAAGCATCTTGGCTGACCGTGTGTTCAGTTTGGGTCAAAAGATGGCTAATGATACCACAAATCACAGTGCAGATTACAGGACAAGGGAAAAGGAGGAGAAAGAAGAAACTGAGAAATGAAACTGAGGTCCATTTGGGGCATGTTCATCTTTTTTATTCCATTGGACGGACATTTAAATGGAAGTATTTGAATATACAAATCTATAATATGAGAAATTGGACTAAAGTCTGAATATAAATTTGGATGTCATCAGCTCATGTATGACTATCAAACCTTAGAGTGGCTAAGACCACCCAAAGAGTATGTGAGGAGTAAAAAAAGAAGAAAAATAAGGCTAAAACCAACATTGAGGGAGCAAGAAGATGAAATTATATCTGCAAAGAGGACAGAAAAGGAATGGTCAGAGAGAGAGAGTTGCTAATTTTAAGCTATTAGTAACACTATAGGAATGTTCTAATAAAGTAGACAAAATTGTATTTTTATTAAGAGTTGTTTACAATTTCCATGCAATTCTTCTGTCATTAGGAAAAAATAATGTCTAAATTCTAACTCTGGAATACACCCAATATTTATTTTCTTTTAAGATTTTTCTGAGATACAGGTGATCTCAAATGAATTATTTTGAAAACTATTTTGTTTCTAATACTCAAATGCAGTGACAAAGACATATACCATAATTTCATTTTTATGATCCATACATCATAATTCCATCTTTATGGTCCAAATACGTGAAATATCTACATTATCTGTTAAAATTCTCATGGCCTATCCCTGCACAGATGCCTTTCAACTGACAAAAGCGCAATCACATATTCCCACCATGAAAACAGACTCCTCATTTTATACCATATCCCAGCCTCCTCCCCACTTAGTTTTATGAACAGCAACCTGGAATCTGTCTGAAAAACTAAGTAAAGAGATCATAGTTAATACAAAGAAAAATAAACATATCCAGAAATCAAAAACAAACACACCCAAAAAACAGAAAAACTAAGACTCACCACCCAAATATTCAACACACTCAGTTTTACCAGGGTCACAACAGTGAGTTTCCAACTTTTGGAACCCATTGTACCCTTAGTCCATCTGATTTTGTGACTAAGCTACAGTCTTCTGGAGTTGATTTCATCAGTGGCTGGTGAAGCATGACTCTGTTTTTTTTTATAAGGTTTTCTTCTTAAAACAACATTTTGATGAGCTAAGCATAAATTAATCAGAAACATATGGATTAAATTGACTTCAAAATACATATGGGTTTAAAAAATTTTAAAAAAAGTACTTGGGGCAAAAACACACTTAGGGTTTTATAAGCCTAATATGTTAGAAAACTGTAGCAAGAGGATTCCAGACTGTGACCTCCCCTTATCTTGCTCATGGTCAGCAAAGTCTTTGCTATCTTCTCACAGAAAAAGGAAGTCAAGAAACAGATGAGCACCGTGAGATCGCTGGGCCTTATAATCCACATTCCAAGGCCAGACGTTGTGGTTTTGGTCTGTCTGGCTGCTGACTTTTTGAGGGAATGTGGCATACTCCAAAAGACATCTCTTAGCTTCTGGGACGCTGGTGCTATCGCCACACCTCTAGACTTACCCTCTCCTTTGAAGGCAAAACTTCCTTATTTTCTACTTCTTCCAGAGCAATTCTGCTCTAGTGTAATTTGTTGTTACCTCCAAAGCAACATGTAAATATGACAAATTTATTCTCTCTACTTCTCTCTTCCCCACCTCCCAGTCTCCGAGGCACAAAGTCTTGGGGGCCTTCTTCGACTCATTTGTCCCCTTAATCTTTTATATCCCATCAGTCATCAAATTCTGCCAAACTGCCCTTGGAAATCCCTGTCCTCTCCATCCTGACTGCTGTCTCCCTCATCTAGTGCCCCATTATATCACACCTGGGCGACCAGAGCGGCCTCCAAGCTGACCTCCCTGATCTCAGTGTTCCTCCTAAACTCCAGGCTGCCCCATGCACTATCGTCAGCCTAATCTGCTTTAACCCCTGCTTTCATCATATCACGTTTCCTCTTTTACCCTTTTACTTTTACGATATGTCAAATTTAAACTCTTTTCCCTGCCTCCCAAATTTCTTCATGGCATGAGGTAGGCACTACCTCTCAAGCACATTTTCCACTGTTGCGCAGTTCTGGTCCCCTCCCAAAGCTCGGCATCAGCCCTGTGCTTATGTCCAGTTTGTGCTCCAGTTTATCTTCCCCAAAAGCATTCCCTGACCACTCATTTCTTCACTTTTGTTTACCTTTCTTCTACAATTCAACGGCATAATATCTATATTATATAATGTGGGAAACCTCACTAAGGTGGCATTTAAGTGAATACCTGATGAATTAAAAGCACCTGGCTCACAGAATAGAGTGACAGGAGAACTAGCTTGTGTAGGGACCATGTAATGGTTTATGGCTGGGGAAAGGAGGAGAGGAAGAGCTTTGCACATTTAAGAACTTGTAAAGGAAAAAAAAGAAGTTATGTATAAATAAGTTGTGTTTAAGAAAATGTAAAGGGCCATTGTAACTGACACGCAGCTTAAAAGGAGCAAATGGGTATGAGGTGAGGCTGGACAATAGGCAGGGCCTTGGCAGCCATGCTAAAGAGTGGATTTTGTTCTAAATTCAAGCCACTGTAAAGTGATTTACGTTAACGAGAAGGAGGTCATTTACTAGGTAATGACTCTTGCTGCGCTGTGAAGAACGAATGGTAGTAGGACAGGACAGCAGTAAGGACACCAGTATGAAGGTTATTTCAAAGGAACAGAAGGAAAAGAAAGGTGGCTTAGAAGTACTGGTAGCAAGGAAGACAAAAAATTTCAAAAAATATCCTGGAATTAGAGCTGACAGGATACACTCGTGAATTGGGTGAGAGATGCATGAGAAAGTGACAAATCAAGGATGATTCCTGTATTTCAGGCTTGAGGAATTGAGTACATTTCCAAAAATGGAGACGATTGTGGGTAAAAAGAATAGGCACATTAAATCACAATTACAGTTTTGGGTTTACCTCCAGGAAAAGGTGGATTAAGTAGGTCTGGCCCATTCCCACCCCCTTAAAAAGCAACAAAAGAAAATATCTTAAAATCTATTTAAAGGCTTTGGAGAGCTATCAAGGCAGTGAGGGTATGCAGAATCACAATCCAAAAAAAAAAAATTTTTGTAAAAAAGAAAGTACAGGGAAAGGATCCCAGCATTTGGTTTTCACTTTTCCTCTCAAGGATTTTGTCCTTTTTAAAAGTGGAAAACAAGAGGATAAGATGATTATAAATTTTGCTAGATTCAACTAGAAAGAAAAAAATTAGAGTATGCTGCATGCCAAGGAAAATCCTTGGTAAACACTTTGGTCTTTTGGTTGGTATCTCAAAGACCAAACCTAAGGGAAGAAAGTTGATCCAGTCTCTGTGACTTCTGGGCTACTTCCAGAAGTCAGAGACTGGATCCAGATTCAAATAGTCTCAATCCCCAATTGGATTAAGGTGATATGAGATTGTTAGTGACTCTAACTTAGCTGCCAATCAGAAATAATGAGAAATCCTTTCTAGAGAAAGATAAAAATCAACTGGGGTTCCAACATACCTCTAAAAACTATCAAATACAATTATCTAGTATACAACAAAAAATAAACAGAATATCAAAAATAAGGTGGCCAAAACAAATGACCAAAAACAAGAGGAAATATAATAGAAAGAGATCCATAGGATGTCGTGAATACAAAGAAACCAGGCATAAAAATAATGATGAGTAATATGTTCAGAAAAAATTTTTTAAAGCAATAAGAAAACTTTTGGAATGTAACAGAAAGTTATTTTTAAAAATTAAATGAAAATTATGGAGCTGAAAAGATACAACAACAGATATCAAGAACTCAGTGAATGATTTTAATAACATTATAAACAGCTGAGGAAAGAATTAATGAAATGGAACATAGATCAAGAAGAAATACATGTACTGAAACTTGAAAAGAAAAATTTATGTAAAGTACAGAAAATAATGCAAAATATACAGGAGACCCTAAAAGGTTCTAACATACAAGTAATTGGAATTCCAGAAGGAAAGGAGAGAGAGAATATGACAAAAAAATTTTAAAGATGTTTCAAGGCCAGGCGTGGTAGCTCATGCCTGTAATCTTGGCACTTTGGGAGGCCGAGGCAAGAGGATTGCTTGAGGCTAGGAGATTGAGACCAGCCTGAACAAGAGCGAGACCCCATCTCTACAAAAGATAGGAAAATTATCTGGGCCTGGTGGCACACACCTGTAGTCCCAGCTACTCAGGAGGCTGAGACAGGAGTATCACTTGAGCCCAGGAGTTTGAGGTTTCAGTGAGCTATGATGATGCCACTGCACTCTAGCCCAGGCAACAGAGCAGGACCCTGTCTCAAAAAAAAAAGCAAAGTAAAGAAAAGAAAGATATTTCAGTATCTAGGGATTTTCCAAAAGTCATCAAACCACAAAGTCAAGAAGCCGAAAATACTAGAAAACAAATCCAGAGATACATAAAAAAGATAATTCATTAGGACTAACAATGGAAAGTTTCATTTAATATTTAAAAATTCAATGTATATAATTTAACATATTAATCAAATAAAGGAGAAAATAATATGGCTTTTTAATAAAAGTAGATATAAAATTTGGTACAAATGGTAGCAGCTCATAATAAAAACTCTTAGTTAACAAGCAGACCAAAAATTTAGAAAGTAGAAAGCAGACTTCTAGAATATGATTATCAAGCTTGACTTCATTGTAATAAACTGTAGAAATCACATATTCTTCAAATATTTAGAGAACATTTCTAAAATGAACATATGTTGGGCTATATGGAAAATCTCACCAAATTTCAAAGAATTAAAATAATAAAGAGGTTATTACTCTAGCCAAAGTAGAAATCATACCACAGAGATAACTAGAAAGTCTCTGTTTATTTTGAAATTAAGTAGTACATCTCTAAGCAGCCATGGGTCAAAGAAGAAACAATAAAAATTAGATAATATTTTGAACTGAATTATAATGAAGATATTATGTATCAAACTTATAAGACTTAACTAAAATAGCCATAAATGCACATATTAGTAAAGAAGAATGGCTGAAAGTCAGTAATCTAAGTACCTATATCAAGAAGTTAGAAGAAGAACAGCATAGTGAATCCAAAGAAAATAGAAAATAAAATAGGAATTAATAAAATAAATGGAATAATAAAGCCAAATTATAGCTCTTAAAAAGGGTGATATTATAGAATAAATTCCTGGCAGGACTGTTGAAAGAGAGAGAGCACACAAATAATTAATTTCTGTAGTGAAAAAGGGGATACCACTAAAGATCCTACTGACAATGAGATAATAAAAGGATAAAATCAACTTTGTGCCAATAAATTAAAATTGAGGTAAAGTGAATGTATATCCAGAAGTATACACTTCCCAAAACCAGCCCAAGAAATAATAGAAAAATTGTTTATGAATGAATTGTTTAGGTATATAAGAATTTGTCCTAGTTTTCCATAAAGCACAGTGTTCTTAGTCTCCTCATCACCCACAAACAGAATCAAAGAATCTTCTGTGGACTGCAAACTCTGAGTGTTTCCACCTGGGTCTTCCTCTTTACTTCCCAGAAACAACTGCATGATCATGAGCAGGAAAATTTGCTTTTGCTTTTTTTTTTTCCTCCTCCAAATTGCCTCTTCCTTACTCATACGTGAAAAGACTTTGAAACCATGGCCCTTAAGACTCATGAAAAGAATTGAACACTAGATTTATTAGCAAATTTCAATACTGGGTTCCTAGAACATTCCAGGGAACCTCACCCAATTCCCAAAGTGTGGGATGATAACTCAGTGTGGGAGATAACTCAGAGTTATCTCCATGAATGTAATAGTGAAGTCATTAAGATGTCCCCCACATAGAACCTCAGACGTCAAATTACAATTATTATCTGGCAACCAATAGATGATACATAATACCTAAACTCTAGAGCTCCTAGAATTCCAGTCAATTTTGGGCTATATTTATATTCCCAACAACTAACAAAGTGCCTAACACATAATAGGTCCTCACTAATTCCTTGTTGGATCAATATCACATAAGTGAGCAGGAAATGTAAGCTAAGGAGTATTGAAGACAGCCCATGTGGACTCAAAACTGTACATCATAATCAAGTTCTGTTTCAACTTGGAATGCCATTACATAGTTTACTACGTTTTGAACAAAATACAACTAGTCATATTTTCACTGCCAGAGTAATAAGTCTGTTGCCCCACAAAGAGCTAACTTGTCTTCATTTCTGCCAATTCATGTGATTTAGGTCAGTATAGTTTCACTTAAACTGCTGAATATACTCACCTGAGCTCAGAATTCATTCAAACTCCATTTTTTTTCAGACTCCAGAATACCTTTCAAACTCAAGACTGATTGTCATCATTTCTTGCCCCACCCAGACTAATGATCCAATTCTTTCCATAGTAACTGAAAAGAGGAATAGAAAGAAGTGAAATAGTCCATAAAAGTTAGTACAATTAGATATGTGGGCATGAATAAAATTGGCAGTAGAGTTGTTAGCATAACTTTTAATACCACATCTTTTGAAGGACTTGCACTACTTTATCACAGCCTCACCACTTTTGAACAATGTACTCATTGCTGGTCTGTGGCACTGAATGAGCTTCATAGCACCCAAACACCACCAGAGGGTCTATATTTACCTTACATCTGCCAACAACCCATGTTCTCGCATTTTCTGTGTAAAAGAACTCCATGTGGGTTAGATTTAATTTAATGCAGAAATATTATATGTCACTTCCAATAAAAGCAAAAAGGAAAGAGAGATTCACACATGAACTTACCGAGGATGGCAGCTCATGCTGGTGTTTGGATTAGTTTGGAGGTATTGTTTTGTTTACGGAGCTGTCAAGTTCAAAGGAAGGTGCATGAGCCTGATTAGAATGGTCCCTTGCAGATCTGTTTTCCAAATAGAAAACATATGGTCCTGTTGGGTGAGCTCTTCATTCCCAGCTACAAGTGAATTTGAAAACAGTTTGACTCCGGGAAAGGAAAATGTAATATGGAGTCTTTCCTCACATATTACTCTTCTGAGATAGGTCCAGGGCAAACTTCGATGGCCAAGGTAAAATGCATGCCAAGTGTGACCAAAGGCTTTTACCTAATGCTCATGCCAAGGGGAGCCTAAGACACCACTGTATTCAATCCCCTGTAGATTCCTCTAGGTGCAGATAATGTCGCCTATAAAGATTATGTGCTTAGACCTAAAACCACACTGCAAATCCAAGGCCAAGTTGAACCCCTAATGCTGGTCTCTTGATTTATGACTCAGCGCTCAATATTACATCATGCTGGACATTTGAATACCTTTTTAAAACTTCATTTAGAGAAGACATCAGGGAAAAATAAACTATCATATTTGATGGTAACAAGACTGAAAAGGTATAGAGATAAGTCATTTCCCATTTAACACAGAGGAAATCCTTATGTATGAGTCAAATTAATATTTTTCTGTGATTCATATAAGATTCCAGGTGCAAGTGAAGTGAATTATCTTTTGTTTCCCAGTAGAACATTTTCATTCTTTTCCATGTAAACATGTGGGGAGTAATATTAAAAATTAACTGAATTATTTTGTTCTGGCTAAATGCAGGAATGCCATTTTATATAAATATGTATTATAAAAAACAAAGATATTAACTTGATAAAATAGGCTAGTCGTGAACTCTTTTCTGGATGCAATTAACTTACAGCAAAAAGGGTACCTTTTTATGGAATGTGATTTTTTGAATGAAAAATAATGATTTGGAGCAGTTTAAATGCCCTAATTCTGAATGAAATAAACTTTCCATGGCAGTTTTAAGCATCAGAAAATTAAGTCCATTGTTTACAACCCATCCTTTTGCCAGGGGTCTTCTAGCCTCTGTCTTTTTAACAGGTGCTTGAGGGATCTGAACCTCTCCCTAGATCTGTGAGACATTATAGTTTGCTGATAAACATCCTAAGATTTTTTTTTATTGCATCATTACCCAAAAAAGAGGGCAAAGTAGACATTTTAAATAAAGCTTTGTTACTAGAAAACAGACAGTCTCCATTCTCATTCTGAGTAATGTCTGCCTCTATTCAGTTCAAAAGCCCACAAAGAAAGTAATAGACAAAGACATGCCAGATAAAAAACATCACACTCTAAAATCATACCTAGTGAAGAAACCCAGAAACCACTTCATTCACTTTACTTCTGAAAACATGCTGGGAGATGGAGTACTATTCTATTTCATTGCTATTGTTGTTCTCCATTCAAAATTTGCATAGAAGTCCCTTTATTTAATAAAGATTTTAAGCTCTTCAAAATTTGATTTGTTTGGCTTTGGCCATAAGACACTCTGGGCTTTCCCCAGTTCAGATCCTGTAGAGATTAATGTTGACTCAAAAGCCAACTTTCTTTGGCACTTCCACTGCTGGACTCAGCCTTTGTCTTTGCCAGTACCCCCTGGCCCACACTGATGATATCACTCTGAGTCATATAGAAGTTTCACACACATGGCTCAGACACAATAATGATGCTGTTGATGACAACACCGCTGTTAATAATCTGTTCACATGGTGATACGAAGCATTACCTGGCTCTGTATGTTAACAATTAAAACCTGTTTAGTTCTTCCTAAGCACTAGAAATAGACCAGTGTGTTCTTGCTTTCTTCACCTTATCTCTATCTTTGTGGTACATTCTTGGCCAACATATAGAACAAAATGTTTTGGACATCTTATAGCCTTTGACTGACCTCTTCTGACTAAATGGACATGCCTAGGACAAACACAGCTTGTGTTTGACACCATATCCCCTTGAGGCATGAAGATGTATCCAGATGATGAGAGAGAAACAAAAACTAACCTTCACAAGCTTTCTCTTGGAGATGTACTGAATTGCTCTGGAATTCAGGTTTAATTTAGCCTGATAATTATATTGCTACAATGCTCTGCTGAGAAATTTCAAAGGAAGAACTGTGCACTACAGATTATACATGTACATTTTTGTATTTTCATGTATGTTTAAACTATAAATGACACTGGTATTTTCCAAAACTCCATACCAGTGAATGCATGGAGTTACATGAATGACTATATATAGTATTTGCCAAGGTTTTGATGCAAGATTAATTCATTTAGTAAATGCAAATACAAGAAATTAGTTTTAGGTCAATATTTAACACAGTCATCAATTGAAGCTTTGATAGAAAAGCAAAGTATTATAGTGGATGGACAACCTCAAGACTTGGGCCAATGGTCATGACAGTTAATCAAGAAGTCAGTTAGCTGAGTGGTTCAGAGTCAGGGGCCAACACAGGACAAGTGACAGGCTCAATTCCTCTGAGAGTCAACTGGCTCTGTATAGACAAAACTCTGTTGCTTAGCCTTAGATCATGGTCCTCTACTGGACAGAACTAAATACTAATCAACCAAGTAGTAATACAAATCAATAGATAATATCTGCAAGTGATAAACTGATAAATTTCAACATACACATATTATTTGGAAATACAGCATTTAAAAAGCAGAAGAAACCATAAAAAGACTTGAAAATAACAATGTGAATAACAAATGGGGAACTGGAATTTTTCTTTATTAACTTTTTTTTAAATGTTTTCATCACTGTACATATATAGTCCTAATAAAAATACAAATTACAAAAAGTAAAGCATGCATTAAAAACACACATACTTGCTATTGCTAGCTGAAGGAAATAAATAGGACAATACAAAGCATTTAGTATAACAATTTCTCAGCACAATTAGATGAGAGAAACCATTCTTTCCTACATTCAGTAAACAATTAAGGAGTAATTACTATGTGCCACCTCTGGGCTAGATGCTGTGAGAATATGCAGATGAGTTTGTCACAGTCCCTTGTCTCAAGGACCTCCCAATTGAGTAGGAAGAAAAAGACAGGTAAGCAGCTAACTATGACATTAAAAACTAAAATTTTGTGATGGAGACTAATTAATAAGTATAGAGAATAGAGAAAAGCCCTATTGATATTCATGGGAAAAAGTAAGGCAAAACTTCACAAAAAAAATAATCATTCAAATTCAGCCTTTAGTGGTAATAACAGTAATATCTAATATGTTATCATGTTTCTTATTTGACAGGGGCTTGAGAGTTTAGATTAGTAGAGAAGAGGGGAAGGCATTTCAAATTGGGAGAATAGCATGAGGAAAGGCAAGGATGTGTGCAAGTTCCTAACACTGTATGACCGGGAGGGAAGGGAAAAGGCGAGACAGCAATGTTAGAAGGGGAACCAACGGGAAAGGGTTTAAAATGCCATGCCGTGACATTTATTTTTTTATTCTTAATGGTTCGGGGGGCAGAAAAAATGACACTTGCTGGGGTTAACTCCTGTAACCTTCTGAAGGCAGGTCAGAAAGCTGAGTAGAAAGTGAGAAAGTGGAAGTATCAGTTAGAAAGCTGCTTCCCTAGCAACAGGGAGCTCAAGGACATGAACAAGGACATTGGCAGTGGCAATGGAAGGAAAGGAATACATTAATGGGCAGTGTGTGGCAGTGGAAAAATCAATTAATTTTAGCAGCCAATTAAATGTGGGAGGTAAAAATAATGAGGGATCAAATATGGGAGGTGTTTAGTTTGGACAGTTGAATTAATAATGGTGTCAGTAACTGGGACAGAAAATATAGAAAGAGAAACAGCATCACAGAGTGACTGTAATTAATTCCATTCAGGACATCTGGGCTTCAGATACTATCAAAACAAGCAATGTGAAGGCTGCCATTGACAAGTGGCAAATATTCTTGGTTACATAGAACAAAAACTTGAACCATGGACAGACATTTATTAAACTCCTATTATGTGCAAAGTATTGAAAATGTCCTATGGGGTGGGCAAAGCAGCTTCTATTCCATGATCATAGGGGCTTGATAATGTAGGTAAGATTACAACATCAATGCATGGAAATGTAAGTAATTAAGAATTGTTCAGAGAAAATTTTATGGGAGAGATATATGAGCACCTAGGCCTTGAAAGACAGGTAGGGTGGAGCAAAGGGGAGAAGAGAAAGAAGTTTCCAGGGAAAGGCTTGGAAGGGTTGTTGAGAAATGTGCTTCAGTGAGACCAGGAATAGCTAGACTGGAGGAAACATGTAAAAAAGGAGAGGGAATAAGCATAGGTTGGAAAGTTTGAGTTAACTTTTGAACATTTTTTTGATTGATACATAATAGCTGCAAATATTGGGGGTACATATGATATTTCGATATATTCATAGAATGTGTAAATATCAAATTAGGATAATTGAGATATCCATCACCTTAAATTTTTATCTTTTCTTTATGCTAGGAACATTTGACTTATTCTGTTATAGCTATTTCAAAATGTACAGTAAGTTATTGTTAACTGTAGTCACTCTACTGATCTATCTAACGCCAAGTCTTATTTCTTCTATCTAATTGTACATTTGTACCCATTGATCAACCTCAACTTTTTAGCACTTTTAATGTCAAGCAAAGTCGTTTGAATTTGATTGAGGCAACAGAAAGGAATCTTTGGGAAATTTCCTGACAAGTGAGTGAAATGAACACAGTGTGGCTGGCCTGCCCTTTTGAAATTTACTCCTATTGCTTATTCTTCTCTGCGTTCTTTAAACATATGTTTAATACAAATGTTTAATGAGTAGCTATGAAGTGCCAGGTGCTATAAATGAATACAAAATTGGATCTGAATTGAACACCTCTTTCAGGACCTAACATTCGAATGAGACATAATGCAAAGTCATGATAATAGAGAGGGGTTTGAAATAACAGAATTTGTCTTTGTATGCCAGCTTTGTTACTTAATAACTGCATGTCTTTGCCCAAGTCATCCACTTCTGCTAAATGTATTTTTCCTGGTATTTTATTTGGTTTCTTTGTTTTTATGTTCCACAGTCTTCTTAATTACTTTCTTTTCCTATTCTTTTTGCTTTTTGCCTTGTGTCTTTCTCTCCTGCTTACATATCACAAAGTTGTAATTTTTATCAATGCTTCACCAAAATTAGATCATACTGACAGATTTCTGTACATCTTGCTTTTCCTTCATGGGGAAAAAAAAATGTTGAAAGCTCTCCGAGTGTACAGTTAATTCATAATGTAAGTCTTTTCTCTTAATATTGAATCTGTTCATTCAACAATTTTGTAGTGCCTTCATCTGTTTTCAGGTTTTTGCCTTTGTGACAAAGCTTTTATAAATACCCTGTCCATATACCTTAATTTACTAGTTCTTTCTATGAAAGAGATCCTCAGAATTAGAAATGCTAGGTATTCTAATTCTTATTTTAATGAAATTTCGAATTTCATTAGATTTTGTCAATTTGATTTTGAAAAAGTCTGAAACAATTTATAAGCCTATATGAGACCAGTGGTTCTTAAAGTTTCACATGTACTGTAAACATCTGCAAAGTTTGTTAAAACACAGTTTCCTGGACCTCACCTCTAGAGATTGTTTGTGTGACTACCTATATCCAGTGATAATGTTGTTTAACTGTTGACAGTCTAAGGGGCATATAAAGTAATATCTTATTGTGCTTTAATTTGCATTGCATTGACTATTAATAAGTGTGAACATTTAAAACATTAGTTGGTCATTTGGATTCCCTCTTCTGTATGTTGTTTCTCATATCCTTTGTCTATTTGTTTTCTGTTAAATTATTTGGTTTTCTTTTCCCTGAAATTATCTCTCACAGAGCATCAGCTGTTTCCCCAGTCTCTTCATGTGCTCAAACATTTGGAGGGGTTTTATTCCTTCTCTTTCTTTCTGCTGACACAAGTATTGAGGGAAATACAGATGTATACCTTCTTTCCATAAGAGGAATGGGCATGCTTCACTTTGAACTTGAAATTCAGAGTACTTAATTAAATATTATGGCTGAATAATCTTTTCCCATGTGTTTTGCCTTACCACCTTACTAAAGGAAAACAGTAAGCCAAGATCTATCTGTAGGTCTTCCACCTTAGATGCAAAATAAAGTGATAAAACAAGTCATTTCCCTATTTATTAGATGCAGTTAAAATACTTGTCACAAGAGAAAACTTATTATTGGTTCCCCAGTCATGTTGAGAGAAATTCTTTCACTGTGGCTCACAATTTGAACAGCTCCAATGACAGAGTGATTACTGTGGATGGTGGTAGCCTGTAGGCACTTTAAGAGAAGGGCCATCTTCTCATGTGTATTTACAGTCATTACAGCATTTAGAATAGCATTTTGGACTTAGTACATGCTCAGCTAATGAAAGTATGCTGTATTACCAATCTATGTCTATAACTTTCAGGGTTAGAGAGGTTATAGAGATTAGAAATCTACAACATAGAGGTTATGACTGAGCCTATAATATATCAAGTCTGTGCTTTATAAAACGGAGTTTATTATATATATTTCTTATAATTGGACAGGCTTTCATTCACATCACATTGTGCATGAAAGGTGGTTAGTCAGCTCTCCAGTCTGGAGATCATTTCCCCCAAATCACCATTTCAAACTAAGAGCATTCTGGGAAAAAGTCAATGCAGGGAGTTTGGAAACTGAGTTCCAAACCTCAAAAGTGATTCAGATTATGTTTGTCCTCAGGGACAGAGCTGGAAGCTTGCACTGTCTCAGTCAAATTCCCGTCCCCAATGTTGACCATCACAGAGCAGCAGCTTCATATTATGACGAGGGCATAACCAAGTTGAGAAGCTGCCAATAGTTTGTGGCACAAATGTCTGGTCACCAAGGGCAGAAATCCCCAAACATCTGGGGATGTGTGGTTTAATGGGATATGTACTTGTCAATACTGCTCTAAAATGATTTTATTTTGAAGCAACTTGCTGAGCACTATGAATATGCTCCTACTGTATACTCATACAGTCCATTTTATTTGTCTTGCTTGTGCTTTTCCTCATATTTTGTCTGGGAATAAATTGAAGGCCATGTAGTCCACAGTTTGCAAGATTCATTGCTTACTAATAGTAGTAGATTTCAAAAATGGCCAAAACACTTTGCAGCTTCTCCCTTCAAGAGTTGGAGTCTATTTCCCCACTGCTTGAATCTGAGTTGGTCTCCGTCACTTGCTTTGGATGATAGAATACAACAGAAGTGATGTTGAATGAGTGCCAAGCCCAGGGCACAAAAGGCCTTGCAGCTTCTGTTTCTGCCCTCTGGAAACCCAGAGGCTGCCATGTGAAGAAGCTCAAGTTAGCCTGCTGGATGATGAGTCGGCTCAGAAATACCTATTGCCCCAGGTGACAGGCAGCCAATTCACAGAAACAGAACCACCTTACTAAACGACAGTTGACCACAGATGGGTAAGTGAACACAGGCAAGACCAACAGACTTACCTACCTAAATTCATCAAATTACTGACCTTAGAATGCTGGGCTAGGTAAATAGTTGTGCTTTATCCATTAAGCCTCAGATTAAGCCATTAAGTTTTGAGGTTGTTTGTTACATAGCAAAGTCTGACTGGTACACGAGTGCATGCATACATACATAAAAACTGGGTGATAAGGAGTGGTAAGGACTGTGGATAACTGAGAAATGCATGTCTATAAAGGAATTGAAATATAGATTTTAAAAATGACTCTACTTGCCATAGGAAACACATCTGGAAGTTGCCTTTCAGCCAAGAGTGTTTGCCTTCTGAACTAGCCAATTCCCTCATTCTCACAAATGAGAAAATTGGTCCAGAAAGCGACTTACTCAAATTGCTATGGCTAGTTCGTGCCAGAACAAAAATAGAACTCGAGTAGTCTGATATCCTATATAGGACCTTTTCTTCAACAAGAGGCAGGCTTTTTTATCTGAAACAGGCATAACTTGAAGATAAAAAAAAGAATAGCACAGAACTAAAATGGTTCAACTTTTTATTAGTGATCTCTAAAATTTCTTTCAGGGAAATGGTTTCAGTGAGAAAGAATAGATCCTGTAATTTAATTTTGAGAAAAATATTCTTAGAAAATGTTTTTTGAGCTTAAAATTTTCTGTTCAATGAACACATTACCCTCACTCATTAATTATATTTTTTGTATGGTCTGGAACCCAGAAAGAATAACAAAATTCTCAAAGTCTTAAAATAGAGGGAGAATGGTTCTCTTACTTAACTCTTTGAGAACTAACTACTGTCAAGTTACACAAGGAAATGATAAAACCAATAGTGTATGTCCTCTGAACACACAATGGCACCTTATGTAGATGTGCAAATTACTACCTTTAAAATGAGTTTCATCACTGGTGATACAAATCACGTTGTAAAGAAAAAACAGATGTTTTGACAGATATCAAGCATTTGGCTATCAAAAAATGTGAGTTGGAGAGTCAATTTTCATTCAGTTCTATTTCTGTGAAGTTAACATAAACTAAATGATTTCTCACACAGTGTGTTTACTTGAGATCGCTGCATAAAGGTTGACTTTTGTACTCATATTAGAAGCTTCTCTTGCACAAAGCCACCAAATCGGGGTTAGTAAATGTAGGGATTTAATCTAAACTGTACCTTTTCCCATCTGGGTTTTGCCCATCCTGACAAGGTGATGTTATGATTCTCAATGCAGCCCAAGATCAGAATAAATTAAATTTAATTTAATTTAAAGATCAGCGTGGTGTTGGCATCTTTCTGTGTGTTTAGCATCCGTTCACGGTGAAGACACTTAGAAATGCCTTTCGGGATGTGAATGTAAACAAGCACACCTAAGTTTACACTGGGGACAGGGGAAGTGCTGTGAAGGAAAATGGGGTGGCAGACACGAAGCAGAGAAAAAGAGCACAACCCAATTCCCATTACTTAATAGAACACATTGTGAGGCCAGAGCCTCATGGGAGCCAATCACCAGCTGACAAAATTAGATTCTGAATCATGCTTTGTAATTCTTTCTAATGCCAGCCAGGGATGAGAGTCTTCCCTGGGAACCAGGCCCTCCCAGGATTTACCCCCACCCAGCATTCCTTATCAGCCCCCAGCCAGCTGTCAGCTTGTGAGGTTGCTGGACAGAGTATTTAATTCTCAAGGTTGTGCATTAATATTCAAATTCTTTCTTATCCATAGACTGTGACTTAAGCATGAACTTTTTTTTTCCATCTCCACCCTCTTTCCTGCATGAATTTCCTTCCATAGATTCTACCCAGAAACCTTTGAATTGAATGGACGTAGAAAGGAGGGCCACTTACAAAACTTGTCCTGAGCCAATTCTTCTGAAACATAGGCAGATTCCCAGAGCAATGCTCTTTATTTCCCAATTACAAAAACAAATCTTATTAAATATCCTTTAAAATACATCTCCACCCCTGAATCCTGTTTTCCCCTCGAGCTGATGTCTGAAGTTGTTGGCAAGTAAATTGGAATTAGTTACAGTGGAAAACAGAGTTATCAGAATGTAGCCAGATATCTCATATTGCTTAGGATGGCCCTCATTTTCACAGGAATGCCTTGGAGAATATGAACATTAGGAGATTTACCAGGCAAAACTTCTTAAATAATCTCAACAACAAAAATACACCTGCATGTTTAGTAGAAACCATACAACTGAAAAATATGCATCGTAAGAGGCCTGAAGGCAATTTGTGCTATTTCATGTCAAAAAGCATTTTGGCCTTAGCTATCAGACTTAAAGAAAATATGATGAGGCTTTGGTTTGGTCTTAATTAATGCTAGTATTCATTATCCATGCACAGCATCTCAGTATGTACTTTGCATTTATGGGATAACTCATGGCCCAATGTAGGGAAGTTCCCTTCACTGAATTAAATAAACATTTATCAGTGGCAAATTGTGCACAAGGCACTTTAAAGTTGTGGTCCCAAACCCCTGCCTGTTAGGGACCAGGCCACAGAGTTCTGCCAGCCACCACCCTCCCCATCCCTGCAACCCCCCACCCTCACCAAGGAAAATTGTCTTCCATGAAACCAGTCCCTGGTGCCCAAAAGGTTGGGGACCACTGTTTTAAAGGATACAGAGACAAAAAGGGGATGCCTTTTTTCATGCATTTTTTATTCTAAGGAGTTAGGTAGATTTTTTCCAAATTTCAGTCTAGACCATCCACTAGTTTTAGAACTTTGGGTAAGTTATTTAAATCTTCTAAGCTTCAATTTCCTCATCTATAAAACAGTAATCTGAAATGGTTATTGCTAGGCTTAAAGAAACCAAATAAAGTGCACTAGACTTAACATACTGCCCAAAACACAGTAAGCAAAAAATATTACATTATCAGCTATTCTGATAGGGAAAATAAATTTATCTTTCAGAAAACCGACTATTTTAGATCAGATGCTGGAACTCACAGCCAGGTTTTAGAAGCATGGTGAAGCCAGTGGGGTAAATCTTTAGTTTATCCTCAAGTGTCCTTTACACTTTTTCTGTTCCTTGCACTTTTCCCTGCTTGAGAGACACAACCCAGGTAGCCCTGCCCTAAGGGTTGTGGGATTTGACCTAGACATGGCCTACTAGACAAGTTCATTCTCAGCTTCCTGCCTTTGATCAGAACTCCCCCAACATGTGTGCCATGGACTCAGTGCTCCACTTTCTTTCGTGTTAATATGATAAAATAAACCAAACAAGAATGATGACTGAGACCAATGGGCTCTGTGTCATCCCTTGCAAGTAACAGAGGCCATTTTAAATGTCTTCCATGAGATTATGCCTTGATTTTTAAAATGAAATGATGGTGGGAAATTTAGGCACCTGGATGATCTCTTAGAGTAAGGGAAGAATTGTGTGCCCCTGAAACCACACTGGAGGGTAGATACCCATTCATCCATTCCTCTTATATAATGTGGAACTGACATCTCATTTTTTAAAATAGAAGCTAATATGTAAACTTAATGGTCTAAACCCAGAATAGACAGAATTATCTCACTTTTTCTAAGCATAATCCTTCTCTAACTTAAAGAGCAATGACAACTAAAGATCCCTATATAACTAATAGAGAATCAAAGCAAAAAAGAAAATAAACGAATTTTCCTTTTTTATCATTATATCATAAAATGTGCCTTAATATGGTCTCCTGGTTTCTTAATGGTATTAGCATATGCAAATGTTAATTGAATTTAATTATATGACTTGAAATACCTGATATTATATTAAAATTAATCAACTTGCTGGCTAAACTGCAATTTTCATTAAATCCAATTAACGGTCTACTCCCATGCCTGCCCCTGCACTACCAAATGTGCATGGAGAAAAATACAAGCCTATGCTGACTGTTCTTACTTTACTGATGAGTAACCATATGTGGTGCCTCAATGCCACCCAGCAAATACATTGCATTTTTTCAGTCCATTCACTCTTCCACTCTTCTCCTTAAACATCCGACACTTCCCCTGCCATCTCCCTGTTAGCTGATAACCTTGCTCCTATCATGGAAATTATAAAAGCAATCAGATTAGACCCCATGAGCTCTCTCCTCTGCATCTACCCTCCTACTTGCCCATGAGCCCATAGAATCTATTTTCTCTCCCAGTGCTTTGGTGAACTACCAGGTACCTAGCTAAGGCCACCTCTTCCATTTGCACCTACTAGAGGATACTGCTCCAGCAATTCATCCTTCCTTCCTCTGTGTCATCAATTGCTCCTCTTTTTTGGATCATTCCTATCAATGTATAATCAGGCTCCCATCATTACAAAACATTAATATCTCCCATCATTACAAAACAAAACTGTCTATTGATACCACTTCCCAGAAAAGACCTCCTTTTTTTCTTACCTTTAACAGAAAATCTTCTAGAAAGATATATATACACTGTCTATTTTTTCTTTCTCTACTGAACTCACTCCATTCAAGCTTTTGTCCCTCCTACTCTACTAAAAGTGGTTATTAATGACCTCAATTTTGCTAAATAAAATAGTTAATTCTTATCTAATTCAGTCAGCAGCACTTGATTATTCTCCTTTTAGAACACCTACTCTTGGCTTTTAGGATATCAAACTCACCTGGCTTTCTACTACTCCACAGTCCTTCCATTCAGATTTCCTGGTTCCTCCTCATCTTCCTAATTATTGCAGTGCTTGGGACTTTTCTCTATTATATTCTTAGGACTTTTCTCTATTACAGTCACTTTCTTGGTGATCTCATCAAGTCTCATAGCTTTAAGTATTTCTAAGCCTGGACCTCTCCCCAGAATTCTAGGCTCATATATCCAACATCCTACTAAACTTCTCCATTGGATGTCAAATAGGCATTTGCGTTTGAAATATCCAAAAATTAAACATCTATATTTTGCCCCACCCAAACTTTCCCCTTTCACATTCTTCTCTATTTCAGTAAATGTCCATTCTACCTTTCCAGTTCTTCATATTAAAAACAAAACAAAACAAAAAAACCCTGCAGTTATCCTTGACTTCTCTATTTCTCTCATACCCAATATTTAACCTGTCAGCAAATTCTATTGGCTCTCCCTTCAAATTAAGAGAATCCAAAGAGCTCTTACCCCTTCTATCACTGCCACAGATCCTGACATCTTCTACGCAACCCTCTCCACCCTTCCCGCCCTGTTCTCTAAATTGGCTCCCTCGCCTTCTATCTCCCAGTTAGGTTCAACCCCTGAGAAGCTCTAACAAGAGCTTGAGGGAATGGGGAGAGTGAATTCAGGGGAGTTAGATCCCTTGCTCCCATCATATCGTCTCCTTAGGCTGGTGTGTCTCTACTGAAAGTCCCCATTCCTCACAAGTCAGCCTACTAAATGCAACTTCCTCCTTCTAGATTTTAGGAAATCCTACCCCCCAGTCCCTTCTGGCCTAGCGGTGGTAACAAATCCTTTGATCCTAACAATAGGTTATCACACTACCCATTAAACTTCCCCTGTACGGCAGCTACACCTTTGTAAATAGTCATTTTGTATGTAAACCTTCCTTTCACTATGCTAATGTGAATATGGCACCTATTTCCTGATTGAGAATCTGAGTAACAATAATTGCTACTAAAAGTAGCCCCAAGAAACAGACCCTTAAAGTGAGACTTTATGATTAGGTTGCACGTATATCAAAAAGGGAAACGGGACAAGGAATATCCAGAACAAGTGACGGCAACATGATTACTCCACTTTGCATGGGATGCAGTGCAAGTGTAATGTAAGGCACTGGGACACCAAGTGGCTATAGTACTTTGTCATTGTGGCACTATGAGTGACTATAAGGATTGTGAGGTCACCTTTCTTCTTATTGTCCTGGAAAATAAACACAAGGAAGAAAAAAGGTTAAAATTGTGTGCACAAAATTAAAGAAACATGGAGAATCAGAAGACTTTTATGGCAGATTGGAAAGAGTTCTTTATCTTCTGTAGTCACAAAGCAAATATGGCTGGAGGATTACAAAGTTGCAGAGGTGCATTGCTTTTTATAAGAAGTGATTCAACCCAACCAGGTCTCATGCTAACATAAGGGCAGTATTGGGAAAGACTTGAAACCCTGAGATATGGTGTAGGGATATTTGGTATAGATAAGGTTAAGAATCTTGAAATCCCAAATTCCACTGAATTTCCATACCAAAAAAGGCAAAAGAGTAAACCAAAATATTTTTCATATTCCTGAGCAAATTGCAGAGGTATGCCAACATCAATGCCTTGAGGAATACAGAGACAATAATTTGTGCTACATACTTTTAATTCACCTCTGTGGCTTGTTAAAACAAAGACAATAACAACAAACAGATGACTCATGTACAATGACAGTAAATTATCAAAAATACATGATAACCATAGATAAAGGTACAGAATAGTTAATTTTTACTGTATCAAATCATCACAAAGTCTGGCACCTGTTATGCAGCTATTTACCTGGTAAATATTTCCTTCTCTTTTCAATTAAGAAAGAAAACCTTTTTCCCAGGGCTAAGACAACCCTCCTGTTCTCTACCACAATATAATCTCTAGGGAACGTGATCAACTTGAAATCCCATAAAATCCCATGCTAGTCCAATTCATTGATGACATTATGTTAATTGGACCTGGCAAGCATGAAATATAATGTTCCTTAGATACCTCAGTAAGGCATATGCATTCCAGATTGTGAGAGAAAAACTGCAGAAGTTCAAAGACCAGTCACATTGGGGTTTATAGGGGTTCAGCAATGTGGGTTACGCCACACTGTTCCTTCTAGAGTAAGAATCAAAATTCTGCAACTTACACCACTCATCTCAAAAAGAGACTCAATAGTTGAGAGATCTCTTAGGAGTTTTGAAGCAACACATAACACATTAGGGTGTGCTGGTCTGAACCATTTACTTGATAACCTATAAGAATGGCAATTTGGAATGGGACTCAGAGTACAAAAAATGTTCTGTAGGTAGTGGAGGCTTTGGTGTAAGCTTCCCTACCACTTGAGCCTATGACCCAGCAAAATCAGTAATAACTGATTTGTCTGTGGTAGAGAGAGTTGCTGGAAGGGTCCTCTGACACGCCCCAAGTAGAGAACCTCCTACAGATGTCTAGAGTGTTGGAGTGAGGATACACTTTCCTTTGCTGATAACTATTTTCTATTTGAAATGCTGCTTTTGGATTGCTAGTAGGTCCATATACGAAATGGATACAGGGGCTAGAAATCAACAGTGTGGTTTTTCCTCTCACCAAAGCTGATCTTGCTACTACCCTAGCTGAGTGTAGCCGACAGCAGAAGCAAATGCTGATAATTTAATATCGTACTATTCCCTGCAGACCCCAGTCAGCCACCTGGTGGCAGTTGATTACCCTGGGGAAAGAGACAGGCTCAAAAGGATAGATGTATATTCAGAATATAGACTTGCCTCCCCTGCCCACAGTGCTTCTGCAAGCACGAGTATTCGTGGAATTAGAGAATGCCTTATCCATTGCTATGGAATCCCATTCAACACTGTCTCCAAAGAGGGGATTCATTTTACAGCAAAGGTAATGAGTCAATGTGTTCGCATTCATGGAATCACCACCTGGCCCATCACACAGAAGTAGTCAGCTTCATACAAGCATGGGATGGCCAGCTGAAAGATCAATAACAAAACCAGCTGAAAGTCAATACCCTGGAATATTGGATGCTGTATTATAGATGGAGTATCTATCTTAAACATGTGGCCAATACATTTTTTTGACTTAGCATGAATGTACACATCCAGGAACTAAGTGACAGAATGACCCCTCTCACTAGTATGTCAATAACTCACTTAAAAAAATTTTTTTTTTCTCATCGCCACAGCCTAAGTTCACTATGTTTGCAGGTCCTGGGATCCAAGAGAGGAATGCTTCTACCAGGAAGAAAAGATCAAGGATTCAATGATTTGGAAACTGAGGCTTCACTCTGGTCATTTGGTTCCTTGTACCACTGAGCCAAGAGGCAGAGAAAAGAGCCCCTGTACTAGCCAAGATGATTGTTCCTAATCACCTGAAGGGAAATGAGTTGCTGCTACACAATGAGGGCCCAAGATGATTGTTTGAAGGACACATGCATTCACTGGGGTACCTGTTAGTACTTCCTTAAGTTCTTGACCAGTGAAAAATTATGGCAACCCAAAAAAGACAAGACCACCAAGGGCTCATGTCTTACACAAATGAAATTTTGGATCATCCTACCTGGTAAAAAACACTGACCATATACATGGTGCTGGCCAAAGGTAAGGGAAATATGCAATAATTTGTAGGAGGCAATTGTGATTACCAATTTGGGCTCATGATCAAGTATAGAAGCAAAGACTGTAGTAGCTATGTTTTATGTTACTTAATTTTCATGCTCCTCTATTTCCCCACCACCTTATGTAGAGAATGTGAATGGTAGTTATAGCTTATATGGTAGGTAGGAGGATTACTGCCTAGACAACATCCACAGTGACATGGTGTCTGATAGGATTTCAAGCATTCCTTGGGTTGAAGACACAAACTTTTCACCCAGATGAAAGAAAACAGAAAAAGCTGAGGGGAAGAGGAGTAGACAATGGTGGATACTTCTATTTGTCTCTCCAGGTCAGCCTGCTTTCTGTCCCAGCAGGCAGACCTCATAAGAACATCAATGGTCCCCTTGTCCTCTGGTCCCTGGTGGGGTTTAGCCAATAGAGAGCCTTGGTCTTGACAGAAGATGGGATGGAGGAGGAAAGTGAAGTCATAGTGTCTATTGTTCTGGTTCACTCTGTGAGGTCAGCCCAGGATGTCTGTGTTCCTCCTCCTCTCAAGGGGACATTCTCTACACAACTTTCTCCTTCTGTCAGGTTCTACAACTCTTTTCTTCTCTTATCCCTTTTAGCCTAAGCATAATAAGAGTTACTAACCCTGTGTTACTATACCATTTTTTGTGGTTCCTCTATTCCCCACTCACACCTTGTAACTAACTCCTTTATAAAACAAACAAACAAACAAAATTCTTTCTTTGAATTACCAAAATTTAAGTATACCACCTGCTTGCTGTTGGGACCCTGACTGATACTTCCCACTGGTCTAGTCCGCCATCATCTCTACCAGAATTATTGCGATAGCTTTGGAACTGGCCTCACTTCTTTTCTTCTTGCCTACCTCCATGCTATTTCCAACAAGGCAGACAGAGTGATCCTGTTAAAGAATAAATGAGGTCACAGCACTCGTCTATTAAAACTTTTCTAAGGGCTTTCCGATTCACTCAGAGTAAAAGCAAAAGTCCTTTCATTGGCCCACAAAGCTTCCTCCTCACCTCCTACTCTACTCACCTCCCTTCATTCTGCCCACGCAGTAAGAGTTCTGCCAACAGTCCCACCCACATGGAATGCGTGGCCTCCTCCCTCACTTCCTCCATGTCCTGGCTCAAATACGTCTTCTCTGCGTGACCTTCCTTGACATGATATAAAATTGCAGTCCTCTTCCAGCATGACCTATTCTCCTTCCCCACCTTTCTTTCTCCTAATCTACTCTTTATCTTATTTATTTACCCTATTTGTCTTGTTTCCTCTTTCTCTCCCTCTAAGCTGATGTAAATACCAAAAGTGCAAGGAGTTTTGTTCAGAACTGTTACTCCACTTCTAGAAGTGTGCCTGTCACATAGTAGGCACTCGGTCAATACTCATTGAATTCATTTATTCATTCATTCCCAGTTCACTTAGAGTAACAGTCAACTTTCTTTGGCTAAAATATTGATTGAGCACCAAATCAATCTGAATTAAATTGTCAAGCATCTCAGTTGTGAGCTATGGAAGAAACATATAGGCACTTCCGTCTTTTTTTAAAGAAAAATAGCTTTACCCCACTTTATCACCTACATTAAGGACTAGTCTTTGCACCCAATCACCTGTTTTCCAAAGGTCCAATTCCCCTTCCAGAGGATGATTTTTACCACAGTTTAGGCTGATAAAGTGATCATGCCTGAGATGAAATATAATTTCGTAAAAGGAAGTAAAGATTGTTTTAAGCAATGGCAGCATCCTTTAAATTCATGTAAAGTCCCTAAACTGTCAACTTGGAATAACAACACAAATTTAGGAGTGAGATGAAAAAATAAGCCTCATTATTCTACTATTACAGTATTATAAATATAGAAATCTTACACCTTAATTTGAAGTAGATGTGCTTTATCTGTACTTGAACTGAATTTGAAGCCTTTGAAGGAAGAGATGAAGTCTTCTACTCATGAAGCTTTTCTCTGTCCTATAAAAGAAACTGCAAGAAATTTGCTCACAAAAATAGATTGTCAGAAGATGTGCAATTTACAAATACTCCAAACTGGATGTTTTAATTTAAAAACACCATCTTATGGTCTACCTTATTCCTGTTACCCAAAAGCCTATTATTACTAAAAGGTAGCTCTGTAACACCTGTGCTTACTAATGGCAGCAAAGGATTATGACATCAAAGTGGTTTAATATTTCAAGTTTGGATTTGACTAGCTGCAGAGGGATGAATATGCCTTTGCAAGGAGAACTACACACTTTAGTAATTGATCTTGACTTCATGAAAACATAACAACTTCTTTAAAGTGAAGGTCATAAATTTACTGACAAATTTCTCCCCTTTGACTGAATTAACATCATTGGGAACGTTTTTATTTAAAAAGAATAACTTTTCTTTATAATCAGAAGAAAACCATAAATTAAATATATCAGTACATCAAACACTTCCTGGAAGTGTAATACATTAGGAATAGCAAGTATTTTAAACACTGAACTCATGACATTTACTCTATTATGTGGGCCATATCCTTTTGCTGTTTAGTGTTTTCCTAGCATTATGAGAGAGTTGTATGTATTTTCAATGGCCTTTTTCAAATAAATGGTTTTATTTACAAGGTGACCTTTAGAATAGGGAAATGACCATAGTGCATATTGAACTATTCACATATCGCAGATACTTAGTGAGCTTAGGAGAGTTGACCATTCTTGGGGCTTTAAGAAAGGATTTCAATCTAAAAAGTAAAGATATATACTCTCATTTGCCAAAAACACATCACAGTACATATCAGGAAGTTCATTAGTGAGATATAGAAAATGTTAATGTCTGAGATATTGTATATAATTTGCTTATAAATCATAGCAAATTGCCAGTTTAAAAAGGTACCAGTAATCTGTTAAGTGTTTGTTAAAATGGATAACAATTTGACTTTGTGATTCAGAAATGATAAGATGATTTTTATGTAGAGTAGGTTGTATAAATGCCTGACCCATTAATTGAAAGCTTTTCAACACAACATCACTGTAATAAAGACATTGATTTCCAAGATACCTACAAAGGGGAAATAGGCATGCAACAGTGTTCCGTTGTTGAAGGCACATTGGATTTTTAATTTGATACAGCAATATGATTATCCTAGACTTTATAGCTGGTGATGCAGTGCCAAATGTAAAACAGTGTGATGATAGGCCAAGTACTAAACATTCTGTCAGTTCTCATTAAAGTACTCTACCAGTTAAATCACCTGTCACTAGTCATTGTTAGAGTCACTCTAATGAGAAAGTACATGGGCAAGCATTTTGGAAATCTATAGTACTTTAGAAACAAGACATTTCTCTGATTTTTTTCATCCTCTTCCTCAATAACAATGTGAACTTATGGTTTTTGGATTTCCCTTTTTAGGTACTTTCCTATACCCAACCCAAACCCTTTATATCTATCTCTTGGTGGTAGGTCAGGCTTTGGGGGAAGAGGCCCTTGAGGTGTAGGGGGCTAGAAGTGACTTCCCAGCTTTTATTGTGGAATTCATCCAAAAAAGATGGAGAAGAGTAAGAAATGCTTCCTTTGAAAACTGAAGATAAGAAAAGAAACTTAAAGTGGCTACTGAGCAAAACTCTTCTAACATATCTACTGTGGATACCTTATACAAAGATGAAACAATGCTTAGGTGTTCTCAGGAAGCTGGATAAAGGGGTTTCCCCAACTCCTCCCCCATATCCCTGCCTCATGTTCAGATCTTAACAATACCTTGGTTTCCAAAATCCAACTACAGACCTTAATATTTATGCTTTATTTACTATCAATCTTTGGTTCAAAGGTTTTTTTAACTTTCTCTCTCTCACACACACACACACACACACACACACAAATTCTCAAAGGAATTCACACCCATTAAATAGTCCTTTAAAATGGCAATTTTATTAGTTTAGTTATGTAAAGAAATCAAAAACTGATGGATTAATTTTTGCTTCAAATATATATGTTTTAAAAGTACTCTAGGAAAAAAATAATATATTTGGTCAAATGTGTCTAAGTTTTGTTAAAAGATTTATATCTGAGAAATATTTGAAAACCCAGTGTCTTTCCATAGCAGATAATTTTTCCCCAATGGAACATAATCTAAAGAGAATGCTAATCTTTAGCAAAGGATAAAACAGATAAGTTTAAATTAAATATATCATGTATGCATTGTACAGTAAATATTGGCAGCCATCCATGGTGAACACAGGTTTAAAGGGACATCCATTAAGAAACAAGCACTGTGCTACTCCTTAGAATATCAATATGGGTAGAATGCAAATTCTGCCTTTAAGGCAATTTTAATTTCACAGATTTTTAAAATACAGATCCATGTCCAAATCGTATCCATCACCTAACCCCTAATCCTCAGAAGCAATTGCAAGCCAATTGCTCCAAAATATTGATCTGATCATGACTGTTAATTATGCATTGAAATTAGTCAAGGCATCAATTGCCTTGGGGAGATAAAAAGTTGATACGCTTTCTGGATAAATCAGTCCAAGAACCAGATTTTTTTTGTAATATCCAAGAACTGAGGCAAATATGGTCGTCACTGTCTGAGTAGGTCGGGGTCTTCAGTAATTTGAAGACTAGCTTCACCATCCCAACTACATTCAGGTGTGTATAAAAGCAAAAAATAAATTAAAATCTGAAAGCACCTAGAGCAATTGTTCTCAAACTTTGGTGAGTAACAATATTGCCTAAAGAACTAACACAGAAGACAGAGGCCCAGGATCCTTGAAGTAGGATGGGCGTGGATCATTGAGAATCACTGAAGTAGAGTTGATATTTATCCCTAGCCTGAAAATGGGTTAGAATATCTTATACTTATGATCTGTATCTAAACTGACATTTATATAAGAATTGAATAAGAGAGACCTCATTTGAAATAATTGATTTGAAAACAACCTGAGAATTTAACTGATCATAAACTTAACAGGAGGTAATACCGTGGCACCTCTGCTTACAAGAAGACAAAATCAATGCTGTTGTCTGCCATGGTAAAAGACATGCAATGTGTATAAGACCTTAATATCTGATACATGAAATAGCAGAAAACATTGTCTAAATAAAATAGTCAATAAACAACCTTGAGGAAACTGGCTTCGGGGGCAGAATATATAACTTGAGAGCCACTCCTCTCAGTATTCCCTGAAATTAATTTTAAATATATATTTAAAAATATAAAAAAAGAAACAAATGCCAAAATAACAGAAAATGTGGGAATATACATGAATAGGTTTTCAATGGAAAATAATCACAAAAAACTCGAAAGATTTGACTATTTAAGAAGTTAAAACTTTGGTGAATTAAGAAAAAACACCATTAGGAAAATTAAAAGTCACCAGTACGTGAGGTATATGATGGGTCATTATGCTTCCTTAAAGCCATTTCTTCCCTAAACTACCATTTTTTACATTTTTTCCCCCTGACAAACTTCTTGAAAGTGCAATCTACTCTTTCTGCCCTTACTTCTTTCTATCCCAAGCCGCAAAAATCCTTTCCTAGTTACACTTCAGCACTAGTTCTCAAATGTTAGCGTGAATCAGAATTCCCCGGAGGGTTTCTACAACGCAGATCTTGGGGCCGCATCCCTGCGTTTCTGATGCAGTAGGTCTGGAATGGGCTCAAGATTCTTCATTTCTAACAGGCTTCTTGATGATGTTGGTATGTGGGCCACACTTTGAAAATCACTCTTCCACAGAATATTCTATTACTATGGTAACAGAGCTTTAGTCACTGATGAATCCTGTGGTCCAATTTCAATCGTCACTTTACTTATTTTCTCAGCATCATTTGTCATACTTTTCCACTCCCTCCTTTTTGAAAATCTCTCCTCCCGGGGTTTCCATGGCATTGGTTTCAAACTGTTGTTTGTAACTCATAACTCTCACTTCTATACCTGTTCTATAATTCCTTCTGTAATCTGAGCCCTATTTACTATATAGCCCCAGCTTTTATCACTTTCCCTTTACGTTCCTCATGCTGCACCCACACTGGCTTCCCTCCAAAACTTGACAATCGATGTTCTTTTGCATAGCTTGTTTTCTCCCCCTTCTCTGCCTAACAAATTCCCTATTTACCCTTCAAGACTCAGCTCACATGACACTTTCATTGAGAAAAATCTTGCCAGATGGAGTTAGGTCTCTGACTTTTCCCAGCATTTTATAGATGACTTATTATGGCGCCCAAGGTATTTAAGCCTAATTATTTGTTGTTTATGTATCAATCCCATTAAAATATGAACTCATCCCAGGACTATTTCATATACAAGAGCCTAGTACAGGGTTGACTCAAGGACACTGTCAATGTTCATCAAATTAATCCATGGGCCAAAAGCACCAAGCAGTAGTGGTAAGAATATATTGCTTAGATCCAGTGTTTAGGGCAGAACTGTTTTCAGACCTATCCTGTTGCTGTGCTACAGAATACATTTCTATAAAGGATATAGGATCTAATCAGGCCTTGACTGATTAACTCATTTTGCAATGTACCTGGCACAGAAATGCCCACAAAAAGGTATTTAATCAAGTCATATGAGATGAGACTAAGACAATCTTTTCCTCTTATTAGAATGCACACAGTATTAATTTCATATCAATACTGATTTCTAACAGGCTGAAATGAGAAATTAGGAGGATAAAATGAAGAGATATTTATAACTCAGACATATTCCACATTTTGAAAAAAAATATTAATCTGGTGGAATTTTCTAGAAGAGCAATTCTAGTTAACTTTACAAAAGCTTCAGAAAGTTGTTTCAAACATCCCAATCTTAAAGGGATGTAAACATATTTCATGGTTCTGCAGAATTGTACTACAAAATAATAATCATCTCAAATTTCTCTATCATTATTCCATATAAATTAAAAAACAAAACTTTCTGGAAGTTTCAGTTTAAAATACATGACACTTATTAATATGATAAATTAATGAGAACTGTCACAATGAAAAGAAATTACAAAGTTTCCAGAAAGACAGAAAAAAATTATAAATTATACTGCAGACATAGAAATGAATGTCTTTTAAAATGTAGACCAAAAAATGTTTTCAAAATTTGGTTAGAAGGGTATTATTAGAAATGTCACTATTTTTCAAATAATTTTGTGTTTACTGTGCTTTTTAAAAAATAACTTTCTGTATGTATTACGTAAAAATGTTAATTTGAAAGCTTGCATACAAAGCTATTTTCAGTTAGGATCCAATTCATAGCATTTGGTTTTTGACATCCATTATTTACAAGATTTTGGAAAGATTTCACCATAGATGAGTAAGAAAATATTCTCATATCAACCTGTTTGGAAGGACCTAATTTGCTTGGGGAACTTCAGCTATTTATATTTCCAGGGATTCATATTCCTGGATGCAAAAATAAGTATTTGAAAGGAACCCATTAAATCGTCAGCAAAGGATTCTGACACTCTAACAAAGGACATAATGGCTAGAGCTGTTTACTTTCCCTAATATGGTTACAGCTTCAACCTTCAATTCAAATATTTTAGATAGCAAGACCCACACCGACTTATACTTTGTATGAAATATTTGGCTATGGTTACTTGGATATAAATGGAGAATTCTTCTGTTCCTATTCTAAATTCTTCATTTCTACTTTGATAATCTTAGTGAACTTATTGATCAAAACTGACTTGTCACCTTTTCTCAGTTGTATTCCAGCATGTAACTAACTGAAGTCCATTTCCTTATTGTTTTGCCATTTTTGTGGCTCTATGAGTCACTTGGACACCATAACCTTAATTTTCTCTTTGCTTCTTTAATTCTTTATTTAGTGTTGACTTTCTTTCCCTCCATGTTTTTCCTATTTTTCTTCAGTTATGTTTATTGATTGTCTTTTCTTAATGGTCTTCATTATTCTTACTGACACTGTCCACCCTCCACCTCACACCCCCACCCACCCTACTTGTATGTATTTATTTGGTTAGCATCTCAAAAAGGACCAAGCAATCAAGAAAAAAAACTGAATTCTCTCGGTTTCATTTCTTTGAATGAGTGTCTCTTAAGACTGGGGTCCCCAAATCCCCAGGCCATGGACCAGTACTGGCCTGTGGCCTGTTAGGAACCGGGCCACACAGCAGGACGTAAGCGGTGGGCAGGCGAGCAATCTAAGCTTCATGTGTATTTACAGCTCAGCTGCTCCCCATCACTTGCATCACTGCCTGAGTTCTGCCTCCCCTACCACCCCAGTCCATGGAAAAATTGTCTTTCATGAAACCAGTCCCTGGTGCCAAAAAGGTTGGGGACTGTTGTCTTAAGACATTCTTTTATAGAAAATCAACTCTTTCTGTGAGCTCCTCTGTTCCTAAGCAAGAAATTGAATGAAGGGTTTTTTTGGTTCTGTCAGCAACTTAGTTCTCAATGAACTCTCTTCTGACTCTACAGACCTCAGGGGCCCCTTTCTTTCTGTGTCAACCAGAAGACACTAGAGATGTGTTTGTCCCTTGCCCCATCATGACCATATTTTATTGATCTGTGGCAGCTAAACTAGAAAGAGGGATGGCCAGAGGAGAAGGCATAAGGCTGTGCTCTGTCTAGTATCTCTACAGCAACTCTGCTCACTTGTCAAGAATTACCCCCACCTCTCCTTATCTGGCCTTGCCTACACACATGTTGCGCTGTCTACACTTCAGGACCATTTGCACTGACTTTGATCATTGAGTCCCTCTTTAGCTCTGTCTATTGTCATTCTGAGCAACTATTCCATCGTAAATTGATAAACAAATATTCTTTATCATTGTGTGTCTAAAGGTATGAGTGCAAATTCCAGCCAGCATTATTTTATTTCTCCAAGTAAATTTTAAGCTGCCAGACTTCTGAGGGATTTAATAATCTTCTTTCATCTCATTTTCTAAATCCTTGTCACTCACCGTGTGGTTCAAAGACCAGCAGTATCAGCATCACCTAGGAGCTCATGAGAAATGCTGAGTCTCAGGCCCCACCAGCCTTTCTCAGTTAGAATCTGCATTTTAGCAAGATCCCAGGTCTGGCTTGTGCACACATTAAATTTGAGAAACACCACCCTAAACTTCTGTAGGAATGCCTCTTGGGTTAAATTCAATAATGGTGCCTACACCTTTTACTGGAAGCACTTTTAAACTTACACTTCCCAAAGTGCTTTTTCACTGATTGTACTATATCTTCTTGGCTTTAAATATTCTACATCATCTTCCCTTTCTCCTAGGTCTTAGCAGTGCTTCTCAAACTATGTTCCAAATCAACACATGCTTAAAGTGCTTATTTAAAATGCATGGACCCTGGCCCACTCCAGTGAGCTGGATTTAGAATCTCTAAAGACAAAGCCAAATGTTGTCCGTTTTAATAAAACAGAGCAGGTAAATTGTATATACATCTCTGCTGGCTGAAAACTACCTTTAGGGAATCACTAGTGTACCAGGAATTGCCTTTCTTAGGAAGTTGTTCCTCTCTTGCTCCCTGATCTTCCCATCCTTTCTTTTTTCCTCTTCAATTCACAGGAAATAAATGAACAAGTATTTTCCAAAAATGTATAAATAAGAAGCTTCAGGCTTTGCTCATTTTCTTCAATGCACCATTCATCTGTTCCTACTTCTTCTTTTATAATTTCCAACTTTTCTCATATCACTCCATTCCATGCACTCGTGTGTCTACTTTCTTCTTATCGTTTCCTGTGAATTTCTCTCTGAACTTCCAGGATCACATGGCCCAATGTTTTCCTCAATAAGGTCCACGGCAGCTGGTGATGATCACCTCATCACACCACGAGAGAAAATGGATTCAGGTAGATGAATTGCCCGAAACCAGGCAATCGGGATTCTAGCCAAAGAACATCTGACTGCAGGAATGTCTCATTTTGTCTCTTTTATATCCTGTGAACCTGTGAATCAGGAGCATCAGCATCACCTGGGAGCTTACTATAAATGTGGACTCTCAGGATCCCAACCCCCGACCCACTGAAGCAGACCTGCATTTTAATAAGATTCCTCACACGATTTGTGTACATATTGAAGTTTGAGAAGAGTTTATACAGCATATAGCACCATCAGGATTAACAGAAGAATTAAATCATCTTTTTGTGGACAAATTAACAAAATTTTAAAAAGGGCAAGATATTTTTCATTTTCATTAGGCTCCAGTATTTGGAAAAGGATGTCCTTAAATTTGGTATGCTGCAGCTGAAACCGCTATTTTTTAATTCAGGAGGTTGGAACGTTTTTTAATGATGTTGAAATATACAGAAAAATGTTTTCATTTGAAAAGTGATAGTAATCATTTCGATGAGTGCTTTTCCTAGGCCTAACTCCTGGACTGACTGAATCTAATGAAAGGCCCTGGTTATTTGGAGTTAGGATATTAGATTATCAGACTCGAAAAGGATATGAAAAGTGATACAAATCCAGATTCCTCATTTTAAAAACGTGGGGACTCTTTCTCAGCTTCCAGATGCCTCTATCCAACCCTCTAGTAGCCGTCTGTCCATTCCTACATAGCCTCTGACGTGTCACACTGAATCTGTTCACACCAAGCCCATTATACAACCCACCGCCTCTCCCTTCCTCACTTTCTTGCCATTATCAACCAAGGTACCCGAATCAAAATCAGAGAATCATCCTATGGTTTCTTCTCTCACCCCTCCAACATCAAATCAGCCACCAAGACCTGCATCCTTTGACCTGTACATATCTCTAGGTTGTGCCCCTTTGGTACATCCCCATCATTCAGTTGGATTGTCACAACCTCTTCCAAAGGGGCCTCCTGTGTCCTGTCTCTTATTTCTATCCCCTGTTTCTTCTTCCTACAAAACACCCACCATCACGCTGCTGTCCAGGAGACCTTTCTAAATCCCAATTCTGAGCACCTCAATCTGTCATATGTCCCTTCTATGGTACCTCCTTCACCTAGAACATTAATCTTCATATTTTTTTTATACAGACTGTGGTTGATGCTACTGATGCTCCACCTCACCTCCACTTGGCTCAACTCCATTTTCCTCAGGGCTTGGGAGAACACCCAGCAGCAGGCTGATGCAACTTCCCACCAAAGGCACTGTGTCCTGTCCTTGCTGCCTGAGGGCTTTCCCCAAGTCCAGTGGAAAGAGGAATCTTGAACAGTTCTCATGTAGGGGCAGCTTGGAAAAGCCAGTGATTAAATGCCTCCATGGATAAACCTCAACCAATGAGGGATGTGAGTCAGGGCCAAGTACCTCAAAAGTCCTAGCCTCAGTGAGCAATTCTGGGAGTCATTCTACATGGTCCTTCCGATGTGGTCCTCAACACGATTGAGCGCTAGTTGCCCACTGTGCCCACACCCTGTATTGGCATTTCTGTCTTCCCTGTCTCACTTCCTTACTTTCTCATGCATCCTTTCTGAAATCACCTGCCAAGCAAACTCTTCATCTCTTCCTACTTCTTTTGTAATTTCCAACTTTTCTCATATCAATCCATTCCATGTCTCAGAGTCCTTGTCTCAGAATCTGATACTGGGTGGCTGGGGGAGGAAACTCAGCATGTAGCAACAACATATATATATATATATATATATGTGTGTGTGTGTATATATGTGTATGCATGTATACATATATGTATATGTATTTGTTTGTAAATTATATACAAATACCAGTATATCATATGTATGATAAAACAAAGTGAAGAAAAAGAAACATAAACAAGGGTTTGAAATAATATCTTATTTCCAAATTGCTTTATATCTAAAATGGCTATCAATAGCTAACATCTCAAGAAACAATGTCCTCTTAAGGTGTGGTGGCCTGAGTTACATTCTTAGTAATAGTGGCTTTAATTCCATACTCCACATAGCCTTCTTGACCATTTCTATTTTTGTGTCTTTTTTTTAAAGATCTACTTCTTCCCATTCTTGATTATTTCATTGTTTATAATGTCATGCTATGATTGATGATGCAGTCTCCCTAAGAGTAGGATAAAGATCAGTGCTACTGGCACTGCTGTGTTCTCATTATTGCTCCGTTGGTATTATTTTCAACGTAATGGTTCTTTGCAAGAATCCTTTTCAATGCTCTTGTCCATTTTATGAGAAGAAGTTCAATAAAAACCAACAATTAAATCCAGGATTCCACCTAACCAGGTGCACTCAACCAACAACACATCAAAATAGGTGGTGAGCGTGAACAGGGGAGGATGTCCCTGGCAGCCACGCTGCCCTGTAGAGCTCCCACCCTTTCCACAAGCTTCCTCCCAGTCACGTGTGGCTACTGGACTGAATAAGAGTGCTGTAGTCCAGCCATATAGTAAATAGTTGTCAAGCTCAATTTCTTTCCTTTTTAAGATAAAGAATATATAATTAAGAAACTCCACTTTGGACACTATTGGCCTGGACTCTGAGTTCTAGAAATATAAAATTTAAACTCCACAGAATGACTCTGAGGTTCTTCACGATTTGTATTGTGTTTATGATATCCAACTTTATCTTGACTCTCCACTTTATACATCCTGTGCGCTAACATTACAGACTTTCTTACATTTCTAAAATTTCCCGTGTTCTTTTATATCATGGAGTCTTTTAAAATGATCTTCTCTGTATCTATGTGGCTTTTTATTCTTTTGTCAACATAAAGAGTCATTGGATCTACCACCACCTACAGCAAATGCATTTGATGCTTCTGTCTCTACCCTTGGCTCACCTCCAATGGCAATTAAGTATGCATCAAAGACTTCCAAGTAAGTTCAGACCTACCTAGCCCCCACGTGGTCCCACCTCAAGCATACCAGCATGTGTCTTTTAGCTCTCTGCCCCAGAGAACTCCCTAATGCTGGCTTTCAGGTGCGTGTACAGTTCCTGAAGGAAACCCTCCACTGATAGGAACAAGAGCCAATGGGTAAGTGCTCCAGTTTCCTGCCTTTCACATGGACAATTCTAGAAGGCATTGTGTCTATTTCTTAGGAAGTTCTGGTGGAACTGAGCCCCACTGCCTACAGAGGAACCCTTGATAAGACACTCTTACATTGCCTTTCCCTCTTCCTTCTCTTGCCTGCCCTCACTAATGTTTGGGACCTACTTCCAAATAAATCAACTTGCACCCAAATTCTTGTCTCAGGTTCTGCTTTCAATAGAAAACAAACTAGAAGATGAAATATCTTTTTTCTGTAAAACTGTCCCTGGGACCTTGAAGTTCCTTCCCCATCTCCCCAAGTAGACTGAGATATTTTGGTTCTTTTTGCTACTATCCAACCTTCTGTATGTCTAGGCTGGATCTCTCACAATAAGCAGACACATTTGTTGGTTATCATACATATCTTCAGGCCTCTCCTATAGCCCACTGCAAAGCCGACCAGACTGAATATCACATGTGCTCATACATTTCTATTCTCCTTGGCTCCTTGTCACTCATCTGATGTGACATTCTGGGGACCTCAATGTCACTGGGCTTCATGGGCACTGTGGTTTCCCCTGACATTGACATTGACCCAAGTATACTCCTCCAGGCACAGCTACCCTGCCAGGCTCAGCTCTCGTTCATGTTGCTTGCCAGGCAGAGCAATCCTGGCTGGTACCCATGGTGGGTCCTCAAAGTACCCTGCTCCTGCCCTGGGCCTCCAGGTGTCCACAGCACCAAGGTGCCTGTGGGGGATTGTTAAGCCCCAGAGCTTTTCCCAGTCAATGAAACAGTTGTTCAGCTTTGATTTCTTCTATTAACTAAAAGAGTCATTGGATCTACCACCACCTACAGCAAATGTGTTGGATGCTTCTGTCTCTACCCCCTTGTCTCACCTCCAATGGCAATTCTAAAAGTTAGGCAAGGGATAGATGTTCAATTGGTAGCTACTATTCTCTGTTTAAAATCACTACTTTCCTTAATGTCCTTAAGTGACTAATACTTTCTCATGAAGGTAAATCCAGCATCCCTCACCCCTACTCCCATCCCCCAAAACTTATGTGACTCAGCCAAGCCACTTAACTTCTCCAGGTTTTAGGGTTTTCATTTGTAAAATGGGAATAATAGTTACTTGCCTACTAGAAGACAGTGGATGACACAATTAGATTATCTCTTGAATTTTCTTAAAGCTCTTGGCTAGGTTATATGATTATCACCACTCCACTTAAACTGTGTGATTTCAAGTTATTAGTCTACTATCATATCAAACACACACATACATACAATCTTCTCCTCCAACCTTTGACTATGCTGTAATCCTTCAGAGGATATTTCAGCTCTATGCCTGAGATGAACACATAAAAATATAATTGCTGACATCGATATATTCCCAAAAAAGCCTATCACAACGGTGCAAGTACTTAGCTCCTAATAAAGGATGTGACAATTACGGATATAAATTCAGGCTTTTGCATGCCAGAGTTACAGCATCCTCATATTTAGACATCAAACAAGACTTCCACGTTGTACAAAGCAAAGGAACAGGAAAACATAGACCACTCAGCATGACTGCACTGGCTCCAGCAGGTCAGGAGGCTGCTTCTTCAGAGGATGAAAATACTCTGTGCTTCCTGTGTTTCAGGAAGAACCTGGATCCATCTTGGCAACATAAAGCTCTGTGGTGCTTCAAAACAAGCATGTCTCATATCCACATCGTCAGTTCTGAGATAGGGGGGTGGGGGGAAATAAAATCCTTGGCTTCAAAAGGGAGAGAGGGCTATTAAGAGAATTAAATCATAACCATTAAAACAATAAAAGGGAGCAAAAATTAGGATGAGTTTTTCCATCACTTACTCATCCTGGTTCGTTTACTCATGCATGTTTTGCGATCCTTTTGCTCTGAAATCGTGGAGGAAAAGGAAAGCTTGTTCTAACCTTGAGTTCAGGGCAGAGATATTTGTTTGGCAGAATGGCTGTGTGTGTACAGTTTATTGTGAAGGAGATCATCAGCATACAACGATACTGCACAAAGGAAATAAAGAAAATAAAGGGGATTCAATAGGGTAGAATGATCATTATTTATTTAAAACATTTTTATTGTGAGCATTTCAAATATATCAAATATATATGTGTGTGTGCACCTATGTATATGTATGTGTATATATATAGATAAAATGAACCACCATGCCCCACGTCCCCACAGCTTCAACAATTGTCAGCTCAGGAGGGATATTGTTAGAGTTACAGACACTCAGGCCATACAAAGCTTAGCCAAGCCTGACGGCAGCACATTTAGCATTTTTTAGCTCATGATTTTTTTTTCCTGCTGTTTGTAGCCACTATAAATCCACCAAAGGGAAAAATGGGCCAAAGCTATGTGAGCGTGTGGGTGTTTTCCCATGCAGTCTATTTGTTTATTCACATAGTCTGATCCCCCGGGAATTTTTTTTTGAAAAGTTAGTTTCACTCTAGAAGATCCAAAGAACTCAGCATTTTACAAGCTCTGGGTCGTTAATCCTTACAACTACGTCCCTATGACATCAATAAGTGAGAAGTGTTATTAGCCCCATTTCACAGATGAAGAAACTGAGGACTTTTATAATTACATGTTTCATTTGGTGCCAAACCATGCTGGCAAGAGAATCAAGGACTTCCAATAAAGCCCATTTATTTAACCTCTATACCAGCACTGTCCAACAGAAATATGAGTGAGCAATGTATGTGATTTTCCAGTATCCATGTTAAAAAAGAAAGTGATAATACATAGGTGAATTATTTTTAATATTAATAGTATGTTCTATCTAATCAATATATCCAAAATATTATTCCAAGTCATAATTTTAAAAAATTATTAATGAGATAGTTTATGCTCTTTTTTCATACTAAATCTTCAAAATCAGTGTATATTTGACACTTGGAACACATCTTAATTTGGACACACTACATGTCAAGTGCCCAACAGCCATGTGAGGCTAGTGGCTCTCATAATGGACAGCACAGCCCCAGATCACATGTTCTTTCCTTATGTGGCCATACTTCCTCCCACTAGGTAGCCTAACCAAGATATGCCCCTACCTTTTATTGCCTGTTTGGGATACCTTCAATTTTGCTTTAATATTACTTTATTTGGGGCTAAAGAAACTAGCCCAAATTACAGGTATGAATTAAGGTCCTTGGAAAGTAACAGGAAGTCCAACTCTAGGAGAAAAGGACAAAAACAAACAAAAAAAACCCATACATATATAAAAAGGATATAAGGCACATTGCATTCAAGTTCTTACAGTTGAAAGGTTTAATAAAATTGGGACTGAGCCTGTGATGGGGAAGCAAATAAACCTCTTGTGGTATAATAGCTGTGAAGCTATGATTTTTGGCATCAGCTAACAGGCAAATATTTAAAACATCTTTTTCTGTTGACAACTCAATAAATTCCACAAATTACAATGGAGACATAGTTACAGAATAACATGATTTGGGGTGGAAAATATAACCTGCATTTAACTCAGTCCTTAATAATAATCATACAAATAGGGAAAGCTTTGCCTCTTACAAAATTAGAGCACACTTGAATTCCTCCATGGGAGGGAGGAAATTGACCTTTATATACCACACACAACCACAGATTCATCTAAATCTCTAATTTATTTTACTGGAGGTCCCTGAATTATAGTGCTATCAAACAAAACATCTAAAATCTCAAAGTATTTCATAAAACCCCAAATCCATCACAACCTAAATAAAGCTTAGCACCCAGGTTAGAGGAGGACAATGCAACATTTCCATGGTCAAAAAGCAAGACTACAGCCTGTATTCCACATGGATGTGCCGCTGTGAGGAACCATGGCCTAAAGTGAGACAAATCAAGCTTGCAATAATCAAAAATACATGCTTTACTAGTGAGTGACTTTAGGGTTAAGGAAACCAACACACAACAAGAAATTAAAGGTTTACAAGGTAAGGCCAATCACAGGTTTAGAACTATTTGTGGTGTCTAACCAACAAAGTATCTAAATACTATGATATACATTGACTTTTCAGTTATTTCAGAGAATTTTCTGATGGACATTTCTGGGGGAAAAATCTGAACCAGAGAAAAGTGATGGATATGTGCTATGGTTTGAATATTTGTCCCCTCCGAAACACAAGTTGAAACTCAATCCCCAATGTGGCAGTATTGAGAGGTGGGACCTTTAAAAAGTGATTGGGTCATGAAGGCTGTTATTAAGTGAGTTAATCTATTTACGGATTAATAGGTTAACGGATTAATGGGTTATCACAAGAGTAGAACTAGTGGTTTTATAAGAAGAGGAAGAGAGACCAGAGCTAGCATGCTCGTCCCCCCACCATGTGATGCCCTGCATGCCTTGAACCTCTGCAGAGAGTTCCCACCAGTAAGAAGGCCTTAATCAGATGTGGCCCCTCAACCTTGGACTTCTTGGCCTCCATTACTATAAGAAATAGATTTCAGGTTTTTGTTTTTTGTTTTTTGGGGTTTTTTTTTGGGGGGGGACTCTCTCAATCTGTTGCCCCAGCTAGAGTGCAGTGGCGTGATCATAGCTCACCGCAACCTTGAACTCCCGGGCTTAAGTGATCCTCCTGCCTCAGTCTCCTGAGTAGCTGGGACTACAAGGTGTACACCACCATGCCCAGCTAATTTTTCCATTTTTAGTAGAGATGGGGTCTTACTCCTGCTCAGGCTGGTCTCAAACTCTTGACCTCAAGTGATCCTCCCACCTTGGCCTCCCAGAGTGCTAGGATTATAGACGTGAACCATCTCGCCTGGCCAAGAAATAAATTTCTTTTCTTTATAAATTACCCAGTTTCAGTTAAGACAATATGATATGTGAAGGAGGTAGCCAGTTTAGAAGTGTTGCCCCATAAATGTTTAATAATAACACTCAATAAAGGAATTTCACAATATTTATATATCTGTCCCTCTATCTATCCACCTATATGTTTGTTGCCAAGGAAATAAATCATGAAAATGTACTAGAAGAAACCAGATGAATAGAATAGAAAAAATTTAATATACATTCGTAAAACAGAAAAATATGCCCCGTTTACTGAACAAAGACTCATTAGAAAGACAAGTTTTCAAAATAGCCTTCTTTTGAGCAAGGTTAATTTCTAAATTCATCAAATACTCCTTTTATTCAAATCACTTTAAGGAAAATAGCTCCAGAAATTTACATTCATGTGGAAAGTCTAGTAATGTAACTACACACTTACTTGAGAGATGACATTAAAAGCTAATCAAACACGGATTTTGCCTTTTTACTCATAGGGCTCAATCTGATATCATTGCTTTAGCTCTAATTCCACAGACTTCTCCTACAAATCTTTTTTCCTAATTGAAGACCTTCTTTTTCCAAACAAATTCATCTGACTTTACAAGAATTCAGGCATGAAGTGAGACACATACTCACATAAGCATACAAACCATACATTTGCTCACACCATCCATGAACCTGAATAGATCATCAAGCCAAGTGAATGCCAGTGAAAACCTCCCCTAGGAGAGGTTCAGCCAGTGAGACAAGGAATAAATGATTTTCACTTATGTCATTCTTGCTTTCTTCCCAGAGGATCGGATCATAGAAGCTTTAAAACAGTTTCTTTAGGAATGTCTTTGACTCCCACTTGGACAAACCTTTGGCAGCTCTGTGACTACCTTAGAAGGCACTTGCTAAATAACTAAACAATTAAAAATTGCTCCTTTCTAGATGAACACACTAGAAATAACAGTAAATTACCACATTATCAGATTACGTATTTAACATGCTGTTTTTATATTTGTGTCTTATTTAAAAAGAAAGAGACATGTAATATTTATTTTGTATTTTGTCATACTAAACCAATTCATTGATTTCTTTGAGCACTCATATTAGTATAAAGCTTTTCAAATTTTAAAGTATCATGCATTTATTAGGTATATGGAATCTGACAACAGCGAATAGAAAATTCCTGAATCCCAAAGAAATTTTCTACCAACGAAAATTTTGCTTCTACACGAACTTCCTTTTCTCCCACAGACATTTCCTAATCTGAGCATAAAAAGTAAAAGGGCCATTTGATGAAGTGGGGATATCAAACAGACAGGCTTTCTAACCTTTAGGCAGTTTACTTGGGGGCCCAATATCACATCTGGGTTGCAACTCTCCCCCCAGCATAACTCATATTCAAGCCACCAGGTTAACACAAAGAGACCGCCCAGCTGCTATCTGGTAAAAGGCTCCCATGGTCTCACACAGCCCCCGAGAGCTGCGTAATTCAGTGCAGAACCCGTCTATGCAATTACGTGTCCCTGTAGATTACAGTGTAATTACATCAAGGAGACGGAAAAATAATTGCTTGTAACTTACACTGTGTTTGAGAAGGCATAAATAATCACGTATGCACCATGTAATGATGTGTGATCACTTTGCCACTACTATGTCACAGCTACCACATGTTCAGAAGACTAGCAATGACCACAGAAGAAAAAAAGTACTAGTGGGTTATTTGCAAACTGAAATTTAAAGAACGGAAGCCCTGGCAGCTACACCTTGCCTTTCCAGAGGATTGCCTCAGGAAAAATTTTATAAGACCCCCAACCTGCATTCCCATCGGGAATAAAAAGTGAGTAGTATGTCAAGTGTTGCTTGATTTGCACATTTCAATTTGGCTTGTGCCATCTGACCCCTGCTCCCCAGGCCTAGACATTTGACCTCTGGAAAGGTATAGATAAAACTATGAAAGCTGTTAAAAATTCAACCTGATGCAGAATTGGTGTCTGAGACATTATTCTTAATTTTTAAATCATTTACATGTTTGATTCATAACATCCTAGATAGTATTTGCTAAGATTAAATCCTAATTCACTTTGGCAACATTTCCTTAGTCTCATTTATTTTTTAAATAAAGTAAAGAAACATTCTATGTTCAAACAACATGTACTTTTAAGGTGTTTTGCTGTATATGGGTAATTTATGCATAATTCGCAAACAACTATAATTTACTTAATTATTAAATCTACTTAGGGACAAAGTGAAAAGAAGTTGTGTGCCTTTGCATGATTTCTTCCAGATTTAAAAGTAGTGTTGTTTGACCTCTTTGCATCATCAGATCTTGACTAATAATTGATGAAGTTTGGGAATAACTCCAGTATTAAGTTAGGAGGAGCTTTGGAAGCCCACTTTAAAGTCCATTTCAATAAGATAATGAATTTATTCTTTAAAAAATAATGACTTTTCCATTGGAGAAAACAACATTCTAATTATTTTAGAAGTGGTAATAAAAATTCCTACAAAAAGCTTAAGCTGTCTTTCTAACGGAGGCTGCCATAGGAAACCAATGTCAGTGAGAATAATAGCTCAAATTAAGAAGAAACCATTGTTAAAACTGGTTTCAAAGCTACATGGTTGGAAAAAAATTTTTTAAAAACATAAACAAAACCTCAACATCTTAAGGTATGACTTAGTATAAGGGTTTGCAAGCCCTTTTGTGCCATGAGTCTTTGGGCAATTTGGTGAAGCCTAAAAACCCTTCACAGAATAATATTTTTAAAAGCATAAGATAAAATACATAGGAATCCTAAGAAAGCCAATTCTATCAATGCAATTTTTAAAAACAGATTTGTGATACGCATATATACTTTTTTAGTAAAACATATACATTTTTATTAATGAATGTGTGTCTAGTAAATTTAAATGATTCTATTAACTATTAATGATATTTTAAGATACTACAACAACTGTCATTCCCTATGAAAATATCTATGTCCTGGTACTGTGGTTGTTGCTTACATTCATTACTGAAAGAAACACCCTATTTGGGATGAGAATAGTTAAATAACATTTGTAAGAGGCTGTTGGTTTGGATTGAGTTCCTGCACTATGCCCAACAGACCAAACCAAAATGGAGGCACTCGTGCGGAAGGTCCACTCCACTAAGCCAAAGCAAAGTTGTTTCTCTGACCTTCAAAAACTCAGAAGAAAGAGAGATAATAGCCAAATCCCCAAATAGGGCAGTTTTAGCTGGCATGATAAGTCTCCTCTGCTTTAACCTTTACAAGGAAATTAACTTTGAAACAATCAACTCACTTTTTGTTTTATTTCTACTTTCCTCAGCCCTTTTCTGTCCATAAAACCCACCTCCTCTGCTCAGCTCAAAGGAACACTCATTCTATGTTATAAAATAAGGAGTTGCCCAGTTCTAGTATCATAAATAAAAGCCAATTAAGATCTTTAAACTAAATTTATTGTAATTTTGTCTTTTGACAGAATAAAAATGTAATTTTCCCCCAATCCCAGTTCACAGATCCCGTAAATTCTATCCATAGACCCTCTAGGGGTGAGGACTCTGTGGTTGCTAGGTCAAAGACCACTGATTTCGTACTAGCTTCTAAAAGATATTAAATGCATAATTTTTTATGGTGCCTTGTCATTCTTAACATCCTTGGGATTAAAAGAAAGGACAGAATTATTTATTTGTGTGTTTGTTTTACAGAGTTATTAGTAATGGAAAGACATGTTACTCAAGGATCCATCAATAGAATCCTTCTTTACTCAAGGCAAAGGAATATCTGGTATTGAAAGCTTATTTTTCACAAGTATAAATTGCATATTGGATGATAAAATAGTACCGGGAGAGACTGACTTTCTTCACATCTACACTCCCTTATCTACAAAACAAGGAAATTGGTCTGAATGACCTTCATCTGATATACTAATCTTAAATCTGTGCTAATCTGAAACTAAGACTACCAGGAAATTCTTTTCCCATTCCTATCTTCTCTATGCCACCAGTCTAATTATTTAAACACCTTAGTGTTTTTTCTACATTCCAGTATAACTTGGCAGTCTATAAAATAGTTGCAGATATTCCTGATCTAATTTTCATCATTGCAGGCATACAACCGCAATGCCAATGCTAAAACCTTCCAAACCCCCTGAAAGATGTAAAATACTGTTTGCTCATGTAGCCAAGCTTGTTGGCAGGTGAGGAAAAATTCCTATTCCCATATATAGATACCCCCTCCCATGGGATATTGTCTCCTGAAACTTCTAAGTGCCCATATCTCAATTATTATGCCATTATTATTTATTGAGCTGTGAGAAGTGGTTCTCAGTACACACAGCAGAGAGGAACAAGCTTGCAATTTTAATAAGGCACACAAGATAATTAAGACATACAATTTCTTCTTCTAATGCCAGGCCAGGAGGGCTTTTCAGCCTGTAATATGAATGACTAAATGCTTTCATGTTTGAATTTATACATGGCTATAAAATATATTTTGACTTTTTATTTAGTCAGCTCTTTCATTTGTCTTCATTTCCTCAGGCAAAAATGAAACATCCCACATCATGTTCCATTAAAAAAGAAAATGGAGAGGTTCAAGTCGGCTACACCTCCATCTATTTCTTGTTTCAGACGTCTCCTAAACACTGTGTGCATAGTCAAACCTCTGCTCACACTCACACACAAAAAAAACTAAACTGCATCCCAGTTAGCTCCATGGATTTGTGTAATCCTATCCCCAAATAAGGCAGACCCATGCCCCTGTGAGTTAAGCAAGGGTAAAAATGACTTACTTCATTTTATAGATTCCGTCTTATAGTCAACATAATTCTGGAGTTCCTACAAGGAGCCAAGGATGGGCTCACTGAGGAACATACAATTTGCATACAAAAGCCCTTTTTTTCCGAGGAAGATGCATCTAGTTTGGGGCATAAAACTCACATAGAGATGCAAGGGGCTCTGTTAAGTTAAGAACTGATCTTAAGGAAGTGCTAGAGGAGGTATGAGAAGGGAAACACAGCTTCAGTTTTGAGGCAGCAGAAAAATTCAATGGGGGTAATTAAATTTGGATAAGCCTTTGAAAATTAGGAGGACTTCATCAGGCGGATCCTTGGAATGCGTGTTCCAAAAAGAGGGAGAAGCACAAGCAAGATTGGAGAGGGGACGAGGCAATCTGCATTTAAAGAATTCAAAACTATATATTAATAGTTAAGTTTAGGCTTATTATTCACTAGTTAGATTTGGGAATGTGTGCTTAGATCATGGAGGAACTTAACGCTAGAATTAGGAGTCTGAAGTTTAGTTGCTAGGTCTTAGAGAGTTGTTGAAGATCTTAAAGCCAGAGAATGTTGTGCTTGAGTGGGTTTGGGTGGGATTTCTGAAAGTAAGGAAGTCAGTTAGGAGTTGACACAACCCTCCTAAGGAGGAGATAAGGGCTTGAACAAAGTGGAATTGCAAATGGAAAGGAATAAATACCCAAAAGATACATAAAATACGAAAAAAAAAGGAGTCTGAAATATGTTAAAGGACATGAGCAAAATTACACAGGGGTGATGGAGTCTGTGATTGACCCAAAAATTACACTTGGAAACCTTGAACCAGTGATTTCTATTAATATACTCTTAGTGGGCCATTTCCCTGCACACAGAATCAAGATGACTAAAGAATACTCCAAGATGTAGACCTCATTTAGAAGCTGCATTATCAACTAATGTAAATTATCATTCATAGGAATCTTTAAACCTTTGTAAGCATTAGAGTAGAAACAAGGATAGGTAGTACAGAAGACAAAAAGAAAAACCAAAAACCCACAAGTTACCCAAAAGCATTCACTATAGTGACTAGAGTAAATGCAAAATACAATTCTGAAAAGTTAGTTGTATGTCTAAGTAAAATATCTAGCTTTAATCCTAATCAAGACATAAATTTATGATACTAACCATAGAGATACTTTCCTTGTACCAAGATAGATGGCCTCAGTGGTGTCACAGTGGGCATGCTCTATGGAGAAGATAGGTTTTAATTTCCATCTTCAAGAAGGTTGGGTGATAGGGAGTATGATTCTCTCAGTGAGAAAAATCAAAGGGAAGCCATAACTACAAGACAAAAAGAAAAAAGTATCAATTTAAATATGAAAGCAAATCAAATTTTTTTCATGAGGTGGTATAGGCTAGAGCACTCAGTTTAGCATACAGAAAGGAATTATATTTGCTTTTGGTACTAGAAACGTTCTCCAAATAGCAATTCCAAGTGAGTTTAAGACCTCGTACCGGTAAAGGAGCAACCGTGTTTAATTACATTATAATCATATGTTATTTGGTTTTCACCTGTGAGACTTAACTTACAGAAAAGGCAGAAAAGACTTGACTATAGTTATAGAACAGAATATAAATGTTATCAAACTTGACAACTGTCTCTCAGGAATAGAAAGTGGGAAAAAGAGGCGGCAGAAAGAGTAAGGACAGAAAGTAACATAAGTAAAATAAAGGGACACATTTTGAAATATCAAAATGATAAAAAGAAAGAATTTTAAGTATATAAATTAAAGATGTATGCAGTGAGTCAATGGAATTAAATAAAGATTAAATAGCTATCAAAATTGGGAAGAAGTGGGGTAGGGAGAGCGGGGTGGTATACAGGAGCTATCCCTCATTTTTCATATAAAAAGTAAATAGATAGATGAAAGCTAACAATTCAGGAAACAGTGGTATGACAATATTATTTAAAATGAGGGAAGTAACCACCCAGAACACTTGACGGAGTTGTGAAAAAAGATGGGCCCTGGGGAATAAAACTAGGAGTAGAGTTCAGTGTGGGGTGAGAGTAATTTCTTCCCATGATGAACTCTCCTATTCTATTTGCTTGTTACTATGCAATATGACAAAATTAATTATAAATTAATACTAATATCATTTTAACATTACAAAATGGAGAGGAATGAAGGAAAGAACTCTAAAGAGATGAAAATACCTGTTCAGCTTTTAAAGAACAAAGGATCTTTTGAGAAGGCAGTGGTGGAAAGAAATAGAAGAAGTCCAGATAATTTTCTGTCAATAGAATGACCTTTTCTGCCAATGGAAAAGAAATCTAAGCGAGGCCAGGGAGTGAGGTGATGGAAGGGAGAAGTACAATGGAAATAATCTGAGCATGAATGCCAGAGAAAGCACTTGAAATTGCAAGGTTTCTAGGTCTAAAATTATTTGGTCCAAGATAGCAATATATTTCTGATGACAGCATATGATTTAAAAACTCAAAACATGATGCTTGGCGAGGTCTCAGAAAGTTGGTAGATTATTACATAGACCTCCTAATAATCATCTATCATATTCTTTAAAGTCTTTGGAATATCTTACCTTTAAATAAAGTGCCAAACCTAAATCAAATTTCTTCCTTATTTTTAACCCAAGCCTCACTAAAACCTGAAGGGAAAAGAGAATCATTTCCCAGAAGTGGATTTGCTGGGTTAAGGAGAATAAGCATTTGCAATTTTGGTAGCTATTGCCAAATGTCTTTCCATAGGGATTGTATCAATTTACAATCCCTCTTACAAGGTAAAAGAATGCTTATTTATCAGATTTATCAGTACACATTTTTATTTTTATTTTTTTTGGACATTGCTTGTAATTGAGAAATACTGGAAGAATTCTGAATGTCCACTAAGGGTGGAATGGTAAAAATCACAATATACTGTATAATAACATAGTATGCAGCTCTAAGAAAGAATGAGAAAGTGTCCTATCTATTCAGATGGAACGATGTTTAGGATATAATGCTAATGCAAAAGCAAGTTACAGGAAATTTGCTTTCTAGTCTATCTGTTGTGTAAACAGGGGAAGAGAGAAGAAGAATCTTTATTCATATTTGTCTGCACGTGCATGCACACATGTGAAGGATATACAAAAACTAAAAACAGTAGTTACCTGTGGAAAGACCAAGAGTGAGAACTTAGAAGATGAGGCAGAGGAGGGAATGAGATTTTTTTACCATGTATCTTTAATTTTTTCAAATTTTTGAATCTCATAAATGTATTACTACTGATTTTAAAAAATAATGTAAAAAGAGAAAAATACAAAGGCACAATAATCAATTTTATAAAGCTACATATATTTTATATAGTAAATAATCTATTTAGTGTTTCTGTACATAAAATATTTAAACTTAAAAAAATTACTTTGTTACAACTTAATAAAAATGTCATCCAAAATGACTTGGTACAGATCTTTCAAACACAGACAAGCTTTCAAAAGTCAAACACTGTGAATTAATATTATATATGATTATATACCAAGTTCAGATTTTTAAAAAGAATAAATATAATTAAATTTATAATTAGTATAATTCATATTATTAATAGTTCTAAAAGTGAAAAAATACATAAAAAATTAACAAAATTTAAAATCCTTTCTGACAAATACATTCAACAAATTAGCAATATATGGATACTTTTCTAATGTAATAAAATATTATCTCAGCATCATACTTAATATGGAATCACGGGGGACATTTCCAAAAGTGTCAGGAAAAATACAATGATGTCCATTATTACTACTAGTGTTTAATATTCTACTAGAGGTACTAGTCAATGTAATTATACAAGAGAAAAATTAGCACTATAAAACTGAGAAAAAAAGGGGGAAAATTATTACAATCTTTAGATGTTGTGACAAATGACAAGTGATCCCCAAAGATTCAACTGAAAAGTAAATTGAATAAAGTACTGTCATTATTTGGAACACAATACTTCCATATTCACAAATAACAACCATATAGGAAACATAATGGAAAGATCTATGGACAAGAGCAACAGAAAAGTAAGTTAGCTAACAAATAAAATTAAGAAATGGGCAAAATCTTTTACGAAAATTTTTTTATTTTTATAAAGAATAGATTTTTATAGTCATTTTTATAATCCTTTAGACATTTTATTTTTTTTTTACAAATCAGAAGCAATCATATGTGTATGAGGATGACAAATAAAATCAGTACACAGATAAGTGTTATTATTTGGGCATAGAGGGTGCTTCTGATATTGCAGGAACAAAAAAATCGATTTTGATTAAACAGCCTTATTTTAAAAAGCAAAAATCATTTAAAACTAATAGGGAGACTCAAGAGAGAGTCCTAAAATTTCAATGGCCATGTTGAAAATGAGTAAAAACATAATTTTTCTTATTCATGAAGTTTCAAGCCTTTTTTAGGGAACTTTGCCACATCTGTCCTATCAATATCCTGAGAGTTTGTTACCCCTTGACTAGATTAAATTGGTAGACAGCAACATTAATATCTACTATCATCTATTAAGTAATTGTTATGTACCAAGACCCTGTGTTCCTAAAGATTCTACATACATGTCCTCATAAGATAATTAAAATACCCAATGTAAATGCCAAGAAACCGTTATTCCCACCTTGCAGATGAGATATAAGAGGCTCTCACAGGTAAATAAATCCCTTGGCCATGGTGATAAAGCTGATACAAGGCAGAACCTGATTTCCAATCCAAGTCTCAGCCTCAGATAGAACACCTGTATTCTAGTTCTTTCCACGTCAGTCTGCTGCTTTCCATTTGATTCAACATCCAGTCATTACTTCATGCATCCAATTTTTTTTAACCAAGATGTTCAAAACTAAAGAAAGCAGATTTCAGCTTCTCTCATAGCCCTCCAGGAAATGTTGCTACCAAGTATAAGAGACCGCAAAGATACAACAGGCCTAGAAACTCTACAACCCTGATAGTAATTCCCCCGATAGTAATAGTAATAACATTTTCTGTATCTTTCCATATTAATGATAAAAGTGGAAACAATCACATACTGACAGCTTTAATTTTACCAAAAATTGTAGAACACTTTGTGGCCCATTGGATCCGTGAACTAGGTACATCTTTGTTGGCAGTCACCTTTTTTGCATGATTATTTGTTGTTAAGACCATGCTATTTATATTGGAAGTACTAGTGTTTATTGTAAATAGAACAAAAGATCTATGTTTTTACCATTGTGAAAGGCAGAATTCTCATCATATCAGTAGCATGACAGGCATATCTGAAACCAAAGGGAGCCTTTTGGAGTACAGCCAAAAGTGCCTTTCCAAGAGAAACTCTTTGATCAATTAGGAAATGATAATTTGAGCTTTTATATTTTTCATTTATAAAATTGTACTAGATGGAGCTGAACTCTGTAAAGCATTTACTGACTATGTTTATAGGTAATGTGTTTAATATGCAATAATATTTGATTTGATTTTTATCCTCCTCAGCCCCTTTAACCTCTACACTGTAATGACTTCCATATGGCTAGCCAAGTCTAATTTTAGATTGTTAATTATCTGTCCCTATTTTTAGCCCTCTTCTGTCTTTTGGTTGCTGATTATTGTAAGACCTAAAGCACCTTCTCAAGTTTTAATGATGTTGTTGTTCTGCCAGATTAGAGACCAGTTCTGTCACTGAATACTAGACTTTCTCTCCCCAATACAAATCTCTTACACATTTCTTTTCCTCCCAAAAAATCAGTTGGGACAGTAAGATTCAATATGTTAATATATCTCTAAGTCATAAAATGTTTTAGGTAAATATCAAGCATGATACACATTTTTCAAAGGGATTTCAGCCATGTGGCTACCATTAAATTGAAGGACAGCAAATCCGCCTGTTAAATTATTTTGTGAAATTTGGGTTGAAAATCAAGTTTTGCACATATAAATCAACCTACTTAGAATTCCCATTCTTTGCCCTTGACAGATTTTTCTTATTTAAGAATACAAATGTGCAATAAGAGATGCATTTAAGATCAATGAGATGCTCCAATTGCAGTCTTTAGAGACCTTGGCTCTTGCCTTTGAAAATTCCCAAGTATAACAACATCCCAGATTGGCAAGCTTTAATCTGTTCTTCATCACAAGAAATTGTTAGGTTGTTTTCTTTTCCTTTCTTGCTGCATGTGTGTATTCATATATTTGTGTGTGTATGTGTTTAAAGAACAACGCAGACTAAAACACTTAGGATTTTTTGCAAATAGGTGAATTTGAAATCCAGAATTTTTCTTTTGTGCACCTACTACATATAGTAAATTAAAGGATACCAAAATTTTGTACTAAGAATCATGCTGCATCTTAATGAAGTAGTTTTTTTTAGAAATTAGTCTATACCCAAATAGGAAAATGGCAAGGAAATGACCCTGTCCTAAACACCCCCTGTGTAACTTTGCAGCCTTAAATCTCTCTTATCAAACCGAATTACAACTGTCTATCTAGAATGACATTTGCTCTGTTTGCAAAGATGGGGACGTCAGGGAGGCATTTTAGGAACAACTGTGAAAGTGAGGAAATAGACACCACTCTGGTTTGTAAAACACTCGTGTTGACTGTTTTTGTTATTGTATTTGATATTAGCTAAATACCATATCCCCTAAAATGTGAAGGTATTATAATTCACCAAACTCCTTAACAAGGGTGAAGTATATGAAAATGCTTCGTAAACTCTAAAACAACTCACAAATAGGAGGAATTACTTTTTGTCCATTTAGGGCTATAAGAATTTGAAATCACAGTACATTGACAAAGGTTATTTAAACATAAAGACATACTGATGGCCAAATTTTGAAACAAGAATATGCTTGCTCTTGCAGTTGTCTGATTCACTTTTGGCCTTTTAGAGAAATGTGCTTCAATGGACCAAAATAATCATGTGGCTCTGTGTCCTTTTATAAAATATTCATCCCAAGGGAGGATGCCCCTTTAAGAAAGGTACTGAGTGGTTACACAGTCTTACAGGCCTTATGGGGCACACTTCAGATTGGGTGGACTACAATATAAATCTTGTGCTTCTTTTAAAAACATTCTCCATATAAGTCTTTATAAGAAAAAGCATGTGACACACAACAGGATCATGACTTACGTGTCCTCTGGCAAAACAATCTTTCCAGGCCTGATCTGTATTAAAACCTGATGAGACATGAATCCAAAAAAAAAAAGAAGGAAAAATAAAGGATTTGGAATATTATCTTTGTTGTTTGACATTGATATGGGAAAAACAGTCCTTAATTTGTAACTTTAAGATTTCCAGTAAGAAATACTTTAAAATAAACTATTACAATATCTTATAAAAATGAAAAGTTAAATCTGCCCCTTAACAAAATCCCTAGGAGATGATACAGACACCAAAGAGGAAAGTTTAGTATTGGATTCCCACCCCACATGTTCATTAAAAAATATAATAAACATGAGAAACAGTGGATTTGGGCCTAAATCTAATCTGCCAGAACAAAATGCATAGAGAAGAGTTTTTCTTAGATTTTAATTTCTCTGTCTTTACAACAAGGATAATACATGCAATATAATAAAATATACTGATTTTTATTTTTATTGCACAGAGCATGACTTCTTCTACCCATTACCTTCACTGAGACTTAGATCATTTCTTAATGTCCCACTGTCTAAAATTCCCAGTTAGAGGAATATTAATTCATGCATCCATTTACTTAGCAAATGTTGAATAAAGTTCCATAATCCAATAATCAGCACAAATGTCTCCGTGAGCCCATCAGGAAACATTGGAGAGAAATTCATACAATTTCAGAAAAAGATTGAAGAAACTTTTGAAACAATATTCTGCTCCTAATAAGACATGGAGGAATACTGTACAGTCACAGTAATTATACCAGCAACCATTTCTTGAACAGCTTCTGTGTCCTTGATAATTTATAGATATCTCTAATGCACACAATGACTCCATAAGATACCTATTATTATTGCCCCTTTATGGTAGCAACACTGATGCACAGAATTTGGTAAATCCAATAAAGTACAGTGACCGGATTTGAATTTAGGACTGAATATCCCCATATTTGTGCCTTTTCCATTCTATTCCTCTAAAATTAAAGGTGTTTTCTTATTTTATAAATTTAAGATTTCCGTAAGAAATATTTTTAAATAAACTATTACAATATCTTATAAAAATTAAAAGTTAAATCTGCCCTTTAACAAAATCCCTAGGAGATGATACAGACACCAAAGAGGAAAGTTTAGTACTGGATTCCCACCCTGCATGTCCATTAAAAATAATAATAATAAACATGAGAAACAGTGGGTTTGGGCCTAAATCTAATCTGTTGGAACAAAATGCATAGAGATGAGAAAGGGAAACAGGATTTCAGAGTGACATTTGGCAAACAATTTCAGCAAAGCAGTTGTCAGATGTAGCTACTTATATAATCACTGATTTCACTTTGAGTAGCAGCCTATATACTTTTATGAAAAAGTACATGATCACATAAAGACCTGCTATAGGCAAGCAAAATCCTAAAAGCACATGTAGCCCTCATGGACATTTGCACAAAATCATGTGTCAATTAATTTTGAAATAAAACAGAGAAATAAGGTTATTTACTTGAGCAAATGGAGAAATTACCATGAACTTGATTACACAATGCGGATTCTAGTGACTTCTCTTAGTAAAAAGGGAAATGCAGAGACTCCTGAGTTTTCAACTTTCTCTCCAGATGCCAAAAATATCTAGTATGTAGTAAAAGTCTTATTCTGAATGCCAATTTTTGCTCTCTATATATTTTTGCAGTTGGAATGGAAAAAGATGATAAATTGTCCCCTACTCCACGTCTCCAAGTAGGGGAAGTGGAGGAAACACGAACCCTTTCCAGATAAAAGGCCAAATAGAACGAGAGAGAGAAATACACAAGAAGAGGAGAAATACCAGAGAAATCGATGAGAGGAAAAAGTCCAAAAATGAGAGAGAAAAAAAGAAAACTTGATGCTTATCTTTAATCACAAGTGACTTATTTAAATAGACAAAATGACAGGCTGACCTCCATCTATTTTAACTGCCAAATCCTATCAGCAGGGTGTGATTACCTCCCAAGACCACCTTCTGGGGGAGGGAGGGTGATTCTCAACCTGCCCTGAGAATCCCTGACATTCTTTCCTCCATCCAGAAATCCGGAATTCTTCTAAGGAAACATTTGTGGCCATTAAACCAATTGGAGTTGAACTCATGTCCTAGAGGTTGACAGGACAATTTATTAATGTGCTCTATAACCAAGTCTGGATTAGAAAAGAAAAAAATCTTGCGCACATTTTTTTCTTCTTTCTTTTTTCTGAAGTTTTACAAGATGTTAGTATCCTTGAGATCTATATCTGAAGGAAGAGAAATAGAAGCTTCTGGCCTAGAATTTCCTGTTCTTAATTTAAAGAAATTCATCTTTTATTTCAAAAACAAAATTAAAAGGAATTAAGCCTCAGGAAAAGTTAACTAAAATCGTGTTTCATGAGTTAAAAAGAAAGAAAGCTACAGCATAAAACATCAGACATACTCTCTGCAACTATACAACCAAAAAGAGCTAAACAAAGTAGTTTATTTAAATTAAAAAAAACCCAGAAGGCCATAATCTCATGTGCCAGGCTTTTAGAAACAGATCAGTAAATAAACTTTTGAGGATGTTTATTTGCTTGCTTACTTAATGGAATAGTTTTCCAGGTAAAATGAACTAAAAGTGTGTGTGTTTTTGTGAGTGTGTGTTTGTGTATGTGTCTGTGTATTTTCTCATCTGGAAAAATAGAATTTAATGTAATACCTCTTTATTTTTCCAAAAATTAGGATTGGGAAGGTGAACTTAAATATCTATGTAGAATTAAGAAGTAAATAAAGCTGCTACTCATTAAATATGTAAAATTTTGTTCTGTGCATGCAGTATCAGCAATTTCCAGTACAAAATTCAAATCAAAACAAATAATTTTATATATTAATGTCAATTTTTAAAGACTTACATATCAATCTAAGAGGTGTTCTGAGTTAAATTTCCCAGAAGTTTGCTCTGAAAATCAGGAACTCATTTTCCTACCCATCCAAACATAAATGCCTAAATTCTTCTGTGATAGCAATTGTATTAATAGTATTCCCAGACATTAATTGGATAATTGAAATCTCTTAAATTGGTAACTAAAGCTACCCTTTATGTTTACAGCTGTTCTCCAGAGCAGGACAAATCTCTTAGACTATGATATAATGCCATTCTACTGCTTTAGTCCTGCCTAAAATATATTACTCATAGACATCATGTTTTTTCCCTTAAGCATACAATTTAGCATTCCAAGCATTAATCTCTGTTGGAATTAACAAAGAAAACAATCCATGTTAAAGCAATGAAAAATTGTTTTTGTTCAAAATGATGAAAAGGAAATTCTTCAATATTTTAACTTTTCATATCCCTGGTTGGAAAAGAAAACATCCCAGGATAAAATGACATTTCAATTATCCTGAGTAAAAAAAGGAGAGGGGGACACACACACACGCACACACACACAAGGGAAACCACAATATATCCTATGTAGACCTGATGCTGTTTTCTTTGTTCTTTTTAGTTCAAGATGAAACAGCTGTTCATTGTTTAAAATAGCATCTCACATTTAGATCTTTTTCGCGTCAAAAGGAAGCCATCTTATCCTTCCAGTTTGCTAACATTAGAGAGGAGTAAACACTCATTTCCTACTTATATTATTTATAATGCAGACTTGTGAACTTTCGCATCCAGTGTCAGACTGACCCATCTCCTACTAGGTTTTGAACCTTCCTTCCCCTGACCCCATCAACAGACCAGAGTAACCTGAAGGTCATCTTTTCCTTTAATTCATCTTTTAAACACACATTTCCTTATTACAATCCAGCACCTCTGACTAATCCAAGCGTTGCTCCTAGAAAAGGTGGGGATGGCTGTTATTTTATGACATTTTATCAGTGGACTGATACCAGTGTCTCAAAAGAAACTTCTTAATGGCGGTGAGATCTTTATGAGAGTCTCATGTTTCAACGCCTTCATTCAGAGCCCATGGTTCTATAAGTACCTGCCAATTTGATTTGAAAACCACATCTTAGTTCTTGACACACACACACACACACACACAAAAAAAAACTTTTATAACTAGCAGTTCTCAACCTGTTTAATCTAAGTAGCTTGATGCCTGCTTGCAGACCCTTAAAGCAGAAAGGCAGAAAGATATGTCTCTTTAAAAAGAGTCCTTTAAAATGAATTGTCTGCCCTTAATTTAGGGAGGATTTTGAAACCTGTCACACTAAAACTGAATGATCCACTTAGATTCAGTCCAATCTCCACCCTACCCAACTCCTTTACTGATAAAAAAAAAGTAAGCTCCTATTAAATCATTAAATTAAAATGTTTAAAAAAAAATCCTAGAATATAGTTAGAACCTAATGAGAAACTCAGGAATTTTTCTGCTCTCACATACTCAGGTGGTATTGCAGAAAGATCATTACGGGGCTATTTTATATATTTTTCTAGAAATACAAAGAGTTTCAAGACCTGCATCCAAATTATAAAACCTTCTACTGAAATGTTGGAGCTGGAAAACATATAATTCAAAGAACAAAATTTGGAAATCAACAAGGCACACTGCATCAATATTCAGTTAAGAAAACTGAGGCCCAGAGAGATTAAAGATCTGGTTTATTATAGGTTAATAAGATTTTGTTATTATTTGTTGAATGAATTACATGATTGCTCTGTTACTCTCTTGAATAAGAGAGAGCCTGGGACACTGGCAGTAAGCCAGCCTAATCATAATTCTCAATTCAATTTTTAAAAAATTAACATTGAGATTGAACTGCTTATTTATCCTAGCCTAATTAAAATCAAAACAGCTAAATGATGAATTAGTCTGTTTGTTTTTCAATTAGTTACTTTAGATTTATGTAAGATGTCCTCAGATTTCATGCAATTCTTGATAGTTTTAAAAGAAAAGATCTTGTCCGTTATACAATATTTCTTGCCTGCCATTGAATATTTATTCATTCAAAAGTAGCTTTCACGTCCTCTAAGCTCCTCTAAAAAGTCATTCTTTTTATAACAAATGATCTGAATTTTATCTCCAGACATTTTTGGAGCTTATAAAATATGAATATGACAATAGTCAAGAAAGAATGGGAAATTCATTTCAGAAATGATCTGTAACCTTTCCTTCTTTCCCATCTCTAAATACCACTGTTCTCTCTTGCTACTCGTGCTGGGCATTTGTTCTCTATTTCTCATTTTTCTCACTAAGAAAATGGTGAAGAATCTAAAAGAATGGGCCATGTCTGAGATCCAGCTGGTTCCCACCCTATCAAGACCCTGTCTCGCCCACGCAAGTGGCACTCTTATAACCTTATTTCCACTGACTTTTTTTTTTTTTTACATCTTAGAAAAACTGGGCACTAGGAAGTATGTACACCCCCAGGTTCTTGAATTTACCCAATCAGGCCTTACTCAGCAGCTCGGTGTCTTAATGACTCTGGCAAAATGACATGGGTCATATTTTCACATGGATGAACTGTTCCTGAACAATTTCTTCAGTGTGTGAGGCACAAACAGGCTTTTCTTCAACATCAGGCATGCATGTCTTCCCCGCCTCTTGCTTTTTAACAAACATATGTATTGTGGACAGTGCAAGAGAAATTCCATTCCCCATTAATGTTTGAGTTTCTGTCCTACCCACCCGCCTTTCCTACCCCTTTCAGATGTCTCTCTCTTGACATTTCAAGATATCAAAAAAGTAAAGGAACCTTTATTCAGATATTTGTTTGCCTGTGGAGACAGATAAAGTTGTGTGACCAATGCATTTCTCCCTGCACTCTTTCTACATAAGAACCTGGGCAAGAAGGAGTATCAGTTGTTATCTTAGTCATCTTGGCACTTAAAAATCTGTACTTTTCTCCTCCCTAGAAAAGGTAATCACTCATCCCATTTCATGAGATGCTAAGTTTGGGGCTAGAAGTGGGGCCCTTTACAAATTAAAATCCTAGATATAACTGTCTTAGTACATTTTTGCTGCTCTAACAAAATACCTGAGACTGGATAATTTAAAAATAATAGAAATTTATTTCTCACAATTCTACAGGCTGAGAAGTCCAAGATCCAGTTCTACAGGCTGAGAAGGTACCGTCAGGTTCAGTGTCTTGGGAGGGCTCTGGTCTCTACTTCTAAGATGGCATCTTGTTGCTATGTCCTCCCCACAAACGCTGTGTCCTCACATGGCAGAAGGTAGAAGGACGAAAGATGTGGAAGAGGTAAATAGCTCTCTCACACCTCTTTTAAAAGGGCATTAATCCCATTCATGAAGGCTCTCCCCTCATGACTAAATTGCCTTCTAAAGGCCCCATCTCTTATTATAATATTTTCACATTGACAATTATGTTTAATATACAAATTTGGGGGGACACATTCAGATCATAGCAATAACTACACCATAATTGTCACTAGTTCTACTTCCAAAAAAGAATGGCACCCCCACATAATTTCTGTATCCATCATTTAGTATCTAAGCAATGTATTATAATATCCTTAAATATAGTAGATAATCAATAAATATCATTGAATGAATGAATGAGTAATCAGACCAGCAGGAATTCCATTTTTGCTTATTTTTTTTCCAATCATATCCCTTGATTATTCCTCATAAATTCAAACAACTATAAAACAGTCTTTCCTGGGGGGGAAATTTTGGTTTTTTTAAATAGGAAAAGATAGTATAAAATATGTCCCAAAAAATCAGGTTGTTTACTTCTAAAAGCAATGAAAAAGAAAAATTTCCCATGATGTCACACAGTGTGTTTCAAAACATCATCAATCAGGGGCTGAGCAAGCACACATACCTGATGTTGAGACTTGGCCATCATTCAGTAGCTCTGTTCACAACCTCTTTCCCCCATCTTAAGATTGCTCCTAAAGTCAGTGTGATCAATAATAGGAAACTGGGAAACTGGTCCACAGAATTATTGATCCGAATGGAAAGGAAAAGACAGTTGTCAACTATACAAGTTACCAATTCCTTCTCCAAAGGTCATTTTTATGAAAAGATTGAAGGATCACACAGGGCCATCACTCAGAAAGAAATTACAAAGTGGGACATCCAAGTGACGATACTAGAAAAAGAGTCTTAGTAAATCTGCTTCCTTTCTTTGAGGCTATACTATACTCATTAGAGTGTCTTGTTTGAATTGTGTCTGGGGTTTATTTTCTGAATATAGACATTTGTCTTTGCTTTAAAATAATCTCCAGTTAGGTTTCCCAGCATCAGCTTAATGACACAAATTGTATGACTCTCTGGGGACCTGGAATATTGGGTGGTACTTTAAGGTCAGTTGTGAAAAAAGAAGGAAAGATCACATTTTTGTTGGCTTAAAACAAAAAAAATGCCTTAATGGGACATTGTGTTTTCTCAATACCAGCCCTACCAATGAAAGACTTTATGACTTTTCCAGAAAAAGTGAGCACAATCTAATTCTTTCTCGATGATAAAAACGAAATGATTGTTGGAAGCCAGGATAATCACTGTACCACTCAAGAAGCCAATAAATTCTTCATGCTTTTCAAAACAAAGGGACATAATCTGTCTAGGAAACCGTGTGAAAGAATCTAAGAACATTTAAGATGTCTTTCCTGGAATATGAAGATCAAAGAAGAGTTAATTTTAATATTTGTTTCAGTTCTAATAGTTTGTTAGATTCTTTCTTTTGTTAATAATATGAATTGGAGGCTTGGCTTTATTTAAACAAGTAGTTAAAAGTCTTCACAGATGTTCAGAAGTTGAAGTGATGGGAACAATGCTGTGTTCATATCCCTGAACTAGAAATCTCATAGCCAAGATGGTTACATCGTTGGCATTGAATCAACAAAAGCACGCAGCAGTAGCTTTATAAGAGCAACAAAAAGTCATAAAGAATGGTAGCACAGGTGCCTTGTGTTACCCTGCCTCCCTCCATTAACCTCAAAATGTCACTCCTTGCCACGTGAGAAGGAAACTGCTCTCTGCCTGAGATCGCTGTCATCCGATTCTCCAACACAGCATCACAGATCATTATGCAGTAGCTTTTTATAATTTTTCATGGTTGTTGGCAAAATGGCCAGTCCCTACAGAAATGACTTTTAAAGATAGATCATAGTAAGGAGGACAGGGTAAGCAGGTGCTTGGGCCCTTCTTCCATAAAGCCTGCAGGTGAGCACCCACTGAGATGCCTAAGTAACTCAGAAGCCTCTCTTGAGAAAGTCACTCTGTGGTCTTGTCTCCTTATCTATAAAATGATGACCAGACCATCAAGTTACAAATGCAGAATAGCTTATGTGTAGACCAGCAGCAGGAATTTATGTACCATACAGTTTCGTTTCCTCCCAGAAATCATGAATAAGTATATAGAGAGAAAGCCTGGAAAATAATCTGGCTGAATACTTAAAAAAACATTGACAACCTTAAACATTTTAGCAAGACTTATTTATTTAAAGTCATCATCCTGGGAGGTTACAACATAGTATGTCCATTGATATGACAAGTTAGGAAATTCCTTTTCAGGTGTTGAGCTATCCTCTTCAATATTCTGCATATTAATCAGTCTTTGAGTATGAATTTGGCTTTTGGAAGTGACCAATCATCATTAACTATCAATTGTGCAAATGGGATGGGGGATTAAAGTGGGCAGTGCAAGTTTAGACCAAAAATGAAGTGCGACTATAAATATAAGAGGGCTGATTTTCCTCCACTGGTCACAGCCAAGCCTAAGGGCAACCCCCAGGCTGAAGCTACGGATGAGAGGGTGATCTGACGGGGACAGCTGTCATCAGTCATCCTGTTGACCTTCGGGGTTAATTCACCTGATCTGACTGGCAGACTAAGGGTCATCTCCATCTGCCCTCATTACCCCATGGGCATCCCTTTTGAAACTCCTTAAATAATAAAAAAAAAAAAAAGGGGGGGAGAGAGAGCCCTTCCTCTATCAGGAATGGCAATTCATTCTTTCAATAAATGTTTATTGAGCTGTTTCTATATATCAAACATTGTCTAGGATACTCTAGAAAACAAAACAAATCAGACTCCCATGCTCAGGATAAGGACACAAAGAATAAAAAAAAATCAAGTGATATTAAGTATAATGAAGGAAAAAAATTGGGGATGTCAGATAAAGAAAGTCATTATAGTAGGAGGTTAGAGCAGGTGTCTCTCAGAGAAGGTATCATTTCCATCAAGACATGAAAGATGAAATGTTGCCAGCCATAAGGAAATCATGGGGAGAATATCCAGGCTGAAGGAAGAGCAAGCCTAAGGGTTCTAAGACAAGATGCGCCAGATGGTTTTACAGCATTTGATGGAGTCAGGCATCATGTGCCTGAGTAGAACATGAGCAAGGCCCATCCAAGTAGTTGTATTCTCCTGCCACAAGCATCAATTCATTGGGGTTCCCAAAATATTTTGGCCAAAAGCAGCATCTGAGCAATAGGTATGGACCTTCCCAAGGTGATCGCTTGGAAAGAGACAACACCCCCATGGACAGAAATGTTCTCAGGTGTTCAGGTGTCAGAATGAAAACAAGATATTTCCTTAGAGTTATACCAATGGAAGTTTAACACATTTTTAAACAAGGTGATAGTGGCCCAGTATGTAATTTGGGATTTCTTTTTTCTAGGTCTAAACATTTGCTTCCTGCTCAGGCAAGCTTGAGAAGACAGGATCAAGGGAGTTTTGTGGTCCAGTGAGCAAAGGATGGGAAAATCAGAAAGATTTTGAGTTATAATCCCAGTTGAGCTACCAGGTGACCTTTAGGCAAGTCATTCGACCTCCTTGTGCCTCACGCTCCCAGCTGGAAAATTGGATAAGACCAGCAGGATATCACTGGAAACCAGATGCTGCACCGAATCCAAGCTTTCCCAGCTAAATAAATTACCACCAAAGGCGGGGGAGGGTCCAATCTATCAGCCCATGTGAAATGCCCATTTAATGACATTAGGTCATTCTTGATATTTAAAAGTTATTAATTTCTCCCATATTTATCAAAACAAATTAATAAAATGAGTAGTTCAGATGTGAGTACTATTTCCTGAGATATTTAGAAGTGTCACTCTGGACTTGCATTAACTTTGCCATAGCATATTTGTAGGTTAATAATTGTTACAATCCTGGTCTTGCCTCATTACTCCTTCCCATGGCAAGTCACGCCAGTGTCAATGACACACAGCTAGAACAACAAAGAGAAGGTCAAAACAGGAGTTTATATCCCCATGTTTCAAACAAAATAAACTTGCAGTTTCTATATGAAACAGGACAATGATGTTTTATGTCTAGGTATTTAATAAGAGATATTTAAATGAAGAGCCAACATTCCATAACTCCTTAGAATGTTTTGGCTATGTCAATAATGAAGAACTTTTTGCTTACAAAGAGTAATTCAGAAAACACAGAAAATATTTAAAACTGGGATTTTTTCAGTTTAAATTAAAACACCTCTATTTAGTCTTATGGGAGAAAGTATATTAATTCAATTTGAATTATCTACTTTCCTGAATAGAATAATATTGAGGAAACTGACATTGCTTTCCCCCGTGATAAAGTTAATATTTGGGCATATTTGAGAAGTAGCAGCTTTTCTAATTATTTATTAATTTATTTTTATTTGACAAGTGATAATTGTATATATTTATGGGGTACAATGGGATGTTTTGATCTATGTGTACATTGTAGAAAGATTCAACCAAGCTAATTAACATTTCCATCACCTCACAAAGTTATTTTTTTGTGGTGAGGATATTAAAAATCTATTCTTAGAGAGAATTATGAAACACTGAGAAAAGAAATTGCAGAGGATGTAAACAGATGGAAAACCTTACCATGCTCTTGGATAGGCAGAATCAACATTGTAAAAATGGCTTTGCTACCTAAAGTGATTTACAGAATCAGTGCAGTCCCTATCAAAATACCAACATCATTTTTTGCTGATCTAGAAAAAATAAATCTACGCTTCGTGTGGAACCAGAGAAGACCCCGTCTAGCCAAAGCAATCTTAAGCAAAAAGAACAAATTGGGAAGCATCTATCTACCAGACGTCAAACTATACTACAAGTCTATAGTAACCAAAACAGCATGGTACTGGCACAAGAACAGAGACATAGACCAATGAAACAGGACTGAGAACCCAAATATAAAACCAACCTCATACAGTCACCTGATCTTTGACAAATTCCAGAAAAATGTACACTGGGGAAAAGATTCCCTATTCAATAAATGGTGCTGGGAAAACTGGATGGCCATATGTAGAAGACTGAAACTAGACCCACACCTCTCACCTCTCACAAAAATCAACTCATGATGAATAACAGATTTAAACCTAAGACGTGAAACCATAAGAATTCTCGAAGAAAATGTTGGAAAAACTCTTATGGACATTGGCCTAGGCAAAGAATTTATGAAGAAGACCCCCAAAGCAATCACAGCAGCAACAAAAATAAATAAATGGGACCTAATCAAATTAAAAAGCTTCTGCACAGCCAAGGAAACTATCACTAGAGTGAACAGACAACCTACAGAATGGGAGAAAATATTTGCATGCTACACATCTGATAAAGGGCTGATAACCAGAATCTATACAGAACTTAGGAAAATCAACAAGAAAAAATCAAACAACCCATTAAAAAAATGGGCAAAGGACATGAACAGAAACTTTTCAAAAGAAGACAGAATAATGGCCAGAAAACATATAAAAAAGTGCTCAACTTCTCTAATCATCAGGGAAATGCAAATCAAAACCACAATGAGATATCACTTAACTCCAGTGAGATTGGCTCATATCAAAAAATCCCCAAACAACAAATGTTGGCAGGGATGTGGACAGATAGGAACACTCATACACTGCTGGTGGGACTGCAAATTAGTATAACCTCTATGGAAAGTAATATGGAGATACCTCAAAGAATTAAAAGTAAAATTACCATTTGATCCAGCAATCCCACTACTGGGGGTTTACCCAGAGGAAAAAAAGACATTCTATAATGAAGACATCTGCACACGAGTGTTTATAGCAGCACAATTCACAATTGCAAAGATGTGGAAACAACCCAGGTGCCCATCAATGCACAAGTGGATTAATAAAATGTGGTATATGTATACCATGGAGTATTACTCAGCAATAAAAAACAATGGTGAATTAACACATCTGGTATTATTCTGGTTGGGGCTAGAACCCATTCTTCAAGCGAAGTGTCACAGGAATGGAAAAACAAGCACCACTGGTACTCACCATCAAATTGGTACTAACTGATCAACACTTATGTCACACAGGGCAATAATATTCATCAGGGGGCGGGCAGGCGGGAGGGGGTGGAGGGGATGGGAAAACTCTCACTGAATGGATGCGGGGAGCACAGTTTGGGGGATGTCCATGATTGTAGCTCTGACACGTGCAGTGCATGGGCAATATATATAGCCAATGTGTTGTACCACCATAATATTCTGAAATAAAAAAATAAAAAATAAAATAAAAATATAAATCTATTCCTTTAGTAATTTTTAAATATACAAGATGTTATTATTAACTGCTTTCACCATGCAGTGCAATAGATCACTAAAACTTTTATTCCAGTCTTACCAAAACTTTTCACCCTTTGATCAACATTTCCGCTTGCCCCATTTCTCCCTCTCTCCCCCAGCCTCTGGCAACCACCTTTCTACTCTCTATTTCTATGAGATCAACTGTTTTAGATTCCACATATAAGCAAGATCATACTTGAAAGTGGACCACAGGTGATATCACAGGACTACAAGCACCATCTACATGTAGACCTGCTCAGCACAGGTGTGCGATAAACATACACATACTGTGTGCAGTAAATGCCCGTGTATTCAGCAATATCCCAGTGTCTGGCTTGGTTTTTCATTTCCTCTTGAATATTTTTGATGTCATGTGAACAAACGTAGAAAGAAAATTAATTAAGTAAGCTTAAGACTTTAAAATATTAGTGTGGGTGCCGTATATGCCTAAGGTTACTCCAAAGGATTCTACACATAACATATGTGTGGCATGAAAAATCACTTACAAAAATCCCATTAAGTGCTCTCCTCTCTCCTCTAAAATTTAACACGCCATAGCCCCTTTCCTCTGGGAGACTTGGGTGGGAGCAATGATGCCCTTTGGACTGAAATCCCTGTGAATAAGACAGGTTTTGTGTGGTTGTTTTTCTTTTAGCTCAATGAAGTGATGATGCTCCAGGCAGATGTGAAGGTTGTTTTGTTTTGTTTTTTAATTAAATGTTGCTGGCTATTCTTTGACCTTAATTCTAACAAAAATATTTTTTTGCCAAAGGGCAAGTTTTTATTTCCTTAAAAATCCATTGACAATATAGATGATGAATGAGTTGCTGAAGTATGTGTAGTTGTGTGACCTTGGTAATAACTAGATAACTAATAACTGAAAGACTTTCTCACTCATCTATAAAATGGAGAAAGTAATATAACACCTATCTTAGAGGCTATGATAAGGATCAACAAAATAAAAATGTTGTGTCAATTATATTATGCTATAAGAATGTTACTGATTGTTCTAGACTGTTGTTTATCCTCATGAGTTTGCCTTAGAGTGTTACCCATCCAGGTAGCCTTCATCCCCCTCTATGGACAACCAAATAGGTACCTACCTAGACCTGTATCAGTTACTCTAGATGAACCATTTCCTAAGATGCCCCAGTCTTAGAGAGGCAACTGAGGAGCACACAGAGTCTCAGCAGCCTGTGCATGTATTAGCCACATCCCGGCTCTCCTCAATCTGTAATTATCAGCTATCAGCCCACATTCAGGAAACCACAGCAATCAGTAACTGGTATTATTTAATATGTACAAAATCAAGTTGTGCGTATTTTTGCTCCATTCATTTTCAGCGGGGCCACTTTCTGTTTTGTTCTTAAGCATGGATAAAGTTTTGGAACAAATCTGTGCCCCACCCCCAAAAAAATGATGATAATAATAAATGAGCAGGAGAGAGGGGGAGAGAGAAAGAGAGGTTGAGAGAGTCAGGTGATTTTTGAAAGAGGAAAGGGTAGGGACAGAGAAAAGCTGGCCCCAGCAAAACTATGAACAGGTATACCAAGGGCACATTGGAAAGCTTGAATGGAAATATATAAACCAATATTAATCACCTTCAGAAATCAAAGACACTCACTATCATTAATTGCCTATCATACAGCTGCGGGCCCCTAACCCCAGGCCATGGACCAGTGATGGTCCGTGGTGTGTTAGGAACTGGGCTGCACAGCAGGAGGTGAGTGGCAGGTGAGCAAGGGAAGCTTCGTCTGTACTTACAGCTGCTCCCCAATGCTTGCATTACCACATAAGCCCCATATCCTGTCAGATCAATGGCAGCATTAGATTCTCATAAGAGCACGAACCCTACTGTAAACTGCACTTGCGAGGGATCTAGGTTGTGTGCTCCTTATGAGAATCCAATGCCTAAGGATCTGAGATGGAGCTGAGGTGGTGATGCTAGTGCTAGGTGCAGCTGCAAATACAGATTATCATTAGCAGAGAGGTTTGACTGCACAATAAATGTAATGGGCTTGAATAACCCTGAAACCACACACCCCTCACCGCCCGCTGTAGAAAAATTGTCTTCCGTGAAACCTGTCCCTGGTGCCAAAAAGGTTGGGGACCGCTGTCATACAGCACTATTGATGGTGCTTTAGGATAGAGAAGTATTATGATATAACCAACACCTCTTATAGAAAGGTATGTTTTAGAGATATTTTGAATGGAGGCTCTACACACTAATATATCTACATTTTTAACAGTTAGAAATTTAGTTAAGTAAGTAGTAACAATCAGAAATTTGGTTGAATATGTTCTACTTTATCATGTAGCCAGATGATCTTTTATGCCATGTTTCTTCTCCTATATTGAGGTGTTATCTTTTTTTTAATTTTTCATAGTTTTCTCTATGTTCTTGGGTCTAAACTCAATATCACCACAGCAGTTGTATATGCTAGCCAGGCTTAGAGGTATGGTAAATAATGCTGAACACGTAATTCATTTTTAATGGGTAATTGTTAAAATAAGGGGAATATGGAAATGTCATTATAGTCGAAATTTCAGTATAACACATGGATTTTAAAATCTCAGCCTGGCAACATTTGATGGACTATAGCTTCAGTACAGTGAAGAGATGAGGATATTTCTCTGAAACACATGTGTGTGGATATTGATATGCAACATGTATTTTTTCAGGTATTATGTTCATATGCTGCCCAAATAACAGGCTTAAAACCTCTTTAAACCGGCTATTCAACATCACTTAAAGGATTAAATCAACCTTTTCTTTCTCTTTTATAACTAATAATTCTTGAAACTAGGTTGTACATATGGACAGCCTCAGTCATAAGGTTACCTATAAAAAGATATGATAGAACTTGAGAAATTTCCATCAAGTACCAAAAGCCTTGATGGATTTCCCCCATCCCCCACCCCACTGGGGGTGGTGGTAAAGAATGATGTTTTCCAGTTGGCATGTCTACAAACTTCTGACACTTAGCTGAGAACAAATCACATTTTTTACTATATAAAAATATTTTGATGAGACAGTATAAAGTATTTCAATGGTGGCCATTGTAGCCTATTAGGTTAATAATATGCATTTAAAGGCTTCCAAGATAATAATTGACATTTTATACAATAGGTTATGATGGTTCCAAAAGCCTGTGTGGTCTATTAGGTTAATATGATGGATATTTGCAAAACAAAAGCAACTGGTTTTCCTGAGTAAAAATTTGTATTAGCTGGTTTATATCCAATGCATCCTTAATTAATAATGTAAGCCTACAATGCCAAGTTGATCACCCATTAACTCAAAATTAGTATTAAAATAAGTCAAGTAAAGTTCATAAATGCAAAGAACCTAGAATTAAAATGCATGGTGAAAATATATGGGAAGAAACACAGCTTTAGCCTGTAAAATTTTGTCAGCTTCAGTGGCACAGCTTCTAAAACTACTTTATTTCACAGGCAGGTGACTAACTTGACAATTAGAATCAGCAGCAGATATTAGCTGATATAACACAGTACCCAAAACTCAACCTCACATATTACCTTTGATATATTATGACATCTTGCATTTTCTGAAGCAGTTCATTTAACATTTGGATGCTCTCCAAATTCTCTGAACTTCACCTAGTAAATGTGGCTTTTAACCATGACTTACATTTCTTAATACTGCAGCCCCCAACCCGTGAGCTGCAGACCAGTGCCAGTCCGTGGCCTGTTGGGAACCAGGCCACACAGCAAGAGGTGAGCAGCAGGCAAGCAAGTGAAGCTTCATCTGTATTTACAGCCATGCCCCATTGCTCACATCACTGCCTGAGCTCCACATCCTGTCAGATCAGTGGCAGCATTAGATTCTCATAGGAGTGAGAACCTTACTGTAAACTGCACATGTGAGGGATGCAGGTTTTTTAAGATATGTAAAGGCTTTAGGCTGAGCTGTTACCATTCTGTGCCTGAGTCCACTCTGCTGTGTACACACTGGGCAAGTTTTTCCCATCCCAAGCCTACAACAGGTGCTGGTGTACCACACACAGGAAGCCTTCCTGAGTCCTCAGGTGGTTGGTTTATCTACCCTCAAAGGGATATGCCCTGGCCTGAGGGGCAAGATAGAGTTTTCCAGATTGTAGAAACTTCAGTTTGTTTTGGCCTGACACAGCAGTTTAAGCGTGAACTTTTTCCTCTGCCCTACTTTCAGGAATAAAATCTCATCTGATCTCCCTTAGGACTTGAATGGAAGCTCCTTGTGGCAAGAATCAGGTTGTGCACAGCCTTGTGTGTCCAACAAAATGCCTTTTGGATGAACTCAGGGAAGCTTGGCCAAATGAATTATGATTTAAATGGTTTAATTGTTTAAAGTTTTGCTTTTTTTTTGTCCGAGAAAATCGTCTTTATTTTTAAGTGGAGGAGGAAGGAAAGAGGGGAAAAAGAGTGGATGGGAGAGAGAAAGCACACCTAATCGGAGCATTTTAAAAACTGAATTCTAGACCTAGCTCGGTTTATGTGATGTTAGTCAAATGTACTTAAGCTCTTTCTCTACAAAATAAAATAATGAGTCCCTTGTAGAAGTTGTTGTATTAAATGTTGGTCTCTTTCTTTTCATTTCAAGCATCCTTCTAACTCTAAAATTCAAAGTCACCTTTTAAGAAAGGTTATATCTCATTGTTTCTTCAGTACTAGATGTTTGTTTAACTCAAAACCTGCAGTTTTATTTGCTTCACCTCACCCTCAATCTCTTGTAATCTATAAAAACCAAAGCATTATACGGTTGTATAAAACTGAGCTCTCTCTAAAGTCTACTGGCACAAATCATTATAGGCCAAGGAGTTGCTTTATAAAGCATCTTCCATTTAATGAAGCTCTTCTGACAAACGACCCTGTAGAAGTGAGCGTTTTCATTTCCTCCATGACCTTAGAGTGACAGTTTTCTTCTGTGAGCCCCACAGAAATATCAGAGTAGAAGATGATCACTCAGTCTCTCAGCATTAAGTTGCTCTCTGAAGGTAATGCCAACAAGGGCATAAATTGTATTGATGGTTTTTGTAAGTTGGACTCTGGTCAACTGAGCGCTTGACTCAAACCACCAACTCATTTCACATAATAGACTGTACAGCCCTCAGTCTGCAACATTTTTTCAGGACTTACCTCTTAGGTACAGGCAGGACTTGAATCAGTGCCCTTGGGGCAATTGGCTTCAAAATACATCATTAATAACCTCTGCATTCCATTCACACTAGATAAGGCCTGGTGGGCTGGGGAAGAATTCACAGGTTCCATCTATTTGGGTTGGCACCGCGGTTCAGCCAAGCTTACGCTAACCAGTTCAATTCACCCCAAGCCACAAGCCTACCTTTGGGGAAAATTTTTGGAAAAGGAAGTTTCACGTATAAGGAAGCCACAAATATTCCAGAAAAGGTGAAAGTGAATACTGCAAGAACCTATAAATTAAAAAGTCTCTCATTGTTTTCATATTTAGGTTGCATTTGCTCTATCAAACCATCTCCATAATGAATATATTAGAATATTACTTCTTTTATTCAAAAGCAGTGTAAGAATTGATCAGATAATTTTTTTTCTTTTAATGTCTGGATGTTCTTAGGGAAACAAGATCATTGTACACATCTGAGCAGGTTACATGCATTTTATTTATAATATATAAGAATTAATAAGCCAAAATCAAAGGTCTCCCATGATCAGTAAGTCATTATTATTTTTGATAGTATCAAGCACTTGAGTAATCTACCAGTGTTAAGAAATACAACAAATCAATCTTAATGACAGAGCTTTCTTTTATTATTAAATATTTATTCTGATATTTATATGACTTAATTGATAAGATATGTAATGTTTTTTTCCATTTTGTACACATCTGAGTCAATACCTAATAGCAATTTTTTTCAGCAGTGATTTGGGTTATTCCCTTGATGAATCTTTGGACTGTCCCCAACTTGGGTTTAATTTCACATTCAGCTCTACTGTAAACAACCACAGATAGCCAAAGGGCTTCTAGGGGTCTCTTTTTGAAAATTTCCATCAAAAAACACACAAAACTATAATTAAAACAGATTTTGACCCATTTTAATGACTGAGGTATCTTCTCAGTAACAGTATATAAATTAAGACAAACCATGACTCATAATTTTTTAGTCACCCTGAATTGTTCAGGAAAAAAAAATGAGAGAAAAATCTTACTTTTAAATACCTCCATATTAAGTAAAAATGAAAACAGCAGAAAGGTAACAAAAAATAAAAATAAATTTTAAAAAAAAACTTACTTTAAGAATATTTTCCAACAATCTGTTCTGTTAACTCCATTTTCTCCTTGGCATTGAAGGCATCATCAATTCTTTATCATCCACAGCCCTTCTCATTTTCAAACCTGGTATTTTCACCTTGTAAATTCAAATCCTGAATAAACTGTTCATGTCTTCTACTGGAAGATTCAATGGTAATACTCCTACAAAATGTTCCATTGCTAACAGAAAAGCAACTGGCTTGAGTTTGCCTACTATATGCATTTCAACTTATAAATTTTTCACACATTTAAATCATTGATTTTATGATATTAAACTGTAGTGTTATTAGTTACATAATAAAGTGTTCAACTTGGGACTTGTTAGAGTAATCGAACCGTGATGCCCTAAGATTAGGTTAGGAAAATGTCAGCACATATTAATTTATTTAATTTGAAAATTACATATCAGACCCCAAAGCAATTTTGAGGGTTAAATTATCTCTCTGCTTATCAGATTCATGATCTTCTGGGTTCACAGATCAAGTTCCCTTCTTCCCATATGCCATGTGAAAACCTCCCAACACTGTTTAGCTTACACAATGTGTTATACACAGCAAGGCCTGCTCCTTCAGTGGGTACAAAGAAGGTAATTCAATCTTAAAGTTCTACTGCTGTCATAAGTGTTTATGACATCATCAAGACCTCGCCACTGAATTGTAGCTTTGTCTTCCTTCTGCTAACACGCATTATTAGAGATAGACTGTCAATGTCTAAGAAGTCATTTAACCCCTCCTTTACAAAAATCGCTGCTTATAAAAATTCCCTGACTTGTCAGGATAGTAGAACAAAATGACTGCTAGTCTACTAATAACTCTACCAATGGAGGAAGGGACAACCCTTACTGTTAATTCTCAGAGTTCACATACAATTGTGCTTTTCATTTCCAGACCTCAAAAGCTCTTACAAGTTAGGGAACATTTTAAGAGCACCTCGATTTGCAGAACCTGAAAGGCCCGGCTCAAGTCCCACTTCCTGGATGAGAACAGTGTAGGCAGAAAAGAAAGACTGTGGATGGAGTTGGAGAAAAAATGGTTCAAATGCTATTTTCATTACCTACTAGCCAAGGTGGATGTTAATGGCCTCTATTCCTTTCCTCTGCTATTGTGTGGGAGCTAAGGGCTTTGGATGGGAAGGGCCCTGTCCGTTGTTCAAGGGATGGTCTTTGATCATTTAAACTGGTCAGTATAAAGTCACTGCCATTGTGTCTTCTAGGGGTGAACACAATCCAGGCTTAAGCCAATTAGCATATGTTTTTCTTACAGCTGCAACAATTGATTCAGAAACAGACATGTGACCCAAGTTTGTTCTGTCTTAGTGAAACTAAGGCATTTCATACAATGTTTTTTACTTCTAAAAGACGTGTACAGTTCAGAGTCGTGGACCTACTGCAGCTACCACAAGATAAGCTACTGGAATACAAAGCCAAAACAAGGAAAAAGACTAAACTAAAAAAAAAACCTCGTAGCAAATGAACTGAAGACTTGATCAAACCATGACTGAAGCTTGACCTACAGCACCGTTTTCCAATTACATGGGCTAATCTCTTGTATTATTTAAGACAGTTGGAGTTGGACTTTCTGTTGCTTGTGGTCAAAGTACCAAACCTGATTCACTAGCTCCATAATTTTCAGCCTTAGTGTCCTTATCTATAAAATGGAGATACCTGCAACTGCCTTGTAAAGTATTTTTGAGGATTAAGTGAAATGGCACACATAAAATATCTGGCACATGGTACTCATAAATGGTACTGCCAGTGGCCCAAGAGAGGTACCCTCTAAATTCTTAATGCACTTGTCCACACTCTACAGATTTATCATTCTGCATTCACTCTTTGAGTTTTGCTATTAATCTTTTAAGGATTCTTAACTTGGAGTAGAGGTTGGCTTTCCATAATCCCTTTGAAAACCAAAAGAGACCTACAGACTCTCTCCATAAGAAAAAAAAATGCAAATATGCCACACAGGCATTGATGAAGATCACAGCCGTGGTCCTAACAGGGAGCCTTGTCCTATAGTCAGAAGATTGAAAGACTGGACAATTCATGGAACTCTTTCATTTCGTATCCATCCCCAACAAATATTATGACCCCTATAAGCAGGTTACAATCTCCTTTTACGTAGTCTGAAATTGACTAAACTAATCCTATAGTCTCTTCTCCCTGCTCAACACTACAAGTTTTCTGCTGCCTAAGTCACCCAGGTCCCCCTCCCTGTGAATCACAAAACTTCTCCCTGCTGAGAAAAATAATTTTCATGAAAATCTTTGTTTACTACGTGTATTTTTAAAAAGGCTTTGATGCTGATATGTTAAGATGTCAAAGGAGTTAATGCTGATTTCAGGCACTGTACACTTACTCTCTCTTCTTCCTGCATCCAGTTGTTTGGAAACCACTAAGTCTTATGTTAACTCTCATCAATTTAGGTTAAGAACACTTGGATTGATTTTATTACCACCTATATCAGTTAGATGGTAGATAAAGGCAGCTTTGCTACTTTATGAACTACTCAAAAGTTAGTGACTTAAAACGACGATCATCTATTTAGCTCATGGTTCTGTTGGTCAGAAATTTGGGCTAAGCCCAGCTGGTTGGTTCTTCTGGTTTCAGCTGAGCATCCTCATGTGCCCATGTCAGCTGTTGGATTGATTAAGGATTATTAATCTAGGACGGCCTCAGCTGGGACTGCTCTGTTTCATGTGGTCCTTCATCCTCCAGGAGTCTAGCTTGAGCTAGTTCTCATAATGGCAATGGAGTTCCAAGAGAGAATGTAGATGTGCACATGGTTTCTTTAGGCCTAGTCTGAGGACTAGCATAATGTTACTTATGCCATATGCTATTGATCCAATCAAGGCATATATGGATGGTCAGCCTAGATTCAAGGATCAAAAAATAAACTTGACCTTTTTATGGGAGGAGCATATCAGAGTCACATTGCAGAGGAATATGGACATAAAAAGGAATACTTTTTTGAAATTAATCTACCACACCCTTTTGCTCTTTCTACAGTATAAATCTTCAAGTACTCTGTCATGTTACTTATAGCAGTAGTTTCTTATAGCATTTACCACTATACATACTTTACTCTAAGTCTCCTACAAGACTTGGTGATGTTAACTTTAACTGGCGTGTCCATTTATAACAAACCTGGTCAGCCAGAAGATCTATTCATTCATGTGGAAATAGAGCCACAGCCATTGTAAGTAGTTAGGTTAATTGGCTACAAAACAATATTCATCTCAGTCATTACATAACTCTAGCTGTACAATAAAATCAATTGTAGTGCTCTGAAAACTACAGATGACCACACAGGACAATTAATTCAGAAAATTTGAGGTTGTGGTTCTGTACATGTTTAAAGGCTCCCCAGATGATTCTACTGCACAGCTATGTTTAAGAGTGATTGATTTAACTGTCAAACCACCTACCCACCTAATACTGAGTAGTGGTTCTCAAAATTGAGTATATATCAGAATCACCTGAAGAACTTGTTAAATACAGATTGCTGAGCTCCAGATCCGAGTTTCATGCCAAGGTCTGTTTGGCCTGAGTCCCAGGTATGCTGAAGACACTAGTCCAGGGACCACATTTTTACCTTTTGAGAACCATTATTGTAAAGAACTATGGTCTACTGGCATTTTTAAGATGCACCATCTCAGAGATGTATTTGTGCCTAATATTGCCAATAAGGCATGAGTTCCCATTGTATAGACCTGCCATAATTCCAGGAGAGGAAAAGGATGGTTTCTTTTACACCTAGCAATGTTTGGGTTCCACATCCAGTGATTCTGATTAGACTGGTCTGGGCTGGGGTGCAGGAATTGCATATATTTAGAGTTCCCCCAGGTGAATCTAATGTGCCACCAGTGCTGAGAACTACCAGCCCAGTGGTTTTCAAAGTGTGGTGCCAGGATCAACATCATCAGCATCACCTGAGAACATGTTAAATCTGCAAAGGTTTAGGCTCCATCCATGCCTACTGAATCAGAAACTCTGGGGGTGCTGCCCAGCAATCTGTTTTAACAAGCTTTCCAGGTGATGCTGGTCAACATTATGTTTGGGAAGCTCTGCACTAATGTATACTAACAATACAAGAAGCAATTAGCTAGCAGCGAGGGAATGGGTCAGATTCCAAGACCCATAGGTGTTCTAAGAAAGAGGTGAGCTAGAGATTTTACTGGTGTTGGGCCACAGAGAAGGGGTAAAATCTGAGTGAGCAGAGAGAAGATGGACATCAAAGTCTCCTAGTCAAAAGAAGCATGTGATCAAGTAGGCATGATGTCAGAATCCACAGGTGTTCCTGGGAAGTGAGTTGGCCATGCCAGATGTGGTTGGTGGTTTGCAGAGGGAAGTAGGGGGTCATAATTCCACACTGGAGCACAGCCTATTCTAGAGTTTCAAGAATTTCAAGTTGAGATAGAAGGCTGCATGATGAAACTTTTCCATATTCCAGGTGAGGCAGCAAGTGACCTTCAGAACCCCAGTTACCTCCAGAGACTTGGAAATAAAAGGGTTGTTGGTGGAGAGGTGGACTCTCCTGCCATGGGAAAAAGAAAGAAATGGCTTCTCGTGAGAATGTGATACTGCCCCCTTTCAAAGAAAATAGATAATGCCAGGGGCACTGTCTCCTTTCCTCATTCAACAAGCCTTGCTGAGTGCTTTCCATGTACCAGGGATGACATTAGTCACTGGGAATACATCTGTGAACAAAACACAATCCTTGCCCTGAAGGAACTAGTCTAGTCAGGGAGGAAGAATCAAAGGCATCTACAAAACATGCATTACTTTAAGGTGTTTCATCACATTCAGGAAACCACAGGCTTGCCAGCGGTGTCTTTAAAAGAAGGATTCTGTTCAGGTTCTGGTGCCTAAACCCCATTCCTCATCCTTCCTCTGCACTGAGGTTCCCCTAGGGAGCAACACACAAAGCACAATTGCTAAAATGAAAAGAAGGTGCCATGAATATGCAGCCAGTGCTGCCCAATGCATAGTTCTCCAGTGGAAAATGGATTGAAGGACCTGGATTCTTGGCCAACATGAGTGTTACTATTCTATTTATTTAAATCCAGAAATAATAATTTTTGCAAAAGAAGCACTAATACGGTTAGCCAACCAGCTACGGGACAAGGGTGGCTAAACACCCCCACTATGTGGGGTGGAATGCTGGAACATAAAACATCTCCAGACTGGCCTAGACCACCTCTCTGAAGGTGAAGTGACTCTCTGGGGACCAGGCTGCCGCATGGGAGAAGAGCATAGGAAAAGTGGGAATATGGCTTGTCAGCTCCAAGGAGTAAAACCGTCTTTCTAAATCAACTATTTGGAAGAGCAGCACTAGAATAGAGGATTGAACTGTGGATGCATTCCTTTTAAAGTACAGTGACCCTGCCCCATAGGAACAAGTATTCTAATCAATATCTGGGGGTATAGAAAAGCACCTTTACTCCTCCTCCTCCCTTGGAAAGGAGGTAGTGAGGGTAAAAAGGAAGCTGGACCTTACATGAGGAATGAAGGTGGGGACTCTCCTGATGTCTTAAACTACTGAGCCTGTGATATAAACCTGTATCAATCCATACATAGGTTATTAACCCAGAGCCTTTACTAAGAACTGGCAAATATCTTTTTTATTTAATGACTTGATTGCATCCAATCTCTTGGTTTTAGTTGCTATGTTCATGTTGTTAACACACAAATGTCCATTTCCAGCCCATACGTCTACCCTGAACTACAACCTTATATAACAAATTGCCTCTTCAATACTTCAGCTGAAAGTGTATCAGGCACCTCGATCCTATCCAATCCTAAGGATGTGAGCTTGGGATTCCTTCCTCTGGAGCTTGCTCCTTGGCAAACAGAAGTTCTGATCATCTGGTTACTTCCATTGACATTTACCAAAGAATCCTACAAGGCTCTACATGAGCTAAATCCCATGACCTCACTGATCTTAACATCTAACCATCCCATCCTCTCCTTTCTTAGTCCAGCCACGCCACAGTAGCATCTTTCCTATTCCTGGAACCTGTCGACATGCCCACTTTGGATCTTCAGTTCTTCCTCTTCCCTCTTCTCCCAGACCCATGTGGCTTCCTCCTTTACTACATTAGGTCTCAGTTCAGATCTTACCTCATTAGGAAAAGCCTTTCCTAACCCTCCTATCTCATATAGCTCTTCCCTGAATTTTTAGTCCCTTACCATGATTTAGTTTTGGCATTATACTCATCAGCATGTGACATATTACATTTACTTTCTTATTTACTTATAGAGTGTTTCACTCAACCAGGATGTAGACCCCATGACAAGGGGTCTTTGACTGCTTTGCTCTCCTATCTCCCAAGTGCCCTGAACAGTGGCTGGCATACGGTAGATGCTCAGTAAATACTTGTTAAATGATCCAGTGATTGGTCCACACACATCATTATAACTTGGATCTGTGGCATCTGAGAATGAGTCTTGGCTTGGAGCAGTTCTCCTACATGTACACAGCCTCCAGGATGTAGTAGGGAACATGTCACAATTGAAGAATTCTTCCCCTCTAAGGCTTTTACAAATTTTGAGCTCAGCCTACCATTTGCACGATTCTCCACTATACATTCACCTCTTTCCTGCCTCCCCAGTTAAGCAGTCTAAGAATGGTGCCCATGTCTTTCAGCCTCCTGCCTCCCAATGAGACATGTGGTCTGGGAAATGACTGCCCTGCTGCTTCCAGATGTGAGATTCAGACTCTTCCGCATATGTGAGACAGCATGAATGAGAAAATATTAGATTATCTGGGACATTTTTATGGTCAGTGGGAAAACCATAACACAATAGTTAAATTTGGAACTGCCAAGGGAATACAGGTTGAATAATCATTATAATTCTAAGGAATAAATGTTTATCTCTACATAAAGCAAATTGAATAAACTGTTTTAAAAGAACACAGCTAAAGACAGCTAATAAACTTGAGAAATCATGGATTTAAATAGAATTTTCTAACAATGGTTTGCTGAAGGATCCTATTTGGGTCCACATGGCTGCTTACTTGGGGCTCATTTCAGCTTCTCATTGGAATAGTTGACAAAATTTTGACCAATCTAATCAAAAGTCTTCAGTATTTCAGGGGATCTACAATTTACTCAACTCTAATTTGACAATTCAAGTTTCTACCTAAACCAGAAAGTTATTTGCAGACCACTGGAAATAAGTGTCTAGATTTATAGGGCACCCATGAGAATGAACGTCTCCAAGAATAAACAAAAATAGTAAATGCAAAAGCACTTTCTTTTTACCAAACCCTCCCAATGCATATCTTGTCAGCCTCCATGGGGTGACTCCAGTCTCACTTTTAAGAATGTACTCTTCCTGCACTTCTGTCATTTGCTAGTCTCCCATGCATAATGAGTACCAACGACACTAATCTCTGTAAGAAAGGAAAAAATAATCCTATAGGCTTTCATTAGGGTCCCCTTTCCTTTAGACTGTCAAATCTAATCAACTATCTCCTTCATTACTGCCCGTCAGAACGGTAAATGACAACGAGTTTGACTTTCGCCAAATACATTTAAATTTTACTCTCTGATATTTTAGTAGGCAGGGTCTGGGCAGAGGCTAGTTTTATCTACTAACACTTCCATCAATGCATGAAGTCTCACCTCCAGTAAGAATTGGGGACATACACGCTTTACTGCTTTTACTAATACAAAGGCACCCCCTTTTCTCACCTGAGTTGCTTTTAGCAGAGTCACATACAGGAAAAACCCAGACTTTACCTGAGTCCTACACTGAAGTTTCATGAAGTCCTTTCCCTGTCATTCTTTGCTTCCAACTCCAAAACCCAAAAAGAACTTTTTCAGGGACATTTTTTCTCTGAAGTAACAGCTACTTTTCCAGTATATTATCTCATGATCTACTGGACCCTTTGAATTTATAGGCTCTAAGAGCATCACGAAACTCCCAAAAGTATAATCAGAAATCTAGAAGACCAAGTATCATGTGTTCTCTAATTAATGGCAAACCAAGCAATGTGTATTGAGCATCTACCATGGACAAGGTCCTGGGAAAAGCAGTAGCAGATGTTAGACACCGCAGAAAATTGTAAAGCAGAAAGTTAGTGTTTATTTCCTTATAGCATCGACCTCAGACTGGCAATAAGCAAAGGTATCATTTAGGAGGTGTGATTTGAGCATTTGGGTAAAAAACACTCTACACAAAATTGCCTTCCTTACCCATGTGGCAGAGGCTCAAAAAATGCCATGTGATTAGTTAGAGACCCTCACCTTGAGTCTTCTATAATTCCCATTCAAAACCCCAGCGTCCCTGTGTGGAGGAGAAGATGGAACTAAATGACCCTAATGTCCTTGTCAATCACTGATGTGCATTTCCCCAATGAGAGAGATGACAGTGAAAGTCCTGAGACCTTGAAAACAACATGGAAGCCACTCCCTTCCTCTCCCTGCGCTTCAAAGGGGAGAAAGTAAAGATAGGTAGCCACTGCCATTTACTACAGCTTCCTGACAGAGCTACATCTCACAAACACATCCAGTTCAGGCAGCCTCAAATCTGCTATTGCTTGGGATTCACTTCTTTCTTCCTCTTCCTTCCTTTCCTTCCTTCCTTCCTTCCCTCCTCCCTTCCTTCTCTCTCTTTCTTTCTTTCTCTCTCTCTCTCTCCCCCTCCTCTCTCTCTTTCTTTCCTTTTAACCTATTTTAACAAACAAGATAAAGGCTGTTTCAAACAGCACACTCTGTCTAGCCACCACCTAGAGAGACACACTATATTTTTCAATCATTGTAAAACATAATTCTCAATTGACTTCTTTGTATCTTGATTGTCACAAACTTTTGACGTCCTCTCTTAAGAATAGCTCCACCTTTTCCTGGTTCACACAAGCTTATTGAGGTCACCCAACTTCAAAGTTCTTCTCTGTGGCTCAAATGGTGAAGTTCTCCTGTGTCTGAGTGTCTTGGGGACACCTATGGAAGAAGGAATAATACACTTCTGTAAGGCGATATGAACCAATGACAATGCTGCACTCTTTTTGTCATGAATACCAGTGGTGATTTTGGCATGGGAGAGAGCTCCGATAATGTCTCTAAAAGGCATCAGTGTTCTCTGAGTTGCTTCCCAGGTATCCTGTTGCAAGATCTAAAGGATCTCCGAACTGAATGCTGCTGCTCAGTCTGTCATGGGTGGTGCCAGAAATGCTAATTGATCTCAGATACGTTCCCTGGATAGCAATGGAAAGTTTCTGTTTCAAATCCATCCAACCAAAAGTTAGATGCAGGAATGCCTGTCTGTTCTGCACCAACTTTTCCTTCCCTTCCATTTGCCTGGTTGAGAACACAACATGCAACTTCCTGCCATTGCCTGCCTAGTGTACTGACACCCATTCATGCTTAAAAATAATTCAACGCATGTATAGCCATCCTGAGCTGAGGATTTTAGCAAGAACCCCTTTGCTTTGGATCTGGCCAACAGACATCTTTAAAGTGATTCAAGAAACTGACTTCTCTGAAGCTCTCCCAAATTGGACAAGTCTAAACATACAAGGCATGAAAAAAGAAGGGAGGAAAGCCTCATGGAAACAAACTGTCAATCTTTAAGGGGCGGATGAGCACAGCAGAATCAGGCAGCCAAAGAGGCACTGCCTTTAGGCAGAAAGGAGAGTGATCTGGGCTGCCTGCAAGCCTAGAACTGAGACAATGTCAGGCATTGTGGCCAAAAAGGATCTTTCACAAGTCTTCTCAGATTTGGAGACAGAGGGAATCTCCTTTTTCATTTTTTCAAAAACGTGGTTTTTCGCCTGAAAGGTCAAGAGATCTCCTTCCTTATATAACCAAAACTTCACTTGTAGTTAGCATTATTTACCTGTTTTCTTGTGTTTTGTCACCAACCCCAGAAGATGGTCTGGAGTAGTGGTTAAGTAGATTCAAATCCCAAATACATTTCTTACCAGCTGTGCGACATTGGGAAAGTCACTTAACTTCTCTGTGCCTTAGTCCCTCATCTATAATACAGGAGTAATAAGACCCATCCTACCTCATGCCATGAATTGCATACTAAATGTGATAATCTGGGTAAAGCATTTAGCACAGTGCCTGGCACATGGTAAACTCTTAATAAATTTTAGCTGCTACAATTATTCCCAAGGGAAAAATGGAAATAGTCAAAGCATGGAAGAGATGAATCATCGTAGTCACAAATAATACATGGAGCTGCTTGCCTTGGTCCAAAGAGCTTTGGTCTGTCTCCCCTGGAGGCCAAACATGATGGTGGAAGAGGCTCCATCGGAGGCAGAAGACACCCACAAGAGGGCTCGAGAACAGCATATGTTGTCATTGGCAGACTACTAATTGGCCAAAACCTCTGGAAAGTCATGACAGCCACTTGGCAAAGTAGACACCATCTGCTTTATTGAAAACATCTTAGGAGTATAATAAATAAATGCATTTTGCTTCTATAGTTTGAACTTGTAATTCCATGGGCCAGGAGGCCTTCAGAAAAGGGAGATTAGTGAGCACAATAAGCAATCACTTAACAAAGCTGGGCTGGTGAAAGAAGAGCTTCAGCAAGGAGCCCATTTCTGAACAATAAAACACTTTTAATTGGGACAAAGCAGACACTTCCCAAAAGGTCCTAGGTCCTGGCAGGGCACACTTCCCACGATTCAGTATCAGAAATGTTTTCCAGAGTCACCCACACACTACAGAGATGCCACAGGTCTCCATCTGTTTTGTGACTGTGCAAGATGGACCGACAAGGGTGGAAATTTTCAAACCTGCCAATGAGTAAGGCAAGCACAGACGCCAGCCTCATGCAAAATGATGGGAAGCCTGACAGGTCCCCGGGATTAATGCTAGCTACGGTGCTAGGCTGTGGGGCCACGGCCTTCTGAACCGATAAAGGAAGGAGAGTGCCAGAAAGGAGTGGATTCTTCTCATGCCAGTGACATAGCCCATGGCAGGGTGGCACAGCCCAAGAAACTCTGTTTCAAAAGTGATGGAGGAAATGATACAAGTGGCTTAACTGGATAGACTTTATCACTGACCTAGAGGTCAGTGCCTCAGGAAGCCAAGGAAGCAACAGTTTCAAGAACAAGATAGAGCAACTAAACATGAGAACAGAGAGGCAAAGACTCGGTGCCGAGGCTGGTTTCCTGTGTGCTAATATACAGGGAGGGATTCTGGCAGATACACTGAATGGTCAGCAGCTTCACAGCTTCAAGCTGGCACATCAGGGAGAAGGAGCACATTTGCACAGTTAGCCAATCATCTCACCACAGGCATCCACGCATCGAGGAGCCAATAAGCAGACAAGTGTCTGCAAGTGGGATGTGAGTCTACCATGAGCTATGAGCATAAGTTCACAAACACATACAAAATTACCCAACCAACAGTGTATTTGAAGGAAGGAAATTTAAACAGAGAGGGTGGCAACAGGCCACAGAAGTAAAATAGGACCACACAGGAATTTAGACTTGAATCTCAGATGGTATCAGTGTTTAAGACTGAACAGAGAAAGGGAACACTTGTTCACCCAGTGTCAACCAAATCCCCCTCAATTATAGCAAAGCTGTCTTGAGAATGCACATTCTTCACCTGCCATTTTCACAGTTTCTTAGGGTAGAAGATTTACCATGAGTTCTAACTTCTCTGTTCCCCATAGACATTGTTGTACTGCTTTGCCAAGTTGACTTTTCTATTTCAGCCATCACCTCCTCTACCACCACCACCTCCATCTTCACTAGCATAACCTCCACCACCACCACTTCCATAACACCACCTCCACCATCACCACCTCCACCACCACCTCCACCATCACCTCCATCATTACCACCTCCACCACCACCACTTCCACCATCACCTCCACCTCCACCTCCACCACCTCCACCACCTCCACCATCACCTCCATCATTACCACATCCACCACCACCACTTCCACCATCACCTCCACCACCACCTCCACCACCACCACCTCCACCATCACCTCCACCACCACCTCCACCATCACCACCTCCACCACCTCCACCGTCACCACCACCTCCACCACCACCACCATCACCTCTACCACCACCACCTCCATCTCTACCATCACACCACCAGGACCACCTCCAGCATCACCACCACCCTCACCACTTCCACCACCACCACCTCCACTCCCCACCATTTCCACCAATACCTCTCACTACCATCACATTATCTACTTCTACAAACTCCACCACTATTGTCACCTCCTCCACATCCACCATTTTCTCCAAAACCAGCTTTACTACCTCCACCACCAGCACCTCTATCTCCACCTCTACCACCACCACCAATATTCCCCATTATCACATCACAACCTCCACCAACTACAGCAACATCCCTACTTCCACTACCAATACCATTTCCTCCACCAGCTCTACCTCCACCATTGTCACCACCTCCTCCTTCAGCACTACTGCTACCCACTCTGCCATCCACCAGCATCAGAGCCACCTTCACACCTCCCCCATCACCTCCACTACCATTGTCACCACCTTTGCCACTCCCAACATCATATCACCACTGCTACTGCACAGTTATATCTATGAGCCAGGAGCTAAATTAAGTATTTTATAACCATTACCTTTATTTAATTCTCACAGAAACTCCATGAGATGGGTATTCTTATTCCGTTTTACAGATGAAAGTCAGAGAAGTTATATTGCATGCTCCAAATCACACACATACAAAAAAGTAAAGTCATATCTCCACCCCAGGTATGTATAATTCCATTTTCCTGTATTCTATTGAATTTCAGGCTGTTCTTTCAGAAAAAGAGTAAGGTAACAGTACACAGAGTAATTGTACCTGCTCCACATGTCTGTAATGGCAAAATAAAATGCAGTAAGTATTAAGAGCAGAGATATAAGGATCTGCCTCAGAAGTGGTGCCATCCCCTTCCTGTGCCCAAGTTTATCAATGAAGATGAGACAAATCTACTACTCAGAAATTTGGAGCAATCAAACATCTCTGGTCATATAATAGTTAGTATAAATCTCTTCATTTCTTTAAACCAAAACTTGATTTTTACAATTAAACTAATGGACACAATGAAATGGAAAGTATATTTCAGAAATCAAACAAAACAAAACATCAAACTACATATGGTGACTGTTGAATATATCTATAAGTCTATATACTGGATAGTAAAAATGAGTATCTCTTTTTCTCCCTATTTTGTGGTCTTGGTTAATACCATTTTCAAATATCTATATAATTTAGAAGAAAGGGAAGCATCAGCTATGTTTGCTTATCCCATAATAGTGACCCAAAATTCATGTTGAAATTGATCCCCAATATGGTATTGTTAGGAGGTGTTTGGGTCATGAGTGGCTTGGTGCCATTGTCATGACAGTGAGTGAGTTCTCGCTCTGAAGACTGGATTCAATTTCATGGGAATGTTCCAACCAGAGCGGGTTGTTATGAAGTGAGGACCCCCTTTGAGTTTTGCCTCTTGGCATGTGTCCACTTCCCCTCGGACCTTCTCTACCATGTGTCTACCTACCACGCAGCCCTCACCAGAAGCTGAGCAAATGATGGCACCATGCTTCTTGTCCTTCCCAGCCTACAGAACCATGAACTACATAAACCTATTTTCTTTATAAATTACTGTGCTATTCTGTTATAGTAACACGAAACAGACTAAGCTATCTCCCATTTTTCCATTCCTTCTCCTGCACAGCCACTATTAGACCAATTGCCAAACTTTGATCATTTTTCCCCTCACCTTGTCAATTTTTGCATATTTATTTATCCTTATTATTACAGGTTAAGCCTCCTTAATCCAAAAATCAGAAATCCAAAATGCTCCAAAATCTGAAACTTTTTGAACACCGACATGACACCACAAGTAAAAAATTCCACACCTGACTTCAAGTGATGGGTCACAGTCAAAACACAGTCAACACTCTGTTTTACGCAAAAAAAATTATTAAAAAGATTGTATGGAATTACCTTCTGGCTATGTGTATAAAGTATATATAATACATAAATGAATTTTGTGTTTAGACTTGGGTCCCATCCCCAACTATCTCATTATTTATATGCAAATATTCCAAAAACTGAAAAAAATATCAAAATTGGAAACACTTCAGGTCCCAAGCATTTCAGATAAGGAATACTTAACTTGCATTATTAGTATTTTTCTTTAAATTGACTCACGTTACTTCTTACTTAAGCTTTTTTCTATACCATGCTATCCAAGCAACCATAACTTTGATAGGCTAGTCACTTTTTCGAACATATGAAAAAATTCATAACTATTAAAATAAAAAATATAAACATTAAAATAAAAAGATGCATATACATGTCCTACCCAGTGTATTCACTAGAACATAGCAAGCCTTCTGCATTCTTTCAGAATTTTTTTTTATGTGTCTGGCTCCCCACTTAGATTGTGACCAAGTTATGACAGAGACTATTTTTAATTTGGTGCCCAAGAAGTTATTAAATGGTTCTGAACTTCAGGTGGAGCCAGAGTTTAAGAACCTTGAAATAAAAACTGAGGAATTTGATTCCTGTGGGAAATCTTGCATCATGAGTATAACAGAGTAAATGTTAGGAGAGACTTGGAACAAAGAGACCAACTAGGAAACAATTTCATCAGTCTAGGAAAGAAACTAAAGTGAGAGGTGAAAGAGAAAAAAAGGTTAAAAAAAAAAATGCCCTGACCTGAACCGAACTGGGCAGGGAAAGAGAAACCGAGTAGTGATCGTTTTTGAAAAGGGTCCGGGGAGGGAACCACGTGTGAAAGACAGTAAAGGTAATTCCAGATGTCATTGAGTGCAAGGGAAAGAAAACATGAAGGCACTCAAGATCATTCTGACACATTAGTTGTGACAAAAAAAAAATTAGTTAAGTTTAAAGAAACAACAGATTTGGTGGACACGGAAATGTTAAGGAGGTAGGCAATGGTGAAGGTGCTGAGTTTTGTTTTAGATGTGATTTCTTTATGTCAGGATTTAATCCTAGTATTTAATCCACAAGAAGGTGGAGGAAATAGTTTTTGGGAATCATTGTCAGGGCAACTCTGAAAACATAAATATCACTAAGATGGCACAACAAGTGATCCTGGTCTGATTTTTTTCTTGCGACATGATTTTGCATTTTTTTCTTCAGCATCATGAACTCTTGAATGAAAGGCCGGTTTTGTTTTTTACTCCACTTTTGTTTGTATCTCTAATCCGTCCCAGATCTATGAGCAAGAAAGATGCATGTTAATGATGCTTGTTAGTGGAAGCCTCTGAGAATCTGGGGTTGTTTGTTATATGGAATTACTGTAGCAAAATCAGATTAATACACTACTTCCATGAAGGAAAGAACAGTTGCTTGAGTATGGGTATACGAAAAAGAAAAGAGTCAAAGTTTACTCTAACATTTAGAAACTAGGTGACTGGGAACAGAAGTACCACCTCCATTATATACTCACGTGCTGTGCAAACATTTATGTCTTTCTTTTCATTAATTCCCTATGTATAATTTTTTTTATATTTATGTATTTATAATAGTAAATCACAGTATAGTTTTGGGAGGGTTCTGAACATTTTGTGGGTCACATACCCTGCAGGGAATGTGGTGGAAAGCATAAATGCATTCTCAAAAAAATTTAAAAAAAAACAACAAACAACATTTTACAAATCATCTCCTCACAAACCCTAATCTGAGAAGAAAGTTAAAAAGGAGGTAAAGCAGAAGGCTTTTGTTGGTATTCTCCCTACTGGATGTTGGAACTTTCTTTACCTTTCTTTATGCCATTTGTCTGTAGCATTTAGATTATGATCAGAGAAGAGTGGGTCTCCTTCTGTATTCTGAACAGGGCTATAAAAACCGTCTTCATTACAGTTTAAAAAGCAGTGGCCAAGATCACTGTTTGGGAGCCGACTATGATATAAAGGACTGTATATAAAATTAGTAGTTAGTAGATAATGGCACTCATTAATTTTTGATCTATTCACTAAAAAGTATATCAGAGGATAAAGGAAAATGGAGAGTAAAAAGGTTGTTTAACTTACTTTCCTCAAAAACTAGAATACAGGAAAATACTATTTAATGGAAAAATTGTATTTGATATAAACGTGCAGAAGTATGTTTATTCCAGGTTAGCAATTCTCTCTCCAAGACTATCTATTAAAGGCACCAGTTGTAGTCAATATAAAAGATATGATGATTTGTCTCCTTCAATTGATAAGACCATAGAGCCTCCCACAGAACTCCTGCAGCCTTCTCAGTCACATCTTTCCAGAGCACTGTGTATAATATTAAACATACCTGAAAGGGATGGAAAAATTGAGCCAAACCAAGATAGGGTGGTCATTTCTACCAATGTCTCCTCAAGTCTTTCCAGGTTGACCCCATCCAACAAGTTTCCATTTGTTCTTTTGACCCTGGGAATCTACGTATAATAGTTTTTACTTGAAAGGTAGGAGTTACATTTGAAACAATATGAGAAAATTCTCAAAGCAGCAAATATAAAATTGTTCTTTGCCTTGGCCTGCCACAATTACTTCATTGCTATGACATATGACATCATAGTTAGTCCTCAGACTCGGGGGTGTTTCTAATGAGCTGGAGTTGGAAGGGTCCCAGTGGAATGCAGTGAACCAAAAGGCCCACTGTTCTTTCAAATTCCAACATGATATCAGGAGGGAAAACAAAGGGCTCTTCAAGATCCAGAGGTCAACCTGTTAAGTATTGTATCAAAAGGTGGCAATAATGTAAAAGAATGACTAGTTTCAGAGCATAGGAACAGATAATCGTCACCTATTTCAACTATTTTATTACTTCTAGTTTATCAATAATGGTACTGAATATGAATATTTTCAGCAATTAATGGTATTGAATTTGAATGTTTTTCAAAATATTCTGTTAATTTGGTATGTTATCATACGGGATCTTTGCCACAAGATCCCTGTGTCAAAGGAAAAATTATTATAAAGTTTTCAGCACGTACGTATTATTATTTTAAATAGTTTTTTTTTAATTTAAAACTATAGATAGGAAATAAATGAAAAAAAAAAACAAAATATTTACAGCACCTGAGTTATGTCCCTTTCTACTCCCTGGCACAAAGGACCCTCAGAGGGGCAGCCACCTTCCTTAGGGCCCATGTGAGCCATTCACTATATACTCCATTCTGAGACTATATCTAATTATTTAGCCGATGTATCACCAAGACAGCCCAGTGGCTAACCCCAACATCAACATAGCAAAGGTCACAGAAACCAACAGAAGCCTCTTCCATAAGCCAAAAGTCATCGAAATGGACATGAGTATCTGATTCCTGATCCGACCACTGCCCTGCTCATGCCCAGCTGGCTTAGGCTGCTTGTACAAGCTTTTTGTCTTAGAAATCTCCAAACACAGGACAAACCTGTTCAACCACCGTGTGAGAGTATTGGGACAAGAAGGGCTGTACGTTACCTCTGGGCTCCTCCAAATTGCCCTATAAGTATTTTCTTGGGGAAGCCCATGATGAGAGCAAAATTATAGGGGAAGAGTTTAGTATAACTATCAAAAAAAAAAAGATAGAAAAAATAGAAAAAACATAACTAGGAATATAAAAGATTTGAATAACACAACAAACAACTTTGACGTAATGCATCTAGATAAAGACCTTTATAGCCAACAAACATAGAATATACGTTATTTTAACGTTTTATAATGGAAAATTTCCAAACACACATAAAAGTATAGAGAGCAGTACAGTGAAATTTCAATTTGCATCTTCAACAGTTATTGATATTATGCCATCCTCATTTTCTCAATTTCTCACCAATGACTTCTCCTATCCTGTCTACTTTTCTCATCTTCCTTCTTTTTTTATCTTATGGAATAACAAAATACATACTTTTTAAACTCTTGTGGCAGAAGGATTGCAAAATATGGCTCCAATTCTTCACACACCTACATGTATGTACCTTTGCTCTTTCTCATGGTACTTTCCAGTGCCCTCCCAGCACAGGCAGTGTGACCTGCTGAACTCCTTGACCCTCAGCACAGATATGCAATTTATTTTAGCCAAAGTGATCTTAGCAGAAGTATCAGAGGATTGGAATTGTGTTTCTGCATGCTCTATTTGTTTCTGCCTTCCCTGCCAGGATGAGCTAACTGACTGGAGGTCAAAAGTGCCAGTCATCCTAGCTGAGGCCAGCCTAGATCAGCCAATAGCCAGCCAACTCCCAGACCAGTAAATGAGCCATGGCAAAATCAGCAAAGCTTTCCACTCAACCATCCTTGGACTGTGAACAGTAAGTGCTTATTGTTATATGCACCTGAGAATTTGTAGTTGTTTCACAGCATTACTTGACAGTAGACATCTGACACAGAACCTGTGGACTATATATAAACATTATATATTTCTGATCAAAATATAAAAGGAAGCACACAAAAGACAACACCCCCCATATGGACCCATAAAAATTAGATAGAAGATGGTGAACAGATAGATAATATTTGTAATCAATCAAAACAAATATCAGCTAATAATGTGTTAATATTAAAAGAAAAAGTGAAAATAGAGAGAAGAAAGGGGTAATAGCACCACCTTTTGAGCTCTGGGCAGGACAAAGGTACTGGTGGCCTGAATTCAGCTCCTGCAGGGAAATGTGGCCCATGCACACACAGAGACAAAAGCTAGGGTCATTGTGTGAGTCAGAAGTTCGATTCAAGGCTCCTGGAGAATGAACATTGGCTGAGAAAAATAGCCACCACCACCCATATATTTATGGTCAATTTATTTTCAATGAGGGTGCCAAGACAATTCACTGGGGAAAAACAATAGTCTTTTCAACAAATGGCGTTGGAACAAATGGATACCCACCTGAACAAGAATGGAATTGGACTCCTACCTCATACCACACATAAAAGTTTACTCAAACAGATCAAACACCTAAATGTAAAATCTAAAACTGTAAAATGCTTAGAGTGAAACATTGGTGTAAATCTTCATGACCTTGTATTAGACAAGGGCTTCTTAAATATGACACCAAAACACAAGCAACCAAAACAAAATAGATAAATTGGACTTCATTAAAATTAAGAACTTTCATGCTTCAAAGGACACCATCAAGACAGTGAAAAGATAACCCATAGAATGGCAGGAAATATTTTCAAATCTTATAGCTGATGAAAGTCTAGTATTGTTGAGTTATTGTTACAACTCAACAATAAAAGACAACCCAACTTAAAAATGGGCAAAAGACTCATATAGACATTTCTCCAAAGAAGAAATACAGTTGGTCATAAGCACATGAAAAAATGCTTAACATCACTAGTCATTAGGGAAATGCAAATCAAAACCACAATATGGTACATCTTTATACCTACTAGGGTAGCTGTGATCACAAAGACAAACAATAACAAGTATTATATAGGATGTGTAGAAATTGGAATCTTTATCCATTAATGGTGGGAATGTGAAATGGTGTGGTCACTTTGGAAAACAGTTCGCCAGTTTCTCAAAATGTTAAACATAAATGTACCACATGAAGCAGCAATGCTACCTCTAGTATATACCCAAGAGAATTGAAAACATATGTTCACACAAAAACTTGTACATGAATGTTCATAGCAGCATTATTCAAAATAGTCAAAAAGTGTAGACAACTCAAATGCCCATCAATTGATGAAAGGATAAATGAAGGTGGTGTATCCATACAATAGGATATCACTCAGCCATAAAAAGTAATGAAGGACTGATTTATGCTACAACATGGATGGACCTTGAAAATATTATGCTAAGTAAAAAAAAAAAAAGCCACACACAAAAGGCCACATATTGTATGATTCCACTCATATGAATTTCCAGAGTAGGTGAATCCATAGAGATAGAAAGTAAATTAGTGGTTTCCAGGGGTTGGGGAAGTGGGGAATGGGGAGAGACTGCTAATGGGTACATGGTTTCCTTTGGGCGTGATGAAAATGTTCTGGAACTAGACAATGGTGTTGGGTGGACAACCTTGGGAATACACCCAAAGCCACTGAATTAAAGCACTGCTAAAAAATACTTTAATAAGTGGTTTATGTTTCAATAATAATAATAGTAATAAAGATACTTGGGGGATAGATTGAGAAGCTTCATCAACATCTAACAGGAGTTCCAGAAGGAGAGTGTAGAGGAAAAAGCAGAGTCAATATCCAAACAGGTAATCAGTTAGAAGTTTCCAGATTGAAGAATGACATGACACCTCATGTTAAAAGCATGTTAAGTGTGGAACAGGATTAATAAAATAAATCCATATATGGACATATCTTGATGAAATTGCAAAAAAAAAAAGAATGATCTTAAAGCTGTCAGAGAAACTATGTATTACTTAAAAAAGAATGACAAAGACACTAATTGCAGCCTAGTGGCTTAGAAAATAATGAAGCATTATCATTAAATCATTCAGGAAAAATTACCTTCAATTAGAATTTTACATCTAGCTAAGCTATGACTCAAGAGTGAGGTTCAAAAAAAATGGTGTTTGTCTATTTCAAATAAAAATTAGTAAACTCCTAAAAGTTAAAATTTATACAGGACATATTATTTGACCACATTGTAATATAACTATAGATACCCAATAAATGTAGCTTTTCAAGGAAACTACTTTAAAATTGATTTTAAATCAGTCTTTTAATTAAAGGGGAACTCAGAACTGAAATCATACTTTATTCATAATGAATGACAAGAAGTATAATAGTGATCAAAAATGGTACTTTTAATAATTTGTTATTCTATCTCTTCTAAATATTCCCCACATAACTCAAGATAATTATATCCATCTTTAATAATTTCTATATCTTATCTACATTATTTTTTCTATTCATTTCTATTTGTATTCTATATTTCTATTCCTACTCATTTTTTAAAATTTCTTTATGTATCAACTTTCTATTCCATATTTATTTCTATCCTTCATCTATTTCTCTCCTCTATTCCTCTTTCTGTTCTGTATTTTCTGTCTGCCTTCTAAATCATTTCAATTTCCTTATGCTCAGATATAAAGAAGGGGAATCTGGTTTATTTGCAATACCTCGTTATCTCCTTCTATTCTCCTCCCAGTATTTGACATTCATGTTCTTGTTGTTTGTTGAGTTCTTCTTTTGATTGCCCTAAATGCAGTCTCCCCCACTCCTTGGCCCTACTGAGGTTCTCTCCTGTCTCTCGTATCCTAGGCTTGTCACATTTCCGCTCTTGCCCCTGCCAAGGTTCCTGCCAGTTTATTCTGCTCTGGTCACTCATTTCCCCCTTTTTGGATGCCCCCCCATGGCCAGGCCTCTACACACATCCTACACTCCAAGCTCAGACTGCCGCTTAGTTCTAAGCTATTGCCCCAAGCTCCACCTGGGCCACTGTCTGCCCTGGAGCTGTCATTGCTACTGCCCTGGTGGGGCTACCAGTGTTTACCCTTTACTGCTGTTCCTTGAGTTCTCATCCCCCAAAGAAGTCCTTAAATGTTTATCGTTATTTTCCTCAACACTCCCCTTCACTGTCATGTGTACCTTGCCAGGGTGGTTCCATCAGGCCACCCCGGCATCAGGCTGGTCACTGTGCTGGGGTCATTTCTCCCTCCTTATCCTCAGACACCCTTAATGAGTCTGGCTAATTTTGTCATAGTGGAGGGAGAAATGACCTCTACTTTGAGGCTGAGGAAAGGGTCTTGCAGCAGGTGGCATCTGATTCTTTTCAAAAAGTAAATGGTTGCAAAATAGTTGATATAATGAGTGGGCATTGAATTTACAGAAATTCATCAAGCTGTACACTTAACGATTTATGTACTTTTCTGTATACATTAATATATTATACTTAAGTAAAATAATGATTATTTTAATAGATGATTTTAAAGTGATTATAATTTTTATGTTTAAAATAATAAATAAAATAGAATTAAAAGTTTGAATAAAAAATAAATGAAGGAGTTAACATATCTGTAATCAAAAAAATGTTTACAGGATTTCTGCTGGGGCAGGGAACAAATTTTGTCTCTCTGTGGTTGTTTTTCTTCTTCCTACCTTTCTAAATTTTCTACATTTCCTGTAATGAGCAGGCATTGCTTTTTATATTTATATGTCTTTGCGTCTCCTAAATGAGCCTTTATAACCTCCATCTTCTCTCTGAGCTGTATTTTTTGGCTTTACTTAGGTCTAAGAATGTGGGAAGAGAGAGAAGGATTCAAAATCTACTAGTGCACCTTGGCTTATACCTCACACTTTATTTTGTCTTCATTATTTTTCTTCTTCTTCTTCTTCATCTTCCTTACTGTCTTCACCTCCTTTTATTTCACCATTTCACCAAAATGAAATCTTTAAGCCAATCTCCCGCATTGTCTCAAAAATTCCTGATTTCAGGCACTTGGTAAATCTTCAATATAAAAGATATCTGGAAAAAAATTTTTTTAAAAGTTTTGTAATAACAAAATAAATAAATTTAAATTATTAAATAAAAGATACCTTCAGGTTCATCATGATAATGAATTGAGACCATTTGAACAGGGAGAAGTCTCAAAACATTTTTCATTTTGATTCTGCCTTAATATTTTTCTTTTATCAGATATCAACTTGGAGATAAACCTTTTAGAAGTTGGTCCATTGCTTATAACAAACCCAGAACAGTTTTAAACAATTTCCCTTTATCTGATGTAGTGAAGATTGTCAGAGATGGGCCCCAGCCGGGGCCCAAATTAGAGTAATTGAGAAGCAAAAAGCCAGAGTACTTTCCTATGACTTGTTTATTTTATCAGATGATGAAATAGTATTAGTGGTGCAGAATTGGTCTTACTTGTAGAAACAGAAAGAGAGCGGCATTGTTAAAGTGCTTTGTGTAACAGATATGAACGTCAGAGTCCCACAGAAAACAAGACTGGGTCATCAAACAGTAAGAGACATGCTAAAAAAGAAATGTAATTTTACTTTTGTGATGAGAATAAAACCATTACCAAATAAGGAAACGGTTCATTAAAAATATCACAAAATATCTTTCCATGATCGAAAGAAATGAAGAGAGAAAAACCTATAATTTGGAATCAACACCAACTTACCTGAAGTTTTGTGAGAAACACTTATAAACTCAGACTATTCTTAGAAAAAAAGAGAAACTTTTATGGAATAACAAGCTAAGTGTTTTAGGGACTTTACATATATATATATAGTTGCTTCTCTTTTCTGGAGATATCAAGTCATGCTTGTATAAATCAATTAAAAATTAAAATTAAAAATAAATCCCACAAAACTCAATACTGTTTGCATCAGTATCTCCGGACTGAGTATGAGGCAATATTCCATAAAGAAACATTTAGACACTAAAATTTAGCAATTGCATCTCTGGGTTCATTTCAAATACTTTTCACAAATAAAGTCAATCGTCAATGTCTTGTGAGCCCCTTCAGGGTAAAAGCTCTCTCTGTCATTTTACCATTTCTCAGACTTCCACAATCCCTTATAAAGAGTAGAAACCTTGTAAAAAGTCTACCAAATAACCTTTAAATAAACTCTCTTTTCTGCACCCATGGCGAGTGTAATTGATAACATTACTTTTAGTAGATTTTACTTTGTTAATGCCATGTTTATGGATTAAGCAAAACCAATTTATCCTGGCAATGCAGATATTGACAAACATTAGAAAGAGAAATTGATTCCAAAATAGATAGTGGCCAGGAAAACAATTCACGTTATTAATTTGCATGGGAGTAATCCAAACTCTTTCTTAATAGTTGAACCCTATTCTAAAATTACAAAGCACCTTGATATTTATTAACTCATTGAAGTATAATATCCCTGAGAGATAAATATTATTACTCTTTTTTTTAAGTTGCCTATCTTAGATTACACAGCCTTAGCAGCAAAGTAATGCCTATAATGAAAATAAACATATCATTAGAGAAATCTACCAATCACCTTTTCTCACCCCACCTACCACTCCCCAAGGGCAACATCATCATCTCTGATTCTTATTTTTCTAAAGATTCTTCACATAACTGTCTAAAAATATGCTTATTGCACTATTTCTTTATGCTGTCAATTATCTCTCTGATAAACATAAAGAGAATTTAGGTCATTTACACTCCTCCTACCTCTTCCTCTCCTTTTAATGTTTGATATTTATGTGGTTATTATTGTAGCTGCTATTATTGCTGTTGGTCTTTTTTAGTTCCTCTTTGAGGAGACTCAAGAATAACAGTAGGGAAAAAGGATATGGTGCAGGTGGATAAAGGAAGAATTGACGGATGTCAGGAAGATGAAGAAATTATTAAAGTTTTCATATTTCCTCTAAATTAGAAGGTAGGATTAGGAAGAAAGAGGTGTGGGTATGGTCAGAAACTTGAGAAGAGTTCAACAAACATGTATTGTGCTCCTCCTCAGGGCTGGATGTGGTGGTCGACGCTTCTAACCTTGATTGGGGATTTGGGGATGACTTCACAGAGGAAATTACACCTCAGCTGACCCTTGACAGATAGGCGTGACCTAGGCAGGTGAAGGGAGGGAAAAGGAAAAAGGTAATTCCTATTAAAGGGAGATCTTGAACAGGGCTTAAAGGTGGGGAGGTTAGGAGTGAGGAGGTTTCAGAGGGCAGGTGGCCGATGCTAAGGAGGCTGTGAGGGTCAGGCTAGGGGAGCCCTCTTAGAGTGTGCTGTGCACCTGTACTTCCATGTGTCTGTGTGGTAAAGCCACTGGAGAACAATAAGCAGGAGAGAGGAATGCCCACTTCTTACCTTCTACATAGTTTACTCTGGCAAGGATGGATGTAACAGAAAGGTGAATGGAGGCAGAGAGATCTGATTGATGGCTTTTGTTATGCTACTGGTGAGAAATAGTGTGGAATGGAGTAGAAGGGACAGGTTCAAGTAGAATTTGAAGATAGACTCATTGGAACTAGGAGACTGATTGCTTTGACACGATGGGATGGGATGGATTTGGTGGGAAAGAGCAAGATTTATGAGTAGCTCCTTGGTTTTTGGTTCATGCAAACAGATAAACAGTGATACCATTAACTGAGAGAGGGATTATGGAAGGAAAAGCAGGTCTAGAGGAGGTTAGAGGAAGGCAGAGAAGTTGAAGAATCTGTTGAACATTCAAGAGGAAATGTCAAGCAATTATTAACATATATAAATCCAAAACTCGAAAGAAGAGTCAGCTATAATTGGAGGTGGTAATTGCACCATGAGAATGAGTTCTACCAGGGAAAGACAGCCAAGACCAAAACTCTCGAGAGCACTAACTGTTACCAGTTGAACAGCAGGGGATGAACCCATAATAAAGTCTGAGAGGAGAACCAAGTGGTACAAATGCTAGAAACACCTAGAAATTAAAGGGTTACAAAGATGGTGTGGTCAATAATGTCAAGCACTACAGAGGGATGATCTGGGCCATGAGGATGGAGCCTGGGGTAACCTTTATTATGGCAGATCCAGCAGCACCGGAGAGGCAAAGCCAAGTCAGACCTCAGGGTGGAGGGCGGTGAGACGTGCTTGCGAGGTGAGGAAGAAGCAGTTGAGGCTCTTTGGCAAGTAGGTCGGCTGAGAAGGAAAGAGAATGATGGTCAGTATGGCCAGATGGACAGAGAGCATTATTTGTCCAAAGAAGGGAAAACATATGCATCATTTTTTGCTAAGCGTCAGGGAGATGCCTAATATCTCTCCTTTTTGACATTGGAATGTGAGGTGAGGTCACCTCCTGAGAGTTAGAAGGGCTGGATTGGGTAGAGGATTTGAAAAGAGTAGTAACGTCTTGGACTTTACCCATTGGAAATTGAGAGACAGTCTAACTACCCAGAGCTGTCTTGAGGGCCCTGCTAAGGTTGGAGGAAGAATTAGAAATTTGACCTTTTGTTCTCTTTTCTATTTCTTCCTCTGACTTCAGCTTTTCCAATTCTACCTTCTAACTTACCTGCTTCCCAGCTATGTGAATGAAAACAGTGATGGCACTGTCACTACCAAAATAGCAAACAAGACATTGCCCACCTGTGATACCAAAGGACATAGATGTGAGACAACCCGGGATTTGATGGGCCCATTGCAACATATAAATCTGTGCAGATTACTTGTCAACACTCCACCTCTGCTTTTCCCTCTGAAAAACATAAGTAATGCTACTTACCTCACAAGGCTGTATGAATTAATAGAGATAACATATGGGAAAGCCTAGAGGATTGCTTGGTTTACAGTAGACTATCAATATATTTCATTTCCTTCCGTAAGGAGGGAAAAATAATGATCAAAGTGTTGAAATGGGTGGAAGAGAAGGGAATCATATTAGATGATAAAATAACAGGAGATAGGGCAAAGGAATGGAAAAGGGGCTTGCTAAGTAGATTCTCATTGCAAAGAAAAACACATGAGAAACCAAGACCTAGATGGAGAGGGATGTTTCTAAAGAAAGATGCTCACAGTACAAAAGTGTGGAGGAGGGCAAGGGAAATACTCCAACACCATTAATCACAACCCTTGATGTCCATCCCCGTGGGGTTCAGAGGAAAGAAACAGGCAGAAAAAGCATGTGTAGTCCTGTATATCATTCAAAAAAGCAGCTGCTACTCAAATCTGGAAAGTCAAGACTCAAAAAAAAAAAAAAAAAAAGATACTGAAGCCAAACAAGATCCCAGAAATAGCATACTTGTAGAAAACCACTCACTGCTTCTGGGAAAATGGATTTAGGGTTGAATTGAGGATAACATTGCACAATGAAGACTCGAAGAAAATGGAAGCAGAACTTGATTGGGTTTATCTGGAAGGTTCCTGTCATTTATTTATTCAACAAATAATTATTGAATACCTACTGTGTGCAAAACACTGTATCCTCTATAGGAAAATCATTTCTCCTCTAAGTATATTAAAGTTATTCAAAATACTTGTTGGTGTTATGCATCTGGAAAACCACACAATTTTTAGAACAAAGAAACTCAATCTCACATAAAATAACATTGAACTGGAAATCCTAGCAAGATAAGAAAGTCATCTTATCTGTGCCACTGATTAGTTGTACCCCCTCGGCTAATTCTCTATGCCTCTACATCTTTGAGCCACAACCTTCTTCTTGTGTTATAAATGCAGATGAGTGTCTTATTAACGTCTGTGACATCTACTGCAAAGATATAAATAGGCTTGTCTTTGGTCAGTCAACATTATTAATAATGTATAAAAATTTTTTTTTCTGAATGAGATTTATTAAGAGGAAAGTGAAAGAACCTTTAAAGTAAGTAAGAAATTTGGTCATTGATTAAACTTCATACTTTCTTGGGGATGATAAATAAGGAATAAAAGATCATAATGGTCTTTTAAAGAGAAAGGGGGTTTTTATGAGATCAACATTCTGACCAACCCTACACATTATTTAGTATCATGTCTCCCAGTGAGATTTTATGTCAGGTTACTGAGAATGAAAATCTTTAGTTCTAATTATGTTTTAAAAAGAACACAGAACCAAGTTATTGAAGTTTACTGATGACTCTAATGTATTATCTAGATAGCAGGTGAAAAGATGATGGAGAGGAATCTAGATTCTAGGGCATGGAAAGTGCATTGACCCATGAAGTGTCACTTGCTGGAACATAATGTACACTAGGCATTTAAACAGTGAAGGTATGTGAGACAATGCAGACAGCTGATACAGATTATTGGTTTCAGGATATTGGTAGCAGAGGAAGGAGTGAGCAAGAACAGTAGCTAGAGAAGAAGGAAGGAAGGTGAAGGGAAGGGCTTGTCAGTACAGAACTAAAAGAGAGAGAAACCGAAATTCACTCTTTAATTCACTGGATAAAATACCTTCACTCATAAAACCATCTCTGGCATCTCTTAATGGATTAGAGCTCTCCAACTAATATACTTCCCTCTTTGTTGACAGGTCACAGAAAAAAGATGTTGAATGTGAAAGTTGGCAGTGCCCTTGCTGGCCGGTGGTACAGGTAGGATGATTGGAAGATGACAAAACTGGGTTGTCTAGTGAGACTGCAGCTAGAGACAAAATGTGGGTTATTATGAGATACAGCTTGTCAAAAGCCTGCTTCTTCCTTGCATGTATTTCCTGCTACTCAACATATCAACTTTCCCAATATCTTTGTTTATTAAAGGCCAATCATCCTCTGATGGTTGGGTTTGGCCAATGGCCAATGTGGAGCCCCTCAACGAGACCTGAGGGAAGAGGAGAGGGAGGTCGAGGTATTTATTCCCCGAGTTGTCTTCCTGAGGGACTGCCTTGGGCTGGCTGCATCCCTTGACCAAAGGTCACTGCTTCTCTCTAAGTCAATTCATCTCTGCAGCCCTGTGCTTCCAAGGCCTAGGAGTGGTAGCAGCTTGGATATTAGAAACTCCAGGATACTGTACCACCCTTTGTCAGTATCATCCTCCTGGCCACAGATTTTTATATAATCCCTTTATTACACCTGCTATTTAGTTATCTATATCACAGCGTAACAAATCACCCAAAAATATAATCATGTGGTAATTCTCACAGTTCCTATTGGGCAAGAATTTAGGGAGTACTTGGCTAGGCAGTTTTTGCTTGGGGTATCTCATATGGCTACAGGTATATGTTGGCCGGGGCTGCAGCCATCTGGGTCTAGGATGCACTGTCATGGTAGCTCACTCACATGGTGGGCAAATTGGTGCTGCCTATTGATTGGGGCCTCAGCTTCTGTCTATATGGATCTCTCCATGGGGTTTTTTGAAGGTGGTACTGGTTTTCCCCACAGCAATTGGGACAGAAAGAGAAAGAGAGAATCATATTTATGGCCTCACTTCTGAATTCACAGAGCATCACTTCCACATTCTGTTAATTCTATTAGTCAAGGCAGTTAAAAAGTCCACCAGGTTCAAGAAGAGGGAACATAAACCCTCCTTCTTGATGGGGGCATGCCAACTTCACATCATAAGGGGAGCATGTCAGATATGGAATATGTATGTATGTATCACTGTGGCCATCTTTGCTAAATACAATATTCCACCTATTCTCTGAGTTATCCTCATTTGAGTCTGCCATCTCTTTCCTGCTGGAATTCTACAGATGCAGTCAAGATGATTGTAGGATCCCTCCAGACCTAGGATTGTAGGACTCTTCTGAAGAGTCGAATAATAGCCTGACAACCAGCAGGATGAGAGAGGGTTAGTTGATCCAGGTTAGAACATACTGAGGGGAGACCAGGAAATGGAAAACACTGAGTGTAGCAGGTCCCTGGAGAACATCTCTCTTTGCTGGAGAAGGAATATTGTTCAGCGAGGGGCACATGTTTAGGTCATATTGGCCATTCAGGCACACACCTGGTTTCAGGCAAGCCTGTGAAGTCAATTTAGGCATGCAGAAGAGCAAGGGGCAAGGGAGTAGCCTTCTGAGTCAAACAGAGCTAGATTTTTATTCCAGTTCTCTCACTTGTTTGTTGCAAGATCCTGAGCAAGTTGCTAAGCTTACCAAACTTTAGTTTTCTTACCCTTTAATAAAGATATGGTCAAGACACTTACTTGTGTCAAGCAGAGTCTAACTAGGAAAAGAGAAACCACTTTACATATTTACAATAGAGAGAATTTAATACACAGTTTTGGTCAATAGGAGATGGAGAAGCTGAAAGCCAACAAAGGATGTTGAGAAAACTCAGAAATTAGCAACCGTTTGAAGCCATTCTCACCCCTAGGCTGGAGGAAAGGAAGAGGTGCCCCAGGAAAGCTGGAAACCCTGTGGGTTTGACTGCAGGAGCAGGAGTTTCAGGAGAAAAATAGTCATTTGTCAACTTTAAATTCACTCTCCTTTCTCCTTTAGCCTTGTCCCAAGCAATAATATCCAGGCTTGAAATGTGACACAGGTTTGAAATGTGACATTTTTTTCCTAATAAAATTAAAATAAGTTCATAACATTTTAAAATAAAAACATTTCTAATTTGTATTAAAACAACTATATATTTGATACAAAAATGTTTGTCCCAACTTTGGGAACGATTGGGGCATTTAATATGCTTAGTATTAGGTCCTTGTAGTAAGCAGGCGTCTGTTAATAGGCAGCTGCTATTATTATTAGGTCATTAAATATGCAATGTCCGATTTCAAATCAAAAGTTTAGTTTATTATATCTCAAACAAGAAGCAGTACAATTAATCAAATACATGTCTTGCCATCTTAACAGTAGCTTGTTTATGCCAGCAGCGAAGAAGCCTAGAGAGCGAGTGGCGACGAAATCGCGAAAGGCATTTTCCACAGCTTGGTAAGAATTGAATATTTTTCCTTGCAAGAAGTGGTCCAAAACCTGGAAGAATTGGTAGTCAGTTGATGCAAAGTCTGGTGAATACCATGGATGACAGAGAGTTTCCAAGTCCAGCCTCTGTATTGAGCAGTATTGTTTGTGAGACACATGGTCAAGCATTGTCTTGCAAGAGGATTGGCTTGTCTCTATTGACCTGTCTTGGTTACTTAATCACAAGCATCCTTATTATTTCATTCAACTGGCTGCGTAGACATCCGCTGTAATCCATTGACCAGGTTTCATGAAGCTGTAGTGGATAATATCAATGCTAGACCACCAAACAGACACCATTAATTTTTTCTGGTGAATATTTGGTTTTGGACTGTGTTTTGGCACTTCATCTTCATCCAACCATTGTGCTGAACACTTGTGATTGTTAAAAAGAATCCATTTTTCATCACACATAACAATACTGTGTAGAAATGGTTCACCTTTATGTTGTGACAATAAAGAAATGCAAGCTTTGAGACAATTTCTCTTCTGACACTCATTTAATTCATGTGGTACCCATCTATCCAGCTTCTTTACCTTGCCAATTTTTTTCAAATGGTCCAACATTATTGGAATAGGATTGTCAAACCTTGCTGCTAATTCACGTGTGGGTTGAGATATATTCACTTCCGTTATAGCTTTCAGCTCATCATTATCCACCTTGGTCTCAGGTCACCCACGTGGCTCATTTTCAAGATTAAAATCACTTTTCAAACCATAGACATACTGTGTGTTCATTAGCTGCATCCTTCCCAAACACTTAGTTGATATTTCAAGCTGTCTGCGCTGCATTGGCTCCACAACAGAACTCATATTCGAAAATAACACAAATTTTTGACTTATCCATGGTGTCACAAAAATTGCTCTAAAAGAAATTAAAAAGATAATCACAAGCCAAAATGTGCTTTGAAAGACTGAGGATGTACCTTCACAATAAAAATAAAACAAGAAGTGTCAAAGTGAAATGTCAGAGATATCAACTATCAAACTTAGTACTTAAGGAAATTGAACATTTCATACTTAATAACCTAATAGCATTATTATTATTAGTAGTAGTAGTGGTGGTGGCATTTGTGCAGCCTGAGAGTAGGGAATCAGGCCCTGGCTGTGGATCTGGAATCAGATCAAGGCATACTGGATGTTGGTACTGGACATTTGTTAAGACAGAGTATACTCAAGTATAAGGAGGTCTGAGAGAGAAACTCAGAATGAAAACTGGGACAAAGATTTAGGCTGGGTCTCAAAAACAGCAGAGAAGCTCACTTTCTAGAAATGGGTGATATGATTGTATCAGTACTACATATTCCACAGTACTGAACCCTTAAGGACAAGATTGGCTCTGGAGTGGAACTTGACCTGCAGGTGGGTGCAGGAGACTATCCAAAGAGGAAGAAGAAATCCAGCCAGAGAATCAAGCTGTTCATGACATTCACCACATCAGTGGAAAATAATTTTGAACAAATTTCACCCTGACTGTTTTGTAACTAAATAATGTAAACTTGGAGAGATGAAGGAAACCAGACGGAATGAGAATTAGAATGTGGGCCTCACACAGCAGAACTAGGTCCTCCAGATTGGGCCACCTCGCTGAGCTGCCTCTGGCCGTGTTGAACAAGTGTGCACAGGAATGTTTTGAGCAAGGCTAATAGTCTTAGGACTTGTTCTTGGCATAGGTGTTAAGCAAGGAAGGAGAAGAATCGGAGATCCAACCAGTAATTATTACAAATCCATTTTTCATTCTGCTAACTAGATATCATACATCCAACAAAGTGGGTGTTTTAAAACAACTCTGAAGTTTTTTGTGTTACTTTCTCACACCTCAAACAAGCATATACATGCTGAAGGGTCACCATCACCTTAAGTGCAACATGAAGTAGCATCCAACTATTTAAATACTAAAGAAAAGATGATGCTTTGGAAGGGATTAAAACGAACAGAAGCATAAGAACCTGAATGCCATTCTGAGACAGGGACACATCAGTAGATAAAAAAGATTTTAAGATTGTATTCATTAGAAAGGAAAAAAGGTCAGCATTACATGGAATGAACAGTGCCCTTTCCATGGAGACTCCTGAACCTAATTTATCTTGCTTCAGTAAGACAGGAAATGTACTACAATATTCAGGATAGGGGGAAATGACAATTTAATGATTACAGAACATCTTTCACGTTCTGTGGTAATTGAACAATCTCAACATCAAAGGCAGACCTGGTAGCCTTTTGGAAAATGGAATGTTGTTTTGCTTTCCTTTTCACTTTTTACTGCATCAATGAACTTTAGCATCTTCTCTGGCTTTATTTTTCCATTTTCATTTAGCATTGACACAAAACAGACCTGACTTTAAGTGTACCATGCAAAGTAGTAATTTATGTTGGAAACTTTAAATGGATGGGACAGAACCACTTTTGTATCTGTTACGTTTTAATGACTTTAAATATATCCAGCTGAACAAAGTTCAGACCTTCACTATTGCAGGTGAGGGTAGCTTGACATAATAGATATCCTATTTCCCCAACCACCTCATAAAGGGAGCATACAAACTGCCATCTCCAAGACATGTCATCTTCCCAACTCACCACTTTTTAAAATCTATAATGCTATCAGCACCATAGGATTTTAGAGCTGCTATTATTTAAGCAGTTCTTTATATTTTCCCAAAACAACATTTGCTAATTTTAGGGGGTGGGGGAGCATAATTCTGGACTCAGGGAACATATTCATTTAAAACAACTGTAAATTTCCAATATCTTTGATTTTCTAATATTGAACAAAATAACTTATTTAAAGAAAAAATATCATACAATGGAATTTAATGGGTAATAAGCATTTCTCTAAATTAAAAACTTGGCTGTAACTTGCTACCAATGATCCCAATAAGAGTGCATACAGCAAACTGGCATTGATCAAATACTGTCAATCAACAAGTGAGACGAGGTGTATGGGTTTTTTTTGTTTGTTTGATTTTTGGGGTTTGTTTTTATCATAATTAACCTCCAACCAGCATAAATTTTACAAATACTTACATTGTACACAATAAAAATTTGCCTAAGAATAAAACCAAAGTGTACTCAATCTTGTAGAATTCATGAGGGAAGCATGGTATTTTTAAAATTTTGCCTATTTTACCAATGTTCAAGTCCAGGATTTAAGCCTTCAACTCGTCCCAGCCCCCCCCATCTCCTTTTGATGGGCCCTGAAATTAACAATCAAAAAATTAGAAAGAGGGAAGATAAATCTTTCTCCCAATTCCAGGAAAAACATGGTGGACTTCCTCCCCCTTCCTTTTCCCTTAGCTGTTGTGAAATTAGGGTTTACTTTTCAGTGACAGAATAGAACAGCTTATTTTGCTCATTTTCCTTTTTGGAGTTATAAGTCATTTGATGTTGAGAACCATTTAGAAGGTAACGATTTGGCATTTTCTTTAGGAGCAGAGTGTCTTCAGTTTAGGAAGCCTTTTTGACTCATTTCCTAAAAGCAGCAAGAAAAAAGAAATGGCGAATGGCTGCTTCAGTGGTGGTCTAGGATTTTAGAATGAGGAGAGTAATGAACAGTCTGAGGTTTCCTGCTATACTGTCCAATACAGCTTACCAGAATAGAAAAGCAGGCAGGAATTCAAAGATGAGCTATCAGTCAGATTTTGCTGTGTCAATGCTACTTAACAAAAAGCATTAAAAAAAAAAATCTCAGTGGCTTACAACAGCAGACATTTAATTGATGCTCACAGATCTTCAGGTAAGCTTCCCTCAGAAAAAGTTAGCTAGGCTTCTCTGGGCCAGGCTGGACTCCTAGGTTTGGGTCAGGTTTAGGTTTGCTCTACTAGCCTTTCTTTCAGGACTCAGGCAGAAGCAGCAATGACTAACCGAGACACGATCTTCTGGTAGAGACCAGATCTCCAAGAGTACCATTAGAAACTAACCAAGCTGTTTAAGACTTTAACTTCAAACTGGCACACTATCACTTCTGCTTACATTCCACAGGCCAATGCAAGTCATATAGCAAAACCCAAACTCAGCAGGAAGAACACTCTACCTGCACAGACTCCATGACAGGGGCTAAAAGGAAGGAAAAATTATGAACAAATAATATAGTCCGGCATACCTGGGGTTTAGGCTCCATTTCTCCTCATCATGGCACTTTATTCCTGATATTTATAGATGGATTCCAGAGGCTCATGGAAACCTGCAGGAATCGTTCATGGAATTTGTGCATTTATGTATTTTTTCTTATTTTCTCAAGCATCCTTTACTCCCCTTCCTCAAAAGAGGTCAAGAACTTCAGCTTTAACACAACTAGCTTTAAGGCTGAATGCCTGCAGTAGGCTGAAAAATCCCCACCCTCACCCCCAAGAGATCAGGTCCCAATCCTTGGAAGCTATAAATGCTGTCTTATTTGGAAAAGGGGTCTTTGCATATGTGATTAAGTTAAGGATTTTGCGATGGGGAGATTATCCTGGATTAGCCAGGTAGAATCTACATACAATCTCAGGTAATCTTTTAAGAGAGAGGCAGAGGTGAGTTACTAGGACACACACAGAGGAGGTAGAAACATGAAGACACATAGAGGCAGAGATTGGGGTGATGCAGCCACGAGCCAATACCAGCAGACACCAGAAGCTGGAAGAGGCAAGGAATGGATTCTCCTCTAGAACCTCCAGAGGGAGCACAGCCCCGTAGACACCTTGATTTAGGCCCAGGGAAGCTGATTTTGGACTTCTGGCCTCCAGAACTGTGATAGAATAAATTTCTGTTGCTTTAGGCCACCAAGTTTGTGGAAATTTGTCACAGCAGGCATAGGAAACTAATACAATGTCTTTCTTCAATTTTTGCCTCCTTTAAAGAAATTTAAGTGTTGAAAGATGAAGTATTCAGGTAAATTTCCAAGAAAGAAGGAAAACAGAGGCAAGGCCCTGAAGTTCCTGGTTTGATCACAGGTCAATAGTTAATGAGCTGTGGAAATGAGCTAGTGATCTCTATCCATTTCACACTGGGAGATTTCTACATCTCTACATTATGTTCCAAATTGATTGGTTCCCTTGTTAGAATTGCCAGCAAGGAAAACTAAAAGAGGGTAGGAGATTAAAAATAACAGCCATTCCAAAATGAGATGCCACTTAAACCAACTAGAATGGCTAAAATTAAAAAGACTTATATCTATGTCTTTGTTTTGGTGAGCATATGGAACGACTGAAATCCTCATAGATTTTCTGTGAACAACCACTCTGGAAAACAATTGACATTTGCTTGCAAAGTTAAACATGACCAGGCAATCCCACCCCTAGGCATTTACTCAAAAGAAATCAAAACATATGTTCACAAAAAGACTTGTACATAAGTGTCCATAGAAACTTATTTAATAATAGCCACAAACTGGAAATATCCATCAACAAGGGATTGGATGTACTCATATAATAGAATACTACGTAGTAATGCAAAAGAGCAAAATACTGATATATGCAACAAAACAGGTGAATTGCCTTCTTTTCCTGAAGGGGTTTCAAAGTCTCTCAAGGTTTCCTCTTTCAAAGAAAATGTTAGCCTAGGGCATAAGTTTGGATGTTCACATTACGTTCAGTGAAAGAAGCCAGGCATAAACGTGTATACTGTATGGTTCTATTTGTATGAAGTTCTAGGACAGGCAAAGTTAATATGTAGTGATAGAAATCAGATCAATGGTTGCCTAGGGCAGAGATGGGGGGGTGACTAAAAAGAGACAGCAGGGAATTTTCTGGGCTAACAAAAATGCCATTTTTCTTAATTGGCGAGATAGTTGTATACACCAGCCTACCTCATCAAACTCTCCACTTAATATCTGACATTTTATTGTATGTAAATTATACTTCAATAAAGTGATTCAAAAATAAAATAAATAAATACCTTTCTGAAAGAAGTAACTCTAATATTAGTCAGATGAGTTTGAAAGCACAGCTCAGAGCCTGTCAGTTGAATTTGATACAAGGATTCTATCCTTCATCCTAATGAAAGCTCATCTGACTGGCAGGAAGAAAAAAACCAAATAAATGGGACCGAGACATCTCAGGGGTTCAGAGCCTTCTGTGTCTAAACTGGCTTCAGGATTGGTCCTTGTAAAGACAGCAGGATGTGGCAGGTGAAGCAAGGAGGGTGGAGCAGAGTGATGGAGGGTGGGGCTTTGAGACTCCAGCCCAACTTAACCTCCCACCCCAGCCAGCAACACTGTCCTAGTGCCAATGCCTTTGCAGACAGCTGTGGGGAGTGAAGCTTTCAAGTTCTGAAGAAAGAAACAGTTTTAATACAGAGCCAGTGCTTTCTTGCCAATTATAATTGTATTACCTTCTTTTCCTGAAGGATTTTCAAGGTCTACCATGATTTCCTCTTCCAGAGAACATGTTAGGCTGAGTTGCAAGTTTGGATGTTTACATTTGTTATGGCAAGGTAGTGTTACTATTGCAGATGTAATTAACCACCCTTATCCTGAAATACTTGAAAAATTGTTTTCTAACCAAGCAGAGGTCTCTATATTAGAGCATCATCCCTTCAAAAAGCTCATTCGGCTCCTAAAGTTTCAATTTATTAGATCATATTTTGGGTGTTTTCCCAGCTCTATTCTTTTCATCTAATAACACTCTTTTTGAAAGTGCTTGCTTTGAGGAAAAAGAAAGTTCTGAAAGTCAGCAGCCAACATTATCACCTACTCAAGAAGTGAAAGTCTACATTACAAAAACTCTTGGAACACTACATATTTCGGGTAGGGGTAAAGTTTCATACATCAGCTATAACCCTGATAGACACAGAGTTGATCATCCCGTAATTAAATGGGCAGTCATCAAAGCTTTCCAGAAATTTGGCATGGAAATCAACACAGGGTGATTTGTGTTCCATGACTTCTTCCCCCAACCACGCTAAGTGACACATCAATTTAGTGTTTCAGGAAGCAAGTCCTTCCATCCTTTATTTACCCTGCTGCAGACAAGCTGGGGAACAGCCATTGGGCCTTGTTAACATAGCAATGGTCAAACAGCCTTCTTCCGAATTCTGTTCTTTCTGGTTGTAACCCATAGTTTTGTGTTGTCATATATACTCAAGAGAGGCCCATAATTAAGGATGCCCAGGGAGAAATTTCCAGAAAGAAACAGAAAGAAAAAAAATAAGAAAACCAAAACACTATTTTGAAGCAACCATGCAAAAGAAAACATCAAAAAAGGCAGTTAGAAACTTTATTCAGAAAATCACAAGAGAGAACCTGGTCTAAAGGCATTCAGGTTACAAACTTAAGATTAGAGACTCAATCATGTTTTTCTTAATATATACAAGGTGAGAGGATAAATACTCAATATGCTTCACAGTAGGTCTTCTACCAGTCTTCCCCTGGAGAAAAGAGAGCCCAGGCTTAAGGAAATTGAAGCTAATATTTTATGTGGGTTCATTTAATACCTGTCATCTTACTTGCAGTACAAATTATCACCACTGAAAACCATAAGCAAATGACAAAAAAAAAGAACACAGAGATGCTTCCTCCAAAGTTTATAGTCTTAATATGTAAGACTGACAAAGGCAATCTTTTATAAGAAAAGTTGATCCCAAACTATAGCCAGTTTTAGATTTGCCTGGAGGGCTTGTTAAAACACAAATTGCTGCACCTAGTCCAAGAATTTATGGTTCAGTAGGTATGCCCCTCTAAGAAGTCCCCAAGTGATGCTAATGCTGCTGGCCCAGGGACCACACTTTGTAAACCACTGTGGTAGAGGTTAATGGCACTTATACCTCTGACACTAACTCCTCCATCCCCACTTCAACCCTTACTCTTCTCCCACCAGAGATGGTAATAGGCCCATCTTTATAATAATGATCAGGCAATAATTGCCTAAAGCTTGAGACAGAGAATGAATAACTGAATATAGGGATGGGTCCTGCTGTTGTTGGAGTCCTCTAGTTCCACAGGAAACAACTTTGGCCTCTGGAGACAGATTGTAGATCTGTGGAGAGTATTCCTGCCAACCCTCACCAATCCACCAAGAGGATGCTTTCCAATCTCCACACCCTCAAAAGATGTAAAGTATACTTTAAAAGAAGGGGGGGGTGACAGTCCCACTACAGTGGAATTCTGAATATCGCTGAGAAAATTGTGAAAGTAGATGGAGATTATCTGGGGAACTCACAGATGAAATTCTGGGTGGCTCTGTGCCAGAAAAAATAACCCCATTACAATTAAAAACAAGTTAAATCAAACTGTCTGGGCTTAATTGAGCCGCCTCTGAAAGTTTCTCTTCAACAAACATGGTGCTTTCAGTAGGTGAGAATGAAATTTTCCAGTCCCTTGAAACTAACTCAAGCCCCCACTCCTTCTACCCTTCAGGCAAGGGTGCAAGGCTTTCTCTGAGTGGCTGCCGGGCAGAAGGAGGTTGCAAAGTGAAGAGGCCAATTCCAGGGATTCAAAATGTCATCCAACTCACATCCAAGGAAACACCTTCTCGTAGCCAACCAACATGAAACTGTCTTTGGAATGGTAAGGATTGTTCCGTGGAGATGCTGTGGAACCAGCGGCACAAAGGTGATTGCAAAGCACCTGGTGCTGATACCATGCTAACACATGTGCACAGACAACTCTAGAGTGATGTCTTAGAAAGCCAACTTGGAATAATCGGGAAAATGGCTTCCGGGAAAATCCAAGGAGGCCTGAAACATCTATGCAGATAATCAGTACCTGTCACTTAAAGATTCATCCTGTCCCTCCTCATATCTTATTTCTCTTTAATGTTTTCAAGCCCTCCCTTATTTTAATCCAATGACATCTGTGCAGAGGAGGGGAGAGGAGTCAGAGAGGGTTAAAGGTGGGCAGGACATGGCGATGCTCAGAGACCAGGGGGACTAACCTTGAGCCTGCATCTTCCTGGAGGTTTGCATTCATGCATACACCCCCTAGATTCTGAGCCCATGCGTAACTGGGCAGACACTGAGGGCCATAAATAAGCTAATGCAACTTTTTGGAGGAAATGGAGAAGAGTGAGAGACAGCTACGTGTCTTCAAAATCAGAGAAGCAGATAAACAGAACTGTTCTGCCAATGTTTGCTTTCCCCTCTGGCTGTCAGAGATTACAGCCCAGGCCCAAACTTGCCTGGACTAGGGTGGCTTTTGGTGGCTCAGCCTGTGTCCAGAGGATTTGTCGATTAGTCACAAACTTGGTCTCCCTGTGAGTCTGAGAAAGAGCCATGATTCATCTTGACAACTGTCAGTTTATTACCTCAAATGGGCACAGGGAGAGATGAGCAACCTGGTGCCGGAAAAGAACACAAAAGAGCTGATGCCACTTCCTGTAACACTTTTCAAGGTTTGGGCTAGAAGAGTTTATGTGGCAAGAACACTGGGCTGAGAGCAGCCCAGCAGAAAATGACCTTGTCAGCACACTCTCAACATCCTGCCATTCAGATGTCAGAGCTGGCAACATTAGTTCAGAAGACATGAAATTTATTCCTGTGAATAAAACTGTTATGTTCCTTTACATTACTCATTTTTCCCCAAACAGCACTTTGGGTTTCAAAATTTAGCTTTTGGTTCCATAATTCAGTCAATTCTGCCTACCCAACTCTAACATTATACTTTTTAAAAAATGTATACCTGTGACCCAGCAATATTTCCAAGAGAACCGTGTACATGTGTTCACTAGAAGATACACATCATAATGATCCTAGCAATGTTATTTGTAATAGTTCCAAAGTGGGAATTGTTCAAATGCACATCAACATCGGAATGGATAAATGAGTAGTATATTCATACAGTGAACTACTACACAGCAATGAGAACGGTCTATAGCCACATGCAATGATGTGGAAGGATCCCATAAAAATAACATTGAGTGAAAGATGCCAGACACTAAAGATTCATTTTACACAAAAATAAGCAAACTATGCTGTTAGAAGTCAAAATAGAGCTTACACTTGGTCAGGGAGGGAACAGGAGGAAGAGATTCAGGGTGGGGGTGTCTGGAAAAGGGCTGTTTCTTGAGCTGGGCACTGGTAACATGTGTGTTCGGTTTGTAAAAGGCATCAAGCTATCTGCTTATGACATATTCACTTTTCTTCATGTGTATCATACATCAATATAAAATAAGCACACACACACAAAATATCTATTAGGTTGTCTTTGTCAAGATTTATAAGCTTTAGAATATGAATGTGAGTGGTACAAATAAACAGTGTGAGAATTTGCCATGTAAACTGTCCTGTTCAACAGTCATATCAATATAATAGAGCAAAATGCCATGTAGCACAAAGGGTTAGTACCCTGAATAAATTATTGTCCTTATAAGTATCTCACACCAGCAAAGGGGCATCTGATAATACAAACCTCAGGATGTGATGTGTCAGTTTGCCATCCATGAAGGAAGGAAAGGACCATATGGTATAGTATGACTTCCTCCCAAGACTTCCCTGGGGGGGTAAAAAAAAAGATATATTTCTCATCACGTCACTTTCTTCCATCCTTAGATCCCACTCCAAAGATTAAATGTAATCAGGGAAGACACCCAATCAATAGAAAACTCATTTTGCCCAGATAAAAAACAAATGGGTCAACCAAAAGCCATAAATCACTACTTAAGCCTTAGCCAAAGTTGATCAGAAATCTTTTTTCCAAAAAAGGAAAGATTTCTTCTCTTAAAAGAGCGGCATGCTATGGATATCAATAAGACTCCTTGACTGAACCTTTGCGTTCAGATCGTTTCTGTAGGGATAGCTTAATGGAGTTGCTAAGAGGCCTAGTAACTCTTCTGATAAGAAGTTCCAGAAAGAGTGAATTGCATGAATTATTCCAAGTCTACATGAGCAAAATCTCCAAATAATTGAAGCATACCCTTTTAAGCATCAAAATTTTCACTTTAAAGTTGTTAAATGAAAATATCTCCAAATTATTTCAGAGTGGACATTCAATTGTAAATACTGCCTGGATATGAACCCCAAGGCATTAAGGACTTTTTGAATTCAAAGCCTAAATGTGGCTAATAGAGCCAGGGTGGGGTAGGGGAGAACAATCTTAAAGTCTTTTAGTCTAATATTTTAGCTCTTGAAACAAATGAAAATCATAGATATCGTGGCCATGTCTTCCAGTGTTGCCCATTTACTGCCATAATAAATAGCTATAAATGAGTGTAAGAGATTGTTAATCTCAACATTCTTGTTCTCTACATGAACAAGAACTAGTTGGTGACTTATCCAAGATCATTCAGCAAAGAGCAGCAGGCCAAGAATTAGAATCAAATTTCCTAACTTCCAAATCAGCCTCAGTTCCACCATAGGACACTGTCTCTTCCACAAGCCTGTGAACTATTTCCATGGACATCATGGTCCGTGACAGGTGGCCCCCTCAGCCTGCATTGTAGGAAAAATGGAGAGTGATGCTGGCAGAAGTGGACAGAGGGAAAAGAACTACACCCTCAGCCAGCAAACCAATGCCATTCTCAGAAGAATGGACCTCTTCATTTCCCAAAAGTGGATGTTTCAGGAACTTAGCAAATAACTGGTTTTAAAAATCAAAACTTTAATTTTACTTTTATTTTCATCTCAGCCTTGGGATTCTGATGTCATATGGAAATGCAAGTATCTTCAAAAATAGAAAACATATTCAGATATCATTAAAATGGTAGAACTCAGAATATACAATCATGGAGCAGGACCCCCACCCGCCCCCCGCCATGCTCCAGCTAACTGTAGTTGTGAGCACAATTTTCATGCTGTCTTGTATCTTGTGTCCAACAAGTGACCCAGCTTCCTTACTCATGGAGAAAGGCCCACCAGCAAATGGCACTCACACGTGGGGGCCTGAAAGAAGATCCCACACAGTGGAAGATGTGTTGGAGACATTTCATGAAAGGAGCAAGTGGGTTACGCCTGGACTTCTCCCCCAGAGTTTATCAAGACTGTGATAAAGCAAATGCGTAGTAAGCCACACACACATACACACACAAGTTTTGGAGTGAAGGAAACAGAGTGACTTGTTCATGTGTCCTGTTTTGTATGCTTTAATTTAAATTTTTTGTGGCCTTGGATTGGGGAGCAGGATTCTGCAATTATTTTTTAACAGAACAAAAATTTGTGTTGGAGCCTCATTCTTAAAAATCATGCCTGCCAATAAAAAACATGTCACTCAATAACAAACTCAGCATGTTCCTTTAATGTCCTCACTCCTACCAAGACAGACAATTTATTGGTACTTAGAAACCTCCATCTTGGGTTTGAACCGGGTTAATTTGGTATTACATTAATCAGATTACAGTAGAAGAGCAGAAGCTAACTGCTACAATAGAGAAAGTATAATTAGTACTCAGAAATTTTATTTTTAGGTAGCATTGTTCTAACAAGGCTTGTTGTTCAGGAGGAGTCTCCTGACTCATTTCATGTAATGTATTATGCAAAAGTATTTTAAAGTTTCCTAAATCTTATTTTATCAGTTAGCTATTGATGTATAACAAGCCATCTCAAAACATAACATCTTCAAACAATAACCCTTTGTTTAGCTTATGATTCCACAGATCAGAAATTTAAGCTGGACTTAGCGGATGTTTGCTCTGGTCTTGGTTGAGCTTCCTTACATGTCTGTGGTCTGTGTGGTCATCTAGGTAAGTCTGAGTCCAGAGGTTGACTGGCTCTTGGCTGAGGCAATGGGAGTGATTGGTTCATGGTTCTCTCTCATCCTCTTGTGGACTAGCTCAGCAAGAGAGAGCAGAATCATGTAGGACTTCTTGAGGACTAGACTTAGAACTGGCACATCATCACTTCTTCCACATGCTATAGTCAAAGAGAATCACAAGGCCCATCCAGAGTCAAGGGCTTGCTAGGGAATTAGATTCCATCTCTTCAAGGGAGCAGCTGCAAAGTCTTATGACCTAGAGTATAGATACAGGGGAGACTATTGTTAGGTCTGGTGGAGGGTAAACAGGTGGCAAGAAAGTGACGAAAGGTGGAAAGCAGGAACCGAATTGTAGCTAAGAACCAAACTGTGGCTAGGAACTGTTCCCTGGCGGGAACATACATAGTAAAAAGTTCCTAGTAACCTTTAACTGACCTAGAGCTCATTACCATCTAATTAGCATAGCATGGGTGGAGTTCCATGAAGAATTCTGGGGACCATGCATGCGTAGTAAGGAAACAGGTTATATAACCCACCCTGTTATATAACCTGTTATATAACACCAACCTGTCAATCACCCCCAAAGGCAGGAAACGACAACCAATCCTGCCGGGAGAAAGGCAGGACAAACTAGTGAGCTTATAAAAAGCAGTGTGTGCTCAGACTTGGGAGTCTTTCTCCACTCCTGGAGACTGACCTGTTCTACTCTCTCTGGAACATATTTTCACTTTGTGTAGCTTCTTCTTTACTTTCATTCTTTATTTTATGTCATAAACTGTTTGTATAAAATTGCTTTGTGTTTGGGACCACTCCATCACTGGCTCGACTCCGTGCCAGGACTCATCCTTGACGCTGGGAACCAAGGGACCAAGGAACATCCGGACAGATGAACCTAACACTATCACTAAGGGCCCAAAATGCAATCCATCTTTTCACATTTTAGTCTCTGACAATATTCTTTCTTCAACTAATTACATCCAGTTACTTAAATAACCTTGGAAATAAGATTTCAACAGAACCAGTTCATTTTCTAATACATTTCGCAGGGTTTTTTTTTAATTTTCCATCTAGCTTGGTACATAACCATAACAGGTTATGATTTTACATCAAAATCAAAAATGTTTTTCTGGAAGCATTACCTCAGCAGACCCTGAGACCACTGGGAGTGGAAAAGCTGTGCAAATTCAGGCTTGTCTTTAGAGCATCTGGTAAAGAGCACTTAGTAGTTGCTCCATAAAGGTTTATTAAATTTTTTATGTAATTTAAGCATGAGATTCCTCTTCTGGAAGTCACTTCTCTTCATATTCTATTTTCCACTAGTATCCCCCTAACGTCTTTTTCTCTAAATGCACATATTAATGGCTTATAATTCATTAGTAGCTAATCTCTTTTATTTATCAATGCAGTAAATATATTAAATGAGTATATCATGCATAGAAAAATCCTATGCCTTTTCAGTCATTTTTGTGTTATCAAAGCCTCTTTGTTCTGACACTAACTTCATGCACCCCATTCTTGTATCAGGCCTAAATACCCCTTCTACAGCCTTAAGCTCTGTGAGTCTTAACTTGAACTGCAAACTGGAATCACCTGAGGAGCTTTAAAAAAATACCAATGCCTGAGTCCCATCCCCGACTTTCTGATTTGATTGGGGTGGGATCTGAGGGTTGGCATCTTTAAGCCTCCCCAGGTGATTCTGATGTGCAGCCAAAGTCAAGAACTATTGGCTTTGCAGGTCCTCACATATCACTCACTTAGGAAAGACTGATGACACCACCCTCATCTCCCACCCTCAAACCTAGCCCCTTGTCATATGCTCTAGAATCACACTTCTTTTCTTCCTGGAAATTATCAGAGCTGACAGCTGGGACCTTATATTTGTTTATGTCTTAATTTGACTGTTTCCCAGTGAACAGTCACTGGGAAACAGTCAAATAAACTGTGTGGTAGCACCTACAAGTACAATGGTAGCTGGTACACAGTAGGCATCCAAAAATCACTCAAATGCATTACTCTAGTGCACTATTAACACCCAATGTGTGAATTATAACATAAATTTAATGACCTAGGGCAGGAGTTCTCAAACTTTAGTCTGAATCAGAATCACCTGAAGGGTTTATTAACTCCTAGTTTGCTGGACTCCATCCCCAGAGCCTCCAATTCAGTAATTCTGGAGACAGACCCTAGAATTTGCATTTCTAAGAAATTCCCAGTCAATGCTGATGCTGTTGGCTCCTGGGCCATAGTCAATAGACTTTGTCAACAGGCAACAAAACACAGGACAAAAAATATGGCCTGTAGCACCAGATTGCCTAGTTCAACTCCCAGCTTTGCTACTTATTAGCTATGTGGCATTGGAAAAGATACTTAATTCATGAGTGCCTCTGTGTCTCCATTTGTAAAGTGGAGACAATACCAAAACTTACCCCCTCAATTTGTTATAAGGATTAAATGAATTAATATTTATAAAATTCTTGAAAGAGTGTTTGACAAGAAGGAAGCACTTTATAAATATATTAATGCTTAATGCTTTTAATGGAGGCATCTTGATAACACCTGTACAAAATGATTTTAAAATTTTAATCCTACATTTTAAATTAAAAACAACCCCCCCCACACACACACAAAGAATTACTATGGCATCCAAAGCTCAAAGTGTGATACATCAGATTCATAATCACCTTTATAAATATCATTAATTGACCCTCTAGTCTGTGTGGGTGTTTTACAAGTGTATATTGTTTTGTCCTTCCAAATATGAAGTGGGTTTTACTGTTCTCAATTAAAATATGAAGAAACTGAAGCTAAGAGAGGTAGTGTGACATTTGAGTGAGCTAGAAAATTCTAGAATTGAGGTATTCAGAATCTCTCTAGCAGCGAGCAACAAGGAAGAAAAGTTAGCTGATGTATAATTTAGAACTCTTTCAGTCACAAGCAACTTTCAGTCACAAGTAACCCAAACCAAAGTGACTTAAACAAAGAAGAGAATTACTGGCTCATGTGTCTTAAAATTCCAGGGGTTTCTGCTTCAAGTCCAGCCGGGTCCGGGGGCTCAAATCTGAATTCCACGCTCTCTGTCCTTCTCTCTTGCTCTTATTCTTCCCCTCCTTCTCTCCCTCCACTTCCTTCCCTCTTGGGCTCTCCCCTCCTTGTGTCTGGCTCACTTTTAACTAAGCCCCTCCACATGGTGACCCCCAACAGATCAAGACTAATACGATCTTTGTGGCTAACAATTCCAGAGTCATCTTCTCCACAATCCAAGCAAAAGTTCTGGAATGGAGTCTCACCACGCCAAGCTGAATGTCATGCCAGTTACAAAACAATCACTGGACTCAAGGGTATAGAACGTGTTAATTCACCTGGCCTGGGTCACGTGTCCACCTGTAGGGTTGGGGAAGTATCTTCTCCGTGGACCAGCAAGCATGACTCCCCAAAGGATAATCAAAGAACAGTTAGCAAAAGAAGGAAAACGGAGGTGGATGTCTGAGTGAACTATTCCTCACAACATCTCCCGCTCCCCTAGAAGGCCACTGGGCTGGAAGTCAGACAATCTGGGTCTAGTTATGTTGACATTGTCAAGCCTATCATTTTCTCTTGGCTTTATTTTCCTCATCTATTAAACGAAGGAGTTGGCTTGGAATTCTAGGCTTCCTCTTATCAGCAAAGCTCAAAGATTTCTATGTATACATGTCTTGTTAGCCCCATCTGAAAGTGACCACATGCAATCTTTTTTTTTTAACCACTGATTGAAAGAAAGAACCTAAAATGAGCCTGGGAATCACACAGCCTGTGAAGGAGAAAAATACAGAGGTGCATTAGTCAGAGTAATAATGGCAGCACCAGTGGCATCATGTTCATATGCAGTCACTCAGCTAGCAGTGTAGATAAAGGCTGAAGGAGACCAGTGGGGAGATGGGGTCAGTTGAGAAGAAGCTTCTGGGAGAAAGCAATGCTTGAGCTGATCCTTAAAGGATGGGTGGGGATTGCCGTGTAAATCGAAATGGAGGTGCATTTCTAGCAAGAGGAACAGCAGGAGCCATGAGGTATGCTGGTGTATAGCATGGCCAGAAACTACAGTCGGCAGGGTAGAGGGCTTGGTGAAACACTCAGCTGGGAGGTGGGCTACAGGCAGACTGTGGAAAGCCTAGCCTGCCATGGTAGGAGGTTTGGGCTGTATCCTGTAATAGAGGATGAGAAGGCAGGAGGGAGGGAGGCAAGCTAGGAAGCCCCATCAAGCATTGGGCATAGGGTATCCAACATAATTCTCACCACAGTCCATCAATAAAATGGGTGTTTACTATCCCCATTTTACAGATTAGGAAACTGAGGCTTGGGTAGGGTTGAATACTATCCCTAGCCGCTTATACACTGGAAGTGTGCTCATAGGGCTGGAGCTCTTACCCAGATCATCTTATGAGTTCAAAGCTAGTATTTCTTCCACTTTGCCCTTGACATCTCACCAGCCTTCCCTTTTGGAGGAGTCCTGGAGGGATTGTATTTAGCTCTCAACAAGTAGGAATTTAGATGTGACTGGCTGAAAACATCAGCTCTCTTCTTAGTGTCACGTATAACACTCCCAATATTTTTAGCAGTTACCATTCTTCTCCAATCAGCCCAATAGAAATTATTTTTAACTCATGATAATGTGGTGTTTGTGAAAGTCGGTTGGTAACTAAGAGAGGAACCCTTGGCAATTTCACAAAGTATCTAACTGGTAACTTCTGCAAACAAGTCACTGAGCAAGTTTTCTGGAAAGAGGGCAGGCAATCTTGGAGAACAAATACAACTCCAAATATAGAAATATATTTAAATAAAGTAACTTTTGTAACCGAACCAATGGACATAGGCCATGATGTAAGCTTGCCACAAAGCATTATTAGGGCAAAAATTTGCCAATTCTTTGTCAAGTTCAAAAATACTTGGATTGCCTAAGAATTAGGAGACTTAAATTCAGATTTAGGAATTAAATATGAAAATCCTGTGACAGCCATGGGCATGATACCAATTAGCTATCAGATTTGAAAAGCTTAACAGACTAGTTTCTTCTTTTCCCTTGATTAAAAATTAAAATTTAAAAACATGTAATTCAATTTTCCTCACATAATGTCATCTTGTCACTATATTTGTACCACCCAGCTATGGAAACATATCTGTCCATCTTTCCCATTTCAAAAGATAAGGTGAACAGAAGACCATCTAAAGCAATTTTTTAAGAAGAGAGCCCTCTACTTAGGGTATCGATTCTGTACTTCTCAAAAGAATTGAAATGATCACCACAGTAAAACTTGATGTCCTAGCTCCAAAAATGCCATTTAGAAATTGCTGTCCAATTGGAGACATTTTATGACACTGCTGCAAAATTTGCAATACAATGAAAGTATAAGAACCTATAAAGGATTATGTAATCGCTATGTCCTGTACACGAAGTGTTGGTTTTGGATTGCTAACAAATGTTCAAAATCCCTTGGAAAAATAAGAAAAAAAAGAAAAAGAAAAAGAAAAACAACAAATTGTGGGGCCAAGAGGATGAGTGGATCAAGTGTCAGCGTTTATGTTCAAGCAGCATGGATTGGCTCCAACCTGAGGTTAACTTAGAATTAAAATGGAACTGGTGGTCTTGCCTTGGCAGACGAGAGGTTATAACAAATCTATGACCACATACATACAGACACCACGGTCGCCAGCTAAACCACACACATGTGGCACACTCAGAGAGCTTCAGTAAAGCAGTTACCAACACAACTGGGCTCCCTTTTCTTCCCTCTCTAGGAGACAGAGCAAACCTTATCCCCTCACATAGTAGTTAAAGGAACCTACATTATAGTTAACAGATTAGATCATCTTCTACCCACAATTTAAATTAACATTATTAATAGCTGGAGAAAGTTCATCCTCAGTAGAAAGCAACCTATCTATCATCAACCAATCACTCATCTGCCTAACAATGTGATAGTGATTTTCCAAAAAAAAAATCTTCCCGGCTATTTACATAAAGACTGTTCTGCTTTTCTCAAATCTAATGAGTGAGCATTTTTCACACCCTCTGGGTATCTGTTTTGGAAAGTCAAACTCATTGACCACTCCAGAAGCAATCAAGATTCAAGACACCACTAATTAAAGTTTCAGAGAGGCAAACCACATGTAGACAATGGTGGGTTACAGAGTATCCTTTGGAAGGCAAGAGAGGAGGGAGGAAGCCCCACCGTGAATGGGACGCCAAGGTAAAGGGTAGAGAAAAGATCCATCATGTTGGTCTGCCACACGTTCACTTGGTGGTCCCAGGTTATAGCAGGCCTGAGAATTAATGCATGCACCCACTGAACAAACATCTGTAACATGGAGAAGAAAGTGGGCTCCAAGTTCTTGGCAACACTGAATAGGGTATCATACCCTGCCAAGACAAGGATGGGGAAATGATGAAATGCTTGGAGGATGGTCTCACCTGTGCTGTTCTGTCAGAATTCTGTAGGGCTTGACTGGTTTCCCTTGGATTATGCAATATATCAGTTATCTCTTGCTGAATAACAAACTACCCCAAACTTACTGCCCTAAAGCAACAACCAGAATTATTACTTACAGGCGTATGGGTCATTTAGGTAGTCTTGCTGATCTAAGCCAAGCTCAGATGAGGTTGGCCGTGCTCATTCATGGCAAGTCAGCCAGAGGCTGGAATGGCCTCACTCTGTGTCTGATGGTTGGGTAGTTATAGGCTGGGGCAATGAAGGTGGCTAGGCCATGTGTCTGTCATGCTCCAGTCAGTAGTCTTGACTAGGTCTCACAGTGTTGTTAGTGTTCCAAGAGAATCAGCAGAGGCATGCAAAGCCTCTTGAGGCCAAGGCTTCCCTTTTTCTGCATTTGATTGGCAAAAGCAAATAAGTTCAACCCAGATTTCAGGGACAGGGATATAGACTCCACCTCCTGCTGGGAGTTGCTGCAAAGTCACATTGGAAGGAATGGGTTACAGAAAAAGAAAGATTTGGAGCCATTTTTACAATCAACCTACCACATCTATCTAATCAGTGGCCATGTTAGGAGGGAACATTCCTATTTCAAATTTCCAGACTCTTTCTACTATCCCACACTAAGTTATGCAGACTCCAACCCATATTTTATGCAATAGGCATCAAGAAACATAAAGCACGCTGGCTTTAGAGTTGTGCTTTCTGGCTTGCTACAAGCTTTCAGCATGTCATTGCTATACAACTTTGTGCAAATTGCTTAACCCATCTGTGACCTCCATTTCATCTATAAAATGGAGTTAATAATAAAGCTCCGCTCACAGGGCTATTGTGAGGACTAAATAATACACATAAAGCTTTGAAAAAGTGACTGTCACCTAAAGTGCTCAAAATATATCATGATCATCATCAATATTGACAAAATGAACTTCTGGCCCATCCTTTCCCCTCATTCACATCTCTTCCTCTATTACAAGGCGTGGAATACAGCTCTTTCTCACGGAGCATCCAGTAAACACTTTCCTCTTGCTCTGCACCCTGCATCCCCCACCCCAGCCCCACCAACACCCACACACCAGTGGAAGACACACCAGCCTTCTACCAGGACAGTTTTCTGGACAGTTTGTGCACTTAAATTCCCAAGTCAAGCTTCAGGCCTGGGGGTTGCCTGCCAGGAGCTTCCTGCCACTTCCCGTAGCCTGAACTCGAAGAGCCTCGGGTTTGCCTTATTTAAATGTGGTACAGGCTGGGATTCCTCAGGCCTGGGAGCTACACTGGGGCCAAGACATTTGTGGCCTCCACTGGCTCAGGAATCTGTCCTGCTTTGCTGCCACTCAGAAGCTCTGTGTGTGAGGGTGTGAGTGTGTGTGTCTGTATATAAACACTTAAGGGTGGGAAGGTATTGCACGTATACAAACTCAGAAAAATTCATGCTTTGGGGAATGAATACTACACACTTTCTGCTATGGGGGGGTGATGATAATGAGGAAGCCAATTTCTATATAGATTTTTCTCAAATAGCCTTATCTCAAAATCATAAATACAACCTCAAATAGAGTGGTTACAGAAACAAAAGCTTAATTTGTCCTCTCTAGGACAATACAAAAATTGGTATGAAAAACTACCTCATAAACACAATTGTCCACATGAATATGAATGTGTCTATTTACACAGGTTTATCTTTTACATTTTTTCTTTTCTTTTTCTCTTTAACATTCTTCCTCTCTTATTTTTTTGAATTCACAAAGAGCTTAGAGATAATTCCACACCCTTGCTACTCAAAGTGTGGTCTGCCAGCCAGCCTTATCGGCTCCACTGAAAGCTTGTTAGACCCACTGCAGGCACAGGGAACCAGAAGCTCATTCTGCAGAACAAGCCTCTGATTCCAAAGCATGTTAAAATTTGAGTTGGCCAGTACTTCCCCAGCACCCAAATGCTGCATAATCACCGGGAGGGCTTGATAGAATACAGATTTCTGGGCCCTGTCCCTAGAGATGCTGATTCAGCAGATCTGAGGAGAGCTCAGGATTCTGCACTTCCAACAAGCGCCCAAATGCTGCAGGTGCTGCTGATCCAGGAACCACATTTTGAATCGTGAGGGCTAATGCCTTCGTTCCACAGTTGGGGAAAATGAGACCTGGGGGAAATGGGTGGGTATGGATGCTAACTAAATTGCCCAATTTCTTAGCAATTGTGTAGAAAGCAAGACCAGACCCCAGGCTCTGAGTGTCCTTTCCTCAACACTTTCTGATGTGTCACATTGCTTTCAGTTGAATTCCCATCTTACTCTTTTCTCTTGTTACGTGACCCTCATATTTTCTTTGCCATATGACCTATGGCATTCTTTTCAGCTTCTAACTGGCAATTTTGTTTCCTTAACCCACCTCGAACTTAAATTTTGTTGTATTCTTGAGGTTTTTTTTGTTTTTAATCTTGGCAGAGGTCTGAAACACGTTGCTCAAATAATGTTTATTGCATGGGATCCTCTTCCCCTACTTCCTTTCTCTTTCTTAAGTCCCCTGTTTTGGTTTCCTTAGTCCTTCTTACTCCAGACCAGCATTGTCTTCTTCAACATCATCTCTACTGATCATCTACATCTGCGTTCCCAACCCCCGGGCCACAGACTGTTACTGGTCCATGGCCTGTTAGGAACCGGGCTGCACAGCAGGAGGTGAGGGACAGGCCAGGAAGCTTCATCTGTATTTACAGCCACTCTGCATCACTCACATCACCTCATACACTCCACCTCCTGTCAGATCAGCAACAGCATTAGATTCTCATAGGAGCATGAACCCTACCGTAAACTGCGCATGTGAGGGATCTAGGTTGTGCACTCCTTATGAGAATCTAATACTTGATGATCTGAGGTGGAGCTGAGGCAGTGATGCTAGCACTGGGGAGTGCCTGCAAATACAGATTATTGTTAGCAGAGAGGTTTGACCACACAATAAATGTAATGCGCTTGAATCATCCCAAAGCCATCCCCTTCCCCCACCCCAGTCCGTGGAAAAATTGTCTTCCATGAAACCAGTCCCTGGTACCAAAAGGGTTGGGGACCACTGATTTACATCATCTATGTGAGCCACAGTAACACCTGTTTTTTCCTGTACTTTACTTCCAAGCTATTCACTCCCTCAGTGAACATGAAGTAGTAGGTAGAAAGAAGGAAAAAAAAAACTTGACTCTGAGGAAAGAAGTTAAGGAGTCTGAGGGAAGCAAACAGAGGTGAGAGCCGAGACACTAAATCACTTTCCATTTCAACCTGTACTAACACTGGCCACTGAACACTAAAGCTCATGGTTGAGAATCAAAGAGAAAAAAATGAGTCAAAATTGAAGAGAGCCACACCTGTAAGAGTATTGGTCTAATAATAACTGTTTGGGAATAGTTTAGTTGAAAGATACAGAGAATTTAAGGGCTTTTCTAAAAAAGAAAAAAAAAGAACAAGGTTTCAAAATCCTTTGTTGTCTGTTAGATGAGGCTCCAAAACTAAGATGATCCAGTGGCTAAGCAAGTACCCCTTCCTGCATCAGGGCTCAGTGTTGCCCCTCTTGAAAGGCTTGTGCCCCCCAGAAGGAAAATATCCTTCTGTGTAGGGTTACTAGATTTAGCAAATTAGAATATAGAATTCCCAGTTACATCTGAATTTCAGATAAACAAAGACAAATTTTTACTGTAAGAATGTCTCATGCAATATTTGGGGTATGACCATACTAAAAATTATGTATTACTTATCTGAAATTGAAATGTAACTGCAAATGCTATATTTTTCTGGCAACCCTAAGAAAACTAAAAGCCAGACAATTTTACCAAGATGAAAACAGGCAAGTCACAGAGTAGGAAAAGGAATTTGGAATTAATATATCTGACAAAGGATGGATATTCAGAATATGTAAAGAATGCTTACAAATCAATAAGGAAAAGATAATACAATTTTTTAAAAAATGGACAAAAGAGTGCAATGTGAATTTCTCAGAAGAGGATAGCTAAACAGCAAGGTCAAAAGGGACTTAACTTTACTGTTCATCATGGAAATGCAAATTAAAACCCCAGTGAAAGTCTATGTATGCCACCAGAATGAACAGACTATAGCAAGTGTTGGGAAGAAATCAGAACAAGTAGAAGCCTCATCCTCTGTAAATCTGTGCAAACACACTGGATACCTGGCAATATTAATGAAAACTGAGCACATGCATATCCTATGACCCAACCATTCCACTCCTAGGTATGTACCCAGCAGATATATGCACATGTGCTCACCAAAGACAAATTCAAAAAGTGTTCATAGAGCACCAAACATGATAGCCCAAGCTAGAAACAACCCAAATATCTACAAGAATGAAATAAACAAATCATGGTATATTCCTATAATAAAATACCATCTAGTAATGAGAATGAATAATCTACATTAAAATGCTAAAAAAATGGATGAATCTCACACCAAAAAAAAAGAGCAAAAGAAAACACGCACAAAAGAGCACGTAACTGATTCATTTAATAAAATTTCAAAAACAAGAAAAACTAGCCTAAGGCGCTAGAAGTCAGAATAGTGGCTGTCCTTGGGTATGTGGTGATCTGAGCATAAGAACTTAGGCAGCTGGCCATGTTCTGCTACTTGATTTAAGTGCAGGTTTGATCTCACTTCGTAAAAGTCACAGCACTGACCGCACACTTATGATCTGTATCCTTTGTTGAATTTATGTTATACTTCAATAAGATTTACATTACAACCTCTAAAAGAAGTTACCAAGGAAAAGATCGGTACCTTCTGACCTTAATCAGGTTTGTGGCACAGAATCAATACCATTATTATATAGTGATCATCATCGTACTCCTGATACCTCATCATGTGAGAATTGCACAGGCTAAGCTTGGTTATAGATGTTTTGTTTACACCAATGTCATTGCATGCCATTAATCCTCATATAGCACTTGCTGTGAGGTAGCCATTATTCTTCCACTTTTACAGATGAAGACACAGAGTCAGAAAGAGGGTACGTGCCTTATTCAGGGAAATATAATTTTTAAATGCACAAATTTTAAAACCAGCAGCTGATTCAGGAGCCAAAAAAGCAGGTGCTCTTTTCTCTGCAGGAGGCCACAATAAGTCTATAGGTAGAAACTGAAAATCGCAAATGGGAAAACACTTAAATTTCCTCTCTATCATTGACTTTCTGAGTCCTGAGATGGCATAAAACCTCAACAGGCAGCTTCTTTTTGTCCTGAGAAACATACATCTGAGTTCTGAATTTAATTTAATCAGTTAGAACAAACTGAGAATTCCTACAATCGATCCCCAGTTATACAAAGGAGGAAAAGTAAGTTCCCCTTCAGCATTCCAGCTATCTTCATAACCAAATATAAAGGGGGAAAAAAATAACAGACTTTAACACTCAAGCAACAAGTCCTCATATATAGTCCCAACACGCCCACTTTACAAGGTTGCATTCATGCGTCCATAATACACGTTCTTCTTGCCAGTTCTTGTCAAACTTTAGGGAAAGCCAAAATCAACTGGAAAGCTTGTTTAAACAGATTTCTGGGCTCCACCCACCAAGAGGCTTTGATTCAGTAGGTCTGAGGTAAACCCTGAGAATCTGCATTCCTAAAAAGCCCCCAAGTGGTACTGACACTGTCAGTCCTTGGACCGCACTTGGAGCAGTACTGCTTTATGCCAGCGTAACATGAAAGACATGCTCACAGCTGTTTTATTTAGGGATTGAATTTCTGTCTTTGCCACTAATATCTACACCTGCTACCTCAGGCTAGGTCCACATGGCAGTTTGAGAGGCGACTGGCCTCCACTCCCCTACCCCAACCCCTGTCTTCATCATGAGTGTCAGGGTCACCCATTCTGTCTGCCACAATGAGATTACTGGCCACGCAGCTTCCCCAGGGCCTGAGCCCTGGCTCCCCTTTGTTCTGCTCTGAATCACAAGCCCTCTAGGATCCAAACGTCTCCACATGAGGTGCATGTTTTTTGCATTTTGATTTGTTTTGTGCCAAAGGCAAAATAATAATAATAGTAATAATAATAATCTGTAGGAATTAAAGCCATGCCTTAGAGTTGCTTCCAGTTTGTTAATTTTGCTTTTCTTTTTTTCCCTTAATCTGGGTATTTTGAGAAGAGAACAAACACTGTGCTACACTGCAGGTGAAGGAACCACCACTCTCCGTGGTGTCCTAAAGCAATTCTCAGCTCCGTCTTCATTTTCCTTTCCTCTTCAGAAAGCCCAAGGCAGTTTTTCTCTGCAGACAATCAGCTCCATTACAGTACAGGTCTCTCCCCAACAGTTGTGAAGGGTCCTTGGTAGGATGTCATTCTGTTGAGGGATGTGAATGGTCAGCTTCCTTATGTCAAGAAGTGGTCAATTCTTAACCTAGAAAGCATCTGGCTACAGGAAGCAAGACCTTGTCTCTGTCCCTTTACCCCACAGCTGGTTAAAAAACCAAGGTTTCACATATGGGGGGAGGTCAAGAGACCCTCATTCTTGCTTTTAGCTGTCTGTGTCATTCTAAGGGAGCCACTGAACCCCTCCTCCTCTTCAGTTGTAAGAGAGGGACTTGTTTTAAGTGATCCCTAAGATCATTCCATCTTCAAGAGTCTGCAAACCCATGAACCTACAGACATGAACCAAAGAAAACACCCTCCTTTCCAACTTACTCTTGGCACAAGTGGTGGTTTTTCTCTAGAGAAATAGACCCTTGTGATGTGTGGGTCACAGACAGATGTTGAAATAATAGGACAGGGAAAAGAAATCAAGGACAGAAAGGGTAGATACAATGCTCCATCAGAGGAGAAAGAGTTTGGGTTTCTTTTTCTCCCTTTGAAGTCTGTAGGGAAAAAAGAAACAAAATTCACCACTGCATTAGCCAACACTAATATCAACCAGGAATCACTTAGTCCATTTTCATATTCCATTGCTACAGTAGCAAAAGAAAGTAGCCAGCTTGTTTGCAGGGGTTCATGGGTAGGGAGCATCCATCAAATCAGAGACACACCCGCTATTCAAACTCAATTCGGCTAAAATGACTTTTTTATGAGAACCCATGAGAAAATGGTTGACTTCCAGCCCTTATGTTATCAGAATTGTTTGACACTGAATTACATGGGCCTGGACTATAAATCTTGACTTCAGCCTCAAATGCAAGGCATTTGATGTGTCTGGGAACCTGCTGTAAGAAAGAAATTAGCTGTAAAACAAAGTAAAATGCCTGTTCCCATGGGAAGACTCGGCAGGACTGCTAATAGATCATGTGTTCATTTGGAAGACACTTGTTCCTTTGGTCAAACAGCAACTAATATTTTCACTTTCCACTGCCTTGAACAGGAAATATGGTACTAAGGGCCGATAGACAGGGCAAGGCATCATATTAATTACACGGTCGGTAAACATTTGCTCACCCGTGTTTCCTAATGGTCTGAGCGCTTCCTGGTTGGAGATCAGCGATGCTGCTGGCCTCTGTTAACTTATTTTACTCTTGTATAAATGTCTGGGAAGATGAAGTGCATTTTAGGAAAGTCCCAGATTGAGAGGAGGGTGGGGGTGCAGGGGAAGGCAGGCCCCTATTCATCTAAAAATATTAAGAGCAGCCCTCACTTGCAATCTGTGCTGTAATGTCCACTGCCTGCTGCCCCTACAAGGACAGGGCATGTGGGAATCTGGACTGAGTGACTAGATAAGGTGATTTGATGGCATTTAGAAATTGTCTTACTACTTTGGGGGCTGGCTATCAAACAGAGGTTCAGGCTTATTCTAAAGAAGAGAAAAAGCAAAGCCTCTTAGGAAAGAGAGATAGGTGCTACTCATGTCAGAACACCTGCCATCTAACTGCTCTACTAGGAAATCTCTTCTCTGGGGTAACTGCAAAGGATGGACAATGACCACACCCACCCGAAGCTGCTCTTTAAAGCAGTGGTTCTCAAAGAGCATTACAAGCATCCCCCAGGGAACTTGTTAGAAATGCAGAATCTCAGGCCCCACCCCAGACCTACCCAATCAGAAACCCATGGGGTAGGACCAACAATCTGAGATGTCCACCAAAGTCTGAGAATTCCTGCCATATAGAGATTCTCATATATCAGCTGTATATATGCCACCCGGCATATATACAAGATCAAGCCCTTCATGATCTGTAAGGATCTCATGATCTGGCCCCAACCTACAAGCTCCAGTTACGAAAGCCACCTTTACCTACCTCTGCCAGGCCTGGTTTATTCTCTCCTTGAGGACTTTTCCTGGAACCTTCTCATGCCTGCTCCTTAGCTCATTTAGCCTCCTGTTCAAATGCCAAACTTTTGTAAAGTACCTCCTCACTGCAGACTCCCTTTAAGTACCTGCCAACATGTCTAGTAGTGTCCTTGTAGCAACTTTTCAAGATCAGAGATCAGTTTTTCCACGAGTTTGTAAGTTTAGGGTCCATACTCCCCAACAAAAATGCCAAGCTCCATTAGAATAGGCACCAGATATTTTTATGCCCACTCTTCCAATAAAAAATATTCAGCATTCATACTCTCTTCTCCTACCTCTTCTCAAAACCTAGTCTCATTCACATTGTTATAAATCAATGCAAATGAAAAAGAGACAAAACATTTACAATATAAAAAATACTTTTACAAATTTAAATTTTAGTGATCATTCAATAAGTACTGTGTAGTCTTGTAGAGGTTAGTAGGGTCAAGGGGGACCCCTAAAATAGGACCCCTTGCATCTAACAAAGGGCCTGTAATGTCTTCCAATAAAGGGGATCTGATTTAGATGTAGCTTCTTATGGATGAAATTTTTAAGAATTGATCAATACTTAAGTGCACACATGGAAATAATATTCATCAGGGGTCAGGCAGGTGGGAGGGGGGTGGAAGGGATGGGAAAACTCACATCTAATGGGTGCGGGACGCATTGTCTTGGGGATATTCATGATCATAGCTCTGACTTGGGCAGTGAATAGGCAATATATGTAACAAAAGTATTTGTACCCCCATAATATTCTGAAATTTAAAAAAAATTTTAAGAACTGCCTTTATTCTGAGAAATTTTATCTGTTGTGAGCTGGATAGGCAAGCTGTAATCAAACATCAGAGCTTGTGCTAACTACATATCTAACTGTGGCATATGTATTTATATTTCCTATTTCTCTCTATTTTATCTTTTTATGTCTTTCTTAAAGCTCAACTCAGAGAGAGAAACTTGAATTTGAAGAGATGTGACTGACTCTCAGGGGCTTGGCCACAATGTAATGGGTTATTTTATCGGTCTTTCAACAAAATGTGCTTGGATGGCGTTATTTTTGCCTCCATAATGGCTTAAATGCGTCCAAGAGGCATTAGAGTCACTCACTCCCAGCAAAGATGGAAGAATAACACAGATGACAGCGCGTTTAGAAAGAGGCAGACAATGCCCATGTCAGCTCCAGCCCTCTGTCATCAGAGATATGAGCTCTAGGTTGGGCGCTGAGCATTAGCCCATGTAGCCTGAGATGAGTTCATGGGGCTGGAATTCAAAACACTTACCAGCTGTGGGAACCCAGTGAGAAGCCTGTCACACTGAATGGTATCCAGATTAGAGCTGTGAGAATTTGGGAAAACCCTTCTTGCTAAGTAAATTTACTTCTTCTTCTCCTTGCTTTCTCTCTTTCTTTCAGTTTGCAATGTTTAATACAATCCTGAATCTATAGCCACACATATTAACAATGGAAAAGGGCAACTCTAAAAATATTTGTTGAAGCAATCAGGTAAATTGTAATACTGACTGAATATTTAATGACCTTGTAATTATAAATTTTAGGAGTGATAATAGCACTAGGCTTATGTAGCAAAATATCCATAACTCTTTAGAGATGTGTCCTGAGGAATGTAGGGGTGGAATAAAATAAGGTGGAATAAAATGACCCCTGGAATTTGCTTTAAAATAATTCAGGAAAAATAAAGAGAAAGGAATAGATTAAACAAGTACCATAAATCCTCAGTAATTCTTGAGTCTGAAGTGGATTTTGGGGGATTAAAAAAATATTCTCTCTCTTTATAAAAGTATGTTTGAAAATAAACATAATAAATTTTTACTATAAAAAGGAAAAATAAATAATGCTAGCCCAAAGGAAAAGTTATTTCTTAAGCAATGTAAAAAAAAAAAAAAATGCCTTTTCAGCTAAGGATTTTTCTCAAGGTCAGCCACTGTCAAATAAATAATCTACAAACTCAAAAAATGATAAACTTATGTTCTCAGGTTTTTGAGTCTTAAGAACATCCTTCTGTGATTTATGCCTTGATAGGAGTAGGCAGAGAAGCTTAAGTAAATGGACCAGAAATTGGAAATGGCACATTGCTTTATTTGGTACTGGATTGTTAATTACTGACCATATCAGTGGCCATAGTGGGAATAGACCAAGATGAAGATCTGGGGGTCCCAGGTTCTACTCCTGTATTTTTTCCCGTGAGTCTCTGTGTGTTTTTCTTTTAACATCCCTACACTTTAGTTTCCTCAACTGTAAAATCACAGGGTTGTACAGTGTTAGAGCGGAGGTTTCCTTCAGGCCTGAAGGTACAAAATCCAGATTACATAAGCAAATCTGCTTCAGTAACCTAGGAGATAAGAAAAGGCCAAGTTCTAGATATGAGTTGGCAAATCAGGAGACAGCAAATTTATTAAGCCCCTATTGAATTCTCAACACAGGAAACCCAAGTGCAACAACCTTTGCTCTTAAGAAAGTCTGTTTGGCAAATGGAATAATATGGAAAATAAACAGGTTCCAAAAGAGATCCAAACACAGCATAATTCTATTAAGAAAAATAAATTGCCAACTCAAATATTTTGTGCACTTGTTTTTCTAACACAGAAAAGAATGTGTATAGATGGCCTTTATTTATGCATCAAAAAAATTAAAAATAATTATTTCTTCACAGTGATGTAAAACTGTATGAAAACGTACTTCTCATGAAATTAAACTGTTTGAAGTGGGAGGGTTGGGAGGTAAGAGTTGGATTTACAGGACTACCCAATCCATTTGCTAATATTCTCTGAAAAGGTTAGCACGTGTGGGCTTTGAAAATGCATGACTGATTTCAGAAAGATGCCCTCCATGGAAGCAGTGTTAGGTGTACAAAGCTATGGCCCATTTTATTCTGGGGTCTTGCTTTCCACCATGTGGTATCTTCCAAATTTCTTCCGCTTCTGGCTGCCGTATTTGAAATTTAAGGTCAATGAGCTGCACATTACCAAGCGTGCAGGACTGCTGTCACTATCCATTGGGACACTGGCCCTGGGGCTGTCCCACTGGGACAGTTAATTATGCAAATAATTTTTTTAAAAAAACATAAAACTAGTTGATTGTGATACCCCAAAATTTATTTCATAAAAGTGCTTAGGTGTCCTAGGTCTCATGTTTCAGAAAATCTGTGTCACTTAGATTTACCTCTTCACTTAGAACCACACCCTTCTTTTTTAAATTCAAATCATCCTATTCCTTTCTAAGCGCCAGCCATGCATTGTTGGGGAATAGTTCCTGAGCAAGAAAAAAAAATCATATTATTTCTCTGAGAAACCTTAAACAAAGGAAAGAGAACTTTACTCATTCCAGTGTGCTCTAATAACTTAGCTGGCATTTATTGTAGAACATAAATGTACAAAATGATGGCATCTATATTTGATTCATAGCGAGAGTTTTATACTGGTCCCAGAAAATGATCACTTTTCTTGTAAAGTTTTAAAAGAAATTTTCTGAATTCTAAATTGCCACTTTCTAATCTCTTGAGAACAGTTCTTTTCTCTAGTCAGAAATGTTTCCCCAATTTTATAATGGCTGTTACTGAAGGGAAGAAGATTCAACATACGAAGGTATATTCACTCTAAAGTAATCTTTTGACAATGGGTACGATTCCATGAGGTTGGCCATAATTATATTTCATTCCATCTCATTTATGTATCAGAGACAGCCCATGAAAATTGTGAGCTTCAGAATAATTATTTGTGCTACCTGATAGAAGGCATTTCTTCATTCTCAGCAGTTTTACTGTTGAGTCTAAAATAAGGAAATGGAGTTGGCTTTCTGAGTTATCTAAATCAGAGGTTCTCAATCTCATGCCTGCATCCAAATCACCCGAAAGATTTATTAAAACACAGACTCCTGGTGGCCAACCCCAGAGTTTCTGATTCAAAGGTTCTGGGCTGGAACCTTAGGAATTGCATTTCTAGTAAGTCCCTACATAGATGCTGATCTGATGCTGCTGTCTGGGGACCACACTTTCAGAACCACTAAAATAAATATACGTACCACAGATTCTTGAATAACAGAAAACTATTATTACCCTATCCTGTTCTGTGGATCCTCAAGCCATCTGAACATTTTGACTGGCTGGTAGGTAAAAAAGGAACTTTTACCTACCTATTTTGGAAACCAAAAACTGAATAAGTCTTGGTATAAAAAAAATAACTTTAGGTTTGAGTTCAGCTATAGCAGAGTACAATCAACTCGAAATAAGGGGACATATTAATTAATTTTCAGTCTGAGGAAGCTCACTTGGTCACCACGTAATCCTGGTCATGCTGACAAAGGTGTACCAAACATCAAGAATTTACATGGAGGTGAAGGGGAGAGTGTTTTAGTTTGCCACCCCCTATGACTGTCATTAGCAACACAACAAAACCTCTAAAAAGCTCTGAAGTCCCAGGGTATGATGTAAAATCCCACCGAGGTGACCCCAGAAAGTGAGGTTCACCACCTTGGCTGTGGCTGTTGACCTCTGTGGATAATCGGTTTCATCTCTGTCACCTCTGCGTCCTTGGACATGCTTGCTGGTCCAGGCCTCTGCTTTCGTCACTGGTCCCTCTGATGGTCCTTCATACTAAGGTGATGATGACACCAAGCATAAAGAAGTCTTTCAATAGTGATTTCCTGTATCTCGCTTATCCCAGCTCAGAAAAATCTTGCCATTCAAATGAACTGGCGTCACGATGGGATGGAATAAGAGAGGGTTGGGGGGGAGGGACAGTGCAGGGGGAGGGGACTCCCTTTCAAAGCTCTCCCTGTGAGCAGAGAAGCCAGGAGCAGGAAGAGGAGGAGCTCCAGCCCAGCTATTTTTAAATTATAATGGGAGCCCTTTGGTGCCCTCTCCTCTTTCTCTCAAGCCCCTGAACAACTTGCCAAAGGCATAAATTGCCCGGGCAGCTCATTCTGGCTGCATTTCCTCCCTACTCAGATTGGCAAGCAAGTGCGGCCCAAGCCATGCCAAGGACAATTTGGGCCTTTCCCTTAAAATCTGCAACCTTCTTTCATGAAGTTGTCTTCCATCAGGCTGTCAGTGAGGGATCCAAGGCGGGTAAGAGGAAAGAAAACTCACCACAGATTAGGGTGGAAGTTGAGTCTTGAAACACAAGGCAACAACGCGGTTCCTACTCCAGTGAAGGGAACAACCCCTGTGCACAGGGAAGGGGCTGAGTCACTGCTGTGGGTTTCACGATGAAGTGACGAGATCATTGCATACACAGATGGGCATTGTGGCAGTTCTCCTGGTCTCACACTGGGGGTCGAGGAAAGGAATCACAGTAATGACTGTGCCAAGCCAGTTGTTGAAGGAAAGAGAAAATTAGACCTGGTGTTGATACAGGAAAGTCTCGGACAGGACAAAGGCAACTCTCAACTTACCCTCTGGCCTACTTACTCTGGCATTAAAAGGAGTGTAATCTGTACCAGGAAAGAGAGCTGATGGCTGAGTTAACACTTGTTGCCTCTGTTTTATTTTTAGCCTCTTCCATCAAAGAAAGGAGAACAGGGCCAATTACACTTTGGGCCTCAGACCACATTAGGTTTTCTCAGGTTCCCCTGCACACAAAGGCCCTAAATAATTTTCCATAGAGAGCTGGCCAGGCCACGTAGTGAGATCTCAGAGTGGCCACTGAACCTGGGCCTGCGAGCTCAGTTATCTGTCCCCGGTGTGATCTGTATCATCACCCCATTGGATTTTCCCATCCAATTGGTGGTTTCTTCCTGCTGAAGCAATGCTTAGCCATAAGTGGGGGGAAAAAAAAGAAAGAAAAGAAATATAATAAGGATGGTGTGACTAATCTAAGAAAAAATGAATAGTTCTAAGACTCAAGTCATTGTCTTTAGTAAAAATGTCAGTGGAGGGAGACCTACACAGGGGACTTCCTGGGACATGTCCCCCTGTGTTTTTTTCAATTTTTGTGGCAGTAATGCAGCTGCCACCCACAATATCTGGGAGCCTGGGCCACGGCAATCAGTCTGATCTGCTTCATGAACAGGGCTCCCATCGTGCTGGCCAAGGGGAAGTTCACCAGACAGCATGGAATTCTAGGGAGGTTGGTGCAGCCAAAGACACCTAAGCACACTCCTCCCCAAACTCCCCAGCTAGGCCCAGACCACCTTCAGCATTGTTTGCCATAGCTGTACTATTTAATATTTTCTTCACACCAATTTTTGCTTAAACCAAGTCATAGAAAAAGAAAATAATAAATCTTTGTGGGATAAAGTGGAAATATAAACTTGGAAACAAAAGGATGTGAGAAGCTCCAATAGAACATAACAGAAAAGAAGCAGAAAGTCCTGCCCTAGACTCCAAGCAGGGGGCCTGCTTCTCTTCCTGTAGGAGGGAGACTCATGAGAGCTAAGGGGTGGTGGAGACGGGTTAGCAGCAAGCGGAGATTGTCTATCTACTCAGAAGGAATGAAAGAACTTGAAATGGGATCAAAAAGGAATCTCGCAGCAGGACTCGAAGTCATTTAGCTCTGGTCTGTGTCAGTATCCCAAATAAATCATTTCAAGAAATATCTAAGGCAATATTTTTCAAACTCTTTTTCAACCATGATTTACTGGAAAAATGGGTTGTATTTTACAAACTACACACACACGCACACACACACATACATGAATACTTACCCTTACAAAGTGTAATGCACTCTGATTGTTTTTATTCTATCCTATTTAATATTTTTAAAACACTGGTTGTGACCCATTGGTGTGCTATCAGCCACAGTTTTAAAAACACTGCCTTAAACCTTGGGAAAAATTGGTTACACCCACATCCCGAAGCCCCATTCAGTGTGGAAATCCCCTCCACACCATTCAGTTTTCCTACCACTGCTTGTTCAGCATGCCCAGTCACCTGTGTTAAAATATTCTTCTTCAGCTTCCTTTCTTTCCCGCTGAAATGTATAATCTTTTCCCCCGAGCCAAACTGTCAGTTCTTTTAGTTCACAGAGAAAATCAGATGTGCCTTATGTTTTATGAGAAAGATGTTCCATAAATGCACAAGGACTACATTTAATCTTGACCCAGCTGGATGTCTGGAAATTTAAATATTTTTTTTTCTATTTGGTTCTCACAAATAAAAAGGATACTATAATCAGAGCATATCTGTCACTTACACTGGTGATGGACATAAAAGAAGAAATAGCAATTTCTCCTCTTCCTGATAGACTGCCTCAAAGGGCTTACAAATAAAACTTGTCTGGCATGGAAAGTGGCGTACCTCAAAAACAAGGTACACAGCAGGCGTGTCAGTTCAGAAGGGGCTGTTTTTGCACAGCCACTACCCTGACCACGTTGCTGCGCTGGGAGGAATTACTATGCACCATGGCATCACTGGGCTTGCCAACAGTATGACTAAAACTGAAGCACATTCTGCAAAATAATGACTTTCTCCTGATATAAAATCCTGGGATAAAATCATATTGGTTCTAGTTTTATCACTTAGAGAACAATCTCAGGGAGTTTCATCTGGGGATTCTGGTTTTCTGCTTCATAGAACAACAGATGTAGTGGAATCTTATTTTTAGTTTCCTTTGATTGTATACCATTGTTCTTAATTCAAAACTCCAGGCATAAAATTATATTATATAAATGGCAAGACAATGAAATCACTTGTAATTCTGTGTTTTATCCCCAAAATAACTTTAATAACAATAGCTTGCATTTTGAAATCTAGTTATGGTGCCATGGGCTATACTGAGCACTTTCTTGGCATTTAGCTCAAATTAATCCTAACATTAACCCTGTGAGGTAGTACAATGGACTGAATGTTTCTGCCTCTCCAAAATTCTATAATTCTATTAAAATACTAGCCCCCCAGGTATTAGGAGGTAGAGTCTTTGGGATGTGATTATGTCATGAGGGCAGAGCCCTCATGCATGGGATTAGTGCCCTTATAATAGGGACCCCCCCTCCAGAGAGCTAGCTTACTCCTTCCACCATGCGAGGACAAAGTGAGAGGTGCTGGGATGAGAAAGTGGGTCCTCAACACACACTGAATCTGCTGGTACCTTGATCTTGGGCTTCTCAACCTCCAAAACTGTGAGAAGTAAATTTTTGTTGTTTATAAACCACTAGTTTAAGGTATTTTTGTTATAGCAGCACAGACTAAGATAGGTAGGTATAATATTATTCCCAAGTTATAGACAAAAAAACTGAGGCTTAGAGCTATGAAGCAAATTTCCCAAGGTCATGCAAATTGGTGACAGAGCCACAGCCAGACTTAAAATCAGTGCTCTTAACCCTTTTCCATATTTCAAATCCTCTCACAGGTAATACAACAAAGACCCTAGTATTAGGATAGAGGAATAATAACAAAGCTTTCATATGAAGACTCAAATAGATAGTAAAACAATTTAATAAGCACAGAAGTGTAACGATTAAGGGGATAAAACAGCTTTTACAAAAATCTCCATTCTCTGTATGTTACCACAGGACACCTCCATCAGCATTTGCCCCCACCCTCCTTCCCCCACTAACAGACATAAACACAGGAGCTGCCAAATATTTTAGGAAAGTGGTTCTCAAAGTGTGTCCCCAAAATGAAGAGCATCAGTCTGACCTGGGAACATGTTAGAAATGAAAACTCATGTCTCACTGCTTTTAATATAGGTTTTATTATTATTTAGGTGTGGTGAGGCCAACAGATCAGGAAATCTGAGCTCCAAGATCTTAAATGCAATTGTTACTTGAACCACCCTGGTCTACACGTCCATCTCTAATAGGAGTTCTCAATCTTGGCCACACATCAGAATCATCTGGGGAAGCTTTAAAAATGCCAATGTCTGGGACTGATTCCCAGAGATTTTGTTCCTGGGTGCATCTCAGTCATGAGAATTTTTAAAATCTCCCTGGTGACTCTGATGTGAAGAAGTGTTGACCCATAACAAGTCCCAGAGCATTCTTTAAAGCAGGAGAGAACACAGGGGTGATTAGTTCTACAGGTATCTGAATATGTGGTGAGTAGATGGGGAGGGCACCATGATTTTGGCCTCACCCCTGAAAAGAGAGGGCTGGGGAATAGAAACTGATCTCATGAATGATTCAATGAGACAAGGAATAGGACACAGAGTGGGTAAGAACAATATTCTTCCCTCTCCAGTAGGAAACAGAAAGGTTATTGAGCTTCGGGAATCCTGGAGACAGCACGTATGCTCAGATGTTAGTGTTCTCATGAAGGGTGTCAGAGGGAGCTCATGTAAGTTCCCATCCACGTGGGAGTTTGCAGGCAGCAGAGAGCCTAGAAGGGGTACCAGAGCAGGGAAAACAACCGGGATTGTGAGCATTTGCAAAACACCAAATGGGACCCTTGGTTCTTCTAGAAATGCTTGCCAGAGAAAAAGGGGGATGAATTTACATAGAGCTGCATTCTTGGATTATGCAGCTGAGGCACTCATGGACCCAGGTCTTCACCTTTCCTGTATTCACACCCTTGACCATGTAACTTTGTAGTGCCTTCTCACTCTGTCTCTGAGCCATGTGACTTAGTCTGGCAGATGGGATGCAACTGAGGGCTGAAAAGTTGCTTAAGCATTTCTACTCCCACTCTTACATTCCTATGTTTGCCATGTGAACATGCCTCCATAGATCTGCTGACAGCCAACCAATCCCAAGACATGTGAGCAAGCCCAGGTGGGGCTCTCAATAATTCCCACTTTCTGGTGTTCAGAACTTTATGCAATTCCCTCCCTTCGAGTGTAGGTGGAATCTGCAACTTGCTCCTGATTGGTAAAATATAGCAAATGTAAGAGAATGCCACTCATGTGATCACATTAGTTATACAAAACCATCTCACTAGAGTTGCTCTTCCCCTCTGGCTCACCTTGAAGAAGGAAGCAGCCACGTGTGAAATGTCAAGAGGCCCATGGGGCAGGAAGAAAAAAAATTATGGGAGGACTGTAGGAAGTTAGGGCCTCAATCCTACAGCTCTAAGGAACCAAATTCTGCCAATAACCTGAGTGAACTTGAAGGAGACTCTTCCCCAGTCAAACCTCCAGATGAAAGCACAGCCCAGCCAGCACTAACTGCAGTCTGGTGAGACCCAGAAGCAGAGAACCCACCTAGTTCATACCCAGATTTCTAACCCACAGAAAGTGTGAGATAGTAAATGTGTATTGTTGTAAGCCACTAAGTTTGTGTAGTTTTATGTAGCAATAGATAACTAATACAACAGCCAAGACCAGAAGAACCACCCAGCTGACCCACAGCTGTGTGAACTAAATAAATGCTATTGTTACACACCAGGAGTTTTGAAGTGAAGCAAGTTGCTTCCAATCATTTCAGCTGTGGCCATCCTAGATGAACCAACCTCCAGATACATGTGCAAGTCAGGCCAAGATCACCAGACTAAACCACCTAAGCCAGGTATGACCACAAACACATAAACAAGCCCAGAAAAAATCTGCCAAGCCCCCACAATCAGATGGACCCTACAAACTTACAACTTAACTAAATGTTTATTGCTGTACATGACTGGGATTTTGTGATTGTTATACAGCATAATTGTAGGAATAGATAACTGATAGAGTGACAATGAAATTTAATTGTTATTCCTTTAGTACCCAACAGGCACATGAGGCTTTAGGAAACTGGAAATTAATTTTAATATAATATGATAAAAAGTATTAATCATAACTCAGATCCAATATCTCAATGAAGAATTCCTGAAATCTTTGGTAAGCCATCCCTAAGACAAATATCTCTGTCCTGAGACAGCTTATACACTGTTTTCTTTATCATCCTTTGATTTGTTTATTCTGTTTCTCCCACATCTATCTCACCAGAATGATCAATCCCTTCCATCCAGTTTTTAATACTAACTACAGAGAAATATCTATCTGTGATTCTCCAAGTTCATGCTTTATGTACACACACACACAGACATGCACCATTAACTGAACATCCAGGGCTCTTGCTATTGCTCTTTGTATATACAATCAATGCTATTAAGATTTTTGCTCTTTCAATATTCACTGTAAATTTCTAACACTAAGTATCAGGAAGTGTCACCTCAGATACTGTGATGTTATGGACTCTGCCCTACGGCCTCTGTGAATCTCAGGTTCTTTTGCTCTCTTAAATACATGCACATATTCTCCATTCCGGCAGTTGAAGAGATTGATACCCTCTGATCTTAGTGTGTAAAGAAGAATTTCCAGGTTGAGACTGCCCTGAAAAAGAATTTTACATGTAGCAATGACAAACCTAGAATACTTCCTGTACTGTAGTGTTTAATCTTCACCCTGATTTGGTGGCCCTGTGAGTTATTTTAAATTGTTTCAATTCCTCTCTATATATAGATTAAACTAGCCATCACGCGGAGATTACTCCCACAAAAGAACAGTTTCTTTAATGTACAATGAAACATCAGTATTGGGGCAGAAGGGCTTCTGTGCTGATCTTAATGATGGTATTTTTTGGTTTTGTTTTTGGTGGGGTTTTTTGGTTTGTTTTTGTTTTGTTTTGTTTTGGTTTGGTTTGGTTTTTTTGCATATCCACCAAAATGGCTAAAATAAAACCACAATCAATATTAAGTTTAGTCACAGATTTAGAGGAAACTGGAACTCTCATTCACTGCTAGTTGGCATGTAAATGGTACAACCACTTTGGAAAGCTGTTTGGCAGTATTCGCCAAAGATAAATGTATGCACATCTTAAAACCCAACAGTTGTACTCAACAAAATGCATGCATATGTTCACTATAGCCTTGTGCAGAAATTTTCATATCAACGCTATTCATAATAACCAAAACTAAAAAGAACCAAAGTGCCCATGACATTCAAATGGGTAAATAAATTGTGGTTTATTTATATAACGGAATACTACGGAGCTATTAGAATGAGTGAATTTCAACCCACACACAACGACATGAATGGACTTTGCAAACATGTTAAGTGAATGAAGCCAGACAAAAAAGGCTAACTCCTACCTTATTCCGTTTATATCAGATAAAAAAACACAGGTAAAATTAGTTTATGGTGCTAGAAGTCAGAGTAGTGATTATCTTTGGGAGGGGACATGGGGATTGGTGATAGAAGGAAACATAAAGAGAGGCTGGGATCCTGGCAATGTTGTTCCTTGATCTGAGTATTGGTTGCATCAGTGTGTTTAGTTTTGAAAATGCATCCAGCTATATACTTAGGCTCTGTGTACTTTTCTGTAAGTGAGTTACATTTTATTTTTTTATTTTATTTTATTTTTTTGAGACAGGGTCTCACTCTGTGGCCTGGGCTAGAGTGTGAGTTATATTTTAATAAAAATTTATATTTTTTAAAATTGCTTTCTAATGCCAGAATGCATCTAATTCAGTATAATCTACTATAATTCTCCTTTGGTAACTTCAAGTCCATCTAGTCTAAGGGTGATGAGTAAGTTACTGCCGAAGACTCTACAAAACGACAGAGAAAACCTAATTGTATCTCTTTTCCCCAAATGCACTTCTACACCAAAATCAAGAGACCACTGCCCTTGATATTGGAGATTTTGACAGCTCACCCACCATGCTTGTCAACCTAACTCATGAAACTAGCAGCTTTATTTAATACTGCTTCAAGGGTTGAAGAGAAATTTTCCTTATAATGTGACAACTCCTTATCTTATAAAGATCTCCAGGGCAGGATATTCCCTCCCACATAGCACATCATCTGTCGCCAGCTCCAAAACTTAGACCAGGAAGCAACATCTTAGTCCTCAGTGACAAAACCGAAAAACAAAACCGAACCTGATGAGAGGCAACAAATGACTTGATCAGCATCTTTCATATTCAGTAGGCTTGAACTTCCCGGTGATCTCATGAGCCTGGGAAATGGTCATTTTTCCCATATCACAATTAAGGAAACAAGGTCACGGATTTTGCCAATGTCACACAGCTACAGAGTGGCATAACTTGATGCAAAGCCTACAACCAATGACCTTCCATCTGTTTCTCTTTCTCTTGCCAGACTCCTCATACGGGCCAAAGTAGGAATAGTATCTCCACTGATGGGATCGCTGTTGAACACGAGAGATGATTCTTCACAGTATTCCTGTGACTGAATTTAGTCTACCTGTCCAAGCCATACTATCGTGTTCCTATTTTAGAACTCAGGAATTGGGGACAGGGAAGCATTTCCTCTCTGTTTACCTAAGTCCTGGCCCACATAAATACAGAATCATTCATTGAGAGGGATCCACAAATATTTTGGAATATACGCTTACTGCGTAAGAATTGCACAAAAACCCATGGATTTAACATATTAGATTCCATTAAAATGTTCTATACTGAGTACATTCTATAAAAAGAGAGACTACCAAACACAGGAAAAGAGAGGCCTCAGGGAAGAAATATTCAAGAGCGTTATTGAAATGTTAAAGAAATGGTTCCTCCTGAAACAACAACATCAGCATTTATGAAAACAGCAAATTATTGGGCCACATCGCATAGACCAGGAACAGAATCAGAAACTGTGGAGGTGGAGCTCAGTCATCCGTGTTTTAACAAGCCCTCCAGGAAATTCTGATACAGCATAAGTTTGAAAATAACTGTCAAAATAAAGAAAGTATTGGGTAAAATATTAGAAGTATTTAAAGAATAGTATAATATGTCAACCCCAGTTGAAAGAATAAAAGTAAGTTTACCATTACCCTCAGAAGAAAAACGTAACCAAACAAAGAAAATAAATGTGAGCAATAATTTATAAGGAAGAAGAAATAAATCCCAAAACATAAAAGGCAAGTTTTTGTTTTCCCTTGAAAACGGATTTTTTGCTCACATTTATATGACTCCTCGTTGTAAACACTTCATAAAGTGTTTCACAAGGACAAAATTATTTGGCAGGGAGGTGCCTTTAAGGGTAACTGCAGTGGACATTAGCAGCTACATTACTTCTCATTGCATTTCCTTCAAGTTTTTTTTTTAACTTTGCTGTCTTTAATCCTCCTTTTCTCATTTACTCTTTCTTTCTCCTTAGTGAGGACTTACACCTGCCAATAGCACGCCTAGCACAGCTGACTCCCTTCTGGAGGTCCTCAGGTTAAAGACATTGATATTCCGGGTCATCCTTCGATGACCTACTTTTCTTCCAAAAGTAGAGAATTAATATTTACCTACCTAAACTGCAAGTGTAGCTGTTAGGGAAAGCCCAGCTGATTTTACTACAGCATTTTTAATGACACTAATACTTTTCAATTCAAGAGAGCATTGCAGAGTGTAGACTACTTTCACACACAGATTCTCTTTTTAGAAGCTGTAATTTTTAACATTAGATCTAGTACATGAATGCACTCAAAAAATAAATCCATATTTAACTAATAAAGATGATCTTTCCAACTACTCTATAAGGGAAGCACAGCAGCTATCCTTATTTTAAGAATAGAAAACAGGGTCAGAGAGAGGATGCAGGTCTTACAGCCTGTACACCGAAGGAATACTTAAGCCAAGCTTCTATGTCTCAGGTCTGTGCATATTACACCACCAGTTGTAGCTATGAAAATGAAACCATTTACGGCAGCATTGTAGGAAATGCAAAGCAATTGGCTTCAAATACCCGAAATGGCTTCCTAAGGCCAGTGAGCAGCGTGCTATGCAATCCAGCTGGGGAGTCTATCTCACTGACCTCTTGCACCAAAGAATTCCTCTGGTTTCTATTTCTAACTTTTTCAATTGTGCAACTCTGTTCCTGGGACGGGAGATCTGTTAAAATGCTTGAGAATTTGTTGCCCTTCTCTTGAGTTAAACCATCAATCTTTAGACAAGAGACATTTCTCATCAGCAGTCTAAATCCTGGCAGAACCTCTAGACGGATATTGAGCAGGCCAGTAGGCTAGAACTTCGTGAGGACAGCAGCACCCATCATTCAAGAGAAAAAAGAAGCAAAGCTTGCTCAGGGAGTGATTGTTCCAATTTTAAATAGAAAAGACACTATAAACACAAACCTCAGTAACAACATAGAAATAGGCAAACCAGTGAGCCCCACAATAAGGGAAATGCATTTAGAAGATCTGGTGTGAGGTCCAGGAATTAGCATGTTGAACTAGCAGCACAGTTGTTTCTAATACAAAGACTCCACTACTACCCTTGAGAAAAACTGAGGAACTGAGGTGCATAATATTCTACATCTAGGTCCAGACTATAACCAAGCCAAAATCCATGATAGGCATGACAAACATAGAGGACCTTTTAACAACACACATTTCTCAGTGCCACATTCCTATCTGATCATAATAAAGTCGTTTGCCTTCTTCCTCTCAGTACTGTGATCATCTTTTCATTGTTCTCAAATCATCCTTAGCCCCCTTTCCTCATCTGCTCTGTATACCATCAAGGTGGCCCCTCCTGTACCAGTGGCTTCCAGCCAGATTCACCCAATGGGAGACCCTGGCAGGGGGTTAGAGGGCAGAAAGAAAGGAGAGGCCAGGTATTTCTCTCTATACTTCTCTGTCATAGGTGATGTCTCAGGTAGCAACTGTGCCTTTTTTGTATCTCTGGTTCCTGCCAGAGGAGCTACTAGGGTGCCAGCTTTTGCTAGGTGGGCTTAGCTCCCAGGATCAAGGATATCACCTCCTCCCTTGTCCTTCTAGCCCCAGGGTGATAATGATATCCTGCTTTTGCAAATCTCCTCATTTCTTTACCAGCTTTTATTTGGCGTCTCAGAGCTTCCATCAATTGTGTGTCCAACTCCCTGTTTTAAATGTTTCTGATTTCAAATTAAATCAGTTTCTGTTCTCCTGATTGACCCCTGAGCGGTACCTAGAGTGGCTTTATGCCTTCCAGCTCGTGCATCAGCCTTGGGCTCCCCGCCGCAGCATTCCACGGAGAGGCGATGAAGCTCTCACCTTGACATCTATCACCCATGGTTCACCAGTTAACCCTGCAATCTGGGTGGCCAGGTGGGGTCCTCTCCTTCTCTCAGCACCCCGTTCTCATCTCTCCTATACCTCTGAAATCGGAGACAAAACACACCACTCAGTTTTGGCCTGTTTTCTTCTACTGACTCATCCTGTGCCTCATACCCCCAGAATCTGATACCTAAGAATCAGTAAATAAATTCAAAGTGTGTAAGGACTGGAGCTGCTATATTTCAGTATGGACTTTCAACATTAAGTCCAGGATGAGGTTATAGGGGGAATTTTAGTAGGGACAAAGGGATAAATATTTGAGTACAAGGGACATCTTTCTGTGGCATCCCAAATCATATTTTGTGGGGAATTGCCTATTCTAGTTAAAAAAGAAAGTGATCAGTCCAGCCTGGGATGGGAGAAGGGAGGCTGGTGGGAGGGGGAAAGAGAGAAACTATCCAGTCACTACACATCATCTGACCTTAACTGAGTGCTTACCGTGTTCAAGGCACTGTCCTAATGGTGTATGTGTATTAATTGTTTCTGACAATACCACCACCAGGTACATATTATTAATACTTTTTTTTAACAAATAGGGGAATAAAGCATAGGAAGTGTAAGTTATTTTCCCAAGATTACATACTTGGTGAATGGAAGGCAGCCAGGATTCAAGATAAGATCTCAGAGCCCATGCGCTACATCACCTCCTGAAAGTGAGTCAAACCAAAAAGAAATAAGGTAAGAAGTTATAAAAGCTAATCATGTTATTACCAATGGAACATAAAACTCACCTCTCTTTTCTCTTTCCTTTTTTTCCTAAAGTTTCCCTGATGGCCTGCATTTATAGCATATACCGTGTGTGTTTGTTTCAGGAAAAGCCAATCATTCAGCAATGGAGACACTCCACTCCAGGGGTGAGCGGCTGCAACTGGGAGATGGCATAATTTGCAACATGGGAGGGATCTGTTCTGTTATCACAGCCTAGTGGTGATTTTTTCAGGCGTGATGACTTTGCAAGGCTGGAGACATGCTTCCTCAGGAAGAGGGAGAGTGACAGAAACATTTCCTCTCTCTGGAGACAGGATTCAGCCAAAGCACAGTGATGAGGAGGGACTTCGCTGACGCATAATTTAACCCACAGCTTTAACAATTAGGATCTAATAACCTAAAGTAGAACTGACGTGTTCTTCTATTCTCAGAATGTGGATAATAATTCATTGAGAGATCTATGCAGCATTTACTTTGTATGAAAATACCATAGAGGATAACAAAATAATTAGGAGCAATAGTAAAAACAAAGAAGACTATACAAGAAAACACTGCTATAATTCTAGTTTATGCTCTTCTTTAAAATAAAGATGCTGGGTGTGTGTCTAGGGAAGATTTATTTGTCCAAACCTTTCTGGAAAATTGACGGCAAACCCAACTCAACTGGTGTAAGAAAAATAAGAAATATTATTGACTCAATAGCCAATGACTGGTTTCAGGAACTATCACATCCAGGAATGCAAATGATATCTTCAGAACATCTTGGAATCACAGATTTTTTGGTGGACTCCTTTCAAAAAAAGACTCCACCACCACAACCCAGTATGGTAAGATGGCACTCCGCAGCCACAGACCAATTTCTTATCCTCTTAGCAATGCCAGTGGACAGGCAAGACCTTCTACCTCTTTATCCTTGACTTCCAAACTTCCTATACCTCCAGCAAAAGTGCTGGAGTTTACTGCGATTGTATATATGTGGGTCACACATTCGTCTGATGAGCCTGGGTCATGTGGACACCCTGGGATATAGGGGTGGAGTCAGCTCTGCCCAAATCACATGACCTGATTGTGGAGGAAGAAAGGTCTTCAAGAAACATATGAACACTTTCACCAGAAGAAAAGAAAAGAGATACTGGACAGAAAGACAACAGTAAATGTCCACTATATGGACAAATGCGGGCAAAATATTTATAGAACTGATTAATTCATTTCTTCATTCATGTGATTGTCATTTGTTTGAGTCTCTAGCAAGACTTAATTCCTTCTGTGCATGGAATGCTTTACTTTTCACCTAATTCCAAGGGACACTTCTGACCCTAGCTTTACATGTAATAAAATATAAAATTTTAAATTAAAATTGTAAATAACAGGCATTAAAAAGGAGTGTTCTGGGGCAATATTAAGTGATTTCAGTTCTCTCCAAATGTCTTGCTCATTCCTTCTGCATTTCTTCCCCATACTTACATTTAGATGTAGATTTAACAATAGTATTCAACAGTATTCTTTTTTCAAGAACCATCCCCAAAATTATTTTTCAACTAATTCAGAAATTTTAGAACTAAAATTTCTAAATCTGTGGAACTGTGTAAACACTTTTTTGTGGCAATTATTGAAACAGCTAAATTTTCTCAATGTTTTCAAACAATTATTCAGAAATTGAGATATATATTTCAAGCATGCTTTCTTCATTGAGTCAAAGAGTGTGGAGTAAGTAGCAAAAGAAATGGGACAAAGCAGAAATACACATCCTCCATTCTGCATTTGCTCCACATTTTTCTTTTGTACAGTATCATTTGCATCTCCAAACCCCAAGCCGCACAGGGCGGGAGTGTGTCTGTTTGTTTTGGCACTGCCAGAGTTATTGTATGAGCCACTTTTGCTTGCTGAGTTCAAGGAACAATAAATAATCATAATGAGAAAGGGCAGTTTGATGGTATGACTCAATGGAAGTTGAAAGGTCATGTGGCAGTTGACCCCCAACTGTAAAACTCACGTTGCACATCAGGGACAGCACTGGAGGTGGATTAGGCAAGAAAGGATGAGGCCCCACTTTCTTCTTTTTAATGATGTGATGCTGTTGCAATACCTTGGAAGATAAAAGCAGAGTCCCCATGTCTTTCTGCCTGGACAGAGAGTGGGGGTGGCAGCACAGCAAAGTGAGGGTGGCAGTACCAACACGGCCATAAATTTCTGTTGCCAGAAAATTTTGCAGGCAGGATAGATCATAGAAAATTATGTTCAGGTGAAAGCACTTTCCCCATCACACTACCTTCACATCCTTATGATTCACAGACAATTCACCAACAATAAAGGATTTGGAATGACTCTTTTTTGATTAAAAAAACAACTTCATCATGAGGTAGATTTATTAATTTCTTAAACTGCTTTCATGACACAGTCTTATGCAATTCCCAGTGAGATTCTCGCTCCTTCAAAATGAAGCATCAAGAGTGACAAGGATTTTCCCATAATCCCTTTCAGATTGCCAGGATGCCATACCCCACCCTTCAGTAGGTTTCTCTAAGGAGGTTCTCTAATGAGTAACAAGAGTGTTCGTTGCCCAAACTGCCAGGAGTTTTGAGCTCTTTCAATATGTGATAGAGGTGATCAGGACATCTTCACTGTGTGGGTGGTGGGGGTAGATATTTAACTTGAAGAAGAGACAGAGTATACTTCTCTTCTGGCTAAAGAGGGGTGAATTAGTCATGCTGCTGCAAATGAGACTTTTAAAGTGGTCATTTTAAAAATTCACTTTGTCCTCATCACATGGTAGAATTCAAAGTGTTTTGACTTTGGCACTTTTTCCTGGTAGAAACTAGGCAAGAGAGAGGCTTTACTACCAAAAGCCCTCAATATACTCTATATATTGGTTCTGCAGGTCCTAGAAATGCTGCTGATTCCTACAGCTCTTCCAGAGTATTCTATGCTGGCTTGGGGTTAAAGGGTGATTAATGACTCTTTCCTGAAGATGTGGGTACTCTGCTTAGGTGGAGGAACAGTTTGTTTTAGTAATTCATTGGGTAAAAAGTTCTTAGAAATAGTTTGTTCAAAGGGAGAAGGACTATTAGGGGAAACAGAAAGGTTACTGCAAAGCTAACTGGAGTTAAAAAAAGTCAGGAAACCTTCTTTTTATAAGTTAGGCTGAGGCTTAGTCTCACAAATGTCCCAATACACCTGATGAAATCAACATAACACATTAATTAATCACCTCTGAGGCAAGCCCTGGACTTCATGTGCCATATGGTGACCTCTGAGAATCAAAACTGTGAAAGAAGCTGCTACATTGCAACAAAACCATTTACTCTACCTCCTGGGCATACAGATAAATTACCCTTTCCAGCCTCCCTTGCAGTAAGAATGGCCATGTGACAAAGTTCCAGCCCATGGAACACAGCACAGATACTATATGCCATTTCCATCCTGGCCACAAGAATCTCCCAAGCAATTCTTTAAATTCCCTCTTTTCTCTTCGGCCATGCAAATGTGGAGAATCCAGCCAAGAACTAAAAGCCCAGAAGAGGGGAAGCCACAATATAATAAGAGCATGGGTCCTTAAATGACCATGCAAAAGGCCTCCCATTGGTCAGGAGCATTTCTATTGTACTTCCCATGAACAAAAAAATAAACTTTTATTATGTTAAGCTGCTGAGACTGGAGTATTGGTGGGGTTTGTTATGGCAAGGTAGTGTTACTTATTATGACCACTCTTCCCCCCCAAAAAGATTTAGAAAATAGAAAAAAAAAATCTATACAAAGATTTGCAAGTGCCAGTAAGCCAAACTCAGCATGTGGACATAACAATTAATATATTTCAAAGTATTTCAAGGTCTGCTTTACAAAATTATTAGGTGCTAAACAAATGTCAGTGATTGCTACTATTATGTCTAGTACCCATTAAGGTGAGAAATCACCTCCTAAGTTACAAAGATATGGTATAGTCCCATAGAATTGGCTTAATAATTCCTCTGAGGTAATAGTTTCTCCCAAAGCAAACTTGGTTTCAGTGATCACCTAGAAATTAGAGTCTAGCATGAGGACTACATAAAGTAGAATTCATGGGTTCACAGCTGAGGATAGAAATTTATCAGCTCTAGTTTATGCTCCTGAAAAATTTGTACCCATCATTAAGAAGCAAGATTGGAGATTTAGTAAATCACCATTTGATAATCACCATAATAATAATTGTTCCAGACAAGAATCATCAATGGAGGCTCAAATAAGTTAAAGTTGATTGAGAAACAGTATATCAAACAAAATCACCATTAGGCAAAGACCACAGTAATAACTGTCACAGGAAAAATCCATCAATAGATACCATAATCAATGGTGAAAGTTTGAGGAGAAACAATGTATTTGCATAACCTCAAAGTGTCTTTCCCAAGATATTGGTCAGTTACAAAAGGGAAAATAGTAACTTTATGGTGGAGAAACCCAGCAGACACTGTTTAACCAGGTGAAGAAGCTTATGTCATATCAGTAATATGACATATAAACATGATGCCCCCCTGATGTTATACACTGAGAAAAATGCAATTTCACTTCCACAGCATTCTCACCACAAACTCAATCTAATCAGGAGAGTACAGCAAACAAACCCTAATTGAGAGAAAGTCTAAAAAATAAATAACCAGCATTCATTAAAGGTATCAACATCATGAAAGACAAGAAAAGACTGAGTGAAGAGTAATCATAGGTTGGAGGAGACTAAGAAGATACAACAAATAAAATTAATGTGGGATCCCGGATTGGATCCTGGAATAGAAAAAGAGCACTAGGGGAAAAACGCGAAATTCTAGTAAGGTCTGTAGTATAAGAGTATTGTACTGGTGTTAATTTCCTCATTTTGATAATTGCACTTTGTTAATATCATCACTAATGGGATAAATGGAAATCAAATGTCTCCTGATATAATACACTGACAAGGATTTAATATCACTTCTGTGATGTTCTTGCAAAAAAAAATGCATAACTTGAATTCAAACATGAGGAAGCTCAGACAAATCCAAATTGAATGACATTCTACAAAATGACTGGCTTTTACCCTCTAAAAATGTCAAAGTATGCAAGACAAGGAAGACTGAGGAATCGTTCCAGACTAAAGACATAGAAGATGTGGCAACGAAATGCATCAAGTGACCCTGGATCAGATCCTAGACCAGATTTCTCTTTCTTTTGCTATGAAGGCAATGAGTGAGACATTTGGTGAAATTGCAATAAAGTCTGTAAATTAGTTAACAGAGAGCATCATTATTCTTAAGATTCTGCTTTTGACGACTGTACTATGGTTATGTAAGAGAAAGTCCTTTTACTCAGTGAAGTATTTAGGAGTAGAGATGTCATGTCTGCAACTTGCAAACAGGTCAGGAACATATCCATACACAGTCACACACATGTATATATAAAGAAAGAATGATACATGTGGGTGAGGGGCATAAGGAAATTTTTTGTAACATTTTGTAAATTTCCTATAAGTCTGAAATTATATCAAAATAAAAATTTTTATGATAAAAAAACAGTTTTGCAAGGCATATAGCCTTTCCTCAGGAACCTAAGGGTTTAGTTGAAAGATTAAAAAAATTTAGGCATAGGAATATAAGGCATCCAATGTAGCAGAGGCTAATTTTCATTACTTATTGAGGATATACTGAAAAATACTTTCATGGTCAAATGAGGGGGAGAATATGGGGTGGTGGCAAATTCAAAGAAAGCTTCATCGAGAAAGAAGGGTCTGTCCAAACAGTGGAGAATCGAAACATATGACCTAAGAAAGAGGTGGGGCATGGAGCCCCAGGTGAGAACAACACCTTGGGAAAAGGAAGGTGGTGAGAATGCCCATGTGAGTTCTCTGGACAAGAAAGGGATCAGATTGACTGGATCCACCCTGTGTCTAGAAGGGATTCAGGAAATAACATTGAGCTTATCTCATGGAAGATAATGTTGCCAAAATCATTTAGATGAGCTTATGAATAATCTTGGCTTTTAGATTTCTTTATCCATAGGAAATAGGAAATCAATAAAAGTTTTTTTGAGCAGATATGAAATGCACAAAGTACTCTATAGCTAGTAAATCTGTCGAGAATTGGACTACAGTAGAGAAGAGTTTGGAGGTAGAAAAACTACAAGCACATTTCCACTATTATAAGGTGGTGATGGGGACAATAGATTCCTGGAAAAGGAAGGGTATGTGCATATACAAGGTGCATAATAACCTAAAAAGATGTGACCAATTATTAACATATAGAAATACTACTGATTCGTGTACATTGATTTTGTAACTTGAAACTTTGCTGAATTTATTTATCAATTCTAGAAGTCTTTTGGTGGAGTCTTTGGGATTTTTTAGATACAAGATCTTGTCACCAGCAAAAAACGATAGTTTGACCTCCTCTTTCCCAATTTGGATACCCTTTATTTCTTTCTCTTGCCTGATTGCCTCTGGCTGGGACTTCCAGTACTATGTTGAATAGAAGTGGTGACAGTGGCATCCTTGTCTTGTTCCAGTTCTTAGGAAGAATGTTTTGAACTTTTCCCCATTCAGTACGATGTTGGCTGTGGGTTTGTCATATACAGCCTTTACAATTTTGAGGTATGTTCCTTTTACACTTAGTTTTTTGAGGGTTTTTATCATGAAAGGGTGCTGGATTTCATGGAATGCATTTTCTGCATCTATTGAGATGATCATATGATCTTTGTTTTTGCTTCTCTTTATGTGGTGAATCTAAATGTGATTTGCATATGGTAAACCATCCTTACATCCCTGGGATGAAACTCACTTGAACAAATAACAGTCAAACTGAGAGTCAAATCAAGGACTAAATACCATTTTCAATATCTACACAGAAAAATCCTAAAATACCTAGGAATATACTTAGCCAAGGAGGTGAAAGATATCTGCAAGGAAATCTACAAAACACTGATGAAAGAAATCATAGATGACACAAACAAATGGAAAAATATCCTGTGCTCATGGATCGGTAGAATAAACATCATTAAGATGTCCATACTGCCCAAAGTGATGTACAGATGTAACACAATCCCTATCAAAACACCAACATCATATTTCACAGATCCAGAGAAAATAATTCTTTGCTTCATTTGCAACCAAAAAAGAGCCAAATAGCCAAAGCAATCTTAAGCAAAAAACAAATCTGGAGGCATCATATTACCTGACTTCAAATTATACTACAAGGCTATAGTAACCAAAACAGCATGGTACTGGTATAAAAGTAGAGACACAGACCCATGGAACAGAATAGAGGACCCATAAATAAAACCATCTACCTACAACCAACTGATCTTTGACAAAGCAGACAACTACCTACACTGAGGAAGGAAGCCCTATTCAACAAATGGTTCTGGAAAACTGGATAGTCACATGCAGATGAATAAAACAGGACCCCTATCTCCCACCATATACAAAATTAATTTAAGATGGATAAAAGACTTAAAAGTAAGGCATGAAACCATAAAAATTCTAGAAGAAATCATAGGAAAAACTCTTCTAGACATCAGCCTAAGTAAAGAATTTATGACTAAGATCCCAAAGGCAAATATAGCAATAACAAAAATAAATAAGTGGGACTTAATTAAATTAAAAGCCTTCTTCACAGCAAAGGAAATAATCAACAGAGTTAATAGAGAACCTACAAAATGGGAGAAAATATTTGCAAATTATATATCTGACAAAGGGCTAATATCCAGAATCTGCAAAGAACTCAAACAAATCAGCAAGAAAAAAACAAACAACTCCATTAAAAAGTGGGCAAAAGTCATAAACAGAAGTTTTTCAAAAGAAAATAGACAAATGTCCAGTAAACATATAAAAAATGTTCACCATCACTAATCATCAGGGAAATGCAAATTAAAACCACAATGAGATACCACCTTACCCCTGTCAGAATGGCCATTACTAAAAAGTCAAAAAACAATAGATGCTGGTGTGGAAGCAGAGAGAAAGGAACACATATACACTGTTGGTGGGACTGCAAATTAGTATAACCTCTATTGAAAACAGTATAGAGATTCCTCAAAGAAATAAATGCAGACTTACCATTCAATCCAGCAATCCCACTACTGGGTATCTACCCAAAGCAAAAGAAGTCATTTTTTTTCAAAAAAACACCTGCCCTTGAATGTTTATTACAGCACGATTCACAATTGTAAAGATGTGGAATCAACCTAACTGCCCATCAATTCATAAGTAGATAAAGAAAATGTGGCATATATAATATATACCATGGAGTACTGCTTGGCCATAAAAGGGAATGAAATAATATCTTATGCAGCAATTTGAATGGAATTGGAGACCATTATCCTAAGTGAAGTTATCTCAGGAGTGTATAAACAAACACCACATGTACTTTCTAATAGTGGGAGCTAAACGATGGGCACACACCAGCAGAAAGAGATGTAAAGGACATTGGAAACCAAGAAAAGGGGAGAGTGGAAGGGGGTGAGGGATAAAAATTTATCTGTCTGGTACAATGAACATTATTCTGGTGATGGGCACACTAAAAGCATTATACAACTTAAGCATTATACAAGGTATTCATGTAACAAAAACATTTGTACCCTCTTAATATTTTGAAATTTAAAAAATGATAAAAAAATACACAAACATAAATAAATACAATTTAAAAAAAAAAAAAAAGAAATGTGTGACCAAAAGATCTATTTACTTTGTATCATCAATGTACAAAATTAGGAGTGTTTGGTTACCTTTATCTTTACAAAGTTCTTAACTACTTTTCAAATAGTGGGAAAGCAGACCTAGAGCATAAACACACATTCATTTGAGGCTCGCCTCCTGGAACCTCTATAACATCCAGATGTATTTTAAACATTAAAATAAATGCAGGTATTTGTTCTTGGGAAATAATTCAAGGCCTTAACAGATCTAAAGGACCTTAACAGAAGCAGGAATAAACAAAAGAAAACTGTCTGACATGTTAATTGATGTTGGCCGATAGCTGGGGGCAGAGCTTGATCACCAGAACCATGAAGAATGAGCAGGTCTGCCTGCTGGAAACCAATCATGGGCAAGGTGACGGGTCCTCAGCTAGGGATAAGGCCTCGGGAATGGGAAGGAAGAAAGGCATAGCCATAGGATTGAGGATAAAGCACAAATTTTGAAAGTTGGCCTCCTACAGTTTCTATGGAAAACTATGGAACAAAGAGTGAGCTTGTGAAGAAGGAAGTGTACACAGAGGAACCAACTTTAGCAACTTTCTTAGGAATATTCTTATTGAGGAGCGAGAAACACAGCCGGAAAGGCCACAGGAGCTCTCAGAAGGTGCTATGCATAGAAGCCAGGAAGAGTTCAGTATTTCAAAGAGAAGCCGATCAGGCTTAATTCATCTCTAGAATAGGAAAACTATATTCGCAACCTTGGAGGTGGCAAGGAGGAAATAGTTAATAACAAGATATGTTTATATGCTCTGTATAGTGCTACACAAAAAACCAATTTAGTTCAACTTATGTACATTCTCTCTTCAGTTACTTTTTTATTTTTTAAATTTTTTTGGACTTAAATGTTCATTGACAAGAAGGTCAGGAAATATACATTTACATTTTTTAAAAATTATCTTGGAGGACACATAATTTTGCCTAAAACTATGAGTGTCTTTTTTTTTCAAAAAATTCTATTTTCAGTAAAATATTTCAGATGAGAGAATCTCCTTTAGAGTATCAATATGAGATATGAGAAACATAAATTCATTAATCACAATTCCTCAAATTGCAAAACATTTCTTCATTATCTAAAGAAACAATGTCAGGATTTTCATATTGTGGGTCAAAGTATTGAATCTCAAGGTGCAACATGACTTTCCAAAAACTAGATCTCTAACTAAAATCAGGAATCTTCTAATCACTGTCATGCTTTCCCTGGGACAAAACTAACCTACAGGCATGTTTTGTTGGGCCTGTGTGGTGTTCTTCAAAAACTAAGTATAAACATTTAAAAATAGAAGAGATTACCTACTTTGTTAGAAAAATGGGAAATGCATAAAGTCTATACTTGTTGGGTGGAATATGAGTTTTCCATTTGAGTACAGTCTCCACCATTCCTTATTGTATTTCTGCAGCCTTTTCACCCAGTTATGTTACCTGCCTGGCCCCTGGGAGCACTTAAATATGCAGCTCCTGTTTAGACTCTGCTAAGGAGGGTGAAGGAAATTACCACTCCTAGGTGTTTAGGAAATAATAAAAATTGGTGGCATTTCCCTTGATAAATAAAGCAAAATTACATCTTCCCACATTTGCTATTTCCCTCAAGAAAGATATAAAAGAACTGTCTTCTTTCATCCCTCTGACCCCTGGTGTTGTACCAGAGCATCAAAAACTGCCCAGAGATGATTTTAAAGTGTAATTCTTGGGTAATTTCCTGGACCTTCTTACCGCCTCCACCTACCTTCCCCAACTGGAAGAAGAAGGGGGAAAAAAAAAAAGACAACAGACTGCCTTACTATCTAAAATTCCAATGCAGGCCACACTAATTAAAATTTGAGGTACACTTACACAACAAAGAATGATAGCCCCTTTCAAAGTTTTCTAGTTATCCTGAATCTTTTGCAACTGCTACACAAGCTTCTAATTGTTCTCCTGCATTTGGTCATGATTTTGGTCATCCTGAAATAAATTTCATCTGCAAAATATGTAGTTTCATATAAGAGACATCAAAGGATATTTTTAAGACCTTCATCTCTAGAAGTACACTCCAAATCACAGCAGCAAAAAAGGAGAGTCTCTGCAGGAAGCACCCAGCAAAACCAGAAGGGGCTCCAGAAATGCATTTAGCTTTAAATATTTACAAAACCACGAGAAAAATTATCTCTTGGTTCCTCATCTCAGGAGCACTGAAAAACAACAAATTTAAATGATTTGTGCCTTTCAAGTCTTGCGCTCATGTTAGCCTGCCAATAAACATTCCTGTTCTACTCTACGTGGAATTAAGAGAGGTTAACATGAGAAAAACATCCTGTAGGGTCTTGCTACTCAAAGTGTGGTCCATGGACTCACAACATCAGCATCACCAGGGGACATAATAGAAATTCAGATTCTCAGGCTCCACCCAGACCTCCTGAATAGAATGTTCATTTTAACAAGATTCCCAGGTGATTCCTAAGTGCTGCTCTAAGATACAAAGATCCTTTCTCTCTCAGAGTCCTTATGCATTTGAATAAGACATATACACAGACCTCAAAGGGCCCAAGAGAAGATATAGTTCAGCTTCCTCATTTTACCAATGATAAAATGGACGCCCTCAAAAGGACAGTGCCTTGGCCACGTCCACACATTCCATGGTTGGCAGAGCTCTGGCAAGAAGAACTTATGCGTCCTGATTCTTTTCATGATGTTCTTTACACTCTGCGACTCCTTTTTTAAAGGAGTCTTAGAAATAAACGTCTGGAACTAGTGGTTTAAGAATCAAAATATCTCCTCTGTTTGCAAGTTTCATTTCATTATTTGGTACTTGGTGTGTGTCAGGAATTCTTGTAGTCAGAGCCAGGCCAGGCATGGGGTTTCCCTGCTGACTCCTCCAGGTGGAATGTGTTAGCTAACAAGCCAACACTTGTGTTAGGCAGGTAAAGGCCCACATCCGGTGGATCAAGGACTTGCAATGATTCATTAAGTAATTTGTTTCCTTTGTACCAGGCCCAATTCTCAGGCTACAGCCGTGGGCTCTACGTGTCAGGCCCTTGCTTTGCAATGACCCTTGCTGTTGGTGAGGTCACATCACTAACCAGCAGACCCTAGCCCAGTGTGAGTCAGACACTTATGAACAAAGAACATCTGACACAAACCCCTAACGTGGCCCCTATTCCAGAGGCAGAGTATGGAAGGTACTGGCCGGGGAGGTTCTTTCTTCACTAAGATCACCTTGGGGTAGAGGAAATGGAGGGGTAAAATTTTGGTTGTGCACAATTGGTGCATAAACTCCTACTCCTTCTTGAGAGTTTTCACCTCTATGAGAGTGCCAGACTTGCTAAGTCCTAAGGAATAAACTACCTGCAAATAAGAAATTCTAGAGCCACCCATTTATTGCAGTATAAGATAAAAATTAATCTACTTTTCAAGTAACCTGAGAATAATTAAGAGTTTGTGAATATAAATGAGATTAGAAATAATATGGGCCAATAAGTTTTCAAGGCTATATCAGTTTTCTTTAAACCAGTCCAAAACTTACTGACTTAAAATGACCACCATTTATTTAGCTCATTATTCCATAGGTCAACTAGGCAGTTCTGGTCTGGGCAGGCTTGAATGACATTGCTGGGCTCTCATGTGCTGGTGACTGTGGTCAAATGGTAGTTGGTTTATTTGTGATAGCCTTGTTCACATGTCTGGTGACTGGGCCAAGTGTCTCATCCACCAACAGACAAGCCCAGGCTCCTTCACTTGGTGGACTCAAGGTCCAAAGAGTAGCAAGAAAGAGCCAGCCCCAATGCTCAAGCACATTTCAAGTCTCTGCTTGCATTATGCTTGCTATTGTTTCCTAGCCAGAGAAAGTCATTCAGCTTATTAGAGTCGGAGGCAGTTCTGTAAGACTATTACCCCCACCCAGAAGTCTTCCCTACTTCCTTGTTCTAGGATGCTTGAATGACATGGGTTGTACAGTGCTGTCAGCAAAGCAGTTACAACTTCTGATTGCGTGAAGCATTCTGAGATGGAGGCAGGGTCAAAGAGTTACACCTTACTGATGTCTTTGATCCTTAAAAATTAAACATATTGTCAAAAACACCCCACAAACCCATGCCCTGAATAAGAACAGAATTAATAATAGAACACATAGTGAAACCAAAAATGTAACCTAATTTTTAAAAAGTAATAAAAAGATTTAAATACTTAAGTCAATTAAAAACCCCCCAATTAAAAACCCCCCAGGAAGTAAGTTAGGATGTTAATGTAACTGTATTGTAAAAGTTATATTGCTTTATCAAGTTCTGTGGCTCCTAAGTCTTCTGTTGACCTTTTTGTCAGGCATACTTGTGATAAAGAACTTTTTAATACAGCTGAAAGAGTTTTTAATATTTTTCTACACTATTGCTCCAATGTTTCTATTATTTATTTTTTCCAGATGACCAATAAAAAAGTTCTCTGAGAGTTTTAAGATAGCTAGAAAGAAAACTGGGTACCTATTTTCTTTTCCTGTACTTACTATTGGATCTTAAGTAAAATGCAACCTGTTGGATAAATTTGGCTTTAGCCCCTTTAAGAATCTCCCCAATTAGTTCATTATGTTAGATGTACATATGAAATGTGGGGAGGGAAGCTATACTCACTCGTTTCTACTCTAAGATGCAGTGTGTATATTTTACCAGTTTTATTTATCCATGGTATGAAGTTTGTCATGTCCATTGGAAATGCTATAGGTAATTTGCCTTGGTCTCATGTACAATGTAGCAGTAGCTGACAAATAAAAAGCTGCAAGTATGTAGATAGTTTGTTGAAATCAGGAGATCACCTCATGGCTTGAGCAGTAGAATTTAAAATCATAGCAAACTGGAAACATGAGATACCATTCACATTGGCTTTGTCCCAACATCACAAACCCAAGTATAAGCTCCTGGGAGTCCTGGGAGCTGAACCCCTGAACCTCATATCAAGGGGTAGGGGAATGGATCCAAGCTGCCTGCATCCTCAGCCCTCTTTACCAAGTATAAAAAAAGCCAGAGAAAGGATTTTTTATCTCTTTCCAAATAATTCTAACAAAGTCAGTGGAGGACTCCTCTATAGCTGGTCCCCAAAGGTTCAATGCACACCTCCCCCTTCTCTGCCCCAAAGATGAGCATCACACTCAGCTCATTCCTCAGCACAGAGGTGAAGCAAAATGCTATGGGTTAGGTACTGGGGTTTACACCACTGGGGCCAAATGCTGTTCCTAAATATATAGTTTTGTACAGAGTAGGAATTTGGCACTCCTGAAAGACTCCAGCTGTGCCACAAATCTTTTTAATACTCACAGTTGAACTAAATATGTCCATAAGAAAATAGATGTAATCATATTTGCAACTCATATTTGTGATTCCCAGAAACATGCTTATGTAAGCATAATCATAAAGCTCTAGGTTAAATATATGCACATATACATGCACATGCATATAATCACATATCACAATGCTTGTAGTGGACATTCTTGGTTCCCCACTGCAATTCCCTTTAAGAGGCTGTTGTACTCATCCTCCAGTGCTGTGAGTATTTTACAATTGCCCCCTTATTTGGATAATTGCCCTTGGCCAAACCAGAGCCACCTTGCCTGAAAGGTTACACTTTCTGCTCCTGTGGAGAGCTATAGAGAGGCAGTCAATGATTTCCTGAAATGAATTTTTAAAATACATAAATAAAAACAGTTTTCTGACCTCAAGATAAGGCAAATTACAGAGCTCCCCGGGGAATAAGGCTGAAGCTCAACTCCAACTAAGACCATGTACTTGTTCAACACCTTCCCTGGCCCATCCTACTTTCCTCACTTCCTTTCTCCTGACAGCATTTCTTCAATAAATCATGTGCACCGAATCCTTGTCTCAGGCTCTGCTTCTAGGGAACCCAACATAAGACAACACCTTATTGCTGATCTTGAAAATTTCCGGCAACTGGGACCTCAGAGTGGATGCTTTGCTTGGTCTAACTCCAACTTGTAGCTTTCAAAGTCACTTACCACTGAGTGTTTTCACTTTGAAAGCATTTGCTATTGACTATAGGCTTGATGAGATTTCCTCTCCCCTCTCCACCTCAGCCCCTGTCACTCAGGTCATGTATACAACAAAGTTTTACTTGGTTCCTTTCACTTAAATGGCCTGGAAGACTAGAAATCCAAAGCCCATGTGCCCTCTTTACTACAATGCATAGATTGAATTACCCACCCCTTGCCAGAAAAAAATTAAAAAAAGTCTTTAAAAATGATGTTTTGGAGACGGTAATCTCTCTTGAACTTGAAACCCACAGACAACTGTCACAGGACTGGCTGGCCCTGGAAAATGTCCCCATAACAGGACCATTTTGTGAAAGCAATGAAGCTGACTCAGCCCTTGATAAGCTATCTCTGAAGGGCATAATATGTCAAATATTTCCTTATCAGCTTTCTCTGTATGCTTTCAGAGCTCATTTGATACTCTTTTTCTTTTCCTCCCTCACACAATTTATTTTCTGTCTTTGCATACAGGCATTCCCCTCTTCTACACACTGGGGATGGAAAAACGTCAAATAAAGTAAATTGAAAGACCTGAATAACCATGCCCCATACTACATAACCACAGTTAAATGTCTGTGTAGAAGGAGGTCTGTCTCTTTGGATACAATAAATGTGCCCACCCACTATGGCTCAGTCTTATGTTAACCTTTTCCTCTCTTTTTATCAGATGTAGAAATGAACAAATTAGACATTAGGGATGTTGTCCCATCTTTTACCAGTGATCAATCTTATCATAGCTAATGTCTGCTGAACACTTTCTCCGAGCAAGGACTGTTCTAATTGCTTTGTATCTATTATCTGATGCAGGCTACCTGCCCAAGCTTCATTCATACCCTACCACCCTAAAAACAGCTGCCCCTTGGCCACTCCTCAGGCCTCAAAGTGTATCTACCAGCAGGGCCATTCATCCTCAGGAAGACAGACTGAAAGAAGAGTTCCCTGCAGGTCCTGGAAAGGACTAAGGGCAATTTTAGCAGTGGATTCTGGCCTTGGTTACTTGCAGCATGGTCTAAAAGGGAGAGTGTGGGTTCCAGACAGGTATGTCCTCCAGTTTTGTGGACTTTATGCCCCATGAAGAGCAAGATTCATGGGCAGAGGTGCCAATCTAATAGGCATGGCCTGTTAGAGCACAGGGTACAGTGCAGGGCCCCAGATGCCCAACTCTGAGAATGGAGCTTGCTCCATAACTGGGAAATGATTGAGGCAGGGCTTGACTCCACACCCATAGGAGCCCCAACCCTTCAATGCCAACATTCTGCTACAGCATCATATAAGTCTATAACTTATTTCAGTACAAAAATTAATTACTGTTTTTCATGCTTTAGATTAGAATATCTGGTTCCTTAGAGGATTACATGGGCAAATAAAGCTGGCCTTTTAAAAATTCTAAAGGGTAGATGATCAATAGGCAATTCTCAGCAGAATTCTTTCCATGCTTAGAATATTTCTCCCAAGAGTTCAAGGCCCAGGCAAATGATTAACAAAAGTATACATGCCTGCCCACCTGAAGGCAAAGAAGGGAGAGGCAGGAGACAGAGGTGCAAGGCCTTTACCTGAAGGTAAATTAGGAGGGTAGGAACAGCTCTTGAGAGCTAGCACCCAGCATATTAGGTATTGAGAGCATATTAGGTGCTCAATGAATATTTCACAAAGAAATAAAATCATGCATCATGAATTCGTGAGTAAAACTTAAGTATTTGATTCTCCTCTTTCTTGGATTAGGATTTGTCTCTTGATAAAATGGACTTGATTTACTTTATTAATATAACAAAAGCCAACCTGGTTACGCTCTGTCCAAAAGAACAAAAATCTCACATCTCTGTCTTAAAAGAGGTTTGAGTTTAGGGTAGCACCCCAGTATTCCCTGGAACTGTCAGATGCAAATTCTTCTACCTTAAAACTTCTTCAGCTATCTTAAGATATACCAGCTCCCATTGTTAATAAGTGAGATAATTCCAAAGCCTCCTTCACCATCTTCCCCTTAGAACCCTCCAAGCAGCAACTGATATGCAGATCCAGGGATCTGAAGACACACTTTCCTCTCTAAAAATGCCAAATCTGAAATATAATGAATAAAAAGCTGATTGTGTGTTCTTAATTTTCTATTAAAAGTCATGTTCAAGAGTGTGTGTGTGTGTGTGTGTGTGGAGAGAAAGAGAGATTATGTAAACATATCAGTGAATGAAAATTATATTAATATCATTGATTTACCTTTAAAACTAGGTAGAAAAACAAAGTCAGGGGATGCGAGGTGAATGGAGAGTGGAGAGCTTCATGTGCACATACATATCACTATTGGCCAGAAAACGCTATAGGCATAGTAAGTCTGACCATTTATACCCAGATAATCATATGAAATTATAGAGATATATGGTTATATATGTAATAAATGTACAAGATGATAATAGAAGCCAATTTACTAAATATTTCCAGATATTTAGATCAGAAAATTCCACTGATATAAAAAGAAACTAACAAACAATACCCAACATTTTGAAAATCTGTGCTTTATTTCTATACCTTGAATCCAGAGTACTTAAAATATATTCAGTTAAAATAGCTATGTGGAAATTGGAAAAAAATGGGGAAGACAAATAAAAGAATTCATGAAATTGACCAAAAGATGACTTAAGTAAGTTGTCTCAAAGTTCCAAAAAGTTAAAATATAACAAACAACACTGCAATTTGATCTGTAAATTCTAGAATTACGGTTCTTAACTCTTTTTGTCTTTGTATATTCAATGAATGGAAAGGACTGTGAAAATAAACATAGGCATCTGCACACCAACATTTGCATTCAAAGATTTCATTGACTACCAAGAAGCTCAACTTTCAGGCTTTGAGTTATTTTACATTAATGATCCTAATTGATATTGAACAACTCTGGGTTAGACACTGTGTGGACACAACACCATGGGAATAACTTTGAGGGACTGTGAGGTCTTGGGTATAGGCCAGACCTGAGTTCTTCTTAAAAGACCCTCCCTGGTTTTCCCACACTTTTCCTCCTACCTTCACCTACCACTGCCCTCACTGCAAAGGACTATGTAGCAGGTGTTGTCTATGCTCCATGCATATCCAATTGACACATACCATTTCCACGAGTGCTGGCTAGCTTCCAGCCTGCTCCTGGGATTCTTCGCTTGAGGACTCTCTCTGGCTGCTGGAGCCCACTCTGCCCATATATGATTCAAGACAGAAACACCAGGAAATTGATGTCCAATACCAAAAGGAGCACCCCTCAATGACCATCAGGAGTCATCACCCTAGTACTCTTGCCTAATGGGCAGGATAACTCTGAGATGCGTGTTTCATCCTGCCTCCCAGAGTTTCAGTGAGATGAAGCTCCAATGTCCCACAGTTAGTTGTTTGACACACATAATAATGAGCTGCATTCTTTCTTTGACAATCAGATTGTGACCTCTGGCCTTTACAAATTAAGGTAGCAAATGCTGTGGGCTACCCTAAGGCCACTCCTGGTCACAACCTACTAATTAAAATATTCTTCAAAATAGACCATTGCACCAACATGGAGTTATCCAGGAACCTTCCTCATTTGGTTTGCTCAGAAACCAGAACATCCAAGTGATGAGACAAGTTGGCCCTCCCAGAGGTCCTTCTGAGGGTACCCCTTGTAGAAACAGGCCCTTTAATGAAGGCCAGATAATTTTCTCTTTAACAGCAATGCCCAACCAAACAAAAGTTTGCATAGACTATCAATACACAAGTTCCAGATGATCCATTTTGGTGTTTATTCCAACAAGTGTGAATGGCATCACCTACCCCAAACAGAACAAACTATTGTGCCCCTGGGCAAAAGCAAACATCCTTTCCATGAATATTTAACTAAGGACCACTGCTTATCAGTATTTGGCACAATTGGCCTGATCCTATCTTCCTGCGTTCTGGAACATGTACTAGGAAGAAGATGATCAAAATGTTTTCTGTTTTAACTTTCTTTGCCTTTGTAGCCCGAAACTTTCTATTAAACAAATCTGAATTCAGATGATTCTTCCCATGTCTTCTTCACTGAGAACTAAACTTAAAGCAGCCCTGCCTGTGAGAACTTTAGAGATGTATCTAGTTTATCACAAGATTACTGGTGACAAAGGCATCTAACTGGTATTCAGTACAACTGACTCCTCTTAACTTCCCTAGTATGTTGAAGCACAATGTTGATTTTGAGAAGGATTCTTGGGAGTTGAAATGAAAGTCTAATGATCATGAGCGCAGGGCACGTTTAAAAAAAAAAAAGGCCTGTAATAGCACTTTGGGAGGCAGAGGCGGGAGGATCACTTGAGGCCAGGAGTTTGAGACCAGCCTGAGCAATCTCTACAAAAGCCTTATCTCTACAAACGAATAGAAAAAAATTAGCCAGGCGCAGTGAGTAATCCCAGCTACTCGGGAGGCTGAGGCAGGAGGATCTCTTGAGCCCAGGAGTCTGAGGTTGCAGTGAGCTGTGATCACACCACTGCACTCTACCCAGGGCACGAGACCCTGTCTCAAAAAAAAAAAAAAAGAGAAAAAAGAAAGAAAAAAAAGAAAAATGAAAGGCAATATCAAATCAGACCTGTGAACCATACATCTGGGGCGGGGGGGAATGTGCATGCTTTTGAGGATTGTTTCGAAGGCTTTCCTGCCCCCAAATCATTCATTTTCCAACCTAGCAAAAGATGCCTGGACGATCCTTTTTAAATCACTTGCCTGAGTTGATTCATTTAAAAAAAAAAAAAAAAGCCTTGTTAGGGAGCTAACAGAGTCGGTGGATGGATGGTAGGAGCTTGTGTCCCAGTTTGCATGGGTGGCCCTGGAGCATGCTTGTGCCCTGGAGTCATAATTGATAATGCCCCTTCTCACTCTCAATATGACCCAGCTTGGACAATAAACTTATATCTGTCACTCCAGATATAAGTCACTCTAGGGATGACTCTACTCTTTTCTGGACAAGAGACATAATGAAGCCTCCCCCCTCTGGGCTTTAATTCCTCATCATAAAATGGGAACAATGGTAGCAGCTTTTTCTCAGGGATGCTGTGAAAATAAACTGTGATCATAAATTTAAAATGCTCAGCCTGCTCCATAGCAAGCTCTTGAAAATGTTTAGCTATTAGTATTTAAAAATATGTCATCTGGAAGGAAATTTGTCATATAGGATTAAACCATCATAACCACCAATCTATGCATCCTATGGATCTCTATGTATCTTAGACTAATTTAGGTAAAACATCAGCAACCCCCTGAAATGACTCCATGGCCATCTCCCAAGGTACACCATGGGAACATTCAGTGCGGGACATGGTATGTGCTGTTGTGCGCCTCAAAGCCTGGGCCACCAGGAACCCAGGAGATGGGGAAAACCCACCTCGAGTCCTGTGGCATAAAATACAAGGGAAACGTGGCCTCCCAGATGGACTCATATTTTAGAAAGATTGAAAGTGGGGGATTGGCTGGGCTTCCCAACTTTTCTTCCACCCCACCTCTCGCAGCTGTGAGGAGTCGGTGGGTGCTTTTCCAGGGTCAGCCCTAGACTGAGCATCAGCCTTACAACTGTGGAGTTCTAGTTCTAGTCCTGTCCCTGCATGCACTTCACCTTCTGAAGGGTCTCCCCAGGTCCACATTTTGCAAGTGAAAACCCCCCCATCCCATTTCTATCCAGCAGAGGAGGACAAAGCCTAAATGTGATTTCAATTACAGCAATAACAAATTCATGAGAGCTGAGCCCTTGCCATCTGTCCAAGGAGTGTGTCAGGCCCTGCATTGGTGGTGACCAATACGATTTCACTGACCACCTAAACAAATGAGAGCATGCCCATGGGTTTTCTGCCGAAGACAGAAGATCAAATGAAGAGTAGAACTGTCTGAACCCCTAGCACTCTGGCAGTGCTAAAATTTATCACTTCACATTTGCATAATTCAGTGAGATTCTTCATTTAAAAGCTGACAAGGACAACTCTGAAACAGAGTGTTGATTAGAAACTAGACAGCATATTTTTAAATTTTAAATTACCTATCAGTCAGTCCCTAAAAGGTAACAACTTCTCCACATTGTGGGGATTTTGCTATTAGCTAGTAACTATGCATCGTGCTTATGTATATGTAAATAGAGTAGCCAACAGGTATTAAAGGTTTTCCATGTGCCGGGAATTATGTCAAGCACTTTGTTGCATTTAATTCTCACAACCACTTTGTGAATTATACCCATTTTATAGGTGAGGATTTCAGGCTCAGAGTGAGTAAATAATTTGACAGAGTCCTAGCACTCTGGGAGGCCAAGGTGCGAGGATTGCTTGAGCTCAGGAGTTTGAGAGCAGCCTGAGCAAGAGGGAGACCCTGTCTTTACTAAAACCAGAAAAAATTAGCTGGGCGTGGTGGCATGTGTCTATAGTCCCAGCTACTCGGGATGCTGAGGCAGGAGGATCACTTGAGCCCAGGAGTTTGAGGTTGCTGTGAGCTAGGATGATGTCATGGCACTCTAGCCTGGGCAACAGAGCAAGACTCTGCCTCAAAAAAATAAATAAATAAAAAATAACTTGACCAAGATTGTACAGCTAGGAAGCCTCTGTTATGAATTTAAAGACCTGATTCATCTGACTCCAGAATCCATGGTCTAACCATTACCCTAGCATGGCCCCTTGCATATATACAAACACATGCACAGTGACTCTCCACTTCCTGTCCTAATGAGAACTGGCTTGTGACAAATTACCTACAGAAGAGGTAACAGGAGTCCTGGCTGGACATAGAGAGAGAAGCCAGCAGAGCGTGGAACTAAGGGAAATCTGGGACAAACCCGAGTCAAATAAACAGATAATCCACCAAAGTGTCAACCCCCTAGATCAGCCCAGAAGTTAAGCTGTGGGGCAGAAATTTGGCAGAAATGAAGAAACTAACCCCATGGGAAATTTTAAATCTTTACAATAATAACTGCTAACACTTATTAAGAGTTTAATGTGTGCCAGAAACTATTCTAAGCATTTTTGCATGGATTTATTTATTTTTCAACATTGTCTCTGATGCTCCTTTTACAGAGAAGGAAACTGAGGTGCAGGGATGTTAAGTAACAGGCCCAAGACCACACAAATTATAGGTAACAGAGTTGGTATTTGAACTCAGAAAGTCTAGTTTAGGAACGCAAACTCATAACCCTTCTCTGTACTTATTCTCTATGCTCTATTTTCCAGGAAGGTATATATTTTTGGCTGAAATTTTGCATGAAATCTAAAAGAAAAAACATTTCAGAATCCAGTCTATGAGTTCTCTTGGTGAAAAAGCACTTTGTCTTTAGGATACAAAGCACTGCCTACAACATTGGGTAAGAACAAGTTGTACAGCCAGCCTACAGTGGCCAAATCCCTATATCTGAGATTATAAAAACTGTATCGACTGCTGCCAATATCCACGGCAATTAATAATACTCCCAGTCCACCTCTTTCCAGTTGCCATCTGGAGCTCAAGTGAATGAAGTCGAAATTCGTGGCATCTCATCATTACGTAGTGATATAACTCTTCTGAAAAACTGGGAGCATTACCCGAGACATAATACCCCTCATAAATAATCTACCAGTTTGAGGACATTAAATGTAAAGAAAGGGTGACCTCTGACCTTCCATTCCCTTTAATGGTACTTCATTAGTCTCACAAATGGAGGCAAATTCATAACAGGGGGAATCAATTCTGCCACTTGGAAATAATTAAGACACATACATCAAACAACAGCTTTTTTTATTCCTTCTAATTAAGTGATCTATCCCAGAGGAGTGCTAAATTGGTCAGTGCAAATATAAATTACACTAAGCGTGAGTGTTTGAAGATCAATGTGGAGGTTTTGATGTTTCCCTGTGCTCTTCCTACACTTCCCACACATTAAGCTACTGTTCTGACTGCAACATCAAGAATCTAAAAATCTGGATTCTTTTGGCAACAAGGTGCTCAGAATCCCCCGCAAGTGGCCAATCTGTCTGCCTGCCCTCTTGAAGAAGCAGTCAAATCCTTAGTATTCCTTCTGCAGTTCCACCTTGCCCTTGCACTTCAAAATGTGAGGAGATTTAATAGCTGGCTTTAGGCTCAGTGGCTTGAATTTTGAAGGACATGTCTTATACGTTTTGCCTCTACCTGAGATATCATTCCTCATGTGAAAGTTTTATGAAAAAGCCCGTGGATGGGTTTTGCCATTATCTAAAACCTTAGCCATCAGCAGAATAGGACTTCTGGCTGCTATGAGGCCAAGGCTGGCTCTTCTAAAACTGTTGTCAAACTTCAAAATCAACTCAGGAATCACATCCAATATTGACTAACCAGACTCATCATGTCTCTCCCCAGAAACTAAAATAGGACCAAAAAGCAAACTAAATGTTGACAAGGTTTTTTATGTATCTTTGCTTATGGGTTATAAAAATGAATATTATTTTACTTTGATATGACTCTGGAAGACCCTTGCAATCAACAAATTACCTACCCCTTCAAAACTCCTCAGGGAGGTAAACAAGAACATGTTGCATCCACAGACAGAAAGCAGAAGGAAGAATGCTGGATTTAGAGGCAAGATGCTCAATTCATACCCTGGCTCTGTCATTTTCTAATGGTGTGCCTTTCTGTCCACAAAGTGGGGGCTTACACCATTCTATTGCGGCTCCATGCCTAGGACAGTGCTCCCATATGAGTAGATAGTGAGTATGTGAATATAAATATCGGCCTGAAGGAATGGGTCAACAAATGTCTTATTCTGTGGAAATCACATTTCTGAATAAGCTCAGAAGACTGATGTCTTAAGTTGAGTTCTCCAGGATAGACTTGAGGAGAGGGTTTGTGTATAAGTGACTTAATAGGAAAATTCTCCAAAGATAAACTGGTAAGTAAGTGGGAGAAATAGGCAGGGAAGAGGACATACCAATAAAGGGTATGATGGCAGGTGATACCCCAGCCTCAGCCAGATCCTTGGGGAGCTCTGGAGTATAGATCACACCTCAGAATTTGTCCCTCTCCCAAGAAAGGTTCTGAGCTTTCATACTCCTTTACCCACCAGTTATGCCATAAAGGCTGCATCAAGGAGTTGTAAAAATCCCAGGCATTTTCTGCTCCCTGCAGGGGCAAGACTCTAAAAAAGATCAAGGTGCAAAAATCAAAGCACACAGAGGCTGGGGATGAGCACATAGAACCACTAAAAGTGATCCAAGGGGATCTGCTCGGAGCCCTGGCAAAGTCTCCTACAACTGGTTTGCAGGTTATTGTGTTTCTGTGAACCAACGCTGAGCAACACGACATCCTAGGCTTTAACTTTGCAAAAAGCTTTCTCTCACATTTTAGCATTTGATTCTCAACACACCACTGTGTGATAGATGGAATATGAAGTGTTATTATCCATTTGTGACAAATAAAGGATCTTGAACCCAGAGAAAAATGACTAGTTTCTGGTGAAACTAAATCAGCAAAAATAAGACTATCCATTATAAGACAGTAGCTAGAAGAGAGCTGAATTGTTTCCTCAAGGTTATAGGCACTGGGAGAAGTTAAAGATTTTGATGCTTGCTGTACATCTCAGGGAATGAGTGTGATAAAAATTTTTGCGAGGTGGAAGAGAAGACATTCTAAATGAGAGATGCCAGAGGAGGAAAATGCATAGGGTAACCCTTGGGGTAGCAAAGGGAGGCCTCATGGGAATAGAGTGAGTCAGGGCAACGAACCGATACTGAGGGACCCTCAAAAATGCCAGTCAGAGTAACAGAGATTTAATAAACTACTACCAGAGAAAAATCACACAGGAGAAGCAAATAGATTGGTGATAATGGAGTCCACAGATGATGAAAATCTTCAGTAGTCTGAAGGGGGCAAGGTGAATTGTCAATTTCCATGTAGGACTGGATGAAGATTTGTCCTCAGATGGTAGCAGTGGGGAAAAGAATGTAGGGACGGGGGAAGAGAACACCAGTGGGAAGACCCAGTGGATGGATGTGACAGACAAAGCAGAAGGAAGAGTTAAAGAACAATTCAGGACTTTGAACCAGGGGATGGAATTTCTAGATTCACAAGTTAAGGAGTGTCAGATCCACTTTCAACAAGCCCATGATATTCTTACCTTTTTTTTCGGGCCCAAATTACCTCAGACTCAGAACGACTTGTCTAAAACCTAAGGTGAAAGGTGGCAGGTGGCAGAGCACCACAGGGCAGGGACCTGAGTGAAAAGCAAGGTGTTCTGACACCTGGCCCTGCAGGGGCCACAGTCCCCTCACCCACAGACCTGGACGTTAACTCAAACATAGCCATGGACGAAGAGACAGCTGACAGCAGCTATTGTGAACATTCATGTTCATCAGCTGTCTAAGTCTGGTGTCATTCACTGGTCACATGCTGGCACTTTATAGAGTTTCAATGAGAAAAAGAAACGGGAAAATGTAGGTGGACCTACTTTATTATAGGCTGTAATGGAAAGTGCACTCATTATTGTTTGTATTTTAGTACTAATGTCTTACCCATCTAACTTACAAAACACTTTAAAATTACTTATTTTATTTTTTAATATATTTGTTTTCATATCCTGCTTTTGATGATTAATATTGCATCTTGTGCATCTCCCCATATTATCTAATGTTCTCTTAAAACTTGCATTCAAGCACTGCATGAACATCCATTATGTGGCTACACAATAATTTACCCATCTTTCTTCTATAGGACATTAAGATGAATTCTGGTATATTCTTATGAATAATAACACTGTAAAGAATGTTTCTAGACATAATTGTTTAAAACGACACATTTATAAATATATTTTCATCTAGTTTTTACAACAACCTACTGAGCTAGATATCATTATTATGTTCATTTAGTAAAAGTGTCACCGAGGCTTAGAAAAATTGAACAGCTTGGCCAAGGTCGCACGGTGCTCTAACTCCTGGTTTGGTGCAGTCATGCTCACTATCCTGAAGAAGTCTGCTTGATAGGACCCTGCTTCCACTTCCGTCCAGGTAGCTCCTCAGCTTGGCAAGACCTGCCATTGGTCACCAGGCCTCAGAGTATGCATCTCATAGACTCTACGATGCCATTGAAGGTAAGACACATTATTACATGATGCTATGCAAAGAAAAAGAAACTGCTGCCAATTAAACTATGGTATAATGCTCTTTTCAAATAGAATCTATGTTTAGCACTTATTGAAAGAACTCTTTTATGCTAATTTAGACATACAATTGTCAACAGTATGAAGAGTAACCAAACTGAAGTTCAGGCAGGCAATGACAATCCAGTTACGTCTTACTGCCATATGACTGACAACGTTATGAGATGCGTCAAGTTGTAATGCCCACCCCAAGCCCCATGATGTTAACACGAAAAATTATATGCATCCTAAAATCAATGAAATAGGGTCTCAACAAACTGAAACTGACTCCTTAATATAATCTGAAGGCCTGAGAGATTATTGACAGGAGAAAACTCTTGCACAGGATGCTATTTATTGGGTTGTCCATGAATCACCCGCAACCAGTTCCCACGGCAGTGGTTCTTAGCCATATTTACCCAACTTTTACATTCAATAAATGAAGACTGGTTATTGTTCTTATTAAGAAGCCAAATCCTTCAAAGAGAAGCTGTAATTACAAGCCTAAACGGTTTCATATTTATATACAAAGAAGCTTATGATCATCTGTTCACACTATTTCACCTCATTACATACATAGAGAACAACTGTCATTGGATTTTCTGGTTGAAGTGTCACTGTTGACAGTCTCTAAACCTAATCTAGCTGAAGAAAGTTGAGTCACCAAGAAACAGGGTGGGCGATTCCTTCATAAAGACTCACAGAATAATACATGGCAAGCTTAACGTTATTCCTTTTAAAGAAATATCCATGTCTTTTTGTCTTCAAATTCAGGTTCATCCTACCTAATCTTTTGCTGGAATATAATAATTGTTCAATTTGGAAAAAAATAACTCAGTGCCTATCCTGTTTGAAGTAGAAACCATTGAATTCTAGGATAATTGGCATCTAGACTCATTTCTTTCTTTTATGAGACACTCAGCATCCTGTCTCAGGCTTATACCAGTGACTTTGATCCTTTTCATAGACAAAATTGAAAAGGGTCAATGGACCTAAGTGTCTCATTTCAAGTCAAGTCTGTATAATGCTAAGGAGAAGAAGTGATTGCACTGTATCCCCCAGTTCAAAAGCCTGTCTGTCATTTTGAGATTAAAAATAGAAATCAGACTTAACTGTACTTTAGCAGAGTAAATCTATTACTTACACTTTCAGAATATAGTTTTCCTAAAATAAAAGAACAACAGTAAATTATTATTTCTGAGTACCTTTTATATACAGCTCAGGTCTGTAGTATATAGGGAGAACTCAGATCAAGTAACTGGATGTAGGGGCTCCTAAGAAGAGTGTCACGAACACCTCACTTCACAAGCCAAGGTGAAAAAAGTGAGCCCTGGCAGGAGAGCATCTCTTTTACTTACAGGCTTGGAATATTCCAAAGCATATATTCTTTAAATCTGCTGATGGTGTATATAGGACATCCTGGCAAGGAAAGGATGGCACACACAAACTGTGAAGAGTTTAAGGAAGGGATTATTTACAGTAGATGGGAAGGGTTTAGGAAACCAACATGGAAAGTGTCAAAAGAGGGAGCCTATTTTTGACCCCTAAACCAGAAAGGGGAAGAGTTGGAGGCAGTTAGTAGAATACAAGAATACTGAAGGTGAACTATAAGAGAGGGCTGCCTAACAAGAGCTGTGGCCTCCCACAGCAGGATTAGCTAATCCATGATTAGGGGGCAGGGAGGAAGAAGGGGAGTAAATGCCCTATCACTGTCGTCCTCCAGTCCTCTTACCTCCTCCTCGTGTCTCCCACTGACCAACCTAGCTGGAAGTCAGAGGAGATCCACAGAGATCAGAGTGGGGCAAATAGTGTCGATGGACCTAAAGGAGAAGATGGTAGATACCCAGTACACTATGGAATGTCAGGCTCTGCCTTATGCAAAGGTTAGGTAAATGCTTTGTCTCTGATGTCTCCTAAACTCTTTGATGGTCATCCCTTCCTAGTCCATGGCCGATCCACTACCACCACCAGAAGTTCATCATCACCCTGTGTTGCCTCCAGGACTACCCACAGACCCCCACATGGCCCTACACGGGCTTGTCTTCCTTGAGTGACAGTCCATATGTCAGATGGGCATAGTCTTTACCATTCCACTTCACATCTTCCTACATCCTAATCCTTCAGTGAAAGCTATTCCTCGCTAGGTGGCTAGCTGGCCAATCTAATTTTAAAAATCCCATGCAATTAATCTAATATCACTAATTGGATAAAATCATAGACCCTACAGCTAGAAGAGTTCTCAGAAATTATTTATGGTGCTCTCAGAATATTTGACATACTGGTATGAATGTTTTATACAAGAGGAAACAAAGACCTAATGATGTAAGGTAACATACCAGGCTTACATGTTATTTCACTTGGGGCAAAAGATATTATTTTTAATAAAGACCCTTAAGAAACCCAGTATATACCAAAGTGTGGGATTTGCCTTAACTAGGTGGCAATCGCCCGGCATCAAGAACACTGAACCATCTGGTGAGAAAGTGATTCTTTTCACACTCATCTCAACAACTGATTACATCAGAGAGAAAGACTAGATTTGAAGTTAGGACATCTTAATCCCTCTCTAAACACTTGATACACTCCCTTTGTGTCAAAGAAAAGCAAGCATTAGACACAGACTTCAAGTTCAGGCAATGGTTGATAGATTTAATTTGATATTGTCCTATTTCTCTTGAATGTATATGTTGTGTTACCTTCTATCTCATAATGAGTGATAATGGCTTTTGATTATGTTAATGACATTAAAGTTTCCTTCTGAGCACATGTTTAAGTTTAAAAAGTAATAAATTTAAAGAAAATATATGTAAACAGTAGTATAGTTTTTCCAAAGTTGTGTAAAAATAATAAAGGTGTGAGGTGAAGCCATATAGTTTGGGAAATATTATTTTATTCCAAAGAGTTTTTATCTATAATCTTGTAATTCACATATATATAAATTGTATGTAATTTGTGTGTGTGTATGTGTTTGTATGTCTGTGTATGTGTATTTATAATGGCAGGACAAATTTTATCATGGCCCCAATATTCTCTGGTATAGATACTCTGTATAATTCCTTCCCCTTGAGTGCAGGCAAAACCGGAGAATTTAATTGGATATCACTCCCACAATTATGTTATATTAAATAACAGAAGGGATTTTACAGATAGAATTGAGGTTCCTATCAATTGACTTTGAGTCAAATCTCCAAAGGGAGATTACCCTGGGTGAGCCTGACCTAATCAGGTGATCCCATAGAAGACACAAAAAAGCAGCAGTTGATGCTTTCCTATGGCCTAGCACAAGCAAACAGCCATGTTGTGAGAGGAGGGGGCCATGTTGCACAAACCTAAGAGCAGCATCTAGGAGCTGAGAGCGGTCTACAGCCAACAGCTGGCAAGAAAACAGAGCCCTAAGTCATACAGCCACAGGAAACGAATTTTGCCAATAACCAGTGAGCTTGAAAGAGGACCCCGAGTTTCAGATGAGATTGTAGTCCCAGCTGACACCTTCATTTCAGCCTGATGAGACCCTGAGCAGAGGACCCAGTTAACCTATATCCAGACTTCCAGTCCATGGACGTGAGATAATAAATGTGTGTTATTTTAAGCTGCTAGATTTATAATAATTTGTTACACAGTAGGACAGGAAATACACACATGCATTCAAACCCCTACAGTGTAGGAGAATTAATTGGAAGAAAGCATTATGGCACCCTTCAGATTATACAGAAACTATACTACCTACATTACATAGGTAGCATTACATAACTATATAACTATTTACAGAAATTATTCAATATTCATGTCAAGTAGAAATCACTGAACTTTCAAAGAACTATCAGGAGTCTTCCAGGCCAGTGCTCTTCACACTCCACTGTGTACGCACATCCTTGGAATATTATGAAAACACAGACTCTGATTCAGTAAGTGTAGTTTGGGGCCTGAGATTCTGCATTTCCACCAAGCTCCCAGGTGATGTCAATACTGCCACTGTGAGCAGTAATTGTCAGATTCTTCCCCTTTTTCCAAATAGGACTTATCTAAGCCACAGCAAAAGGTTTCCTAACTGGCCTTGGAGAATTTTCAAGGTGATACTATCTCCTTCCCATTGTCCAATATGGCCAAAGCCCACCTTCTATTCACGGTCCACTCAAAGAGTTGAAGGGCATTGGGATTTGGCCATCTCAGAATTTAGATAACCAAGACTGAATTTCACAGGCAACTCCTCTGACACAGGGCGGGTCACCATGAGAGCGGAAGTTTTGTTGAAATGTACGCCCAAGATTTGCAGCCTAGTCTAACCTCTATTCAAACTTCTGAGACTGCAAAATTAGGCTGGAAGTCTCCACATTTATTATAAGATTCCTGGTATTTCCTGTTTCCAGTCAGACGGGCAGTATTGCAAGCACAGCCTTTCTCGTGGTTTTTCCTACTTCCACTTGCCATCCCAGCCACAACCAAGAAGAGCAAAGCAGCATGCAAAAGACGCAACGCTCAAAACAAATGTTGTGGGAGATGTCACTTATGTCGCCTCTGAAGAGGTTTCATTTGGGTTTTACTGCAGTGATGGGAAACACTCAGGTAATTTGTTCAATTCCCTAAAATCATGTGCCTGATTTTCCTTCTCCTCCCCTCTCACCTTTTAATATATTTGATTTCATAATATCAGGTTGAATTCTAAATTTGGAATTTGGGAGGATTCTAGAGATTAGATGCTTGGTCCATTTGCAGTAAACCAATCAACATTGTGTACAAAGGTGCTCATGGATTTGTTGGCATAAGATGATAGTATCTTCAAAAAGGGTGGATATTCTTATTGATCACTGAAAGAGCCTTCTGGCCCATGTTGACTGAGAAGAAGCAGAAAAAAGCTGGAGAAACAGGGATCTGGGCAAAGTCAGGAAAGAAGGAAATTGTGGTTAATGAAGAGGTGGAAGATTTAGACTACAAAGATAATCAACTTCTGAGGCAGCCAGACAAACCCTTGAGTCTAGGAGCTGATTCAAGGAGTGGAAATTATTCCAGACCAAAAGAAGGAAAATAGGAAAAGTTATCTTCAGAGAAGAGCAAAGCCACACCCTACCCTAAATATTACCAAATATTTCATTGTCAAGGCCTAAATTACCCACATCGCTTGTCAAAGTCGGTGAGGTATTTAGCACTACACTTAGAGAAACTGGCCTTATTGCATGTGTGGATTTTGTGGCAAGGACAGAGCCAAGAGATGAAAAGGAACTGCTTTTGGAATTTGGTGGCAGACACAGGGTAATGCTCTCTTGCCACTGGCCAACCTTGGATGGTAGCAGCCAGGGAATTGGATACACATTTCCCAAGCACATCTTCCACATTTGGGATCAAAGTTTTGGTAGTTTCATGCCAAAATAGGGCTATTCCTTGACGCTTCTTTCTGAAAGGTCTCTCCTTTGGTTCCGATGTGAGCTTGGCACCATACACCAAATCCGCTCTCAATGCCCAGCTTCCAGTCAGGGCTCAGCACAGCAAAGATCCTGTTGCTGAGGGATGTATGACACAGAGGGTTTGGGATGAATGCTTCCCTGAAATACCCACACTGCACTTTGTAATAACCCCACTTCTAGTGCAGGAGTAGAAATAAATACACACAGACAGATGCATACATATACACACTACAATGATTCACAGAGGTGTGTATAACACCTTACAGGCATGTACACTTACAAGTGTGTGCTCACTTCTGTGAGCCACTTAAGACAGACGTGGCTGAAGGCCTGGGTTGTACTCGGAGGAAATGGCTGTAGTACTAGGAAGAGCCAGGCATCAAGGCGGGAGAGCCAGAGTGCAGGGAAGGTGGATAGCTGGCTCTACAGGGCAGTTGGAATGGTAGGTGGAAGGTCTGACACTTGAAGCCAATAGTCCAAACCCCTGGCTGTAAGTTTCCCATGTGACAATCACACCCATTTGCAGAAATAAAAGTTCTGTTGACAACATCTACCTCAGAGTCCCCTAAAGAGGGTCCCTAATGTCCACCCATTTGCCAATGTGCCCTGTCCTGGCCCCTAGAGGCGACTTCCCTCTGCCAGCGTCACACTAGCCAGCACTAACCCGACCCCCAACCTCCGTGCCTGCCTCTGCCTCTACAATGTGGATGAAGAAGGGAGGAGAAATAAAACCACTTAGAGAAGCCACAAGCCCTAGCCTCTACTTACTTTTTATTTGCTATCTCTGATTAATCTCAGCATAATGCCAACAAGCTGCTGCAGTGGAAGTTAACAGAGCTTGATTAGCAACTGGAAATCCTATTGAAATTCCATGCAAGATGGCAATACAGGATCAATGGGAGTCACAAGAAAAATGTAAAAGTACGGCTGTCAAATGATTGTGCCTGACTCTGGGTCAGGCAATGATAAACAGACCTCATGACTGCGGGCTTCTGCGTGCCTTTCATTCATGAGCCTGTCCACTTGCCTATTTGCCCTTGGATCTACCCCCAGCCCTCTTCTGCCCTGTTTTGTACCACAGGGCTGGCCCCGTACAGGGTACATTTCCCAGATCCCCTTGCCATTTGGTTTCTGGGTTGATTGGGTCAATAGGAAGCCCTGGGGGCCAGGGCAGGGGAAAAGAAGAAGCCAGGTATTCCTCCTCATCTCTCTGCCTTGCGTGGTTTCTTGAGCAGAGGCTGCATCTCCTCTGGGGCTCCAGCTCATGCAAGGTGGGCCTTCCTAGGATTCAATCTCCACAAGCAGCCTCTGAGCTCAACTAACACTGCCCCCCTGCTCTGTCCTCCAGCCCTGGGCATGGTAGTGACTTCTTGCATTATTCATCTTTAGCTTGCCTCACCTCCCTCTGTTTTCAGTTCTTCCAATATGTTTCTAGTTCAGTACCTGTATTAAATTCCATTAAACTGCCTTGCGTGGGTTCAGTTTTCTTGACAACACATTGTGGATACAATATACTTACTTGTTTTATGACTCTCCAAGAGAAGGAATACACATGCCTGACACTTATTTTGCCATATTACCTTCATTTTTGTGACTGCATAATGATATCCTGCACAAGAGTTAGAAAATCCTGCTAAGCTATACAGTATTTGCCTATTTTCTCAAAGTTCTACTTCCTAAACCCAGAAAGTTTTCATGTGAAATGAAGGATACTTTCTAGGACATTGCATAGCCTCTGAAGGCCAAAGATGGCACTGAGCTAATAACTAGGCCTCCAAGAAGAAGGAGAGAGTAGGCACCCCAGAGCTGAAGGCCAATTTCTGGAACCCAGATGGCTCCCACGAAGAGTCTGGTTCACCCACATGAACCAATGACTTTGCTCCTCAAAAGACAATTGGAGGAGAGTACAATCTATGACCCCTAGAATCAGGCCCTCGAGGGCTGGCTTGACTCTCAATACTACTGCTTAGAACTTACACAGTATTTTGTATCTTCAAAGAATTATGCAGACATTAACCAATTATTCTGTTCTTGGCCCAATGCCGGGTTACACTATCAAGATTTGACAAACTCTTTGTACTCTCTGTAGTTCTGTAGGAATGTAGGTTTGTCTATTTCAATCAAGGCTGAAGCCAAGCTGGGACCTCAGCTGAAGGAAGCCTCGACGATTTAATATTTAATACAAACATCCTGTTCTCATAAACCAATCCTCTTTAACAGAAAAAAAAATGTCATTAGAACGCAGCTGAGCAAAAAGGGAAAAGGTTATAAACTTTGAAAAGAACAAAATAGTTAATGTTTGGAGCTTTTAAAGTGTTTTCAACAGACAGTTGTGCAGATGTGGTAACTTGGGGCAGAGGGTAGATTTCGCTTCACCTCCTTTCATCTGCCTATGGGTGCCTATTACTAAAGGTTTACATTTTGTTTATGCTTTCCATGATGTGCAGATATTTTCTTTCTCTTTTGAATTTCCTTTTTCTTGCATCCCCTCTGCAACTTCCTTGTCTTTCAGGCACTGAGCTGTTGATGAAGAGTGAGGGAGAAATTAGTCCTAGAAAATAAAGCTGTCTGCTTAAAACAAGACCAGGCACTACATAGGAAGCTGTAATCCAAAGCTTCCCGCCTTGCCCTTTCTCTAGCCTAATCGCTGACCCAAGGGGACCACCTCTTGCTGGAGCCCTTCCTCAGCAACCCCTTTATGAGTCACATTTCAGAACTGGCCCTCCATGATGGAAATCAAGGCAACTAGCTACAAATGCCAGAATTTCACTGTGGCAAAAATATCCCTACTTTTCGTCAGACTTCTGAGCATTTAGACAAACTGGAGAACAACCAAGACCCACCAAATACTGATTGCCATCTGGTCTTGATTTAAAAGCCAACCACATGGCATTTGCACTTCTCCATGAATGACAAGTTCGATCACAAACCAGCCCTGGCTTTCCCATCCTACTTGTTCACAGGACTTTATATAAGGAATTTTGGCATTGAATATGCTCATAAATATCCTACCAGGGAATGGAGCTATACGATCATCCCTAAAATATAAGGGGTCAACCCTAACAAAATTATGCCACAATCAAAGATAGAAAAAAATGGAGCCAACTTGGGTTTCAAATTGCATTAGCAGGCAACAAGTCGTTATTTCATGGTGGGCACTTGGTGATTAAAGTTTCCACTGGATACTTAAGCACTGTTAATGGTTGACATTTAGTAAAGAAGAAAAAAAAAACCCAGAGGTTTATAAGAATCCAGAGAAATTCCCTCCCAGAGATTCCCATGCCCAGAATTCTATTTAACAATGTATTGAAATCATATTCTCACTTAAAGGCTTGACTCTAGTGACCCCAGTTTTCAGTGATTTCTTGTTTCTTAAACCTTTGTGTTATGTTATGTGTTTGTTTATATAAATTATCCATCTCTCATCATACTGCCTTATAGTGTTATATTACTACATGATTTATGATTTTATTTGTGAGTATGTTTTATTTTTTTGTATTAGCTGAGGAAAAGCAGAACCTGAGACAAGGTGTGGATTTAAGTGGCTTGTTTGGGAAAGGACTCTGGAACCAGAAGTGAGACAACAAAGGGAATGATAGAGGGAAGTTAACACAAGGGTGCGTTATCGAGGTCACTGCAGCAGGTAACAAGACTCAATCCTACAGGTGCACTAAGAAGCTGGTAAGTACCTCCCAGAATTGTCTGAGTGCAAGGTGGGAGGCTGGGGCAACTCCCCATCAGATCCCACCCCTCGCCAGTTGAGTATCACCCCCAGGGGTGTTGATTTCCCAGGCCTTCTGAGTGGCACTCATAAACCAAACATGCTCGAGCTCCCACAGGTTGGCAGAAAGCCCTGGGGCAGAGCAGAGAAAGCCGCACAGCGTACGTGAGGTGCTGGCAGCTGGACTGAGCCTTTCGTTCATGGAACTGTCCTCCACATGAGGGCTGAAATCAGAGGTCAGCCATGAGTCTGTGACGCCAATCCCTGCCTCTTATCGCACCAACTTAGACTGCAAGTTTCTCAGGGCAAAGACTGGCTTCCACAACTGGTACCACGCAATGGACCCAGCACAGTGTCAGACGTTGGGAAGGAGGCGAAACAAATATTTCCAATAGAAACAAGTTCAGAATAAATCAATCACATATCACATATCCCCCAGTGCCTCCTTCTTCCCGTCTTTCTGATTCCTGATTTCACTTGCCATCCTTCTAATTCTAACGTAACAAACCATCCCCAAATTTAGTGGCTTAAAACAATAATCACCACGAAAAACGGAAATATATTTATGGATGAATAGGCTAGGTAGGTGGATGGATATGTGATAAAACAAATATAATAAAATAGTAGGTAGTGGGTATTTGGCTGTTCACTGAAAAATTCTCTTTATTTTTCTATATGTTTGAAATTTTTCATCAAAAAATGTTGGGAAAAAACCAAGCATTTATTTAATTCACAAATGTATGGGTTCCTCTGCTCTTGGGCGGACTAGACTGATCTTGACTGGGCTCACACTTCTGACCTCTTGCAGGAGGGAGCTGCTGGGGGCTGGGTGGTCTATGGTGGCCTCACATGGGGTGGCTATTCTCCATGTCTCCTCCTCCTGCAAGCTAGCAGGGGTTTGTTCACAGGATGCACACGGGAGTCCCAGGCAACAGTTGGAAGTGAGCAAGGCTTCTTGAGTCCCTGGCTTGGAAATATCACACTTTCACTTCACTGGACTATTAGCTAAAGCAACTCACAAGGCCAGCCCAGATCCAAGGGTTGGGGGAACAGACAGGAAAAGTGAAGAACTGGGGCTGCTTTTGGAATCTACTACATTCAGTCTGCTGGCTGCCAATCGTGGTCCCCACAAAGCAATGGGGCCTCTACAGTCAGCCTCACAGAGTCACCCAGTCTTGATCACTCACCAGCAGTCGCATGCTTAGGACTTTCAGAGTCTAGAAGTCCTCAGATGGTACTCTAAGATCTGTATATTGGTCAGGTGAAGGTGTAGGCAACGTAAAGTTAGTAATTGCCCTCCTGAAGCAATAAGCAGGAAGTGAAGGTACTGCCATTCCCACTCAGGTTTGGGGGTCCCACTAACCCCAGTCATCTCCATTACTCAATCCTATGGCTTGATCTAAACCCGTATGTCTCTCTGTGTGACCCCATTCCTGGTGATTTGTTGAAGAACACACCACTTCCCTATTTCTTATCACCTATCACTTGCAGGCTACCCTTTGTAAACTCACTTACCCTTTGGAAACTACCACTTTCCCAGAGCACAGGCTTCCCCTCTGCACAGCAGAGGTTTCAGAGTTTGTGGAGCCAGCCATCTGCTCTGTACTGGTCCTCCTCATTTTCAGAGAAATTAGGCCAATATGAGCAGTGCAGTCTTGGGTCAGAGAATAAACTGTCTCTTTGTACAGAGTCCTACAAACATGCCCGGGGTGAAGCCTCCAAGGTCATTAGCATCATACTCACAGACAACTGGCTCCGACAGCTGAAAACGGGTGATAGCAAACACAACACTTTTAAAACTGGGAAACTTAGTAAGCATTGCCCTCTTCAAAGCTGAGCCATGTGGAGGTTCTTTCAACAACCTTATGTTACAAGTCTCAGTAAAGAGAAGCAGACAGTGAGAATAACTTCCTAATAAGGACCATTGAGTTCTTAGTAAAAGCTGTGGAATCAAGCTTACCAAACTCAAAGACTGTGGGATTTATGAGGTTTTAATTAGCCTTTTCATAGCATCATCAGTGCCTTCTCCACTACTGCAATGCAGAAAGAGCAGAAAGGTATAATTTCATAGTGTTTACTGATCATGTTATTTGATTAAGGATGATGACTAGGCCTGCCTAGCATTCTTAAGAGCTGAGGAAAAGAGAGTTAAGAGCTGGGAATCAGGAGGGGTGGGAAGTGAGACAACAGGGAAAAGCAAATGCTTTTAGCTCAATGTGAATGAAATCACAGACTCCTTGCCCCATTCTGTTTGGAATGAGAGACATTAGCAAGGCCTGTCATAGGACCGCCTTGGTTTATTACAGTAAATAAATAAATAAGGGGTGGGGGGGGTGGAGAGAACAGAGAAGTGAAATATGTGCAACGATGACTCATTTTATATCAAATCATAGGTCAGATGATGCCAGAGAGTCAAATCACACGCACTCTAAGTACGAATCACATACCTCTGTCCACTGGACCTCGATTTAGACTCAAAGAACAGACACAGTTGTAGTGACTTACTGAGCCCTTACACACACCTTGATTTCCTCACCTGTAAAAGGAAAGGAAAATAGGTTCTTTCTCAGATGTCTTCCACCACTAACATTCTGGGATCCCAAAGCCAACATCCAATATTTTTCTTCCCCAAGCCAGTGCCCATGCCAGGCACTCTGACCAGTGCTAAGTCCTGATAATTATCTTGGAAGGCTGGCATCATTCTAAACCCTGTTTTACTAAAGAAGAAACTGGGGCTTGCATGGGTTAGAAGACTTGCTGGGTTCTCTGCTTCTCACAGTGTGGAGTGCGGTCTCAGGCCCCACCCACACCTGCTGAGTCAACCCCCCCCCATGATGCATACCCAGGTTAAAGGTTAAAGTTTAGAAAGCAGTGTCCTAGGTCACAGAGCCACTGCACGCCAAAGCCAGAAGGCAAATTCAAACCCTCTGATGCTGCATCTTGCACTTTTTCCACTTTTTCACATTTATGATTCCTCCTTCCAGAATAAACTGACCCATTTAGCTTTTCTTATCAGCCATGGTCACTATGCCAAGCAAATCTCAGGATATCCTCTGCAATCTCTCTCTGGGTGCCCTTTAAACCCATCAGGCACTACCAGAATAATCCCCTGGATGGCTTGCACCCTGCCCCCACCCCCAAATTGAATTAATCTTTAATCCAAAATGGAGGCATTGCCAGTGGCCTTGGAAATAATAGGTAAACCAACTTTTCAAGTGACTTTAAGGATAAGACCTAAAGACAAAATCTAAAAGAGAAGCAAAGAACATTTTTTTTCTCTCTCTATGTTGTTGATAATGGAAAGGCAAAGGACCACTGCGGGCACGAGGAAGGACTTCCTTGAAGGAAAATTGTCCTTGGCTTCTCTCTTGATGATTTGGCTTAGAAGACATCAGAGGGGACCTCCGCTTAGCTGTGAACAGTGATGGTCAGGAGACCCCCAGGCAGACCAACCCCCCCATTAGTCGGGTTTCTCTGGAGTTGTAAACACGGTGCTCTCCCAATCTGTTTTCCAAGATGAACTGTATATAAAGCATGTGTGTGGCAGGAGATGATAGCACGCTTGAGGCTTTCAGCAATCGATGTTTACAGACTATAATGGAAACCACAAGTTTCTTCTTTAACTCAAGTCAGTATACATTCCTTCTACCCACAGGCAAATTGGAGCAGGGAGGGGGGTTGGGAGGGGTTCGCAGTGAGTCATCATTTCACATTTTTTAACAGCTTAATGAGCATCTAGAAATGCCGTATTAGCCAGCAAAAATATAGAGTCTTTTTTTCCCCAACAAATTCAGCAATGACCCTATTTGGACGTGGAATTTCTTGAGCATCTACATTAAGCGACTTCTCTTATGGAAGGTAAGTGAATAAATATCTCTACCACAGAGTTACAGACAAAAACACGTGAAAGGCCCCATAACTAACTCCAAGTTATTAACCTTCCCTTGTTTTGCCCCGGGTTTGAGAGGGAGAAAACATTATTTCTCCTAGGTTCCATTAATCCTCTGAAAAGCCCAGCCCAGGGTGCTTGGAAAAGAAGACAGAATTCTCGGATCTGCAAAGCAGCTCTCTCAGCCGAGACTCATGGTGCTAACAGACAGATGGTAAATAAAGCTGGGTTCTGAGGCTACAGCTGTGTGCCTCTGGATCTCTCAGATCTATGTGTGTGATCATTAAAATGTTTTCGATCATCTAACATAACAGTCTGTGTGATCTTGGCAACTTTGGTATTCCTGACCCTCTTTCTATATTTTACATTCAGGGGCCACATGCATAATGTGGGTAAAATACCGGGAAAATGTATGTGTGTTAGCGCATTGATATTTTAATGCCACATTAAATGCCATTAGTTTTTAAATAACTCTTTGATAATTGAGAGGGAAGAAACTGAGTTTTTCTTCAAGTTTTGTCCAGAGCCCCACATAAATTATCTTTTGCCTTTTTGCTCTTCTTTCTCCGTTTCTCCTCAATACGATAGGCCCTCTGCAGGGTCTCAAGCCATTTACGACATCTGAAGGATACCATTTGACCGTTAGACCCAAATTTGCATTTTTTAGATCACCTGTGCCAATTCTGCCAGGAGCCTAAAGGAAAGAGGTTTGGAGAATCACTCAGTCTCATAAGAATTCTGTGAGATTTTCTTGAATTTATAAAAAATAAAATGCAAGTATACCATTGCTGGAATGATTGTAAGGTCCACGACCTTGAGATCTCATGAACATTTCTTCGTGTCCCTACAGACTTGCTTTTAAACTACCTGCTGTTTCAGAGCCATAATTCGTTTAAAGACCAAATTGTAACTCCTGTAGTATTTGTAACAATTGAGAAAAACATTCCTGTTATACAATTTTATGTGAATTAAATTGAAGTCCAGCTCCAAAGAATCTGAAATTCTTTTGATAGGCGCTGATAAAATAAGGGATTCAAAAAGTAAAGACATTGTTATTCTGCTTTTACTTGGTAAATTGCTCTACTGAAGCTGATTCAACCTTTGATAATTTGCCTAAAAAAAGATCATCTCTGTGTAGTCATCATTCAATCTTGTTAGAACTCATTACTATTTAGCACAGTCTCTTAAGGACTCCCTCAAGAAAATTTCATGACTTTTAGCTCAGTTTTCACTTTTTATTTTTATCGTCTTGAGCAAGAGGGAAACAAGAATCAAGTCTGAGTCCTGTGGATTGCGGGGCCGCAAAAGGGAGGTTGTAAATATACGTGCAAGTTGATGTATGGACACAGCAATTTCCCTACCTGCCCCTTCATTCATTTGTTTATTTATTCTTTCAACAGACATTTATTGAGGATCTAGTGTGTATGCCATGCTAGGTGCTGAGGAGATCTGGCATACAAAATTGACAGAGCCCATGTAGCTTTCATGTAGCTTCCATTTTAATGGGGCTTTAAAGGGTGAGTAGAGATAACTAACAAACTAATCAGTAAGACAAGGAACAAATTAACTAATAAGAAAAGTATCAAATGGCCATGTAGAAAATTAAAGATACACAGACTTTATTTAGATTCTGATTGGAAAGCCAATCATTAAAGACATTTTTTAGGAGATTAAGGAAAACTGAACAAAAACTGCATATTTTGATGATATTAAAGAATTAATGATAATTGTGCTGTGTGATAGTGATTTTGTGCTGGTGTCAAAAAAGAAGATAAGAACAATGTCCTCCAGTTCCATCCATGTTGTTGCAAATGATTGGCTCTCCTTCTTTGAGGCTGAATAATATTCAATTGCCTATATATCACCATAATTTCTTTGTCCATGAAGATTATAGTTAGTAATATTGTATTGTATTGTATGCTGGAAATTTGCTAAAAGAGTAGGTTTTAGAGTAGATTTTATGTTTTTACCGCAAAAATAAAAAGGTAACTGTGAGATGGATAGATATGTTAATTTGCTTGACTGTAGCAATCATTTTACTAGTATAACAAAACATGTTGTACACCCTAAATATAAACAATAAAGAAAATAAACAATGAAAACTTTAAAATATAAGAAAAGTTCTTGTGTCTACTAGAGATACATACTGAAATGCATACAAGTGAATTTGCTAGAATTTGCTTAAAAACTCTCAAAAAACGCAGAGTGATGACAGCACAAGAATGACAGAAACACAGTGGTCTTTAGAGGGAGGTGATGAACACAAAGGCTTGCAGTACTATTTTCTCTACATCCATGCATGTTTGAAAATATTCTTAAAAGTTAATACGATAATGATGCTCTATTGTATTGGTGTGCACAGTTAGCATTTCCTGAGCACTTATGAGGTGACAACTGCCCTACATACATCATTTTTGTGACTACTCTGTAGGGACCAGATGCACCCCCCACCCAAAATTTGGTTTGATGTCAAGAATGATGATGCCACACACACACCAAGAGGGTATGAAAACGTGTATTATTCACAGCATGAGGCTTTCAGGATAGAACAGCGCAGGCCCCCCACAAGCTGGACTGAAAATGGCTTAAGAAAGGGATGGGCTTGGAGGTTTTATTATGTTGGAGATGGGCAGGGTAAGTGCCTCCATATACAGGCAGGGGCTTGTGTGGCTTGAATCTCCTATCAACGTCAAAAGAAGGAGCAGTGGGCTTTCTCAGCTTCCCCAGATGGGAGGCATGAGGAAAAGAGAGAGGGGCCTGAAAGCTATCAATCCTTAAGCATCGAAAAATGAAGTCAGACTATTGCAACTATCTCATTGAACCTGAATGATGACCCTCTAAGGTAGGTTAGTAGTTCACAAAGGAGGAAATTGAGGATTTTCAAGGCTAAGGTACTCACCCAGATCATAAAGGTAACATTGGAACCAGAACCTACTGTCTTAAGTACACATTGTGTTATACCACGTCCTTTTACATGGGGTGGTACAAGGCACTTCCACACACAAGGATCACATTTGAACCACACTCCAAGGAAAGGCAGCAGGGCTTATTATGTTAATACCCAGTGTTAGACATTAAAGCTCAAACCAAGCAGATAATAGAAGTCAATAAAGATGGCAGCTATAAAAAGCACACAGCCTTCTCTTCTGAAGAATTGCTTTTCTGTCTGCTGAATCAGGATGTTTTTGGTTACAGGTAGCAAGGTGGTTTCAACAATAAGGACGTGTATTATTACCTCCAACAGGAAGTGCAGAGATGGGGCGGGATCCAGGGTGGGTGGATTCAACAATTCATTGAGGTTCTCAAGGGTCCAGGTTCTCTTTGTGTTTCCACTCTGCCAACTTGGTCTGATTGATTTCACAGACTAGTAGCGAGATGGGTACAAGTGTTAAATCCACACATGACAACAAAACCAAGAAAAAGAACAGGAATTCCCTGAGAGAGATAAACTTTTGCTAGAAGCCCTCCAGCAGGTTTTTCCCTTGTGTTTTCTTGGCCAGTGGGCTGGCTCACATGCCCCTTTTTGAACCAATCACTGAACATCTTAGATCGATGCTAAACTACAACAGATATTTGACCTTAGGGCTGAAAAGAAAATAAAACACATTGAAAGTCCACACAAAACTATTGATAAAAAGGCAAGTTCTAGTCAGCTCCAACAGATTATGCCATGCAAAAAGTGCAGGCCCAGTGACACCGGATCTTCAGTTTGGCCGCAATTAGCTAGAAATCTAAATATTTTTACATCCAGATTTATAAAATGTTAGCAACAAATTTAATTCTAAAAAATATTTTGTGGGCCAACACTCCATCACCCAAACAAAACAGGTCTGTCAATTAAAAGCGGTCTTTGGCTTGCCAGTGTGCAACCTTGGGCCAAAAACATCGCAGAGATCCCAGGTCAGAAAGGTTGGTGTGAGGACTGAGAATTGCATATCTGACAAGCTGCGAGTGACGCTGGTGCTGCTGGTCTGTGGACCACACTAGGGTAGCACTGTTCTATGCTCCTACTCTATTTTGCTTTTCTCCACTCTATGGAGTGATTGCATGGGGCCCGGTGTTTTGCACTCCTGGTTGCAGCAGCCTATACCTCCTCCCTTCTCCTTCCATTGAGCACCCTGCCTACCTCCTGACACCTCTCCTTCCCTCTCTGGCCTTCTGTGCTTTTTGGGAGACGAGCTGGACTCTCAGGTTGGCCACTGACGTTCTCTCCTACCCTCCCCCCTTTCCAAATGAAATGAAATGAAACACACCATGATACAGAAAGGCAGAAAGAACTTCAAACAAGCTGGCTCATTATTTCCCTCCACAAACTAGGGAAGGGCACAAACAAATAAACACAATATTGCTGATGAGAAGTCAGTGCAGGCTGGGCCTGGTTTTCACCAAGCGGTGACCTCCTCCAGTAAATTAAATGCCCAGCGCCTCACAGCTTCATCTGGTCCTCATTTTCAATCGGCAGTAAACTGATATTTTTTTTTCTCTTTCATTATAGCTTGTTTTCATCTAGTTTATATTTCCAAACGTACTGGTTTTCAAGCCTGAACTGTCATATTAAAAAAAAAAAACCCCAACTTTAAAGCATGTAGGCTAGCCGACCCAACGGCACCAGGAAGGGGGCCCAACCCTTGGCTTGTGGAAACTCCTTGGAGATTTTCTTTTCTCTGAGCTAATCCCATTGGGAGCCACCAAGTTGATGGGTGGGGTGGAAAGGGAACATTAAGGGACCCAAACTGCCTTTCTTACCCCAGTGTGGGGTGGTGTGTCGAGCAGGGAGAGAAGAGGTTCTTCTAGGGAAGAACCCCTAGAGATTTCTGCACACTGCACGCTCAGGCCCGTTCTAGCAAGGGCAGGGAGGAACTTTGAGGGAGTGGGAGGCTGGGAAAAGGGGTCACCAATCTCACAGCAAAGATTTGTAAACCTGCCAGATGATGGAGAGAAGGGCTAACTCCCCCCACCAGTGAGAGTGGAGGCCCATGTTTTGTGCACAGAAAGGAACAGCCAAAACTCTTCCTTCTGACTAAATCTCAAAAGAATTAGTCAGAAAATGGAATGAACACAATTAGGAATGAGCAATGAACATTCTCAGCACCCACCCAAGGTACATGGACAACACACCCTTCTGAAGGAAAAAACCATCCAGGGTGACCCTCGTGGACCTCTGCCAGGCTTCCAGCTGCACCATTATCAGAGGATCTGAGCTCATTCCCTTGGGCAGGTGCCTCCCTTCTCTGAGCTCTCTGCAACTGGGTCAAGGCAGTCTTCGCTCGCCACTGCAGGGGGTATGACATTGGACTTGGTTGGGGCGTGGGGTGCGGGGGAGTGGTAGACAGAGGAGCCCAGGCAGCCATCAAGTCTGGAAGATGATGTGGTGGTGAATTTGTAGCCTCCAGTTTCTATAGCTCCTATGCACAGTTCAAAGATGGGCTTTTTTCCTTTGCAAAAATGATTCAGAATGTAAACCCAAACATGCTTTTCTTCCAAGTTTAACTTTTCATGTAGCAGCATAAAAAAAAAATAAATCTTTGAAGTGTTGGCCTTCATGGTCTTTCTCGGAATTATCTTTCCTCCAGGCTGATTCCAAGGCTCATTCTTTCTCCTCTCTGTCTCTTCTGCCAAGGTTCTTTCCATCCCTGGGTGGCAGCCCTCTCCCTTCTGAGGATGCTTTAAATCTTTGCTTTCTGGTCTCTTCTCGAAGCTTCTGTTTCTATATGGTGTCAAGTTCAGAAGTCAAAAAATTTTCCCTGATTACCATCTTTTAGTAAGTGCCTTTGGTAGTTCTGACCACCCTCTCTTGCTCTATTGTCTCCATTTTCTCTCTCTCTTTCTCCCTCTCCACACACACACACACACACACACACGCTTCCCCTCACCACTCTCTCCACCCCATCCCCCCCTCGACCTTCAGAAACTCACGGCCGTATATGCCATGCAGAGTAGACCTAAGTATCATGTTAAAGAAATTTGTCTCATCACAAAATGAGAAAAAATAATAATAATAATACCAGACATCAAGAACATTGAGTTTTTCACAATAAGTAGTAAAACTGATTAAGTTTTTAGCCTTTGTTGGATGTCGTGCTTTAAAAGAATTATCTCATCCATTTCTCAAATCATTCTGTGAGTGAGAAACCATATCATGTCCATTTGGGGATTCAGAGAGGTTAAGCAATTAGGCTGAAGTCACATGGGTAGCAGGGGATACAGTTAAGATTCCAATCCCAGCAGCCAGACTTCAGAGCCCTTGCCTTAAACTCACGTTATGTTAACTCCTCCTCCCTCTCAAACGTTCAGGAAAGGATCTGATAAACTTTCCTCCAGAGCTGAGAATAAGATGCCTAAGACTGCAATTTGGCTCCGTACTTGTGATCTGAGAAACGTCGGGAGTTCTGCTGCACAGGGCTACCCTGTTCTACCAGGAATCGAGACATCTGTCTCCTGATGGAGCAGTCCTTCTTGGTTGCATTTGAACCTGAAGCTTGTAAGAATCCTGATGCCCAGTGCACACCCCGGTTGGATTACATCAGAATACCTGGGGTGGGAGGGAGGCAGAACCCAGGCATCAGTATTTTTTAAATCTCCCCTGGTGATCCCATGTGCTGCCAAGACTGAGAATCACAAAAATAGTGAAACATCAGGCCACATCAAGCTAGTTAGGAGAGCTCCTTTTTTATGAGTGGCAGAGGTATCCCAACGTCTCTGAAGTCATGGTATTAAGTGATCTCATTCATGCTTTCCCTCTACGCCATGTCAGCTAGGGAGAAGCTCACCTAACAGTATCCAAAATGGCAGATGGCTATAAAGAAAATAGTTTTGAACTTGGAATCTAAGAAAGTTGGCTTGTGTTCTGTCTTAGTTCATTTAAGCAACTGTAAAGAAATACCAAAAAAATTTATACCACCTCCTTAATATTTTGAAATAAAAAAAGAAAGAAATATTATAAACTGGGTAGCTTATAAACAACAGAAATTTATTTTTCACACTCCTGGAGGCTGGGAAGTCCAAGGTCAACATGCCAGGAGATTCGGTGCCTGGTGAAAGCTCACTTTCTGGCTCGTAAATGTTGCCTTCTTTGTGTGCCCTCACACGGTAGAAGGGGTAAGAAGAGTATTAATCTCATCCACAAGGGCTCTGCTCTCATGACCTAATCACCAAAGGCCCCACCTCCTGATCCTATCACATTGGTAATTAGGTTTCAACATTTGAATTTTGGGGGGACACAGGCATTCACACAATAGCAGGTTCTATCAATCTGTCATGTGCTAGCTGCGTGACTTTTTTTTAATTTCAGCAAAATACACCATAATACAAAATGTACCGTCTTAACCATTTTTAAGTACACAGCTCAGTGGCATTAATTACATTCACACTGTTGTACAATCATCATTGCCAACCATCTCTAGAACTATTTTTTATCTTGCAAAATGAAAACTCTATACCCATTAAACAACTCCCCATTTTCCCTCTCTCTAGCCCCTGGAAACTGCCATTCTACTTTCTGCCTTCATGAGTTTGACTACTCTAGGTTCCTCTTGTAAGTGAAATCAAGTGGTATTTGACCTTTTGAGACTGGTTTATTTCACTTAGCATGATGTCCTCAAGTTTCATCCATGTTGTAGCATATGTCAGAATTTCCTTTTCAAGGCTGCATAATATTCCATTGTATTCATATCCCACATTTTGTTAATCCATTCACCCATCGATGGACACTTAGGTTGTTTCTACCTTTTGGCTGTTGTGAATAATGCTGCTATGAGCATGGTTGTACAAATATCTCTTTGAGACCCTGTTTTCAATTCTTTTGTGTCTATACCCAGAAGTGGAACTGCTGAGTCATGAGCTGTGTGACTTTAAGCAACTCATTTAAATCTTTCTGAGCACCTATTTCCTCATCTGTAAAATGTTTATTGAACATGGTTCTAGGTGCTAGGGACACAGCAATGAACAGGACAGGCAAGGTTCCTGTCTACAAGAAGCAATTCCTACTACCAGCTACCATAAAATGAAGATGATTGAGGTTTTCTGACTTTCTTTGAAGATTTGACCTAGAAAGGTTTGACCTTCTCACTGAGTGTTGAGGACTTTAGTACCAAGAAACAAAATGCTTTTACCTGGGAGTTTGAGAGCCATGAATGCAAAAGGAGGAAGCTCCACATGTTTTAGCTTTGAAGGAGGAAAACCTGAGTCCTAAAATTTTAACTGAATGAGGAAATTCTCAATCCCAACTACGTTTTCCCATAAGCTTGGTATTAGAAAGAATTCATTCCAGGACCTAATTAAACATTTCAAATATCATTTCTCAATGAAAAAGAGGGGGCAAAATTATCCCAAAGCTCACACACACAAATATCCTGTATTCTTAGATGCATTTTGGAAAAACTTCTGAGACAACCTACAACTATATAAATCCATGAACTCTGCAAGCCAAAAATCACTATGGAACAACAACAAAAAAAGAATAAGCACCAATGATTAAAAAAAAAAAAAACCACTGTTTCTAGAAGACTCTGATATATCCAAATCCAAGGGTGATGATTTCCTAAAGCAATAAGGAAGGGAGGGGGAATGTAAGAGATAAAGATGGACGTGTCAGTAGACTGGGAATTCTCCAGGCAGACATTTTTTGAGAGAAAAATTATTCTTTTAACAATACAGAAAAGTACAAGGGATAATATAACACACGCCCATGATTTAATCTTTTTTCTTGTTTTGTTGTTTTTTCATTCACCTTATTGAGGCACAATTTATATACACTAAAATGCACATTTTAAATGTTTGATAAATATGTACACCTGTGTAGCAATGTACCCCAACCACGATGCAAAATATTTCTACCATCCCAGAAAGTCCCCTCATGCCCCTTTGCAGTCAGCCCACTTCTGGCCCCCGGCAGACACTGGTCTGACTTCAATCACTATAGATTAATTTTGCATGTTCTAGAACTTCAGTTAAGTGGAAACTACAATACATACTATTTTCTGTCTGGTTTCTTTTGCTCAGTATAGTGTCTACGAGGGCTGTCTGGAAAGTATCCAGCCATGTAAACTATTCTCGTTATATGAACAACGGCTGGATACTTTCTCGACAGCCCATCCATGGATTCTGAAGATCCATCCATGTGGCTGCAGGTATCAGAAGTTCCCTCTTTTTATTCCTGAGTTGTATTCCCTCGTACAGAGGTAGCACAATTTCATCATCCATTCTTCCGGCTTGTTTTCAGTGTTTGACTATTGCAAATAAAGCTGCCATAAATAGGTAAAACTCTTTTGGGGAACCTAAGTTTTTTATTTCTTTTGGGAAAATATCCAGGAGAAGAATTACTAGTTCATAGGGTAAATGGGTGTTTAACTTTATAACCAACTGGTAGGCTGTTTTCCTAAGTGGTTGCACAATTTTACACTCACACCAGTAATGGATGAAACATCCAGTTGCTCTAGATCTTTACCAAAAACTGGTATTGTCAATCTTTTAAAATTTATTGTTCTGGTGTGTGTGTAGTGATACCTCATTATGTTTCCAAATTTGTATTTTCCTCATGGCTAATAATATTGAACATCTTTTCATGGACTTACTGGTTTTATTACTCAGCTTGGGCTTCCATAACAAAATACCATAGACTGGATGCCCTAAACAACAGAATTTTATTTTTTTAAGTTCTGCAGGCTGGAAGCTTGAGATCAGGGTTCTGGCATGATTGGGATATGGTGAGGACTTTCTTCCTGGCTTGTAGATGGCTACCTTCTTGCTGTGTTCTCACATAGCAGAGGGAGGGAGAGATGGAGGAAAGGAAGGAAGGAGGGAGAGGGAGGGAGGGAGGGAGAAAGGGGCGGGGAGAGAGAGAGAGAACAACCTCTCTAGTGCCTTCTCATATAAGGGCACTAATCCCATCAGACCAAGGCCCTAACCTCATGACCTCATCTAACCGTAATTACCTTCTAAAAGCCTCATCTCCAAATACAGTCGTATTGGGGCTTAGGGCTTCAACATATACATTTCTGAAGCATGTATATACAAATATTTAGTTCGTAACATTAGCCAGTCTTATAACTTCTTTTTGAAATCTCTATTCAAGTCTTTTGCCTATTTTTGTATTGGGTTGTCTGTCTTCTTCTTATTGACTTACAAGGGTTATTTATATATTTTTGATAAAAGTACCTCATCAGATATATTTATTGAAAATACTTTCTCTGAAGACATGTATACTGTGCATTTTTTAATAATATCTTTTGAAAAACAAAGGTTTTAACTTTAGCCATATACACATAATCATTTTTTTCTTTTAAAATTAGTGTTTTTGAGTCATGTCTAAGAAATCTTTGCAAAGATTTCTCCCATGACTTCTTCTAGAAGTTTTATATTTTTAGCTTCTATGTTTAGTTTTATATTCTTGGCTTTTGTATTTAGATCTAAAACCCAATTTGAGTGCAATTTTTATATATGTTATGAGATGAGATCTGATGTCCATTTCTTTCTATGAAGATATCCAGTTGTTTCAGAAGGATTTATGGAAAAGTCTATCCTTTATCCACTCAATTATGTGGCCACTTTGTTAAAAATTAATTGACAATATATGTATGGGCCCAATTCTAGACTCTCTATTCCGTTCCATCGACTGATATGCCTGCCTTCACAACAATACCACACTGCCAGTTATTGTAGCTTCAGAATCAGATTTGAAATAAGGTAGAGTAATTCCTCCAACTTTGTTCTTTGTCAAGATTCTTTTGGCTGTTCTAGGTCTTCTGCTTTTCCATACAAATTTTAGCTTTTCAATTTCTAGTAACAAGCCTGATGAGATTTTGATTAAAATAGAAGAATTTAAGGAATATAGATATCTTGACATTACTGAGTCTTCCAAACCTAGAAACAGAGTATATATTACCATCTACTTAGATCTTTCTTAATTTCTCTCAGCAATGTTTTGCTGGATGTTACCTGGGAATGTGGTCATCTAAAGACTTGGATAGGAGCTGGAGGATCCACTTCCAAGGTCACTTGCTGCCTGGTTGGCGGGTTGGTGCTGGTGGCTGGAAGGAGTCCTCAGTTCCTCACCACATGGACCTTCCACAGGGCTGCTTGGGAAGTCACGTGTCATTGCTTCTGCAGTATTCTACAGATCATGCAGGCCAGCCCTGACTCACTGCAAGAGAGGACCATACAGGCCTAAAGTCTTAGGAGATTAGGACACTACAGACCATCTTGGAGGCCAGCTACCACGTCAGTCATTATACCTATCCAGGAGCTCCGATGTCTGGCTAGAAGATAGATCTTTTCCCAATTTGATGGTGGTAATGTAGAATTTAAGTGGTTAAGCCTTGCAGGGGATTCAGACAGACCTGGGTTCAGATCATGACTCTGTCCCTTGGGAAATGTAACTTCTCTGAGCCTCACTTTCCTTATTACTAAAACCAGGATAATAATGCCTACATCATAAGGTTGTTGTAAGAATTAAATAATGTATCTGACATAGGGTGAGCACTCAATAAATGATAAATTCTATAATTATTACTTCTTTTATCAATTATGGATGTTAAAGGCTATAATTACCCAGTTATTCCAAAAGACTAGGAAGATTTACATTAAGAAAAGGAAAAACAAAAATTGGGGCGCCTATAAAAATAAGTGTTTTTTCCTTTATAAGGAGCCTGCCTTAATTGTCAGAGACGATGGCTATGCTTCCAGATTCCATCTGAAATCCACCTGGCCTGTCCGCAAGGGAGCCAGCAAAGAGTTCCTGTTCAGAGCGACCCAGTTCTCCTTGTCTCACTCTGTCCCCGGCTATTCTCTGGCTTTGGGATAATCCTCTATCAACCTAAAGCAGGCTGGAATGTCTCAGATGGAAAGTTAACAATTCAGGAGCAACCCTCTACACAAGAGAGACCAGAGCTGGTGGATAAATGCCTAAACCGCCTTATCCTCCAAGCGGCAATGTTCAGTTGTGTTTTACACAGCGGCCCAGAGGGGCTCCAGCAGGATTGAACCCTATGGAGGTCATCGGTTTCTTCACAACCTTTCCTTCCTTTGTGCCCTCACTTAACCCGTTTCTTCAATGAGCTTCCTGATTAGCCTGGCGTGGTGGTGAGCACCTGTAGTCCCAGCTACTCGGGAGGCTGAGGCAGGACGATCGCCAGAGCCCACGAGTTTCAGGTTGCAGTGAGCTATGATGACACCACTGCACTCTAGCCCAGGTGACAGAGCACCCTATCTCAAAAAAAAAAAAGAAAAGAAAAGAAAAAGTGCTTCCTGAAATCCACTCCCAATTAATCTAATTACACCCAAATTCTTATATGGGGATCTGTGTTTAAGGCAACGCACACTAAAACAGAGGCTGGCCTCAGAGATGCAATGCTTTGGACACATATAAGTGCTTTGAGTGAAAGGTGACCCTCTCCAGAGAAAGAAGTCGAGGAAGGAGAGGTGCAATTTATTACAAACCAAGAGCCCAGGTTAGAAATAAAGTAGAGAGATAGTCACTCAAGGTACTTTTTGTGCCCAAACCCTCCATGGTGTCACCCATAGGCTTCAAAAGTATTTGTTCTAGAAATTTCTCAGCCAAGTGTTCCAAGACCCTTGGCAAAAACACCTTACTCAAGGTAGCAGTCTCATGAAATAGCAGAGTAATGTCTGCTTTTTCTATGAGAAGCAACCCACAAGCCACAGCAGAGAGGATACCATCCCAAGCACAACAATTTGGCAATACAGACGGTTTTCTTTGAAAGGACTGTGCGAATACATTTCTCTCACTTGGGAACTTCAATAGAAGATAATTATTCTTTTCTGCCCGACAATATATATTAAAAATGTTCAAATGTGGCTTTCTAGGGAACTCTGCCAAATATTTTTAGGCACCAGATCCAGCTTTACTAATTTTATATGGCCTGCTTAGTCAATTATAAAATACTCTTTCATGCAGTATGAATTTGCTAAAGAGGCTAAACTATATTTCTTTATATTAAACACCTAATTTAAAAAGTCTTCAAGGTTAGGGACTTTAGCCCCTCTAACCTATCTCATAAGGAGATAGCCACAGAAAAGAAATTAAGGCCCTCCTGAAATACTGCACACTTTTCTACACTTTTACTACCATCCTGAAACAAAATAAAACAACAACATCACTTTCAGGAAATGCAACGTACATTGCAAAAAGGTTGTTTTCAGATAAACAGTGTATTTATTTTATTACCACCAGGGCATGCAATATCTCGACCACTATGTTTCATGGCCTTTTTCTGTTTTTATGAGTTCATGCCAACAACGAGTAATGAGCACAAAGGCTGTGCGAAATGCTGCATTTGTTGGAGTGTTTGTGTTGGCTTCCTTAAAACCGGCTGATTTCCAAATCTCTTTCTCCACCCCACCTTGGTTATATTTATACTGTTGTGCAGAACAAACTTGGATCCATATTTAAATATGAAATGCTTTGTGACCATTCGTGCAAATCTCTTTATCGGGGTCTCGCACATTAACGCCCTTCACAATTGACCCACAGGCCGATTGTTTAACATAACGTTTCCACAGGGCCGCTTCCACGGAGCCACAGCCTTGTTTTTACTTTTCTTAGCTTTCCTGGACAATCAAAAGGAAGTGGAACAGAGCCGGCTTGCTGAAAGCTGGAGCTGCCCCAGTGTCTCCTCCTACCTTCTGTCTCGGGTTTTGTTTTTCTGCTTCTTTTTCTTTTCTTTTTCCCGTCATTTTTGGTGGTAGAGAAGGCTGAGCCAGACCATGTAGCTACAATCTCTCAATCCTTATGTCTGCTGCTTTTTCCCTCCTGGCTCAAAATTCATGTGAAGGCTGACTATGACCAGTCTCTTGTGAAGCTAAACTGTGCCACCTCGATTTCAGCAGAATTGAGTTCTCTGTTGATTCACAAAAGTAATAAAGTAATGCAAAGGAATATGTGTTGGGGGTGGAAGAAGAGAAAAAACTCTTCCTTAATGTAATGGGAACACTCAGCTTAGGAAATGTAAATTTCCTCATCCCCTTTCAACTTGGGAGTTGATTTAACTGAGAGGGTCACAGGCTCCATACTACTTCCCCCCTTCCCATTTTTTCCTTTGGAGAAAAGTGTTACAACTTGTGCAAACTGAAGCAGAAAAATTTAAGTTACCCAAGGCACTTTCTTTGAAAGAATGTTCCCACTAGATGCTATGGCCAGTGACTTCATCTGTCCAAACTGCGGCTTTCTCTTCTGGAAGCTAGAGATTGATTTATATTTATTGAGTACTTACTGTAGCTACTAGATACACTTAGGTATACACATAACAGATAGTAATAATGTCTGTCTCATGTGATGGTTGAAGACTTAATAAGCTATCACACATAAAGCGCAGAACACAGAGCCGGGCAGGTAGTGAGTGTACAGAAATGTCATCATCGTTATCATCATGAATCATGGCAGGATTTAAGAGTTCTAGGCGCTGAGAATGAATGTCTCTATTATGGTTAATATAATGATCAAGAGCCCAGGTTTTGGAGTCTAGTGTACCTATACTCAAATCTTTATTCCAGCATTTCTACATGGTTGACTTCTGGCAAATTATTTAAGCTCTCTAAGCCTCAGTGTCCCATCTGTAAAATGGGGCTAATAAAGTATCTACCTCAAAGGGTTGCTATGAGGATTGTGCTTATATACATATTTAGCACAGTGTTTTGCATATCAATATATGCTTTATATGTCATTATATGATAGGTATTATTATCACTTGCTTATTTAATGTATTTTTATTATAAAGACAATCCAAAATTAGCCCAAAGAACAAATGTATATCTACTCATTCATATACTTTAAGGATACAAATTACTTTTCATAATCAGGTGGTTGCCTGCCTCCACTCATTCAGGGACTTGGAACCACCTGTCAATCGGCTGTACCGTCTTTTAGGGCCTACAAGTCCTCAGGTGGATTATTGCCATCTATCTAATAGGAAAGAAAAGAGAATATTAGAGGATCATGCAAGATCTTTTAGGAGCCAGTGCTGGATATAAAATACATTACTTTTGCCTGTATTCCACTGGTTAGAATTTTGTTACACATTGCCACCTACTTGAGGGGACACCGAGAATTGTAGTCTTCCTGGGTACCCAAAGATTTGAGTATCACCCAGAACTCTTTCTGCCTCAGGTAGGTAGGAATTCACTTTACATCTATCAACACAATTTAAATTAATTAAGGGACAACAGCCACAAATTTCCATGAAAATGCCTTACCCAGACTGAATATTTCATCCTTGTAAAGGGTGATCATGTAATTTATGACCCAAATTTTGAGAGTGAAAAAAGGTTGTTAAGAACAGATAAAACTAAATATGATATTTTGAAATGTTTTAAAATTAATCAACATATTGATTTTAATTTATTGGTAGAACTATAAAATAGTTCTGGTCAAAATTATTTTTGCAAAATAATTAATTCTTTAAAATTAACATAGAATATATCCATATATTAAAAATTTTAAAACATAATGTTTATTATCTGAACATTAAAAAAATAAAATAAGCAGAACAATTTTCCTTGGTATATATTTATATACTTCAATCAGTTTCTTAGCCACATCGGTCTCATACCATATTGCTGATACTTTTCTAAATAATGTTTTCAACATTATCTTATTATTTGTTTTGGTTTTGTTCATAAAATGCTGAAGTCCTTTCAAAATCACATGATTAAAGTATGTGAAATTTTTTATTCTTTTCAAGAAAAGTCTTTTGGCATTAGCTGTGTTACCTACCAAGCTCATAGTAAATCCTGCTAAAAAAAAAAGGCTATATGTCTGCTCAAGCTGCTATAACAAAATACCAAAGACTGGGTAGTTAAACTACAAAAATTTATTTCTCACAATTCTGGAGCATCAGGATTCCAAGATCAAGGTGCCAGCTGACTAAGTTTCTGGTGAGGGCTCTTTTTCTGGCTTGTAGCCAGCCACCTTCTCACTGTGTCCAGAGAAAGAGAGAGAGGAAAAAAAAGCTCCCTGGCACCTCTTCTTAGAAGTATACTAATATAATTGGGTCAGGGCCCCACCTTTAGGACCTCATTTATCCTTAATTATAGGACTTCACCATATGAATTTTGGGGGCACACAACTCAGTCCACAACAAAGGCCATTATCAATGTGATTATTCTTTATTGAAATGTATAAATATTTCAGCCCAAATACTTTTACAGGCACTGACTTTTTGCCTCTTTTCAGAGTACTTTTTAGGCAAATATTTTTGTCAAAAATTTTATTTATGATACTTTTAAATGTTTTGCTAAATGTAGATGTTACAGTACCATGGGACTTCTCAATTTTATTTTATTCCAGTATATAGAATACAATTTTATCCAGTTAAAAATAGGAGTTCTATCAACAGATTCTTCCCACAACTGGAGTTTTTCCATAGATAATTATAGAGTTTCAAATAGAAATCCCGCACACCATTTGAGCTTTCATTGCTAAACACATATAATGTGTAGAAATAAATTTAAATGTCTCCTGTCTGAAAGCTTTATTGTCAATAATTTCAGGTCTCTAAAAACTTCAACTGTAGAAATTTTCTCGAGGCTTTATTCATTGAATATTTTACTTTAAAGATCTCCAACTGATTTTGAACAAGAAACTCATTTATGAAAAAATAGTTCAGCTTTATCAGAGTGAACTTCCAAGATCTTTACTTAAATTCCATGAATTAGGTGAGGGAAAAAACCCAATAACATCATTAATGAAACCACCTTAACTAATCTCCTCTTTGAAGCACGTCTTGCAAGTGTCACGCAGGCTGCCTCACGGGGACCATGGCACAACTGGCTAGACATTGTCTGTCCCGGTAGGGGCAGAGCTTTGAGTTCTCCCACTGCAGTACCCAGAAGTTAGCCAACAGTAGCCACTCCTGCCTGAACATATGGTGCATGCTGTCCTTGAAATGGATATATTGACTTTGATGCATATGGAAAGAGTTAGGAAGAGAAAAATGGGTCATCTCTGTTCCTTTTCAGATTGGACCACTTATTGAAATGAGAACTCTGTTTATTCCACATGCATCTCACACACTGCTAGGCAAGACCATGGAAGAAGTATAAGTACAATATAGAGGTCTTCCAAGTCCATCCCAGATTATTTTAATACAAATATTGTTAATAATTCTTCATAAAAAATAAAGATATTTAAAAAACCAGGGACAAATGCTAACCTGGGTGGATGACAGGACAACAGATGTAAACCTGAATGTCCCAAGAAAACTTACATACAGTTTATATGGTCACCCTACTTTGTGCCCCTTCATAGTTAGATAATCCTTGGCATTTTTCCCATGAAAATCAAGTAGTATATCCATCATTCAGATATTCCAAATAGGAACTGCTCAGCAAACAGAATCCACTATGTCCTGATGAAATGTCCATCGTTTTGGCTTCATAAGGGGCTTTGCTGACCAGACTCTGTCCACTTTCTGTCATCTTCAAAATTCGAAGTGGAGGGCAGAGGACATAGTACAAACAGGCTAAAATTCACCAGAACCCTATAGTCTGGAAAAATGAGGCAGAGAGGGGTGACAAATGCACTTTCAACACTCAAGAAGCATGAGGGTGCAGGACGTAGTGGCAGGAGCAGGGGTTCGGGGGATATGGTGGCCTTGAGTGCAGGATCTCAGTCACACCACTTTAATTCCTACCTATATTCCAAATGCAGTTTGAGATTCTAAGGTGGGCAAACCCACCACAGACCTGTTCCCCAAATCTCAGTTTTAAAAACAAGGAGGTACACTCCCTGCACATAATCCTAAAAGCTCCAAATAGCTAGTTTCAGGACTTATTAATAAAATTTAGCTTTACATCCAGATGGCAAACCCTGGTATTATTTGTTGCAAGACCTAGTTCAGACTGAAAAGATAAACAGGTTCAAGAAAAAGAAGGAAAGCAAACATGCAATTTTATTATACTTTACATCTGCAATTCTGTCCCTAAAATATCTCTTCTAGCAGCTTTCAGAGATAGATCATTGTCTGCATTTAATTAAGACTTTTTTTTATGTTTAAAGCTGTCACTAAGAAACTAGGAGATTATACCAAGTCATTCATTTATCCATCTATTCACACATATACTCATTCAACACCCATTTGTCAAACATCTTTGAAGACAAATGCCTCCTCAGGCTCCATAAAGCCACAGTATTTTCCAGAATAAAACTCTGTTAAGGTTGTGGGATGTTCCTTAGATACAGCCAAGGGGATATTCATAATATTGAATAATGGGTACGGCATGGGCACCAGCCAATCATAATGACAGCCTCACCACTCAGCCAATAAGGAAGGAGGGGGCTCACCAGTACAATGTGGCCCTCCGATTTACCAGTTGAAAACAGCCCTGGAGCAAACTTAATTCCTGAGAATAGTGAAGAAAGATCTTCTTAGTGACTAATGCTTCTAAATGTTGTGCTAAAAGCAAAAGTAAGTTGAGCTTTGGTGCAAGAAGTTCTCCTGCATTATTTTCAGAAAACCCAAAAGGAAAAACCATCTAAAATACACACCTCTGCCCTTCATTCCACTGTGTCAATTCAAGACGAAAACTAGGGAAGTTACTGTATGTCTACTATATATAAACATGATATCTGTGCCTTACTTTTATGATCTCTAATTCTCACAACAATCTTGTGAGTATTATTAAACCCACATTGCAGATGAGAAAGTAGTCCCCGAGAGTTTCTGTGTTTTGTTGAGGTCACACACCTAGATAATAGTGGTGCGTTTCAAAACCAGGTCTGCCTAGCTCAGATCACCTCCCTTGCATTCTAATTTCCTTTTGGGAACTAACTTCTCCCACATTCAGTTCACTCTTAGGAGGAGTATGAAATTGACCAGCCTTCCCCTACCCAAGGAGTAAACCTATGATCCCAGCAAGGCATGATGAATTGCAAAAATGGCCACAGTTCTTCTGCATTACCACCCCATATCCATACTGCTTTGCAGTATGAATTTGGCAGCTCCTCTCATCAAGAGGTAGAGTCTATGTTCCCCCTCTTTGAATCTGAGCTGGCCTTGTGACTTGCTTTGGCCCACAGAATATGGCAGAAATGACATGATTGTAAAGGTTGGGCCTCATGAGATCTTGCACAATTCTCTACCTCTCTTGGATTCCTGCCCACATGCCACGTGAACAAACTCTTGCTCACCTGATAGAAGATGAGAGTCCACATGGAGGAGAAACAAGCCATCCCAGTTGGGCCACCTTAAACTGACCGGCCCCCAACTGACATGGCAACTGATAGCAGATGCATGAGTGAGCTCAGCTGAGACCAGCAGGGTCTGCCTCTGATCTGCAGAAAAGTTCAGCTGAGCCCAGCCCAAATTGTCAACCTACAAAACCATGAACTATACAAATGCTGTTGTGTTAAGCTACAAAGTTATAGGGTAGTTTTTACACAGAAAACTTAAACCAGTAGACAAAGATAGAAAACAATTATAACAAATCTCTGAGGGAGCCCCCTTGCTGCCTGGCTCTTCCCTGATTCTTGCCCTCTCTGAGCCTGGTTCTCTAACAGTGTCTTTGATACTATGAGCTACCTGTATCCTTATGACAAATTCCTTTGGCTTCAGTTTGTCAGAGTTGCTGTCAACCAAACAACCCCAACTTATCTTAAAGGCTTTGGTCGAAATTCTACATTTTGCTACTGGAAAAAACTGAGGCCAGGGAGGAAGGCTAGTTATCTGCCCAGAATCACGCATACACTAAAAGGCAGAGATCAGGATCAGAATCCAGACAGCCTAACATAGAGATCAGTATCATGATCATCATAAAAGGCCATCAACCTAGTTATGGCATAAGCCAACCCAGTATTAGTAAAGTAAGTAAGGCTAGCTGCTAGAAAAAGCAATCCCTAAATCTCAGTGGCTTAACATAATCATGTTTAAATTCTCATGGCTGTCACTGGCCAATAGTGGATTTTTCTGATGGGGTAGTCTTCCACGTGCTCATTCAGGGACTCAGCCACCTTCTATATTGTGCCTCTGACCTCCTGCAGGTCCTAGAGGCCCCCATCATTCAGCCAGCACATGGAAAAAGGGATATGAGGTAGCACATGAGAGGGTTTTACAAGACAGGCCCGGAAGTAGCACCTAGCATTTTTGTTCACATTCCATTGGACAGAGCTCAGACACACAACTACACCCAGTTGTAAGAGAAATAGAGTCCAGTTGTGTCCCAAGGATGAAGTGAGAGCAAAAATAGGGTCAGATCTTGGCCACAAACTCTTAACTAATTTTATACAGAATCACATCATTGAAGTCAAGTCATTCCTGCTCCTTAGAAAGTCACTTCATTTTAAAAGTGCCCAATAAAAGAATACAACCACGTTTTATTATCTATTGTTGAATAAAAGATAATAAAAAATGTTGTCCATGCATTAGAGTACCCAGAAACTGAAATTCTTACATTCACTGCAGCTTGCTAAAGAGAAAGCTCTGTTAGAGACAGGAAACCCAGCTCAGAATACACTATTGTCCAGCCACAATATTCTGTACTATTTTCATTCCTTCCACAAAATAAGCCTGGGATTAGGGGGCAGGGATTCTACAAGTAATCATTTGCTTTCCTTTGTCTGACGAATAGCAACTGCAGCAGTTTATTAACCACTAGGTTACTCTTAAGATTTTGGCATGACTTTAGAATCACTCAGATACATTTAGGGAAAAAATATTTCTCTCCTTCTCCCCTCCTCAATGCATTTCTTTTCCCCTTCCTATTTCATAAGAAAGTCCTCAGGAAAAATAGACTTATAACAGTATCAAATTAATGGATGAATTAAGCCCACATTTTTCTTTTCCCACGATGCATTCTAAATACCAAAAAAAAAAAAAAAAAGACTAGACAGAAAGTGGGACGCATCCATCCACATTCCAAGACATGCTCCAGTTACCCAATCACTGCAGAGCGTTGCCAGGATGCAGAGACCATGATTTGGACTAGAATTCAGCTACTTTCAATATATTCCAGTTACTTAGTTGATACCAAAGACCAGCCATTAAGTAGGCAGTGGACTTTTTCAAGGAAACTGCACAGTGGGCACAATGACATCTTATTTGCTGTAAACTGTACCACTCTGAACCACAGAGCGCACCTCTGAACAGCTGAGATTATAAAACAAAGCTTTTGTTTTATAATCATATACTTTCATTTGCTGCTTTCACATTTCTCTGTTGTTCCAAAATGTTCGGTTACTTTTTCTTCCTTCCTACATCCCCAGCTCGTTTTTAAGGACAGAGAAGAAATCTAATTCTCATGAAACTACTGGTTTTCAAAATATGCTAAGCATTTGGAGATTTATTAGAAACAGTTTTAGTTCCTCATTAATCTAGAGCAAATTATTATTGATTTACAGCAGACAGCTCATCTGATATCCTTCAGGCAGTAATAAAAAAAATAGTGTGAGCATTAAAAATGGTTGATGTCTTTCTGGCAACTGCAGCTAAATTCAGCCAATGATAACTTCTTCAACCGAATGAAAAATAGCCCTTTCTCACTGTGTGTTCTGTTCACTTTTGTGTAAGTGTTCCAAGGAAATTGTATTCATATACACTTATTTTCATATTAAATTTATTTATCAGAAAACTCTCTAGATACCCTATTCACACCAGAGTGATTTTCAAAGTGAGAAAGAACATTTGCTAGCATTACCATGTACTTAAAGCTGGGCAGGTTTTATTACAGCACATTTGAAATGAGAATTTTGACTACCTTTAAGCAATCCCAGTAACAACAGGTTGAAGTTTTGTAGTGCAGATACAGTTTAGGAGCATCAACTCTTTAATCGAACTGCCAGGTTTAGGTCCTAGCTCTGCTGCTTGAGCAACTCACCTACCTTGGCAAACATTACCCTTCTTCCCTGAAAAATGGGGATGTTAAGAGCATCAACATCAATGGTCATTGTGAGATTCAGGTGAGGTTTTTAATTCTATCATAGCACCAGGCGTACAGAAAATTCTCTATTCATATAAGCTATTGGCACAGAACCAAGACTATTATTAGATGAATATTAACAGCTTTGCCCACTCTCTGTCTGCTAAAGATGATTACACTTTGCCAACTCAGTTTCTTCCTCTCTACTGGTCCTCCCAGAAGAGGCTGGCCTCGACAGACTAGATCTTTGGAGCTTGTGTATTGCAGAATCAACATAAACAGGGCAGAGGAAAAAAGAAAAATAACAGAGTGCAGGCCGAGACAGGTTTAGGAGCTTTAAATAGGAGGCCCTGAGGAGAAAGGCACTGGTCTGTTATGTGAGGAAATTTGTTGAAATTTGTTGAAAGGTAAAAGGAGATTTGAAGTAATGTTTTTATGGTATGTTTTTATGTTCTTCATGGAATTCAAGAAATGCAAATAAACAAATTGAATATTTCTAAATTTCTTCTTGGGTTTTTTTTTCTGGTTTTAGTGAGGTATAATTGACAAATAAAAATTTTATTTAAGGTGTACATCATGATGATTATATGCATATAATATACATATGTATGTAATATACATAAAGCTATACGTACACATAGTGAAATGATTACCATAATCAGCCTAATTAACATATCTATCACCTCACATAGCTACCTTTTTTTGTGTGCTGAGAACATTTAAGATCTACTGTCTTAGCAAATTTCACATATACAATATGGTATTATTAACTATAGTGAACATGCTGTACATTAATCTCCAGAGCTTATGCATCCTGCATAACTGAAACTTTACACCCTTTGACCAACATTTTCCCATTCCCCGACCCCCCCATCCCCTGGCAACCATTTTTCTACTCTGCTTCTATGAGTTTCACTTTTTTAGATTATACACACAAGGTCCTCCATATCCGTGGGTTCTGCATCTGCGGATTCAACCAACCACACACTGAAAATATTCAGGAAAAAACAAAAGAGTAGTTGTATCTGTACTGAGCATGTACAGACATTTTTCCTTGTTATTACTCCCTAAACAATACAGTATAACAACTATTTATGTAGCATTTACATTGTCTTAGGTATTATAAGTAATACAGAGAAGATTTAAAGTATATGGGAGGATATGCAAATACTACACCATTTTATAAAAGGGACTTGAGCATCAGTGGATTTTGGTATCCACAGGGGTCCTGGAACCAATCTCGCATGGATACTGAGGGACAACTATATAAGTTAGAACATGCAGTATTTTCTTTCTGTGACTGGCTTATTTCACTTAGCATAATGTCCGCCAGGTTCTTCCATGTAACAAATGACAAATTCCCTTCTTTTTAAAAGTTGAGTAATATTCCATTATGTGTGTAGATACATAATACATACATATATACACACAATGGAATATTACCATATATACCACATTTTCTTTACCAATTCGTCTGCTGATGAACACTTAGGTTGATTCCATATCTTGGCTATTGTGAATAACCAAATTCTTTTGGATGCTGGAGGATGTGTGTGTGTGTGTGTGTGTCTGTTTAACTTTTATCCTGATTGGACTGGACCACTTGGATTATAGAGTTATGCATTACTACTACACTTCTATTACCACTCTTATTAGGGTTATCGAATGTTCTGGTTTAAACGGGCCGCACCGCCCTTCATCTTTAATAGCACCTGCTTTCACTTTCAAAAATATCCCAGTTCATGCAATAAATCTCATGGTCATCCTCCTACTATTGCACTCAAACAGCAGTACTGATGCTGCTGTTATTTTTTTTTTTAATCTGCAATTGAAATAATCAATGCAAATTTTTAAGTTTACATCAATCTATCCACACTTGGAAAAATATATTTCCATAGACCCTATTAGCAAATGAATCAATTCCTCAGCCAGTTAAGGTATCTTTTAGTGACTTGCTCCATAAACACCAACTTCTGGGTGAAAGTGAGATTTTTACCATCTGACCCTAACTTATCCAATGAGCTCATCACACACTCAAATGACATCTCCAAATATTCTTTCCACTAAAATGTCCTTTCTTCTTTAGATCCAAAGCAGAAAAATGGCAGGTACCAAAGTTAGGCTGTATCAGGTTTCCATTGTGGGCACTTTGTTGATAAGCACAGGGAAATCTAATTTAATATTGCAAAGCCATTATCACTGCCAGATCTTCAGACACACAAGCATCTTAGCAGCAGGAGCAGACATCTTCCCCAAGCTTAACTACCCATCAGTCTCACATTACTCTCTTTAGTGTCTTGTTCCTTAAATATTCATCAGGAATTGTAAGAGACTACTCCACTAGGGAATAAAGCAAAAATAATAAATATTCTAAGTCAGAAATGGCAGTACTTGTGAACTTGATGTCATACATGTCAGTTTTACCTTCCCAAAAAAGACAAGATTTGAAAGAATTCAAGTGGCAGTGTTTACATTTTCTATTAAGCACCTTAGGATGCCAGTTAAAGATTGTTTATTTGTTGGGCCCTTAAATTTTATGATCTTCCTAAAACATATATGAAGCCCATGAAGATGACATTATAGGATTTAATTTTAAAAGGGAGGTAGAGAGAGAGAGAGAGAGAGAATTCACTATGAATCTCTGAATGCAATTATAGTAAAATATTCATTGTTCTCTACTTGGAAATTGTTACAAGAACTTTTTGCAAAAATACTCCTTACAAAGGAAATGGTTTAGGATGTAACACAGACATGTTTCAAGTCAAATAAACATGTTTCTCTCTTCAGGGGGAAAGGAGTGAGCATAAAAATGAACAAAGAAAAATCCCACTTTTGCTAAATGAGTTACCCCAAAGTTCAGCTCCCTGGCCATGCATTTGGGCAACTCCTTCCACTTTTCGCAGTTTCCCCCATCTTGCAGGGATATCGGAACCACATCCCTCTCTCAGCCTCTCTCTTTGTCTAAGTTTCCAAAATGTTTCCTTGGCTCAGGCCTCTAACACCACTCAATAAAATGTGTTCAGCACCTTGAAAGTATCTGTGGTCATGCAATTCCATAATCATATTTCTAGATGATATGTCACAATCCATTTAAGCTGGACTTAGCACTCAGCATGAGCTCACAAAGATGTCCATGAGAGTGGTCATCCATGACTTCATCGTTTTAGGATGAACTCACCAGCTTTTCAACGTCTGCACAGGGGAGTCCCATTTCAATGACAAATAGAACCTCAGGGTCAAAAGAAAGCCTAAGAAATCAGGCACCTCTAAAATGTGAAAATAATTCATTGCATGGATGAGCATGGAGCAAGGAACTAAAAATGCTTCTTTGGCTGGCATTGTCATGGAAAAGCAAGAATTGGGGCACCACTCTCCTGAAGTTACAATGACATCCCAAGGGCACCACACCAAAATGAAAGCAATGTGTGCAAAGCTGTGGGTGGGAAACTGACAAAATGTTCCAAGTTCTGATCTGTACATGATCTATTAAGTATGATCAGATCTATTAAATACCCAAATCTATCTGTGTATATATTTCCAATTCTATGACCACTTTTTATCTCTACTTAAGCTATGCCCAACTTCTCTCTTCTTATGTCATTTCCAGGAAAGTTTTGTTAAATTATTTTGTTCTCAAATGCTATCATTTTATTGTCTACTACGTACACTCTATTTTTATTTTTAGACCTGTCACAGCAATATTTGGAGGATGATTCTAGTTTACTAAGTTGCATTTTTTATTGCAAAGCTTTTCTCTCTGTAATTTGTCTTTCAATAGCTTTAAAATCATTCTTGGGCTATTGTCATAATATCACATCATTTACCTGACAATCTCTGATATAATTGTATTTCCTCTAGTTCAGTTAAGAAGGGAAACTGGATCATCCGTGCCAAATCTAAGGAAATATTGCAGAATCAAACTCTTAAGAACACCATTCTGGAAAAGTATCTATCCAGACTACCTGTCAGAGGGAAATAACTGCACATTTGGTTCAATTCTCTTTTGTGCTCCCTGAAAACTCATCTAACAAGACAAATATGAAAGAAGGAAGAGGAAAAATGTAGGCAATAAAAAGAGAACAGTCAAGAGGAATAGTACGAAGACAATGTCAGAATATGGCAGCCTCAGATAATAATTAACATAAAATTCTAGGTACGTAGAAAACCCAGCCTTGGGCTGGGTAGATGACAATAAAATTTCAATAAGAAAAAATTATTGTCAAAAGAAAAAAATGTGGTACCACAGGGAGTGGGGCACTAGGAAAATTGCTTGAGGGTGTAACCACAAATGGCAGATGGTCAAAGTTAGGTGGGGCCCAGAAATAAAGTGAAGCCTTTATTAGCAGTCTTGCTGATATATAGATCTCATTGTTATGTAAGACACAAGGAATTTCTCCCATGATCCACACCCTTCTTAACAATCAGCCTGGTACCTGGTTAAGATGCAGGTCTTTTCAGGTTCTTTGAACTTAACCAGCCTGCCCATGGTAGACATAGCTGTGTTGGAAGCTTAGCCAATAACACCCAGCTCCTGACACCCTCCCTGCAGTGAAAATTAAAACAGGATAAATATTCTTTTCGGTAATTATTTTGATAGGGAAACTGGGCACTGGACCATGAAACTTTGCTGAGACTCCCAAACAAAGGTCAGATATAGAACCAACACCCTGTCCTCAACAAACTTTCTCTAAGTGATGCCTCTTCTGGAAGAAGAAAGAGAATTCTGAAGCTAAATCAGAGAACTTCAAGTGGATGGAGTGATTGAAAGTAAACCTATGTTCCTACCTCATGAGCTTTCAGGAAGTCATCAGGTCATGTTGTTTATCATTTGCTACTTTCTGTAATAACCCATGCAGCTGCTCTGTGATTTAAAACATGTCATTTATGGAGAATCCAAAGACAATTATTACAAAAATCCCAATTACTGGTAGAACTAGACAAATATTCCATTCAATAAATCCCTATAAAAGAAACATATTTAGAAACAAAAAGAACTAGTATCTGAATATCTCTGGGATCTGCATGGCTGGCCTCAGTTTGAGCTAAAATACAACCACATGCATCATATTAAGATTGTCTGGTTTTGGGGGGTTGGGGGTTTTTTGGTTTTTTTCCTGTTTTTTAGTTTAAGGAGAATACTATGAGGTTAGAGCAGAGCTATGTTCTCCTCCTTGCCTGTATCCCAAGGCTCCCGGGGGTGGGGTTCCATGGGCTATAAAAGCTGCAAATCAAAGGACTTGACTTTCCCAAGAAAATTCCAAAGTGCAGCAGAGCAAAAGATATTTGTTCAGAAAGAATAAGCAGCAGAATTTCAGATGGGCACTTAGGAATTCAAAGAACACAGGCAGGCCTGGCCCGCAGCAGCACAGTGAGGAAACATGGAGTTTGTCTTCTTTTCCTTCCTATCTTTCCTTTCAGGTTCTATTCCTAGAAAGCAGTCGGTGCTCACTGACCCCCCTTTAAAGATCTTAGGCGAGAATGGCTCATTGCCCTTGAGCTACACAGAAATGTGACTGTGGGAGTTTTGGGTCAGTTCCCTGGAAGCAGAACCTCAGATGGGGATCCTTGTGCAAGTGATATACAGAGGGAAGGCTCAAAGGAGAAACCTGCAAAGAAGTGCAGGGACCAAGATGAGGCAGGGGAAAAAGTCAGGCAAAGGTGTGCTTCAGAAGACTGCTCTTGGCCTGATCCCACAGGGAGCGCTGAAGCGTTAATGGTATCACATAGCTGGTCCACCTTAGAGGAGCGGCCAACACTTGCAGTAGCCAGAGGATGAGTACAGAGCCCAATGAAGGGGATCTGCTATAGTAGGTATGTGTGTGGCCATTGTACAAACATGGGACATCCCCCAAGACAATCAATTTTGCTCAATATTTGAGGGGCCATGGTTTGTTGTTATTTTTCTCCTGTTGGCAAAAAATATAAAACTTTTTGTTTATACTAGGGCAAAACGATGTATTTCTAAGATAAAACAAGAAGTTTCCAGCACCAAATCCATCATGTCACAACTTTTATCAAAATTTTCCAAAGTTTCTTCTCCTGGACATATTTGCATTCTCAGCAAAGTTTCATGGTGCAGTGCCCAGTTTCCCTATCAAAATAATCACAAAAAGAATATTTATTCTCCTTTAATCTCCACTGCTGGGAGGGTGTCAAGAACTAGGAGTTATTGTGGGAGCTAGCTTCCAACATAGCTATCCAGTATCTCCTTGGGGAAATACCTGTGGGATTTAGGCAAATCCCACCCCACCAGTTCCAGGGATGACCAATATGACCTCTTAATCAAAGTCAACCTCCCCTTGGTTTCAGTGATTGGTTCAGACAAAGGAACACAACCCAAACAGAGCCAATGAGAACTCCCCCTGGGACTTTTATGTGGAAATATTATGAAAAGGTTACCTCTTTTTGTAGGGATTGCTAGATGTAAGCCTAGGCCTTTGGGTGCCGTATCTGCCTAAGAATGAAGCTGACCCAGAAGAACCAGAGTTGAAAAACAACTGGATATTAATGGTTGCTGAAGTCAGATACAACCCTGGACTTCCCAGATGTTTGTAAATTACCTTGCTGTTACTTTCAGCTAAAATACTGATCACTAGAGTGACTCACCAGCTGCAGGATAAAATCTAAATGCCTTTGTAAAAATAATATGGCCTTCTACTGACCTACACAACTCCTGTACATATCAATCCCCCCATCCCAAATCGTGTCCTAAAAATACCCAACAGCTCAGCATTCTCCAACCTCACATGGCTTCATTTCATGCCACCAGGCCTTTGAAAGGGCTGTCCCCATTGCCTGTCCTTTATTTGATCCATCCTTTAGACCTCTGCTAGAATGCTCCCTCCTATGCACAGTCTTTTCTGAGGGTCTCAGTCTCCTTCAAGGCACTTTGACCCTGCAGTCCTCATTGCTGGATTTTACGGCAATGACTGTCTGGCCTGATTGTTTCCTCATTAGACTCTTAAGGGGCCTCCTGGAGAGGACATGCTTTTCCTTTTTGTATCCTCCACCTGGAGCAACATGCCATGTACTTAGCAGGAGCTCAATATGTGTTTCAGAATGAAGGAAAAAAGACAAAGGGAAGGAGGAAAGAAAAGAAAAAAGATTATAGAAAATTCCCAAATAGCCTTGGGCTCCAAGAAATGCATCTTCGCGTATGAAACTTCACTACACCGAGACAGGAGAGAGAGATTTAGAGGCAGAGGTTTCTCTTTTCTTCCTCACACATCACGTTCTTCAAATACTTCTCTCATCTACTGATGAATTAGACCACACCTTCCCAACAAAATACTTTTACATTAATTTGACTTCTACACATAAAAAAGCCTATCAGCCTAAAGCTTGATATCACTGTCCCAAGAGCTCCGAATATATCACATTCCACTGAGGTTAACAAAACAGCCTATCATAAAGGACAGAATCATAAAGTGCTTGGCTTGACACTCAAGTTCCTTCACAATCTGGACTGAAACTATCTAATCTTCAGGTTTTTTGTCTATGAAATTAAGAATGAGATAACTTTCTTTATAATGTTATAAAGAACTCAATGAGATGGTGACACATAGTAAGGACTTAATAAATATTGACATTATCTTCATCTTTATTACTATCATCCCTATGTGTCATATCCAAAAGACTGTGTGTCCATTCCTGCTTCACTCCCTGTTCCGCCCACCTGGAATGTCGGTCCCAGGTATTGCTGTCCTCATTTCTTATCCTTCTGTCTAAACCAGCCTTAAGACCCACCTCTTTAAAGTACCTTTGTGACAATCAGCATGGCTTCCAATAAATCTCCTTTTTAATCCTTAGAGACCAGAGAAATAAAAGGACATTGAGCATTCAGTGCTCTGTCAATGGCCAATAAGTGGAATATTTTTATTTGAGAATTGGGATTAAAAGATTGCCTCACATCTAAAGGTGGTTACTTTCTTTTCTCTGGTCCTATCTGCTAATGGTCTGTGTGATTTTCACCATTGACGTCTAATTCAATACGCTAGATCCTCTTTTGTCCAAAGCCAATCCACCAAAGAATTCTAAAATCTCAATTTCCCCCCATGGACTCTAATCATTATAATGGATTCCCAAAGGCTTATAAAGGCCTTGGGAAAGGTCAGAGAACTTAGTATGCTAAAATCACCTCAGTGTATTCCAAGTCTTTAGGGTGGGAAATCCAGCTGTGGTAACATGATGAGTCCTGGTTAACCAAATGGTTAACAATTTACCAGAAGGCCCCTATTCCTCAACCATTCTGAAATGGGATTTTCCTGTAAATCCTTACCTTTCCTGCAGGTTTAGTAAGAAAGCAATGGTACTCAAGTCATTGTGTGACAAATCCCTTCCGTTCACACCGGGCAATGTTAATTATCTGCCAGGTTTCTGTAATCCTTCTCCACGCTCCTGGGAGGGGGAGTTTCAAAGTGACAAGTGACTGTGAGGTGTGTCCCACACTAACCCTGGGAGAAAGGGCCCCTTTTTACTCACATCGCTTCCTCTCACCCTTGGGGTAACAGGAGTGTCAGGGAGCTGTGGAAGAGATATTCCAGATCCGCAAAGTTCAAGGCAAGGCCCACTGGGAGGAATTTGCTGAAACCTTCCAACCCTTCCTGCTGTTGCTGATTTTTTTTACCCTGGAAATCACTGAATACCAAATAGGACATCCATGTGGAAATCCTTTGTGCAATCCAAAGACTAAGTTGCTTTGGGAGGAGTGTAGAATTTGACTTACCAGGGTAAATTGGATGGTCCTTCCAACTCTGATCTTTGCTACTTCTCCTATTGATTCTAAGACAATAATCATTCAGTTGACTCTTGAATTACAAATAGCTGTTTTATCCCCAAATACTACCAAATAGAATTTGGTAGGAAGTATTTAAGAATTGTATTACTTCTGGACTCCTCTATTTTTATGGAAGATGATCATGATGATGATCACTTATTTTGTCTATTTGTCAAATATTTACTATGTACTAGTCATGTTGTGGAGAACTCTAAAGCATTTCCTCTTTTAATCTTTCCCCCAAAATTTTCCACGTGAAAGTCTAAGTGGCCTTTGAAAAACATAATTCTGACCATGTCAACCCCTTCTAATATCTTTCACAGGCTCCCACTATTATTCATACATTAGAAATATTACTAACAACAATCATGTAACTAACACTTAGTGGATACCTACCTACTATGTGTACCAGACACTATGCTACAAAGCTTGACATGTATTAACTCATTTAATCCTTATTAAAACTCTATGACTTGAACACTACAATTATTGCATCCCCATTTGACTGATGAGGAAGCCAAGGTGCACAGAAGTTTAGCAATTTGCCTAAGGATACACAATGCAAATAATAGCAAACCACTTACTTGAATCCAGACAATCTGGGTCCAGAGTTGTCATTCTTAACCTCAAGGCTTTGTGGTGAGCCTTTGAAAATAAATCTTTATGCCATGGCCTATAAGAGTGACCACATAGTTTATCATTCAAACCAGGACACTTTGGAGAATGAAAGGGGATGCTATGAATTATTACAGCAGGTCACAGAGTTGAATTAAACTGTCCCAGCAAACCAGGACTTATCAATATCTTACCTAGAAGACCCTGCAGGTCTGGCTACCTGCCTTGCCAGCTCCACCACGTATACTATCCCATTTATTCTCTGGGCCCCTTTTTCTGTTCCTTCAACATGCCATGTGCCCCTTGATATATTATTCTCTCTGCATAAAATGCTCTCCCCACCTTCTCTCTTCTCTCTTCTCTGCTGGTTGACATGTATTCATCCTTCAGCCTCTTGCTCACAGTGGTCCCCTTGGACTAAGTTAGGGAAATTTTATATGTTTCATAGGACAGCATTGTTGTGATTTCAGTTAACATTGTTCTCCTCCACTTCCTGGTATCTTCCACATAGACAGTGATTGGATCTGTTTTTCCTCCCCCCGTTAGGCTTGTACCTGGCATGGATTAAATGCTTAACAAATATTTGGCAAAGATAAAGAGGAAGGAAAGGAGAAAGGAACATATATGGGAAGACACTGGTTTTTGTCCAGATCCTATAGATATAAATTTATTCATTAATTCACTCAACAAATAGACATTAAGTGCCTCATCTGTTCCAGGTATCATTCTAGGTATTGAGAATAGAGCTGGAATGAGATGGGAAAAGTTTCCCAGAGTGTCCATGCTAGATAAAGATCAATAAATATATTAAGAAATAAGTAAGACAGCTTCCGATGATTCAGGAAGCAATAAAAAAAGAAAATAGGGTGATATGGCAGAAAGTGACTGAGAACTGGATTTAAGTTTGGCAGCTGCTGGGGTCTGAATGTCCCTCCAAATCCACGTGTTGAAAGTTAATCCCCATTGTGGTGGTATTAAGAGATCTCTGGGGAAGTGATTAAGTCCTGAGGGCTATACTCTCATAAATGGATTAATGCCTTACAAAAGGGCTGGAGGGAACTAGCTTTTGCCCTTCCCATTTTCCCTTCCACTCTTCCACCATGTGAGGACACAGATTTCCTCCCTTCCAAAGGATGCAGTAACAAGGTACCATCTTGGAAGCAGAGAGCAGCCCTCACCAGACACCAAACCTGCCAGCGCCTTGACCTTGGACTTACCAGCCTCCAGAATTATGAAGAAGTACATTCCTATTCTTTCTAAATTATCCAGTTTCAGGTATTTTGTCACAGCAAAACAAATGAACTAAGATAGTAGCCAAGAAGAGTTCTCCAGGAAAGTGACATTAGTGATGGACCTGAATGATAAAAAGCCATGAGATGTTCTGCCAAAGAATACCAGATGGAGGGAAAGCTGGTGCTGGCTGTGAGGAATAGAAATAGCAGCATGGCTGGAGCATAGACCAGACCAAATGGCTGAGAGGGGGTGGGGAGGTACAGAGACCACTTCATATAGAACTCTTAAGCAATGGCAAGAAGTTCATATTTTATTTCATGTATAATGCAAAGTTTTGGGTTTTAAAGAACAGGGTGAGTTGATTTGATTAACTTTTTTTTGTTTTTTTGAAGACTACTCTGGTAACTGAATTGAGAATAGACAAGAGGAGGATGGGGCAGAAGGTGGGAAAGAGTTGCAATAATACAGGCAAGAGATGGCAGAGAATAAAGAGGTGTTTCGTGGAGAGGCTACACCAAGTTTAACATGAGCATGAGTCACTGGGAAGCTTGCTAAAGAGCAGATTGCAATTCTGCAGGTCTGAGATGGAGCCTGAGATTCTCAATCTCTAACAAACTTTCAGGTGATGCTAATGTTGCCCATCTGAAGACCACAAGTGAGAAGGAAGAGTTCATAGAACTTGCTAATAGATGACATTTGGTAGGAATGGAAATAAAATAATCAAGAGTTATTCCTGGTTTTTTTTTTTCCCTTTGAAAAACTACATAGACGGTAGTGGCATTTATTGAGGGGGGAGGTTCATCACCATCCCTGCTTTCTAAGTTACCTCACTGCTGTCTGGGGGTGGGTGGAAAACTTTTTAGGAGGGTTGAGTAGCAACTTACTTTGGCAAAATGGCCAAACCTGGAATTATGATAAGGTAGCACGTTTCTGGACCAGCAAAAAAATGACACACAAGCTAGGATGATTCCAAGCTCTTAGCAGTAAAATGCCATTTTCTGATGAGTACTCATGCATTGCCAAGTACTTGGTTTAAAAGAGTGGTTTATGGATCATTCTTTTCCCAGAGACATCAGGTGCCCTTAAAAGCTGGTAAAAAATTGGGTCATAGCACAAAGGGAATTATACTTACACTTTTGCACACACTGTCCAACAGTTGTTCACTTGTCCCTAACAAGCCCACGGTCTTTATATTCCTGGCAAAACTTGTTTAACTCTGTCATCAACATCTTCAGACTTTATCTTGCTTTCCAGAATATGAAGCCCGGCCACTGAATAGTGCTGAGCAACTGCTAAGTATGCTCACAAATGAAGCCTTTTTCTATTTATGAATCTGAAAGCTGTCCTAGAATTCTCCACCTTGCTCAAAGATGTTGTACAAAGCTGATTGAGAATTATTTGGCTCTGGATGTGCATGATAAATTGAATCTGACTTTATAGTTTGTGGGACTTCAGTGGTTGTTCCTCAGAAATGAAAAAACATGGCAGGTCCAAGTCTTCCTATACTATCAGGTTCTGTTAGTGTCCGTTCTCCTGTGCTGCTCTGGCCTCTGGAGGGATTTTCTTCTGTATCTGTTACACAGCTCTCAACTGGGTGTGGAGCATGCATACACATTTGCCTGAGTTTAAGGCCCCCTCAAGGTGGTCTTTCCAATAGGTACAGAGTTTTTCTGATTTTGAGGGACACCATAAGCTAGAAAATATGATTTTCTGCATTGGAGAAAAATTGTAAAAGACTTACAAAAATTCCCATAGGACTCTTTGGACATCAACTAGCTCTAACCAAAGAACGCTGGGCAAATGAATCAGAAACATATGGATTAAGGAATTAAATGTGGGTTTCACATAAGGGGGTAGGGCCCAGGGTCTATGTGGGAAAGGGTATGACAAAATGATGTCGAATCTGTTAAATCAGAACCATTTGAAAAATCCATTTTTAGAAAGAATAAAAATGCTACTTACATGTCCAGTTCATTCTCATTTGAAATGTTAAGTTTGTTCTGGTTTAGAGTTCTTCTCTGATCTTGATCTTCAACAATGACCTGATAGATCAGACAGAAAATGCAGATTTCCCTGGGCCTTTTTTATACAGTTTCACTGGGTGTCATTCACCAGCTTTGATGGAGGCTAATCACTTGTAAGTATTCTCTCTCCTCAGGAATGAAGTCTAGGAAGCATTTTCCATGATCGTGATCTAATGCCATTTTCAACCATGGTCCTTCTCCAGTGGACTTAGAGGAGATGAAGAAAAACGTATCCTAGTTTTTGGCAATTGACAAACAGATTTGCATTTAAGACTTATAGTCTCAGGCCGGGCATGTGGCTCATGCCTGTAATCTCAGCATTTTGGGAGACTGAAGCCAGCAGTTCAAGACCAGCCTGGGCAACTTAGCAAGCTCCTGTATCTACAAAAAATAAGAAAAGTTAGCCAGGCATGGTTGTACACACCTGTAGTCCCAGCTACTCGGTACTCGGGAGACTGAGGCAGGAGGATCACTTGAGCCCAGGAGTTTGAGGTTGCAATGAGCTCTAATCATGCCACTGCATTCCAACCTGGGCAACAGAGAAAGGCCCTATCTCTAAAAATAAAAATAAAATAAAATAAAAAGACTTGTAGTCTCAGTACCCAGAGGGTAATGTTAAGCAAAAAAGAGATGGTCTGTATTTACTTTTTGATTCATTTTAATAGCAATTATAGTAAAAACAAGCCCCCCAAAATTGACCTTGACAACACTCCTTGTGTATAGCCAATGTCAAGTCCAACTTACATTTTTTCCTAAAAATGCTGCTTTGTCACATTGCCAAGGACAAAGGAAGATTGAGTTCAACTATGTATCTTTGAAAATCTTGGGAGTGTTTTAATAAGGAGAGAAAATTTTCTCATAATTACCATATAAGATGTCTGAATTCAATGCCTACTATGCTTCTGGAGTTTGAAAACAGTGAGCTGTCCTTTAATCCTAAATTTTTCCTTGTTTATTCCATTAAGTCACTTAGCAAATCCTTCTAATAGACAATGTTAAGGCAAACCTAAGTCGAGGTCTGACAAATTAATGCAGGTCATGGAATTCATTTCTACAATTGCAGTACAGAATTGCCAAACTCCTTACGTTGGCTCCCCCTATCCATATGCCCACCTTACCACCCTTTTCTTACAACTCTCCCAAGTCCTCCACAGAAACTACCAGCCTTCATTCTGTCCTTCAAACACATCGAGCTTCTGCCCATCTTAGGGCTTTGACAGTGGCCATTCCCTCTGACTAGAAATGGGGCCCTCACAACCTTGCACAGCTCACACCTTCTTGCCATCCTAGTCTCTGTTCAAGCACCACCCCTGGCCACTCAACCAAAGGTTGTTCCATTGGGCCCGCCCCTTGTCCCAATCATTCCATAACCTAGTAAACTTTTTATTTTCTCTCTGAGAATATTATCGCTATCAGAGTTATCTTGTTGCTGTAGTTATTGCTAGTTTATTTCGGTCTCCCCCCACGAACAGTAGGCTTCATGAAAGTAAGACCTTCTCTGACTTGTGCACCACTGTACCTGAGGAATTCACATGTGGCCCTCCAGATCCCCAAGTGCAAGCCCTCGACCAAATCAAAACTTCACAGCACAAATCCCTTTATTGAAAGGATTTGTTCTGTAAAATTTGGATGCAGTCAAAAGGCCACGCTCAAGGATCCAGAAGGCCACGTGTGGTCCCAAGGCCACAGTTTCCCCACTTTGTTGGCACCATTAACACTCCAGAACTCCCTGCAGGATCAGGCTAAAGCTTGACTTTACCTGAAATCTCATCTTTTTTATGCTTCTTCTCATTTCCTGCCCTGCCTCTCTCCCTCCCTTTCTCCTGAGCACACTCCCTCGATAAGTAACTTTTACTCAAATCCCTGTCTCAGGCTCCTAGGGAACCCAACCTAAGACAAACCATAAATAAAAGTTCGTAAAGTCAGCAGCCATCCCACTGATAATTATGGGCAGTGTCTAGTTCGCATTCAATCTGTGTTTATAAACAACTGTTATCGTGTGCTCTGAATGCCACCAGGGAAAGAAGGTGTGATTTTACAACAGTGGTCCAAAAGTTCTCGGAGTTGTTGACAAGAACCCATGTGTTCATTTGCACACCAGGCTTTGTCTGTAGACAATATTAACGGCATGCCTCATACAAATATACACCCATAACAAAAAATGCATATGGATGTTGTGATACTAAAATACACTTTGTTATAAAACATTCAATTCAGAGTAAGTCTTGGTCATTTTATATTAACAAATTTCAATACTTTTGAGTATATAAAATTGTTTTAATGTTAAAGAGGAATCCTCATATTATAAAAAGAGGGGAATTATTGATTTAGAAAATTAATTCCTGAAGAAAAATAAAGGGAAAACACTGTGTCTAAAGAACAAACTAAGGACCCAGGGTCAAATTCCAAGAAAAAGTTGCTTTCTCTGCCTCAAAATTTTTCTGTATCCTCTTTCCTAAACATTTTCACCCATTTTATTATCACCTAAAATTCCACAAGCTGGAAATTTGTTCAAGCTAATGAGTAATCTCATGGAAAAAAATGACAATGAAAAGATTAAAGGGTCAGCAACCGTCCCCACTTTAGTAAGAAATTGCCAAGCCATTGAATCAATACACAGTTTATTGAGAACCCACTCTGTGAAAGGCATTAAGCTAGCCAAGGATACAAAGATACAAAGTTCCATAAAGGACATGTCTTCTTTTTAATTAAAAAAAAAAGCTTTTTTCTTATCATCTGGCTAAAATGTGGTAGATCAGTAAGGAAACAAAACTTTGGGATTGAGGAAATTCTATGAGGCTAGAAACAAGCAAGTTGGAGGCATGAAACATTTTGGGATTGTAGAAGTTAGAACTCTGTAAAACCATGAGTAGGTAAGAAAGAAAGGTTCCAGGACATGAGGATGACAATAGAAAATTTAGTCTAGTCAGAAATGTTGCCTGAGTTAAGTCATACAATAAAGAAAGGGCAAAAACCTCTCTCCTCCCTCTCTCACTGTTCCATGTAGCTCCTTGACTATAAATTCAGGTTAATACTATAGATGAGCCCCCATATGTGTTAAATAAGTGCTATGGACCTCAAACAGGGCTCCAACCACTCACCTTAGTTACCTTTCTGGATGGCAATGCTGTTTTTCAGACCTACTTATTAATGTATATCTGAACACGCAGTTCAACGTATAGAGTACTAGGCCTTTGTCCACAGGTTTGTGGTGATAACACTCATTAAATATGAGCAATGATTTGGGAAATAGGCCAGCATTTTTCCATATGAAGTAACCTTTGTATTGGCTAATAAACATTCCCATGTTCAACACAGGAAGCCTTTGTTACCACATATACCTCATTGGTTTTAGATCCTATCTGAAGGTTTGAGGGAAAAGTTGGGCATTCATTCAGAAAGGCATGTATTGATCACCTATTATACACCAAGACCAACGCTACGCACTAGGGACCTGAATATATATTAGTTAAACACCTCCCTTCAAGGAAATCACACTTTGAGATCCCAAAGAAGTAACAATTTTGCCTAGTGGAATCAGGGAAGACTTCAGGAAGGAGCTGATATTCCATCTGGTCGTTAAAAGATAAGCATGCAGAAAAGGAGGTAAAGTCACCCCAGATAGCTAGAAATGTCTGTGCAAAGATACTAAAATAGGAAATTATATGGCCTAATTGGGAGTAGTGAAGAGATTAGTAAAACTGAAAAGCAATGCCTGCACAACTTTTCATGTGTTAAGAGCCACTGGCCACAGGCTGTTTTTTAAAGAGCCTACTCAAGTCTTTGTTTATTTTACTATTGGGTCATTTGCATTTTCTTTATTAATTTATAGGCGCTCTTAACATATTCAAGATAGGAGTCCTTTTTCCGGATACATATATAGCAAACATCTTCCAGTACATATATTGTCTTTTCTCTCTCAATGGTGTCTTTTGAAAGACAAGATCTTAACATAGTCTATTTATCAACATTTCCCTTAATGCTAAGCACTTTTGGGGCCTTGTTTAGGAAAAGTTTTCATAACCACACTATTCATAATTGCCAAAAGTTGGAAACAACTCAAATTTCCATCAAGAGTAGAATGGGTAAAAAAAAAATATCCCTTCAATGGAACATTATACAGCTCCAACCACATGTACAATATGGATGAAACAAACATAATGTTGACTGACACAGTGGAATACATCCTGTATAATTCCATCTATTTAAAGTTTCAAAAAGATGAAACTAACCTATGGGGTTAGAAGTCAGGACAATGGGTGGATACTGGCTGGAAGGAACCCCAAGGGGCTTTTGGGGTGCTGGTCGTATTCTGTTTCATGATCTGATTCCTGGTTTCACGGGCACACAAATTTTATGAGAATTCTTCAAGTAGCACACATGTTTTTCTACATTTATGTTACACTCCTCTAAAAATATTTACATTTAAAAATATAAGAAAAGACCACCTAAGGAATAACAGTGCCTAAAAATTAGGCTGGAAGAAACAGAGGTTCCAGAATTTGAAGACCCCTACTAAGAAGTTAGTGGAGTTTTAGGAAGTTTTTAAGGTCTGGGGTTTAGAAAGACTAACTTACTGTGAGGAGGACTGGATTGCGTGGACATAATGGGAGGCAAGGAGACCCATTTGGAAATGCTACAAAAGTCCAAATGAGGGATAAAGAGGCCTGGTTAGAAGCAGAGGTAGCAGCAATGAACAGAGATGACCTTGGGTTTTCTTACTGAATGTTTCTTTAAAATCCATTTACCAGTGTTGTAAGACCAGAAGCACCTGCCCAGAGTACGGGGGGCAAAGGCCCACAAGTCTTTGACAGATGTTGAGTTTTCAAACAATGCTAGACCTTAATAAACAAACCTCTCTCCTGGATTTATTAAATCCAAGCATTTTTGTCTGGCTCTTGTCTTGGATTGTAAGACATGAACGCCAATACAAATCCAGATATGGATTAGTGTAAAGTTATAGAACTGACACAATATTGTTTGGACACATTTTTCCTTTCTTCCTTTCTCCCACCCTCCCCTGCATGCTATTTAAGTCCTCTTGCTGGGTGGTTTGTACTTGTCTCCTTAATTCCCTCCTTGTTGGCATGCTCGTTAGGAGAAAGAGTGATTTCTTTTCTGAGAAGTGAGGAGTTCTGGAAGGCAGCAGCTGTGTAGGGAACTCAGGTGGGCAGCGTGGTGCAGGATGGGTCATGGCCAGGCCACCAGGCTTACACAGTGCTGGGAGGTCTTCCACAGGCACAGTACCAGGACTGAACTGTTGCCATCTCTGCGAGGCAGCAGGGATGGAACAACCCCTTGCTGTCATCAGTGTTCCTCCATTATGTTCACTGGCAAGTATTTATTGGGAATCCCGAGCTAAGCCACCCACTCAACTGCATGCTTCATGGGAAAGGGCAAGAAGAAAACACGAAATCTATCCCCACTGCTTGAAGTGAAATCATGATCAAAAGAACAAGTGTGCACCCCACTCCATCCTGCCTCAGGCTCTGCAAGAGTATACTCTGCCTGCCTGAGATTCCTGAAAGCAAGAAAGCAAGAAAGAAAGAAAGAAAGGAGTTAGTACACAGAAACTTAAACACAGAATCTCCAAGAGCAAAAGGAAACAAAGGTTTTCAGGTCAAGCAATTGCCATTTGGTTTCCTAATCTTTCCAAAGTCTCTCCTTGGAGCTGATATTCTCACATTTTGTTCCTCTTCTCTAGATTTTATGTGATATGGTCTGTTCTTGTATATTTCTTGAACTCGCTTTTGTGCTTTGTGTCTTGCCACCTTATGAAAACCCTGCTGATGTAGTCCAAAACCAACTCCAAACTTTACCTCCCTGGGTTTGCATATTACCCTTTCCTGGGAAGTCAAGACGTCAGAATCAAAGTCACTCTGCCCCCAAAAAAGTGGGGCTTCTCTACCTGTCTCTTCCGAAGGAGCACAATCTATGCAATCCATTGCTTAGCCTCAAGAGGTTCCAACACCTGCTGGACAAAAGTGCCATTGCTTTCTTACATGAAAAACTATGGTCTCCCTTACTGTCCTGAGATAATTTCTGAGTCTAACTAAGGTCACATGCTGCCAGTTCCAGAGCAACAGCATCAACATAATAGTGATTTAGAATCATGAGAAGGAAGGCTTCTCCCAGGCCAGCTTAAGCCTACAAAGTGTCCAGGACTGAACAGCCTCCAATTCACTCATAAAACAACATAACTGTCTTATTTCCTGGCTAACGAGTCATAAAGGCCACCATTCATTTACTGGGCACCCACTCAATGACTTCTTGAGTGGCAAGCTTTGAGTGGCCATATATCTAATCTACCAGCAGTTGGATCCACAGGATCTGTCCCCTCATGAGATATAACAAATCAAAATTTGGTCCCACTGAGGTGAATTCTTCATTATTTCAGAGAATCTGGAGAACTGCATTTTAGCCAGATTATGAGGAAGTCCCCTAAACTTGAAATATTATTGGCATTTCCAGTTCTAGGATGAAAATGTGGCACTAGAAGTTTTCCTATCTTTTCCTCCCTCCCATTGCACAGTTATTTTTAAGTCTTGCTTAGATTATCTTCTGAACTGGCAGAAGTGATACCTAGAAGTGTTTCTCAGACCAGACACTTCCACCAAAATTGTCCTTTTAGCATAAGAGAACACTGTACTACACCAGAGATCTGAGGGGTGAACTTATAACAGTCCACCATAATCACAGTTTTTTTCTCTGAAATCTCATGTTTATCTTTAAAGTTCATGTACTATTTATATTCTGCTCTAAGTTATCTGGGCCCTTTTTTCTTATTTCAAAATATTATGGGGGTACTAATGTTTTTGGTTACATGGATCACTTTTGTTATGCTTGAGTCAGGGTTACAAGTGTGCCCATCACACAGACAGTGTTTATTTTACCCATTAGGTAGGTTTTCGCCCATCCCCTCCTACCCCTTCCTTCCTGCTTGATTTCCACTGGGCCCTTTTCAATATAAAACTAGTATTACATATTATGTAACATTATATTTACTTGATGTTCTAGAAAAATGCACCAGGTTCTATTCCATAGACAGTCTTGCATGGCTTTGAGAAGCAAAGGACAAACTTCATAAGATACTTTGAAAGACTGACATAATAACTCATTTTAGTAAATGTTAATTCATTTGTTAAATTGAGTTTACAGAGAAATGCTTATAAGATGTCACATATAGATTGAAGTTAAAGAAAAGAGAGAGAGAGAGAGAGAGAGAGGGAGAGAATTAAAGAAGGATAAGAAATGACCTCTTGCCCCCCTTTTCGGGAGAAAGAAGAACACTCCTGCTGACGATATGATCTTATATCTAGAAAACCCCAAAGACTCAACCAAGAGACTCCTGGAATTGATAAATAAATTCAGCAAAGTCTCAAGTTACAAAATCAATGTACATAAATCAGTAGCATTCCTATACACCAATAGCAGTCAAACTGAGAGTCAAATCAAAGATTCAATGTCATTCACAATAGTCACAAAGAAAATAAAATACCTCAGAATATACTTAACCAAGGAGGTGAAAGATCTTTACAAAGAGAACTGTGAAACACTGAGGAAAGAAATCACAGATGACACAACCCAATGGAAAAACATATCATGCTTATGGATCAGTAGAATCAATATTGTTAAAATGTCCATACTATTCAAAGTGATTTATGGATTCAATGCAATACCCATCAAAACACTAATGTCATATTTCACGGATATAGAAAAAATAATTCTATATTTTGTTTGGAACCAGAAAAGAGCCCTAATAGCCAAAGCAATCTTAAGCAAAAAACAAATCTGGAGGCATCACGTTACCAGACTTCAAACTATACTACAAGGCTATAGGAACCAAAACAGCATGGTATTGGCACAAAAAAAAAAGACCTAGACCAATGGAACAGAACAGAAAACCCAGATATAAAACCATCCACATACAGCCATCTTACCTTTGACAAAGCGGACAATAATATACACTGGGGAAAAGAAGCCCTGTTCAATAAATGGTGCGGGGAGAATTGGTTAGCCACATGCAGAAGAATGAAACAGTATCTATATCTCTTACCACTCATAAAAATTAATTCAAGATGGATAAAAGACTTAAATGTAAGGCATTAAACCATAAGAATGCTAGAAGAAAATGTTAGAAAACTCTTCTAGATATTAGCCTAGACAAAGAATTTATGAAGAAGACCCCAATGGCAATCACAGCAACAACAAAAATAAATAAATGATTAAATTAAAAAGCTTCTGCACAGTAAGGAAATAATCAACAGAGAAAATAGACAACCTGCAGAATGGGAGAAAATATTCACAAGCTATACATCCAATAAAGGGCTAATAACCAGAATCTACAAAGAACTCAAGCAAATCATTAAGAAAAAAATAAACAACCCCATTAAAAAGTGGGCAAAAGACATGAACAGAAGCTTCTCAAAAGAAGATAAACAAATGGCCAATAAACATATGAAAAAATGCTCAACATCACTAATCATCAAGGAAATGCAGATTAAAACTACAATGAGATATCACCTTACCCCAGTTAGAATGGCATTAATCAAAAAGTCCAAAAACAATAGATGCTTTGGCATGGGTGCAGAGAGAAAGGAATGCTTACCCACTGTTGGTGGAACTGAAAATTAGTACCACCTCTATGGAAAACAACATGGAAATTCCTCAAATAACTAAAAGTAGACCTACCATTTGATCCAGCAATCCTTTGGGTATTTACCCAAAGGAAAAGAAGTCATTTTATCAACAAGACACCTGCACTCGAATGTTTATTGTGGCACAATTCACAATCAAAAAGATGTGGAATCAACCCAAGTGCTCATCAATTCATGAGTGCGTTAACAAAATGTGATCTATTTTGTTAATTCACTCATGAATTTGCCGGTATATACACAGCCCTCAATAACACAGAGTGTGGCCACTATTGCTGGTTCATCTATGACATTGCCTAAGGTCCTGTTGTCATCCCAACTTCTATTCAGCCCCTCCAGCTTCTTCCACCAAATACTTTGATAGAATCAAAATTACACCCACCTATGAAGTTTCCCCTGCCAGAAAGTCCAATTGTAATGTCTCAAAATCTCTGGAATTGCTCATGGTTCGGTTCCTCCTTCTTTCCTATCTTAAGTCAGGGTCTAGAAGCAGAGCCCAAGATAGGAATTCACTTGGAAGAAATTTATTGATAAAGGAGAAAGGGAGAGAAGGGGAAGGAGAGTAAGGGTGTGGTCTCAGCTGGAATCTTGTCTCAGTCTGATCCCACAGGGAGCTCTGGTGCAATCCCAGAATTGCCTCCCTCCCATTTTGAGGCAAAGGGTCTTTTTGTGCCCCTGCATCAGTCAGTCATTGGCTGTAGGCCACCCCCAGGGGCAGGGGAGTTGCATAACTTTCCAGGAAATTCCAGGCTAGGCAATTCCCATTTGGCCAAGAGCAGTGCTCCAAAGAGGCAGCTGTAAACCATTAAGAGCCAATGCTCATAGCATGTAGATATGGGAACGCCAGCATGGTCAAGGGGATCTAGAGGGAATAGCAACAGCATCCCGATACTTACCGTCCTAATTCATCCCAACAGATGTTCCCTTGGACAATGTTTGGGTTCCTAATGCTTCCTTTCAAACAATTCTGGTGGGGCAGAATATAATAATATACCAATCCATAGTATTTATTAAGAGCCTCCTGTATGCCAGGCACTTTTCTAAATGCATCATGTCTATATTTACACAACAATCTTATGAGGCAGGCATTATTATTACCCATATATTTCATGTGAGAGAATATAGGGACAGAGTAATTAAAGAACTTACCAAGCTAGTAAGTGGCAAAGCCAGCATTAAGACCCCATTTTCTTAATACTACATGAAACTTCCTCTTGCTTGTTGCCAAAAGGTAGCAGCTAAAGAGAGAGAAAAATAAGCTCAGAGCTAAAGTGGTAAAATTCAATTATATGAGATACCACACCCAACTAGGTGAAAAAAAACCCTTTTTAATTATGGACATAAGAGCTTGAGGGCGGTTAGTACTCTTGTGTGTGTGTGTGAATTTCAAAAACATGTTGCAGTGTTATCCACTGGGTTGACGTTCACCATTTGAACTTTCAACATTTCAATCCCATGAAAGTATAGTTGCATAAGACGTGACTCTATGCCAAAGGAAATAATAGCTAACATTTGTTAAGCAGTTTCTGTGTGTCAGGCACTGTTCTAAACCATTTATGTGGATTATATCATGTAATCCTCAGAACCACGTCATAAGGCAGCCCCACTTTCAGATAAGGAAACTGAGGCACAGAGAGAATAATATGTCCAAGGGTAGGTAGCTATAGAAAGCATCGGGGCCAGATTTCCAAGTCCGCAGTCAAAATTTAGAGCATATATTCCTACTTTCACTATGATGCTGCCACAAGAGTCTTAGATGGTTGGAGCAAGGAGTCATATTGGACAGTTCAACATTCCCAATTTAGAGATGAGGAAACTGAGGCCAGAAAGAGCTGGTAACTTCCACAGAGTCACACAGATCCAAGATGCTTAATTTTCCTAACAGTACTATCTATATTTTGACAAGTTTTGTCTAAAGAAAAAAAAAGTATAAACCAGAAACAGTATCATTTACTTAACAAGAATTCAGGAATGTGTTTAAAAATGTTGGAAGTCTCTTTCTTTCCTCTTCTCTTCCAGGAAGCAGATAACACCAAGAGTTGCTGTTTAGGAAGGTAAGGAAGAAACATCAATGTCCTGTCTAGCCTCAGAAGAAACTACTTCCTATTTCTACACACTGCTACAAGTCCCTCACTCATGTACACCTGTGTGATATGTCTTCTTAGTTGTTATTCTGTTTTCTGGCTGGAACCTGAAAACTCCAATCTGGAAGTACATCTCTTCAGGGAAAAGGAAGGAAGACAAGAACCAGCGTTTACTAAATACCTACTAAATGTCAAACCCATTGCTTGTAGCTCTATGTATGCTATGTAAATTGTCCATGAAATAATCACCGACATCAGAATATGTATCAATTAGCATTTGCTATGCAACAAACCAACCCAAAATGTAGTGGTTTGAAACACAACCATGTATTATTGCTTATGAATATCTGGATCAGATGGATGGTTTTGCTGAGCCATGCCAGGCTTAACTGATTATAGCTGGGTTGACTCACGTCCTGCAGGTAGATGCTGTATTGGCTAGGGGCTGGCTGGTCTAGGATGTCCTCAGCTGGGATGGCTCATTTCTGTTCCACATCCTACAAAATGACATTCCAGGCTTGTTCACATGGCAGGAACAGAAGAGAACAAGCAGAAGCACACAGGCCTCTGAGGCCCAGGTTCAGAACAGATGCACCATCCCTTCTACTCCACGCTATTGGCCGAATCAAGTCACAAGGCTGGCCTAGATTCAAGGAGGGGAACAGATTCTAGCTCCTGATGGAATGAGCTGCAAGGTTACATTGTCAATGGCATGGATACAGAGAATGATAGAACACTGGAGACGTTTTTACAATCAACCACAAATATCTTGAAATATATTCAGATCATTTAAGTTGCATGTTATCCCCAAGAACTATGTTTTCCTCTCGTATCTACACATCTGATTTTGTTAGAACTGCCTGAGGCCTGAAGATATTTGGGTCCCCTTTGTTTCACTTACAGAAAAATTCAGGTACCATTGTTTTTTAAAATGGCATATGGAATTTTCAATTTACCCAAGTTAGACAAATGACCATCTAAACCCAGCAAAAGTCTTTGTGTTTTTATTTCAAATAACAGCAGGAAAGAGCTAACTCTGTTTCCCCTCCTTTCACCCACTACATCACTTACTGGTCGAAAGAAGCAACTAGACAGGAAGCTTTCTACTCCTGCCAGCTGGGTTTGGTAAGAGAACAGCCCAACAGCTGAGCGTTAGCCCTACGGGAAGCTCTGTGGCCTCAACCAAAATGGAAGCACACCTTTCCCTGATGTTTTGTTTTGCAAACAGAAAATAAAGACACATTATAAAAAATATATAAAAATAAAAAATAAATAAATAAATAAAATCTCTAAATCAGAAATTGAAGATAGTTTTTATCCAATATACCAACTCCAGTTGATTATCAGAAGCTGCTATGTTGGAAAGGAACATTAGGCCTCAGGCAGTTCTAACAAAATCAGTATATCACAAGAATTTCCCAGCCAATGAAATATAGTCGAGCAGCAACTGATTCCCAGCATTGGGTTAAACTCATAGGGTTAGCTGACTCTCATTCCAAGGCCTCTCTCCCAATTTCTTTACATCAATTTCTAGCTGGGCTATTTTTGAGAAAGGCAAGAACAGCATGGTTTCAATCAGCTGTTGCATTTTATCGTAGCTCTGGAAGATGGACACAGCTTGACTTTTCTAGGCCTGTTCAAGTGTGTAGGTGATAGAGATCATGGAAGGACACAAGGAGATCTACGATAATGACAATCTAATCCAAAGATAAATATATTGGCTCAGACTGAATCTAAACCCAAGAGGGTTTAGATTCAAATCCCAGATCAAAAACCCAGAAAGCATCACAGCAGAGCACTCTGCTCACACCAGGCCTTTTACATGTTTCTCAAGATGACATCACCTATCCACTGAGTCAAGAGGAGTCTGAGGCTACACCCAGATGATGGAGATCTGCTTTAACTTAAGGAGAAACATCTCAGACCCAGATCAAGGTTTGTCAACAAGGGAGCAATCCACACCACCACATGGTATAGTGACACAAAAGGACACAAAAATCTGGGGTTCAAATTCTGCCTTTGGCCCTTGCCATTATGCAAGTTTTAACATTCCTCCCAGAGTCTCAAAAGAGACCTAATATAACCATCTCAGGGTTTGTGGTGAGAATTAAATAAGCTAATATGTAAAACAGCCAGACTAATAACTGGATCATGGTCTAGGCTTTCTAACTGTAGCTATTATTAGCAATAGCAAGACAACTGTAATAATTATAGCTATATAAAATTATGTATATATAAATATGTACATATAATATACTAATATAAATCATATATATATAGCCATAGCAATAGCAAGAGTAAAAGCAAAATTATTAAGTTTCTACCATGTGCTAGAAACTGGGTTCCATGCTGTATGTGAACAAGAGAGAAAAACGAACCATAAAGATGTGTTCTTTACCTTTGGGAAATGGAGTCTATTTGGAGACAAGGTGAATGTGCACATAATAAATAAGAACCGTGAAGAACAATATATAAAATTCTCAAGTAGGCTCTGAGAATAATAAAAGTCTGGCATCATTGCTTCCATTTTTTGTCAAAACATGTTTCTCAAACTTGTTGATGGTTCCCTTTTCCTAGGACAGGTATTTGAGATGATTTAACCATCCAAATTTGTTTCTTCTGATTTTTCAACATTTTTATTTGTACTTTGAGGGTCACCAAATCATTGTGTTTGACAGATGTAAAAGATGGGCCATCTTTAGCCAAAAAGAATGAGGCCACCTCCCATCACCCTGTGTCCCATCTTTTACTTTCCACATTATCATCACCCCTCATCTGGTATATCATGAGCCCTCATGAAGTAGAATAAAGGTGACAACAGGCCAAGCCCTGACACTTTCAAAATTCTCCCCTAGATGCCAATGGTTTTGAATAATCATCCTTTCTTTCCATTACTGAGATGTCATTATGCAGGTGAAGCATGTTCTCAGTTGCCCACAGTAGGCTAGAGGCAGGATACATTGTTCAAAGATAATTCATGTCCTATTAAATGTCAAAACTTGACTCACGTGATTCAGCCACCGCCTCACCCAGTTGCAAGCTGGAAAATTCATCTAAGCTGGCACCTTTGTGAACAATAGGGAGGAATGGTGATCACTGAGTCCCATCAGAAAGCAGGAAACAATGACTGAACCATGAAGATGAAGGCCTTTGTCAGGTCATAAAGCAGCAGTGATTGCAATTAATTGCTGATAAAATATGAAAGAGTCTCTTGTTGCTGGAGGTCAGGTGCTAAGGCAAAGTACAGCTCTTTCCTGAGAAGCTTGGGAAAGGCATGCTCTGAACTCTGTGTGTGAGAAGATAGATTCGGTGATCCATGCTATGGGCATTTGGAGGGGAAGCAGTAGTGTAAAGCCACAGAGTACTGAGAAAAAACCCAAAATGTAGGTCCCCTCCCTGGGTTGATGTACAGCCACCCTGGCTAATGTGGCTTCTCCAGCTGAAGGAGGATTTCTCCATCCAAATTACGGCAGGAACTTCGGTGGTGAGAGAGCAAATCCCACAGTCGTTTGGTTGTCACAAGGGCCCAAAAAAGCGAAGAGAAAAGGAGAAAAATTGCCTGAAGTTAACATGAGTAAAAATTCAGAAATCTTTGGAATATAAGTTTTTGGAATAAAGCCTAGGTGTTATTCATTCTAAGATGATATTTGGATCTTGTTAATCCAAATATATAATGAAAAAGGTAAAAAGCAGGTGATAATAAATACATTTCTAGAAAAGCTATTCAAAGTATCTTTGAAGTCTAAAACATATGTTTCCTAACAGTTCAGCCTCAGGCCCAGGATGTGCGTGTTTGGATGCTCAGGATGGGAGAGTCATAAATGGACACTTTTCTTCAGTACATTGATCTTCTCAGTGGTTTTGGAAGTGATAAGAAATATACAAGAAATCAATATACACTAAGAAAGATAATGATTTAAAGCAAAGTTAAAAACTCAAGTCGTATCAGACCTAATTTAATATTCCTAAATGATTTAGATAGTGTTTTCAAAAAAAATGGGTCAAGGACTGAATAAATCAAAATAATGAGGGGGTCTTATTAAATTAGCCAAATGAGAATTCTAGGAGAGAGGCTCAGAAATCACAAATTTTAAAAGTTCCCCAAGTGATTCTGACACAAAACTTCTCATTTAGGTGACAGTTTTTGGTCTTGCAGCAACTAAATTCATAATTATGCTTCAGTAGGAAAGAGCCCTGAACATGAGTAGGGGAAGTCAGGCCAAGGTCAGCCTCCCTCTTAGAAGTTCTGTGTCCTGCATCCTGGGTCTTCCAAGTGCGGTCTGTGGACCAGCAGCCTCAGCAACTCCTGGGAGCCAGTTAGAAAGGCAGATTCTTCATCTCTTATGACCTAGCCTCAAATTCACATAGCATCTCTTCTGCCGTACTCTATTAGCTGAGCCCTTCACAATGGCCCACCCAGCTCAAGAGAAGGGACTAGATTCCACCATTTGATCCAGGCGCGGCAAGATTCCTGATGAGCACATAGAATGGGAAATATTATTGTGGACATTTTCATCCAGAGTCCAAGCAAGGCCAGTAGAAGAACTGCCCTGCTATGCCCCAGCCAACCCATGGAATCATGAGATAGAATAAACTGAAGGTTGTTTTAAGACACTGAAAAAAAAATTAAGAGAAATGCAGATTCTCAGGCCTGTCCTTCACTTGCAGCATCAGGGTCTGCATTTTAAGAAGATCCCCTGCGGTTCCTGTGCACACTGGCATTGGAGGAGGACTCCAGACCAAGACACTCAACCTTGCAAGGTTTCATTCGGAAGCTGATGGGCTTGAAGCAGATGATTTCTGCATCCTCCTCCCAGCCTACTGCTGTGTGATGACGATCAGAGTGAAGATGCAAAGGGGAATACAATAGAAAGCTCTGGATAGGATGCCAGAAAAAAGAGAGTGTGAGGTTAGAGACACATACACACACACACACACACACAAACACATACATGCTTACTTTTAGAGAAACCATTTGTCTAAGAAAAACCCAAATCCTATGATGTACACACCCTTCTATGAGACCCTGAGGTTCTGCTCAAGCTGGAGCAGTCCCTTGCTGGGGATGGGAAACTGAGGAAGTGAGAAAGGTTGTGGACAGCCCAAAATTCCAGAGAAAGTCCAGGGGAGGGGAAGGACTACCATCCAGGTGTCTGCACTCCCAGCCCCAGACCACCCTGTCTTGTTGTCTCAGCTGCATCAGGAAAAATCAAGAAAATAATAACAGGACGTGATAACAAAGAAAGCAGGTGTTTATAGGGAGTGGTATATGGACATGGCTCCTCAGCCCCATCCTGGAGCCACATTAGTCCTTGTATTATTATTTTAATACTACTAAAAATCACATCGTTGAGATTTAACATTAGAGTCCCCATATTCTGACAACCATTCTGGCCCTGCCCCCATCTCCAGCCCAGTACAGTTTCTGTCTTGGGAACCAATGTCAAATGAGTATACCCAGCCAGATCCCGAGAGATTTCATCAGTGCTGACTGGCACCCTTCCTTTCCAGATCCAAACTCAGGTTCCTGTCATGTTCCCTTCCCTGGGCTCTGTAGGTAAGTTACGTGCATCCTCATTTTGAGATTCCCAGGTCAGAAACTCAGATATTTACATATGGAGAAATATACCAATTTGGATTCACTTACTCTTCCTAATTTCACAAGAGATTTATGAACATTAGTAACATTCAAACAAAACAGAAATATGCAACATAAAAGGTTAAATTGCCTTTCCTCGAAGGCTCCCAGGAACAACCACTGCCAACAGAGCAGTACCAATGCTCCACTGTTTTTAGGTTTTTTTATGCATGACTTTTTTAAAAACAGGGTCATACCATATGCACTATTTTGCAACTTGCTTTCTTCACTTTATATCTCTTGGTCATCTTTTCAAGTCTGTTTATAATGGTCTGTCTTCTACCTCATAATGTCTACATGGCATTCCAACAATTCCGCAACCACGAGCCTATCGATGGGTACTTGGATTGTTTCTGATTTTTCTCTATTACAGACTATGCTGCACATTTGAATATGTGACACTAGAAGCACCCCCACAAAATGGCAAGGTCTTTGGTTTATTATGTATGTCTGCAGATTGTCCATTTTTCTCCCAGTGCACCTTTGGGTCTTCAACTGGGATTATGGTGGTGATGGAAGGCTGGAATTATCAGAAGTACAAAGATTATGGAATTAGGACTCCTACTGTCTGAGAACTCAGCATGCACTCTGCAGGGGTCCATCTTTGCTAAGGAGTCCCTTGCCCCTGCCACACACCATCCATCCCACACAGCCTCACCACTCATCCCATGGGACCTTCACTGAACAAGGCTCTGGGTGCTGGCAAGACAGACACTATCACTACTCTCAAAGGATCTATAGTCTGGGAAGGATGTTAGAGAGATAAACAGAGGAACAAGAATTTGAGATGGAGAATGACTGGATGGGGGAGGGGAAGGTAACTTTGCAAAACTTTTTTTTTGTAAATAACACAATCCCTTCATTAAAAATTCTGAAAGTATTAAAAATAAGTATAAAATCTCATGAAAGTCGACCTGCCCTTGGGCCCTAATGACTCTGTTACTCTCCCCTCTGATAACCATTTTTTTTGTGTAATCTTTAGAGATAATTTATGTAATTATGAGAAAATGTCTGTGCACATATACATACGTGTGTATATATATATTCTTTTCCCCCGTTTTTGCACAAATGGTAGTATCCATATTTTTATCTACCATTCTATCTTGCTTCTTCCACTTACTGTATATGAAAGATTATTTTACTTCAGCATAATAGGTTTCTTAGTCTTTTTTATAATTGCATAGTATTTCATTGTGTGGATGTAGTATAATTATATCACCAGTCCTTCACTGATAGACATTTACTGCATCAATCTTTTGCCAACCAAGGCTATGATGAATATCCTGGACAGACATCAGTTTATGTTCACACAAGTTTACCTGCAGCTTAAGTTCCTGGACTTACATTCACTAAGTCAAAGAGGACTTGCAATTTTGATAGATACTGCCAAGTTGGAGGGCAACAGGTCAGGAAGTTTTCTCTATAGAGGGCAAGAAAGTAAATATTTTCAACTTTGCAGGATACACAGTCTCTATCACAACTACTCAAATCTGCTGTTGTAGCACAAAAGCAGCCATAGAAATATATAAAAGAATGAGCAGACTTTGTTCCAATAAAACTTATTAAGAACATGAAATTTGAATTTTATATAATTTTCATGTGTCACAAATTTTTTAATTTATTTCATTGTAGATATTTATGGTATACAACATAATGTTTTGATATACATATCTATAGTGAAATGATTACCACAGTCAAACAAATTAATCTATCCATCACCTTCCACAGCTACCTTTTGTGTGTATGTGTATGTGTGTATGTGTGGTAAAAGCACCTAAAATCTACTCTCTTAGCAAATTTTAAGTATATAATACAATATTATTTTGATTTTTTTCAACTACTTAAAAATATAAAAACAGTTCTTCACTCTTGGGCAGTACAAAAACAGGCAGCATGTTGGGTTTGGCTCACAGGCCATGTCTGTATATGAACGTCTGTTACGCCCACACTGCTCCTAACACCAGGCAGTATCAAACTTTCGAATCCTCGCCAAGTTGACAGGTGAAATTGTATCTCAGTTGCATTTTCCTCTGTATTTCTCTTTTTATAAGCAAAGTAAATTATCTTTTCTTTTGAATTTCCTTTTGTATAAACTATTCCATTCTTTGTTCATTATTTGTTTGATATTAGTCTTTTTCTTATCAGTTTGTGTGCCTTCTTAAAGAGTAAAGAAATTAACACTTGGAAAAAATTGCAGATATTTTTCCCAGTTGTTCATTTATCTTTGGACTTTGATGTTGGTTTTCACCAGGTGCAAATACTTCATTTTTAATCAATCTTTTGTTTTATGACTTAAGGGGTTTCTGTCATTGTTAGAAAGACTTTTCCCCCTTTATAGTCACAAAATAATTTTTGCATTTTCTTGTATTTCTATGGTTTCTTTTTTAGCATTAAATATTCTATTCATTTGGAACTCATCATACTGTAAGATGTGATGTGCTAGTTAGTTGTTCTAACCTCATTCACTGAATAATCTTTCTTCACTGAATTTGGACGCAACCTTTATCTTAAATTAAATTCCTATATGTATTTGGGTCTATTTTGGAACTTTCTATTCTGTTCCAATTATGTCTGTTTATTCCTATGCCAGTACCATGCTGTTTTAATTAATGAGTTTTCATAAGATTTAATAATGGATACTTTTCTTCTTCAGAATGTTATTCATTATTCTTGATTATTTGCCTTTCTACATAAACTTTAGAATCTGTCTAGTTTTTAAAAAATATCTCGTTGTTATTGGAATCATATAAAGTTTCTTGATTAATTAAAGGAAAATTGGCACCTTATTATATTTTCTTCCTATCTAAGAACATGTCTTTCTATTTTTTTCAAGTCATCTTTTATGTCTTTCAGATCTTCATATCTACTCCCAAAATTGTTCATCCATGTCAAAATATTTTTTTAAAAAACTTACGACCTAACATATAGTAAAAGTATCAGTTAGATTTACAAAGGGGGAGTAGAAAAAAGCTAGTCTGGGACACCCAGACATGAATCCTCATCAGAGAAAGATGATATAAATAATCTAACTAACACTAATGTTTGTAATACAGATGGATTGTTCTCCTCTTACTGAGAAAGGGTGGCACTGACTGCACCTGACATAAAGGAATTTCCTAGTGGCAAGAGGATGAAAGGGTGTACAGGTGGATGGATGGATGGACAGATACTAGATTATTGAGGGAGCTTGAATCTCTCTGTATGTCTTTTGTCTGTTCCTCACATGGAAGACAGCATGAAATCCACTCAACAAGTATTGATGGAAAGGCAGTACCATCATAAAGACCTTTCAAGGTTCCTTCCAACTCCAGGTTTCCACAAAGGCATATGGAAAAACAAAATGTTTGTTAGTTCTCCCTCCTAATGTCTTTTGTTTACTAACAGAATAAAACCCAAAGCAAATTCTTAAAAACTAAAATTCAGTAAGGAAGAAAGAATGTTGCTCTTAAATGCTCTCTCTACTGTGGTTTCCCCTTAATTGATCTCTCTCCCATCAGACCATAATCCAACTGCAGATGGAGAAAAAAAAGAAATGACTGAGTGAAACCACTGATTGATTAAATTTATATTTCCTATCTAGGCTGTGCTATGTGTCATGGAGGGCAGGGGTAAGGATGGGGGTGGGGAGTATGTGGTGGGTCAATATTTTGTTTGCTGAATTTTAATGAGGTCATTTTGGTTTCCCCATGAAAACTGAAACATGAGCCCAGTTCACGGTCATATATTCTCCACTGGAAACCTAGGGCCCAACTCAGAATCATCGCTCTGGCTTCTGCAAATTTAAGCCATCATCATATTTGTTAATCTTCCTCACAGCTGTGTTGGAAACCCCTTGGACTGGAAGTAAATCAGCCCAGGTGGATTCCTGTCATAACCAGAACTCTCCCTCACGCTTCCCTCCACAGCCCCAACTCTTGCGAAGTTTGTTCTGCGTCAGAGCAGATCATAGTAATGAGTGGAAAGAAACAAGAAGCAGCCGACAATGGCCAGCCAAGGGCTTTTTCAATGCTCCAGGGTGACTTGTCCTTCATCAAAGCATCTGAAGCACAGGCTCTAACTTCCAATTTAAAGACACTGCCTATTAGGACTAGGATTCCTTACTGCAAACATCTGCTAATTCACCCTGTGGACTTTTTTCCGGAACAGAAGTGTTATGAAATTAATGCCTTCAAAAGCAGCCCTCACCCGATGACTCATGGGAGTTGGTAGATAAATACCCCAACTCTCTTAGTCCTCAAGTGGGACCATTCTGAGGCATGTTTTATACTGATTTCCAGAGTTCACGAGTGGGGTTGTACTCCATTTGCCAACATTGGTAAACATCTTGATGGCACATCCCTTATTGCCTTCCTTTACCTCCTGCCTCACTTTTTCCCCTCTGACGGAGTTTCCTAAGACCATCTCCCCAATAAACTACTTGCCCTGGACTCCTTGTGTTAGGGTTTGCTTCTGGGGAAACTTAAACTAAGACAGACCCTACAGCCCAATACAGGGCTGTGTACACACATTACTCCTAAAAAAACTACAATAAGCAAATGGTCAAAACAGAAAAATTGAGTGTATATTTGTAAGAGCTGAGAAGTGAATGCATGATATGAGGACAGATAAGTCCTGCCTCCCCTTTCCGACACTGTTCTCTCTCATCTTATTGCTCCCTCATCATTTGCCCAAACCCTCCAATCCAGTCATGCCTCTCTGTCTCAGGAGTCACAGACACGTATATGCATTTTCACCTCCATGCTTTGGGGCATGCCATTCTCCTCACCCAGAATGACCATGCTGTCCTTCTCAACAACCTGTTCAGATTGTACCAACCTTCGAACCTTTGTCTTCCATGATATCTTTTGTGTCATAACTAAGAGAATCACAGGACTTTTAGCCTGTAATTCACAACTCACCACTTAATCACAGGCTTTTCTGTGGTCTCTAACTGTCACACACGTGGTAGTCTTGTCTCCCTAATTAAATTGTACTTTCCTTGGGAATAATGATCACATCTTATACCTCTCTAGTCCTCCCAGGGCCTAAAATAGTGTGATATGCACAATTACTTGTCAATGTGTGATTTATGCTTTTAAGTAATAAAATGACATGTGTATGACCAATAATCATGAATCATCTTTAATGGTCCTCAGAAAGGCCTCTTTCCTCTCAAGCAAACTGCCTGGCAGACAGAGTTATCTGGAGCATCCTTCTTGGTGATCCTTTCCAGGGATTCACAAAAGACAACAGGCCACAGCAACACCTTGGTTTATACACACAACTTCCCCTCACTGGTTTAAAAGGATAATAAAAGATAATGCTTCTCGCTCATAAATAAAAAGTACTTAAATATAATTTTGACAAAATGTGTGCCAGGGGTGATTGAAGTCTTTTCTCTCTGATGTGATTGTTACCGTTATAAATAGACAACCATAAAAGAATCAAAAGGGGAAACCTTTTAAAGGCTTACCCCAGGGCGTGCTAATGGTGTTTATTCCCCATCTGCCTTGGAAGGGTGGCAATGTGCCAAGCCCTGAGACAGTTCGCCAAAGTGCCAAGTGAACTGAGGTCAGCTCCATCGTCCGCTGCACCCACGACTTCCACTTTGAGGGCCGTGGAAAGTTTCAGGATCCTGAATTTCTTTTCCCCACCTGTTTTGCACTCTGTGTCTTTGCCACACCTTGGGTACCAGTGTAGACCAGATCACTTCCATTTTGCTTATGAAGTCACAACTATCTTTCTGTCCCTCTAGAGACAACCTAATTGAAGGCAGTCAAGATAAAGCAGAATGTCTCTTTGCTTGTGCTTTGCTTAGAGTCTGCCTCCCAACTGCTCATGCCGGAACTGCCCTAGCAGTGAGCAGGGAAGCTTTCAGCCGTGAGGCTGGAGCCACACCTGCCTCCTTACCTACCCCACACTGTCTCCCCCGTGCTCCGCCCAGCAACATCCGGGGAGCTGTGAAGAACCCCACTCGAGTGCCACCACAAGGCTTTTCATCTTCCAGCAAGTCGTCCCTTACCAAAGCAAAGTTCAATCTTCCTGTTCAGGTGGGAGGTCCCTGAAAGATCCCAAGAGAAGAAATGAGCATTTCCTGCTGTTTTTCTGTCTCCCTTCCAAGCAGCAAAGCATACAGAGGAAGTAGCTCTACTTTCTCCTCTCCTTTCTCCAAGTCTTAGCATTTTTGGCACTGATACCGGAGCACACGCCCAAAGCAATCATGTCTACAGTAAGATTATGCTTCGGTGGTGATATAATTCTTAATGGCACCTCAGTGTATCAGCTGTTTCAGTGCCTCTTATAATCCACTGCAACTGAAACCTCCCAAGTTCTTCACAGTGAACTGCTTCATGATGACTCAAAAAGACAAACAGTAATTAGGTAACAGAATCTAATATCCTTTTAGACTAAGTTCAACTCATTTGTAAGGGGCTTTCGGTGAATGGGGTGAACATGGAGCCAGCCTCTATTTTTCCTAAAAATCCTCTCAACACTACAGGAGTCATGAAAGGATAAGGTTGAGAAAGTTTCAGGTGCAATCACCCCTCTCATTTGTGTAGGACTAGTTTGGGTTTTTTTTTCCAAGTAAGCCTCACATCCATTATTTTATTTGATTTTCAAAGAATAAGCAAGATGGCTTAGTAGTTAGTACCACTGGTTCCAGATGCTTGATTTAAATCCTGGCTCAAAACCTTACTGGTTTTGTGACATTGAGCAAATGACCCCCCTCTAATCCCATGTCTCCACTTTCTTATCTGTAATATATGAATAGCTTTTGTACACACCTCACAGGGCCAAATTTTTAAATGTATATATTAATGTATATAAAGCATGTGGAACTATGCCTACTATATAGCAAGTACTAAATAAATTGGAATATTAAAATAATTATTATTCTAACATTAGAGCTGAGGAAATAAAAGATCAGCAGATTCCACACCTGGCCTAAGCAATTCCTTAAAGGAAGAGGTCAGGTATTTTCTTAGGTTGGGTTCCCTCCAAAGCTGACCCTGAGACAAGTATTTGGGTGCAAGTAGCTTATGTGGGAGCTGAAGCACCAGTAGAGGCAGGGAAGGGAAAGAAGCCATAAAGGCTGTGTTCATGAGCAGCTTATTGCTGTGGGTAACTGTGCACGATCCCACCGGGAACCCTCTAAGAGACTGTGCAGAACACACTACACACCTCAGAATTGTCCCTCTGAGGGAAAAGGCAGCTGGGGAATTTATCTACCAACTCCATCCCTCATTGTTGAGAGGTGCTTCTGGGCAGTGACTCTGCAGCAATGTCTTCCAGAATGCCCCCTGCATAGGAGAAGCATCCTCCCAGGATCCTCTGCATTCAGGCTTAAAGATGCAGGAAGCCATCAGCATATATTTGACCTACCTGCAAGTGACTTCCTGGTGTGGCCAAAGGAATATGAGCCAGACAATGACAGCAGTGAATATAAATATGCAATTCAAGTCTTGAGAGTCCTTTGACCATGTCGTGCATATTCTGACAGACCAAAGCCAAATGAGCCCAACCCAGGAAGGACATACCTTCTGGGAAAGGATACCCATCTCATCATCTTTCCTGGTAGGTCATTCCAAAGCTTATTAAACTTCATAACATCGCTTTTTGACATACCATCAAAATCCCTTTTGGAGAGCTGTTGTCTTCTACATTGGTTTCCGACAGGGAGAAAGAAAGAGTAAGGTTGACAACATATTTTAATTGGTAAAATAAAAAGCAAGAAAAAAGGCCATGGCATTGCTTTAGACCCTGCTAGGTATGCAAAAAAGAAAAAGTTCTCTGAGCTGAAATGCTCTACCCTGAAAATGTGATAACCTATTTGAAAATGCCTGTCTTCAAATAGATTGACCCCTCTGCATAGGAGTCACTCCATGCATAAGCTTCCTGGGTCATATTTTTAGAAAAAGCAAAGTTTTGCACAACTATCTTCAAGTTGACAATTTTACACTTCAAAGACAGAAAGCACACCTGGGCCCCTGAAGGCAGGAAAAAAAGTTCTTAACTTTTATCAAATACCTTCCCTTTACTCTTCTCCGTTCCTCCGGGGAAAGCTTTCATTTCATATTATGATCTTTCTATCCAAAGGGGAAAAAAAATTCCCAGATAAATTCATAAAAGCAAGAACTTTCATCCACCATCCATTTCTAAATAAAGAGAGAAGGAATACCAAAGCAAAACAACCGCTGTCATAACCGTTTTCTTTGACTTCTAGCCAAACCCTCCTACTATGGACAAGATACAGTAAGTGACAAGGAAATAGTAGAATATGGCTTTTATTTAGAAGGTTAATTAAGTCCATTTACAAATAGGCATCTTTATATCTTTACATGTGGAGGGCTTATTTTCTCTATATTTGGGCAGAGCCCACTGGAGTAACTAAAAACCACTACCTCTAATGGTGAATTGTGATGTAGACCAGAGAAAGTCTTAGTCAAAGTAACTGAGGCCAGGGATTCACAATGAAACTGCACTGTATTGTTTCATTTTTCAAACTTACACATTCTCCTGCACCCTTTTCATTGGGTATGATTTATGTTTAGTTGATTTTGTTACAGGTCTGGAATGTTTACACAAAGGCTTAATAGACATTTACTTTGGAAGTTACATTGTGAGATAAAATCAAGGAATTGGCCCATTGCCGGAGTCAGAATGGGAGGCCACCTGGAAGTTAATGATCACTTTGCAAAGACCAGAGGCCTATAACAGAAGGTTCCAGAAAAGTGGAGCCTTCATGTAATAACCACATTGCACTCAGACAGACACCTTTAGAATGACTGAGGAGAAACCCATGTTTAATAGAGACATCCACAAATAGAGATGTCCAAGGTACAATTACTCAGTACCTTAGTACGTGAATATTGTATTTTGGGCTGTACTTTACGGTTTATATATGCTTTTATGTAACATCTAAAATAATACTCTCCAGAAAGATTCTGGTAACCTCCCATATCGGGTAGTCCACTTTACCTATTTCATTCATGCTGAGTTCACCTTCGAGGCAATTATAAAAGAATTATGACCCTCACTTTACAGATGAGGAAACTGAGATTCAGAAAGTGTCAGCAGCTCACTCACTAAAGACTATATGTTGTGTAACTGGTAAAAAACCACTGTCCCCTCAGTCATTTCCCCACTATCCCACAGCTGTCTTGATTAATCTGTTAGTTTTTTCTATGATTCAACCAAACTCACAAATATTTATCAGGCAGCATTAACATCACTGGGCTAAGCCTAGTGGAGGATAAAAAATATTAAATAAATGTAATCTCCTTGAGATTATAACCTCATTTGGGAGAAAATCATGTTTTTTTAAGCAGCTTGTTTTCACATTCAGAGAAAAGGTAACTCTTTCTAAGAAACTACCCATAATACTACATGGGATATAAACAAATAAACAAGATCGTATATGTTACATCCTTCCACGTGGCACGGGATGCAGAGGAGTTAACCTTTGCATAATGTGCTCAGAGGAATCCTCCATCATAAAATGATACTTGATGGCCATCTGAAGGAGGTCATAGAGTAAGCTACACAGGTGCCTGGAGGATTCCACTTCAGAGAGAGCCAACAGCAAGAGCAGATTTCCTGAGGTGGAAGTGTGCTTAGCTTGGTCACAGCAAGGAGACCGATTTGGCTGGAGCAGAGTGGACGAGGGAGAGACGGCACAGAGGATGGGAGCAGGAGGCCTGGTCATGTAGGACCTTATATGCCACTGTAAGAGATTTGACTTTGACTCCTAGATGAGATGCCAGTGGAGGACAGTGAATGGAGCAGTGACGTGGTCTGGCTTATGCTTTAAAAGGAATCATTCTGGTGTCTTTATGAAAGAGCGCAGGGGTCAAAGGCTGAAACAGAGATCTCAGGCTTGAGAGATGGTGAGGAGTGTGGGGAGAGATGGTTGGATTCGAGATACATTTTGAGGGCAGCTTCTGTGAGATTTGCTGGCGAATGACACGTGAGGTGGTGAAAAGGGAGGAGTCAAGGATTGCCTCACGTTTTTAGCTTGAGCGTGTAGAAGGCTGGCGTTGCCACCACTGAGACAGAAAAGACCAGGGGAAGAGCAGATCATGAAGGTCAGATCAGGTCAGTTTCTATCCCATAAGCTCTGAGATGTCCGTTAAATGTCCAAGTAGGGGTGCTGAAATGACATTAGGATATATAAATTTGGAGCTTAAGTGCTAGATCTGAGCTGGAGATATACATTTAGGCACCGTAAGGGTACAGATGGTATTGAAAGCCGTGAGACTGAATGAGATTACCCAAGACACGAACGTAGGTGGAGAAGAGGGCCAAGATCTGAACCGAGGAGTGGGAGAGCCCAACATGCAGAGGTTGAGGAGGTAAGAGAAACCAGCAGAGGACATCCAGAAAGAGAAGTCAGTGAAGGAGGAAGAGAATAAAGACAGAGTGATGCCCTGGAGGGCATCAGAGAAAGTAGATTTATTCGTCCACCAAAAACAGACTTACGCGAGAAAGTTCACAGTGGCTTTATTCATAATACCCCTAAAATGGAAAAAACCCAAATACCTACCACCAGAAGAATAAATAAATTGTGGTGTGGTCATACAAGGGAACACTTCTCAGCAATGCAATAGAATGAACTACTGCTACCCACAACAATATGGATGAATCTCCAGACATAACAATGAGCAGAATAAACCAGATGCAAAAGAGAACACACCTCTGATTCTATTCATATAAAGTTCAAGGAAAGGCAAAACTTCTCCATAAGGATAGAGGTCAGAACAGGTGGTTTCCTCTGGGTTGAGAGGGGTAGGTATTGACTAAGAATGGTGTTCCTATGAACTTTCTGGAGAAACAGAAATGTTCTTTATCTTGACCCAAGTGGTGGTTACACAGGTAGATGCATCCATAGAAATTCATTAGGTCATAGCCTTAAAATCTGTGCATTTTACTGCATCTAAATCATGCCCCAATAATAAAAACAAGCCGGCGGGTGAGGGGGGGAGAAACAGGGCATGATAATAGTGTCATATGCTATAGAATAGCACCAGACTAGAATAAATGGTCTTTGCCCTTGAAGAACTCATTTATCAGACTGAGAAGAGGAAATGCATAGATGTCCTCTTCAGAGCAGAAGGACTGGCTGGTTCTGTCTTTTTGCGTTTTCCACAGAACCTCTTCTTGCTCTGCCCCTCATTCATCACGCCCACTTCAGCCAGCAGTCGGCAACCACAAGCTCCAGGCCTGCTCTTCTAGGCTGCTGGACCCCACATACCTTACAGGAAATAGGAGGTGATGTTGAACAAGTTGCCTTGGTAACCAGAGCTTTTGCGTGGCGGCCCTTGAGCTCTGTGCTCCTCTGCCCAGTGTGCCTAGTTCCCACGGCTCCCCCAAGGTGCTGTCCGCCCGAGCATTCCAGCAGCTCTCTTCCACGCCCTCCAGCAATCAGGCTGTGCCTACACACGGTTCTTCTCACTCTCTTTGGAGTGAGAAGATCTACTTCTCATTCTGAACTTGCACAGTGGTTCACACCTAATGGTCAGCAGGCTTCAAGGGTTCTAACCCATGGTCTTGGTTGAATCTCAAATCCCTACGACCTTATTGTCACTCTCATGGGACACCACTGATATGTTTTCCAGGGCAGCTACAAAAACTCCTTCATGGATGGAGGATTCTTCCTCAACTCCAAAACCTCCCAAGTTAGATGGGATTTATCAGGCTGTTAATCACTGAAGTCAAAACTTTATAGTCAGGGCTTGCAATACTCTCCATCAGAAAGGAGAGAAGGGAGAGAGGACTCTCCTGTGAATCAGATCACAAATTGGACACATATTCACTCCTAGTTGGAACCTTGTGCCCAGTGGCAAAGTGGGATCTTTTCACCTGGCAAGATTGCCCTAACTTGAACAGCCTACTTTGGCTGCCAGCTTTGTGTTTTGAAAGAACCAAGATGATACCTCATAGGCAGTTCTGAAAAAAGTCACTTCTGGACAAGAATTAAAAATTACTTAGGAGCTGACAAGTGAGGTCACCCTGGAACATGGCTCCCAGATTGACCCGTGCCCAGCTCTGTCCATAATACCATCCCCCTCCCAGCCCCTGTGCAGGGTCCCAGGGCGGTCACAGGGCAACAGATCACAACAGTGGTATGTTGGGCTGATTCAACTTTTCCACAAGGGAAGTTAACAGAAGAACCTGGCTCAGGACTTAGACCAGGCAGTGAGAGGGAAGAGATGATGAAAGCTGGTGAGGCTTCTGCAACTTGTGTTACTGCCCTTGGATTGATTCCAGGACTGGCTTCATGGGCATGTGACTGTCACACAGGGCCCCATGCTTAGAAGGGCCCCATGCTTGTGTACATGCTCTGCTGTCACTTCCTTGAAATTATTAATAATTTTTGAACAAGGGCCCACCTTTTCATTTTGCACTGGGCCCTGCAAATTATGTAGCTGGCCCTGATTGTTTCAGCTCAGTTATCAGCAAACCAAACAACACTGGTTTTTTTAAATACTCCACCTTCAGCCTTCTCTGCAGTAGATTGAAGTTGATAAAATGAGAGGCACAGACCCACACTCAAATCTCTGTGGAAACCACTGTTTTCAGTGTGTAATTGAAGGAAGATAGGTCAGTTAGATTTCTAGACTGAGACATTCTTCATCAAAACTAGAAAAAAATAAAGAAGTCTCTACAGGTGGAAGGTCAAGATGACGGATAAGAATGTATTGAGAAGACTTCAAATAAAACTTTCAGCCCATGGCTTGGAGATGACATTACACATATATTACCACAGTGAAAATATTCAATGAGGCATAATGCTGAATGGTTGAAAAACACACGTAACCTGAACAGTGCCCAATCCATCTTATCAGAGGTAAGATGTGGTAACATGGCTGGACTACGTTACACAAATCAACTTCCGGCAGCAGTACAATGAAACACAAAGAGGGATCTGGGTAACCCACTGAATAAAAATTGATCCCCCCCACTCCCCTAAATAACTAAGTGGTATATTTCCAGAGAGACTCATGGGATCCCTGATTATTCCTCAAACTTTCTCTGTGATCTCAGAACTCTAAACTCTCTCCTCCTTAGTAAAGTCTCCCCTGACTATCTCAAAGCAATTCAGAGCTTTTCCCCTTTACTATCTCCCATCTTTTCAATAAATCTCTGAGCATGGAAAGGCTGGCCCTTGTCAGCACCAGAGTCAAGGGGGCTGGGGCAGAGTAAACACACAAGGTGGACCTTGGTAGCAGGGCTCGGCGCCTGGCTGCAAACCTTCCTTTTTATCACCCACGGCGTACTTACTCCCAGTCGTGGAATTCACCACACCAGCCTTCATTCCCCTCCAGCTCTATTTCCTCCCCTGCCCCTTCACTCTCAAAGATGACCTCTCCACCTACTTCCCTGGGAAAATTGAGAACATCTGATGAGAACTCCCACAAGTTTCCTCCCAAACTCCTTAAGTTTTCTTTGGATCGTCACCCAAACTTTCTTCCTTCCCGCCCATCTTGGAAGAAACGTTCCCTGCCCCGTGGACAGGGTTAACCCCTTCACCTGCCTCCCACCATGCTGGGGCTCCTCTCTGATGACTAGGGTCTCTGTTTTCTCTCTCCACTGGCCACTTATCCAATTCCTAAACACAGGCTCAAATCTTCTCATCCAAAACTAAACAAACACACTGATACCAATAACATCCCCTCTTCATCTGCTCTCCAATCTCTAGCCTTCCTTTTCTACCATTCTCTCTGCTTCCTTTTCTCTCTTTATGCCCTCAGTAAAACAAGATATTGTCTGAATACCATCAAGCACTAAATTTAGAAGGCACCAAATAAATGTGAGGCCCAGTCCTCAGTCTTATGCATCTCAGCTTTTCCTCACTTCTACCTTCTGAAATTGTCTTTCAGTTACTATAGCTTTGTAATATAGTTTGACATCAGGTAATGTAATGCCACCAGCTTTGTTCTTTTTGCTCAAGATTGCTTTGGCTATTTGGGGTATTTTGTGGTTCCATATGAATTTTAGGATTGTTCTTTCTATTTCTGTGAAAAAGGACATTGGAATTTTGATAGGGACTGCATCAAATCTATAGATCATTTGGGGTAGTATGGACATTTTAACAATATCAATTCTTCCAGTCCATGAACACAGAATATCTTTCCACTTATTTTCATCTTCTTCAATTTATTTCATCAATGTTTTATAGTGTTCAGATCTTTCACATCAACGAATGGAATAGAATAGAGAGCCCAGAAATGAACCCAAGCATTTATGGTCAGTTGATTTTCAACAAAGGTGCCAGGAACACACAATGGGAAAAGAACAGTCTCTTCAATAAAGGATATTGGGAAAATTGGATATCCACATGCAGACGAATGAAATTGAACCCTTATCTCTCACCATGTACAAAAATTAACTCAAAATCAAATTGTCTTTTCAAAGGTCAACCAAATCAAAGGCTAGGCTTACCACCCATCCTACTCACAATCCCAGATGCAATCTTGCCTGTCTTCCTTGGCTTTTGTGATGTTGATTCCCCTCCCAATTTTTCCTACTGTTCATTAAAAGGGTCCCTCAGGGTTTTCCCTATTCTTTGTCTATCAATTCATGAAAGATATTTTGCAAAATACCACTCTTGCCTGTTCTCTGCTCACTGTACTATCTTTATCCTGGGAAGATTATCATTGGCTCCCATCCTGTGTGTTTCCCGAAGGTATATTCCTCTTTCTGACCACTCCTAAATCCCAGAACACATCTCCAACACCTGCTAAACACCCCCAGCCACCTGCCTGACATCCAAGTGTGGCCCACTGGCTCCTCAAGCTCTAACTAACTAAAGTAGAATGAATATCACATAGGAACCATTTTGCACAACTTTTAGGAAGCTTCTCAGCTAATTCTTGCTGGGGCATGCACTTATGTCAGATTGAGGCTCAATAGGCCTGCAGATAGAAACATTAGATGATTTTACCTGCCTGGAGGAAGAGTATGAGACAGGGAACAATGTCAGATCCTGACCCAAAACAGCAAAGTTGCACTTACTTCTGTGCTTGGCATTGTAAGTTTGCCTCTTGGTCCTCTCGAAAATTATGCAGTGCAAGACATTGATAACAGATAGAGACATCACCACAAGTTAGATAAACATTGCTTGCACACCTAGAGATAGAAGGTTAAGTACTTACTTTGGCTGCAAATCAAGGCACAATGGCATTGCATAAAGCAGGAAGTGATGGGGTGTCTGGCTTGGGCACAGTGGATCAAGAAAAGCTGTGACCTCTTTTCCACTTATTGTTCACACTGTAAATGCTTTACTTCCATCAATTAAAAGGCCATGTGGATTCTGTCCCTCCAATTATTCGTAGGTCTGTTAAGCATCTCTCTGTGATCAAGACTCACTTTTCTTGGTGTGAGAGCCTGGATCTGCTTTCTTAATCATGGCCTTCCCAAACCCCAAGGAGCTCTTTTGGGAATGAGTGATGCTCTCTTGGAAGACACTGGTGCTAACATTTCCCTCCCCAAGTTAGGAAAGTTAAGAAGAGTTAAATTTTTGGCTATGCATGTGTCCCACCCTCCCATTAGAGAAAAAAAAGTCTCTCTTTTGAACAAAGGAGAATGAGAGAAAGCTCCCTTCCTCCACCCAGAGCCTGGACTCCCCTTCCAGGGCCTCCTGCTAGTTCCAGGCCTCACCCTGAAACCAGGGAGGCCTGTGCCCTTGGGAAGCTCACCACCCCTCTGGCATGACCTGCGGCATTCCCAGCTTCCGAGTCTCCTAATCTATTCCATATTCCAGGAGGCTCTCTGAACGGAAGGGTAATCATTCTCATACAGCCACTACACACTTTCTTTCCCACTCACATCCGCTTGGGATTGAGCACAGCAGGGGAATTGAGTTCTGCCTTCCCTGATGCTGCGTGGCTCCTTGGCCTTTGAGTAATCAAGGCCCTTGCTGTGGAAGTAAGCCACACACAAAGTGGCCTGCCCAAAAGAAAGTAGGAACTGATAGAATTGCCTTCTCCCAGCTTAAATGGAGTATCTAATCAAGGCTACAGCATAGCTGTTAAAGAAATATAAAGAGCAAGAAGAAGTAAAGATACTTACCTGTGTGGAGAGGAAGACAATGGAATGATGTTGTTACTTTTCCCTGACTACCATTTTGTATCATTTTAATTCAAAACTGTGTCAGCTTCCAGATTCATCCACCAATGAGAAAGTTGGAATTAAGAGCAGACAACCCACTTGAGAGATTTCCAGGGCTTAAGATGAAGCAAGTACTGCTCCCACCAAATCTAGACATTTGCCTGACTAATCAACCTAGATTCCTTAACTGTGCTATACCCAGTTTATCTGGAAGTCCTGACTCTACCTCCAGAATACTTCCCAAATCCAGCTCCTGCTTCACCATGACCTTTTTAATTCAAGGCGCTATCATTTCTTGCCTGGAATGTTACAACAGATGGCCAAACGGGCTCTTTGCCTTCCCCTGCCCAATGGCCCATTCTCCACACTGCAACCAGAGAGACATTTTAATAGCCAGATTATCTTCCAAATGCTTCCCATCACCTTTGAGTGGAATCTAAGCTTTTTACCCAGCCTACATAATTTTCCTTAAGCTGTCCTCCTCTCCCACCTTTACCGCCATCCCCAAATACTCTGTCCCTCATTCACTCTACTGTAGCCACACCAGCCCCTTGCTGTCCTTCCATTACACCACGCTCTTTCTCACTGTCTTAGGCTGGGTTTCCCAGTGCACAGCCTGTGATGGGGATTCTTGGGCATGTGGTTTATTGAGGGAAGGCCCTCAGGACAAACCTGCAAGAGAGTTAGGGAAGTAGAACAGGGAAAGGGAAGACATCAATCAAAGATGTGGTCTCCACTGGAGACCAGGCTCATCCTAACGATCCCATGGCCCCACCTGAGGCAAGAGGGTGGTGTCTCATACCACTCAGCCATTGTCTGTCATCCACATAATCTTGGGCATTCTCGTGCAGCAAAGGGCAATTGCAGTTGTGGGCAGATAGCAGCCAATGCTTGGGGAAGCCTAGGGATGGGTAGCTCGGCCCAAAAAAGAAGATATAGGCAGAAGCATCAACAATTCTACTCAATCCACCTTAAGAACTTGTTTTAGCTATTCCTTCTGCCTGACATGCTCTCCTTCCAGATCTTCCTTTGTCTAGCTTCTCATCCTTATTTGCATCTTGGCTCAAATGTTATCTTTTCTGAGTAGCTATGCCTGACCATCTAGCTGAAGTAGCTACTTGACACACGGTCCAGTTAGTCAATCTCATTATTCAATCATATCCTTTTTTACTATCTGAAATAATGTTTCCTATTTAATTTTTACTTGTAAGTTTATTGGCTGTCTCTCTACTAGAATGTAAAGTCCATGACAGCAGAGACTTTGTCTTATTTGCCAATTTAGTGGTAAAGTCAAAAGATTCTGAAATCAGACATCCTGGTTCAAATGCTGACTTCACCATTTACTAGCTATGTGAGCTTGAGCAAGTTAATTAACTTCTTATAGTGCCAGATTAATACAGTTATTGGGAGGATTAAATGAGTTGATGCAAGTAAAGTGCTTGGAATCGTGCCTGACACATGTTAATCACTCAGTAAATGCTAGCCTAGAAGATTCCTGGCATATAAATGAATGAATGAAAGAATGACTTCCCTGGCAATTCAAGGTGCCACTCTGCTCTACCTATATGATGTACAGCAAAGGCCATTGGCATTTCTCTGATTTTTACCCTTTAAGGTTACAATAGCTTTTATTCTCTGTCTCAGCCATACATAGGCATCCAAACTACCCAAAATAATTTTTGTTTCTTGATGATGCTTGAAACCAGCCAATATTCCCTTCTTGACCACACTCATTGCAAGTCTGTAAACATGAAGTTTTATTTTCTGGGCCGCAGCATGCTAAGTGCTGAAGGCAAGGCTCTAATCCCCCACCCATAAGCAGTCACTGTTCCAACAACTCTTGCCCATTGCTTCAGGCCAACTTTGCCATGTGACCAAATAAGCTGGCCGCATCAAGAGGAGGGGAAGCTTTCAGTAAACTTCAGCCACAAAATGAACTGTGGCTTTGTCTGTGGCCTGGATGAAATGGGTAAAGGAGCAATTAGTTCAACTCTCCACCAAAAGATAGATTTTATGGGAAGAAGGAAGCAGGGGCAGTCATTAAACAAACAAAAACTGACCACTTTCTGTGAGCGGGCACTGTAGGGAAACATGAACCATATCATAGGATGAGATGAAGAATAAAAGGCCCAGTTCAGAAAGCAGTTGTCAGGAGGGGGAGATAATTTTATTCACCTAAATTTTTCTTCAGGAGGCTATTGTATTTGTTTGGATGAAAAGGTCAGATAAGACATTTAGGATTAATGAAAAGGCACAAAGAACAAGTCTAAGCTACCAACCTATTATGGGAAGACCAGGCAATGTATTTGACACTGAGAGGGGAGGAGGAGAGTAATGCCAAAGAGAGTAGGAGAGGAAAGTTAGAAAGCAGAGGGAAGCCAGAGACATCTTGAAGAGCTGTCCACTTTTTTGTTGACTCCAACCTTCCTAAGGTGGCTAAATTCAACAATGCCTGGTGTGAGGGGAATTTTTATAGAAAGCAGTGAAGGGTCAGGGTTTCAGATCAGCTGACTTGAAATGATCCAGAGACCACATTCACTCTCCCGGAAGAGATGGTAGAGCTGAAGGAGTCTCAGGAGAGCTTGGTCTTTTTGCAGACCCTGAGATGGGGTTTGTGCCAGATCTCCAAGGGGTCAGGAGGGCTTGGCAAACATCTGGGGAACATCTAGATACTCTTGCACTCAAGTAAAAGGTACAGGGCAGTTGCCCACATCTCCATGTCATTCTCCATGGCCCCATTTTCAAACAGGGCCTAGGATCTTCATCATCAATTCTGTACCCAAATCTAAGATAATCAATACACGAGTGGATTAATAAAATGTGGTATATGTATTACTCAGCAATAAAAAACAACGGTGAATTAACTCATCTGGTATTATCCTGGATGGAGCTAGAGCCCATTTTTTGAAGCGAAGTATCACAAGAATGGAAAAACAAGCACCACTGGTACTCACCATCAAATTGGTACTAACTGATCAATACTTACATCACACATGGCAATAATATTCATCAGGGGGTGGGCAGGCGGGAGGGGGGTGGAAGGGATGGGAAAACTCTCACTGAATGGGTGTGGGATGCACAGTTTAGGGGATGTCCACAAGTGTAGCTCTGACATGGGCAGTGCATGGGCAATATATATAACCAAAGTGTTGTACCCCCATAATATTCTGAAATAAAAGGAAAAAAAATAAAAAGTAAGCAGAAGTTCACAGAGTGATGTTTAAAAAATAATAATAATAGTAAACAAAAGTAGGCAGAGGAAGAGAGGCCAAGAAGAGTCACAGAGGAGTGGCCAGAGGAAGAGAAACAACAGAGCAAGAGAGGAGGAAGTTTCAAGAAGAAAATACAGACTCTTCCACAGCACATGATTTCTTGCCACTGGAAAAGACCATATGGTATGCTGAATGAACAGTGAATGTAAGCCAGAACATCAATTCTTCTGTTCTTATGTTAATTAAAGACTAGTGTATTATGTGTGCTTATGTGGAGATGATATAAAATACTACATTTTGAAAAAAAAAAGATAATGAACCATTTTAAGCAGTGGCTAAAGTGTCAGAAATAGCAGGTAGAGGGGCAGACCCATGGAGATAGTCCCATCATCTCTTTTTCTGCATGGTCTTCCTGGGTGATCTCGTTCACTCTCTTGGTGTCAAATCCCATCTGTGGGATGAAGAATCTTTACCCTAGATCCCCCTTTAAGCTCTACAACTGCACTGTTACATACAGGATCCACTAGCCACACATGGCTATTGAGCACTTGAAATGCAGCCAGTGCAACTGAGCAACTGAATTTTCTTAAATTCCGTTTCATTTTCATATATTTCAATTTTTAAAAAAAATTATACTTAACTTAGTTATTGGGATACTTTTAAGAATGTTTGGAACAATTTAGGTATGTAAATCTACTTTTTCAACCACGAATTTTTCAGCTATGAATGAAAATTTAGCATCCAAATTAAGATGTTCTGTAAATGTAAAATATACATTGGATTTAGAAGATTTAGGTGTCAAAATTTTAATTAATAATTTTTATATTGATTACATGATGAAATGATAGTATTTTGGATATATTCGGTTAAATTAAAATAGTATTAAAATTAATTTCACCTGTTTCTTTTTATGTGTTTTAATGTAGCTACCAGAACACTTAAAACTTCATATATGCCTCCCATCATATTCTCTCGGACAACAAAGCTCCAGAACCATACGGTCACATCTCCCCTTAGGTCGTTCACAAGTACCTAAAACTAACATATCCAAAATTAGACATCATCCATTGTCTTCCATTCTATCCCCAACCTCTTCCTCCTCTAGAATTCCTTAAATGCCTTCATTCATCAGATTATACTGGAAAATAATCTGGGAGTTATTCTTGATGCTTCAAAGTCAATACCACTTTCAATACCATGTAGCCTACGCACTCCCTGAGGGCAGAGGCAATATCTGTCTAGCTTGTGATTGCATCCATCCCACACTTAGCCAAAGGCAGTATGTGTTAAGCTCTCAATAAAGACTTTCCAAATGAAAGAATGAGCAAACAAGTGAATGGGTGACTCACTTCTGGCATGGCTGAGAATACAAAGCACATACAACATAATTAAGCAGAAAAGAGACATTCCAATGTGCTCCCTGGAGCTGCCAGCCTTGAGGAAGAGAGGGAAGTCAGAGTCTCACCCACAAAGTTATGGAGCAGAGACATGAAAACTGAGGCTTCAGCAACCCCACCCACCCACCCTACGCAGGGAGGTCTGGAGATAACCAAAGCAGCTAGGAACTTGCCTGGGAATAAAGGAGGTTTTGAGATTTTATAACTGCCTCCTGGAACCACACCCTACTCAGCTTTGCAATGTGGCCTCTTTGCTGTGAAAGCTGTAAGGGGAATTGTAGAGACAAAAAATCTAGGTCAGCAGGAACCATGGACAGATTAAGTAGGGAGTGAGCAGCCTCTCTGAGCATCAGTTAAACCAAAGCAACGACCAGTTAACAAGTACGACTGAAGAATAAGCTGAAGAAAGTCACGCTCATTCCAGAAAGTCTGGGAGGCCTAAACACTATCCCAGAACAACAACAGCAGCAGTGGCAGTGGCAGGAGGTGACATTTACATAGATTTATACAGCACATACTTTGTGTCAAGAGCTACTTTAAGTATTCTCTCTCTCTCTCTCTCTGTCGGTATACATGTATGTGACGTGTGTGCGTTAGCTTTAATCCTCACAGTAATCCTATAAAGTTGGAATCATTATCAACTCATTTCAAAGATGGGGAAAATGAGACATAGACCTGGGATTCACACCCAGGCCATCAGTTGCAGAGTCTGCATTTTAAACTAGTATACTTTTCTACCAACCACAGATCACGGAAGGGAGGAATAGAATCCCAACTTCTGGCACACTGGGTAAGATTTATGGTCCATCTGCCCACTATTCTGACAGGTGTAGATGAGGAGCATGTTTGGGGCAAAGAGAAGAAACAGGCATCATTCCTCTCTCTGACACGAGCCACATTCATTCATTTCTGCATTATTTTTTTAAGCTCTCTCTCACTCCTGTTTCTGTTTATCCTAGTGTCTTCTTGAGAAAAGGACTTCTCTTTTACTCTTTCATACTACTGCAAAATTAAAAGCTATTAAGGGAAATGGGTAGATATGGAGGGCATAGATTCTGAGTTAATGGAATCCATGGGTTGGCCCTTCTGTTTCTACCCTCCCTGGGCCTTAAACTGAGGAATGGAACCAGCTAAACACAACTTTGTAAGAGGAGATAGAAGAGGGTCCTCAATCAGCAAGGTTGGGGGCAGGAGGGAAGTAGGAGGATGGGGGAGCTGACGTTGTAGTCCTTATGATTGTGCCCCAAATTAGACCTACCACAGTCAGTAAACGGACCCACTGCCCCTTCCTCTGATCCAGTCATTCTCAATTTTGCCAATAGCTTTTCTTCCTATTAAATAACAAATGTGATCATTACAGTAGTTTTAGAAAAACTAAATAAACACCAAAAAAGGAAGAAATACAACAAAATCTCTGATAATGCCACTATCCCCACATCAACATGTTTTGGAAAGAGAGATACTGAAGGGGCACGATACGGAAGAGGAGAGAGAGACTTCCTCCGTTCTGCTTATTACGTCAGAACAAGAATCAGTGGGACAGTGTTAAAGGAAGGAAGGTTTCAGGTTTAAAAACCCACTTTTTCTAGCCATTAAAACTGGTCAAAAAATTGAATTGTTTCTCTTGTATGGTTTTGAACTCCAGCTTAGGGAAGAAGAGACCTCAATCGAAGATCCCTGACCATCTGAATTTGATTGAGTTTGAAATTGATGACCTCTGAAATCCCTTCCAACTCTAAGATTCCGTGCTCTGAACATCACTAATATATTTTTATTGAGATATAATTTACACACCACAAACTTTTCCATTTTAAAATGTACATTTCAGTGATTTATAGTATATTGGAGGAGCTGTACAATCATCACCATTGTCCAATCTCAGAATATTTTCATCACCACAAAAACAAACTTTATAGCAGGAGCAGTCACTCCTAATGCCCCCTCCCTCAGCCCCTGGTGACCACTAATCTACTTCCTGTCTGTATGGATTTGTCTATTCTGGACATTTGATATAAGTCATATAATACGTGGCCTTTTGTGTCTGGCTTCTTTCACTTAGCATAAGGCTTTCAAGATTCATCCATGCTGTAGCATGAATCAGTATTTCCTTCATTATGGCCAAATAATATTCTATTGTATGGACATACCACTATTGTTTTATCCATTCATTTGCTGATGAACATTTGGGTTGTTTTCATTTTTTGGCTATTATGCATAATGCTGCTATAAATACTTATGTATAAGTTTTTGTGTGAACATGTTTTCAGTTCTCTTGGGCATATACCTAATAGTGGAATTGCTGAGTTATATGGTAACTCAATTTTTAGCTTTTTGGGGAACTGCCAGGCTGTTTTTCAAAGAAGCTGCACTGTTTAAAATTCCCACCAGCAACGTAAAAGTGTTCTCACTTCTCCATATCTTAGCCAACAGTTATTACTGTCTATATTTTGAGTGCAACCATTCTAGTGGGTGTGAAGTAGTATCTCATTGTGGTTTTGATTTACATTTCCCTAGTGATTAATGATGTTGAGCTTCTGTCCATGTACTTATTGGCCAATTATATATCATTTCTTTGGAGAAATGTTTATTCAGATCCTTTGTCTGTTTTTTTAATTGAAATTCCTTTTTATTGTCAGGTTGTAATAGTCCTTTATATATTACAGATGATCAATATATTCGGCTTTCACTCTAAGTAAATAAATTTGAAACCTGGGGAAAATAGCTAACTTTCTAGGAAAAAATATTAGCAAACTTGAAATGATTTAAGAAAACCTAACATGAATAACCAAAGAAGAGATTATTAACATTTATAGAGTTATTTCCCTGTTCTCCCTAAACCCCTCCTACCCTGCCTTACCTAAAATTTCAAAAGGCACCAAGACCAGCCGGTTTCTAGGGTGACTTTTTCAAACCTTCAAGGAAGAGATTTTTCCTATGCTATATAACATGTTCCAAAGTCTAAAGAAAGGATATTTCTTAATGTTTTTATGAAGAGAACATAAAACTGATGCCAAAACCTGAGAAAAATATCCTAAGAAAAAAATTATAGAACAATCTTCTTTATAAATATTGACATAAAAAACTCATAAATTAAATATTACTAAATGTAATATTTTAGTACATTAAATGAATAACATATGGGAATAACCTATGGAAATCATAAGATGATTCAATAATGAGAAGTCAATTAATATAATTAACAGTGCACATAGCTAAAAAAAAAAAAAAAACTTGATGTATCCAGAAAAGGCATTGAAGAGAAACATTTATTTCCAGTTCTAAAAAACTCCTTAGGACCTGTAAGTTGAGCAATAGCAATACCATCTCACACCCCATATAGGCTAACATTAAAACATCTGAAACTATTTTAAAAAATAGCAAGGATGTAGGGAAACAGAACTTTCATAAACTCCTGGTGGGAGTTTAAATTGGTCAAATCATTTTGAAGAGCAATTTGGCAGTTTCTAGGAAAATTGATAACCTACATACTATATGACTGAGAAATTCTACTCCTGGGATATATATCTTAGAGAAATTCTTGCATGTGTTTATAAACAGACATGTCCAACAATTTCCATTGCAAAGCTCTTTAAAATAGAAAAAAAAATCTAAATTATATCAATAGGAAAATGAATAACAGTTGGTATTTTCATAAGCTGGAATTCCATACAAATGTTAAAATAATGTAGTTCTTTCTATTCAGTCATATAATTAGAGCTCCACACAAAATGTTTAGTAAAAAAAAAAGCAGTTTCAGATGGTATACACCTTGACATTTAGATGAAAGCTTCTGCACAGCCAAAGAAACCATCACTAGAGCGAATAGACAACCTACAGATTGGGAGAAAATATTTGCATGCTATACATCTGATAAAGGGCTGACAACTAGAATCTATATAGAATTCAGAAAAATCAGCAAGAAAAAATCAAACAACCCCATTAAAAAGTGGGCAAAGGACATGAACAGAAACTTTTCAAAAGAAGATAGACTAATGGCCAAGAAACATATAAAAAAATTCTCAACATCTCTAATCATCAGGGAAATGCAAATCAAAACCACAATGAGATATCACTTAACTCCAGTGAGAATGGCTTTTATCAAAAAGTCCCAAAACAACAAATGTTGGCATGGATGCAGAGAGATAGGAACACTCATACACTGCTGGTGGGACTGCAAATTAGTACAACCTTTATGGAAAGTAATATGGAGATACCTCAAAGAACTGAAAGTAGAACTACCATTTGATATAGCAATCTCACTACTGGACATCTACACAAAGGAAAAACTACGTTCTGTAATAAAGACATCTGCACTTGAATGTTCATAGCAGCACAATTCACAATTGCAAAGATGTGGAAACAACCCAAGTGCCCATCAATCCATGAGTGGACTGATAAAATGTAGTATATGTTTACCATGGAGTACTACTCAGCCACAAAAAACAATGGTGAACTAACATCTCTTGTATTATCCTGGATGGAGCTGGAGTACATCTTCCTAAGTGAAGTATCACAAGAATGGAAAAACAAGCACCACATATACTCACCATCAAATTGGTACTAATTGATCAACAGTTATGTGCACATATGAAAGTAACATTCATCAGGTGTTGGGCAGGTGGGAGGGGGGAGGAGGGGATGGGTATATTCACACCTAATGGGTGCGGTGCACACTGTCTGGGGGAGGGGCATGCGTGTAGCTCTGACTCAGGTGGTGCAAAGGCAATATGTGTAACCTAAATGTTTGTACCCCTGTAATATTTTGAAATAAAAATAAATTTTAAAAAACACAAAAGCAAACATTATACATTACTCATTAACACATACATATATATATGTAAGTATTAATATATTAAAATGGAGTAATAAAAACACACACTCAATTGATGTTTTCCTCTTGGTTGCAGGTGGAGGACTTCATCATTCTTTGTGATACTTTACTTCTTTTATTTAAATTAGGATGAAATAAATGAAGCAAAAACTTATCAATCCTCAATTCTGATTGGTGGGCATATGAATGTGCATCATTATTCATTGTACTTTGGGGTATTTTTAAAATTTATCAGAACAAAAAAATCCCTTAGTAAAATTAGAACAGAAAGAAAGTCCCTTAATATGGTAAAAATATATATTTAAAAACAAAAATCAGCACAATTCTTAAGGGTGAAACACTAGAAGCATCTGTATCAAAACAATAAAAAATAAGGATACACACTATTAATTAATATGTGTCTAAGGGGCTCTAGCTATTTAATTAATTGATCAAAATTTTAAAATGTATATATGTGTATCTGTAAGTATGTGTGTATACGTGTATAAGTGTATGTATATGTGTGTATGTATGTGTGTGAGTGTGTATAAGAATTTTTATATGTGAGTATGTATATGACTGTGTATATATATGTGTGAGTGGAAATATGCATGTGAGAGTGAGTATGTATATGTGAATGTGTAAGTGGGTGTGTATATATATGTATGAAAGTATAGGTATATGTGTGTGAAAGCATCTGTGAGTGGTGTATATGTATGTATGTAGGTGCGTGTGTGTGGGTATGTACACATATGTATATGTATACACATGTGTATGTGTGAGTGTGGGCATGTATATGTGTGTGCATATGTGTACATGTATGGGTAGATGTATATGCATACACATCAAATTAAAGTAAATACATATAAGATGTTATATCTGTGTTTGTTCTGTATTTTTTAGTAGATTTTTTGCTATTAAGGTCTGAACCTGTGACCTGTATTTCTTTTGGAATTAGCACATATAAGTTCCCAACAACACTTGTAGAATTAATTTGGCACCAGTACCCCACAATTTCCATGGACCAGCAACAATTCACAGACTACACTTCAGGGTTGTTTCATGCTCATTTTAAGATAGTTGGTAGTGAGAACAAAAGGAGAAAATAAAATCTTAGAAATGAGTTTATTTTAAAATTCATACAGATATAGACATAATTATCCCATTTCCTGGAATTCATAGCAAACATCAGGTACTAAGAGTTTATAATTACTTCTAAATATTTCACGATTTCTCAAAAATCACTAAAATTAGTCAAGAAAAGATAGAGAAGATACTATGGTGTATATGACCTGCTTTATTATCCAGAAGAACAGAAGGGAATCCACCAGGTAGACATTGCTTTTACTCCAGGCCAGTGGGTAACTCACTCATTTGGAGAAAGTGGCATTAAGAGGTCTGTAAAGGTGGGAGATCCTCTTCATGGATCCTTTATAGCAGGAGAGAGGTGGTGGTATTGATGGTGGTGATAGATATGGCCTTCTGGTGCTATGTGGCCTATGTAGGAAAGCCATAAACTCATAGGTTCAACCCTCAGGACAGGAGGGTGGGGGGCAGAGCGGAGCGGCATGGCCCAAGCCTGAGCAGGCATGCTTAGTGATTGCATCCTACTGACAAGGAGACACAGCCACGGCTTTTGTTCTGCACGCCTGCAAAGGTAGCCAGAGTAGAAGAGCCATCCAAAAGCAAGAAAGACCATTTCCCCACAAAAGGAGAGGTTAGTCTCTTATTTTCTTTTCCCCTGGAGCCTTAGTCAGGCAGGAAGGCAACACCCTAAGGTCAGATCTAAGTCAAAGAGGTGAGAGCTCCATTCAGGTTCAATTCAACAGGCTGTAAGACACACACAGCCCAGATGGGCAATAAACCAGAAGATCCACAGCAGCAGAAGGAATGCCTTATTCCCAAACATTGCTTAGAGCCCAAGAACCGTCTCTTGCATTTCAGCTCCTACTCCCCACCCAGCAAACCAAGCTGTGCTCTTTCTGGGTGGTTGGCTCAAAGAATCATACATTACAGTGGAAACTCCCATTTACTTCATTTACTGCCATTTATAATATTTTCCACTATTTGTAGATAATGAATTCATCCTTTTCTTCCCTCCTCCCCTGCTTTTTTTTTCACTTTGCCAAAAATTATACAGACCACTTCAAGAGCCAAAATGTTCCGAACTCCTTCTCAAATGTGTTACCCTTCATTTTCTATGACAGCTTTAATGGTTTCTTTGGAATGGCCCCAATATAACCACATTAACAATGCTGAGCAATAAACTCAATTGTCACCTTCATTCCCTTTGAGTGGCAGGGGGAAAAATGCCACTTTCAAGAGCCTTTCAAGTATGCAGGCTTAAAGAAGACAGGTTAATTAAAGTCGCTTCCAGAAAAATAACCACCCATCACAGAAGGTTTCTCCCCAGTCCGGTCTTATCCTGTATCACGGTTGTAAACAATCTCCAGTTTAACATGCAGGACTGAAACCATGAATTTTGTCAATGGAATTGCATCTCTGAAATTGCCCCACCTAAGGAAACTTACAGAAGGATGTTAAGCAGGAGTCTTAGCAGGAGGTCAAAGGGAGAGAAGGAATATTCCAGGCTTACTTTCTTTCACAGAAGCCTGTTAGTTTTCTCAGCTTGTGAAGAACAAGGCATGCATTGCATATGTTCTGCATGTGTAGAAAATAACTTGCCACTTGGAAACCATACGTTTTACCAAACAACAGCCTCACAGCAAAGCATGATGAACAAAGGCAAACAACATCTCTTCCATTTTTATTTATTTATTTTTTTTTGTCCCACCACCCTGACCACCTAGACCCTTCCCAGAACTCTTTTTTTTGTTTGTTTGTTTTATTTACTTTTTTTATTTCAGAATATTATGGGGGTACAACACTTTGGCTATATATATTGCCCATGCACTGCCCGTGTCAGAGCTACAATCGTAGTCATCCCCCAAACTGTGCTCTCCGCATCCATTCAGTGGGAGTTTTTCCCATCCCCTCCACCCCCTCCCGCCTGCCCGCCCCCTGATGAATATTATTGCCCTGTGTGATGTAAGTGTTGATCAGTTAGTACCAATTTGATGGTGAGTACCAGTGGTGCTTGTTTTTCCATTCCTGTGACACTTCACTTCGAAGAATGGGTTCTAGCTCCAACCAGGATAATACCAGATGTGTTAATTCACTATTGTTTTTTATTGCTGAGTAATGCTCCATGGTATACATATACCACATTTTATTAATCCACTCGTGTATTGATGGGCACCTGGGTTGTTTCCACATCTTTGCAATTGTGAATTGTGCTGCTATAAACATTCGCGAGCAGATGTCTTTATTATAAAATGTCTTTTTTTCCTTTGGGTAAATACCCAGTAGTGGGATTGCTGGGTCAAATGGTAATTCTACTTTTAATTCTTTGAGATATCTCCATATTACTTTCCATAGAGGTTGTACTAATTTGCAGTCCCACCAGCAGTGTATTAGTGTTCCTATCTGTGAACAGAAACTTTTCAAAAGAAGACAGAATAATGGCCAGCAAACATAAAAAATTGCTCAACTTCTCTAATCATCAGGGAAATACAAATCAAAACCACAATGAGATATCACTTAACTCCAGTGAGATTGGTTCATATCAAAAAATCCCCAAACAACAAATGTTGGCGGGGATGTGGACAGATAGGAACACTAATACACTTCCCAGAACTCTTAATCCTGTAATTTTTTTATTTCAGAATATTATGGGGGTACAACACATGTCAGAGCTACCCTTCAATCCACTGGCAAAATTGGAGCAATAAACATGTCAACAGCCCATTCTTCTTTCTTATATTATTTGCTTTGGCAATAGCCACTACTATGAGGCCGGCAGGAAAAGTGGACATACTAGACCGGGATAAAAGGTGTCAGCCAGCTAAGTTCATCACCAAACCCCAATTAGAGAAGGAAATTGGTACTCAACTCACGTGATTGCTACTGCTCACAGCTAAGATGCTGGATTAGACTAAAGAGCTATCCTGGAGGAGGTGGCAGAAAATTACCACTTTTGTGCCACTAAAAATGGCTTCTTATTGGCAGTTCTCCACAAAGCAGAAAAAGGAAGACATTATTTTGATTATTTACTAAACTTGCTGTATGTCTGGGGAAATGTTTTCAGAATCCACCAGCACTTGACACATCCTTGCTCCAAGGAGTCATCCTTCTTACGTTGTCTCCTCCTATTAAGTCTTTGGACAACCATATAGATACCCTATACCTCCTACTTCAGGTAAGGTAGGGGTCCCCAGTTTATGTAGTTTAGTCCCTTCCACAATGTATCCTTTTCCATCTTACTTCTTTTAGCTTGTGTCTTTATATGGAAAATGTATCTCTTATAAGCAAAACATAAGTGAACTTTACTCTTTCACCTAGTCTGACCATCTCTGCCTTTCAATATCTGAGTGTTTAGTCCATTAACATTTAATGTAATTATTTATATAATTGGGTTTAATGCCACACTCTTGCTATTTTTTTTATTTGTTCCACTTTCATTTGTTCCTTTGTTCCTATTTTCCTTCCTTCATTTGGATTGATCAAGTATCTTTTAGTATTCTTTTTAATCTACTCTACTGTCATTTTAACTATATCTCTGGTTATTTTTTTCTTAGTGGTTACTCCAAAGATTATAATACACATTCTTAACTTATCACAATCTCCCATGAATTAATATTATAGCACTTCATATCTAATATATGCTCTTACAACAGTATTCTTCTTTTTACTTCCCTTCTATTTTTATGTGATTGTTATATAAGTAACTCGAAGAATACATTGCTTATTTTGCTTGAAATAGTCAATGATCTTGTAAAGAAAATGGGGTGGGGGGACATAGTATATTTATTCACAATTCATTGTTTCTGGAGCTCTTCATACCTTACTGTAGAATATTGAATTTCTGCTTCCATTCAGTCCTTTTAAACTTTCCTTCCTTGAAAACAAGCCTAAAACTAGGCATAATAGAAAGCTATGTAAATTGGTGCCTGGCTGAAAAACTAGCCCCAGCAATGCCCATTGGAGATATGCAGCTGTCTGCTTGTGATCATGAATACATATACCACACAAGTGATTTGCAGCAGGGGTTTAGGGCCTGTTTATTCTGGAGGAGAGAAAACCCAGATGTGATAGAATAAGCCTCAGAAGGCTGTCAAGCTGAAGATAAAAATAATCTTTTCTGAAAGTTAGAACTAAGATCAAAGAGTTTAAGAAGCTTAGAAGCTGATTTACACTCAAGATAAAGAACTAGGATTATTCAACATGGAACAAAATGTCTTAAAAACCATCAATTCTCCATGACAGGGCTACTCAGGCTGGGGAGGCAGCACAGCACTGAGGTTGAATGTGGGTTCTGGTGTCTGACTTCCTGGGTTTGAACCCTACCTCACCACTTACTAACAATGCAACCTTGGGCAAGTTAATTAACTTCTCTGACCTCATTTCCTTATCTGTAAAATGGGCATAATGGTAATAGGACCCACCTCAGAAAGCTGTTGTGGAGGGATCACTAAAAAGCAGTTGGAGCACTGCCTGGCGTGTTCTGTAGTGAGTATTCAGTAAAAACTAGCTAGTACTGTTATTGTTGCTAAATGACTCTGCATATTGTTTCCAACTGTAAGGTTCTGTTTTGCTCCAAGTCTTCTCTCTTTTATTATGCTTGAGATCCAAAGCAGAAATAGGACATTTGTTTTCATACCACTGCTTTTCTCTTTCACCCAACCTCAATACACATGCAAGAAATACTCTGTAATTTTTGTTTAAATTCCTAATCTGCAACACGGAAAGGAATTACTTCTTCTATTGAAATAATCTACCAAAACAGAAACTATGGCACAAATACATCATGTCACTTTTCATTGACTTTTAGGTCAATGAAAAACCAAATACTGTAGACAAAAACAGGCTTACTCTTTGATGTATGCTCTGGAAAAGTAGTCAGCCATGAAATAAATAACACCTGGTGACAAAGTGGTCAGACAATGAAAAACAAGAGAAACAACCTATGCCAATGGCCAGTACAGTCCATTAAACACCCATAGATGTCTTAAATTTCTAAACTATCTTCATAACAGGACCCACTAACCTCATTTTACAGATGTCACAACTGAAGCTTGGAGAAGTTTAAGTCACTTTTCCAAGTCCACACAGATGTGATTCCTACAGCCATACACTTTCCACCACAGCAAATGCTATATCATGTCCATGAACAGCAGGAGAGCAGGGATACCTAGACTGCGTCAGGACCTGGAGAGCTGGATGTCAGTTTGAATAGACCCATTTCATGGAGGGTAGAACACTTGGCTGTTAGGAATGCAGGCAACCAAAATAGGGAGTTGAGGAGAGAAATCAAGAATAGGCCAGTCTATGTTTGAGTTCCCCAAAAAGTAGACACACAGCCAAGGACTAAGTTTACATGGGTGATCTGGGAAGTTAAGGGACAACAGCAAGAGAGTGGAGAAGTCAAACAGGGAAGGGAAGGCATATAATAAATTTTGCATTATCGAGCAAGTTACCATTATGGGCAATTGGAGCTTAAACTCACTGGGGAACTCTGGAAGCCAGTTTAGAGCCTTATCCCTCAGAGTCATTCCCACCAGAGGGTGAGGGAGTTGGGGTGTTTATACACCAACTCAATCTATTTTTTTCTGTCAGTGTTTGAGGGCTGATCCTGAGGGATGCAATTCCATGGCACTCTAACCTGCTGTGCACATGATGACAGAAGAATGATCTCAAACAAAAATGGGCAGGTGCTGGCAGTTGAGAGCTGGGCCAGCATACATTGAAGTTGGCAAAGGCTGATGTCAGAAATTCAGCTTGATGAATATCAGAAATCACGGTAGGTCAACAGCCCAAAATTTTAGCAAGTGGCTAGGGCTAAGAAACCAGCTTTATAGAAAGTATGCATATTGCCTAGATCAAGACATTTATTTTTGTATTGAGGTAACAGGGTGAAGAAGAAAATTTCAGTGCCCTAAAGGCAAATTAATATTCCAGTTCCCTGCATTTGAATTCCAGTACTCACACCTGTTGCACCATGCAGAGAACTGTGACGTACTTTATTCCAAAGCAGATCTAATCCAGACAACAGCTTCTTTTAAACTATTAGGGAAGGGGGAAAAAATCAGTGGATGGGGTCTGGGATTACAAATTCATATAAGGAAATAAGTGGCAGAGAAGAAACTAGAGAAATAAAAGGCTGCACTTACACACTTACACACTTGGACTCTTTTACGCTATTGATAGGAATGCAAAATGGTGCAGCCACCTTGGAAAATAATTTGGCTATTTCTTAAAAAGTTATACATACATTACCACACAACCCAGGAATCCCACTAAGTATTTACCCTAAGTATCCAAGAAAAATGAAAACTTACATTCACACAAAAACCTATATGCTGAGATTTATAGTAACCTTTTTATAACTATCAAAAACTGGAAACAAACAAATGTCTCTCAGCCTCAGAATGGATAAACAAAGTGTGGTATAGTCATACAATGGACTACTACTCAGAAATAAAAAGGAATAAACTACTGATGTATGCAACAATATGGGTAACTCTCAAATGCATTGTGCTAATTAAAAGAAGCCAGACTCAAAGGGCTACACTGTATGATTCATTTATATGACATTCTAGAAAAAGCTGGGAGTAGGAGAAATAGTTGACTCCAAAGGGTCAGCACAAGGGATCTTGTGGGTGATGGATATGTGCTATATCTTGATTGTTTTGGTGGTCACATGACTGCACACATTTATCAAAATGCATAGAATTATACACCAAAAAGAGAATTATACTGTATGTAATTTTTAAGTGAACCAATCAAACAAATAAATAAAGCAATAGTAGGTTCCAACAGCAGCAAGGAACCCCAGTCAAAGGTTGAAAACCAAACCCAGGGCACTTGGTTTGTGAAAGTTCCACCCTCTTGTGCTTCAGCCTTTGGCAGCAGAATCCCAGACCTTTAGTAACTGAGATGGTCCATGATTAAGGCAAAAATATGTGCAGACTAACAAATTCTTTGAACCTCCATGAGACTACACCTCCAGCCCTCTGATAGAGCCAAATCATGTGGACTGATTGTGGTCCAGTACCACAAAAATGACAATCATTCAATGAGATAAATAACAAAATTTTTAAAAGCAGAATATCATATTTTTTTAAAGGATGGAAACATAACATCAGTCCTGGAGACTAGGAATCACATGAATGGTAAAACTGTCTTTGATCGTACATGAAGCATTTGGAGCAGAGGAAAGAACATAGACTATGGGACTGGACAAAACAGTATGAACAACTCCAGATCTGGCCCTGGCTGGCCATGTGACTGTGGCAGATCGAATTTGGGGCCCAATTCTTCACCCCTCCTTGAACCTGCTTTTCATCATGTGACTTTGTAGTTCTCTCCCTACACTGTGGGCATAATGCCCTTCCCTAACCCTTAACTTTGAGCTGGATGAACAGACACCCTTTTTGGGGAACACAAACATAGACTGGCCTATTCTTGATTTCTCTCCTCAACTCCCTATTTTGGTTGCCTGCATTCCTAACAGCCAAGCGTTCTACCCTCCATGAAATGGGTCTATTCAAACTGACATCCTGCTCTCCAGGTCCTGATGTAGTCTAGGTATCCCTGCTCTCCTGCTGTTCATGGGCATGATATAGCATTTGCTATGGTGGAAAGTGTATGGCTGTAGGAATCACATCTGTGTTGACTTGGAAAAGTGACTTAAACCCAACTCCTCTCTGCCTGATGTATCCACGTGTCAGGTCCAGCTAGGCAGAACTGCACGTATGTGGAATTAAAATAGAAATAATAATGCTCAGGCATTGAGGTGAGGAATAATGCAACAACATGTATGGCATGACCAGTGCAGGACTTACAGCATAGTAGGCCTCAAGAAATACTACTTTTCCCTGTAGTCATCCCAACTGTATTGGACCTGGGCATAATTTTCTGATGCTAGAAACTGATAGATTCCATTATGGTTTCCAATTAACGCCCAGCCAGACAAGTTCATGGGCAACTGGAAGTGACAGATCAGTCAAAACTCTCAGCTGGGCCCCACAATTACCTCCTTTCAACTGTACTGAGGTCTTATCCTTTTGCTGTCGGAGAAGTAGAAGACAGACAGATTCCTGACTGGAGGATCCCAACTCCAACTGGATATTTCCTAATTGTTTTCAAATGGCTCCAAAGGAATCCCCAGTCCTTCCCTTGGCCCCTGGGTAGCCACTTTCAGAAGCATAACATAAACATAAAAAAAAAAATCTCAACATCTCAACCACCTCTATATTGATCTTCCTACCTTTGGGGTAACATTCATGTTCTTAAAAAATTAAAATAGAAGGAGGCCTAACTGGGAAGAATAGGTCTCTCTTAAAGGAAGAACAGTTAACCAAGAACAAAGCGACAGGAAGGTTTCTGTTATGTTTTCTTCCAAGCTCTTTGGAATTTTTGGTCTTGAACAGACAGATCGGCATAGCACATCGCTCCCAAGTTTCCAACCCCAAAATATTTTTCTTAATTTTAAATCTTTGAAGGAGAAATGCTACATTTGCTTTGGGATTTTTTTACTATTGAACATGATGGAAAGAGAATGCCAGTTCCTGCCTCTTGTCCCCCCAAAAGAAGTGGGCCAATGGAAAAAGCTGAGATGTTGCTTTTTTCTGCCCATCTATTGAGATTTTCAAAGTACACCACTAAGAAAATATCCCTATTTGAAAAGAAGTTCATCCCTGTTACTTACGGCTTTGATGACTAAATTTTTAAAAGACTTCTAATTCTGAAGTCAGTGAACCCTCAGTCCTCCCAAGATTCCCGATTCTAAACATCCCCAGACACTTCCTCTTAGAAGTTCATTTGCCATTCTCTGAAAATGCTGATCACCAGGCCAGACTCCTTTGAATAGGCCTTTCAAACAACATTTCATCTCACAATATTTTGCATGAAACTTTCCAGACAATGGTATTAAAGCTCTTTGTTTATTCTGCTTCTCTTCTCCTCCATTTCCTTCTAATTTTACATTTTTTCCATTTTATTTGGTACCTTGTGGCATGTTTCTTTTCCTTTTTTTCTCTCCCTATACTTTTACTCTCATTTGTCTCCTTCTCTCTGTGATACACAAGATCCCTGCTTCTCCCTTGGTCTTTCTGATCTCAGTCAATAGCTAAACCACCTTCCAGGGGCTCAGGCCACACACCCAGGACTCATCCCTGATCTCTCCCCTTCTCCCATGGCCAACATCCGATCTGTCCATATGTCCCACTGAATTGGCCTCCAAACATTTCCTGGGTCCACTTGCATCTATTTCCTCTGTTTCTTGCTCCAAGCCAACATTATCTTTGCAATGACCCCCTAATTGGTATTTCTGCTTCCACTTTTGTTCTTCTACAATCCACTCTTCATAAGGCAGTTGGAATGCTCTTTTTAGACACGTAGAAGTTCATGTCATTTCTCTGCATAAACTCACCCATGGCTTCCCTTGAGACTTACAGGGAAATCAAAATTCCTTAGAACTCCTTGCTGTGGCTCTGGAGGATCTAACCTGTGCCTCCCTTCCAATCTTTTCTTCTGGACTCATATCCTGTCGTTCTCCCCTTGTTCTCTATACTCTAGCACACTGGCCTTTCCTCTGCACTTCAAATTTTTCACCTTTCTTCTTGTCTTAGGACATTGGCATGAGCTATTTTCTCTGCCTGAAACAGGCTTCTCTTATAACTCCAAATAACCAACTCGTTCTTGATCTTCATGTCAGTGCTATTTCAGAGAGGACTTTCCTGACATATATATTGTACAGTATTTACCACTAGCTAGTATTTGACAGTTTCATTTCTTTGCTGATTGTCTATTCTGCTACATTAGAACATTAGACCTATTAGAGCAGGGGTCTTATCTGTCTTGTTCACAACAGTATCCCAACACTTAGAACTGTGACTAGCACACAGTAGATGCTAAATAAAGACTTTTTAATGAATAAGTGAATAACCCTCCCAGAATTATTCTCTTCCTCTAATCTGGGGGGAGGGGGAATAGGCTGATTTCTTTAAGGAGACATCCTTCACCTCAAACAGAGAGATGACATCACTCTCTTTAGACAGGACAGGAAGGGAAAGAAGTTAACATCGATTTAGGGCTTACTCTGTGACTGGCACTGTGCTTAATCCTCTAAACATGTTATTTAACCCTTACAATACCCCTTTGAATCACTAGTATCTGCATTTTTTTTTTTTTTTAGACAGGGTTTTGCTCTATCACCCAGGCTAGAGTGCAGTGGCATCATCATAGCTCACTCCAACCTCAAACTCCTGGGCTCAAGCAATCCTCCTGCCTCAGCCTCCCAAGAAGCTGGGACTACAGGTGCATGTCACCATGCCCAGCTGATTTTTCTATTTTTTGTAGAGAACAGGGTTTCGCTCTTTCTCACGCTGGTCTCGAACTCCTGCCCTCAAGCAATCCTCCCGCCTCGGCTTCCCAAAGTGCTAGGATTACAGGCGTGAGCCACTATGCCCAGCCCCAGTATCTGCATTTTATACATAAAAAGCTGAAAGTTAGTATAGTAGGAGTTGGGCTGCTCCACCCAGATTCTGTTTGGACCTCACCACTGTGAATAATGGCTGCTGACACTCAGAGCAACTAAATCCTGCAACAGGGGTTAGTGGTCCTCTATTCCCAAGAACCACAGCATAAAGGGAAAACAAAGATGCATAAAGGAAAAGAGAACAAATGATAGTTAAAGGACTGGCTCTGTGTCCTTCTGATATCCAAGAAGCCAACTGTCTACTCTGTGACCTTCAACACATTATTTGAGTTCCCCATTCACTTCTTCATCTGCAAAATGGAAATAATACCTATAGTGAAAAGTCATGTTGCAATGTATGGTAGGTAGCAGGTGCTGAATAATGAAGCTAATATTCTCCTAAACCACAAGTGTTGCTATCCAACTCCAAGGCTTTCCTGAGATTCAAGTCCTATGTGTTCAAACACATTCCCCTCATCTTCCATCCCTCAGCATCATCTTTTCATGCAGGCTGGTTTTTGGTACATGTAAAATAAGTTGGTTCAACAAATTAAGCCAAAGGTGGGGGCTGCCAAGTAGCTGGCATTGAGGGGAAACCATCTCACTGGCCTTAGTCTGAGGCATCTAGCCCTACCTGAGCATGCTACTGGGAGACAGTACTGGTATTCACCTCCCTCAAGTGATGCTATGAGAATCAAGATCATTACACATGGTCCAATTGTACATAAAGCTATGATGTGTCTTCTCAGCATATGTCCCTCCCCCTTTGACATAAGAAGAGAAATTGAGCTTACTTCAAACTCATTTAGTGCCTCTTAAATGCCTGGCTGAGCCACAGAAAATATCCCCTTCAATATCATAATTAATATTCCCTGTGCCAAGTCTTCTTATAATCATTATTCTGTTTAATCCTTACTACAGACCTATATTTTTAAATACTTTTGCTTCTTCCAGAGAAAACTGAGACTTAGAGTGGTGGTCCTCAAATTTCGGCATGCAACAGAATCATCTGCAGGGCTTTTTAAAAAATCCAGGTTACTGAACCTCATCCCCAGAGTTTCTGATTCGGTAAGTTTAGATTGGGACCTGAGAATTTACATGGACCACACTTTGAGAACCACTGGCTTAGAAGAATTGTGTAATATTTCTAAGACTGCAGCCCTCCTCTGTTTATACTCTAAATCTTCTGCTCTTTGCTATGGGAGGGGAATTATTGCCTGGTTAGGACCAGTGATGTGCTGGACCCTGCTCCTGCTGGGTCAAGAGCCAATTGTTATCATCTCTCTCCAACTTCACATTCAGTGATGTCGCACCGGTAGCCCAAAATCAGCTATGGTGGGAGTATTTGCATCATGGAAATTGATGAATGCTACAAATCAGGATTGTTGTTGTTGTTTACCAGAAGCCAATTATTAAACTTTACCTGTATACCTCAGATTGTGGCCAAGCCTACAGATTCCTCTGCTCATTCCGCAACCTCTTAGAAGGAATTCATCGGTGACCAATGGCCATGATCTTGTCTAGGGCAGTGGCTCCATCAATACAGTCATATGGGTTTTTAGTGCCATGTTCTTAATCCCGTTTCTTTTCTTCAGTTTTTCTTTAAGAGAGAAAGTGATCAATTTCAATGTAAACATCCTCCCCTGGAAATCATGGTGGGTACAAACCAGCCCTACTGCGGATACTTGAGATTTGCAAGGCTCTTGTCTGAAGTCATCTCATGCATTCCATGCCTTCACCTATATTTGCAACAAATATTTTTGTAACAAATACTCTATTCCAGGTGCTAAATTAGACAAAGGGGGAAAGACAGTGATAGGCTCTGGCCTTGTGAAGCAAATAGTCTATCACATGGGTTTAAGGAAGAATAATCCACATTTTCAGATGGAAGAAAATCTGAAAGAAACCTTCATCTTGGAATTCTTACTAGGGCTCAGATATTTGATAGGTAATGCATTCACATACATGGTACAAAATTCTAAATGTATAAAGGATACACAGTGAAATATGTCTCCCTCCCACTTTTGTCTTCCAACCACCCATTTCCCACCTTCTGGGGAAAAAATGCTATTTCCATTCTTGTGTGTGTATCTAAAGATATTTTATGCACATACAAACAAATACATATCTTTTTCTTTTTTTATATTAATGATAACTCACAACACCAATTTGTTCTGCACCTGAGTTTTTTGTAACAATACACCTTGGATATTATTCTATAGCAGTACATAAAGATCTGCCTCATTCTTTTTAACCAATGTATAATACTATACGGCGTATCAGAATATATTTATTCAGTCCCCTGTTGATAGACATTTAAAGTTGTTTCCAACATTTTTCATTTACAAACAATACCACAATGAATAACTTTGTGCATGCATCATTTCACCCATGTGTGGATATTTCTGTAGGATAAATTCCTAGAAGTAGAATTCTAGGTCAAAGGACATTTCCAATTTTGTAGTTATTACCAATTGTCCTCCAAATTGTTTGTAACAGTTTACATGACCACCAATAATGTGTGAGAGTTCCACTTCTTCTCATTTTTTCAACCAAGTATATTATTCAACATTTAGGTGTTTGCCAATCTGGGAAGTGAAAACTATCACATTATAGTTTTCATATGTATATTTATTATTATGGATGACATTGAGTGGCTTTTTATAAATATAAGATTCATTTTATCTGCTTTTTAGTAAACTATCTGATCATATCTTTTTTCCATTTTTCTATTGGGTTTTTGTTCTATTCTTATTGATATGTAGGTACTCTTTATATATTATAGAAATTTTCCCTTTATCTGATATGAATTGAAATTTTTTTCCCCACATGGTTATTATGAACTGAGAAGAAACCAGTTAACCACAGGAACTTTCTCCTTTAGCCTATGAACTATCCCCTATACTTAAATACATCTGAAATGAGTAAAGGGCTTTGGGTCTAGGAGCCACAGACAATATTAAAAGTATATATTTCCATCCAAAACTATTGATATAGTTCTCTAAAATTGTGGCAAAAGGCGAACGCTCCAACCGGAGCACTGATCAACAACGTGTAGAATCTCACTCCTGAACTAACAAGGAAAAGAATCTCAGAGTGCTAGGCCATGAAAAGTGATGGAGAGGGACCAACTTCGGTCCGTTGTCTCAGCAAGTGTCAATGTGGATTGCTCGGATATCTTGGGAAGCTTGCTCACTTGTTTATTTTCAAATGCCTTTTGAGAGCCCAGGAGGAAAGCCTAGATAAGAGCAAACAGGGTTAGAGATGGCCACTCCACTCGCTGTGGGAACTTGTGTTGGTCTTTAAAAGGGGGACTCCCCACACCCACCCTCTACCCTGCCCTCCCAAAGAAATTTGTAAACTAGAAAAGGTGACAGCATGAATTATCTCTACACAAGTCCCTAGACATCTGGGCTTACTTATAATGGCGGCTTTCTTTTGTATCCAACAAATATATCTCTCACAAATAGGCAACTGTCTGCTTCAGCACAGGATTGCCAGCTTTGAGCTAATGCCAGAGCTGTCTGAGCTGTCCCTTCCCTCACTCCAAATTAAGGGTTTCTTAAGCACAGCTTTCAAGAAGTGGGGGGGGCGAGTAACTTGTTTATTTCTGATAATCAAGTTTTGCAAAGACTTCTGGCTAAGAAAACACCACATAAGCCTCTAAATCCCAAGGAGGCCAAGTGGAAACCTTAAGGAGAAAAGATAAATCTCTCAACAGGCGCCAATGTCCTGGGGCTCAGATCTTCAGCTCAGCATGAAATCCACACTTCAGGGGGATCAGAAATGGAACTGCCCAGTCTCTTTGAAAAGTGGTCATGAGACAATATCTTCTGAACAAACTGACAACCATGCCCCTGACTGCTAGGGAGAACACCTGAAAGTATACTCATTGATCTGCAATTTCATGGCTCTCCCTGCATCCTTTCACAAAGCAACATCCCCAATAATGTAGATGAAAATGAATAATAGGCTGGACTTGTGTTGTGCAAATGCCAAGATGTAACCTGAGAGGACCCTGGCACCCCAGAGGCAAGTGTAACTCTCCATTCTACAAGGACAAGGCAGTGTTTCCTGCTTCTTTTTCATCTCTCAGGTTTCCCTGGTTTCCTTCGCAGGGCTTTGCACACAGCAGGTGCTCAGTGGGGAAGGATGACCAAGTAGGCCCACCCACACAATGTCCAGAATGGTCTAGGAACACTTTACCCTCTCCTGTGCTCCCAGCGAAGTCCTACCCATTCCTCAAGTCCCCTTGCAATTAGTTGGTCTTCCAAGAAGCCTTCCAGGCTGCTTATTTCTACCCTGAGACAGGGTAGAGATCATTTCCTTCTTGATCTTTCCCTGGGCTCTTCCCATTTCCTGCACTAGGATCTGAACAAACTCTGCACTTAATATAGTTCGCCTTGTGTAATCATTGACTTCTTTCATTGTGCATGAATCTTGACATCACAGCTACAAAAGAAGCTCCTCAAGCAAAGGCATATTGATATTTACATGCCCCTGATGACATGTAGAAATAAAAAATGAACTTTGATGTCCATGTTTCAGGATTTTCATGCTGTTCCCTCTGCCTGAAATATCTCCTTTCTTCACCTTCATCTCTCAGGCCTAAGCTTAGCAGTGTCTTCCTTTAGGAAGTCTCCTCTGATGCCCTGTATTTATCTCTATGACAGTGGTCATCACACCATATGATGATTGTCACATTGATTGGATTGTCTCTGTATCAGTGAGTAATTGCTATATATACATCCCCCCAAAAAACTCAGTGGCTTCAAACGTAAGTCCACAGACCCTGCCCAGCTGTGCTTGCTCTGTGCAGCATCTGTGGTCAGCTGGGTGGGCACAGGCTGGTCTAGGATGGCCTTAAGTAGGTTGACTAGGCTCTGGGCCATGTGCTTGTGGTCTCTCATCCTCCAGCAGGCTAGCTCGAGATTGTTCACACAGCTGCTGGGCAAGGTTCTGAAAGAGAGAAAGAGGGTAGAGGAGAGACTTATGCAAGGTCTCCTAAAGCATAAACTAAGAACTGGCACAAGGTCACTTTTGCCACCTTCTGTTGTAAAATAAAGTCACAAAGCTAGCCCAGATTCAAGAGTGAGGAAATGGACTGCTCTCAATAGGGGCTAAGTCACATGACAAAGGGGCATAGTCTCCCTCACCCAAACATACATGGCTTGAGGACAAGTACAATGTTTTGTTCACTGTTGCCTCTCCAACTTCTAGGGCAAGACTGGTAGAGAACAGTCTTATGTGTTAAATGGATATATGAATTAATTAACAAATAGTGCAGAAAGAAAGGGGGAGGAAAACTCTCCTGACCACCTATGTGCTATGGTTGAATGTTTTATTTAATCCTCCCAATGCATTTCATTGGCTCCAGGAGTAGAGTCTCAGGATTCACATGCCATTGGCATTGTCTACTTTTAAATTTGGCTTTCTATATGTCAGGAACTATTCTAAATGTTTTATGTGAATTAGTCAATCAATTATTACACAAACACTATGAGGTAGGTATTATTATCTCTCAATTCACAAATGAGGAAACTAAGGCACAGACAGATTAAGTAACTTCCACAATTTCACAGATCAAAAAAAGTAGAGGTGGGGTTTGAACCCATCCAGTCTGGCTCCAGAGTCAGTTCTTCCATCACCACATTACATAGCATCTCAAGACATGTGGTTTATACTGTCTTTCCCCACCCTGACTACTAGACAAGTTCCCTCCTTCACTAGAGTTGTCCAATACACTAGGCACATTTCAAGTGCACAATAGCTGTGGCTACCAAATAGGACAGAGTAGAGATCATTTCCATCACTGCAGAAAGTTCTACTGACAGCCTAGATCTAGACTACTCCACTCTCAGAGTATTTCCCTAAGGTCACAGGAGAATGAAACCTGAGGAGGATGCAGTTAAGAGCAAGAAATGGTGTGCTGTCGTATGGCCATTTGCCAGCAATATGGAAAATTAGCCACTTGAGTTCTGGGGGCCTTGAAAATCACTATCAACATGTGTGGGACACTAAGAGACACCATGATTTGTTTCTCTGATAAATATCACTTGAGTTTCCTATTTTGTTAGAATGCAGAATTCATGCAAGCACAAAAAAACAACCAGTTTTCCCTACACCCATGCAATTTGATTTCTCAAGAGCTTCTATGTCCTGGCCCCACATTCTCAATTTTCTCAAATGCAAACCCCTATATACCCAAGATAGAGAGGTACATATTTTCTGAATAGGGAAAAGCTCCACATGATGGGGAGGCAGGGAGCACAATACAGAGAAGAGCGGTGAGGATCCTTCTCCTGGTGGAGAGTGGGAACAGCTGGAGAGTAGGATCGAAAGAGGCTTTTAAAACATCTGACTTCCAGAACTATGGACCTGGCCAAGGCTTCTTGCTTCTTTGAATTGCACTTTAAATTTGATGTTTAATTAATTCCAAACAGCTGAGAAAATTTCAGCTATGCTTTGTAAATACTGCTGTGTTTTCTTCACCCATAGATTTTCATGCCTTTATTTAAATCTGATGGTCTGCTCTGCAAATTTGGTTAGGGTCTCCTGAAAGCTGCCTCCTGGGTATTGAAGATGGGTAACAACAACCGAAACTCGAGGTGTTACTTTTCTTTGTGCCTCTATTTGCAACTTCCCACCAACATTCTGAGAACAAACACCACCTGGCCAATAGATGACTTGTCTCTTTTTCTACCCAGGTATTTCCAGTACTCCTAAATTAGTGAGGAAATAACAGTAAGCAGCCAGTCTCGAAGAGGATGCTTTTGGTGTCTCGAAAATCAATCACAGTTTGGAAAATAAGAAAGAGAAATTAGTACAAAGGGCATGCCATAGCATATGGATTGTCTTTGATGTCACCTTCTTTTATTATAAAGTCTGTTAAAAAGTGCCTTATTTTTTGTGGTTTTCAAAACATGATGAGTTTCCAAAAACTAAACCTCAACCTACCAATGGTGGATAGTTTAATCATCGATAGTTATATTAAGTTATATTAACGATAGTTTAATCGTTAATATACAGCAAGTCAGTCCTTTACCTGCCCAAATCCAGGAGAAGGTTTTGCCTTTCCTCTTCCTTTTAGGGGAATATAATTAGACCTGAACTCAGATGGCGAGAATGTAAAGCCTCTGTAGAAAAAAGAATGGAGTCTGTGAAGGAAGATCCGCTACTAATTTTAGGACACTGCTCAAATGCACTTGAACAGGTTTAGAAAGTCTTTGTGGTTAAATTCTCCACCTTTCCCATCAGGATGGTCATTTAATGCCTGTCATACTTTCACCTAATACTATAAGCCCCGTGCACCCAGACACATCTACAATCTCAGCTTTGTCAGAAAAGCTTGAGAGGAATATGATCAGTGGCAAAGATCAAGGGAGCTTTGCAAACAGAGGAAGGCATGTTCCATGTTAATTGCTAATCAGTTTCAGCCAATATGGCACCATAACAAAGGCGCAGGCCTTATCTAACAAGAAGGGGATGGTCCCGCTTTTTGGGGGTACAATATGTCTAAAAAGAAGACTCATCCAACAACTCCAGGTGACTAATTTCTCTATAAATATATTATTGACATAAGAGAGGCCTTTTTAATGGGATTATAACTACCCAGACAGCTGCTCTGCTAGTCGAGGAGAACATGGTTGACAAAAAAGATTTAAAGGAAAGAATAGAGGAAAATAGCAAACCTCCAGCCAGGCACACTTAAAGACCCCATTTGCTTCAAAATAATAGGATCACGTTGCAGATATGAAAGGAAAAGCCAACGCGCTTAAAGCAATCGCTTTTTGCACGCTCTTCACCATCTCTCTCCCCCTGCTCGGCTAAGGGCACCGTTCAATGACAGAGACGCCCCCACTTCCCTTGTGCCAGAGGCAGGCCTTTCAAAGGAAAGGCCACATTGTCTGGTACAGTGTTCTTTAAAGGAATTACTTTTGGATTTAAAAGGTATCTAAAGTGGATGTGTTCTTTGCTTCTATGGACAGGCTAACTTTTATAATTTATATGAAATTCTTTGCAAGTTTTACTCCCAAAAAGCAATTCTCTCAGATGCTGCTCTTCCAGGAAAAAAACAAGCTTGTTAAGAACTGACCAAGGAAAAGAAAAATTGTCTTAAAAATCATTTCCACAATGAAATCTCACTTGGGTTTCAAAACAAGGGCATTAAATAAAATGGTAGCAGCTCTTTATCATCCTCCACTAAGAAGAAAAGAGTGAAAAATATATATGATATTGTCTACATTCTTTTAAGGTTTGTAGAAAATAGTACTTTTAGGTAAGACTTGAGAGAATATAGAGCCAAACCCATGACTTATATTTTCTTATACTTATCCATAGTGTCTAGTAACTTACACATTCATTCATATGATGACTAAAAATTCGGTGGAGAATGAAACCAAGTACACTCCTGCCCTTGGGAGCTTACATGGGGAAGGGGGATGCCTTAGATTGGATTTCCACAGAGCAGAGCCTGAGATGGGGATTCTTATGCATGCATAAGGGAGGGCTCTCGGGTAAAACCTACAAGGCAACGAGGTAGCACAGGGCAGAAGAAAGAGCTGAGACTGGCTGTGGTTTTAGCAGATCCCACAGAGAGCTCTGGAGCATGAGTAGCACCACAGAGGCAGAGCTACATACCCTCCCAAGCATGCCCCACACCACCAGACCCCCATGCTTTTTCTATTCCTCCACAGTTAGTCCAGGTGATAAAACAAGCAAATTTGAAACCTCAAAGGCCTAACACAATAGGAGGGGTTTTTTTTTTCCTTGCTCAAGTAATCATTCAGTACAGATTTTCTTAATCACCTAGCTCTTCTTTAAGCCCTGATTCAGGGACCGAGGCTCTTTTTATCTTGTCGCTTCGCCATCTTCAAATACACTGCTCCCATGGTAGAAAGAGCAGATGTGGAAATGCCATAAAGGACGCTCCTGGGAGCTTTCAGGGGCCTGGAAGAAGCACACATCACTTTCACCCACATTCTATTGGCCAGAATACAATCAATGACCGAACTTAACTCTGGAGTCTGTGAAATGTCACTTAGCTGTGTGCCAGGGAGAAGTGAATGCACATTTGAGGAACATCTAGACAGTTTCTTCCACCCTTCCATTCTTTGTACTCAAAGAAGGTCAGAAGAACAGACATGCAAGTGCTTGTAGAATAGTGGAGACCTCCTCCGGGCTCTCGTGACTGCTCAACTGCATATGTGAAAGAGAATATATCGCCCACAGGCATCTCGGCTGGCCTAGGAGTGAGGAAGGAGGCAAAGGTATGCAAGTGAGGAGGAGGAAAGACCTGTTGTATCTGCGCAAAACTGGTCCTCTAATTCTTATTTATTTTAGCTAGTTGCCTCATTTGCCAAGTGGGGCAAAGACCTAGTGATATCTACTGGAAAAATTCCATCACACTGGAATTTTTTAGAGAGGGCAAGAAAGAAAACAAAAAAATTAATTTTCTTTAAATTCAGAGAATTTAAAAGCTTTGGCCAAAGTCCCAATAACTAACTAGTGATGAAAAGTAAAGCTTCAGCTCAGAGTTTTCAAGTCCTAATTTGGGACCCTTCACTTTACTGTGATACCTCTTATAACAAACACAAAAACTCATGGAAAAGTATAAATCACTGTCCAAATGCAAGGTAGAATTAGTTTTTGTTGCACACATATGGATCATCATCACTTTTCAGAAGGACATTCAGGAGGCCACAAAGGAAAATTATCCAATCAACCAACAACAAGACTAAGGATATCATGAGGCACAACCAACTCCCAGAACATCGTGATAAAGCCATTAGCTTATTCACCAGAGAATGCTGGTTTCCTATTAAGAAAAGAGACCTCTTCCAGAAGGAATGTTTGCAGGCTGGAGCAATCAAATGACAAGAAGTAGGATCATAATAAAGAGTCGAATGGCGTAGAAATCTTGCATAGACACCCAAGATAGCTTGGCCCAGTGGGTCTCACCCCAGAGACACATTAGCATCACGTGAAGAACTTTTTAAAAATGCTGATGCCTGGGCCCCACCTAAGATGAAATAAATCAGAATCTTTGAGGTAGGGCCCAGGCATAAGTATTTTTTAAAGTTTCCCAAGCAATTTTATCATGCAGCCAAACTACTGGTTCTCACATGCTGGAGAGTGAGGGCCCCTAGAAAGGAGAAAAGGACCTGAAACAGACGAGTAAGAGGTTTGAGGTAGAAGAAGAGCAGCTGGATAATGATGAGAACAGACACATGAAACTCCCACCACAGCAGGACAAGGTTTTGCCTCCATGCCCTTCTTCCTGCCACATCCTACCTGCTGGAGTTGTTCCTGGAACCATGTCCCAGCCCCGTGTCCTCCTTAGGAGTGTTTTGTATAAATTGTTTCTGAGCTGCCATCAGCAGCCTCAGTAAGGTTCTTTAGAATAAGAAGCTGATATTCAAAAATGTTGTTGATGACACACAAATAGCCAACAGGTGTATGAAAAAAATGCTCAACATCATTAATCATCAGAGAAATGCAAATTAAAACCACAATGAGATATCATCTTACACCAGTCAGAATGGCTATTATTAAAAAAACAAAAAATAACAGATGTTGGCAAAGATGCAGAGAAAAGGGAATAGTTATACATTGTTGGGAATATAAATTAATACAACCTTTATGGAAAACAGTATGGCTATTTCTCAAAGAACTAAAAATACAACTACCATTTGATCCAGCAATCCCACTACTGGGTATCTACCCAAAAGAAAAGAAATTATATATCAAAAACATACCTGCACTCATGTGTTTATCACAGCACTATTCACAATATCAAAGTTATGGAATCAACCCAAATATTCATCAACTGATGGTTGGATAAAGAAAATATGGCATAGATACACAATGGAATACTATTCAGCCATGAAAAAAGAATGAAATCATGTTTTTTGCGGCAACAAGGATGGAACTGAAGGTCATTATCTTAAGTGAAATAAACCAGACACAGATAGACAAATATCACATGTTCTCACTCATAGGTGGGTTTTGAAAAACGGGTACACGTGGACATAGAGAGTGGAATGATAGACAACAGAGACTCAAAAATGTGGGGGGTGGGAAGGGGATAGAGAATGAGAAATTACTTACTAGGTAGAATGTATGGTATTTGGGTGACAGATACCCTAAATGCCCTGATTTGACCATTATGCAACCTATGCATGTAACGAAATTGCACCTGTACTCCACAAATTTTTAGAAAAATTAGATAAACACAAAAAAAAGTTTAAAAAAAGAATGTTGTTGATGGCAGGGAACAGGAGTTCACAGGGTAGGATAAGAACCATCCCCATCTATTGAGCGCTTACTACCTGCAAAGCACTGGCAAAGGACTTCACATTTGTTACCTCATTTAACCACCAAGACAACACTATAAAGTAAGTATTATGACACCCATTTATCAGAGGGGGAAGGTGAAGCTGAAAACAGTTAAACAGCCTAACTTATGCCATCCAACTAATAACAGTAGAACCTGGTTTCAAATCTAGGCTGCCAACTTTCAAAGCCCTTGTAGTTAACCAAAAATGATGTAGGGACCTACTCAGTGTGTTGACCCCAACCACCCTTCAGAGTTAGAACCCTATAAGGGATAGAGAGCCAAAAAAAAAAAAAGAGAGAGATTTGTTTTAAATAAAACTTCCAGGGATTGTAAAGGCCAAATATTGCATAAATCCATAACATTACAAACCAAAAGTAAAATTATAATAGGGTCTTTTAAAAGTCAATTGCAATCATTCTGTGGTCCACTCAGACCCAGAGCAATTGGCTTTTTAAAAACCTACATGAAATATGGAAAGAGGACACAGTATAGATCCCTGGGGAGTGTTTTTGTCCTCGAAGAAAGTGGATACCATAGGCCCAGAGCCAACCTTGGCAAAAAAGGTATACATAGCTTCCAGCTTAGGAAATCTAAGCTCCATAAAGGAAGGCAGGACATTCTAAGTCCAATAGGCATTTTTCTTTTTTATTAAAAAACAATGACCCAAAATATTGGTTCTTTCTATGGAGTGGAGGAGAAGCCCTCCCTGTGTGTTTACAGGAGAGCTGATGTGCCCAAGACTCAGCTTTGGGGAGCTTCATTATTCGGGGAACTTGGGGGCTGAATGGTCTACACACCAATAAATCAAACCAATTATACTAATATTTATTTCAATAAACTATATATAAACCAGCCAAGTGTGGAAGACAGCTTGTAAAAATTCTCAGTTCTCAATTCTTTACCTTTGCCTGATTCTCTACCCATGGCCGTATAGTAGTGCAGCGCCTGTCTCATGTCCCTGAACTCAGCCATGTGATTTGTTTTGGTCAATTAAATATCAACAAAGGTGATGTGAGCAAAGTCTTAAAACATGCTTGCATGTTTCCATTTAGTCTCTTGCTCCTCTGTTTCACATGTGAGTAGGCCCTGACTAGATTGCTCAAGAAAGAATTGTGTAGGGCAGACACCAAATGTCCCAGTCAAGGTCTCAGACACGTGAGGGAGTCCAGCCAAGATCAGCAAAGTTACCCAGCCAAACCAAAGCTGGTAACAGGCACATGAGTAAGCCCTACCAAGCCCAGCTCAGATCAGCACAACCACCCAGCCAAACCATAATTTGTGAACAAAAATGTTTACTGTCATAAGCATCTAAGGTTTTGTGGCTACTTGTTATGTTGCATTATTTCAGCAACTGATAACTGATACATCAAGTAATAGAAATTATATTTGGTGACCATTTCTAGATACACTACAAATATTATCATCATTTTAAATTTTCAATAAAAAGTATCCTTCTCTCACTCCCAATTTCCCTTAAGCCTGATTTTCTCCTATCTCCTGAGCTATTTTGAGAATCAAAAAATTTTCTCTATGCCTTTTGGCAATTCAGCTACTGCACAAAGCCATACCTACCTGCAGGTAGTATGTTCTGTATTCCAGGCAGTTAAAGTAGAACTGACCTTTACTTTTATATCTCTTTCTTCTCCATGCAACTGGAAGCTGAACTTTTTCACAGCACCAGTATGCACTCATTAAATATTATTTAAATGAATAAATGAAGTTTAAAAAAGGTAAAGTTGACCTTAATGGGGATAAACTCAAAGTATCTACTGTTCTCTTTTGGTTGTAAGTGACAGAAATCTCCTGTCAAACTTGCTTCAGAAAAAAACAAGAATGTAACTGGTTAATATAACTGGAAATTTCCATGGGTGGCTGAATCCAGGGACTCAAACAATGTCATCCCATCAGGACCTAGTTTCTCTTTAGATCTTGGCTTTACTTTCCACTTTGTTCATTTTTTTCTCAAGCTCTGAATGGTACCCCTGAAGCTACAGTCTTACGTCCTTCCAGCAGAAAAGAAAGGGTATTTTTTCCCCAATCATTCCAGAAAAGCCTCGATTTGTTCTCTTGACACTGGCTGCATCACATACCTGTCACTGAATCGATCACTTGGTTGGGGAAATGCAGTATTCTCATTGGCCAGGCCTGGAAGACGTAGGAGGTAGGGGAAGTGATTGGGGGACACCTTTACTGAAAGAAAGTGGGTTGTGGGTTCAAAAAAGAAATTAAGATTAGAGTAAATAGATGCTGCATCCACCTGGGTTCCAAATCTACCAAATTAAACAGGGAAAGTTTATGTGAAGTTATAATACATGCACACTGTATCTGACCCTTCTGTGCCCACCTAGAGTCTCTCACCAACACCCCCTTTCCACTGCAGCATTGCTGCAGCAACTAAACGTATGTGCTGCAACCTGCCAGCACCTCAGTTCAACTGCATAGCACACCTCTCACTGTTTACACTGGGCCTTTCTCTGCCACAGCCATGGAGGATGCCAGAAAGAATCCAACCAGCCATTCTGACACAAGTGCAAACCTGGAAGTATGAGGGAATTAACAATCATGGGGTGCCCTTGACCATGAGGGATGGGAACCAGTGGAGAATTGCTCCCTTCTTCTCAGAAGACAATCCTACATGGCTTCTAGGGGCTCTGGACTGAGCCCTAGTTGCCCACAGCAAAAACCAAGTCAATAATGCACCCTGAGATTGGTTCTCCCTCCTTCCCTTCTTCACTCTCCCCACTATCCTGCTTCTGCTTCCTGGGATCATGTCACAAAATAACCTCCTGCACACAAATCCTTGCCTCACACTCTGCTTTTCAATAGAATCTAGGCTAAGGTCTATGCACACACTCACACACACAAACGCACACAACAACACACCCACCCTCAACTATCTGCAAGAGGCTAAAGAAAATGCACCAAACTTCTCCTTTACTCTTCTTCCAGCTTGAAATCCTTTCATCCCATCTACATTCTTTTCTGCCCATCTTTAAAGAGTCTTCAATAGCTTTACTGGTGGTTCTATAAGAAAATAAAACTCCCTTAAAAATGCCCCCCCAGCAAAATTTTCCTCCAGATCTGGAAAAGGGTTCCCTGTCCAATCAAGCATAGAGCTTCAGGGTTACTAAACAGGAAGCAGTAATGAAGGAAGACCAGGAAATTGGACGAGAAGATTATGTGTGACTCAGGCCTTAAAGGGTACATACGATTTCCATATACAAAGAGTGATGTGTGCAGTCTGGGCTTGACACCTGAGACATGAAAGGCATCACTCGTATCAGAGCTAGGGTGCATGTCTGTCTCCCTGGAAAACAGAGATAGTGTGATCTCATGACATCACCACTGCCCTCCTAGAATGCCTGGTCACCACGAAATAAACAGAAATGGTATCTACAATTACATTGCCTAACCTACAAAGCAAACAAATCACTGATCTTCCAAACTGCAGAAAATATAAACAAAGATCAAAATACATTTAACTTCTATAACATGCACAACAGAGATCAATATTTTTTAAATTTTACTTAAAAATTCCACAGCTGAGTGAGCAAAGACTGAGAACAGACAATTCACTTGAGAGCAGATGGAACTGGATAGCGCAAGGGAAACAGGACAACCTTGTAATCATCAAAGATACGCAAATTGAACAAGATGCCATTTTTCTATCAAAATAACAAAGAACTTTTAAAATAACCATAACCAATAGTGGTAGCTCTGTGTGTTGCTAGTGAGACCAGAAATTGATAGAATAGTTTGGAAAGCCATTTGACCATATTATCAAGAGGCTTAAATTCTTTCATTCCCTTTGATCACATAATTTCATTTTTGGAAATCTGTGGGAAGTAAATAATCCTAGACACAGAAAGCAAACAAACAAAAAATGTGACTTTATAATTATACTGCCCATTTGCAGCATTATAATAGCAAAAATATGTAACACTGTCTTCTATTAAGAGAATACTAAAGCAAATTACAGCCTGTTAATGTAATGTTATTATGTAACCATTTAAATGATATTTATCAAAGATTTATAATAATATGAATGCTTAAAATCATGTGAAATAAAGCAGAAAACAAAATTATATATGCAATATGAACAATATTATAGGAAGAAAAGCAATGTATGTATGAAAGTTTAAAGAAATAAACTGTAAAATGTTAACAGGCATCGTCTTTGAGCAGTGGTCCTACACTTCTATATTTTTAAATATTCTATAACAAATACATACTTAATGAGGAAAATTAACTTTTATTATTTTTCTTTTAAAAGATTATTGGTTAAAAATTGCATCATATGGTAAAAACTAAAACTATATGAAAATATGTATGCCTGTAGGCAAATATGAGGAAAAACACAGAAATATAAATAGCTGTTGCATTCAAATCCTAGAACCAGAGTGATTTTTGTTTTCTTTATGGTCTTCATAACATTGTTATACAACACCTCTCTCTCACACACACACACACACACACACACACACACACAAACAGATATTGTATTGATTTAAAAAAAAACTAGTCCCTCTGCTCCATAGGGATGAATAGAAATAGATTTCTAAGACGAGGATGAAATCATGGCAAGTCAATGATCACAAGTGTAAAATCAAGCAGGTCCTTCACCAAGTCTGAATTAAGGATAGTCCAGAGAATTGGAAACCTCATGTGATTACTCTCCAAAAAATTAAAACATAGGCCTTTTGACTATCAGAATCTATTACACTGACAAGACACTCAAGAAGCAAAGCCAAAGGAGAAAAGTGCCAGCACATATAAACACGTTCACGTACATAAACACGTCTGTTCTCAAATAATGGGCTCAAATGGGTTTGGCCACAGCAAGGGCATGACCATCTCAGAAAAGGCCTGGCTTCCTACCTTTGGACCCAGCTGAGTAGTAGTAGCTACTTTCAATTTCTGGATAACAAACAAAGTTTAAGCACTAGACTCCAAGTGCAAGGTTTGGGGGAAAGACAGAGCTTGGGTTAAGCCAAACTGCAGTTCAATTTACTGAAAGCTTCAAAATATTACCAACTCTCTGTTTGAAATGCGTCAGCAACGGTTCATTTTTTTTCTTTTTATCAAAACACATTTAGACTGTGGTGAACGACAGCATAAATCTTAAATAGAAAAGATACAGAGGGGGGAAAAAAAGACCACCCGGGTAGAACGTAACTGTAAATGTGTCCATAAAACTATATTTGAATTCTGATCTTATACACAGAAATGCATTTAACCTTCCCAGCAAGACGCTTTCACCAACTTCCAAAGAAAGTGTTACCAATTAAGCTAAAGAAACTTTAAGAGTCAATTTTAATTACACCAAGAGATGCTCCAATCACTTCCCAGCTCCAGTTGAAGTTTTTACTAGAGATGGCTGGAACCAATTTACGTGCTTTTATGTTGCGTCTAGACTTTAATAAGCGGTTTAAGCATGGAGCAAGCTGATGCCAGCATCAAGCAGGCTGCAGGATACCCTGCACGGAGAAATACAATAGCCCTCGGGGTCCATCCCAGCTCCCTCTTGCTGCTATCAGAGAATATCTCTCCGCAATGTGGTTTCAAAAGCAACAGGATCCAGCCTTTGTGATAAGATTTTCAGCCCTTTTCTTTAACCTCATTCAAGTTTTCCTCTCCCTCCTCTATACCAAATGCCTCATAAGATCATTCACTCTAGCCTTTATCTTATTCTTAAAATCAACCGAGGGAAATGGAGATAAATGATTTGGAGACAGGTGTGCCTCCCAGGACAGAGCAACTGGAGCCAAGAGTCCAGATGCTGCTACCTACTAGCGGAGGGAACTTCTGCAAGTCAGGTGGGCCCCTGAGCCTCCACATTCCACGTCTGTAAAATGGGATTGCTATCTCAGAGACTTCGTGTGGATGAAACGCAATACTCTCCATAGTTGGTCATGTTTCTATGAGGCAGACTGGAGAGAGGATTCATGTGTTAAGGAAGTGCTGGTCAGGAAAGAAATTGAGCAGGGGTGATATTTCTTGCAAATTTCCAGCCTCTGCCTGATCCCATGTGGAGCTCTAGAGCATAAACTATATCTCAGAGTTTGTCCTGCATCAGGGCAAAGGAGTAGGGTTTTCGTAGTCCTACCCCAGTCAGACCTTGGCTACAGTCAGGCTGGGGTTGGTAGGAAATGTAAATTCTCAGTGCAGGTGAGGCAGCTTCAGGTGCCCACAGGCAACCTTCTGAAGGTCATAGGTTCAAGCTATTGGTAGAAGCTGGGATGAGTGCACTAAGCTGATAGTAGGATCTGGGCAGGGTGGGGAAGTATTGTACAAATAACTACTACTAACATTTTTGAGTATTAAGTTCCTTTTACAAAGTACTTTGCGTGCATTAGCAAATAACTTATGAGGTATGTTCAGTTACTATCACCATCGTATGGTTGGGAAAACTGAGGCTCAGAAGGACAAAGAAGATTCCTAACACACACCTAGAAGTATTAGAGCTGGGTTGAGAATCCTGTTCATCTAACCCCAGGACAGAGCCCAAGTTCCTAGCTACTAAACCACTGTTATCTCTGAAACATCTAAATTAAGAGCCAAAATGGCGACCACCTTCTGAGATCCAAGCACATAATGGGAACGAACAAAACTGGCAGGTTTTAGACAATTAGGTGAAACAAAACTCCAATCAAAACCGTTTGACCAACTTATGTGACCCCCACACAGACCGTTTGAGACTTCTGAATCTTCCTTGTATCTGTTTTATTTTTCTCATTAGTATCAGAGGCTCCATAGAAAATCTGGCCAACATCCACTTGGGTTAAATTTTTAAGTTTTTGGGACCCATGTTTCCAATATTTACTGTGTATGGTGGTAGCTTATAGGAGGAAGAAAATGAATTCCTGGTTCCATGGCCGTCACACACATTAACTAGAATGTGAAAGGCACCCCCTGGAGTTTTTCAGCGCATCTGCCCTGCCTGGGTCTTACCACCTTTGAGCAGCGTGGACCAGATTGCTGAGTTTAGTGGGGTTTCCTTCTCTTGATCTGACACTGACCTAATGACAACAGGTGTCTTTGGTCATTGCTGAATAGTGCATCATTGCTCTCAGATGAAAACAATCTTGTTAATTACTAAAATCTATCTGTGGACTTACATTTTCAGGGATTTCTGCACAAGAGTATAAAGGTATGAGTGATAAATTTTAGAATGAACCATATGAAATTGTCATTTTTGTAGTTTAAAAACAGTTGAATATCAGCAAATTCACATGGTTTAATTCACAGGTCACTGAGAGCAAAAGGACAAATAAAAGACACCCCTTTAGATTTACTGAGGCTCTTTCATGGCCCTTTATAATAGCAGAATGGGGGTGCAACATGTTATAACATGTGTAAATGGGCACAGCGGTTTGTTAAAGCCAGTGCTGTCTTTCACCAGAGTGGTGGGTAAATAGCAATGGATAACCAAAACTGGAAGCAAATCGTCTAGAAACTTTGGTCCAACTAAATATTTTAGCAAAACAAGAAGAGATTTACTTGATTTTTCTCTAATTGGCCTTATGCAAGTGGTTTAATCATCCAAAGAAGTTGTTAAAAAGAGGAAAAAGAAATAAAGGATAAGCCTGGTTAACTTTCAGACTGAATGACAAATGCCAAACATAGACATCCAACCTGCCTTCTTCTTGTGCTTGCTGCTGCAGCATATGTATGAATTACATATATCATTAAAAAAAAAAAAACCTATATTCCAGCTAATCTGTATACATATAAAACTTGAAAACTCAAGATTTAAAAGGCAAAATCAGGACTGCTCTTCTATCACTAACAAGAGTTATTATTAAATCTTAGATGTGAGAGTGAGAGACTGCTCCTAGCCCAGGGATGGCAAGTGGGTTTCAATGTGCATGATAAGTTGAATCGATTGCTAGTGCCTGTCTAGAGGAGTCTTGGGGCTTATTTGGGCTCCCTGGGAACAAATATCATGATCGATTGTTCATGTCTATCATGGGCATCAGAGAACTGGTGGTCATAGGCCATTATCTTAAGTGAAACAACTCAGACTCAGAAAGACAAATAGTGCATGTTCTCATTCGTAAGTGGGAGCTAAAAAAAAATGTGTACACATGGATGTAGAGAGTAGAATGATAGACACTGGAGACTCAGAGGGCTGGGGACAAGGGGGATGATGAGAAATTACTTAATGAGTACAACGTATGTTATTTAGGTGATGGATACTCTAAAAGCTCTAACTTGACCACATACACAATCTATGCATGTAACAAAATTATACTTGCACCACATAAATTCATACAAATAAAAAAGAAAGAACTGGTAGTCATGCACACACCACACATTTATCCTCCCTGACCTAGGCATGGAGCCCTCACGATCTCAGTTTGCTCATCTGCAGAGGAAGACACTTGGACTGCTGCGCTATATCTGAGAAACTTCCGTGTCCAACACTCTGGAGGTTTTTTCTGATTAGCCATAAATGTGATCTCGTCCTGATATACTGTCACAGACTGCTGGTTGCCCAAAGCTTTTGATTACAAAGAGACAGCAGCAGCAATCCAATGACAGCTACCCCTTTCCTTATTTCTTGGCACTTTGAGCTACCTCTCCTGACCTCCTCAGACCTTGGCTCAGACCCACTCTATTATGTTGTTTCAATCATGTGATAACAAAAGATGCTCCATATCATGCCCTTAAACAATATCCCACAAAGCTTTGTCACATTCCCATCTCTCTGAATTGGCTACAGAAAAACTCAAGATTGTTCCATTTGGGAGTTGGGCCACTAGAGACCCTATTAACATCATTCCCATTACCTTGAAAGTGGTCACTTTTAGGTCATTGGAGAAACTAGATAGGACATGTATGGAGACTTAATGTCTCTGAAACACATAATATTGATTGGCTTCTTCAACACAAACATGGCAAAAGTAATAATGATGGTAGCATCTAGTTGTTGAGTCCCGGGATACACCAGGCCTGTAGGAACATAAACCCACTTAATTCATACAACTATCCCTGAAGTTGACAGTCTGTTCTGGATAATGCATAGCATGTTTGCAACCACCATACCTGCATTTCCTTCATCAGTCAGTCAAGTTTCCATCATATAAGACCTGGCCCACTCAAAGGGTTCACTAACAAGAATTGAATGGAGGGACTATTTACAAAACTGTGGTCAGAGTTAAGGGAACCAACTAGGGATGGTGAAGCACCCAGAGTCCAGCAAAAGTGGGAAGCCATTACCATGTGTAGGCTTGAAGAAAAGACCTGTTACTAAAATGCTAGAGAGAGTTGTCAATATGGTGGAGGGGCTGATGAACAGAGGCTGTGGACCCTGGTAAAGCCATGGTCAGGTGGCAGGGTGGGGAGAGAGGAAGGATAAATACCCCAACTTCTCTCTCCTCTATCATCTGATCTCCTTCCAATGCTTCCATTGGCTACACCTCATGGAAAACAAGACAGCAAAAGGGTACAGGCAATATAGCTTATAGAGCTCATCCTTCAAGGTACATAGCAGGGCAGAGAAGAGTGGAGAATGGATCTGGAGGAGCAAATGGATATTATCAAGGACAGTCCCGTCCTGAGCAAAGTAGTCAGGTTTAATGTCATGCAACCCTGTTGACCTGGCCACTGGAGATGATTCCAGCAATCCTGAGCCAAATGCAGCTGTCCACAGGCACTGGTACAAGTACTCTGACCAATAGGTGCTCTCTACTGGGTAGAGACCTCCTGATTCATCAGGATTGTTTCTGTTGGTGAGGATTGAAGGTAAGACAAAGACAGGGAAAGAGTGGCAACACGAATAGAAGAGGGAAAAAAAGCAAAACCACGTTGGCAGAGTGGAGACAGGCACACAGAGAGAAGAGACAGGAGGAAACTCTGCCATGAAAATGGCAGGGCGTCTTATGAAGGGGCTGCTGTATCCTGTGGTGATCATTTGCCACATTTCCTTAAGCGTCTGCATTCCTTATAGTAATCCCTGATCTCCAGAGTAACCAGAGCCTACCTTTGATCCTTATAACCCGAAAGGCTCCAACCAGCAAAGTGCAATTACCCCGATACTATAGTTGAGCTAATTGAGCAAGAATAATTAAGAATATACCCGAGGTGACACAGAAAATAAGTGCCTACAGAGGAATCTAAACCTGGTTCCATCCATCACAAGCCCATGGGCTCTCCACTGAGCACATTGCCAGTTGCAACCTAAGGCAGGACTGGGCTCCAATAACAGAATTCAAGGACAGTTTTCTGATTTTCCCAAGAAAATCCCCCAATGATTGTAGAATTTCCACCACTACCAGCTGACAAATGTCCATGCTGCTTTTTTTTTTTTTTTTGGTCTGATGTTCACAGCCTTTTAAGAGCCATTCATAATGGTCTGCATAACTCAAGGATGTTAAGAGCACCATCTTAGGGCTGTTGGCAGATGTTCCTGGCTAAAACAACTTTCTGGAATATGAGAAAGATATTTCACGCCAGCTTCCATTTCCTTTCCTAGATCCCTCAAGACCTGAATATGACTAAGGCATGCTCAGAACAATATGTGACACAAACACTTGAACTTAGGAAGAATAGAAACTATTTAAATTATATGCATAATAAAATATTGCATATTCCATTCCTTCAGCTGGTAGAAGTAATGTAAAGTAATGGAACCATAACAGAGCAAATGGGAAGATTTTGGTAGGCTGCTAAGCACTGGGAAATGTACAGAGAAGATGTCTCTTGACATCTTCTCTATACAGGAGGTGTCTGAGACCTCCTGCCTCATGGAGACTTATATTCTATACTGTCTTAGTATAAACATGTGCTCTGTAGTCTGCAAACGCTCCCCTTATGGTCTTGTAATTAATTTGAAGGGCAAGTTCATTTCCACAGGTCAAGCTTCGCAATGAAGTTAAGAACCCAGTTTGGCAGTGGAAAAAGCTCTAGAATGTTTTTCCACATTCAAACCAGGGCTTCCTTATCAAGTTCATCAAAGCGTTTTTAAAAAATACAAATGTCTTACCAATTTGCCCAGGAAGAATAAATCTTCACAGCCACCTCAAAGGCTTGACAACTGTATTTTCATTGTGTGGAGCTGGGTGGGTCCCCCTGAACTGGGCTTCCTAAAGAGACCCAGCCCTTCTCCGAACGGTTTCCAGGCCTGCCACTCCAGCGAGCACCATCAAAGGGGAAGGAAAGCGGAGCCGCTGAGCCTCGAGGAATAAAGCTAAAACAACAGATTTGTTTCTTGGCTTCTCTCTTAAATCCGCTCAGAGTGTTTAAAGCCCTGTAAGGAAACGCTCTGGGGCCCTGGATGTGAGAGAGGCACATCTAAACCCTTTCCCAAGAGGAAATCTCTCACCTCGGTGGGGTAAATTAGCTCATTAAGAGCAGCCAGAAGCAGGCAGGAAACCTGGGAAGTGGGAGCTTTAATTCAAAGCACAGAAAATTATAGATTTCTTTACACATTAAAAAAGCATTTATCTTGGCTGAAAATGAAACAACTTTTGAATGATCAACACATGGTTTAAATCAGCTTTACTAATTTATATCTTTCCACTAGTCTGTCTAGTTGTTCGGCTACCAGGAAATTCAATTATACTCAATACATCTTTTTGTTGAACACCTACTATGTGCCTCTGGCACATTTATAAATTGCATGAACACAAACAAAAAAAAATAGAAGGCAGGCATCCTCCCTCTTGTTTAGGAGGCAAGACTCGCATGTATTAAAAACTGGAAGACATTTGCGTTTCCCTTCTCAACAAACACAGGTATTTTTGATATGCCAGGTCCTGAGCTCGGACGGGAACATGAGACATGGAACGTTAAACACACTGCATTCAGTGGACTCAAATGCTAAGGTGCACAGAAGGAATAGCAGGTCAAGGGAGGCAGGTGGATTGACCAGTAGAGGATGAGGTCTCTCTGGAAGGTTTCCTCAAGGAAACAGGAGCTGAACTGACGTCGAAGGAGGTCAGTGTATAGTAGAAGCAAGCGTGGCCCCAAGAAGATCTGGCTTTAGTCTCTGCTCTGCTGCCGGGACCTCAGACTATCTCAGTTCTCTGGGCCTTAATTTTCCCCTTTAAAATGAGCACGTTGTACTAGGATCATTCATTCATTCACTATTCTGGACCAACTATCCATGCCAGAGGGTCTTGACTTTTATGAAAAAGTCTTTGGGCCTTTTTTCTAGACTGTTTTTGATACAAAAAATAATAAAATAGATAAGAATACAGAAGAAACCAATTATATTGAAAAAATATTTCTCCAAATATTTAAAAACCAAATTTGTGTTTTAGCAATACTGTACCTTTATTGACACTTTAATGGCTAGATGCAAGGGTGCTTAATAACCTCTGCAATTTCAAAGTAACGGTAAGTGTCCACGGTATTTCAAGGTCTCTGTAATGCTTGACCTGTGATATGTAAGTCCCTGTGATTTCTGTTGGTGACAAAGTCACAGAGCCCCATAAAACCACATTTTGTCACCCACATTCATGATGAAGGAAATGCTAAGTTTCAACTGGAGATTAGTTAAAATAAAGATATAAATGTTTCCATCCACATTCATAGATCCTGTATTCATTTCCTGTGGCTGCCATAACAAATGACCGTAAACTTAGGGGCTTAAGACAATAGATATTTATTCTGTCATAGTTCTGGAGGCCAGAAGTTCAAAATCAAGGTGTCAGCAAGACTTCCTTCTCTCCAGAAACACCAGGAGAGAATCTCCTCCTTGCCTCTTATAACTTCTGGCTGCAGGCAGGCATTCCTCGGCTCACGGCTGTCTCACTGCAATGTCTGCCTCTGTCTTCACATCACCCTCTCACGTGTGTGTGTGTGTGTGTGTGTGTGTCTAATCTCCCTCTCCTTCTCTCCTATAAGGACACTTGTGACATAATTTGGGGCTCACCTAAATAATCCAGGATGAGCTCATCCTCTCAAGCACTTTAACTCTATCACATCTTTTGCCATGTAAGGTAATATTTATTCACTCTTTTGCCATATAAGGTAACATTTACAGGTTCCAAGGATTAGAAAGTGAATATCTTTGAGGGGTCAATTTTTAAATCTACTACAGACCCTCTGAATGCTACTCACAACCTTAGGGACTCCAAGTCTATGGACCCCACATAAAGAACCCCTGTCTTATACAGGGAACAGATCAAGGTCCCCACAAATACAAATATATATAAGACCAGGTAGTGGTAGTGCCATATGGAAAAATAAAGCCAGGTAAGGGAAATAGATCAGGAAAAGAGGTGATAATTGAGCAGAATGTATGAAGCGAGGGACTAAGCCATTTGAATTCATTGCAGAGAGTATTCTAGGCAGAGGGAACAGCACATGCAAAGGCGTGGAGTCAGATGCATGCTCAGCATGTCTGAGAAGAGCACAGAGGCCAGGAAGTGTGCACGGATGAGCAAAAGGGTAGGGAGTAGGAAGTGATGTGAGGGGTGGTCCTTGGGCCGATCACGATCACCAGGGGGGTTGGTAGATCACAGCAAGATCTTCAGTGCTTACACCTGGATTTCAGACTTCTATCCTCTAGAACTGTGAGAAAATAAATTTCTGTTATCCTAAGCCATCCAGTTTGTGGCAATTTTATGGCAGCCCTAGGAAACGAATACAGAACTCTTGCATGAGCTAGAGAAAGTTGCATGATGGCCAAGTGGGGACTTGGTCCCAAGACTCCCATTTCTGCCCTCCTTGTTTCCTTCCCACATTGCAATCTATTATCCCACCCATGTTGATACAAGGAATGCAAAGAAAAGTCCTTCCACTCAAATTCACGTTCTCCTCTGACATAGAATGTCACCCCCGATTCCTGTCCTCACTGCTTTGACCCAAGGCAGGTAGGAAAGGCCTCTGCCCTGCAGGAGGGGCTCAGACATACTTGGTGCCATGACAAATCCTTGTTATTAGCTCCTTTTCACTTTTGAAGCCATCGAGGTTGGCTCTGGAGGAATAGAACATGGGATAGGTACACTTTATTGGAGAAAGGCCAGGAAAAGTATAGACTAAGGCAAGTTACAGGAGAAATGCCACGGTGGCAATGGCTTGGCATCTGATGGTTTTATGTATGGTGGCTGGATGGTGTAGGGGTGGGACTAAACGTAAATGGGCCACAACAAGGTGCCAAGGCAGTGGAAAGGCTCAGAGGAGAGCTGCCATTTTGCTCAGGGTAGAAAGATGTGACAGCCATATTGAGGCAGCCATGGTGCCCTGGACAGTGTGGCCAACTGACACAAGGCCAGGAACAAGAACTGGGAAGCTTGGGACTTAGTCTTAGCTCTGCTATTGGGTGACTTTCTCTACATTGCTTGAGTCCGTTGAACTTCAGGCTCGACATTAGTAAAACTGGATTGATAAAGTGTATTGACATTTTCCCCCTCACATCTCAAAAATAAGTTAGGAAAATGAATAATAGTAATAATATGTAGCATATTCAGTATGCTAATTTCTATATCAGTTTTCATTTATTAGCTCTAGGCAGAGAGTCCATGTGGGTAATTACGCTTGAACATAGTACCAGCCTCTTTGAAAATGATACCATGTGCAACCAAGAGTTCAAAATCATCTCGTTTGATGAACTTTGAGGAAACTCCTCTATTTGAGAAAATACCACAGCAGCCTTTGGGTGTAAGACCAGTGGGTCTCCTGCTGCCTGTGAAAATGTAATAGCATAGGCACATTTGAGTAGAATATGCTTCACTCAAAAATGATTTAAACCATAACTAAACATCTCACATCTTCTGCCATGCTTTTGATTAAGCAAAATAAGGAGTGTGAACATCTGACAAGTTTAAGACACATGCCCCCCCCCGTTTGACACCCTATCCAGTCTGCTGCCGCCATTCCTGGATGTGAAATGAATTCTAATCAAAGACATGCCCATTCCAATTTGAGAGGAATCATCATGGTGGTTTATAGAAAACTTCCTTTCTGCGCTGACCCACAACCTAAACAAAAGGTCAAAATCATTTAAGTTGCTTCAAAATGGACGGTTGTGATACAAGCCAGCAATGTGGTATGGATGAAAGCCCATGCAATTCCTTTGTAAGCTGCAGAGCTAAGTAAACACTATGAAAGCCTGCTATTGTTTACTCTGATACCGTAGTCAACACTTTGGAATCATTAGCTTTGGGCCCTTGGGTAAAGCTGTTTTTTAACTTCTCCGTTTCACAGTCAAGGTCGACTTCTCCTCTAGCCAGCAGACCCGCAGCCCTGAAGGCCACGTCCCCCCTCACATGCACATGTTCACTCTCACAGATGTCAACAGGAGGGTCTCCGGAGACCCGCAGGCAATATGGGGGTTAGCTCCCTCTCTCCTCTTTTACCTGAAGATTAAATGCTAAGGAGTCAGAGCTTGGGTTTATCAAACACAAAAGCCCCAAAGCAAGAAATAATATGTTCGAAGTGAACTCCAGATGGATCCCAAATTTCTCGACCACAGAAATTTTATTAATGTCAAACAGTATAATTGGAGACATGTTGAATTGTCTTCTCACCAAGTCACCCAACTGAGATACAAAACCCTCTGCTTCAAATGTCACTCCTTTTTGAGGAATGTAGTGGCCACATATTATCAATGAGACTTAAGAAACAAATTACCATAATGCAGAGCCCTCCTGGCCTCCATATTTGCACAAAGACCATATATATATGTCGATCTAGAAGGCAGAAGACTTCACTCCCAACCATTCAGACACTGAATGCTACCTAGTGAGGTGACTTCCATGAATCACTGAAGCTCTCTAGACATGTGTTTTTTAATAGAACATTAATTTATTTTACTTAATGAAAACAGCTTTTTTAGGTAACTTTTATTATAGAATAGGTCCCATATACCTAAAGAGTAACATAAGATTTGAAAATAAAACAGTGAGTTTGATTCTAAAACCAAGAAAAGTTGTATAAAGCAAAGAAGTAATATACTCCAATATAAAAAAAATGTACACTGAATTGTTGGAATGTACACTTAATGTTAAAGAATTATATGACATCTTATGTATATATCTGACATTTGAAAGTATTATAGAGTTGAAGGATTTATGCTAAACTGAAGTAACTAGGATTCATGTGAATCAAAATATTATAGGTGGCTCTGTTTTGTTTTGTTACACATCTGTTGAAATTTACTTAAAGTTAAAATTACCTGTTCACAAACTTTAATTACTTACATTTATGTGTAACACAAGACACTGCAGAATTGTACTGACACAATGATTTCAAGTTTGTCACTTACTAACAGGTAACCTAAACTGATACATCTGACATGTTACAATAATTCTTCTATAGTAGTTATGGAATTATACTTAGAATAGCATGTTCCCTTTATGTACTCTTTCTCATACATGGATAAAATATTAAGTAAGTTATTCTATTTTTCTTCCAAGACATGTGTTTTCATTTCATTTAAAAAAGGATGACCCAAAAAAGCTCTAAAATTCTGTGATGTCTAAGAAACAAGTGAGAGACTATAACTGCATAATTCCATAAGCATTGCAAGAAGGAACTATAAACTTAAAATAAATCCTCTGGAATGGTATTATCTTCAATTATGTAGTACAGGACATTAATCATTAACACCACACCACTGGCAAAGAAAGATAAATTAAGTAAGTAACATGACTTTCTGGGCTATACCTAAGGTGCAGACCTGAGCAGCTAGGCTGGTACAACACCCATGCTAAGAATTAACTGGATGTGCAGCCAAGGCAGCCAAACCTAAGATGCCTGGGATTAGGGAAAAGAGAGAACATATGCACAGCAAGTCTAGAAAATTCTCCAAGGCCAGGAATCGTATCTCGGGCTCTTTGACAGGGCAAAGAATATTGCAGTCAAGGGGTTCCTTCATTTCCAACAGGCTGAGTTCATTTGCAAGTATACAAGAGCTATATTCCACACAAAGGGTTGTTGTCCTGTCCAGCCTGTGGAAGCCATCTCAACAAAGAACATCCTCCCTGAAGCACAGTATTTATAGAATCATTTAAATGAGATTCAGAGACTATATGTAAAAACACGTCCAATGAAAAGTACCTTCCAAGTACTAGGAAGAAAGCAGCGCACACCTACCCCCTCCCTCCACACACCAGTTTCTTTCATCCTCAACTGCTCATTCAAAATAGACATAAATATTATACTTTAGCTAGCTCAGATAAAAGCAGTATCCCATGGACTCTGCTGGCAATTACCCTTTCAAGGGGTAAAATGTCTGTGGATTGGTCAGAGTCATCTGCCAAACTATGGCAGTAAGACACATGTCATGGATCAGTTCCAAGTATACAAGTTATAGCATGCTACTCACCCCCCTGAAAGACTGTGGAATGGATTCTTAGGATTGATTGATTGGTTGGTTGGTGAGTGGGTTCATTCATTGTTTTAATGATTAGTTGCTTAGTTAAGTTGTCATTCAGAGTTTTTGTTTTGTTTTGCCTTGCTTTATATAATTTTTTAAAAAGTTATTAGCAATTAACTAGACTACCTAAAATACGATGCTTCTAGAAAAGAAAATAGAAGGATATTTTCCTGACTTTGGGGTAGGCAAAGATTTCTTAGAAAGGGCCCAGACAGTAATAAATATAAAAGAAAAAATGATAAATTGGACCTCATTAAAATTGAAATTCTCTGCTCATCAGAATTTAAGAAAACAAATTTAAGAAAACAAATAGGTTAGCAACAGATTGGGAGATGACAACTAAAAAGACAAGCAACTCGATTTTTTGAAATGGACAAAAGACTTGACAGACACTTCACAAAAAAATATATACAAATGGCCAAAAAGTGCTCAAGAAGATTATGACTACCAAGGAAATGCAAATTAAAACCACAATGAGATGCTATTTCACACCCATGAGAATGGCTAAGATGAAAAAGACTGACAATGCCAAATGTTGGTGAGGATGTGGACCAAATGGAACTTTCATATATTACTGATGAAAGTATAAAATGATACAAACACTTTGTAAATTATTTGACAGTTTCTTAAAAATTTAAACATGGGTAAATACCCTATGACCCAGCAATTCCACTCCTAGGTATTTATCTAAGAGAAATGACAGTATATGTCTATGAAAAGACTTAAACAAGAATCTTCATAGCTACTTTATTCATAATAGCTTAACACTGGAAACATCCTAACTTATCCATCTACAGGACAATGGATAAACAAACTGTGGCATCTTCATTCAATGGAATAGTACTCAGCAATAAAAAACAACAAAAGATGAATGGATCCCAGTATCGTTGTGCTGACTAAAGGAAGTCAGACATAAAGACTGTATACTACGTGATTCCGCTTCTGTGAAGTTCTAAAACAGGCAATATGAATCTATAGCATTAGAAATCAAAATAGTAGCTGCTTCTGTCAAGGCGAGGGGACCGCCTGATAAGGAGCCAAGAAGAACTTTCTGAGGTCATGAAAATGTTCTGTGGATTACATGTCAAAAATAGGTGAATTCACACTTAAGATCTATGCATCTCACTGTAAGTAATTTATATGTCAGTTAAAATATATGAAAAAAATAAAGAAATAAAGAATGGGCCATCCTGGGGAAAGATGATGATGACATAAAGATGAAAATAACAACATTCTAATCCTCAAGGACTTCCAGTGATGGAGGAGACACCATCTCTCTGACGAGATCAAAAGATACAGGGGAGGAAAGAATAGAGTTACTGAACACATTTTATGGCATATATGTGGCCTCCCTTTTCTAAGCCCTGGTAACTAAAAAGCATTTTTTAAAAAAATCAATTGAATAAATAATCCTCAATCTAAATTGACTGTTGGATAGGGGGGAAAAAAGAGACCAGTGTAGCTGTCACCAGACAATGAGCATCAAGATTACAAATTCTAACATCATTAATTTGGTGTGGACCACTTCATAGATTGTGTTCCAAAGGCTTTGAGTTTTTAAGATTGTCCATTGCAATGAGGTCAAGAAGCCCCATTAATCTTCTGCAGAAGGCACAACAATCTACCCGGGTCCTGTAGACTTTGAAAATATCTTCCCCACCGTCCTGCCCCGGTACCCAAATGCTCACATCACAAATTCCTTTGGGTTGAAGCAGAGATGTGCACTTAAAAACCAAATACCCTACATCTTCCACACAGCCCACCTCTAACTCATGACATTTTAAAACTTTGTCTTCCCTTTGCAGAGATTCTCCCTCAAGTGACACCCTTCATATCTTCCCACAAGCTTTTACCTATATTTCCTGCATCCTAAAAGACACACCTCAGCTGATACATTCAACCCTCTTCTCAGAGACTGAATCCAGAATATATGACAGAACCTAAGAAAGGAACCTGGTGCACTGTAACACCTGGAGGCCAGGCTAGGGAAACCAAAAGGCTGAATAAAAGGCGTACAACGTTCTGATTCCTAAGCTTCTAGACGATTTTCCTGCAGCCAGTGTCCATTGACCATTAAAACATCATGGTGGCGCTCTCTTTGAAGGTTCAGTGTCACTGAGCACCCAGTCAAGCCACTCCCTTCATTAGTCCTGCAGGTCACCCTGTCTGGATGCATGCATAGCAACAAACCAGCCTGACTGATACAAACAAACACACTTCAGCCCAACAGAAGATCCGAAAACATTTCGAAAATAAGAAACCACATGCACAGAGAGGCAGAGTTGTGTATTTAGCCTTTTCATGAAAAAAGAAAAAGAAAAAAAATCAAACCTGAGAATAAATCCACCTGTGGGTCCCTATCTCTATTGAGGTCACCAAAAATCCCTCCTCTTTATTTGCAAACAGTTTAGAAGCTACAGAAGGAAGCCGGCAAATAAACCAAGATTAATGGCTGATCTGTCATCTGGGAAGGGCAAGGTGAGCCTCCACACCTCAGCCAGAGGAAGCAAGCTGGAGGAGGCCGTGGCTGATTTATGGGGTTGTGAGCAGACTAATTAGAGCCTCATGGTGGGAGATAAGGGGGGCCAAAGACATTTGGGAAAAGCCACGTGAAAGGCAGGGACACAGCAGAGAACTGAGAGCACACAGCGTGCTGGAGGGGGCCAGAACCTGCAGAGACAAGCTCCAGAAGCAAAGCAGAGGCTCTGTATGTGGATTCCAAGGAAATCCCATGTTTGGAAAGCTCCCAGGAGCCATGAAAAAAAGGCCCATGTTCCAGCACGGCAGATAAGGTCTGAAAACAAAGTCCTTGTGGCTCAAATTTGAAGAGCTGCCCCCATGTGATTGCCCACACTAAGTGAGCAGCATGCTGGGTTCACCCAGCACCCTCTCTCCTGTTTCCTTCCCCATCCAACTTGCTCAGGGCTCCAGTAGGTTGGTCTGTTGAGAAGAAATTGTCACCCAAGACATAGCCTTCACTTTGAAGGTCTACACACACTCCAGCTCCGTTTGCTTTCCCCAGACTTCCTGCAGCCAGGGAGGAGCCATCAGGGATGCAACGGGACCGACCCTGGGCCTGGAAGGGGCAGAACCCCAAGGAGGGCAGGCCCTCCACACAACGTGCCCCTGTGAGAAACCCGGGCCGGGCGTCAGGCACTGCATTCAGGGGAGGGTCTCAGAGGGTCATCAGACAGTATCTGGTGAGGACGAGGTGGGGAGGAGAAGACACCCTGTCTTACTTTCCTGAGGACAGTCTCCTCTTCCCAGAACAGCTGCACTCCATTTGCTCTGTGTGTGTTTGTGTGTGTATGTGTGTGTGTGTTCGTGTACGTGCACATGCACACACGCCTGCAAGTGCTCAATCTCCCATAGGCTTCCAATGCTGCAGCCGGGTTCTGGCTACTTTTACCAGGGTGTTTCGTTCAGGTGCAGGAAACAGGCACAACATCCCTCAAGCATCGGCCTAAAACACGGCAGTCTTTTCCCTTCTCTCATTGTAAAAATGGGAACAAAGAAGAGGCAGAGAAAGAGAGAGCAAAAAAGAAAGAAAGGCAGGGAGGAAGAGAGAGAAAGATGAAGAGAGAGAGAGGCTGATGAACGGAAGCAAGCCAGCAGGCAGCTGGTGCAAGAAGTACCAGCCTTTTCTCTCATTTTCCTGTCTTTTAATAAATCACTGTAGCGGCCTGTGACCGCTCTCTGTTATCCCTAAATGCTCAAGCAAACAGCTTTTCTTTGAGACTATTCAAAAGGCTGCCAGGGAGGCGGGAGCTAAGCAAGCAATGCGTGCCAGCAGCCTGCCCGCCTGTAATTCAGGTAGAAAAGCAAGCATGAAGTCAATATTCATGGCGCGGGGTGAGAATTGCCACCACACAATGAAATGGTAATGAGCCGGCCCACAGAGGAGACAAGCCGGATAATCAGCTTTTGAGGAGTTGCCGCTGCCAGGGCCTGAGCGGTGGCTGGCCCGGCCCGTGGGCCCCCACCATCTGCGGGCATTGGCAGGAGGCCGGTGGGAGCCCAGGCAGTCTCGCCAGGCCCTCTGTCCCTGGCCTCGCCTCTGTGTTTTATCATCATTCTGGGGCCTCGGAGAGCCTAAAATGTGAGGACAAATAGCCACTTTGCAGCCACGGCCCGTTCGCTGGCTTTCAGATGAGTCAGGGCAAAGGCCGGCAGATGGGAAAATTGTAAATCCTGCAGCTGTACCTGGCATCCATGCTAAATGCCCTTGGGGTCATTACCTGACCAGCTCAGGACCCCTGGAGCAGGAAGTCTTAACCAAAATAACAGAAACTGGGCGGTGGAGTCAGACACTGGGGATTTATATATGCGGGTAAATTCAAACACACGAATGAATTTATTTGTTTTACGAGATTTCATTTAATGCACCTATCTAAGGCAAGTTTTTAAGTCTCTTCAATAAAATTAGAATGAAAGAAAGGTCAAAGCCAGTTGACGCCATCAGATGAGCGGCCACGTGCAAGCTGCTTTGGACAGCCACAGCGGTGTTCCAGGGCGATTGGTGGCTCTGGATTGGAAGAGAATTGTTTTCTTCAATACTTTCAGTTCGATTACATCTTCAGCGTTTTCTACCGATGTCTATTTTGAGATTGACCCATATTTAGGCTTTCGATAGAGTTTCTGATTGTTCTAGAGCAAAGTGATTGTCTTCTTCATCACCACCACCATTACCATCATCATCATTTGTATTTATACCTCTAGTCGTTGCAGAATTAATTTAGGTGACCCACAAAAATACATACCAAACTGCAAGGTGATGCGCAATTTAAAACAAGGGCTGAAAGGAAAACAAGGGTAAGAGATGAAATCAAGTTCAAGGTCCTGTACAATGAAGCCAGAGCTGAGCTGGGAGTTGGTTCCTGGTTTTCTAGTAATCAGCTCAAAGAGGGAAACACAATCCTTAAAACCAGTGAATCTCAACCCAAGCCCAGAGATTCTGATACATGTGGTCTTGGGGTGGGGGCCCAGGCATCTGTACTTTTTAAAACTCCCTGGTGGGGTAAAAACAGAACAGTTGCTCAGGACATAATCATTCTTGATGTTCATAGGAAGGACATTGTGTTATATGGGTGGAAAAAAAAAAAACCTTTTCAGCAACCCCCATACAGTAAGAGCAATAAATATTGTTGTATTAAGACATGAGTAAAGTGCAGGAAATCGAGGAGGAGGGAAGAGTACGCCAGGGAAAAGAAACAACATGAAGAAAGAAAAAGAAGCACACAAACAGGTCATGGAAGGTTTGGAGGGTGGCATAAACACAAACACGTGCAGAGGGAATCCAGCAGGTTGATATAGAGAGGGTTGGGGAGAGTCCTGAATGCCCAGCTCAAGGCATAGGTTAGGAGTGCAAAAGGGTGCAACTGCCTAGGTTCGAATCTCAGCTCCCCTATTGTAACATGTAGGAATTTGGACATGTTGCTTAGCTTTGGGGGCCTAAGTTTACCCATCTGTAAAATGGGGGTAAGAAAAGTACCTACCTTGTAGGAATAAATGAGATAATCTATGCAAAGTGTTGAACATAGCACCTGATACAACAGTGCTATGAATTGAATGTGTTCACCCAAAATTCCTATGTTGAAATCCTAATCCCCAAGGTGATGGTATTTGAAGGTAGGGCCTTTGAGAGGTGATTAGGTCATAAGGGTGAAACCCTCATGAATGGGATTAGTGTCCTTTCAAAAGAGGCCTGAGAGAGACTCCTCACCCCTTCCTCCATGTGAGGTTATAGTAAGAAGACAGCTGTCTGTGAGGAAGCAGCCCTCACCAGACATTGAATCTGCTAGCACCCTGATCTTAGATTTCCCAGCCTCCAGAACTGTGAGAAATCAATTACCGTTGTTTATAAGCCACCCAGTCTACAGCATTTTGTTATAACAGCCAAATGAACTAAGATAATTAGCTAGTATTATTATCATTATTATTGCTGTTACTATTCTCTATGCAATGAGAACAAGGGAGTAAAATTATTTTCATGGAGTATCTTCTAGATGTAGTGGTCTTTTCATATATTATTTCATTTAATTTTGTAACAACCCAGTTGAATAGACATTATTATTATCCCCAAAAGCCAACTGAATCTCAGTGTAGTCAAGTGCTGCACCCAAGGTTGTACAACAAGAAAAGTGGTTAAACTAAGATTCAAACTCAGAACCTGTAAAATATCCCAATGATGACCCGAAGCCAATTTACAGTAAAGCAAATAAAGTTTAGGCTTCACAGACACCATCACTTGTCCAGGATATGTCAAGGCTCTGAATCTAATTTTGCATTTATACTCTGTGTTCTTTTTCTTAAAAAGAACCCCCAAATTCATTAGGTTAGATCTACAAAACCTGGCTCCACCTTGATGATAATATATGAACAACGTGGTATGATCAGAACTGTGCTCTAAAAAGTGAACAAGTGCAACCAAGGATCAAGTGATAGGAGGAAGGCCAGGAGGAAATGTGTTTTGTGGGTAAAAATAAAGAGTTAAATCTTAGCCACATTGCACTGAGGGGACCACAGACCAACCAGGTCAAGATGTCTCAGCTATATGTAAAAAGGGTCAGGAGAACAGGTAGGGCCAGAGATACAGACCAAGAGTAAAGGGGCAGATGGTGACCGGCCCTAAGGGAAAAAATATTACCCGCAAAGATAGTTCTAGAGCTGTGTTGTCCAATACTGCAGCTACTAGCTGCATGTGGCTATTTAAATTCAACTTAAATAAACTTTAAAATTCAGTTTCTCAGGCCACTAGCCACATGTCAAATGCTCCATGGCTACATGTAACTAGTGGCTGTAATATTGAATGGTGTTAACTATAGAATATTTCCACCATTGCAGTTAGTTCTATTGGACAGCTCTGGTCCAGAACATCAGAAGACAATTAAGGACAGATTTACAGGGAAACATCCGAGGGACAAATGGAGGAAGAGGACAGTGAATGCAGACTGGGAAATCTGGGCCACAAAATCAGGAAGAGAACCAGGGGACAGAGTTCCCAGCAAAGAGATTTTCAAATTAAGTGTTTATTCATGAGCTCACCAGTTAGCCAAGAGACGGCAAACACCCAGCACAGAACTAACTAGTGTCCAAAGCAGCTGCCTCCAAACCCCTGTATTCATGCTGCCATGAAGACCTTGAAAAGGGACCATTTTCTTATAGCCACAAATATGCCCCAAACATGGCCCTGCCCAGAAAGGAAACCTTGAGAAGGACAAAGGACAGCAACAATTAGGGAAGCAGATGCCCAGAGGCTTACTTGCCCTCCCTTCCATCAGGAGAAGCCTTTAAAATGGTACTCAGACAAGGCACACGCCTGTCCGTGCCCGTACACACCTCTCCAACAGGCGGCTGCTTGCATACCTACGCAACTTCCTGTTTGCTTGTGCAATTACCTACGGTTCACATAAGAATGCATGTTCTGAGTGCAGCCTTTTCTGGCCCGCACATGTATGTGCATATTTTGAAGGTGCAAATAAGGTGTTGAGCATAGTTTTTTAATGTAGCCCTGAGGGGTACATTATTCTGACCAGCACTAACATAGCCGTCCTACATTAAGGCATCAACTTCAGGACCCACTAGAGGCCACAGTGTTAAACAAGCAAACAAGCCCAGTTTCCCTGTGTGGCCCAAAGCTTCCCTATGCCCTTCACTCCTGTCTCCTCCTGTTAAAGTCCCACTGCCTCCAAAGTGCCCACCTCATCCTAAAAGTCTCTCAAAATCCTTCCCCAGACTCCTGCCTCTTACCCTAGGTACTTATATATGTATCTGGGTGTGTCTCCCCTCCTTAATCATGACCTTGTCTTTTTAACCTTTGTCCACCCCATAACATCATGCATCAACTTTTGAAATGTGTTCCAGCACACCTTCTTTTGAAATGAGGTCCTCAGGCATAGAGTCTGTAACTACAGCAGAATCTAGCTAGGTGTTCAACAAACCATTTTCTCTCTTCCTCTCAACCAAGCTGGACCACATTTCCCCAGCCTCCCTTCCAGTTCTCTTCAGCTATTTGACCAAGTTTTAGCCATCAGAAAGGGACAGAAATGATATGTATGATACCTGTGGTTTGAGACAATTAAGAACAGATATTCCTTCTACATATTTGCTTTCTTCCCTCATCTACTAGCTAGAAACAGAGGATCCAGTAGAAAGCTCCATGGCCTTTGATGACACAGCAACTAGCTAGAATGACAGTGTGGAGCGGAGTCTCTCCCACTTCCCTGCCTACCCTTATTGAACTGTGATAATAACAAGGAATAAAACTCATGGTGTTAGGATCCTAAGATTTGAGCTTCATTACAGCAATCAGCCTACCCTGTTGTGTTAAATTGATTGCAAAATTCCGCCAAGCTGAATCAACCAAGCTCAGCTCAGATCAGTAGAACTTCCCAGCCAACCAACCCATAGATTAACAAAAAATAATAAGTGGTTGTTTTATGTCACAATGTTTTGGAGTTCTTTGACACACAGCAAGAGATGACTGCCACACCTGACTTACATAGCCACTATTTTCATAGATTGTTGTTCAAGCAGTGAGATTTATTAGCCCCATACCCATTCATCTTCTAAGAAACGTGCATTTTCCTTGTTCCCTAACCAGACAGTGGTGGCAGGTATAATCAGAGAGACCCCCACATAATCCTGGCCTTTTCCAAGATAAAGATGTGCCATGTCTTTACTCTGTGGGAAGTTACAACAATTTAGTGTCTCCCAGTCACAGCCAACAGACCCTAATGGTGTCTAGAGATTTACATTCCATTAAATATCTCAATACATGCCATATTTTTGTTTGGAGAGGGAAATTTTCTTTGAAATCTACTTTGAAAGCCAGCTATTGCTCTTTTATTTTATTTTTGTGTCAGATATTTTATAAATAATCCCTGGACCATATAAATTCCCCTAAGACCATTCTACTTGAGGCTATGAGTTCCCCTTGCTATATCCCCTCAGCCCACAACTTCAGCAGCAGCTGGGACTGGTTCTGACTGCTGAGGACTTCCTCCCTCAAGCACATACCACACACTTTCCACCAGCTGCAAGTGTGGGTAGGGGACATTAAATCCTTCGGGGACAATCTTCACCATTGGGTGATGGGAATTGGTGGAGAAATACCTCACTCCCTTTGGGGAGTTGTTTGGGCACACTTCTGAGGAGCATCCTACATGGTTCCCCTAAGGATCCCCTAGAGAATTGATCCCTAGTTGCATCTAATAGTAACAAACTCAACAATGTGCCTTTCTACTGGCTTTTTCTCTATCCCTGTCTCAGTCTTCCCTGCTCCTACACTCCATCTTCCGGGACTCTTATCCTCAATAAACTACCTGTACTCAAGTCCTTACAAAATAATACACAAAACCGCCTGTGTGTGTGTGTGTGTGTGTGTGTGAGAGAGAGAAAGAGAGAGAGAGAGAGACTGACCTTATGGCTAAATTCATGCTCTTTCTCAACCACCCCTTGTTATAGTAAGTGGTGATTTGAACTCAGATTTATTTTATACCCAGGTTCAATTATCAGTGTGGAATTGGCTCACAAACTTCTTGCATTCTCTACTGAATGAATTAATTAGTCAATAAATAAGAAGTCCGACCTGCTGGTTTTCAGATACAGTCATTCTTGCCCTGTTTTTATATATGGATGAGTTTCATGCCTTCATTCATTCAAATATTTAATAAATATTCACCATGTGCTAAGCAAAGTGCCAGCCATTATGAATATAAGGACAAACAGGATCCTATCACACAAACACTGACTTTGTTCATTCATTCATTCATTCATTCACATTCTAGGCCACAGATCTTTTGATCTAAGATTTTCACTTAAAACCCAACCCAGAGTTGGCCTTGGAGGAGGGTACAGCTAGCACAATGGAGCCCAAAGATGGTTGTCGAGAAGACACATTTAGGCAGGTGGCATCTGTTTTAATTCCCCATGTGGCATAGTGGCCATTGATGGACACTGCTCATGATAAAAGGGCACCAAAACTTACGTTTTTCTTCAGCCAATACCTTCTCCCCTTGGTATGCTCCCGTTTTTCTCTCCCAATACCCCAGCCCCTTCTTCTTCCTTCACCCACCATCAGCATGTCATTCCTGGAAGCCTTGTTCTCTTCAAGATCTCATGGTCACAAAGTGACTACTTGGAAAGGTTTTTCTGCCCATAATATTTGCATTTTCAAGAGGGGTTCTCAAAACTCAATAATGGTAGGACTTTAGATAATGCAATGAATATCCCAATCACCCTTCAGGCTGTACCTGTGGTATGACACCTACAAACTGGGAGGGCTGACCCCAGGATAGAGAGTGTGGCAGTGAAGGTCTGGCATGGCGTGTTGATGGGACACCACTCTGCTTCTTACACACGCCCCAATTCTTGCACCTTGAAAGCCCGTTTCTCCTCCACATGACAGCAAATAGTAGATAAAATTGCTGTCTTATCTGGACCTTGCAGGGACAAACAAACAACTAAATAACAGAGAGAAGCTGAATGTCCTTGAAGAAAAGGGCCTTAGACCACTAGGCACAATACAGAAATATGCTTTCATCAATTGAAATTTGTTTTATTTCAACCAAACAATTGAATATTCTTTTATCAGCCTTATTACCAACTAATATGCAATCCTCATTTCAACATTTACATGCAATATTTTTTAAATCAGCTCACTTTGACTTAAATATATTTAAAGAGAAATGTTATAACCTTACCCTAAATGGAAAACTTTATGACCCTTATCATAAACAGACATTAATATAAAAAAATAAATATGTACCTATAATTAACCTATTAAATAAACAAAATATTAAATAAATGAAATACATACATCCATATGCCATCAAAAATCTTCTTGTGTAATACCAGGGATACAAATTTCATTCTTTGGAAACACTATCCTAAAAGAAAGAGAATTGGAGGTATTTATAGTAGAACCACCTAGAATGGAAGAGGAAGGTAGGAAGACAAACCCAAGCCTTCTTTATCACAGTAATTGAGGCCAATCCATTATGTCACCCTTCCGGCCTGCCTCAGGGAAGGTAAAGTTTCATTCACCTCCCCCTCCACCATGAGGGCCATCAATATTTTCAACCACATTCAAATTGAGAAGTTCATGACAGTGTAGGAGGTCTTACAATGTCAGGACACCAGCTCTTGAACATGAGGTATGAGAAGAGGAGAGTTCACTTATTCCAACCGTGGGGGTTCCCTTGACCATTCTTGCTCCATAGCCTCTGAAAGGGTCCTACCTGTCCCCCACACACAGTCCCAGAGGATGAGAAGTAGGTAATCTGAGTAGAAACCTTTTCCTGCTGCCTTCTGGCAGGTAGTAGCTCTGTGCCGCAGCCAGGCATCAGCAGCTTCCCAGTGAGTGTCTCCTTTTCTGTATCAGTGAGCTATTCTTACATAACAAGTAGTGAGGCTTTAATGAACATAAAAATGATTTGTAATTAATCTGTTAGAGTCCACTAATGAAAGAAAGGTTCTCATGTCTTTCAAGTCACTTTTAAAAGTCTGTTCTCTTTAGAAATTTAACCAATTCTCCCCACAAAATTCATTTATTTGAGATTTATTTTGTAAACAATTCCCTCAATGGTCTTTAAAAAAGGAAAAAAGAAAAAGGCAAACTTGAACCCTCTTCCATTACAAATATCTCAGAGTCTCTACTAATAAAGGCTGACAATATTTCAGAACTAAGACTGACAATTACCTCTGTGGGTTCAGAGACAGGGAAGGAATTTGATGATTCTGAGAATTTCTATTTAATTTACAATCTAAAGACACTGAGTAGGAATTACAACAGCTCTTCAATAGTGGTGTTTTTCTCTGTAATAATAACTGTTATGCCTAATAACCTATCTTTATCCTTTGTGGAATGAAGCAAGGTATAAATATAAATAACATCTTCCCATACATTCACACTTGAAAAAAAATTGAAGCAGGTGTTTCTTAAAAGTTAGTGTTTGATTTAACATGGTTTCAATATTAACTCGCAACAAGACTAAGCATTTTGCCATTGTATTGATTGTTTGAATTACATCCAGTTTTTCTACTTGTTTGCAAGGTCTCCTTGAGTAGTTTATTTTTGTCTGACAGTTTTTTCCAGTGGTTTCATACAAGGAAGTATCCACTTGTTTTGAGCAGCACATCTTGTCTGCAACAGTGCTTCTCAAACCTTAAATATTCATTCAAATCACCTGAAGATCTTGTTAAAAATGCAGATTCCATTGCAGTAGGTCTGGGGTCAGGACCGAGATTCTGCATTTCTAAAAAGCTCCCAAATGGTGTTGATGATGCTGTTCCACACAGGAGTTTAAAGTGGACTTGTACTGTGCTGGATCGTCCAACACTTTAAATTTTACTCAGATGGAACACAATATAGCACGTGATGATCAGGCAAGAAAATAGGCAGCAGTTTACATAGTACCTATCAATCACCTGTGATCACTAGCCTGAACTCAGTCCTGTGTGATGCCAGAAGTGGTGTCACCTGGTGGGTCTTTTGATACATGAAATCAAGAGACTCCTTTGTGTTGACACAGAAAGGAGAAGGGCTGAAGAGCCAGGACATCTTCACATTCTACATTCGCATTTAAATTACTTACACATTCTAAAAAGGATGGATTCCCCCATATTTCTCTGCAATTCTATTGCCTTTCCTTGCTTAGCCCTGTTACCAATCTGCCATCTTGAGTACACATTCACCAAAGCCAAATAACACAAGTGACGTCTACTGACCCAAAGCATCATGGTAAGGTATATACAAGCTGGATTTTTATATCAAGTTGTCTTGTCCACCTTTCCTACTGGATAACAATCCCTACAGAGAGAGGGGTTGGCATTCTAGTGGGTGACACATAGAGCCAAATCAGCAGGAGAGCATTTCTAAGGAGCTGTACCCTCTGAGATTTGGGTTAAGCCCTTAAATGAGAGTATCTTTCAATTTTATGATCACAGTGTTTGGATCAAGTGGATTTCTTTAGCCATTAATCTGCCATCACAGAAGCCTTTTTTCTTATAGCTTGCTACAACAAGTGTGGTCCATGGACTAATAGAAAGATTCATCAATCGAATAATAGGAAACAAGGTTATGGCTCCAGTTCTACCCCCCTCTTAGCTGGGTGAGCTTGGACAAGTCATGTTGCTTTCCTGAGCTTCACTGCTATTAATTACAAAAGTAAATTTCCAGCTCTAATTTTTCTAACATTTCAGACTCCCCTTGACCTGAAATGCCTCTAGACCAGAAGTGCTCACAGCTAGTGACCCACACAGCACAAACAGCCCTGAGACCACAGCCACTTCTGCAGGTGGATTGTCGGCCACCACGTTGCAGGGCAGGAAGAGCCCCCAGAGCATCTTACATCAGCTCCTTCATTCAGCACGGGAGCAAACCAAAGTCCTGGGAAGCAAGATGACTTCTCCAAGGTCACATGGCTCTTCAAGAGCAGAAAAGGGACTGGAACACAAGCCTCCTAATTCTCAGTCTGACGCTCTTCACAACAACCCACAAACTCAAGAAGTCAGGCTCGGAGAAGCCACATCAGGCTGAAAAGTTGCCCCATGGTGCTGGCTGCCATGGAGCTCCTTATAGGTCAGAAGTGTCCTGTAAGGCCACAAAAGCAACACATGCTCAATCTTCTCAATATTTCTCTGCAGTACTAGCACAGAGTAAGGGCTTTATAAATATTTGTTGTATGAGAGAATGAGTTATTTCTTTGCATTTTCTCTTATTTCAGGGATGCATTTGTAGGATTTTAGAGTCTCAGAGTGTGTAAAGGGGGCTTTGATGCCCTTCCCAAATTCTCTGAGTGTTTATCTCTATATCCAAAGGCCACTTTGTGACCTTGAGACTCTCTTCCTGAGGGCTTCTTTTCTGGCCACAAGTGCGTGATCAGTCTGAGCGCAGGGCATCCCAGAAGTGCTGGGAAGTTAGTAACCCTAGAGTAGCTCTCAATCAATGATGGTGATCAATACCTTAACTTCTTTACCACTTGGTTGGGCCAACTCTGAGGCATGTTCCACAGCGTTCCAGAGTGCCTCCACAGGACTGAGCTCTGGCTACCCACAGGACTGAGCTCTAGCTACCCACAGCAGTAAATGGCTTGATAACAACCGCTCTATTTCTTCCATCCCTTCTCTGTCTCACTTCCCTACTCCCCTACCAGTGTTTCCTGGAATCCTCTCCCAAATAAACAATTTGCACCAAAATCCTTGTGTTAGGATTTCCATCCAGGGAATCCAAACCGAGGTACACGGGTATCAGCTTTGTGGAAAATAGAGCTATCATGAGGCTCCTTTAATTCTTTTTGATATAACAACTGAATTTTTATCTGCCTTAGTTTGGGTTTCCCCAAAAGCAGGCTGTGAGAAACTAGGACTTGGGTGCAGGTAGTTTATTTGAGAAGTACCCCAGGAAGCAGAAGTGAGAGAGTGCAGCAGTGAGACAGGGAGAGGAAAGGAAGCCAACACAAAGTGTGTCCACGAGTCCGTTGCTGCGAGGAACTGTGGGCACAACCCCACCGGGGACGCCCTGAAAGGCTTATGGAACGCACCTCAGAATTGTGCACCTGGGGCAAGAAGCCAGGTGTCCATTCGCCCCTTCTGGGGCATGAGCTTCTGGGTTTCCCAGAGCACCCACGAGCAGTGCAACCACGTCCCAGTCACAGAGCTCCCGGTGTTTAGGGGAGCTGCCTGCAAGGGACCTCCAGGGAACCAACGGCGTCTGGCGTCGACTCTGCAGGATTTTTACTACATCAAAACACTGCTCTGTTCAACGAATGAAAATTTGGCAACTCCCGCACAAAACTACTTTGAGCCTCTCCGGTTTTGAGCTTGCTTTGTTTTGGCTTCCTTGAAGGTACCCCTGAACTCCATCAGCTCCCAGTGCAAAGCTTCCAGACAAACTGAAAAGCAGGAGGGGTGAGAAACAGAAGCAGTAAAAGAAAAATGAGCCTGAAACCTGCCCACCCCAGCCGTGCGACAAGCCCAGCTAAAAGTGCTCGGTGGGCACGTCAGTTCCATGCCTGCCCTGTCTTCAACACCCCCTCCCGGCCGCCGTACCTCACCCCGGAGTCCAGGCTGCTGTCGGGTTGGTGGGAGCGCACAGGCCCTTTCTTTGATGCCTCCCTGTTCAGTGTTACCGAGACCGCCTGACCAGGGGTCCCCGAGGTCAAGGCACTATCAGGGGTAAGGTTTCTTAAGTGCCATGTGTGAGACACCATCTGACACTGTTTATAGATCGATTTAGCCCCTTATGGACCATGGGACAGAAGTTAAAAGCATTGCTTTTGGAACTCAAACGTGTTAACTTCTGAAGTGATGTTTGAATTAAGAAGGCCCAAAGTTTTGATCTGCTGATTAGCAAAAAGAAAAAAAAAAGAAGAAGAAGAAGAAAGCAAAAAGAAAGACTAAAAAATATTTTTTCTGGAAGGGAAATCAGATTATTTTGACTAAAAGCAAGAGACCAGCCTGTAATTAATCTATCAGCTTTAGAGTTGATGTTAGATGGCTACGGAAGTGTCTGAATTCTGCAGCCGCCAATATGTGGGTGATCTACTAAAAGGCAACTGCTGGTTCTTGAAGTAGCTCTGAAAGAAGTAATAACTTCTTTCTTCAATAGGTCAAGGCCAGAAAGAGAAGCATCCATCGGATTCAGACGCAAAACAATCACATTTTTGCCAACTGTAAGTCAAATAAAGCAGCATTCTATCACTATCTGTTAGTGGTAGAATAGTTGCATAGCAAAAGAACACAAACAGCCCCACAACTCATGTTGCTGGAATTAGGCATGCATTCCCTAAAATGTTTTTGGATTCATAACACAAAAGATCTAGTAAATAAATTTCCTTCACTTTCATAAACTGTGTGATAAAATGCCTATAATCTGTGTGTTATGCAGTGGGATTGACCCTTTTTTAACTGATGCATTTCTTATCTACTATGTGGCATAATAGGAAGTAGTGGCAATTAAGATCATTAGATATGACTAGGAAACAGCTCTTCTGATTAGAACCAAAGACCAGGCATGTTGGATATTCAACAAGTGGAAATTGGTGCATTTGGCATGTTATGAGCTGACACAGACACACGTCTGCAATGCAATGATGATTATTGCATTAATGATGACCCTGAGGTATAACATGGCCCTGGGGTCTTTTTGTACCATTCAGAAAAGAGCAAATGATACTCGATAGGGTTTGAAGAATTTAATAAGATCTATTATGTTCTAATTCTTTTAAAATTAATAAAGTGAGTTAAATACGAGTTAACTCTGTATTAAGCTAAATATTTGATGATGCAAAGGCTCACCAGAAAAGAGTTTACTGTGGAAATTACCATCCCAGTAACAAATAGGCCAGAATCCCTTGAAAATTAATGAAATAATGTCTCTCTAAGTAAAATATCCAGAAGGAAAAAGTATTGGGTTAATATGAACTAGGAAGTATTTATAGGCAACTCAAAGTATGTTCTAAAATTATTTTGGACCCTCTTCAGAATATTTAAAAAGCAATAAAGACCTAGATCTTTTAATGGTTGTGGATTAAATATAATATGGGCACAGACATTTTGCAGGATCAAGACATTCACTAAAGATGGTTTGTGTGGTCTTCGTATCTCTTATAAGTCATGTCACATAAAACTTTTAATTTGTATTGCACTCGGGAAATAAAAATTGAAATTTTCATCATTTATGTGATTGTTTGATACATATTTGTTGGACATCAACAATGGTGTCCTATCACAATACACTCCTGGAGAACTCCAAACAGCCCTACCTTACCCAGGCAGCAGGGACACGTTCCAAATGATGAGGTGAGAAGCATACACAGATAGTCTAAGTATATTTATTAATAATTGCATGTGTGTGTGGTGGGGTGCGGGACAGGGATGGCAACTCAAAGTTGCCATCTTCTAGCCCCTTTCCATCATAGAAGGGGCTAGAAGTGATCGTCTTTCAAGTCCTAGAACAATACCTGTGGTTCAGCAGGATGACAGCTTTGAATGTAGACTGTGATAACTATCAGGACCACATTCTCCAAGAGCCACTATTTATTCTTTAATTATTTGGTCAAAAATTATTTATTCAGCATTTGTTTAGTGCCAAGAACTCTTCTAAGTGCTAGCATTACATTAGGGAATAAAGACAAGGTTTCTACTGCCTGTTGCTACAGTCAAAGTAAGTGCAAATTTTTTAAAAACATGTAGAGGTATTTTGATTTATCTTTTACATCACACTTTTATGATATACAAAAGCTTTATACTGAATAAAATGCTTATACAGCCATCCCATTTGATCTGGGCTGAATTCTATTCCTGGGAAAATCATGTGAATTAAAAATTGAAAAAAAGTTAATTTTCTCACAAGGGGTGAAGAAAAATTGTCCATCTGAGGGAGGCTTTGATAACTCTTCTCTGCTGCTTTAAATGATCTATTCTAAAAGTCAAGGTGAAAATTGCATTTATTAGAGTTGCAGAGTCAGTGTTTTGAGGTGAGCTGTCAGGCATGGGGCAAAATTACGTGTATCGGAAGTAGATGTTAAACCTGCCCGCAAAGCCCAGAATTTGTTGTTCCTGCGTTTAAAGCCCAGTTCTTGGCCTACTGAAGCGTTCTGCCTGCACTTTTTCCTCCTGGAAGGAAGGAGTCTTAACTCCTTCCTATTTCAAGAAGCCTACTGACACAAAAATTAAAAGACTCTGCAGGTGTCCTACACCACCTTCGGAAGGCAAACAGAGGTTAAAAAATAAAAAAAGAATATCGAACAAAGTAACGTCTAAAGACACTGCCCTTCATTTGGAAGGGGTTGTTGCTAAAAATAAGTAAACAAATAAATAAATTTAAATACACTGCCTTGGTATAAAATCTGCAATTTGATGTAATTATTAATTATCTATTATTATCAAGCTTTAGACATTGTGGCTAAAGACTCTGCCTTCAATGGCGTGATATACAAATCTAAAAACACAGGTGATGCATAAAAAGTAATAAAAGAATGTAAGATAATGTTTTAAAAGGAAGGGGAGGGGAGGTATATATAGGGAGATAGTTCTATCATACTGAGAAAACCAGTAGTTTATTGATATCAATCTCTGCCATTTATTTACTCCTTGTGTGGAAATTAGCTCTGTTAAGTTAGTGGGTGTTGCAGACGCAGCCCCCTCAGCCCATCTGAGCTCACCGGCGTGTGCAGCGGCCAGGTTTCACGCAGGCTGGCAGCTTCCCCCTCACATGCTGGCATCTCTGTCTGCTTCTCAGCCTGATGGTTTTCTCTAGTACTATGTGTCTGCTCAGCCCAGCATGGGGCAGCCCAGAAGCACCAGGGGTTTAACACCTCCAGGGCAATCCTCAACCAATGAGGGGCAGGAGGTGACCATAGATACCCAAGGTTCCCTGACACTGTAAGGTGTGTTCCACAGGGCTGCCCACAGCCTGAATTGGCCTTCTTCCCTTGCCTGTCTCACTGTCCCCACTCCCTCACCTGGCTCTCTGGGGTCACCTTCCAAACAAACTGTAATACCTGCCTCAGTGACTGCTTTGGGGGAACCAAAGCCAAGACAAAAGGGAGCAATAATTTAACAACAATTATTACTGGGACGGTTTCCATTCATCTAACTCCTAATGTCATTTTCTTCCTTAGTCAAGTCCTTGGCGATAGAACCTTAGCCCAAAGTCAGCATTCTCTAAGGAGAAAGTCCGTGCAGTCTTGTCCTCCCGTAGAATATCTTCAGCTTTCCTTACAGGCCTCCTTCCCTGTACTTCAAACACCTCTCTTATTCTCCTCTCCAAGCCCCCCGCCCCCAGTGCATCTCGGTATTTTAACATTATGGGAAATTATGACTGTCATATCAAAAATGGAGAAATTTGAAATGGTTTTGAAGTTGTGCTGAAAACTTTTTTCCCATAATCGACGTGGTTTCTAATGACACCAAGTAGTAAAGACCACAGAAAGCAACAGTGTGGTTTCTTCTCATACTGGTCAAACACTTTTCCTTTCCCAACTCATCTTCACAGCTTCCTTTCTCCTGCTTTGATATTTAAGGTTGACATGAACGCCTTACTCGGATTCAGCTTTTCGGAAAAATCAATAATAACACTGGCTAATGTTTATTGAAAGCTTAATAGTGCTGTATGTCAATTAACTAACTTAATTTTCACAACAGCTCTGTTGTCATCTCCATTTTTTTAACTTTGAGCTATAACTGACAAATAAAAACTGTATATATTTACAATGTACAACATGATGTTTTGATATATGTATATATTGTGAAATGATTACCACAATCAAGCTACTTAACATATCCATCACCTCACAGTAACCTTTTGTTCACATATGGTTGGAACATTTAAGATCTAACTTTCTTAGCAAATTTCAGGTATATAGTATATTAACTATAGTCACCATGCTGTACATTAGATCCCCAGAACTTAGTCATCCTGCATAACTGAAACTTTGTCCCCTTTAACCAACATTTCCCCATTTCCTCTATCCCCAACTCCTGGCAACCACCATTCTACTCTTTGCTTCTATGAGTTCAACTTTTTTAGATTCCACGTATAAGTGAGATCATGCAGTATTTGTGTCTTCGTATGAATTACTTATTTCATTTAGCATAATTCCCTCCAGGTTTATCTTATGTTGTTGCAAATGGTAGGATTTCCTTCTTTTTTAAGGTTGTGTAATATTCCACTGTGCATGTGTGTATCACATTTTCTTTATCCATTCATCCCTCAGTGGATATTTAGGTTGATTCTATGTCTTGGCTATTGTGAACAACACTGCATGAACATGGGAGTACAGATATCTCCTTGACATAATGATTTCATTTCCTTTGGAAATACCCAGAAGTGGGAGTGCTGGATCATAAGGCAGTTCTACTTCTAATTTTTTAAGGAAACTCCATATGGTTTGTCGCAATGGCTGCACCAATTTACATTCCCACCAATAGTGTACAAAAGTTCTCCGCATCCTTGCCAACACTAGTTATCTTGTATCTTTTGGATAGTAGCCATTCTAACAGGTGTGAAGTGATATCTCATTGTAATTTTGATTTGCATTTCCCTGATGATTGGTAACATTGAGTATTTTTTCATATACCTATTGGCCATTTTTGTGCCTTCTTTTGAGAAATATCTGTTCAGATCCTTTGCCCATTTTTCAATTGGGTTATTTGGTTTTTTGCTATTGAGTTGTGTGTTCCTACATATTTTGGGGTTTTTTTTTCTTTTTTAGAGACCGAGTTTTGCACTGTCACCCAAGCTAGAGTGCAGTGGCCCAATCACAGCTTACTGAAGCCTCAAAATCCTGGGCTCAGGTGATCCTCCTGTCTCAGCCTCCCAAGTATCTAGGACTACAGGCACACCCCCACACCAGCTAATTTTTTAATTCTTTTGTACATACAGGGCCTCGCTATGTTGCCCAGGCTGATCTCAAACTCCTGGCCTCAAGCCATCCTCCCACCTCAGCCTCCCAAAGTGGTGGGATTACAGATGTGAGCCACCATGCCTGCCTCTTACATATTTTGCATATTAACCCCTTATCAGATGTATGGTTTGCAAATATTTTTTCTCATTCTGTAGGTTGTTTCTTCACTCTCTTGATTGTTTCTTTTGCTGAACAGAAGCTTTGTAGTTTGATGCAATCCCATGTTTCTATTTTTGCTTTGGTTGCTGGTGCCTTTGGGGTATATCCAAAAAAAAAATCATTGTCCTGAGCAATGCTAGAAAGCTTTTCCCCTATGTTTTCTTCTAGTAATTTTGGAGTTTCAGGTCTTCTGTTTAAGTCTTTAATCCACTTTGAATTGATTTTAGTATATGGTGTGAGAAAAGGGCCCAATTTCATTTTTCCACCTGTGGATATTCAGTTTTCCCAACATCATTTATTGAAGAGATTATCCTTTCTTGGCACCTTTGTCAAAGATTGATTGACTGTAAATACATGGATTTATTTCCAGGCTCTCTATTCTATTCCATTAGTCTGTGTGTCTGTTTTTATGCCCGTACTATACTGTTTTGACTACTAGAACTCTGTAGTATATTTTGAAATCAAATATTGTGACACTTCCAGCTTTGTTCTTCTTGATCAAGACTGCTTTGGCTATTTGGGTTCTTTTGTGGTTGCATTTGAATTTTAGGATTGTATTTTCTATTTCTGTAAAAAAAAAATGCCATTGGAATTTTGATAGGAATTGCATTGAATCTGTAGATTTTCAGGGGTGGTATGGGCATTTTAACAATATTAATTCTTCCAATCCATGGACACAGGATATCTTTCTATTTATTTGTGTCTCCTACTTTAATTTATTTTGTCAATGTTTTATAGTTTTCAGTGTACAGATCTTTCATCTCTTGGTTAAATTTATTCCTAATTTTTTCATGCTATTGTAAATGAGATTGTCTTAAATTTTTTTGGATAGTTCTTTGTTAGCATATAGAAACACAACTGATTTTTATATGTTGATTTTGTATTCTGCAACTTTACCAAATTTTTTAATTTGTTCTAACAGTTTTTTGGTGGAGTCTTCAGGGTTTTATATATAAGATCATGTCATCTGCAAACAGAGACAATTTTACTTCTTCCTTTCTAATATGGATGCCTTTTATTTCTTTTTCTTGACTAATTTGCTCTGGCTAGGACTCCCAGATCTATGTTGAATAGAAGAGGCAAGAGTGGGCATCCTTGTCTTATTCCTGATCTTAGAGGAGAAGCTTTTAGCTTTTCACTATTGAGTATGCGTTAGCAATGGGCTTGTCATCTATGGCCTTCATTACATTGAGGTGCATTCCTTCTATACCTAATATGTTGAGAATTTTTATCAAGAAAGAACATTGAATTTTGTCAAATGCTTTTTCTGCATCTTTCTAGATGACCATATGATTTTTATTCTTTATTCTGTTAATGTGGTATATAACGTTTATTGATTTACTTATGTTGAACCATCCTTGCATCTCAGAGACAAATCTCCCTTGATCACAGTGTATGATTCTTTTAATGTGCTGTTGAATTTGGTGTGCTAGTATCTTGCTGAGGTCCACTGGAACCTAGGGCAGGTCTAGAGCCTGAATCTAAGGGGGCAGCTGGGGTTTACTGGGGCAGGCCCAGTGCTGGGGTCTGCAGAGAGGCCAAGCGCTCCCTTTGCTCCCCTTCCTCTATGCAGGGGGGAGGGTTGACATAGGAAATGTGAAAATCTCCTTCCTACCCTCCTTAATGCGGCTTTTCTTGTTCCTGTGCTCCACCCATATGCTATATCTCTTGCTTGGATTCCTTAGCTTTTGTGAAGATATTTTTGTATGTGGATAGTTGTTCAAATTGCTGTTTCTGTGAGGGGACAAGTGCTAAAAACTCCTATTCTGCCAATTTGCTGATATCATTCCCTCCATCACATCCCTTTAACAGATGAGGAATCTGAAGTGAAGTGCTTTGCCCAAGGACACTCACCTCCCAAGTGTTAGACCTGGGATATAAACTGAGGCAGTCTAGCTGAAAATGGACACTCTATTCCTATGTTAAGTGACTTCCTCTCAGATAACACTCATTGCTAAACTAAGATAAAACACAACAGCAAACCCCAGATCCTTTAATTATGGCTTTATTCTCTCAGAGGATAAAAGAAAGGGAAGACTACATTGACATAAAACAGCTCAAACCAGCAGGGAGAGGAGAAAAGCAGTTTGGACTGAGCTACCACCTAGAAATTACCATGATTCCAGAGATGCCACAACTAATTCTTCTGTCTGAGGTGTATTTAGGAAACCTGGTGAATGTGTGCAATGACATCCCACCCTGACTTACACTGATGTCTTCAGCCAGATGTTATTAACAATAAAATCAACAACTCCCAGCTTACACTCCCCCAGTGACATCTGAAATAGTTATTCTAATTCAAGCTTTCTGTCCTGGTCACATAGCTATTTCAGCTGTTGTGTATTTTGGAGAACTACAAAGAGAGAGGAAGTCCTAGAGCCAAATCCACCTGATAATTCAGTTCCTACATCTCTAATCAAATCAAAATGCCTAATCATGTTTTTACAAAAAGAAATTATTTTATATCAAATAACCTCTATGGAAGCCACAATCTATTTAGATTCACATCAGAAAACTGGCATTTATCAAATTAAAAATGTAAGAAAAAATTCTTAAGCACTATTGTGCTGGCATCAAATGATGTAACTATGGAATTTTTCGATCTTGACTTGCTCTGGGGTTAACTAGTAAGGGAAGCTTAACTAATCACTTCCAAGGCAGCTGTTAGTAATGCTGAAAGCCTGCCCCCGACAAAAGAGATAAAAGAATAGGACCAGTACTAGCATATATTTATACTTGGTGGATGGTTGGGAGGTTTTGGGGGGGGGGTTTGCAGATACTCTTATGCTTGTACATAACTATATAAACACAAAAACACAGGGCTCTAGATGTAAACATGCAATTATAATAATGAACAGAAAAGGAGAAAGAGAGTAGAGAAAGACAAGGCCATACTTACAGTTTTACTTTTTAAGGAAGAACCAAGAATGTCCACAGGGTTACTGGATATCTGCCCCATATGTGAGGATATCAGTGGCAGTGGAATGTTTTTAAGGGAGGAAGGAATTCAAAATACACATCTATACTCAGCAAAGCCTGTTGATCTTGTCATGGTGGGTGGCAAAAATTGGCGAAGAACCCAAGTCACTGAATATTTTTTGTTTGCCAGTTCTATATGATTTTCTTTATGTGCATGGATTTCATCTGCATAGTTTGATATAAACAAAAAGCTACAAGCACTGTAACTTAACAACAAAAAAAAATCAAGCCCCCAGATTTCAATTCTCCCATTCAAACATCACTTTCCCCATCTTGCTACAAATACAAACAACTTCACATTAAGGAAAGTGAGGCTTCCCAATTCATTGCTCATGCATGACATCATACACCTGTCATTATTCAACTCAAGTATACATACATATTCAATTCAAGTATACAAATAAGCCGCAGAACAGTTTACAAACACAGGGCAAGCCATTCTGTCAATGGGAATGTTGAATAGTTTCTCCTTGTTTACTTCCAAGAATAGGGTGATTCCATAAACAAGACCAGCTGGAACACATGCAAATTTCCAATCAACACCCATCTTTAAAAAGTCACAGGGTCTCTTGTCAGCAGTCCAACTCACAGGGTATCAGGTTCCCACTTACCTTTTTTAACATCAAGCAATTAGCCTGAAAGACAATCCATCAGGACTCCTATGCCACTGTGTACTAAAGGAAGCAATAAGTGCAGGTAGCTCTTAACCTTGTTCTTACAGGCTATTGAGAGTACTCCTATTACACCCTCCAAAACATCTTTGTGGTGATGGCTGTTCCACTAGAAAAAAAAAATGTTTTTCTTTCTCTCTGCCTTTGAACTGTAATAGATGTTTTCCTGATGTCATGGCTATTGCCAAAGAATAATGATAATCCTTACTCAGAGCAATAATACCTTGTATCTACATAACATCTCTGTGTTTCAAAAGCTCAAAGTACTTTCATGAAGCACTAGCTCTATCTAGCACTTCCATCCTCAACAAGGTAGACTGAGGCATATATGCAATCTTTACATACAGAACAGGAAAATGAAGACACTCAGAGTTAGATAAGTCAATTCTCTAAGATTGCACAATCCAGTCGATGATGAGGCCAGAACAATCTGCATTCATTTACTGAGCTGCCTTCTCTGTTCCTACTAAGATTCCAAAACACATAAATAAATTAATCTGACACTTGTCTGAAATGGAAAATACTAATGTTTACTTAAGGCAGAAAAAACATTTCACTCTCTTACCATCTTATAAAAATACATGCTGTTTAAGGGCCTTAAAAAATGCCCAGGCCTTCCCATTTCTAGATGAGTAACAATTACAACTTAGAGGCTAACCAGCATAGATACATAGGACAGAGCTAAGAGTTAGCAGGAGAAGAGACAGAGGTATGAGTTTCAATAAAACAGTGTTACCTCCAGCCTTGCTAAAGAAAGATAATAAAGCATATAAGAACAATTAAAATTCAGCACCATATAAGACACCCTATGCATGATTTCTCACTTACTTCTATATCAACCTATAAGGAAGGTAACAGCATCCCCACTTCACAAATGAGAAAAGTGAGGCTTGTGAGGTTAAGTTACTCATAAAAGGACCCCAGCCAGGAAGTGGGAAATTCTAATTGGTCTCACAAAGAAGATGATCTGCTTTTCCTAGAAGGCCTTAGAATATAATCTGCCTTCAATTCTGAGTAAAGCAGAATGATGGGTCCCAGATAAGAGATCTTGAGTGCATGCATTAGGTCAAATCATAAGAAATTGCTGATATTCAACTGCTTTCGACCCATAAAATGGATATGTCACATGGTTCAAACTATTATTTTGGAGGGTACATGAGATATACCTGGGGAGGGGGGGATCTCAAAAGTATAAATACCAAGGGTAAGGTCAGAAGCTGCCTTTGAAAGCACAACTGAGGGCTTTAGAGGAAAGAGGCAGGCTGATGGAGAATTGTAGTTCAAAAAATGCACCAGTTCATAACAAGCTTAGTGGGAAAGGGCGTGTTCCCACCACTGGAGCAGAAACTTTCATTCCCAAGCCCTTCTAGGACTTTGCCCTTCCCATTCATCCTTTCCGATCAAATTCATCCTTTAGGTAAACACAGGAGGGATTAGAGACCTTTAATTGGCTTTGAGGAAGGAATGGTAATCTGAGATGCCTGGGCAGGAACTATCTTGTGTCTTGTGGGAGAGAAGCAGGGAGAGACAGAGGAAAGGAAATATCTGCAGTTTGACAGGCTGCTCCCAGCCAAAGGGGAGAGCATTCAAGAATAGGCAAGGTTGTTAAACCATTAAACCATTCGCCCAAATTTGGCCATGAGCTGCCAGCATGCCATTTTGGATTTCTTCTTCCACTCCAGCTCTTCCTGTGGGAAGTAGAGAATTCAGTGGCAACCCTAGTCTAGATCAGTGGTTTTCACACTTTAGCATGTATCAGTATCACCTGGGGTCTTGGTGGGGGGCGGAGCAGGGTCCTTGGCCTCACCCCAAGAGATTCTGATTGCAGAGGTTTGGGGTAGGTCCTGAGAATTTGTATTCTCAACAAGTTCCCAGGTGAAGCTGATGCTGCTGGCCAAGGAGCACACTTTAAAAACCACTACCTTAGCTTCCAGCTGTGTGCAATGCATTGTGTCTTCCTGCCATGCAATGCAATTACCTGGGCTGTGTCTGCACATATAGAAGCCACACATGATCCAGTGAGGATGAGGCAAAGAGAGGATGCTGCCCAAGAGATTTTGACAATGGATACTACACTGCTGGCTTTAGTGCAAACCAAGTTGCAACACAACTGACTCTGTGGGATGAGTACTAACAACAATAGCTAACAGTTATTGACTTGTTAGTACGTGCCAAGCAGTATGCCAAGCCTCTACCCATGTTATATTTAAGGTATATGTACTGTTATTACCCCTGCCTTACAAATGCAAACTCTGAACCCCGTTGGATTAAGTCCATGATCACTCAGCCAGAGAATAGGGGAGCTGAAACTGAAATCCGCGACTCTCTAACGTAACCACTGTACACACACTTCCTGAACTCCAGAAAACATGGATCAGGAAAAGAAAAGTCTACCTCCAGTGTTCTTAGATGGAGAAATAAATATCTGTGACTAGGAGGCCATAGCTCTTTCTTCACTCTACTTGTTTATGTCTCCTCTGAGTAACTCAAATATTCTTCTCCAGCACATTTCTCTCCTCAACCTTACCTGCTAACACGGAGGGAAGTTCTTAATGTGTTAAATTGCAGGAGGCTGGAGAAGGGGGTGCCCTGCTACCAGAGGTGGTGTCTTAGACTTACTTCTCTTTCCCTGTTGAAACAAACACCTAATTTCTCATGGGAACATCACCTACTGTTTGAGGACTCTGGCACAGGAAATGTTATTATGGTTTGGGGCTCCAAAGGGAGTTGATTGCAAGGGGTGGGACACCTTGAACAGAAAAGCTTCTTGATTTTATGACTCTCAATTCTTGCATTGACTGTCTTATTCCTTTGATCTTGGGGGGGCAGTGGCAGGGGGAGGGTAGGCAGGAGGTGGGAGAATGGAGCTACAGAGATACTGGGGTCTTATCTGAATGGAGGATAGCTTTCATTTTTATCACTCTGGCTTCGATACACTACTTAAGAAGTCTCAGAACTTGTTCCTTCACCCTGAAAGTTCCAATTTTATAGTTTCATCCAGGACCTGGCTTCCAAAAGGCCATTTGCCTGGGACTACAAGCTTCTGGGGTAGGAGTTGATGGAGCCTCCCCTCTCAATAGGAAGATGCTGAGCACATCCCAGGAGCTGGGCATCTGGCATACAGAGTTCACATGCATCCTCAGGGACCATATCATTGGCTGGGACAGATCTACAGGAACACCTGCCACACAATGACCATTCACCTTAGGGTCACCAGGTCCAGAAGAGTTATGTTCTCCAGAAGTGTGGCTATATATCTGTGTCCAGAGACACACATCCTATATTCCCTAGTGAGTAATAAGTGATACATTAGGTCCAAACCAATCACCCTTCATTCTGACCATTTTCAAACCTATTTAATATTTCCACATTAAAATTTCACATACCCTTTGATTCAGCAATAATACTGATAGGTATTTATTCTATAGATATACCTGAACCTGTGTAAAATAAGGCATTATAGATTTGCCTATAACATCAAAATACTAGAGACAATTGAATCCAGCTGATCCATCAATAAGAAGCTAGTTAAATAAATTATGGGTCATCCATATAATGGAATAATATATGATCATTAAAAAGCATAAGGCAACCTACCTGTATTGATACAGAACAAATCACTGAAATGTACTGTTAGAAGAAAAAAAGGAAAATATAGAATATTGTATATTTGTATGGAAAAAAAGAAAAGTATATTGTGTATGTATATGGTGGAAATAGAATATGCTTCCAGAATATCTCTGGAAGGAATCATAAGAAAATAGTAACATTGCTAGTGTCTTCAACATAGATATTAGATGATACACTCTAAGTATAGCTGGGGTTTACTCATCCTTCCTGAGAGGCCTTGAAATTGATTACAGACATTATTCCATGCAGCCAGAAATAGATTCAAAAAGGAAAGGTAATGATATGGAACAGATCTCATGTTTACCCTTGCCTCCCCCCTCACACAAATGGAAGTTCCCACCATCCCCCACGAGGGTCCGTGCATGCTGGGAACACTACCGACACACACTCCATCCATTGCAGTTTTTTCTCTTTTTTTTAGAGAGACAGGGTCTTACTCCGTCACCCAGGCTGAAGTGCAGTGGCATCATCACAGCTCACTGCAGCCTTGAACTTCTGGGCTCAAGTGATCCTCCCACCTCAGCCTCCTGAGTCTCTGGGACTACAGGCACCAGCCACCATGCCTGGCCCATCCATTCCAGTATCTATCAAGCCCTCTCCTCAATATATTACAGCAGAATTTTCCTGTGGAAACTGCTTGCTTTTAAAAAGTGAAGAAAGGAGATGTAGATACAGCAAGGCAAAAACGCAAAGTCCCAGTGGACTTTGGGACATGTCTACAAAAGAAGGCAGTAGCGCCCTTGTGTGAATGCGGTTGGATGGAACAAAGATTCAAGAGCCACCTTTTTTAAAATACAGAGTCGTTGGAGACCTAGAACTTCTGTGAACAAAATCTTCAGAAAAACACAACAAACATATGATGTTAACCCTAAATAAATAATGTTTCTCAAAATGATTTTTATCATAAGGACTCTCATCGTGAGAACGTGTGTGCATCCAGGACACGGTGACCACTTGCTCCCTCACTACCTTGGAGAGAGCTCTCTCCCCTGGCTTCCCTCCTCCTCTCTTGTTGCGCCTTCCCAGTCTCTTCTTGGCAGAGTCCTCTTCCTAATCCCCTTGTGAAATGCTGGTTCTCTGTCTCCTGCTTGTCTTACTCCACACATTTTCCCAGGCTCATCTGTTCCTATTTGTTTTATCACCACCTGTGTGCCAGTGGCCCCCAAATGTCTCATCTTCAGCTTGATTTTTCCTACCATCTGGAACCCAACCTCTAGCTTCTTATGGAATATCATCATTTGGATGTTCCTCAGGCACATCAGACTCCCATGTACAAAAATCTGAATACATGATCTTTCTCATCCTCTAAATGAACTAGTAGATTCCCTGTTTTAAGGAATAGGGACATCACCCTCCTAGCCACGAAGGGCTGAATCTGAAGAGTCATCCTTACTTAATGCTTCCTCATAAATCGCACATCCTGGCCGGGCGCGGGGGCGCACGCCTGTAATCCCACCACTTTGAGAGGCTGAGGTGGGAGGATCGCTTGAGCTCAGGAGTTCAAGGCCAGCTTAAGCAAGAGCGAGACCCCGTCTCTACAAAAAATAGAAAAATTAGCCAGGCGTGGTGGTGTGCACCTGTCGTCCCAGCAACTCGAGAGGCTGAGGCAGGAGGATTGCTCAAGCCTAGGAGTTCAAAGTTGCAGTGAGCTGTGATGACAACACTGCACTCTAGCCAGGGTGACAGATCAAGACCCTGTCTCTAAATAAATAAGTAAATAAATAAACCTCATGTCCCATCAGTCACCAAATCTTAACACCTCTATCTCTGAAACAGCTCTCCAATCTATACCACTTTCTCCATTCCCAGGGCCGTGATCTCAGCATAGGCCATTATTACTGTGCAATATTTTACTATGACAGTGTCCTACTGCTGCGTCTGCCTCCAGTCTCTGTCCGCTTCAACCTCTACCATTCAATAGTTCACTAACTGCTTTTTTTGTTGAAGTCCCTTGGATGACTTCACGTTGAGATGACATTCCAAGCTCCTTACCTGATCTACAGGCTTCTTCATAATTGGCCCTGTCCTCTTTCTCAGCTTTATCTCTTACTTCTCCCCTAGCCTCTACCCATATTGCATCATTTACCATCCCTCAAACTTCCCAGCTGTAGCCTACATGTGCTGAATGTGTCATTGCTTCTACCTCCTCCCTGCCTCACCCACCTGTCTGACTTCTGTCCATTCTTCAAACTCAGCTCAATTCTAACTCCCTCTGGGAGCTTGCACCATAGTTCCCCACACTACCAGTGGAGTTAGCTGTCGTCCGTCTCACATCGCCATGGTCCTCTGTGCTTCCTTCTGTTTTTAATTCTTCAAGCTGCACTAAAAATTAGGGGAACTTTTTTATCTTTTTCAATCTTTCTTTTCTTCTCCTCCAGCTCCAGCTCCAGGGCATGGGCACTGTTTTTTACTTCTCTTTTTACCTCTAGAGGCTATATTATGTCTGTCACACAAAAAGGACCTAGTTCCTGGTAAGTAATTAAAGATTAGGATATCATTCTTCTGACTTATGGAACAGTATTCTTTACACTGAACTTAAAATAATAGTTGACTGATTGATAAGAAGAGCGGGAGGTGTATTAACAATTAAGGTAATCTGTAAAAAATGAGTTTGTTCTTCACACTATACAGAAATATAACTGTACAGATCTCCCATGATTCCAAAGACCCGATAACTGGGACTGTGTCTCAAGAACAGACATAATCCTTATTTAAATGTGTCCTAAGAATTAAGCTATTCATTCAAGTATTTATATGTGTCAGCTTCTTCTTACTGGTTAAAGCTGGAGATGCCCCTTCTACCTAGATGAAATTACAGAGGTTCATTTCAGGAATTACATCTTTAACAGTTCCCAGATTTGACTGCAATTTGTAACCATCACTTCACTTCTAAGCATCTAATTCCCTGGTTCTCATCAGGAGGATTTCTCAGCTGACTGGGAGGTTTGTCCAGAAATGCTCCAGTCCTCGGGAAAACCCTCCATTGTCTTCAAGACACAGAAGAAACACTTTGAGTAGCTCTTTCATTCTATGCCATCCCATCTTCTTCCACCCATCTTGGTTTGACAATGAAATGTGGGGGTCAGTGAACCTGATAAATCATGTTCAGAGTCACTGGAAGTTTGTGACATTGTCATATCCAGATATCATGCCATAGGACCAACTTCTAGGGGAGACTACTTTAAAGTAAGGCTATCTGGGGGCCTAAATAATGAAACCCATCCATGTGGAGACCTAGATTGAATCATATTATAGAAAACTCAACTGTAAAACAAATAGAAACTGCCAGCAAAGAGCTCATTAAGCTGCAAAAATTAATTTTTACAGAGATTTGTTTAGAGCTCAAAGTTTATTTTTCCAAAGAAGCTAAGTTATACATCATAAATCTACTCCCGTCTCCTTTTAATGCATCTTTGGTGCATTTAACTCTGATAAAATTGAAGAATCCATCTGTCACATCCACCACTATGTATGTGGGAAACAATATAAGTCCAACTTCCAATGAATGTAGTATTTGATTTTCCCACAACCCTTGCAGAGGGAAAATCCATGTTTGAGGAGAATAGGGAGTAAACCCCCAAGGCAAGGCAAAGGAGAGTTTGTATGAGCTGGAGAGGCTGTTTCCTGCAGCCAGTGGCATCCCAACCGGGCATTTGTGTTTCAGGAGACAGCTTATAGAGCTAAAAGGAAATTCCACAACGTCAGACAAACCCAAATTGAGGGACGTTCCACAAAATAACTGGCCTGGGTTCATCAAAAACATCATGAAAGACAAAGAAAGACTGGAAAATTCTTCCAGATTAAAAAAGACTAAAGATGTGTTAGCTGAATGCAGCACATGGTCCAGGACCTTTCTTTTGCTATAAAGCTGCAGTCCCCAAGCCCCACTACCAGGCTGTGGCCTGTGAGGGACCAGGCCCCACAGAGCTCCACCCCCCCCAATCCCCCCCCCCCACATCCACAGAAAAATTGTCTTCCATGAAACTTAGGAATGGGGGCGAGGATGGGGGCACACAGCAGGAGGTGAACAGCTAGCAAGCGAGCAAAACTTCATCTGTGTTTTACAGCATCCCTCCCCATCGCTCGCATCACCGCCTGAGCTCTGCCTCCCACTGCCTGCCTTCTGCGGAAAAATTGTCTTACATAAAACCAATTCCTGGTGCCAAAAAGGTTGGGGACTGCTGCTATAAAGGATTTGTTGGGACAGTTGGGGAAGTGAATAAAATCTATGAACAGATGATAGTTATGGCAATGTTAATTTCCTGGTTTTGATAATGGTACTACAGTTATGTAAGGGAAATATATTTGGAAATATTTAAAGGTAAAGAGATATCGAGTCAAACAGTTCTGAGGGAAATATACATACTTTACATGTATTTGAATATATATATTTCCTCCAGAACTGTTTTTATATATATTTATATGAATGAAATAGGAAAGAGGGAAGGAAGAAAGGAAGGATTGGTCAAACACTAAATTTGAGTGTCAAGTGTATACAGGAATTGTTATACAGTTCTTACAATTTTTCCTGTGTTTGAAATTATGCCAAAATAAAGATATATATATATATTTTTTTTTAAGGAGATTCTGCCATGTTACTATAATTTTCGGTCATGTGTTATGATTCTTAGTCATGTGATCTTGAGGCCTAACATACTTTTTAAAAACTTTGTCAGCTGAGTAACAATCAAGCAATGCTGCAAGTCCTCCAACGTGTGAGGCCACCTCTTTGAAAGGGTCTTTGCCCTCTGGTTCTTTGCTGAGGTGGCTGCTAGTGGGAGGTTAGAACCAGCCCACCAGATTACAGCCATCTGCAAAGGATCCGCTGCTGTGAATATTCCGAACAGAGCGGCCCATTCTGAAGTCATGAGCAATATTCAACATTTTCACCCAAAACTTTGGTTGAGTCTGTTTCATTTGGCTTTCCGTTAGTTTTATTCTGCTATGCTTGGATAACTGTGTGGATCTATTCACAGCTTTCCCTGTTGTCTGAGAATGTGGCTTTGAGACAGTGTCGTAAGCCATTTCCAACATGGACGCGAATGCTTTCTTTACGAGATCGAGATCCACTCCCAGGCCGCTCCCCTCCACATCTCCCGAAGGTCATCTGTGCCACGGGAGTGGGGCTGGTCCTCTTCGTTCCACACAGCTCACCCGACAGCCTCACTTGGCCTTTCTTCCAGCAGCTAGCATGTAAAATACTTGACATAGCCCTGTTCAGGCTTGTCTGTGTGCCAAAATCAACATGAAATACGTACTTCTGGGTTTTTCAGAGCTGACCCCAAAATATCTATTTACTCAGACGTTGACATTCTCATGAGTAATGAGCAAAGCTCTGAGGACGCACTGTTGGTGGCAGAGCAGAATTCAGAATTCCACTCAGAATTGTAAAGTTGGACAGGGACTTAGAAATCATTGAGTCCAACTATCTCATTTAAGGATAAGGAAAATGGGGCGGCAAGGGCTGAATAACTTGCCAGTCTAGAAACTGGGATTAGAACCCAGGTACTGTGTCTCCTGGAGCAGCAGCTTTTGACTCTACCAAAGGAATGAATGCACTTGGGCAAAATGGCCCCAGGAGCCTGTTATTAGGTGGGTGATGGCAAAGGCAGCCTCCCAGATACATACTTTGGGATTAGAGACGACAACATTTCCAAATCCTTTTTTTCAGAGTCCTACACGAAGAAACCTCAAACCCAGGATTCCAGCCAAAAACAATGATTCTCAAGTTCCTATGAAATCCTGGATGGATGTTTAACTGGGCAATGTACTCACTGACTCCCGTGGCAGATGCAAGCTTCAACAGAGCTTCAGGGCTGACACTTGAAAGGGAGTGGATGTGTGCGTGTGAGTCTGAGTCACACACAGTAGGTATTTGCTCTTATCAACAGGATGAGTGAGTACAAGAGAACATGAAGGGCACTTCTGAAAAGTAATACAGAATGATATGCCCCCTATTAACCTGACTCACATGCTTCTCACAGCTTACAGAAAAGCTTAGAGGAACTCTACATAGAAATTTCTAGAAATTTACAGAAAAAGGGATATTTCACCCTCTCTCAGGCCTAGTACACTATTAACTCATTCATTCATTCATTCATGCATTTATTCCTCCACATTACACACAATTATTGATTTCCACTTCATAATAGGTGCCATGCCAGATCACAGTGAGGTCCCACCCTCAAGGAGCTCACAGTCCTAATCTCCACAATATATAAAGAGCTGCTATAAACAATAAAAAAGGCAACCCAGTTGAGTTAGGACCAAAAGATAAGCATTAGGCAATTCACAGAAAAAGAAATGCAAAGGCTGGAAAAACATAGGAAAGGGTATTCACCTTCACCAGGCATTAGGGACATCAAATTAGAACAGTGAGATACCATCCTTAGACATCAGATCAGCTGAAATTTAAAATACTGACAATACACACTGTCTAAAGGCTACGGAGAAATGGGTCCTTTCAAATACTGTTGGTGCTGGAAATAAAAATTGAGATACAATTTTGAGAGAGCAACTTGGCAACAGCTATCAAAATTTTTAATGCACCCCCCCTTTAACCTTGTATTTTGACTTGCAAAAATCCATCTTGTGTGGACATTAATTCCATTCCTTGCCATGCAGCATTTCTTTCCCCTTCTAGTGACAGCAGCAAGAAGATCTTGTGGGAAGCACTGGCCTTCCCCAGGTCTGCTACACGTCACAAGGGGGCATGTGCCTAGGCCTGGCCTATAAATGCATTACATCCCCCTCGCCACAATAATTGACCCACATGTGGACATGGGAGTCAATGTGACACAATTTGGGGACATTTCCTTGGGCTATTGAGAGAAAATTGCCATTTACCAATGGACTTGGAGTTTTGGAGGTCGAAGCCCAGAGCACCTGGCAGCCATGCAGCCACTGAAAAGGAAGACCTGGAGATTGGAGGACGGCCGAGGATGGCAGAGGAAGGGGGGCCTGTCCCTGTGACACCTCTTGAGCCCTTGGCAGCTGATCCTAAAGCCAGATCCACCTTCTCACCCAATAAATTTGCTTTTTGTTTAAGCCATTTAGGACGGGTTTTATATTGCTGACAACTAAAAAGCCCAAACAGACACATTCATCTACAGGATAACTAACATGTGTGCACAGATAGTCTTTGCAGCATTTTTTTGATAACAGTGGAAGAAGTATCAGCACCGTAAGCGTTCACGAATAGAAGAAATGTTTAAATGATTATAGTACATCATACTGTATCAGGGAATAAAAGGGTGGCATATTATTGGAAAAAAGCAAGTCACAGTGCAATATGCATAATGCGATTTCATTTGTGTGAAAAGGACTATATATGTATGTGTTCAAATTCATTTATCACTATATACATGTATTGATAGATGCATTTCCATTTGTATGTATTATATGCTCATATATATACACATATATATGATGTATATTATCTATTAGGCCCCAAAAAGATGTTTTTGATAGTTTTTTAAACAAAGTATACAAGTGATTGTTCTTAAAGAAATAACAGATAATTCCATAATCATCTCATGAGATGCACATACGCTCTTGAGTAGAAGAACATAGAAAAGGAGCCACAGCCCTGGAGAATTGTGCCGGCTGTGGGTCCTCCCCTTCCTCCCAGGATGTATTTTACACATGAGCACCATCTGCCAGCATTGAAATTGTTAAGAAATGCTGGTTTATAAAATGAAATTAGAGCACACACTGGAGACAATTAGGACAACTGGAAAGTTGGTTTGGGTTTTTTTTCCCCCCAGCCATCCAAGAAAGAAATATTGATCTTGAACTCAGGCTGAACTTTCAAGTATTGAAGGGAGGAGATGAATCTGGGCTGATCATTCTCCATTTATTCCTTACCCTACTGGAGCCCTTTTGCTCCCATCTCTGCCCTTTCTGTGCTCCAGAACCTTGCCCCTTACAGCTTACACCCCTGAACTCCTCTGCCCTCTGGTTTTTGGTTGCTCTTTGCCCACTGGAAGCACTGGTGGGAGATCAGAGGATGGGAGAAGGGAGAGCGAGTCCTCACAGTGACTTTCGTGTCCCCTCATCCCCCACCTCCTCCCACGGACACTGGCTGCACTCCCCTGTTCAGCTCCCATCAGGTGGTCTTTCCTCCATGGCTCCAAGCTCACAAGTAAGATACTTTTGGGACTTCCACTGGCACCCCCTGCCCCTTATTTCCTGGGCACAGTATAGATCGTGCCGTTGTCCCTGGGTCTTTTGCCACTCTGTCTTAGCTTCTGCGTCCCTACTCTGGAAGTGGACCCTTCATTACACTCTCCACCATTCAGCCCTTTGAGTGTTCAGTTTCCTGCAGGAACTGTAATTTCTACAGAGAGTAAAAGATTGTTCCAGAGTTGCCTGGTTAGACTTCGTGATCAACTGGATGTGTGCATGGGAGGTTGGGGAGGAGAAAAAGGCAAAGACTCCCCAGTTTCTGGCTGGAACAGGGAGGCAGAGGATTAGCAGGGTCAGGGAGGAAGACAGAGAGCCCCACAGGAAGGCACAAGTTGAGATACGGCAGGATAAGAATAATGTTAACTCACTCCCAGGGGAGCTAATATTTTGGACACATTGACTTGAGTGTTCAAGCTGGAGATGCTGCCACTGGAACAGAGGAGTTGGAGTTGGAGCTGAGGCCTGGAACTGGGGTTGGAGACAGATTCGGGAAAATTGAAAGCCACTAAGAAAACCTTCGGCAAAACTTGCTACATACATCTCCATGTTTTTTTTCTGCATCTGCTTCTCCCTCAGCCCCACCCGACTCCTGCCCCTTCAACCCAGATTCCCCACATCCTTGCCTAAGGTCACCCTCCAAGCATAACATCCCACATTTTCAAGCCTTGCCCATTTCCATCACCAAAGATTTTCTAGCTTACAATCCCTTAGAGCCTTGAATACTGTTTTCCAAAACGATAATGCAGTCCTCTGATAACGTATTTCCTCCTAAGGTAGAAACGAACTCACCTATTACTGTTCCAAGAGAGGATTGTCCTTTCCGAAGGACAATGGCCAGACCATTAATTGGACAATGACTGACATCTTTGTTTCTTGAAATAGGATCCTCCTCCTTCTGAGGACACAAGATAGTGTTTTGGAAAGTGCTCAGGACTGGAGGATAAACACCATCCATTCTCCTGAAGTATCACTTTCATTCAAAGATTTGAGGATGGGTGACATTAAATAAAACATGAATATATTATGGAAAGGATGCAAAATTCCTAGACATTTTTAAGATAAAACATAAGCCTCCAAAGGATTCTCTGCCAAAAGGTTCAGGTTGAATCTGACCTGCTCATGAGTGTACTCAGTGGGAAAGTTAGGCTACATCAGTGTACTATCCCAAAGGCGGAATTTCTGGACATTGGAGGGCAAATATTTTAGAGCCAGCAAATCTTATGATACTCCCATAAATCATTTCTATTTGGCCCACCCAGACACCATAGACAATGCCTAGGCCTTAAGTGACAGTTCCTTGTTTAGCTGCCTTCCCTAACTTTGGAACTTGGTCCATAAAATGCCTTTCAGATGACGTAAATTCATCTACTACAAGCCTTCTTTAGGTTTTTCTGTCATACACTGTTTTAAGTATAACACATTTGCTTTCTTCCTGCAGAGAACATACCCTGATTCCAGAAAAGTCTGCCAGGGAAGGAAAAAAAATGCATACACCAACTTCTTGAAACATTTGGCACCTGCCACAATCACCAATAAATCTAAAATGGACAGCTTGACATTTCCTCAAACAAGACCCCACCTTTCAAAGAACATTTGTCCTAACATGAAAAACAATAAAAGCCCAGCTGATAGAATGCAAAACATTCTTCCTTGTCTAACTGGAGAAGCAAAAACAAAATAACTGCTTGCTTAGGCAGCAATTTGAGCCATTCCACAGTCCATGAATGTTACAGTCCTGTTCACATGGCATCAGTAACAACCTTCAATAATCTTCAAATTGTAAGTTATATGCTATTTTAACACTCTGTTTTTTTTTAAATCTACCTGTCCAGAAAAAACGGCACTCTGATCTTCTTAAGCATTGTATATGCCTCAATGAGGGCTGTGGAACTCATTGCATCCTTTTCTACTTTGTAAAAACACAGTTGTCAGTTCCGGCTTTAGAAACAATTCAACTTATAAACAATTTAATGGAGGCTTCCTGTCCCCTCCTTTTCCCTTTAACATGGAGCCTTCCTCCGTTGTTTCCAAAGAAGACCTTAGCTTCCCCACCAAGCCCCCACTCCCACAGACCCTCCTCCCTCTCTCTACACAAGGGCTGCCAAGTTCTTCCAAAAGGAGGACAGGATATAGAAGAGCCAGCTTCCCAATCCATCGAGCTGTCTCTTGAAGGGCTGGAAGTTTGGGCTTAGCAGCCTCTGAGCACATTCATTCCAGTCTGCCACCTGGGGAGTCCAAGAGGCCTTTGCGATGACCTGGGAAGATAACCATCCCTTGGAACACTGTTCTATAAGAAAAAATGCATCCAAAGTTCCAAGGGATGTTTGGAACAGAACATTTTCACATGATAGCATGTGATCTACACATTATGTTAGAGACTTATGCATGGTTTCCATGGACCCACAAGTTTTCATGGGTTTCCTAGCAATGTCACCAAAAATTAATCGAGAGGCCTTTGGGAAAGGCTGGGCAGAACATCCACTTGCTTAAAGCATTATTAGCAAAGTAGGGGCAAAAATTTCATTCTTTGAATTGGATTTTTGTTACTTTATAACATATCAGATATAGTTATATTGGAGGAAATCAGAACTGTTTTGGACTTTTTTTACTTATTTCATGGCTTGATATTGTTATTTTGAATTCTATATGGGGAAACCAAGCTTAAGGCCTTTTAACAATATTAAACAGGCCTTGATACTAGATAGAGGAAAAAAAATCAGTATTTGTTCAAATACCAGTCTCAGCTTTGGTACTAACTGGCTAATATGTGGGTGTCCATTTTCTCAAGAGTTAGGTTTGCCTAAGGATTCCTTCCAATTTAACGTTTCATGATTCCAACCATTTCTCCCCTGTCTTCGTGCAAATTTCTCTAATGGGACCTTTCTTCCCTGGAGGAATCTGTGCCAAAATATCTCCTGGTTTACTTAAAAACACAGATGTGCCTCCTGGTGCCCTGAACTGGCATCCCTAGAACCTAATGAAGCAGTAGATAACATGGAGGACTCAGTAAATACTATATACAAACCTCAGTAAATATCATTTACAAACCTCTCTGAGATCACTCATGATCCAATGTTAACATTCACAATGTTCCAAGTTAGGCATCATTGAACCCCATCTACCAGATGGCAAACAGGTGGCAAAATCCTCCCAACTCATTACAGTTTTAATGTTGACATTACTTTAATTCCCTTTCATTTTAGAAAACAGGTATTAAGACATCCTAGGTTTTGAAAATGGAAGGGTCAATATCACCAAAATCTATTAGTTGGAATAAGAGAAAAAATGAGTTAATGCTTTTTGCTATCTGTTCTTCATGGTTTTCTCCTCTCTCTCTCTCTCTCTCTCACACACACACACACACACACATGCACACACACTCACCATCCCTCCACTGTGTACAAAAATCTCCTTTCAACAGTCAGAGCATGTTGAGCATAAAGCCAAGTCTACTTGGCAGGGAGGTTTTCATTCCAAGGAACATTAGATAAAACAACCTGCTAAGTCAAAACAGATTGCATGAGTTTTGGAATCAGATAAAAAAATGGGTCAACTAACTATGGTCCATGGGTCAACTGTGGCTCGCCATGTGTTTGTGTATACCTACAACCTAAAGATGGTCTTTACGTTTTTAAATAGTTGAATATTTTTTCAAAAAAATATAATAAGACACATGAAAATTATATGAAATTCAAATTTTAGTGTCCATAAATAGTTTTATTGGAATTCAACGACACCTGCTTGCTTATGTATTGTCCGTCTATGGCCACTTTCACATTACAACAGAAGAGTTGAGTAACTGCAACAAAGACTGTATTGCCCAACAAAGACTTATCTGGCCCTTTACAGAAAAAGTTTGCTGACCCATGAGACAGATCTACGATTTGATTCTGCCACTTAATATCTCTGTGGCATTAAGGTTCTTGCCCTCTGTGACCTCAAGTTTCTCTTTCTAAGGTAAGAGTAATGATATACAAATTGCAGGTATCTAGAGTGATATATACCTATATGTGGCATCACATATATTGGTTCTTCTGCCACTTTTCTTTCCCATCTCTTTCTCTGTGTAGCTGTCAGAGGCATCAGGCCAACAGATGTTGGCAAAGCTCTAATTTGCAAAGAGGGCAGACCACATCACATCTTGGTTGCAAGTACCAGCACTGGGCTCCTAGGTCTATTTTAGTAAAAGTTATTTTTGGCTAGTACCTGGACTTTTTATTATTTTCCTTTCAGCGAGGTGAAAGTGGATATTAACAAATTTGCATCTACCACTTTTGCTATTATACTCCTGAGAAACTCCTGACCAAGAGGAAAGTGTGCTTTAGTTGTTAAACTGATAAACCATATAAAATAAGTATTAAAAGTTGGAGAGTCCGGACATCCCCCTCCATGGAAATTGGAATTATTTATCCAAAATGCAATTACTGCAAAGCATAACAACTCCCACAGTGAAAGCCCAAAATCACAAGGTCCTTTGAGACTTCCCTGCTATTCTCTGGATCTCTCTGCCCACTTCATTCAAAACTTCTTTTACCACTAAGTCAACGCAACAAGAAAAATGGTACTCTGAAACCAGCTGAGCAGATGATTCCTACTTCATTAGGAAACCACCATGTTTAGAGAAATTAAAGTACAACTTGAGTAGTTTTCTACCTAATTGGGAGGTGATATGCTCCTGTGCAATGAACTTTGGGAGCAGGCAGGCCTGTGTTCAGGTATCAGTGTGCCTCCTACAGCTCTGTGACCTTGCTGTCTGGTCCCTGAACCTCAGTCACCTTATCTGGGTAATGAGGGAAATAATTTTTACCCCACAGCATTGATAAGGGATGAAATAAGATGACTTATACAGCATATTATGAGCTTGTAAGCAATGCCCAGCACATAATACTTGCTCAGCAACTGTTTGGTCTTCCCTCCATGTCCTGATTCCAATCAGGGCTTTGGGATTGCCCCTATATCAAATACCTGCCAGCGCCAGGAACCATGGCTATATGCAAGATGTCAGTTAATATTTGCAACGGCCTATGTGGGTGATAGTTCTATCTTCAGCTTTTAGATGAAGATATTGACTATCCCATCCTGAAATAATTACGGGAAAGTGCTCTTTGCTGTATGAAATGTATAAATGTAAGAACTGGAGGAATTGTCTATAGCTGATTGGCTTAGCTGGCCAGCTTTGTTATACAAAAATTACTAGTGGTGTCCAGGGCTGTGGAGGTGGTAGAAATAATAAACTTTATCTTGCCAATCTTTAAAAAAAAACAAAAACCTTTTATTGAACTACAATATACTGAAAGTGTACTTAAGCATACAGTTCAACGAACTTTTACAAATTCGAGCACAGCCTTGTCACCAGCACCCAGACTAAGAAACAGCACATGACTAGCACCCAAGAAGCCCCAGTAATGCTTCCATCTGGTCACTAATCCCAAGGGTAACCATTATCCTGACTTATAACAACACAGATTAGGGAAGCCTGCTTTTGGACGTCATATAAACTACAATCATAGAGCATGTGCTCTTTTGTGCCTGGCTTCTTTGCTCAACCTTTATAAGATTCATCTATGTTGACACATGTAATTTAGAATTAGTTCTTACACTCTCAATACTGTACAGCATCCCATTTTGTGAACATGTCACAATTTTTTTTTATCTGTTCTATTGCTGATGGGCATTAGGGTAATTGCATTTTGGGAGAATTTGAACACTCTACTACATGTCTTTTCGTGACTATATTATGCATTTCTGTTATGTACATACCTACAAGTGGACTTTCTGAGCCTCAACGCAGCTTACATTCAGCTTTGGTAGATGCTGCCAAGCATTTTTCCAAAGATGTGTCCATTTATATTCCCACCAGCAGTACGTGTGAGTTCCAGTTGTCCCACATCCTCGCCATCAGTCAGTATTTTCCATCCTTTTCATTTTCACCATGCTGGTGGAAGCCTACTTGCGTTTTTTATTTCTGTCCCATAAACACAAAATATTCAACTACAAGAATGAAAGACAAGAAGTGAGTCTAAGGAGAGCAAACCGAGGGAGCATCACAAAGACCCCATGAAAACCACGAGGACCACGGACACATAATTAGCCACTGGGAAGCATCATCATTGTCATATGCATGTGGAACTCACTTTAGTGCTCAATGACTCAGCCCTCCCCAACCCAAGGTGTATTTAAACTAAAATTCTATAACAGATTCCTGATTTTCCATCATCCCCCATTTTGACTTCAGAATTGCCTTTTCTTCTTACTGCTGCTTGGGTCTCTCAGGATAGTCTTAATGAAATTTGGGATATCAGCCAGGAACAAGTAAGGAGATATAGGAGAAGGCTGGTCTCTGGATCCAGTAACAACTGGTAACCATAAATGAGTGCTTCAAACTGGGATGGAGTGGAGAGGGAGAGGCCTGGCATGTTCCCAATATATCCCGTCTATAGGGACCATATCACCAGTTGGACACATGATAATAGTAATACCTTGCCTTTGCACAGCCTTCTTCAATGCATAAGATGCTCTGGGAATCTATGCAACACCTAGAAAGAAACAAGTCCTGTGAAAGCAACCTGCCGCAGGGCTGCTGCTGAGCTGGCTCCACCCCAGGCCTTTACTGCAGTAGACAGGCAGGGGCTGCCCTCAGCAGATGTGGACTAAAGACACAGGAGGGGTCTCATGCTCTCTTGCTCCTGGTCCCTGTGTCTGTGTCATACCATCTGACCTTTGGGATGTGCTGAAAACGGACCTCCCTCCCTGACATTTCCTGTGCAACATTCATCACCATCCCCCACAGTAACCCAAAGCAGTTGCAGTTTGACCACTGAATTTCCTTCAGCACTGCGGTCCCCAAACCCCGGGCCACAGACCAGTATCGGTCTGTGGCCTGTTAGCAACTGGGCCGCACTGCAGGTGGTGAGCAGCAGACAAGCAAGTGAAGCTTCATGTGTATTTACAGCTGCTCCCCATTGCTCACATCACTGCCTGAGCTCTGCCTCCTGTCAGATCAGCAGGGCATTGGATTCTCATAGGAGCACGAACCCTACCATAAACTGCGTATGCAAAGGATCTAGGTTGTGTGCTCCTTATGAGAATCTAATGCCTGATGATCTGAGGTGGAGCTGAGGCAGTGATGCTAGCTCTGGGGAGCAGCTGCAAATACAGATTATTATTAGCAGAGAGGTTTCACTGCACAATAAGTGAAATGTGCTTGAATCATCCTGAAACCATCCCCCCGCTTCCATAGAAAGATTGTCTTTCATGAAACCGGTCCCTGGTGCCAAAAAGGTTGGGGACTGCTGCTTTAGCACACAGCCTATATGCCATAGCTCATAATAATAGCCAGTACTTACTGAGTGCCCACTCCACACAGGCAGTGTGCTAAACACATTACACGCATTATGTATTTTGATTTGGCTTGATCCCCACAACACTCAGAATCACACATCACCTAATTCACAAGGCCCAGTATGAATCCAGACCTGCTTCCTCTTCTGTTTGGGCCATGTGATCTGAGGAGGCTTTGTGCCTTCCCTCTCCAAGACACACCCACGCCTGCTGATGCTTAACATCCCATAGTTCTAACTTTTTCCCTGTGTCAAAAATGGTGTTTGCACTTGTTTGATGCATTAATGTTTAATGGGCACATTATCAAACATTTACACCTTAAAGAACTATGTTTAGAAGTAAAAAGACCCTTTGTAACCTGGGAGCCTGGGATAATGGATTTCTGAGAGGTCAGGAACATGAACTAGTAGATAATTTTCCCTGCCCTTTAGTATTTCTAAATCCACAAATAGTTTGATAGATTTCCTTTGAGGCAACCCTCTCAGACTCTGAGGCAAAGACTGACTTAGAAGGTAAGGATAAATCAGACAACAAACTATTTCTCCAATCCCAACACGATAGAACAAATAAGTCCCCTTTCATTTCTTACTTGAAGCTAAGCTTAATTATTTTACCCAACAAAGTATTAACCCTCACGTAGCTATGGTCTAAGAAAAGGTCTAGATATTTCACAGGAAATATCACAGATATTTCCAGAGGTATAATGGGTCCTTGCAGCCACTGGGACATCACAGGGACACATGTTGAGGCAGGAGCAGTAGCATCCTCTCTCCCCTCTCATCCTCCACTTGGTCTATTCTCTGGTCTTCATCACCTCCAATCCATTTTCCACACTGTAGCCAGAGAGAGTTTTCAGCATCAGAGTGTTTCATTCCCCTGCTTAAAGCTCTTCCTTGGCTACCCCTTTGCTCTTTGAGTAAGATCCCAAATGCTGACAGGTACAAAAGTACAGCTGGTACGGGTACGCACAGTCATACAGAGAGGAGTAGTAGAATTGGAGACTCCAAAGGTGAGAGGTTGGAAGCGGGGTGAGGGATGAAAGATTACCTATCGGGTACAATGTACACTGTTTGAGTGATGAGTACACTAAAAGCCCAGACCTCACTGCTATGTCATATATCTACATAACAAAATTTCACTTGTACCCCCTAAATATATTGAATTTTTTTAAAGTACAGCTAGATAGGAAGAATAAGTTCAATGCTCTATAGTACTGGAGGATGACTATAATCGACAACTTATTGTATATTGTCACATAGCTAGAAGAGCGGATTTTGAATGTTCCCAACACAAAGAAATGATAAATGTTTGAGGTGATGGATTTCCTAATTACTCTGATTTGATCATTACACATTGTATACAGGTATCAAAATATCACACTGTACCCCATAAATATGCACATTATGTGCCAATTAAAAATAATAATAAAAGCAAAAAATACTTACCGCCACCAACGACCTGAGGAGTCTGGCTTCCCCCTACCTTATTTGACTCATGTCTCACCAGTCTACATGCCAGTCACATCAACATTCTTTTAGTTCTTCATACACAGAGTGCTCACCTACATTCAGGCCTTCCCTTGTGCTGCCCCTCTGCCTGGAAAAAATAAACAGCTCCTGTCCCTTGTTACCTAATGAACTTCAATTCATTCCCTGGGCTTGTTTCGATTTCTATGAGAAACCTTTGTCAAGTCCCAAATGTGGATAAGACCCAAGTATTCTTAATACTTTTCCTTGCATTAACACCATGTCCACTGACCATGATTGCCTAGTCATTTGTCTATATCTTTGAATATCTCGTTCACCAGTGTATCCCATGTCCTAGTACCAGGCCTGGCCCACAGTGAGCACTAAAATATTTTTACGTGTTGAATTAATTCAATAATTTGTTCATTAAACTAAGATCATTTCTTCTAATCAAATAACAATAGATCACCAACTGGCCCCAACCTTCCAAGGTAAGCTTGCCATTCTTTTTGAGGAGGAAGAAGAGAAATTTAAGGGACAGAAGAAAGCCCACATTCTGTAAAGCCAAATGAATTCCTTCCACTTAGCCAACAAGTAAATACAGGATTAGGAGTCAAACAGCAACAAAAACCCCCCTTCCTTGGCATGTGTAGAATGCACGACTAGCTCTGAAATGTCTTCTATTTTCCCAGACTGCTTTTGTTGCTTAATTGTTCAACAAAAAAAGAAGGAAATTCGGGCACCTCCCAGGCCTCCCTCCCACGGAAACCTGTTTTACTAGCTGCATTTTATATGGCTGCAGAAGGCCCCAGAAGGAACTTATGGGAAAGAACAGGGACTAACAACTGTGCATCCTTCAGCTCCAGAACACACACTCAGGCTCATAAGAGACTCCAGGTTGGATGTTTTCCTCGTGTTTCTCTCAGAGCGGCTGCGTCACTCATTGAACTTGTATTTTGGTACTTGTATAAAGCCTTCCTTCTGTGGTTCACTCCCAGTCTTAAACCTTGCATGTGACCACATGTAAATGTGTATTTTTATGGTCCTATAATCTCAGGACTTTTAAACTTCTGTTGCTTAAAGGCATACAGTGAGCTGAAGCAGAAAACTCTGGAGTTTCTGATCATCTAGAAGAAGTTTATGTGCTTTTTCTAAGTGGCTTCATGGCTTCAGTTCTTGCAGGGATAGGGCATAGCAAAGATAAGATCCTAATTCATTCTACAGGGCCTTCAAAACAAAAATCATATATCGTTAGAAAATATGCAACCTATTTCTACATAAATGCCTCGTTTGCAGACACCTGTACCTGTCTGTTCACTGGCAGGCTTAGGGGTTGTTCCCCAGCCTGTCCCACAGTACATCCTCAGAATTAATTTTCTTTCCTGAGCCTTGTGGGTTCAATGGCCTTAAGGAAAGGTAAAATTTTTTTAAATCAATTTTATTGTGTGTATTTAAGGTTTACAACATGATGTTATGGGATACTTATGGATAGTAACTATTTTACTATCTATAAATGGTTACTCTAGAGTAAATGGTTCCTCTAGTGAAGCAGATTAACATTTCTATCATCTCACACAATTACCTTTTGTGGTGACAAGAGCAGCTAAAAGCCACTTGTTTACAAAAATTCCTGATATAAATTTTATTACCTTTAGTCCTCATATCAAACATCAGATCTCTAACATTGTTCATCCTACATGTATGCTATTTTGTATCCTTTGAAATACACCTCTTCATTTTCTCTTCCCTCCTGCCTCTGCTCATGGTAACCACTGTTTTATTCTCTATCTCTGTGTATTGGAGCTCTTTCTTTTTATAATATTCCACCTATAAGTGAGATCATGCAATATTTTTCTTTCTGTGCCTTATTTCACTTGGCATAATGTCCTCCAGGTCCATCCATGTTATGACAAATCTCTTTTAAGGCTGAATAATATTCCATTGTGTATATATGTACACACCACATTTTCTTTATCCATTAGTCTGTCAACGGACATTCAGGTTGCTTCCATATCTAGGCTATCGTGGCTAACACTGCAATGAGCATGAGGGGGCAGATACCTTTAAAGGTGATGATTTTGTCTCCTTTGGGTATGTAGCCAGAGAGGGACTGCCAGGTGGTATGGTAGTTCTGTTTTTAATTTCTTTGGGAACTTCCGTAGTGTTTTCCATAATGGCTGTACCAACCTACATTCTTAAAAGTGGGATATTTACAAGAAAAAAAAAACAGAAAAGAATTAGGCGCAGGATCCAGAAAATGTGCTCTCCTTGTGTACTGCAGAAAGCCTTTCTAATGTTTTCACAACTAACATTTCTTTTTCTCATTTCTCATCCTTCATTCCTGTAGTTGAATATTTTGTGGATCTTGGGCAAGAGCACAGAGGTAGGCAAAGTGGAAGAAAAAAACCCCACAAATTTTCTATTTCATATTTGGATCCAGTTTATCTCTAAAATAAGTATCATTTCTTTGGCACTGACCTCAGGTGATTACATATCAAAAGAATATTTGCTAGTGTTAATTTTATGAAAAATACTGTATCTACCTCTCTACTTTAATATCATGAAATTAAATTTTCTATACCCAAAACACTTGAGATATTTTTCCATCATATAAGTTTAATTCTCATGTGCATAAACCATTTGGTTTTTAATGCCAAATTGGTCAGCTTATAGTTACTTTTTTAAGAGTCCTATTTGACTTTTCTCTCTTTTTTTCCACTTTGTTTTACTTTTAAAAAAAAGCCATTTGTTTCTGAAAAAAAACCATCATATAGAAGAAAATAAGATCAAGGCCTCCCAACATTTTGGTCAAGGTCTTCAGTTCCAGGCCAGTAAATTCTGTATTCAAGGACCCCACAGGGAAGTGGGTAGGAATGGTTACATTTCTAGCCACTCTGTATTTCTAGCTTGAGTTTATTTGCAATGAAAATTCCCAAGGTTTTGCTTTGTTTTATTTTGTTTTTGTTCATTTTCTTCCTCTCTGATCTGTATTTGTGCCAGCAGATCATTTCTGACCCAAATGAACAATTTGACATATAGCCCTGTTCATTTTCACTTGTAGATTGGGCCTGAACTCAGCTGTCATGATCTTTTGGATTTTAAGTCAATCTTAAAGCCAATTCAAATCTGTCGTCTAGAAATTTTGTTCTCTCCTAGCATTATGTTCGTAACACACTTGATAATCATATTTTCGAATCTTCATCTGAGAATCTGATTACAGTGTGGGTAAGGGCAGGTCAAGAAACAAGCTTTGGCACTCACTATTAGGGCTGGATTTTAAAAGATTGGATTTTTATTCATGCAGTTCCTCAGGTGGACATCAGGAAAGAGTTTTGACAGTAACAACTGGTGAGAGATAATGGAGATGTTATGTTTCTAGCCCTTAAGTTCCCTAGGAATGGGAGGACTTACAAACAGGAATGGCTTCTAACAAATTGAAGTGGATAACTTCCTTGCTAAAGGTTTATTAAATTGTTTTGTTTGGTATCTTAGAAAAGAAAAACGATTCCTCCTATACCAACATTTCTTTTTGTATGTCCATACTTTTAAAGGAGTCGGCCCTGAAAAAAATCAGTCCTGTGGGAAGGTAATTCTCATTCACATTTTTAGGGATTTCCCTAGAATGAGTTCTTCTACCAGCTGGCCCTGTGCATTCCAAGAACAAGCAGGCAAGGCTCTTCTCTCTTTTTTGGAAACCCAGATGTATCTCAGAGTCTTACAGAGCATTCCAAAGCAGTCAGTAAAATCTGAGGCAGGTGTTTTATTTATCTGCTTACTTATACATACCTATAATGAGCTACAAAAATATTTGAAGTGGATGGTCAAATGTTAATGCCAGAAATTCCTCAATAAGAATATTTTCTCTCTCTTTGAGGCTCCAGCACACCTTGATGGCGGTAGAATATAGCATGAAACATATGGTTTTGACACCTCTGTAACATGGAAACTTTCTTTCAATATTGTGTGTACTTACTAAGCGATCATAGCCTTGAAGGCATAAATGAGTATGCTCCACTGTACTCATGGGATATGATCAAATTACGTTCATACACAAAAGAATCCACATTGCACCTTTCTCTGTGCTTTTAAATACTTGAAATCCAGTAATAACCTTTAGGAATTACCACACCTATCTTGCGAGTACATTTACATTGTGAACATTGTGTGCACATTCGTAACTGTCAAATTCTCATGGCATTTATAACTTTGTGTAAATAGTGAAAGAAAGGAATTCAGTGAGGCAATGAACGAGTAATTACAAAAACCAATCTAAATCTCAAGAAAAGAAAATTATGGATTTCATGTTAAGTATTGAATCTTCTCTATAATGAACTTTTTCATACAAACCTAATAGTTGTTTCAAGCAGGAATCAGCGATTAAAATTAGTGGTTGAAAGTATTATGAGAAGCATGATTTTTACGTAGTCTCAAATTATCTCCCCTACAGAATACTTATTAATTACAATAAGAAAATGTGTAACTTTATAGTGGAGAATACTAGCAGATGCTACCTTAACCAGGTGATCAAAGTTAATATCATGAATGATAAGATATCAACTTCACATGCCTCCCGATATCATGCCCTGAGAAGGACACAATAGCACTTCTGTGGGATTCCTACTAAAAGTTTATAACCTGAAAAGAATCACAAAAAAACCCAGACAGACCCAAACTGAGGAAACTTTTACAAAATAACTGGCCAAAACTTTTTAAGTTTCAATGTCACAAAACACAAAGAAAGACTGAGGAAATATTTCAGATTAAAGGTGAATAAGTGCAGATGACAACTGAATGCAGCAACAAACAATATTAGATTGGATTCTGGACCAGCAAAAGGATATTAGTGGAATAACTGGTGAAATTTAAGGTCTGTAGTTTAGACAATAGGATAGTATCAACATTAATTTCCTCATTTTGATCATTGTACTATGGTCATAAGACATATTAATATTTGGGGAGTCTCGAAGAGGACATACTGAAATTATTCATACTGTATTGGTAACCTTTTTATAAGTCTGAAATTATTTAAAAATGAAAAGTTCAAATATAAAAAAATTTAAGCTAAAATAGATGAATAAATTTATCCACATATATGTCACATCTGATAAATTGCTAAAGAAGAAAAAAAGAAATGTTGAGAAATCTAAAGATTTGAGAACTACTGAATTAAATGATATATAAGACCCCTTTTCACAGTAAAGTCTTACAATTTCATGAATTATGAAATTTAGAAAACCACAATGTGTCAGGATCAATTGCTTTAAGAAAACCTGACTTCAATTGAACCACCAAGAGAGAAGTTATTTGAATTTCTTATGTCTTTATATTCACACCAGGAGGTGGGATTAGCTCACACTTTCATGAGAGACACTGACTACTTGAAATTAATGTGCTTCTTGTCTTTTCCACTAGTAGGTACATGTACACAAGTGTATAATCAATGCATCTCATTCTAGATAACACAAATCATCCATACTCATTCCCACCTAGATTGGCCTGATGCCCAGCTTCCCAATGCTCACAGTTTGAGTGTTTACAATTTAAAATTTTCATTTCAAATCCCCTTAAATATGCAGGAGATAAAATTGCTGCTAGGGATATAGAAAACATATTCTGTGGAACTGTTTAAATATAACCCACCTCATTGTGCCTCTGTGTTAGTTTTTTTTAAATAATAACATGCACTTAACTTGGCAATGTCCACATTTTAAAATGAAGGTAGAAAAGTATATTTGAATTTAAAAACAAATTCCCTGGCTAAGATGAAATTGCTTATCATCACTGATTCCCACACTTAAAAACATTGTTTGGAGGAAGTATTCCATGTTGTTTTTACCAAGGGTACTCTCTTCTCCTGCAGAATAGTGGTGGGAACAGACTTAGAGACAGCACCCTGGGGTTCTGGCATTTTCTCTGCCACTCACCAGACCTGTCTCAATTTCCTCAGCTGTAAATAGAGGCGAATGGGCAAGAATGGGATCTTAAACTGTGCTTTATGCACCTCTTCAGCAGTCTGATGAAGCCTGTGCCCTCTTCTCAGAATGTTTTTAAATAGATAAAAGAAATATATAAGATTATCCAAAAAACCTAATTACATAAAATACAGTCCTCAAAATAATTTCAAATGTGTGATATAGTAATGTATGTGTTTTCTTTAGTAACATACTAAATAATAAGATCTAGCAGTGGGTCTAGTAACTGCCATAATTTCAAAGTGATGAGCATAAATGATATCTTGAGATATCTACAACACTGTAATGTGATATGAAGACATCTTCGATTTCTACTATGTCAAAATCTCGGGTATAGCTGATGTTCTTCAGTTTTGTTGTCTTCATCTGAAATAGAAATAAATAGTATATTTCAATTAGAGGTTAATGAAAACAAAAATGTAATTATTTTCCCATCTAAGTCTGTAGATCCCTCTGGATTCCTTCCAAGGATCCTTTGGTTATGAAACTCCAGGCCAGATGACCTCTCAGTTCTCTCCCATCCCCATGTGTCTGTCATTTCTCTAATCTTCTCTAGTCATGCACCTTGAGGACGGTAGTCGATCATGTGTAAGTGTGTGTGCCTCTCTCTAGGGACTGAAGTTTAACAAGATATCAAAATATTTCATTTGCAAGTCTTGGCTGCTATACAGCACTTAGCAAAGCAGAGCCAGTTTTCCTAGTTGAGATTGGTCAACACCAGGTTCATTTGTCTAGCATTTCACAAAATATTTTCCCACATTTGTCCAACTGCAGTTTGAAGGCTGTAACTGACAATATAAATGTGCCCTAAGGTGGAAAGTCCGACCCCATTTCCCTGAGTGATCTCCAGGGCTGGCCATTACCATACAGATGCCCAGAGTCAAGGGATCTCCATGGATCTGCTAATTATTCCCCAGACTTTTCTACCAGCAATAAAAATCCCATTTGTTGCAGCTTGTTTGCAGAACAGCCCCCATTTCCACAGTGATGGTATTAATTAGCAAAAACCTGTGAAAATGACCAGAGTTTATAAGCTTTAAGTGGAGGGAAAGAAAGGACCCTGAGTCACTCCTAAATATTCTTATAAATTCCCTATAGCAACCAGGGGCTAAACGCTCACTTGTCTTAGATACTGTGACTTTTAATGCTTATAACCCTAGGTGGGAATTAGTCGGGGCCTCAGGTTCCCATTAGAGTAGTGACTTGGGCAATCCTGAATGCAAATGGATGGTGAATTTCTCAGATGATCAATCACCACTTCCTGATGGCCTAGTGGCACCTCATACTGGGGCTGGAAAGATCCTATATGTACCACTCTTAGAAGGAAGACTCCTGCCCACTGGGGAGCTGTAGAAATAAACCATCCCTCCAGAGTTCCAGAAGATATTCCAGAGGATGACATGGGGGTTGGGGATTAGAGAGTGATGAAGGGTGTCCCTGCCCTCCAGCCTAGAAGGATGCACGGTCTTTAACCTCAGAGGCAGCTGATATATCCTCACAGGGGTGGAGGCTATCAGAAAAGGAAGAGTACAGCTAGAAACATTTTCATCAATGATCTTGTCAAGTCTTCGTTTGGACCAGTTTTACTTTTCATGTTTGTTTGTTTGCATTTGTATCAATATTAGTTAAATGGTCCTATTTTCTATTTGTAATAGCTTATCCACAAGGAGAGAATGGTCTGTCCTACTCTTAAAATCCCAGGACTTAATCACTTTCTAAGCAAGTGTGACTCTCGCTTTACTTCTGAAGGGTTAAACAAATGGATAAAGGGTAATAAATCTTCCCTCTTCACTTTCAATGAGTGTTTTAGAATGTTTTACTCCCTAATTTCTACCCTGAGCCAACAATCACTGCTGACTTTAGCTAAGAATTCTATTTTTTAGTTTTTTTATAGCTGCAATGTGAGTTTCCCATGCAGTTTTTATTAACTCTGTTTCATTGCAAGGCTTTGCAAGCAAAAAATGGCCCTTATTTTTATTTGGAGAAATCTATTTCAGTGACAATCTAGCCTCAGGGTAGCTATCTGTCAATCTCTTTGCTTTTTTTCCTGTTGAAACAAGCATGGGAAAGTTGCAAGACAAATGCCACACAGGGCAGGGCTGAAGGAATCAGCATACCAACCCTCATCTTTGGCCAGCTCGATACCAGAAAGTGAAAGGAAAGTGAATGAAGAGGATGTCCAACTGTATAAGGTGGAAGAAAACTCCTGTACATCTATCAGCTTCTATTCCCAGCACAGGGAAGGCCTTAAGTTCTCGCCACCTATCAACTTTGCCCAGAGATGACATGATTTGGGATTATGCTGGGAGGCTGGAGTGTTAATATTTACAATAAGCAGCATGTCTTCTTAAAAAGGCAATGGGAGCTAGGCGCCTGATGTTACTGGACTGCAACCGCAGGGCTTCCTAAACTCTTTATTTACCATGACCCCTCTGGAGATAAAGCCAAATCCTTCCAAGTTAGGCACGTGGAGGTCTCAAGTAGGGATTATTGAAACTCAAACCCCAGCACCTACTACAAAATGGCACCATGACAGCTGGGCCAGTCCTCATGTGTGCACATCATGGGGCCAGGTTCCCCAAACACACACAAGCTTCTCATCTGAAGCCTCAGTTGCTTGGCTGAAAATAATATTTGAATCCCCAACCCCTCAAGCTAAATTCTGAAAACAAATGGGAAAATATTGTCATGGGGACAAGGGAAGTATGAATATCTTTACGCAAGCCTTGCATTATCCCAGATCCTTACATGATTTCACTTAAGCCCTCTATCAACACTACCAAGTAGACTTTATTTTCACCTTTTATATATGAAGATGAGGTTGGCAAGGGAATTAGTAGCCAAATAAGTAGTTCTATTAACTTATGATGTCCTCTTTTTATGTGGCACAGAGAAAGACAAAGTTGGAAGGAACCCTAGAGATCATCTGGTTTTATCTCTCATTTTTCAGCTGGTGGGTAATAGAAGAGAGACAAATCCAGCCTACCACCCGATTTTGCAAATAAAATTTTATTGGAACATAACCACACTTGTTCACGTAAAATGGCACAACTGCTTTGGAAAATTGTTTGATGGTTTCTTGTGACATGAAACATGCACCTTCTCTCTGACCCAGCAATTTCATTACTGGGTATCTGAAGGGTTAAACAAATGGATAAACGGTAATAAATATTCCCTCTTCATTTTCAATGAGAAATAAGAGCATACACTGACAAAAGATCTGTACATGAACTTTCATATCGGCTTTATTTATAATGGCCAAAAATTAGAAACAACTCAAATGTCCATCAGCAAGAAAGGATTTTACACAACAATGTGGATGAGCCTTATTATACTAAGTGAAGGAAGCCAAACTCAAAAGAGTACCTATTGTTTGATTCCATTTAGATGAAGTTCTAGAACAGGTAAGACTAATCTATTGTGGTTACCTGGGCTGGATGGAGGGGCAGGGATTGACTAGAAAGGGGCAGAGAGAGATTTCTAGAAAGATGAAAATGTTCTAAATCCTGAACATTTAGTGGTGGATCCATGGGAGTATATATTTGTCAAAACTCAATCTGTGTCCTTAAGATCTATGCATTTCACTGATGTAAATTAATCCTCAAAAAAAATAAATTTAGAAAAACAATGACTGCAGAGGAAGGGCAAGCATTAATAAATGAGTCTTCAAGCATACAGATGGCCAAAAAACATATGAAAAATGCCCAACATTACTAATTGTCAGAAAAATGTAGATTAAAACTACAATAAGATACCATCTTATCCCAGTCAGAATAGGTATTATTAAAAAGTCAAAAAGTAACAGATGTTGGCAAGGATGCAGAGAAAAGGGAACACTTATGCACTGTTGGTGGGAACGTAAACTAGTATAACCTCTACGGAAAGCGGTATGGAGACTTCTTGAAGAACTAAAAATAGATCTACCAATCTAGCAATCCCACCACTGAGTATCTACCCAAAGGAAAAGAAATCATTATATCAAAAAGATACCTGTACTCATATGTTTATTGCAGCACAATTCACAATAGCAAAGATACGGAATCAACCTAAGCATCCATCAATGGATGACTAGATAAAGAAAATGTGACATATGAATACTATTCATATGTCATAGAATACTATTCAGCCATATAATACTATTCAGCCATATAAAAAGAATAAAACCATGTCTTTTGCAGCAGCACGGATGGAACTAGAGGCCGTTATCTTAAGTGAAATAACTCAGAAACAAAAAGTGAAAGACCACATGTTCTCACTTATAAGTGGGAGCTAAATAATGTGTACACATGGACATAGAATGTGGAATAATAAACACTGGAGACTCGGAAGGGTGGGAGGGTGGAAGAGGGTGAGGGATGAGAAACTACTTAATGGGTACAATGTACACTATTTGGGTGATGGCTGCACTCAAATCCCAGACTTCACCACTACAGAATATATCCATGTAACAAAACTGCACTTGTACCCTGCCCCAAATTTATAAACCTAAAATAAATAAATAAATAAACAAACAAATGAGTCTTCAAAGATGCAATTTCAGATACTTTGACCCTTGGTACAGGGAAGATCTGCTGGGGGCCAAGTGATAGCACCAAGAAACAGCTTTGTGAGTAGGGGTCAGACCCCACAATCGCTACCAGCAGACATCCCCCTACCAACAAACACAACCTAAGCAAAAGCCATGTGTATGTATGCCAAGCAAAGGAGACATCAAGACTAGTTCCACATACCTTTTTCCAACTAAATTGCAGGCCCCTGGGCCCTCCTAATTAGAAACTTAGGGGCCACCACAGTGAACCTCATATCACTTAGCCATGCAGCCACCCAGATTTAAGGCCTCTTTTCCCAGCCATTTGCAAACTCTTGTCCACCCTCTCAGCTTCCTGGATTCACTCACATGCCCCACTCACTGCTCTAAATCACTGGAATAAATAACTGCATGAGTAAATACAGTCCAGATATCACACTTACAACATGCCAGAGATGTAGCAAATACCCAGGCAACGTCAGACACCACTGTACTTTCCACTCCTGCCTTCCCCTTTAGTCCTTCAGTCCCACTGGATACAGAGGGGTGTTTGGGGGAACGGGGTTTTAGATATGTTTTCTCAGCTTTTCTAGAGTTTCTGAATGGGCTGTAGGAGCCTGCCTAGGAGGTAAGAGACCAGAGAGTACAATTTTTCTCTAGAAGGGCCTAAATTCTCACTGTGTTCACCATACCCTAGAATTTCAGAGGGCTCTGAGACCTCAACATTTTATACTTAAGCAAACCAAGGCCCAGTCTGGAAAAATGGGCTTCACCAAGTTCATCAACCTGTCAGAACCATGTCAGGGCTTTGCAACCTTGCTACGCTTGCCCCCCAGGACTGACATGTAGCCACTGCATTCAGCAGATGCTCAATAAACACTTTCATAAAATATGTACTAGCATAGGGAGATGGTGGCTCCTTTCCAGGGTACTGAGAAGTCCAAAATTTGCTGTAACAAATTCACTCGTCTGTACAAATTAAAATGTGTTGCGTCATGAGGATTTTCTTTTCATTTTTCACAATTAGATTTTTTTTTTCCCACATGAGAATACCCTTCGGTTTCCTGGGTTACACAGGGGAACATAGGCAATTGAGTTGGAATACCTGCTTTTATTTCTAGTCCAGGAAAGGCAGTGTAGCAAAGGCTAAAAAGTAGAGATGTGGGGGCTAGCACACCCTAGCTTCTGACCTGTAACGTATTACTTAAAACCACTCAAGACCTGATGGCAATAATTAACTGCATTGCAAGGTGGTTGTGAGATCCTGAGACCATGTCTGGCATAATGCTTGGCACATAGTAGGACCTCAATGATCGGATGTGTTTTTAGTAACAATAGAGCTTCCCCTTTCTCTAGGCACATGGGAAAATTGGCCCTGAGCCTTACCACCCCCAACCCACCCCCCACCCCTTTCTAAATGTATCCCAGGGTCAGGGGTTCACAAACAAAGTTGAGCACGAGGGCTGTCTAAAACCAAAGTGATGAAGTCACATTCTGGTCCAGCTCTCACTTGGGCCTTTAGGGAACTGGAGAAGAATGATGCTACAAGTATCCGGCACAAGCAAACAAAAGAGGACACGGCAGCCTGACCTCCAAACTTCAAACCTAGACCAAGCAACGGTTCCAAAACAGCCTCAAACTGGGGCACGACGAAGCATTATGTAACCAGAAGGCTCCTTTATTTATTCCATTGGCAAACATTTCCTGTTTGGTTTTACATAAACACGGGTGCAGAATTTCCTAGCAGTCGTATCTTCTGTGGGGCCAGCTATCATTACCCTGTTTGGTTCGGAAGGCTGACCTCATTGCTCCAGCAGCTCACTTCTCCTCACACCAGACACTTTCGTTGGTGAATTGGCTCCATTTAGGAATGGCATCTAGGTTAAGCACTTCTGGATTCACAAAACAACAAGGTTTAGTTGTCCAAAGTAGCATCAGCAACATGAAAGAATCTCTCCTTCTAGAAAACCGGGAGCTCAAGTGCAGTCCTCAGTGTTTTGGGGAGGTGGAAAGAATGCAAAGATACTCACAGGCTTAATTCAGGTAAGGTTCTGCCTCGGTAAGACCATGTGTACATGAGAGAACCTCATCTATTCCAGAAGAATTCTAAGAACTCTATAGATAGTAAATCATTCCAGGCATACACACAATCATATAATTTAGGCCCCATTTTATTCTCATTTTACAGACAAGGAAACTGAGGCACAGAGAATCAAGGTGACATTGTTAATAAATGGCACAGCCCATATTCAAATCCAGGTAGGAGAACTGTAGCCTGTGTGGTCTTATCCACTATATAAATACAGTTCCTAGGAACAAATGAGGCAGAACATATTTGAGCTATGTCTTCTAGCCCCCTGTCTTAGCAACATGTTCCTTTCATATGACAACAAATATTCATTGAGAACCATCATGCCCTATGCTATCTAAGAGATTCGGAACTAACTAGCACATAGGACCTGTTCTTAAGGCATGCACTGGCCCATACATTCACCCTAGCCACACTGAATTAATTAAAATTAAATAAAATTTAAAATTTATTTCCTCAGCTGCACTAGCCACATTTCAAGCTCTGAATAGCCACATGTGACTAGTGGCTAATGTATTAGACAGTGTAGGTTTAGAACACTCCATCGTCACAGAAAGTTCTATCAGACAGTGATGTTCTAGCCCTTTGCTGCTCAAAGAGGGTTCCCTGGACCAGTGGCAACAACATCATGTAGGAGTTTTCTTGAAATGCAGAGTCTCAGGCCCTGCCTCAGACCCACTGGATCTGAATCTTCATTTTAACAAGATCCCCAGGAGATTCAGGTGTATCTTAAAGTTTAAGAAGCATGTCATTCTAGAAGCTTTTTTCTGCCCTTAACTTCTATTTTACCAATAATCTCAAACATTTTTATTACACAAACACACACACACACACACCCATTATTTCCATTCTTTGCTAGAGTACTCATTGATAACTAAGATAGCAACAATTAAATAGAATGATTTCTCCCTAGAGCATCTGCCTTATAATAAATGACTTACAGGCTAGCGGTTCCTTCAGAGGGTTAGTGACTACAAGAGACAAGAAAGGGATTTCTGTGGTGCTAGTTATTTGAGGGTATTCATTTTGTGAAAAATCATCAAGTCATACATTTATGATTTGTGCCCATATGATTTCTTTATGTATGTTATTTCTTCAATAAAAATATGAACTCAAAAAATAAATGACTTAAAGAACCAAAGCTGTCCAAATTAAAGGAACAAAAAGATAATCTTGGAGGGATAGGCAGTGGCGTTCAATATTCCTTCAAACTGCACTATGTAATAGAGGCACCTCTTCCTCCTGTGAGAAAGGCTTAGATAGGAGGGAATGGTGGAGAGAACCATATGAGTACCAGCCTTGGATCTCTTCTGAGTAACTGGATCACCTTAGACAAATCGCTAAACCCTCTGGACCTTAGGTCTCCCCCTATAAAATGAAGAAGATTGCGATGGCCCCTTTCACATCTAAAATTCTGTGTTCCTAGAGAGCTAGTTGGTAAAGGAACAAAGGGAGGAAGAACTAACCCTTTGGGGTGGGATGTCAGCCTTGGATAGTGATGAGGGGTGGATTGTTTCACTAATGTATAAAGGAATCTCACTATAAAGATCCTTCCTAAGCAGCAATCAGCATGGAATAGAGCATGACATATGCAGTGGGGTCAAGTGAGGTTTATTATAAAATGTCTCCCAGTGGTCGACTGATTACATTAATGGCTTCAATTCTCCACCCCTTCCTGTGTCCACACTCTTTGCCATGTGACTTTGTAGCTCCTCCCATCAGGTGGTATAGTCTTTTCCCCCTGCCCCTTTACATTCTTCCATGTAACTTTGTAGTGCCCTTCTCCTCTGACTCTGGGAATGGTCACATGACTTGTTTTAGCTAAGAGAAAGAATCAAAGATGATGGCATACAAGTTCTAAGCCTAGGCCTGATGGTGCCTGAATGTTTCCACTTGCTCTCTTGTGCTTCTACCATCACAATGACAACATGCCCATGTGAACCTGCTGAAAGATGAGAGACACGTGGGATAGAACTGAGAGGTTGCAACTGGCCCAGCAAAGGCCATCCTAGATTAGCCAACAGCCAGCTGACAGCCAGGCATATGAGTATGCCCAGTCAAAATCAGTAGAGGTGGCTGGCCTACCCAAAGCTGACCCTAGATGCATGAGCCATAAATGTTTAATTCTGTATGCTCCTGAGGTTTTGCATTATTGACACACTGCATTATTGTGGCAACAGATAATAGACAGACACACTCCCCTATAAGGCAGCATCATTGTATGTTTCTAAATATAGAATAAGATTTGTGAACAAAATCATCATTATAGAAGCTAAACCCTTTTCATCCATTTCTAATTTAACTCTCACAACTACCCTAAGAAGTGGCCTCTTAAAAATGAGAAAACTGACACTCCTAGAAGTTAAGTCACTTGCCCATAACCACATGGCTTGTAAGTGTTTGAGCCAGATTTGAACCAGGTTGTCCAATTCCAACTCTGACCTACATTTTAAAATCCAAGTGCTATCTAAATACTGTATCATGGCATGGAAAACCATTGGCCTAAGAGTCCAGGTTCTACCCCAGTTCTTGCCACTAAAGAGTTGGGTGAAAACATATACAAGTCATTAAATGTGATTCACCACATAAACAGAATTAAAAACAAAAGCCATATGATCATTTCAATAGATCCAGAAAAAGCATTCAATAAAATCCAGCACCCCTTCATGATAAAAAACCTTCAACAAACTAAGCATAGAAGAACATAACTCAAATTAATAAAAGCCATATACAACAAACCCACAGCCAACATCATACTGAATGGGGAAAAGTTGAAAGCATTTTCCCTAATAACTGGAACAAGACAAGGATACCCACTTTCACCACTTCTATTCAACATAGTACTGGATGTTCTAGCCAGAGCAACCAGGCAAGAGAAGGAAATAAAGGGCATCCAAATTGGAAAAGAGGAAGTCAAACTATCTCTGTTTGCTGATAATATGATTGCATATCTAGAAAACCCTAAAGACTCCTCCAAAAGACTCCTAGAATTGATAAATGAATTTATTCATAGTAATGTCTCAGGTTACAAAATCAATGTATACAAATTAGTAGCACTGCTATATACCACTAATGACCAAGCTGAGAATCAAATCAAGAACTCAATCTCATTTATAATAGCTGCAAAAATAAATAAATAAATAAAACCCTAAAATACCTAGGAATATAATTAAGCAAGGAGGTGAAAGATCTTTCTACAAGTAGAACTACAAAACACCGATGAAAGAAATTGTAGGTGACACAAACAAATGGAGAAACATCCCATGCTCTTGGATTGGAAGAATCAATAATGTGAAATGACCATACTGCCCAAAGCAATCTATTAAATATCTACACATTGAATGTAATTCCTATTAAAATACCAACATCATTTTTCACAGAATTAGAAAAAATTATCCTAAAACTCATATGGAACCAAAAAAGAGCCTGAATAGCCAAAGTAAACCTAAGCAAAAAGAACAAGTCAGGAGGCATCACATTACCCAACCTCAAATTATACTACGAGGCTATAGTAACCAAAACAGCATGGCGCTGGTATAAAAATAGACACATAGATCAATGGAACAGAATAGAGAACCCAGAAATAAAGCCAAATACCTACAACCAACTGATCTTCAACAAATCTGACAAAAACATACACTGTGGGGGTGGAAAGGACACCCTATTCAATAAATGGTGCTGGGAAAATTGGATAGCCATGTGCAGAAGAATGAAACTGGATCCCTATCTCATACCTATAAAAAATTAACTCAAGATGGATTAAAGACTTAAAAGTAAGACCTGAAACAACAAAAATTCTGGAAGAAAACCTAAAAAAACTCTTCTGGACATTGGCCTAGACAAAGAATTCATGACCAAGACCCCAAAAGCAAATGCAACAAAAACAAAAATTAATAAGTTGGACTTAACGAAACTAAAATGTTTCTGCACAGCAAAAGAAATAATCAACAGAATAAATAGACAACATACAGAATGGAAAAAATTATTCGTGAACTATACATGCAACAAAGGACTCATATCCAGAATCTACAAGAAACTCAAACAAATGGGCATGAAAAAACAAATTATCCCATTAAATGACATGAACATTTTTCAAAAGAAGATATACAAATGACTAACAAACGTGAAAAAATGCTCAACATCACTAATCATCAGGGAAATGCAAATTAAAACCACAATGAGATACCACCTTACTACTGTCAGAATGGCCATTACTAAAAAGTCAAAAAACAATAGATGTTGGCACAGATGCAGTGAAAAGGGAACACTTATACACTGTTGGTAGGCATGCAAATTAGTGCAATCTCTATGGAAAACAGTACAGAGGTTTCTCAAAGAACTAGAAGTAGATCTATCATTCTATCCAGCAATCCCACTACTGGGATCTACCCAAAGGAAAAGAATCCATTATATCAAAGAGACACCTGGAATTGTATATTTATTACAGCACAATTTACAACTGCAGAGATATGGAATCAATCTAAGTGCCCATCAACCAAGAAATGGGTAAAGAAAATGTGGTTTATATACACCATGGAATACTACTCAACCATAAAAAAGAATGAAATAAGGTTTTTTGCAGCAGCTTGGATGGAAATTTAAGCCATTAGCCTAAGTGAAGTAACACAGGAATGGAAAACCAAATACCGCATGTTCTCACTCCTAAATGGGAGCTAAGCTACAGGTACACAGGGGCATACAGAATGGTACAATGGACATTGGAGACTCAGAAGCGGGGAGGGTGAGGGGCGAATGATAGAAGAAAAATTTCCTGTTGGGTGCGATGTACACTATTTGGGTGATGTGTACACCAAAAACCCAGACATCACCTCTATACAATTCACCCATGTAACCAAAAACTACTTGTACCTCTAAATCTATCAAAATTTTGTTGAAAAACAGAAAGTTAAATGAAAAGAGTTCAGTGAGTCTGAACATATCATAGCTCTCTGTGCCTCAGTTTCCTCAAATGTAAGAGGAAGAAGGTAAACAAGCTGATTTGTATTTCTCTTCTATTCCAACATTCCATTATTCTTTAAGATTATGAACCTAGTTTTCCAAATATCTAGACTACTGCCTGGGATGATAGAGGCATATCTTAGAGAGTTCATGGTATTATTTCTCATAGACTTTGGACACAGATCTAAGTCTAATGGACATTGGGGTTCTATTGGGGTCTCCTCCATACCCTGCTTGAGTTTGGATGAGCTGAGGTTGGAAACTCAAGAGTGAACACAGGAGCCAGACTGTTCTCCAGAGCTCAAAGCCAAAAAGGCCAGATGGGTCTTACTACCATCATAGCCCCCAGAAGAGAAAACAGTTCTCTTAGGGTTTGTGCCAAGCAAGAGAAGCCAATAATGTCATCTGGGGGCAGTTGGGGACAGGAAGAAGGCTGAGATAGAAAAACTATACATAAACAAATATCAGTAATAACTATTAATAGCAATAATAATGACAGCTAACATTTACACAATGAGCTAGGTATTTGTGGTCCACATGGAGATACACCACACAGATCCTTCTTCAGAAGGGCTTGCTGCCCAGCTGCAAGGTAGACAATCTGCACCCAGCCTCCAGCTGCCAGCTCCTTCAGGGTCTGCCTCAGTCGCAGGCAGTGTCTGCCAAGCCCAAGCTACATCCCTTCTCGGGACATCCCACGTCAAATGACTGATCTGTGCAAAAGTTTAAATAATTGATCATCTCGACTCAACTCCCAACAGCTCTGGAGGGCTATTCTAGCTCCAGAGGCTATGCCTGGTTGGTTGAGACTTCATCAGACTTGCAACACATTTTGACTTCTTTGTCCCAGTCTTGCTTCCTAATCCTTCCTTTCATGGATATTAATTCTTAACAAACGTCTTGCATCCCAAACTCTGTCTCAGTGTCTGCTTCCAAGACACCAAGCCAAACCCACTCTAAGAGTCAATGATTATAGTAAATACTGAGACCTAATCTATTCACCTGACGAAAGTTCCATTTTATTTTTTAAAAGGAGAAAAGGAAGGAAGGAAGGGAGGAAGGAAGGAAGGAAGAAGGAAGGAAGGAAGAAATAGAATTTATGCACTTCCTGAGATTTATGATTCATTACCATAGGCCTTAAAGAAATTGAATTTGTGACACTTTTGGACCACTGTGGAAGTAGCCGTCAGTTGTCAACTAAGCACCAGCCTGGATGAGGAAAAGAAAGATAGAAACTTCTCCCCTTTGTTCCCAGATTGCTAACTGTCCTTCAGGTTGTACAACAGGAGAGGAAGAAGCAGGGAGATTAAGGAGACACTCAGGGTAAGTTGGAATATGATCTCAGCATGATCTGTCTGAGCTTCCAGAGTTTCTTTTGTCCTTTTGTTCCCTTTCAGTTTATGGCAACTTCTTTTCATAAGAAATAATAATAATAAGGAATGTATATTGATCTTTTACTATGAGACAAGCAAGTGTGCTAAGAGCTGTATGTGTATTATATCACTTACCACTCACAACAACCCTAGTGAGGTAGATAATATTATTCAACAGTGCTACTCACTTTCCTTTCCTCCTTCCATGGGAAAAGTATAATGACACACCTCTCAACTTTGAACTTGCCCTTATGACTTGCTTGATCAAGAAATATGAATGTATGCAAACAGAGGCTCTGACTGGGATTGTTAAATGGTTTGGCTTATTTTCTTTTGCTCCTGACATCCAGAGAACCACTGTTCTTTCAGCCTTATACTAGTGGAGTAGATCTGAATCCAAGTGTCAGCTGAGAACAGAGTTGTCATAGTTGACCTACAGACCCTTCAGGAAGAAAAAATACCTATGATTACAACCCACATAAATTATGGGGGGAACTGTTTGTTACACAGCATTATTGTAGTAAAAGCTGACTGAGACAAATATGTTCTGTACTTATTCTCATTTTCAGACTAGGAATTTCAGGTACAGAGAAGCTAAGTAACTTGGTAAAGGTCACACAACTAAATTAGTGGAGAAGCTGGAATTTCAACCAAGCAATAAAACTCTTAAGCAGCATCCTTAGGTCCGGCTTTGTATTGCAGTGTTTGAGATAAATATTGTAATTTCATTCTATGGGAAACTAATTCCACCTCAAACCAAGATTGAGGTACTTTATTTCCTAGGTCTTTTTTAGCATTCTTAGATAATTATGCCTATGAACAGGCCAACATCTAACACAGAACTACCATGAATATTACAACACTACAGTGTTCGATTATATCATTGCCTTAGGAAATATGCACACAGTTTCCATTTCCAAAAGATAGTGAGTTATCATTTAAAAAATACCTGATTTTCTTATCAATGAGAAACTCAGAGCAACTTCAACTGCAAGACAGATGAGGAACATGTTCGAACAGGCATATATCTAGCCCTTGTGTGTTAACAGAAAGATATATAAGCAGGAACTGTAACTTGCATTTAATTAAACATTAATTATATATTTTCTTTTTAATTTTCCAAAGGAGTGACCAAAAAATCTTTCCCCTTCTGATTCCACACTTATGAGTAAGCTTTTCCTATATAATATTGAAATGTATACAATTAAGTCAAATGATTTATGTGAACATCCCCTGCCCCCTGCTTTTTCTTCTCATTTATTGAATTTAGACTACAAGAAATTCTTGAACCTTCCTGGGGAATTTCAAGACCCAAACAGAACTTCCATGCACACCCTTCCTCAGGACAACTCCATCCATCATCCCCTGCCATTGTGGCTGCTTTCACAGCCCTTAGTGAAGATAAACTTATGACCCAAGCTGGGAAGTCAGGACTGACTCATGCTGAGCAGTTGAGCAGTATAAAGTGCATCTGGTACTTTAATTTATTCCTTCAGACTTCCCACTGCCCTTACCAGAAGCTTGTTGCCACAGTCCTCCGGGTTCTTTCAACTAAAACCATTTATACACCTCGCTAGAGAAGCATAACTATAAAAGTTCCAAACCATTAGTTTAGATTCTTTCCAGACCCCTTCAGAAGGTCTGCCCTAAAGACAGTGGCATGCAGTAAATGACCTCAAAGGGAACATGCCACAAAACACTTACTAGAAAGATGACCTTGGATGGAAGAGGCATAACAAAGAAAGGCATTTTAAGACTCTGCCTCTAATTGTCTGAAATGCATTTTACCTCTTTTAGCCCATGAACCTCATCAACAACATCATGATACTAATATTGTTCCCCTCACCTCTGTGCTAGATGAACAAATTGTTCTTTCGTGGCTCTCTAAGGGTCTGTAATATGATTTTCAAAAGGCTGCTGATAAAGGTAAGAATACATATTACAGCTGCAAAGTAAAATGAAATGCCTGCCAGTTTTATATACTCATTACAAGGTCTGCTGTAAACCTGGCCCTGCCCTTTGAGTGATGGAAAATGCACAATGATGATGGAGTCTTCATCCTTGCCTTCAAGATGCTCACAAAGCCAGTGTTCATTCAGCAAATAATTGTGAGCAACAAACTGAAGGTGTGCCCCATCACTGAGAAAGAATACAAGGGCAAATTGATCAATTATCTTGATTTTGAGGACTTCATAATCTACAGGGAAGAGAAAACCGACACCAAATAATTCTCATGCAAAACAGAAAGTGGCACATGCCTAGGAGAGACCCAGGTAATAGGCAATGAGGGAATGAGCAGAAAGGGAAACCACTGAAAATTGACAGGAATGGCTTGAGGAGGGAATTCTCCATGGAGGAAGCCTTCGAGGTGGGGCTTAAAAGACAGCATGTGGACTCAGGCAGGTGAAGTCCCTTCATTCTAAACAGAAGAGAAGTCTATTCAAGCGGGCAAAGGATAAAAAGTGGGGAAGCAAAGGAAGTAGGTGGAAATTACAGTCAAACGATGATTCAACAGGAGGGACAGTCGGCGCTAATGGGAAACAAGATGGGAAAAGTACATTGGGAGTAAATTTCGGGTGTCCATTACTATGAGGCTCAGGAAGCCGGCATGTATTCAAGATCTATTCTGCTGAGCTCTGGGTGTTGTGGGACGGAACGGGTGATGGTCCAGGATACTCCCCTGGCGTAACTGGAACAGTCTGCTTTTATCTAGTTGACATACTAAAGTTTCTGGACGAGATTTCATTTGGGGTACAAAGTAGGAAACCACTGCTGTCAGAAAATAGAAGCTATGCAAGATTTTTAGGAGGGTCATGTGAGTCCGAAGATTGGATGCCAAAAGATGAATCTAGTAGCAGCAGCGTGTAAGATGGATTAGAGGGAGGAGAGTATAAACTTAAGAAGATGAATTAAGAGGTTATTGCAACATCTCCAGGTAGAGGTAGGGGGGGCCTGAAGTCAAGTGCAGTGGTGTGGGAGGGGAGGCCAGGCAGTTACAAGCAGCACAAAGAGGGCAACTGCTGGGCCTTGGAAGCAAGTGGAATACAGTTGAGGGTTTTGAGTCTGGGAGATGGGGTACTGTCACTATAAATAGAGGACACAGAACACAGGACGAGTTTAGAAATTGAGAAGCCAAGTTCAATTTGGGAAATATTAAGTTTGAGGTCCTGGGAAGATTGCCAGATGGCAAACAGCTTGGTAGAAATGTCTTGCAGGAAGTTGGGAAGAAAAACTCACTGGATAAACACACACATGAGAAATGAGCACACGAAACAGTTAATCATATACAGGGTCTCCCTCTGTTGCCCAGGCTGGAGTGTAGTGATACGATCACAGCTCACTGCAGCCTCAAATTCATGGGCTCAAGGGATCTTCCTGCCTCAACCTCCCAAAGTGCTGGGATTACAGGTATGAACCACTGCGCCTGGCTAAAAGGATATTTTTTAATAAAGTGCAAAAGCTTGTTATATGCCAAACTCCACTTACTATTTGCTTCCCTGGTTTTTTTCCTGACACCCGGTAAGACAGGCACACAAGATTTGGTCCTGGACTTCTGTTCTTCCTGTTCTTTATTCTTCTACTCAGAGGTATCATTTACTACTAACTTCAAAAATCCACACTTCATATCTTCATCTCCAGCTCCATTCTGTTGCTCACTCCAAAGCCCATAACTCCAACTGCCTGCTGGGATGACTGTCTGACTTGGGCGATCCCAACCCAACCACAGCAAAGACAAACTCAGCTTCTCCTCTCCCCTTTAACTGGTGCTTCCTCCAAATGTCCCCATGTATTTAAACAGGGGCTTCAAGCTGTGCTGCGTCAAACTTTCCCTAATTCTTGACACAGTTGTCCTACAGTAGCTTTTTTCTGACATTTTGTTCCCCTGCTCAAAAACCTCTGGGAGCTCCTCAATGTGGACAGAATAAAAGCCAAGGTTCTCAGCCCAGGTATCAAGGCCACCCATGAAGGCCATCCATGGCCATTCTTGGTTCCACCCCAAATTACCTTTCCAACCTCAATTCCCACTGCTTCTCTGTCCAACCCTGCTCGAAGGAGAACAACCTGCACCTGACACTCAAGCATGCCCATCTGTATTCCTTCCCACTTTCTCGGGCATGTTGGCATTCCACCCTTCTTCCAGGGAGCATCCCTCCCCAGCCCTTTCCTCCTCTGACCTGTATCCATTCTCCAAGCCCTGGCAAAAGTCCTACCTTGTCCTGAACCCCGCTTCCTGGTCCATTCCAGTCAGAAGTGGTGCTTCCTCTACCCCCTAAACAAACCAGATGGTGTTTGCTTCTCTATTTCCTTGGGTGTGATATGGGAGTTAATTAAAAAACCTACATCAGGATTTTTTTAATTAAACAAGGGCTCAATAAATAATTATTATCATTGTTATTATATGTTAGACATTGGACTAGGCATTTAAGGATATAAGTAGAAATAAGATACTGTCCTTATGGGGCCAGTCACACAATGGATAATGTGTCTGATAACGAATCAGAAGTTACTGTCCTTGACATCAAGGATCTCAGAATCCAATGGGAAGAAAACAGAAGGAACAGATCACTGTAATTCAGCCGGAACAGTGCTCAAGCCTGCTGGACTGGAGAAGGGAGGTGCAAGTGATATGACCATTCTTCGCTATCTTGTCTAACTAACTTTTCTAAGATGTCAGGCATGACTCTTCTACATGAGTGTAAGCCTTGGAAAACATAAGTATTCTAGAATATTTTCCTGAATAACTTTTGGAAAGGGCATCTTATTTCTCTTTTTTTTTTTTTTTTTTTTTTTTTTTGCTTTTTACTTTTCCCAGGAGACTATGCACTAAATAATTACATTTTCACAGGATAAACATTTTTATTCCAAGAGTCAGAGATTTTTACTCATCTGCCTACACTTCAAAATACTAGTATAATTATTAATAGTCCAATATTTAACATCTGCCACTGATAGGTCCTCATCCTTATGTGCTTACACATCATAAACACACACACTCTCTCACACACACACACTCATCCCTAATTGCCCAATGCACATGTACTCAAAGACTTTTTTAAAAAAAGCATTGAATTTAGAGTTAAAAAAAAGAAAGAAAGAAAAGAAATTCTAGTCTCCACCTCTGGAACAGGGATTGAGTGTAAATTATCCTTGTTAAGCCTCAGTCTACTCATCTGTAAAATGGGTATACCAGGATGTGGCTCCCAGTCCTGGTTGATAAGACTCCCATCCAGGGAGATTTGTTATTCATATTCCTGGATTCCAATCTTGACCTACTAGATCACAACTTCCAACGGAGGATCCTGGGAATTTGTAACTGAAAAAAGCACTCCAAGTGAGTAGAGTAATCAGTCAAATTTGAGAATCCCTTTCCCAATTCTGATTCTCCTCACATTAAAAGCCCTGCTCCTTTCCAAGGAGCCTGGGACATTCTGGAGCCAGGATCTGAGGCAGAAAGCACATAACTTCTCTAAGACAGAAGCTACAATAACTGAGTCTCCCTCCCCACTTTACACTCAGGAACACCCTTTCCTTTCACTTCCCAACTGCAGTTTCTGATCAACATAAATGTTTCAACCATCTATGATTCTTTCGCAATGATGGCTAAGAGCAAAGACAACACTTTGATTATTTTGATACCTCTTAAGGACTTAAAGCCAGCTTTGAACATGTGACACAAAATCTCCTTCATCAGATAATATTGTTGCAGTTGCTGAATTCGGTTGGAATCAGATTCCTATCTTCAATTATTTCACTTACTCAATTGTGTTATTTTTAAATCTTATTGCATCCTCCCTGTTTATATGAAGGTACATTTGAGGAATTATACTCAGCTTTACTGGCTTTGATGGAGTCTCTTCTATAAAATGCCACTTGTTTGGGGCTTTCACTCAATCTACTTAAGAGGAAAGTTTTTCCCACTCTCCCAGGAGAGCTACAGGGCTCTGCTTTGCAAACTTGGTAGGATGTGTTTTTCTGGAAGAGTGAAACTACCTACAAGAGCTTCACAGACAGAAGTTTCCAAACTCTGAGCTAATCTGGGGAAATTTGAAGAAATGCATATGTTCATCAAATATGACCATGCTGCCTACCCCCTGCATTATACGATTGGGAGCCTGTAGACAAACTAACAAAATCATCCAAACCTTTAGGAAACTAACTTTTAAGAAAAAGAGATTCTGTGCTTCTTTCTCAGCATAAGAAACCTGATCCCAAGGAGTTCCATTTTATGGTTAAGGGGTTCCAGCCTGTGGAATCTGACTGCCTGGCTCCACCATTCTCTAGCTGTGTAAATTTAGGCAAGGTATTCATGCTTTTTGTATCTCAGTTTCCTCACCTGAAAAATAATAGTGCCTGCCTTTAGAGGTTACTGTGAAGTTTAAATTAGATATTATATATAAAGGGCTGAAAAGAAATCCTGCCACATGGTAAGTATTCCACGAATGCTAGCTATTATTTCTCCTTGCAGTGCTTTAGCATTTGAGGCAAAATAAGTAAAAAGGGTCCCCTATGCCCCATCTGTCCCACCACTCAGCAGTAGATAGGTCTTCTTAAGTGGTTTGCTTTTGTCTATACCAAGAAGCCTGTTCAACCAGGTGAACAACTTCCCTGGTCAGTACATGCTTCCATTTTCTTCCTCTAAGACAGACTTGAAAGAGTCCCCCATTCTTGGATGGTGACCACTTTTAATCTTTCTTTGCTCACTTTCTTATAGCCAAAGGGACACCACTAGCTGGATCCCAAGTGCCCCATTCCAATTTACCATTGTGAAGTCATCTTAACAACTCTTGCACATCACAAAGTCAGAACACCACTGCTTCAGTTTGTCCCCTACTGCCACCATTCTGGAGGTGAGAGATGCAAAGTCTAACCACAGTTGACCTCAATCACTGGCATCCAGTAGGCACCTGACAAATACTTGAGTTATTAAAATCTTGCCCTCCCTACCATCCCCACCAAGGCATTCGGACTGCAGCAATGGTAGTCTAAACAATTATCAATCTTTCTAAGATTGTTTTTCCAAAAGGGAAAGGAAATGGAGAGAAAGAAGAAAGGGTTGGGGTTGTGCATGTTTTGCCATGAAAAGCCAGGGATTGTTATACCCGTTGGAAGGGAGGACATGGATATGAAGTTGTAGGCATTTAAAGAGAATTCCTTCTGTTCTTCAAAATTCAAGCCTTTATTTCACATAAATGAGAAAGTATAAAACCATAAGTCATGTCTAGGGAGACACAGGAGGACTACCCAAGACTCTAGATGAGTTACTTGGCAAAGCAGACTGATGAGTCAAATGGTCAGGTGCCTTTAAACAGTTTCTGCACCAGCAAGTCTTGAATAACATCAGCTCATTGGCCTTAGGCCTTCATGTGCTCATTGCCTACTGAGCAAGATGGCCCTGCATTCAAAAAGGACAATGGAAAACCAAATCACACAGAAAATCAGTTGATAACAAAGCTTCCAGAATGGAAAAAACTTAACACTAAAGTGACAAAATCTAAAATTTCACTGATATAAAATATTGGATTTCAAGACTAGAATGATTCTTATTAAAATATGATTTGGAAGGATACTCTGGATTTTCTTCAGAGTTGTGCATCATTAAGTGAAGATTGTAAGTTACTTGCCTTCAAGAGTTAAAAAACAGAAAATCACTATTAGTGAAACATAATGTTCAAAGTGCAATGGCATAGAGTTGGCTCTTTATGGAGTTTTTATTACATCCTGTTCACTGAAGACTAAAAACTCAGCCTGTTCCCAGAACCTATTATCACGGTCAAAATTCTGATATTCAGAAGAAATATAATGAACCTTCAATATTTAGCTCATATCTGAAGGGAAAGAGCTAGAAATGAAAAATTCTACCCAGAAAGAATAATATGAATTATTCAGAAGAAAATTCTCCATAATAGCTTAATCTTCTCTGTTTTCACATATTTGTAACTGATACAGCTTCAGGAAGTAAAGAAGTTACACCCATGCTAGTTCTAACTGAAAAGACCCCTGGTATTCCGGGAGTGGTCTCTTCTTATGAGTGTTACTTTGGGGAATACAATAGCTTCTGGGTAATGCCAGTTATTGGGAGATCAACCAAATTGCCAATCTTCTACCCTAAGATAGTGGTTTAATTAACGTAAAATCTCCAATACAATGTATTTCATTATTCTGAGGACATTAGAAAAGGAATGACTTTTAAAATTCATAATATCCCAATAAGAAGGTTTTCTAATTATTAAGAATAAGTAGCAAGGAAAATGACATAGGAATGAAATTTTATTCATGCAGAATTTGTTTACTGAATACTTACTTTTTAGTCTGATCCATGTTCTAGATAGAAACACAACTGAATATGCCTGATTCTGTTTTCCACTCTCTTTCTATGTGTTTCTCATGGCCACCTCTGTCACCAAGGCTGTGCCACCAAAGGAAAAGCAGGTATGCTCTTGGTCTGGCTAAATGTGGCACAGTCGGCACATGGATAAAGAAGGTAACTGTGGAAACATGAGCAGAAACAGCACAAAATTTGGCAGGTAAAAAAATGAGTCATAGACATCTAAAAAATATGTTACTTAGAGAAGAGAAAAAATAAACTGATTATAGATTTGGGAAGAGCAGGGAAGAGAAATAGTTAAAGAAACTGAGGTTGTACCCTCAGGGTGGCTGAGTAATATATGGAGTGTTATTAGATCAAAGTTCCCTATCTCCAAGGAGTAAACAACCAAAAATTGGCTTTAAATCAGTCCAGAAAGATGTCAGCTTAGCTTTTAGGATGAAGTCTTGATGTATAAGTTGATATGTATCATATTAGGTTACAAAGAGAAGTCTTGTAATCTCCCTCCCAGGAGATGCACCAGACAGGGAAAGTCCAATAACGCGCATGACCATTTCAAGTGGCCGATTCACCCAGAGCCAGAGGAACACACTAGAAAATTTCTCGAGGTCCTTAGAGGCTAATAAAACAAACATGAGGGTATAGAAATGACTGCTCTGCCCCATGTTCAGCAATTTTAGCAAATTCCAAATGCTTTCCCTTCATACAAATGAGGTTAACAGCAAGAACAGATTTTACAAGGACATTTTACAACCAATCAGCACCTCATGGAATGAGATAAATACCTGCTTTTTCCTTAATATGGTAAGTGGCTGGTGCAAATAAAAAAATACATGGGTGAAAAACAAGAGCTGCCTGCAGGGCAACCATGTAAATAGTCAGCATTTCAGGAAGAAAGTTAGTGGATCTAGCCTTGATACAGAGAAATTTCACTGAATTCTTTAACCAAAGTCAATCTGTCACATTGAGGAAATGCAGGATCAGCCTTAATACTTTCGGTCCCAAGGGAAAGTTGTCTGGTTGCCAGAAAAAAAAGAGAATTATCTCCTTTTCTGTTCTTGCTATGAACAGTGGGCTGAGAAGTGGATTCTATTCAGAAGCCTACAAAGAGAAAGCCTTCTGCTCATTTCTTGCTCTCTCAGTTGAGACTTGCTCCTCCACACAAGAAAGGCGCACATGGAACCACAGACTTCTAAGAATAAAAGAAATGGAGAAAGTGTCCAATCTAAAACACATACACCTCTCAAAATACCTCACCAGCTAAAGGATACCAATAGCCCAAGAAATATATTTTCCTTTTCACCCAAGAAAGTCACAATCAGGTAAGAAAAGCCATTGGAGGGCAGTTAAGTCCTCAGGAACTCAAGATGGTTGTCCCAGTTTACTCTGCACTGAAATAAACCTCCTGCTTCCTCTCAAGGAAGGCATTTTTCAAAGAGACCACAGCATCTCTGTTCAGAAAGAGATCTCAGTAATCTGCCTCAATTGCCAAGCTTCTAAACAGCTTTGGACTCCACGGCAATTATGCCTTAAAAACCCCACACCCACACTCAGAAATTTTGTGTTCTTGCCATGGAATTTTTTAAGACAGTTGAATCAGAAATCTTGGGCCATGTTACTCTGCCAAATAACTCATGTACATGGAAATCTAACTCCCTTCTAGAAAGCCTCAAGCTGTGGCTAAGTGTGTCACTGATCTATTCTCTTCTCTGTGAAAAAAAATATGTATATCCTTTCCTCTGTTCCTTTACTTCTTTTCTAGTTACTAAGTGAAGAAGGAGAGAGTTTTCTAACCCCCAACTTGTATGGCTAACCACTTATAAAATAATTCATACCATGTAAAATAAGAATGTCATCCACTGAAATAGAAATGGAAAAATTTTTAACTGTTACTCAGCAGAGACAACAAAGGTGTCCCCTTTCAGAGTTGATAAGAGATCATGAGATTGAAATTCTGCACAGCACTTGGAAAACTAGAAGCACTAGTGTTAGGACCTCATGCTTCTTTTAAAGCCAACAGCTTTGAAAGCTTGCTGGATCCAAAACTGGCTCCATCCTATGTTATGGTTTTGATCTACAATACTCTGAAACAATTGCTGTTGTAATCAAATACATTTGGATTATTTAGAGCCCTCTATGCCATTTACACTCACAGAAAAATAATTCTTAAACCATATCAATATTAGAACAAAGCAAAATGGCCTTGAAAATAAAACAACCCTGTACAAAAGTCATGGTTTTTTAAAAAACAACAAATAAAAAGAGGGAATGAGTATTTTTGAAAGCTCACAAAATTGGAAACAAGGCAAGTCAATAAAATTTCTTCCAAACCACCTTTCCCTACCCCTGGAAAGCATTTTATGAGATAATGAAAACCTCTAACATTGAGTGATGTGATTAAGTAATAAAGGGCTGAATTTTCCTTCCTATGTAACTCCACAGGGTGCTTCCTAGAGCATTGCAAAGATCTGTATAAAGAGTTAACTGTGTGTTGGTGTACCACCAGATTACAGGTGTTCGTTAAAGGAGATCCCACTGAGACTTTTCTCTAGACTGGTAAAACAACAGCTTCATTCTCTCTCACTCTAATGGGCTGGTTAGTGAGCCCTACACTTCCTAGAAAGCTCTGTGCACAGCAGATATGGGTGCATTGCCTTAGCCTCAAGTCTGCAGGAAGAGCAAGTTTGCACACTTGAAATCTCATGATTCACCGATCAATACTATCTGGTTGGCAGAGTTTGCATGAAGGACCCACTTTCCCTCCACATGCTTCACAAGAGACTGTGGCTCAGCCTCTGCAGATATTCCAGTCTACTAAGAGAAGACATATGGCCAACTGTCAACCCTGGGAATGCAACACTTAAAAGATGGTGAATGTGCTCCTTCCTGGGTTTAATCTCATTACTGTAAGGATGGTGCAGGGCACACAAGCTTGACCCAGACTGCTGCTCTGCAGGTTCCCAGTAACACACAGGTTAAGCCAGCCCATAAATCAACCGTCTAACCAGGGCTTCATCACCCTATACCCAGACTTTCATAGCTTTACAGCCATCTGATATTTCTTTAATGGGATTACCCTGATAGACATAGAATTTCTGGAGTCTGTCATTGTAAAAAGACTGCATCCAACAATATTTATGAGAAAGTGCTTTCACAACTAATCCTCATGCTTTTCTCCCAATATTCAAACTTTTTGTATTCTATATTCTTCTGTCATAAAATCTTTGCACCAATAGATACATGTATATGGGGGAGGGTGTTAGTTTTATTTCTCAAAGCTTTAATTTTGAAATCATTTCAAATCTACAGAAAAGGTACTAGAATAATACAAAGTAATCCCAAATGTCCTTTACCCATATTCACCCCTTTTAATATTTTGCCACATTTGCTTTTATAATCCCCTCTGTATTTCTATGAGTGTGTATATTCAGTTATAGATACTGTTATTTCTGAGCCACATGACTGTAGGCCACATGTATCATGCCCTTGCTCTGAAATACCTCAATGTATTTTTCCTAAGAACAAGGATAGTCTCTTACATAATTTGGTTATAGTACAGTTACCAAAATCAAGAAATTTAACACTGATGTAATAACTTTTCCTTCTATAGACCACATATAAATTTCATCATGTGTCCCCAACAATGACCTTTACAACATTTACTTTTCAGGTAAAGAATTCAGTTCAGGATCACATATTTTATTCAATTATCATCTCTCTGCAGTCTCCTTTAACCTGGGAGCAATTCCTCAGCTTTTCAGTTATTTTATAGAATGTCCTTCAACTTGGGTTTCTCTGATATTTCCTTATGATTAGGTTCATGTGTCACATTTGAGCTGTGATACAACATAATGATGTGTTCTTCCCAGAGTATCCATCTCGGGACCCTGATACACATTTGCCTATTTATAGTGATGTTAATTTCTATGACTTGGTCTAAGATCTTGTCCCATTTCTTTGCAGCATAGTGAACTGTTTTTCCTTCTTTACTTTTAGGTACCTTGAGATTAGGTAAGTATTCTGCTCTTCATTGAATCCACACCTTTAGATTTAGCATCCATGAATGACTTTTACCTGAATCAATTTTCACTCTGATGGCCAAGTGTTTTCTTTTTTAAGTTACACTGCAAGAACTCAATTCACTGAACACCCCCCCAGGACAGAAGAAAATTTTAGATTGCCTTAGCAATCCTCAGGCTTACTAGTTTGAGGGTGATCATATCACACAGAGGGGAAAAGGTAAAAATATACTACTACAAATGGGCCAGGTTTGCCATAACCTGCTTTTCTTTTATACTAGTTTCTCCAGAATAGTCCTGTCCCCAGAGGTGAGAGTCCAAATCAGAAATCACCACACCATCTTCCACTCCTTTGATTCAATATCAAGCATTTTTCATTATGATTACATGCAGTCGCTAGTCCAGGGCATTTCCTCCCTTTTGTTTAAATTGCTTCTAGAGTAAACATCTCAAAAGTTAGGATGGCGGCCAACAGAAGATAATCTCTCAGGGGAAAACATTGGAATCTTCGCAATTTCCATCATCAAAAAGCAAAGGAAAACGACAAGTTGCCATTCATGTTTAAAGAAATGGCATTCCACAGTAAAGTTTTCCACCTTTAATTCCATGAAATGCCAGTTAATCTTTCAAAATGTTAAATTTTGTATATGGCAAAGAAACCACATTGTAGCATCTCCCATGGAAACAGAAACACATATGCATATATTATACAGATAATTTACATACACATATACTTTTCCTTGTAAGAGGAGCTGCAGGGATCTCAGAAACCTGATATGTCAATCATCAGGAGAACACCATACTACTTCACACAGAATGAAAGAAAGTGGAACCTACTGGTTAGGGGAATTTATCACTTATCGCCTCTGGGGTTTATCATTTTCACTAAAAATAAACATACTTCCTTGAGGACAGATGGAAAATGTGAGGTGACAATTCATTCTCCAGGAAAGCCTGTTACTTCCCAAGAGGCAAATTCTCACTTCAAGGTGTGGAATATCCACGTGCACAAAAAAAAAAAAAACTCTCCAATCTATAGTCAAGCATGCCTACTGAAGTGAGAATTAATATAATAAAACCACAGTTGATTGAGTCACACATGTAATTTTAATAAATCCAGTAGCCACAAAGAGAAATAGGTGAAAATATACTTACTTTAACCCAATGTGTCAAAAATAATCAATATAAAAAGTTATTATGTAGTCAACCTAAAGTTATTGGTATGTTTTACATTCTTTGTTCATACCTGATCTTCAAAATCCAGTGTGTGTTTTACATTTACAGACATCTCAATTCAGGTGGTAAATTTTCATCAGCAATATATTTGATCTATATTTAGATTTCATAAAAATTTGCAGTTTAAAAAGAAGATTGACAAATTCAGGTTGTCTCAACCATTCTTGAAAGTTTTCAAAGAACTAAATCAAGCAGTTTTTAAATTTAAATTAATTGAAACTAAACATAATTAAACAATATAGTTCTTCAGTCCCATTAGCCTCATGACAAGTACTCAACAGCCCGTGTGGCCAGTGGCTGCCATATTCATGGTGCAGCTCTGAATGGTGGTATTTTATTGTCCTAATATGTGAACTAGGCAGGGCAGGCATTACTGCCCACATTGTCCATATGACAAACAAACATGCCTGAGAGACAATAAAATGAGTCATCTGAGGCTGTAATGTTACCACAGTGAGTGATAGAATCAGAATTCAATCCCAAGACTCCCAAAGCCCAATAGTATTTCCCCTATATCTTGCTGCATTACAAATGACTGTGAGGAGTCCTGGGCTGTTCACAGAACCATGTTAGGTCACAGACAATCATAAATGCCAGATTAATAAATTTGGACTTGAGCCAGCCCACAGGTGGCACACAGGTAGTCCAAAGAGCTGAATTTAGCCACAAATGTGTTTGGTTGCCCAGATCCAATTTTTCTTTTAAAAATCTGAATTTGAGGCCATGTGCAGTGGCTCACACCTGTAATCCTAGCACTTTGGGAGGACAAGGCAGAAGGATCGCTGGAGGCCAGGGATTCAAGACCAGCCTGGGCAACATAGCAAGACCCCTGTCTCTAAAAAAAGAATTTTTTAATTAGCCAAATGTGGTGGCACATGCCTGTAGTCCCAACTACTGGGAAAGCTGAAGCAGGAGGATTGTTTGAGCCCAGGAGTTGGAGGCTGCAGTGAGCTCTGATCATGCCACTGCACTCCAGCCTGGGTGACTGAGCAAGAGCCTGTCTCTTAAAAAAAAAAAATCTGAATTTGAGTAAGACATGCATTTTTCAGTTTACCTCAGAGCCCACCACCCCCTATTAATCATAACCATGCAGCTTCACTCACTTACTGTTTTTTTCCTGGCCCCTGATACACTTGAACTTGCAAATCCAGTGAGGCAATTGGCATCATTAGGGGTTTTCAAGCAAGGGAGAAGAGGATCCAATGCTGCTTCCAAAAGACTCACCTGGCCCTCTGTGCAGGCTCCACTGGTAGCAGTAAAGATGGGGATCAGAGAGCCTAGTTTACTTGAGTACTGGCCTTTTTTTAAATCTCTTTTGCTTCTTTCAGGTTTATTTTCTTCTAGTTCTCATTAAAATATTTTTGACCCCAAAAGAATCTCACAGAATGTCTAAAATTTTTAGCCAATGACTCAAAAGCAGCTTCTAGTGAAATGACAGAACTACTCACACATTCACACACACACACACAGCTGGTCTCTACCTGCAGGGCATCTGGATCACCCCACGGAAGGCTTGAGTTGAAGATTAAGATGAGGATTTTATTTTTTGTTTATTAAAAAAAAAAGATAAAGATTTTAAAGATGTAAACACATCTTTTCTCCTTCCATACTTGCCTGCTAGGAGGTACTGGGCAAATCTATAACCTCCATATATCCGTGTTCTTTTCTTGTCAAGTAAAAATTTATGAAAGCAAAAGCAATCAATTAAACTGAATTTACCAGTATGAGTTTATCAGTTAATCTAGTATCTCTATGACATAACATATTTATCATAACTTGGGAGAAGGTGAGAATTTGTTTAAGGCAATTCACTGGAATAGTCCAACCACATTTTTTGTAATTCATTTCAGAATCAGTTTTCCATATATGAAAAAAATACTCTCTTACTTGAATCTACATGCTTCAATGGTTGTGTTGAGTAGGAGAATCAAATGCAGAGATTCTTAAACATGAGTGTGAGAGTTATGGGGTAGAAGGTGGGGAAGGGGCTTGATTAACAAGCAGATTTCCAAGACCCAGCCCACAGATTCTAATTCAGCAAGTCTAGAGCGCCTCAAGTCCCACAGATGAATCTGAGGCAGAAGGTACCTGTAACCATACTGAGAAATATGCTTTCAGCAATTGGCCATAGCTCATGAACCTTTCACCGGGGGCAGAGATCCCTAGCCTTACTGAAGATTGTTTCCCTTTTAAGATGTAGTAGTTTAATTGCATTGATGGTGCCAAGTAATGGTCTCCGTGTGCACACTCTCTACCATGTGATTCTGCAGCTCCTCCCATCAACAGGAAGAGTCTATTTCCCTCCCTTTTGAGTCTAGGCTGGTCTTGTGACTTACTTGTAACTGCAGGGGAAGTGTCAGTGGGCCAGCTCCAAGTGTGGGCCTGGAGAAGTCTTGCATGTGTCTGTCTCTCCCTCTGATCCTTGTCACCACCATGTGAACAAGCCCAGAGGAGCTTGCTGGAGGACAAGACTACATGGAAGAGATCCCAGCGGTCCCTTTCAAGGTGATCTTGGACCAGCCTACATTCAGCCAACCATCAAATATATGATAGAGCCCAGCCTAGAAAAACAGAGCTCTCTATCTGGCCCACAGCTGGCCAGAGACACATGGTGAGCCTGGCCAAGAACAGAACTGGCCAGCTGACCCAAGGGCAACACATCTTGTTGCTTTAGGCCACAGAGTTTGGGGTAGCTTATTATGTAACAATGCTAACTAGTAAATAAAAGCAAAGTCCTTACCATCTGTCCTCTGTTCAGGAGAGTCTGAATGAGACAACAATTCCTGGGCAGGAGGAAAATATATCTGTTGTTCTGGCAGATAAACCCTTGGCCAGACTTCTAGCATTTGACGTTGCTGGATTCTATCATGGCCCCACAGTTCTCCTAACACTGGGGGACCAAGGTGATGGCCAAGGAGATGGTATAAAATAAGAAGTGAAATCCAGGCCCCAAACACTGTAATAGTTTATAACAAAAATATCAAGTGACATTATTTTCATATATATTTTTTTTTTTTTTTGAGACAGGGTCTCATTCTGTTGCTCATTCTGTTGGAGTGCAGTGATGCAATCATAGCTCACTGGAACCTCAAACTCCTGGGCTCAAGTGATCCGCCTGCCTCAGCCTCCCAAGTAGGTGGGGCTACAGGTACCTCCACCATGCCTGGTTAATTTTTTAATTTTTGTAGAGACGGGATCTTGCTATGTTGCCCAGACTGATCTCAAACTCCTGACCTCAAGCGATCCTCCCACCTTGGCCTCCCAAAGTGCTGGGATTACATGTCCAGCCTATTTAAAAGCATTGCAAATCTGGGTGAGATGTCTTATACCTGTAATCCCAGAAAGTTGGGAGGCTAAAGCAGAAGGATCCCTTGAGCCCAGGAGTTGGCTACAGTGAGCTATGATTGTGCCACTGCACTCCAGCCTGGGCAACAGAGCAAGACCCCGTTTCTAAAAAGTGAAAAGTATTGCAAGATTAAAGACACAATCCCAAACTTAATAAAGGATTTTTTTTTAGTGTTCCTCTAAGACCTTACTGTCCATTCATCATAAAACAACACAAAAGATACAGACTTTATTCTCTTGAAAGAGAAAGGAGACACATGTAATCTGGTATTTTCCATATTTCCTGTAAAAATCCATCTAGTTCATGTGAATTCCTCAAAAGCATTCAAAACAAGATCTTTTAAAACTCCCCAAATGCAAAACCAAAATTCAGACTTTCCTAATAATTCAAATACAGCTTTGCTGAATCTCACTGCTGCTGAATTATTACAAGCTGTTTCATGTATCTAGAATCTGAATGTTAGAAAGACCAGGTCTCATAAGAGAAGCACATCTTTGGGCTCCTAGAATATTCATCGTTTTGGCACCAGTTGCATTACACTCTGCTTGTAAAGCAATGCCCATTGCATAGGAAACTCTTGGAGCAGTGGGTCGCAGAATAGCAAGAACACCATATGCTCAGCAGTTCACAAGCACAATGGCCTTAAGTCAAGGGTGACATTTTGACTAAGAATCTCTTTACAAACTCGGCTTTACATGAATGTAATGGGTACGTTACATTCAAAGGCCAAAAGACTTACTTCTTTTGTTTGACAGATAATTATTTCACCCATACAGAAGCATGGACAAAGCCTGTCAAAATCATAGCATTTCCTCATCACTGACCATCAGAAAACACACTAAAACAGAGACAAGACCTAAAAAGTCTCTTTGCCCATTAGAGCAAATATTGGCCCCACTGGCCCCATAAGGGTTTCATAACTTTCTTAAAGATCGGCTCCTTATAATAAAATGACCCAAAAAGCCATCAAAAAAGTCACAAGCTAAGAAGTCACATTATGTAGAATTTCATTAGGTTATGTATACCAAAAATGAAAACAGGAAAAGAAAAGCCATGATACAGACTCCAAGACAATTTCCCACACCTTCCAACAAATTTCCTACCAGGTATAATTCCCAAGTTTTTATGATAATCCTAAAACAAGGAAAATCCTGTGGTTTCATAATCCTTCTACTTGGAAGTAAAAGTCTACAAGTCAAAATATCCCTAGATATATATTTTCAGAAGAGGGTTTTCTCCCCACTTGAGATTCAACCTGCAGTGGATCAGGCTTTCTGATTGTACCAATTCGGACATTTGGCTGTTTTATTAGAAGCTTAGCAACTTCCAGCTCAAGTTTGCCAACACTCTAGGAGTGCCCTCTTAGTGTGAGCGGTCAGAGATGATTAACTGAAAAATATTTCCAAGTTAAACATTGATTTGCCTCTGCCTCCATTCATTCCTATCTTGGACGACCTTTCCAACTCCTTTTTTTTGGACAAAAGAAAGCAGGCACCAGTGGCTTTGCATTTCTCACTGAAAATCAGAATTCTGCATTTGTTAGTTCTTGTGGTTTTTATCTTATACAGAAATGAGCAGGGTATTGGGGCAATCCAAGGGAGACTGTATCTTTGCACACAGGCACACACTCACAAATACATATATACGTGGGCACACATATACACATACACACAGGCACACATGCACACCATACTCATGACTTAGATAAGGTCATCTCTACTATGTTTCATTTCAGTTACTATTTTATTTCGGTATTTAGTCCACACAGATTCAGCAAGTATGAAAACAGCTCAGTTTATGAGTTAGCCTGAAGCTTCTCCTCCACATTTTCTTTCTACCTTTGAGGAAAAGGGCTGCACATATTTAAGATGCCTACCCTCTAGATTTCAAGCCACTATTTGAATCCATCACCAAATCCTGCTGAATTTGAAGCTCAGACCTAATTCCAAAGCCCATAGAATTTTATTTTTTTTTATAGAGATCATTATATTAAGAAAGAGAGAGTGAAAATCCAGGGTAAAGGAGAAAGAACACTATGCTGAGGTCAAAAGAATTACATTTAAGTACCTGTTGTTTCCTTATCTCTGATGTATCCAGCAGTCTCACAGAGGCTAACATAAAAACCAAAACGTCTACACACATGAAAGTTTCTTTTTTTTTTTGCTAAAGATGAATTTTTGTTTAAATTTTTTATATTTTTCATATCACTATATCTTTATTCTAATTTTTAGTACCCTTATAGAATGTGGAATAAGTCTATATAGTAGGAGGTGAGCAACAACCTACTGGGAACAGGGCATTTATGATTTAAAATTATCTAAAATACCCCACACCAAAAAATATGTCTCAGAAATAGGCCAAATATTTTTACATCTTTTGCATATGAGAAATTTCATAAGTGAATATTGGTGGATATTAAGGGATTATTGTTGGTGTTTTTAAGATATGAAATGTTGCACTTTATATTTATTTTTTTTAAAGAGTTCTTATTTTTTTAGAGTGTGATAGCAGTGGATAAAATTATATGAAGTCAGAGATTTGTCTAGAAAGGTTAGAGGGTTAGACTACGAGATTAAATATGATTAATTATTGAATCTATGCAAAGAGTACTTTTGTGTCTGTTTAAATGTTTCTATAATATGATATTTATGAAAAAATGTTTTTCTATTTGCTTAAAATCTTCCAAGTATGAGTAGATTTGTTTCCTTTACAACAAAACTTCTTTGCATCTGATATTTCAGAAATATTTTCAGAGCAATAGGTATGACATGGAAAAGCTGGATACTATTTCTTTGCACATTAAAACCAATTACCATCTTTTCTCTATAGTCATAGCAAGAGTGTCCTAAGTCGTTTCTCTGACTTAACTCTACTCTTATTTTAACTTCAGGCTTCAACTTCTACACATTAAGTGCTGCAATCTTACTCCACCCCTGCTATCTTTTCTTAGTAATGGTCCATTCACCCTTGTCTGGGCCACTCTCTCACAATATGTTTTTCTGGGTAGGAGAGTATGGAGCAAGGCTTGTGTTGATTTAGTGTAGCCCACATTCCTGGAATGTTAGTACTAAGTACAGAATTTGACCTGTAACACAGTGAAGAAAGAGTTCAAATGCAAACTCCACAGATATCCATCCCACAGAATAAATGCCAATAAGCAATTTCCTTTTCCCAGCCTACCAGAGATTTTCATCAGATAGCCCATAACAGACAGAACCCGTGCCAATATTTTATAACCCATAAAATTTCTTCAAGCAATTGTACAGATTTCCAGCCATCCTTTGATCAGTCTTTGTAACAGTGACTCTGGGCTCTTGCCTAAAAATGATTCCTAGATCTCGATATATATACAATGGAAAAGATCTGGCCTTCAGAAAGCCTCTCATTAAAGCACTAATCTGTTCCACCACATTCTTCCAAGACACAGAGATCAGCATTCTAGCCGGCCTCAATGGCCAGCCCTAATAAGACTGATAGAAACAGCTTAAGTAATTGGATTGCTATATGGGATTGAATGTCTGACAACAAAAGATAGCCATCTCTATGCCACCACCAAATCTTTGTTCCAGCAATGAATTCATTTAGCAATGCATTTAGGGGCTCCTAGGCCCGGGGAAAAAAGACAGACTGGGAACACAAAAGCCAGGCCAGCTGATGAGCCCAGAGACACAGTCTGCACAATTCCAAAAAGTTAATTACGGTGAACAAAGGCAGCAGACGATGACTTGTTGAATCATTACCATAATCACATTACTGCACTGGTCTGCAGTTCCCAGCCAAAGGTGGCATTGGTTGTTTCACATTCTGGCCATGTCCTTCCTACTCATGTGCCACCTGCAACCTATTGGATGTGGCTTCTTGGCTGATATACTCTTAACTAGCCCAGCCTGTTTGTGTGTCCTTGTCATTTTTTAAAATTTTAGTACTTTTCTCTATCAAAAGAGCCTGGTAGTAGAAAAGTGTTAAAGTAGCCAGTGTAGAAGACATTGTGCTAAAGTGATCTCATATTTGTCTCAAAATTTGTGACTTAGGAAAGCACTGTCATCCATTAAAATATAATTGCAATATCAAAATCATATAATTATGTATATAACTTCAGATAGGTCTAAAAAGGATTAATATAATATAAATCAAAATATTAATTTGCAACTTGAGGTGGGTCTAAAGAGGGTTAATATAAATCAGAATATTGATATCTAAAGCCCATCCTAGGGTGAAAAGCAGAAAGAAGTGCCCATATTCAGTGATTCTGAAGCAACATTGTCAGTTAATAGTTTCCTAGAAGCGCTGACATAGTTCTTTCTTGACCACTGGATATTTAGTTTCCTCACCAGTGTGACATGAATTATTCTCACTTATAACTTCTCTGGGACAATTTTGGTCTATCTGGAAAGGATACCAGTAAGCAAGTGAGAATAGCATCTCATTTTATAATAAACAGACACGTTGGTCCAGTAATCACAGCCAAACATGTAATAACACAGCAGCAATAATAATGGTAGAAGTAGTATTGTCTAAGAATACTTATTTTAGACATGCCAACCTAAATAGAGGATTCTAATATTTCTAAATGAAGTTGAGAGTTGGCCATACAACATTCTGTAAGAGGGATCAGGGATCATTCATTCTACATTAAAATGGAAAGAAATGGCAAAGCCAGGATGCCTTTGTTTTTTCAAACAGTGGCACCAAAGAAGCCCAAATACAAATGTCTTGACATCCACTCCAACACTCCACATCTTTAAAAAATGTCTTTCAGCCAAAATTCCTTGCCCAACTTGGCAAAGAGGTAGAACCAGCTTCATAGTCCAAATTGCAACTTTGGATCATAACTGAAAATACACAATCATATTTTGTCCAAAGTTGGCATGTTTTTTCCTTCTCAACTTATCGTACTGCCAAATGGAGAACATAGTCTCAAGTACTTGGAACTATAACCATGAAAAAGGTTGAAATACTCCTAATCGTGGGTAAAGAACACGTTTTTCATTTTAGTGTAAATCGCAAACAGAACCTTAGAAGGATTTTTACTCAAACCTTCTAGGCAGAGACTTCGGGGTGCTTTGCTGATTTCTTTGAGGAGAAATTTTCAGAGGAAAGGACACTTCTAAGTTTCCAATCCAGGACATCACTCCTTTGCTGGACAGCAACAGTTCCCTCCTCAACACAGCGTCTTGATCACACCACACCTGTACCCATCACATCCCACAAAATTGAAGTTATTCTAATAGGCCCCCAATTCAACAAAATATCCCAAGTACCTGCTTAAAATGCCTTCATTTCTTTTTATTTTCTAAAAGGGCCTGAAGTCGTAATCAATCTGTATGTCAGACAATCAAGAGCTATGATATTTGCCATATATCCTTACGCACCATTGCAGCACCAGAGAGGAAATGGGTCCCACTCTACCCTACAGGAAGCTCCATCAGGCCCTCCCTCTCCCCGCCCCTCCAGGCCTCAGGCTTCTTCCGTCCCCACCACTCTTTTCTCACCTACCACGCCGTGCCCGTATTGGACACCACTTTGCTTTTCCCGGGACTATGTATTTCTTCCATCCTTCCCTAGTCCATCAAGCCCTCAAGGGTAGGGATGGTGTGGGTCATAATCTTCCCATTCCTAGCACAGACTGGCATTCCACAGGTGTGTCGCTGACTGATTAGGACAGAACTAAGAACATGAGACAGACAGAATCGGTTGTACTTACGTACAATGTGAATATGCATCCATGGCTTGCCTTCTAGGTCATCGCCAACTTACCAAGAAAATAATAGGCTTTCTGTTCCATTGTTTGCAGTCTTTCTAAATCACCCAAGGTGTGACTAGAACACGACCACAGCTTTGTATAAACCTCAAACCTGACAGCCACTCACAGGGTTACAGGAAATGTGTGTCCACACAGACACATACAAGGCCTCTGTCTTGGAGCGGTAAATACCGACAGCGTCTATGACTAACGGTGAAATCACTTCTTTGCTGAGACCACGCCCTGGCTCCTCTCCTGGCTGCCCCTGGGACAATGCAGGCAGACATGACATAGCTGACAGCAGGTAGACAGTTGTCCCCTGGCCTCACATTCCTTTTACATTTTGCTCCTTTCTTACCTACCACTCTCAGCCTTACCATCTTCCCCTGCGTGGCATAGAAGGCTGTTTCTTCTTTGCAAGAGCTCTGGAAATCTCTAACCAAAGGGTCTTTCTCTACTTCCTCCTTGGCCCTGGAGTGAAGACCTAACAAGAGCCCAGGCTGATTTCTATCCTTTACCCTTCTGCCTAGAGTATCCCCAGGCCTGGCTGTCCCCCACAGATTATCTGATTTTCTAGGCCTTTCCCAAGGCACATAGTCCAACATAGATACTGTAAATGGGCAGCCTAAAACACATAGGCCACATCAGGCCTGAAAGTGAATTTTAATTATTCTCTACACTGTTTTATAAATTCATCACCAACATTTTAAATCAAGATATATTATATATCAATTCAAAAAATGTCTAAACTCTCTTTAGAAATTGGAAGATTTGGTCAACTCTGGTTGGCATTCCTACCTGGCACCAATTGTTTGAAGCTGAGGAACAGCTGCCCTTTTAGACATGGAAGCAACAACTTCTCCTCTGTCCCCATAAATCCCCATTGTACACCTGACTGACCCCTGTGCTTACGTGTGTACCTGCCATGGCAGAGAGGGGCTAGCAGTTCACAAAACATGGTTCCTCTTCTTCCTGAACATACAACAAGACTATATGTCCTTATTTGTACACCCACGTTCACAGCAGTAGTATTCACAATAGCTAAAATGTGGAACCAACCCAAGTGCCCATCAAAGGATGAGTGGATAAGCAAAATGTGGTATATACACACAATGGAATATCACTTAGCCTTAAAAAGGCAGGAAATTCCAACACATGCTACAACAGGGAAGAATCTTGAGGACATTATGCTGAGTGAAATGAACCAGTCACTAAAAGATAAATACTGTATGATTCCACTTATATGAGACAATTAAATTAGTCAAAATCATAGAGACAGAGAGTAGAATGGTGGTTTCCAGGATCTGGGGAGGAGGAGAGAATGGTAAGTTATTGTTTAATGAAAGCAGAGTTCCAGTTTTACAAAGCCTCTCACATGTGACCCCCCATGCTATTTTCTCCTCCACTGGGTGCAATTAAGCCACATGTTGAAAATGCCAGACCCACTAGATGGAAAGACCCTAGGTTGACAGATCCTAGACCTGCTGCCTAGGAACTCCTTGCTTTAGACTTTAGGTATGCAAGACATGGAAATACTTCTATTATGTTTGAGCCATTATGAATTTTGAGTTTGTTACAGCAACTAGCAGGACCTTAAAACACCTACCTTTGAGTGTCTGAGTCTGGGACCTAATTTAATATCTATGGGCCCTTAGTTCTCACCTTACATTGAACCAGCCATTAATCCCTCTGAAAGGCACCATTTTGTGTAGAAATCCACCCATTATGAACTTCAAGAGATGTACTTCCTCCCTGGATCTCTCTAGTGCATAGCTTTGTCTAATGACATTGACTTCTGTAACTATGATTGTGTCTGAACTTGCCTGGCACTTAACCTAAATCTTATACCCTAGAAAGTTCTAGCTCTGTTCTCCATCAACTTCTTGGAAAAGTAATGGACATTTATAAACCATAGAATTGAAATAAATGTTATTACAGTCCATGGGAGCTGAAGAAATCCACTGAGAAGTCTAGTCCATCAGAAGAATTTTTATCAAGGTAGCCCACATCTAGAAAAGATAAATAACTTGCCTAAATTCACCAGCCAGAAGATAATAAGGAGAAGAATCAAACTCTCCTTTTGTACTTCCAAATACTGTGCACTTGACAGCACCATCCTTCACCTCTTATTGGAAACCCACACCATTATTTTGCCTTGACCCCCACCCCACAATCTCTAGCAATTTATGGACATCTATGATATGCCAAGTACTATGCTAAGTATTTTTTATTTATATTTTTAAAGTTAATTTTATAATACATATACAAGGTTGTATTATTATCTCCATCTTTAAGATGTGAAAATCAAGGCACAGAGAGGTTAATGAAATTCCTCAGGGCCACATAGCTAAAAAATGGAAGGTATCCAAATAAAAATAAAAATAAAAAATGGAAGGTGGGGCATAACTCAAAAACCCATGTTATATTTCCCATGACAATCTTATCCTTCTCCCTAGAGACAAGCACTTTTGTGTCAATTAGCTTTTCCCAAAAAACACACCACCCTAAAACATGGTAGCTTAAAACAACAACTTATTTAGCCCATGGTGCTGTGGGGTAGCAATTTGAGCTGGGCTCAGCTGGGCAGTTCTTCTGCTGGCCTTGGCTGGGCTCACTTATGTGTATGAGGTTAGCTGGTGTCTAGACAAGCTGGATGGCCTCACTATTTTATCTGGGACCTTAGCCAGGATCACGGACATGAAGGGACCTCTCTTCACATTGTCTCTCGTCCTCCAACAGGCTGGCCAAGGCTTGTTCCCATAGGGGTAGTTGCAGAGCTCCCAAGAGCCCAAAAACAAGAAAGGCAAGTACCAAAACACAAGTACTTTTCAATTCACGACTTTGTGTCACATTTGCTACTATTCCACTGGCCAAAGCAAATCACATGACTAATCCTAGTTGCAAAAAGGAAGAAATAGATGGGCAATATAAAGTATAAATTATATTGCAAAGGGACACACAGAATGGAATAGGAAGAATTTATGGACATTTTCAATACTTCAGATCATTTAATTTGTTTTCTTCTAGCATTTTTCTCCATATTTCTAAATAATGTTTGTATATGGTTACCTCTTAAGTAATCAATTTTAAATACTATCTTCCAGTTTATTATTATGACAGTTAAGAATGTAGCTTTTTTACCAATTTGCCTCCTACAAAAAATTCCCATATACATTTCACCCAAATTCTCTAAATGGTAACACTTTACTATACTGTTTTATATCTATTTTTTCCCAAAACCATTTAGGTTGTAGACATGATTCCTCTTTACTCCTAAATATTTCTGTGTATGTTTACAAAACCAAGGTTTATATAACCATAGTACAATTATCAAAAATCAGGAAATCAACTTTATAATACTATTATCTAGTCTATCTTGTGCTGTCTGATGTGGTAGACATTTAGCTACATGTGGCTATTTATATTTAAATTTAAAATAATTAAAATGAAACTTTCAGTTCCTTGGCCACACTAGCCACATTTAAAGTGCTCAATAGTCACCCATGATTAGTGGCTACTATGTTGGATAGTGCAAAGGACACTGCGTCTCAGGAAGTCCTATTGATTAGTACTGGTCTATATCTTTCAAGCCCTGTTAGGATATAGTTATAGATTTATAGAGCTGAAATCTTTGACTCTTACAAGAGGCCTAAAGGTAGTGATTATTAGACAAAATTAGAAAAGTAAACTGGGTCCATGGCTATATAATAAATCCATGCTATAAGCAGAGATTTGAACACAAGTTTAATTGTTTTAAAGACTCCTCTTTTACCATGACATTTGATTTTGTGTCTTAGGTTGGGTTCTCTAGAAGCAGAGCCAGAGACAAGAATTCATGTGCATATGATTGATTAAGGAAGAGCTTTCAGGGAAAAACTAGTAAAGAAATGAGCAGACCAGAACAGGGAAGAAGGAACCAAGAAAGGTTGCAATTTCAGGCAAAGTCCCAGCCTTAGACCCATCTTGTATGGCACCCTGGAGCTTAATCTATACCACAGGGTTTGGCCCATGTGGAGATAAAAGAATGAGGCTTTCTTATACCCGTACCCATTAGTCATTGGCTACAGGCTGTGCAAGGTGGACATAAACTCCCAGGTACTTCTGAACATCTGCTTGTTGTATGGACAAAGCAGTGCTGGGAGCCCAGGGGCTGTTCTCTGAAGAAGACCAACAGTTCACACTTCTGGAATCAAAGCACACGCAAGCTGAGGAAGGGGCACCCTGCGCCAGTAAAAAGGGACCAAGAACATCTGGGTGCAGGCCCAACAGAAAGCATGGCAGAATATTTTACCTTATTGTTCTTTGTAAAATGTGTTCATTAAACATCTCCCCCCTTTGCTTTTTTATAAATAAAACCTGAAAATCTAGCTGATTCAGTGTAAATGTTCATTTATTTACCCTGGCCTATGAGATATTTGCTTGAGCCTGCAATATCAGTTGAGGAATTATGGGTGGGGTGGGTGGGGCCGCCCTTGATAAAAAGCATAAATTCAAAGGCCAGGAACCACGGCAAACAGATTTAGAGACATCGTAGGGTGAACCAGTCCACTTGGAGAACTATCTTCTCCTGCCCTGCAATCTACTCGGACTGCAGAAATCCACACGAGCTCACTTAAGAAGAGGGGGGATTGCTTTTATGATTCAAGAGTGCCCATAGATAGAACTAGAGATTGCAAAATCTAGTGTGGCACCACAAGGAAGCTGGAGAACCATTAGGAACAGACGCAGTGTGCCCCTTTCCCCTTTTCTTCCTTTCTTTCTCTACTTACTCTTGGATCTCTGCGTCTGTCTGCATGTGGACCAAAAGTGCCTGTTGCAGTCCCAGAGTCCACAAACCATGCTGGCTCCAGAAGTACAGATGTCTCATTCTCCTGGTTCCTTTGTTTAAATTCTTGATCAGGACAAAATCCAATTAGCCCAATTCCCATGTCAGGGGTCAACCTCTGGCCCAATCATCAGAGACCAAAGGGGAATAGGGTTGCCTTGTATAAAGATGGTGTCAGGGGTTTAGGCAGGGGTGCAGATTAAGTGAAAAAATATGGCAGACTACTTTTTTCCACAATGTCCATAGCAACATTTTTGGTCCCCTATACTCTTCAGAACTTTAGCACTCTTCATTCCAAGATGTGGGGGTCTGTATTCCCTTCTCTTGAATCTGGGCTGGGGCTTTTGATGGCTCTAACTAACCAATAGAATATGGCAGACATGGTGCTATGTGATTTCCAAGGCTGCTGGGTCATTAAAAAGATACAGTTTCTGCCTGGTGATCCTCTCTCCCTCCCCTCTTTTTCCCCCATACTCACCCCTGGGAACCTCACCACCATGCTGTGAGGAAGCCCAAGCCTCAAGGAAAGGTCATGTGGCAGGTTCCCTCCAACAGCCCCAGCCAAGGTCTCAGCCAACAGCCAGCTTCAACCACCAGACATGTGAGTGAGGAGCCTTCAGTTGACTCCAGCCCCAGCCTCAAGCTGCTCTAAGTGGCCCTGAATCAAGCAGAGGTGAGCTGTCCCCGCCAAACTCTCCCCACATCTCAGATTCATAAGCAAAACAAATATGCTGTTGTTGCTGGTCTTAGCCACTCGGTGGTAGGTAATGTGTTCTGCAGCCATAATAATGTCTCAATAAGCTTTGGTGTTTCTGTCTTCTTGTCTCTCATTAAATTTGTGACCTTTTAATTTCTGACCCCAATGTCCCACTTTCCTCCTCTGATCTCCTCACCTCATGACTACCTAAGCCAAGCACAAACGCTGGGGACATGTGGAAATGCAGTTTCTCATTATTTATTATACGTTTTCCATTCTGTAAAGGGTGATCTGCGATACTTCGTTCCCAGAACATGCAAGAGAGAGAGAAAAAAAAAAAACACTAAGTACACTTCAAGCAAAAGTATGAAGAACAATTAGCAATGGAGATGTTCAACTTGGTCAGGTATAGGCTTTTGAGTTTCTATTTTTATTTGCCATGACAAACTATACACGGCAAATCTGTACCCCTACCCCAAATATTCTCAATGTAAAGATTCTTCTCTTGTCTGGAACCACTCAGATGTACCTGCTTGAATCACTCTTTCTCCAAAACCTGTGGGTTTGTGCCAGGAGCACCTCTTGCACACTATTCTGAAAACTCATGCATGATCATGCTGCAGGAAAGTTGGCAACAGGCACTCCACTTCCTTTCTTACCACATTGGCAAATGGTAGCACCCTGGACCTCACCTTACTTTATTTTTAAAACATCATTAACTCATTAGTCCATTGGGTTTACTTGGGGCTACTATTTCCAAGGAGTCTTATGGTGGTCTCAGGACAAATATCCCTTTGGAGACAGCCTGCTTTGTCTAGTGCAATGATTCTCAAGGGGTGGCCCCTGGACCAGCAGCATCAGCATCACCTGAGAACTTGCTAGAAATTCAAATTCTTGGGCCTATCTAGACCTACTGTATGAGAAACTCTGGGAGTGGGTCCAGCAATCTGTGTTTTCACAAGCCCTCAAGGTGATTCTGATGCATGTCAGAGTTTGAAAACCAGTGATCTAGTTAGGTCCAAAAATCACATCAGTGACTACAGAGACAGAATATAATAGAAAGAATTACTTACTAGGTATAAAGTTCTGACTGGGTAATTGAAAAGGCAAGACGGGAGCTCCAAGGCATCAAGGAGATAGCAACTGCAGGAAGCAGCCAGCGCTCCTAGGGTAAAGGGAACAGGGGAAGCAGTTGGAATCAAACTTCGATGCTTCCAGAAGAGCAAGGGCCCTGCAGAACTGAAAAGGGACCACCAACAAGAATCCGAAGTTCAGCAGTTGCTGTTCTCAGAACTTCTAGTCGCTCCCGTGAGCGGGACCCAGGCACCTGAGGAAGGGGCTCTGGCAGCTGGTGGTGGTGTCTCTAAGGGAATGTGATGATGCTGCTTCTGTCAGTGGCGAAAAACTGCAAACTGGAACCAACCACTGCTACTAGAACTGACTGAGGCTGCCACAGAGAGCAAACCTTGCTCAGGTGATGCCCACCAAACAGGAAGGTCCTCCTCCCTCCTTGCAGCTTCAGTCTAGCACCCCCTATTGGCAGCAGCTGGCAAGGCTGATACGAGATGAACAGAGTCTCAGCTCCGGCATCACAGAGCCAGATACAGGAGGGAGAGACAATAGCTTAGTAACTGGCAAGGTTATTTGGAGCTATCATTCCAAGGTATCTTCTATGGTCTCAGAAGAAGTATCCTTCGGGGGACAGGCTGTCCCTTTGCCTGGAAATCTGACAGCCAGAGTACACTGAGTGGTTTGCAGTGGCTCACTCACAGGGAAGGGGTCCTTCAGATAACAGGATACACTGTTACTGTCCTCTTCTCGTGGTGAATTGGCAGGGAATTCTTTTCCCCACCACAGAGGATGAAAGCTACAGAAGGAGGAATGAAATGGGACCACTGAATGAGCAGGGATGCAGGGTGAGGGCAAGGAAGGCTGCTGGTGTCTCAGGACAAATCTTTAGTTGGTTTTGAGGGTGAAACGTGCTGCAGAGTTGTCTTCCCCTATCTTCTGGAACGTGGACATTACCAAAAAGTGACAGCTCTTTGGATTTCCATGGAGCTGGATGTGTCTGGCAAGCATGCTCCGTGGCTATTTCCTGAGCTTTAAAAAAAGAAACTCACACGTCCTTGAGGCCTCCTCTGACAGCTGGCAGCGACACCTCTAGTTCATGTTGTTCATCCCTGCTTTAGCCCCTGTCAGCTCCCCTATCACTTTAAAGACAGATCGGCCAACGGGGCTGAGATCCGTCTCTTTCTCCCACAATCTAGCTCTTTAAGGAAACAGAGTAGATGATGCCTAACAGAGAAAAGAACATGCATAACTTTCAATGAAATTGGAAAATTTTGAGAGGGGAAGAAAATAAATCATTTGTCAAGCAGTGGAAAATAATGAAGACTTTTTTTTATGAGAGTCACAGGTACCTAGAGCTACCTTCATATTTCTCAATCAGCTCTAACCCATACCTCTACCTAGTGACCTCAACAAACCCCAAGAAGAATCTTTTGAAGACCCCAGATGATAAAATACTTTTTGCAGAAAGAAAACAAAGGTAAAAAGAGGTTATACTGTGTGCTAGACCTTGAGCCATCTGCCCTTGGCATTTCCTAGAACTCCAGCTTTTCTTCACATTTGAGATTGATGCCTTCTCTAAATCCTAACTCTATAACTTGTCTTGAATGCATTTGATTTCATGTAGAACAATGGCTTTGCCTCAGTTCACACCCAGTTCTGAATCAAAATGAATTTAAAAGATTTATCACAAGGTAAGCCTACTCCTCCTGCCCAACTTGCCTCTTTGTAGAAAGGGAATAGACAGTCAGACTCTTAAGGTTCAGTGTATCACCCAGCTTTGGAAGGTTTCTTATGGAGTAGAATATAAAGTGCAAACTCTTCATTCTAGCCTGCAAGGTCACCCATAGTCTGGCCACAATCTTCTCTCTCATTATCCTCAACCCTGTGTCACCTAAATGTGTGCAGGTTTATGTTCATAAGCTTTCTTCCAATTTACATATTTCACCTCTTTATCAAAATGCTACTCAACCTTCAAGCCCCCCTCTTTGATGAGCCTTCCTCCAACTGAACCAGTCCACCTATGACCTTTTTCCAAATCAGCACTACTTAGCATCAACCAGTTCTGACGATGAATGGCACTTCATCCCAGAATGCCCAGGTATTCCCATTGTTCCTATGTCTTTGCTTTTCAGTGAGAACACGAGATACAAAGACAAGAACTGTATTTTACACAGCCCTCTAAGCACCTAATACATTTTAAATTTGGAGTATAAATATGAGTGCATACATCAGAGTTCTTGGTTGCAAACAACAAAAACTAATAGCAACAAAAAATATAAGGTACCTAGGAATCTAACAAAAGATATGCAAGTATTTTATAGACAAATCCTTTATCAAAGGGCATCAATAAATAATTCTTAACAAGCAAAGCAATACATATACCATGTTCATGGGTGGGAAGACTTAAAATTGCAAAAATGTCAATCTGCAAATTAAAATATAATTTAAATGTAATTCCAGTGAAAATGTCTACTCAGCTTTTTACGGACTTTCACAAACAGATTATAAAATCTACGTGGAAAAGCAAAGGCCAAGACTAGCCAAACCAGTTTTAAGAGGTAAGAATGAAGATGAACAGAGAAACTCATTCTACCAAATATCAAATAAATTTGTATATGGCAATAGTGATGAATGTGGTATGTTATTGGCACAGGGATAAAGGAAAATGGAACAGAATTGAGACCCTTGAAACAGTCCCATTCATACATGAAAATGTGACACGTAGCAGAAGAGGCACCACAGATTATTGAGAAAACAATAGACCATGTATTAATGGGGCTGAGGGTTTGCTTGTTAGACTGCCGTCCTTGCTATATAGCATACACAAAAATCTATTCCAGGTGGTCTGAGGGCCCCACGGGGACAACCTATGAGGATCTGCTTATGATTTGAGGGTAAGGAAGATTTTCCTAACAACATACCAAAAACACACAAATCATAAAAGTTGAGATTAATAAATTACCTCAAAATTTAACATGTGTGTATATCAAGAGATACCATTTAAACATGAAAAAGTCAGAGGGGGAGGGGAGCAAAAAAATAAATAAAATAAATAAACAAAAATGAAAAAGTCAAACCACAGACTAGAAGAGAATGGTTCCGGGTTTTCTGGGTTTTTGGACAGTTTTTTTTTTTTTCTCTTTTCAACTTTTTTTTCATGTGCCAAAAATGAGCAGAGATAGAAGAGGATATTTTTAGTGCTTGTAATGATAAAGAATCACTGTCCAGAAGATTTAAGTCACTCCCACAAATCTGTAATAAAAAACAAACAACCCACAGGGAAAAAAAAATAGGCAAAACATGTAATTCACTGAAGAGGAAATACTAATGTCCAATAAGTAACTTCTATAAAAGTATCAATTTGACAAGTAATCAGAGAAGTACAAATTAAAACAAAATACCATTTCCCAGTCAATATACAAAAATCGCTTAAAAAAATTTTAAGTACGATAATAGTATTAGGAAGAATATGAAACAACAGGACACAGAATTGTTACATAGAGGTAGGAATGTAAATTGATGCAACCACTGGGGAGAACAATTTGGCAATAGCCAATATATTTGAAGATTAATATATACAGTGACTCAAAATTCCAGTCTGAGGAATATACTCCAAGTAATGTTCCTAGGCAATGCTAATGCTGCTTTGAGGGGCAAGTTACTAAAAATTACTTAGGGTAGTAATTAACAGTCAACTCCCCTTTCTAAATAGAGGTAACAAAGGAGCTAGAAACTCAACAAAATGTCCACTTAACACCTCAAGGTCTCTAAAAAGGACTCTAACACCACCAAGTATTCATGCCAATGGTTCTCAAAAAATATAAGACACTTAACAATGACAGTAATCTTGATTTTTACATAGTGAGTAACAGCACCCAATAGTGTTCTGTGTCTTCAGTAGCCACTTAGCAGCTCACTATCAGAACACAGATATGATTTAAATGGGCTTAATTCTCCAGGATAAAATATCTTAAGAGTAGGTTTGTACCTTGCTAAGTATGAACCAACTGAGAGTTTAGCCTAAATAAATTTTAACACCAGGGAAAAGGACAGCCTTTGAATTAAAATCTCATGTCAACAATTTTAAATCTGGATCTCACCTGAGAACACTGGTAAATAGAACCAGGTTTTCAAGAATGAAAAAGGCTCAGCTTTGCCATGAAACGCTTAGAGACCAGGGTAATTCAGGTTCCGCTTTTACAGCCGAAATGGATTAATTATTCTGTCCACTTTATACCAAGAAAGAGAGGCAAAGGCAACCACAAAAGGTAAACTAGGCAAGATTTCCAACAAGGGGCCTATCTTTTGTCCTTTGCTTTTAGTGGCTTCAAATGTGACCTGTTAAAGGTATACCCTCGGCCTCCAAAAAAGGGGAAAGAAACTATAGCTTTGTGTTCCCAACTCATGTATCTTTGCTTGCAATCTTGCATTCAATTTCGGTGTAATATGAAGAGGCCTATTCTTTTACAAAAAGTTCCCTCTTCCCACCAGGCTTGTTTGTTATTTTATGTGTTTCTGCATCATTTGTAGACTTTGCTTTGATCTGCATTCCTCCTGGATGTGGGGTTTCCTTTTCAGCTACCAAAAGGAAAGCTGGTTTGTTTGAAAAATCTGTTTATTTGGATTTTTTGCTAGCCTAAAGTTCCTATCTTTATCAGGATGCACAGAGCTCTGTGTCTGCCAGTCTCGGACATCACTCGTTTTCCCTCAGGAAAAGGCAACTTGGAAATAATACAACTTGCCCATCTGTATTTGGAATATTCTGGGGACGAGGTTTTAGAGGTTTCAGTTTAAAGCTTAAAAGAAGTGATTCTTTATCAGATATATTTAATCAACAGTGGCCCTTTCATGTTTAGACTGAGAAAAAATTGTTTCCACTCTCAATATTTGTCAGTTAGGAATTTTCTCAGCAAGCATGCACTGACTTGTGTGCATGACCAACTGCATCTGCATTTACTGGTAAGAACCTACAACCTCCATAGAGAAAGGAAATCTAGGACAGTGTGGCATTGCTCTCCTTATCTAGGCCAGCGTGGTCATGTGGATCTAAGAAAAAAGAAAGTCAAACTACATGAAGGTGACAATATCCCACTGTCATCATCCTTTTAAAAGAAAACTCAACACTTGACTCAGAGATGGCTTCTAGGTTGCAACTAGCATCCCAGCTCAGGTTGATGGGCAATGGCCACGTGAGGAACAGTGAGCATATCAGGGCTCCTTGGGAAAAAGGAGCCAAGGTCGTGTGATTAAGAATGCCTTCCATGGCATGAAAGTGTGTGGCATGCAGAGGGCATGATCAGATGAATGCATCTAAAAGCACATCGCCAGTATCATATGTTTGCATAATGGCTGGGGTGGATTACTTGCTGAGGACAGGGTCCTAGGTTCCTTAAACCAACTCCATAGTCTACTACTCATTACCTATAACTGGTACTGGCTCTCTTCCAAAATTCTTCCTAGGAACAGTTCTTCTTAGGAAGACTGAAGCCATCTATAGACAAAACATAGGGAGGAAATAAAAAGGCTCTCTGAATGGAGAGGACAGAAGACATTCTCTCACATCCTCCAAATGCCTCTTTGAGGGAGAAACAGGATGTGTTCCCCAAGGACCTTACAAGACAGTCGACTTCACGGGACGGCAGTGGCCAGGACCCTCTCTTTGGAGGGGTAGCCAGAAGGATTCAATCTGGGAATCCAAACAAACTTAGGAAAACAATAGGCAGGACCAGGAAGGAATGGGAATTATTTGTCTGTTTTTAATAGAGTACTGCCTTCAAATTGCAGCTTTGCTCTAGGAAAAAAAAAAAAGTCACAGTTTTCTTTAAAGTTACACATGAGCAGTTTTTGGCTTCAAAAGATAGAGATCAAAATGAACTCCAGTTGTTGTCTAAGAACCACCTCTTTTGCAAGGACACTGGGGCCTCACTTAATTTAGGCTGCCTTGGGACAGGTGGCAAGTCCACAAAATGGGACTGGTTAGGTAATACAGTTCCACCGAGGCTTCTCAGCTAGTCAAGCAATTACAGACCCCAAACAGGGATGAAGATAGACATGTTTACACCAAACTCTGGGCTACTCTAATTTCTCAGCTTGGCCTTCCATAGGGAGACCTCTGAGTCTCTGAGAACCAACAGAAGAACCTTATACCCTCTTTGGTTACCAAACCCAGAAAGTCCACATGGTGGAGGAAACCAGGACTATTGTTAAACCAGAGGGCTTTGTTTTGGCAGAACATTTAGATTGCATTTTGCCCCTTAAAAAAAGGTATCTGTATATGTTATAAGTGCCATTTATGATGTCCAGAAAGAAAGCGAGGTAGGGTCAAACCAAACCGAGGATTCCACCCTGGAAGATCAAGGAGAAACAAAAGTAAGCCCTGGTGGAAAGTTTTGGTTTTGAGACTCAAACTTCAAAGGAAGCTGAACAGAATAGACAAATTGTCAAAAAGATGATCGTTAAGAGGAGGATGTCGTCTTTCTCAAAAAATCCCCTAGGTGAAAAAAAAAATGTTATTGGCATACAGACTTCAAAATTTACAAAATTTCATAACACATCTCACCCTCATCTTACACTTTCATATCTCTTGTGCTTAGGTGGGACACAATACGAAATGGTGGCTCCCCTTGGAAGAACTTTGGCATCATACACTGTTTTCCACAAAGTCTCCTCCAAAAGGACCCACATTTGAGTCCTACTAATAAACCTCCACTGAGAAGCCCCCATCTGAGACCAGAATCCCAACCAACATGCCCTAGAGAATTTACTCAAGTTGAATTCCTTCCCCTGGAGATAAGCAAAGGCACACACTCAAGAATGGGGACAGGGGCGGGGGAGTGTCAGGTCAGGGCTACTCAAAGTGTGGACCTTGGACCAGCAGCAGCAGCATCGGCCCCACCCCAGACTTGCTGAGTCAGACTCTCAGTAGGGGGAGGGGCACAAATCTGTTTAACAACTTCTCAAGGTGACTCTTACAGATACTTCATTGTGACAAGCACTAAGCTAGAGGGATCTTAGAGAACTGTCTAGCAGCCCTCTGAGAGATCAGCCCCTGAAGGACTTTGTGAATGGCAGTTAGAAGAGAATGCGTGCCCAGGACTTTGGAGTGAAAAGGGAGGTTGGTAATTGCCACCTGTGCCTTGGTCTGAGGCCATAAAACCAACAAGGATACATTACCTTTGATCTTTGGAGGAATGTCAGACCCTTCCTGCCACCCTTCTCATTTTTCCTGCAATGCAAAGGAAGAGCGGGTTCAAGGGCCTAAGGAGGGGTCTCAAATGAAAGCAGCTCTTCACCAATTTGAGACTATCTCAACCTCACCGTCAGCTGCCCATTCAACTAATTCTATGGGTTATGATCTACCAGCAACGGTCAAACACACACACCAGAACCTTCTCTCCTCACGCATCTGGCTCTTTCCCAGGTGCAGTCACTCAAGCCCAGGGCTTGGCTGTCACCGATTGTGGCCTGGCCACGCCCCCCACCCACTGTACTATTTGCTCATGCAGAGTCAAGTTTCACCCAAGAGTCTCTGTTACTTCTTCCCTAGATGCGTGCATTTCAACTCAAAGCAACTCAAGAAGTTTTTAATTCAGCAACTATTATATAACAACCTACTGTCCCATCCCTTTAAATTCTACCTCCCTTCCTCTGAAAATGCCACACAAACACAGATTTCTTCATGGATAAATGAAGCCTCTTGGAACTCAAATGAACCAGTCATGACATCTTTTGTGAGAGCTCCTTCGGCCTTGGTTTCTGGGATATTTTTATATTTGTTAATTCCTGCTGTGTTTATTCAGAGTAAACTTCACTCATCACTCATTCCCCTATACCCCTTGATTGAGGTGGACCTTAGGTCACCATTCCACACTGAAAACAGTGACGAACATGCTGATGACAATAGTAATGGGAATGCAAACACACAGACAGTTCACCATGTGCCAGGCATTGAGCTAAGTATTTGATATTATTTAATTTTCCCAGCCATCTTATAAGGAAGGTACTATTGCAACAGCTAGTAGGGATCTAAATTACCACATCATTAGGATAGACACTTAAATCTAAAACAGGATTTCTTGGACTTTAATGTGCATATGAATCCCCTGAACATCTCGTTAAAATACAGCTTGTTATTCTATAGGTCTGGGGCAAGCCTGAGATTTTGCATTTGTCACAAACTCCCAGGTGTTGCCGATGCTGCTGGTCCCAGAAGAGTGATGCTCTCAACCCAGGGAGCATCGGTGCAGAGCCTGGGATGTTCCTTGGCAGGAAGTGTAGGTCCTGAATGGTCCTTTGATCATGTCATACCCACATTACAATCTGCCTTTCATTTTCTCAATGAGGAATTGGAAGAAAGAACAAAAGGGGAATCTGTATTATAAGAATGGGCCTGAGGAGGAATAACAAGGCCGTATATTCTTCTTGAGAGAAAGGAAGACGAGCTGAGAGAAAGGAATTGGCATTGCCAGGGCCCTACCATGATCTCCTCTGGGAAGCTACTAGGGGACATGGTCACCTGTTCACCAACTGCAGGAGCACGTGATGGGAATCTAGAACAATCCACTCCACCCTCCTAGTTACCACCACCAGGAAAAGGGACTGTGGAATTATGGTGAAAGTGGCTAGAAGAGCTGGAAGCTTTAAAACCCCTCTTCATACCTTTCATGGCATACCTGTTACTGATTTACTTTCCTTATTTACGTATAATAAAATTCACTCTTTTTGGTCTACCCTTGTATGAATTTTGACAAATGCATGCGGTCATGTAATCACTACCACATTTAAGACACTGAACATTTCCATCACCCCCCAAATCCCCTCATGCTACCCCTTGGTCCTCAACCCCTCCCCCCATGTCCCACAGCTTTGCCTTTTCTAGAATGTTCCATAGATGGAACCAAACAGTATGCAGCCTTTTGAGTTTGGCTTCTTTCACTTGGCATAAGGTAGCTGTGATTCATCCACGTTCTTGCGCGTATCAACAACAGTTCCGTCCTTTTCTATTGCCGGTATTCCATTACAGGGAGGGACCACAGTTTGTTTATCCATCCCTAGTTGAAATCTTTGGGTTGTTTCATTTCTTATTGGTTATGAATAGAGCTGCTATAAACATTTTGTACAGGTTTTTGGATGAACATCCATTTTAATTTTTCTTAGGTAAATATCCAGGATTGGGACTGCTGGATCATACAGGAAATGTGTGGTTAACTTTGTAGGAAACTGCCAAACTGATTTCCAGAGTGGCTGCACCATCTTGCATTTCCCCCAGCAATGGATGAGTGATCTTTCTGCACTGTGTGAGCCACACACTCCCCCCGGAGCCTGGACACATGGGTAAGGACACCCTTCACTTCAGGGATCTCAGCGAGGTAGCAGGAGCCATCTGGGAGAAGATGGCTGTCAGAGGTTTGGGGATAGCAAGAGAGACTGGGCTTACCTCCTGCAACCCTCCCAGTCTTTAGGCCCATCTGTTAAGGCTCTGGTGCCTCATCCTTGAAGGAGGCTTGGAGCCCACCTCTCTCCCCAGCAAGTGTGCAATCCCGAAAACACCACCCTCCTGGTTTAGGCTTTGTTGTCAGATAATGTGACTTTGAAAAGAAGCCCCTCCCCCCAAAAAAGGAGGCTAAGAAAGGCTCTCAGATCAATCCTCAGCAGATACAGGAGTGACAAAGCTCCAGAAAATCCTTTATTCTCTCTTCTGAGCAGCTGCTGCTGCCACCGCACCCCACCCTCCCCGCCAGCTCTGTCCCCAGTGGAAACCTGAAAGCGATTCATATCATTTAATCCTGTTGAAAATCCTCCTAGCTCTCTCTCACTGAGGTGTGGTCAGCTGAGGTAAACCTGGGCTTAATTCATATGTTGGAAAGCAGATGAAAGTTGTCACATGATTTGACATTCTATTCAGGAAACTGGCTCTTCCCTAATCTAGAAGCTTCCACTTGTAACCCCTGTTTGACAGTGGTTAAAGTCTTCAAGGAAAAGCAACGTTAGGGTTTTCTTTTACTGTGCGTTCACTTTAGAAAAGACAGCAAAAGAGCAGAAGCAAAGTAGAGATGGTTTGAGGGGGTTTGAGTGGTCATTTACCTATGTATCATTCAGCTTAAGGATCTACCAGGCTTTTTTACTTTGTCCCATCCATAGCAAAAGAACATTTTATGATCATTTTACCCTATCACCAATCATGGCCACACATTTTAGATCTCTCTCTTGCCTCCAAGAAGTGGGAGATCTTATATTTACCTTAAGAAATTTGGACATAAGATATTGTGAAGATATATCCAGAATGAGCATTGAATCTATTCCAGAACTCGTTGATATGCATCACTAGCAACATGTTCTCAGACTTTCTCAGCTCTTTCCAGGCTGGGAGAAGACTCCCCGTAAGAGTTCTATAGTTCCTACAGTTACAGAGGAAGCAAAAGAGCATGGGAAATTTCATCCATATCCAAAGAATAAATTCCTTCTGGCTTGTTTCAGGACCCAAACAGTATTTGGAGAATAAATGATCCCAGGTGGCTAATTAAGGGTGAATTCCTTATAAGGAAAATTATTATAAGAACCCCCATGCAAATCTTAATCCCCTGGCAGGCAAAATATTTATTAAACTTCTACTAAATGTAGGCTGGTCCGGGAGGCACACTGGAGAAACACAAATATAAAGGCTGTCCTGGAAGCCTTTGTAATTGTAAGGAGCATGAAAAAACATCAGAACAGTGGCAGGGATATTAAACCCGTAGTCAACATGCACAACCTTAGCTGCACGTTAGAACCACCTGGGGAACTTTAAAAATTATTGATGCCTGGGCCCCACCCCCAGAGATCCTGACTTAATTGGTCTGGGTTGCAGCCATGGTACTGAGACTGTTTAAATCTTCCACCACGTAGCTAAGGTTGAAACCCACTGTTCTAGCTGAACAAACCATGTACTAAGCAAGGTGAATGAATTAATGACTTTACCAGAGCCTTCTCTTCCACAGAGGGCCCCTCTGATGTGTGTTTCATGGTGCAATGGTCCAGGAAAGTTAGGTGACAGGAAGCTTTAGGACACAAGACTGGGATCTGGAGTTGTGTGAAAAAGAAACTGAGAAAATGCCACGCTGACATTTGTCAAGTGGAGAGTGGGGAGGAATATTGGTGAGGGAAGAAAAAGCAGGAGAGTCCTTAGAAAAATATATTCCTTGTGGATAGTGCTTTACAGGTTAAGATTACTTTCACATTTATTTACTCTTGCAATAAAGTAAAGGAATAAAAGTCAGACTTGGGTTAGAGTCCCAGTTCTGCCACTGATTAGCTCTGTAATCTTGGGCAAGTTACTTAACCTAAGCCTCAGTTTTTACATCTGTAGAATGGAAATAATAATATTAGTACAAACTTTATAGTGTTGCTGTGAGGTTAAATGATAAAATTTAAGAAGACAACACTGTACCTGGCACATAACTTGGGTTTATATATCTGGGTTGCCTCATTCTGCTCCTCAACCTACCCAGCCAGTTCAACACTTGTTGTGAGAACATTGACGTCAAATCCCAAATCAGGTGAGAGGAATTAAATGGGTTGGGAGGTGAATGGTCAGAGGGAGGCAGATAACCTTGGTAATTGTCTATTTTGAGGACATACCAGGTCAGTGACTCTCAAAGTTTGGTGCTTGGAGTAGCATCACCTGGGAACTTGTTAGAAATACATGTTCTAGTTTCCTACCTCAAACTTAGTAAATGGAAACTCCATGAGGGAGCCTAGCAATTTGTAGTTTAACAAGCCCTCCAGGTGATTCTGATACATGCTAGTAGGACATTGTCAATAATACCAAAAACCTGCAATTTTGGTCTTTGTTGAAGGCCTGGTGTAAGGAAGCAATATTTAGAGAGGTTTGCTGGAAAGCTAAGCCATTCTTTCAGTTTGTAGGTTTATTGGTTTTTAAACCAATATTAAAACACATGTGAAAACATGTCTGGTTTGGTTGTGATGTATATTGCCAGTAATTTTGCACCTAATTCATTCAACAAATTCATTCACCAACTAGTAACAGCATTCCTATTACATGTCAGGCATTGGTTCAGGCTCTACTGATAGAATAAAACCTTCCTAAGTGATGGAATCATCACCAGTAATTGGTTGGTTAATCAAAAACATTGGTTAAAGATGGAATCATAAAATGACGTGCAAATGTTTTACTTTAACATAAAACATATAAATGGATATTTATTTGCCCATCTTTTGACCTAAGATAAAAACCTTTTTTAAGTTGCTAGTATTGCAACTGATCACATCCATCACACATCATTTTACAATTTTTACTCTTAAATTGGAATGAAAATTAAAAGACAGAAAGCAATTTGAATGCAGATTCCTCTAGATTTTTCAGATTATTTTTCTGTTCAAGTTGTTCTTGGTCACATTCATTCAACAAAAATTTATTTTTAGCTATTCACATTTATTTTCAAGTTACATTTAACTTAGTTTTGCATAGAAATATTGTTTTGAAGCACTTATATTTCATCAGTTTTATGTGGTATTGAGTTGAATGATTTAGTTACAACAAGTACAACTGGCACATACAGGTTTGGGAACACTCCCAACTGACTATTGGAAAGTATGACACCCCACTCCTCTTTGGAACAGAATTGCACAGGAACAGAAGAACTCAGTGTGTTAACTGTAAGAATTCTCCATGCTGTGGGGAGCAGTCAGTATTTATTACAGAAGGGATGGGGAACATTGGTCAACCCAGTGATTAGGTTAAGTAGAGGCTAGTGATAACAGTCTCTATCAGGATTGTTTTAGGGGAGCCTGCAAATAACTTATTTTTAAAGATAAGTTGGAATAGACTCAAGATTATTCCTACAATAATGTCAACTCACATTTCAGCTTGCTTTCTCAAGTGGAGGCTGCTGAGTTAAAGTGGCCATGTAGGGAGAGATAACCTTGACTTAATCTTTTTTGCCAAAGTATCAAGAGGTAACACTCTGTGCCCAACTTGCCCACCAACTGTAAACAGTTACTACACTGGGCACCCCCTACCCCCTCTTCCTTTCTGTCCTAGGAACACACCTTAGTCAGTCGGGCAAGAACAAGATTGTGAGGTCAAAATCCCGGCCAATGGGATGAGACACAGCCATAGGTCTGCGTTAGAGATAAAAAGGTGAAGAACTTCCCCATAGTGCGCTGGCCGGCTGCTTTTGCTGCCGCTATGCACCCTTCTGATCAGAAGTAAAGATTTTGCCTTGCCGAGACAATTTGCAGTGTCTGACTGTTTTCTTAATGGCACCACGGGTTACTTCTAACAGTCAGGCCAGGCTACGATTAGCCCACAGATGTTTACTGGTAGCATTTATCACTCATTAAATGCTTGTGGTTCTGTTTTCTTCAAAATTTTACCCATGGAGGCTGTATCAGTTATCCATTGCCACAATAGTGCTGCATAACAAACCAGCTCCAAACCTGAATTCAGAGAACCAGCTGTTATTCCTCACAAGCTTAGGGGCTGCCGGAAGGTTCTGTTGAGCTGGGCTTGCTCACGTGTCTACAGTCAGCTGGTCGCTGACTGGTCCAGGAGGACCTGGTGTGGGACTACTCGTTCTCCTCCACATAATCTCTCATCCTCCAGCTTGTCCCAGGCCAGTGACAGAGCCCTGAAGCCACCCCCACCCCCAAATGGCTCTCTCTGAGCTGTGCCTTGTTGTCACGCCCTCAATTCCCAGTGTGCATCATTCTAAGAAACAACTACATTTCCTCAGCATTCCATATACTTAAGACCCAAGGCCCCCTCCCCAAAATATTTATAATCATAGATCTGCACGTATGTGAATATCTTTCATAACAAAATGCCAGGAAATGTTTTGCTTCATATGAGGGACTAGCTTGTTGACCCTGCATGGGTAATGTTAGTCTTTCAGCTGACTGTGTTTCCTTGGTTACTTTGGTTATCAGGAAGCTTAGCATCCAATGCTCAACTGAGATCGTTGTGCTTGACCAGCCTGTCTCTGATCTTGATCTTCCATCTTCAGCTCCATTTTCCTTGAGCCTGCAATATATTCACTTATATTCTTCTATTGGCTTCTGCATTTTACCTGAAAGTTGCCTGAAATCTTTCTTTAAAGAATATGCTGGTATATAAATATATCTTTAGATAAATAACTGTGAGAAATTCCCATTATGACACCAAGCTTCCAATGGGACAATCAAAGGTGGATTTGACTACCCAATATTTTATCCAATGATATAATATTTTAACCATTCAGTGGAAAGATCATTTTATAACTTCTACCTAACCCTGAACTATTTCCATACTTGGTATGGGTTAGATCAGGGCCTCTTAGACCTTAGTGTGCATACAAATTACCTGAGGATCTTGTGAAATTGCAGATTCTGAACCAGAAGGTCTGGGATGGGGCATGAGATTCTGAATTTCTATCATGCTCCCAGGTGACACCAATGCTGCTGATCCTCAGACTGCATTCATAATAGCAAAGATTAGAGTACAATAACAAGACCAAGGCTATAATCACCAGCTCTGGGACATTTAGAGTTGACTTACTTGCTGCAGCCACTTGGTAAACATGTGTGTGATTGATCCCCAAGAAGTCAGTTCAAAAAGCAGATGAATCTGTGCAAAATTGTCACCCCTGTACTCCCCATCCTGCGAATCTTCAATCCACGGCATCAACATTACATTTGTCTAAAAGCAGGCTCCTAGATTTTCTTTGTGTTTATAGACCTGAATTTCCACCCTATCCATGTATCTTGCCATGGCCTCACAGAGATGAAGTTCCTGGGAAATCACCTCGTTCAACCTCCCCTCCTGGACAGGGAATCTCCTTCTCTCTCCTGCTGCTGACAGTGGTTCACAGCAGCCTCTGTTTGATAACCATCGATGGCAGGGACTCACTATCTCCAGGGAAGCCTGTTACATTAAGGAATAGCTTTTATGAAAACAAAGTTTGTTTTTCTGCTGAGTCAAAATCAACTTCCTGGTAACCTCCACCCATTCAGCCTATTCTGCCATTTGCAGCATTTCGAGTTGTCTCTTCCTCAAGTCAGCCTTCCCAATGCTGCAGAGAGCTGCTCTGCTTTCTTTTTCCTCTTTTCCAATTAGACCCTCTCAATCCTTCAACTGCTCTGCTTAAAAGTGTGTATTTTTAGATCTTTCACCACCTTTTCTAAGTGTGGACCAGTTAGTCAGTATTCCTCTTAAAAAATGGTGCCTAGTGTATACTCAAATAGATATTAGTACATATCTGTTCACAGCAGCATTATACACAATAGCCAAAAGGTAGAAGCAACTCAAGTGTCCATCAATGGATGAATGAATAAGCAGAATGCAATCTAAACATGCAATGGACTATGATTCAGCCTTAAAAAGGAGCTTAAAATTCTGGCACATGCTACAACATGGATGAACCTTGAGGATACTGCTAAGCGAGATAAGCCAGTCACAAAAGGACAAATATTATATGATTCTACTTATACGAGGTACCTAGGGTAGTCAAATTCACAGAGACAGAAAGTAGAATGGTGGTTCCCAAGGGTTGGGGATGGGGGAGGAAGGTAAAAAGGAGTTATTTAATAGGTATAGAGTTTCAGTTTTGCAAGATGAAAAAGTTCTGGAGATCGTTGCATAAATGTGAATATACCGAATGCTGCTGAATTTAAAAATGGTTAGTATAGTAAATTTTATGTTATGTGTATTTTACCACAATTAAAAAAATAGTGCCCAGAGTTGAACAGAACCCTCCAGATGTGTTAAGGCTAGTGCAGAATATGCTGGGACTATGATTTTTTCTTCATGGCCAACTCCCTATATTCCTCAGACTGTGGGATGACCAGCTCTGGGACATTTAGAGTTGTTTCAGACTGCGGGCTGAACCCTTCTTAGTAGCTGCGTTGCACTACTAAGGCATCTTACATGTGTGGTCTAGTAAACCCCCCAACTGCTTTTTGCATGAATTTCTGCCAAGCTATCCTGAAATAGTGTAATTGACTTCTCCAGTTTTTATCTGGCTTTTTAAAAATATTATCACTGCAGTGGATGAAATAACCACCTTTTGGAAATTAAACTTTCTCTCCTTTATAGTAATTCTAAGTTTTCTATGCCTTGGCTTTACTTCCAAAAGAAAAAAGAATCTTTGATATTGCTCTGAAATCATTTCTGAGTGATGCTTATGAAAATCTGTATGTCAGTAAACCTATGTTAGGCCTAATATCTAAGTATCTAGAAATGTACAGGTAGAACTTGTGCCAATATTTCTATGTTCAAGCTAATATGTCTTTATTTAAGCCATCCTTAAGTGCTCTTAGCATAAAACAATAATAGAAACAACTATTTACCTTCAAAATGAAAAATTAGGCAGGGTGTGGTGGCTCATGCCTGTAATCCTAGCAATTTGGGAGGCCAAGGCAGGAGGATTGCTTGAGGCCAGGAGTTTGAGACCAGCCTGAACAAGAGCAAGACCCCATCTCTACAAAAAATAGAGAGATTTGTGCCTGGAGTGGTGGTGCACACCTGTAGTCCCAGCTACTTGGGAGGCTGAGCCAGGAGGATTGCTTGAACCCAGGAGTTTGAGGTTGCAGTGAGCTACAATGACACCACTGCACTCTAGCCCAGGTGACAGTGCAAGACCCTATCTCAAAAAAGAAAAGAAAAGAAAAAAGAAAGAAAAATTAAACATAAGCATTGCAATCATCCACTTTTGATGTTCTTAATAACTTCTCATTTAGAAGAAGCCATCAGTAAAGAAACCACTGGCTTGAGAACAAAAGTGTCAAACACAGACATAGTCTTGTAACTTATTAAGCACCATTAACCCAAACATGAAATTCTGTGATTTGAAGCCCTGCTACTTCATGCCATTGGCAGGTGTAGTCACCTTTCTTTGACTCTCACATTTATGTATGTTTTGAACTTTTCTCAGATAACTAAATATATTTACCTCTCCTTTTCTCAAGTTCCAACAACTGCTTTTATTTTCTTTTTATTTATTTATTTAGAGACCTGGAGGCAGATTTCGGTTTGCATTTGTTTGGAAAGGCCAAATGCAAATGAGCTGGAAAGGTGCTCATGGAGTGAATTGTACTGTGGTAGTTTCCAAATGCTACCTGCTTCTGGAAGTATAATTTTCAGAGCCTTTTAGGAGATGAAAAGGCTTGTAAGAGCTCAGTCACACTTCGCAATTATAGAAAATTGTTAGTTGCCTTTAAATCAGTCAACTGTACAAATGGGCCAATTTGGTTTAAAAAAATGGTAACCCAGAATTTCTATGGGTCAAGTCATTCAGGTGCCGTTCATAGAACAGAAGATTCATTACGTCAGCACCACAAAAAAGGAGGGTAAGTGAATCATTTACAGTTGTTTTTTGAATGCCAATTTAACAGCAACTTAAACCCAGGATTTTTTTTTTCCAAAAAAGACTGAACTCTTAAGAAAAAAGTACATTTTATAAGTGGAATTTCCCCCCCACAGCTTCAATAAAACTATAAAAGATCACAAAGAATATTTGATTTTAACTCAAGGAGTAAAATGAGGATATTAGTCCCTTAGTTCCTGGATTTTGCATGTTTTTGGTGACTTTCTGTCATCCTAACAGTTTTCCACATAATGACCATGAGACAGGATGGGGGCAGGGCAGGCAAAATCACAAATACCTGAGCTCAAGGCAAAACCACGACATTGTATAAAACAAGTTCATATAAAATTACTGATGATAATGCAACAAATTCATAGTTTTGGTTTCCAAAAAAAATTAATTCAGATATCTTGTGTATGTAAACTGAAGCTTTGAAAAAAAATGGCTGGACCTACTCAATTTATGCTTGAATGAATGAACTTGTGGCCCGGTTATGTTTGCTGTGGGAGCTATAACTTTATTCTGATTTTTGATGTCCAGTTTGTTGTCTATAGGTGGTGGTTGGTTTTGTTTTTTGGTTTTTTTGTTTGTTTGTTTTGTTTTGCAGAATTTCTTGTGACATGGAAGAAAGCAAATAATCCACAGAGATAGCTATATATTCATATGCCGAGCTTCCTTGGAGAGCTAGCTGGGAGAGTTTATGGGAGGCTTGGCCAAGTTTCTGAGGTGGTCATAAGAGGAACAAGAGAAGAGCTTGCAGGACACATGAGCATCCTTTGGCTCTGCTGGAAAGGGCCAGAAAGATATCATATCCACAGAATAGGACTTGCAAACTTGCGTTAATTTCTCTGCAATGTTCAAACAAGGAATAAGGAAGGTATCAATGGATATTTTACATGTCCCTTCTCTACAATTTGGATCTTTCTCTCTTACTTATTGGAATGAAGAAAGGAATTAGGGAGAAAAGGAATGGGGGAAAGAACTATCTTCCTTTCATTCACTACTATAATCTACACCATCACCATTCCTTATAAATACACCCTCTACTCTTCAGTGCTAAAGTCCTATATTTTAGTCTTGCCCACCATATTCTTGGCACCCTGCACAATATCTGGCACACCAACAACTATTTTCTCCAACATTTTGTAATGAAAATTTTCAAACATAGGTAAATTGGAAAGAATTTTGCAGTGAACACCACTATTAACACCTAGATTCTACCATTCACACTTTACTATTTTGCTTCAGCATTTATCTCTCCACCCAGCCATCCTCTGCAATCCCTCTAATGTTTTATGCATTTCAAAGTAAATTGCAGATATTGTTTCATGTCCCCCTAAATGTTTCAACATTCACATAACTGGAGGTGCATATTTGTTTACAATTCTTTTTTTCTCTTTTGAACATATGATGAAATGCACCTTTCTTAAATGTACTATTTAATGAATTTTGACAAATGCATACACCTGTGTAACCCAAACGCCTCTCAAACGCCAGAACATTACCCCACCGCATCCCCAGAAGAGCTTCAAGCCCAACCCAGTTAATCTCTACTCTCCCAGCTCCCACAAAATCACTCTTGTGATATTTTTTTCACCATAGATTAGTTTTTCCTGTTCTGGAACTTCACATAAATGGATTCATACAGGATGTAGTCTTTTGTGTCTGGCTTATTTCACTCAGCATGATATTTTTTAGATCATCCATGTCACTGCTTATAACAGCAGTTCTCAATAAATATTGATTAGCTGATTTTTATCACAATGTTGATTAACCAGGGATTTCAGTTGATTAAATGGATTTAAATAGAGTTAATGGAGCTTGAGTGTCCTGTATGAAGCCTTTTGAAGATTCAGGACTGCTGTTCGTTGATGATTCAGTAAAGGTAGGCAAATTTTGTGGAAAAAAGAAAAATGAAGCATCATCTTTTTAAAATTAAGGAAGAAAGATATCCAAGGATGGTTATGATTTGAGCACGTAAGACAAGTCAGACACTGACTGACTACAACAAGCCTCTCCCCTTCACTCAGGTGTAGGTATGATAGCTAAAGGTAGCATTCTTCACAGGAACATTTTTTCCACAATGTTCATTTACACTTGGAAGGCTGTACCAAAGGAAGGATATGGGCTAGGTCTAGGGGGAATCTCCATATCTGAGTTTCTTCAGCAGCAGTTCCCCATTCTCTAGGGAGCGGGGCTGAGAACTACCTTCGAGGAAGTAGAGGATAGAGCTTCCACTCAGTGTATGTTGATAAACGTGACTGGCTTTTTGGGGGAGTCCCAATTAGTTGGAAGAGCCCCAACTGAAAATTTTCAAAAGAATCCCCTCTAGCCACAACTGTCTTCTCTAAAAGTGGGTTCCCAGGCTCAGGAAGGGTGAGGGACTCCGTGCTGTTTGACATGAGAATTTTGTGTTTATTTTATCAGTGATCTGACATTCCTGTTAGGATTAATCAAGGAGTTTTAACCCCTCAGAAATCTGTATTCTCTCTCCTATTAGTCAAATGGGCTAAAATCATGGGTGCACTGGAGCTGACCCTGGCTTACATGCAGCCTAGATTGCTACCTGGAGGCACCTGCAATCTCAAGTAGTGCCCCACCCCTACCCCCTGTGAAGCCAGGTGGCTGGATCAAAACTCTTCAACTTAAGGCCTGGCTCCATAGCCTCCTTTCTGAGGGGTGTGTGGGGAACAAGGCACAGAATTAAAACAGGTTCAGACATGAGGAACTCCAAGAAGTGTGCATTTTAAGACCATACTGGCCTTTATGAACTTTGCCTTTAAACCATTAGGTAGCACCCCAACACAGGGAGATTTGGGGGTAGAGATGGGAATAGGACAGAAAGTTGGGGAGAGTGGTGTTTATGGAAACTTCAGTGAGAAAAGTAGATGGAATTTCAGTTGACAACTGGATGCCTTGCATTTAGGATAACTGGGGGAGGGGAGGCTGGGGCACATTAAGACAAACACCCAGATTGCTGCTGCCTATGCCAGCTGCTCACATGACCAACTGTAAACTTGTTCTGCTCTTGGATAAGTCCCTTCCAAAATACAGATTAATTCTTTCACCAACACTCAAGATGGGACACATTATCGTTAAGAAGACACCTTTCTTAGGACCATTTTTTGGGCTGTTGAAATGCCAAGATCCCTAAACCATCCTTGGTAGCTTTGAACCTATGTGAACAGGTCAGTTAGCTGCCTTGTTTTATTCCCCAGAATCATGAGTTCTGGCACTGAAAATATTGAGCCTCCCATCGAATGCAGTAAGTAGATAACCACAAATACCCACCCTTTTATGCTCTCCTAACTCAGCATGTTGGAAACTATTTTCCCTTGACCCAGTGCAGCCCATCACGCCCCACAGCCCAGGAAGATTCGGCTGCTGAATAGTCACGCTTTTCCGCGTGGGACACACCCACTATTAGGGCCAAAACTTTGTCCACCCCTCAAAGGAGGTCTATGTTTTCCTAAAGAGGTTCCCTCAAATGCAGCAGCAGCAAGCCCGCTGGGAGAGAGGGGCTGGTAGAGGCTTCGGCCAGCCACGGGTTTTCTTTGACCTTGATTATGACCAAGAGTGTCGCTGTTCATTGCGAGGATCGCTTCGAGGTGGAAAACAGCATCGGTTTCCACTCTGCTGCCGGCGGTGATGACGAGACGGTCCTTTCCAGGCCCATCTCTTGCCACCCAGGGAGCTGCTCGGAGGCCGCCTACAGGTGCAATTCCGGCACTGCGGCCCGGCGGCGGGGAGGGTGTCCAAGCCCACCAGCATCTCGGCCTGCCCTTCCCAAAGCCCGAGCGGGGCCCCAGCGTGCCCGCCGCCCTCTGCCCCCGGTTTCCCCGCGCCTCTGCGTTGGCGCGGTTTGGAAAGGAAGCTGGGAGCCCTCCCAGGCTCCGCAGACTCGGATTTGGGAGGGGGTGGGGTGCGGCCGAGGCTTCCCCTCGAATCTGCGGCAAGCCTGGCTCCAGGAAAGTTTTTCAAAGTTCCCAGCAGCGTCTGCCCAGGTCGCCTCCGCGGGGCGAGCAGACGGCGGCAAGCGCGCCAGCCTCGCCGCCGCCGCCTCTGCAGCTACTGCCGCCAGCAGAGCGCTCTGGGCTGCTCGCTTGCTCGCGGGAAGCGGGCCTGGCTCCCGGCGGGCAGGCCGGCCCTCCTCCTGGGGCGAAAGCCGCAGCTGACGCAGACAGCTCGGAAGGCGGAAGCTGCCCCGCTTCGACCGCTCGGCCAGCGCCGCGGCGCCTACACCTGGGGCCTGGACCGGCGGGCAGAGGCACCCGGCGCGGGGCGCTCGAGGGGGCGGTCCCCGCTGGGGGCTCCCAGGCGTCCCTGAGCAGCGATCCCTCCCAAGTTCCTCCCCGCACTCTCACTTCCCGCCGGGCGCGAAGCTCCCGGAGGGTGGGGGTCTGCGTGGGGCCCCTAGACGTCTACCCCGCCCTGCGCGTCCCCGAGCCGCTAGCCCCTTCCAAGTTCCTCCCCGCAGTGCCCCCTGCCCATCAACGTGAAGGGGAGGGGTGTGTTTCTGGTGGTCACGCCCCTCATGAATATTAATAAGCGCGCATGCGCCCTGCCCGGCGTGCTGGGTAGAGGTGGCCAGCCCCGGCAGCGGCTGCCAGACGGGCTCTCCGGGTTCCTCTCCGAGAGCCGGGCGGGCACGCGTCATTGTGTTACCTGCGGCCGGCCCGCGAGCAAGGCTCGGGTTTTTTTTTTTCTCCCCTCCCTCCCCCTTTTCTATGCAGCTGATCTGAAAGGGAATAAAAGGCTGCGCATAATCATAATAATAAAAGAAGGGGAGCGCGAGAGAAGGAAAGAAAGCCAGGAGGTGGAAGAGGAGGGGGAGCGCCTCAAAGAAGCGATCAGAATAATAAAAGGAGGCCGGGCTCTTTGCCTTCTGGAACCGGCCGCTCTTGAAAGGGCTTTTGAAAAGTGGTGTTGTTTTCCAGTCGTGCATGCTCCAATCGGCGGAGTATATTAGAGCCGGGACGCGGCGGCCGCAGGGGCAGCGGCGACGGCAGCACCGGCGGGAGCACCAGCGCGAGCAGCAGCGGCGGCGTCCCGAGTGCCCGCGGCGCGCGGCGCAGCGATGCGGTCCCCACGGACGCGCGGCCGGCCCGGGCGCCCCCTGAGCCTCCTGCTCGCCCTGCTCTGTGCCCTGCGAGCCAAGGTAGGAACCTCTCTCCGGGCCTCCCTCCCGGCGGCCCTTTCCCTCTTCTCGCGGCGTCCTGGACGCTGGCGGTTGAGCCCCGCGAGCAGGCTCGGGAGCCCTCGGGCGCTCGACTCCCCGGCCCGACTCCTGCGCCCGAGAGGCTGCACCTGGGCTGAGCGCGCCAACTCCCCCTCGGGAGCCCGGGCCTCCTAAGTGTGACCCCTCCAGGCTGGGCAAAGGGGCGCGTTCACTCAGCTCTGGCCCCCCGGGCGGTCGTCGGACTTCTCCCGCACTCGTGCATTTTTTTTTTTTTTTCGGCCCCAGAATCGCATTGAGTTCTTGAAGCTAGTTTTGCAAAATTATTTTCACTTGGCGCCGAGGGCTCGCCGGGGCGGGCGGGGAGGGAAGTCGCCACCTCCACACTTGAGGAAAACGGCTTTCTCCCGCGCTGACCTTCCTCCCTCCCTCGCCGGCAGGTGTGCGGGGCCTCGGGTCAGTTCGAGTTGGAGATCCTGTCCATGCAGAACGTGAACGGGGAGCTGCAGAACGGGAACTGCTGCGGCGGCGCCCGGAACCCGGGAGACCGCAAGTGCACCCGCGACGAGTGTGACACGTACTTCAAAGTGTGCCTCAAGGAGTATCAGTCCCGCGTCACGGCCGGGGGACCCTGCAGCTTCGGCTCAGGGTCCACGCCTGTCATCGGGGGCAACACCTTCAACCTCAAGGCCAGCCGCAGCAACGACCGCAACCGCATCGTGCTGCCTTTCAGTTTCGCCTGGCCGGTGAGTGACCGGCGCGCGGGGGCGGCCAGGCAGAGACTTGCACCCGCGCCTGGGCGAGCCCTGCTTTCCCTTGCGAGAGAGATTTAAAGGGCCTTGGCTTGAACCTGGCGCTAACTGGGGAAGTCTCTCGAGGTGGCGGGTTAGGGAGCCGAGACTCTGTAGTTAGACCTCGGCAGGGCCAGCTGAGGCGGGTCCCATCCCCGCTGCTGTTTGCTTAGCGCACAAAAATAGGGACCCCAGAGAGGGTTGTGGGGCAGAGCTCCCGGGAAGGCTGGCTTAAACTTGCAACTCGAAGTTCCCGGAGTGACCCCACCCCCACCCCCGCCGCGCCCCAAGAGCCAGGGGGTCATTGTAGCTGACTTCTTTGCTTAACCAGTGAAACCTGGTGCGCGGTGGAAGACGACTCAGCGCGGTTCTGGCCTGCGAACGCAGTCCAAATTGGCAACCTCCCCTTTCCCGTGAATGGCCGGGAGGGCGGGTGTGTCCTTCCTGGAGGGTGTGGGGGGAGTCCGTTTCCCGCTGCTCCCCGGGAGATTTTGATGTGTGCGGGGGCGCTCTCTGGGCTGGGCACAAGGGCTCGGGGGCGGCCGCCGCAGGGGGGTTCTTGGGGCCTTCGCTCCCTGCGGGCCCCTTCCTGCCCCAGCCCCCGCGCGGTGTAGCTCTTGTGGCCTCACTTCCAGCGGTTCCCGGACTCTGGAACAGCTGTGTTTGCAAACTTTCCCGGGAAGGGCGGGCCCAAGGCCCCCGCAAGCCTTCGGGGACAGTGCCAAGGCTTGGAAGGGATGGCCTCCTGGAGGTGATGCCTGCGGGTGCAAGTGCATAGATTCTCACCCCCTACACGGCCCCCGAAGCAGCTCCAGGCCCGGCCCAGCTGGCAGACCCTGCAGCGAGGCCCTTGCAACATCCCAAAATGGGTGGAAGGAAGATGGGTGCGATTGCAGAAGGGGAGGAAAGGGAAATGTTGGGGGTGTGCCTTCTGCCTGGCTCCTGCTGTCCGGGAGGCGTGACTCATTGCCAGGACTGGGGCTTGGCCCAGCCTGTGCGGGAGAGTGGGTGGTGAGAGGGGCAGCTTGGGACCCCAGAGGATTGCTTTCCACCGCCACGTGCTCTGATGGGGTGCACTCTGCTGCCTCCTGTCCGTGGGCTCAGGCTGTGATTCGCAGCTCTGGGAAGAGAGGAGAGGGGAGAGCGTCTGGCTAGGTTTGTGTGAAGCTTCGGGTGGCTCTTAACGTCCACGTTTATAGCAGCTGGCATTATAAAGTGCCCTCTGCATGGGTGAGATAAGACAGTTATCAAAAACATGCTATTAAATGGGGCTTTGCATATACTTAAATACTGAAATGAAACACTGGTTTGTGAAGTTCTCTTGAGGTCCAAAGGCTGTCACTGTCGTGGGATTTCATTTTTAGAAAGTGTTTATCTTGTTTGTTAATCCCCTATTAGGGAGAACTTTAAGCTAAAGAGGTTGGCCACCTTTAAATCTGGCTGGGCCCAAGCTGACCGTGAATGCTGACTGCCCTTGAATGTGTGTTTGGAGTTTAGGGGGAAGGGGCCTGCAGGTGGTTCCACCCTCCGCAGGATCAGTCTGGAGCCCCTTGCTTTTCACAAGACCATAAAAGGAATCTTATTAGTGATGTGGAAAAGCAGCAGCCTGGCTGAGCTTTATTTTGGAGAATAGGGTCAGAGAATAGCTTGGATGAAAACAGGGAGGCTTACTCTGTAGGCTGGCTGGGGAAAAGTGACCTAGAAGGTGTGTCTGTCCCCTTTTGACACTTGACCAGAGAGTCCTACATGGAAAAGGAGCAGAAATGGTGTGGGAGGGCAGGGGAGGCAATTGATTTGCATTTGCTGGTACTCTTCTGTGGTTTCAGGCCCCACGGGTCACCAACCATGAAATACTCTCAGCTTTTCTAGAGTGGGGGAAGACCCATGGGGCAACGCTGAGAATGTGGTTCTTTTGAAGTTGGGCCAAGTGTGTGTATCACTCCTAAACAAGTCTCCACCCAGTTGCCCCAAAAAGGCCTCCTGTGAAACATAAGCCTTACTTCCCAAGAGAAATTTGGAGTTTAGGTGTATTTTATTTTCCTGAATATGGTTGGAGAACCATGACAGTCCATAACTTTCAAGAATGATTCCAGAGTGAGTGTAAAACTTAACTGAAAGCACTTAGGTAGCTGAGCAAGTATTGAAGTAGGGAGCACAGCTTCATTCAGTTTGACAATTAACTATTAATAAGTGTGACTTTCTTGAATACTTCATAACTGAATTTGGCACAGAATTCAAAAGGTAACAAGAGAAGGATATATGGCTTAAAAAAATAAAAATAAAAACCTCCAAACCACCTTGGACTCCCAACCACCTAAGCTCCCAACCCCTAGGCAGCCACAGTTACCATTTGTGTTTCCAAATTTGCTGATGCTGGAAGAGCTGGGGTGTAGAGTATAGGGGTAGGTCAGTGTAGAAGGTCATGTAATTCATGCCTTTTGTTTGGAATTATGACCCCAATCAAGCAACTGTTCATGTTCTGGAGAGGAAGAATAAGAAACAATTTGGTCAGATATGAAATGGAATCCACATTCCAGTGTGCATGTGAGCCTCTGTAGAGGTGGGCCTGCCTGCCAGATTAGAGCTGAGTATGTCCCACCTGGGGTCCACTGCCTCAGCCTGGTCTTGTGGTAGTTTTTCATCAGTAGCTTCTCATCACTGTACTGTTGCTGCTCCAAGGGGCTTGATTGGAAGCAACTAGCCTGATTTATGATTCTCAAATTGGGGGACCAAGTGATAAGAACATCATTGTGAGAGGTAATTGGGCTTAACAAGAAATGATCTGGGAATAACCACTTATAAATCACTGAAATGGTTAATTTGCACCTCCCAAAATTACTGCTAAATCCCAATAGTGACAGCTTATTTAAAAATGCATTAGGGTAATTACCACTGCCCATCCCCAAAAGCTTTTTGGGAACCTCAGAACCCCAATTAGCTATATTGTTGCATGGTGGCCTTAGAGTAGAATGAATCTAGGGAAACTCTGGGGGAAGCAATTGGGGTATCTGGCTTATTAGCCTCATATTTATTTATTTTTTTAGCCTCCACATAACATTGAAATTAGCCTCATATTTAAATACCATTGACCCTATTAAAAGATTTGCTGATATCAACTTAATTTTTTTTTTCTTGAGGAAAATCCAATGAAATATGATTCTTGCATACAAGGGATGCCAGCTCTGGCCTCCTTGACACTTAAGGCCTCAATGACCAGTTGCCAGGGGTTTGGGAGTTCACCTGCCACGATGTTAGTCACAGAATGTAATTGACAAGTCCTCACCTTTATGCCTTCTGTCTCTTCTAGTCTCTGAGCTTCTGTAGATGTGGTGTGGGCATGTGGAGGACAGAGAAATGGGGTTCTCATTTGAGCTGGCCAGTATTTGCAGCCTGCCTGTGTGGTCAGCATGTATACAAACAGCACACGTGTGTACATGCTCAGAGCAAGGTATTTTCTGCATGCAGAGAAAACACCTTTTGCCCTAAGAAACCTACTTCAAACTAAAAGTGAGGAAATGATGTGTCTGCATTGCAACACCGGGCTCAGGGGAAAAAGGGGAGCTATGCTTGAGCTCCTTTTTGAAAGGGCTACACTATCTGCAGAATGGCTGCTCCCAAAATGGAATCCCTATTCCAGGTACTTGGCTTCTAATATATATATTTTTTTGTCTTGCAGGTATAACCTCTGTTTTCTACCTCCTTGTCGTCTTGTTTCTTAGCAACTTATTCAAATCCTCAGTACTTAAATGAGTTTGCAGCCCACCAGTTCCACACCCATAATTCTATAGGGACTTAAAACATTTTTAGAAAGCAGTGAAGCTTTTGGCATGGAAGCTGTTGGGAGTTGAATGGGTAAAAAGGAGAGTCAGCAGTAACTTACAAGGTTTTCTATAATCTCCCAGAAAACCAGCAACCTGAGTGCTGCCTAAATTCTTTACACCAAATAGTGGTGCCTTCAGGGACCTTTTGGATGGAAGGCTTGTGGGAAGTTTAGCATGGAGAAAAAAGTTGTTCACAAAAAACAGAGCCAGGACAACAAGGAGTCTTCCTGTTCCTGATCTGAAAACAGGAATGCACACAGAGGCCTTGGCTGGATTCATAGCAGCCCCCAGCCCCATTGTAGAAGGGCCAGAAGTTGGTCCCAATGTCATGGCTTTAAAGCTTTCTTATGATATAAGAATGCATAATCTCTTGGTGTGCATACGGTTAGCATTGTAGTCCATAAAAGCAAATGTTCCTGTGGATTCTTCCTTGATAGATTTCTAGAGGCATTCCCCCCCCCCAAAAAAAAACAAAACCTCTGAGGTTAGGCTCCAAGCTGCTGAGAGAAGTGACACTTGGCTCCAGCTCTTAAATATATATATTTTTAAAAATAGAATAATACAAACTTAACATTTTCTTCCAATTGTTGGAAGATATATTGGGATGCATGGAAAGTGGTGATTGCAGAATGGTGGTAGAAATGGAGGATGGTCCTGGGTTCAGAAATGTCCCACCTTTACTTTGGTGCATGGGGCCAAGTGGCTGTGCTGTGACTCCCTTGGTGGTTTCTGATTATTGTCTGGACCACAGAAGCCCTGTGGCTGACTTTTATGGTATCAGTGACATCCACCATTGGTATATGTGTGTGCAGGAAAGAAATTCCACAAGGTGGCTCCCAGTGGTTAAATGGGTACGTAAATAGTCAAACATTCAGAGTCCTCTACCAGCTCAGCCCAGTTTTTGTGCGCTTTTGGTAAATAAGTAGAAAGGCTTCTTGTTCGGGCTTGCTCTGTGTGAACCGGACCGTTGTGCTTGGCTGGCTTCTCGGTATTCTATCTATTAACCTCGCCACCCTTTTGTAACTGGTGCATTTAATTATCAGTGGGATGCTTTTCAAACAGGTAAGGGTAATGCTGGGAAAGGGGGTGGGGGTGTCCCCTTGAGGGTCTCAAATCTGGATATGAGCTTTGGGGCCCCTTGGTGAGCCTTTGAGGTGGGCTTTGATGAGAAAATCACCCTTTGTAACCAGATCGGGCTCTATTGACATGTCAAGCCATGCAGACTTGATTGCCTTCTATGACTGAAGTCTTAGCTTAGATGCTATAGGATAGTTGTCCTTTCTTATCTCACCTTGCCAAAACCCTATGATAGGTGAATCATGTGCACAAGTAGGTGTGAGTGTGCCCATCCATGGACTCTCTGAAACCTTTTTTGTTTAATATGTTTTGTGACTGGAATATTTTATACTCCGGCCACCCAGACGCAGGCAGGACAATAGAGTTGGCCGAATTGGCTGAAATGAGGATTATGGAGAATAATGGGGCCTCTCCAAAAATAATGCTAATACAGGGCAAGCGACAGGAAGCAACAGTCGAGTCAGCAGGGCGCAGGGCCCCCGACAAACCCAGGGGCCGACTGACTTCACAATGGCCGAGTTGGCACATCGGGCATTCCCAGGATGTGCGTGCTGCTGGCGGGCCTGCCTGTCGCAGCAGCCTGGGGTTTTGGACGCCACACGCGTGCCGTTTGGATGGCGGTTTGTTTGTGTCCGTCAGCTTGGCAGGAGGGGAGGCAGCCGCTTCTCAGGGCTTGGTTTGGCCGTCACTGTTGCCAGGAAAAGGAAGCTCCCAGCTGCCAACACAATTACCTTTGTTTCTTATATCCCCCTTTCTTAATGTGGCAATTAAGTGCTTACCGCTCTGCCCAGTGCCAAGGTAACCGCGGTGGAGTGGGACAGGGTGGAGAACAACCCTCAAGCAGCAGCCTGCGTGGAGAGCAGGAGGAGGTGCAGGGGATCTGGCCTTGGGGGGAACCTGGTGGCCCTGGGCTGCCTTGGGGCTTTGATGCTGGGACTCTCCTCCAGGTAAAATTCCATGGGAATCTCCCAAAAAGCAATTTGAAAAGCTGACCATTCCTCCTCGATGCTGCAGGAGAAGGGGAACCCTCCGCTGGGTTGCCAGATTTCCTTAGGCCTGGAGCTGGGATGGGGCAGAAATAACTCACTTTGCAAATCCAAACTGAAGATCTGTTCTCTACCCATCCTTCCTGCTTTGCCCCCAGAGTTTTCTAGGGAAACATAAGGAAAAGAGGGAAAAGCCAGGGGGCTTATCAGAGGCTTTAGTTTTATAGTTTGAAACCAAGAAAAAGCCAGGTATTTACTAATTTTTTGGTCTGTTTTTTGGTATGAACCTGTTAAGTTTGAATACTTGCCTTTCCAGGCCTTCCTGGGCCTGGGGGCTCTGCCTCTGCTGGGGGTCAGATTTGCAGTGGCTAATTGGGTGTGACTTGAGCATAGTAGACTGCTGACTTGTAGCCTAGTACATGGTCTGATGGCATGAGCTGTGCATGGTCTGGGGTCTCAGTGTCTGGATATATATTCAGGGATGTACAGAGGTCAAGCGTGGGCCTGGGAAAAATTACAGTTCCCTAGCAACTAATAATCATTGCCAAGTTATCTTGATTGTCGATCTATTGTGTGGGGATGGAGAGGGAGGTGGTGAGAGTGCCTCCTAATAAGAGCCTTGGAGGGAAGGCTCCTCCTGCCCCAGGAGGCCAGTCCTGGAACCCTGATCCCCTCCCTGAGGAAAGAGGGAGAAGAGGTCCAGGCTTTGTTGCCACCACTGAAGCTCTCTGCCCTCACCCCAGCTCCATCCCTGAGACAGAAGGCAATTTGTGGGAAGTCACCAAAAAAAAAAAAAGTCATCTAAAGCTGTGTGCACTGTTCTTTTCCCCGAAGGGGTGGGGTAGTGTTGGTTAGCAACTTCTGAGGTCTTCCCAGCTCTGGTGAGGATGAGCCTGGTAGACAACCTGGTCTTCCAAGTTCTTGTGCAAGGCCTAAGGATGTCTTCCTCACTGGGTATTGAGCGGAGTTAGTACTGCCATGCCAACTCGGTCCCGGGCACCTTCCTTTGCAGTGGGGTTTGTGGGTATTATGTGTTTAGCGCTTGTGCAAGTCTGTCAAAACTCCTGGTATCAGTGCATTTAATCAGAGGATTAATTACAACAATATTGTTGAAGTGAAGGATGTGGGCCTCAACGTGACCAGCGCATGAAGGGCTTAATTATACAGAATCAGCCACACATCTGGCCTCATTTCTACTTGGCTCTTGCCTCAAATCAGTAGAGAAATATAATTTGCTGCTCTTAAGGAAGAGTCCTATAATTTGCAGGAAGTCCTAGGAAACTTAAAGAGGCTGTAAATAAGGTATAACTTTCACTAATAAAATATTAATGACGACAACGATGAATTTGGACCTCTGGCCACTAACAGGAGAGGGCTGGGTATGTGCCCCGGCTTGCCCGGTTTTGCTTGCTTTTCTGAACATTTTCCCACAGTTATCAGTGAACGAAATGGAATCCTACTCTGCTTTGAGTATGAAACATATTTCGGCTGAATTCCAAGGCAGGGTCTATCACAAGATATTTTTATATTCAGAGACAACCTGCTGTGTCACCGTGAGAGCAGTAAGCTGGCCTCGAGTTATGAATGAAAATTGGTTCCCCCACCCCCCTCGCTTTTGCTTTTACCTTATAGGTGCCTTCTCTTGGCAACAGCGTGCTCCCAGTGGTACGGCACAGTGTTATTTAATCAATATATGCTACTATTTCCGAAGGATTGGTTTCTGATGGTGGCAAAACAGAAATACATAAACAGGTTCATATTCCTTTTCTCCCCACCTGCCTGGGGTATATTTCTCCAGCACCGAGATGGCAAAAGGTTTATTTAAATCTTGGTGTCTTTGTAAAACTTGACTTTATTGTAAATTACGAATGAAGAATTGTGTAAAAGAGGGAATTTGCTAATAGCTTGGGTCTTGGGGGGGAGGCATAATTCTGAGATAAGCCTGGTAGATAAAAGGTGCCTTCAGTATAATAGCTGGCATCTCGCCAGTATCCGGGGAATCTGTTTAGTTAGTGGACTCTGATTATTCCTGGAATGTTAGATGTTATTAACAGATAAGTTCATCGATAAATATAACCCGTGGGGGTGTGGTTATTTCTCCCTTTGTGCTTTCTTCCCCAGGATCTGACCCCCAGCCCACTGCCCAAGTAAGGTTGCCTTTGTCTTACAGAGCCTCTCTGTACCTACCCCCTCCTGTTTCCTAAAGTTACCTGATACTTGTGGGAGCCAGGATGGTCTCACACAGAGCTTTCAAAGGGGTTCTGAAAAGGAAAAGGGGGCCTCCCTGGGGACTGCCCCACCAGGGTCCAAAGTGTAACCTTAGCAATACCCCCTCAGTACAAATACCTGGTTGGGTTAGCTTAGAATAATTTCTTTGTGTGGCTTTTTTCTTTTCCCTTCATGCACTAAGGTTGGGATCTGGAAAGTTTTGGAAAACTCTATGCTAAGCACTCCCATATAGGGAGATGGCATTTCCTGATCACAACTTTGGGCCACCTGCATGCATGTTGACACCAGTGGGCCCCTGCCAGGTGAAAGGAGTCATTTGTCAACCTAGGGAGGATGCTGAAAAGGAAGGGGAGTTGACTTGGATTTAAACACACAAGACCTCAGTGTGACGGCCAGTAGAATTTTCATTTTGGCTTCATGGTTTTGTTTGTGCTATGCTGGGAGGCCAAGGAAATACAACACTGGAGAGCTGACCCTGGTTTTGGAATCGCTAAGCTGTTCTTTATGTCTTGCAGAGGTCCTACACGTTGCTTGTGGAGGCGTGGGATTCCAGTAATGACACTGCTCGTAAGTATCACGTCGATGGACTTTTCCCTAAACGCACGTGGAAGTGCAGTGCTTGGCCAAGCAGTCAGCTGGATCAGTGTCCTCGGTACTTAGAACTTCTGCTACCCACTGCCATCTGCTCCTGCTTCTCTTCCCTCCCCTCCCCCCCACCCCGTGTCCCCACCCAGGGCAAACCTGTCAGTGGACTCTATTCCTTGACTTCCCCTAGAATTTTAGCTTGGAATATTAAGTGACCAGAACAGACTCCCAGTTAACACAGTCCCTGATTATGAAACCTAGATTATCTTTGGGATAGAGATCTTAATGGTTTTACAACTTTAAAACCGTGTAGACTGCTGAAGGATCAAAGTAGTGACTTTTTGAAAGTCCATTTAAACTTTAAGTGAGCGTTTAATCTCTCATCAGAAAGATAAAGCCATAAAGGTGGCGCTGGGCTCTAAAGACTGACCTTGAATTTCACTTGGTGGGCAGGTGAGCTTCAAGCCCATCTGGGTTTCCCACACTGTGCACGACAAACCTTTCATTGAGGCAGGATTCCAGAGCTTCACAGCCACTACTTGCCTTGTCCCCTTCTGAAAGATGGCTCTGTTTTCAGCACAGGTTGCTTTTCAGGACTGTGAGGGGTGGGTTTTAGTGGAGAAGCCATGGGGGATGTGTATTGAAATGGGGGCAGTCTGGCTTAAAAGGTAGTCTCGCTTTTTAATCGTAACGTAAAAACGTTTTCCCTCGTGAGCCGAAACTGCGAGTTCCCTTTTTGCCAGCAGAGTCTGCGTGGTTGTCATCGGAAAACTTGATTCACACTGAAATCTTTAGGGCTGTGCATGAGGAAGAGTTGATCCAGCTTCGTCTTTGCCCTCTGTTCTCCAAATGTCATGTTCCTTTTGCTTTTCTACCTTACCCTTTCAGTGACCCGTTTTCACTGCCAAGAACACTTTTCCCCTTTCCTTGCCTTTTTACCGACTGAGAATGGCGCATGCCCAGCGTGGGTGCAGGGAGGGCTGGGTGCGTGCCCAGCAGGCAGCTTCTGGCCGTGGCTGGCTCATTGGGCCACAGAATCGTTGCTGAACCCAGGTGTGCCAGGGGCTCCCAGGCCATTTGGGTCACCCCTCTTGCTTTGACATCTTAAGTCCAGCTCTTTGAAGTCATCCCTGCCTGGAGGGAGGTTTGTGAAAGTCCGGGCACCACGCCTTCCTCCCCAGAAGGGCACCCCTGTCCCACTGTAAGGGGGCGTGAGGGTGGCGGTGGGAGAGGGCCTTCGCCAGCCTTGGTTGTGGCTGATGCCGATCAGGGTCATAGATACCTGATTGTTCTCCCCTTCCTCTTCTGGCACAAACATTGAGGATTGTGTGAGCGTTATGTCACTGTGACCTCGCAATGGTAACTGAGCATTAGGAAGATGGAGGTGGGGAGGGGAGAAAAATGGGCTCTTCTGATATTCCAGAGCAGGCACGGAGTTCTCCTTCCCCTTTTAGCTGTTAAAAGAATCCAATTGGTGGAGTGAACATCTGTGAGGTGGATCCTGGCCTGTGAGAAGAGCTGGGTCAGCACGCTTGTTAGGGACATGCGAGATACCTCCCGGCAAAGGCAGGGCCTTTCCTGGGCTTTCCATGGCCTCATGGGTCAGAGAGTTATACCCCTGGGAAGCCAGCACCCATCCGGAGCTGCCCACGATTGTCTGTTTCCCAGTAGCCCCATCTTGGGGTTCTGGGGTGTTTCATCTCTTGCTGGGGGGGAGGGTGGTAACCAAATCCCTGGAAGGGCACAAGGAAGACTGAGGTAGGAATAAAGTGCTTTCTGACCTCTACTTTGGAGAAAGAGGGGTTGACACGAAGTCATGGGTGCCCGTCGCAGGTTGCTGAACCCTGACGAAGAGGGAGTGAGTTTGGTGGGAGTGGTTTATCCACTTGCCTATTTGGCCTCTTTTGTGATGCTTCCGAGGAATCTCAAACTTGGCACAGTCAAAACCAAATTTGGGATGTTCCCTCTCCAAAAGCAGTGTCCTCCCTAGGGCCCTTTCTGGGGCACTAACACCAGTTTATGAACACCCAGTGCCATAAGCCAGAACTCTGGAGGTGCTCTCTATGCTGCCTCTCTCTTGGCATCCATAGCTAGTCTACCTCCAAGTTCTAAAAAACCTTCTCTCCAACTCTTCACTGGAATCTGGCTGCCTCCTGCCATCTCCCCCACCACTATCCTGGTCAAGTCACTGTCTGCTCATGCCTGAACTCTTAGAGCAGCCACCAACTGGTCCACCCATATCTGCTCTGGTCCGCCTCTAGCGCTTTCTCCATTATTCTGCCTTCCTGTTTTTTTCGGAGCATAAGATTTGATTGTCACCCTTACTACAAGAAGCCAGCCACATGGTGGCTTCCTGTTGCTCTTGGGACAGATCTTCATGTGGCCTGCAGAGCCCAGCCCTGTCTTCCTGCCAGCTTTGTCTTTATATACCATGTTGTCCATCATATCTCTAGCCTTGCCATCCTCAAATACATCACATTCTCTGCTGCCTCAGGACCTTTGCATGTGCTGTTTGCTCTGCCTGGGATGTTTTGCTCCTTACTCTTCACCCTCAGCCCCTGCCAAGGGACTGTACTACACGAGGGCAGAAGCTGAGGAGCCCAAATGGAGTTGGCTGCCCTTTGGGACCCAAGCAAGTTGTAAACATCCTGGCTTTGGATGTATGTTAGAGGCAGAGCCCTGAGTTGGGGACAGAAGTCCTTCTAACATCAGCTCTGTGGTAAACCCTTACAAGCTAACTCTGGCCCAAACGAAGCCCAGGTGCTGTTCATGTGTTAGCAGGTATTTTGTAAGGCTGGCTCTCCTGGCCTCAGTCCTCTGGAGTCCTTTCTGTTAAATTTCATGACTGGTATGTGAGGATCCAGATTTCTCATTTTCCCCCAGAGCAAATGGTTTCAGTTTACTGTAATGCTTAGTAGGTATGTAAACATAAATGGGCACACTTAGGATAAGGTTTTCCTTGTAGCTTAGCCTTCTTGGCTAAGGTTCCCATCTAGATTTTTGGATTGGTGTGGTCCCAGGGTTGTGCTCAGACTTGCCCCTCATCACCTCTTCAGCCTGCAAGGCTGTTAGGGGTGCTTCACACTCCATTTCTATGCTGTTGGGGATCACAGGGTGGCATGGTAATGTCCTTGTACAGTCTCAAAAGGCTGGACTGCCAAGGGAACTACCCCAGACACTGTCACAGTGCCCCAAGCCAATGGGAAGCATGATTCAGGCAGCATTGGAAGAAGGCAGTAGACTTGCTCTTTCTAACCCAGACATGCTCAACTCCCTGCCTTGGCTCATGTTAAGTCACTTACACAGCTTTTCTGTGGGTCTATGTTACTTAGCCCCATCGAGGATTCTGAAGTAATCATCTTCACAGCGTTTCCTGGAAATAAGTAGAAAGCATGCTGAGCAACTGAGAAGCACATGTCAGTCTGCACCTTTAGGATTGCCCTGGACTCTTGTCTGAACTGTTTGTTGTTGATACCAGCCTGAGAGAAGTTGGAAGCCTATGAGCCATGGCTGGCGTGTTTAAATGACTCCTTTATGAAGATCTCCTAACTACATGCTAATAGCCCACTACACATTTTAACTGAACCAGCAGAGCAAACACACAGTTAATGGAGGGACATTTTTGTCATTCCTTGGCCTGTGTTTGCAAAAACTGAAGTGAGTTAAGGTGTTATCTGTAAGTGGTTCCATGCATGCTGGGTGTAAGTTTGCAGGTGTGTGGGCTTGTTCAAGGCTTGTTTTGCCCACACGACAGCTCAAGAACCCCAGAGGGTGAACGCTGGGGCCGTGTTGGAAGTGAAGTGTGTGGATGAAACCACCCAGGAGTTCCTTCTCTCCTGGTCACCTGCAGGGCTTGCCTAGCTTTGTAAAGGAGGACAGGCCCAGGGCCTAGAAAAACAGTAGTGTGGGTGGGTAAGAATCACAAAGACATTGTGAGTAGGTCCTAATTCAGTCTCTAAGATGGCCTTGAATTTGACAAGGTGGTGAAGGGTTAGTGCTGGCAGGTTTAAGAAAACAAACACAAAACCAGGCTGGGGTGCTGACTTAGCACCTTGCTGCCTTTTCAGATCTCTCCCCTGAACTCCTGGCACCTGATGTTTGGAGCTATTTTTGTACCTCTGTCTTCTCTCAGACTAGATTATAAATGACCTCAGGGCAGGGACCACTTCTTACTCCCAAGAGCTGCTGGAGTTCAAGGTGTTGCTTTTCCTTGGTAAGGATCCTTTAAGGGGCATGACTTGGCCCCCCCCCCCAAAAAAAAAACCCAAATCCTCACTCTACCTGTCTCTAAACTGGGGCAAATTATTTTCCAATGTGCCTTCTCGGCAGAGGAGAAAAGTAATATGCATCAAGTTCATGGTGTTGCTGTCTAAATGCTGGCTTAAAAGGTGGCCGTGTTAATTTTTTAAAAATGTAACTCAGTCCACTCCTTGGCTTCCAGTGAAATTGACAAAGGTTTTCTAACCAGGACACATGATCTAAAACCAGAAAAGATTGCTAACCTTCATCTAGAATGATGAAATTTCTACAGCAGCATTCTATCAGGGGCTACCTTCTCTAATACATAAAGAGCTTTTGCAAGTCAGTATGATGGACGATGTAATAAAAAAGTGGTCAGAAGAGAAGCAGGTTGCAGTTCACAGAAACAAGTTCAAATGGCTTTATAAATACTGGAAAGGGTGCTTACCATCACTTAATTAAATGCTAATTAAATAAGAGATGCCTCTTTACCTATCAGGGACAGATCAGAAGGTTTGGTAACATACAGTGCTGGCACTGGTGTTGGGAAATGCAGTTTCCTGTGCTGGTGGGAGGATGAACTGACAGGGCTTCACCAGTGGGTAGTTGGGGATGGTCCATGGACAGAAGTGGATCATGGATAGGTTGTGCACATACTCTTTGATTTAGTGCTTCCATTTCTAAGATGTTTCTTGCTACTGGAATTGCACACAGGCAGATACATTCAAGGATGCTCCTTGTGGCTTTGTTTGATAGTAAGAGGCCAAAACAACCTGAATGCCCATATGTCAGGGACTAGGTAAATTATTTATTGGCATTTCAAGACAATGAAATACGATGAACCCACAAAGAGGGTAGATAAGTGGTAACAGTGGAGAGGCATGAGTTTCTCTCATGTTTTTTGCCTTTTCCTATAGCTGTTTGGACTTGTACCATGTGCATGTTTTTATTATCTTTTTAAAATAGCCAAGACGGTCAGGGAAGAAGGCTCGGATGTGGATGTTAACACGATTCGTCACTTTTGCCTCTAGAACCTGACAGCATTATCGAAAAGGCTTCTCACTCGGGCATGATCAACCCCAGCCGGCAGTGGCAGACACTGAAGCAGAACACAGGGGTTGCCCACTTTGAGTATCAGATCCGGGTGACCTGCGATGACTACTACTACGGCTTTGGCTGCAATAAGTTCTGCCGCCCCAGAGATGACTTCTTTGGACACTATGCCTGTGACCAGAATGGCAACAAGACTTGCATGGAAGGCTGGATGGGCCCTGAGTGTAACAAAGGTGAGTGGACATGCATGTGCCGGGTAGGTTAACCACCCTGAGTGCCAGCGGTCAGGTGGCACGTGGTGCTCTCAGGCAGGGTGGGATTTTGGCGGCTGTTCTAGGCCTGAAGCATGAAGGTGCTGGATGTAAAGGATGTGGTTGGTGCCCCATCCACATCCCCTTGGCTGGCTGGTGTCCCCACCCCCAGCTGCTATGAGCTGTGGCTGCTGTCCGCTCACAGCTGCTCCTTCTCCAGGGAATCATCCTTGGCCCAGCCAGAGCCACTCTGCCCCATCCCTCTAGCTCAGTGAGCAACTGACATAGGGGCCCAAAGGCCAGCCCCCTTTGCTTGAACGCTGTGGTGCAGTTCACACTCCAGGGCGTCCCCTGGGGAGAGGCTGAAGCCAGACTCCAGCTGAGACACATCCTTTTCTGCCCAGTCTTGCTTCCCTCAGTCCCTTTCTCCTGGGCCCAGATTCCCTTCTCAGGCTCTGCTTCTGAGGAACCTGACCCCAAACAGGTGCCAGATGGAACTGGGTTAGCCCAGTTGATGTCTGAACAGTCAGTGCTGTAGGAAATGACAGCCCCTGAGCTCCAGGGGGCCTTGTGGCACACTTTTGCTGGGCACCTTCAGGGGCTGTGGCACTGAGGAGAGGGGGTGAGTGGTTAGCCCAAGCTGCCTTACTCCTTCCTGTGGGATTGGGCCCACCCACGGCGGCGTGAGCTCTCGTAGTCCTGATCCCCTCTGCTGTCCCAGCCCCTTCTAGAACTCAGTGATGCCAGTTCATAGCAACTTGATGGGTGATTCTGGTTAACCATATAATATCCCCTCATGAGCAATACTGTACTGTTTATTTTATATGATCATTAGGTAAACTCTTTCATGATAAACTCAAATTTAAAAATGAATTTTTGAACTATAATGGGAAGGACAGGGCATGGGGGGGAATTTGCAGGTCTCTTGGGCAATACTGCTTTCTTAAATAACTGCAGACAAGAGTTTAAAAAGGATGGCATTTCTGGAATTAAATTGATCATATTTTAAGTAGTTGGTTTTTTAAAAAAAAAAAAAAATCAGTGACAATTACCTAAACTACCTACTGTTTAGTATTTTTTAATGTCAGTTCATTTTTTTTGTTTGTTTTTAAATGAAGTAGAGAATTGCTTTGCAAGGATACTTGACAAAAATTTCACCAGATCTGGCCACTAGATTAGCCTGCCTGGTGAAGCCAGCCCAGTTTGGCTTTGTTAGCCCCATGGGATTTTTGAATCCAGGCATTTTGGGGGGTTTTAAGGAGGCTGGGGCTCATCTGAATGTGCCCTTATGGGACAGAGTGGGTGGGTTGGGGAAGGATTATGTATGCCTTTTTTTTGTCCCCTTCCCCTTGGGTTGAAGGGGGTGTGGGCAGGGTGGGAGCTGTCCAGGCTGCACTCAGGGAGCCAGGGTAGCTATTGTTTAGAGAGACTGGATGAAAGTCTCCTTCCTCCATTAAGTTGCCTGCATTCTTGTCCCCAAACTATATCATGATTTGAGGATCTACTAGCATGGCCTTGAAGCTGGATTTATTATTTGGGCCCCTCCCCTCTTACTCTCCTTACAATGGACTCGATATGAGATCTTTTAAAATCATGGATTTTGTGGGCTTAATGTACTAGGCCATTCTCATGATGGTGGTGGTGCAAGGAATAGGCAGTGTGCTGACACATCCTTCTGTGGTTTGTTTTTTTGTTTTTTTTACAGCTATTTGCCGACAGGGCTGCAGTCTCAAGCATGGGTCTTGCAAACTCCCGGGTGACTGCAGGTAAATGACTAAACTGGTTTTTTTTTTGTGAGTTTTTAGAAAAGTTTTCCTTGAATGGAAGAGAGGGACTGACTTTATTGTGAATATGTCTCTCTTTCTTTGGAGAACAAGAAAGCTTAAAAAAAAAAAAATTCAGATAGGCACATCCGAAGCTTATTAAATTATACCAGCTGTCTGATGGAATGCACACACCACTTCTCTCTTGGAATAAAAAAACCTCTTATGGGCATAGCCAGTGACTTCATGTATTAACTGTTCTGTAAATTGATAACACATTTTTATAATCTTCCCTTAAAGTGCTAATGGGCTAGAGGAGAAATGTGGGTTTGTTTCTTTGAGTCCCTTTCCTCCTCCACCCAGTTTCCTCTCCTGCCCCCTCCCCCACTTTTCCCATCAATAGGCGAGAGTCCAACATTCTTTAGAATGGGATTAGTACAATCTCCTGGCCCCTTTGCAGGCGGGAGCTGGGCCGGTGCTGAGAGGTTAATGGCTGCTCTGGAATCTTGTCAGTTGAGCCTGATGAATGTGGACTTTTGCTGCTGCCTTTGAAGTCTGTTCTTTTATGGTCCAGGAACAATGCAGAAGCCAAATGGAGACCTACCCTGACCACTTCACCATTACGGGTTCTGGAACTTCTTGAAATTTATATTATACCAATTTGGGAAGGGCTTGTTTCAGGAAATATTGTTGGTGTCTGTGGCATTTTGACCATCTTATACTTTGCTCTCCCTCCTCCCAAATTTTAAGGATTAACAGATTTAATATGACACTAAATGGATCCTTTGGGCCTGTCAGTTTTGCTCCCAAAGCTACTCTGACTTGAGTAAAGGGAAGCTTATGAAACAGTCCAAACAAGTGCATCTCAAACTAATGTGTTATCTGGGGGCTCTTATTAAAACGCAGATCCTGATTTCATAGGTCTAGGGTGGGCCCAAGTATCTGCGTTTCTCACAAGCCCCCGAGTGCTACTGCTGCTGGTGGGAGCATAGTCGGGGAATCATTGTCTCAAGACCTCAGTATCAAAGTGTAATTCCCAGAATTAACTGGGGAACTGTTAAAATGCAGGTTCCTGGGCTCCACCCCACTCTGATTAAATACCTGTCCCTTAGTTTGGCCCAGGAATCTGCATTTGACAAGCTTGCCATATGATTTTGCTGCTCAGTAAATTTCAAGGCTGTTGCTTTGGACGGAAAAAAATTATCTGGCATTTACCTTTATGACTCCATCACTTCATCCGTTCCCGTCCCATGCAAGGGGAACACTGAACTCTGAGGGTGGGAATAAAATAAGAACAGGTTGTACTGAAATTATCTCTTCCTACATTTCAGGAAGATAGTTTATTTTCTGTAAGGCTGTGAGAGGTGCTTTACCTACTAACCCCCACTGGTGGCAGCTGACTGTAGTATTTAATAGTATTGCTGTCAGATGTGGAGCAGAAATCCACCTACCTTAACTCTTCGTAATTAAGGGTGTTCTGGAGAAAGTCAGAATGGCAGTGCTATTAGTGACTCCAAGCCTGCTCACTGCTCAGATGAATATCAGCAGAGGCCGACCAGGATTTGTGCTACTGTCATCAGAATAAACACGCTGCTATGCAGGGGAGGGCCCTCCAAGCCAGAACAACAGGCTTTGTTTCCAGAATTTAGCCCTTTCTCTTTCGAAGTCTCACCTCCCACTCCCTGCCCAGACACGCACTGGTGCCCTTATTTACTTAAGGTGCGACTTTCCCACACATCATTTGCATAAGTCTTCCAACCCAGTTAGTTCTCTTTACCTTGAAGGAAAATCAAAACAGAACCTTCAAGCTAAGGAAGTTCAGGTTGTGTCCTGCTCCAGAAATAGTTGAATGGCAAGTTACCTGTAAGTTGTCTTTTGGATTATGTATTACACAGGTTTTTTTTTTTTTTTCCTCCCCCACTTTACTGGTTTTGTTGTTCCCAAGTAGACTTTAGATTCCCTTTTCCTGGGTGCACATGCTTGCTTTATTGCAAGCCTGCCAATAATACCAAACTAATTATGAATCATCGTATGAGAAAAGTCACTTCAATTTCTCATGAGAATCTTAATCATATATTATTAAACCGGGATAACTTGGTTGATGCCTCTTTTAGGGTCAGTATTTTTATTTGTTTTCTTTTGAAGTCATTCATGGCCTCTTGTGGTTACTTTTTTATGCTTGGGAATTGAGCTCTCATTAAGAGATGAGGTTGGGTCCTCAGCTGCCTCTCCTTGCTTTTTATGAGGGAAATTGAAGAGGTCTAGTGATCTTAGTCTGGAAGAGAATAAGGGAAGATGGCAGCAATATTGCCATTTCCCAGGCAGCTCCCTCTTGCTATCTTTCAGACTAAGAATTATCAGCCTTTACAGAATGCATCCTCCCCAACCATCTGCCGCCAGCTTGAGTATCCACTTTTTTAAAAAATTACTTCTACTAGATTTTATTACTCCTTTAAATAGTCATTTGTCATTTAGAGTGACATTCTGTTTTACATAAACCAGAATCCAGTGTTTGATTAATTTTAAACCACACATTCTAGTGGTTCTTTGTATCTGGATGTGAATGGCTTGTTTTTAGAAGTTAGGAAGTGGTCAGTCAGTATTCTCAGGGGTTAAGTTGATTCTCAGCCGTGGGTGATTAGCTATTAGCTAGATCCCTATAATTTTCCCATGACAAGGATTTGCTAGCCTGCCTCCAGCTCTCTGGAAACTGAGAGCCTTTCCTTCAGGGGGGTGGGGGAAAGGGGGGGGGGTGTTTGTTTTCCAGAGTTACAGCTGAGCAGCTTAGGGGGTTGATGCCAATCATGGTTTTTCCCAGGTCCCATTCTGGAAATATTCTGCCCATCCCACGTGTACCTGCCTTCATCCCCCAATCAGGCTAGCTGGTGTTTCTCCCTGCCCTACCCCAACTTTTATTGCTAAAGCTTGATTTTTGAGAAGGCAGTTAAAGTTTCAGAGGGCTTGAAACTTGAGGGCAGAGTGGTTTGGGACCCTGCCCTCTCTCCCACCCAGGTGAAGGTTTATGTTTGTGTTTTTGTTTGGGGATCAAAGGCACCATTTGGCCCTGAAAGAAAGAGTCTGATTAAGCAAGGTGCTTATAAAGGAAACTCAACTCCCCCAGTGCTAGATAAACTAAGCTGACCTTTTGCTTTTCCTTTTTTTTTTTTCAAAGTGAGAAATAACTATAAATTAGCATGAACAGCCACGGTAATAGGTCATAAATTATTTATGGAATTGGTTCCAAGTGCTACACTTCCCTCACTTTCCCTGCTGAAATGGGCTTAGAGATCCTGCCCTGGTCTTTGCCAATGGAGGGTGCCCCTTTCTCTCCTCATTTGATTTTTGAGAAGCATCATTGTGAGGTGGTTTCCTGACACACTTGGTGTCTTGTTGCATTTATGTGCGCTTGGGTCTGGGGTCGTGACTTGCTGTGTAGACAAAGAGCCAAACGGAGCTGCAAGTGCAATATTTGTGGAGGAGGCTTTGGTACAAGCCATTGTTGTCACCATGAGAGTCCTTTCCTCTCTATGGCCTATCCCGGATGAGGTGCGGGAGTTGATTTATCCTGTGCCCCCACCCTCGGCTCGTTCATGGGAGCCTGAGAAGAGAGCGGCTTTGTGAAGGGCATCCCCACCCTGGCCTCTCTCCAAACAGCAGTCCTCTTTTTGTTGGGAGTCAGCTGGTAGGGGGCCTCAGCCCAACTGTGAAAATGTTTGTTTATAAGGGACCCCCCCACCCCAAGCCTTGAGAGTCCACCATCCTGTCCCCAGAAACAAAACAGAAAAAGCCTGGACATTGCAGCCCTCAGTTTGAATTGTGCAGCTCTCCCTTAATGTTCGGAAGGCTGACCTGGGGGTGTCTGTCTGTCCGCAGGTGCCAGTATGGCTGGCAAGGCCTGTACTGTGACAAGTGCATCCCGCACCCGGGGTGCGTCCACGGCACCTGTAATGAGCCCTGGCAGTGCCTCTGCGAGACCAACTGGGGTGGCCAGCTCTGTGACAAAGGTATGCCCCTCAGGAAGGAGACCAGGGCCGGACGTGGGCCTTTACGGGAATGTGGGATCTTGGGGTGGAATGGTAGTAATTTGAGTTTTGTTTTTATTTTTTCTTGTGCAGGGGCTTTTCTTCTGACCTGTTTGAATTTTCCTTTAATGCTATGGGGTTTTGTGGTTTGTTTGTGGGTTTGTGTTTTTTTGGTTTTTCGGGCTTTATTTTTAAAAGAGGATTGGGGCTGGCCATGCGGGGAGCTGTCACAGTCTTTGCAGGCGTCTCTTAGTGACCTCGGGATCTTTTTGGCAGATCTCAATTACTGCGGGACTCATCAGCCGTGTCTCAACGGGGGGACTTGTAGCAACACGGGTCCTGACAAATATCAATGTTCCTGCCCTGAGGGGTATTCAGGCCCCAACTGTGAAATCGGTAAGTGGTCCAGGCTGAATGAGACCCCTTTGTTTAATTTTTCTGTATGTTCATCATCTTTTTAAAAAAATAAATAAATAAATAAATAAAAATAAAAATGAAGAGAGCCTTCAAAGTTAAGACTTGTTATCCCAGCCATTCTGTGTGTCTTTGAAACTTCCTTCAAGTCCTTAAAGTGTTTTGGGTGATTAGCATAGGAAGCAGAGATGAGATGACCCCAGCTCCAGATGTCTTGGAATGTGGCTGGCTGGAGACAGCTTAGCGAGAAAGATACCTTCTTTTCTTCCCCAGATGCAGTAGGGTTGTATCACACGTTTGCTTCTAGTTTTTGAGATAAGCTTGAGCCTAGTGGCCAAGGTGTGGGATTTGGGTTACAGGGGAGAGGGTGTGAGTGGCATGGAGCAGGCATCCCTTGCTGACTGTTGTCCTGGTTTTTGCAGCTGAGCATGCTTGCCTCTCTGATCCCTGCCACAATAGAGGCAGCTGCAAGGAGACCTCCCTGGGGTTTGAGTGTGAGTGTTCTCCGGGCTGGACTGGTCCCACGTGCTCCACAAGTAAGTCCAATTTTTGGCTAGTGTCCATTCTAAAGGATAATCATGTCATGTCAAGATACAGAGTTGGGGGGAGGTACCTGGGCTTGTCCAACATTAGTGTGTTAGTGACATGTCTGTCTCAGTGGGAGAGGGGTGGGTGCAGGCAGCCAGCCAGTGGGCAGTTTAGTGGCTGTGTGCTTGGAAAGTGTTCCAGCACCCCCATCCTACCCTGTTAAGGTAGCACATGTATCTGTTATTGGAAGAAATGCCCTTATGGAATAGCTCACTCTTTTGCTTGTGCTTTCCAGAGCTTACCTTCTCTGGATTGTGGTTATCCTCCTTGCAGCCATGGAGAGGCTGCCTTCAGGGGAGGTTGTCAGTCACTACTGAATTTTATCATTGGGTCATGGGATCCCAAAAGAAGGACCCAGGCTATGGAGTTACCCTGGCAGTGAGACTTGGCTATATGTCAGATCCACCTGCAGTGCTTTACAATACAGGTCTCTGGGTCCCACGGATTCCCTCCAGAATTTGGGAGTCCATAGTCTTTAACAAGCTCCTGGAATTGTGAGGTACAGCCAGGCCTGAGAACCACTGTCATCAGCACCCTGAGGTGTGGTTAAAGATGTGGGTTGTAGATTCGTTGCTTAGGCTGGCACCAGGGCCCTTGCCCATCACTGTGGGACTCCAGCAGGCCATGTAAACTCCTCAGGCCCTGCTTAAATGGGATAGTAGCAATTCCCATCTCCAAGGGTTGCTGTGAAGTGAATTTTTGAACAGAGCCTGGCATGCCTCATAAATGAATTGTTAGATCTCCCAGTGCAGAGGTGGTGGGGGGCACAGTCCCTGGGTGTGTTATTTTGGGAAAACTATAAGCAAATAAGAGTAAGGTTTTCTGACTGTAAAGAATTATTTTTTCCTTACCTCCTCTTAGCTATCTCTGAGCCATGATGAAACTTTTCTTCACAGATAACTATTAAGCAGATGTACATGTTCTGTGTTACCACGGGGTAGATGCTCCATGGGTATTCAGCTGTCCTCCTTTCCCCCCACTGCTTAGGTTGGGGATTAAATGAACTGGGGCAGTGGGGGATTTAAAGCTAAAATCAAGGCTTCAGCCTTATTGTCACCGTCCCACTTGTCCTGCGGTAGCTTTACTGGTGGCAGGTGTCCGGCTCTCTTCAGTGAAGGCCCCTTGTGTGAGCAGTGGTATTAAATTATCTAATTGTCAAACAGATTGAAATTAAATTGTCAACCCCCTCCTTTTTTTTGTTGACCAGACATTGACGACTGTTCTCCGAATAACTGTTCCCACGGGGGCACCTGCCAGGACCTGGTTAACGGGTTTAAGTGTGTGTGTCCCCCGCAGTGGACAGGCAAAACGTGCCAGTTAGGTAAGAAAATCGCTGCAGCTGTAATTCCTGTACCAGGGTTGGCTTTGATAGTCAAAGCCATTAAGGAAGACGAGTGTGTGGCCAGTGGTGTGAGTTCTCACTCCATCATACTAAGAAGTAATTTATTATCAAGAGTCTAGCAGGCCTGGGAGAAATAACTTGAATGCAAATGGACTCGTTCTTTTAGGCCCTGTGGGAAAGTCGTGGGATTCCTTGAACCATGTCAATCGTCTGTCCGAGGAGTGTTCAGCTGGGTTCCAAACGGGGATGATCTCATGAGGAATGAACTGTCTGCATTCTTTTTGCCACATTTAAATCCCAGCAACTAGGCTGCACTGGGTTTTGTACAGAAATGCCTGGTGGCTTCCTGCTATTCTGTTGGGGGCCTGTTGTTAACTAGCAGCTGGAAAGTTATCAATTAGCATTCCTTATTGGATAGTGCCTACGGAGAGGGATCAGATGCTTAAAACAGAGGGAACCTAGTAGCTTTATTTAGCTTATTAAAATATCTCCTGTTTCAGAGAACTCTATTAGTATGGTGTCTTTCCCTGCCCCCCACAAAGGGCAGGTACCCCCAAGGTGGGGGGTATGGGGGTAGAAAGCCATTTCTCATGCTCATCCTTGTTTTCTTTCAGATGCAAATGAGTGCGAGGCCAAACCTTGTGTAAATGCCAAATCCTGTAAGAATCTGATTGCGAGCTACTACTGTGATTGCCTTCCTGGCTGGATGGGTCAGAATTGTGACATAAGTGAGTGACTTTGTTTCGATTTTGATTTTCAGGAAACTTGGGTGTTGACTTGCCAATCCCTACTGCGGCTCCAGTTCAAAGACTTGAGTAGTAGAAGGAAAACCTTATAGCTGGAATTTTTTTTTTTGAGAGGGAGTTGTAGGTGTAGGTGCAGCAGAGAAAACATACTTTATCAGGCTCATTAGCTGCTAAAACTGGCCATATTCTGATAAGGTGGCTAAAACAATGATGTGAAGTTTCACTCCCTCAGTCTGGAAGAATTAGGGAGGGTCCCTACCTAGTGTAATAACCTTATCTCACGGGGAGCAGGCAGGAAATCTGACCTGAAACTTTTATCTGTCTTGAGCTGAGAAGGCTTTTCAATTAAGCCCAATTTCAATGTAAATTGTCTCTTTAATATGATGACTTATTTTTTTTATTTTTTATTTTTAGATATTAATGACTGCCTTGGCCAGTGTCAGAATGATGCCTCCTGTCGGGTATGTAAATCTTTGCTTAAATCAAAACCTTGACATTTGACAACAAATCTTAAGCTATATGTGACACCGGGAGAAGCTCTGGCCCTGTGAGATTTAAAAACGCAGGTGAAAGCTGAGTCTCTGGGAGTTTTCACTAGGGCTCACATTACCCCAGCCTCCCGGGAGTCATTTTGAAGGCATGCACGTAGAAATTCCTCCAACCCATTTCAAGAGGCTTGGCATTTGGCTATTTCAGTGAATCAGCTGAACCGCAACAGTCATGCTAAACCACTGAAGCCTTGTGTTTGTGGAATACATAGAAAAAAGCATGTGTTTCTCCCCCCCTTCTCCTCTTCCAGGATTTGGTTAATGGTTATCGCTGTATCTGTCCACCTGGCTATGCAGGCGATCACTGTGAGAGAGACATCGATGAATGTGCCAGCAACCCCTGTTTGAATGGGGGTCACTGTCAGAATGAAATCAACAGATTCCAGTGTCTGTGTCCCACTGGTTTCTCTGGAAACCTCTGTCAGGTGAGTGGTGGCAAAATCTGATGGCTGAGTTTTTACAGTGGAGCAGCCTGCCCTCCTCCTCCCCTCCCCTCCCCTGCCCCCTTAACTCCCCTCTCAGCTCTTGTGTCTGGAGTTTCATGTCATCTAGTAACATCCTATTGATCAGGGAATCTGCTAGACAAATGCTTGTGGAAGGACATATTGATGAATGATTTTCTTCTTAGTGTCTTTGGCTTTATGTTCTGTTTCATCTGCCCGACTCAGCACGTGCTCTCCTGCTCTGCCTTGTTTTTTAAAATACTTGCCTAGATGCTGGCAGTCCCTAGGGCATAAAGATACATTATACAGGGTATCTTCTAATAGCAGACAGAGAATCAGATTCCAGTGTCTCCTGCCCCAGAGAAGTTATCATCACACTTCTGTTTTACTCTGATCCCTCCCCTTCCTCCCTGCTCCTGATGTTTGCAGCTGGACATAGATTATTGTGAGCCCAATCCCTGCCAGAATGGTGCCCCGTGCTACAACCGTGCCAGCGACTATTTCTGCAAGTGCTCTGAGGACTATGAGGGCAAGAACTGCTCACACCTGAAAGACCACTGCCGCACGACCCCCTGTGAAGGTACCTCCCTTCCCCCAGGACCTGGCTGTCTCCATGCTTTCTCCTTCCTCCGCCCCCACTGCCCCCCATTTGCCACTGCTCCTTGATACTCTTAGAAATAGTGTATAGGTGCGGAGGACTTCGAGATTGAAATGACCCTATCTGACCACGCAGGGAAGCCAGAATGTGTGGAAACAATCTATTGAGGCCTGCCAGTGGGAGGATCGTGTCTACAAGTAGCCCAGGGGAGAGAACATGAAATCCATTTATCATTCCTGGTCTGGGGTGGGCTGATTTGCAACACTGAGACACATTCCTCAGAGCAGCACTGTTAATGGAGCTTTCTGTAACAGTGGGAATGTTCTGTATCTGCGCTGTCGGGTAGGGTACCTACGTGTGGCCGCTGAGCATTTACAGTGTGACTAGTGCAGCTGGAAACTGATTTTATTTAATTTGAGTTAATTTAAATGTCAGTAACTGCATGTGACCCATGGCAGGCCTGTTAAGCATCACAGCCTTTAAAGCTTCTATAAGTTTGTTTTTTAGCCTTGCTTAAGTAAGATTGAAGAAGGAAGTAGAGGTGGTCTCTTCCCTTAGCAGGCATGTACCAAATTGGGTAGATGTCAAAAGTAGGATGAAAGGGACCTACAACCATGTGGGCTTCTTGGCTACATAGGGAGAAAATGCTTTTTTTTAAAAAAACAAAACAAAACAAAAAAAACCTCTGACTGGAGTCTCAACTTTGCCTGTCATAGTATGATATGGCATATTGCTGGAGTCTCAGCTCCTGGGGTGCCTGTCTCTAGGAAAGTGGACTTGGCCTACGCCCTTGGCTTAGGAACGCCATGGCTGTGGGGCCATGGTCATGGCCTGATTCTGAGCCTGTCTTCTAGTGATAGACAGCTGCACCGTGGCCATGGCCTCCAACGACACGCCGGAAGGGGTGCGGTATATTTCTTCGAATGTCTGTGGTCCCCACGGGAAGTGCAAGAGTCAGTCGGGAGGCAAATTCACCTGTGACTGTAACAAAGGCTTCACGGGAACATACTGTCATGAAAGTAAGACCCCTCATGGGGAATGGGGCCCGCTGCTCCCCCACCCTGCCACCGCCAGCCCTGGGATCGTGGGTGTTTGAATCGTTTTAATCAGAAACAGTAAGACTGGAAGAGACCTGTGAAGGTTTATCATTGCATCTGGGATCTAAGATGGAGGTCGTGTTCAATTTGCCAGATCACTCTGCCTCTGAGCCTCCATGTCTATGCTGGAATGTTCTGGAATCTTACTGGTGTGGGTGGTCCCTCTTTTCTGGAAGTGTTTCTTCCCTACTCCCAAGTAGCTTAGGATGTGAGGGCATGGGGAACAAAATGGGCAGGGTACTCTATAGAAGTCTCTGCTTGAGAAGCCACCCATCTAACTGGAAGAACAGTCCTGATGTGGTCCAGAAGGCTGAAGTGCTGGGTGCATTTTTGGCAGGAGGCAACTGTGGAACAGTGCTTGGCCGTGGCTTTACTTTTCCCCTTCCTTTCACAGATATTAATGACTGTGAGAGCAGCCCCTGTAAAAATGGTGGCACCTGCATTGATGGTGTCAACTCCTACAAGTGTATCTGCAGTGACGGCTGGGAGGGGGCCTACTGTGAAACCAGTGAGTCTGCCCTTCTTTTGAGACTGGCAGCTTTGGGATGTGAGGGGGTGCTGCAGGGGGAGGATCCCACTTCAACTTGGGAAGCCTTTCTTTTGATGGAAATCTCTGGAAGCAAGACTCCAACAATTTCTGCAGTGGGACAGCATCACTGTTAATAATGACAGCTGGTGGGGAGGGACCTCTGTCGAGAATTATAGAATTAGACTTTGCCATTAAGTTACCAAATATCCCTGCTTGCAAGGAAAGTCATCTTCCTGCTTTGATTTTAATTTCCATGGGACTTCCAGAGGCCTGCCCCTTGTCTTGCTTAACTTGAGGCATTCAAAGAAACCCAGTTGGGGGCTTCTTTATTCCTGGAAAAGGGCGATTATGTTGAAGTCCTGGGACTGCTTAGCTGTTCCGGGAACATGGGGTTGGCTGTGGCAGTAGGAAAGGCTTGGTTCTTACATGTTGTGTGAGGTCCTGGAACTTGTCTGCAGCTGGTGCCACCTCTTTGATTCTAGATATTAATGACTGCAGCCAGAATCCCTGCCACAACGGGGGCACATGTCGTGACCTGGTCAACGACTTCTACTGTGACTGTAAAAATGGGTGGAAAGGAAAGACCTGCCACTCTCGTAAGTAGTAGCTGGCCCAGGGTCCTGTCTCTGCAGCCCTTCCTGTCTTCTGTGGGAGTGGGCTGCTGGGACTCACACTGAGGTGTTCTCCCTCCAGGTGACAGTCAGTGTGACGAGGCCACGTGCAACAATGGTGGCACCTGCTATGACGAAGGAGATGCTTTTAAGTGCATGTGTCCTGGTGGCTGGGAAGGAACGACCTGTAACATAGGTAACTTTCTGCTCGACATGGGATTTGCAGTGGGCATGGCCACCTGAGCGTGTCTGCTGGTTGGCCCCCAGAGCTTATGATCATTTTTCCCGGGTCTGGCTCTTGGCCCCCCAGGCTGTTTCTGGATCCTCAGGGAGGGTGGTCTTGTCTGCTCTTGTCTCATAGCCCGAAACAGTAGCTGTCTGCCCAACCCCTGCCATAACGGGGGCACCTGTGTGGTCAACGGCGAGTCCTTCACGTGTGTCTGCAAGGAAGGCTGGGAGGGGCCCATCTGCACGCAGAGTGAGTGTCCTCCCCCTTGAACTCACTCTCTCAGGGCTGCGGGAGCATATCCTAACACCCTTGGGGACTCACAATCAAAACCAGAAGCAGAGCTGTTTGATGTCTGCTCTTGTATCACCTGGGTCTGTCTTAATGACTTGATGGGCTGCAGCCCTGACCTGGGCCTGAGAAAGTTGCCGATGAGATAAGTGGAGACAGATGGCGTCTCGGTTCCCAGCTCTGGGTCCGACCAGCAGCCTGTCTCCTTCCATGCTTGCCCCCACCCCCACTCCTACCAGGCCTCTTCCTGTGTACATGTGTCCCACGGCAAATGAAACCAAGTGTGGTGCGGGCCTGGTTCCAATTTAGCAGAGGTCTTAAGTGTATTTTGCTGGTGTTAACTACAACTTTATCATTTGGGTATTATGGAAGTAAGTGGTGTTTTTACTTAGGGGTAAGACAGCTTTCCCTGTTGAAGGCCTCACTATTAAGATTGCCTTTTCTTTGCAGATACCAATGACTGCAGCCCTCATCCCTGGTAAGTGCCTCCTTTTAAGCTGGCACTTGTCAGCTGTAACGTGTGTGGGAATCACCCTGAGATCATGTTTAAAATGCAGGTTTTGATCAGGAGGTCTGGGGTGGGGCTTCAGACTCTGCTTTTCTAATGAGCTCCCAGGTGAAGCTGATCCTGCTGCTTTGTGGACCACACTTTAATTAGCCAGGTTGTGTCTTCATTTAGAGCAGTGATTTGCAATGTTGGCGGCACACCAGAATCACCTGGGGAGCGTTTAAAGGTCCCCATGCCTGGGCTGCAACCAAGCCCTATGAAATTAGACTCTCTGGAGGTGGGACCCAGGCATCAGTATTTTTAAAGCTCCCCAGGCCATTGCAAGTACAGCCAGGGGTGAGAGCCGTTGACTGCAACTACTGTGACTACATGTGATTGATTGGCAGCTGGAGTTTGGTAACCAAGGTAGTCTTTGCTCTCTTCTTAGTTACAACAGTGGCACCTGCGTGGATGGAGACAACTGGTACCGGTGCGAATGCGCCCCGGGTTTTGCTGGGCCGGACTGCAGAATAAGTAAGGACTGTCCCTGTCTGGCTGTCCCAGTGGTTCATTCCCCAATTCCACTCCCTAGCCAGAGACTTCACCTCTTTAAAAAACAATTAAAGTTATAGTTTCCCATAGCCCTGACAAAGCAAGTACTCTCCCAACTCCAGTTGGGATTAAGATGCTCCTGGCTGGATCCTCCCAGGTACCTACCAATAGTGCCCTAGATATTGCAGCTCTGCCTGTTCTTGGGGAGAGAGTGCCAGCCACAGAACTTGACAACTAATCTACGCTGGGGCCCCAGGGAAAGTGTGCTTTCCCCTGTGACTAACATGAAATTATGGGCACGTGGCTGTTAAGCACAGCTACACTGGTGTGGGACAGAGCTAAGGCAAATGGAAGGGGAGTAGGACTATGGCTTCCAAAGGCTGCTCTGCGATGGGTTCTGTAAGACTCTGGAGAGGTGATTAAAACAGAAAAGTAGGGGCAGGCAATGCAGTTTTTCAGGAAGCTTAAAGTTTATTTTGCGGCTTTTCTCTGCTTTCTTACATGCTCTTCTACCAAAAAAAAAAAAAAAAAAAAAAAAAAAGGTGCTAGAGTAGTTGTTACTGTTTGTTCTTGTACCCAAATTGTTTGAAACTTTACAGGTACTTAAAATCCAAGTCTGGGACTGACTGGGCTTTGGCACTGGATGGGGATAGCTTATCTCTGTTTCATTTTTCTAAGTCAGGGATTGGCAAACTATGGCCTAGGGGCCACATCCAGCCCACTGCCTGTTTTCATAAAGTTTTACTGGCACACAGCCACACTCATTTGTTTGTGTATTGTATATGGCTGCTTTCATGATGCCACAACAGAGCTGAGTAGTTGTGATAGAGACTGTATGGCCTGCAAAGCCTAAAATACTTACCGTCTGACCCTTTTCAGGAAAAGTTTGCCAGTCTTGCTCTATATTGTACTGTCAGAGAAAAAGGAACTTAAATAAAAATGCTGCCTCCCAAAATGATTCTCAGCTGTTAGAAGTCGGGATAGTAGTAATCTTTGTGGGTCAGTGATTGGCAGAGCCTTCTGGGATACTGATGATCTGTTTCTTTGGGTGCTGGCTACATGAGTGAAAATTCATCAAGCTTATACTTATTATGTGTCAACTAAAAAAAAACTTCAAAAAACATTGCTGCATTCCACTGGACCCTAAACTTGAGCTCTGTTTCTTGTAGACATCAACGAATGCCAGTCTTCACCTTGTGCCTTCGGGGCGACCTGTGTGGATGAGATCAATGGGTACCGGTGTGCCTGCCCCCTGGGGCACAGTGGTGCCACGTGCCAGGAAGGTATGTGTGCCAGGCCCCAGGTGCCCATGGGTCTTCTGCGGTGAGCAGGCATTGTGGTTACCATTTTGAGTATTCACGAGTGGGCGCTATGCTTGGGGGCAGAACACACAGTGGGGCCACAAGGAAAGGGAAACATGAGGGGCCTCCCCCAAACTGGGTAACTTGTTTTTGGTCAGCTATTGCTACAATACTGTGAACCAAACTATCCTAAATCTTGATGGCTTTTGGCAAGCACTTTTTTATCGCTCATGACCTGCAGGGTAGGCAGAGTGATTATGCTGTGGGTTGGGTGCAGGTGACTGTCTGGGGCATGTTTTCATGGCAGGTGGTAGGCATGGGAAAGGCCAAGTTCAGTGAAAGGCTCTGCTCACATCATATCTGCTGATGTTGCATTGGCCAAAGCAGGTCATGTGGCCAAGCTCAGCGTGGCAGGGAGGAAGTACATGTGCCTGTTTTTGTGGGCAGAATTGTCTTCACGTGACAAAGGGCACAGTTGTAGCCATTTCATAACAGGGAGGGAGTGAGGAATTGAGAACGGATCTGGTCTACAGAAAAATAAACTCCTGCTCACGGGTCTCCACCTGTCAGTTTCAGGGCGACCTTGCATCACTATGGGGAGTGTGATACCAGATGGGGCCAAGTGGGATGACGACTGTAATACCTGCCAGTGCATGAATGGACGGATTGCCTGCTCCAAGGTAGGGTGTGATGGCCACTGTGGTTCACGTGTGTTCTGGAATCGGGGGTGGGTGTTCCTGCTAAACTGCCTAGCTCCTGTTTTCATTCCTCTAGGTCTGGTGTGGCCCTCGACCTTGCCTGCTCCACAAAGGGCACAGTGAGTGCCCCAGTGGACAAAGCTGCATCCCCATCCTGGATGACCAGTGCTTTGTCCGCCCCTGCACTGGTGTGGGCGAGTGTCGATCTTCCAGTCTCCAGCCGGTGAAAACAAAGTGCACCTCTGACTCCTATTACCAGGATAATTGTGCAAACATCACGTTCACCTTTAACAAAGAGATGATGTCACCGGTACGTAACCTTTGAAATTTGGAATGGTGTGTATCTGCTCACTTTAAAGGAAAGTCACAAGCTAGGATCTACTTAGCCAAAGTTCCTGTCTTACAGCAAAGTAAGGCTTGGACTTTGCCTGACTTCAAAGAGAACATCAGCCTTTTTTTCTTCCAATGTCTTAAATGTGTATGGATTTTTAAAATCGTTTTTAGGGTCTTACAACTGAGCACATTTGCAGTGAATTGAGGAATTTGAATATTTTGAAGAATGTTTCTGCTGAATATTCAATCTACATAGCTTGTGAGCCTTCCCCTTCAGCGAACAATGAAATACATGTGGCCATTGTAAGTATAAGACCCATTCACGCCTAATTATTTGATTGCAATGTAGTTAACAAACTCGGTAGCCAAATGGAGCAGATATGTCTGGGGTGGGGGTGGGGGTGGGTTTACATACATGTGTTGTCAAGTAACTTCATATAAAGGCTGCCTTGAATGTGTTTCCTGACTCTCAAGTCTGACATTTCTTTTCCAGTCTGCTGAAGATATACGGGATGATGGAAACCCAATCAAGGAAATCACTGACAAAATAATAGATCTTGTTAGTAAACGTGATGGAAACAGCTCACTTATTGCTGCTGTTGCGGAAGTGAGAGTTCAGAGGCGTCCTCCGAAGAACAGAACAGGTAGGTGTCTAGTGGGAATGCTCCCTTTTTGTGATGACTGTCAAATTGATGTCATTTCACCATTCAGTGAAACCATCAGGTGGGGAATTACCTGACAGTATCCTACTCCTCAAAGGAGCCCCCAGTTTAACTGGTGGGAGAATTGAGGCCAGCCTACTTGACCAAGGTCACATGACCAATGGGGGCAGAGGGCTACCTGACTTTTTTTTTTTTTTCTCTTGCCAAAAAGCCGTACAGGCTCCCTGCAGAACAGGTATTGTGTCCAGATGCATCACTAAGCCCTAGGGCAGAGCACTGCTTGTCCTTGAGCTTGAAGCTATATAAAGTCTGACTTGGCGTTTTGGTGTCAGGGGACGGTCACTCCTGAGTGCTGTGAGGCTTGATGGCCCTGCAGGACATCCTGACTTCCTCTTTTGAGGATCTTGTGCATCACTGTTCTAACCATGGGGCATTTGCACTGTCTGTACTGATTTGAATCAGGTTTCTGATAATTCTGGAAACCAGCTCCTGTACGGGGCTGCCCTTGATTTAACCAGACACTGCTCTTCCCATATGCCACTGGAGAGCCTGGAGGAGCTGCTGTTCTACTCGTTCTCTACAGGGACAAAAGTGTCAGTCTCCAAGGACCCTGATCCCAGCACTTGCTTATCAAGCTGTGAAGTGACAATAGTAGTTGTGAAAAGGGACTTGTCCCCATGGCACCCCTCTTAGGGACTAAGGACAGGAGAACCACTATTGGTATTCTTTGTTCCCATGATGGCTTTGCTGCTTTCTTTTTTGCCGGGGGAGAGTTAATTGGTTTTGTGCCTGCCTTACAGATTTCCTGGTTCCTTTGCTGAGCTCTGTCTTAACCGTGGCTTGGATCTGTTGCTTGGTGACGGCCTTCTACTGGTGCGTACGGAAACGACGGAAGCCAAGCAGCCACACTCACTCAGCCTCTGAGGACAATACCACCAACAACGTGCGGGAACAGCTGAACCAGATCAAAAACCCCATCGAGAAACATGGAGCCAACACGGTCCCCATCAAGGATTACGAGAACAAAAACTCCAAAATGTCTAAAATAAGGACACACAACTCTGAAGTAGAAGAGGATGACATGGATAAACACCAGCAGAAAGCCCGGTTTGCCAAGCAGGCAGCATACACACTGGTAGACAGAGAAGAGAAGCCCCCCAATGGCACGCCGACAAAACACCCAAACTGGACAAACAAACAGGACAACAGAGACTTGGAAAGTGCCCAAAGCTTAAACCGGATGGAGTACATTGTATAGCAGACAGTAGGTGCTGCCGCCGCTAGGTAGTTCTGAGGGCTTGTAGTTCTTTAAAACTGTTGTGTCATATTCGAGTCTGAGGCTGTTGTTGACTTAGAATCCCTGTGTTAATTTAAGTTTTGACAAGCTGGCTTACACTGGCAATGGTAGTTTCTGTGGTTGGCTGGGAAATCGAGCGCTGCATCTCACAGCTATGCAAAAACTAGTTGACAGTGCCCTGGTGTATGTTCTCCTGCAGCCGACATGTCTTGGATCGGGCTCCCAGGAGACTGCCCAGCTCCTAGTCCTTGAGCTTCCACTTCTGCCAGATGTCCTAATGGTGATGCAGTCCTAGGATCATAGTTTTATTTATATTTATTGACTCTTGAGTTGTTTTTGTATATTGGTTTTATGATGACGTACAAGTAGTTCTGTATTTGAAAGTGCCTTCGCAGCTCAGAACCACAGCAACTATCACAAATGAGTTTATTATTTATTTTTTTTATTGTATTTTTGTTGTTGGGGGAGGGGGGAACTTTGATGTCAGCAGTTGCTGGTAAAATGAAGAATTTAAAGAGGAAAAATGTGTCAAAAGTAGAATTTTGTATAGTTATGTAAATAATTCTTTTTTTATTAATCACTGTGTATATTTGATTTATTAACTTAATAATCAAGAGCCTTAAAACATCATTCCTTTTTATTTATATGTATGTGTTTAGAATTGAAGGTTTTTGATAGCATTGTAAGTGTATGGCTTTATTTTTTTGAACTTATTTTCTCATTACTTGTTGCCTATAAGCCAAAATTAAGGTGTTTGAAAATAGTTTATTTTAAAATGATAGGATGGCCTTCTGTGCCTGGAATACCGATGGAATTTTTTTGTATGACGTCAGATGTTTAAAACACCTTCTATAGCATCACTTTAAAACATGTTTTAAGGACTGACTGAGGCAGTTTGAGAATTAGTCTAGAACAGGTTCTTTTTTTTTCTGCTTTAGACTTGAAAAGAAACAGGCAGGTGATCTGCTACGGAGCAGTTTAAGGGAACAAGCTGAGCTATGACTTAACGTAGCCAAAATGTGAGTGGTTGAATATCATTAAAAATATCAAATTAATTGTGTGAAACTTTGGAAGTACACCAATCTTGTTTTGTAAATTCTGATTTCTTTTCACCATTCGTATGTAATACTGAACCACTTAGAGAATTTTTTTTTTATCTACTGCATTTAGGGAGTATTCTAATAAGCTAGTTGAATACTTGAACCATAAAATGTCCAGTAAGATCACTGTTTAGATTTTGCCATAGAGTACACTGCCTGCCTTAAGTGAGGAAATCAAAGTGCTATTACGAAGCTTAAGATCAAAAAGGCTTATAAAACAGAGTAATCTTGTTGGTTCACCATTGAGACCGTGAAGATACTTTGTATTGTCCTATTAGTGTTATATGAACATAAAAATGCATCTTTGATGTGTTGTTCCTGGCAATAAATTTTGAAAAGTAATATTTATTAAATTTTTTGTATGAAAACATGGAACAGTGTGGCCTCTTCTGAGCTTATGTAGTTCTGCTCGGCTTTGCTCTGTGCCTTTGCCACCCCACTGAGTCTGTTCCTGGTAATCGGGGTATAATAGGCTGTGCCTGACAAGGGGCACCGACAAGAACTGAAAGTCTTTTCAACCACGAAATTCATCTGAAGTTCTCAAAAACCTGGGGCTGCGGTGAGAGCCCCATCTAGGGGAGCCTTGATTCCCTTGTTATTCAACAGCAAGTGTGAATACTGCTTGAATAAACACCACTGGATTAATGGCCTGTAGTGTGGAGGTGAATTGTTTGTGAGCACTCACGGGAACTGGCTACTGCACTAAAAGGGTTTTAAAGGGTTTGGAAGTGGTGTTGGGGAATGAAGAGGGAGGTTTAATGCTTCCCCCCCCCCACCCCGCTTGGATTCATATTAATGTCCTATTATATCATTACAGACCATACCCTTACAACTTTTGTGCATGTTTACCCATGGGATGGTTTCTTCATTGCGCAGGAGGTAGTAGTTATAAGCTTCTGGTGTTAGGACCTATCCTACTCATCACCTTGTTCCCAGGGGGTAAGTGTTCTGCTTGCCTCACCATGCAGCCTTGGGATGCTGGGTTTCTGGCCTTCCATAAGTTTCTAGCATTGGGCTGTCCTCACCTATAAAGGTCAGGGAGAGCTATGGTTCTCACTTTTGGCTGCTGGGGGGCCAGAGGTCAGTCTGGTATATTGGTAGAGGCTCGGGGCCCTGCCCCCACATTGTGGAGTGGGGTGTGGAGGAAACTTTGCCTCTGGCAGCTCTGCAGCAAGGAATAAGCTGAGGTGACAAGCACATGGACAGCTTCCAGCAGCTGTGCAGAGTTGCCAGGAGTTCTGTTTTCTGGTCAGGAAGCCAAGGCTTACCCGTCTCAGAGCTGTCCCCCCATGCTTCATTCAGGCCCATCCACCCTCTGGTTTTCATACTAGAACTCGTGCACCAAACTGAATGGAGGAAAAGCTGATGGGGTTTTTCTTTTATTCTTGGGGAAGCTATTTTCTACCAGGCTTGGAGTAGTGTTCTCTAATGGGTATCTAGTTTAAGAATGGATGATAAGCTTTAAGTGTTCTCTGCATGAACAGAGGCCATTGCGGGATTCAGAGTCGTGACAGCTCTAGGAACTGCCAACACTGTTTTGGCTAGTTGCACAGGCAGCCCTAAGGACCTGGACAGCAAGGAGTCTGGATTCCCATGACATATCCCTGCCCTAATGTAGCAATACTTTGTCACTAATCTCTGTGGGTAGACAGCTGGTTTCTGCAAGGTGGGGTGAAAGGGAGGGAAAAGTACAGACCTTAACTAGCCAGGAGACAGTCTGGTTTAGCAGCACTGGCTTCAAACACCATCCTGAAGCAATACCTGGTTCTGGTGGTTTGTAAACTTGGATTCTGCAGGACCCCAGAATTCCTTGGGTAGCTGCCAAATACTTCTGTGCCAAGAAAAAAATAGTTTAATGAGCCTTTGTAACTCTTTATTTCAGGAGGGAAGTGATGTTGAGATTCACGGGTGTTGTCTTAATGAGCCTTCTGTCTGGGATGCTCTTGGTAGTGGAAGGGCACAGATCAGGCTACTCTGGGTGTGGCTCAAAGCCAGGACCTTAATTGTGAAGGGTGGTTTTCCCCTTTCTCCAGGGAGAAGGAAGCAGGCAACGGAGCCCTGGTTTTCCTGGGATTGGAGTGGAAAAGAAGGGACTCAGTGCCTTTACCATTCTCCATGGGCCCTCTTTAAAGGGGCTCTGGAAGAGAAAGAATTTTCAGTCCAGAAACTTGGCTAAGTAGAACTCTAGCATTAGAATATACCTTTAAACTTCAGGAAAGCCTTAACTTGAAGTTGGATGTTTTAGGATAGGAAACTGTTCTGAGATTCTAGCCTTATACATTGTGGAATTAAAATAGAAGAGGGAGGATATGTCTTAATTGACTAAAAGCCAAGCAAGACAGTAATGATTAAAAGCATGACTTGCAAGTGGGTTTAAGGTTTTCATTTAAGATGCAGATTCCTAGACCTAGCCCAAGATCCTATTAGACCAGACACATCAGAAGTGGGGCCTGAGAATCTGAATTTTCAACAAGCTGTGCTCCTCCCCAGCTTATGATAAGCTCTTCATTAATTATAATGTTTTGCCTTCTTGTTAAACTGAATTAAATAGCCTGGAAGCCAGTTTGTTGCTAAATTGCCACCTGACATCATTTTTAAGTAAAATAATTACACTGCCCCTTGAGCAAGTTGTGGTCTAAGTGCTTCATGTTTATTACCTGATTTCTGAGGGGTCAGAGAGTCAAAGTTAACTTATTTAGCAATATTTCTTAGGTAGCAAAGAGCCAAAGGTTCCAGAGCGTGGGTTTCCCATCTTTCTAAGTGGCTTACACCTGTCTGCCCCAAAGTGAGCAAGTGTGCAACTGCAAATCAGTTGCCTTTAAAGAGGGGAGGAAAAAGTCAGGCCTTTATGGGTTTGAAGCTTGGGCTGAGCAATGCTCCACTATTTCCGTTTCGACTGTGAGTCTCTTTCTTGCCTCTACTGGGAATGAGAAACAGGAGTTCAGAGGTTCCTGGTCTGGGAAGACACACAAGCACATGGGTTATGGGAAGCCTCCTCCTGCTAATGTGTATTTATACTTTGTAAGCTCTGATTCATCCAAGCATTGGAACAGAAATCTGCTTCCTGAGGTTCTGTTTTTAAATAGATAGTTTGCAAAAACAACAATTATTTTTCTTAACATTTTTTTTCCACCCCACAAGCAGCTAAACATCCCAGCTCAGGCTATGTCAGTCTCCAACAATGCCAACAAACAGCTTGGTTATCTGAGGTAGAAGGGTACCCTGAGGCAGTTCTTTACAGTTTTGGCCCCAGAAGTCTTAAAAACAAAGTTTAGAAACCATTAGGGCAATCCTGTTGCATCACTTCAAGTCCATGATATATTTCAGGGCCTATTAAAAATAACGAATTTCCCTTTTTGAACAATTGCCTTCCAATGGTTGTTAAAAGTAAGAGCAAGTTGGGGGTAGTGATGCTTGTAGGGCTGCAGCAGTATGGTTGCCTGGCAGCGGAGGGGCCTAACACCTCTGTGGCACCCTCTGAGATTGTCTCAAAAGGGCGTGGCTCCCTTGCTTTGGACATATATTCTACCTGTATTACTTGCTCTTGCATGCTGGGCACAACCTCCTGGCTTGGAGTGTGTTTCTTTCAAGTTCAAGACAGCTTTTACAAGTCTAAAATTATGTATCATTACCAATAGGTCCAGTATTAACCTGTGATATGCAAGTCGGGAAAATTAACTTGGAGAGTAAAGGCTCTTAAATCCAGTAAGAACCTTGAATTGAGGTCTGCCCGCTGCTTCCCCCAACCCAACCCCCCTGCAATATCCACACCAGGGTACCCAAGGGTTGAATTATCCAGAGAGCAAACGCAGATGCCAGCAACATGAAAGTAACAGCTTTGTTTTAAAGAGAAGCTCTCTTGGCAGGGCTGGTGGGGATCATCCGTGATCCCGAAGGGAAATACAAGTTTGCAGCTGGCTTCCTAATGACTACTCAGGCAACCAAACAGGTTGGCTCCCTCTCTGTTCTGCACCTGAAGAGTGAAAAGCTGCTTTAGTTCATCCTTGCTGAGATACGTGCAGTTGAAAAGCCTTCATCTTAGACTCGCCGGATGCTAATGCAATTGGGGACCTTACCGATCAAAGGGCTCCAACTCCCACTACTTTCCCAGAAGGGGAAACTGAGGCCTAGAGAGGTTCTGTATTGCCCGTGGTCATACAGAGAGTTAGCAACAGCCAGGACTAGAAACAGGGCTCCTGCTTCCTGGGCTGCAGTGTTTCTGCCTGTTCTGGGAATTTGCCAGGTTGATCCTGCCTTTGGCGTGATTTTCAAAGGTGAAGGACTGGGAGATCAGCGCTTCACAAAAACGGACACAAAGGCTCCAGGGAGGCCGCAGGAAGCTGCCGCTAAGAGAGCGTCGCCGATCTGAGCTGGTTTTGCCCAGAGAGTGACATCTTTATAAATCCGGGAGCAATAGGTGTTTTCTGAATCAAAGGCAGATTAAGCCCCATTCCTTTGTAGGTTGTTGCTTTGTTCTTGGGAAGTTTCAGCTTTCCTTTTCAGTTTCTGCTTCATAGAATTATCAAATGAGTCCAAGGGAAAGAGGTTCAGAAAGGAAAGCGACAGCCCCTCCACGTCCCATTTTCCCCCGCACGCACGCACGCCACGCGCACGCGCACCTCTCGGGCGACGTCAGAAGGGCAGTGCTGCCCGTAGCGTCGGAGACACCGGCGCGAGGGACAGGCGATTGCAGTTATATCATTAGGCCTCATCCCACGTTTCCTAACCACTTCCGCCTCCCCGGCAGGTTCCTTCCAGGTGATGGTGGAAAAATCACCTGAGGGCTTAACAATACTAACATGCAGATCGCTTGAACGAGACGCAGTTCGCCACGTCGGGTGTGCAGCTGGGCCGGCACGGAGGTCTCTGGGAGTCCCTGGAACTGCCTGTGGGCAGCTCCGTTTCCTCCGCCTGGCACCCCAAAAAGGCTACGCCTCCGCTCTCTCCCCACCCGGCGCTCGTGGATTAGCAGCATATCCCACAAGTCGCCTTTAACCTGTTTGTCGTGCCAGGCTGGGCCGAATTACATACTATGCAGAAGCTTCCTCTGCGCTGAGGCACCCACGCTGAATGACTTGGAAAAACCCCATCCCCGAGACAGAAACAAATCCTCCAAGTAGATGAACAATCAGATACCCTCTGGGAGCCCTCCCTGGCTTTGCAGTGATGTTTTTTGGAAGTATTTTTTGAAAGAATTCAAGGCACAAAGCAGAAAGAGCACAAACGTGATGCAGCATACAGGTTTACACAAAACTAAGGAAAAAGTGTCTCTGGGTAAAGGAAAGGGAGCGGGAGGCGAGGAGGGTAAGGCCTCACCACAACCTCCGGCTTTCTCCACATCCACGCCCCGTTGTTTCTACCCTTCCTGTGAGTTCTCAGTCGGACAGTGTTGGCTGTAGTGCAATTACAAAAGAGGTCCTGAACATTTTCTCCAGAGTGTTCTGCCTCCACGTGGGCCTGACCTTTCCCTGGACGGTTACTTTCACCTTCTTGGTGTGCAAGCCAGGCTGTCTGCTGAATGGTCAAGGGCATGCTCTCTGGAGTCAGACTTCCGTGATTCCAATTGCAGCTCTTCCTTCCCAGTTCCTGGTTTGGAATTTTCTGCCTGTGTAGTCTAGCAATACAGTTTCTGGGCTTGGACAGACCGGGATTTTAGGCTCTGCCACTTACTAACTTGGGAAAGTTTCTGAAATTCTTTGTGCCTCAGTTTTCTCATCTGTCACGATGATGTGTGCTACTGTTAGTATTCATAAAAGGGCTGTAAAGAAGAAAGAAAGAACGCTGCTCTCAGTATTTTTTCTAAACCACCTGTGATACAGTAAGAGTCCATGAAAAGATTAAGGAATTCATCGAGATTCCAATGACAGTCTACTTTCTCACCATTGAACTGGGCCCCTGTCAGAGAAGGGCTAAGGGCTGTTGGATCTGGTGGTAGGCAGAATTCCATGATGACCCCCAAAGATTCCTGGCCCTTGGTTATTTGATCAAACACTAATCCAGGTGCTCCTGTGAAAGGATTTTGCAGATGTCATTAAAGTCTCATCTTGGCCTTAAAATACAGATTATCCGGGTGGGGCTGACCTAATTACAGGAGCTTTTTAAAAGCAGAGTTTTCATCGGCTGGTCACATAAGTCAGATTCAAAGCATGAAAGTGATTCAATGCAAAGGAGGTTTCTCCATTGATGAAATGGGAGGAAGGGGGGAAGTCACGTGGCAGTGACCTGAGAAACAGCTTCTAGGAAATCCCTGGCCAACAGCCAGCAGGACAACAGGGACCTTAGACTTATAAGAAACTGAATTCTGCTAACAACATAAGGGAGCTTGGAAGCAGATCTCTCTCTAGTTGAGCATCCAGATGACACCCTAATTTCAGCCTTATGAGGCCCTAAGCAGAGGACCCTACTATAAGGTTTCATAAACTGAGATAATAAATTTATGCTGTTTGAAGCCACTAAATATATGGTAATTTGTTACACAGCGATAGAAAACTAATATAGACTTCTAAACAGAATCATACCAGGCTATGTCACTTGTAGGTGCTATATTTAATTGTGACTATACAAATTGTCAGCTTTTTCCTTGATCAGTTCAGCGCCTGCTACCAGTGTAGCAGAAAGAAAAGCTCATTCAAGACAAGAATGAATTACAGGACTGAACAAAAACTTGGTGCCCAATTAAAGTCTACAACAGTGTGTGGTCTGCGAGTGTAGATAGCTGTCTACAGCCTGCAAAGAAGAAGAATACAACACAGTTCTTTCCTCTGTATCCCCTCCCCTCACTGCTGTTTTATGAAATTAGTGCCAAATGAGGGAAGCTCGGGTGCCTGGCCTTGGAGGACTCCAGGACACAAAACTCTTGAGCCAGTTTTCTCTCCGTAGAAACAATGTGGTAATGTTTGACTCTCGTTTTCTTGATGAGGTTTTCAGTGGGCCGGACATTTTGGAAATACTTTTTAATCCCCCCACCCCTCAGGGCCTTTCCCTATAAGGAAGTTCTCTCCTTGGCTGTTATCACTACACGGTGTGGTCATTTCTTTTGGACTGAGAAGGGGCTAAATGTCAAGCCAAACTTTCTCTCCCACCATCTCTTACTAGGATTGCCCTTATATGGTGGGCAACTGGCCTAGGCAGACACGCATAGCTGTTGGCAGAAAGTTAAGGTTTCTCTTAGTGAGTTTTTCTAAACTATTATTATGACTTGGAATTACACCTGACAAACATGAGAAACAAGAGCCAAAGCTGTTTCTACAACCAGAGCCCAGGAGAATATGAGAGTTGATAAACTAGTACCAAGAAATACTATCTTCAAGGGAAAGCAAGGACAATGTGCTGTAGAAAATTCACAGATGGATGGAGAGTCTGCTTGACTTTGAGCCTGTGTAAAGATTTTAGGTGAGCTCTAAAAGAGTCTTCCAACTGAAGAGTCTTACTAACATCAAAACAAGAACCCTGGCAGCAACATAGATCCCTTGCATCTCTGGCATAAAGAGCTCTGCTGCCCACAAGTACTTTCAGACTGATGGGACATTTCACAGGAGAGCCACCTGAGAATGCTTTTCTAGATGCCCCAAGCTCTGCCCAGGCAGCTTCCACTGTTCTCCAGATGGTCACATGCTGAGCAGAAGGCACTGGGACAAGGCTCACCATGGAAGCATTTTAAGGAGAATATATGATTAAAGCAGTGCTGCTGTTTCACAAGCCTCTGGCAGTGTTACAGGAAGGTCCTTCCAGGCTCCTCCTACTGGGACACATCCCAAACACCCAGCCCAGTCTCCCACATCCTGGCTGGAGGTCACCCTGATTTACCATTCCACCTTCTGCCTCTGACAACAGGAACGGATGAGCTGGTATTAATCCTCCCAGGCACCCACAGTGGGTTTGGGAAAGAGCCCTCTGCGTTCTTCTCACCAGTCAAGCATGTTAAGGAGGAACTGAAAAGGCCTTGGGAGCCACTGGGCCTAGAAAAATTCCCAGTCAATCCATCACCTGCCTCCTCTGGAGCAGGGTCTGCCAGTCGTCTATCCATGGTTCCTGGGGCAGGTGGAGAGAGGATGTGAGGCAGTGAGTGGAAATAAGAGCTGTGTGTGTGTGTCTGTCTTTCTCTCTCTCTAAGCGCAGAGACAGGATAGTAATAGAAGAGCAGGCAAGAGGGCGTGGGAGACTGGGAACTCATTTATAAAAGCTCTTCTGCCTTAAAGCAAGTCAAACTCCCTGCTGAGGAGTTGCTTTTTCTTCCTCCCTTTTGAGTCTTGTGTGCTGAAGTGACCTCTCCCCCGGCAGAGGTCAGCGCTCTGCTCGCCCTGTACACACTTAGCCTTCTGGGGTTTGATCGCCTTAGAGCCTGAAGAGGAGCGAATTCTTCAGCTCTTATTTCTGAGAGAAAAGCTGTAGTAAATCTCATGAAGCTGGTCTTTTTTTTTTTTTAATAAATATATATACACGTTATGATAAAAATCTTTTGGGAACTATGCAGAAAACAAAAAGCAAACTAAAAACCGTACATCATCGGACAGCCCCTCCCACAGACTACTTCACCCCCTAAAATAAATCAGGCTGGGTAATGAATGAGGTTTTAAGAAATGTAACTGAACTTAAAATACAAGGTCAGTATCTCATCCTAGGTAATCCTTTGGAGGATGAGAAATTCTCCTGATTTTCCCACAGGGTTATTTCAGATGCACTTTCTGAGCCAAACTATTTTAAAAGCGTTCATTCTTTCACTGCCCTGCCAAATGCTAACTTGAGATTCACACGCACTTTTAGAGAGTCTATTAATGGTATTAATGATCATGGATCAAAGACAAACCCCAGAGGTTTATGTAAAGATGTCAGACAATTATTTAGGTACTTTAAAAACTCATCTTACCCTGAATGAGGGTAACAATTTCTCAATGTTGGCAAAGATGAAGGGGTATGTTCGGATGTGTAGGGTCTAAAGCAGCAGCAGAAATGTAGAGGGGCCTTCAGGCGAATACAAAATATATCTCTGTATGATTAAAATGTCTGTCTGTTGACTGACACCTTGTTCCCAAAGCCTTTCCTACTCATTTCTTTGAAAGTAAATTCACTTCTGATTTGCTGAAAGCCGGTCTTCTAAAAGACACACAGTGTTTAGCCAACCCTGTCTCTTTCAACATCCGATATTTACACGCATACACCCCATTTTTAAACAACAGTTCTTAACTATGATGTCCCCTGAGAATCATTACTTACAAGCTTTAAAATACCAATGCCCAGGCCAAACCTCAGAGATTCTGATTTAACTAGAAGCTATCCAGGTGGTTCCACTATGTGGCCAGTGTAGAAAACTGTTTTTAAACAAATAGAGAAATTAATACATGGGAGAGAGATGTTTATCTCAGTACACTAAAAGCCCTATATGGCACTTAAAATATTAGAGATAATTTTATTTGCCAGATGAAGAAACAGGCCCGGGAGAGCAAGTGACTTATTCTAAAACATAAAACCAATTAATGACAAAGGAGCAGCCTGGACCCAGGGATTGTGGCTTGCAGCACCATGCTGTTATGCAGTCCCTAGATCCCCAGCCCGGACCCCATGTCCATGGCAGGACATCTTTCCTGTGCGTTAGGCCAGATGGCAAGCCACCATGTCCAAAATACTAAGAAGAAATGAGCTATGCTTCATCAATTGCAGAGATTCTCAGCATTTCATGTACAACTATTTGAATGTATTATCCCAACATGATATTGAATGCTTCCAAAAAGTTATGAACAGGACTAGAGGGGAAATATATTTACAAGCTACCAAAGAGACCTGGTATACTAAAATAAAAGGCAGTGTAGACAGCTGGCTGAGGACTTCATCAGTCTTGAGCAAGGACTAGATCCACTTAGGAAACAGAAATGAATCCACCTGGAGAATGTCAAGATTCTCTGGAAAGGAGTCAAGGTTGTATACTTTAACCTTCACAAGAGGTCTATCTCAGCTCATGGGAGCAGAAGTGGGAACAAATCCACACTGTACCTCAAAATTTTATGGGCCAATTTAATCCCAGTGCTTCATGCTGGGTTTTCCATACCTAAATCTTTAGGGCCAATGGTTCAAATGTAAAGCTCCTTTGATTATCTTACCAAATTTTTAAAACCTCAGAATTGCTTCAAGAAGGAAAACATTTCTTACAAATAGAACATAATTTCAAATAGAATGTTGAGAAAAGGGCATTTTAGATGGGTATTCCTTGAGATTACTTCACTTGTTTTTGAAGAACAAAAGTGATATACACTAATTTTTAAAACAATTTTGCTCTTTATATATAAAACAGGTCCATTTCCACTACATACTAGCTTCATACCCTAGGCATGTACAATTTAAACTACTCAAATAGTTTGAAACAAATGAGAAGATAAGGTCAATGGGAAAAAAAGAGCTCTCTAGATGATTACTACACCCAAGTTCAGCTAACTTGATTGAAGAAAGTTATTCTGGGGGATTTGTCAAATTCACACCTTCAGTCATCTGACGAGATGCTTTAGGGTCAAATGTATAGTTTTACTGAATTTTGCTTAAGCAAGCAATCAAAATTTTTGACAAGGACCTATGATGGCAATTATAAAGTAATATGGCATATGGTAATAGGCTGCAAAATGAAACTTATTTGAATATGATTAAATTCAAGCCCAGTACTGGGTAGTTCTAGATAATTAAGCATAATTTCTCCATTCAAGTCCCCTCTGTTAAGCTGCACATCGACACACATTTGTTCCCTGTCTTGTTAGATAAATTTAGAAACCAAATTAGAAGAAGTTCTGCAGATTTCTGAGACTTTAATTATACCCTTAAATTGCAATACCAATGATATATACGGTTAAACTTCTGTACTGAGTAATTACCTGAATTAACTTCATTTTACAATGCTTAATTTATTTTGTACTAAGAAAGGCTTTAAACTATTTAAGAGAAACCAGCTTAATTTAGATTTTTTACTTGCTTCAACGTGTTTCAATTCATTAATGTTTCAATAACAAGAAATGAGCTCTCTTGTCTTGACAAACCAAGCATAGAAATTTCCTCATAAGAGAAAAGGAGAAATTAAGATGATTTCCACATTCAAGTCACAGCACGCTGAATAGGGAATTTTTGGTTCTTAGGAAAGCCACTTGTTACCTCTAGAGGAGAGCCACTCACGACAATTTTGTGGAAATATTACAGTAGGGACTGCCAAGAAGGAATTCAAGGAAACTGGGAATGGCGACATCCAAGCCATTCTCTGGGGCACAGAGGTTTCCTTCCCTTATGTGTTCTGCTCTAGCCAGGCTCCTTCTGAAATCAAAGGCCATTGATATGCACAACAATCCGTGCTAAAAGCCAAACATGACACCAAAAACAATTACACTGTGATTCCATTGTTGTACCCCATATATCTTGAGCTATTTCACTCAGAGATAAACTATATTCTCCATAAATCAAAATACAGAGGGCTTTTATGATTCTTGCTTTTTATAAAATGAAATACACTTCCATAGTTCTTTAGTATTAAAATAAGTGAACAAAAGAACTGCAGCACTTACTCCCCTCCCCCTAAATGTTTGCTCCTTTGCATTTAACAATTTATATGCATATCTGGATGACAGTTAACCTCCAATGGCAAAGATAAGAAAATGTGAAAGAAAAATCACACTCATTGCTCCCAGACATTTCTTGTTTAGGGACGTTAAAAAAAAAAAAAAAACCCAACATCAATCTATCAAAATGTCATTTGAAAGTACATGGAAGTGGCTTAGAACACATGACACTGAGAGAGTTAGAAAGTTCAAAGTTATTAACAATCGAATAGGATCAACATCCCTTCCAAGCATCAGAATCACAGGGACTTAAATATAAATTTAATTTGGGTTATTAAGTAAGTGGTTGAAAAACTTGTTCTTTTTGACTAAGAATATTAACAGTGTCTCAGACTTTCAGATGCCAAGTTATTAAGATCATTAAAAATATCAAAACAGATATCATTCCTAACAGTAGAGAACCCTTCATATCCCACCTAATAAGCAACAAAAAAAGCTGGCATCCATTTTCCTCTCTGTACTTCCAAATATCCAAAGAATCATACAACCACTCAAGTAACAAGAGATCCAGGGGTGTTTCAGACATGTGCAAGGAATATGCTTAAAGACAAAATTCCTCAAATACATGCCATAGTGCGGGAGCTGAGAGCTGTTCCCTCTGTTAATCCTGTTAAAATCCTTGTACATGAAGGCTGTGAGAAAGACCACATCTATCTACAACCAAAGGTGCTATTTTCCCTCTTAGGTCACAATAACTGTTATTTCCCCAAATACAACAATCCCCAAAGCCAAGACTTTTCTTGAAAGAGAATCATTATAGGTCCAAGTATTGGCTTTAACCACCAAGTCCAGGTTAACTCATGAAATAAAAACTTCTCAATAGAAACTTTCTCTAGTGGCTCCAGTTCAAATATCTCCTCCTAGTTCTGGAGCACACAGCAGCTACCGTTCTAGTATAGCTGTCTTTTAAATTCCAAACTCTTCCCGAGAGCTGTTTCTTGGCCGGTCTCCTGGTTTATTTATTACTTGTACCCTCTGTGTTTGTAACTGTTCTAATAATTACTTCTGTTTAAGACGATTCAGTGATACACTAAACCTGGTCCTGATTTCAGTAAAGAACACACCTAGAATACTGGTCATTCTAAGAGGGTGCCTATGATGGGCCATGGAAATCGATGTTCTACCACGTCCTCAGGAGGTTTGCATTCTGTGCTGTCCACCCCTGTAAAAGCAGAATCAGCTCCACTGAGGTTAGTATTCTGTTAGGCTCCCTTGTCTCCTATAGAATCCCTTGTTTGGAGTTGGCTGGGAGCAGTAAAAAAAAAAAAAAAAAAACAAAAAAACTAAGCAGGGCTGGGGTACAGTGGCTCATGCCTGTAATTCCATCACTTTGGGAGGCTGAGCTGGGAGGATCACTTGAGCCCAGGAGTTTGAGACTAGCCTGGGCAACAGAGTGAGACCCCATCTTCACAAAAAATAAAAAAATTAGCTGGGTGTGGTGGTGCCTGCCTATAGTCCCAGCTACTTGAGAGACTGAGGCAGGAGGATTGCTTGAGCCCAGGAGTTCCGAGATACAGTGAGCTGTGATTGTGCCACTGTACTCCAGCCTGGGTGACAGAGCAAGACCATGTCTCTTTAAAAAAAAAAAAAAAAAGCTAGGAGGGAAGAGGAGAGGACACCAGTGGGCAGGGCTATTTTCTGGTGGGGGGGGTGAGGCTGGGACCATGGGAAGGGAACACCAAAGTAACAGCATCTACATCCACAGCTAGGCTTGGGGACCACAACTGAACTTCATGGCCCAAAACAATGTCATGAAATATGGCAGCTTCCTAATGAGTCTTACCCTATAATAATACAAGTGGGAAAAGGACACATGGGGAAGGACAGGATAAGGTGGGAGGAACCACTAATCCATCTCAAGCATGAACCTAAGCTATGCCTGTTTCCATATTCTTTTATTTTCTTGGGCTTTTGAGTTATTTTTCTGCTAACTTCAACACTTTGGGGAATATACTTGATTTTCCTTACCTTAGGGGAGGTGCTACTTCAAAAGCCACCCCATGTTGAGCAGGAAAAAAGATGTACTGGATGGGTGGCCTTTGAATATGGTTTTTTCCTATGTTAGGATGAAATGGACTAAGAAGATTTTTAGTAGGTGTCCATCCAAAATAAGTCATTGCTATGCGACATCTCAGCAAGCCCACTGGAGGCAGTGGGTGGCGCTGTAAAGGGAAGGCTCCTGTTTTGAAATGTAAACTGCCTGTGAAGCCTTCCAAATGGGAAAATGGAAACTCTGGCCACTGAGTTCCCCTGGGATTCTGGTCTGTCCTGAACCTAACCAAAATTGTGGGGGCAAGGGCAGGGACTGGGACACGCCTGAGCTACAGGCAAGAGCAAGCCTCTCCCATGTCTTCCCCTAATGCTCGGCCAAATTATCTATAAACTTCTGACAATTTTAAGGGTAAGTAACACCTTCTTGGGTGCTGTGGCCTCCATACTGTAGAACTTGGGAACAGAGTGACTCACACACCAAACCCAGGTGTTTAACAAGTTTGAGGGAGTATAAGGGTGCACGTGTTCACACGGGGCCCCAGCTGATGAGCTGCAGGCCGCAGTAGTCAGCAGCCAGCCTGGAGAAAATAAACACTAGAGAGTCTTCACTTACTTCAGTGGTTCTCAAACTTACACACGTTTCAGAATCGCCCAGAATTTGTCATTCAGCAGATATGGGGTGGGGCCCATCACCTGAATTTCTAACACATTTCCAAACAACAATGCTGGTCCCAGGACCACACGTTGAGAACCACTAGCCTGTTTCTTCACTGCCCTCCTACTCAGGCCAAGGAGCAAGAAGATGGATTGTATCTCTGGAACTTAACTGCAGCACCGTGGCACCATCTTTGTGTGGCCCATTGTGTAGTCTGCACAGTGATGTGCCAAGGAGGGGCACGTGATCCATTTCTTCATGCAGTCCTTGCACAAACAGTCTCGTCCCTGACAAGGTGGATGGCTCTCTATCATTAAAATCATTTTCTGAAGACAGTTATAAAGTATGATGAGAAAGTAGCAATGTTCTCAGAACAAGCATATAGGCTCCTAGAGGTGACTTCTTTGAAAATGAACCCTGAGGCAGAATACTTTCTATTCAAAATAATCATTCCAATTAACTCATTTAAAATGCCAGCATCTATACACGAGGCCCTCTTATCACAGGTTTGGCCACTGTATCCTTAACTATGGCTTTGCAGTCCTCTTCAGTGTTAGTGGCCTCTTCCCCATTTCTTTCTTTTCTTGGCTGGGCTGCTCTGCATCACAGATAATCTTTCAGTGTTTGTGGCTGAGCCGGTTTGCTGTGCCGCCCTGGGTTATTTTTCATAAGATGTCTGGAGGAGAGATTTTCCAAAACATGCAACTCTTCCTTAGTCGTGGTTTTTGCCAAATCTTGTTTCAAAAGTAACCCCGGATCTGACAACTCTAAAGTTGGCAAAACCCTAACAGCTTTGCTTTTTTCCACTATTACTTCTCTTGGGACTAATCGATCACTTCCAAGAGCAACTCTCTTGTGGTGGTCGAAGTCTTCCGCAGAGTCGCAGTTCCTGCGTTTCTGTTGTGTTCTGGCTGCTCGTGGACTTTGTTTTGGACCTGGTGATGCTGACTCACAGCTACAGACAGGGCTCCTGCTTACAAGCCCTGTCTTTAACCGCTCCCCAGGATGAGGTTTTTGCTGGCTGCTAGTGTCTTCTGGCTGGGTCTGATTAACATTTTCCAGCTTTTGAACAGGAAGCCCCCAATGGCTCTCAGCTGCCTTTATGTAATCCTTTGCTTGTCCCGCAGATCCTGACAGGGGACTGGAGGAAGCCTGACCATCATTCCTCTTCCTTGCTATCTCTATAATCACAGAGTCACTTGATGTTCCCACAATGTCCCTACTGGTCTGTGATTTGCTCACGATGCTGCTTTTTGTTTCAGTTCTTTTCACACTGAAACAAAGAAAAAAAGTTTTTATGCTTTATAAAAGCTGTCATAGCATTGTTTCCTCCAAATTCCCTCTGCCACATTTCTTACACCTGAAAATGGAAGTGTGTGCTACCTGCCTTCTCCTTACCTCCCCAGCAAATCTAGAAAAATCCCCAAGTATACGTTTAAGTGCAGACTGGATCAAGCAGTAGCCTTCACATTTTCCATTATACTAGGATATATTTTGCTTATTGATCACTGGGTTATCAATGGAGTTATGATGGAGTTCACATTTTAACTAAGGAAATAGGTATTCACTTCAGAAGTTATGGGTCAATAACTGCCGGTGTTTGATATACTGTTTTTTTTCCCAGGTGCAGATGCTCAAATACATCCAAAACTCAGGCTGTTAGTTTGTATGTGTGTATACAAATGTGCATATACACACACAATTTCTATTTGTGAGTAAAGAATAATCTTCCAAAATTTCTCAGGCCATTTCAAGGTATTACTCAAATATAACTACCATTTAGCTGGTGTCAGCCTTGTTCATCAACCATATGGGAGAAGGACTCAGTCAATATAACTTGAAATGTCCTGGAAGAAATTTCAGACAGCCAGCATGAAAGGAAAGCAAACACAAACATGGCAGACAAGAGAGCATCGATACATCCATCTATCTATCAACCCCTTTTCTACAGCACATAAAACAGACAATGTAAACTTCACTCTGATTGTAAAATTAACTTTGAAGCAGCAGGATAGAAACTGCACAGGAAGAATTTAGAAACTAACAAACCTTAACTTCAGCATATATTTGCAGGTTTGTGAATGGCAAGAAATTTCTTCAAGTACCAAACTCAAAACACTGAAGCTGAAATACTTATTTTGGCTAAGCTTTAGTGTGGACACAAATATATATATTCATGTTCTTACTGTTGCTATCAGTAGCATGAGGATTATCATAATTATATTAAAGTCAGAACAAGCATCTTAGGAAAGGAATGTATTTTTTAGATCTGTCTGTAGTCACTTGGAAAGTTGTATGAAACATACCACCAACAGGTGCTTTTCATCTTCAAAGAACTTGTCATTAAATCACTCCCTGCAACACACCTGTGAAGCAAGGACTCTATCCTCATTGTCCAGAAAGCAAGAGAAAGGGAAACAGGAGAGTGGGAAGAGCAAGTATGTGACTTAGGGTAGGGATCAGTGCCAGAGGGGATTTTGTGATTAGGTTCCATGCACTCTTGTTTAATTCTAGACTTCATATTATCTGTCCATACATAGAGGCAGTCAAAAATAAGAAAAAGGAAACATGTTGGACCTACATTTCTTTCAGAGCGTTTCTCCGGAGCTTTGCACTGGGAGGAAGTGGACTCTCTGCACACTCAGCAAAGTAATCAGACACTCCATGGAGAGCTCTTTCTGTCTACTCCAAAAGATAACAAAGGTTCAACCAGAAATCTATTAGCTGAACATGAGAAAAAACAGTTACACTCTGAATGCCCCGATGAACAGATTTATTTTTGTAAAGACTGAATGAAACTGCTTAGTGTTAAGCTACTTTAACATTTTTACCTAGGACTTTATGGTAGATTGTTACTTCTCTTGGACTCCGAGTCCACACATTTCATACATTAATATGCATCACAAACAAACAAGACTGTGATGTAAAGAATGTTGATTCCAAAGCATCTGGGAACTCTTGGCCAATATCTGCTATCTCTGTGGCCTGAACTGTGACAAAAGCCCAGGATCACTGTGTCAGGCAGTGGCATGTTTGTGAGCTTTGTTCTTCCAGCAAGACCTGGTGGCACAGTGGTCTGTACCCTGACTATCCTAAGATTTCTGTACATTTTCTCTATTTACAAAAATAGGAAATATTTGCAATACTCAAGACCATACCAACAGTTAAATCTTCTAATATTAATATTGTGAAAACTGGAGTTTGTGATTCTTGGCTACTAGAAAAAACTGGAAGTTTTTTTTTTCTTATATTATCCACTACCATGGATATATAAAATTCATAGATTATCTATCTTTTTATGTTCCCATGGGAGCATTGTATGGAAGTAATTATAAAATGTAAAAGCCTACCAACCTTGCCAACAATGACCGATTTCATATTTTTGGAATCTTTTCCTTTTGGTTATCAACTACACAATCCAGTCAAGGAGTTAACTTCTCTTGTACACTAAATATGCTTCCCCATCAAATTCTAGTAAGATGTTGTTCCCACAATGAACAGTTTTGGTGTCATCAGTACGTCCTTGCTTTAGACGTACACTGGAATTAACAGTGATGGCCCAGAGTACCTGGTAGGCGGTGGCCATCAGTACTACACCTGGGTATCCCACAGGCTGAGATGAGCTTTGCCCAATCACTGCCCTGCACCACTGAGTACAAGGTTTTAACGCTCTCCAACCGTGCCTATGGTTTCAGACCCGAGACAGTGTCACTCAAAGTCATATCCAGTTATAACTCACATCAGATTTAAGTTTTATTGGATTGTACTGCACTTTGGTGCTTCTGCCTTTTTTTTCCCTCAGACTTACTAGTTGACCAAAAAAAAAGCCACAATTGAAGTTAGAGAGGGATTGAGAGAGAGAGAGAGATAGGCAGCAATCGAGATTTATGTGTGGAACACTTCTAAACATGCCCTTTAAGTACAGTAGATTTTCCCCTGAAAACCACACCCTGTAAGTGCTGTATTTTCAGAGCTGAACAATTAACATAAGGAGCATGAGTCAGGCTTTGAACAACTCTGTGGGAACCAGAAAGCCTTTTGCTATTAGGAATGATGTAAATTCCCCAAGGCTGGAAGAAGTCCACAATGGAAGGCAGACAGGATCATAAATAACAACGATGAATACCGCGTACGCCACATAAAGTATGACGCCGTGACAGTGACACTCTCTTCCAATCTCATATTGGATTCAATCACTGCCTTTATTTATTTATTTTTAAAATTCAGCTTAAAGAACCTATGTATTTTCTATGGGAACTTCAAAAACTTCTTTAAGGAACACAGCAGTCGGCTCTTATCCTAAATTCCTCTGACAACAATGGGGAAAATGTCCTTAGAAGAAAAGGGACAACAGAAAAGGTGACAGACTGACAGGAGGAAATGTCCTGTTCAAAAAGTGTAAAATCTGTGACTTAGTTTAAAAAAAAAAAAGAAAGAAAAGAAAAGAAAAAAAGAAGAAAGAGAAAGGCAAGGCGGGGTCTCCTGCTTACAAATTAAAACCACATTTGGCAATTTGTTGAAGGAGGCATATTTACATTTGTATGAAGACTGGGTGGGCAGGAAAAAAAAAGATTAGACTCCTTCAGCCCTTGAGCTGTCAGGTCTCATTAGAAATCTCTTATCCTTACATCTCTAGGGTCAATTCACTCCCCTTTGTCGCTGAATCACAGGCTCTGGTATCCCCCCCAGACAAGTATTCCTGAGGAAGCAGCTATCACCTGGGAACAGGACTTCCCAAAGGGGTCGTCCTGATTACTAATGGCTTCTCACATCTGGCATCAAAATGCAAACCGAGGCTTATCCAGAGGCAAATCTCCAACGTGCAGATATATAACATGTGCTGAGAAGGTTGCAAGCACCTCCTGGGCTTGCATGGATGACACCACTTCTCTTTAGATTCTGCCATGAATAATAATGATCCCTTAGTTTTCTGCAAAGAATATAGTCAAACCCAGCATATTCGAAAAGGCTACCAAAGAGTTGGCCATCCAAAGTTCAGGGTGAACCCCCCTGGGGACTCAGGTATTTAAGAAATAGATTAACCAAGACGATCTCTTGGGGTCTTCATAAGTGATTCTTCACAACCTAGAAGCTAGCGCTTAGTCTGGGCCAAGGAATAAAATTCTGCAAATACCATTCCTTGTTATACTTGATTCTCGGCCATTGCCCCCCACCCTACCCCCTATTTTGTTTCAATTTTTGGTTATATTTTGAGGATTTTATGTTTAAAACTTTCTCCCTGTACAGAGGGTCATTATATACTTCTAGGGCAAAACCAAACCAAAGTAAGGCAAGGCACTGGCCTCTAGAGAAATACCCTCCCTCGGCAACTTGAGCAGCCCACTCAGGCTGCAAAGCGAGGGGTTAGGCCTTTCTTCCATCTCTGGGGATGCTCTGGAGACCTATGATTGCACCCCAAGATTGAAGACAGTCAAAGCATATGTGTCCTGGTACAGATCCAAGGGAAAGGTTGAGCAGACGAGTGTCTGGGTGTGACGATGGGTGATATTACCCCAGTGCTGTCTGGTCTAAACCCGAGAACACATGTTAAATGTCTGGACAGAAAAGACTGCAAAAAGAGTCCCCACCCCAATGAGCAACTAAGATATGCTTCCCGCCTCTAATCAGAGAACGGGTTGATCTGAGATGTAGTTAGAAATACTACCTGATGTTCAAGTCCCAAAAGCACGTGGAAATTGTGGATAAACCAAGGAGTTCACCCCACAGTGACTTACTGAATACCAGTTTTGAACAGAACATTTGGATTAAAGGGGGATGGAGAGAGAAGTTGGCCTAAAACGACACCGTAAACACCTGCTCTTGAGTTTACAACAACCTCATGGAGTCTGTAAAACACAGCTGGGCTCTCAATGGCCAGTGGGAAGACTGGCTACACTGGACGTACGGAGGGACGTTTTCAAAAATACATTTAATAGATTTGCAGGACCTATTCCTCGAAGTTCTGATTCACAAGATCTGGGGTGGGGCTAGGAGATCTATCTATATTTAGGTTCCCAGGTGATTCAAAAACTGTTGCTATACATAAAACAACACTCAGCAAGGCAGAACAACAGATAAACAAACATAAACTGGTACAATGAAATAGTGTTTTGCAAAGTGGGGTCTGGTAACGCTAGGCATCAAAATCACCTCGGGAACTTGTTAAAAAATGCTCTAGATTCTAGATGCTCTAGATTCTACCCCAGAATCTACTGCATTTGGATCTCTGGGGTCAGGGCATGTACATTTTAGGCAAGCTCCCCAGTGATTCTGATACCCAGCAGGGTTAATAAACTTCCACCCTCAAGGTGCACGGAATTGATAAATGAGCAGAAGCTGTCAGAATAACCCAATCAGGCAACACTAAACTCTGCATCACACACTGCTTGAGGCCCTTGGGGAAAAGGATCTGGCTCTCATGGAGCCTCCATCTCAACGTGGGAGACAGGAAACAAACACACACATAACATGTCAGGTAGTGATGATGATGCTATGAGGAGAAATAAGCATGGGGTACTATTTTACATATGGTGGTCAGGGAAGGCTGTGGTAGGTAACAAGGTAAGCTGTACATTGAGACCCGAGTGAAGGAAAAGCCACTTGAGCAGATGGGGAAGAGCATTCCGGGCAGGGAGAAGAGTGAACACCAACAGCCTGGAGACAAGGCACCCCTGGAAGGGTAGAGGGATTGGAAAGCAAATCCGATTGGAAAGCAAACCCGGGAAGGGGGTAGGGGCAGGTAAGAGGGATGGGCGTATGCCATTGGGGTGGCAGGGGCAGATCTTTTAGGGCTTTTGTAAGGATGGCATATTTTATTGTGAGGAAGAGGATATGGCCATAGAAGGTTCCTAGAAGAAAAGTGACCTGACACTTTAGAAGGATCACCCTGGGTGTTGTAGAGGGACAAGGGTGGAAGGAGGAAGACGAGTGATAAGGCCTCTGCCATGGTCCACTCAGAGGTGATGGGTCTTGGAAGAGGTGGTGGGGGTGGTTATACCGCATTGGAAATATAAACTGAAGGGAGACCAAACAGAATGTGCTGACAGATTGGATATGGGGGGTGGTAGGAGGAGAAAAGTCAACGACAACTCCGAGATCTGTGGTTTAAATAACTGGATAAAGGAAGCTGCCCTTTACCAAGGCAGGATATACAGGGAATTTAGGGGCAGGCTTGGGGAAATAGAACCAAGAAATCAGTTTTAGGTGTTGCTATGGTTAGATGGTGTCCCCTCCAAAATTCAGGTGTTGCCAATGTGATGTTATTGGGGCCTTTAAGAGGTGATTAGGCCATGAGGGCTCCACCCTCATAAATGAGATTAGGTGCCCTTATAAAAGGGCTTGAAGAAGGGCCTTGGCCCCATTTGCCCTTCCTTCGCCACCATGAGGACACTGTTCCTCCCCTCCGGAGTAGGAAGCAACAGGCATCATCTTGGAAGCAGAGACCGGACCCTCACCAGACCACCAACTTGCTGATGCCTTCATCTTAGAATTCCCAGCCTTGAGAATGTGAGAAATAAATTTCTGTTCTTTATAAATTACCAGTCTCAGGTATTCTGTTATAGCAGCACAAATGGACTAAGACAGGTGTGTAAACTTTAAGAATCCTCCTGGATGTCCCAATGGAGACATAGAGCAGGTAGGTAAGATACAGGCTCCTGGAAGAGGGAGGTCTGAGCTGCAGACACAAAGCTGGGGAGTCCTCTGAGATGATGGCAAAGCTGTCAGCCAGAGTGAACTCTACCAGGGAATGAGTTCGGATGAGGAAAAGAGGCTGAGAAGATGAGAAGGGTCCAGGAGAGGAGACTACGAGGGAACCACCAGTGAGGAGAGAGAAAAAGCAGGATAACATCACGTTCCTGGCGGCAAAAAAAGAATGAAATGTGGAATGCTGATGACCCATTATGCGTGAAAACTGGCCGCTAGAAGGAAGGTGACCTTGACACAACTGTTCTAGGTGAAGCGCTGGGATCCAAGCCTACCCGAGATGGGGGGTCGGGGAGAAGTGGACACATGCTGGAGACCAGAACTCTCCGGCAGAAATATAATGTGAGCCATATAAGTAACTTGAGATTTTCCAGACACATTAAAAAAGTAAAAGGAAACTGGTGAAATTAAATTTCAGTAATGTGTATTATATAACACAGTATATAAAATATTATCATCACAACATGTGATCAATATAAAAATATTGAGATATTTTAAATACATACTAATCTGTGAAGTCTGGTGTGTGTTTTATACTTAGAGTACATCATTTCTGACTTGCCACATTTCAAATGCTCCACAGCCAAATGTGGCCAGTGTCTACAGTACTGGCCAGCACAGGTGTCGACAACACCACTTTGGAAGAATTTTCCAGTAAGGGGGAGCAGAGAAACAGGAGCACCCACCAATGTCACTGTCAATACAGCTTGGTGAGGCAGATATTATTATTGCCACACCCCAGGGCTGGATGCCACTGGAACCTGATTCAACATGGACAGACAGCACAAAATGACAATGCCACTACTCATCTGACAAATACAGACTCTACTGGGAAATCTTGCAGCCAGCTCTCCAGTACCCACTGGAGGCCCTGGGACATCAATACTAGCTGAGGTTGGAATTGAGGCAGCAGATCCCTGGGGCCATGACATCAGGCTGCTAGTCAATCCAAATGCCCTGTGGGCACACGAGCCAATCCTGGCTCACCCTGACCACATGGCCCACCCCCATGCATTCCTCCTATTTCCCCTCACAGCCAGGGCTGGAAGCAGGTGGTAGGAGCTACCCCACCAAACTCTTGTTTTCAAGATTGTAAAACATCATATGAAGTCAATAAAGGGAGAATAAAAAGCTCTTCAATACTATTAAGATTGTTCTTAAGGCAGTACTTAATGTATTTAATAGTAACGTGGTACTCTCAAGTCTTTATCTTTTGAGAGTTGGATCTGTTTTCTCATGGTCATGTACGGTGAGTTTCTTTGGATTCTGTTTTGCTCACTCCCAAATCAAAATAATTAATAACCCAACCAGAAGATTTTAAAAGTATGCAATTCATAGATTAGAGGCCCTTCCTGATTAAGATAGTGGTGAGTGTCCCCGACTGTCATTGTATTAGAATACATAGTCTTAGGGCACATTCAAAATGTTACTATTTCTCAATTCCTCCTCATCACATCTGCTGAGAATGATACACCCAAAACTGATCAAATCAGGCTGCCACTCGCAGCCTAAGAGGCAGAGGAGGCCAGAGGGAGTGGAGTCTAAGGCCTCGCGCCCATTGTTGGCTTGTCTCAGGGCCAGTTTCTCAACCCCCTGATAGTGGGTTTCTCATCTACCTCTCAGGATTATTTGGGAAATTTAAATGCAGCGAGGTGTATGAAGCACACTTTGGAAACTGGAAAGTGTTAAAACAAATTTTCTTGACATTATTGAAAAAGAAAACCTGATGCCTTCACAAATACTACAGAGTTATAAGAAGACAAGGATGGCTTTCATTCGTGGAAAACTTACATGATTCTCAAAGTCCTTTTCCCAACATCTCATCTGGGCCTCAGTGAGTACTCAGCGGGGCAGGTATTGTCACTACATGACAGATAAGAATGAGACCCACAAAGACTAAGTGTCTAAGGCCACATATTTTGCTAGGGGCATACTTGAGTCTAGGAGCCCTGCTCCTTGTGCAGTACTCTCTCCACTTTACCCAGTGGCCACACTATCATTTGCCATCACAGTCAGATGTGGAGTTATAGGAAGAGGAGAGGACTCTTGAGTCAGAAGTCCCTCTTGGTCACTACCTGGCTGTGGTATTTGGACAAACAACTTATATTCTCTGAGCATCAGTTTCCTCATCTATAAAAAAAAGAGACAACAGTATCTCTATAATGGACGCTCATTCATCTCCTGGATATATTACTCAGATTTTATTCTGGGGAATCACATCCTTACTCAATTCAATATCCATGCATTTCAGACCATGTCTCCATATGTGACTCCAGAATTGGGCCTGTGACTCAGTCCAAGCCAATCAGACTACTGAATTCATGAACCAGAAAGAAGTTCCTGTCCTGGGAGGAGGCCTGCTCTCTCCTCCCCTAGAAGAATATGAATCTGGAGCTGCCAGGACCAACCACCACATATAAGCTGAGAACGAAGACAACACAGTGGAAGCCAGATCCAAAGATGGTGAGAAACTGAGTCTTAATGACATTCTTTGTGTCTCTGATCAAGCTGTACCTGAACATCTGGACTTTTCAGGGACATGGGCCAAAAACCTTCCTTTTTTTGCTAAGCCTCTTTGAATTGGCCTTCCTGTCCCTTGAAAATGAAAAAGTTAAGACTGATACAATCTCTTCTCAGGTTTTTTGCACTGAATAATTATTGTATGTGACAGCCCTCCTGCACTCTGCAAACAATTAAGGCCTTTTGAAAACAATAAAAGCAGAGTAAAAGTGTAATATATTATCAATTTATTTTGTGGGCACATAAGAGTATTAAAGTATAAAACTGGGTTATAGTTTCAATTCTTTGACTTTATTATAATAGGCAAAAAGAAAAGGTACTTGTACTTTAGTGACACCTCATGATTTTCAGGAGCATCAGCATTCTAGAAGGCTCAGTTAGCTACAGAAAAGCAGCCCAAGTAGGGCGTGAATACAGTGACCACAATCTTACACCACAAAGCAACATGGCCACACAGAAACCATGAGTCTTAAAAACTAGGGAGAAGTCTCTCTTTCCCAAATTTCACTTCTAATACTTTCTAAAATTATTTGATAGAAAGTTAAGGAAGTGAAAAGGGCAAAACAGGTGGGATAGTCATAATGGACAATTAAAAGAATGGATAGAAACATACAAGAACACGTGTATTGACTCAAAGGAGGTAAAAGGAAAAGAAAAGCAGCACCTTACGAATTCCACTGAGACTGAAGTTGTTTTCTCTCTAAAGATGATAATGCTGATGGACACCTGCTTTGGAGACATCATAAGCCAAGCACTTCGTGTACAGTCTACACCTGGTAAATGAGTCCACATGAGATGCCCACGAGGCTGACGTGACCTTCCCCATTTCAGAGATGAGAAAACTGATGCTCTATGAGGCCAAGTCATCTGCCCAACTCCCACAGGGAGGGGCAAGTCTCTCCCCCGACATTTCTCTGACCGCGGGTCCCTCCTCTGTGTACCTCAATTCTCTGCCTCCCCAGGAGGGGTTGGGTCTGTAAGGGGAAGCAGAGCCAGTCTTGTTGATGATGCTGCCACTTGGGTTAGTAGTGAATGCTCTAGCTTTTTCTTTAAAATAATTTGTTTTTTTTAATTTTTCTTTTCTTCTGAATCAATGACCATGAAACTCTCATGTAGATCTAGGGAAGTACCAGCAAGTAGCTGCAATGAATGTTACCCTAAAAATGAAATCAGTGAAAAAAAATCAGGGAAGTTATCTCGCAGGAAGTACACATTTCACAGGGATTTTCCAGTTTACATTCACCTACCCCCTCAAGAACCTAAAAATAAATCCTGACCAACCTTACCCTCACTGTTGAGTCTCTGGTGCCAAATGAGTATGACAAACATGGACATTTTGAAGAATGTATAGGTTTGGATCAGCACTTAATGTTGCAGGGCTCATTGACCACTTAGAGAATTGGATGAAAGCTATCTAACTTTGACCGGGAAAACATAAAAATACACAGAAGTTTTTTTTATTAAATTCAAGGAATTCATTAATCATAGGCTAGTAACCCCAGTTTAAAAATAGAAGGGAAACATCTGAAAAATAGAGAGAAACTTAATGGGAATTACCCCTGGTAGAGATGGGTCACCTTTGGAGGTCTCCTTGATAAAAAAAAATACCTTCCCTGACAGAGGCCTGTGGCTGCAAAATGCCAATACCTGCAGGAAGGTAGCCAACCCTTCATCCAGGGTGATGATCTCTTTCCTAACATCTCACATGGCTGAACACGTAGGCCTGGACAGGATGGGAGAGGAGAGAGGTGGGTAAGTATGCAGTCCAGCCACGCAGGTAGTAGGCCAGCCAGAAGAGGGCCTGTGGTAGCCCTGGACACTGGTGGGAAAACAGACATAAGAGCCAGAGAGAAGATACCACAGATGAGTGTCTCATTTCAAAATTCTGCTCAGAGCTGGCCCTCTGCCCAGGGATGCGGAAGGAATAGCTCTTGCCATTTCCCTTGAAATAGATAGTAAGGCCCCTTCTTTCCAAGGCTCAGATTTCATGATAGTAACAGCTTTTGTTGACTAGTCTGGGAACTTCATCACCAATTATAACATCATTTCCTTGGGAAAATGAGTACTGAGTTCTAAGTGATCTGTTCTCTAATGAACTTTCCAAACACAATCCACTCACATGTTGAACTCTGTGCTATCAGTGTGGGTGTTCTGATGAGCATGTGCTCTTAGGATCTCAGGCCTGAGAAGTCTGCTATCTCCCAATTGCTATGAACTTTAGAGAGGTGACTGCATCCTTCCTCCAAAGCCATATCTCAGTGTGCATCTACTGGCAGCTCTTGGAAATGAAAGGTGTTTAGCTGGGTGGTCTCTACTCTTCCTCCTCCTCTGGATGTTGGTTAACAGAGCTCCCAGTGAAGGTCACAAGCGTATGCACTTAGTGGGCCTCTTTTTCCACCACTGACTTGCTGGCTAAATGGGGTGTATCACTCTAACTTTTTGGTAATTCAGTTTTTATAGCTGCAAAATGAAGCTGAGCTGGCAAGTGGAAACAAACAAAAAATAAAGGCTCTGAGTTTCTTCGGAAAAATAACATCTACAGATGGATATTATTAGGTATTTTTCTCATTTCAAGCAGGGAGGGGAAGATGTGTAACAATCTGCTAATCTGGTGCTAATGGTATTTAAATAAACTCTTCTGTAGGGAAGAAGGGAAATAATGTTGATAATAATTAATACTGAGGAAGTGCTTTAGAGCTGTGGTCCCCAACCCCCGGGCTGTGGACCAGTACTATGGCCTGTTGGGAACCGCGCCACAGAGCTCTGCCTCTGCCCCGCTCCCAATCCCGTGGAAAAATTGTCTTCCATAAAACTGGTCCCTGGCGCCAAAAAGGTTGGGGACTGCTGCTTTAGAGTTTATAAGACATTTTAATATTCATTATTTCACTTGCTCCTTAGGAAAACTTGGGAAGGCTTGTATGGCAGGCATAACTTTTACCTTTGCTTAACAAGTCAGAGGACCGACGCTCTAAGAAGCCAAGTGACTTGTTCAAGATCATTCAGTGAATGAGGGAAGAGGCAGTGTTCAAAACCAGGTCTTTGAATTTTAACTCTCACCCCTTTTGCACTTGTTCTATTCCCTGCCATGTTTTTCCCAATAAAATGTATCATGTAAATAATTATCAAAGGGAGATTACTGGTCTCTGCCACAGAAAGGTGCATGATAAGAAAAAAAGCACAAAGGATTAGAGGGGGCCAGATACATCCTATTCCAACTTATCCTATCTAACTACTCTAATTTATTTATCCTATCCTGTTCTAATTCAGCAAACAGCAGGTTCCCTGGGGGGATGGTACGGGGGATTGGCACAAACCATCTCCTTCACAAACACTGCTGGCTAAACATTTGGGAGAATTTCATTATTAGGAAAGGAAACAAAACCTCAGGTTACTGTAACATACGAGCAAAAGACACTTAATCTTTTAAAAAATGATCTCACTGGAGAAGTATTTTTTATCTTCTCTGTCATAGTCCAGAAAAACTAACCAACAAAGAACACCTTCATCCCCACCACCAGCATTTTCCTTACTATAGGAGTATTTATACAGTAAGGAGTTACTTTCCTTACTATAGAAGTATTTATATAGTAAGGAGTTTGTGAAATACAAAAACATCAATAGAAAAATGGACACAAACATATAATTCACAAATAAATAGGGTCCTAGTTAAAATAAATACACACTGACCTCAGTTTATTAAGTATGAAGTAGAGACAGATAAAGACTAGATCATTAACAGGGGTTATCTTTGGGTTGGGAGTTGCCAGTAATTTTATCTTCTTTGTAGATATTTGGATTGATTTAAAAATTTTTCTTGTACAATGAACATGTACAAGTTTGGTAATCAGTTTTTAAGTAAAAACTAAGTTCAGAACATTATGGAAAATGTGAAATATGGAAACAGCCTCTCCCCACTCAGGCAACTTTTCCTAGTGCTGCAGGAATCTCTTGTTAATGGTTTCCATTTAATTTACCACAAGTGTTGTCTAGGAAATACAATAAGTAATAAAAAGAATGGATTTTTAAAGTCTATGATATATTATGAAAAACCTGGAAAAGTTATCCACTACTTATTTAAAATTTTTAATACAAAAAATAGAGAATTCTTTTTTCTTGAATAATCTGATTTACACTTACGTAAAGTCCCTTATGAAAGTTACAGAATTCTGTCATCAAGGCACAAATGATAGTGCACAAATTGTTAAGTAGTTTATTTCTTCTGTGCTAAAAAACATAAGGCCTGAAATGCTTCCTTTATAATAATTTTACTTATCTTTCCTAAGATTAAAAAAAACTTCTGGGATAGAGTTATATTTTATCACAATTTTTAAATCTACAAGTAAAGTTCTATTTCGTGCCAAATTGTTTTGTAGATTTTATTTAGCTACATTTTCATCTGCTTCCTCTGATAGAAATCCCATGTGAGCAAAGATTTTTGAGATAATCTGATACCCTGCCCTTGAATGAGAGGAGGGCTAAACCCAGTGAGGCTGGATTATGCACAGCTCAGGAATACAACAGCCACACTAGAAATAGCCCAGCCTACAGTGCTGCTTTAGACTCATTTTCCCTTCAATTTTGTATTCATAAACTAGAAGGAGAATTATTTAGCACTGTTTGCCGTGTTCAATTTAGTGCTTAAATGTTGTCTCTTGGCAGGATGTCCCAGTAATCCTTTGACATAGATGATGCTACAGTGAGGACCTAGCCTTGGGTAGGTTTAGGGTATGTGTGCAGAACCTTGACAGCTATTTTCACAGCTCGACCACAACTCAAATGAAGCATAAGGCAGAGAACCCAAATATCTTAATGTGTATGTACATTTTTAAGCAGCACTAGCACTACAGGTCATTTTTTAATTTCCAAAAGGATCACAGACTTTGACAGATTAGGTTCAAAAGTAAGAAAGTAAGTCCCGAATTTTGGGCTTTCCTTCTGAATGGTAGAAAGGATCCAATTGAACCATTAAAGATATAGGTGCAGAATGGAAATATCTTTAGGAAAAATGGAGGCCCTATCTGAATTACATTTTTAGGTTACCAAGATACCCTTCAATAGCCCTGGTCTGTAGACCAGACTGTAAACTCCTTGAGGGCAAAAGCACTTCCTTATTTTTTTTGTTTGTTTCCCCCAGTGCCTACCAGAGTTCCTAGCACAAAGCCAGCACTCAGCGAATTATGTTTAAATGTGATGGTAAGAACAGATGGGAAGGGCAGTCTCCAGAGAGTAGAAGGAGTGGCTATAACCAACACATAATGAAATAGTAGCTTTGTGCTGACCCTGAAATGTCCCAGATATATACAGAGTTCTATGGTTATTTACACAATAAAGAAATAACAGAAATAATAAGTAATTTTAAATTTCCCAAAGGCTCCAGGGCTTTACATCTGAGAAAGAAAACAGCTTCTACACAGGGACTTAGGTTTGTAAATAAGAAAATATTGTTGGAATGGAACATAACTGAGTGCAATAAAAATTTACTTTATGTTCTTCATATTTCTAAGGGAAAAAAAGGTAAGGAAAAAAAAAACAACTTAAGGTAAAAACTGTTAAAAAGACTCCCCAGCTCTATATCTAGCAATAGGTCAAAAACTGAGGCTACGAGCGTTTTGAGATTTCTTATGAGAAACTCTAGTAAGAAAAATACAATGACTCATTTCATAATAATGCCCTTTCTTCCCAAAGTACACATCACAATTCCCACATCCCTAGCACATGGGCACTCTATGCAAAGCGACTGCAACACGGAGGATCTCCCTGCACCGAAGTCCCTGAGTGAACAAGAGAAATGCCAACAGAGACCTCCCAGGCACTGCGGTGGTGAGGGGCCGCGTGGCTGCACTCAGCCCTGCAAAGGAGGGGGGATACTCCCTTTGTACTGCCTGATCTGGAGCAGCAGTTCTTTTGTACAGCCACCTTTAAGAACTGGGGAGCTAAGTGCAGCTGCCTTCCTTGTCTACAGGCTGAAAGAATCCCTTGGCCAGAGCAGTTTTGAATAGATGCTCCCAGATTTCCTAACAAATTGTCACTTAGACGCTGAGGATCCAAAAAGGGGGGTAAAAAAAGATGAAGGAACGGGAATCTGAGCTCTTCCAGGCTATAGCAAGAGTAGGACGCCTAGGCTGTTACTCGGGTACTAGCTTACTACCCTGTCACTTCTGTGGTCATAGAAGAACAAGTTAAGTAAACAGTTACAGGAAAATAACCAAAGTTTACTGCCAAAGAATTATCTCCAATAGAGCTACTCAGGAAGCCAATTTCCCAGGCCTTGCCCAGTCAGATGTTCCTTGAGAATCACTATCAAGAGAAAATGAGATGGATTCTGCCCTTTGGCGAGTATCAATGCAAACTGATAACAGAATTCAAAGCTTGAAAGAAGTTCAAGGAATACTTGGGGGAGCCTGACATCACTGGCTTTTGGGCATGTGAAGTATACAGCAAGGAGTAAGAATGCCTTCTCTTGGGCAGAAGGCAATTCTGGAAAGGAAGGATTGTTTATTGATCCTTAAATAGCTGAGACAGGCGGACTCTGCAAAGGTCAAATATCAATGAGGATTAAGCTCCGAGACACTTCTGATGGAAGGACGGTGTAGTTGGCTTGATGGGCAATTTGCGGGAGAGGGACCTTTACTTGACCTGCATCTTTCACTGCTTCTCGCGACGGCAAGCCTGGGGAAGCGTGGGCTGGAGGCCTGGGAGGAGGGGAGGTGCAGGGGAGGCACGGTGGTAAGCAGGCTAGGCAGAAGGGTGCATGGGGCTGTGTTTGGCAACGAGGCTGTTCAGTAGCGCTGTGCTTTGGCCAGCTTGTGTGTGCATCTGGGAAAGTGTATATGCGAAGAGATCCTCAGAGGTGGAGAAAAACCACAACTGAGAAGACACAGACTGGCCACAACTGGAGAGGATCACTTGAAACAATGAAAGAGCCTCACAGTGTAAATGCCATTTTTCTTACAAGCTAATGTAGTTAACTCTGACAGTACTATTGCTAGAGATCAAAACATTTTAAAGGTAAGGAAACTGAACTTACGTAAAAGGCTCAGACTGGTCAATTTTTCAGAATGAAAATTCTCAATGTTTCGGAAGTCCTCCAGATTACAGGATTTATATGACAGCAGCTATAGAAAACTTACATCTGTATAAATACCAGGGCCCCTAAGGGGGATAATATTTCACTTGTATTGAGATGTTTTAATTCCCCCTTAATAATTTAAGATACTAAGTATTAATATTACATATCAGATATGAGATCTAATTTCTTCTATATTCCATCTGAAAGCAATAATACTTTCTGGTACAGTTAATTGTTGTTTTCTTAAACCATAGATCAATTTCTTCCTTGCTCTGAGAATAAGTTAAGCCATATTATATTTTAGTTGTATGCCAATGGCATTACCACTTTAGCATTTATTAATTTACTAAGATAACTCAACATCCCAGAAATGTTTCAAAGGATAAACTTCTAATACCTTCCGCCAAATTTGCTTCACTCATTTCATTTAATGTGTATACTAAGAGTTTTACTGATGGATGAAGAGAAAACAGAAGGGACACACTGGCCTTTCTGCTCCAAACAAAGGCATCTAGATTTAAACATAAGTTCTCAGCTCTTTACTTTTCCTGGGTCTCTATTTGCCCCTACAGCCTGTGAAACACTCTTCTTATGTATTTATTTAAGATGAGATAAGAAGCTGGTTTTAGACTATGTGGGCCAAATTTCAGATTTCATATGGATTAAAAAATAATAAACATCAGGGGTAATCTAATATTCCTATAAATTATTTTAGAAGCATAATAATCATGTCATACTTCATGGCTGGGTTAATGTCTGCTAGATTTTTTTTTTCTGTTTGCTAAAGATTCAAGTCATATGTCCAAAAATATTTTTTAAAAAGTTTATGTAGAAGTAAGTTCAGGTAGATGGGACTGTGACACACATACACACAACAAGAAGGCTCTCTCAAGTGCACATGCTAAGCTTAAAAGACAAAGCTGTAAGCTGCAACATGCTGAGTAAGTTTTCTTTATCTATTTGAATAGAGAACTGCAGTGAAACAGAAACCTGTCCCTGATGGGCTCAATACTTAGCATGAGAAAAGAGAAAGAGAGAAAGAGACTGAAAGAGAGAGGGAGAGAGAGAGAGAATTAACCCTAATCAGCTATGAAATAATACACTGGGGAGAAGTACTGGATCTCATGAAAATGTCAATGATTCACCACGGAATAAAATTCAAAAGCCACTGACCCCAATGAAAGCTTCCAGTGGAAACGTGGATTTTGCTTCATTTCATTTAAGGACTTTGTTTTATTTAAACACTAACATAAGCACCATCAGTTTTTGTGATGTGTTGCTTTCTCATTTAAAATCGATATAAAAAAGATACTGCTGATTAAACTAAATATTCAAGGGGTTTTCAGGGGAAAAACACGAAAGAATTAATCAATATTACCATGCAAAATAGGTAGGGCATTTTTTGTTCCCTTAAAACACACACTGAGTGCTCATCTACTGAATGACAACAGCAGACAATTCTTTTTCTATTTTTTACAGGAACTAAGCATTTAAACAGATTTGTTTATAGAACTTTTTTATACTCACCAATTCTTCATCCTGACTTGCCAAATGATCATGACTGAATGCAAGCTGACGTACACAGACCACAAATCTGTCGGGGAATACCTGGAGTTCTGTATAAATGAAGAAAAGCAAGTTAGGAAAGGCATTAAAAAACCATGAACACAGAAATGCTTCGTCCCAGATTTTTTTTGTTCATTTTAAGTTATGGTAATATGTATATGTATATACGACAAACGTCTCTTCTCCCCTCCCATCCTTTCAGCGTTTGCCATCAATAGGGCAGGGTGAGCACAAAGCTCCAGGGAGAGCTAAAGAGGCTGCAAATTGGTCCACCTGAGCCCCTGGACCATTACACCACATGAAACCCTCAGGCAAGGCCTGAGCAGCCTTCCTTCTGTGTCAGTTTGCTATTTTCTGCTTAGAACTCTTATTTGGGAAATAGGATTAACATCTTCCAATGAGTGTGCAGACTTATAGAGCAAGAGGAAGAATATTAGGTAAAATCTAAAAATCTGACCCATCAACGTTTTTACTCGTTAGTTTATTTATCATCTCCCTGGTTGGCTGGTCTGAGAGAGGTCCCCTGCATTGGAGGGCAAACATCCAATCTGAATCAGCCTACGTAAAGAGCAGCTTCTCTTAGGAATGAATGATCAAAACGTTAAGGAAATGTTTAAATAGGCAATAGAAAAGATGATACGACCACACCATCGCCATAGTAATCTCTTATTGCAGCTTCTTAAAATAAACCACTAACTTCCCAGTGAGGAAGGCTGAATGAATCCCTGAACTGGACTCCTCAACATTCAGTGAAAGGAATACAAAACGGTAATGCCACCTGGATCTTCCCTCCTACCACCTGTCTATTCACCTATCCATTCATTCACCAGCCTCCACCTACCCCTGGAGTGATATCTGGAGTAATGTTTAGCTGGTGCTAACAGTGTATATTCTGGGTGGATGGGGCGGCTCTTCTCCTTTCTTTATACTTTGTTGTTTTGCTTGAAGGTTTTTATAATACACATTTATCATTTGTGTTGGAAATAAAGTCATTTTTATAGAAGAGAAAACTTCCCTCTTAGATGAGACCAATTTTTGAAAAGATGGATATTATGAGTCAGGTAAATGAAGCCTCTTACATACATTGCACATGATGGCAATGACTGTTTGAGATAATAACATACCTCAATCTGATGCACCACTTGGAAGCCAAGCATGAAGTTGTCAATTACACAGACACACAATTTAAATTGTGTTAAATACAGTTAGCACCTTATACTAGTTGGCTAGGTTAAATTATACCAAAAGGCCTAATGAGTTGCTCCAGTAACAGCTTTCTCCTTACTTCCCGGACCACTGCTGTCTCCTTGGCAGTCACTCTCCCTATTCCAATTCATCCTACTCAGCAGGTTCACATTCTAAAAAAGAGCTCCACTCAAAAGCCTATCACAGCTCCCAAGTGTCCAACATTCAAAGCCCTCTGCAAGTGGGGCCTAACCTGTTGGGTAACCTAGGGTCTTACCCCCAACTAGTCGTCCTCATGTAGAAATCCCCCATTTCAGGTGGAGACCTGGGTGTGTTTAAACTCAAACTGCATGGATATTGTATCTGGGTATGAGACTAGGGATGGACTTTGAAAAGCCAGAAGAACAAAATTAGCAAAGCAGTTAATATTTATTCATTAGTTCTTAAAATATCTTATTGATCTCACTGAATGGATGCGGGGAGCATAGTTTGGGGGATGTCCATGATTGTAGCTCTGACATGGGCAGTGCATGGGCAATATATATAGCCAAATTGTTGTATCCCCATAATATTCTGAAAAAAAAAAATCTTATTGAGATAAGGGGTAAGTAATCTGCTTCCCACTACATAGAAGGGGAAACTGAGCCACAGAATTCATTATTTGTCCACCCCCCTCACCAAATCATAAAATTGAAACACAATAGTTTGTTAGTGAATCAGAATTAGAATTCAAAATTATCAGTTCTATCAAATAATTCTTCTGTTTTGTATTTGCAATTCTTCCTCTGAAAAAATAAGAATGCTAGAATGGCATATTTTAAACATTTTGGCACCAGGTATTAACAGAAAGCAACTTCTATACCTCTTTATTCTGTTTAGATCATAATTGAGAGATGTGTTATTTTTATATTCAAATATAGATATAGGCAATGACAGTCTATGCCACGAGGGATACAGAGACAAGATTAGCTGACTTATTTTTACCAAGCGAGCTGAACAAAGTGGAAGGCCCATTAAAAGAGTAATATATTTGAGCAACATATAGAGTTAAGAAAGTGCAGATAATTGTGAAGATTCTAGGAGCATACCTCCATACAGTTAATTTTTAAAGTCCCTGGTTTCATATCTTATATATATTTATACTGAAATCATCCAAGGAAGCTGAGTTAAATTTTCTTTCCAATGCTCAGATCATCTTGGAGAACAGTCAATAGCTTTCGGCTTCACTGGTGTTGGTGGACAAGTGTGACATCATTTCCCCAGTGGACATGTTGACTTGGGGAAGTGAGGGGGGAACTGGCCTCATCACACACCTAGGGAAGGCTGACAGCTCTGGGCTGGGAAAGTACATGCACTCGCTCCATATCACGGCGCCTTTGTGTGAACAGACAATGACGAAGTGATTCACAGTTCAACTGTGTGTTGAGTCACTCTGGAAACTCAATGGAAGTGCTCAGATACATCAGCAAAGTGTAGTGTAGTGTGGCCCAGCTCACTGTTCTCAGGTAGGCAATAAACACAGTATAAATTGGGGGAAAAAAATCACAAATGTCTGGACACATTCAATGACATGAAGGCAATGAAGCAAGTGTGACTCTCCATTCCTTAATGTTCATCCCTTTTCAAGGGCAAGCTGATTGAGGGAAATACCTGACAACCCAAGAAATCAGCTTCTTACCACTATTCTGTGTGCCCCTGATGCAGCGAAGGCGTATCCCTCTCTTGAGGAAATAGCCTGTGATTTGAAAGCCATAACCTGTACAGAGAAAGAGAACATGATCAGATTATAAGCTTGTTTGCCACTGAGTCCTAGGGGCCCAGCCCAATGCCTGCCATGCAATAAACATTCAATAATTATTTAGCAAATGAAAGAATAAAAGAATCAATAGAGGGCCTCGCTTCAGAGGAAAGGGTGAACATTACTATCTTGCCTCTTCCAGGAGGCCCGGTCAGAACACCTGGCACAGTGCCTACTCCATGAAGTGTCTCTGTCACTTCATCTATAAAATTAAGTAAGTGAGAAGGTCTAACGTCTGAAAATTAGGGCTTTCAGATGGGATGATTAATTCAGTCTGAGCTTGGGAGTAGATCTTGGCTACCTTCTGATATTCATTACTTATTAGTTCACAAAAATAACTGTTTAATACCTATATGAAGACAGGTATATTTTGCCTATAAATACATTATTCTAATTCAAGGACAGCAAAGTCTTTATATAGAATGAGATGAAAAGAAATATGACATGAGTCAAAAAATTTTTTCTCCAACTCACCAGAATGGCCTAAATGAAAAAGACAGAACAGTAAGTGCTAGCAAGAACGTAGGACAATTGGAATTCTTATATACTGCTGGCAGGAGTACGAATTGGTACAGCCACTTTGAAAAAATGCTTGAGTATCTAAAGCTGAACTTAAGCATGATTGTATAGTGTTCATAATAGTACTCTTCACAGTAGTCTCAAACTGGAACCTGTGCAAATATCCATCAACAGTAGAATTTTTTAAAAATGAAGATATAGTCACATAGTGAAATATGACACTGCCTCTAAAAGTAAATGAGCTACAACTACAGGCAACAACAGAAATAAATCTCGCAAACATAATGTTAAGTGAAAGAAGCCTCATCCGAAAGAGTAAATGCCATCTGTGAAAATGGAGACATTATCATTCATCTTATAGGGTGGCAAGAGAATTTCAGATGATTCACAGAAAGTACCAGCATACTTCCTTCCTCTTTCCCTCTTTCTCTCTCTTCCAGTTTCCCTCCAGGTATAAACTACTCTGTTGATGATTTTCCTGAAAAGATCAAGTAAAACTGTTCCTGGTTAATGCAGTCAAGTATTCAGTGGAAGAATCAGAAGTGAAAGGCCCACCAGAACAGAGCGACGGTCCCCAGCTTCTGATTTTATCTGGGAAACTGGAGAGGCCAAGAATTGCAAGAAGTGATCTCCAGGACCATCAGACTCCAAAGTCCATGACTACGAATGCTCTGAAGTAACTTATAAAAAGAACACAATTAAAGATATCTCCACTTTTACATTCAGTATCCTTCCAACAGTGCTGTAGAAAGATCCAGGACATCAGCACCACAGACTCAATGCTGTCTAAACAAGCTATGGCTCTGACAGCAAAATTGCTTCAGTCACATGCATTGCAAAATAACAGTGACATCTATGAAAGGATAATCTCAAGATTTACTGAGATGAAATATATTTTTTCCTAACAGACTTGAAAATGGATTGCATTTTAGTCATGTGGCTTCCTTCTGCTTAAAATGTCAAACAAAATATACACACTGTTGGCATTACTCTGAGTGCTTTAAAACAAATACGTCATTCTTTAGGTCACTGAGAGAATGGAAGTCACTTCTGCATGTGTTTATTTGTCCTACTGCTGGTGGAGGGGGGCTATAAGAGAGAAGTCCTTAACAATTTGGGACTCACAAAACATATAGCAAAATTTAAAAGTGATTTTTCAAATGATTTATAATATTAGTCTTCCAAAGAACTGAACAAAAAAACCTATGCAGTTATCTAAGTCATTCTGCTTTTGCTGGTCTATAGCTCTAGGTGATTAAGATTCAAATGGCATATTTAAAATTTCAAAAACCTTTCTGTACAAAATCTCTAGCAATAAAATGTTAATATCAGGAAGGGGCTAAATCTGAAGTTGACCATGAAAGCTATAGCTCTGAGTTCAGGAAGCCTGGTACCTGGAGATACCGCTTGAGTGATAACTAAATCCTATTCGGACTGCTGAACAATAAAGTCTCAATTTGACACCTTCTCCTTGAGAAAATGAAAGCAGTATAAGGCAGATTCCAAGTGATTACTGAAATTAGGAGAACTAAGATTATTGAAACTTTGCCCCCTACACCTCCCACACCTAGGATAGGATTATGTTAAAAGGAACCATTTCTAAACTGGCATCTTGTTATTAGTGGTTCCAATGGAAAACCTGGCCTAATGGTACCTACAACAGAAATAGAAAGTTTAACATGTAAAAAAGATTTGCACCTGCTTAGTCCAAATTCCACTGGTCACATGAAACTTTACTGTTTAAAGAGAAACTTGAAGAGAGATTAAACACAAAAGGTACTGAGTCAGTTCTTATGGCAAGCTAAATTTGATATATAAACAGAAAGTGCTGCTAAAACATACTGAACTAAAATGCTTAGAGAGATGTATTTCATTTATTCATAGATAACAGGCAGTGATAAGGAAATCGACTTCACAGAGTTCAGCAGGCCACTGAGATTCTGTACTTACCCAGGGCTAAGGCAAAGCTTCACTAACTCTCTTAAGCTAAACAGCAATTTGGCAAAGAATCCAGGAGGCCCTTTGTTTTCCCTACTCAGGGTACCAGCTACACTGGTGTTCTAAAACCAGAACACCTGAGTCAGTAGAAGGCTGGGGGAAAATAAGCAAATGGAAATCATAAAGTGATAACCTTTTCATTTGAAAACTACCTGACAATGGTATTCCAAGATTATGAGGCACTTGCAAATAACACTTAAGTATGCCTGTTTTCTAGCTGGCTATTGTGGTCTTGCTAAATTCTAGAAGACTGTCTTTAGACATAGGAAGAGACTGGGGTTAAAGGATGGCTCTGTAATGGAAGCATCTTTCCACCAGGAGTCTTCAGGTATGTGCATTTCTAGAAATAATTTACATTTCTGAACTGCTTAATGTCATGCGATCGTCCAGTACCAGCAAGATCCCGTCTTCTCCCCTGGCCTCTAAGCAGCCCCAAAAGTTTCCAGTCTCTGTGCCACCTGTTGCATTCCATCCTTTGTAAAGAGCTATTGCACTTCTCTCTACCCTTCTACACACAACCTCCAAAGCCACAATGAAGCCACTTTCTTCTGGCTCACCTGGTTGTTCACCAAAGACTATTAAGCCTCTAAGAAAAAAGATGAGGTGGAGAGGTCAGTAATGTTTATGAGAAAAAGAAAGGACAAACCAGAGTTCTGCTACTATTTTATTTCATGGTCTGTCTAAAGTAAACTGCTTCAAAATGCCTTTATTAGAAATTCACAGACTTCATAAATACAAAGGCAAAAATTACAAGAAAAAAACTCAAATATGAGTTGAACAAATTCCATCCTGGCTTAGCAAGGCAGTAGATTAGTTTTAAGTAGTACCGTGCTCCAATGAGTAATGTGTTTTAAGGGAGTGGTCATTTATTTGGGTTGTTACAGTTCATAGTCCCAAGACACTGAGAGCAAATATCCAACACAGAATTTTTACTGTAAAACTATCCAGCCTCACTTGTTTTCCAGAGGACTCATAGCCAAGGCGACTTGAGCTTCCCCACGGCTGCCAAGGGGAGTCTGTGGCGCGGTGCATAATAGTGGAAAGCTCTCTCCCATGGCTATTATGAGGCTATTCACAGGGGAGCCTTGGGAAATGCCTCCATGTGGTCTGCTGAGCCATCAGGACAGCTTGGAAGGTGAGCATGGCTTCATAGTGGGCTCCACCCACCACCTGCGTGGCTCTCCTCCAGCAAAGCCTTCTCCCAAACCACAAGGCAGGCTCAGGAAGACCTATCATGCCCCTCAATACTTCTCTTCCTCAGATGGCTTCTTCATTAGTATCATCACTCACACAACTACAAAAAATTCAAACATTCCGAGAAGTAGAAAAATAGTGCCACGAACACACACCCCAAAACCCACCATCTAGATTCAATAATAGTTAATATTTTGCCATATTCCATATACATATTGCTAAGCCATTTCAAACTAATTAGACCATGAAACTTTACTCCTAAATAAGTGAGCACAGACTCCCAAACAATAAGGAGATGCTTCTACATCACCAAAATACTATTATCACTACTGAGTATGACATTATTGCTCAAATAACCAGTCCATACTCAAATTTCTCCAACTTTCCCAAAATGTATATCACTGATTTTCCTGTGAACTAGGATTCAACCAACTATTACGGGTCTTAAGAGATGTATTCTCTTACGTGTCCTTTAGTCTGAAATAATTTCCCTCTCCCTTTTTCTAATAACTCAACTTTTAAAGAGATCATTTGTTAGAGAGTTACCCTTATTTGCAATTTGAACTACTAAAAAAAAAAAAAATCTCAGTTGCCTAAATACAAATTTTCAATCTGGATGCTCCTTTAGAATGCCAGTCATTTATTAATTCTGACTTCTCCTTTAACTGCGGTAGGAAACTGCAGGTTCAAACTAAAGCTGTAATTACAATTCAAAGTCTGGAATACAGATGACTTGAAGATTTAGTCCCAAAGATAATTCCAAAGAAATCAAATCTTAAATTTGTAGATGCTTAAAATTTTGGCAAAGGTAAGCTCACTTAAGTAGGTTGTATAGTGTCTCATATTTGCTTTAAGAAAGAACACTCGGTTGCAATCAGACTACTATGTGCTAACCCAGAAGTAGCTCTGTACTGCATGCCGGTTCAGACATGTGACTGTTTCCAGTCTGAAGTCATGAGTCAGTTCTCATTCTCCATCTGAAAACTTGATTGCAATTTAATAAGAGGACAGGAAGAAAGAGGCTGATATTTACCAAGTATTGACAATGTCCTGGGTGGCAGACTAGACTGGGAACATGTAACATATTTAGAAAGTGGAGAGTATGTGTGTTTTAAAGCTATTTCATTCAGGAAAAACTGAAGTTATAACTCACAACTTCCAAAACTGCATTCATTCAGAAAGTTATACCTGTCCTTATCAGAAGGCATAGGGTAGAAAGGGTAGAGAATCATTGAGTTTGACACCATCACTTAAAACATAAAGGGAGACTAAGTATATGATAGGGCCTTTGGAGAAGCCTTGATGGGGCCTTTTGAAACACGTTTGAGGCCTAAGTGTGACCTTTGCTATTGCGGGTGATGGGTGGAATTAGAGAGAGAGGTTGTTCTGTGGGAACCAAAAACCAAGAGTCCTGTCACAAGTTTAAGAATACACACACAGGATCCTAGTCTAAGACCACAACTGGGAAACAATTTGGGTGGGTAAGTGGAATATTTGGTCCTGGGCTAAAAATTTCACTTATTACCCAAGATATTTAGAGACTCCAAAAAGGTTCCCTTGAGATAACATTTCATATCCCTAAATAAGGACAGTACTAGACTCTGAGTCACAACACAGCTATGTCTATTTGATGCCAAAACAAATGGGGCAAACTGGTTAGTTCCATAAAAAAAATAAAAAATACAACTGTGAATAAAATAATTATTTGAGGCCAAATTTATTTAGAAAAAAACAAATTTTCTACCTGTTACCCTGTCGACTTTGTAGGTAATACCAAAGGACACATGTGCTATTAATTTTATTATCTGTGGGATCCATCACAGATTGTTAATATTGAATAAGAAAGCTTCTCAGGGCAGACAAAAATTATAATAAAACAAATTGAGAAATTATCACTTCAGATTTCTTCTCCATACTGCTTTCCCACTTTTTTGTTTATAAAAATATGCCCTTAACATTAAATATGCAAACCATGTTTAGATAATATGCAAGCACAGATGAAATGATATTCAAAACTATGGTTCCCACAATCGTAACTCTGCCAGACCATGCATAATGACAAGAATGATATAATACTGTATACTTACAAAACTCAAAGTTCTCTGCAAAACCCTTCACTCATCTTTAAATAACTACACATAAAAGAAATAGATTTTTAATAAGCCCTCTAAATGAGGTAGCTGATTGTTTGAACTGCTAACTGTTCAAACAGGCCCCTCTGCTACAGATTTCAAATTTCCTGTGCCCACGGAGGAACGCCGGATGAAGCATATACCCTCTGTGGCCTCCCTGTCTTGCAGGGGGTCCATTTTAACTCTGAGATTCTATGACCGTGTGCAATGAGAAAAAGAGTCCGTGAACCACTGGACTATTCTAACAAGATCATGGAATCACAGGGACAAGAAACAATCTTAGGAAGGCATCTAGTTCACTTCCTACTTGTCAGCAGGGCAATATTTAAACCATCTTTTAAAAACAATACCAAAATGCCAAGTAAGAAGAACCACACCAACCTATGTGCAACTCAATTCGTCCTTTACTGTTTGAATTGAGGTTGCAAACTTAATACCTAAGGGGCAAGACAGGTAACAGAAAAACGGCTGGGTTCTAACTGGAAAACCGGAAAGAGCTCAGAGCTTGTTTAAAGGGGACAAGAGTGATTCAACTCCAAGCCATCAGCTGCCGTCAGAAACTAGGGCACAGGGGTTCCAGAAAAGTGGGAAATCCAAATTTTTATGTGAAATCTCCCCAAATTTTAACTTTGCAATAAATTCAAACTTTTAAAATATACTGTGCAGTCCAAATAAAACGTTTTTGAGGGTCAATGCAGCTTCGTGCCACCAGTTTGCAATCTCTAATCTGAATTCCTCACACTTCAGTTGAAGTTCATTTTCTTGTATCTTCGGCAGAGCTGAAGGAAAGCTGGCCACTACCAAATGCTTGAAGACAGGTATTCAGTTTCAATTTAGTCATTTATTCTAAGCTAAATAAACCCAGGTCCTTAACCTCACTACATAGGGCATGTTTTCCTATGTTTAAATCGTCTTTCTGACTCTAAGTCCTGACATTAAAGATACTCAGTTAAGGGTTTGACTCAATATGGGGAAAAATGGAAAAAATTACACAATTTTAGAAGTCATTAATTGTATGAATGTGTGGGATCTGCATTAAAAAAATCACAAAGCTTCCATTAACTAAAAAGATTTGAAAAGACTGAGTAACATACCATGTTCTCAATTGGAAGGGCTAATCATCATAAAGATGTGAATTGTTCCCATATTTATTTATTTAACAAATAGGTACTAATTACCTATTATATACCAGATAATTCCAGTCAAAATCACAATGAGATTGTTACTGTTTGCATGTGTAAGTGGAGGAGGCAATTTGGAAGTTGCCAAAAATGATCTACAATTAAATCTACAAGAATAAACAAGTAAGAACAGTTAAGGAAAAAAAATTCAAAATGAAACATGTTTTTTCTAATTACAAGTAATGTAGACTTAATGCATTTTAAAAAATCTAGACAAAACCAAAAAGGTGTAAGGAGAAAATTAATCATTAATAATTCGACCACCCAGAAACATTCTGTCATTCTGACCTTTGATATCTTCCAGATTTTTTCTCAAGATATATAATCACATATATTCTTATTTCTTTCTACAGAAATGGAGTCATATGATAAATGCTGTTTTATAACCTGATTTTTAAAAAACTGTTTTTGACTTTGTGTATGGTATCAGTTAGAAATCCATTTTTATTCTCTCAAATGAATAATGAATTGAATATTCGAGAGAGGGTCCCCACTGATCCCCAATGCCAGTTCTGTCAGACATAGCCTTCTCTTTCTGAGTTATTTCATTGACTTACTAGTCAATACACAGTGAGTTAACTAGCTGAGCTTTATTTTATTAAAAATCTTAATCTAGTAGGGCAATTTCCTCTCCTGACTCCTAACACTATTTTTCTTCTTCATCATGGGTACTTGGTGTTATTCCTGGCTCTTTACCTTTTCATTTAGCTTGTCAAGTTGCACGAAAAACCCTGTTGGGAGTTGGATTAGAAAGACCTTGAATCTACGGATCAATTTGGAGAATACATCTTTATAGTAATGAGACTTCCTATACATTTAACATGATATTAAATAAATCTCCTAATTATTTTTAAGGACTTCTTTAATGTCTTTTGATAAAGTTTTTTTTTAATTGGTGCCATTGCAAATATTATCTCCTAAAAATTACATTTTCAAACTGTCTGCTGTTGCAACTGACGTCCATACGTTGTCAGCTGAAAAGCCTATTAAACCCTCTCATTAATTTTTTCCCCCACTTTTATTGGGGTATAATTGACAAATAAAGATTGTATGTATTTAAGGTGTACAATGTGATCATTTGATATATGTACACACTGTGAAATGATTACCACAATCAAGCCAATTAACACATCCATCACTCACACAGTTACGTCTTTTTTTTTTTCCTTTTTGTAGTAAGAACACTTAAAGATCTACTCTCTTAGCAAATCTCAATTATACAATAGGGTATTATTAACTACAGTCATCACACTACACATTAGATTCCCCAGTACTTTTTTATCTTATAACTGAAAGTTTGAACCCTCTGACCAACATCTCCCCTTCCTTTCCCTGCCTTCCCCTTCTCCTAGCCGGCCTCCATCGCAACCCCTGCCCCGCCAACCACATTCTACTTTCTGCTTCTGTGAGCTAAGACTTTTTCAGATTCCACATATACGTGAGATCACACAGTATTTGTATTTCTGTGTCTGGCTTATTTCACTTAGCATAATATCCTTCAGGTTCATCCATGTTGTTGTAAATGGCAGGATTTCACTCTTTTTTATGGCCGAATAGTGTTCCATTATATATGTAGAGCACATTTTCTTTATCCATGGACACTTAGATGATTCCATATCTTGGCTATTGTAAATCATGCTGTAATGAACATAATAGTGCAGATATCTCTTGGATATTGATTTAATTTCCTTTGGATATATACCCAGAAGTAGAATGGCTGGATCGTAAGGCAGTTCTGTTTTTAATTTTCTGAAGAATCTCCATACTGTTTTCCATAATGGCTGAACAAATTTACATTCCCATTCAACAGTATACAAGTGTTCCCTTTTCTCCACACTTATCTCTGTCTTTTTGATAATAGCCATCCTAACAGGTGTGAGGTGATATCTTACTGTGGTCTTGATTTGCATTTCCCTGATGATTAATGATGTTAAGCACCTTTTCACATATCTGTTGGCCATTTATACATCTTCTTCAAAAAAATGTCTATTCAGGTCATTTGGGTTATTTGGGTTTTGTTTTGTTTGTTTTTTGCTACTGAGTTATGTGAGTTCCTTATATATTTTGGATATTAACCCCTTATCAGATACATGGGTTTGCAAATATTTCTCCCATTCTGTAGGCTACCTTTTCATACTGTTGACTATTTTCTTTGCTGTGCAAAAATGTTTTAGTTTGATGTAGTCCTACTTGTTTGTTTTTGTTTTTGCTATCTGTCCTTTTGGGGTCATATCCAAAAAATTAATTTCCAAGACCAACGTCAAGGAGCTTTTTCCCTGTGTTTTCTGCTAGGAGTTTTATGGTTTCAGGTGTTACATTTAAGTCTTAAATACATTTCTAGTTAATTTCAGTGTATGGTATAAGGTAAGAGTCCAACTTCATTCCTTTGCATGTGAATATCCAGTTTTCTCAGCACCACTTACTGAAGAGACTATAGGATACTTTCTCCACTGTGTAGTCTTGGTGCCCTTGTCAAAGATTAGTTGACCATATACACATGAGTTTATTTCTGGGCTCTCTAGTCTGTTCTATTGGTCTACGTGTCTATTTTTATGCCAGTACCATACTGTTTTGATTACCTAGAGCTTTGTTATTAATTCTAATAATTAGTATGTATATTTCCTTTAGGCTTCTCTATATATACAATCATATCATTTACCAAAAAAGAGACTTCTTTTCCAATTTTTTGCCTGTATTTTTTTTTCCTATTGTTTGTGCTGAGACCTCCAGTAGAGGGTTGAATATTGTTGCTAGTAATATCTTTTGGTGCTCCTGATTATAAAGGAAACACTTTTAATGTTTGGCCACTGAGAATAATATTTGCTGTAAGCTTTCTGTAGACAAGATCCTAATTTTCTAAGAATTTTTTTTATCATGAATGGTGGTTGCTTTTTCTGTACCTAGTGCAACTGTTATATTCATTGTTCTTTAATTTATTAATGTTGTAAATACTAATAGGCTTCCTAATGCTGAACCAACTTTGCATGATGTCATGATTCTGTTTTCTACATTGCCAAATTTGGCTTGCTAATATTAAGTTTAGGATTCCTGCTTTTATGTTTGAGTGAGATTGACTTGTAATTTTCTTCTCTTTTATTTTCCTGGTTTTTAATGTCAAGCTATACTCACCTCATAAAATGAGTTGGAGAATTTAATATGTATTCAAGTATATAAAACCAGAATTACCTAGTTCTTAAATTTTTGTGAGAATTAGTCTGGTAAAATATCTAGGCCTAGTGCTTTCTTTTTAAAGTAGTGGTTCAAATTATTTAATAGGGTCTATTGTAACTTATATTTTTCTATGAATTTTTCATTTCACATTAAGTTTTCAAATTTATTAGCATGAAGTTGTTTCATTATTACAATTTCCATCGACAGTTAATTGTATCTTCTTTTTCATTACTAATATTTCTACTCCTAATATTTCTCTTTGTCTTTTGTAGCCCCTTGATCATTTTTCATCAGTTTTTTTCTTGATAATTCATTTCAAAAAACTAAGTTTTGGCTTTAAAAAAATCCTTTCTACTATATATTTTCTATATGATTAATTTCATTATATTCTTTTATTTCCCTCCTCTATTTTCTTTGGGTTTATTCTTTTGTTCTTTGTGTAACTTCTTAAGTTAGATGCTTAACTCATTCATTTCCAGCCTTTCTTCTTTTCTAATAGAAGGATTTTAAGGCTAAAAATTGTCCTATGTAAGTATGTCCTACAAGTTCTGGAAAGTAGTCTTCTAATTATCATTCAGTTTTAAATATTTTCTAATTTTAATTAAAGTTTCCTTTTTGACCCATATATTATATACAAAAATGCTTTTTAACTCTCCAAAGTATCTCTTTGTTTTTAATTTCTGAGTTAATTTTATTGTGGTCACAGAAGGTGATCTATATATATAAAGTCATATTCTTTGAAATTTGTTGAGGCTAGTTTAACAGCCTAATGTGGTCTCCTTTCCTAAATGTGCTCTGTATGTTTGAGAAAAATGGGAATTCTTTGGCTATTGAGTTCAGTGTTCAAAATATGTCCATTGGTTCAAGTTTAATTATTTCATTCAAATCTTCTATATCCTTTTTATCTGCTTGATCAACTCATTAATAAGAATGGTGGGTTTAAACTTTCCCACTATGATGGTAAATCTACCAATTTAATTCTGTCCATTTTGCATGATATTTTTAGGAACTGTATTATGTGCATGTAAGTTTAGAATTATTACGTGTTCAATAAATTGAACCTTTCATCAGTATTCAGCAATCTTCTTTTATCTTTAGTAATGTTCTTTGCCTTAAAGGTTATTTTATTTGATGCTAATATTTCTGCTCCAGATTGCTTTTCAGAAGTAGTTGTCTGGTATACACTTTTCCTTCCATTTACTTTTGACTTTTCTAAGGTTTTATGTTGTAGGAATATACCTTGTAAATAGTATATGAACCAAATCTTTAAAAACCCAAGTCTTACAATATTTGATTGTGATTAATATCTAGCTTTTCTTTTGTATTGTTTCATTTTTCAAAAAAAATCTCTTAAAATGTTTCTAAATTAATTAGAAACATTTTAAGGATTGGGAAAGTTTACATCAACATATGAATTTTCAGTTTCTCTAGAAAAAAATCAGACTGTGTATATTCTCACAGAGTGGCTGAAATTGGTAGAATCTACTACAAGCTATTAAAGCAAAATAAGCAAAAGGCCATTAGCCTGCGGTTGTTTCTGTACCAAGAACCCTTACTCAAACAAACCAAAACTTAGAGGCATTCCTTATAGCTGATTAATTTTGAATGGAGCTTCAGCTAATCACAGATAGCCAGCCAACTAGCCAATCTGTTATGTAACTAGGGGCCTCCCATCAAATAAGGCAAAAGCCTAGCTGTAGCCAATCAAGTAATTTCTTTACTTTGCCTCTGTGTTGAGCTTATAAAAGCCCACTGTGCACACTGCTGGGGCAGAGCTCTCTGAACTTCTTCTGGTTTTGAGTGTTGGCTGATTCATGAATTGTTCTTTGCTCAAATAAACTGTTATATTTATTTTATTTACAGTTTTTCTCTTAACAAAGCCAAGTGGGAGAAGGTGAGGATCACCATTATCTGTAGGACTAATGAGAAAGGGACACATTCAAGGGACATTTCAGAGATAGAATCAGAGACAGATTTGATTGTCAACTAAACGTGTGAAGGGAGGGATGATTACGATGACAATTTTTCTAGCTTTGTTGACTAAGGGAATGGTAGCTTGGTAGGGAACAGAGAGGGTAGGGAGCGTTAGTAAGATGATAATCTTTAGAGAGAAGGATCAGTGAGATCTCCAGGTGAAGCTGTCTGGAAAGCAAATAGAAATAAGGTATCAACTAAAAGTAGAACTACCTTTTGATCCAGCAATCCCACTTCTGGGTATCTACCCAAAGGAAAAAAAGTCATCCTATAATAAACACATCTGCCCTTGAATGTTTATAGCAGCACAATTCACAACTGCAAAGATGTGGAAACAACCCAAGTACCCATCAATACATGAGTGGATTAATAAAATGTGCTATATGTATACCACGGAGTACTATTCAGCCACAAAATCAATGTCGAACTAACACCTCTTGTATTATCCTGGATGGTGCTGGAGCCCATTCTTTTAAGTGAAGTATCTCAAGAATGGAAAAACAAGCACACACATACTCATAGATCAACACTCACTGATCAATCATTGGTACTGACTGACCGACACTTATGTGCACATATGCAAGCAGCAATCATTGGGTGTCGGGCAAGGAGGGGGGAGGAAGGGAAGGTAAATTCACACCTAATGGGTGTGGTATGCACTGGTGAGGGATGAGCACGTTCGTAGCTATGACTCGGTTGGCACACAGGCAATGTATGTAACCTCAACGTTTTTACCCCATAATATTCTGGAATGATAGATAGATAGATAAATAGATAAATAAATAAATAAATAAATAATTGAATCTCAAAAAAAAAAATAAACTGCCAAAGTATTTTCCAACATGGCTGTGCCATTTTATATTTCTACCAGCAATGTATGAGTAATCCAGTTTTTCTGTAGCCTTTACAACATTTAGTTTTGTCACTATTTTTTATTTTACCCATTCTGATAGGTGTGTAGTAGTATTTCATTGTGGTTTTAATTTGCATTTTCCTAACGTCTAATCATTGATGTTGAACATCTTTTCATGTGCCTGTTTACCATCTGTATATTCTCTACAGTGAAATAAATGTCTCTACATGTCTTTTGCCCACTAAAATAAATACATGAATTAATTAAAATAAATTAAAAAAAAAGAAATAAGGTATAGAGTTCAGGGGAGAAGTCAACACTAGAGATATTATATTATACTGAGGCAACTCCGGCCAAAAGGCAGAAAGGTCCGTGGCAGAGCATGTGAAGTGAAAAACCAAAAGGGCGAGGGCAGAACCAAGGCTTGAGGGCCAGGAGTGAAAGAGGAGCCCACGAGTGGTTGTCAGACCTGAAGGAGGATGACCAAATCAGAGGTGTCAAACGCCAGAGAGCATTAGTGACAGCAGAAATAGAATTAAATACTGAGCTGGCAATTCAGAGGTGACTGGTAGCATTTTTGAGGTACCTTCAGGGTAGAAGAATGAATGAGAGTAAGAAAGAGGACACAAAAAGGCCAACATCTGTTCCAGGAACTTCGCAAAGATGAGAAGCAGAAAGAAACACAGGAGCTTCAGGGAAACCATTAAATTAAAGGAAGATCATTGTGTGTTTCTTTCAAGGCACACTTCTGTTTTCGTTTGGCAGTCCTGTGCTTGCCTGCTTTCTGCTTTCTCCTCTGATGGCCCGTTTTCTGTTCTACATTTTCTATTCAGTATTTGTCTATAACAAACACTCCCCTTAATTTTGCCACAGTCATTTGGAATTTCTATCCCATTTTACAAGGTGCTGTGTCTTTACCCCATCTTTGATACGTTCACTCAAGTCTTGGATGAAAACACTAAATAGTCCCGAAGTTTATCATCTACTTCTTCTTTCACTTATTAAATAAACTGCTATGAAGTTCAAACAGCATCTACTAGTCTAGAGCCTCTCAATTCCCAATCATGAATCTACTGCCCATATCTAAATCACCTGGGGGATTTAAATCTCCAAGGCTGGGTTCTTTTCCAACCAAATAGAGTCCTGTATCCCCAGGCCTCAAGAATGTGATGTAGGCCTGGGGTGTGTGCCAGAGGACTGCATTCTTTTTAAACAGCTCCTGGGAATTCTGATGCACAGTCAGGTTTGGAAGTCACTGCTCTAAATCTTATGTTGTTGATTTACTAGTATGTTATGAAGAACTTAGTAGGAAGAGTCTTTTTAAAGTAATGGTGGTACTTTGCAGAGTTCTCAGAAGACAAAAACAAATGTTACGTTCTGTCAGTGAATATAAGAAAGAAATTACCCTAGTTCCTTAAACACAAACAAATAGGGCTTTTGCAGGAGTACTATAGCAGCAGGGAAGAGGCATGGGGAGAAAGCTAATTTCTAAGGCACTCAAGGCCCAAACTACCAATGCAATTTATGAGAAGCCAATGCATATTAGCTCAATTATTATCACACCTCTGGAGGATTTCAAAGAACAGGTCTCATGCCTTCTTTGTTTTCTCCTCCTTTCTTTTTTTTAAAAATTGCCTGCTGATCTACCTTTTCACAGGGAAAAAAAAAAAACACTACATATGTACTTTTTATTTTTATCTTTTACAAGTCCTTCAGAGTTCATACAAAATGTATGTCATGTTGATATGTAAACCTTAGAGTAACAGGCATGCAATAACTTATGTTCTTAATTAAGATGCTAAATCAGATCTCACACAGACTCAGATTAAAAAAGAAACTAAGTATGTATGCTAACATTCAGGTTTTATTCTAAAACACTACTTGATACTCTTATCTCAATTGCAGGCAAAGTTTCAGAAGAATATGTAAAGAGGTCTTTTTAATTTTGTTTTGCTTAAATAGTATTTACTAGTAATATAAATACCAAATGAAAAAATCTAAAATACTAATTAATTTAAAAATATCCTAAAACAGAAACTCCATTTTCATTGTAATACACATCGTTAGCATGAAGTTAGGAGAGATACAACCAAAAATCGTGTGATACTAGATGAGATACAACAGAAAATACACCCCACCTACTTTGGAGTATTCTCACACAAGGAAAAAAAAAAACTGTAAGGGATCTGAACCTCAACAAGCTTGTGGATCTAACTGCTAGTTACAGAAAATATGGAGGCTGGAAGAATAGGCTAACACGGCTATGCACACACAGCCAGCCAAATACAAATGTGGGAAATTCAGAGGGCACATGACATGGTTTCCTCAATAAATAAATAGGAGAAAAAATCGGGATGAGGGTTCCTATAGGTTAAAAGAGATGTTCACCTATGGTAAAGAGAATCACCCAAATGCAATGAATGTGGGGACCAACCTTGTTTGGACCCTGATTTGAACAATCTAACTATAAAAGAACTAAAGAGACATTCAGAAAAATCTAAGATGGAATAGATATTCAATGACATTAAGAATTTTTTGTCTTTAATAGTAATTTGATCATTTAAAAAAAAGCACTTTTCTTTTAGAGCTATATATACTGCAGCATTTATATATAAAATTATATCATGTCCAGGATTTACTTTAAAATAATATGGGAGGGAGGGAAAAGTAGATGAATAAATGAAATGACATTGACCATACGTTATATAAAATGTGATGCTGGTGACAGATAAGTGGGAGTTCATTATACAATTCTATTTTTGTATGTATTTGAAATTTTTGATAGTAAGTTTAAAAAAATGAAAGTGAAGATTCTTTTGAAGGAAACTTATTTTTTAAAAGAAACACCATCATTTAACAAAAATATTCAAGAACGTTAAAGATGATGCATTTTTTTCTTCTAAATATTTGTGTTAATATAGTCCCTCTTCTAAAGTCTCAGAACATAAATCATGATTAAGTCTTGCTTTTATATGTATTTACTAACTTTGAAAATAACATCTTATAAGGAATGCGCCCTTTAGTACGTTGTAAATTGTAGCCACAATCTTTAGAATACTTTTTCTAAGTAGGTAACAATAATTCAAAGGAAACCTAAGCAAAAATGATCTAATAGGTGATTGTAAAGCTCTCATCTTCCTTAAGCTTCAAGTAAGCACACTATTGTAGAACAAGAACAATAACTTCACCCTGAAATTCTTTAACTACTAATGGCCTAAACTGAAAATATAGATTATAGATATAGATATATAGTTGTAGATATAGATACATACATTTTGCACTCAAGCCACATTATCAACCTGTTACGCATAAAATAAAGAGTGCACCATTCTTTAAAAATATAGCCTTTAGTAAAAAGGGCACATATAGAGCTGAATCTGGAAAATCTAGCAGACTCAGATAAAGGAAACCTTCCTGCTAAAAACAGAGAATCTGTAAAAGAAAAAAACAGCTTAAATACATAGCTAAGCTCAAAAGAAATGGAAATAGCAAGGAAATACCAGGAACAGGAGGGAATTTAAAATAAGAGGAGGAGGCCAGATGTGGTCGCTCATGCCTATAACCCCAGCACTTTGGGAGTCCAAGGCGGGAGGGTCGCTTGACACCAGGAGTTCAAGACCAGCCTGAGCCACATATGTAGACCTTGTCTCTACAAAAATTAAAAAAAAAATTTGCCAGGGATGGTGGTATGCACCTGTAGTCCTAGCTACTGGGGAGGCTGAGCCAGGAGGATTGCTTGAGCCCAGGAGCTTGAGACCACAGTGAGCTATGATGTCACCTCTGCACTCCAGCGTGGGCAACAGAACAAGACAGTCTCTTTCAAAAAAATTCAAAAATAAGAGCAGGAAACCAATGGGCTGATGCTCTAACGGCCTATGAAGCATCAGATTAGGTGTACACTGGTGAGGACTAAAGCCGAATCCTGCCTGTATCCTGCTGCCACCTCTTCGGGATTCTGGTTCTACCCACCACCAGGGATACACACAGCTCTGTCACTCCAGAAAACATTGCTCTCCCTTGACTTGCATATTTTTCCTTTTGTTGCACACTGAGTATTCACCATCCCCCGAGGCCCCACAAAGGCCCATCATAACTTTACATTATGCCACATCTCCCAGCTTCCTGAAGATCCATCTCCCAGAATCACTTTTCTTCACTGTCCTTCTGCTATTACCACCTTCTAAATGCAGATGTTTTCGAGGTAACACTCAACTCTCAGTCACACTACTGAAACTGAAGGTGTTTCCAGTCACAGCGGCTTTCTCTCTTCCTTTGTTTTACTAGAAAGTCGGCATGACAAGAGGTCTTTCCACATGGCATTTGCAGATACTTGACATTTCATAGTGCTTTGGGTCTCTCTGAAAGGGGCTCCTGGAGAAAGCTGTGAGTTGCAAAGCAATGTCTGCACAAGCAAGGGCATGAATACAACACATTTTCCTCTAATTGGGGCACACTTTCCCTCCCTCTTCCCTTCCTGGCCTGTGTGTTTTGCTGGTTTACTAGGTTTGTCTTCATGTTTTCTCAGTGGCAGATGTCTCCCAACTCTCTCACCTCTAACATTCTGTAGGAAGCTAAACATCACTTCTTTTCAGGGTTTCCTCCACACCAGCCCCACCCCACACCTCCTGCCATCAGCTCCCCCTCCCTCAGTCTTGCCTTGGGGCCTACCCAAGCTGAAGCTCCCTGGGGCTTGCTTCTCCCTCCCACCCACACCTACCTCTGGACACACTTCCACTCTGCTTATTTCCAACATTAAAACTTCCTCCCCACGAACTGAAGCAAGTCTCACTTTTTCTCAGCTCTCTCCTCAAAACAGGTTTTCTAGAAAAAAACTTTTCTGGGCTCAGAAAAAATAAAAGATTCCTTAGATGTGGCAGTAAGGCCAATGTTGTTAAACAAGTTTGGGCCGCACATCTTTGGGAATTATGTCAGTTGATTATATCACATCACATTCATGGAGAACTGTTACTGAGGGAGCAGCCTGGCAGCAAATTAGAGGACATGTTCCTATATATGTAAGGCATTCCACTAAGTAGGTATTTTGCTCTTTCTCACCCTTTTGAAACCGATCTCAGTAAAGGAGTTCTAGGAACCAGTGTGAACACGGAAATGGTTACATTATTTTCATTCTGTCAAAAATCTGGTACCCTTCTACTATTAGTGTTCAAACCAGAGTCATCCAATTCATGCTACTTGCATACCTACAAGTACTATGTCGTGAAGCTCTAGGGATGCCAAGAAAGATGCTCTGTTCCTGAGTGACTCAACTGAGGTTAGAGGGAGGGACAAGGAGTTCAAGGTCAGATGGTTACTTTACAAGTGCTATAACAAAGGCATACATAGGGAACTGTGGCTGCCAAGAGAGAGCATGTCTAATTAAGCAAAGGAGAGTAGCAAACTAAACTGGAAGGAGGGAGATCCCCAAGGAAGGGAAACATCCAAGCAGAGTCTTAAAGCATCAGTAGGATACTGCTAGGACTGAAAAAGGGAGGGTACTGCATTCATGTCTGTGCAAAACCACAGACAAGTCCTGTTGCCTCCTGGGAACCCTGGTACAGTAGATTGAGGCCCAGAGTTCAGAGTGCATAGAATAAGAAATGATGCAGGATGAGCCTGGAAGGGTGAGCAAGGGTGGTTGGTCTTTAACCTGGAGTCAACTTTAGAACCTAAAGGGTTTTAAATGAAAGTTTGTGACTCATGAGTACCTCCGGTCATACCTTGCAAATACCAATAACTCACTGTGGCTCTTCTGCATATGAAGACCTTAACTATAATGAGGTTCGCTTTTCTCTTCATTGATTTGGTTAAAATGGAACAATTAGAGTTAACAAATTTGTGAAAGGGATTAATTTAATCTAAAACCCTGGAAAAAAATGTTTGGTAAAATCAGTAGTACTTTATTAATTTAAATTAAAACTCAGGTGTTTATAACAATTTAAAATTATGTTTACACTGACTAGATTAATACAGACTGTTGATCCTAACCAATAAATGTCAGCTTTGACTCTGCTGGGAAGAAAAAATAAATAGTTCTATTAAAAGAGTGGGAAGACAATTTCAACTTTACCACAAAGCTACAATGATCAAGACAGTATGGTACTGGCATAAGGATAGATGTGCAGAAATAGAATTGAGAGTCCAGAAATAAACACATTTACTATCAACTTATTTTCAACAAAAGTATCAAGAAATTAAATGGGAATAGAATAGCCTTTCCAACAAATAGTACCGGGACAACTAGATATCCACATGCTAAAGAATGAAGTTGGACCTCTACCACATACCATATACAAATTAACTCAAAATGGTTCAAAGACCTAAATGTAAGAGCTAAAATTATAAAACTCTTAGAAAAAACGTACATGTATATCTTCAAAAGCTCAGATTAGGCAATGATTTCTTGAATATGACACCAAAAACACAGCAACAAAAACAGATAAATTGGATATCATCAAAATTAAAAACTTTTGTATTTCAAAGTACACCATCAATAAAGTGAAAAGACAATACACAGAAGAGAAGAAAAATTTTGCAAATCATGTATCTGATAAGGGACTTGTACCTAGAATATGTAAAGAACTCCCACAACTCAATGATAAAAAGTTAAATAACTCAATTAAAAATGGTCAAAGGATCTGAACAGACATTTCTCCAAAGAAAATACACAAATGGCCAGTAAGTATTTGAACTGATGGTAAACATTATTAGCCATAAGGGAAATGGAAATCAAAATCACAGTGAGATACCACTTCATACCCACTAGGATGGCTACAATCAAAAAGACAAACAAGTGTTTGTGAGGATGTAGAGAAAGTAGAACCCTCACACATTTCAGGAATATAAAATAATGCAGCCACATGGAAAACAGCCTGGAAGTTCCTCAACATGTTAAACATCAAGGTACAAAATGACCCAGAAATTCCATTCCTAGGCATATACCCACAAGAAATGAAAACATAAGTCCACTCAAAAACTTGTACACAAATATTCATACTAGCATTATTCATAATAGCCAAAATGTCTTAACAACTTATATGTCTGTCAACTGATGAATGGACAAAATGTGGTATATCTATACAATGGAACATTATTTGGCAATAAAAAGAAATAAAATGCTACTGATACATGCTATAACATGGATGAACCTTGAAAGCATTACGCTAAGGGAAAGAAACCAGTTACAGAGAACCACACGGTGTTTAATTCCATTTATATAAAATGTTGAGAATAGGCAAATCCATAGAGACAGGAAGTAAACTGGCAGTTACCTAGGGCTGGGAGTGAGAGAGGTATTAGGGAAAAATGGAGAATAACTGCTAATGGGCACAAGGTTTCTTTTTGGAGTGATGAAAATGTTCTAAAATTTATTCTGGTGATGGTTGCACAACTCTGTGAATATATAAAAACCACTGAATTGTATACTTCAAATGGATGAACTATATGTGAATTACATCTCAATAAAGCTGTTAGTTAGAAATAAAAAAAAGAATGGGGAGAAAATGTTCTTCAGCTAAAAGGACTGATGAGAATTGTTAGTGTTCCTTCTTCTGAAATTTCTTAATTGAATAGTTAGGAAGAATGATGCTTTCCTCTAACTGAAAATGCCTGAGATTTTAAAAATGGGGTATCAGCTGATCACACTGGTAAAATATAAGAGGCTGGTAAACTACAAATGTTCCCCATCACTTTACTAGATTCAGCAAATGGGTCTATGAGCATTTGATGTGTGGATTTTATAATTTTCCAACAGTAAGCCTCCTGGCCCTAAAATTATCCTAATTAAATTGGTGTCTTTTACTCCATTAGAATACTGTACACTACTACAGGCAACCTAGGTTTATTCAGCCTAATTTTTACTTTTCTAACAGGTTAGAGAAAAAAAGATTGAATAAGCTAAGTATGGGGAAAAAAGCATGAAAAATCTTCCTCACAAGGGACTATTTATAAACTTTGTATACTTTTGTTATTAAAATGTTAGTATTTTACTAAAATAAGGGTAAACTTACACAATACAAAAATCACAAAGTCTTGCAAAAGTTCACATTACCTTGAAGGGAAACCAAGAAGCTGTTTTATTTTCAAATATATCGAAGGAAGAAAGATTTGCAAAATGTTTCAAAAATGTTTTCTATTTAAGAAAAGCCTTTACAAGTCATTCTTGTAAATAATGAGAACTTCTTTTCCCCCAAGGGAATACTTTCTACTTTAGTGTTTCTAAGAATATACAGGGTTAAAACCATGTAAAATAGATTTTCTCACAGTTGGGGGAGAACAAAACACCGCAAATAGGAAACCAGACAGCTAGGAGGGTCAAAACACTACACTTCCAGGTCAGACTTCTGGTTGCAATTAAGTAAAACTCCTGCAAGTATTTGTAAGGAAATCATATTTTTGGTGTCCCCTTTCAGGTCTTGTAACTTTTATTTTCTTTAGCAGCAACTTATATTTGTGGGTATAAACATATCTACATATTCATTAAATATACACAGAATCACACAAATATACACATTTACTTGGACACACACTCTATGACCCCAGAACTGCAATTTGATCTTGGCCTAAAACTTAAAACTAGCATCTTTTCCAGCCATTCCTTTTTTATGCCTGAGATCATGTGGTGTTCATTTTATTTTTGCTTAATGTAGACATGGGTAATTTTCAAGACATTTCACAAAAATATAGATTAGTCCAAGTTTCCAATGAGGTTATGTGGTTCATGATCAAATAATTAAAATAAATTTGAATCTGATTGGAATTTAGGTTCTAAGTAATGACAACATTGTGGTGGAACAACAAACATAAACAAGCTACCCAATTAACTATACCTGAACAGTTATTACATATGCCTCTTCTCAACTCCCTAGGAATAGCCCAGGGATTCTTAATGGTTCAGGAATACACACCTCACCCAGAAATCTGTGGCAAATTCGTTTAGAGATAGTATAAATGTCTACTGTACCAGAGGGAGTAGATCCCCCTGCCCAGTTTATAGAAGTTAATAGTGAATATAAAGTTATTTTCATTATAAGCAACTGAAGTGGTTAACCGAAAATATTTAGTAACTACAAAATATCACAATTTTAGATTCTCTACCTTTATTCTAAATAATTGGAATAATTATGGTGCCATGTTAGGGAATTTGAAAATGAAAGCTCTCTGGTTTTTAATCATCATTTGGGTTGGAGTCATCCAAATTCCCAAGATATTTCGTTAGCAAATCTCAGTCCCAAAGCGTTAAACCTCAGGGTATTATTCTATACCGGGGCCTCTTTACTCATCCCTCACACCCTTCAGAATCAAAGGGTTCTTACTGATATTTAATCTGCTAGATACCTATTATCTATTTTCTCTTTCAAGTGTCCTTATGGGTATTAATATTAGGGATGTGAAACTCTATTACTAGGAATTAAAAAATTTGGCATTACGATGGGAGGTCCTGGCCAAAGAGGAAAAAAACCGAAAGGGAACAGATGAGCTGGCGGTTGCTATAGGCGCTTCCTAGATATCAGGAGGCTATCACTGTGGTGCAATGGACACGAGACTCCTGAGAAACAAACAGCACATGCCAAGGCAAACAGTTCCCACTACACCTTGTCATCTCACATATTAAAAATACAGATGCTACTCCTACGAGAAAAGACCACTGTTATATGGTGGGGGGGGAGGGAGAGGGAGAGCTTTCCTCACTATTAGTTAGCATCTGTCAAACACAGGAGAAGTTTCTGCCTTCCAAGACATTACCTGGGCTGTGCCAAAGCAAAGCGCAGCCTTGTAGGGGGTCTCACTATCTCCTTGTGCCCCCCACTTCTCACCCCAACACACACACACGCACATGCTATGTGGCAGCTAAACCATTCAGATGATAGAAAGCCCCAGGGTACTATGTTCCCAACATGCTGGGATAAATGGCAATTTTCACTGGGTGAGGACTGTTCTCCTCTGCTGGGTAGCACAAGAGAACTACAGGCCTTCCATTCACTTGTCACCATTAGAAATATTGTGACAAAACAGATCATCAAAAGGAAGGTTTTTATCTCTCCTCTGTATCAATTTAAGGACAGGTGATTTTCTCTCTCATTACTTCTCCTCCCACTGCTAGCAGGGCAGGAGTGCCAGCCAGGTCCACCTGACCCCCAGAGGGGATGGGTCTTTGGAATATCTAATACAAAGTCATCAGTCCACGCAGCTGGTAAGAGGGCAGGGCTCTCAGCTAATTGAGACAACTCCTAAAAAAAAAAAATCTTGCAAATCATTTGATGACAAAGATCTTTCTAGAATCCAAGAGTCCCGGGCGATTTGGCACAGTTGTTGTGGACTTTCCAGTTCCAAGATACGTAGAAATCTGGGAGCAGAAAGTCTGGCTGTAAGTGTGAATAAGCCCAAGCCCAAGCAGACTTAAAAAGTAATATTGGAGTTACGTCACCATAAAAGCGCCAACAGAACTGGCATTGTAATTTGAAAAAAAGCGCAGGCAACATAGACTTTGTTTTATGAAGGAAAGTTTGCCTTCTTTCTGAAGCGCAGGGTGGTGAGTTCAGGGAGAAGGGGACAGGTGGGAGAGAAAGATGCGGTATGCTCCTGGCAGGCCAACAGGATCATTCTAGCAAGGTTTATGCTAACATAGAAAAGGTCCTCTAGGTCGGCGGTCCCCAACCTTTTTGGCACCAGGGACCTATTTCACGGAAGACAATTTTTCCACAGATGGGGGGTGGGGGGCTCAGGCAGTGATGGAGGTTCCTAAAAGGCCATGGACCGGTACTGGGCCGAGGCCCAGGGGTTGGGGACCACAGCTCTAGGTGGTTCAGATTGAAGTTCGACAACCTTCTTCATATGGTGAAAAGAACCCTAACCATTTTTGAAGTCCTGTATGTCAGATTGCTTTTGTATTTTAATTTCCTGTAAAATTAAAAGTGGACAAAGGATCAGTCATTGCATCTCTGGCAATGTCCCTAACAGGCGAGTTTAGAGATTTTGTTTTCTTTCCATTTATTGCAATAAATGGTTAGAGAAGTCTCCTCAGTTTTTGAGAAAGTAAAGTATCTTGTATTGTCATTGCTGCTTTAGCACACTTTGGGTAAAAAGTATAAAACTTCAAATTTTATAAATTGCCTATTCCTAGAAAAATAATCTTTGCTGAAATGGTGGCACAGTCACCAGAGGACTGACTTATAGGCACTTGCTTTCTCATTACTGCCCTTTAAAGCTTTTCATATGTGGATGAAAGCCCATAAAATGTTTTGAGTTACATTATGGGAAGAAATGTAAATAATAACCAAAGCTATTTAAACATGTGTAAAAAGAAAACACATGTTTCCACTGTGCTCTATGACAGATCTAGGGAAATCCATTTCTATTTGTAAAGGGCTGTGAATTGAAAAAACAATGTCTAAATATCAAGAATATTTAACAGAACAGCAGATAACTGAAAACGTGCTGTGCTATTTTACTGTTTGTAAAACTGCACAAATGACGATTTCTTCCTCTTTTAGTCTCCCATGTCTGACTGTGGAAGTCAGAGAACTCGCGAGCTCAATCCGGCTGTGACCTGAGTACAGTTCCATCCCTACCAAGGCTGTGCACAGTAGAACGAACACTAATACTCCACTGTAACAGCTGACTCACATAAAAAATGACTATTAGAAATAGAATTATTTGCCAAGGGCCTATGTTTATTCAAGGTTAACAGTTGTTGGAGGCACAGTACTTTTTATTGCTGTTGTTTACGTGTAAGATAACATGAAGTGTATAGATGGTGTTTTAGAGCAAGTTTTCCTTGTCTTCTCTGAAAATGCCTGAAGGTTTATATGGATGAAAGGTTGGGTTCAAAGGGGAAAAGGTATTTTACTTCCAAAATCTATTTTAAATAGGGAACAGCCCTGTTTTCAATGGGCTGGGAAAATAAATACAAAGTAAAACACCATATATGCAAATTTGCACTCATGGGGACACCGGGGAGAAGGGCTCACAATCGAGCCTGTGTCTGGAAAGCAAGGAGGAAGCTTTCTTTGGCAGGTAGCATGCATGGGGCATAGGGGAAAGGAGGGGAACATTTCTGAGACACAGGGAAGAATAGGAAAAACTTGCTTGTTTTGGCATCTTGTCTTTTTCTTTTTCTCCTCTTGTCATGTGAACACCCACTGATTTCCTAACATGGTGGTAATGTGGCCCACCACAGAACGCTGCTTGGGAGGTGGGTGTCGATGGAGAGAGAGGAAGCCTTGGTAATTTAGCCTTGAACATTCGCATAAGATACCTCGGATGCCACAGAAAGCAGAGAGCTCTGCATTTTGGCCAGAGGTTTAAGCTAAGATTTTAGAGGAGCATTCAGTTTAGAAGAATAGCCACTGCAGACAAAAAGAAAGCCACTGCAGACAGAAACCACAGTACCCAGGAAAATTTCATTTATTTTATGGCATTTTCCAAAGGACTGGGTTTCTTAGATGTTAACTATTAAGAAAAGGTTATACAGAATAGAATAATAGGCAGTAAAACAAAATTTACTGTTACTGTTCTACAAACACAGACATGTAGTGAACTCTATTTAGATAATGCATTGAGGCAAGTGCATGGAGCTGGAAGATGAGCTCTGTTTTGGGGTCTATTTCTCCCTTTCCATCTTTTGATCAGAGAGTAGGAGGTACAAAATTTAAACCAAGACATCCTCGTGGTTAGTTCAAGCAGAATACTGTTCCTAGTTAAAGACAGCTGTGTTTCACGGTTAGAGGAAATTTTTATTAAAAGAAATACACACACACACCCCCAACTCTCCTTAATAGGGATACTGAAGTAGTGAGGACAAGCCAGACATCAGCCGTTTCCATGTTGCCACTGACGCTTACTTACTAGTTATGTGATCTTTGGACAAGTTCCTTGAACTCCAAGTCTGGTTCTCATCTTTAGAAAAAGGGTTGAGAATTGCTAGAAAGGACTGTCCCAAGGATCTGCCATGGGCATGTGGAAGGCCTAACTCAGTGCTGTGCTGGCACCTAGCAGGTTGACACTCAGTAATGACTGGTAGAGGTAGTAATGCTAAAGGACACCAAGGAAGGGGTGGGGCTGGAGGGAAGGTATTTTCCATCCCTAGCTGCGGGAGAGTCAGACGTTGCAGACTAATCTTATACTGGGGTAGGATGTGGTTGTGACTTTCTGAAAACCAAATGAGAAAAGCTACTTAATAATTCGTAATTCACAGACCACTTCCACCTCTGCCTTTTGTGGAGGGGGCAAGAGATGCTGCAATGGAAGCATGCTGCAAGGCCTTGGCAAAGAAGCATGTGACCTGTGGTTAGTAATAAAAATTCCTTTATTTCTTCCAGTGCTTGTTGTGCTCCTCCTGAATGATGGGCTCTGCAGTGGGTACTGAACAGGACAAGACTCCTGCCCTCAGTGAAAATGGAGTCTATCTGGGAGGCAGGGAAGCAACTCGAACAATGAGTGTGGCTATTATAGAGGGTGAACCAGGTACGTGGGGAGGGGAGGGGAAGATCCCTGGGACAGATTAGGCTCCTCAGAGGAAGTGACACCTGAGCACAGGCCTGAAGGATGAGGCGGTGGTCACCCAGAGGAGTGGAAGCGGCATGCGCAAAGGCCCAGGAGTGACAGAGCCTCACATTCTGGGGGCTGTGAGTCAGGGGAGAGTGACAAGCTGATAAATCACCACAGGAGCTCCCTGGGTTTGCTGGCCAAGACCATCTGGGAACAATGACCCCCTGTTCCCTGGCAGAGAGGGACTCCTCCTGAATTCAACGTCCCACAGGCCCAGCTGGAGGGCTGCCAAAGTACCCAGGCACTGGGCAGTTGGCTCGTCCAGCATTCTCCTGAACAGCCACTGCGTGGTGCCTGAACCTGGGACTACAATGTTTGCCATGCCCATCCCCATTAGGTCACTTTTATGCTTGCCCAATAAAAAGGGTGATCAGTGGGAGAACTGGGGTCCCTCTGCTGGAATGCATCCGCGAGGTACGTCGAGCTATACCCAGCCAAGCACACCTTTTTATGGGATACAAAGAGTAGATGATGTGCGTGCACGCCGATCTGTGGGAGAACACCTGTTTGTGCCATATGATTCCCCTGTGTTCCCTGGCACCCTCTCCAAAATGGTGTGGGGCCCAGTATGGGGAGGACACTGCTGCCAAGGCTGTTCCTGGTTGGGTAGCCACCTTGAGGGTAAAGGACATCCCCAGGGAGTGACAGCTAGTGGCTGGAAGGATTAATGGCCAGAACAGATATGGTGTCTGTAGACCACAAAAGTCCAAGAGTGGATGGGTCACCTGGTGACTGGGTAGCTGGAAATTTGCAGTCAATTAAAACTCATGGCTGGGCAAAGTCACTTGGTCTACTGGTGGGTCATGGCCCAGTGGTAACCTTGGTAGGAACCCTGTCCAATTGGTCTGACCCACAGACATCTCTGGCTTATTGGCTAATTGATTATGTCTATAACTCCAAATAAGGTAGAAAGCACACTTAGACCCTACTTAAGCTATATGTTATGGGTTGCATTGTGTCCCCCACAAAATCCATATGTGGAAGTCCTAACTCCAGTACCTCAGAATGTGACTGTATTTGGAGATCATCTCTTTAAAGATATAATTAAACTATAATGAGGTCATTAGGGTGGGCCCTAATTCAAAGTGACTGGTGTCCTTATAAGAAGAGACATAGACACGTACAGAGGGAAAACCATGTGAAGACAAAGGGAGAAGGTGGCCATCCACAAGCCAAGGAGAAGAAACCAACCCCACCAACACCTTGATCTAAGACTTCTGGTCTCCAGATTGTGAAAAAATAAATTTCTGTTGGTTAAGCCACCCTGTCTGGGGTATTTTGGTTTGGCAGCCCTAGCAAACTAATACACTGTATAAAAGAAAAAAAAATTTAGATTTGGTGCACAGGGGCCTGACTTGAGCTGCCCTAAAGAACAGCCGACGGCCTCTCAGCCAGTCCTCAGATCTGAGTCACTTTCCATTTAAGTCACAGACCCACTGTCTCCTTGAATGGAAAGCCAGGCATCCCTTGAGTAAGGACCCTTCAATAGCTTTGCAAGTTCATCCTATAAATCTTTCACTTGGACCTGTAGAGTTTACTAGGGTAGCTACATAAGGAAAAAAGGGCAGTACCCAGACCTTTTGAGGATGATTGGGCATTGGCTCTGAGATAATTCTTGAGGTTCCTGATTGCCATTGTGACCCACCAGAGGGTGATAAATATTAACAGAAATTTGGCTTAAATTCACTTCACAAAGGGCCCAGCATGTCTGTGAAAATCTCCTGTAGTTGTCTTCTCAGTTGCTGCTTGTATAATTGGGATAGATTTACTCTGCAACTGATAGGATCCACACGTGGACTCCGTATCTCATAAAGTGAGTGCTGTGATGGCAAATAAGGGCCAGGTGAAAGTCTCTGGAATATTCCCTCCCCACCAAAACTGTAAACCAAAATCAATATTAATCCCTAGAGAATCAAAGAGAGCTGTTACCATGAAGAACTTGAAATATCCATGAGTGTGTTTTCATGCAGTCTTATCTCACTTGCCTCTCTGGCCTAAAGAGAAGACAGATGGGAACTTATAGGATGATGTAATGTAGATTAATGTAAGTTTAATTAGGCAGGGATTCTTTTCCAGAGGTGGTCTCTCAACTGGAGCAGTATAGCATGTAGCATCAGCACTACAGAGGTGGCAAAATCTGTTTTTTTCTATCCCAGTGAACAGAGAAACAGGTTTCTGTCTACTGGCAGAGATAGCCATAGAGCTTCACGGTTTTGCCTCGTTGCTCTGTTAACATTTTGCTTCAGTGATGCTATTCAGTCCACAGGGACCTTCATTATCTCACTATCTTGTAGGATACTGTTCTGGTCTACCACACTGAAGGCATTATGAGAGGATTTACATGGCAGAAGGTGACATGTATTCTAGTTGTCATGCTAAGACACAGGTATGTCAGGTGGTACCAGATAAAACCTTCCAAAATACGGTTCCTAACTGTCCAGTGGTCTGGGGCATGTGAAAGAGCTCATCCAAAAGGCAAGTCAAGCTTTTTACACCTTGTACCTTACTACTAAGGAATAAGCACAAACTTCAGTGGGATGTTTGTGTGTTTCTCTGACCCGTATAAGTGACCTGAAAGGGTGACAGCTTGACTGACCCATTGATTAGCAGATAAAAATTTATGCCTGGTTAATCATGGCTCTGCCCAATGAGGTGGTACCAGCCAGAAGTAAATGAATGCAGTGATATAACATTGCTCAGGGTGGAGAAAGAAAATGTGTCCAGTGGTCAGACTACTGAATATTTTGGGTCCATCCATGTGGCCTAAAAGGAGAGATGGCCTGAGATACAAATATATACTAATTCATTGGCAGTGGTTAATAGTTTGAAGAGAGGATCAGGAACTGAGAAGGACAGGTGACAAGGACATTTGGGAAAAAGTTATAGAGAGTGTGAGGATATCTGTATCTTACATGAATGGTCTCCAAAAAGCCTTGTCTTAGTCTATTAGTGTTGCTATAATAAAATACCACAAATTGGGTAATTTGTTAAGAACAGAAATTTATTTTCTCACAATTCTAGAGGCTGGGAAGTCCAAGATCAAGGCACCAGCAGGTTTGGTGTCAAGGGTCTGGTATCTGTTTCCAAGATGGCGCCTCAAACACTGAGTCCTCCGGAGGGAAGGAACACTGTATCCTCATATAGCAGAAGGCAGAAAGGCACAAAAGGGAAAAACTCCCTCCATCAAGCCCTTTTATAATAGCATTAATCTATTCATGAGCCCAGAGCCCCCACGACATAATCACCTCCCAAAGGCCTCACTTCCCAAAACTGTTGCACTAGAAATTAAGTTTCCAACACATGAATTTGGAGGGACACATTCAGAACCCAGCAGGCCCCATTCAGGAGAGGTTGTAATGAGTTGGACAAGATGACATACCCCATGGATGCTGGCCAGACTCTTTCCCTAGCTGCCAAAGTACCTGCTCAAAGGGCTCATGAGCAATGTGGCCATGGTGGTGGCAAGGATGAACATCCTGACTGGGCTCAATAACATGGACTTAACCTCACCAAGGCTGAGCTATGCCAAGTGCCCAATTTGCCAGCAGCAACAATTATTAATCTGAGCTTCCCCATCAACTCTCATATCACAGGGAGATAGGGCAGCAGTGGTAGGTGGATTATACATGACCTCTTTCATCACAGAGCAGGCAATAACTCATCTTCACTAGAATGGCCCCTTATTCTGGATTTGATATACTCTCTATGCCTGTCACATTTCTGCAAGCCACATCATCAGTAGATCTTATTTAACAAGAGGTCTCATTTAACAACACCACCACAGTGATTCTGACAAAGAAACTTATTTTACAGGACACAAAATAAGATTCAATGGTCTTACCAAGCAATCAGGCAAGGCTCAAAGGCAGCTAGCCTTACACAATGGTGGAGAGGCTCATTGAAAATTCAGTTATGATGCAAATTATGAGGCAGGACCTTGTGGAACTGAAGTAAGGGCCTAAGGGATAAAACCAAGGAGTGTAAATGGGAGGTGATCACCTCAGCAAAGGTTTGTTTTCCATTCCCATGACTCTGCTTCCTTAGTACTCAAAGGAAGATTACAACACAGAAGATAACAATGAATTGACCTGAAAGTTCAAAGTACCATGTAACTATTTCAGACTCTTTCTGCCACTAGACAAGAGAGGCCAAAAGAGGAGTTAAAATGTTGGCTAATGATGAGACAACAGGGGCAGAGAGATATATGGATAAAACACAAGGAATGCAATGGGTTCCACCCAGTGAAGCAAACCCACTGCTAAAAGTTAATGAAAACTATGGTGACCCCATCAAGGTGGGACCAGTAACAGCTCAAATCCCTTGGGAATAAAGGCAAAGAATCCTGATCAGTTGAGTTATTAGCTAAGGACACAGGAAATATGAAATAAACATTAGAGGAGGGAAAATATAAACATCAACTACTTATTTCATGGTTACAAAAGTTAGAATGGTAGCTACCCATAGTCTTCCTTGCTGCATCATGCATATATTTACATATTAACTATGTTTTTTGGCTGTTTCTCTACTATTTTATTTAAGGTATGCTGGCAATAGGTAACTGTATAATTTAGTTAAAGTTAACAAATACGGACTGAGAATGAGCTAGAGGGAGAGTAAACATCACTCAGAAATCCTGGACTTGGAGCTGGGACTTAAGACCCTTGGTCATCTCTTTTGTAGGATACGGTGAGCACACTTCCTCTGTTGTGGGGAAAGTTGTGTTGTTAGGCAATAGCTTGTTGTTATGGCTTGGAAGTTCATGGAAGAAGAATGTCAAGAGGAAAATTTTAGTGGATATTTGACACTTGTGTCTACCCACCCAAAATTTTTGACCTTCCTATTTTTTTTTTTTAACTTTCTACATTTTATAAGTCTCACCTTCCCAAGGTAAAAGCCCAATATTCTGCATCCCTTGACTCACTTGCAAGTAGGAGACAGCCATGAGATCTAGTTTTGCCTTGGAGTGGATTCAGAAGGAGTAGCACAAAGCTGTGACCACATACCAGGCAGTCAGACTCTGCAGGATGGGGCAGAGGCTGGGGCTCGACAAGCCTTCTGATACCTGGTCCTGACCTTTGCAGACTGCATGTACCAAAGTGGTCCCCATCTCATGGCTGAGGCTATCCTGTCTGTGTACCTTCAGAACCAGGCTCTCCGGTACTCTCGGAGAGCCTGTGAGCTATCTAATATCTTTAATCAACATTTTTTTCTGCTGAAGAGACAGACCCATTCTGGCTAGTCTCAAGCAGAGAACAAACTTAATAAAGGATATCAGGCAACTAAGGTTCCAGACCACAAAGGGTTTCATCAAGCTGGGGGCAATCACTTTTTTTTTTTTCAAAAGGACACTTTGGCAGCACAGGTGTGGATGAAGTTAAATAGGAGTTTGCTAAACAAAGGAGAAACCTGTAAAGGCAAAGGAGTATAGAGAATACATGTTTGTGGGAAATAGGAAGAGACAGGGCAGGACAGGTAAATTATGACAATTCTCGACCTTACTAGGAAAAGGAAAGATATAATCATTTATGGAATTTAGAATTTATCACCTATACAGATAATATTAAGTACCTACTGAAAGCTAGGAACTGTGTTCCATGCTGGAGCTACAACAGAAAATAAAAGGAGTAGAACGTGTCTTCTGGTGGCTTACACATTTGTGGAGAGGGAGATGTTAATCAATGGTGGGAAGGAAAGTTCAGGGTGCTCGTGGGCCTGTAGCAAGGGGATCTGTTGACAAGATAAGCTTCCCTGACAAGTGGACTTTGACAAGAGAGCTGAAGATGGCAGAGGCTCCAGTATGAACAAAAGCCTCAAGATGAAGAGAAGAATGGAGCTTTGAAAGAAACTGAGTCTGCTTAAGCAAGATGAGCCAGGTCGCTGGGGTATAAAAGACGTAAGTTCCTACAGTTATTCTCAAGATGTATAAAGGTACTGAGTGACAAATCAGAAAGCATAATCTAATATAATACTGTTTAAAATGAAAATTCTATTTGTTCAAGGCCTTCGGTTTGGGTACCATTAATCGGTCTGCCTACTTATCATCTATACCAGGGTGAACACTTCCGATCAAGGATGCCTTCAAGGTGGGGTCCTCAACATAGTGTTTTACCTAAAGTGGTACTGCATTAGCAGAATCTGGTTCACAGCAGTCCAGCCACTGTCCTTTATATTTCTACCACAAAGAATGCTATGAAATGCTCACTTGAAGTAAAAAAGTTAAAAACATAACACTGGCTGGCAGCTGTGGCTCACACCTGTAATCCCAGCACTTTGGGAGGCCGAGGCAGAGGATCACTTGAGCTCAGAAATTCAAGGTTTCAGTGAGCTATGATAGCACCACTGCACTCCAGCCTGGGCAACAGAGCAAGACCCCACTGCTGAACAAACAACACGACACTGATAGAGTAGAGAAAACCCAGAGTTAGAAGTCAGAAGAGCTGGGTCTGGGTTCAGGTCTGCCACTTGTCACTCAAACACTCCTTCATTCAACACGTCACTGACAGGGGGAAGCCTGCAGACTTAAGGAAACATGGACTTCCTGGTCCTTAAGTGCAGCCTTTTGACTGAATCCACATTTTACAAAACAAATCCTTTTATTAAAAGAGCAGCAGAGAAAGATGAAGCTTTTCTTGCCTCCTTTAGTGCTTAAAAAAGAACAATCTTAAGATCAGAAAGCTTCAGGTTCCCCACCCCTGCAGGTACTTGGGAGGTGGTGAGAGGGGAAGACACTAAATAAACAAGATAGTCTCTGTCCTCAAGAAGATGACCTTTTATTTAGGCAAGCCACTTAATCTTCCAAACTCTCTCTCAGCTTCTTCACCTATAAATCAAAGATATTACCATGCCACTGTGTTATTAGGAAATAGGACAGACATCCCAACCTTGGTGCCCTTCACATTTTGTGTCTGATAATTCATTGTCGGGGGGGATGATATCCTGTGCATTGCAGGGTGTGTAGTGGCACCGCTGGCCTCTACCCGCTAGATGCCAGTAGCACCCCACCCCCTACCCATATGGCAACCAAAACTGTCTGCATACATTATCAAATGTCCCCTGGGATAAACTGCTCCCATTTGGGAACCTCTGAAATAGGGTGACATATATGCAAACATTTTTAAAAGCATAAAGCCCCAAATCAATTTAAGTCAGTATTAATATAAATCCATTTGTAAGACTACTTGTCCAAAAAAAAGAAAAATCCTCTGGCCCTCTCAGGGCTCACAGCCACCACCACTGGTGCACATACACCACCCAGGGTCCTGAGGTCCTGCCGCTGCCACTGCTGGCATCCATGTGGGCTGCCCAGGAGCCTAATTACTGGCTTGCCTGGGGCCCACCAAGGCCACCACTGGTGATTTCACTCACTCCAGCAGCAGCGCTATCGCACACCTATGCTCACCATCCAGAAGCCTGAGGATAAGCCCACCATCACCAGTGCCCATGCATGCCTCCTGGGGGGGCCTGAGGACTGGCCCACCCAGCATCACCATCCCCAGAAAAGCTTTGCCCCAGTTTCCACAAACAACTACAGCCTAAGCCACTGAGGAACTCGCAGACATCACTGATGTTGATTACAGTTGAAGAAATCAGACGAAGACTACACCACTGCACCCACCCAGAACCACAGCCAAAGTACCCTACCCAACCGACACTACAGATACATCTGCAAGAAAATGAAAGCTACTCCATACAATAGGAAAAAACCAACCATTCAACCAGTTGTGCAGATATTAATGTAGGGACATGAGAAACATGAGAAAGCAAAGAAACGTGACAGCTCCAAAGGTTAAAAAATACTTCTCTAGTTACAGACCCCCCCCAAATAAAAATATGTGAAATACATGAAAAGGAATTTGAAATAATGATCTTTAAAAAACTCAGCAAGATACAAGAGAACACACATAAACAATACAAAATTAGAAAAACAATTCATGATCAGAATGAGAGATTTGACAAAGAGATTATACATCATAAAAAGGAACCAAATCAAAATCCTGGAACTAAAGAATTCAATGAATAGAATAAAAAAATACAATTGAGAACTTCAGCAATAGACTGAATAATGGAGAAGAAAGAATTTCTGAACTTGAAGGTAGGTCTTTTGAAATAATCCAGTCAGAGGAAAAAAAAGAATAAAAAAGAATGAAGAAAGCCCGTGTGACATATAGGATACCATTAAGCAAACAAATATTTACACTTTGGAGTTCCAGAAGAAGAGGTAGGGAAAAGCATAGAAATAATAGCTGAAATAATAGCTGAAAACTCCCCATGTCTTAGGAGAGAAATAAACATTCAGATATAGGAAGCTTAAAGTTCCTGAAATAGATTCAACCCAAAAAGGTCATATCCAAGGCACATTATAGTCAAACTGTTAAAAGTTAAAGACAAAGAGAGAATTCTAAAAACAGCAAGAGGAAAGTATCAAGTCTCATATAAGGAAATCCACAACAGACTAACAGATTTCCCAGCAGAAACCATACAGGCCAGGAGAGAATGGGTTGATATATTCAAAGTGCTGAAAGAAAAAAAAAATCTGTCAGACAAGAATACTATACCTAGTAGAACTATCCTCCAGAAACGTAGAAGAAATAAAGTCTTTCCCAGACAAGCAAAAATTGAGGGAATTCATAACCACTAGACCAGCCCTACAAAAAATGCTTAAGGGAGTCCTGCATCTGGAAGCAAAAGGACAATACCTACCCACACACAGAAGTATAAAACTCAGAACAGATTCACACATGATAAAGAGAAGGAAATCAAATGTTACCATGAGAGAAAAACCACCAAATTGCAAAGATAAAACAAGAGAAGAAGAAAGGAACAAAGGATATACAAAACAATCAGAAAACAATTAAAATGACAGGAGTAAGTCCTCACCTATCAATAACAACCTTGAATGTACATGATTTAAAATCCCCAATTAAATGGTATAAACCAGATTTTTAAAATGACCCAAATATATGCTATCAACAAGAAACTCACTTCATCTGTAAAGACACATGTGTTGAAAGTGAAGCAAAAAAGATATCCCATGCAAACGAAAATCGAGAGTACGCAGGACTATCCATGCTTAAAAAAAACAGACTTTAAGCCAAAAAACATAAAGAGGGACAAAAAAGTCACTGTCTAATGCCAAAGAGATCAATTCAGCAATAGGATATAACAATTGTAAATATATGTGTACCCAGACTGGAGCACCCAGATATACCAAACAAAAGTTATTAGAGTGAAGAGATAGCTAGCTTTCAATACAATAATAGTTGGGAACTTCAACACCCCACTTTCAGCATTGGAAAGATCATCTAGACAGAAAATTAACAAGGAAACACTGGACTTAAACTGTACTATTGACCAAATGGACCTAACAGACATTTACAGAACATTTCATTCAACAGCTGCAGAATACACATTTTTCTCAACACATTTAACATTCTACAGGATGGAACACATGTATGTTAGGACACAAAACAAGTCTAAACATATTTTTAAAAATTGAATTCCTATCAATTATCTTCTCAGACCAAAATGGAATAAAACTATAAACAATAATAAGAGGAACTTTGAAAACTGTAACAGATATATGGAAATTAAACAACATGCTCCTAAACTACCATTGGGTAAATGAAGAAACTAAAAAAATTTCTTGAAACAAATGAAAATAGAAATATAACATTCCAAAAGCATGGGATACAGGAAAAAGTAGTACTAAGAGAGAAACTTCTAGCAATAAACACCTACATCAAAAAAAGGAGAAAGATTCCAAATAAGCAACCTAACAATACACCTCAAGGAACTATAAAAGCAGGAACAAACCAAACCCAAAATCAGTAGAAGGAAAAGAAATAACAAAGATCAGAGCAGAACTAAACAAAATAGAGTAAAAAGAAAATACAAAAGATTAACAAATGAAAGGTTGGTTTTTTAAAAAAGACAAAGTCAATAAACCATTAGGAAGCCAAAGGAAAAAAGAGAGAATACCCAAATAAATAAAATCAGAAACAAAAAAGGTGACATTAAAACTGATACCACAGAAATACAAAGGATCATTAGAGACTATTATGAACAAACATACATCAACAAATTGGAAAACCTAGAGGAAAAGGATAAATTTCTAGACATATATAAACTACAAAGATTCAACCAAGAAAAAAAATGAAAACCTGAAGAAACCAGTAACACATGAGATTGAAACAGTAATAAAAAGTCTCCCAACAAAGAAAAGTCCAGAACCAGATAGCTTTACTGCTGAATTCTACCAAAGTTTTAAGTTTTAAAGAAGAACCAACACCAATTCCTCTCAAACTATTCCAATAAAATAAAGAGGGAATTCTTTTTAATTCATTCTATGAGGCCCGCATTACCCTGATACCAAAGCCACCAAGTACATACACAAAAAATAAAACTACAGACCAATATCTTTGATGAACATAGTTGCAAAAATCCTCAACAAAATATTAGCAAACCAAATCCAACAACATATAAAAAAAATAATACACCATCCACTGAGTATGTATGGAGGAAAGAAAAAGAAAATTTTGAAAAAGAAAAAAAATACACCATGATCAAGTGGGGTTTATTCCAGGTATGCAAGGATGGTTCAATATATGCAAATCAATAAATGTGATACATCACACCAACACAATAAAGACCAATAAAGGAACACAGTGAAGGCCATATATAACAAACCCATAGCTACCATCATACTGAATGCGGAAAAGCTGAAAAGTGCCTCTAAGAACTGGAACAAGATAAGGATGCCCACTTTCACCACTCTTATTCAACACAGTACTGGCAGTCTTAGCCAGAGCAATTAGGCAAGAGAAAGAAATAAAGGACATCCAAATTGAAAAAGGAGTAAAACTGTCCTTCTTTTCAGAAAACACAATCTTATATATAGACAAACCTAAAGACTCCACCAGCAAACTGTTAGAACCGAAAAATGAATTCAGGAAAGCTATAGGATATAAAATCAACATACAAAAATCAGCAGTGTTTCTATATACCAATAACTGACTGAAAAAGAAATCAAGAAATTAATCTCATTAACAATAGCTACAAAAAACAAAACACCCAGGAATGCATTTAATCCAGGAGGTAAAAGAGCTCTGCAATGAAAACTACAAAACACTCACGAAAAAAAATGAAGAGGCCACAAGAAAACAAAAAGACAGCCTATGCTCATGAATTGAAGGAAATTAAAGGAATTAATATTGTTAAAATGACCATACTACCCAAATCAATCTATAGATTCAATGTAATCCCTACTGAATACCAATGACATTCTTCACAGAAATAGAAAAAATAATCCTAAAATTCATATGGAACCACAAAAGAGCCTGAACAGCCAAAGCAACACTGACCAAAAGAAGAAAGCCGGAAGCATAACACTACCTTACTGCAAAGTATACTACAAAGCTATAGTAACCAAAAACAGCACAGTATTGTTATAAAACAGACACACAGACCAACGGAACACAATAGAGAATCCAGAAATAAATTTATATATTTACAGACAACTGATTTTTGACAAAGGTGCCAAGAACACACGTTAGGGAAAAGACACCCTCTTTAATAAACCATGCTGGGAAAACTGACTATCTGCGGAAGAATGAAACTAAATCCCTGTCTCTCACCATATACAAAAATCAACTTGAAATGGATTGAAGATTTAAACACGAGACCCGAAACTACAAAACTAGTAGAAAGAAAACACAGGGGAAACAATTCAGGACATGGGTCTGGGCAAAGATTTTATAGGTAATACTTCAAAGGCACAGGCAATAAAAACTAAAATAGAAAAATGGGACTATAACAAACTAAAAAGCTTCTGTACAGCAAAGGAAGCAATCGATACAATAAAGAGACAACCTGTGGAATGTCAAATATTTGCAAACTATTCATCTGACAAGGGACTAATATTCAGAATATACAAGGAACTCAAACAACTCAACATCAAAAAGAAAAACTGATTAAAAAATAGGCAAAGGATCTGAATAGACATTTCTCAAAAGAAGATATACAAATGTCACTGATCATCGGGCAAATGCAAATCAAAACCCCAATGAGACATCATTTTATCCCAGTTAGAATAGCTACTACCAAAAGGACAAAAAATACTAAAAGCTGGTGGGGATATGGAGAAAAGGGAACTCGTATACACTGTTGGTGGGAATTGTAAAATAGTACAGCCCTTATGAAAACAGTATGGAGGTTTCTTAAGAAATCTGCTGGAGTTATGATCCAGCAATCCCACTACTGGGTATTTAAAGAAAGGAAAGGAGGTCAGAATATTGAAGACATACCTGCACCCTCACATTTATTTCAGCGCTATTCGTAAGAGATAAGACATGCAAGCAACCTGAATGTCCACCAACAGATGAATGGATAAAGAAAATGTGGTGTATGTATACACAATGGAATACTACTCAGCCATTAAAAAGAATAAAATCCTGTCATTTGTGGCAACATGGATAAACCTCGAGGACATTATGTTAAGTGAAATAAAGTCAGATACAGAGAGATAAATACTGCATGTTGTCACTCATATGTAGGAGCTAAAAAAATTGAGCTCATCTAAGTAGAAAGAATTGTGGGTATTAGAGGCTGGGAAATGTAGTGGGGAGGGGAGAATAGAGGTTGGTTAACAGATACAAAATTACAGCTAGATAGAAAGAATAAGTTCTAGTGTTCTCTAGCACTGTATTGTACATAACAATAATGTATTGCCTATTTTTTAAAAGCTAGAAGAGAGGATTTTAAATGTTCACAACACAAAGACACGATAAATGTTTGAGGTGACAGATATGCTAATTACTCTGATTTGATCATTACACACTGTATGCATCAAAATATCACTCTGTATCTCAAATACGTGTAATTATTACATGTCAACTAAAAATAATGGGAAAAAAGGAGAAAAAAAGCTTTTTAAATCCTTTAAAGAATTTATAATTTCCTTAAGAATGTTTTATTTGCTATTTTTATATATTTTGCCTACCATTAAATGCCCTGAGGGCTTTTTGGTTAATTTTCTTTACCCAAAGTATCTTCATTAGAACATATTTTTTAAATGTATCACTATACTAACATGACAGTCAGAGTCAAACATAATTGCCATCCCTACAAAGCAGAAATTTCATTTATTTTCTGTCCAAAATCAAAGTGCTCTGTTCCTACCTTTTAAGGACAAGGGACTGGATCTTGTGAATTCTGTGTTTGAAGGCCTGTGCTGTTTACGAACTTCCAAGTACTCCTTAACTCTTGAATCAATGGTTTCTTTCAATAGTAAACAGACTTCCTAAAATAAATAAAAAATTGATATAACTTTCTACTTTAATGCAATGCAAAAATTAACACAGTACATATTGAGAAGACAACACTGAACATTTCGTTTTGTTTGCTTTTTAATTCAGCTATCAATGCTGAAAGGAATGCCTTGTGTGCCTGTGGATAACACTACAGATTTAAATTTGCTACTAAGGTTTGTTCAAAACCATGATGTTGGTTCCCTGTGCGATCTGGGAAATTCATTTCATTTCTCTCTGCCTCAGTTTCACATTTCTAAAAGGAAGATAAAAACACTTCAATGTAAACATTAGGGTGACAAGGTGATAAAACCAGTGAGATAAAGAATGTTTTCATGTAAACATCAATCAGTTGTTGCCTTGTGATAAACAGAAGAGGGAAGTCAAACAGAGCCAACACTGGATGGCAGCAAGGGCCCCCTGGAAATGCCCACTGTAGCCAGGCAGGGGGCTATGGACAGGGAAGGAGCCAGGAGTAAGGGCATGTTCGTATACTGTTGGTGCAGATGGCATGGGGTGCCCAGACCACAGCCTAGTCAACAGCAGTCAACCCCTCATCTCCCCATTGTTTAAGTGGACTGTTGCCATATTTATAGGCATAGTGTTGCCAGATCTTCCAGTTTGTTCACAAGGAGCCAGAAACAGTGATTTTATACAAAATTTCCCATTTTTCAAACTTGGTCCAAAAAAATTTTTTTAATCTAAACACCATCATTCATTAGTTTCTGGCTTCAAGTTTACAAATCTACTGAAGAAGGAACAGCACTGTGCAGTGGGTTAAAGAGAGAACTGGAAATTAGTAATCTGATTTTTTTCCACGTTCTTGTTGATGATACTGTATGTACCCATTTGCTTTTGTTAAAACTGCACCATAGTCACCTATTAATGGTGAAAATGATTTAACTTCTCTGAAGTAGATGAACACTGATTAGGCAACAGAAACAAGTGGTTTTAATTCAATTTCAACACACCATATAACTACCAAATTTCTGGATATGTCAATTGTTTTATATAATATATTGGTGTTATTTACAAAAAAGAAAAACAAAAATTTAACTCCAACCACATAATGGGAAGATACTCTGTGCGGTGTTTCCTGCACTACCAGGAAAATGTGACCTAATATAGGAAAAGGGAGTAAAATTGCATGCAAAAGAACTGATATTTAAAGACTGATAATTCTTCCCAAAGACTCTACAGCAGGATCAGAGTTGCCCAGGTCACTTCAAACCTGTTTCACTGGTTTCTTACAATGTCATCTCAGGTTGATCTCTTAGAATCTTCATAAATTAAAACAAGAACAAAGTCTTTAGCTGCTCTGAAGAGTAATGGTAGTGCAACTTTCCTTTTATTACAAATACTTGGACCCCTCAAACAGTATAGAAAACCCTTAGTTTAACTCACAAATGTGAATTTCCTGCTTTTCATTTTACAGCCCAAAGATGCAGTGCCTTGTGGAATACAGAGAGATCCGTTTACAGTTGAGTGTTTTGGCGTTGTTCACATAACAGAAAGGCAGCCTTGCCTCATACTGATTTTTCCTTTTTTCTTTTTTTTTCTTTAACACTTAAAGAATTTTGCTTCACATGCAGGGTTCAACTATGACTGAGCTAAAAAATATGTGAAAGACATACATGGAAACAAGGATTGCTAAAATTTGGTCATAAATGCCCTATAAGGCTAGAACTAAAAATAGTATGACAAAAATAAAGCAAAGGCCCATACACATAAACTTTCCCCCTCTAGTTACAGGGCTGTCCTTCCATGAGTCAGGTTTGACAAACGAAAGGCAGACCATGAGCAATGTGGTCAAGATACCCCAGTAACTGACCACATCACACTTCGAGAAGCATTCTCTTTAGAACCAGAGCAATTCAAGAAAAAAAAACCTCCCAGCTACATTTGAGGGGCAGATGAGAAGACAAGTTAAAATCAGTGAACAACAGAGAAACATAGAGGGCCTCTGTAGGCTAACGGGGGCTTATGTTCCCTTCCTCAAGTTTACAAACGGAACAGTTTGAGTTTGACTGTTTGGGTACAAAGACTACTCATGCTGGACTCAAAATAAACATAGGTTTAATACATGTAATTAGTTCTTTCTTCTAGAAAGGAACTGGATATTCTTAGGCTTTCACTATATAAAGGGACTATTAAAATGCAATCAAAATGGTTGCTCATGAAATCCCAATCATGAGATGATCTAATGATAAAAAAGATGAAAGCATTGGGACACTGAACACAGGCTAAAGTCATATCCTTTCCTCAGCTAGCTTTTCTCCTTTCTTACACACACAAATTATCCCAAAGCAGTTTTAATCAGTGAACATATATTTCAAAGGAGCAACTTAAAGTAGAAGCAGCAAAGCAACTACTTCGCTTTGAGAGGAAAGCTCAGCGTGCTGGCACACCTGCCCTCTTGCAGCTGCCGCTGCTGCGTTGCTCTGCAGGTCCTATCATGCACTGCCCATCTTTGCTAAGTCATGCCCCACTGCCCTCCAGCAGGTACCAGGTGGAGCAATGCAGCTGCAGGTGGCACCTTTAAAAAAAACCTAATGCTGGCTTAGTGGTGATTCATATATGCATGGCTTTATTTTAAAGCATTCCAAATCAACTGTCTGTTGGGCAAAACTGACTAAATATCAGCAAGAAAGGTCTAAGGCCAAGGTGGTAAATGGAGGAAAAGAATGGGCCTGGAATGGTGGATTTTAGAACACCAATAATGTAAGTCAAGTCAGAAGATTTTGGGTGAGGTCCCCTTGGGTGAATATTAGTCACTTTGGGGAAATGAATGAACTGCTTTGAATCACAGGGACACGTGCTAGAAAGCGAAAGCAGGGAATTACATGAAGGTGCACGGCAGTAGATGTTGGCCTGCTAAATATTTTAAAGTCCTGAAGAGTCCGGCATGGTGGCTCATGCCTATACCTGAGCTACTCAGGAGGCTGAGGCAAGAGGATCTCTTGCAGGCCAGGAGTTCGAGACTAGCCTGGGCAACAAATCAAGACCTCATCTCAAAAAAAAAAAAAAAAGAAAAAAAAAAGTTCTGAAGAGGAAAATCCATGATTATTTACCTGAAGGATAAATCCCATCAGAATGAACCTTATGCCTTCCTTCTCTAAGCTTCGGGTCACCAGGCATTCTTTACAAAATAATGACAGCAAAGTCCTGATGATATTATCTTTTGAGTGAAAATGTGTTATCCTATAAATTTTGGGGGGGTACGGGAAGATTTTTTTTCTAGTGATCTCCAAAAGCTGACTGAAAACAATTACCACAGGAAAGTTTTTTTTTATTTATTTTGCCACTATTACTAGTTTCTTCTCCATATACTACCTTTTAATAAAACTTATTTTTATTTCTCGCTCTAAAAAGCAATCGTGATAAATGACCATCATGGAGAACACGAACTATGATGATATTGTGAAAGTTATATAAAAGCTGCTACCTGGCCATCCCGCTCTCCGGTGAGCAGGGACTGGAGAACTAAATGCACCTTGTAAGCCTCCACCACAGTGGCATTCGGGGGGGAGTCCCAAACTATAGAATCAGGAGTGGACTTAGGATGCAGCGGAACCCTTCCATCTGCCGGTGAGGAGGCTGAGGACGAGGGAGGCCCAACATCACACTCCTAAGCACAGGACCATTCCCTTTCCTGACTGACCAACAGGAGGGAAGGAATACAGTCAAATATCTCCTTACTTGTCAAAGGCTCACGATAATAAAAGGATGGCAGAAAAGAAGAGGCTTCAAGACAGGTGTGAAGGATCAGCCTATGTTAACCTCCACACCTGCTCCAGGTGTTCAGTCCATCCTTCCCAACCAGTCAGATTAAAATCCTTGCTTACCAGGAACAGTAACTTTTATCTACTTATTCTCCTTTTTTTAAAATGAAGAAGCCCTCCCCCACCCCAAAAACAAAAAGGTAGAAAATTTCTGGCTTAAATAACAGGGTAGCACATGAAGTGTATGGATGTGACAGTTTCTGAATGGAAAAAAAAAGTGGATATATGTGTGTCTATCGTTGGGAATACAATTGTTTTTCAAGGAATAAATACCACTTAATATTTTTCCCCACTAATAAAAATGAAAGCTGGAAAGAGCTAACATTTCTTCTAGCAGCAGCAGCTACTAGCATTTAAAGAGCAAAAAGTTTCATTGTACCTCTTTCTTCTGTTCAGAAAACCAGCTGGTATCTTTGTTTGAACCTTGTGGCAATATATGGAGATCCACCAGGACAGCAAAATTCCCACACTGAAAGACAAGGCAGAGTCAGTGTCTGTGACGCTCACGTCCAGCAAACAATGAAAGAAAATCTCACAAATTCCTATGTGGTTGCTCACGATGAAATGGCAACAAAGTTCACTACTAGACAGAAATCTTAATACTGGACAGGGCTACAGGTCATAACCTACTACTTTTTCTAAGTTTGAAATTTATAGTGGAAATGCTAAGGAGAAATGCAGTGTTAATCAGGATAGGAAAGACAAAATATTTATCTCTGGGCAGCACCTTGAAAGGGGATGCCCAGGCATCCCAGGGGCAGCTGGAAAACTGTCAAACATTGAGAGAAGTTAAACAGGCCAGGACTAGGTAGCTCCAGAAAAGAATGATTCCATGCGCAGCTAGAAGAATTCGTTCTTCTAAGTAGGAAAGAACAGATATAAGCTACTGATTTTTCAGACAGACAGAAGGATTGGCTGGGATGGTACACCTTGGAATTGAAATAGAAGCACAGAAGAATGAGAAAGATCAAGAAGAGAATGGTAGGTGCTGAATGCTGGTTATCAAAACTAAAGAAACTTTCATTGACATATGCTACAAAACTGCACACAGTCTGCCTCTGTTCTTATTCCATAGGCCAGCGCTGTCCAGCACTTTAGAAAAAATGGAAATATTCTACATCTGCGCTGTTCAATAGCACAGTCAATAGCCATATGTGGCTTCTGAGCACTTGAAATGTGGCTATTGTGACCAAGGAGCTAAATCTAAATTTTTAATTTAAATAGCCACATGTGGCTGGTGGCTCCATATTAGACAGCACAGCTATAGACCCTGTGGAAAGTTGTAGGCTTATAAATCCTCACACCTTATGAGTAAGGTACTTTCTGAGAATTACAACATAACTATGAACAAACTAATCTAGAAAAGAATGGGAGACCAAGACTGTAGGCTGGGGATGTTCTAAGAGGCCTAGAGGTTCACTTTATGGCCCACAGGAAAAAATCAATTTCACCCTTTTGGCTGAACAGTTTTTTTGTTTTGTTTTTTAAAATTCTGTGCTATAAATCAATGGTGAAAGGAAAGTAGTTTCAAAAAACAGTGTTAAGACATCAGACACAAGCCGGGCACAGTGGCTCACACCTATAATCCTAGCACTCTGGGAGGCCAAGGCGGGAGGATTGCTCAAGCTCAGGAGTTCAAGACCAGCCTGAGCAAGAGCGAGACCCTGCCTCTACTAAAAATAGAAAAATTCACTGGGCGTCATAACATGCGCCCGTAGTCCCAGCTACTCAGGAGGCTGAGGCAGGAGGATCACTTGAGCCCAGGAGTCTGAGGCTGCAATGAGCTACAACGACACCATTGGACTCTACCCAGGGCAACAGAGTAAGACTCCGTCTCCAAAGGAAAAAAAGAAAAAAAGACACAAATACGGAAAGAAATTGAAACTTGACACCCACCTTACAACATACACAAAATTTAATTTGCGATGGATCATAGACATAATCATGAAAGTCAAAATTATTTTCCCAACCTCTAGAGGTAGGAAAAGATTTCCTAGACAAAATCTAGAAAGCACCAGATATTGAGGAAAAAATTGTTAAATTGGACATTGCCAAAATGGAAAACTTCTGTTCATTAAAAAACACTTTTAATAAAAGGAATATGTATTCCACAGACTTGGAAAAAATGTACTTATAAATACATACATCTGGCATAAAGGACTGGTATCCAAAACATGTAAAGAACTACAAATGGATATTAAAAAACAAACAACCCAAACTTGAACAGACACTTCACCAAATTAAGATAAATGAATGGCTAATAAGAATATGAAAACAGTGTTCAACATCGTTAGTCATTAGGTAAATGCAAATTAAAACCACCAAGAGATATTAAATATAACTACAATACCCTCCAGAATAACTAAAATTAAAAAGACGGACACAATACTAAATGTTGTTAAGGATACGGAACAACCCAAACTCTCATACTTTCCTAGTGAAAATGTAAAATCGTTTAACTACTTTGGCAAACAGTCTGTCAGTTTTCTATAGTTAAAAATTCATTTATTTACCAACGGAGCCAACAATTCCACCCCAGGTATTTACCCAAGAGAGATAAAGCATATGTGCACACTAAGACTTACATGCAAATGTTCATGGAAGTTTAATTCATAATAACCCAAACTGAAGACAACCCAAAATCTATCAACAGGAGAATAAACAAATTGTGGTATGTTCATGCTACTCACCACACTGATATATTCAACATGGATTAATCTCAAAAACATTAGGCTGAGCAAAAGAAGTCAGATCAAAAGAATACATACTGTATGGTTCCATTTATATAAAATTCTAAAACAGCAAAACCAATGTATAGCGAAAGAAATCAGAGCAGTGATTGCCCAGAAAGGAAGTGGCTGAGAACTAGCACAAAGAAACTTTGTGTGGTGATGAGAATATTCTGTATCTCCATGGGGTATCTTAGGTATACACCTAAGATCAGTTCCTTTCACTGTATATAAATTATACATCAACAATAAACAATTTTTGAACACTGTGTAAAATGCATATTTGTTGGCAGTTATTTAAAATGTAGGTACTACGTCCCTGAAAATGTATGGGGTATCTTGAGGGAGACCAAAGTGAACCGTGAAGCATGACGAAAGGTGGTCTCCTATGATGTCAAGCACTACACTGTGACCCACTAAACTGCACTTCAGCATGCTGCAACCAGCATTTTATTTTAATGAAAGAGAACAGAATATTACAATGCAATAAAAAATATTAGTGTCACATGGGAAGGCCAAGAATTGTTTTGTGAAATGTAAGTATGTGTGTACTGAGTTATGATGGAGAGCCTATTTCTTATTGTGGGTTGTGGTCAAAAATGTTTGAAAATCATATTTAAGTATACTGCTATTTTTAAAGTTTCTTCTCAACTGTTGATTACAGATTTAACCTTTAAGGAGTATGCTGCCACCAGGTGGAGGTCGCATGCCACAACTAGAAGATCTCAGCCAGGAAATATTAACCTTTTGTGTGCCACGGATCTCTTCAGCCATCTGCAAAGCTGATGAAACTTGCTCAGAATAATGTTTTTATTTTATCTTCATTATTTTTTTTTTTAAGAGACAAGGTCTCAATATGTTACCCAGGCTGGATTCAAACTCTGGGGCTCAACCAATCTTCCTGCCTCAGCCTCCCAAACAGCTGGGACTACAGGCATGCACCATCACACCTGGCTAGAATAATGTTTTTAAATGCATAAAACACAACACACAGGATTAAAAAGAAAACTAGTTACACTGAAGTATGGTTATCAAAACAAAAGAAAACAAATTTGTGATATAATAACGTATGTACTTGTTTATCAAGGCATTTGATCTTGTCACATAGTGGGGGATCTACTGACTACTATTAAGTCTGAAGTAGTGTTGAGCATCAATATTTTCAGATACCTGCAACAACTATTATATAATATGAAAAGAGCTATAATTTCTAACTGTGACAAATATTGCTAATACTATTGTGTTTTGAATCCTACATTCATAATAAAAGGAAAACTAAATTTATTAGAACTTGGTCAAAATAAAGATATAACTTCTTTCTCCTCATCCAAGTTCACTGAACCTCTGGATTCTATCACAGGCCCACTGAAATTCCAGGGATTCTGGAATAAAAGCCCTTCTAATGCTATGGGATGTGCCTCACACACATTTTACTGAGATTTCCTATAGGTTCTGTACCCTGATTCTTCAGTCTAAACCAAGTTCTCTGCTACTTCTTTATTAGCAAAAATAATTCTTAAAATAATAAAAAAAAAGTGAAGCTTAAACAACTTGAATTGATACTGTCATAGTGGCTTTCTAAAGGATTAAATAGTAAGGTTCAACTTGGTATTCTGCTCACCATTTTGTGACTTTGGTCACAGATAACCTAGTCTAAGTTTGATTATAAACAGACTGATTAGAATGTCTTTTTTTTTTTTTTTAAATAGATCAGGGAATCTTACTCTGGTGATCCAACTTTCCCAGGGTTTCTAGATGACTCCAGTCCCTTCCCCCATACCAGGCTCTCCCTCTGCAGCAGGCAATTCTGAGTTCTCCACGAGCTCTCTCAAACTCCCACACTCATCAGAGGTATTTTGCCTTTGTAAAGTTCCCTGCTCTTAAAGCTTTGCTTCTTTTCTCCCATGAGTAAACAGAAGGGAAAAAAATAAAAGAAAGCATCTTACCACTGCCAGCAGCACCCCTCCCTTTCTTCTCCTCCTTAATTAGGAGAAGGCTATTTCCACTCTCAGAAGATAAACTCTTCAGTTCTCTTCTGAGAGGAACAACACAGTAACCATCACTTTTTTCTCAGGCCAGAGCTGGTCATTTTGCAGAGGCCAAGTTGCCTCTTTAACAGCCCACAGGCTGCTAAAAGCCGCTTCACAGCCCATGCACTGCGTTCTGAGTCCACAGGCCACAGGCCAGGGTCTCGGCTAGCTTCTACCCTCTCCTCCCAGAGGTTTCAGCCAACGACCTGGGAGTCACCCCCAACTCCTCCCTTTCCCTAACCCTACAGAATCAGTCAATGCATCTTGTCAATTTTACTTTTTAAAGAGCTCGCAAACACATTCCTTTTCTCTTGTTCCGTTGGTCACGGCATCTCCCACTTGGGATATTAGAGCCACTTCTACTGGTGTCCCTGATGAACCCTCAATGCCTCTACCAGGGCAATCTCCAACACGCAATTGGATCAGTCTGCTCCTGCTGCAGCTCAGAGCAGCGCCTCCCAAGCCTCTGGCGAGGCCCCACCTCTCCTACCTCTCCCATCGTCTCCTGCATGCGCCTGAATTTTTTCATCCTTGGTGTAGAACGTACCTCATAGCTCCCATGCTTGGTGAGCTCCTATGCATCCTTGAACCCTAGCAGGAGCATGGCCATCTCTGTGAAGCTCTTTTGAACAGTTTCTCCCTCCCTCCTCTGGATCAGACACATTTCTCCTGTGCTTATTTACTTCTGCATTAAATGACTGGTCCATGCAGGGTCCCCCTTGGCTAGACTGTTAGCTCCGTAGAGACAGAGTCCATACCTCTGTCAACTATGTATCTGCAATGATTAGCACAGTACCAGCTCACAGTAAATGCTTAATATTTAATGAGAGGAAGAGAGAATGAATGACAGAACAAATTAGCCCCGAGTTTTGGGCAAATCACAGCCTTGTCTGCAAAGTGAAGGCTCTCAGCCCTTTCTGGGGACAAGGCCATTCCTATTCAACCCAAGGCATTGACACATCATAGAACAACTTCCTCTCTCCTCATTCTGGAGAGGCAACAACTATGTCATCACCAGTGACAACCAGTTATTTTTCATATTTTGCAAAAAGGGAATACAGGGATCCTAGGATTACTGCACCGTAAACTCACTGCCAACCAAGCATGTTGGTTATTTTTCCTATCTCTTTACTAAGAATTCCAGAGCTGCAACTTAACTTGCACCATTTCCAAGTCTTCAGAGGTGGGAGACATTGTCTTCTGATTTTACATTAAGTATAAAATAAAAGTGACAATGTTAACATTTCTCAACACAAAGGCATCTCCGGAGCAGGTTCAGAATTCTGAGATACGTGGCACTTTCTCCCGCTCACTTGTTGATTCATTCATTAAGCACCTGCTGAGTTTCACAGGGGCACCAGGCCAGGCCTGACAGAGGGGGGCCAACGACAGGACACTGTGGCATGTATGACATGGCACACACCCAGAACCAGAGGTAGCCAAGGGACCGCTTTGCCTGAGGGAGGCCAGGGAAGGGGAGGCGATGTCTCAGTGAAGTCCTGAAGAACAGGGCAAATGGGGCAGAAAGAAAAAAGAACGGTGCGCCCATGCGGAGAAAGAGGCTGACTAGCTCGGCGTGCTCTGGAGACAGAAAAGAGACTCATGATGTGGAAATACAGGGCGACGCCAGCAAATGAGGCCAACAGGGCAGGGGGCTCTGGCCATGGGGGAGCCCTGGACAGGCTGAGGGGGCCAAGGAGTCCAGTGGGCTGGAGGGCTCTCTAGGTAGGAGCGTGGAGCATGGGCAGGCGGGGGGGGAACCGCCAAGCCAGGCAGACAGGTTCAAAGCCACCACAAGAACCCAAAGAAGAGACAATGGCTCTTACTTGAGGTGAAGGGGAAGGGGCAGATTCCAGGGATACTCAGAAGACAGAAGCAAGAGGATGTGGCTGGGTGTGTGGGAGAGGAAAGGCAAGGATGAGGCCCCGGGCACGTGGGCAGTTTCCAGCACACCACATTGATGGCGCTGTGCAGAGGCAGCCGCGTACATACACGGTCTGCTGCCGAGCAGCAGCACAGATTGTCATCGGCATTTACAGCCACCTGGCATTAAGGACTTAAGGCAGTTCAAGCAACAAGGCAAAGATTAAAATGGGGAAAGTAAGTAAGAAAAACAAGGGTAAAAAGTGAGTGACAGACCCAAGAATCAAATCCAGATCTGTGAGACTCCAAAGCCCCCTGCCAGACATGACCGTGAAGATACTCTCCCCCTGTGGAAGGCCACTCAGGACACACTTCCAGACCCTCCGTGGGGGCACATTTAAGGCTGCCTCACCTGGGACCCACGCCCCTTTATTTGGGAACTGGTCCCCTAGGCCCTCTAGGGTGAGCGATAGCAGCCACGTTTGCCCTATAAAACCCATCTCCCTCAGCACCTGGTGACTGAACCGGGGACTGTGAACAGGGTCACTCAGCTCCCTTGCCTGGGAAGTACTCTGCCACCGTGGGGTACCATGCTGGAACAAGAGTGCAGTGAAGTAGTGAAAACCCCACCGCAGGGAGAGTGGGGTGGGAGGGGTGGTTAAGGAGAGAAGGAAGGATGAGGAGGGAAAGAAAAGAATGCAGGAGAGGACTCACACTAGGCATGCGCAGAATGCAGGCGCGGACTCCCGCTGCGCATGCGGGAAGTGGGGGGCGGTGTTGGGGAAGAAAGGGAAGCAGCCCAACATCAAGAATCCCTATCCAGAGAGTAAAAAACTGAAGAAAAGTCAACACAAGTATGTTGTCAGTTTAACCCCCTTGGCCTGTTCCTCATGTGAAATACTGGCCCAGGAAATCCAAGCTTGGAGTTTACATTCAAGAAAAGAGAACAGCATTATCTTTGGATGGCATATACAATAAACTAGTTAGGTCAGGACATTGGAGAATAAAGAGCCATTCTGCTGGAATATACTATATCCTTAGTCCAACTGTGAAAACTTACTAACAGTAGACAAGTTGGCAATAACAACAGTTAAGATTCACTGAGCACTTATTTTGTGCCAGACACTGTGTCAAGTCCTTTCTGTACATTATGGCACTTAATTCTCGTGACAACCCAGAGAGGCAGAAACTTTACCACTTGGTGTTCTGGAAACACTGAGAAACTTAAGAGTACTCTTTCTCTCTTAGAAGATCCCTGGTGATCACGGCTGGGTTTTGTTTGGTGTGGTGCCTTGCCAACCTGGCACTACTTGTCAGGTCGGGCACAAAGAACACTTCATCATCTTAGTAACAGAATTAGGCACAGCCTGAGTCTAATGAATGAGACCACAGCATCAGAGAAGGCCTGGAGAAAGCCCTTTGATGATGACAAATGCGAGAATGGTCTAGAGCACAGGAAGGCAAAGACGGCAAATCTCTTATGACAATGCCCCAGTGTAGGAGAGGTGTAACACCTCCCTTCTGTGTGTCAGTTTCCCTATACATAAAATGACTGGCCCCCACCAGATCTCCTTCAAGGTGCCTTTCCTTCTAGATCCCATCTCCTGGTTGGTTTGGTCTACAGCCATTTACTTGGATTCTACCAGCACATACAGTGTCTGTCCTCACGTGAAGGTTACAGAAGAGCCACACGGAGTCTGGCACCCTGTACTATCCTCTATCAGTCCACTATGGGCCACCAAAGCACAGTAGTAAAATCTACTGCTGTTTTGGATTAGAAAGCAGAGAACACATTCCCTGCTATGCTGACCTCTGTGGGAATGACTTAGTCTTGGTAACCAATGACAGAAAATGCCAGTCACATGGCTAGAAAAAATGGAGACGCCCGCCCAGTGGAGTTGGCTGAGGCAAAAATCTTAGCAACCAGTGAGCTCTTCCCTAAAGCATTTTCTGACACTCTCAGGCGGGATTAAGCTCTTCTGCCCTGCAAAGGCACTCGGTTAGTGCTTCTACTGTGGAACTTACCACAGGCTGTAAACACGTGACTATACACATCCATCTCCCAGCAGGAGGCCTGCAGGGAGGAGCTGCCTTCAGTTACCTTTGGGTTGCCAATGCCTAGTACTCGGCCTGGCACACAGATGGGCATGAAGAGTGTTTGTTAAATGAATGAAAATATACATCAGTGATGAAAATTACTTAAGTAGCTGGCTTGTTCTCTCTCTAGGAGGGATTATCTCCCTCTCACCTGCACCCTGAACTCAGAATGAAAAACACTACAGAATCAGGCTCGTGGTTGACAACGAAGGTTGCCTCACGTATGCACAGAATAGTCACCCCAGAAACAGGCAGTGATGCCCACTGCTTCAAGCCAAAGGGTTATTTTCCCAGCATCCAGTCAATCAAGCGAACAAGATGCAAGTATGAGACCCTGGTTGATGATGTGAATCCAGACCCAAGGGGGAACTTCCTTGGTTGCAAATGGACGACTAGTTCTTTAAGCTCAAGTTTTTCTGGTTGAAAGGGATGCTAGAGAGGGTGTGACTTGCCTGAGGTGAGAAGGGCTCAGGAGGGGAGGGAGCTTTTCTGTCTCCTGTTTGGTGTCTGTTGTGGGAGTTCTGACTACACGTCAAGAACGTACAACTTCCCAGTCACTTGTTTTTCACAACAGATTTATTACTATGGTTGGGGAAAGATTCTACAAAGATAAGGAGCAAATCACAAAGGCATGAGGAAGAAAGATGAGTGAAAAGCAGAGCAAATAGGTTTGACAGCAGCTTCTAAAAGGAGAAAATCGAGAAAGAGGCTGTGATGTGCTTCAGTAAATTGTCTCTGGTCTCCTACTATGAAAGAGTTTTCAACCTGGAGTGGCATTAGGGTGGCTCACAGTCTCCCTGGAAGAGATCTGAGAAGTGGCTGGGAGTGGTGGCTCAGCCCTGTAGGCCCAGCTACTCGGGAGGCTGAGGCAGGAGGATCGCTTGAGCCCAGGAGTTCCAGGCTGCAGTGAGCTATGATCATGCCACTGCACTCCAGCCTGGGCAACAGGGAGAGATCCTGTCTCTTAAAAAAAAAAAAAATTAATTAAAAATAAAAAAGATCTGAGAAAGGAAGCAAAGTGCTACTGGGAATAAGGCAATGACCAACCAAAGCAGTATTACGAAGGGATGTTTAACTTTAACAGGTGCCACCAGAACCTTTGGGTAGAATTCAAGGCTGAATCACAGACTCTAATATCCATCACTGCATGAAGACTGCAGTTAGGAACAGGCTCTCAGTAGCTCCCTTTGAAAGATAAGAACTGACTTCCTTTCTTTAGACACTTTCCCCAATGATTTTCAGGAAATGATTCTTGCAAGTGTAACCCGCAGGCCGGTGGCATGCACAGAGTGCGTGTGACAATGAGGAGTACAGTGGCCTGGGGTTCAGGATAGGCCTGACTTCAAACCCAGGCCCTGAGCCTCCGTGGCTCTGTGAAGTAAAATGGGGACAGCGATGAAAAATACCTCCTGGAATTGTTTTAAGGTGCAAATGAGAAAATGTAGGCACAAGGCTTCTGCATTGTGCCAGCCACACAAAGGACTCAAGAAAAAAATACTGGTTGCTTTTTTCTTTTTTTTTCTCCAAAGGTAGAATTTGTCTCAAATTCCAGGGCATTTTAAATGAATTCTGAATTGTCAGTTCTATAAGATTTACAAATAGATAGGGCAGAGGTTTCCACCTGTTTTTACTAAGAGCCAATAAATGCTTCATAATTCTTTTGTACTGTTTACTCTGGCCACACACTGCTTCCTAGAAGAGCAGATGGCTTGTAATCATACCAGACTACAAGGTAAAAATATGAACTCTCCTTTTACATATCTCTGCAACAGAGAACATGAAATGAAAAGATAACCTGAGATAAATTATTATATGCTCGTCTGTAGGGCTCCTGACCCGAGAGGGTGTGAAGTGGCTGGGAAACAAGCACTGTCCATATTTTGCAACATGCAGGCTGCTCAGGAGCATGTTGGGATCAATTCTGGCATTTGTGATCTGAAAATAGGGTTTGGTAAACAACAGGACCAGTGCCCACAAGTTTTTGCTCACAACTTTATCTAGCATGTGTGATCATGAAGCTTTGGAATGTGGGTTTGAATTTTAACTCTCTAAAAATTAACGTGTTAGAAAATATTCTTTTATATCCCTGAAGAATCTTGATATAAAAGAAAAGCAGTTCAGTTTACTAGTTGGAGGAATTTATGACAAACTATACATGAGTCAAAGAAAAAGAAAAGGAAAAACCCTGCAAATATTCCCCTAGTGATCAATGCCTAGGTTGGTAGATTGTTCTAAATGAGGGACAGTCCTGGAGGAAGATCTTTTGAAATAGGAAGGAAGATGAAAAATCAGGTGGCATAATTTTCCTATCTCCTTGGGTGGGACCAAAGAGTCTTCAATTAATACTCTGGGGATTCTGGATGACCTAGAGGAATTCTCTTTATCTGGTTAAATGTAAAATAATTTAAGGAATCCCCCACATCAGTAGGTATTTTTTCTTTGGAATCTTCTCATCTGCTTTCTAATATAACAAAGGGCTTGCCAGATAAAGCCGTAACAGGTACCCCCTGCTCAATCCAGTTGTCAATGAATCTTTTCTGGCGTATTACTGTTGTGTAAGTATTGTTTATAAAGGGGGCTTCATTTGTTCTTCTAAACTGAGTATCAATTTTGACAGGCCAAAGATAGGGCTATGTGTAACCTTTACAGGAGGCAAACAGAATTCAAATACATGGCTGTGAACCAAAATACAACCTCAGAATGAGGACGTCCTGAAGCCTATTGCACATGAGTTTCTACTTCTGCAAGGCTCAAGGTTACCAGAGCCTCAGAGAGCCCCAAAAAAGTCAAGTGCCAGGCCCATCGCTGCCCTTGTCACACCTATCATCCTGGTTCTGTCAGTTCATGAAAGTCTCTGTGTACACAACCTCAAGGATACTTACCCACCAGAGCCTAGAGTCTAGACTATTGGTTCTCAAAGTACCAGCAGAATCAGCATCTCTTGGAGATGGTTTGCAAATTCTTGGGTCCCACTCAGACCTACTCGATCAGAAATTACAGGGAGGGGGCCAGTATCCCGTGTTTTAGCAAGCCCTCCAGGTGATTCTGGTGCATGCTCAAGTTTAAGAGCCACTGCTATAGGCCACTAGGTATCCTTGAGGACTACTCATAGCATTCTCTACACAACACACGAACTTTTCGTGAGATTACAATAGAAAGGAAGAAAAAAAATATCTGATTAGATTTCACCATGTAATACAATGGAAGGTGACAGCACACCAGAATATACTTAAATTCTAAAATTCACAAGTTAAAACAAAATCTCCATTTATCATAATTATAAGAAAATAATTCCTTTAGTGTAAATTATTATTTTCTTTAAAAAGAAAAAACAAAAATTCTCCAGAAGTGAATGTGATGTGTAGCCAGAGTTGAGAACCACAGATAAAACAATGCCTTCCTGAGCATCTTAAAAACTTGCCTCTGGATTAGGATGATAAAGGTGGTGATGCAAATCCAAAGGGAAAAAGAGATCTACCCACTGGATGATGGGAGAGCCTTAGGAATAAATGGAAAGGAAAGACCAGCAATGGAAAGAAAAGGGGTTGTAAACCCAGTCAAGGAGATTATACAACTGCACCTAAATCCTTTAGTGACTTCAGATCCCTGGGCTCAAGGGAATCCATCCCAGGGCACTGAAGCCTGGCTCGGCCACTGATAGGAGTTACACCAAGAACCTAGAGAAGGGCAAATGGCATTGCAGTTTTCAAAAGGAGGGAAAGATGGATTTTGCAACTGTATACTTAATCCATAACAGATTATTAGAGGAGATTAGAGAAAACCCCAATTATGAAAACCAAACTTCACTTTCTTTGACAACGTTCCTAGCTGCCAAAACTGGTGAAAGGCAGTTGACAAAGCCCACATGAACCTCAGGCCAGGAACTGGACAAAGTTTCCTAGGACATCCTTTTGTCCACACCACTCCAGCAAAACAGCTCTTGTCAAGGTTACCAATGATCTTCACGTCTCCAATGGTCAGTTCTTGGACCTCGTGTGACTTTACCTCTCTGAACCACCTAACAAAGTGGTTCTTTCACTCTCTCCTTTCCTTGACTTCTTGGGACACCAGAAGTCAGCTTTCATGGTTCTCCTCCCTCCTCACTGGCCACTCTTTGTCTCCTTTGCTGGATTGTCTGTACCACACCGCCTCTAAATGTCAGAGAACCCAAGGCTCCCTTAGCCCTTCTCCTTGTCTCCACCTGGACTCTCATAAGTCTCCAGGTTTCAGACACCGGGCAGTTCCCATACTGATAGCACATAGTGTTTCTGCTGTAGCCTGGACCTCCTTCTCAACTCCAGATGTATGTATCCAATTGCCTACTCTGCATCTCCACTGGGATGTAGAATAGACATCTACAACTTAACAGGTTCAAAACCAAACGGTTGATGATTACCCTCAAATCTGCTCCCACCAGGTTTAGCTAAGCTGGCTTGGTAAATAGCAACTCTGTTCTTCCAGTTGTTCAGGACAAAAATCTTGGAGTCATTTTTGATGCCTCTCCTCTCATATGCCACATGCAATCTACTAGCAAACTCTAACTGTTCTACCTTCAAAAGGGCCTGGCACACAGTAGGAACTCAATAAATATTAACAAAATGAACCTATGAATGAACAAATGAGTACTGGTGAATAAAGAACAGAAAAATAGGGTGAAACAACAATGAGGTAGATTCATAATTGGCCAAACAGCCATAACCACAAGAGCCATTAATGGCCAAATCACCACCTGCAGGGGGATGGTGAAGAGCTTTTTCCCTGACCATAGTCTTGTTCTGCATTTTTAGCACTGACATGTGATGAAGATATAGTGGATATGACCAGAAAATAGGTAGATGATGCTATACAGAAGGGGATAGTGAATATGTAGGGTAGCAAAAAGTGGATCTGGGAAACGAAACAAAACCAAACCCTAAAACTGGATCTTTGTGACTCACAGAGATGAGATTAGTCTAACTAGATGGAATTCAATTATGATACATATGAGGGCCACATAACTGTAACATATGGCTCCAAAAAACTAACAGCCCAAGCACTGGGGCACTCTTAGTCAAGAATAAAGGCTGTGAGTGAGCAGCACAATGCTGCGGCTGTCAATGTCAATTTCACTTTAGGCTGCCTTAACAATAGTGGCCGGTGGTGGCTGTGCTTTATGCACTTATTGCTCAATTACTCTCAATATTCAAATTGAGACAAACTGTCCTGTACTCCAGTAACAGTAACCAGGAACGCAACACTTAAAAGCATGTCATGAGGATCAGCTGAAGAAAATGAGATGATTAACTTAAAAAAGAAGAAAACAGCCAGGATAACATAGTATTAACACCTCTCAAAGGTGGAAGAATAATCCTTTTTAGTTCTTTAGGGCCTTAGGGGACAGAGAACCAGGTGAAGTAGAGAAACCATAAGGAGACATATATTGGCTCCACCTAAGGAAGACTTTCAGACCAGCAGGGCTTTCTACACAGAAAGTGATCTGCCACAGGAGGTTGTGTGCACCACCCAACCCAGGGGAGAAAATTCTATTGACACAAAGCCCGTGAAAATGGGCAACTGAATAAATATCACACTGTTATCACAGGCCACTGGTCTTGTGAGGAGTGATGAAAACCACACAGGAAAGGATCTGCTACCGACTTGTTGCCTTAGATTGTTTAGCCACTTCAGTCATCCAATGCACCACTGGTTACTGGTTTTGGGGTTGTTCTTAGTGTACCCCTAAAGATGTGGGCTTACTGACCTCAAGAATCAGAGAACTTACCTTCTAAGAGACACTTTAACATACAAAGCATGGGCTTTAGAATCATGCAGATACGGTGTCCAAACACTGGCTTCCCCTTTTACTGGCCATATGGCCTGGGGCAAGTTTCTTAGCCCCTCCCCCTGAATCTTAATCCCTTTTTCTGTACAATGGGGGGTAATAATGACTGCCATCAGGAGATGATGTTATGATTAAATTCAAAGAGAAAACAGAGAATGCAATGTTAATAAATAGTGGTTAACTACAAATTGGGAGTAGTTAACAAATAATGACATGATTCTCATTATCTCAACTAAGGAGAGTGACAAAATCAACCAGTGCTGTCTAATAACTTTCTGTGATAATGGAGATATTCTGTGTCTGCGATGTCCACTACCTTAGCCTCCAGCCACATGTGGCTACTGAGCACCTGAAATGAGGCTAGTACAATTTTGAGTTTTATTTAATTCTAATTAATTTAAATTGGTTAATAAGCAATTAATTTATTAATTAGTTTAAATAGCTACATGTAGCTAGTAGCTACCATACTGGACAGCACAGACACTTCCCTAAAGAGACTCCTGGTTCAGAAATCCTGGTTCTATTATTTTAGTGAGAGACTAAAACCGCAAAGGGCAAACAACATCGGGCGGGAACCCCATAATAGGAAGTGCCCGGTGATGCAAGGGGATTCCCATCCTGCAGGGAATTCCAGAAGGCTCCTCAGGACTGCATGTGAGGGAATAATGGGGACTAACCTGGGAAATTCTATGAACTTTACCACGAAAAGTTCTGATCCAATAGAACTGTTTTATTTAAAAGGTGTTTTCCTTGTAAACAGAAAATGAAGCAATAAAAACTATTACTGACAATTAAAGGATTAAGAAGTTTAAGTTTCCCTTCACCTTTCACCCTGACCCTGCTTTATCAAATCAGAAAACTAAATTCAAGTAGAATTCTTGAAATTATTATTGCAGCCTCTGTAAAATAATCCCTTGGTTTCGCTGAGAATGACCCTTAAAGTTTGGTGCTGAACTTCCCTCCCTAAGCCTGCTCTACTTCTCAGAGCTCAGGAAACAATCCTGTAACTGCTTTCAGCACTGCAAAAGTTTCTATAAAATGAGCAAGAGTTCAAAGGGAATTTTCAACCAGTTCATACCTAAGGCAGGAAATTGAAATGCGACAGAAGTATGTTAGACAAACACAGGCAAAGTCTGCTGGTGAGAGCTGAGTTTTTCTTCCTTTGACCCATTTTTAGAGAACTACAAAGAGGAATAAAGGGAGGTGGTTAATTAGTCACAGGACTTGTTTAGAGCCACCTCTACTTTCCTTTTCTAATTGGCTGATAGGAATAACACCCTCTTCAAGGAATGCTTAAAGGGGAAACGTGCTGGGACAGGAGACCACTGATGAAATGGCTTCAGAAGCTGAAGATCATTAATTAAGAATATTGAAAACGAGGTTGAAAGCTTAGCTGAAACGAGTGGGAGGGACAACTCAGTATCAGCTGCTACCTACACATGTGCAATTAAGGCTCATAAAGGTTCTCAGTGGGAAGTTACATCTCAGGCATCCTCCTCTCACATAAGAGAAGAGCATCCCGAGGCAACTGAACTCTGAAGACCACAGCATTGAGTTTAGAGTAATATTTCCAACATCCACTATGATATATCCCTGATTCTCAGGATTAGGTGTCTTCTAAGCACCACTACTCATTGTCTGAAACAGTGTTTCTCTGAGCGTGCATCCCATTCACCAGAAGGGCGTGTTAAAAACAGCATCGCTAAGGCTCACTCACCCCCACAATAAGTCTTAGACCTGGGCTGGGGCTGAGAATTTGCATTTCTCACAGACTCCCAGGTGAGGCTGATGTTGCTGGTCTAGGGATCACACTTTGAGAATCACTGGCCTAGCCGCTTGCAACCCTGGCAGCACCTTAGAATCACTTGGGGAACTTTTTAAAGAACAACTACATCCAAATTCTACATTCTTAATAGTCAAATCAGATTCTCTCATGACAGGGCTTGGGCATCAGTGTATTTTAAAAGCTCCCTGCCTGATTCTAATGTGCTAATAATTAGGCTGAGACCCACTGCCAAGATCACCTTTAACTATTTAAATTTGGAGACTACATATACTCTGAACAGGTTAATAATTATTCCTTCAAGTAAAATCCATGCCTTTCAAATTTATAAAATGAAAAAGAAAAGCATCTTGTTTTTCCTTACAAATTAGAGATAGGGAGGCAGATGCTAGCTTGATTCCACCAACCCTTAGTTGTGATGTTCCACTGGCCATTTTTTTTTTCCCCCCATAAACCAAAATATAGTGAGCCTCCTTGCACCAGCAAATACCACTCTCCACTCCAATGCTATTTAGACAGGATTCTCTGCAGATTTACTAATTACAGCAACTGAAGATCTGTAAAGAGCAATAAATCTGCTAATCCCTTTAAAACACAGTAGGTAATAAGTGATACATTTTCTTTTTGTAAACCCCAATTGATGTCTAGATACATTTTGAAATGACAATCCTACAACTAGTTGAGCAGCAGGTAATGTTTCTAAAACACTCAAAATATTCCAATGTTTATTCCTTTAGTCTCTTTTGTATTTTTCCCAAATGCTTTTTCCTCCTTTCTAAATTGGATTCTACTTTCATCTCCATCATTTGCCTGCTTCTGTCCTTCCCTCATCACCTCTGCCTTAATATAAGTATAACGTTTATAATTAATTATTCTTATATATTCTGACATACATAAAATTTTATGGTGTCTGTTCCTAATTTAACAAACAGAGGAACTAAATATTTTTCTTTGGTGAGAAAAAAAGAAGTTAAATTATTTTTGGTATGTGCCTTCTGTTTAACTCTGCCTTGGGCATTAGCCCTCAACAGGAAACTTGTTCCCCACCCTTAATTCCTCAAATTAAAAAACCTTCAGGCTAAAATACACCATGTACCATGAATCTGCACCTATTGGTGAAGTATGACAATGCAGTTGACCTCCAAATAATAAGGCTAAAGAAGAAGGGCTACATCATTCAGAATGTAAAACCGTGATTTTAGATTCTTAAGGGGCAGGGGCGATTTTGTCTCTCCCCTCCCATTGTACAATGTCTGGAAACATTTAGGGCTGTCACAATTGGCATCTAGTGGGTAGACCCCAGGAACGCTGCTAAACATCCTAAATCATATAGGCCAGCCCCCACCACAAAGAGTCATCTGGTCCATACTGTCATTAGTGCCGAGGTAGAGAAACCCTGGTCTAAAAACTCCTGCATGGATGGAGACAGCTGACTTCTCAGCACCGGAGAATTCGCAGGGATCTAAGGCCAGGGACAAACGGTCCAGAGACAAAGAGGTACTGCAAAACCCCAGCCAAAGAGCCCGGATGCTGCTCATCCTCCCAGCTGCCCAGAGCAACAAAGAAGGGGTCCTCATGAGCCTTTTCCTTGCTAGAAGTTGTCAATGAGGGCTTTCTTCATGGCGTTAGGAGTTTAATTTGGTAACAAAAACAATTCTATTCTGTGATTCATCACCTGGCCAACTGACAGAGTACCCTGGCTCCATAAAGCATTTTTATATCACTGTTAGCTTTTAACAAGGCCTAAACCAATGAAGGAAGGAAGGAAGGAAGGGAGGGAAGGAGGGAGAAAGGGATTAAAAATAAATGCAAGAGTTCTGAACGGGTATTTTAGAAATAGTCTATACCATTACTTTTGTAAAAATCTAAATGACTGCATTGCCCCTTCTCTTGGGAGACTTTGTTATTTAACTATTTTTATTTTGGGTAATTTGTATAGGGGTCTTTGCATAGGAGCAGATGGGGTGATACTTAAGGATCCTTCTCATGCATCATTAATATCATAATGAGATTGTGATATTAGATGTATTTCCTGTTGCTATTAAATTCCCAGAAAAATTACATGGATGAACTGAACTGTAAATATCAAATTGATCCAGCTTAAAAAGATCAATATTATGTCTTTGGATTCTTAATAATCCAAACTAGTATGGCAGCCAGTTTTTATCTTCAGGTTGTAAACGCCAAATAGCAATTTAATGGACGAGCAATAAAACTAAATTTTAAAAAGGATTATATTAAGGAAGTGCTTAAATGCCTCACAAAATAGTGTCTCCCTTGTAAGTATTCGCTATGGGTTCCTTTAAACAGCAAAGCCCACTTAGTTCACCTGAGTGCTTACCTTCTTCCAGGTGGGGATGGAAAGAGAAATACCAACCAAAGATTGATCAGAAAAGAATAAGCACCAGGCTGGGTAACCAGGACTGCCCTTAAAGTAGTTATTGCACAAACCACCATAGTGGTTACTACCCCATATTCTCTTTGCCCCTTCCCAGTGAAGTTACTTATTTCAACATATTCTAAAATTTTACCATGTAACATAAACTCATCTCTAAATTATAAATTGTGTAAATATGTCACCAAGAAATGCTAAAATGCCCCTATTGAATGTGAATTGTTTATCCCAGGCCTATAATGTTCTGTGCCCTAGTGCTTCAGAGATATTAGATACTAAAATGTGATTAAAACCATATTCCTTGCATTTGCTGCCATTATTGATGATACAAATTCACACATGTGTTCACTAACGGAGCCGCCAGACAGGGTTTCATAGGCACAGAAAAGGCTGAAAGAAATCTTTTTTGCCAAATAGAAAGTGGCCCAACTGTGGGAAATGACATGGATATCCAAGGTAGTCCCCACAAGCCAAAGCTGTAAATAGGGTTAGACCCTCACATGGTTCCATGGTCTGAGTAGACATTACATTTTAAACCAAACATGCATTTCATTACAGGGACTTATGCCAGCTGGCATAGCACAGCTGACCAAAGTGAAAAATGAGCTTGGGTTTTCCTTCCTTGTAAAACTCAGTACATTTGTAGCATTAGCCCCTTACCAGAAGAGGGCAACGGTGGCCAGGCTGGCATGACTCACAAAGTGCGAGGTTACCTGCAGCCAAGGTAACACCTGCCAAGGGAGACAGACCTCATGAAACAGCCTGCAGAACTGCTGGCTTCTAAGTGTCACACATGCAAAGAAACAAGGCTCTTTGCCTTTCCTTTTTCTTGGATGAACAGGTGGCTGAAAGATCAAATCATTCCAGTATTTCCAAGTGATGATACAGAAGCACTGCTCACTGCGACCCACCCACACATTTTAACGTTACCATCTCTCCCTGGTCATGTTTGCTATAAAACTCTTCACATTCCAAAAATCAAGAAGGTGCTTTAAAGGTCTCTCAGTGGAGAAGAATTATTAAGAAAATAGTGCATCTGAAGTTTACAAATTATGGATACCACAAAAGTCATTCTAAATTCAGACTCCAGATCACCCGCAGTGCCCTGGCTTTTCAGACCTGTTGGTGGAGTTTCCAGCTCCTGTTCCTGCTTCCTTTCCTCCCTTGCTAGTGTTTCTGAGATCATCTTCCCGAACAGCGTGTTTTCAGCTCGGGGTCTTCAGACTTTCTCTAAACAAAGCATTCTCCAACCTCCTCTCCCATTTGTTCTGCTGGGCAGGTTTACTCAATATTTGCTTTTGAAACACATTCCTCTCTAATGAAGAAAAGGATTTGTTTTTAGTTAATAAAATTTCAGGCATAAGTGAGTAGTGAATGTGTGGGGGGAGCATGAAAGTGCATAGAACATGGGTGGAGTTACATTATTCCCTCCTGGTTTGGGAATCCACAAGACTAAGGATGAAACCTCTTAATACTTTGACTTCACAACCTGGCCAAAATTACATATTCTCCCCAAACCTGCTCCTTCTTCCAGCTCAGCCAGTAGCACTAAGACTTGTCTAATTGTGAGACCTTGACACCTCCCTTCCTCAGCCACCATGTACAACCCATCACATCCAACCCTGTCCCCACCTCTAGTCCAAGCCACCTGCCTGGCCCTCTGCAATAGTCTTCATTGGTCTCCTGCCTCAACTCACCTTCAATCTGTTCCCAGTCTGTTACCAGAGTGATCAAGCCATGCCCTGCCTCCATACCCCAACCCCACCCCAGCTGAAAGCCTTTTCAGGGGCCTTCTGCTGCTCTCAGAATGAAGACTAAAATCCTACAGTGGCCGCGAGAGGCTGACCATATATCCCAGTGTGCCCAAGTCAGGTGCACTTTATGCCCTACTACCCAGGCATTATAATCAATAACATCCCTTTTGCTCTAAAAACTGTCTCGATTTTCATGATAACCTATGTGGTCTCCTTACCCACAAGCCTCTGTGAGGTCTAGCCCCTGCCAGTTCCTCCAGTCCCACACCAACCCACTGCTCCCTGTGCTCTGCTCCATCCCTGCTGGCCTACGTTCATGCACTCACTTGTTATTTATTACACATACACCAAAGCCAGTCCTGGGCCAGGAGCTGAGCGTAGAGCAGGACAACACAAATAGGACCCTGACTCTGCTGGAAGGCGCTCCCACCTCTGCCTCTACCCCACCTTCCCCGAGCTCACATGGGGGCTTCCTTTAGCCTTGACTTGAGGCCCCTTCTTCATGGAAACCTTCTAAGGTTCCAGACCAGGGTGACCCACCTTTATCTTGTCAGCAGTATTGTGTGCCTCTTTCTGAAACAATGGTTCCAGAGTGCAATTTTTCCTGCTTCTGTGTGACTGCTCTGACTGCCAGTTTTCTTCCAAGAGATGATAAGGCCTGCATCTAACTTTGCTAGTGATTGATGCCCCTGATGCTTAGAAATGTCTGGCCTGTAGAAGGTGCTCAATCAGTATACTGCAGAAAGAAAGGAAGGAGGTGGAGAGTAAGTACACACTGACTCCCCAGCTTGGGGCCAACTCTCCTTCCTGGGTCCTAGTGCAGCTGTGATGGTGCCCAGAATCTTACAAATCCTCCCGTGATGTGGGCTTCTGCCCCAGCTTGCCCCTATCCCCAAGGTGCAAAGCTGGTTCAAGGGGGCTCTGGCAGGGAGCAGAAGCCACCCATCATCCTCACCCTCCTTGAGCTGAGACACAACCCTGAACTCCACACAAGGACTCTCCCTCCCAGCAGAAGGCTGGAGAATGATCTACCTGGGAAACCATAACAAAGGGAAAAGGGAAGGCAGTGTGAAAATCCTACACAACAGAATTAATGGTGAAAGTCATTAAAAAAAAAAAATAAACGTTTCATTAAAAGGATCAAACCACACAGAAGACACAAGTCACAAACCTTCAGGTGCTGAACAACCTTCTTCCCACCGGACTGTGATTTATCTCAAACTCCTCTCCATTGCAAAGCAGATCTCTGCTTTATTTACATAAATACAAGGCTCATTTTTCCCAAAGAGGTTTTGAAACATTGAAGTTTCTCCCTCTTGACAGAAAAATATTGCTTGTGGCTTACAAAAGTCCATTTTCTTTTCCTTCAGCTTCTACCCATTATGGATTAAAATCTCATAGTCCAAATGTCAGCTTGGGGACATTCATCCATCTTAGAGTGGGGACACTAAAAATATGTGAACCCCTATTCAAGACCCTGGTGATTTTCACCTCAATATGCCACCAAGGGGGGTGGGGTGCAGTAAAGACTAGAGATGGTTGTGTTTTTATGCAATAAACCACACTGACAACTCCCGTAACATGTAGCTGCACCATGTCCCAACCGTGAGAGTGAGCCAACAAAGAGGACAGTACAGTCACGTCCTTAACATCACAGGGGACCCCTTTCCTCCCTCACATCACCTGCCCAGACAGAGGGCCCTCCTATGCACCCACCTGCTGAGGGGGCTGATACCAATTTTTTAATTGACAAATAATAATTGCATATATTTACAGGGCACAATGTGAAGTTATATGTGCACACTGTGGAATGATTATATCAAGCTGATTAACACAGCCATCCCCTCACATTCTTATTTCTTAGTGGTGACATCAACCTTTTGATCAGTTTTATTTTAATTAAATTAACTAACTATAGATAAAAGTTCCAATATTTTTCTCACCCTGTAGTAGATCATTTAACACCTACCCCCAAGCTTAGCACATGCACACAACTATGGAGACCACTGCAGTCAACTAGAGAAATATCTTGGATGTCTGATGAGGCCCAGAGTCAAAAAGGCAAAGTTCTGCTGGCAAATGCAAACCAAATGATGTCAGGGGTGTAATGGCAGAAACTTAAATCAGGTGACTATTTTAATATTTGCCAAAAAAAAAAAAAAAACCTGGAGCAAAGACAATGAAATGAGATGGAGCAGGGCATGTATAATGATAGAGGATAAAAGCTATAAAGAAATGAAAACTACCCTGAGAATCCAAAGTTAATACCGTACAAATGCAGATGGAAAAAACTGCAAAACTTGCTCCTCCGAAATACCACATCTGCTTCTATCTCACAGGCTTTACACCTGCTGTTCTCTCTGCTAGAAGCACTTCCTCCAAATCCCTGGGGAGGTGTCTCCTGCTTATCAGAGCTCAGCTTGAACACTCCTCCCTTGCAGAGGCTCTCTGACCATCCTATTTAGCTGGAACCACTTCCAGTCACTAGCCATCAAGTTACCACATTGCATTGTCCTCATCACACGTCTCAGTATCTGAAATTATCTTGTTTCTTCCTAGTGCAGTGTTTGTTTTAGCATGTCTAAAGTTGTCACCTCCATGAGACCAAGGACATTGTCAGTGTTATTAAAAATTGTGTCCCCACAGCTGAGAATTATTCCTGGCACATGGAAAACAAGGAATAAACATTTATTGACTAGATATACATTTTTAACAAAACAACAAGAGAAATACAGGAGCTGTGTAAGACTGAATGAACCCACTTCTTTCAGCCCATGTCAGATCAAGGAGGCAAAGAAAAATAAGACTATAGGGCATATATAATACATTATGTTGATCTGCAAGATACAACCTCAAACCCTATACAATGAAAGCAAAGAGTACACCATCTTCTTAAGCATTCATCAAACTGTAACTGTCAACCTAACTTCTAATTTCCCAAATGAACTTCCCTGTCAAGGCATGGCGGGTAGGAGGTGGGGGTGAGGGTCTGATACCATAGCAAGACATAGCAGCCAGAGATAGAGGGGAGTGTCTGATCCCAGGAAAGGAGTCAACACTACAAGTTAGGCCTATCCATGTGCAGTCTGAACAGGGAGATATGATATAACCTAGTCAGCACAGGAATAAATCTAAATATGTTTGTAAAAGTGAGGACTCCACAGATACATGATCCTTAAGCCACTGATGTACTCACTGTAAGAAAAAGAAACATCTCACATAAATAATAAACTGTGTTAATCAGGGCTCTACATTTATACTTTTATGTAGAATCCAACTGCAATGTTGGTTCTTTTGAAAAGTATTCATAATTCGTTCTTTATTTCACACCTTAGAGTCACTTTAAGAACTCAAACCTCTTCTTCAAGATTTGTTTCAATACCAAAATTAATCATTTTATAATCAAACCAGTTTTTAAGGCAAGATGGAAAAAAGCTTACAGCCTCTATACCAAAGCTTTATGCTCATGCCATAAATAATTTACAGCAAGATGGTTGCTTCTCAGTGGCAGGCTCAAATTCCCATTTTAATCAAAACTGATTTTGAAATCTATTTCTCAATTTACATGTGGTCAGGGAGCCTCTCACCAAGTGAGCCTTCAGACTCCTTCATGGAAATGGGCACTCTTCCCAACCTCCTAAAACATCGGGACATTATTAACCACTGGTAATCATTTTCTTCTACCCTCTGATGCTCTTAACTTCATCAAAGGTTAATGTCATGGTGGTAGCGTCAGAGTGAAATCAAAAGCTAAAAGCCACAAAACACCAATGGTACTATGTTCACTGATATTTCCAAATGTGTAAACAGACCTCACCAAGAAAAAAGCTCAGAGAATCACTGAATTATCTAAACACACAAACTCATACCAGAAACATAAAGACTAACCAGTAAATGAAAGTACCCAACCAGTGTTATTACTGTGCTTCAAATCTCCAACCCGTATCTCTGAGACTTCTCAGCATTACTCTGGGGAAGGCAAAATAGGTAAGCCTTTTCACACTATTTTTGTTTCCAAAAGCAGTCTGGATTCCCTTAAATTAAACAGTAGGTAGACAGGGTGCCAGCCTCAGACACGTTGAGCTCAGGGCAATGTGACTAGTGGGTGAATACTGGCCAGCCACTCTGGCTGGATGTGGATCTTCATGTGAATAACAAGGATTTTCTCTTCTAGGTCTTCAGACTGGGGCTGACAAGTATAGGCCCTCCTCCGTTGGCCTAGTACATAAGGAGACAGGTCCAGGGCTTACTCCAAAGAGCAAGTCTGGTATAATGACAACACATTCCTAGGAGTTTTTTGGGGTTTCTTTTGTTTTTGTTTTTTAAAGAAAAAAGGCCAGGCACAGTGGCTCACGCCTGTAATCCCAGCACTCTGGCAGGCTTAGGCAGGAGGATCACTTGAGGTTATGAGACTAAAGCCAGCCTGGGCAGCATAGTGAGACCCTCATCTCTACCAAAAAAAAAAAAAAAAATTAGCCAAGCATGGTGCCGTGCACCTGCTCTCCTAGCTACTGGGCAAGCTGAGTTGGGTAGATTTGCTTGAGCCCAGGAATTCGAGGTTACAGTGAGCTATGATCATGCCTCTGCACTCTAGCCTGGGCAACAGAGCAAGACCCTGTGTCAAATAAATAAATAAAATAAAACAGAAAGAAAAAAGAGAAGAAAAAGAAAATTCCAAGAATACAGCAAGGCCAGTAGAATCTTAACTTCTATGAGCCTTTTAATTCCTAAGCAAAATTCTTTTCTACTCCATACATGTTAGTTGTTGCCTTTGTTATAACTCATGAGTATCAGATGAAGAAGAGGGAAAAACAGGGGCAAGAGGAGGAGAGACTGTGGAAGTTGCAAATACCACTTGAATGATCCAATCTCACCATGAAAATTAATTACATTTCGAAAATGATGAGTTTATCAAACTAATGTCATGTTCCCAAGATGGGTCCATTTAAGAATGAAATTTTTTTTTCAATTGCTTTGATGCTCTTTTATTTTGATATAATTAAAATTTCAAACTTAAGAAAAGTTGTGAGAATAGTACAGAGCTGGAAAACTCAAGCCATTTTGAATTAACTTCTAAGAACTCAAAACTATTTAATTAACTTTGAAAGTGAAAAATAAAAATAAGTTATTCTCTTACCTGAGCAATGGTTACACAACACCCATAATGATCAATTACTTGGGAAAGGTAGAACCACCACGTCTGTCAACATTTTTTTTTTTTAAATTGGAACATACAAACCAGAGGATGACATTTGTGACTTGCTCCCAGGAGTGCAGAGATAAGGCAGGCTGGGGGTTACTGTGCAATTACAGAGGCACCAGCTGTCCCTCCACACTTCTATCTCCCAAATGAAAAAGCAGGATGGAATGCAAATGAAAAGGAGTAATTATATAAATGGATAACCTTAAACACATGTCTACCTTTTTCAATTTTTTGGAAAGAAACCACTGGCAAATGTAGGTACGTTATTAGTGATAATTTAACTAAAACACACTGTACTGTAAAGAAACCCTGGATTAGAACCTCTCAGATGATAATTTTGGGTTTCTAAGTTATGCTTCCTTATACTGAAGTCCAAGAGAGCCTTATAAAAATACCCTAAAGAAATAATTTTGAGTGTAACCAAGTACCTAAAACAAATGGAAGTGATAAAGCATTTCTAAAGGCTGAAGAATACCTTCCATTTGCCTTGCACTTTATATAAATACCTTCCTCGGGGATATGATGGAGTAATTCTTTAGGGCAAGAAGTAAAAGGCCTCATACTGAGTAAACTAAGAGGATTCTGCAGAAAGTTTAATACCTGGCTTGTTCATTTTGTATCAGAAAGCCACTCTGCACACTAAAAGTCTGCTCGAAACACCTCTGATTGTTAAACCTTGAGACTAGTCTTCCAACTAGTCCCCTTGGCAACTTTCACATGTGTCTAATATTCTTGCTAGAGTTTCTCTTTGTATTTTTACTCCTTATTTTTATGGCTATTCAAAAATGTATTCAAATAATAGGTTAGGAGCCTCGTGAGCAAGCTGGCCTTTCTGGCAACACTGTGGGCTCTTTGAGGGGCAGGATTTTGTCTTTATTGGCTTTTATAAAGCCAGCATTGAGCACAAGGCCTGGTTTATGGTATGTTTACCTGTTAAGTGAACAAATGAACCAGCAAAATACTGACTGATGTGTGAGTGTCATGACCAGATGACAATGTGTCTTTGATTATGGACAGAGATCACGTATCTCATTGGGCACCTTGCTTTGGAGGCTGTTGGAGGGGGAATGGTGGCCTCCATTGTCCAGGTTGTAATTCCTGGAACTTGTGAATGTTACCTTCTTTGGGGAAAGGGTCTTTTGCAGATGTTTAAGTTAAAGGTCTTGAGATGAAGAGATCATCCTGGATTATCTGTGTGGGCCCTAAATCCAATCCTAAGTGTCCTTATAAAAGACACAAAAAAAAGAAGACAGACACACAGAGGAGAAGGTGGTGTAAAGACAAAGCAGAGGGATATGGCCAAAAGACAAGGAAGCCAGCACCCACCAGAAGCTGAAAGAGGCAAAGAATGAATTTTTCCCTTAGAGCCTCCAGAAGTGCAGCCCAGCTGACACCTTGACTTCAGACTTCTGGCCTCCAGAACTATGAGAGAATAGATTTCTATTGTTTTAAACCACCCGGTTTGTAAGTTGTTATGGTAGCCCTAGGGAACTAATATAGAAGCCTACTAAAAACATGTCAGCAGATCAAAAATAATACGGAAACAACATCTGAGTGGGAATCTGGAGGATTGTATTTCAGACAAACATCAGCATTTGTTAGTTACAATTTCTGAAGCTGACCACTATATTGAAAATTGCTTTGAGAAAACACTACTAATTTTTATTTGCTCGAGAATTATATCCTAGATCATCCCAAAAAGGATTTGAGCAGTTGACAAATCCAAACCCACCAATTACCATCCACCTGCTTGAAAACTGACTTTTCATGCTTTGCTAAACCAAAGTGGAAATCATGCTTTTTCTCAACTATAATTTTTTTTCCTCCCGCCACACCTCAACTATAATTTTATCACCTGAACAGACATCTAGTTTGATGACTAGACTTTTATCAGGTATAAAACTGGGGAAGAGCCCTCAAGTCTGACGGAAGTGCGCGAGCAACACAGAGGTATAAAAGTGGCCAGTTGAAATGAGGTACTCTCTTTGCGGGGAAGATGGGGAAGATGAGACCTGAAATGCAGGATGGAACAAGCAGGACCAGCTGCCAGGCCAGCAAGGAGCAGGGGGCAGACCACAGGGAGCAGTGAGCCCCTTTTGCCGCTAGGCTCCAGGAATGCTGGCAGCTAGGCATTTACCACAAGACCCCCACATCCACATTCCTTTCCCAGGAAGATAATAAGAGTGTATTCCAACAAACAAAAGAATAAACTCAGAAAGTAGAAGGTGTAACGTAAAAAAAGAGGATCTAACATGGAGGAGAGGTGAAGGTAAGTGGAAGATGACAGTGCAATGCACTAAGCCTTGAATGCTGCCGGCCCAGGCAGCAGCAGAAATACATCTCCAGGAAGAGACAAGGAGACGTGCCGATACATCACCTGATGGGTTTGATAGTGGGGAAATACTCTTTGGAAGGACTTTATGGTTCATTTAGACAGTTGTGGAGGAAAATAGTGATAGAAACAAAGAAAACTCTACTCCCCCCAAAAATGAGGCAACCCCAAATTCCAGGATAAGTAAACCGCTATAACAATAAGAAAATATATTCATGCTATAGTTTGGCTAAGCAGTGAAAATACTTACATAATTATATATATATATAATTATATAATAATATAAACTTTAAATACAGATTTAATCAAACATTGTGATACAACTATGGAAGATAGAAAGAAGGGAAATTTCTATGTGGGTAGGTGGGAAGCAAGAGTGTTAAATTCCCATCTACAGAAGTCAACAGATAATGTTAAAATTGGCAAATCAAGAAATTACAATATAAATGACTAAAAGGAGGTGTCTTCTGGGATACAGGATTTCGGGATAGGAAGAAGTGGAAGCAAGGCTCTGCCACTTTTCCTTAAAATCTTTGTAGTACTGTCATTTGATATTTTAAATAGTATATACATAAAAATGATTTTAAAATGTTAATTATAAAGAAACCACATTTGAAAGAAAAGAAAAGAGTAGGCTGGACCAGACTGCAAAGATTTTGTTTTCTTTCTTTCTGTATTTTTATTTTTAATAATGTTCTAAGACATTTTCTCTTTATCATACAGGATACATACACACACACATACACCACACACAGGATCACCCTGGATCCAAAGGGAGGAAGTGGGCAGAGGCGAGAAACTGAAGTCAATGATGCTAGTTAAATGCCTGCCATGGAGCCCTAGCAACAGGAGATGACAGCCCGAACCAAGACAATGGAGCAGAAATGAGGAGGAGAGATGTCCAAGACATGAGCAAGCGTGACAGGGCAGGAGATCAGACTTCTGGACACACTGAGCTTCACATGTCGGCAAGCACGAATCATTATTCCCATTTTTGAGATCTGTAAGTGGAGGCTCTGGAAAGAGCAAATGGTGAGTAACTGGCAGAGCCCCAGTCCTCCTTGTCAACACTGCTGTCTTCTGCACACACATCACTTGGCTAATACTTTTGTAGCTCCACTGCCATCTTGCGCCCCCACAGGTCTAACAAGTCTAATAAAAACTTAAAAGCAACTCATAAAAATATTAATTATTTTAAGCATCAAAGACATTTTTTATGCATATAGCAAACTGAATTTCCAATTAGACCTCTTCCCTATGACTATTTTCTCATCACCACTGAGTGGGCCCCTGGGAGCCCTGTGTGTTTCTGACTTCACCCCAGGCCTGGCCACAGCGGACAGAACAATCCTTTCATGTTTCTCAGCAACGTGGAACTAGGGCCAGGCGGGTGGGTGGTCAGGAACGTCTCCCCCGCATGGCCACGCCTGTCACACATAAACCTGGCCACTGCGGGGCTGCAGCACAGCCTGGGAAGAGCCATGCCGATTCCTAAAGAAGATCAGAGGACAGGAGCACTGCAGAGTGTCCTCCCACACTGGAGTTCTTCAAGCCGTCCCTATAGCTGTGTAATAAATTCCAAATGGACACAGCCAGTCCACTTTACCAACCCCATGAGGCCTTCAGCCTTCTTCCCTCACACAGCCAAGGCCCAGGCCTTTCTGCTTTCTCTATACCTCCCAACCCACAGTCTTCAGGGCCATGACCTGCTGGCCTCAGTCACCCCTGCAGGCCCCCATGTCAGAATGATCAGCCCAGCCCTCCCAGGCCCGTGTCAGACAAGAACAAAAACAAACCACCAGGCTTCACTGTCTCCTTCTACCAATTCATTTTTTAAAAAATGATACTTCACTTACTGTTTCACATCCTTTAAAAAATCGATTTGATAAATTCAAGTAAGAATCTGGTTGTAGCTAAATGATAATGTGACTTCTTGTTTATATAATATGAGAGGTAACTCTTAAAAAGATTTCTTAATCTGCTCATGATTTTAAAGCTTAACATGACCTTCTCACATAATACATACTCCAGCAGACAGCTCCAATGTATCACCTCCTGCAATAAATTATTCATCCATTCATTAAATCAGCACCAGGTGCTTGGTGCCAGGCCCTGGGGAAGATGATGTGAATAAGCAGTCCTGTTCCCTGTCTTCCATGGTGGTTATTGTCTCATTTTAAAAACAGTTATTAGAGTTTAATGCAACATTTTAAAAGGTGAAGGATCTATTACTTTATTCATCCTATAATTAATCTCTCTCCATATAAGTATATACCTATAGATATGGAGAAATAAATTCAAAAGTATTTGACTATGTTCACATACAGAGGTCAGTTGAAAGAGGGGAAGAATTTAGTCAACCTAACAATTATGAAAACCAGTTAAATGTGATTTATATGAGTTCAATTCCCATTTCCCCTCTGTGAACTGGCTTACGTGTACCTTTATCACTAGACACAAATTTAATGTAAATTTCCACCAGGAGGAGAAAGTTACAAGCCATTTCTCTCTCTCAGTGACTATCACAGTATCTCGTGGCAGAGTGTCTCTTCCAGGTGGAACAAGGCTTGAGAAGTAGTCACTGCCACCTGCTCCATATACTCGTATCCAGTGGTCCATCCTGTGCCAAGAGGGCTGATGCAGAGGAAAGATTTGACCTCTGTTTGCACTTGAGGTTCAGACGCACACAGGCAGGTCTAGCAAAAGCCGGGAAGGACAGGGGGCAAGGAGACTTAGAGGCTAAATGGCAAGGAGAAACTGCAGTGTGACCTAAGCTCAGTGACAGCTCAGGGCAGTAGGGAAGGGTGTTGTGCACCCAGTGAGGTGGCTGTAACGTGCTGTCCTAACAAACTCTGTATTCACAGAATGCCCAAGCAACCATGTGGTGAGACCTCCTTCCCCACCAAGGGGCCACGCCATGGGACAGGAGAGATGATCCCTTTATGGATTTTTGGCTGGGCTCCTGTGGCATGGTGGACTGGGGAAGGAGAACAAGGAGGGTGCTCTGTGGGGAAGGGGACTGGCCACAGCCACCTGGGGCGATATGTGAGCACATGAGATGACTCCCCTCCCCAGGAACACCCAGATTTGGGTGAGGGAAGGGCATTTTAGTGGGGGTGAGGCATATGGGTGAGAATACAACAGGTCAGCAAAATCCAAATTTTAGTTTCATGCGCTGTCACCGGCACCCACAGGAACAGGAGGCCAAGGGCAGCGCATGTCCCTCCCTCCCTTTGCTCCCTGTTGGGCTGCTTGTGGGGGAAGGGAAGGGAGCAGTTGACTCCCACCAACACAGCACCTCCAGGCTATGGGTTTATAAACTCTGTTTCCACATATCACTTTATTTTAAGAAAAGGCTGCACAGCTTTTAAAAAGGGGAGGAGAGGGCCGGGCGCAGTGGTTTACACCTGTAATCCTAGTACTCTGGGAGGCTGTGGTGGGAGGACTGTTTGAGCTTAGGAGTCCAAGACCAGCCTGAGCAAGAGCGAGATCCCATCTCTACTAAAAATAGAAAAATTAGCCGGGCATTGTGGCGTGCGCCTGCAGTCCCAGCTACTTGGGAGGCTGAGGCAGGAGGATCACTTGAGTCCAGCAGTTTGAGGCTGCAGTGGAGCTATGATGATGCCACTGCACTCTACCCAGGGCGACAGAGTGAGATTCTCTCTCAAACAAAAGGAGAAAAAGTTTGAAAATCATCGATTTATGTCACTGAGATTGTTAAGAGGGCTTTAATAAGTCTTTACAAAAAGAGCTAAGATCCCAAGAAAAAGGCAACATTAAGAGAGCTAACAATTCTACTGCATTAGCTGCAACACAATGTACGTTTTCCATTGAGAGCAGAAGATCAAAACAGAAATTTTCCAGTTTTACCTTACTAATAATTATCTCTAATGCTTACACATCACACCATATTGAATCAAGCCCCTGTTCAGCGTCTCTGCGCTGTTAAGCCCACAGCGGTTGAGCCCAGTGGTTAATGGAAGTTCTAATTAGCTCCTTTACTGTGCAAGGACTTGATCCGCCCAAAGAAGGAAGCTGACCCTTCTTGATAACAGAGAGAGGTGGCACAGCAGGGTAGGTTCTGTTCCACTTCAGTCCTGTATTCACTCAAAAAATCTTAACCCCAGTGTCCTCTGGAAAATCTGAAGGGGTTAGTCAAGATCATGGTTAAGACCACTTCCAGATTTTTTTTGTTCTAAGGAAGTGGTCAAACTTAAAGATAGTGCCCTACCATACACGTTCAGTATATTTTTATTTCAACATATTACGTAAAACTCTTTTTTAGACTCTTGACATGCTCTAATAATAGATTTCCTGGCTAACTAAGGCAGGGTTACAACAATAAGACATAAAGAGAGATAGATCACAAAAATTTTTTAAATATCACTGAAATACATACATACTTTTTAAAAACTTACTGGATATAAATAGTTTTAGAGATATAAACACCACTTATAAGGACAGTCATTATGACGTGTTTTTTAAAAGCAGATAAGGGGGATTAAGTTGTTATATCCAGGTTCCATCATAGGCTATAAGATAATAATTCTTTTATTTGTAATTGTGACAAATGGATTATTCTACATAAGACTGTTTTCCAGATAACTGAAGCTACTCCTTTAAGCACTTCATTTTCATAAAGAACCCAGGCACAATACCTAGCACAAAGGAGCTGTTTCATAAATATCTCTTGAAGGAAGGTGGGAGGGACGAAGCAGGAGAGGCCAGTCACTGATGAGTGCCCTAATAAAGTGACACCTCTGTGTGATCCTGACTCACACATGACTTTCTGTAATAAAATCAAATGATGCATAATTCAGGTCTTCACTAATTATGAATTGATTTTTACAATAATTTCCCCATCTGTCCCCTTGGCTAATAATTGGCACTTCGTACTGCTCAGAGTGTGCCCATCTCTAGCACTCCCTCTGCTCCTAAATTTTAAAATTTTCAGATTATCTGTTGTGCCATAGAAAGCCAAATAGCCAAGTGCTTTAGAACTGTATATAAAAGGGAAGCAGCCTTTGGGTAGATACCCAGTAGTGGGATTGCTGGACTGAATGGTAGATCTACTTTTAGTTCTTTGTGGAATTGCCACATCGCTTCCCACAGAGGTTGTACAATTTCACATTCCCACCAGCAGTGTACCAGCATCCGCTATTTACCCTTGGGTGACAGGTACACTAAAAACCCAGACCTCACCACTATAAAATTCATCTATGTAACCAAAAACCACTTGTATCCCTCAATCTATTGAAATTTTTAAAAAGAAAAAGAAAAAAGAGAGAAGCATTTCCTGCATGAAGACAGATCTGGGAGAAAGGAGCTTGGGCCTTGGCGGCCACATATGGAAATGCAACACTACTGGTCTCTTCCTGGTGACTTCCTGGTTCCCAGCATTCTAGTTCTAATGAGTAAGACTGCCATTCAGAATAAGTGAGCTGCTCTGGACTCAGCATTTTAATTGATTTTTATTCATTTTCAGTAGCTTTGAGCAGGAAAAGAAAATATTAACTCACTCAAGGGACTTCATTAGTCTGGGCATCAGGTTCCTCGACGGTATGTGAAGGACCCCTGACAGAAACACTCACGCTAAGCTAGGAAGCAGGGCAGAGGTGACGGGAGCTCCTAAAAGAGCAACAGGAAGCCTCTGGAAGCCAGCAATCACAAGGAGTAACCAGCCTAGAAGGAATGGAGCAAGCGAGAGGAGTCCAGGCGGGAGGACTCACAGAACAAAAGGGAAGACAATGGGGAAAAAAAGGAATAGGAAGATTATCTGCTAGGTCTGATCATGTAGAGAGCTGGGTTGGCAGGCACTTTAACCAGCTGCTGGAGAATGAGGGACAGATCAGTGAGACCGCTGAAGACAGCAAGCAAATGAAAACAAAACAGGGGTAGGAATTAACTCACAGAGAAAGGGAATGTAATCAGAGTACACTGCTTGGCTCGGCAGTAAAGACTGTCATAATAATGTAAAATATTGTCATAATAATGAAAACACAGTAAGGATTTATACAAAGATGTATCAAAATTAAATATATAGAGCCTTAAATACTCCTCAAGAAAATGCCAAATAAGCATGCTATTTAGAAACATGGAGCTAAAATCCAAAAGAAACAGCTAAGAGTTTAGAGTGATCACTTCTGGGGAGTGGGAATAGAGGATGGACAAGGAACTATTGTTTTTCTTTCAAAGTCTATAATGTGGTTCCAAGATTAAAGAGAGAAAGAATTTAAGAAGAAAAGAAAACATATGTTCATACAGATGGTGTTGGGACAACTGAGTAACCACATGCAAAAAAATGAAGTTGGGCCTGTTCTTTAAACCATACACAAAAATTAACCCAAAATGGATCATCGCACTAAATGTTAAGAACAAAAACTATAAAACTCTTGGAAGAAAACATAGGTGTAAACCTTCAAGATCTTGGTTAGGCAATGATTTCTTAGATATGATACCAAAAATACAAGTGGCAAAAACAAAAAAATAGATAAATTGGACTTACCAAATTAAAAACATTTGTGCTTCAAAGCACACCATCCAGAAAGTGAAGAGATAACCCACAGAATGGAGAAAATGCTTTCAAACCAAGTATCTGATCCAAATATTTACAAACGCTTACAATTCAACAATAAAAAGACAACCCAATTTAAAAATGGGCATAAGATTTCAGGAGACATTTCTCTAGATAATAAACAAATGGTCAATAAGCACATGAAAAGATGCTCAATATCATTAGCCATCAAAAAATGCAAATTAAAACTACAATTGAGACACAACTTCACACCACGACGATGGCTGTAAAGAAGACAGACGATAATAAGTGTTGGCAAGGATGTGCAGAAACTAAAACCACCATACATTGCTGGTGGGAATGTAAAATGATATAGCCACTTTGAAAACAGTCTGGCAGTTCCTCCAAAAGTTAAACACGGAGTCACCATATGACTTGGCAATTCCACTCCTATGTATATACTCAAGAGAAATGAAAACATAAAAGCGTACACAAAAACTTGCACACAAACATTCGTAGCAGCATTAGTAATAACAGTCCAAAAGTGGAAACAATCCAAATTTCTATCAACTAATGAATGGATAAACAAAAGGTGGCATATCCATACAATGGAATATTATTTAATCATAGAAAGAAATGAAGTACTGACAAGTGCTACAACACGGTTGAAACTTGAAAACATTTTGCTAAGAAGCCAGTCATAAAATACCATATATTGTATAGGTCCATTTATATATGTCATGTCCAAAACAGGCAAATTTATAAAGACAGAAAGTAAATTGATGATTGCCTAGGGCTAGGAATGGGGACAGGGATGGGCAGAGAAATGGGGAGTGACTGTTAATAGGTATGAGGTTTCTTTTTGAGGTGATGAAATGGTCTAAAATTAGACTGCAGTGATGGCTGCACAACTCTGTGACTACACTAAAAAACACTGAATTATGCACTTTAGAAGGATAAATCTTATCACATACATGGGTATGTGAATTATATCTCAATAAAGCTGTTTTTAAGTCTATAAGGAAGTGGTTATTACACAGATGTAAATATTTGTCAAAACTCACCCAACTGCACACTTAAATGGGTACATTTTATTGTACATAAATAGCACCTCAATAAAACAGATTTTTAAAAAATTTCTCTAGTGCAATAATTTTATCACAGTTAAGTTATATAAATGTTACCTTTAGAACATGAGCCAGGTAAGAATCTGTGTTTGGCAGACATCCTCTGCCTTCATTAGAAAAGCCTCTAGTGCTGGTTGGAGAACGGCCATCCGGAGTGGCAAGACTCAATTACCAGCAGGAAAGCAACGATGTCAGTTTAATCAACATTTTCCTGAAGCCAGTAATTATATCTTTCTAGCAGAACATTAATTTTTCTAAACAGAGCTCTTAATTTTTAAAGCACTATTTATTCTCAGTTTGTTTTTTGGGAGAAATACAATTTCAGCTTAAAAACACAAAATTTTCCTTCTGGAAGGACCCTGTGTATAGCAAATCCCTTATTTGACAGAGGCTGGAACTCATTAAGGCCTAGAGTGGTTAGAAGACTTGCTCCGGCTCACACTGATGGTAAGTGGACAAGGCTGATGAACAAAAGCTCAGGTCACTTCTCAGCACCTCCAAGAACAGCGGCCCCATCAGCAGCACATATTGAGGGCTTCCTACATACCCAAAATGCTCTCCTCACTTGTTCTTCATGTCAACGCTATGCAGCCGGGACTAGTATCCCCTGCTCCAATTTACTGATGAGAAATGTAGATACTGAGATGTTACAGAAAACAGCTGCAGTCAAGGAGCCAGTCATTCCAACTCAGGACTCCGAGCTTCTAACCCATAAGATATGCCCATCTCCCTAAAGAAAACACTTCACGTGTTCATTTCTTTTAATAAATGTTGGCATTTTTCATTTCTAATATGCAGGAAGATACTTACTGACATATCACTTCTGTTAAAACATCCTGTTTATCCCCACCTTGCATAAAGTTACTGACATATCACTCCTGTTAAAACATCCTGTTTATCCCCACCTTGCATAAAGTTCTGGCCTGCGTCTATCCTTTGTCTTGAATCTGGTCCGCCTCTCCTCTCCTCTCCTCTTCTCTGAATCTTCCCTTATCAAGCCAGAATGAGAGGTATGGCAGTACCCTTGGCCTTTGGTGGTGCTACAAAACACAAGTATGGCACTGACCATGTGATGGCAGGTATTATAGAACTGGTCTTTTTTGTGTGGTACACATGGAAACAAAGAATGAGTAAGAGATGATGGCATGAAGTCAAGACAAAAAATTGGTTTAAAACAATTTTACAAATTCTTATGAACGCTTTGTCAAATGCAAGGGCTTGACAATTTAAAATGACCAGAATGGACATACGTACTTCCTCCCATGCTCATTCAAACACATTAGTCTAGCAGGTTTTAAGTTGCAGGCTGATCTAAAAGATAATCTTGACCTCAAAATAAATCTATTAAATATTGTATAGGTTGAAGGGAAAGAAAAGGAGACCTCTCTGAGAAGCAATACCATATTTGGTCTTAGGAATCCACTGGGATGTAAAACATAGACAAAATTATGGGCCACTTTAGAACAAAGCTGTAACTGCCCAGACATTTTTCATTCTGTGAAAGGGAAAGATGAATAAAAGCCAATGGAGACAACCTAAGCCACTCTAAGAGATTTTCTTTGCTGATGCCAGCAAATTCCTTCTAAGACAAGGCAGTGAACTTATTATTACTTGATGTTTCTATCACAGCTGTCTTCAATGGGGTGAGCTTTCTGAGTTGTTCCATGTTAGACCCATCTTGATGAAGAATAAAGCAACGAATCTGATTTGTTATAAAACATCCCAGAATGAACATGTGCAAACACACATACATCTTAGAAGGCAGAATGCTCATTCCTGAATGCTGTCAACACTTGGGAAGTTCTTTTCTTTCTTAATATGAAATGCTTCACAAATTTACATGTCATCCTTGAGCAGGGGCCATGCTAATCTTCCCTGTATCGTTCCAATTTTAGTATATGTGCTGCTAAAGCAAACACAGGAATTTCTTTTCTGTAACAGCCCCCAGAGTCAATTTATAAGCCTCAGTTTATAAAATAATAAATCTCATTATTTTAGAGTCATACCCTCAGCTTTGCTCAGTAACATTAACCTCCTTATTTATCTACGATCGTCAACAGCCTGCTATTTTTTCTAAACTGAAAAACTAAACTTCCCCTCAAAGAATAAAAACTTGGAAGCATTTACATTTTGTGTGTGTGTATGTACCTAATCATGCCAAATAAGGTGCTGTTGGGCCAAATAGATACTAAGGTGAAGATAAAAACAGCCCCAAGAACCAAGTGAGAGAGGTGTTCTCAGATGACTACACAGCAAAATCAGGTGCAAAGACTATTTTCTTAAATTATTAGCTTTAAGAAAGAACTAATAGAGGCAGGGCACAGTGGCTAACGCCTGTAATTTCAGCACTTTGGGAGGCTGAGGTGGAAAGATTGCTTGAGGCTAGGAATTTGAGACCAGCCTGGGCAATATAGCAAGACCCCATCTCTACAAAAAATAATAATAAAAAAAAAATTAGCCAGGCATAGTGGCACATGCCTACAGCCCCAGCTACTCAGGAGGCTGAGGCAGGACAATCACCCTGTCTCCCAAAAAAAAAAAAAAAAAAAAACTAATTGATATTCTGATACTAACCATACAAATAGACCTAAAATAATAATAATATATGCAAATATCTTAAACTTTCAACTAAGCAAAGTTTTTAAATTTAAAAAAGCTATCATTCAGGTACAGTATTCGGGCTAGTGAACTGATGAGCTATGCGTATGACATGAATTTTATACAGAAGACATCATTTCCTTCCAAATATTTGAGAAATATCAGTTTCCTAAGTCCTTAATGCACGCACATTATAACTGTGTTTTGACTGGATTTCATTTGGAGTAAGGAGCCAATGCTATTTTAAATAAGCCAAAACAAAGTAAAATTGGTAATTACATTATTGGACTTTGTCCTTGTTTTAATCATTTCTTTCTAAGCTTTGGAAAGCAACTGCATCATTTCAAATGCACACCTGTTTCACCAGAGAATAATTTCTTTAAAAATGTTTCAAATTAAAAATAAATGTGAATCTAATTTAATACAAAACACATCAACCTTTGATTTTTGTCCCTCAATAGTGTCCTATTTTCTAAACTACTTCAAAAAGAGCCAAATTCAAACAGCCCACATTCCTAATCAAAGAACAGGTCTTGAAGCCAGGGAGACCTGTGTTCTGACACTGGTTTTGCTGCCAGCCTTACTCAAAATCACTTACCCTGACACACAACAGATGCAAGGGAATGGTGGGACACTGCTCAGCCTGCAAAGTATTAAACTGCAACAAAAGGCACACCACACTAATACTCACCCTCTTTCTATGTGAAAACTACTTTCAGAATATATAATTTGTTCCTAGGTTTAAAAACCTCCAACCCCTCAAAGTTGCCTTGAATAATTTCTCTCAATTTGATGCAAGTTAACTTGACAGTGAAGAAATACACTTTTTTTAAAAACCACATTAAGGCTCTCGTGTGGCCCATTAAAAGTGTTTGGGATTATTAGTACAGTTATTAAATGTTTAATGCATTATACAGAGGGTGATCTTTCCATGCTATGAGAACTTTAACTTTAGTATGCTCTGATCAGAATGCTCAACTAACTGTTTGCAGATTTTTGCACTTGGTGCCCTAACATCAGTTAAAATGTGGAATACAAGAGGAAAGAATTTAGCCAAGAGCTTAACAGAACAGAGAAAGAAGTTGGGGCAAGAGTCAGCAAACAGGAAACATCCTCTCATTTGTCCTGATGCCAAAATGAACTTAGACAGTCGTCCTAGGGCAACGTTCAAAATCTGGGAAAACACATCAGCTAGAATACACCTCGAAGGACACAAGTTAAAAAGTTGGGGCCAGGAGACAAACCCACTGGCTCCCTACCCTCACCTCCCGCTCCTGGGTGGAGTTTTGTAACCAAACCAACAGGGCACCCTTCTTTGCACTTTTCTCTGACTGAGTAGTTTGCAAAAGCTCCAAATGACTGTCCTCATTGTGGTTAGGGTCACTGCTTTGGAAACTGTACAAAAAAATACCACCCAGAAATAATAAGAGCTGATGGGAATTATTTTTAAAGATTTCCTTTTGGCACAGGTTTATCTAAAGAAGGCAACTCCCTTTGAAAATTATACACAACTTGGTGTTCTTCTTAAATCACTGAGCTGGAAGTATGGGGGTCTAAAGCATAAGAGTCCAGAGACTAATGTGGGCCACTCTCCCTCCACTGTCCTTGCCAGAAGCCACAGGTGTCCCAGGGAAATGCACATCTTAAGTGCCAGGCAGCTGCTGCACAGAACACTGACTTCTTTACTCCGCTGCAGAGGGGCAATGACCAGTGAGAAGGACAGCCAGGACTCTCCTGGCCTTCTCGTCCTTCCGCCCAGCCAGACGAAGCCCTGGGCACTCCAGAGGCAGCTCTAATGCAAAAGGTAGCCCCCAAACCCTCCTCAAAAGCCTTAAATCCCCTAAATCCAAGGATGTCCTTGCCTACCTGTCATCTTCTAGCCTCAAGTCCCTCTGGTGCCCTAAGTCTTCTCTCAGCCAGCAGCCCTAAGGACTTTGTAATTCCTTTACCACCATGGAAAGGGCCCAGCTAACACTTCCCGACCTCGGTGATGTTTATGCCTAAGATGGATAAGGTAGGAAGTAATGTCTGCCACCTCATCCCAATCCTCTCCTGCTTGTCTTTGACTGATTTATTAGATTTAATTATTTTATGTTTGTTCAGACTCAGAGCTTGGGTTCTGGGCTAAGATAGTCCAGGTCTGAATCCAAATCAAACTACTACCCCTGTGACCCTAGGCAAATTTCCTAATCTTCTGTGCTTCAGTTTCCCCATCAGTAAAATGGAAATAATAATCATACTTAACTTATGGGATTAGTGGATATTTCCTGCGACAGCCCATGTAATGCCCTTGGTATAGTGCCCAGCATACAGGGACTACTCCAAAAAAGTGAGCTAGGGATATTCCTCTGGGAGGTCTCTGTTTTTCCCTCCCTGAGTTTTCTTCTACTGCTAGGCCCTCTTCTTGGACTAGGAACAGTAACAGGAATAGGAACCTACAGAACAGTCACCTGAAGCAGAAAAGCCCTGACACAAATTGTTTTGTAACACAAAATAATTGACTGTAGTAAGGACAGAAACCACAGCTTCTATTTCACCTTAGTCTCATTAAGAACTTTAAAGTGAAATAATACTAGGGTGACGATATATTAATTCATTGACCAAGACCCTTTTGAAACTAAAAAGGGGTGCTCCTAATAATTATGCCAAAACATCTAGGACTATCCTTCTTAGCACCCACTTGTAAGTTCTGTCATTATCAAGAAAAACCCCATCAAGTACAAACTATGATCCAAGGTCAAAACCCAGCCGCTGCCTGTTTTTGTAAATAAAATTTTACTAGAACACAACTACAATCATTTGTTTACATACTGTCTATGTCTGCTTTCGTACAATGGCAGAGTTGAGTTACTACGATAGAAACTATGTGGTCCACAAAACCTAAGAGATTTATTATCTCTTTACAGAAAAATTTTGCCAAACCCTGTTCTAGATTCAAGTAACTTAACTCTGCCTTCCAATCCCACAATCTCACGTTTGTGTGCTATTCTCTGACAAGAAAGAAACCCCAGCAAATTACGTCTCTTATGATAAGCATGGGATTTTACTATGTGTCAATTCCACATTTAAAATGAAACTAAAATTTATCATAACACAGCTTCCTCATGGGCACCAAATTTCCAGAGGATTCTGTCAAAGTAGAAAGGTTCCAAAGAAGTAGGAATGACTGAGTGTGATGTCTGAGAACATTATAAACAGAATGGTCAAAGGAACTCAACTAATTAATATAGAAGGAGAGAAGATTCGGTGTCGGTAAAGGCAAGACTGTTGACAGGAAGGGCTGTCACATGCAGAGTGTGTCAGCACAACGTGGTGACTCAGGGCTCTGCTCTCAATCTGACCACCTAACTGTGGGTCACTACCTTCTTCAAGCCTCATCTGTGAAACTGGGGTAGGAACAGGACTTTCCAAACAGGGAGGTTGTGACCATCCGGTAAGGCAGAAAATGTCCAGCTGCTGTTACTGCTTTTTGTTAAATGAGCCATTTGTACTGCTGTTACTGCTGAAGAGCTAGTGGACATATTCTGTTGACAAAATTAAAATAACTGGAGGTAGGTTTCAAGGAGACAGATTTCAGTTCAAAGTGAGGAAGAGCCTTATCATCTTACTGCCTGCCTGGGAGTCAGATGAACAGAAATTCTCATAGAGTTCAAAATCCCCGACAATATCCCCAGGGGCACTATGACCCTGCGGCAGGGAGGATGCTGAAGGGGCTACAGAAGGGTAAGAATCTGAATAAATGACTTTCAATGTGTTTTTCTCTGAGACTATGATTAAGAAAGCTTTGTGTGTACCCAAAAGATGAATACATGCCATCAGCCCTGTCTTATTAAGGAGGAAAAATATGTATGATACACCAGAGATTACATGGGTGCCAGCAGATTATGAGAACAATGTATTGCAAACTTTTTAAGTTCTAAAGGACCATCGGCAACTCAGAACAGAATAAGAAAACAAGCTGGTTCTATTTCACCAGAAAGGTCAACGGCAGGGCAAGAACTCGGCACCAAAGCCATGGTGCTCTGATGAAGTAACCCAGGGAGTGGGCCAGTCTCTACCAACAGACCCAGTGGTTTGGGCTGGCAGGACCCCTCGAGGTACCCCTGTACCAAATTCATGCCAGGCCCATGAATGATTTGCCAGGCACCTGAGGCTACGGCCGGGCTTCCTTCCACTGCAGCCTGCCCTGTCTTTGGTGGAGCTGCACCCCACTGACCATGGCAGGCAGGCAAGCAGATAGCTGGCTGCGTGGTGGCCCTGGGCCCCAGCTGCCCAGTATCCAGGATGAAAGATACGTATGGCCACGAGGAACATGGCTCATGCACTCTTTAGCACCCTAAGGGCTTGAGGGTCAGCCCTCAAGAGTCTGAATACAGACCAAGAGGTTTTTTTAAATAAACAAATAAATAAAAGAGGAGCAGGAGGAGGAGGAGGAGAAAGCATGGACTTGCTGTAGAAAATCACAGTTGAAACACCAAGAATCATGCCACTGAGGCTGGGGGTGGATAAATGGGTAAATCATTTTTCTTAAATGATTAGCATGAATGTCTTTTCATAAGGTTACTGAATCTTCGACATTGTCCATCTCAAGTCGTCTCCCCCAGGTCAGAAAGGTGCACTGAAACATATAACAACTGCTCTCCTTTGCATGGTACTTTAGTTTATAAAGTACAACTATTTATTGGGACTATTATGGTGGGTAGTTCTACTCCCATTCCTGCAGACGAAGAACCTGAGTGACTTGGCCAATGCCCCATGGCTAAAGAGTAGGAAAGAAAACCACAGTGTGCCAGCCCAATGTCCTTCTTATCACATTATTAGACAGCTTTTGGGTGCTGGAAACCGCAGGCTAGGAGGAGGATGAAGTGGGGAGAGAAGGAGGAAGACATGTTAGGCCCTTTCTCAGACATTACTTCCTCACACCATCCTCATGCCAACCCTGCTGGGTGTGTACCTGCTCCTCAGAGTAGCAAAGTGAACCATGAGGGGTCAAGTCCAAGATCACACCAGGACTGGCTGACAACAATAATCCCCCTCCCCAGGGCTGCCTGGAAAGAAGGTGTGGAGGCATTGAGGCAGGTAGAGCACTGCGACAGCCCTGGAGGCAGCTCTGCACCGGCTTTGGGGGACGGAGTGCCAAACCCGGGCAGGAGCTGTGGCAGGGGACACGGTGAGAACTGACCAGGGGACTGAGGTATCACGAGGAAGGAGGACAGGGGGTGAAGGGAAGGGTGGGAGGAGAGGGAAGGAATGAGACAGATGGCCAGGAGGCCCTGGTACCTCCAACGTAAGTTTATCCACTGTAACAGGTGGGGTCAAGCCCCAGAAAGCCAACGTGAAAGCAGCCAGAGAAACATATACCCATCAGCGGTTTGCAGTCCAGTCTTTGACTTGATGGAAAGAGAAAGAAGCTGAACCCTATGAAGCAAAAAAAACCTTAAGTGCCTCTGGAGCAGCACCTGCCTCCTCTCACTGGCCCAAGCTCTCATTGCCACCTGGTAGAACTGTCCTGACCCTTCTATCACTTTCCCCTCATGCTTCTCAGCAGTTTCTAGAAAGCTGGCAGGAGGTGGTGGATCAGAGTTTGAATCTCTGTTGGAGCTTTTCCGAGCCCAGTTCCACAGCTGCCTTCACAGCCAGGCCACAGGAGCAGTGAAGCCTTTAGGATGAGGCCACGGCAAACTACACAGCTCCCTACTGCCTCCCCCGGCCCAGCCTTGCATCCTGGCAACAAAGAGCTGCTGTGCAGCAATACTAGCCAGGTGCTCTGCGCCTGCCTTCCCTGGAGTGTGAGCCGCCTGAAGCTGCTGAAGGAGGCAGAAGAATGATCTGGCTTTGACTTGTGCAGACCTGGGTATGAATTTCAACTCTACCAAGTGCCTTTACTGAAAAACAGGTATAATGATTCTTAGCTCAAGAGGCTGTAGTAAAGATTCAATGAGATTGCACCTGCTAGAACCTGGGACTTTCTGTTTGGCACAGAGTAGCAAGTGAGCAGACATTAGCTCCATTTCCTCCTCTTCAGTCGGTATTTGGGAAGTGAATGGCCCAATGGAGGTACACCAGGTAACAATCCTCTCTTTCCCCTGCTTCTCTACTCTTGAATTCATCTACTCTCTTTCAGAATCTTCAACTGGATGCCTGATAAATGCAATATACGGGGCAAAGATTACATTCTAAGGCCTCACAGGCTTGCATAGGTACATCCATAACGACGACATTTATTTATTAGGCACACAGAGTGGAATCAGCCTATTATGATGATCAGGTTCTAAACTCAGTAAGAAATGACTGTATTGAAAATTACTCCTGAAAAATATAAACAACTACAGTTTTGCTTTTCCTCCAGTGTTGGAACAAATCACTGTTTCTTTGGTTAAGTAGCAGATAATATAGCTGGCTTGCACTTTGGGGCCATGTTGTAAGAAAAATCCATCCTGTATATTGTACAGTGGCATCACACTCAGTGTAGCAAGGTACATGCCACCAGTGTGGATCATGCAGCATCCATCATGTACAGGCAAGTTCACATATGGTTTCTCACCTTGTCTCCCTAACCAGAGATGCTTCTGCCCTAAACACTGTCCATCATCCCCCACCCCACCCTACCCCCACGACTTGTACTATTACTTTCTCCAATCCTCCTTTCCCTTTCTCTCTGAAGTCAGAATGGGTTCAAATCATGATAATTACTCATCATATTTGACCGTGGATTTCTCCAATAGCAAATTTGTAATATTGACCTCAAAAGATTATTACAAGGATAAAAATCATACAGCAGCACCACAGACATTACAGATGTAGTATCTAGTACACGAGTGGCACACAGTCTTTTTCCCTTTACCAGTCAGGTAGAGGGACTAATAACTGCTCTATTTTCTTCCATTGAAAAAGAAAATTTTTAAATTTATTTTTATTACACTGTTTTTCTTACTTTTTAATTCTGCCTGTTTGAATTAGTATCATAACATTTGGCTCAAAAATGACCAGTGACTTTGTCAATAACCTTGTTATTAACAATTCTGTACATATAATTTTAATGGCTGCACAATAATCTACGATACAGCTTTATCGAAGTTTATTCATTAACCCAATGCTGGACCAGGTGTCTCCAACTTTTCACCATTGTAAATGATGATCCAATGAACATGTTTCTGCATTAAACCTTTGTCCACAGAGTGAATGGGTTCCAAACCACTTTTTAAAACCACTTTTTTTAAGCAGGAGAAAATCTGGTCCATATCAAGGTGATATCCCACCAAGCTTGGGAAATGAGGCACAAAAGAGAGACCACCTACTTCACACTGTAGCCAAGGCTGTCCCACTTACCAGCCACTGTGCTCAGATATATCACAGCCCTAAATCGGAGCATTTTTGTCCGCAGTGGCCAGACTGCTCCTGGGTGGGAAAAGCACTTTGCTGGCAGCGTTCAACTCAGTGCATCTTGGTCACATCATTTTCCATTTGGGGTTTTAGTTTCTCCAGCTATAAAACTACAAGCTGGAATGAGATTACCTCAACACCCCCCACCGCCTTCATAACCGAATGACTGGCTTTAGGAAAGAGAATCAGCTTTCCAGACCCAGCAGTGACTTTCCCCAACAACGTTACAGTCAGATTTCTCTAATGCTGAATTACAACCTGACGCCAATCATCGCGGCAGTTTTGAGAGACCCCGTGCCCTGGCACCAGGTCGGACGTTGTGGTAAGAATCACAGGAGAGGGGAAGGGAAGGCCTGACTCCCAGGGGAAGTGGGGAGATGAATCCATCACGGAGCTAGCAAGGAACGCTTACAAGGCCTCTCACGGCAGCACTGATCTCAGCGCGGTTCTCCAGAGGAGACCATGTCCAAATGTGTTTGCCGACCAACATTAAGATGTCAGGCTGGGAAGTTTAACAGCCACCCCGAGTTAGGCCCCGAGGCCCATGGGGAAGCCCCTCAATGGACAGCACTCACTTGGAATCTTGGCCCTACCCAGAATTTACTTCATTTGACTACTGCTTTCCCAGGCCCCGGCAGACGGGAGCTCATAAATAAGGAGTGAGAAGCGGGGCTGAAGGAGAGTTAGAGGCGGGCTCCCTGACAGCAGCAAGAGGGAGAGCTGCCAGCTGACAGAAAGGAAGGACAATGAATGGCAGCAAAAGCAAGGCAGTCTGGGGCCATTTACAGCAGGAGCGCGTCGCCAGCAGCCCCTGGGAGCATTAATGGACACGGCAATTGGTGTGCAAAAGACGGATCTGATCAATCCACACCAAAGGCTAACAGACCTCATGTAAGAAGATAGGGAAATCTAAATCTGCAAGGTATTTCAGGATAATTTCCATTAAAGTGTTTCAAATAAAAAAGGGATACACTTTAGTTATCTCAAAGAGTCACACCTGTTGAGCATCTCATATGCCGAAGGTAACACAGGACAAGGGCACAGGACAAGGGTCAAGGGCAAACTAACCCAGGACAAATCATGTTACAGGAGAGATTTTCGGGGCTGGGCTGTCCTAGGCTCTGCCCATGTTGGCACTGTGCCTAGCACTGTGTTAAGGCCAAACTAGGTGCTCGCGGAGCAGGCTGATGCCCCACGGCCGGGCTGTCTATGCACAGACACTGGCTGACTCCAGCCCGGTGAGGATGGGCCCCCAGCCTGCCACGTGGCCTCTCTTAGAAACTCTGGCTCTGGTCTCCACCTCCCCTTCCCCTAGATGCACACCAGAAACAGAGCATCTGCTAACAAATGATTAGGCATGGTTGCCCCTAGCATGGGGAAAGCAACCAAGGATGGTAGTTAAAAAGACTTTTAATGTTTACACACACACATATATTTTTAAAGGAGAATGTATGGCTCTGTTCCTTGTATGCTTTTTAAATATACACAAAGAAATATTAGTAATATAAAAGGCTGAAAGCAAATATGCCAAAATGTTAACTGCTGTAAATTCTGGGTGGTTGGTGTAAAACTGCTGTTATATTATTGAGACTTGTTTTTTCCTTTGTATTTTCCAAATATCTCAAGAAAGATAACAACAGGCTTCTGTCCCAGGAGGTATGTCACTAAACTGCTTGTCCATGTGTCCATCCCTTCAAATACTTTACTGCTTGACTGTGCCTAACACTTGCGACACTGCTAGGATGCAGTGGTGAAGCAAGCAGATCAAACCCCATCCCCTCGGGAGGCTTTCCATCCTTGGGTTAAGTTTATGCTGCGTTCTCTTCTCTGAACTCTTATGAGAAAGGCAAATAGAAGAGACTATCTCCTCTAGTCTCACACAGAGTAAAACCTAGACCCCTGGCCTGGGCCACACAACTTTACCTGAGCCATCTGCTCCCTCCTGTCCCACCGCTTTTATGGGGCAGCCACAGTGGCCTGTTTCCTCTCCCGTCTCAAGCCCTTTGTCCTTGCAGTTCCTCTGCCTGGAACACTCTCGCCTAACTCATCCCATGACAGGCTCCTCACGTCCTTCAGGTTTCAGTTCAAATCTCACCACCTCACCTAAAGGCCTTCTGTGACATTCTCTGTCCCACGACCCAATTTCCTTCGTATGTGCTGAGTTCCCCTACTCTCCTTCTCTTGTTCTCTCCGTGCCAGCCACGCTTGCCTCCTTGCTTGTCCAGCGCACTGGTGTCCCATAGGCCTGGAACACTCTCCTGGAGACACCGCTGAGCTAACTCCCTCACCTCTTCAAGTCTTCTCAGTGAGGCGCTCCTGGGCCACCTGATTTAAAATCACAGCTTTACTTGAAATTTTCTAAGAGAGTAGATCTTAAGTGTTCTCACCTGCCCCCTCCATGGTAACTACATGAGGAGATGGACGTGTTAATTAACTGGATTGTGGTAATCATTTCACAACGTATAAATATATCAAATCATCATGTACACCTTAAATACACACAGTTTTTGTTTGTCAATTATACCTCAATAAAGCTGGAAAAAAATAAATAAAAGTAAAATTGCAGCCTGTCCACTATCCCCAGCCTCACTTCTCCTGATACTTTTCACCTTGTTCTACTTTTTCTTTTTGGATAGTACTTCCCACCTATCAACACACACTATAATAATGTATTTATTTCAGTTATTGTTTGTGGTCTGTCTCCTGTACTAGAATGTGAGACCCACAAGAGAAGAAATGTATGTTTGTTTTGTTCATTGACATATCCCAAGGGTCTCAACAGTGCCCTCAGTAAACATCTCATGTTGAACAAATCCATTTCACAGTAATCACAAATATCTTCTTGCTTGTTTACCTGATTACTTATTTACTGCTCGTTTCCCCTCAAGATAGCCAAAGAGCGTGAGCAAGCAACATGAGCCAGCAGCCTGTCTTGTTTAATCCACATGCCCAACATGCAGAAAAGGATCTGACACATTTGAAGTGTTCAGGAAATTTATGAAACAAAAGAAAATACTGTCAGGTTGGGTCCAATGTGGGCCTTTCTATAAAGGGACTTCATGGTAATCCAGCTATCCATTTTCCTCTGATTCCCTGAAAGAATCTTAGCCATCTGAAAAGGAATCATTATTTTAACTAGCACAATCATGATGCAAAAATAATTATTTCACTTATTCTGCATCCCAAATTTGGAAGTCAACTTCAGACTGTAATTGCTGCCTAAATCCCAGTAGTAAACAAACCAGCTTTGCATTTTATATGTTACCATGAGGCTCTCCAGGTTTGCTCTTCAGAGCCAAAGAAATGTTGACACAGTTGCACACCAAGTTTCAACATGCTGATCATGTTAAAATAGTGCATAAGAAATATTTTTCCACTTTATAAAAAGCCAGACTGTTTACATGCTTAAGTGGCCAGAGACTTTGCTATCTGTGTGTGGTCCTGAAGTTTCAATATCATGACCATGAATACAAAGCAGAGCAGCATGCAACAAGCTAGTTTATGTAGTTCCACAGCCCAAATGTGAATCAAGATGTTACCATGCAAGGACTCATAAATGGGTAGGTTAAAAAGGGGAGGGGGGAGCTATTAAAATCTAATTTTAATATATTTTCAAAGAAAAGGAACTTAATAGAATTGGATTATATTTATACATATAGAATATAAAGAAATATACTAAATAGAGAATGACAGCGAGAGAGAGTGTGAAAGAGAACAGAAACAGCTCACAAGGTCTTTGGCCTACAGATTTCTTGTCAAGATCACACAGAAATATGCTGAGCACAGCATTAACTACAAGCCCAGAGTCAAGTGGTAGAAAAAAGCTATGAAACGGTTACCAAACAGGAATCTTCAGCACAACACGAGAGAGCTGAGAGGCGTTACTTCAGCTTGTCCTAGTAGCTTAGCACAGGCCTTGCGCAACCTCCCAGGAGTACCCACCAAGGGAGGGGCCCCAAGTTCACGGCCCAGCCGAAGGAGAAGACATGCCCTGTCTCCTATGTCTTTCCCGTTTTCCAAGTAGCACTGGCTTTCGTCTACAATCATTTACTCTTTCTTCAAGCTAGAAATAGAATTTAAACAGGGGCCCCACCCTGTCCAGACAAGATATAAGTAAAAAGAGACCTCACAGAAAGAAAAATTATCTACATCTGACTAACTAAAGACACGCACACATTCCCAGAGTCTAGAGTTTAAATGCTCAAGACAGTTTCTGGATTCTGGGCTGTTTGCATTTATCATTCCTCTAAGTCCCCAAATGCTTCAGGTTAGTGAGGACTGCCGGTTCTCACATTTTTAATAGCTCTCTACTTGAAGAAAGTTCTCAGTATACTGTGTCTAAACAAAAAAATAAATCACTTAATGTGAGCAGGTTCATGTTGCAACATGAAATGCCATTTCCATTTGATTGCCAAATACACAAATTGTTATTCTCAGCTGACTGAATGAGTGAGAGAATGGTACTTCATTAAATTTTTTTTCCTGGCATTATTTTTTTTTTCCTCCTACAATTTCTTTTACAGAGTCTTCCGTGGCTATAGGTCAGAATAGTTTTCCTGTTGCTATGAGAACAGTGAAAATAAGTCAAGTTTAAAATTCACTTGGGGGCATGGGGCCGCCACATTTCCGGCTACCTAAGCCCTGCTGGGTGTGTCTTCAATACTCTTCCCTACATACAGTGAATCGTGGCCCTTTAATATGGCCTTCCTCTATCATGGCCCATCTTGCTGGCCAAGAAAATCTCACAAGCTTCGCAGAGGCCCTCTCTAACACATCTAGTAATGGTCTCCTGCACTGCAAGGAGAGGAATGTAAGTCCAACATTACATTTCTACAAGTGCAGATATGCATGGGCCTCCCCAACTCTGCCAAGCACCTGAAGTGCCTCCCACTTCCTCTACAACAGTGCCACAGAGCAATGATTAAAATGAGGAGCCCTGGGGATACCTTTGGAAGGGTAGAATAAAGGGCCAGGAGGACCCTTGGGAAGGGGCTCTTTAATGCAAAAGGCACTAACCACTTCCACTGTCCTCTCGCAGCCTTCCAGATCTGCCTCGCTGGAGGTCCAGTGGCTCCCATAAGAGACCAGAGCTATACCTGCAGGAGAGTGGTTCTTCCTATATTTTCAGGGAATTCTCTATTCACAATTAATCTGCCCATTCTTCCAGTGCTCCTAGGTCTCCCAGAAAGAAAGAAAGTACACCTGACTCACTTGACTAAACCACATTCCAGGGTTTGAAGACCAAAAACCCCACTCCTAGGACAGTCGATTAAGGACAACAGGGTCAGGCATGGTGGCTCACGCCTGTAATCCCAGCACTCTGAGAGGCCGAGGTAGGAGGATTGCTTGAGCTCAGGAGTTCGAGATCAGCCTAAGCAAGAGCAAGATCCCGTCTTCACAAAAAACAGAAAATTAGCCGGGCATTGTGGCGTGCGCCTGTAGTCCCAGCTACTTGGGAGGCTGAGGCAGGAAGATCACTTGAGCCCAGGAGTTGCAGGTTGCAGTGAGCTATGATGACACCACTGTACTTAAGCCTGGATGACAGAGTCATCCTTGTCTCAAATAATAATTAAAAAAAAAAAATGACAGTATTTAGGGAAGCTTGAGGCTGTCGAGGAAAGGTCAAGTCTGCTCTCCACCCTTACAAAATATCTAGACTTTCTTCATGGCTGCTGCTTCTTCCATAAAGAGTTTTATGGGTTGAACTGTGTCCCCTAAGAAGATATTAGGATTAAGTCCTAACTCCCAGCACCTGTGAACATGACTTTATATGGAAACAGGGTCTTTGCAGTTGTAATCAAGTTAAGATGAAGTCATTAGGGTGAACCCTTAATCCAATATAACTGTTGGCCTTATAAGAAGAGAAGAAGACAACTGACACAGAGCGAGAGGATGGCTGTGTGATGACAGAAGCAAAGATTAGGGCGCTGCATCTACAAATCAAGAAATGCCAAGAATTGTCAGCAAACACCAGAAACCAGAAGAGGCAACGACGGAGCTTCCCCTAAATTCCTCAAAGAGAAAACATGCCCTGCCGACACCTTGATTTCACATTTCTAGTCTCCAGAATCACGAGACAATAAATTTCAGTTGTTTTAAGACACCCAGTTTGTGGTACTTTGTTACAACAGCCCTAGAAAACTAATATGAAGAGCAATTCTTGTCTTAAGCTGACAAAAGAAGTCATGACATTTGTGAATGGAGATGCCTTTTGGATGAAAGCAAAGCTGCTTGTGAAAGCATAGGGCATACACATCAAATCTTCCCATGACAAGGTGGCAGCATGCTGTCCTAAAGAACAGGTTCACAGAAAATAGCATGTGTGGCTCCTTCTCAGGGGAGCCTCACACTGTCTGGCTCCACACCTTCTAGGTTGCTTTAGTGGTCCATTCAACCCAGCTCCACCTCTAGGCCACCTATACTAAAATCCATCAGTCAGTCATCTGCCTCCTGTTAGGGAGACTCAGTACCTACTTTAATATAGTGGCACTCTGGAGGACAGCAGGCCTGGAGACCCAGGAGGACTGCATCATATATATCCTTGGGTCCCACCTTAACCTGGCACACAGAAGGATTCAATTCATACCCAGAGGAAACCCTGCTGATGTAAGGGGATGTGGGAGGACGGAAAGCAGGTTAGGCGACAGTGAGGTGGCCCACAGTTATATGAATGCTGGAGGGGTGTCTATCTAAGGCAGCCCAAGGCACTAAAACTAGACGAAGAATCAGACTCACGGTCACCAATGCCAAGATCAAACAGCAAGAACTACAGTACAAACCATCAAGTCTAAAGAGCCAGATGCCCATTGTGAAGGGCTACTAGTACATACTGGCAAATTCACCAAATATTTACTGAGCACTGACTATGTGCCCGGCATTATTTTAGGCATTAAGGATACAGTAGTGAATAAACCAGGTAAAAACCCCTGTCTTCATTAAGTTTGCATTGTAATGGAGACGGAGGGAAAAAAAGGTAAAACATACAGCCCATGAAATGATGATTGCGTACGATGGAAAAGAATAAAGCAAAGAACAGGTTGGGAAATGGTGGGGATGGAGGCAGCTAACAGATTAAATGGGGTATTCAAGAAAAGCCTCAAAGAGAAGACGACATCTGAGGAAGGGAGTACTCCTTGCTAATATCTGGGCGAAGAGAGTTCTAGGCAGCGGGAGTAGCAAAAGCAAAAGGCCATGAGAGGGAGTTGGTGCCTTAGAAGAACAGCAACAAGGCCCTTGAGGCTGAAGGTGAGTGGGCGTAGGGGTGAGAATGCACATGCACAGAGAACAGTCAGGTCAGGGGGCCCTGAGGGCATGGGCATTGCCTCTATGTAAGACAGCATGGATCAACATCCCAGCACTGGCGAAGATCTGACTAATGCTTCCCCGGATCCTCTGCTGCTCTGTGGAGGGAAGGCTGAAGGGCTGCAAGGGCACAGAGACAAGGAGGAGGCTCCTGCAGTATGTTTCTTCAAGGGCAGAAATGTATGCACCTCCCCAACTCCACCAAGCATTTGCAGTGCCTCCCACTTCCTGCACAACAATGCCACAGAGCAGTGATTAAAATAAGGAGCCATCTCTCCTTATTTAAAGGGATAACTGCCACACCTTCACTAGCACTGAGGATTACAAATCTTTGCCAGTGGGGTGCAGTTAGTTAGCCCCCTTCTGGGTATCTACCCTAAAGAAAAACTAATACACTGCCATTTTGGCTCCACCCAATAAAAAATCTGCCCACTCTTTGGTGAAACTACACGCAAATGAAAGACCTGTTTGAGGAGAAATGGTCTACCCTATTCACCAGAGCTCTGCAAGCACTGTGCCCATTACATCTTTACACAGGCATTCAAGATCTGCTTATAAAAGCAGAAGTACATTTTCTAAAAGGCCTTATAACCAAACACTATTAATTTTTTATAAGTTTTCTGTGTTTCAAAAAATTAGAAGAAATTAATACACTAGGACATAACCTTTTCTTGACAGTGATAACAATTCTTATTTCACCACCAGACCTTTTTAATTCTGTCTGGGTAAGTAGAAGCAAGGAAAACCTGCCATCTGGCACAACTGCCATCTCTTTGTGGCCACACAGTAAGTCTTGGGCAGCCCTGCCCACCACCCTCAAGAACCAAGTGGGGTGGCAGCAGTTGAGAGGAGGTAAAACAAGGAGGCTTCTGTGGCGGCAGAAGTATTTACCATTGGCAGCTCTGCCCCAGAAGGAAGGAACACAGAGGTGGGTGAGGACTTCCTTGCTGGGCCCCAGAGGGGACGATGGATTCAATTCATGAATAAGAACAGCTCCTTTATTAGCTCTAGTTCCTCTACTACTTACTAGCATCTTTGTTGTTGTTTGTTTGTTTGTTTGTTTTTTGGAGACAGAGTCTCACTGTGTCGCCCCTGGCTGGAGTGCAGTGGCGTCACTGTAGCTCAGTACAACCTCACACTCCTAGGCTCAAGTGATCCTCCTGCCTTAGCCTCCCGAGTAGCTGGGACTACAGGCATGCGCCTTGATGCCCAGCTAATTTTTCTATTTTTAGTAGAGATGGGGTCTCTCACTCTTGCTCAGGCTGGTCTCAAACTCCTGAACTCAAGCAATCTTCCCACTTTGGCCTCCCAGACTGCTAGGATTACAGGAGTGAGCCACTGCACCTGGCCTACTAGCATCATTTTTAAAAGGACAGACTGTGGGGGGAGGGTAGAACAAACGAAAATCAAATTTAAATTAAAGCATTAATTCCTGTTTGGAGTATACTGAAAACGTTTCTATACTGGTTGACCACACAGGTTGTGAAGTTAAACAACTTAGGAAGGCATGGGGGCTGTCTCAGTGTATTAGCCAGGGTTCTTCAGAGAAACAGAACCAACAGGATGTGTATGTACGTCTGCGTGTGTGGAGAGAGAGAGAGAGAGACAGAGGAGGAGGAAGAGAGAGAGATTTTTATTTATTTTAAGAAACTGGCTCAAACAGTTGTGTGGGCTGGCAAGTCTAAAATCTGCAGGGCAGGGTAGCAGGCTGGAGACCCAGGGAAGAGTTGATATGGCAAGCTTGAGTCCAGAAGGCAGGTCTGGAGGCAAAATTCCTGCTTCCTCTGGGACCTCAGTCTTACCCCTTAAGGTCTTAAAATGACTAGATGAGACCCACCAACATTCTGAAGAATAAATCTGCTTTACTCAAAGTCTATGGATTTGAATGTTAATCTCATCTAAAAAATACCTTCACAGTGACATCTAGACTGGAACTGGGCCTCGATGACCAGAAACTGGTACTATGGCCTGGCCAAGTTGTAACATAAAATTAACCTTCACATTTCAGCTACTTCATCTGAGAAAGGCAAAAGGTCACAAGACAGCTATGGTTGTGGCTCCACATGAGATACTCTGTATTCGAATGCTTATTAGCACTGCTGCATATAAAAGGGCATTTATTTATATATAAATGCTTGCCACCATTATCATTATTACCACCAACACTAATACTAGCGTTTCTACTATATAACTACTGCAATATTTTCACCTGTTTTAGCCACCATCAATGCAAGTACATATTGCTAAACTTGTACTTCGTGTAGGAGATTTTACGATTTATTTTTTGGTGTACTTCATGTAACAAAGTCACCAACTGATTCCATCAAACATAACTAGGCCAGTGGAGAAGGAAGCCCATGGCAAATGAACACATGAAAAGACGGACTGGTTCTATAGGTTCTAATGAACTATCTCCCTGCAGACATGGTCTTAATCTGTGCTTACATCACACATTCTGCGTTCTGCCTGCATTTGGAAGCATATTCACCAAGAACATGACCCATAAAACAAAACTGGTTATGAAATAGAATCCTGAAATGAGTACCTGGGGCATGGGGAGAGGCAAAGGATGTGGTGGTAGACCCTCACAAACATCCATCTTTTTCCACACATGGAAAAAACCACATGTAGCATTTTGACACGTAACATCATAAATATGAAGTTGTCTTCTAACCTAGAGCTCAGCTCGCAGTATCTAATAAAGGGTCTCCAAAGAGTTGTTTCTTAAGTAAATCATCTAAGAATTATATAATAACCATGTTTTAATCACAGCTTTTCTTTTTTCATCTGTGACACGTGCCATTTCTTTGAATTCAGTTAATGAGTTTATTTGTACCTTTTACAGCCATCATCATTGCAGTTAGCTATATATATATATTTGTTCTTTTAGATCTAGTTCAACCTGAATTATAGTTTATGGTGGAAGTACAGTATTTAATTGTCTTTTACCATTTTGGTTTTTATAGGGCTAAATTTTTAAAATGTCTTTTATCTCAGATCAAATGGATTCTATGCTATCCTCTGTGAAGGGGGGTAAATAATGACTTTGTTTTCATGTATGATCACACCTTTTAGCATTTTCAGGGACATCAGAAATTTCTCATCTATAGGTAATACTTTTAACATGTTTGAATACAGCCTCTGCCAGTAATACAAGTGGAAAGATGAAGCACATTAATTTTCATAGAAATTATCATATGTACAATAGACGCTGTTTTTCAAACTGTGACCCATTAGTGGGTCCTGAAATCACCTTAACAATTTACAGCCAATATGTTTAAGTGAATACAACGTATGGTTTAGAATTGAATAAAACAAGGTATATTACATGTTACAAAGCTAAATGTTGTTTTGTGACTTTTGTTTCAATTATATGTATAAATGCATGTGTGCATGCATGTTTTGTGCACATGCATATCATGTATGTATGTGTCTGAGGACTTAAAATCATGTGAAATATATTTCTTATTGTAGGTAGAGCCAAAGTGCTAAGATAGACAAGTGTCTATCATTTAATTCAAGAAAGTAAACCATAAAGGTCCAAGCGACATATGACATAAAGAGTCAAAGGAGAAAATATGTATCAGGCTCACATTTTTTGTAATTAAAGAAATAAATAAGATCACTAAATATAAAATAGAAATTTTTCACACATATAGTTAAAATAATGATTATTATAAAGATACAAATTAAGGATTGAAGCTATCTCAATATCTGAAGTATATATTTCATTTTTTAGCTGTAATCAATGAGAACTTATTGTCCAATTGCTTTATGTTCTTTTCCCTACTTAGAAGAAAAGAGCCCAATAAGAATTGCCATTGTTATAACCTATATAGGGTACAACAATACGATCACAAAATAAATTTGTCTAAAGCAGGAAATTTTTTAAAAATTGGATGATTTTAAAAAAGAATTTTGATGTGGACATTTAAAAATCTGAATCTTGAGAACAAGGAACAAAAAACTCAATCACAACAGAGTGTAAGGTACAATCACCAACTGTGGATTCTGTCACACACACAAAACTACTAGTACTAAAGAATCTCCCATTCAGATGGTACAGCAAGTCCTTATTTTGAAGCATCCCTGTGTCAATGATCGATTTTTTAAAACCATCCACAAACTACCACAATGATAGATAAAACCAGGTTCAAAACCATTTCAGAAATGGTTATGAAATAAGCCAGGGGCAGGGTAGACACCACAGACCTGGTAGGAGCAGTGGGAAGTTTTGTCCTTCACAGTAATGGGAAAGAAGCCCTGAGGCTGGATTCGGGGGGATGGAGAGGGACTGCCCAGAGGAAAACTTCTGCTAACAGAGGACCTAGGGCACTAGCATGACAGGGAAACTGCTAACATAGGGAGACAGCAGAACACAATCACAATCTCAGGAGCTGAACAGAGCTGCCCACTAGCTCAGCTAATAGATTAATAACATCTAATTCACTGCAAGACATATGATCTGAAATTATATTACCTGTTTCATCAAATCTAAGATGCCAACAACTGTAAGGCAGATTATCATATGTATCACTAACAAAAAATACTGCCAATTAAAACATGATACACCATGAATTACAGTTGTATCCCAATCTGAAATATTTTAAAACATGGAAAAAATGTGAGCCATGAACTGATAAACTATACTTTTATGGAGATCCCATCATGGAGGAGCAGGGAGAAAAGACAGCAGGTTCTCAGTGAGAAGAGGCAATTTTTTAGAAAATGTAAGATTGGCAGAAGGGTTGCACACAGAGGACAAAAGAGCAAAAATTAACCACCAAAAAAATGGAAAAAAAAAAGGTGGGGAGAATGGGCATGGTGACTCATGTCTGTAATCCCAGGACTTAGGGAGGCTGTGGTGGGAGGATCACTTGAGGCCAGGAATTCAAGACCTGTCTGGGCAACACAGTGGCATACACCTGTAGTCTTAGCTACTTGGGAGGATGAGGCAGGAAGATTGCTTGAGCCCAGGAGTTTGAGGCTTCAGTGAGCTATGATCGGGCCACTACACACCAGCCTGGGTGACAGAGCAAGACTCTGGGGGCCGGGGGTGGGGGGTGGGGGCAGGGGCAGGGAGGAGAAGGAAGAAGCATATATGAAGAATTCTAACATTAAGGAAAGTGAGCAACAAAATCAATAACCAGAAAAATACTTAATTTTCTGGAAGAGTCTAGTAGATTTAGAAATACATAAGTTTGGGAGATTTAAAGAGATAAATAAAAGCATACTTTTCATTAAAATGATTAAGAAACTATAACACAGAAAGAGACAAAACTGGTAAAAAACTGATACGGAAATTATCAAAAGAACAAATTAGAAATTTTGGAAAATATATCAAAAATATCTTTGGACAGCACAAAGTTTAAACTGAAGTGAGCTGACCAAAAAAGAAAACACCAAAAAAAATTGTGAGCTGGTGGACAGTACTGGGGACCTTCCCCAGAACACAGCAGAGAGAAAGACAAACAGAGAAATACATATATTTGGAAGAATACGTATGTCATGGAGGATAAACTGGAAGCCTACAATAAGGCTGGGTAGGTGTTCCAGAAAGAGAAATGTGGAGAGAAGTGTGGAAAAACAGTATTTGAAGAAGAGAGTATAGTGGAGAATACCAAAACTGAGGAAATAATTGCTCAGATGAAAACACCTTTGAGTAAAAAGCAAAAGACAAATCCACAACTAGCCGTGCTAGAGTGAAACCATAAAGTATGGGGGGGGGGAGTTGTGAAATTTAAAAGTTATCACAAATTCTGACAGTAGATGTCTCATTAGAGTGCCTTCAAAATGCTCAGAGAAAATAACTGTTGACCTAAAAATTTATCCCCATGTAAAATAAACTACCATTCAAGATTCAATGCAAAGTAAATACATTTCTGGCATCAAAAAACTAAAACGTATCACCAAAGGAGCTGTTAAAGGATGTCCATTGCCAGGAGGAAAGGCATGGCATACATGAAACAACAGTGAGCCCAGATACTGATTTTTAAAAAAGAAACACACATACACAGATATATATGTACTTAACTTCTGATTGAAAAAAATATCAATAACCAATTCAATTTATATTAAGAAAAGACTGTGGAAGCTGTTCAGCGTTTAAATAAAATGTGCTAAGTCTGGGTCACACATGCAGAAAAGGATGGAGATACTGAGTAACGTTAGGGTTTGTTGAAAAGTTTAGAAAGAAAGATGTGTGGGAGACACTGCAGATGTTCTGACCCCAAACCCCATTCTCAATTTCTCCCTGGCCTCCTCCCAGCTATGGGAGTCTACCTGGCACAGTTCTAGCCAGCAAGAGAAAAGTCTCTTAGGTGGTACTCCCAGAAAAGCCTTTGTTTTTCTGACAAAAAAGGAACTCCTCAGGGGGCACACCTTTCTTTGTCCATGTGTCCTTTCTCAATTTCTTCCTGTTTGATATATGGATGTGATGCCAGGAAGTGCCATAGCCAGCTTGTGGCCATGAAGCTGTAAGAATGAGAAGCCCATGAGTTGATGTAAAAGACAGACGCAGCCTAGGTCCCTAATGGTGGGTCCACCTCCAGATTTTGTGTTGTACAAGAAAAATAACACCTATTTGTTTGTGCCTCTCTAATTGGGTTTTCTGCTACTTGCAGGTGAATATAATCTTAACTATGTAGTAAAAAGAACTATGAAGACTCTCCATACTGTTTTCCAGAGGGAAATAAAACTCAGTGGAAATCAACCAGGGGGTAGGAGGGCAGAGGGGAGAGGCAAAAACCTACCTAATGGGTACAGTGAACACTATTTGAGTGATGGGCACACCTATAGCCAGGACGTAAGCATTGCAAAAGCAATCCATGTAACCTAAAACATTTGTACCCCGCCTTAATATTTTGAAATTTAAAAAAAAAAAAAGAATTACAAGTAAATTCTAAAAGGACAGAATTACTATACAAGTATTCTAAACTGTAAAAGAGAAGGAAACTAGGTTTAGATTAATTCAGAAGACAGGAAAGGGGGAAAGAAGATACAAAGAAAATAAATGACTAGCTAGATAAGATTTGAAATGTTCCCAACACATAGGAATGATGAATGCTCGAGGTGATGGATATCCTAAATACCCTGCCTTGCTCTAATAAAAGATCTTAATGAAGGCCTCTATGGACCTCATTCAAAGATAAAGACTCAGAAGCATTACATTGCAATGCTCCTCATTTAATCTATAATACAAACTCAATATTACTGGAATCAAAATTCTAAATTTATTTTTCCTTTTTGTTTCTTAATATATTCATGTAACAAAAAAGAATTACAAATTTTTAAGAAGATCAAAGGCCCCAGAATAGCCAAGATAATTTTGAAATTGAAGAAAAAGGAAGGGCTTGTTCTGCTAGATGAAAGACTTATGATAATGTTACAGTAATCTAAACAGTTGGCATTAGCATAGGAAGACACAAAAAATAAAGATAATAATGTACAGAAACAATACATCTATGTCTATCTGGAATCATAATATACAACAGAAGAGTATTATACATCATTGGGGAAAGGACAAGTTGTTCTGAGGCAACTGGTTATGCATTTGGAATTAAAGTAGATACCTACCTGATCCCATACACAAAACTAAATACTAACAGGTGGATTAAAAAACTAAACAGGGCAGGCGTGGTGGCTCAGACCTGTAATCTCACCACTTTAGGAGGCCGAGGCAGGAAGACTGCGTGAGGCCAGGAGTTCAAGACCAGCACAGGCAACATAGAGAGACCTCTGTCTCTACAAAAAATTTAAAAATTAGCCAGGCATGGTGGTACATGCCTGTAGTCCCAGCTACTCAGGAGGCTGAGACAGGAAGATCCCTTGAGCCCAGGAGTTTGAGGCTACAGTGAGCTATGACTGGGCCACTACACTCCAGTCTGGGCAGCAGAGCAAGACCCTGTCTCTAAATAAATAAATAAATAAATAAAATTTAAAAAATTTTAAAGATCTAAACATATTTTTATTAAAACTCTTAATATTTTTGAAAAATATATAGGACATATTTTGGTTGGAAAGATATTTTCAAGCAGACCTAAAAAGCACAAACCATAAAAAAGACTAATACATCAGTCTATATTAGAATTTTATACTTCTTTTCAACAAAGACACCAGAGACAAAGTAAAAAGACATGCCACAGATTAGTATTTGTAACATATAAATGACAAAAGATCAGTAGATAGGACAACAGTTATATCAAAAGACAAAGACAAATAATCTGGCAGAAAAATGAGTAAAGCCTATGAACCAGCTATCAACAGAAGAAATAAAAAGAAACAGTAAAATATCACTTCACACCCGTAAGATCAGAAAAAGTAAAAATTCTGGCAATATCAAGAATTCCCAAGGATGTGAAGAAAAGGAAATTCTCACACATTGCTTGTGGGAGGTGAAACTAACACAACTATGGTAGAGAGCAATTTGCAGTGTCTAATGAGGTTGCGGATGAGTTGTCCTTTGCAATTCTGCATTTCTCCTCCTGGATACACCCCTAGAGCAGCCAGCACCTTTTTACAAGTCTTCCCTTTGCACACACACACACACAAGAATGTTCATCACAAATTGCTGGGAATAGCACAAAATTGGGAAAAACTTAAACATTCATCAGAAATGGGTAAATAAATGGCGTATAGTTACAAAAAGGAAAATTAAATAGCAGATCCGTCACTAGAGCTCCATGTATTCACATGGCTATATCGCCAACATAACAAGTGGCAAAAGCAAACTGCATATTATTATGCATAGCATGTACCATTTATATTAAGTTTGAAAATGACCATATCAATACCAGATGTTGTTTATGGACATATTTGTTTGTAGAAAAGGCATGAAAACATATATTAAAAACACCAAGTACCAAATTCAGGAAAACTATTGTTTCTGGGGTGGGTGAAGAGTTATAGGTTGAGGAGATGTACACAAGGGGATTAAAATATGTTCATAATTTTTTTTAACCCAATGATAGTGGTAACATAGCTGTTATGTTAGGTGATGAGTTCATGAATTTTTGTTAAATAATTATGCCTCATGGTTTCCATAAACATGACATATATTCTTTTGTCTGCATAAAATTATTACACAATACATAAGTTTAAAGATTTAATGAAAGAAACCACCTCTGAAATTGAGAAAGAAATAAATCTACAGATCTAAGAGATACGTCGTGTTTTGAAGAAAAGTGATATAGCATAACTGCTTAAAAGATGGTTAGGTTATAGAACTCAGGCATTCTCTAGCCATACTGAGAAATCCAGTTGCAAAGGGGAAAATCTGAGATTACTTTAATGTTTCTCCACATCGGTCAGTTAAAGGAGAGGACACAGGAACAAAGCCCAAAAGCTTGCAGGTAAAGAAAGTTAGATCTAAGAACATGACACCCATCCAAGTTGATGTTCTATTCTATAGACAACATGCAGGCAGCATATATCAAAAAGGACAAAACAAAAACCCTGAGGGAGATTAATATCCAGGAGCCCTTCTTGAAGATGTTTCTGGATTCAGCCCACTCAGAGTAAAGGGGTGGTAAAGGTGAAGGGACTAAGGTTAAGCATGAAATACACATTTACAGAAAGAACCAAGACCAAACAATGTCATCAATATGATTACTTGGCTGCGAAAAATAATAATATGAGAAAAATAGGAAAGTTGAGGGAGAAACAGGAAAAAATATAAAGGCACTAATTTCATTTTATTTAAGAGGAGTTGATGGATACTATGTTTGGCAAAATATTATGAAATGTTTAAATTGGAGAATGAGTACAACGGTGTTCCTTATGTCAGTCATTACCCATTGTATTAACTATTTCAAATGTAAATAAATTTTTTTTTAAGAATCAATTAAATCTACAAATGACTAAGGCAAGGCAATAAGCAAGTACGAAAGTGCGTAACAATTTGCTTTTTTAAAAAGTAGAGCCTACTGACAGCGTGACAAAACCACTCTCTTTCATTTGTTTTCCACTGGACCATCTGAATGCGGAAGAGAAAGGTGGAATTACAAGTAGCTTGTTTGGAATTTTGCATAACCCTGTATACACCCCTGTGAGTGTGTGAGGCATGTGAAAGCCATCTGTGTTGTAGCAGAAAACAACTTGAGAGCTACTGAATCAGAGCATTCAAATCAAGGAATGAATGCAAACTGGATCTTACCACCAGAAGCCATGTTCACAGGGAGAAGGAAAATGGACAGAGACACTAAAACAAACCACCAAACAACAATGAAAATAATTCTAAGTCACTATTTGGCCGATAATCTGAAACTGCAGACCCACCAAATCTTTCCAACTTCTATTAAACAGCAACGCTGACGGGTTGGGTTTCGACTCCCCCATTCTTTCTGGGTCCTCTGGAAAAGGCAGAAAGGAAGAAATAAAATGCGAAAACAATAGGTGGCCAGAAAAAAGGAGCTGGGATTACAGTCAGGAAAATTCACAAACTGAGTGACCAGTCCCAACAATGTGAGGTCAAAAGATTCTATGAGGCTGTGAATCTTACTCTAAAGGGAGGTCACTTTATTTATTTTTTTATCCATACTTGACATTGTAAGAAAAAAATGTTACAGGAAAACACATGGACCAAATTAAGCTGAATATCTCCTTTGTTACCACTGCTCTGCTTAAGCCAGCAAGGAGGCCTAGAACCCGCCTGAAGAAAGATTCAGGCACAGATCCAGAAACGGAATATTTTAATTATTATATTTTATTCAAGAACAAAACAAAATTATAAATAGTCGTAAACAGTTTTATACGCAGACTTAGGCAAAGAAACTTTTAGTCTTAAAAGAAAAAAAAGAAGAGGAAATTTACATTACTTTAAATATTAAAAACATCTCCTTTCAAAACACAACATGTTTTTTGGTTCACATGATAGAGATTCTTTCTTAAGGCCTTTTACAATGATAGTGTTTTTCCAAGGTGTGTCGTTCATAATCCATACAGGTGATTCATCGCAGTCTCCTTAGAATTAGATATTAACACTAAGGACATTTTTAGGCCCTTCCCTGTTTTAACCTATGAAAGATGCATGGGCAGGGTAGAATTAAGCAAAGAAAAAAATTAAATCAGAGGCCAGAGTTTAACACTGCTTGTGTTAAAACACCTTCAGAAGATAGCACAGTAATTCTTAAAGAACCAGGGGAAGCTTCATTAAACATGTGAATAAAATCACTACCTTTAATTGGCTGAATCCAGTGAAACTGTTCTCATGTTAACCATTTCCCTTTCCCTCTCACTAAGGAGTACAAAGAAAATAGGAGCCATTATGGCCCATCCAGGCACATCCCGCCATGGCTAATCCTATTCCCCTTTAAAATTCCCTCCCTAGGCCTAACCTGACCCCTTGGTCTTTTTGTGCTAGCACGTTAAGGAGAGGAAATATTCTTGTAAAGCAAGAAGGTACTAAAGGTTCTAATGAAATTAAAAGGAGAGCCTCAGATAGGAGGGCAAATGGTATCAAACACTTAATATCTTGCTTTAAAGATTTTCCATCTGTGCTTTGAATCAAATGTCTAATGACTTTTTTTTGAGAAAGATGATTTTATATTACTTATCTTTCCTTAAAAAGTTTAAGGCACATTTAAAAAAATTATTCATTGTAATTTAAGGACTAAGGGAAAAGAAAGAAAAAAAACTAAAGAGAAAGTCCTAGATAGCATTATTCCAAACATATATGTTTCAGCTGCAGATTCGGTAAGGAAAGATACTGGTGAAGAGGTGGGTGGCTGTTTCCTCACTGCATTCCTCTGGATCAGTGCCAAATACAATGTCTTGATTTTGCCGCATCGGTGGACCCAACCATAACCTATTGACAAGTCAAGTAAGAAGACTGATGCCACGCGGAACTCCTTAATTTTCGTGAAAGCCTGGCATGAACTACACTCCACAGTGTACGGAGTGCTGCTTGTGCTACTGTTGAGAGAGGCAATGCATCTAGCAAACACCTGGGTGGCCTGTTTCTATGTGGCAGGCTCCTTTGGGAAAACTTAGAATAAGCCTGTGGAAGTCTAGGATGTCTGAAAGAAATCATTCTATAAATCTAAGGAAGAAAAGAAATGATATGTAAAATATGCTAACTCCAAACCAGTGGAAGATAGATATATGCTTTTAAGTGACATGTTCTTTGGTTATATGTTACACTCATATTCAGACTAGACATGCTGTCATTTGTTTAGTGTGTCACCTTGGAAGTGACAGCCTTGCCCAATATTTTAGCTTAAAGGAAGCATCACCAATGACTACGGAACGAAGAGAACAAAATTGGGAACCGAAAAAAACATATTCTTTCCTTATTTTAACTATGTAAGAAATGTAACAATTACTTTTTTGGAAATTGAATGCACTTTTTGAAGTATTAATCATCAAGTGTCAGAGCAGGAAGGTCGTGACATCATCTACTCCAATACTGTTACTTTACAAATAAGGAAGCAGAAGTCCCGGAGGTTGAGAGGCTCACTCAAAGTTTGGTGGCTTTGGGGGAATCGGGACTGTATTAGTTTCCTGAGGCTACTATAATAAAGTACCAAAAACTAGATGGCTTAAACCAACAGAAATGTACTGTCTCATAGTTCTGAAGGCCAGAAGTCAGAAATTAGGGTGTCAGCAGAGGTGGTTCCTTCTGAGGGCTGTATTGCAGAACCTATTCCAAGTCTCTCTCCTGGCTTCTGGTAACCTCAGGTGTTCCTTGGCTTGCCAGTGATATATTCCCTTTGTGCATGTCTGTCTCTGTGTCCAAATTTTCCCTTTTTATAAGGACAGCAGTCATACTGGTTTAGGGCCCACCCTAATGACCTCATTTACCTCTTTACAGACTCTAGATCTTTACCGACCAAATAAGGTCACATTCTGAGCTACTGAGCATTAGAACGTCAGCATACCTTTTTGGAGGAAACAAATCAACCCCTAACAAGGACTATCAGCAGAACCCTGCTCAGAACCTGGGCAGAACAAAATTCATGCCAGTGGACTTCCTTATTCATAAGATCTCTCTGCTACTGGCACACATTGCATAGGTCCACAGGTGATGGGCCCTACTTATAAAGTCAGACATGACTTCCACCAACAATAAGTTGGTATCTTGCAAGGGACAATGAAACATGCAAATGCCAGCAAAGGGAAGCCATCATCCCATTTGGTCATTAATGTTCACCAATGTATTTTAATTTCTTCCCTTATAAAAACGCTTGAAATATTTCTGCAATAGGCTTGCCCTCATCTCTAAAATGTCTACTATTCAGAGGAGGCAAATATGTAGAAATATGACTGTGGAAGAAGATCAAATTAAATCTACTTCCCCATTTTGCCCAGACTGCAAAGACTGCCCCTCTCATGCATCACAGCCTGCCTAGAAAAGGAAACACACATGTGTGGAATTTCCTTGGCAAGAAGAAACCTTAAGAGCCTCAGATTTCCAACAGGCCTCAGTTTCTTCCTGCTGCCCAAGCTTTACAGCAAGTGGCTGACTACCCGTGGCTCAGCTGTGACACTGTGTTTCAGCTCAGTGCTTCATCTAAGCAGTGGCATTTTGCAGCAGCCTCTGTTCGAACTATTCAATCATCACTCACCCTGCTGCCTAAATATGCCTGAGTCTGAAGATAATTGTCATATTGTCTCACTATTTTCCATTATAAATTAATGACATTTGTAATACTGAGTCATAAAAAGTCTATCCAAAGAACTGTATTAAAAATTACATGGAACTGATTTCTCTAAGTGGCCTCTTGACAAACACATTACCCACCCTTTTCCATTAAGGCCTTTAGAATCCTGATCTACAGCTGGCCTCGGAAAATTGGGAATTATGTTTTACTGCACAAGATCTAACAAGTAGTGCAGTTCCAAAAAAGAATAAATAAGAGCTGAGCAGGATTAGACTGGATGTTGGTTTTATTGTTGTTTTTGTTTTTAACCCTTAAAGAGCTACTACCTTAAGGAATAGTTTTCTACAGAGAACGGAGACATTCAGAGCTAGAACAGCGTGTGGGCTGCTCTAATCCAAACCTGTTTACTGAGTGGGATACTAAGGCCCAAAGAACTAAAGTGGATCAGGATCAATTGATCTAGGCAACAGTTAACACTTACTTGTACCCTTATTTGACTATTTGAAAAAAAACCAGCAAGTTTGAATGTAGAGATTCAGGCACTACTTTGTTCCAATAGAAAAATTTTCTTTCAGACTAGAATCCTTTCAAAAGGGCAATTTTTAAACATTCTAAGAAATCTCTGCTAGGGTTGAATGTTTAGTGTAACTAACTTGACTTCAAGCAATATTTAAGGGACTATTAACTATCTTAGAGTTTAATATTTTGTAAGCAGGAACATTGAGCTGCCCTGGTTATATCATCTGCCTGATCATTTATCCCAGGGAAGATGTAAACAATACCAAGCTACTGTTTATGAACGGACTGCCTGTCCTATCTATTCCCTCTATTAGCAAATTCATCCAAACCTATATTTAAATACTCATGTCCACATACATCAGCCCCCTAAGCCCCATTTCTCCTCTGCGTGTAGGAATTAAAAATTTTACTGGGATGTTATGAGGATTAGAAGAAAATATATAGGAAAGTGCCTGGCACACAGGTTACATCTATTTCAGTTCTTGACTTTCAAGCAGAAAGCTGCGCCTTCTCTTCCTCTTAACTCCAACTGCATTGCGTCACTACCTTTCTAACAGTGTAACCACTCTGTGCATGGTATTTTTTCATCTCTGAACTCCTACGTAGCACTTGATGTCCTGCATACAACACACTCTCAACACATTTTGGCCTGAATGTTTCAAATAAAACATTCTTGTTCTTATTTGCAAGACCATTAGAATCTCTTTATAAATTTAGATTAGATTTTTTCAAAAGTAAATAATTATTTTGCTTAAGGTGCCAGACAAAAAAACCCACAGCAACCAAATATATAAACCCTCTTAAATATACAGTTGACCCTTGAACAACACGGGTTTGAACTACACAGGTCCACTCATAGGTAGATTTTTTTCAAAACTTACACCAAGTGTGCCTGCCTCCCCTGCCTCCCCTTCCACCTTGTCCACTTCTTCCACCTCTGCCACCCCTGAGACAGCAAGACCAACCCCTCCTCTTCCTCGGCCTACTCAACATGAAGACCACGAGGATGAAGACCTTTCTGATGATCCACTTTCACTTAATGAATAGTAAATACATTTTCTCTTCCTTATGATTTTCTTAAATTGTTTTCTTTTCTCTAGCTTACTTTATTGTAAGAATATAGTATATAATATATATAACATACAAATACCTGTTAATCGACTGTTATCAGTAAGGCTTCTGGTCAACAATAGGCTATTAGTAGTTAAGTTATATTTGGATTTTCAACTGTTCAGCGGGGTTAGTTCCCCTAACCCCCACATTCTTCCAGGATCAACTGTGTAACCATCTTGCACGTAAGAGACACAAAAAATAGCCAAGTTATCCACATGATTAGGCAATAACTTTAACAAAAAGTTTGTAAATTTTAATCTAATCCTTTTTTGGCTTCCTAAAGCCAAGAACCCACTGATTTCCTAATGCCTAAAAAAATAAGCCCAATCTCTTCTTTTGGGCTTTAAAACCTCTCGACAATCTGCAGCCATTCTTTCCTTCCAACTCTATTTCCTAGTTCTCCCCTTGGCTTCAGTCAGTCCTGTCTCTTCAGGGTCCCCCATACAAGCTAACTTTATTTCAGGTGGAGTCTGTGCATGCATCATCCCTGAGTGTATTCTCTGTTCTCAGAGACTCAGGGGTGCCCACTTGGGTACCCCCAACTCCACAGGCTTTTCTGAGTAGTCCAAGCCACCATCACCCTCTTCTTCAGGCATTATGTGGATAATCTGAATACTTGGGATTATATGGGGCCTGTGTTATTAGCTATTTTTTTCATGTGTGTATGGGTTAGTCTCCTAACTAGAATACACTTTTCTTGAGGATAAGAAAAATATACTGTATCTTTATTCTATCTTTTTTTGAGGATAAAGACTATATCTTACTTATTCTTTCATTCACGTAGACATAAATTTTTGTGGAGCATCTGTAATATACAAACGACTGGAGATATAAAAAGGAACTCATAAGATACAGACCTTCTATCAATGACCTCACAATTTTCCTATCTCCCACAGTGCCTCACACAGTCACAAGAAGTCTTTACCCATCTGTTTACTGAATGGTTGACCAATAGGAAGCTTGCCATATTTCCTTTTGTATGCCACTATTGATCATCAGAGAAATGAGACCCCAACAAATACTTAGATATGTGGATGAAAACTCCTAGCTAAAAGGAGAAGTGGAGGTTATGTCTAAATTCCTTCAGCTATACTGCATCTATCTTTGTAACCTAAACACCATCAAGATTTGACTCTATTAGACTCTGTATTTTACTATTAGAACGAATAAATAAAAGGCTATATCATCACAGAGGAGGGAAAATATCTTCCTCCCTAATCCTGGGTTCACATCTGAGGCTCCTGTAACAAACCACAGATTAACAAGAGAAAAGCAAATTTATTTATATAAGTTTTACACGACATGGGAGGCTTCATAAGGAAATGAAGACCTAAACAAACGACTAAACCTGTGTATTTTTTATGTTAGGTTTGATGACGAAGTAGATAGTCATGGAGAAGTACGATTGGATTAAAAAGTATGATGGTAATGAACCGGAGGAAACACAGCACAGTATGTTTGTTCAGATTTCTCTGTGACCCTTTGTCTTCAGAGATAAGGCTATTCATTTCCTCTGGGTATAGGGAAGGTTTTCAAATAAGGGTCATATGACCTTTTTCAGGAGGGAAGGGTGGGGGAAGGTGAGTGACCTAACTGCTTCTGCTGTTTTCACTAATGCCAAGGTCCCATATTTTGGGACCCCATCATCATCATCAAATCTTCTGGGAAAAGCATTGCTTTAAAATGTTTTCCTTTTTGATACCAGCTTCTTTTATAGTCAGGAAGTAATTAAAATCTAATTTGCAGTTTTGCAACATTTAAGTAGGACTTTTTCATTTACCTGTTACCCATCAATACTATAGAACCTTCTTGATAATCATTTTGTTTGCTAGTAAAACTAGAGAGAACAAACCAACTCATTCCATACTAATTATAAAATTACCTTTCTGGTGTTACTTATCCCTGGCAATATATGTCTAGTAAACGAACAAACAAACATGAACAATGAATGGTTGGGACTGATGAGTCACCACCATCCTGAAAATTCTTATTAAAACCTCTAATTCTGGAAAAAAGCACGCTGAACAGATACGCTTTTTAAAAAAATAGCTTTATTAAGGTAATTTGCATATCATAAAATTCAATTATTTTAAGTTTCCAGTTTGATGAGTCTTAGCAAATTTATAGAGTTGAGCAATTGTCACCATACTAGTTTTAGAGTACTTCCAACATCCCCACAACGTTCCCTCGGCCCATTTGCCCAATGCTACAAATATGTTTTTCTTTCTTTCTATGAAGTATGGGAAATGGCTATTCAGGAGGCAGAGTTAACAACAGGGAGAATGAACCATGGGAGAAGATGTAGTCCTGCCCTACCCTTCCCCAACAAGGAATGAATTCTGACACAGGACTTCTAACACAACCTCGGTAGAAAGTAGGATCCAGGTATTCCGGTATTAAACCACCTCACCACAGCTGAGATTTCTTCCTCCAGAGACCATCCTTCGTAGCCTCAGAAAAGGGCCAAAATACCCAGTCCTTAAACTGCAGCTTGAAGGAAAACCACACTGGCCTCAGATACAGAGGGAGGAATATTTAAAAAGTCACTCACATGATATTAAAACAAGTAGAATGTATGAAAGAACCACACAAGACCAAGATTAAAATAAATGGCATGGTTTTCATTGTGTTTCTATCAAAAGCACAATATAAAGAAGGAACCAATGTATTATACAAAAAGCACGTGTCCAGCCCAAAAGGAAACATAATATGAGAAACCAATTGCTTCAGGTAACAGAGCAACTTAGGACAAGAGGGGGAAAAAAATCAGCCAAGCAAGAGCCCAAAGACTGATGATCAAACAGAATAAAATGAAAAAGGGGATGTGGAGGGTAGCCTCTGAGATGGCCCCAGTGGTCCCTGCCTCCTGGTTTTCACGCCCTTGTATAATCTCCTCCCCTTGAGTATGGGCTGGATTGCATGATTTGATTCTAGCAAACAGAATATGACAGAGGTGACGATGAAATGCCACTTTGAGACTAGGTTATAAGGCCGGGTGCAGTGGCTCACATCTGCAATCCCAGCACTTTGGGAGGTCGAGATGGGAGGATCACCTGAGATAAGGAGTTCAAAACCAGCCTGGGCAACATATCGAGACCCCCATCTCTACAAAAAAAATTTTTTAATTAGCTGGATGTGGTGGTGCACACCTGTAGTCCCAGCTACCCGGGAGGCTGAGGCAGGAGGATCGCTTGAGCCCATGAGTTCAAGGCTGCAGTGAGCTACAATCACGCCACTGCACTTCAGCCTGGGCAACGGAGCAAGACCCTATCTCTAAAAGAAAAAAAAGAGAGAGAAAGAGATCAGGTTACAAAAAGACTGTGGCTTCCACATTGGGCAGTCTCTCTTGCTCACGCTGAGGAAAACCAACTGCCATGTGTGAGATGCCTTATGGAGAGGCCCACGTGTTGAGAAACTGATGTCTCCAGTCAGCAAGCACCTGAGAGCTCCTGCCAACATCATGAGAGTAAGCTTGAAAGAAGATCCTCCCCCAGTCGAGCCTTGAGAAGAATGCTGCCCCAGCTGACACTCTGATTGAAACCTTATAAGAGACCCTTAGCACCCAGGTAAGCTACGCCTGTAATCCCAACCCAAAAAAATTGTGAGTCAACAAGTGTTTGTTTTAAACCACTAAATTTTGGGGTAATTTGAACAGGAATAAATAATTAATATAGGGTAAATAAGGAAACAAGTTGAGAATCAAAATCAACATCACTATAGAATTAATAAATAAGTGAAAACAAGAATCCCTAAAAATTAATTTACTGACAGTGGAAAGGTTTGGATAATCACAGTGAATTCACATTTTAAAAAAACAGCAGCAGCAAGGAAATTAAAGCAATTAGAGAAAAGCTAATAAATATGGAAGGCAGGTCAAAATAACTTCACAGGAGAACAGATCCCTGAAGCAGATAGACAACTTAAGAAATGGAACCGACAGTGGATCCCAAGATATGAGACAACGTAAGAATCCCTCTGGAATGAGGAATGTACATAAAACGTGCAGGCCAAAAAAAGCACATTACAGAAAAGAAAAAAAAGATGCAAGAATATTCCACACTGACAGATAGTCTAGTTAAGCTTTCATACTTCAACAATAGGAATATGGAATTTGAGTGGTGGGAATAGGGAAATTTTTCTTCTTTATGTATTTCAGCTTTTTTTTTTTTTATTTTCCAAAGGGAAAAAAGAAGTATACAAAGACTCTAGAAGTTATACAACATGGATTTTCATTTCGCATCCACAGATGACTAGCTGACTACCCAGATGGTCCTCAACCTTCCTGGGAGGTAGGTTTGTCATCTGGGAAGTAGCCATAGTCACTGCTGGCCTCTAGGTGGAACACAGTGTTCCTACCCACTCTCAAGTTCTTAACTACTTCCTTAAGACCAGGTCAGGATCTGGACAGAGGCCTTAGTGGGAGCACCGGCCAGCCCATCCCTGGAATTCTAGCTTTTGGGTGGTTTTCTCTTGCTTCTACCTGGATAGAGGTAATATGCCTTTTTCTCTAGGACTGACCCCTTCCTTCTCTCACTATCCCTCCTTGCATACTGTCTCACCCCAGCCTACTTGGTAAGCCAAAGGAGTTCAAGAATCTCCCCCTTAAAAGGGGAACCCCCAGAAAAGCCTGCCAGAAGTAGTCTGGTTCATTAAGGTTTTACAAAGGAGTCTCGGGCCCAAAATTGACCTTTGACCAGCACAGTCAGTCATCAGTGCATCTTCCTTAAGGACTTTTTGGGGGGTGGGGGGTACAGGGGCAATAAAGAACAAGAATCAACGGCTCCAGGGTCCCTTCTTTAACAATCATACCTGTCCTGCCTACTTCCCAAGACAAAATGTATTCATATGGTTAGTAAAAGTAATATAGTTAATATCATAAAACATTTACAATCATAAACCACTATAACATAAGTAGCTGTGTTGTCTACAGAACAAGGACGATTCCAAATCGATATCTTACAAGATTGCAGCTAGCAGTTTCAGTCTTCATCAAAGCAAATGACTTTGAGTCAGAGACCCCAGGCTTGAAACCTACCCTTCCTATTCTCTACCTCTGAACTGAACAGATTACTCAACCTCACCAACCCTCACATCTGTGGCCTGTCAACAGTAAGTAGAGTTCACAGTGTTATGAGAACTAAATAGAATAATATGTGAAAAACACCTAGTTCAGTAGGTAGCCAATAATAGTTAGCTCCCCTCTTTTGCTGTCACAAAAGCTTTTAAAAGACAGCTTATAACAAGAAACAACGCACTGGGACTTCACATCTTGAGCAGCTGATATGAAATGCCCGGTAAGGATGAGAGCAAGCCTTACATAATCTTAAAATTGATCTGTTTCCCACCTGGTATCTTTAATTTGATTACTATTAATAATAGCTAAGACTTATTCAGTAAATACTTACTAAATGCTGAGCACTGCGTTAGACACCTTTTACATAACAACCCAATGCAGACTGACACTTATTATCCCTATATCGGAGAGAAGGAACCAAGATCCCACAGGCAGGAGAAGCAGTCAAATCCATCTGGCTCTTGCCCAATACCCTAACAAGAATTCCCTTCAAAATCAAGTCAGAAATCTAAGAAGCACTGGTATCTTTAGAACCTAAGATGCCCCAAATCAACAGCTTCAGTGGCTGCTCTTGTCATGGGAAAACTCTTATTAATGCCTTAATAAGATCTCTTATTATACTTCTAATAATATTGCTTAGAATTTAAACTGAAGACTGAAGGAAGGAGCTGAGACTCTTGGTTTTGCAGAAAATTACTAACAGTGCTGAAATTTGGAAAATCCGGCTTAACCACATGAGTGTTAGTATTACATGGTATCATTTGCTTTCATTAAACCAGCATTCAGCTTGAATATTACTTAATTTAAAATTGTCCACAATGTTAAAGATGGATGGTAGGTACATCAACGTTCATTATATTCCCTTTTAATAGTGTTAAAATTTTCCATAAAAAGTGTTTTTTTTTTTAATACACACACACACACACACACACACACACCCTCCCATGATCCCTGCAGTAAGAAGCTGATTCATATAAATTTTACAGAAGGCACCCTTCCCTGGATAATTTTAACTTTTCCTAAAAATAAACCTTCCAGTCACCAACCCAACGAGGGGGCAGCAGCTCAGGAATGCACTGTCATGGCAGATGGAGAATCAGTCATTGTAGGAAGTGAAACAGAGACACAAGCGGCATCGGAACTGATACAGGGACATCTGATTCCATTCAGCAACCTCTAAAAACGTAAGCATTTCATCAGCTGTTGTAAGACTTTGCACGGTGGCTAGCAATACTACTTGATGACAATTAAAAATACTAAAGCTACAATGCATTTTTTGTTGTTTCACACACTGGAGGAAGTACAAATGGAATGCTGAGTCAAAAGCAAATATGCAGACTCATGGATGACTATGGGACTCTTTGGAATGCATCTGGTGCTTCAGAAGTTAAGATTTAAGACCAGATTCATGCTACTGAAGGTTGGGTCCTCTCCTGACTCACAATATCATCTACAGGGTAGCTATTCCAAAATTTCAGTAGAATGACATCCTCTTTGATACTTTTCTTGATTTTTGGAATAATTTGGTTTAATTACCATAACATATACACACTGAGGCATGTGAACAACCTTAAAACACCTCAACACGCACACCAATAATAAAGTTTGCTGCAAACTGTACGTAAAGCAGTAATTATGATCATCCTCACCCCCAGTAACCAAGAGAACCTTCTCAAGGGTCAGATTATTCCAGCTACCTCTTGGATGCCCCGAGGCCTCTCTACAAACTTTAAGTACTCATTATTATGTTCTATTCTTACACATGTACATGTTCTTCTTCTTAGGCCTATCTATAGGATTACCAAAAGGAAACTTTCTAGTAATGTCTCTAAACCATAAACGACTATTGTGTAACTTCTGGAGGAATCTATGGCCCTTTTTCTGACCACTGCCATGCCCAAGGGTGGGCACAGGCAGCCACGTATGTACGAAGCAACGCTGCTCCAGTGCCACTGGATGGACAGGGTAGATGGAATAAAGGTGGATACCTGCCCAAACTCACCCCCAGAAGTTTGCTATTGGGACAGAAAGCACAGCAGTCTTGTAGGATATGTCACTTGGGAGGTGAGGAGCCAGTGTGTTCTGCAATGTGCATGGAGGAGCAGAGAAAGGCCAGCAGAGGACAATAACGAGGACGCTGCAGAAACCAGGATCCTGCTTCTCAAAGAGAGGCCCACGGTGGAGCTACCTGGCAGCAGGGCAACAGGCAATCTGAAGCTGTCCCCAGGTCTTCACGATGTCGGCGTTCTGCAACACTCACGCTCCCTTATCATAAAGTGCCCTTTTTCAGTTCACTAGTTTGCAGGGGTTTGTTACTTCCTTCCAAAGAGCCTTGACTAGCTGTTACACTAGCCCAATCTAGTTATTAAGCCTCTAAATAAGACACTAAGTTCTCCTGGGCAACTTTTGAGATCCTCACCTTCCGCTCCCCAGGTATTCTCATCTCACTCCTGCAGGAGCTGGACTATATCAGAGCTTTTCAGTGTGCTCTGTGTCCCTGCCCCACCCGAGCCACAGAGGCTGAAGCAGAGACAGGGATCTGGCTCAGGCCCTCCACAGAATGCAGTGCCTCCAGGGAACACTGCTGAAAAGCCCTTAGTTGGATGCTCTCTAGGGCCCCTGGCATGGCCTGGGTATACAATCCTCTGAGTGAACAGCAGCCTTACTTGAGCCGCTCCACGTGTTTGCCCAAAGAAGGACAGAGACCAGAGGATGAGGAGCGTTACTCAAGCCTGGGGACCAGGATGCTCTGGGAAGACAAGCTTTTCTCACTGGTCACGGCCTGAACACTCAGCTCCCTGGGGGAAGGCAAATGCTCCCAGTCCTGGACTGAGGTGCCAGAGGGAGGCTGAGCTAAGTTATGGTCGACAGCTCAGTGGCCAAACAGCCTCATCCCAGGGAGCACCCACCCCCCACCGCCGCCTCTGAATCAGTGGGCCCCCTGAATAGACAGAATAAACTGCTTTTCACTTTGGGAGTTTGGCCTAAACACAGTGGTAAGAGAGAAAAAGAGGAAGTGAACAAGGCAGCCAGTGGAGGTGGAGAGGCTCCGGCCCCAGCCCAGGCCAAGGCCCAGGAGGCCTTCCTTTTGGGGTTAACCATCATCCTTATTTGACCACAAATGGAAAAAAAAAAGAAGAAGAAAAAGAAAAAGGAAAAAACTCCACATAGAGACTTAAACAATGGACATCAATATCTAAAAGTAAGAAAGAAGGGGGTCTAGAGAAAGAATTGCTCTTAAAAGCAAACTCCAGAGTTCACACAATGCCTGGGGACTCATTAGGTGGCATTAATGACTCCTACAAACACTAAGCTTTGAATATATCTGCATAGCTATGTTATGTGATCTCTCAAAATCACTTTGGACTGAAGAATATCTTCTTCAGAATTATGGGCTTTTATAAGAAGCACCTTCTTACTTGACAACTTGAACCATTGTTAGACCAGCACACTATCCACAAAATTTTTAAAAGGACTAATCAGAACTCTGGTAGCTTTAAAAAAATTGCAAAATAAGCTGTTTCGCAAAACACTCTGGGAGAAAAATATTAATCACAATGATTAATATTTATTATGATGATGATCAATATTATTGATAATGTGTAACACTTACCAAAATGGTACTGTGCTAAGCACTTTACACGCATCATTTCACTTAACCCTCATAACAACAGTATGATAAAAATACTGCAATTAGTGCAGGAGATTCTAATGCTGCTGGCCCAGGGAATACAATTTGAGAACCAGTGCTTTAGAGACTACAGTCTTTCTCTTCTTCTACTCCTCTAAATCGCTTTATGACACCTGAGGTTTCAACCATTTAGTAGCATGGGAGTGGAAGCACATGCCCCGGTCTCACCTATCAGGCCTGGTCCAGAGGCCAAGCACTGCCACGGTCCAAAACAGCCAGACTGAATGCTGGCCACTCCATGTGGCCTTTTTTTTCTTCCAGACAAAAGTTACCAGAAATGCCAAATAACTCAGCTATTCACAGACCAAAATGCATTTTCAAAGTAGTTATTTTTAAGCCTGCTTTCTTATTAGCAACAATGTTCTAAGGATAATTTATAACACCAAAACAGATAAATTTAGCCTCGTTTGAACTCCTGCTCTTAGAAAAACATCCAAATACCCGACAAAACATGAGATTAAATACCTAAACATCTTTACATTAGAATGAAACTAAAAAACCCTCAATGTCTTTACTGTTGGCTTTAAAAAGGCCCAATCAGGTAACAAGGAATGGGAAGGGGACTAGTGCTAACACTTTCTGAGTGATGACTCTGTGCTAGGATGGACAATTATCCTAGAAGGGAGTTAATACTAACCCTATTAAATTAGCCCTATTTTATAACAAATGGATACAAAAGCTCAGAAAGACCCAAGTCACTTCCCGAGGCACAGGTCCATTTTAAGGCCCTGATTCAAACCCAGGCCCTTCTGCCTCCAAAGCCTAAATTCTTCCCATTATATCAGTGGTCCCCAACCTTTTTGGCACCAGGGACTGGTTTCATGGAAGACAATTTTTCCACAGACTAAGAGTGGGGAATGGTTTTGGGACGATTCAAGCACATTACATTTATTGTGCAGTCAAACCTCTCTGCTAATGATAATCTGTATTTTGCAGCTGCTCCCCAGCACTAGCATCACCACCTCAGCTCCACCTCAGATCATCAGGCATTAGACTCTCATAAGGAGCGTGCAACCTAGATCCCTCGTATGCACAGCTTACGGTAGGGTTCTCGCTCCTGTGAGAATCTAATGCCACAGCTGATCTGACAGGAGGTGGAGCTTATGCAATGATGACAGCGATGGGGAGAGGCTGTAAATACAGATGAAGCTTCACTCGCTCACCCGCCACTCACCTCCTGCTATGCAGCCCGGTGCCTAACAGGCCACAGACTGGTACCAGTCTGTGGCCCACAGGTTGGGGACCGCAGCATTATATCATGCACAAAAAATTCCTCAAATAAGAATTTTAGTATTATGGAAATGTAGGGCTAGATAGGCCCTTGGAGACTCCCTAGTTCAACACCTCATTTAATAGATAGGGAAACTGTGGTAAACAGTCTCCAAAGATGGCCATCAACAATTCCTCCCCTCCTTTGGATATTGCACACTGCTCCTCCCATCAAGAATTAGAGTCTATTTCCTATCTTCTTGACCTTGTGATTTGCTGACCAATAGAATATGGTAGAAGTAACAGTGTGCCAGTCCCAGAGGTGGCCTTTAGGAAGCCAAGCAGCTTCTACTTCCATGCTCTCTGGGGAAGCCAGCCACCACGCTGTAAGAGAGCTCAAGCTAAACTACTGAACGATGAGACAGACATCTTGCAAAGAGAGACAGAGGGATCATGGAGAAGAACTGAACACATGCATGAAGTCTTCCTGAGCTTTGTAGCGTTGACAGTAACTGAATGCATCTAAGCAACTGACCCCTGCCAAAGCCACATAAACCAGAAAAACTGCCTGGCTGTATTTCCTGACCCACTGAATTGTGAGAATATTGGGACTGCTTTGTTACACAGATATAGATAATGGAAACAAAAGAGGTTAGCTGACCTGTCCCTAGACAGGAATCAATAGCAAGGACTAAATTAGTCCAATCCCCCCTAACTTCTAATCCTGGCCACCTGCTGCTGTATCCCACAGTGTAAACTCACAAATAATTAGGGCACTCAACAGATTGACTGACCTATGGCTTAGCCACAACATCCCATTCTGAAACAGATCTGAACAAAATTACTACTCATTTGGTCATGACCCAGCTATGGAAGGTGCTCTGGTATCTCTGTTTCACTAACTTACTGCTATTTAAAGTTTGACACATTAATTTCTCATTGCAAACTCCCTGAAGGTAGGAATGGGTGATTATCAGCCTTGGCCTGTGTCTCCAGTGCCTAACCCAGGGCCTTGCATGGCAGGGATAAATAAAGGTTTGCTAATTAAGAACTCATATATGAAAAGAATTAGACTAGTCCTCACTCTAAAGAATTACGAGACCAAGAACAAATAAGAAGTCAAAGCCAAATCCTTCTAATACTATACAGAACATCACTGCAAAATAATTACCGAGGGCCCATGACATACATAAAATATAATTTCCCCAAACACTTTCACAGAGTGTCTTTTATTATTAATTTGATACCCAAAAGAAACCCTGTGAAAAAGATAGTGCTGTTCTTCCTGTCTTATAGCTGAAGAAATGGATACTCAGAGATGTAATACAATTCACCCAACATCATCCATTTTCACAAGTGTAACTACAACATGAATTCAGGAATCCTGATTAAAATTCTGATACTATTTACGTCTTCTAGAATCCCTTCCCCAAAAATCTGGTGGTCCAAATTTCAAGAAGTACTATAAAAGAACCTAGAGTAACATGAATAGATCATAAAGAATTATAGAAATTTAGAACCAGACATGATCTCAATACTAACCCATAATATGCAGTGAATTTTTCAAATAATGAAAACTTGCATGCTAGACCTGGTACACGCCTCACCAGAATCTATATAATGCTATGCCACTGTGAAACAAACGGTTTAACATTCTTTTTTCTCCTCATATTACACTCACAAAATATAGTGCATGTGTGTATGTAAAGGTGAAGGGTAACTGCTAATAACTTGATGTTTCTAGTAGTCTTAAAATCAGAATGTTATTGTCACATGCTACTCACAAGGGATGAAGCAATGCACACAGAGGCCTCGTCTCCTATGTTACTTAATCATGGATATTCCAAAAGGCTACTACCCAAAAAGTATCTAAAAGGACAATAAATAAACACTGTGAATCTTTACATTATTTGGCTAATGATTAGACTGTTGCACAAATAGGCCATTTCAGTGGAATATTATTTCTATGGGATTCCCTGGGATTGTAGAATGCAAGGACACTCTTAAACCCCACCTCTCCCCTCACTTCCTCACCCAAGCATCCCCCAAACTGACAGTAGTGATATCGACAAGGAAAGGTGGGTAGGAAGAGCGGTAATGGTTTTCAAGGACTTCTTCTCAGTCTCAATCAACCCCCTCCAGCCTGGATTGCTAGGACCAGGGCTGGGCTAAGGTCCCAAAGCTTTCCAAGGACACAGGGGATCCTTTCTCTCAGCCCATCACTTCCAGGTTCCTGAATCTGGAAAGGAAGCACTCAAGAATCAGTTTTGTGTCACTCTGAGAATGCTTTCCCTGAGGACACTCTGGATAGTTTTGGTGGTTGTGACTGTTTTCCACTGGTGGTACATCTAGGGAGGAGAACTCTAAGGCAGAAGCAATCTAAATATATACGTACATAACAGGCTACGAATGCAAGCATGCACACAACTACCAGGCAAACAGGCATTTAGGATTTCATAATAATTTAGGAACGAGCCAGCAATTTTAAAAAGCACTTTAGTTGCTGTGCTCCCTTGGATCACAATATCTGCAGAAAGACAGTTACTTTACAAAACATAGAACAATGATGCCCTCTACAGCCCTCATAGAAAATCCAAGGTACTTACAGAGTTCATGTATTTGGTGAGAGATTCTGAGCCTATTTTTCGAGTAAGAATAAATTTTTACACTAGAATAAATAATAAAAGCACATGCTTTGTATATATGTTGGAAAAAATTAAAATACCAAGGTCCAACACTAAGGAGTTAATTCAAATAAAATATAATAATGTCCAGATAATTAAAATCATTATACTGGTTTTAGTTTACACAATTTACTTTCCTAAAGGACATATAGAAGTAAATTCTATAGACTGTCATCTTGGCTATTAATAGAGGTGGTTTTCAAAAGAATTATAATACTAAAAAATATTTTCAAAGTGGCACTGTAGACTCCTAAAAGAAGAAACAGTTTGAGACGGAATTTTTTTTAAGAAAAGAAATAAAGAAATATACCACAAATTGGAGATTACAACATTCCCTGACTGGAACTGAAAAAGACCAGTAAGAAATAACAAAGCTCAAGTGACTTCCCCATTCTCCATGAGCCATGAGGAAAGAAACTTCTCATCTTTGGAAGAAGGAAAAGTGAGGGGTACTGAGCACCTCAGAATGGCTCCAGAATATTCAACGCGTGTGCAGATACAAAAGCAGCAGAGCACTGGTTCTCCTTCTCAGGGGATAGTGTGTATAAAAGCATATGAACACATATATATAAACAACTGGAGAATACATATAAACCACGACAACATAAGCTATGCATAACAGTCAAAGGAACACAAAGTAAGAGGGTAATCAACACAGGAAAAGCTTAGATCATATAGCAAAGAAAAGCAAGTCATTCACTGGTCAAGCCTAGAAAAGGCTGATGGGCATGGACCAAGGAAGAAAAGATGAGAGAGAAAAACCACAGGCTAGATGACTGCATGGAAGGCAAAATGCATCCATTTCACAGGAATAGGCGGCCACATTCCCAAGTTCCAAGATGAAAAAATGGGTCAAAGTTAAAGAGGAAAGGGAGAGTAACTATCAGAGTGCCTTAATTCTAACTGGAGAGTTTATATTAGATCTGATTAAACAACAGGAATTACTCTGATCGCTTAAGCAAGGAACTAACATGATGAAAACGGTGTTAAGAAAGCATTAGCCCAGCACTTGTCTAGATGAACTAGAATGGCAGGACAAGAAAGGCACAGAGATCGCTCAGAGATTAAAGTGGAAGTACAAGCAACAAGGATAATAAAGGCTTGAATGTGTAAGAAAAGGTAAAAGATTAGCACAGTACTTAAGTGAACAGTGGACTAAAAAAAAAGAAAAGGTAAAAGAATAAGCAAATTCAAGATACTCTGCAGAGGATGGATACATGAAATAAGTGACTAAACACGAAGGACAAGAAGTCATCGTTTAGCAAGCCCAGGGTGTGTGAAGGTTGTGCCAGAGGCTTTCAAAGCAAAAGCCAGTTTAGAAGAAAACTACGACAAACTTACTTCTTAGTTTGAGGTTTTAGGGATCAATGTAGGTAGAAACTTCTCAGAGGCAGGTGGAAATTTGAGACTGAAAACAGGATGAGAAGCCGGGGCTGTATTTAAACATTTTTTTCAGTCATCCAAAAAAAGAATAGATGAGAAGCTCAGAAAACTGGGTATCTGGCCAGAAAGGCAGAGAGAATACTTGGGAAAGGAAGTTCATTTCAAGTCCAACAAGTACTTTGTTTCAAAATCATCAATACTCAGAGGAAATGCCCTATTGAGTGAGAAGGTACCAAAAAGCTTTAAGCCTTAGGCAGAACTCATTGAGTGACTGTTGGTAACCTTTTATGAATTTTATTTCAATTGTACCAAGTTATCAGCACACATTTAGTTGGATACAGCTTCCAGTATGGGCAATGCAATAGAACAGATAATACACGATGAGAAAACAGCAGCCTACATTAGTTTGGGCATATCATCAACCACCACACAAACTTTCACTCATCTATATATGTCTTTAAAACATAAAGCTCTTATAATGAATAGACAGAATTAAGGAGGAAATGGAAGCTGAAGAGTTTAAATCAGGAGAAGAAATACAGAGGTACTTCTTTCATTTTGAAAAGTTTCACAAAGACAAATAAATATCTTCGTAAAAACATTCTCAAGGATAAAGGTTGCATGCACACTCCTTGTTCAAATTTATTTCTTGTAGGGAATATAACCATTTAAAACTTTTTTGGTTAATTCTGTTAGGGCCCTTCAGTCTTATTCTTTTCTTAAAATTTAGTAGAAAATCAGTACCTAGAGAACTCAACTGATAAGGAAATATTTTCATAAATTTTTTTTCAACGTGACACACAAAATCAATGCATCAATTTTCAAAAAACCACTAACAACAAAGTCAGTATGGTTACAGGCCTCTGAGTGGAGGTTTTTCCAGGTTCTTGGTTATTGGTGGGGGGGGGGGGAAGAATTTCAGGATGCACCATATAAGCCAAGCAAGCGACAGCTTTTTATTGAAAAGGAAAGTGTGCTCTCAGCAGGGAGAGCCAGCAGGCTCAAAAAAGAGCAGCTGCACTGGGGGAAAGTGGTTTTTGGTCTTCTGAAGTCTTACCAATTGCAGAGAATATTCAGGACTCAGGGATTGGCTTTTACTAAAAATTTGGGCAGTAATTCCCACAACTGGTTTCCCTCCCATTTTTGTACTTTATATGAAACTGTCAGAACTGTCATGGTGATTCCAAGGGTGGAGAAATTTTAAAACCACAATGTAAATGATATTATAATTAGCCAAAGTTCACGTAAGGTGGCAGAGATAGCTGACAAGCCTGTTGAAGCCAGCTCTTGCCTGTGGTTATCAGCCCTTCTAGTTAGCTTCTGCTTGAGGGTTGTTTACTTTTTAACACCTGCACCTAATCTTCAAGCCCCTGCATCCAGTCTCAACCCTAATAGTCTCCTACTCTAACAGTACCACATTCCCATTTAAGTAGACTAAAAAACCTAGGTCACAGGATTTAAGTGATTCCTTGAAGCAAACTAGCAAAACTAGGCTAGTGATTACGCATTTGCTATTCAACTCTCCTTCTCTAAGTTTAAAGCATGGCTCTTCACTTTTACTATAAAGGGGAAATTACTGTCAATTCTTAGGCATATTTCTTTTTGAGGTGTTCTAAGGAATGCAAAGAGTTAAGGTTAACTGAAATTCAGAGCAGAACACGAAACTATAACTGCTACAAAGGAGTGGAAAGAAAAACAGATAGTAAAGATGCAGGGAGTTTAAAAAAAAAAAAAGTAAAATCCCTCCTTTCCTTCTAAACATTAACAAAACTTTAAACCTCTTACTTTAGATTTAGAAAATCATTCAGGCTTCCTTCCCCAAAATTCCAGCTCTCCCCTCCCCCGGAATAAAAAGCAGACAACTATCAACAGCAAAAGTAAAAGCTTTCAGCCTCCTGGAAAGGGTGGGAAGGAGAAGGAGGGGGTCATTACACACTCCCAGTGGAAGACAAAGCCAGATCCACATTCCAGAGAAATCTGGCGGGTCCAAGATTTGCCTTAAATACAGACTGGCCTGTCACTAAGCCAGGTTCTGTAATCTTCCCAGGCTGCCACCGCTGGGGAAGCCAGGAATCCCTTTCTAATTAATCAAACCCTCCCAACAAAAATTTTCCCACCCACAATAAAGTGGGTTGGGGGAAGGGGAAGAAGCAGAGTACGCTTTGTAGCCAAAAGAATTCTAGACTTTGGTGTAATAGCTAACTAATCCAAGAAAACAGATGCAGGAAGCAGAGGAAATGATCTACAGAGACAGACAATAAGGTAGGAAACTTTCATAGTACTGCTTCACTGGAACCCAAAATTTAAAATCATAACATCATAAGATGCAATTATTATAGGGAGTGAGGCCTGGCAACATTCTATATTTTTTGAAATACCTCTAAAGCAGGGGGTGAACACATCAACTTTCCCAAGGTAGACACCATGCATATTGACACTTTTAACAATCATTTATTATTCAGATTTTTTTTACTAAAGTTCTGTTTTAATGGATAAACGTCCATGATTATTACATTATATATTCATGTCCATTTCTTGCTTACACTTGCCAAGGAAATGGCCTTACTAATTTATTCCACCCCTGCAGCCAGATTAACCCAAGGTAACTTCATTGAATGCTTCCTCTGACAAGGTGCAGGGAAATGGGAGTGAATAGGAGACAACAATTTAGACCTGTGCTGTCCAAAACAGCTGCTACCAGCCAACTGCACCTACAGAGCATTTGGAATGTGGCTAATAGGAATTGCAGTATGCCATAAGAGATTTATTTATATACATATTAGATACATAATATATATACATATTAGATACATAAATCACTGTGCTTGAGTGTGTATGTGTATTTCAGACTTTGCAGGTAATAAGATCTTTGTTGTAACTACTGAACTGTCCACTCCATTGTAGCATGAAAGCAGAGACAATATATAAACAAATGGGAATGGCAATGTTCTAGGAAAACATTATTTACAAAAACAAGCAGCTGGCGTGTGGACTGTAATTTGCCAACCTCTGATCTAGACCTTTCCCCTACCCTAAAGAGTTTTTAATTTGGAAAACTTTATAAAATATTGGGGTGAATGCAAAGCTTGGGTTTAAGATTGCTATGGAACCTTGGGGAGATATGCGCCCGCTGCTACTACTTCTTTCAATTGAGACAAGAGAACTCACTGAAGTATAGAACATACCTCCCAGCCACAAGCTGCAGTGGCCCAGAAGTCTAGAGACCCTGAAAATTGTAGTTCCAAGGACTCTCATCTCATGCACTGCTGCCATTTCCAAGAAAGCTGGCCAAGGAGGCAGTTATAAGAAAGAGTTCAAGGCTAGGGTCACAGCAGTTAAAAAGAAAAAAAAAAAAGCACTTATATGCAGGAAGGTCAGAAAACATTTCTTCATTTGAAGAAGGATAAGTTGTTTGCATGGATAATTAATACCATTCTACGGGAAGTCTTAGAATAAACAACCCAGATCAAGTGGCAAACTACTTGGTGTTCATCCGTGTTTCTGTTACTTTAAAAACCCTGCTCTATGCAAGTCTTTTTCAACCCAAATAGCTGAAAGTAGATGCATCTGTATGAAAAATCTGCATAATTAATTCCTATTAAATTTTATTTATTCACTTAATTTTTTTTTTTTTTAATAGAGACAGGCTGCAGCCACAAACTCCTGGGCTCAAGCGATCACACTGCCTCAGTCTCCCTAGTACCTGGGACTATATGTGTGTGCCACCACGCCCAGCTAATTTTTTAATTCTTTTTGTAGAGAAGGGGTTTTACTATGTTCCCCAGGCTGGTGTGGAACTCCTGGTCTCAAGTGATCTTCCTGCCTCGGCCTCCCAAAGTGCTGGGATTCAGGCATGAGCCACTATACCCAGCCCAATTTTTTATATCACTGCACAGACACATTAAATTGGCACATCAAAATCAGGCCTCCTCTGCCTCATCCAGCCCCTACCCTTATGCCATCTCTCACCCACCAGTTGCAATCACACTGAAACTTAGCTATATGATCTGGTATTTACCACTATATTCCTAAGTATTATGTTCATACTACAAATTTATCATTTCAGTTTTACATACTATCTGTGGAAAATGAGAATTTAATGCTTACATGTCACCCTCTCACACGTCTCCTTCCCCAACTTGGAGTTCACAATATTATGAAATGCAACCTCTGTTCACAGCTGAACCACGTAGTATACTATGCTTACTTTCCCATGTTGCACAACCTTTTGTTTACTTAGAGTTAAAGGTTGCATCATTTTTCTTTAGTTTAGTCCCCTCACATTCCTATGACTGAATCATTCCCGTGCTCTCTGACAGGTCTAAAGAAAGATCTCTTCTCAATATGTTTGAACACATGAGGTATTTTATTCATTTTTGTTGGAGACATCTTTTGTGGAACCTTTGTCCTGTTCTAATCTGACTGGTTCCTTTTGTAGGGGTTCAGAAACCCATACCCCAAAATATGGTACTTTGACATGCTGAGCTAAAGCAGCAACCTCAAGGTCTCTCTGATCTTCCCCAAACCCCCAATCCGTTGTCTCTCCTTGACACACAGGATGAGCTGCTCTCTTGAATTCCCTTATCCACCTAGAAACTGGACCGCAAAGAGGAGCACAATTGCCTTCTATCTGGTCCCTAAAATTATCTATTCCAGAAAAGAAGACTGAGGGATGCAACCACACCTGGACAGACTTTTCCACAAGATAATACCTGCCTCTCAGGCTCATTCCAATTCCAAAAAGAATCATTTACAAGTTAATTTCTGTCATTTACTCCTACAGCCGCCCCTACTTCCCTCTACCCAATGAGGAGGGTATTTAAGAGTCTACCATCCGGCCCTTTGGGTTTTCATATTTTGTATGACTCCAATGCACATGTGTGCTATGTTTTTCCCTTATTAACTCATCTTTTGTTATAGGGGTGTCAGCTACGACCCTTAATGACCACCCTTACAATTTCTAGGCACGATATACAGTGATCATCATGGGATTTGCATAGGCCCTCGCCTATTGGGTTCCCTGTTTCCTGGATACCATAACTGATTCGTTGTCTGCTTACACCCCTGTATTCTGGAAGACCACATCCTTCCTAAAACAGGCTGTATCAGAAGTCTAATTTTTCTTAGACTTTCCATCTCTGAAACTGTCTCTATTCCACCATAACTTGTGACTGAAAGTTGGGCTGTGAAGGGAATTCTGTGTTGGAAATCAATTTTCCCAAAATACTGAAAGTATTCTTCCAGTGCATTGTCTCCTAGCTGTTGCTGTTGAGAAGGCTGTAATGATTCTTGATCCTCTGCACGTGACCTGTGTTGTTTGGTTTTTTTTAAGATCTTCTCTAAATTCTTTCTCGCTGACTTTGTTAGGTGTCCACTCATAGCCCTTTCAAACAGGAACTTTGTGTTCTTTACTCCCAGTATGTGTTAATTTATTATTCCTTTAAAAATTTACCTTTGTTTTTCTTTGTAGAATTCCAATTTTACATACCAAGACCAAATCTCTAAGTTTCTTGTGTTTTCTCCCCAGTTTTTATCTAGTATCTTTTTATTCTATTTTCTGGGCAGTATTCCTTGATGTTCGTCCATACTTCATTTAATTTTTATTTCTATATCATGTTTTTAATTTACAAGAGCTCTTTCCTATTCTCAGGAATTTCCCTAGTTCATAACATCTTGATCTTGTTTCATGGTTATATGTAACTGAAACCGCCCTTCATAAAATTAATAAACGGCTGCAAGGTGGGAACTGTGGTAGGGGCTAAACTCTGCAAAGGTATAGGCATAGTTAAAAAATAAAATAAAATAAAATAACCAGCCATTGTTCTCTAGCTTGCTTTCCTATAACAGGAGTCACATAACTGATGGTCATAAAGATTAGCAGCTTTCTTAATTGCTCCCACAGATAACATCACCCTTGTGAAACCTAAGGCTGGTCTTTGAGATATCTTCCAGATTCTGCATTCCAGTGGACCAAGTGACCCAGCCAGACCAGTGGCCCATACCAAGGAACTGACTCAGTGCAAGAAGATAATTTCTATACCCATATGATTTCACCCCTAACCCAACCAATCAGCAATATTGATTCCCTGGGCCCCTGCCCACCAAACCATCCTTAAAAACCCTAGTCTCCAAATTCTCAGGGAGGTAGATTTGAGAAATTCCTCCTATCTCCTCGCTTGGAGCTCTGTAATATTAAACTCTTTCTCTGCTGCAACCCCTGCTGTCTCAGTGCATTGGCTTTCTTCTGTACAGCAGGCAATACAACCCAATGGGCCGCTGACATAATAGCTTCCTTTTTTGCTCTGAGGATACAAATTATAGTGTATTTAAAGCCTTATTTTGTTCCCTTGAATCTCTCTGACCTTCTGAGTTTGTTCATTCACTTTATTCTCTGTTTCTCATAGTCTAAGGTTTTTTAAAATCTCTTTTGTACATTCATAATTAAAACAGACAAGGAAATGATGATTGGAACCTTTGTGTACATAAATGGGGCTTATTGATTGGTGGGCTCTGGGAATACAGTAGGAACCCATATGTTTGGTTGGGGGAGCCTAAGTATAGGCTATCCTAATATTCGACAAACAGATTTTAGGTTAAGAAGTATTACTAGAAATAAAAAGAGATATTTCATAATAATTAAAGACTTAACAGATAGATATAGCAATTGTAAATTTGTATATATCTATTGATAAATATAGGCTCAAAATATGCAAGGCAAAAGTCAAAAAGACTAAAAGGAGAGATATGTAAGTTCAAAATCACAGTTGAAGATTTTAAAATACCTTGGTCAACCGACAGAACAAGTAGACAAAAATATTAGTAAATACATAGATTTTTATAACACAATTAACAAACCTGACTTAAGTTATATATATATCTATATCTATATCTATATCTATAGATACAGATATATATTTCACTGCACCTGAAAACCATCACATTTTTTCAAGTGCTTATGGAACATTTACCAAAATACACAGAGGTACTTTGCTAAACACCAATAACAAAATGATTATTAGAAAATGCGCAAATACTTTAAACAATATACATTTAAATAACCTATGGATAAAAACCAAAACCACAATGTAACTTAGAAATTATTTTGGCTTGAATACAAAAAAATTCCTACTTCAACTGCATCCCTATCAAAACATGAGGGATACAATTAAAGCAGGAAATGCTTACAGGAAAATTTATAGCTTTAAGTGCATATGTTAGGAAAGAAGAAAGGATCTAAATCAATGATTTAAGCATCCACCTTAAGGAACTGGAAAAAGAAGAGCAAATTTACTCAAAGAAATTAGAAGGGAGGAAATAATAAAGATAAGAAAAGAAATGGATAAAATACAAAACAAGTATACTACGGGGGAAAAAAAAAAATCAAAGCCAGAAGCTGGTTCTCTGAAAAGACTAATAAAATTAATAAACCCCTAATAGTACTAATCCATAATCACCCCTTTAGACAGCTCAAGTCTGGGTGTCAGAATATTTGGAAGCAGGATATAAAAGCCAGGAACGCTGAGAGCTGGTATCCTAATGCCCTAGAAGTACAGAGAATAAAGGAGAGCTGGAATAAACTCAGTACAGTTAGTTAAACCAGGAGCTGTGAAGAACTTCAATTTACAGTTCTTTGTATCCCTTCAGCACACAACACAATGCTTGATACACAAATAAGTATTCAATTTGTAGATATCCTCACATAATATTTTCTGGTTCATATGGGCAAGTTTATCCATAACCAAAACTATAAATTTCTTGTGGCAAGAGCTATTCAATAGCGCTTTTACTTCGTTCCCTTGAGAAACTCCAACCTTCATGAAAATGCAACTAAAAAAATCTCTGCTTACTGACCAAGGGAAGCAAGCAACATGGAAACATGCTATCTACCCAGAACCGTGGAGGGTGCCTGCAAAGGGAGAACACAAGGAAGTGAGGGAGTGTTTGCAGGTCACAAAAAACACCAAGTTTGTGACAGACTCTGTTGTGGGTTCTAAAGTTATGCTACCCACATGGTGATGGAATCCCAAGCCATGAAATTAATATAAATTCCGGTCTAAAACCACTGAAAGCCAATGTCTCCAGCAGAAGTAAATTTTGAAACTGCTCAAGTGCTCTGTAGGGCTTACAGGTCTTTCCACTCGTGTGTGTGTGTGTGTGTGTGGTGGTGGGGATGTCACTGAGAACAAGTACACAATCAAAAATTACAAACTCATAAACAATCCAGCAATTTCAATGACCAATTTACTCCACACATAGTAAATAATCATGGAAACAGAGGAACAATTGAAGAGATTATAAAATAAATGTTAAAATTATTAAGAAGATGAAAGAAGTAAATGGAAACATACCAGAAAAATAGGGCAAGTATATAAGAAAGTACTGGTAGAATGTGAATTTCAAAAAAAAAAAAACAAATATAGTTCTCACATGAAAAATACAGTCACTAAAAATAAACAGGTTAAAGAGAAGATTAAATATAGATAAAGAGATTTTAGTGAACTGGAAGAGGTCTGATTAAAAACCACTCTGAATGCAACACAGAGAAAAGGAGAAGAAAAATAGGAAGGGGCAGTGGTCACGCAGCACTCACACAAGCCTACTGGAGCAGGGTTCATTGGAGAAGGCACATGGTGACAGTATCGGCAGCAGGTGTCCAGGTCCCCTACTGCCAGGACACTCCGGGGCAGTGCACTGAAATCTGGCAAGATTTGATGTCAGATATTTAGAAAGGGATCCCAATGCTTGGGTCATAGGGCTTTTAAGTAAGTTGCCTGATTAGCGAAGCACTGGACCTTGTCTGTGTGATCAGAGGCAGAGATATAATCACAAAGTGATGTGTCAGAGCCCTGTCTCTATCTCTATCCTGCTAGCCTGATACTCATGGTTGGGGTAACTCCCCTGCCTGCCATGATCTGGAAGCTATGTTCCAAGCCTTGCAGGTATAGCTGTAAGATGGGGAAAAATGATAGCAGAATCTGCCACTGTAGTGTGCGTGGCTTGGAAATCAACAGACCCATCTCTGCCATAATTAGGGGACTGAGGTCCAAGCTTTGCGGCTGACCAGGAACGTCTGCTCTACTGGGCCATAGCCACTTTTGACAGAGCTTTGGAAGAGGCCCGGCCCTTTTCTGCACAGACAGCCTGCAGGGGCTCGGATAAATTAATCTCACTCCTCCAGCATATAAGAAACAATCACGTGGAACTATCCAACAAAATTCAAACAAAAGTTCCAGAAGAAGAGAACAGAGAGAATTAGGAGAAGCAGTGTCTGAAGGGAAAATGGTCAAGAATTTTCCAAAACTGATAACTTGAGTCTTCAAATTGAAGATGTACATTGCATCCCAAGACAGATAAATAAAAACAAGTCTACATCTAGAGATTTCATAGTGAAACTATAGAAAATCAAAGACAAAAAGAAAATCTTAAGAAAAGACAAATAGCCAGGACTGGTGGCTCATGCCTGTAATCCTAGTACTCTGGGAGGCTGCGGCAGGAGGATTGCTTGAGGCCAGGAGTTTGAGACCAGCCTGAGCAACAAGTGAGACCCCATCTCTACAAAAAAGAGAAAAAATTAGCCAGTTGTGGTGGCACGTGCCTGTAGTCCCAGCTCCTCGAGAGGCTGAGGCAGGAGGATCACTTGAGCTCAGGTGTTTGAGGTTGCAGTGAGCTATGATGATGCCACTGCACGCCAACCCGGGCAACAGAGTGAGACTATGACTCAAAAAAACAAAACAAACCAAAAAAAAACCACAAAAAAACCCCACACAGATAACAAAGAAAGGACTCAAATATTAGGCTGACTGTGGACTTGTGTGGTAACTACTCTCCACAGACGCATTCTAATAATTCTCCCCTTCCCTGTAAGCACATGCTGCTTCTCATGTCAAGAGTTGCAGCTTCCCTTGACTCTAGGCTGGCCCTGTGAGTGCTCTGACCAATAGAAGGCAGCAGAAGTGGCATCTGAGTCTTCTGAGACCCAGGCATTTATTTATTTATTTTTTTGTTTTTTGGTTGGTTGGGTTTTTTTGAGACAAGGTCTTGCTCTGTTGTCCAGGCTAGCGTACAGTGGCATCATCATAGCTTACTACAACCTCAAACTCCTGGATTCAAGCATTCCTCCTGCCTTAGATTACCAAGTAGCTGAACTACAGGTGTGAGCCACGAGGCCCAGCTATTTTGTTTTTCCTTTGTAGAGACAGGGTCTTGCCATGTTGCTCAGACTGGTCTCAAACTCCTGGCCTCAGCAATCCTCACACCTCAGCCTCCTAAAGTGCTAGGATTATAGGTGTGAGCCACTGTACCTGGCCCAAGTCTAGGCCTTTAAAAGACTGGCAAATTACACTTCTTTCTTCTTGCAAGTCTTGCCCTAAAACACTACCCCTCAAAACTCAACCACCATGATAGAAGCCCAAGCCACACAGAGCGGCCACGTGGATGAGAACTGAAGGACAACACTCAACAGACCCAGTAGAGATTCCAACCACAGCCAGCATCGACTGCCAGCCATGTGAATATGCCAACTTTGACGTTCCACCTGAACTGCATCCCTAGAAAACTGGGGATTTTGATGATGGCCCCAGCCAACATCAAAAGAAGAAACCATCCAACTGATACCAACCTACAGAATCATTAAAGATGATAAAATGGCTAGTGTTTTAAGCCAATAAGTTTTAAGGTGTTTTTTAAGCACTAATAGACAACAAAAGCACTTCTCAGAAGCAATAGCAGATACCAGAAAACAATGAAAAAATATCTTTAAAGTGCTGAGGGAAAATAATGCTCAACTTAAAATTCTAAGACCAACTAAATACCTTTCTAGAATAAGACCAAAATATATTTTTAGACAGACAAATAGTGAAAGTTCACCATTTAAACACCCTCACAGAAAGAAATACTAAGGAACATATGGATACAAGAAATAATTGTAAGCAATGACACTTACAAGTATGTTGCTAAAACTAAATAAGCAATGACTTGTTTGAAAATAAGATATAATTACAATATTAAATAGTATTTAATCTTGTCAACTAACTATTGTAATTTATATTTTGATGTTTTGAACTTGTACTTAAGATAACACTAGCATATAGAAAATGTCCTAAAGAATAGCCAATATATATGAAAGCATCTCCAAAATCTTACACTATTTATCAATTCTTCCCCTCTCCTTCCCCACCACAGCTAAGGTCTCAGCACCAGCCATCAAGGGATACAGAAGGGACACAAAAAAAAGGAAAATGAAAGAGGGCAGCGAGGCAAGAGAACTCTGTCCTGGCATTCACCCAGGTACAGCATTTGCTGCCTGCTTCTTTTACTTTGATCTTTCATCTGCTTTGACATAATCAGAAATCATGCCATGAACATATAATGTGAATGACAATTTTTAACATTAAGGACCATGTTATGACCAAAAAGCATCTTACAAAATACTTGAAGCAAAGAACTCTCATAGCCATATGAACTATTAATCTTCTCCCCCACTTCATTCTTAAAATATAAATTTTCAATGTGCCTACTTAAAATTTTCAGTCCCACATGCAAAGAGTAGAAAGTTCAGAGCTTAAATTTTCAATTAACATAGGAATCCGTTATATTAAAAAGTGATAAACCATTTTTTAAAAGACTATTAAACATTACTTACTTTAACAGCAAATTTGTTAGATGCCATGGCTTACTGATTCCTCAATAATTTAAAACCTTTGAGAAGAAAAAGAAATAAAGTTACAATTAGGTGTATCAAAATCTCTTTTTATTTGGATATTATATAGAAGAATGGTTGGATGAACAATAAAATATCAACAGGTATTTGTGAGATGAATGTTCACTTATTATTACCCTTAACCAAAATACTGTATTAAATTTTTAACTTAAAAATTGCCCACAAAAAGAAAAGCACAGGCCCAGATGGTTTCCCTGGTGTATTCTACCAAGTGCTTAAAGAATTAATACGAACCCTTCACAAACTCTTTAAAAAAACTAGAAGCATAATAAAAACTTCTCAAGTCATTCTAAGAGACTGGTATTATCTTGATACCAATAACAGAAACATCACAAGAAAACTACATACCAATATCCCTTTAGAAGGACACAAAAATCCTCAACAAAATACTAGCAAACCCAACACGGCAACATATAAAAAGGATTATATTACACACTATGACCAAATTGGATTTACCCCAGGAATGTCAGGGTGGCTTAACATCTGAAAATTAATCAAAATAATACACCATATTAATAGAATAAAATAAAAAATGCACATGATCATCTCAAATACAAAAAAATTAATAAAACCCAATATGCTTTTTTGATTTTAAAAAATCCAACACAATAGGAATAGAAGGGAATCCCTCAACCAGATAAAAGACGTCTATGAAAAACCCACAACTAAAATCATACATAACAGTGAAAGACTGAGCATTTTCTCCCTTAAGATAATGAAAAGACAAGGATGTCTGCTCTTGCCACTTCCATTCAGCACTGTACTAGAGGTTCTAACCAGAGCAATTAGGCAAAAAAAAGAAAGAAAAAGCATCCTGATTAGGAGGGAAGAGATAACACTATGTCTATTCACAAAAAAAATATATATATATTCTTCCATATAGAAAACCCTAACAAATCACAAAAAATTACTAAAATTAATAAAAAGTTAGAATTTTAAAAGTCGACTGTATTTCCATACACCACCAACAAATAATCCTAAAATGAAATTAAGAAAACAATTCCACTGACAATAGCATGAAAAAGAATACTTAGGAATAAATACAATAAAAGAAGTATAAAATTTGTACACCAAAAGCCATAAAACATAACTGGAAGAAATTAAAAACTTAAATAAATGGAATGATATCCCATGTTCATGGATTAGAGTACTTAATACTGTTAAAACAGCAATAGTCCTCAAATTGATCTACAGATTCAACACAATCCCTATCAAAATCCCAGCTGACTTTTTATAGAAACTGACAACTTATCCTAAAATGCATATGAAAGTGCAAGGGATCCGGAGTAGCCAAAACAATCATGAAAAAGAAGAACAAAGTTGGAAGACTCAGACTTCCTCATCTAAAATGTTACTACAAAGCTACAGCAATCAAAACAGTGTGGTACAGGTTTATTATCCTTTATCCCAAATGCTTAGGACCAGAAGTGTTTCAGATTTCAGGTTTTTTCAGGTTTTGGAATATTTGCATATACACAATGAGGTATTTTAGCGATGGGCCCCAAGTCTAAACACAAAATTCATTCATGTTTTACATTCACCTTGTACACATAGCCTGTAGGTAATTTTATACAATATTTTTATAATTTCGCGCATGAAACAAAGTTTTGACCGTGGCCCATAACACAAGGTCAGGTATGGAATTTTCCACCTGTGGCATCACGTTGGCACTCAAAAAGTTTCGGAGTTCGGAGCATTTTGAATTTAGGATTTTTGGACTAGGGGATGGTCAACCTGTACTAGCATAAAAACAGACATGTAGATAATGCAATAAAATCAAGAGCTCAGAAATAGATCCTTACATTAATGGTCAATTGATTTTCAACAAGGGTGCCAAGATAATTTGATGGAGAAATAGTTCTTCCAACAAATAGTGCTGAGACAACTAGATGTCTACATGCAAAATAATAAAGTTGGAGCCCTACCATCACACTATATACAAAAATTAACTTAAAATGGATCAAAGATCTAAATGTAAGAGTTAAAACTATAAAACTCTTAGAAGAAAACATCAGCATAAATTTTTGTGACCTTGCATTTGGCAATAGTTTTTTAGATATGATATCAAAGCATAAGTGACTAAAGAAAAAATTTAGCAAATTAGATTTCATCAAAATTAAAAACTTTTATACTTCAAAACAAGAAAGTAAAAAGATGACCCACAGAATGGGAGAAAATATCTGCAAATTATACATCTGATAAGGGACCATTTTTGTCTGTTTGTGTTACTGTAAAGGAATATCTGAGGCTGGGTAATTTATTACATAAAGAAAAGAGGTTTATTTGACTCACAGTTTTACAGACTGTACAAGAAACATCGTGCCAGCATCTGCTCAGCTTCTGGTAAGGGCCTCAGGCTGCTTACACACATGGTGGAAGATGAAGGGGAGCCATCATGCAAAGATCACATGGTGAGAGCAGAAGCAAGACAGAGGAGAGGGAGGTGTTATGCTCTTTTTAACAATCAGCTGTCAGAGGAACTCGGTCAGGAACTAATAGAGTGAAAACTCAGTCATTACCTATGAGGATGGCACAAAGCCATTCATGAGAGATCCACCCACATGACCCAAACACCTCCCAGTAGGCCCCATCTTCAACATGGGGGATCAAATTTCAACATGAGGTTTGGCGGGTCAAACATCCAAACTATAGCAGAGACTCACATCCAGAATATATAAAGAACACTTACAACTCAATGAAAGGACAAATAACCCAATTTAAAAATGGGCAAAGGACTTGAATAGACATTCTTTCAAAGAAGATATACAAATGGCCAATAAGCACATGAAAAGATGCTTAACATCATTAGCTATCAAAGAAATGCACATCAAAACCACAATGGGATATTCTTTTATACCATTAGGATGGCTAAAATTAAAATGACAAACAATAATAGGTGTTGGCAAGGATGTGAATAAGTTGGTACTCTCACACATTGCTGATAGGAATGTAAAATGCGGCAGCCACTTTGGACAACAGTCTGGCAGTTCTTCAAAATGTAAACAAAGTTGCCACATGATCCAGCATTTCCATTCCTAGGTATATATCCAAGAAAAATAAAATAAAAACATTATGTCCATATTAAAAATTGTACAGTAATGTTCACAGAAGCATTATTAACAATAACCCAAAAGTGGAAACAACCCAAATGTCCATCAACTCATGGATAAACAAAATGTGGTATATCCATACAATAGAATATTCTTTGGCAATAAAAAGGTAAATACTCTCCTTTACTGTGCTCAGCCAGGCAACTGCCCTCTTCCACCCCAGCAGAAGCCTGGAGTATTGTCTCCAGGGTAAAACAGAAGTTCTCTGGTCTGGAAAGCACCAGACACATTATAAGGTGGGGGCTTCTCTACTGAAAAAAGGAGATTAGAAAACATTTACAAACTGAGACCTTCCCCAGCCGGCATGCCCTTCTACTCTGCCTAACTCTCCAGATAGGAGATTAAAACTTTCCTATTCAGGGAATTGAGCTAACCTAAAAGGCAGGATCTAAAAAATACTGACATCAGGGGTTCTGCAAGGAAACAGCCTAGACAGATGGCTCTAAAGCGAAGTCCACAACCACAAGCCCCACACCCATGTACAGAGATCCTAGTCATCTTTTTAATGTCCCATTCTCAAATACAAGTAAACAAACAGAAATCACCTACCATCTAAGGCAAGATTCTATCATGAAAGAAAACCAAACAGACAGAAAAAACTACTTAGCTGAAAGAGACTGTGGAGAGAGAAGGAAACCTTTTTTCCTAATAAAAACTATCATTAGGGAGATCGGAAATATTGCATTAATAAAGCAAAAAATAACCAAAAAAGGGGAACTTTCAGAAAACAACAAATTACAACCATGATAGATGAAATAAAAAACTCAGTAGACAAGTTGTAAGTTGAGTAAATCTCTCTGAAACTTCAGCAAAAATAAAAGAGATAAAAAATAAGAAAGAATAAATTAAAATTAAAGGACCAATATAGCACACCCAACACAGGAAAATTAGGATGGAAACAGACCCGTATTAGGGTGTCTACAGTGAAATTTTAGGCATTGGGGACAAAAAGAACCTTAAAAAAAATTTGGGGGGGGGCTGGGGATAGGAGGTAAAGAATAGAAAGGACAGGAGCCAGAATTGGCTTTTACTGCCTCAAGCGACTCTGGAAGCTAAAAGGCAACGGAGATGTATGTCCAAAATTCTGATGAAAATTTTTTCCAACCTCCAACTGCATTTAAACTTCGGGGGAGAAAAAACATTTTTAGACATGCAAGTTCTTAAAAAATGTATGTCCCGTGCATCCTTTCTCAGGAAGCTACTAAAGATGTGCTTCGCCAAAATGAGGAAATTAACCAAGAAAGAGGAAGATGCAGGAAACAGGAAGGATGAGAAAGGAGAAAGGCAGAGGAAGGCTGAGGATCTAGTGAAAGGAGACCCTGTATAAGAGCTGTGGGCAGACAAACGGGAAACCTGGTCCAGACTGAACAGGTTGCAAGGCTCCAGGAAAGGCAAATCCAGAAAGGTCTGCATGCATGCAGATGAACTTCAAACAACTGGTGGAATATTAGATTGAATTAGGACAGGTACATGGAAAGCTAAACAGCTGAATAGTAACAAGGCAATTATTGATTCCACATTAAACAGAAATTGTGCAGAAAATAAAAAGTAAAGAGTATTTAATACACGGCTCAGTTATAATTAGCATTTCTAGTCATAACAGCAAACACTGAATCTTGACCTAAACAATATTATGTTTACAATGATATTAGGAGGATGGGGAATATACATGTATGTTTGTATGTATAAATGGTGGGGGCACAGGGATTAAAAGGAGCCAAAGCTCTCTTTAATAATAAGGGAATGTTTCAGAAGCAAAGGTAAAACCAGTAAAAATAGCCACAACAGTTACAAACCTGAGGAACAAGGGGAAGAGGGCTCACACGCAAGGAGGAAGGAGGGGTTGGTGAAGACACCGTCATTCACGAGCTTTGGGCGTAGAACTACCTGTCTGTCGAAATCATGTACATTTACTCTTAGAGCAGTACTGTCCAATAGAAATACAATGCAAGCCGCAAATGTAATTTTAAATTTTCTAGTAGCTGCTTTTAAGAAAAAAGTAAACAGAAATACAGGTGAAATTAATTTCAATAATATATTTTATTTAACCCAATATATCCAACATGTTAGCATTTCAACATGTGACCAATATAAAAATGTTCACATTCTTATTTTAACTAGGCCTTTGAAATTGGGTATTTTATGTTTCCAGCACATCTCAATTTGGAATGGCCACGTGTCAACTGCTCAACAGACACTTGAGGTTAGTGGCTACCATAATGGACAACACAGTTTGAGAGTACTTTTTTTTTTTTTTAATAAGAAGAGCACTTATTTCTGTGTCCGGAATTCCTTATTTATAAAATAGAGATAATAATACCTAAGTCAAAAGTAGGTATTATTACTTAAACTAAATAAAGTGACAAATAAAAACACCCAATATAATGATTTATAAACATTAGGCCTTCGATGAGTGCTAATAATTACTATTATTAAATACTTAGTCAGTGATGATTTTCTAAAAATCTGGTACCCTTTGATTCTAATTTTTTAAATGGACAGTATCTAAACTCTAAATCACTTTAAGTATTCATTTCCATTCTCTGAATAACAAAATGCATATGATTTAGACAAAATTTTACTGATGTTCACTTTAGCAAGACCATTTAGACATAGGTATAAATGGAAAAAAATAAGTTCCTAGAAAATCAGGTACACGTGTTTGAAAACAACATATATAAAGGCTGTCCTGAAAACTTTAGATAGATCTTCAAAATTATGATTTTATATTTATATAAAACCATATATTTATACAGTTATTTATATAGTTAAAACTATATATTTATATAGTTATTTATATTATAACTATAAAATCAGTCCACTTAAATATATTAAATCAGTCTTGAATAATTTTACTAAGAATGTAGGGAGTCCCCCATCAAGTATTTAAGGGGTATACAAGTGGATCAGGACTCAGGCAGGGAAATGGGGGATAGAGTTTTGCCAGCAAGTACCCAACCAAAGGTGAAGCACATGTGATCTAATTATTTTTTAATTATACACAGGTTTTCCCGTATGTCCTTCTTTTCCCAAAGGCCAGGCAGACCACATGGAAGGCCGAGGCAAGGCTTTCAGACCATATCTGCCATTAGATAGATTATGAGCCAGACTACAGTGAAGGTTACATTTTTAACTCACAATAAAGTGTTTTCTGGTTTTTACTTTTATTTTCATCAGTAAAGCAAGAGCAGCTACCTTTACTTTTTAAAGTCTGGATTCTTCAGAAAGTATCATCAAAGTCTAATCTCAAAAATACGATCTATGAGAATCTAGAACTGAAAAGCATACTTTTTATATAAAATAATGTGGTCTGCTAGTGTAAAATAGGCTACATGAGAAAAAGAAATATGTATTTTGAATATTTTTAGTCCATTTTTAATATCATGAGACATTCTGCCTCAATGTATATAATTTTTTCACTTGTTTCCACAATGTTTGGAGATGCAAAAAGTCACAATTTTAGAGATCTTACAGATCATCTACTTCCAGCCTTGCCATCTATTCCCCTAGTGAGAACTTATGGGACCAGGCCAAGGTCTCACAGCTGATGGCCTAGCCAAGGGCTAGACAGGGCCCACTGAGGGCAAACTACCACCGTCTGCCACCTGCAGAACTGCCAAGGTCGATGGCTAACTGGGCAAAATAAGTGTGACCTTCCTCCCTCAGCCTCCCACCAAGGTACAAGTTCCCAACACAGCGTATGACTTCAAATAAAGCTATATGAGTAGTGGTTCTCTCCTACTAATCAAAGAGAGAGAGAGAAGAAAAAAGAAACTCTATAGTTAAAATGTAGTTTGACTTTATCATTATGTTATGCAATATGGCACCCTTTTTCATATACAAAATATAAATAAACGAATTCTACCAAGATAAAGCCCATAAATATCTGGACAGCCAGTTGCATAGACCTTGAGCTTGCATATTTCCCAAGGTCATTTCAGATAAAGAAAGCATCTTTACTTTGATTCATTAAGGCATTAGGCACAGGTGCTGGGAATGAACTAAATCGTGAACTGAAATCTGAAATGAACTAAATCAATTTGCTAAACTCCAAATATGATAAAATCATACTTACCCATGGTGGAAGGAGTACACTCTCATAGGTGAACAGCCCCCGGAGCGATGCTTAACACTAGAGGGTGCTCAAGAAAAGTCTGCTAGATGAAGAAATGTTCCAGATAATTGCAGCTGAATCATTTACTCACACAACCTTTTCATTTTTGCTGCTTTTGGGGAAAATTTCCAAAAATATACTGAATCTTTACCAATGTTTGTAAAAATACCATATATTGAACATTTCTTTGATAGTCCAGATCTAAATTATCATCTATCATCACACTAGGCAATATATATGTCATCACCCCTCTGAGTGGCTGGCTCCTACTCAGAGCTGCTCACCAGTAGGCCTGAGGGGTCTTCTGTCTGCTTCTGCAGGCTTTCCATGAGTTGTCAGAGTGCCTGTCTGCTGCAGCTCCCTTTCTTATCTCCATTCTTAACCCTAATCAGATAGGCACAGAAAACTAAGGCTAACGTGATGTTTTCCAAGCCTTTCTTACATGGATTTGAACAGACTTCATTCAGTGCGAAGGGTTTGAGCCATATGTTTTAGATAATAAAATGACTATTAACTCTACTTCAGGATTAGGGTTTCTACAATGGTGAAACTGCTGTCATGGCACAGTAGAAAGTGTCCCCTGGATTTGAGCCTCAGCATTTAATTCTTCCTGCCTCTGCAGAAGAGTGAGGTTGGACAGGCTGACCTCTACAGTACATTCCATTTCTAAACCTCTACGATCTAAAATACAACAGTAGTTCAAGGAACAAATAATGCCTGTATACAGATTCTTCCAGAGAAGAAAATAAGAGGGAAATCACCCCACACTCATTTTATGGAGCCCCTCAGCAAAACCAGACAAGGGCAATGTAAGAAATGAATACCACAGTCAATTCTACACATGAACACAGAGGCAAGCATCTAAACAAACAGAAGCAATCTGAATCTAGCCAACTACTTTATAAAAAAAAACAAACACCAGAACCAAGTGAGGTATCTGAGGAGTGCAAGGTTGGCTTAACAATAGAAAAATTACCACATTAAAAAACTGAAGTGGAAAAAAAAAGCATATGATCATTTTAATAGAGGCAGGAAAAAAATAAAGAAAAACATTAGAAATCTATAAATAGAAAGGAATTTCTTCATCTAAAAAAATCTACAAAAAACATAGCAAACTTGCTTAATGATGAACCATTAGAAGTAATTTCTTTGAAATGGGTAGAAAACGCAGAATTTAAAATATTTAAACTAGCATCCACAAATAAAGAGTATCTAGGAATAAACTTAGTATCAAGATATGTGCAAAAATTCCTCAAATTGATTTACTAACTTAATGCAATTCCATAATCTTGAACAGGGAAACTGAACAAGGACAAAAAGGACCAAGACACTTCTAGAGGAGGGAAAAAAAACAAAAATAAAAACAGAGGAGAGAGTTTGTCTTACAAACTACTTGTATTTCGACATAGCAAAACTACAACAACGCTACAGTAAATAACTAATGTACCGGCAGAGGGGTATACAAATAGAAGGGACAGACTACATGGCCCAGTGGCAAACCCATGCATTTATAGACAGGATGTATGATAGGAACAGCTGTGCAAATTAGTGGGAAATGAAGAGACTACTCATTTAATAAATTGTGGTCGAACTACTGATTATATCCATTTGGAAAAAAACAAAATTGCACTACTATCTCACAAAGCACACAAAAATCATTTAGAGATGGGTTAAAAACTCAAATGTGGAAAACTATAAACCTCTCTGAATATTTTTATGATTTCAGAACAAGGAAGGAGTTTTTTAACTAGACACAAAAAGTACAAACCATAAAGAAAAAGTATGGTAGCTTTGGCCATATTAAAATTAAAACTTCTCTACAAACTAGGAGAAAACATTTACAATTGACATCAAACAAAGGATTTATATCTAGAATATATAAAGAACTCTTAAAACTCAATAGTAAGGGATCACATCAAGCTAAAAAGCTTCTGCATAGCACAGAAAACAATCAACAAAGCAAAGAGACAACCCACAGAATAGGAGGAAATATCCGTAAACTACCTATCTGACAAGGCATTCATAACTAGAATATATAAAGGAACTTCAACAACTCAATAGAAAAAATCAAATAATCTGATTTAAAAAATGGGCAAAGGATCTGACAGACATTTCTCAAAAAAGAATACAAATGGCTAACAGGTATATGAAAAAATGCTCAACATCATTAGTCATCAGAGAAATGCAAATCAAAACTACAATGAGATATCATCTCACCCCAGTTAAAATGGCTTTTATCAAAAAGACAGGCAATAATGAATGCTGGCAAGGATGTGGAGAAAGGGGAACCTTCGTATACCATTGGTGGGAATGTAAATTAGCATAACCACTATGGAGAACAGTATGGAGGTTCCTCAAAAAACTAAAAATAGAACTACCATATGAGCCAGCAATCCCACTGCTAGGTATACATCCAAAGGGAGGTAATTCAGTATATCGAAAAGATATCTGCACTCCCATGTTTATTGCAGCCCTATTCACAATAGCCAAGATTTGGAATCAACTTAAGTGTCCATCAATGGATGAATGGATAAGGAAATTGTGGTACATACACACAAAGAAATACTATACAGCCACAAAAAAGAATGAAATCCTGCCATTTGCAACAACATGGATGGAACTGGAGAACATTATGTTAAGTAAAATAAGCACAGAAAGACAAATCTGGCATGTTCTCACTCACATGTGGGAGCTAAATATTAAAACAATTGATCTCATGGAGACAGAGAGTAGAATGATGGTTACCAGAGGCTGGGAAGGGTAGTGGGGAGTGGGGGGATAAAGTGGGGATGGTTAATGGGTACAAAAATATAATCAGATAGATAGATAGAATGAACAATATTTGATAGCACAACAAAATGACTATAATCAACAATAAGTTACGGTATATTTTAAAATAATTTAAAGAGTAGAATTGGAATGTTCCTAACACAAATGATAAATGCCTGAGGTGATGGATACCCCTATCACCCTAGTTTGATTAATTCACATTGTATGCCTGTATCAAAACATCACACGTACCCCATGAAGATATACAACTATTATGCACCCATAATAATTAAAAATTTAAAAATTTTTAAAAAGCAACACATAAACATATATTTCACCAAAGAAGATATACAGATGGCAAATAAGCATATGAAAAGATACTGAACATCATTATGGGAAATGCAAAATAAAATCACGATGAGATATTACTACATTGGCAAATAAATGGCAAATAAATAGTGATAACACCAAATGCGCGTAAGGATACGGACAAAATAGATCTCTCACATATTGCTGGTGGGACTACAAAATTGGTACAGCCATTCTAGAAAAGAGATTGGTAGTTTCTTAGAAAAATCAAAACATGCACTTACCATACAACCCAAAAACTGCACTCCTGAGAATTCATTCAGAGAAATGAAAACTTAGGCTCACATAAAAACCTGTATACAAATGTTCATAGCAACTTTATTTTTAATAGCCCAAAACTGGAAACAACTGGATTCAATGAGTGGATCATTAAAATCCGTGGTACATTTATACCATGGGATATTACTCCGTAATATGAAAGAATAAGCCACTGATATACACAACTTAGATCTTCAGGGAATTATGTTGAATGAAAAAAAGGCAATCTCAAAAAGTTACAAATTGTATGATTCCATTTGTACAACACTCTTGAAATAAAATTATAGATGTGAAGAACAGATTAGAGGTTGCCAGGTGGTTACAGATGGGGAGGGGTGTGCGGCTATAAAGAGGTGGCAGGAGGGAGACTGCAGTGATGTGACAGTTCTATAGCTTGACTGTGGAGGTGGTTACATGAATATACACATATGATAAAATTTTACAAAACTAAATAAATGCATGTAAAATGGGTTAAAGCTAATAAACTCTGTGGATTAAGCCAATGTCAATTTTGTGGTTTTCATATTTGTACTAGTTACGCAAGATTTTACCATTGGGGAAAACTGAGTGAAGGCTACCTCCCTGTACATTTTTTGCAACTTCCTATGAATCTATAATTATTTCAAAATAAAAGGTTAAAAAATATTAAAACTTATGTTCATAAAAATGTACCATAAAGAAATGGGGGAGTGGCAATCATAAACAGAGAGAAAATATTTGCATGACATATAACCAACAAAGGAAAGGATGTGTACACAAAATAATCTAATCCAACAAAAAAATGGGAAAAGGTGGTGCCCAGAGTAAGGTGCCTCTGTGTCCCAGCCAAGCCTCTAACAAGGCTGTGGAGGGTGGAGGCAGACTCCTGATCCCTTCTGTTACTTATGCCTTGACAACCACTGTGCAACATCCAATCAGGAGTCTCTGCCCTCCTCTGGGGAGCTGAGAGGCATGTCCCTCACTATTCTTTTATAAAACCTGAGAAGTGTGACGTCTAAACACAGAAGAACCACTTACCACAGAATCTGCAGAGAGCACATGCCCTTACTGCAGGCACATAGCCTCTCAACCGGGACAGAACAGATGACAGTCATGGATGGTCCCATCTGCCACCATGGATGGTTTCCATCTTTCTGCAAGAAGGAAAAATCACTGCATGGTGCTATGGCCTGAATGTTGGGATCCCCCTCAAATTTATGTGTTGGAACTTAACACCCAATGTGATAGTATTAAGAGGTAGGGCCTTTGGGAAGTGTTAAGTAGTGAGGGCTCCACCCTCATGAATAACCTTATAAAAGAGGCTCAAGCGAGCTCCCCACCCCCTCCCCTTATGTGAGGACACAGTAAGAAGGCACCACCTTTGAAGCAGAGAGCAAGCCCTCACCAGACACTGCATCTGCTGGCGCCTTGATCTTGGATTTTCTATTCTTCAGAACTGTGAGGAATAAGTTTCTATTGCTTATAAATTACCCAGTCTAAACGAAGTATTTTGGTGCAGCAGCACAAGCAGACTAAGACACATGGTGATGCCAGGAGGTCCAGACCCCAAAGAGGATTATCCTGAGGAGCTCCCACAACCACAGCCTCTTAAAAGTATCTCCTGTCTCCATCCTTGCACTTCTCCATACCCAAAACCATCACTAGAGGTATCTGAGCAGGAGTCCCCTGTTCAAAACTCTTCTCTGGGATTTCCCACAGCACAGGCCTTTCATCAGTGCCCCTGCCCACACCTCCATCTCACAGTGCAGGTAACTTCACATCTGTAATGCCTCCATGGAACCAACTCCTGGCACGTGTTCCTGAATATGCAGCTCCAGCTCTCCCTGCCTTCACCCGCACATGCTGTGCTGTGGAATGTCCTCTCTCTCCTAAGGTGAGATATACTGTGAGACCCAAGTCAGATGCCACAGGTTCCTGGGAGCCATCTATGAACCTCCAAAGTGAACTGCTCCCTCTCTGAGCCACGTCTGCACCACTTCTACTCTCACACTTAGCTCACTAAATTACCTAACTCTGGTCCTCAGCCTGACTATAAGCTTCCTGGGCACTGGGTCCATTCCTGTCCTCCTTACTACTTGGGGCATGGTACAGGGATTCATCAAAAGTTTGCTGACTTGGCTCCACTGATGTTAGTAAATCAGACTGCGTTAATTTATTATGTTTTTTAGATTTATACCCGTTTATCTAATGCATCTTTACTGTCCCCAAATTACAAATTCTACATTAAGACTTCTTAAAAGGAGGTAAAAGTACCGTGGACCTATTTCAATAAATAAATAACACTTAAGATAGATGTATCATACAGCCAAATTGAGAGAGTTGTAATTCATATAATTACGTACCCAGAAGATCCTAGTGTTTACTAGTGAAAATGGGCAACAAATCAGAGGTATGACTGATATTTATGCCATAAATATGAGTTTTTCAGTGCATAAATTTTTTTGTCTTTAAAATACTGACATTCTAACATTCATTTGAATGGAAAAGTTATTATTAGCCTCTGTATTAAGTTTTAATCTGGGAACAACCTGAGGCTTTTCTATACCTATTTTATTGATCATTAAAAAGCAAATGTCAGCCGGGTGTGGTAGCTCACGCTGTAATCCCAACATTTTGGGAGGCCAAGGCACGAGGACCACTTGAGGCTGGGAGTTCAAGGCCAGCCTGGGCAAAATAGCAAGACTGTGTCTCTAACAAAAAAAAAAAAAATGTGCACGCATGCGCGCACACACACACACGCACACAAAAAGCAACTATGCATCTTTAATAATTACTTTAAAACTATGCATCTTTAAAAATTCTTAGGCACTCAAAGTTGTTGTCAGGAAGGAACAGCAAGCTCAGTGCCTAACGTTTAAAGCATAAATGTTAAAAAGCCTTCGCTACCAGAGCTTTCAGTTTAAGTCTAAATTCAGTGTCATTTTTATTTCCTTGCCTGTTTTTAAGAAGTTCAGGGCAATCCAAAAAGATCAACTTTCCAAATATCTGAAAGCATATAATTTACATAAGCATGCTGAGAAGTTAAAGTATATTATATCTTACAAATAATGTCTCATCTGCTACTCTGCATTCTTGGGCCCACTCTCTCTGGTCTGAAAACAGGCATATTCTTTCACAAAGAAGAGACACTGACAGAATATGACCCCACCAAAAATACGTGTGCATGTGTGTTGTTAGTCGGGTAGGAAAGATCCTAAGATACTTAAAAAATTAATTTTGGGAAGGAATGGAAGTAGATTTAAAAATATCACATGGTTGTCCTATCATTTAAATACAAAGCAGAGATAAACTCTAATAAAGAAAGTCAGCAACCTTCTAGATTATTCTGTGGGAAAATCTAAGGTACTCTGAAATTCACATTTGTCTTCTTTTTAGTGTTGCTGGCCTGTGTCACAAGCGAAAGCAACTACTCCAATTAAAAACACCAGAAGTCAACTTTTGGCTTCTAATCTCCAGATTTCAAATTTTATCTAGAAAATTATTATGTTTCCTTCTATCATCTTGAAAAACTTTGATTAGCGATGGGAGCAGAAACAGAAAACAAGGGCCCTAGGACTTCTGAAGTTACAACTATAATTCAAGAATGAGGAATCATTTCACTGCTGCGCACAAACACACACATTAAATTTATCACCAAAACAACCAATATCATGGAAGGAATCACAAACTTTAACAAAAGACCAAGGAAAAATGACAAAAGAGCAAAGGTCTTACTGTTGACAACTTAGGTAAAGTTTGAAAAGGCAACTTTAGTGTAAAAGGGAATCAGCTTTTGCTATTATTCATATGGTAATTTGGAATGCCAAAATCAGCCTGTAAAAAACAAAACAAAAAAAAAACAAAAAGTAAGCTTCAACAATGGAAAGAGGATAATGCAAGTGACAAAAAAAACAGGACTTTTTTTTCTTACCTTTCCTTTGTCAATAAATGTAGGTCAAACATTGAAATCCTCTACCAAGATTAATTCCATGGAACTGTCCTACTTTCCAGTCACTCTACACCCTCAGCCCAGTCAGCTGACCCATGCTCCGAGCCTCCTCTTCCTACTGTGCCCATAGAAAATCCCCACCAGTCCCTGCATGGGATGCTTCACTAATAGGCAACATCTAATTTTTATTTAATACCTTGTCAGAAGCAGACATAGGCACCCACACCTGGTGCAGTCACATCCTCAGTCACGTTCTAGTAAAACACACCCCTTCAAATCCTGCCTCTTCACGTGACAGGCTATTCAGCTCCTTTAGGTCTCGGGTTTTCTCTTTTTTTTTTTTTCTTTTTGAGACAGGGTCTTGCTCCGCCACCCAGGCTGGAGTGCAGTGCCCCATCCTCCTGCTTCAGCCTCCCAAATAACTAGGACTACAGGTACGTGCCATCAAGCCTGGCTAATCTTTTAAAAAATTTTTTGTCGCGACGGGGGTCTCGCCATGTTGCCCAGGCTGGTCTCGAACTCCTGGGCTCAAGCGATCCTCCCACCTCAGCTTCCCAAAGTGCTGGGATCACAGGTGTGAGCCAACTTGCCTGGTCAGTCTCTGGTTTTCGTATCTATGAAATGGAATAATAACAACAGTTTCTATCTCACAGGTCCAATAAGGATTAAACGAGTTCAGATACGTAATTACTGGGCCCAGTGTCTGATACACAGTGGGGGCTCAGTCTGCCAAACAGAATCTCATAAACACAGATGGCACAAGCAGACAGCACATAATCGATCCACTTTGTAACCCAAGACCCCCTCAGATAACTACTGTTTTCTAGTCACCTTTACCACAGGAAAAAAGTTCTGATAATCATTAATGTTATTGTCTTAAAATATAATCTTTTCAATGCAAAAACTGTAACGATGGAAAATAGATCATTGGACTGCATAATTAGATTTTTTTTCCCTAATTCAAATACGCTGAGAAAGAACATGGCAATGTGAAAATGAGTATTGTGAAAATAAAAACAACCCAAATGTCCATCAGTTGGTGATTGTGTATATAAATTACAGTACAGCCACACAAGGGATATACTCAGCAATTAAAGAGGAATGAACTATTGATACTCTCAAAAACAAAGGTGAAAACTCTCAAAATAATGATGATTAGTGAAAGAAGCCAGGTTCCCCCCCCCATAAAAGCTTGCAGTGCAAGATTCCAGTTAGATGAAAACCTAGGAAATGCAAACTTATCTATAGCAATGTATCAGTGGTTGCCCAGACGAGAACAGCTGGAGGGATTACAAAGGAGCAAGAGGAAACTTTTCAGGGTGGTGGATACATTCCTTATCTTGATTGTGGTGATGGTTGCACTGGTGTATACATGTAAAACATAAGCTGTACACATTAAATGTATGTAGTTTACTATATGACAATTATACCTCAATAAAGCTGTTTAAAAATAAAAAAGACTTTTAAAAAAAAAAAGCATCTTCATGGCCTGGTATATTGTGTTCAGACCACCTTCTTTTCCAAACAAGTGCATATCCTGAAAAGTCGTAGAACTGAAACACCTTTCCCTTGGTGATATGCATGCATGAACAAAACCTTAAAACCCAAAGATTTAATCATAATAAAAATAACAATAGTTAATTAATACTCACATAGCTGTGACCATGTGACAGGCACTTTTCTTGTATTAATTTATCTAGTTCTCACATCAACCCTATTTTACAGATGGGAAAACTGAGGCACCAAAGGGTTGAGTAATCTGTTCAAGGCCACACAGCTTTTAAGTAGAGCTAGGACTTGAACCCAGGGAGTCCAGCTCTAGTGTTGATTTCCTTATCCATCATGCTCTACTGCCACACAATATAAGACACAGTATATGAAAACCAGAAGCAATGAACACTGCACTTGTAAAATACTTTTCTTTCTCACACTCACAGAATATAAGTATTCACTACAATTCACAACATTTACATGAGACTAAATAAAAAACAAGTGACCTTCATTCTCCTTTTTCCAATGAATAGATGGAGGAAAGAAAGGCAGAAAGGCTGGACAACTTGCTTAGGACACAGGAAAAATAAATCACAAGTTAATCAGTTAGAGGAAGCTGGTTCACTATATTCCCAACCCAATTCCCTTCATTATCTCAAAATCCTAATTATTTAAAGTAATACCACAAGGCAGAGAAAATCTAACATATAGCAACATGAAAAATGTAAAGTCATTTCTGTTTTCTCATATTCCTTACAGGTTCCTTAATTCTACACAGAGGGTCTCAATCTCTGCAGATACAGGTCTGGAGTCTGTTTTAAAAGCTCCCCAGGTGATTTATAGTGTGAGCCAAAGCTGAGAGACCTGATTTAGTTTTTTCATTAAAGGAAGACACGGAAGAAAGATGCCACAAAAAGCTTTGGTAAACCATGGCCCAAGGTTTCCCATGTCAATACTGAACTGCTGTCCACATGTAAACTATTTTTTTTTTCCAAGAGACAAAGTCTCACTGTGTCGCCCAGGCTGGAGGGACAGTGGCACAATCATAGCTCACTGCAGCTCAAACTCCTGAGCTCAAGTGATCCTCCTGCCTCAGCCTCCAGAATAACTGGTACTACAAGCATGCACTACCACACCTGGCTAATTTTTTTTTCATTTTTTTGTTTTTTGAGATGGGGTCTTGCTATGTTGCCCAAGGTGGTCTTGAATTCCTGGCCTCAAGCAATCCTCCCACCTCAGCCTCTGGAGTCACTGGGATTACAGGCATGAGCCACTGTGCCCAGCTCACATATAAACTCTTGAGTTCAACTTTTAATAAATTAAAAGTAGGCCAGGTGCAGTGGTTCATGGCTGTAATCCTAGCACTTTGGGAGGCCGAGGCAGGAGGATTGCTCAAGGCCAGGAGTCTGAGACCAGCCTAAACAAGAGCAAGACCCAGTCTCTACAAAAAATAGAAAGGTTGCAGTGAACTGGGATGACACCACTGCACTCTAGCCTGGGCAACAGAGCAAGACCTTGTCTTAAAAAAAAAAAAAAAAAAAAAAGTAAAAATATGCATACAGGATATGAAAAAGAAGACCAATTTTTTTTTTTTTTTTAGCGGAAACTAGTGGTAAATCAGATGTTAGGACTTAAAAAAACTCTACATTTTGGATACTGTTATAACAGAAGTTATATAAAAGCATACCAAAATGAAAAAGTCTTTCAACTTTTTGAAATGCTAAATTGGCATGACGACACCAAGTCAATGGACTGAAAGCACAGAAAAACATGTCAAATATTCACTGCATTTAAAACGTAATAAACTAATAATACTTTGTGAATCTGGTTAAGAAGCACAGGTTGAAAAAGGCAGGCTATATCTTTAGCCCATGCCCTGAATCAGTGCTCCTTGAACTTTAAGGTGCACTTCTTGAGGAAGATTCTGATTCAGTAGCTCTGGGATGAGGCCTGAGATTGCATTTCTAACAAGCTGCCAGGCTGATACTGCTGGTACGTGGACCATACTTTGAGCAACTAGGCCCTAAGTCACTGGAATATTGGTTGTAACATTAGCCAACTGGCTTACAAATATCATTATGTCTAGGATCCAAGAAGTATCAATACAATTCATACCTAGTTCAGGCAAAAAAAAGCAGGGGTTAAGGAAAGGAAAAAAGCAAATATTTGTTTGGACAGTCTAGCAGTGCTAAGAACCATAGACTAGTGGGTTACTTATCCCAACCTAGTAGATGTCACGGTAAATAAGCTCCATGAGAAAAAGCGTTTTTTTAGTTAACTGCTGAATCCTTATGGCCTAGCACAAGTTAGGTACTCAATAAATGCACTGAATATATGAATGAATGGGAAGTTTACACAAACACAATCTGTAGTTATGTCACATCCCAAAAACGCCTGGAAACGGGACTATATTTATACATAGGGATGCAAGCAGCCATAATTTAATAGAAATACTTGGCCCATCAACTCCATTTTGTCCTAAAAAAGAATTTCCCTGAACAATGTCTCCACTTTAAAGCTCAGGTTTCCACACCCTGATGTTTAACAACTTCTTAGCTTTTTAAAAGTAATGAAGAGAGGTGGAAATACAGGGAGAAGAATTCGGAAAAGTCTCAAAAATCAAAGCAAAAAAAAAAGGGAGGGAAGAGATGGGCGAACAGTTCAGTTCAAGTGAAGGAACATCTTAGGTTGCTAGAAGGTCCATGTTCTTACCTACGATGGTGGCGGGGTTTGGGTTCGTGCTTTTATGTTTTGTTACTGTCCAGAGTCACTTGTGGAGTAGTACCTGGCTGTGGAAACTCAACTAAAAACGCAGCAGGCTCTCCTGCCAACCTTCAGAAGCTGTGGGGAATTCACGTTTCATACTTACTTCCTCCTTCCCAGGGTCTCCCGCGCGCTTGAGAACGCAGCCACCGCCCAAACACAAAATGATCTGGGCAGCTTCGCTGTCGGCTTGAAGCCAGAGCCAGGATTTAAGATGGCGGTAATACACTAAGTGAGTACACCCGCAGCGCGAGTAACCTGCCCAAAAGAAAAATGGCCCCCGCTCCTAATGTTGGGCTTTTCAGGAAAGGCCCAAAACAAAAATGGCGGCAGAGGCAGGCTGTTTAAAGCCAGGGACGACGATCAATGTGATCGGCAGGTGACGAATCATGGTTACCCACTGTGCGAGATTGCTGAAGTGAAGGAAAGGAAAAATGCATTTCCGTGGCGTTTTCTTGACACTGGAAAATTACTACCACAAGGATGGCAAGTATTTTCAATGCAGAAGATTATAGAAAAGACAGGTTGGAAAGTAAAGGTGGCTTTCACAATGCTGGATAAATTTTAATTAACATAGCCATATTTAAACATAACTTCCTCCACAATTCTTTTGAATGTTACAGGAGAATAACAGTTTTATCGTCGCACCAAAAAGCAGAATGGGGAGATACGCAGCAATTATCTAATTTGTGAAAAGTATCTAGTTAGAGAACTTCCAACCTCCCCGGTTCGACCTAACCGGAGAGACTGCGGGCCGAGAATTAGTCGCGGGCGACTGGCTCTGACTGCGCGGTCCCCTCTCCAGCCCGACCGGGGACGTTGCGGCAGCGAAGGCCTTTCTTCCTGGGTTTCCAGGCAGCCGCTGAGAGGCGGGGCGTTCGGGCTGAGTGACAGAATCAGGCGCTTTGTGATTGGTCAAATTGGGGAGGCTGGCAAGTCTAGAACCGTCGACTTCATTTCCATTCATTCAGTAAATACCTGTTAAGCGCGCCCCAAAAGGCAGATGCTGTGTCTTTTTGATATGTTGTTGCAATTGTATGTGTTATTTAAAATTTTCAATTTCAACAATTTGCTGAGATAGACGCTTAATAAACTCCGCCCCCTGATTTTCCCGGCGACTGCCGCCGCTTGCGCCTAAAACCCGGAGTAGCGGCGTGGGAGCGGGTGCGGCGCCGGCGGCAGAGCTGCGCATGCGCCGTCCCCCAGCGGGGGCGAAGGTTACCGGCGGCCGAGGTGGCGGCGTGAGCTTCCGAGTCTGGGGCCCGCTGGCGGCGGAGGCGGCCTGGGGAGGTGCGGCGGCTGTTGGGCAGGTGAGAGCGCTGGAGCCGCAGGTGGAAAAGCCAGCTTTCTATCCGGCTGAAGAGAGGGGAAGGGGCTTGTAAGCGCCTCCCTCTCCGCCCCCAAAGGTCGCAGGTGTCCCCACTGAAGGATATGTGGGGGCGGGGACAAGGAGCAGGCTGGCTCTGGAGGAGGGAAAAGGCCTGCCTTTAAAATAGCGCTAGGCGGTAAATACTTGCTGCTGGAACGGGTAGGGATGGCGAGGAGGGCCTTCGGTACGGGCGGGTAGAGTTGGAAGAGTAGGGTCTCCTCGCGCTCCCACCTGCACGGCCACACCGTGAAGTCGATGGAAAAGGGATTCCAGTGAAAGCACCGATTGCGTCTGCGCTGCCGCTTTCTGACTTTAACCCGTGACTCTCGGTCACTCCTTCCCTGGGAGGGGCCGCCGGTGCCTGTGTGTCTGGGGGGGGGGGGTGCACGGTATACTGAGGCTGTTGGGAGGTGGGGGCCGTCCTCTGCCGTGGAACTGGACGTCAGAACCGTCGTACAGCATAGTCACACCCACCGTGTGACAGCAGAAACAGGACTCATGGGACTTCTGACCTTGCAGGGGTGACCTGCGGTCATGTGCATCCTCCCGTGCATTCTCCCACGTGAAACCATGCCCAAATCCTGTTGCTGTTTCAGAGACTTTCAATATGGCAGTTTCATTCGTTAACATCGTCAGTTAGTCCGTTAACAAGTGTATACGTGTGTTTACAACACCGTGCCGAGTTAGTAGACGACAGCAGTGGCCAAGGCAGGCATGGTCCCTGACTACGTGGAGTTTATATTCTCGTGGTGAAGGAGAAACACTCAACAAGTATAGTCAGCCCTTGGTATCCATGGGTTCCATATCCGTGGATTCAACTGACCACGGATGCGAAATGTTCTGAAAAGAAAAAATGGTTGCGTCTGTACTGAACATGTACAGACTTTTTCTTGCCATTATTCCCTAAACAATATAACAGCTATTTACATAGCATTTCGTTGTATTAGGTCATTACAAGTAATCTAGAGATGATTTAAAGTATACGGAAGGATGTGGTAGGTTATATGCAAACACTATACCATTTTATTCATATATAAGGGACTTGAGCATCTGTGGATTTTGGTATCTAGGTGGGTCCTGGTCCACTCCCCCAGGGACACCGAGAGACAGCTGTACACTGATAATTAACAAGATGTTTCTAGATTGTCCTAGGTTGAGTTTCCTGGGAAGCAGATTCTGAGGAGAGTTGGAGGCAGTGTATTTATAAAGAGAACTTTCTGGATCATTACCAAAAAAGAAAGGAAGCAGGATTGGACAGATAGGAAAAGTTGAGCTGCAGTGCAGTCATAAGGAAGGCTTTTACCTGTCCCACAGGAACTCTGGCGCTGGGTTGCCCTTTCATAGTTGTCCCGAGTTGAAGGGAAGGGCCAGGCTTTTATAGTCCTGCATTGGTTAATCGTTGGATGCCCATTGCCCTGGGAAGGGCATAACTTCAGCTCCCTTCAACTCCATTCAACCAAGTCAATCATGAAAAGGGACTAACAGCTGAGGGCTGTTTCAGCACTCCCAGGAGCTGGGGAAGTAAGTCTTTGATTCCTAAGGGGGATCAGGGCGGCACATCACAGCATTCACCACAAAGGTAGAACTTTGAAGGAAACAAGAGAAATGTACTAGAGAATAAATGGGGGAGGGAGAGGGAAGAAAGTTTAGATTGAGTGCTCAGAGAAAGGCTCTCCGAGTAGGTGACATTTGAACTAAGCTGAAGCACAAGAATAAGCCTCCCTGTGTGGAACAAAGGGAGCAAAATTCTCTACTTTCTACTGTGCACTGGAAATACAGCCGAGAAACAAAACAAGTGGCTGCTACCTCCTGTTAGTGGGTGGCAGTTACTAGTTTTTATAGATCTTGACTCCTTGCTGTAACTAAAGATGGAGTAAGTAAAAATGGGTTGAGACTAATTCAGATGGTAGATAGAGGAGAAAATGGGAAGTATGATTTTGAAAAATGAGTCAACTTGGTGAAGACTTTTAATTGATAGAGCTTGGTCTTATTTTTTGTTTTTTGCACCTATACAGCATTGAATCATGTTTATTAAGATTGTCCCTTTCTCATTTCAAACCTGCGTTCTCCTTGAGGACAAGAACCATGCCTTATTCGTCTTGGTAGTTCCCGCTGAGCCCAGTGGTCTTACCAGCACCTAGTAAACACTAAATGGGTATTTGAATAAAATTAATCTCATTTGAAGTAAAAATCGATAGGCCCTAAATGATGTGAAACTGGAGACATGACTGTATTTGCATTTGTCTTTACAATATTTCCCAGTTTTATAAGTTATGACCAAATGTTAGTCAAAACATTAAATGATAACATTTAATGTAACTGCTTTGATCAAGTAGGAGTCTTCAGAGGTGCCTGCTTTCACATAAGATTTGTATTAAAGATAATATACTTCCAATAATATAATAATAATAGCTGCCATGTATTGAGCACTTCCCATATTACTAGGCACTGTACTAAGCTATGAATATATATAGTAATCTTCGTAATGTGGTCCCATATTACAGATCATGAAATTGAGGCAGGAGAGAAGTAATTTGTCCAGGATCATAACTAATTTGTGATGGAGGTTAGAATTTGATTCCCATTGTTACTCAAAGCCTTTGCTCTTAATTAACTAACAATATTTCTGAAAATGCAGACCAAGTTTCAGTCATACTAGGACTCTCATGTTTAATTAGTTGGCAACTCTGACTTTATTACTGTTATCAGGGAAACAAACATGAAATTATTTACCCTGTCTTTGCTGCTTTACTCTGTGTCTTTTAGTTTTCTGATTTCCTTCACAGTTAGCTTTCTTGGCTCTCACTTTAGAAGCTTGACTGTTATCTGTCCTATAATATCCTAGAATCTGATTACCAGATTCACCCTACCCTAATAATAGCCCCCAAAGACCTCAGAACCTCTTTCTTGAGAATCTGTGCACTTTTATTCATATTTAACTAACTGAAACTGCCCAGAGAAGCAGGGCCTCCTTTGTGGAGACCATTTCCCGTAGTCTAGGCATTCATTCCAATGCTCTCCTGTTCTTGCTACAATCCAGGTTAACTCCAATAAGTTTTTTTCCTTTTGAAATAATCAAAATAATAATAATAATAATAGTTAAAAATCACTGAGCCCAGACTAAGTGCCAAGTATTGTGCTTGGCAGGATGTGGTGACTGAGTTAAGGAGGAGTATGAGGAAAAGGGTAGAGTCCACTATATTCAGATTTCTGAATTTAATGGCTTAGTAAAAAATGCTTTTTTTTTAAAACCCAAACAGGAAATCCAGGTGGAACAGCAGTTTGGGGAGGAAAGAGGATTCGTTTTTATATGACATTCGTTTAGACTATTTGTGAGGACAGTTAGGTTAAAGGTGAACAGGAGCCATTGGATATGTGGGTCTAAGCTGGAGATGAAGATGTGAGAGTTATAGAGGATACGTTATAATAGAAGCTTTGAGTGTGAATGAGACCACCTAGGAAACAAAGACTACCAAGGACAGAGCTTTGATAAGAATGAATAGCCACCTATGGAAGCTGAGGGGCTCTTAAAGGAGACTGAAAGGGAACCAGGTCCAAAGTATTTAAAGAGTTCAAGAAACATCAGAATGTTTCAGAGAAATCAAGTAAGGGGGAGGATTGGTGATCTTTATAGTCAGAGCAGTTTTCGTGGGGAATGGAACAAAAGCAGATTACTTAGGTTTGAAGATGGAATGGGAAGTGACTCTAGAAAAAGATGCATTATTTGAAAGGAGTAAGATTGTATAGTACCTGGTAGGGAGACTGGTAAACGGCATTTGGTTTTGGCTTTTTTTCAATGGAGAAAAATGGTCAGGGCCACACCGAGGAAGGGGACCCTTAGAGTGGGAGGTAGGAGATAAAAGGGAGAGGATGATAGAGTTAGAATGCTGAAGACAGTAGGAAGTAGGAAGTAGGACTAGAGCACAGGTAGTCTTGAATATTCCCCTGAGAAGACAGCAGGGAAGGAGGTTAAGATAAAAGCTGGGATGAATAGGATTTTACATGTGGGGACAGGAAGTTGGAGGTGTTAATACCCAATAGCCATAATGTCCTCTGGCCAATAGGTTATCTGCAGAGATGATAAGATGAAGGTGGAGAGTAAAATACAAATCTCGAAAATGGTAAAGGATAGAAATTGGCCCTTGAGGGATTCAGAACAGACCAGCAGCACATAAAGTCATTGCTCTAGCACTAAGAGCCCAATCAACCAGGCTTTTAATCTGGGACAATCTGGCTATCTGCATGATACCCACTCCCCTCTCTGTCAACAACCCCAGCATCAGATGGCAGCCAGGGTATAAAAACTGTGGAAGGGGATTAGAGCATTCTCAGACAACTCTATAAACCACTACAGCCTTTTTAATAAGCCATACCCTGCTAGGGGGCTGGTTGTCACTTCTCATTAGTAATTAATCAATCACTCACTTTACATTTTGGACCGTCTACAATTAGTGAAACTCCCTTATAAGACTTACGATACTTTCGGTATATTTTTTTATTTTATAAATACAATGAATTCACAGTAATTGGTGGGGGGAATAGCAAAAACCATAAAATACTTATACATAACATTTGACCTTCTCTGTACTCTGTGACTGCAGATCCACTCCTGACCCGGCTACTGGATATGGGTTAAGCTGACCTTGAATGGTTTGGTGGGGAAGGTGGTAGGATTTTGCAGAATGAAAACTTTAGAACTCAGTTATTATCCACTGGTTCATCAAGAGTTGACAGTAATGTTTTTGGTGTGTGTGTTTTTACAAGACCAAAAAAGTCCAGCACAAGTAGTGTTATTTTAGGTGATATAGTTAGAAAAGGAAAAAAAAGGAAAACTATTGTTCTCTTTACCATGCCAGTCAGTTGAATAAACACAAAGACAATGTGCAGTCCTTTCCACAAAAAAATGCCAAAATTCAAACAGTTCTATTAAAAATTGAGGATGAAAAGAACTGTTTTGGATGCTCATGCTGTTGCTCACACTCTTACTGTCTCCGCCACGTTATGATGCAGCAGGAAGGCCTTCATCAGATGCCAGCCCCTTGATCTTGAACTTCACAGCCTCCAGAACTGTAAGAAATAAATTTATTTTCTTTCTTTTAAAAAAAAAAAGGCCTGGCACGGAGGCTCACGCCTGTAATTGTAGCACTTTGGGAGGCTGAGGCAGGCGGATCATTTGAGGTCAGGAATTCGAGACTAGCCAGAGCAAGAGTGAAACCCCATCTCTACAAAAAATAGAAAAATTAGCCAGGTGTAGCACGCACCTGTAGTCCCAGCTACTCAGAGGCTGAGACAGGAGGATTGCTTGAGCCCAGGACTTTGAGGTTTTAGTGAGCTATGATGATACCCCTGCACCACTCCAGCCAGGGCGAAAGAGCGAGACTCTGTCTTAAAAAAAAATAAAACAAAATTCTTTTTAACATCGATGATTTGAATTAAGGAATGAAGAATTTGCAAATACCTAAAGCCAACATTGTCATAAAAGACAAGACATTATACTATTCCAGTAAACTTCACCAAATTTCATAGTCACAAGAGCTGCTTTAATCAGTTGTTTAACATTCTGTCTAATGTTCTCTTCATGATTAAATTACATTCAGTGGAAGTTCTAGAATATTGTTATTTTTTCAAATATTTTAAGCAGAGCAGCAATGAAGACTAGAAAGAATCTATCTTACACTGTGTCCGAGAGACCAGCAGATGGCGCCCAGTAGGCAAAATGAGAACCTTTGATAGAAAATTCCCTACTTTCAGGTTGTTTTAAGCCTAATTTTGAAGTGGCCAATAGCAAAACTTGATGGTTTGAATTGACACTATGCTACATAGAATAATCTGATAGCAAGAGCCAGCTGTTTAGGATGTTCTAGGAAGTGTAATTGCCTTTTTGCCCTTCACCTTACTGTCCAGTTCTGTCACCAAGAACCCGTCAGTTAGCTTGGAATGTAACACATTGCAGAAGGCCTGTCAGAGACCTTAAGAGTAGAAATTGAAGAGATAGTAATCTCTGTAACGCAGATTGGGCAGAGGGAAAGTTGCTGTCCTAGACACAGAAATGCCTTAAATTTAGAGTATTTGTGATCTGATATATATTTAGTTCTCAGTATAGATGACAGCAAGAGATTAATGAACAGAAGGGGGAGAAGGTTGCTATGCCTCTACCTCATTACAAATATTGTAATCTTTTTGGGTAGCTATAAAGGCCAAAAAGGGAAAAACACTGAGATAGATATTTTTCTAAAGGAGTCTTTTTAGGTGTGTGTTCAAGGAATATTCAGGAAAGATAAAAGGGCAGTGGCAAGTACATTAAAGGAGGGGACAAAATTTTGTCAATTCTGTCATTTCTGTTGTTGCTTTACTCCAAATTTGAAAAGTTCAATGAATAGAAAGCAAGTACTAACTTATTTTAGGAACTAGCCTGTTATTGTTCATCAAATCTGATCATTTAGAGTACATTCTTAGAAAATTTTTGTTTCAGATTCAGGAATCTCTGGTGTCCATAGATAGTTCATACCACTTAGAATGACTTGCCAAGTGTTTTGAAGGAAGGACCAGCTCAAGGTAAACTAATTAGTCTAAGTTTCTATTTCCCATATTGGATCTTGCAGTCTCCCTGCTGCCCAGCACCACAAACCTTGTTTTAAAAGTCAAGGTTTTAAAAATCTTCTTGCCAAATTCATTTGAAAAATGAGTTAATTGTTAAGAAATCTGTTAATTCTTTGCATTATCCTGAGAAGCAGCATAGAGAGCCTATAAATATGGACTCTGGAATTTTTACATGAGTATTTATCACCATAGCATATTTAGCAATAAAGCATTGAAAAAAATCTCAAATTTCTGTCAATCAGGAATTGGTCAAATTAGGATATCACCATATAATCAGCTATTAAAAATGATAATGCAGATTTATATTCTTGGGAAGGGAAAAGGTTACAAAACAGTATGTGTATTATGATCATATTTTTGTTAACACCAAAAAAATTTTAGCTTTCTTTTCCTTATTTTGATATTTGCTAACTTTAAAAAGTAAGCCTATACTATATTTTCTAGAAAAGGACATTTAATGCTAATTTTCATTTTGAGAAAACCCCACAGAAGAACTGAAAAGAAGAAAAGTGTTAAAATTATATCCCCAAAATATGTTTGTTTGTGTTTAAAAGCTCCACAAGAGTTTGTGAACAAAATAAGAAACATGCTACCTTACTAACTACTGTATAAAATATGAAATTTCAAAATTATATTGTCTTTTTTGTACAACTAGTGATGAGCCTTATTTAGTAAAGTCTAATGTATCTGGCCCTGGGAAGTTGGTTATATAGGCAATAAAATACATGTGATGTGCTGGAAAGCTCTTAAGTGAAAGAAACGAAATAGGTTAAAGTTATATGCCAATGGTATTCTAGAAGAGTTCTTGTTCCATCTTCCTGGGTGGAGATGGATTTAGTATCTGTGCAGTGTGATACTTAGTGTTTTCATGTGGATTAAATGCAAAGACTCTGAAGGTACTTTGTATGGTAAAAAGCCCTACCATCCTGATCCTAGTATTTTCCAAGTCTCTCACAGGACAACAGAATTATCTGTCAGAAAATAGTTACCTGCTCTCTCACCTCCATTAGCCAAATCGATATATGAGATATGGAGAATTAGAGGAAATGGGGATATGTAGGTGTTCAGTAAACATTAAAGCAATTAATCATTAAATCAGTCGCATCATTTACTAACCCAGGAAGTAACGTACTGGGTTTCAGTGATGTTTAGCAAATAATGAGTTTTCAGCCAAAATAGACACTGATTTCCTGGTTTAACTAAACCCAAATCCAGAAAAAGATTCATAGATCCTTAAGTTATCCTAATGGAAAGAATAAAAGACTATTAAGCAGGATATACATAAAGTGGAGTATCTCTTTTGTCCTTAACTCACAGAGGACCCAAAGATTCACTAGGTGTGAGGAGCTAATGTGACCCTAATCTGAGATCCCATTTTAACTTGTCTCAAGGAAGGCTCACGGTACCTCACATTACATTCTGTTATCTATGCAAAGAAAACAGTACAACACTTACCCAAACATTGTGTTACAGATTGTAGTTTAATTTTTTTGAATTTTCATCACTGAGTTTTTAATCCCAATTTTATTATTATATCCTTTTATCAAAACTAGTCTCTTTTCTGTAAGCTTTTTTTTTTTTTAAAGTTTATGATTCAGGAAAAAGCTGACAAATGTTGAGTTATGTTTAATGATCATGGAGAGGTAAGTGGTGAATAGCAGAGATGTCATCTGTTAAAAGTCATGTTTTTTAGCCAAGTGTAACAGTGTATGCCTCTAATCCCAGCTACTTAGGTGGCTGAGGTGGGAAGATCACAAAAAGAAGGAAGGTTATGTGACTTGATAACCTCATGTTGAGAATGACAGAGTTAGAGGTTTTTTGGTTTTTTTGTGTTTTTTGAGACAGTCTCACTCTGTCGCCCAGGGTAGAGTGCAGTGGTGTCATCATAGCTCATTGCAACCTAAATCCTCAAACTCCTGGGCTCCAAAGATCCTCCTGCCTCAGCCTCCCCGGTAGCTGGGACTGCAGGCACAAGCTACCACACCTGGCTAATTTTTTCTATTTTTTGTAATAGACGGGGTCTCGCTCTTGCTCAGGCTGGTCTCCAACTCCTGAGCTCAAGTGATTCTCCCCCCTCGGCCTCCCAGAGTGCTGGGATTACAGGCGTGAGCCACTGCGCCCAGCCCAGAGTTAGGGGTCCTAAAGTCACCTTAAATATTGAAGAGACTGGATATGAATGACAATATCTTCTTTAGTTCAAGGTGTTTTGTGGGCAAAAATGCCAGTCTTCAATCAACACAAGCCCTGTAAGAAGTAACCCTTATTAGAATTCTTCCCTCGTTACTCCAAACCACCCAGTTCCTCCCCCAATTATTTTATTGTACACTCAACTCTGAGTCTCCAATGGCTTTTGCACAATGGGCTTCACAGTAAAATTTCATCATAGTATAGTTATTTGTAATTGATTTCCTCCAAAAATAGAACATAAGCATGTCAATAAAAGGTATAGTCTGTAAGGATTGTGAAAAGTGTATAGAATACCAGAGCACTTTAGAAAAGGAAAAGGCAATAAAATACTTTGTTACAAAGTAGGTCATGTTTTCTCCACGTAGTAGTTTAAGTTTAGCATCAAAGTTCTTATAAAATGTGAATTTAGAGCTTGGAGGAAAATTGTTTCTAATGCTAAGAATAATATATGTACATAAGTGTAAGACCTGAAGCCTTCTACTTATTTTTAGTAGATATACACAGAACACAGAGACAGTTCAGGCTATTTCGCTCCTTACTACTATATCTTAATCTTGACTTTAAAGGGAGGGAATAAGTAGAAATTCTGTTCAGACATTTTTTTCTAATGGCGTTTAGATAAAATTAAAGTAATTTAGATTTCATAGGACTAAAATTCACAAAGAGACAATTGAACTAAGTTCTTAACATGTCCCGTAGATGATGGAGTAGTCCTTATCCTTCTGTGCTCAGAAAGGAACTTGGAAAATGGAACCATTCATATCACAAGTCTGTTAGCTAATCATTAAAGCCTAATGAGTGTCCCTTAAATATAAAAATATAAGGAATATTTAGAGGTTGTCCAGACTCAAGTAACCAAACCCAGCAGAATCTCAGAACACAGCTTTCCTGGGCCCCAACTCCATGCTTTTGAAATCAAAGGGAAAAAAAAAATCTATTTTCAACACTAACTAGCTTTGTAACTCCAGGAAACTTTCTAGCCCCAATTTTCATGTAAACTGGGTGGACAATAGCCCTATAGGGTAGGGTTACTAGTGATTCACAGCAAACACTCTAAAATGCAGTGGTTCTGCACATAAATGTGGAAATGGCATTAATTCATTCTAATTCGTAGCATCCAAGCTGAAAGTCTTTAGCTACAATTGGAATCCATACTTGACTGTTCTATCTTGACTGTTCTAATCTCAGTTAAAACACCATCACTTATATCTTGTCAGAATATAGAACCTAAGTTCTTATTGAATATGGATTACTATTTGATTCTTTTCTTAAAATTGTGATTAAATGTAATTTTTTTAATAAAGAAAAAAGCTCTATGTGGCTCAGAGAGAGAGAACATTAATAATATATTTAAATAACACTCCATGCATGAGTGTTTCCAAGGGTTCATATAGCTTTCCCAGCAGGTAATGTTGCTCCTGTACAATTGTTGACTAAAAGTTCAGTATTACTTTATAAATTTCCCAAGCCTGACTTCCTGCTATCCCTTTGTGTATACAACATATCTCTTTTTGTTTATTAACATTGCAATATATTATAATTAAAAATGTTTAACAGTCAGCTTTTATTAGAATGCAGTATGCTACTTGTAGTGGTTTATAGATGTAATTTAAGGGAGTTGATATTTTTTGGAGGTTTTTTTCTCCTTTAACTATAACCTTTTTTTAGGTGCACTGATGCTGATGTACTATGAGTTTTCGGAACTTCTGGAGAGACCACAAAGTTCTGCTTGTTATGGTACCTTTAGTTGGGCTCATACATTTGGGGTGGCACAGAATCAAAAGCAGCTCTGTTTTCCAAATACCTAATAAGGATGATATTCCTGAGCAAGATAGTCTAGCACTTGCAAGTCTGCCGAAGAACCAAATCCAAGGGAAATAGCAGACTTGCAATCTTCAGGTAAGTTCCATTTAATCTGGTCAACCATAGGGTATGTTCCAACAACGGGAAAGTTGATCTTACAGAGCTCTGGCAAGAAAATGCCTTAAATGACAAGTTACCTTTTGTTTTTATTGTGACCCACTGGCAAAATAATATTCTGCAGTTGCTTCTAGAAAAGTTTGTTGCACAGAGACCTTTGACACTTCCCTAGCAGTCATTTAGATGAAAAGGGAAAAGGCAATTTCATTAGCAGTGTCACCAGGATCATGAATGTGTACAAAGGAACAGCTGACTCCTTCCCGTAAACCCATTTTATAGCATTAAAGTTGAAATTTGTGAAAGGTTCTTTGATTATTCTTTGTTTTTTCCCAAGACAAATGAAAGTAGTTGTATTCATTCCTTAGCATCAAATATTTTAGCTTCAACATGATTTGTTCCTTTTGAGAATCACTGAAATAAAGTGGCTATAGTTATTTAATTCAGGTCTATAGTCCCTTATCCATAATTCCAAATTCCAAAAAGTTCTAAAAACCAAACATTTTGTCATAACTCCTTTGGCAGCAAAACTTGATCTTAACTGACATGAGGCAATTTGCATTACAGTAGTCCCCTCTTGTCTGCAGCTTCGCTTGCCACGGTTTCAGTTACCTGTGGTCAACTGTGGTCCCAGAATATTAGATAGAAAATTCCAGAAATAAACTATTTATAAGTTTTAAATTCTACATGAATTCTGAGTAGCATGATGAAATCCTGCACCATCCTACCCTGTGCCACCTAGGATGGTGAATCATTCCTTTGTGCAGCATATCCACGCTGTACACTATACCTGCCCGTAGTCACTTAGTAGCAATCTTGGTTATCAGATCAACTGTCAGGGTATCAAGGTGCTTGTGTTTAACCCTTATTTTACATCATAATGTCCCCAAAGCACAAGAGTATTGTGCTTAATTTATAAATTGAACTTTATCATAGGTATGTATGTGTAAGAAAAAACATAATACAGAGTTTGGTACTATCTGTGGTTTCAGGCATCCACTGGGGATCTTAGAACATATCTCTCATGGATAAGGGGGGACTACTGTATTTATTCAACTTAATATGTAAATTTAATTCCACTGCAGAAATTTTATTGTGTCTGATTATAAGTATTATGATTATATAGATTTTGGATATTATATACTATTATTTTGATTATGGAAATTATATATACTATATTGTATCTATAAAATCCAAGAAATTCTAAATTATGAAACTCATATGGCCCAACAGGTTTCACATAAAGAACTGTGACCCTGTAATTGTAAAGCATTTTCTATTCTAGTAGACCTTTTAACCTTGAAGTGAGTGATATGCTCTAAATTTGGGCATAAGATAGATCAGTTTAAGGTTCTACTCCTTACAGAAGGAGGACATCAGTAAGATTTTCCTCATTTATAAGAGGTCAGAGATTTTGACTTGTAATATAATTACTGGTTACAACATTATTTTAAATCAAGATTTTATTTTTAAATGTTCGTAAGGAGAAATGGAAGAGCATGGTTTAACATATTAGACAATTATTTTATATAAGAAGCCAGGTAGTAAAATAGTAGAAACCTAATGACTTAAAAGAGTAACCTTAGGACATTCTGTGTAAAATTTGTATTTATAGGAGGAGTTTTAATGTATATAAACAGAGAATTAGAGAATTTATTAGATGCTTGATTTTTATATATAAGGTATTCCAGACTTTAATGAGACCATTACAGTGTATATATATTGTACTTATGACATTATTTTTTCCTTTTATTCTTGTCATAAGAGTTTGGGGACCATGTATGGCCAGACTTTGGGGGGAAAAAAATAGTTTCTACTTGTGCAAAAAGAAATACAAGGAATATTAATTAAGGTATTCTTGGAGGTAAAATAAAGCTGAGAAAAGAGAGTATCTCCTCTAAATTATTAGGTGAATATAGTAAGAGGTTTTAGATGCCAGTGCTGCAATAGTTAAAAGTTTTAGAGACCAACACTGCCAGTCAAGCAGGCAGAAGCAGATATTTAAACTAGCTTTGGGTAAGCAAAAGTTAAAACCAGATTTAGAATGAGTAAAACACTGATTCTAGATAGTTGAAGTACATCAAAAGAATATGTTGTATTTGTCCCTTATTTTTTATTTTTATTTTATTATGGAAAATTGAATACATAGCCAAAAACAGAGAAAGGATAGTATATTGAACTCTCAAGTATTCCATCAGCCAGCTTTAACACTTACCAGCATTTTGCCAATCTTCTTTTATCCATTCTTTTTTTTTTTTAATTGCTAGACTATTTTAAAGCAAATCCTAAGCTCTACTATATACCCCTTCAGTAGGTATCTTTAGCAGTAAACATAAACACTCATCTACAACCACACAACCACTTTTGTATTATCATACAGGAAAAATTAACAGTAACTCCTTATTGTGTTTTGATACCCAGGGCCATGTTCGTATTTCTGAATCTATCTTAAAAAATCTTTTTTTTTTAAAGGTGGTTTGTTGGAATCAGGATCCAAACAAGAGTCACATACTGCATGTGATAGATCATGTCTCTGTTCAACTATTTCATTTCCCCTGCTAATCTGCCAAATTAAAAATTTCCCACATTCTGAATTTGGCTGATTGTATCCTCATTTTGTCATTTAACAGGTTCCTTTTTCTCCTCTGTAATCTGGTAGTTAGATCAAGAGGTTTACTTTGATTTCACTTATTTATTTTTTGAACAAAAGTACTTCATGGATGGTGGATGCTGTGGTATGCATCCTAGGTAATCACATTGTTTCACATATAATGTCTGCTCCACTTTTGGTGTTGCTAAGATTGACAAGCAAATTATCAAGGTATCTCTCCATTAAATTCTCCATAAAGTTCCCCATCAATCTGTTACTTAATGAATTATTAGCATCTATTGATGATCATTGCTCTGATCTAGAAATTGGCAAACTTTTTTTTATAAAGGAGCAGATAGTAAATATTTTAGGCTTCGACAACTATACAGTCTCTGTTCCAACTGTTCAAGCTTTCTGTTGTAGTGTGAAAGCATTCATACACAATACATAAATGAATGAGCATGGCTGCGTTCCAATAAAATTTTATTAACAAAAACAGGCAGTGGGTTAGATATGGTCCATAGACTTAACTTGCCAACCCCTTTGTGGGTCTAATTCATTATTTCATTAGAGGTTGCCAAATGATGCTGCTCAAATTGTATCATTCCTTCCCTATTAGATGGAACAACTTTCCCTTATCAGCTATGCATTTACCCCCAAATGCATTTATACAGGGAAGACAAGATAAATGCTTTCTTTCCCTAATTCCCTATATTGGTTTTTACAATAATGAGTTAGTGCTCTAGCAGCTTAGGGTTTTGTTTTTGGTGTCAATGTGAACTGGTGGGTTTGCATATATATTACAATTATCTTAATCTATTTCAGTCATCATTCTCTTTTTTTTTTTAATTTTACCATTCCCCAAGTGATATCTGAGATAGTCATCATTCTTTTTAATGCTCAAGTTGTCCCATCTTGGATCCCCTCCAAGTTGAGTCCTGTGTCATTTTTTTTTTCCTGTGCCCTTTTGATATGACCCAAGTAGTCTTTGATAACATCCTTACTTTTTGGCAGAAAACGCCACAAGCTCATCTTGTGTATTTCTTGCCTTAGACCTAGAATCAGCCATTTTTCCAAAGGACCTGATTCCTTTTAGGAGAAAATTTTACCTGTTGACATTTCTTTAAGTCATATTTTATAGTACTTTCTTAATTTAGAAGACAGTCATGGAAGTTTTACTGTTATTTTAATTAAGTTATCCATCACTGCAAAAAAAAACATCTGCCAGGCCTTCACATCCTGGAATAGTAATGACCATTCATCCAATGGTAACTTTTGGAATTATGGAGCACTCTGTTTAGGAATAAAGAGTTTTAATAGAGCTAAGCTGACACTTCCAAACATACTCTATAAACCAGCCCCAATGTTTTGTTTTGTTTCTTTTTTTATACCTTATTTTGTCCAGATCTAGACCTACAACCACAAGTCAGCAACTTTTGACATCTTAAAAATAATTTGGGAGTCACGAACACTTTCAACCTTTCTCGTTTTATGGAAATACTAGTCAAAAGATGTGGTTGTTGGTCTCACTACCATAAGACTGGTAGAGGTGCCAACATGGCATTCTTCTTTCGAAAAGTTGTGTGTTGCTGTTAAGTACTGAGAAAAATTTCTAACTAGAGAAATCATTTTATTAATCATAGTTTCTATCGTGGTGTGTGTGTGTCTGTGTAAGTTATAACGTGCAAATTACCGTATAAAAGTCACTTTGATGAGGTTTCATTTAAATGTATTTCTCAGATTTTGCTGAATCTGAAATAGCCATTGAAATAATATTTAAGTAACTTGGCTGTTTCTGGCATAAGATAAACAGGGATTTTCTTTTTCTTCCTCATGCCATAAAAAAAGTTGATTATAGCATTATCATTGCAGGAAGAAAGCTGACTATCATTGCCTTCACTTTATTTGGGCCCAGTTGCCATGGTTACGGCCCCTTAACTAAATTGGGAACAGTAACCAAAATAACACTTTGCATAACATTCCCTTGTTCTGCCCACCTCTTCTTTGCACATCTACAAATTACGGTTTGGTCTGTATCACCATGCTACGCCATAGTCTACTTTAGGAAGTTCTTTAGGCTAAGTAGTTATATTTATGCTAAATACTCTCCAAGTGGCTAGCATACATAGCGTATTCCTGAAAATACTAACTAACAATTACACCTTCAAAAGACCAGGACTAAACAGATAAGGTCCATTACCTAAGATTTTTATTTGTTTCATGCATTATTTTTGTGTAAAGATTTTATGCCTCAAGGCACAGTATTTTCTTAATAAGGACAATACTCTATTAAGGAAATTAGTATTTCTGTGTGTCCGTTTGATATATGATAATATTTTATGATATTTAGACTCTTTAAAATCGAATTGGAAATCAATTTTTCTGTTTGTCATCCAGCACTTTCCTTGGTTTTTATATTTATTATCATTAACCAATGTTCGAGGATTAGTTTGTTAGGACTTCCAAAACTGAAAATCATTGATTGATAGAGTAAAACTATACAAAATTAGCTCTGACTTTTAGCCAGGTATTTAAAACATGGTTTGTTCTTTGGTGCAGTGTGTTGTACAGATTTATTCAGCTAAATATAGACTGTACATTAGTGAGTTTCTGCAGTAGAAATGTTAACAGCTATCCTGTTTTCATAATTATTTATAAGCAGGATTTGATGTACATGTACTTGTGTTCAAACCTAAAGTTTCCAAGCAAGCCAAAGTTACAGATAAAAACACAACATTAAATCTTGATGTAAGAGAATAAAAACATTTGGGACTATTTTTTTAAGACTGAGACCAAATTCTGAGTTTTATAATGTAGCATTTCTCTTCGAGAAGCATGCCATATTCAAACAACTGTACTGTAAGCTTTCTAGCCATATTGTCGTGCATTCCAAATCATTGAAAATATAAGCATTTTCTTGTAGAGGGGATTTATTGAAAAATAAAGGAATTTTAAGCCTAAATTGGTTTACCTTTCTCATTTTCTGGAGGCTTATGCCAGTAGGTAGTTCTTTTTTCTAAAAAAGGAGCGGAGTATTAGAATAAATTATTAAACTGCAGTCTACAAAATGGTTTGGAATTATTTCTCTAAAATGTTTTATTTTTATTTCTTATAGAAAGAAGCAGCTTTGTATCTGAGCCTGATATTGAAAGAAGAGAATGAAAAACATCAGTTGGGTTAGAAAGAACTGGCTTCTTGTAGCTGGGGTATCTTTCATAGGTGTCCATCTTGGAACATACTTCATACAGAGGGCTGCAAAACAGTCTGTAAAATCTCAGTCTGGAGGCAAACAAAAGAGTTTTGAAGAATGAAGTAAAATAAAATATTTGGAATTACTAATTTGTCATTAAATCATTATATGCTGATTAGCTTCGTAAACATCAAAATATTTAATTTTATAGCCACATCATACTTTCATTCCTGAAGAATTTTTTTTTATATGTTAAAACACATGATAATGCAATGAAAAGAAAAATAGGGTCCACAAAATAAAAGCTGTCTTTACAAGTTACCACCTGAAGTAAGATGTCTCGTTTAGAAGCTAAGAAGCCATCGTCGTGTAAAAGTGAACCACTGACAAGTGAGAGAGTCAGGGCCACACTTTCTGTCTGGAAAGGAATCGTATCATCATGCTATGGCCCTTCGGGTAGGCTGAAGCAGCTACACAACGGCTTTGGAGGTTATGTGTGCACAACTTCACAGTCCTCAGCCCTGCTCAGTAACCTTTCAGTCACCCATCCCATATTAAAGATCCTGACGACTTCCATGCAGAACCATGTGTCATGCTTCAGTGATTGTGGCTTATTCACAGCCATTCTTTGCTGCTACCTGATTGAAAATGTTCAGAGAATAGGCTTGACACCCGCCACTGTCATTAAATTAAATAAAGATCTTTTGAGTCTCTGCACCAATTATCTTAAGTCTGAGACCTGTGGTTGTCGAATCCCAGTTGACTTTAGTAGTACTCAGATCCTCCTTTGTTTGGTGCGCAGTATATTAACAAGTAAACCTGCCAGTATGCTCACCAGAAAGGAAATAGATCATATCAGTGCTTTGATTCTGAGAGCTTTTTTGCTTACAATTCCAGAAAGTGATGAAGACCATATCATTTTAGGAAAGAGTATAATTGTACCTTTAAAAGGTCAAAGAGTTATAGATTCTACTGTATTGCCTGGAATACTCATTGAAATGTCAGAAGTTCAATTAAAGAAGCTATTACCTATTGAAAAATCAGGTGCCCTCAAGGTGGCGCTCTTTTGTACAACTTTATCCGGAGACCTTTCTGACACTGGAGAAGGAACCATGGTAGTCAGTTGCAGGGTTTCTCTTGAAAATGCAGTTCTGGACCAGCTGCTTAACCTAGGAAGGCAGCTAGTAAGTGACCATGTAGATCTTGTCCTGTGCCAAAAAGTTATACACCCATCTTTGAAACAGTTGCTCAGTATGCATCATATTATTGCCATAGACAGAATTGGAGTGACTCCGATGGAACCCTTAAGTAAAGTAACAGGTAAAAATCGCTCTTGGCTTTTGCCCCTTACAGTTAATAAATCACACTCTTTTTGAGCAGAGATATTTTGGTTTGTGTCACTGTTAACATCTTGAAAAGTTTTGGAAGCTGCCAACCTCACAGCATGTGTCAGTATCATTTCTGGCAGCAAAGGTTGTTTCTGGAAAAGATCCTATATTGTTCACTTACTAAAAATGGAGAGATCATGGCCATTTTCTGTTTTTCAGCCCCAAAATACACTACAGAGTTTATCATATTCTAACCACCAAATATTTTACAGGTTATTGATGAGTCTAACATCCTCATAATTCTAAAGTTTTCATACTTTACACAAAATTCTTCTACTTGAATTTACAAAACTTTTACATCATGTTATATTTAGAAGGTGATTTCACAGCTAGAATACCCCTTTTCATCACTTTTATCATAACTCCCCACGAATTTCTGTACTTCTGCCTAAATAGTTGTTTCTAATGGGGGGATGCACATGTGCCTGTTTTACCTTTATCAAAAATATTTCCAGCTGACCTTGAAAACCAAAATCTTTTACTTTCAGCATTTAAAACAGTCCTGGCCTACAATAGGTATTCCAAAATATTTGTTGAATTCACTATAACATGTTTAGTAGCATACAGAATTATTATAGGCAAGAAATTCATTGTATTTCACAAACTCAGCAAATTAAAAGCAGATATAAGGTTGATACTCACCTATTAGAGCCAAAGAAAAATGACAAGCTGCAGAATTTTGATTTGAGCCACTTTTTAGTATCCCTTTAACAGCTTTGACAGTCTATCAAAAAGATCATTTAGTTCTGCATTGTTGCAATTTTTAAGTTATTGGACTGAAGCCATTGTTAAAGTTTACTATTTATAGTCTTATTATAAATCATCAAAAAGAAGCAGTATGTATGCCAAGTGTTGAATACATGATATCTAGTTTATTGCCCTACCTTTATAAGACTCAAATGATTGTCAAAGTAGAAATTACTACAAAATAATGGAAATGATTCTTTGGAACTCATTATTGATGATGTAGGTCAGACTCATCCTTAACTATCTACTAGCTTTTCATGAATCTGGCAGTAGCCAGCTTGTGAATATTAGGTGTTTCAGATTATTTAGTCAGTTTTTTAAATACAGAACATTTTATCTGGGCACAGTGGTATGCACTTGTAGTCCTAGCTTCTTGGGAGGGTGAGACAGGAGGATTGCTTGAGCCCAGGAGTTCAAGTCCAGCCTCAGCAACATAGGGAGACCCTGTCTCTAACAAAAAAAAAAAAGGAACATTTTCCCATAGAAACAATATTGTAAATGGGGACTGGGTTTCCATACTAGCCCACAATTGTTATTTAACCCATATATACCTAGAACATGACAATAACCATAGCTTTAGTCCTGCATCTTGAGACAAAAGGGAGAAGGGGGAAAAAACTGTACCAGGCACTTGGCTCAGGTAAACTTTTAGAATAGCTGAAGTATGTTTTTGGCCTAATTTGTCTTCCCTGGTGTATCTAGGTTAACATTACCTCCTTTCAACCCCTCCAACAAAATTCCTATTTCTCGATGATCTATGTTAAGTAGCAGATGTTACTGTTCGTAGGTGACTGGCATTTGTGAAGCATGTTGGGGGCTTACGGAGCATTATTAACATACTTGATTGGGTTTGATTTATTTGTGAAATAGACGTTATTATCCCCATTTTACTCTCTTGTGAGGGAGCCAAAAAAGTTAAATAACATGTGTGACTTGCTTAGCATCCAGTGGCTGATAAGCAGTATAGCTGGGGCTTCTCACTCCAGAATCTGTTGTTTCTACCATGTAAAATTATACTGTAAGATTTAGGCCTTTTTTATTTCTTAAATTTTAGATCACTCTTTATTCCTTATTCTTGGAGGCTTCAGAAGTAAAGAAACAATATTCAAACAAGCTAAATTGTTCAGTGATTATTTTCTAAAAATTTTTTGAGCTGAAAGCGTTTTTAAACATTTTAACAACACTAGTTTGAAAGAAAACATCTTTTAAATGTTAGTTTAAAAGAAAAGGAAACTGGCCTGAAGGGATGAGTGGCTCAGAGTTATTTTAATCTTTAGCCTTTAAATTAGCATTATTATTTCTTGTAGAAGTTTGGTGTAGGTTTCTTTTCATATACAACTTCTACTACATTTGGAGATTTGGAAAATTCAAGTCATCCTAACTTCTTTATTCATATTTTTATTAATTTGTGATTTATAAAACTTTACTATTTTACCCATGCAGGTAGGAAGGCAAAATACTTAATATGTCAAAGAATAACAAAGTGAAATAAGTATGTCACATACTTTATTTTGGCATAATTTAGGTAGCTATTTACGTACAAACTGTTGCTAGGCAAAAAATAATAATAATAATCCTTACATGTTCACTAAATACAGCCCCAAAGGAATTTAACCACACAACTATTTGGATAGCTTTATTTGTTTTAAATTGGAAATGCCTTAAAAACATAGCCTGTTTCCTCACATCACCCTTATTCCAAATTAGGTTCTTAATTTGGGGTCTCTGATCCCTGAATGGCCTTCCAAGGGTTTCTGAACTCCCTGAAAATGTATGCAAAATTTTCTGTGCCCTTTTGTGGGAAGAGAGTACAAAATGGCTTCTAACAGATGTTCAAAGAGATCTGTAAACCAAAAGAACCTCTGCTTTATTTGTATATCATTTTAATAACAGAATACTACTTATTTCATCAGTTTAAGATGCATCTTGTTTCTTTATCCTATGTTTCATATTTTAAATGATGTGCTTGTGGGACTTTTATATTGCCTAGCGATAAATACTATATTTTTAAATGGTTGCTTGTTCTACCTTTGCTTATACATTTTGTATTTTCTATACTTTAAAAAATAGGAACACAGCCTATTGGTTCCCTAGGCTCAATATCTCCTAGTAGTTACGGAAATGTGAAAGATTTGCGCACTGCAAAATTTGGCTCCAAACATTTTTTTCATCTTATTCCTAATGAAGTGACAATCTGCAGTTTGCTTCTGTGCAACAGAAATGATACTGCCTGGGATGAGCTGAAGGTAAGTAATGAACTTTGAATTCCATATCCAGGGGCTGAGGTGGGAATGAAATAGTCATTCAACAGGTACTATAATTTTGTTTTCACATTAGTACACCATGCTTTTTTTCCCCCCATAACTTCACTAGGTGGTATAGAAAGCAAAAACAAAAATGAGAGAAGCAGTCACAGTAAGCTAATTTAAATGCCTGTGACATTATAGTAGACTTAGCATGTGTTGCCATTTATTATTTCTACTATTCACAAGAAACCTAAAAGGTCCTTGACATATGACTCATTTTCTTAAGAAGTAAGTTTGAATTGTGTACTCATTGATGCTAATGTGTATGAATAATTCACTTAGAAAATGAGCTCCCCAGTCAATACCCATCATCTACCCTTTAGTAGCATTTGTCATTCTCTGCCAGCAATGACACATGCAACTTTAACATAAGGGAAGTGACAATCTATGGGATTGGTCACAAGTTTTGAAGATTCTTGTACGTTCAAGGGTATATCGTTGGTGAATATTAAAGGTCTGTGTGTTTTTCTATTTACTATTGCTAGGTTGTAGCTGTATTATTTCCAAAACAACTTGAAATAAAGTCTACATTTATACAACTAATTTATTTAGACTGAAATAATTTTTTTTAAGAAGAAGTACCAGTAAACCTTGCTGACCCATATATTTTGCAGCCATATATTTGTAAGTCTCAATTTGAACAGCTAAGTGCATATGAAAGAAAATATTAATCTGGCTCCATGAAAACAGACTTCTGGCTAATGTATTTTTCTTTAATCTTTAATCTTTATTATTCCAAAATGTATTAATCATGTTACAACCTTCCCAACACAGGTTTTGTTCTTTTGCAATTAAAGTCAGGCTCTTTGAGTCCACTACCTGCATGGCTTTGAGAGCGTGCTTATATTTCTTTGTGTATATGATGTGAATGTCTGATTTGATGATTTGTTTCTTTTTTAGCTCACGTGTCAAACAGCCCTGCATGTCCTGCAGTTAACAATCAAGGAACCTTGGGTTTTATTGGGAGGTGGCTGTACTGAAACTCATTTGGCTGCATATATTAGACACAAGGTAAGTAAGATAGTCCACTTCAGATTATCTAAATTCTCAGCAACTTTTATCTTATGAGATAATAAGCCAAACCATAATACCCCGGAGCCTTTAACACTTAATTTTTCAATAGTCTAAGTCAGATATTGTGTTCTGAAACCTTGAGGAAAATAACAAGGTAAATATAAGGTAATGCCTTTATTACAATGATTATTATAAATTTAATCTTTTAGTAAATGATCACATCCTCTGAGTACTGTCTACACATACTGCATGTTGAAACTAACATTCTGTTATTAGGAGTTCTCATATTTGAGATCTCAACTGCTGCAATGCAATATAATAATTGATGTTCACAACCAAAGGGACAGGGTTCTACAAAATACTTCAGTGCCTTCCAGAGCATCAAGAAAAGACTAATTAATTTCATTTATTAAAGCATTCCATGTATCAGATTTTATTATAATTTTAAATTAATATTTATATATGATATTAATTCTATTAGATAGAATTTTTTATTAGTCTAGGAAACTCCGCTTCTAGATAATTGTCAGATAAGTTTAGTACATTATAGTTCTGATTAATTATTTCATACGTACTGGCCTACTTTATTTAAAAATAGGTATAAAAAGGTATATATAAGTGTTTTCCACATATTTGCAGTTGATTCATTGGGTAAACAGGAAAGTTATTGAGAGGCTCTGTAGAGCTTCCAGTGGGTGACTGGGATTGAAGAGACAGTAAACTTTTTTATAGACATGCCCTGCCCTGCTTCCCCAAATAACTTAAAATCTATTTGAAGATAAAGCCCATTCATGAAAAGTTATCAGAATATACATGATGAAAAACAAAATTTGTGCCAATCTATTGATGCTGAATGGACAATAGTGTAATCTGTAAATGGAATTGAGTAAACTGGAGAAAGTTTTTTGGAGGAAAGAGGTGTCTTGAACAGAATTTTGAAGAAACAATACAGCATTGAGGATTTGGGGAAAAAATATGCAATAGAGATTATCTCATCTGGTTCAAATCTCCTGGTTAAAAAAAAAGGTGGTCACTGTTTTTAAGTAGTTAGGATATGAATTTTGTAAACCATTATTCAATCATTAGTTTGCTAATACAATCACGTGTCACTCAATAACAGGGATATGTTCTAAGAAATGCATCATTAGGTAATTTCATCATCGCGCAAACATCATAGAGTGTACTTAGATAAACCTAGGGGCTATATGGTATAGCCTATGGCACCTGGGCTACAAACCTGTACAGCATGTTACTGTACTGAATACTGTTGGCAATTGTAACACAATGGTAAGTAGTTGTGTGTCTAAATATATCTAAACATAGAAAAGGTCAGTAAAAACATGGTATTATAATCTTATGGGACCACTGTCGTATATGCAGTCTGTCATTGACTGAAGTATTAGTATGTGGCACATAGCTGTATATTAATTTTTCTTTTTATCATGGAACTTCTAGGATAAACTTTTTAAAATCATGGAACCAAAAAACAGTTTAAAGTCTTATTACCTTTTCTATTAATTTAAAGAGATGAATATTCATTTTAAAACATTAATGTGAAAATTGTACATGTCCCTTAATGGTGTCAATAATAATATATGCATTCTTATTTTAAACATATCTCAAACATTTTTCCGAGATAATTCAAGATAATGTCCCAACTTCATTTGGGACATTAGTCTTGAGGAACCTCCCCCTGTGTGCATTATACCTTGTCCTTCACACATTAACAAGGCGTTACCAGGCCTTATTCAGAATAAATGATGGGTTTATTGTGATCGATTATTCTGATAACATGGTAGCGTACATTTTTACTATAACCAGCCAGGTTAAGGGATTGCAGCCCAGCCAGCTGACCCATACAAGCCCATTAGCATTTTGCCAAACCCCAAATTAAATAAAGGTAAGTAGTAACTTTATGAATAAGATTTTGACAAAGTATCTTATTTTTCTGAAAGATTTTTAAATTAATTGCTCTGTATGTGTTTTCAATGGTTTTATTACTCTTTAGACTCGCAACGAGCCAGAAAGCATTCTCAAAGGTGATGAATGTACTCAAACGGAACTTCAACTAATTGCTGAAGCATTTTGCAGTGCTCTAGAATCTCTTGCTGCCTCTTTAGAACATGATGGAGGTGAAATTCTCACTGACATGAAGTATGGACACTGTTGGTCAGTTCAGGCAGATTCTCCCTGTGTTGTTAACTGGCCAGATTTGCTTTCACAATGTGGCTGTGGATTATACAATAGCCACGAGGAACTCAGCTGGTCTTTCTTAAGAAGCACACGTCATCCTTTTGCACCACAAACCTGCCTTCCACATGAAGCTGTGGGCTCACGCAGCAACCTGACCGTGGACTGTTTGACTGCTAAGCTTAGTGGCCTACAGGTGGCTGTAGAGACAGCCAATTTGATTTTGGATCTTTCATATGTCATTGAAGATAAAAACTAATATAATAGAATAGCATGTTTATATTACAAAACAAACTAGTCAGATGTCAATTAAGAAAGATAGTGAGTCTATTTGTATTTGTTCTCTCTCAAAGGCCTGTTCTGCATATTTGGACAGATGACTCATAAAATTATTTTATTTAAGGAAAAAAGATCTGATTCGTGAATAGAAATGCCATAAAATAATAAAAATGTGAAGCACTGTTATTAAAGATATTAAGGTTATCTTAGAGATTCCACAGTGACCACAGTACATTGTTCTAAATTTTTGTTGTTATTTTGACACCATGCAAAGAACATACATAAATAAAAAATTCCTAATCCATGCTCTAGTTTAGATATACTTATTGTAGATATTTTGTAGTAATTACATATGTTTAAAGTACAAAATTAGATTCCAATGTATCACAAAGCATTCGATATATATTGCTTAATCTACATAAGTATTCAAACTGTACGTTTAGTAAAATTTAACTGTTCTCAGCGCCCTTTATCTTAGACTATATTATTTAGTGGTTAGGTAATTGATGTTGAACCTGGTTTGCCTGCAATTGTTAGTTTGTATCACAGTTCCACTTTTTGTTATTTTGAGGAAATGTGTGATTAGGGAAAAAAGTAAGTTTATATAATAACTAAGGCTGAAATAATTTTGTGATGTCTTCACATTTAAAGTGGTAGGAAGAACTGGTTTGTTTTAGACCAGAGTTTCTCATCTTTGGCACTACTGACATTCTGGACCAGATAATTCTTTGTTATATGGGGGCTGACCTGTGCATTATAAGTTGTTTAGCAGCATCCTTGGCCTCTACCGCTAAGTATCAGTAGCACACCCCACTTGTGACAACCAAAAATGTCTCCGGACATTGCCAAATGTACCCTGAAGAACAAAACTGTCCTTAGGGGAGAAAAGAAAAAAAACTGTCCTTGGTTGAGAAGCACTGTTTTAGACTGATAGAAAAGTAAGGAAAATAAGAAGTATTCTACCAGGACTTCAGAAAGCAGCATAGAGAAAGGAACTGGAAATTATTTCTCTAATTCAGTCAATAGTGCAAAAAGAAACTAGAACAGCTCCTCTATTCAAAATAGATGCTGCTATTTCACCAAAGAATGTAATTTGAATTTTATGTAAATGCAATGTATATCATAAATTGAAAAAGAAACATAGAATGCAGCTAAAGGAATAAGTATAGAGCTGTAACAGATGTTACCTTAAACTTTAGGAAAACATTTGGGAAATATTTGGAAAATGAAAACAACCTAAAAGTCAGTGATCAGATCTATAGTCATGATAAAGGGAAATAGAATTTCTAAACAATTTCCTCCAATATTCTTGTAATCAAAAAGAATTTTTACTCTGAGCCAAAGAAAAAATTATAATACAAACTCACTGTAATGCCATATATATTGAAAAATCAGCTACACCTCAAGCTTCATAAAATATTTCTTTAAAGTTTTACTCGTTTTATTATTAGAGTTGAATAGAAGGGCATTGTGGTGGGCAGCCTCTAAGATGGCCCCGGTGACCCTCGCCTCCTGGTTTTCAGACCCTTGCATAATTCCCTCCCCTTGAGTGTGGGCTGGACATAGTGACTCCTTTATGTCACCCATTTCCCAGTTTTGTGAACAAGAATGATGTGGTCATGGTAATTCCTTATCCATCATTTTGTGCTAGGAGTGAAGGGCAAATAACTTGTCTCTTTAGCTTCATGGCTCTATAGATGGAAAGCAACTGTGCTCCAGGAGCTGTACTTAAAGAACTACCCCTGAGGAGGAGCCTCAGCCACCCTGATGAGATTCTGGACTTTGAGCTGATGCTGTAAAGCAATGAAACTTTTGGGGATCTCGGGAGTGGGGGAATGTATTTGCATGTGTGGGCAGCCTCTAAGATGGCTCCCACTGATTCCACCTCCTGGGAGTCCACCCCTTTGGGTGTGGGTGGCACCTAGCGACTAGCTTCTAATGAATATAATACAGCACGAGTGATTAGATTTCAGTTCTGATATTAGGTTGTAAAAAGACGAGCTTGTCTCTTGACCCCTTACTCTCTCACTCTGATGGAGGCCAGCTCCCGTGTTGGAAACCTCCCTGTGGAGAGGCCCACATAGCAAGGGTTGAAGGAGGCTTCCAGCCAACAGCCCATAAGGAACTGAATCCTGCCAATAACCACAAGAGTGAATTTGAAAGCAGATCCTTCCTCATGGAACTTTGAAGTGAGTGTAGCCCCTACCATTGGAGCCACATGAGAGACCATGAAGCAGAGGACCTAGCTAAGCCACTCCCAGGTTGGTTCCCACAAAATCTTTAAGATAATAAATTTTGTTTTAACTCACGTTTTGGGTGCACTTTGTTATACAGCAATAGATGTCTAATAAAGGCAGAAAGAAAAGCTTATTTGTAATTACTTACTAAACACTTGGTCATACAAGTTGGAAAAAGCATTGTTGATGCTGTGCCTTTGCATTTTCACCATCACCCCAAACATAAAAGAAGTATTCTTCATCACACGTGTTTATAATGGGTTTTCACAGTCTTTGAAGAAAGTATGTCACATAGGAATATGGGAATTGTCCTGGTTCTCCTTGGCCCTATACTGCATTTCCAAGTTCCCCCAAGAAGGGGTGACATGGTGAACCTCTCAACTGACCTTGTAAATTTGGGGTCTCCACTTTTCATGATAGCCATTTTCAGCTCTGTCATTTTTAGCTTTGCCATAGAATTGGATTATATTCCTTGGTGAACCATCAATGCTGTCATTTTGAATATGTCACAGAGTTGTTGAAATATTTTTGTAAATTCATTTGTGTTTCCTAAAGTTATAATAATCCTTAATAGAAAATACCGAAATGGCGGGGGATGGGAACAACACCTTAATAGTTCAAGAAAATCAACATTCAAACTCAGATGGTAAAACATGAGATGAAAATTCTTGATGAAAATAATTTCAAAGAAGCTCATTTTGGCAGCAATAAATGACAAGAAAAAATAGCAACTAAGGTAAGCCTCAGGTTACTGTTTTGTGACTTAAAGTAAGATTGAGGTCTGAATATTGCATTATAAGGGACCTCAGGAGACAGAACAGGAAACCCTAATAGCTATAAAAAAGGAGAGGAAGAGTATGCAGAAGAGAATGAAGTCAGTGGCAGCTGTTCAATACTTTTGTAGGATTCACAGGACATGTAGCATTAAAGATTATTGAACCAGAGGAGTCCAACAGGATTATCATCTTATTAATCAAAAGAGGTAAGGATTTTGTCAGCAAGGGAAACAGTGGAGAACTAAAGCAAATTAAAAGAACCTTGTAAGTCAAAACACTTATTTGGTCTTATAAATACCCCACTCCTTAATTCTTCCATTTGTACTATACTAGAGAATCTTTATATGTTAGACATTTTAAATCAAACATTAGACTGAAGCATTTTACTGAAAAGTGAAGTATTTTACACAAGACACTTAAAGTATATATTACTAGTATCTTTTATCATAAGTATCTTTGAACTCATTTAATTTGTATCATCAAAGCTATTTAGGTATTCACACGATAGAAGAGAAATTTTAAGCACCCCTATACCAGCCATCATACTCTATTTTTATATTGTTGCAAAGTTTTTTGGATAACTTTAAAATAAAATAATACTGTTTACAGTCACATAAGTTATACAGGTTATTATTTAAGAGTATCATATACAAAAATCACTCTCCTAATCAATGCAGGCCCTGTCAAAACATCCAATTACTTAGGTTATTCCTTTGTGATAATCTTTGGGGAATAGTCAGAGAGACTAAACATCTCTTTCAGGACCCTGTTTCAGCTGTCTAAATAAATCTATCTCTTAACCTGAAGGAAAAGTCAATTTTGAATATCTGATATCTTTATAATTTTTTTCATGTAGTTAAGTGATCCCCTTTACTAACTTTGGTATCTCATAATCCTTGGAAATTTTTGCCACTCACCTACAAAATTTGAATTTAGATGCATCTAAACTCAATGTTGGCCTGTATTTTTGCATTACAAGTAGATTTATATGTTTATTCATTAAGAATCTAGTAATACTCATAAAAGAGAATGCAGTCTCTGAAAACTATTCCTATACATAAATCAAGCCTTTTGTTGGAGAGATGATTAGACTTGGCGCATTAACGGCCTTGGAATACTAGTACTGGTAATAAATTGTGAATTTAGAGGGAAATAAAACAGCTTGACAATCTCCTATTAAAAATTCACATTGAGGAAATATTTATAATAAACATCCTATTTTAGCTCTATAGTTTTAATTTGCAGTACTGTGATTTCATTTTGGGAAGTTTTAATTGAGCTGTTTTTGTTTGCCAAACACAATAGTTAAGAGTATTGGATGAAAGGGAAAAAAACCCAACTATTTGTTCATAGTCTCTGACCTCAAGGAGCTGATCATTTTATGATAGCATAAAGAATATGTCATTTTTAAATTTTAAAAAATATTTTTAAAATATTTTTATTTTTTAAAAAGTACTTTTATAAAATTATTATAAACATGTTATAATAGAAAATTGGGGAAATATGAATCAGACACACATACAAAAGGAAAATAGAGTCAAGTATATTCCTACTATCCAGAGATAACCACTGTTTACATTTTATATGCCTTTTTTCTGTTAGCTTTCTGTATATACTTTTCCAAAAAGATGGTCATACAGTGTGTTCTGTTCTGTTTTATAATCTGTTCCTTTTACTTAATATGTCATGAACATCATAAACATGTACAATTAGTACATATTCTACTACCACATCATTTTTAATGCCTGAAGAAATTTTAGTTGTAGAGACTATGCTATAATTTAGCTAATGAGCTTGGTATTAGTAAACCTTTAGGCTTTTTTCAATTTTTGTATTAATATAAGCAACAATGCAGTGAACATGTGTATATCCTTTTCTCATATATCCCTGATTATTTCCTCAGGATAAATAAATAGAATTAGGATTTCTGGGTCCAAGTGTACTGAAAATGGAAACAGTATATATTGTATACCCTCACTGACAATTTTTAAAATGCAAATTTTAAAAAAGGAGAGTCCATTTTCACTTATTAAATTAGCAAAGATAATAACTAGTGTTGGGAAAGGTTAGGAAAATAAGCACATTCACACTGTGATTGGGGTATATTGATGCAACATCTGGAAGGCCATTACAGAATATATTGTCTTTCTACTTCTAGTACACTTTAGTCAAATGCTTCTTAAATGCTTTTCACATTTCTATCAGTAAGTTTATCTTTCTCATGTGCATTTATATTTTTATATTTATTTTCTCATATGCATCATTAAAGATATGTACATATCAGGTAAAACTTTAAACCAAATTCATAGCCTAGCTTCATGGTCTCAGTTTTCTAACCAGCCACACATCCCCAAGCTAAACAGGATACTTTCTTAATGGCACAGTTTTGAAAACCTTTCTATTGATTTGTCACTCCCAAGCAGCAGCAAAACACCTATGTAGTATGATGAATTCAAAATAGTAAACAAACTATTGCCCTCGGGTTTTTACTATCCCCTAACCTAACTCTCTAAGCATCTATGGGATGGTGTATTAGTTTCCTAGGGCAGCCGTAACAAATTGCCATAAACATGGTGACTTCAAACAACAGACATGTATTCTCTCCCAGTTCTGGAGATTAGAAGTCTGCAATCAAGGTGTCGGCAGGGCTATGATCCCTCCAAAGGCTCTAGGAGACAATCGTTCCTTGCCTTTTCCAGCCTCTAGTGGCTGTCGACAATCCTAGGCATTGCGTGGCTTGTAGATGCATCACTACAATCCACCTCCATCTTCACATGGCCTTGCCCCTCCCTCTCTGTCTCAGATATCCCTCTCCGTTCTCTTAAAATGATACCAGTGATTGGATTTAGGGCCCATCCTAAATCCAGGATGATGTCATCTTGAGATCCTTAACTTAATTACATTTGAAAAGACCCTGTTTCCAAATAAGGTCACTTTCACAGGTAGCAATAGTTAGGTCTTGGAAGTATTGTATCTTTTGAAGGGGCATCACTCAACTCACTACAGATTGTAAAAAGCTATCAAGATGTAAATCTTCCTTCCCCAGGGCTACAGCCGCACAGAAAGTAAAATACAGTTGTCCCTTGGTTCCAGGACCCCCTTGGATACCAAAATCCACAAATGCTCAAGTCCCTTATATAAAATGTTGTAGTATTTGTGTAAAACACACACACATCCTGCTGTATACTTTAAATCATCTCTATATTACTTATAATACCTAATACAATGTAAATGCTATGTAAATAGTTGTTATACTGTATTTTTTAATTTCACTCTCTTAAATATTTTCCATCCGTGGTTGGTTGAATCCATGGATGCACAAGCCAAGATATGGAAGGCCAACTCTGCTCAGCTTGGACAGAAGGTACAATGTCAGGTTTTACCACCAACCTTTTCAAATCATTTCTCCACTTACTGTTATTCTTTAATTGTAATCATGTTTTTTGTAGGGTCAAATCTCTTTTTCCTCTTTTTCTCCTTAAATAGCCCTAGACCTGACATTCTCCTTTTCTCCCCTTTTCTACCTGCATCATCTTTATCTTTACTCTCTGGCACCAAGTATCACATATAAACTACCTATTGGATGTTGTCCCATACTTTATGCTCATATAATTTATATAAAAACATATAGAAAGTGTTTTACCTTCTTTTTGTTAAAAAAAAAGATGATTTTATATGATTTCTTAACCCATTCTTCTGCAGAAGGAAGATTTTATATAATTTTACTTGCTTTTCTCAGAAATGTCTCCAAATCCAGCCAGGCGCCATGGCTCACGCCTATAATCCTAGCGCTCTGGGAGGCCAAGGTGGGAGGATTGCTTGAGCTCAGGAGTTCGAGACCAGCCTGAGCAAGAGCAAGATCCAGTCTTTATTTAAAAAAAAAAAAAAAAGAAATGTCTCCAAGTCAATTGAAACAGCTAATCCATCCTTTCCATGGTCGCATAATACACCTTTCTAGATTGTGGTGGACGATGTTGGTGCCCCATCCAGGTCTCCTTAGCTGGCCTGTTGTACCCATCCCCAAATGAGTGTTGGCTGCTAATGGCTTACAGCTAACCCCTTCTCAGGAGAACTGCTCTAAGCCCAAAGGTCAACTTGCCAGGGAGATTATGCCAAGAAGATTTTTTTTTTCTTTTTTTTTTTTAAATAGAGATGGGGTCTCACTCTGGCTCAGGCTGGTCTTGAACTCCTGAGCTCAAGCAATCCTCCCGCCTCGGCCTCCCAGAGTGCTAGGATTACAGGCGTAAGCCACCACGCCCGGCCCCAAGAAGATTTTTATATCTGCCTTCCTCCTGTGTGTGTTTGTATACCCATAGCCAATGACTTTGTACATATATTCTTTTTTAAAAAGCCAATGACTTTGTATACCAATTCTTACTTATGTTTTCATTTATAAGTATTAGATTCTAATAAGTGAAATCTCTAGGTCAAAAAAAGATGTGTACTCTTTCATAAATATTGCCTCACTGTTTGGCAAAAGGCTATAAAAATTCATATTTCCGCCCACCATGCATGAGAACACTATTTCCAACAAACCATTTCACCTAACAAACCTTGTCATTGCTGGTAAATAATAGGTATTGGCTGGGCACGATGGCTCACGCCTGTAATCCTAACACTCTGGGAGGCGGAGGCAGGAAGATCACTTGAGCTCAGGAGTTCAAGACCAGCCTGAGCAAGAGTGAGACCCCCTCTCTACTAAATATAGAAAAAATTAGCCGGGCCTGGTGGTGCACACCTGTAGTCCCAGGTATTCGGGAGGCTGAGGCAGGAGGATCACTTGAGCCCAGGAGTTTGAGATTGCTGTGAGCTAGACTGTTGCCACAACACTCTAGCCTGAGCAACGGAGTAAGACTGTCTCAAAAAAAAAATAATAATAATAATAGGTATTATGTGTCTTTGTTATTTGCCAATTTTTGGCTCCTTGTTTTTCTTTTTTTTTGAAGTTTCTGATTACTAATGAATTTGAGCATTTAAAAATATATTGTTAGCCATTTGGATTTGTTTTTTGAATTATCTATATTGTCAATTTTCTTATTTTTCTTATTTGTAAGAGTGCTTTGAACTTTATAGACATTATTATAGGTATTAACCTTTCAACCATCCTCTGTGGTAGAAACACTTTTTGCAAATTGTTTTGTATTTCTTTCAATTACTGAATGCTTTACCATTTAAAAGGCTTTAATTTTTCTCTAATCAAATATGTCTATGTTTTCTAATTTCTGGGTATTTTGTCTTTATGAAAAACCTCTAAATCTACTAAATGTCCATTACTATATTTCTATATTTGAAATCTAAATATTATAACAATTTTACCTTGTACACTTAAGTGTTAATCCATCTGTAATTTATTTTTATATATGATATGAGGTAGAGGTCCAACTTAATTTTCTTCTAGATGGAGAACCAGTTGTACCAAAATCTTTTATTTTTTAAAAAACTTATTTTCCCAATGAATTGAAATACCATCTGTCATATATTTCACACCCTCATTTATGTGGAGATCTATTCCTAGACTGTCTTTTCTCTTCCACTGATTTATTTGCCTATTCTTAAATCAATACCACACCTATTGATTATAACGGCATAATAAAATTTTTAGTATCTGATAAAGGAATTCCCTACTTAACTGTTTTTCTTTTTAGTACATCTCTTGGCTGTTTTTAAGTTTTATTCTTGAATATGAACATATAGTCATTTCATGCAATTATAAAATGAATTAGAATTAGAATTCAGTTTTGGTTTATATATTAATTTGTAGAAAAGTTAACATTTTTGGGTTATTACATGTTTCCACTCAAGAATGTGGTAGTTATTTCATTTTATTCAGATCTTATTTAATTATCTTTATTAAGATTTTAAAGTTCCTCATTATAGGTTTTAAGCCCTTTTATGTTAATTTTTAGGCATTTCATTGTTTTGCTGCTATTTCAAATAAAATGATTTTCCATTACTAAATGCCCATTACTATATTTCTATATTTTTGAAAGACCATGAATACCATTCACTGCTAATGGACATAATAAATCATAGACACTTTTAATATCCATGAGGTAAGGGTTTTTTTTCACATTTAACTTTTCTAAAATTGGAATATGTCTTAAAATCAAAGTATACGTTATTTGGTTTTTCTTTACCCCACAAAAAAATTGTGTTTAAAGTTGATTGTGTGTTTTACAGACTTCTACAGATTTGAGGAAATAAGTGCACCTGTGCAATTTATATAGATGAGAGGGGGTTTAAGAATATATCTGTTTGAGAATTCTGGTGTTTTGAAGAGAGAGAGATTCTAGTTTAAATACTTCAGTAAATTCTTTAATTTCTGTGTGTTCCTTATCCTCACGTGGTTGTTTTTAAGAGCAAATGAAATGAATTAAAAGCTCTTACTACAGAGCCTGGCACATAATCAGCACTCAATACATGGGAGCTGTGCAAAATCTTCCAGTAAATTCCAACAGGCTGACAATCCCACATTATTTTAGGAATTGAAAAAAAATTAATAATGTTTTAAAAATTTGACTGAGTGAGATAAAGCAAAACTACAAATTTATACATTGGGTGAAGTGGTTGCAAGAGTAGTCAATCGTTTGCTTAATTTTGAAGTTTTTATAGTCTTAGTAACTTTACTGGGCATAATCTTATAATTCTCTTAGGTTGTGTTAGGGACTACACACAATGGGTGTATTTACTAAAACTCCCTGATAGTCTTGGTCCACTAGGAATATAGATTGATGTGCTACGTTTTACTCTTTATCAGTGCACCAGATATATCTGAGTATTGAGTAGATGATTTCATTACAAAGGAATTTAATATTCCCCGAATTTAAGAAAAATGGATTGAGTTTTTGTCAATAAATAATTAAAATTTGTTCCCAATGGTGCTGAAAATATTATCAAAACAATTATTTTGCATGTTTTTACTCTTATTTATATTTTTTGGCTCTGAGAAATGAATAAATATATGTGAAATAAGTTTGAATCTGTTTTACAATTATATAACAACTTGGATATTCTTGGGTTACTTATCAAAATTCAAGAACTTTTTAAAACTAAAACAGAAATTCCTATCAATTTCTCAAGAGAAATCGTCAGCCATTCTTATTTATTTTACTTATGAATTTACTATGCATGAACATTGATTACATTAGTCTACTTTTACTTGATGATAACGTATGATGGAAAATTTTATCTTAATATTTACAGCATATGAAACCAAGGTCTTTAAAACACAGATGAATTCAAGTTCTTGTTTAAATACTCTTTTTTGCTCTTTATTGAGCTTTATAAGAGATATCTTTGTCATTTTCTACTACAAATTAATTCCTGATTGCCCTCCCCCTATTTGAATCCTTTCTGGTTTCATTTTCATTGTAATGAATGCATTGGTGTCAATAGTAGGACTCTGTTTCGGAGATAGTTTCAAAATATGAAATTAAATATAGGGCACTTGCCATTGGTTTTTTGACCCATGATTCTTACTTTCTTAGAACTTAAGTTTCTCCTCATTCAGGCTGGGCGCAGTGGTGGCTCACGCCTGTAATCCTAGCACTCTGGGACGCTGAGGCGGGAGGATCGCTTGAGCTCAGGAGTTCAAGACCAGCTTGAGCAAGAGCGAGACCCCGTCTTTAAAAAAAAAAAAAGTTTCTCCTCATTCATTCACTGAAGACCTGTTGATTGCTCACCCTATCAAGTCATTGTGCATTTATTTTTCCTGTCCAGCTTCATTCTTCCATTCACTTATTCAACACCTAGCACCATAGCTAGGGATACCATAGTAAGCATGAAAAGATGTGGTCCCTGATCCGATTGAGCTTAATGTCTGAAAATCACCCACATAAAGGTAAATTTACTGAGCTATGAAGGAGCGATAATATGGTTTTTATAAAAGATTATAATAGGAGTCAGGGAGATCGTACCTAAGGAAAAGATGATTGAGATGGTCTCAAAGGTGATTAGAGTTAATTAAGGTAAGGGAAAAATGAGAGGACTCTAGGCAGAAGGGACAGCATATACAAAGTCCCTGTGGTAGCAGGGAACATATTTGAGGAATTGAAAGAAGGTCACTGTGGCCAAAGCTCACAGAGTGAGGACAAATAACTGTGGAAGATGATTCTGAAGATGTAGGTTGGGGACAGGCCAGGCCAAAAGTTGTAATGGTGAGGAGTTTGGAATTCATCCTAAAAGTAATGAAAATCCTGACATTGTCTTACACTGAGGTAGGAGGGGAAGAAGTAGTGAGTTTGGGAAGAAGAGACTAGTCAGGGAGTTATTCACTAGAATAGCGATGGGATTATGGCAGATGGTGGTGTTGATGGGGAAATGGAAAATTCCGCTGTCCTTGAAACTGCTTAATGACTGCAACTCTCACTTCTGTAATCAGCTTTCAGCAGTTCCCTTGCATCAACTTCCTTATCTGTACCTTACAGTAACTTCCTCATCTGTACATTACAGTAACTTCCTTATCTGTACACTTCCTGGTATAGACCTCTATAAAAGGTCATTACATCTAAAGCTCAATGCTCAGAATTTGGAGGCAGAGTTCCCTCTGAGCCCGCTGGCATAAAATAAACCTGTTCTGTCTACGTCCTCGTGTGCTGCTCAGTGTGTTCCTGGTCTATCTGATTTCAGTTGCTGTAACAGTGTCAGTATAGATGAGAGACATGGATAGATTCAAGAAACATTTATCAGATAAATACAAGAGGAGTTGTGATGACTTAGACCATCACAAATGGAGACTTGGATGGTTAGAGATAACTCCATGTCTTTAGTTTACTTAACTTTATGACTGGGAGAGAAAAGGGTTCGCAAGAGGTGTAGTAGTTTTATTTTGAACATAATGAGTCTGAACTGTTTTCTTGCTAATCAAGTGAAGAGATTAGTAAGACAGAAGTAAAGATCTGGAGCTCAGAGGATGAATCTGGGCTAGAAATGTAAATACATGGGTGATTTTCATATAGGTGGTTCTTGTAGTTTGGATATTTGACCTTCCTAACTTCATGTTGAAATTTGGTCCCCAATGTTGCAGATGGGGCCTAATGGGAGGTGTTTGGATCATGGGGGCAGACCCCTCACAAATGTCTTGGTGCTGTCCTTTGGTAATGAGTGAGTTCTCACTTTATTAGTTCCCTGCAAGATCTGGTTGTTAAAAAGAGCCTGGCATCTCCCCCCAAACCTGTCTCCTCTTCTCTCACCATGTGATCTCTCCACACTCCAGCTCCCCTTCCCCTTCCGCCATGAGTGGGAGCAGCCTGAGTCCCTCACCAGAAGCAGATGCTGGCACCAAGCAGATCTGTGAGCCAAGTAAACCTCTTTTCTTGATAAGTTACCCATCTTCAGGTGTTCCTTTATAGCAACACAAATAGACTAAGACAGTGGTATTGAAACAGTTCATTTGCTGATTCATTAAATCAACATATGTTTATCACACTCCTGCTATGTATTGGTCACTGCTCTAGGTTCTGGAAATTCAGATAAATTTTAGAATCAGCTTGTCAAATTTCATGAAAATTCTTGAAGATTTTAATTGGAATTACATTATTTGTACAATTGACATTTGTATAGTATTTAGGCTTTTCATCCTGAAAAAAATGGTATATCTCTCCACTTACTTGAGTTTTTTTAGTTATTTAATACTTTTATAGTTTTTTTTTATTTTATTATGTACCTTGCATGTTTCTTTTGTTGAATTTATTCCTAGATATTTTATAAGTTTTTTGTTATTATGAATGGAATCTTTATGTCACTGACCTACAGAAAGGGCATTGATTTTTGCATGTTAAACTTTTATTCAAATTCCTTACTGAACTCTATTACTAATTCAAATAACTGAGTTGAGTCTCTTGGCCTTTGGAGATAAAAACAGTCATATCATTGGCAAATAATGATATTTGTGTTTCTTCCTCTCTTTTTGCACCTCATTGCATTAGCTAAGGCTACCAATACAATTTGAATAGCAAGAGCGCTGGATGGAACTTCTTTTATTTTCCATGTGTGACTTTCTAAGTTTTACAAATTTATACTCCACTGTACTGGCTAAGAAACATATCTTTTGGGATATAGTCAATAATGTCCCCACTTGCTTGAATTTACAAGAAAATGAGTAATACATAAAAAATTTAATTCATAGGCTTTATTTCACTTTTGTAAAATTTTAAGACATTAAATTTTACTGTTCAAGTCGATTCTCTGACAAAACTATTGATATAACATGGACTTGCCAATTCCAAACAAGAAATATCTTTTGGATTTTCCTGTTTGAGATTTACATCCTAAAATATATCAAGCAAGTTTCAAAAATATCAGGAATAACCAAGCCAAATTGGGGTGTGTGTCTGGAAAGCTACAAAAATGCTAGTCTTGCACAGTTAATAATGACCCTGTATCATGTGCTACTAATAACATTTTGCTTCCTGCTAATAACAGCTTGCCATCTAAATAGAATAATGTAAAGTTTAATGAGTACTACTCTTAAAATAAATATTACTTTTATTTTCAGTGAAGCAGAAACCACTGCCTTTGTCTTGCTTTTATTTTTCCAATCACTGTGAAAATAAACCTGTCTAAAGGTACATCAAACAGCCATTGTGCAGTTCTAAATTCAAGGTATAGTTAACCAGACTGATCTATGAAGACCATATTATTATTAATCTTCAAAACATTTGGTTGGCTTAATATTATCAGATCTGCCCACAAAACTGCATAATTTATATGGAATTTAATGTCAAAATGATAAAACTATAATGACTTTGGCATGCCCACTCTGTAGATACGAACAAGTGATTTGCTTCTAAAAATATATACATATATACTTTGTAAAGATGAAAAGTTTTATTTTGTTCAGTTATGTTCTCCTGTTACCAAGAATTTTAGAACTCCTATGTAATTCTGAACAAACCCATATCACTTCATACATTTTAAACATATATAAATGATTGCAAGATGCATATTTCAAATTATATCATTAATTTGTAGTTTTATTCCTAACTACAAAGAAAAAATTACATAAGAAATATTAATCATGATCTTCTCTGAGTAATGAAACTATGGGTAATATCTTTCAACGTTTCTGTATTTTAAAATTATTTACAGTGAGTATATATTACCTACATAATGAAAGAAAAAACCCTAGTATTATTGAGAAGGTGGTTAAAGCCAATAGGAAGTATATTTATTGGGCTAAATCTTCCCAAGGGTAGAAATTTTGCAGATATTACTGGAACTGGAAACAAATCTTGTGCTCTTTCTTAGATCTCTGTCCTCCACCTGTCTTCCCTCCCTTTGGGGTGAAAGTTGACCACCAGGAAACCACAGATAGGAGGGAACTAGCAGAATAATTATCCTGGTACAATCTTTACCGCAAATTGCCAAAGTGGTTGTACCCCTTTATGCCCTGATCAGCAGTAAGTGCACATGCCTGTCCCCCACATCTTCACCGACAGCTGGTCTGGTTTGCTGCAATTTGTCAGGCCGTGCTGCTTCCAACCTGAGTTTGTTCACCTCTCTGCACCCCCACCCCACCCATGTGCCCGTACACTCCCCTTGTCCCGTGCTGGGAGATTAGGCCCGTTACATGGATGCTGAAGCAAAGCTTCCTTGCATTCATTTATTTCATTCGTTCAAAAACCATTTAGTACCTACTGTGTGTTAAAGGTGAGGGGACAGATGATAAAGCGAACAAGATAGTGGCAGCCCTCAGAAAGCCACCAGACTGGTGGGACCAGGGGTAGGCACTTAAATATCTGGTACGTACCCTGTGACAATTGCTTTGGTGAAGGTGTGGCGTACGTGCAGGTTCACGCTGCCAGAAGAAAGGAAACGAGGTTGTAACTAAATCTGTCTGGGGAAAAAAGAGGCAGTCAAGGCAGGATCGCCCAGGAAAAGCCATCTGAGCTGAGCCCTGGAGGTGAACAGATAATTCCCTCGCCAAGTTTAGACAAAATGCGCAGAGGGAGGGGCTTTTCCGGGTACATTCATCACATTGGATGCATATTTCTCAGTACCCAGAAGTTCCAAACAAACACAATAGCAGCACAGAGTTCAAGAGTGGGGATGGTAAAAGGAAGAAAATGGAGAAGTATATGAAAAAATGACAGAGGAAAAGACAAATAAGGAAAAGGCTCAGGAACAAGAAAGAGAGAGAAGCATTAATTTTTATTATTAATACTTTCTTGGTCATAAAATCCAAAGACATAATCCAAAGTTGCAACCCTTGGATGGTGGAGGGGGAGAAGCGAAGGGAATTATATCTGTCAAAATAGCCTCAAAGTAGTAGATAAATCAAGTAGCCAATCCTGGTAACCTGATTACCAATCCAGGTTGGTAATCACAGCTGGCTGCAACCTGCAACCTGGTCTGAAGCGGTGGTTCTCAAACTTTAGCTGGCGTAAGAATCACCTGGAGAATTTGTTACAGGTTCCCAAGTGAACAGAATTTAATTTTATTTTATTTTGCACCTATTGATAGGAGAGTAGAAGTATGAAAGGGGATTTTAGAAGAGGCATACTTTGAGAACATCTGAACTCTGAAATGTCAACAGCAATAATTTTTCATTTCATCAAAGGATTTGCCTCAGCCTTCCTTTAAATAGCTGCTTCCTTACTTGAGCACTTAAAATAGATAACCCAAATTTTGATCAACTCTATCATTTTTAAGAACACACCTATTAGATAGAATACCTGTAATTACATTCTGAGCCGGAATCATCCAGAGGATTGGAGAGTATTTCTGTTGTGTTTTGTTTTATGCTTTATGAAATTATAACACGCATAGTGCACATAAATGTACTGCTAGGTGTGTGTTCATAAGCTGAACACACATATGTAATCAGCAGCCAGATGAAGAAACAGGACACTCCTCCTGTGTGCTGCCAACCCTTTCCAAAAGAAACTGCTGTCCCGGCTTCTAACACATGGATTAACTTTGCTAGTTTCTGTGCTTTATGTGAATGGCGTCACGCAGTCAACGAGTACTCTTTGCATCTAGCTGCTCTCACTTATCATTATTTTTGTGAGATTCATTTATGTTGTTTTGTGCAATGTAGATATTTCATTCTCATGACTGTTTCATATTGTGTTGTCTAAATAGACCACAATTTATTCCTCTATCCATTTTCCTGTTGATGGACATTCGGGTTGTTTTCAGTTTGGGGTTTTTACAAATAGTGTTTCTAACAACATTCTCATACGTATCATTTGGTTGACATACATGCATGTGTCCATCGGGTATGTAACTAGGAGTGGAATTGCTAGAACATGACTATATGCTCACAGTCACCCCAGGCAGATGTGGCCAAAGGGTTACTCAAACTACCAGTGTGTAAGTTCTTGTTGCTCCAGATCCTACCCAACCTTTGAAGTCTGTCTTTTTTAACTTTAGCCATTCCGGTGGATTTTAATTTGTGTATGATTTTAATTTGCATTTCACTCATGATATTGAGCACATTTTCAAGTGTTTATTGGCCATTTAGATAATGTCTTCGAATTTATCTTTTGCAAGATATTGTTTGTTCAAATCTTTTGCCAATTTCCATCAGATTGCCAAGTCTTATATTCTTGTTGATTTGTAGGAGTTCTTATATACTCTGTATAAAAGTCTTTTTTGGTGGATATATGTATTACACATATTCATTCTTTCTGTGGGTTGCGTTTTTTGATGAATGGAAATCTGTAATTTTAATATAGTCCAATTTAATCAATTCATTTCATTAGTGCGAGTGCTTTTGTATTGTTTTTAAAAATGTTTTGCCCCCATTCTTCGAAGCGAAGTGTCACAGGATTGGAAAAACAAGCACCACTGGTACTCACCATCAAACTGGTACTAACTGATGAACACTTACATCACACAGGGCAATAACATTCATCTGAGGGCGGGCAAGCGGGAGGGGGGTGGAAGGGATGGGAAAAACTCTCACTGAATGGATGCAGGGAGCACAGTTTGGGAGACGACGACGATTGTGGCTCTGACACGGGCAGAACAGGGGCAATGTGTATGGCCAAAGTGTTGTACCCCCATGATATTCTGAAATTAAAAAAATAAATTAAAATAAATAAATAAAAAAAAATAAAAATGTTTTGCCTATCCAAGGTCATGACAATGTTCTCTTCTGTTTTTTACAAAAGCTCTATTATTTTACCTTTCATACATAAATCTGCAATTCATTTGGAATTGATTTTTGTAAGATGTGAAGGGGAGATACACACACACACACACACATATATATGGCATAATGATAGCCACTTGGCCAAGAACCACTTATTGAAAAGACCATTCTTTCTCCACTGCCCTGCAAAGCCACCTTTGTCACAGATCAGTTAACCATATGTACTTGTAATCAGAATTAATGTGGGATATATTTGATGGTGGAGGGGGAGAAGGGAAAGTATTTATGCTTACATACTTCAAAATGTTTTTAAAATGTATACTTCCCAACTGCATCCCCTTACTCTTACCCATAATCAGTGCTCATAAACAAGATGATAGATGGATTCAAGAATTTTTATCCATCTCCCAGGGTAAACTCCTCCTTTTCCTACATTGGATGGAAAAATTATTGAAACCATCCTACCGTAGAAATACCATGTAAATAAGCTTGAGTTAAAAACACCTGGCAACAACAAGCAAAGTTAAGCACAAGGTATAAAATACTTCTCATTTATAAGAGAAATGAAAGGAAAAAAAGTCCATGTTATTAACGACCAGCATAAATCACTTTGCCTACAATAAAACAAAAATTCTCTTGCCTCCTCCACCTGTCTTCATTATTTCTTAGTTTCTCTTGCTTTAAAATCTACCGAGAGGAATAGCAAGGACAGGAATCAGCCACCATCAGCACGAGTGAAAAGGATGTTCAGGGGGCACTGGAGGGGCGTGAGGAGCCTAAAGTGCAGGAATTTATTTAGCTCCTTAACTTTGAAAGCCTTGGCTTAGAAATCAAAGGCCTTGGTTTAAATCATCCTCAGACTCAGAAAGACAGAAGGAAAATCATGTATTACAGGTAATTGTCCACAGCAGAACATTTAAGAAGGGAATGACAACATTTTCTGAATGAAAAGTGCTTCCTGATCACATTTGAATATTTGCTCAAACCCATTTGCTCAAATCTTAGCCTGTAGTTTAATTACTGACAATTTTATTCTTTCTTCCTCATAATAGATAATGAAGATTTATCACCCTGCGGGCTGAGACTTTTTTTTTCCTTTAACTGCAGTATGACATGTCAAAGGAACCAATTTTTCATTGCTATCTGTTGTGGAAGAGCATTATAAACTACAGAAGTTTAATACCTAAGAAAACTGACTGGATAGGACTTTCCTTTAACAGATCAGCCCCATCCATTAACAAATGAGAAAGAGGCCGAAAAGATGGCAGGGCTTGCTCAAGGTCCTGCAGGGAGCTAATGAGGAAGCTGGGAATGGAGTTCAGGCTTACTGCAACACATTCATTTTATTGGGTGCATTCATCCAGTTTTTATTCCCAAGGTTGGCATCAGGCAGCAAAATGTCAGCCATGGGAAATCCCCACGTATCAATTACCTGTTGCTGCAAAACCAACCACCCCATACTTAGTGGTATAAATCAGCAACAACCATTCTTATTGTTATATCTCTCACAGTTTTGGAGGTTCACCGGGCTCAGGTGGTAGTTCTCAATCAGGAGTCTCTCATGCAGTTGCAGTCAGAAGGCAGCTGGGGCCAGAGTCCTCTTGAAGTCTTCCTCACTCACCTGTCTAATAATTGACGCTGCTGTCCTCTGCAACCTCAGCAGGACCTGTCAGCCAGAACACCTGTTAAATGCATATGGCTTTTCCACCTGCCCTGGGCTTCATCACGGCATGGTGTCTGGGTTTCAAGAGCAAGTGTCCTAAGAGAAACCAGGCAGAAGTTGCATCGCCCTTTATGGCCCAACTTCAGGAGTCACTTAGCATCACTGTCACTGTAGTCATTGCACACCCAGATTTAAGAAGAAGGAACATAGACCTTTCTCCATGAGAAGAGCATAAGAAGAACATGTGGGATGGAAGATAGTATCGTGGCCATTTTGGAAACGCAATCTGCCAACACTATGGTATAATGAAGACTGTATCTGGGCTTTGTCCCCAGTTTCTGACACAGAGATTTAAAAATCCTTGGAATTTCCTGTGATAAGAGTGTCTGTGTTATGTTAACAAGGTGACTCACCACGGTAGGATCTTAGTGTCAAGGTGGGAGCTGGCTGCCAGAAAGTCCAACCATGTGATTAGAAGGTTGGAACTTTGGTCCAGCTTGACCTGTGGGGAAAGGTGAGGGTCTGGAGATTGAGTTCAATCATGTGCCAATGATTCAGTCAATCATGACCAAGTAATGAAATCCCAATAAGAACTATGGATGCTGAGACCCAGTGAAGCTTTCCAGTTGATGTACACATCAACGCTCTCGGAGGGTGATACACCTGGATTTCACAAGCGAAGAGCTTAGAAGTTCTGTGTCTCCTTCCCCTCCAGACCTTGCTCTATGCATCGCTTCACTTGGCTGTTTCTGATTTATATCCCTCATAATAAAACTGTAATCATAAGTACAGCACTTTCCTGAGTTCTGGAAATCATTCTAGCCAACTATCAAATCTGAGGGGGTCATGGGAACCCCTGAATTCATAACCGGCTGTTCAGAAGTGCAGGTACCCTACTTGTAGCTGATGTATGAAGTGGGGGCAATTTTGAGGAGGAATAGCCCCTAACCTGTGGGGTCTGCATTAACACTGGTTAATTAGTGTTAGAATTGAATTGCAGGACACCCAGTTGGTGCCACAAGATTGGTGTCAGAACACTCAGGCCCTGTGACATGGGTTCTTCTTCAGCTACCAAGTTTTCTTTTTATATTCTTATTATTCTCACTTGTCTTAAAGGAGAATTTTAGGCATGTGGTGCCCACTCCAGAAGCTGGAGACAGCTTACAGGTATCACAAAAAGCTCAGAGAGCATTCTGTTTTTGTCTCCAAAGCTCTCTCTTTTCCATTTTCTCCCTATGCCAAAGATACCTACTGAACATTTGTAATTTCCACTCCAGAGGATTTCCTATCCTGTCTTAAGTTTTAAGGATCATGAAGGCTTGGACAGCACTTACTTCTGACAAGTCAGAGCGTTCTGCTCTGAGGGAGATAATTTCAGCAACATCCCCAGGATTCTCTCCTTCAATCTCTCTTCTACCTCCATCTTCTCCTTAGTTGATTTCATTCTGTATCATGGATTTAAGTACCAGCTGTCTACTCCCAGCTGGAAGTCTCCTCTGAACGCGAGACTTTTACATTCAATTCACTTGCCCAGTCACATCTCCTCTTACACGTTTACTACTCGTCTCAAACTTAACACGCACAAAACTAAGCTCATGCAGTTTCCCCCGAATCCTGTACCTCCCACAGTTTTCCCAATCTCAGTTAACGGTACCTTTATCCTTCTAGTTGCTCAGGTGTCATCCTTAACTCTTTCATGCATTATCCATCAGCAAATTCTAACAGATCTATTTATAAATATATTCCAAATTCAACTATTTCTCTCTACCCCTCACTGCCATGCTGGGTCCAAGCCACCATTATTTGTTGACTAAACTATTCCAAAGTCCTCCTGATTGGTCTTCTTGCATCCACCCTTATCTCATCCCACAGTCTGTTCTCAACACAGAGGGCAAAGAGATTCTGTTAAAAATAGTTAAGAAAAAATAAATAAATTAGATCATGTCACTTGTCAGTGAAAACCCTGCAATGGAACCTCATCCTCTTTAGAGTAAAAGACAAAGTTCTTAATAAAACCTACACGCCCTGTAAGACCTGGCTCCATTACCTCTCTAATTCCATTTCCCAAGTCACCCTTTTATTCACTCCATTACCATCACAGTGGTCACCTCGCTGTTCCTCCAACATACCAGACACCTCCCACCTCAAGGCTATCGTACTAGCTGTTCACTTGGCTTGGATTTTTTTTTTTTTGAGACTGAGTCTCATTCTGTTGCCCAGGCTAGAGTGCCATGGCATCAGCCTAGCTCACAGCAACCTCAAACTCCTGGGCTCAAACGATCCTCCTGCCTCAGACTCCCAAGTGGCTGGGACTGCAGGTGGGCACCACCACACCTGCCTAATTTTTTCTATTTTTAGTAGAGACAGGGGTCTTGCTCTTGCTCAGGCTGATCTTGAACTCCTGAACTCAAGCAATCCTCCTACCTCAGCCTCCCAGAGTGCTAGGATTACAGGGGTGAGCCACCGCGCCTGGCTCCTTTGCTTAGAATTTCACACCTCTTAGTAGCCACATGGCTTGCCCCTTGCTTAATTCAGATCCCTACTCAATATTCTGCTTTTCAGGAAGACTTTCACTGGTTACCTTATTTAAAACCTCAAATCTCTTCCTCTCTGGATAATTATTTTTCTCTTTCCTGCTTGGTTTTTCTCCTTAGCTTGTATAACTCTCTAACATACTACATATTTTAATTATTCAATACCCAATTAGGAGCCAAATCAAATACTTTAAGTAATTCAGAATTTGGGAAAGAGGGAGATTTATAATAGCCAGGAAGACTTCATAGGACAGGAGGATTTGAGTTGACTTTTGAGGAAATTTGTGGGGTTTGAATAGTCAATGAGAAGTGTAGGGGGAAAAAAACGGGTCATGGCTGACACTCCTATAACAAAAGACAGGTTAGCAAGAGAAAAGCATGACAAATTTACTCGATCAAAGTTTTACACAACATGGAGTCTTCAGATACGTAGAAGCAAAGACCAAGGGAAAACTGTGTACTTTTATACTAAGTGTAATGAAAGAGGTGGATAGCCAGGCACGGTGGCACACACCTGTAATCCTAGCAATTTGAGAGGCCGAGGCAGGAGAATCACTTGAGGCCAGTAGTTCAAGATCAGCCTGAACAACATAGTGAGACCCTGTCTCTACCAGAAAATTTAAAAATTAGCTGGGCATGGTAGTGCACACCTGTAGTCCCAGGTACTCAGGAGGCTGAGGAAGGAGAATTGCTTGAGCTAGGGAGTTTGAGGTTGCAGTGAGCTATGATGACACCACTGCATTCTAGCCCTGTCAACAGAGCGAGATCCTGTGTCAAAAAAGAAAGAAAGGAAAAAAAAAAGGATAGTTATGGAGAAACATGATTGAACAAAAAGAGTATGTATGATCTAATGGTAATAACCTGAAGCGGAGTCCAGCAAGATCTATTTGTTCAGATTCTTCTTGGTCTCTCTATGTAGCATCTCTTCCCTCTAGTATAGTGTAGGACACCTGTCACATGAGGTTCTTACAACCCACTTCCAGGAAAGGTAGGTTGGAGAGTGGCTTTCTAGGTTTTATGGCTTGCGTTGGGGGAGAAAAAAGGGCTAGTGATAGGATGGCAGGAGAAGGTCAGAGAAAACATCTTGCTTCTGACGACCTCCTAACTCCTTCAGCTCAAAAATACTCAGCATGCCAAAGTATCAAAATACTTCGGGGTGTTGTGTTCTGAGCCCTGATGGAGAAAGGAGAGTATTCCACATGAAAGAAGATGCAAGCTATTTTCTAGACATTTGTGGATGCAAAAAGTCTGATCTCAGTAAGTAGGGCATTACAGTATTTTTTTTTTTGGCACCTCCTTGAATGCAAGGACTTTTAAATCCCTGTGTTCTCAAAGTTTACCTATCTGGCATAGAATAGAAATTCAATAAATTTTGGGTGGATTATAGAATGAATAAATGGCTGGATGAATAAATGGATAAATGGATGGATGGATGGATACTTGGATGGATGGATCAATGGATTAATGGATTAATGGATTAATGAATCAAAGGATGGATAAGCAGGCAAATGATACAAACTCATGGGTTTAGATGCTTCTTATTTATTTATTTATTTATTTATTTATTTATTTTTAGAGACAGGGTCTCACTCTTTCTCAGGCTGGTCTCGAACTCCTGAGCTCAAGTGATCCTCCTGCCTCGGCCTCCCAGAGTGCTAGGATTACAGGCGTGAGCCACCGCGCCTGGCCCGATGCTTCTTATTTAAATGATACTGGACTCTGATGTATAATAACCATAAAGATGATTCTTCACCCAGTGGATCAAAAGACAGAGATAATTTTGACCTACACACGAAAGAACCTTTTTAAAAAGAGTATAAGACATTTTCTTCCTTTACACTACCTTGACAGGGGCAGTCATTGGAAAACTTTCTGCCTTGGAAGCTAAAGTTCCCTGTTGTCAGTTCAAAACTAGATTGGGAAACAACAGCTGAGTATTAATTTCTTGATCTGATCTTTATGTGTATTCTGTAGGGAAAATGATAATTATCTTCATTATATAAGTGAGGCAAGTCAAAATACCATATTTTATCAATTCTAAGACACTCATTTTTCCCTCACATTTTAATATCTCTGAAATGAAGATATGTCTTCACATATCACTGGTGTTTTAGTATTGTGCCACAGTTTAATGGGCAATATTTTTTCTTTCTTGGTGGTGTTTTTAAATTTTAAGTGTACTTTAAGTGTAAATTTAAGTGTATTTTATAAGCATCAGTGTCCTAGAGCCATGAAATAAGATAAATGATTCTCTCAAAATCCCAAACCAGGTACCTGGTAGAACTGGGACTGGAACAAAGGTTTCCTCAGTTTTAAACTAGTGTTTTAACGACTAGGTGGCATTTTCACTAACAATGAAACCCTTCCCAAATTGCTTTTATACCATATCTTGTAAATTTAAAGGAACTATCATTCTCCTCTATGTGTTTCCCATTTGATGTTAGAAGGGAGGAAATGTTGAGTTTCAGAGGCACTATCTTTTATATATATATATATTTTATATATATGTATATAAAATACATATGTGTATATAAAATACATATATGTATATATGTATAAAATACACTATATATATACACACATATATTTTTTTTCTAAGGAAGAGTTTTCACTCTGTTGTCCAGGCTGGGGTGCAGTGGAATGATCATAGCTCATTGCAGCTTCGAACTCCTGGCCTCAAAGGATCCTCCCACTTCAGCCTCCTGAGTAGCTGGGACTACAAGTCAGAGACAATATCTTATGACAAGTTTCCTGCAGCTAGGACCTCACCTAATGTTTCCAGATATAGCAAATAATAATATAGGAATACCCCACATATTGCATGTGTTGGGGCTCAGAAAATGATACCCCAAAATTTGGCTCTTTCACATGCTGAACTAAAAGAAGCAGCCTCAAGGTCTCTCTGACCTCATCCCCTCCTTTCCTTCAACTCTTTGTCTCTGACAAAGCACAAGGTGAGGCTGTTCCCTGAAGTTCCCTTATCTACCTAAAAACCAGACCTACCAAAGAATAACACATTGCCTTTGATCCCTTCCCTGAAATTTCATTAACCGGAGAAGATTAAAACTCCTATCACAAAGGAAGAGACTGAACATTAAACACCACACCTAGAGCCCAGACAAACTTTGTCCCAAACCATTGTTTGTTCTCTGGTTCTATTCAATTTCCAAGGAAAATTATTCACAAGATAATGTGTACCATCCCCATTCATCTCCCCTAAATTCACAAGGATATTTTTCACTCCAGTTACAGTGAAATGATCTAAATGCCTACCTCTATTCAAAAAGAAATATTCAGATATAAACAATAAGTCTGAAATATGTACAATTATTATACATCAATAAAAAAGAAAAAGAAAAAATACATTTGAAAGAATGACATGACCGTTTTCTTTAATTCCTTTTTTCTTAATACTCAAAGTGTGGACCTGCACCAGCAGCATCAGCCGGGAGGAATATGCAGGCTCTAAGGCCCACCCCAGACCTACAGAATCAGACCTTCTGAGTGTGGGCTATGTTTTCACAAGCCCTGCAGGAGATCAGTGTAGGCACATGAAAGTTTGAAAAGCCCTGGCCTTGCGAAAGAAACACTGGGCAGCTCATTAGAAATGCAGGATCTCGGGCCCAACCCAGCCTAGGAAATCAGACTCAGAATTTTAACAAGATGCCCAGGTGATTTGTGTGCACCTGGAAGCCTGAGATGCGCTGTCCTGGAAGATACTAAAACTGAATGTTGTGTTTTATCTAACTGTCTCTAAACGGCTGATGCTGATGAATGACCAGGGACTTTAAGTGAGCCTTGCACCTAGACTGGGCCTAATTTAAGACTCTTCCTTGATCAATGACATATGGGGATTATTTCAACCAACCGTGGATATGAGCAGACATAAATCTCCTTCCATTCTTCCCCTCTGTCCACTGTGCTTTCCTTCAATCCTTAATTAGCATTCCTATCACAAAAAACCTCCTACCTCCTGTCTATCCCTTACTGCTGCTTTTTCCTCCAGGAGAGCTACTCATGGAATTTCTTCACAGTTGTTTGTTCCCAAGCCCAGCAGGTTAATAATTGCTTTTTAAAAAATTTTCTTCTTCTTGTTTTAAAGCTCTGGAGATCTTTGTTTTATTCTTTGACAAAGATCTAGTGGAGGCTTAAAAAAAAAAAAAGAGACAGGACAATTAAAGAACTATGTCATCCCCTGTCCTTTAGGACTCCATAGGCTGCAGGCCGAGGACAGCAGATGTTAGGGTGGGGAGGGAGTGCTGCCTGAGGTGGTCTGGCATCTCAGCCCTCTCCAAGAGATGGTACTTAGAGTTTTCCTTCATTATTCTCCTTTGCTTGGGGGAAAATGTGAAGACTACACTGTCTCAGGACAGTTTATATAGCCATGGATCTCCTAATTTATGTAGCTCATTTCAGGTGTTGTCTTGTTCTTTGTTTATCATGTTTTGGGACAGTTACAAAATTTTATTGTGTCTGGATGAGCAGATATTAGGTGAGGGGCAAGTTATAATGTCAAAAAGGTGCTTGCTGGGGTGGGGGTGAGGGGAAACATATCCACTGGGTCCCCCACCAATTATCAGGATGACCAGCTTTCTTCACCTCTGGTGACCCCTGGATCTGGTTTTTCTGATTTTGGTCTAGAATAAAAAAATGAAGAATTTAGCATATTCATAGTTTCCCGGTGGAATCTAAAATAGTTCAACCTAATGCGGAACAATTTGCCAATAAATATCAAAATTCTTAAAAACTTACATACAGTTTGACCCTGCAATTCCATTGCCAAGAAGGTATCCTAAGAGAGTAATTAGGTAAGGGCCTTCAGATATAGATATGTGGATGTTTTATTACAGTGTTCATAATATCTAAAAATTGGAAATAATGTTTCAGTCCAAAAAGAAAGGAATTATTTAAATAATTCTGATATATCAATACAATGGAGCTTCCATTTAAGAATGATATAAAAACATCTTACGTCAGCTAGGTGTGGTGGTGCATGCCTGTAATCCCAGCTACACAGGAGGATAGCCTAAGCTCAGGAGTTCAAGGCCAGCCTGGGCAACATAGCAAGACTATCTCTGAAAAATAAAATAAAAAAAATAATAAACTACACTTTTTTCTGTCTGAGAATGAGGGCACACAAAAAAAGAAAAAGATGTATCTTACATGGAAAAATTCACATTCTATTTTGAACTAAGTAATAATTATGATATGCATTAACATTTATTAAGCATTTACCATGTGGTAAGCACTATTTTAAATTTTTCATGTGCATCAACTCATTTATTCCCCTAATACTATATGAGTTAGGCCTTATTATTATTATTTTACAAATAAGGAAACAGACTCAGTTAAGAAAAATAACTTGTCTAAGTTCAGAGGACTGATAACTGGTAGAGTCAGGATTTGTACCAGAATGCGTATTTTTGGGGTATAATCTTTTTTTTTTGGTAAGAAAAACCAAAAAAGAATATGCAAAAAAGTCTGGAAAGATATGAACTATGTTCATCTTTGGTTGGGTAAAAACACATGTGATTTTACCTTTCTTTTTTGTGCTTATCATACTTGCTGATTTTTCTGAAATGAACAACTGATTTTTGTGTAATATGTTTTTTAAAAGTTGAGGGTAAGAGAAGCCAAGGGGACATTTGCTAAGTAAAGTCCTTGCAATATGCCATTAAGGGATGCCACCACTCATTTGTTATAAGGGTATCAACAGCAAATTACAGAGGCCTAAAAGGGACCTCGTGATATCATGTAGTCTCATTGTGTCTTGGTAGATTATCACAAAAATGGCCCCAATACTCCTCACTCCCATCCAAGTCCTTTGTAACATGACATTTGTGAAAATAAATAAAATTTAAAAGTTGTTGAAACCCCCAAAACATTTTAAGCCTTGAGAGAGATGTGACTGTGATCTGAGTGTCCTAGCATGTACTCGTAACTTGTTTCTGAGATTATAGGTTAACCCTCTTCCTCATTGTTCTTGTTCTGTAAATAACTAGGAGAGACCACAGACCACACCTCCCTCTCCCAATCATTGATCTCTGTTATAGATTAACTTCCTCATTTATAGTCCTGCACCTAACTCAGACCAGATGGTGCAAAAGATCCCATGACTGTTACAACTTCAGTGTGGAATGTTAAATATACCTTTCCTGAAAGAAAAAGACCACCTCAACTAATCTGATCATTGTAACTATGCATTAAGTCTTACATAGAAAGATGTTGAAATTCTGTTAAGCTTCCCTAAACTTTGTTCATATAAACAGTCCCAAACTTCTATCCTTGGGAACAACTGACTTCCAATTCTTTGGAATCAGTGTTTCTAGGCAGACATCCTCAAACTTTGTGCTTGAATAAACTCTCTTTCAACTAGATTCTGATCCTTTTGATTATTTTAAGTTGACACATTACAGCTACTCCCATCAAAGAGTGGAGTCTATTTTCCCACACCTTGACCAAGTAGTCTTCAGCTGATTCACCAGTTGACAGCAGCCAAAATCAGTTTAGCCAGGCCAGATCTATGGAGTCAACCTTCTGATCCATAGAGAGAAAAAAATATATGGTGTTACTTTAAGCCACTAAGTTTTGGGTGTTTTGTTACACAGCAATAGCTAACTGATACAATGTCCCCTAGGATGGATTCATCAAAGTCTTTGTAAAGGCTTAGAAAATATTTTGAGAGATGATACATAAAGGTCTTCAAATTTGTTAAGAGGATTCTTCTAAAGCAGAATTCCCAGCCAAAATCATCTAAGCCAGGCCACATCTATAGAGTCAACCTTCTGACCCATAGAGAGAAAAAATTCTCAGCCATCACTACCTATTAGAGTCACTTGGTAGCTTTAAAAATTCTGATATCCAAGGAACCCTCCAGACAATTAAATCCAAATCTCTGAAGATAGGACACAATTATCAATCTATTTCTAAAAGCTTTCCGGGGAATGATTCCAATATGCAGCCAAGGTAGAGAATCAATAATCTAAAGTTTGGTTTAATTACCGCACCTTCTCTATGCAATGTGGCCTATACAGCTAAGCTTGAAGGTCATGGTCTTCAAAGTTCAAGCAAATGAAAAACGTAGGAAAGTCTCATAAGCTCTTTATTGTCACACAGAGGGGCCTTTTAAGTGGGAGGCAGATATGCTCTATCAAGACCCTCAGCTCTCAAAAACCCAATCATTTGTGAAACCCATACCATACACATTCCTGGAATGGAGTTATCACCTGCTCAGACACACCAAAGTTGGCACATCAGAAGTTTACCATAATACTCATATGTGATTTTCCCTTCTTCCTGATCCACTGACTCCCCCCTACTTCATGTATTGAGTCACATTCTCCATCTAGCCTCTTATCTTATCAGTAGAAAAAAGATCCGATATGTGAGGGTCAGAGTCCTACAGGCAGCTAGAAATTGACTTTTAAATTTGAACTCTAAGTTAAATATTGGTCCTGATCTCTCAATCTAACACAGTCTTTGGAAGAAAATATCTAGTTTAACAACTCTTATGTCCATAAGACTATTGTTTAAATTTAACCCAAATCCCTCTAGCAGCTGAACATGTTTATCTCTACACTTGAAGAAGAATTCTTAATTACAGCTCTATAATCCCAGATGGGCTTCGGAATTGGAAATTTTTGGATTGTGGAAAGGTAATGCAGTGAATATATTGCATATTGCACTACATTTCCGGGGGGATCTAAAGCAGCATCCTGTAATAAACACATTTAAATCTCTGCAATAAAACACAACAATTCACAATAAGTGAGATAAACAGACATTATAAACAGCCTCACGTGAGTTCCGGTTTTGCCATTCAATTTAAGAGAAACTTTTAGTTTTCAGAGCTTTTCTATGTAGGCAATATGGACAACAAATTGTGGATTCAAACAACAAGGTGCAAGTTGCTATAAATAACTAAATGGAATGAGCATCCACTGGGAAAAGCTGAAGGCAAACAAACAACAGCAGTGGTATACACTGAAAAAGCTCATTTAACAGGTTTCTTCCCACCAGCAAGCTAGATTTAGATGAAAATTGTCTGGCCCTTCAGGGGCCAGGCTCAGAGCCCCAACTAGGAGACCTCACAATAAAAAAGCGACTGATTTGTATTGGGAGATGGAGTTTAGGGGAGAAATCGAATGAGGGGAATAATAAAGAGCTTTGGGAGCACCTAGAAATGGCACCTTGTGTGTGGGCTAATTATCTCCAAGGCTGATTCATTCCTGGAGCAGTTTACAGCTGGCTCCCTTTTATTTTCCCAGTTCTTTTAATTCATCTGCTTCAATTCGGTGAGTGGTGGGTGGTTCAGGATGTCTTGGCCCACTATCTTGGATAGACCTATTGTTTCTGTAGCCTTTTAGAAATCTCATGGCCTCTCCTCAGATCTTTTAATTTTGCATCCCAAATCCTTAGGTCCTCTCTGCTCTTTGACTGTTTTTCTTTGCAGGGAGAGGGAGGAATCTCTTGGGTCTTCTCTGATTATTTAGTTGGCCTTTGCTCAAGGAAAATAATAAGTTAGTGAAAAGAAGATGGAAATTGGAAGGCTGTAGCCCTCCCTTAAAACACACATGAAGCAACATATTCCTGAGGATCTTCCTCTTGGCAGCATCTTTTAAAGAGTGAATCTAAGTGACAGATCAAAGGTAGGTTAAATATTCAAAAGCAAATTATTTCTTCCTAAGAAATACTTTCCTGACTAGGAAAACAAAGCACCTCAGAAGTCTAAGTCACTTTTAAGAGACTGACAAGGTTTTTTGTAATGTAAATTTTATTGATGTGTAGAGTATACACAGAAGTGCACATATCCTAAGTGAACAGATAGATGACTGTGACATCATAAGAAATATATATTTGGTCTCTGCCCCCAGTTCCTGGCACAGAGCTCTGCAACCCTTGTAATTTCCTGAGTGATAGGGGTGACAGGAACATCTTTTGTTATATCATGGTCATCCTTTGGCATCCTTGGGGGATTGGTTCCAGGACCCCCTGAAAATACCAAAATTTGAGGATGCTCAAGTCCCTGATATAAAATGATGTAATATTTACATATAACCTATGCACATCCTCCTGTATACTTTAAATCATCTCTAGATTCCTTCTAATACCTCAAACAGTATAAGTGCTGTGTAATTAGTTGTATCCGTTTTTTATTTGTATTATTTTTTATTATTGTATTTTTATTGTTTTATTGTTATTTTTCCCCAAATATTTTCAATCTGCAGTTGGTTGAACTCACAAATGCAGAACTGTCAGATATGAAAGGACCACTGTATTTGGTCTTAGTCCCAAGTTCCAACCCAAGAACTTCTAAGCCTCTTGGAGTCTCTGGAGTGATGACAGTGTCTTTTTGTATGTTAACGAGCCCCTAAATAGCTTCAGGATGAGGGCTGGTTGCCAGAGGAACAAACCATGTGATTAGAGGGTTGGAACTTTCAGCCCTACTCCTGACCTAACAATGGCCAATCATAGAATCAATCATGCCTACCTAGTGAAACCTTCACAGAAACCCTAAATGATAGGGTTCAGAGAGTTCCTGGGTTAGTGAACACGTGGAGGTGCTGGGAGGTGGCTCGCCTGGAGAGGGCATGGAAGCTCCAACATGCCTTCTTCATGCCCGGCCCTATATACCTCTTCATCTGGCTGTTCATCTGTTTCTTTTGTAATATCCTTTATAATAAATTGGTAAACATAAGTCAATGTTTTGATGGGGTTTGTGAGCCATTATAGTGAATTATCAAACCTGAGAAGGGGATTTTGGGAACCCCCAATTTATAGCCAGTTGGTTAAAAGTACAGGTGACAACCTGGGACTTGAGTGGGGGGCAGTCTTTGTGAGACTGAGCTATTAACCTGTGTATTTTGTGCTAATTGGCTAGTTAGCATCAGAGTTGAATTGTAGGATACCCAGTTGGTGATCACAGAAAATTGGAGAATTGCTTGGTGTGGAAAACCCACACATTTGGTGTCAGAAGTGTTGTGAGAAATTAGAAAAACAGTTGTTTTTTCCTTTTTAATAACTTATCACAAATTTTACATATTCTATAACCAGCGCCCAGACCAAGAAATAGAACATAACCAGCACAGCAGAAGCCTTTCCTATCATGCCTACCCCAAGGGTGGCCACCATCTGAACTTCTAAGACTGTAGATTGTTTGTTTTTAATTTCACTCTCTTGTTTTTCTTCTTATGCTTAACATTGTGTTTGTGAGGTTCATCCATGTTGTTGTGATAAGTTGTAGTTCAACTGTTTGCATCTCTGTGTGGTGCTTTATTGTTTGATATGCCACTCAAACATTCTACAATGAATAGGCATTTGGCTTGTGACCAGTCTGGGCTATTATGACTAGTACTGTTGTAAGCATTTTGTATATGTGAAACTAAATAATTCAAACTTAAAGCTGTTAGAACTTTAAATTATTTTGAGCCTTGAGAGGAATGTGGCTATGTGTCCTGAGAGAGCGTTGCCAAACACTTTCTGTCTGTAAATGTCAGAGGCAAACCCGTCTCAGCTTACTCCTTATGGAATGCTAAAGATGTCTTCTTTGGAATGTAGCAAGCTGTAACCAAATTGCTGTAGCATATGGATTGACCTTGTATGGAAATGTTGCAATCCTGTTAAACTTCTCTGTCTTTGCCTATATAAGTGAAACCTTAACTTCTCCACTTTGGAACACTGATCTATTCTTTTGGAGACTGTATTTCCTGGATGGCTATCCTCAAGATTTGAGCTCAAATAAACTCTATATTTAATCACATTTTCTGAATATCATTATTTAAGGTTGACATTTATGTCCCTTGGTGAACATGTATTTGTGTTACTGTTGGGTACCTAGGAGTGGGATTCCATAAGTGGGTCATTGGGCATGTATATGTTCAGCTTTACTAGATACTACCAAATGGTTTTCCAAAGTGGTCGTACCAATTTACATTCCCACCAGCCGTGCATAGGAGTTCCACAGAACTTTTTAAAATAAATCTCCATGCACAGTCATGTAATTTTTCAGTTTAGGTATTTGAAGTATTCCCTGTCTCATATCTATAAAGACACTCTCAGTTAACATACAAGCCTTTCCTTACCTTTTAAGTAATCTCATGTTTTAAAGTAAGTTCTGGATTTCAAAAGAAAAATACCTGGCTCACTGTTTTGTGAGCTTCATGGCACTCCATGGCCTTTCCTATCCTTCCTTGACCAATCTTCTTCAGCATTACCATGTATATTGATTTGACCATTTCTGAACTTCCAGAAGGCAGTCTAATGGACTCACAATTTAATGAGCAAGGGTCAGGACTAAAAATCAATTAATGAGGCATTGGAGAGTTAGCTGAGAAAGTATACTCAATTCTAGCAGAATCTAATACTGACCAGAACTTGAAAGAGCAAAGTTATTAGGGTGACTTTCACATGAAGTTTGTATGTCACTTTGTAGTTTTGAAATTTATATATTACTTTGTAATCACATGTATGGATATTCATAAGGCAAAGAATATATAGGGTGAATGTGTAACTTATAGAAGGCTTCATGTCAAGTTTCCTCTAATAATGGCCTCGTTTTATGCACAGGGGTATAATCTAATAAAAATAGTACCTATTTATCAACTGCTGAATATGTCCCAGGTAGTGTGATCAAAGTGTTAGACTCTTGCTACTCAAAGTGTAGTCTAGATACCAGCATAGGCATCAACTGGGAGCCAGGTAGAAATGCAGAGTCTCAGGCCCCACCCCAGATGTACTGACTCAGAACCTTCGTTTTAACTGGATGCCCAGGGGATTCTGATACATATTAATGTTTGACAGGTGCTGTTTTAGACACGTTATTAGAATTAATCCTCATCATGACCATGTAAAGATGGGAGCAGCAATATCCCCATGTTAGAGGTTGGGAAACAGAGGCATAGAAAGTCCTGGAAAATGCATATTTAAAGAAAGACTGACAACAGAGCACAGCCTTACAGTTGTGAGTCTATGAGACTTCCGACCTATTTCATAAACATTTGATTTCCATGTAAAGCTTTAGGAGCTTAGCTTGGCAAAAATAAATGCTGACCAACATCGGGAGTCTGGCCTTTTTAGTATTGACTTTTGGTAATTCTATTTTTTTTTTTTTAATATGGAACACTTCACGAGTTTGTGTGTCATCCTTGCACAGGGGCCATGCTAATCTTCTCTGTATGGTTCCAATTTTAGTCTGTGTGCTGCCGAAGCGACCGTGACTTTTGGTAATTCTGATATTTTGCTGGTAGACGATTAGACAGGGCAGAATGTGACAATAGAGAATGGGTTTGGTTCTCAGGTAAGGTGGGCAGTTTGCTGTTTCCGGGTAAGCAGATGAATAAATATGTTGACAATGTTGAACTTTACCCGAGCCCTGTGCTCCCAGAACACAGCACAGCTAACAAATCCTCTCAACATTTTGTTCTCTGAAATCCACCCTCCCCCACCCTTTTGTGTCCCTGGAAAGGACATATGGCAAAGAGCCACCCTCTCAGTAGCATTTAGATAAGACTGGCCGCTTTTTCTGATGACTCCTATCACACTGGCATGGAGGACTCCCTTGTTTCCTGTGACAAAGCCAAACATAGACATTTCTTCTTTTGCTTGAACTTGCTAAAAGGCCAGAGGCAGACCTCCACCTCCCTGTTCTTTGTCTCATGAGTGATTATTTGAGATTAGAACTGTCTGTCCCCTTGAATCTAGCTAGACATAGAGATAGACATTTCCTGGTCAGTTGACTGATGGAGACTTCCCCAGATTGCAAAATAAGCCAACCATAAATCAACCCACTTACATCTTGTCTACTCTTCCCTGTAAAAGCATAAGACAAACTACCCTGCCAAGATACTGGTAGGCAGATAGTTAGGATCTCTGGCTCTTCTCGGGACAAGGGTTCCCTGTTTTGGTGCTGTTTCGAGCAGTTGCTCCATCTGGAAAGAAGGATAGGGACAGGCACTCCATTTTGGTGTGGCCCCACCCTTAATCCTGTCCCGAGCAACTGCTACACCTGGGGAAGGAGGGAATGCTTTATCAATCTAGGAATTCCCCAGCCCAGACATAATAAGATTTAGAAAGTGACCTAAAGTACCCTGAGGGTAATTAATATGTCATTAGCTTGAAACTACATTGTGGCTCACTGCCCCACCCCCCAAGGTGGCCTCTCCTAGCGGGAGCTCATACACGAAGTTGGAATTTTGAGGACACCTGTTGTTCATTTGATAACATCCTACACCTCCCAAGATCCCTCCTCCAGACTGGGCTAATAAAAGGAAACAATCCAAGAAGTCAGAAGAGAGTGGGTCAGTGAGTGAGTTGGTCTGTCTCTCTCCACTCGAGGAGACACTCGTTTTACTCCACAATAAAAAGCTGCTCTTGTGAAGCTGCTCCCTGCCTGAGGTTACTCCATTGTATTGGCCTTGCTGGTGATTTTTCCAAGAAAGGAGTCAGAGGACCAGGATAATAGTCTGGACTTGACACTTTGATTTGTCTGGTCACTCTTCAGTCTAGAACACACCAAGAACTGAGGGCAGACTTCCACCCTGACATCTTTGGTGCTAAAAGCTGGGATTCTGACAATACTTTGGTGTCCTCTCTATTTTAATAGTCTCAGTAAAACTGGTTTCCTTACTTGTTGGGTTTTGTCTTTGGCAGAGCTCATGGTCTTGGTCTTTAGTGATTTAAGGTTAGTAGTTAACCTGGCAAAGATGAACCTTGCCTTATTACATCTGAGCTTTGTAATGGCAAGGGTAAGAAATGACTGTTCTTTTGAAACCTGGGAAAATACCTTCTCCCCAAATTATTGTCCCCCAGGTCTGATAACTCTAATAAGCTACTATCTTCTCAAAGGCTATCTGGAGCCCAGGACATCACCTGGGCTCTAGCATCAGCCTATTTTAAGTTTATCCTTAGCAGGCTCGGCAGCCCCTAATAAGGTGTTGAAAATGCTTGAAAAGTGTGTGAGTGTTTAAAGCAGAAATCCCCTAAATGTCTAAGTGTGTAATAAGGTTGCAGAATTGATCTGACAAGCATTGAAAAGCTTTGCACTAAGATATATAATACACATTCTCTTTCAACATTTGTATTTCCTTTAATAATATCACTTTTTTCTTCAGAAGTCTGCTTAACCTCTGAACACAAAAGGTGTTATGGAAGAAATATGTATTTATTCAATTTCATTTGTCACAAAGGAAAAAAAACAACTCCTTTCCTACACTTACTAAAAGACATGCTTTCTACAAAATTGGATTCTGGAAGTAGCAGAGGAAGGACGTTTTCATCTGCCCTATCTTCCATTTTTATTTATTTATTTATTGTGGGGATGGGAGGGGGAAGGGAGAGATCTGTCTTCCATTTTTCCTGTTATAGAAGCAATCTGAGATTTATAAAAACCCATCTAAGCGTCCTTCTTTGCATTGCATCTGTGTTGTGGGTTAGGCATTAAATGATTAGGGAACAGAGAATAAATAAATAAATAGATAAGTTGTGATTAACCAAATGGTTTTTGCCTTGAGTTTTTAAATCCTGACACTTGAATTGCTATTCGGTGTTCTTTTCATATTAAGTATAAGTGTATTTAATGAATTTAAATTAGAAACTATTTTTAGGTTCTCTTAAAATCAGGTCTAAGACATCAGCAGAAACTGAAATACCAAGATCTATTAATTACTGTTGCTGTAAAACTGTATAAAGCTTAGAATTCTAATTAAGTTAGATTTCTTATAACCAAAGGTGTCAATATATAAATGTTTATGACTGTAGACATCCTTATTCTGCACAGAGACTTTGCAGAACGAACGCCTACTTCTCAGGCATTTTCATCGCCCACCACCAACCTGTTGTTGCTGAAATCTCAAGCCTTATTTTCATATCTGTATTTTCTAGTCTGCCTCTAGAGAATAATTATGCAGAACCGATGATGCTGATGGTAATTAAAAGGTTGCAATAGATTTCAGAAAGAGCAAGAAATAAAATCAAACTAAGTATAGACCTTTCTGCACTATAGCAAGAGTGGCTGGATTTTGAGCCTAAGCCAACTGAATTATTTTTGCAGTGTGAGTATACAGTTAGATGATTGCAAAGTTATCTTAGTGCTTTCACAAAATAATCTCTTTACTATGAATCAATGCATAAGATCTCAAAACCATTCATTATTTTTTCTAAATTATTTATAGACCGAATTAATCTAAGGTCAAAATAGCAACACCTTCTATTGAATGTAAATAATTCCGTTTGTATACTCACTTTTAAAAAGTTGGATGAGGCTGGGCACAGTGGCTCACGCCTATAATCCCAGCACTTTGGGAAGTTGAGGCAGGAGGATCGTTTGAAGTCAGGAGTTTGAGGCCAGCCTGGGCAACACAGTGAGACCCTGTCTCTACAAAAAATTAAAAAAGTAGCCGGGAACAGTGGCATGCACCTGCAGTCCCAGGTACTCAGGAGGCAGAGGCGGGAGGATTGCCTGAGCCCAGGAGTTTGAGGTTGCAGTGAGCTATGATGCTGCCACTGCGCTCTAGCCCAGGCAACAGTGAGACCCTGTCTCCAAAAAATAAAAAAAATTTAAAAATAAAAGTAAAAAGTTGGACGAGCTCATGGTCTACTTATGACAACAAACCTACCAAGTAAATATTTGATTTAATCGGACATTTCTATGTTTTATAAACTTAAAACAACTTATTTTGTACTAAATATTAAAAAAATAAAATTTATGATGACATTTAAAGATGTCTAAAGAATAATATAGGGATAATATAACATGTACCTACCACCCAGCTTAAGAAATAGAATTTTACCTTTCAATTTGAAACTCTTGTATTCTCTTCCCCAATTACAACTCCCTCCCCTTTGGAGGAACCACTCACTATCTTAAATTTGGTAATTGATATTCCCATGCATTTATCTTTTATACATGAATGTATCCCTAAGCAATACATAGTGTTTTGTTCATCTTTTAAAACTTTACCTAGAAGGTGATACAGTGTTTGAAATCTTCTGCAACTTGCTATATTTAGTCACCACAATATTTGTGAGATTCATCTCTGTTGATGCATGTAACCCTAGATGGTTTGTTTTATCTACCATATAGTATTCCATTTTATGACTGTGCCATGACTTATTTAACATTTAACATTACATATTCCCTAATTGTTTTCCAAAGTTGTTTCAATTTATATATAATTTACATATAGCAGTATATATAAGGGCTCCTATTGTTCCACATCCTTGCCAACATTTGGTATGGCCGTACTTTTCCTTCTTTGCAAATTGTATGAATATGCTAATTATTAATTTAAATTCAACTTTTACATAAATTTAAATTTATTTAAATTTTAAACAACCAAATATACAATTTTGAGCTAAATTACAGTTCATATGTATATTAGTTGCAGCAAGGATAAGCAAACATTTTCCTAAAAGTCCACATAGTACACACTGTAGGATTTGTGGGCCATAAGTTCTCTGCCCTTGTAGCACAAAAGCAGCCACAGATGACAATACAAAAACAAACAGGCATGGAAGTGTTGCCATAAAACTTTATTTACAAAATTAGAAGGCCTACACACAAGCCCTAGTTAGACAACACTGAGTTAGAATAAGAGTATCAGAAAGGGTTCTCCAGAGAGACAGAATCAATAGGATATATAATACATAGATGAGAGGGGATTAATTAGGGGGATTGACACCCGTGATTAGGGAGGCTAAGTAGTCCCATGACAGGCCGTCTGGGATGCTGGTAGCATGGTTCATTCTAAGTCTGAAGGCCTCAGAACCAGGGAAGCCAATGGTGTAACTCTCAATCCATTGCCCAAGGTCTGGGAACACACCCAGGGGGCTGCTGGTGTAAGTCCCGGAGTGCAAAGGCCAGGGAGCCTGAAACTGTCCAAGGACAGGAGAGAAAGAGTGTATCCAAGCTCCACCAGATAGTCTGGCACATTTACCTTTTCTCTGTTTTTGTTCTCTCCCAAGCCCCAGCAGATTGGATAGTGCCCACCCACATTGAGAGCAGATCTTCCCCACCTGGTCCAGCCAGACTCACATGCTAATCTCCTCTGGAAACACCCTCATGGACACACCCAACAATAACGCTTTACCGGGTTCCTAGATATTCCTTAATCCAGTCACATTGACACCTAAAATTAACCATCACATTTAACATCACAGCATAACACTAAATGCTGTAATAAAATTTCCCCAAATCTCAGTGGCTTAACTTGATAAAGATTTGTTTCTCATCCAAGCTAAATCCGGTGTAAAATTTTCTGGTTATTTGGCCCCCTGGGAGGCTATCCTTCAAGCAATGACTCAGGTTTTTTCATGTTGTCTTCTGTAATGCTTGGCCTCCATGGTTGCCACAGAAGGGGAAAAGAAACAGTGCAGCTGGTTATATGGCCAGTCCACATCCTTTCATTCATGTTCCATGGGTCAGATCCCAGTCACATGGCCCAGTTAAAGGTCAAGGGAGGCTGGAAAATGTAGTTGTCACATGTGCCAGGAAAAATAAACAAGATTGATGAGCATCGATCTGATCTTTTTTTTAAATTTAAATTTAAATTTTCTTTTAGAGATGGGGTCTCACTCTGTTGTCCAGGCTGGAGTGCAGTGGCTCCATCATAGCTCACTGCAGTCTTGAACTCCTGGGCTCAAGTGATCCTCCCTTCTCAGAGTAGCTGGGACTATAGTTGTGCACCACCACACCCAGCTAATCTTTAAAAATTTTTTCAGAGACAGGGTCTTGTTGTGTTACCCAGGTTGGTCTCAAACTCCTGGCCTCAAGGGATGCTCCCACCTCAGCCTCCCAGGTGGTTGGGATTACGGGTGTGAGCCACCATGCCTGGTCCATCATCAAGCCTGCCTTTGCCACAATGTGATAGCATTAAATATATTAGTATTTCATGGTATTTCACAAAAAAGCATCATGATTTTCAGATTGGCCACCTGAAGAATTTGAAAACCATTAAGGCAGGTTCTTCTTTACCAAATTGTCATGCCCATTCCCACAGAAATGCTTTTTACACCATTTTCAACCAAAAGATTTTTTTTTTTACCAAAAAGATGGAAATTAAATGACTAAGTGCCACAGATATAAATGAATGTCTTCATTCAATGAATTCCTTCATTCTCATCTATATTGCCATTCAAGAACAACATTTCTGGAACAAAATTGAGACAAATTTTTTTCCTCCATTGCAGAATTATTGGCTAGGTTTCATACTTTTCTTTTTAACTCTTCATCTCAAGAATCACACATGCCATCTAAATTACAGCAAATACAAAATGATTTTAATCCAAGTGCCTGAGGCTTTTTAGGCATTTATATTATTTATTCTAAATGAAATGCCTAGGATGGTCTCTTTAGGGATGACATATACATTGGGGTTAAGATTATCAGAGTACATTATTCTTCACCAAAGCTAATTTGTACAAATTACTTGTTTTCCAAGCTTCTATCCACGGTTTGTTGGTTCTACAATTTTACTTCATATTGAACACTTCTTTGTAAAGTATAAGCATAAAAGACTGTATAAACTATACATAGGTTATATAATCCTTTATACTTCTGCTTTACAATGAAACGAATATCATTAAGAGTCCAAAGGCCTTTCCAACAAACATTAAATAGTTCATTTTTAGTATTGTGAAATAGATTTAAATGAATCAAATAGAAATTTCATGGAAATAATGGAAGAGGATCAAATATTTAGGATGTATATTATTAAGATATAGGTTTTTTTCCTCTTTTTTTCCTAATAATCACTCCTGCTATTTATTATGAGATACTAGTTATGGTGCTGGTGGTCAGGGGATGGTAACTCAGTGGAGATTGTGATGTTATACTTGGTATAATTTTAGCAACATCTTAAGGAGGTATAATTATCTTTGTTTTATTGAAAATGAAACAAAGGTTTAGGGTCCCACCCATCATCAGAAGACTAGTAAGCAGGAGAGATGAGACTCAAATGCAAGTTTTTCATTTAAGTTGTTAGTAACACTTTTATCTGTACCAAAACTGCTTCCATTAGAATGACACTCAACTACAGAAGACTATGTTTACAATTTATGGCAATAAGCCCTGTTTGGCTTCCCCTCACCCTCACAGATTCCCAGAATGTTATAAAATTCAATCCTTCACATAGCAATTTCCTACTCTGTATCCCTCTGTGGAATCTCTACCCACAAAAATGGTTATTGTTGATTTAGGCTTTCCATTGTCTGGGAAGAAGAGTTGTGTTTTATTAAATTAGAAATGAGAAATGAACTATTGATCAAACAAAGCAAAATGAAATATTACTTGACAGAGTGAAAAATATATTGAGGTTTCTGAGAAATGATTTGAGCCTCTTTGTGTAAGTCCTAAACATGCCAAATACAGAAAACAGACTTAGAAAGGTATCCTAGAAGGCGGGGCATGGTGGCTTACGCGTGTAATCCTAGCACTCTGGGAGGCCGAGGTGGGAGGATCGCTTGAGGTCAGGAGTTTGAGACCAGCCTGGGCAAGAGCGATACCCTGTCTCTATAAAAAAAAAAAGGAAAGAAAGGTGTCCTAGAAAATATTCATGGACTAGGTAGAAAAAAATGTTAATTTATGAAAAGCTCACAGCATTGTCTTTTGCAGTCAGAGCACCTGTGTGCTTTATTTTATAAAAGAGATATCACTATTAAAACTGTTTAATCTTTCTGGAGCTCAGTTTTCTCACCTGTAGAGTAACAACAATAAAGCCTTTCTCATCTCTTAGGGTAGCGAAAGTCAAAATGAAATGATAGCCATTAACATTGACTTTTGTGCTATTCCCAGTACCCTCTCCAGGAAGGACCAAACGTTTTTTTTTTTAGAGACAAGGTCTCACTCTGTCTCCCAGGCTGGAGTGCTGTGGCATGAGCATAGGTCACTGCACCTTGAAGGACCTTGAACTTCTGGGCTCAAGTGATCCTCCTGCCTCATCCTCCTGAGTAGCTGGGACTACAAATACACACCATCATGTGCCCAGCTAATTGTTTTTTTAAATTTTGTGTAGAGATAGGGTCTCACTATGTTGCCCAGGCTGGTCTCAAACTCCCGGCCTCAAGCAATCCTCGGCCTCCCAAGGTGCTGGGATTATAGGGTGAGCCACTGTGTCTAGCTAGGACCAGCCCTGTGGAGTAAGTCAGGGGCCAGGGCTGCTGCAGTTGTTGTGATACTAAGCTAGCCTTCTCAGGAGAGAAGAATACGCTTGCCATTGCCCAGCTTAAGGTTCCTTCTGGTAGCAATGCCAATAGAAGAATATGCAAGACTGTGTGGATATGCCATCACTTGATTGATTATGGACTGACATTATCCAAGGTTAGGGAGAGAAATACCACTTGGGCCCATAAACTCTCAAACAAATAAGTCTGATTTAACCCTGTTATAAATAACTTGAGTGTTTTCCTCTCGTCTTCATCCTTTGTAACCTCAATCCCAAGGTGAAGCTACAGAGACTACTGCTAGCTCCACCTCTAATTACTATTTACTTCATTGCGGTGTGTTTTTTTCTCATCAGCAGAGTGGGGAGGGTTCCTAAGCAAGGAACCAAAGTGGGCTTGTGTTCAGGCTCTGTGGAACTCCCTACCCCGTTGGGTCACATTCCAACTGTGTTCTTGGCTCAGTCCACTTTTGTGGCTTCAAGAATGTAAATAATTTGCACTTTTCTTCTCCTCATTTTATCTGTTTCTCCAGAAGGTCTCAGTGACCTGGGCATATTCCCTTGGATTCGTTGACCTCACACATTTCACTTCTACAGTGAACCTCAGTATCTTTTCCTTTTTTGATACAATAAACTCCCTGACAGATTGACACAATCTACTCCGGGTGAAAAGATCATGAATAAACATGAGATGCTTTATAATTTTGATATTGCTGTTGTTAGATTTGTGTTGCTTATTTGAAACCTAAAACCTTAGCAAGGCTGAACCAATCATCCAAGGACCATGGTTGGCCTTTCTTGTCTTTGGGTCTTCTCTCCTGTACTTTCGCCTCTTTCAATGTGCTCTCATCTTCCCAGCAAAGGTTTAAATTCTGCCAAACCTGGTATTGAAAACTTGCCTGTAAACTCTTTCTTTATCTCCCAAACCTGGCATAATTATTTACTGGCTTTTATTGTTTGTAGAATTTGTTTATTAATATACGCAAGTACTGCCTTGCAATATTACTTTGCTTGCTCTCTTGACCACTTATTAATCCTTTATTCTGTTTAGTGCTATGTTAAAGTCACTTCTCCCTGCCTAGAATTTTTTTTTTCCATAAGATATGGAACACTTCATGAATTTACATGTCATCCTTGTGCAGGGGCCATGCTAATCTTCTCTGTATTGCTCCAATTTTAGTCTATGTGCTGCCAAAGCGAGCACCCTGCCTAGAATTTTAACTCCTTGAAAACAAGAACTGTTGATTGTACTTCTAGGTGATCCCACCTTACTTGTTCTAGTGCCTTAATTTAGGAGATGCTCAAGGAATGATTGCTTTTATTTTTTTGTTTTAGACATCGGTGGGATATAGATATTTCCTATATTTTGCCAATGGAAATGAAATCTAGATGGTATTTCTTTTAACTATTTCCAACTCTTACTCTGAACATTAAAAAAAATTAAGATTTACTTTTTTAATTGAAAAGTCAATAGAGCAGAGTTGTTGTAGGGGTCGGTGGTGATGATGATGGTGATACATGGCAGAGCTTCCACTACTTGAGAGGACTAATCATCATTGTTCAATGAGCACTTCCTGTGTATCACACTGTGAATAATAAAAAAATACATTTGGCCTTTGTCCCTGGTTGCTAGTACAGAGTTTCAGAATCCCTTGGCACTTCCTCAATGATAGGAGTGTCTTTTGTCATTCATAATGAGCCCTTTTCAACCATACCTGAGTTTATGCTAATAAGGCAACTTAAGGGAGGGCCCCTAGATAGCTTCAGGATGGGGACTGGTAGCCAGGAAAATCAACCACAGGGTGAGAGGGTTGGAACTTTCTGCTTCCTCCCCAACCTGCTTCAGCTGTAGAAGGGAGGCCAGAGACTTAGGCTAATGTGGCTGATGGTTTAATCATGCCTACTGTCAAGTGAAGAAATGATGAGGTTCAAAAATTTGGAAAGGAAAGCTTTATTTCTCATAGGGTTGCAGCCTATAGGTGGCCATTCTGACAGGCTGGGAAGCAGAGCCTCCAGCCAGAAGCCAGAAACACATACTTTTAGAGGGAATGATATAAGGAACAGGAATTTATGCTCAGCTGGGTGGCTGAATATACATTAAACAATAGGAAGAGTCGTGAATATTTATGAAAGGAGAAACATACACATGCACAATTGAGCTTCATTCCCCTTCATGGAGTCCATGTTCAGAAAATGGTGGCATTGGTATGATCTGAGAGTGGAGTTTTTGGCCCTCTGCTCCAAAATGTGAAGCAGAGGACATGAAAACCCTTATTTCCTGTACTCTGCAGACTGGTTAGAACCACTCCATGGTTGGTGGTCTCTTATCAGGAAAGAATGCTGGTCAGTTGTAGTGCTGAAACTGCAAAAAATGGAGGAGTGGATCATGAGATTGGTTTCTGTTTAGACCTCAGGGAAGAAGGCCTGATGGCTGTTAGTGAGGGAGGGGGTATAATGAGGCATGTCTGACCTCCCATCCTGTCAGGGCTGGAAACTCAGTTTTAAAGTTTCTCTGGTGTCCCCTTGGCCAAGAGGGGTCCATTCAGTCAGCAGGCGAGGCTTAGGATTTTATTTTAGTTTACACTACATAATGAAACCTCAATAAACTTGGAGTGATGATATACAAGGAGTTTCCTGGTTGACGAACACAATGATGTACTAGGAGGGTGGCAGATCCTGACCCCATGGGGACAGAAGCTCCTGTGCTCGGGAGCCTTTCAGACCTTGCTATCCAATATGTTTCTTCAGCTGGCTATTCATTTGTATTCCTTACGAGAAAATGGTAATTGTAAGTGTAGTGTTTTCCTGAGTACTATGAGTTGTGCTAACAAGTTGTTGAACCTGAGGGGCTGCGGGAAGCCCTGAATTTGTAGGCTGCTGGGCAAAAGTGTGGGTAGCTTGGGGACACCTGGGACTTGTAGCGGATGACTGAAGTGGGGCAGTCGTGTGGGGCTGACCCCTCAAGCTGTGGCATCTGTGCTAACTCCAAGCAGTTAGTGTCGGAATTGAATTGAATTGTGGGACACTCACCTGGTGCCAGAACATACATGCCCAGGGCTAAGCACTTTCCATATATTTTCTCATTTCATCCTCACAGTAAACCCATGAGGTAAGTATGGTTATCATTATCCTTTTATACAAATTAGGAGGTTGCAGGACACAGAGGGTGAGCTCCCCAAGGGCAGAGGCCTGGTTTTTTTTATGTTAAAGTCCAATAGCCTGACTCAGGATGTTATACTGCTCCCATGTCTGCAAAGTCTCATAAGTGAAGGATAACCCATTTGGCAGTGGGAAAAAGCAGGGAAATCCCAGTGGGGAAGGAAAAGTATCTTACTCCACTTGCTACCATGGTGGCCAGTTCAGGACATGCCTTGACCAGCTTTGGGGAGATACATCTCACTCAGACCAGCCATGTCCCTTTTGTGGAATTACCCTTAGGAACTGCTCAGCCTCTACACCATGTGCATCCCAGATGAGTGGAGGTAAGGATCCTTGACTAATGAGGGATGGAAGCCAACAGGTAGATAAATGTTTCCCTCTTTTGTCTCCTGAAATATGTTTCATGAAACTTCAGAAATTCTTACAGGGCCAAACACCAGTTCCCCCCTAGTAGTGGCTCACTTGGCCACCTATTCCTAATTTGTGTCTACCTCTTGCCTCAATACCCCCCCACCCATCCCACACTCCTGCCCCCTGGGATTATTTCCCAAATAAACTACCTACATTTTCTTAGGCTCCACGTTGTGAAGAAACTAGGCTAAGACAAAATAAGGTTAACCTCAGCCAGAGGGATATTGATGTTAATGACAAAATGGTACAGGGATAAATGGGTTCTTGCTGAATTTAATGCTCCTGCACAACTCTGATTTGTGGTGAAATAAAATATGTTGAAACTAATTAAAATTGTTTCACATCATGGAGTTTTTTGAAAGAAATGACCTTAAACTAATAACATCTGAAGTGATGAATGGCAGGGCAATTGAAAAATTAACATCAATGAAGAGGGTTCATTAGACTTTATGGAAAAATTAATATGAAGAGATGCAGAGTAGACAAGATATCCATTTATGTGAGTTTAAAATTATTTTATTTTATTACTGAGGGATTTAGAACAAAAACCCTTGGTAAATTATCATCTTCCTAAAGACAGCCCGTGGCCCCATCATATTGATGTTTGAATCTTTACCATTTTGTGCCTGGCATATAATAGACATTTAACAAATGTGTATTAAATGAATTTGGAATGCATAGAATCTTAAAATTGGTGGTTAAACGTTGTAGTGGGTTGAATTGTGGCCACCAAAAATATATGTCTGAGTTCCAATCCCAGGTACCTGTGAATGTGACCTTATTTGGAAAAAGGGTCTTTGTACATGTAATTAAGCGAAGGATCTCAAGATTAAATCATCCTGGATTAAGCAGGTGGGCCCTAAACTCAATGACAACTGTGCTTATAAGACAATGATAAGAAACAGAGACAGGGGAAGGCCATGTGGAGATGGAAGCAGAGATTGGAGTTAAGCAGCTACAAGCCAAGGGATGCCCCGAGCCATCAGAAACCGGAAAAGCCAAGGAGAAATTCACCCCTACAGCCTTTGGAGGGAGCATGGCCCTGCTGACACCTTGACTTCAGACGTCTGGCCTCCAGAACTGTGAGAGAGTAAATTTCTTTTGTTTTAAGCCAAAAAGTTTGTGATAATTTGTTGTGGTAGCCTCTAATACAGAGGCATAAAAATTAAAAAAAAAAAAACCCTACAACAAAAGCTGATGGTATATAAACAATGGTTTCAACTATAAAACCATTCAACAAATATTTATTGAGCACCTACTATGTGCTCAATAAATAGCACTCTAGGGAAACATCAGTGAGCAAAACATACAGGAGTCCCTGCACCCACGGCGCTTACATTCCAGCAATATTCTTGTCAGAGAAGCCATTTTCTTCGAAGCTCCTTTCCCCTTAACCAAGGTGTGCTTGTGTCTGTACCTATATCAGAACTAATTGTTAAACACAGCTAGTGGTAAAGACATCACTCAGAAGATAAAGCTCGCATAACAACTAGGGAAGTATTTACTCTCCATAGAGGACACAAGCTCTAAATTTCCAGATAGGAGATGTTATTTTTTAACAAGGATAATGGAAGAAAGACATTTGGGATTTTATGACCCTCAGATTTCCATTCAGCTCATGGGGTAGACTGGAATTGTCCACTCGGTTGCAATGCAGTGCTGATCTTCTATGAGCAAGCACAAGGGGTTCTGCTAAAATGTAATGGTAATCCAGTTTAGGAAAGAAAATAAATCAAGGACATTTTTCTGAAATTTGTTTTACCAGAATACTTTAAAAAATATTGTATTTTAAAACTTCGCACAGGTGCCATTGATTATCTGCCAAGAGGACTAGCCGGCAAATAGAGAAAGGAGCATAAAACAGACTGATATTAAGGGGTAGGTTTGGGCCGGGTGCACATCTGTAATCCCAGCACTTTTGGAGGCAGAAACAGAAGGATCGCTTGAGCCCAGGAGTTTAAGCCCAGCCTGAGCAACATAGTAAGACCTCATCTCTACAAAAACAAAAAAAATATGAGACAGGCATGGTAGCAAGCACCTTTAGTCCCAGCCACTTGGGAGGTTGAGGTGGGAGAATCCCTTGAGCCCAGGAGTTTGAAGCAGCAGGAAGCTATGATTGAACCACTACACTCCAGCCTGGGCAACAGATCAAAAACTTGTCTCAAAAAAAAAAGAAAGGGGGATAGGTTTGATTCAAAAGCATGTGTATGTGTGTTTGGGTCTGTATACTTGTGACTGCAATATTCCATTGCCTTTCATGCTATGTAAATGTGATTAAATTCAATAATCTTAATCAATATAGACTTAAAATAACCAATTTTGTGTTAAAGTATTATTTGTGTTATTGGAATACAACATACCTATATTTTATCATATTCTGCAAAAAGCACTGGTTCTGGTTCTCTGATATTAGAACATTTCTGAGCATCACTCAGCAAACAGAGCAAAGTTCTGACATGCTGGACAGACAAAGCATAAGGTGAGAAATCAAATCCTATGGAATTAATAATTTGGTGCTTACAGATGAATCAGAAATCTTCTTCACACTTCAACATGTCAGTATTGAGTCACAAATGTATTTAAGTTATGGAAATCGGACTTGGCAAAAATAAACAAACAAATAAATAAATAAACAAACAACCTTTGAAATTGCACCTGCCAATCCACGAAGTGAGGGTGAGCCCTGTGGTCAGTGTGAGATGGGAACTTGTCCCATCAGCTTTCAGTCCGGTAGTGAGAGGAACTTTGTCGTTCTTGTAGCCTGAGGATTTGTTAGTTTTAAAGTTGCATCATTTTTCAACATGTCCTTGATTCCAAGGCACATTTACTTAACCAGATCCTTAACTGTCGAATTCTTGACGGATACTTTTACCTAGAGTAATTTAAGTTTTTTTCAAAAGCAAATTGACTGATAATAGGTTTTGTTTCAAAAGCAATAACAGAAAGATGATAAGAGCAAACGAGAGAGAGGGAACTGTCAAACATTGTACGAACAATGAATATGAAACAATGATGCTGTACCAGCAAACCTGTGACGCAAACACTGAGACCCTGACCAGACCACGCAGCTAGCGCTCGGACAGACTCTAAGAAAATGTTGTGTTATGACGGATACATTTTGGGTATTTGTGGCACAATAGATACTCTACAATCGGTATCAAGGTTGAAAAGAAAGTTACTTCTTATCTTTCTATGTTTTGAAATTGAGATGGAAAAACAACTACAAAACAATGTGAGAAATGCCACAATATGAGCAAGTCATTAGGAAGACAAGTAATATTTAGGAGCAAAAACAGGACACTCTGTTCCTGATCACTAGAGGACTACATAATACTCCACTACGCAGAGAATTATCTTCCCTCAACAAAAACTTTCCCACTTTTTGGGAAGTCCAAAGGTCTATTGCCAAGGGATGTCCAGGCAGTAAAAGGAAGAAATGGGAGAAGGGAGGAAGTCCTCAGAAGCACAAAGGAGAGGCACTGACATTTATTGATGACTTATGTCCCATGTACTTTATATACATTATCTTATTCTATCTGCACACCAATTGTATGAAGTATCCTATCTCCTTATCTTACAGATGGGCACCTGAGACCCAGTAAGTGGTGGAGCTAGGATTTGTTTTTATTTTATTTTATTTATTTATTTATTTATTTTTATTTCAGAATATTATGGCGGTACAAACACTTTGGTTATATATATTGCCTATGCACTGCCCAAGTCAGAGCTACGTCCCCCAAACAGTGTGAACATCCCCCAAACAGTGTGCCCTGCACCCGTTAGGTGTGAGTTTTCCCATCCCCTCCACCCCCCTCCCACCTGCTCGACCCCTGATGAATATTATTTCCATGTGTGACATAAGTAATGATCAGTTAGTACCAATTTGATGGTGAGTATAAGTGGTGCTTGTTTTTCCATTCTTGTGATGCTTCGCTTCGAAGAATGGGCTCTAGCTCCATCCAGGATAATGCCAAATATGTTAATTCACTGTTGTTTTTTATTGCTGAGTAATACTCCATGGTATACAAATACAACATTTTATTAATCTACTCTTGTATTGATAGGCATTTGGGTTGTTTCCACATCTTTGCAATTGTGAATTGTGCTGCTATGAACATTCGAGTGCAGATGTCTTTATTATAGAATGTTTGTTTTTCCTTTGGGTAAATCCCCAGTAGTGGGATTGCTGGATCAAATGGTAGTTCTACTTTTAGTTATTTGAGGTATCACCATACTACTTTCCACAGAGATTGTACTAATTTGCAGTCCCACCAGCAGTGTATGAGTGTTCCTATCTGTCTGCATCCCTGCCAACGTTTGTTGTTTTCGTACTTTTTGATATAAGCCAATCGCACTGGAGTTAAACGATATCTCATTGTTGTTTTGATTTGTATTTCCCTGATGATTAGAGAAGTTGAGCAATTTTTTATATGTTTGCTGGCCATTATTCTATCTCCTTTTGGAAAGTTTCTGTTCATGTCCTTTGCCCACTTTTTAATGGGGTTGTCTGATTTTTTCTTGTTGATTTTCCTGAGTTCTGTATAGATTCTGGTTATCAGCCCTTTATCAGATGCGTACCATGCAAATATTTTCTCCCTTTCTGTAGTAGGTTGTCTGTTCACTCTAGTGATAGTTTCCTTGGCTGTGCAGAAGCTTTTTAATTTGATCAGATCCCATTTATTTATTTTTGTTGCTGCTGTGATTGCTTTGGGGGTCTTCTTCATGAATTCTTTGCAGCTAGGATTTGAACACATGGGCTGTTGGCTCCAAAAACTTATTTTTGTTCTACTAGAATAGATTGTTCTCCTTTGCCCCCCAGTGGAGTATCAAGGCATGAAAGTTTTTCTCTTTGTAATATTCTATAGCATTTGGCAAATTTGATCTCTAAGGTTATGCTGAAAGTCTGACTGTCTGGCCTGTAGTAGACAGTGACCTGAGTCTCATTACTAGTCAACTGCCTTCAGACAGCTGTTACAATTTCATAGGAGCTGGGCAGTATTTCAAGAAGGATCAGGAATTAAACAATGAGTAAAAGTAACATAACCAATAGGTTTTTTTCCTCCTCAGTTTCCTAACTTTATAGACAAACAATACTTCCCCATCTTATTTAACTTTCCAGAAGTACTCTAAATGGAAATTTTCACTGTCATGTTTGCCTTGGCAGTTATGATTATGTCCAAGTTTTTAAAACCCCTTGAATAATTAAGAATAAGCACAAGACATTTCTTTCCCAAGGAAAAAATATCAATGGCTAAAATTTCTTTGAGAATAACCACTTCAGCATCACACTTGTTGCTAAGGATCTGTAATTCTGTAAAATTAGACTTGTAAAACTGAGCTGAAAGGAAAATGGTTATTACCAGATGAGGAATGGTTAGATTTGTTTCAGATAATTGTTTTGCTAGAGTAGAGAGCCATTTACTTCTTGTTTTAGTCTGTTTTGTGCTGCTATAACAGAATATCACAGACTGGGTAGTTTATAATGAATAGACATGTATTAGTTCATAGTTCTAAAGGCTGGAAAGCCCAATAGCAAGGTCCTGGCACCTGGCAAGGGCATTATTAGGGTGTCATAACATGGCAGAAGGCATAGAGGGGGCTGATCTTGTGCTTTTATACCAGCATTGGTCTCATCCATGAGAGCAGAGCCTTCATGACCTAATCACCTTTCAAAGTTCTCACCCTCAATACTGTTACAATGGCAATTAAATTTCAACATTAGTTTTACAGGCAACAAACATTCACACCACAGCACTTCTGCACCTTGAAAGGTGCTGAAGAGGTTACCTCTAAATGATTCCTTTATTATTTTGTTAAACATTTACAATTCCTACAATTAGAGTTACTCCTTTTGTGTTCCTACAAGGCTTAATCCTAAATGGGCATGGCAAAGGGCTACATGATCAGAAAACAAAACAACGACAACAACAAGGGACTTCCGGTATGATTAAGTCTGGGTAAGTCAGCTTCTTTCTTTTTCTCTTCCTGAAAACTACACAAATTTTTGAGGAGAATGAAAAAACACCCCCCATAGATTCCATCTGCAGTGAAAGTAGGAGACAAATATGATTCATAGACTGTAAAATAAAAATGCAACAGAGAGGGGGAGCAGCTGAAAAAAAAGAAAGAAAATTTAAAAAACCAAAAGATTAGTGTAGGAACCCACAGAAAAACATATCTCAGAAAGCACTGTAAAAATACACTTGTTGGGGTGATGGACTCACCTTGAAGTATGAACAATATAAAAATTTTACAACTAACACAAATTGGGGTGAAGAATATACAAGTTAAAAATGGTTATGCTGAATTAAATGACATCATTAAAAGCTGACTAATCAAGTGATAGGCATGTGTACATTTTTAATAGTACAAAAGTAATAGTGAGAAAGGTAATATTATTGATTTAAATTGGGTAATAGGAAAGAGAGAAAGGAAATGGGGAAGAAGGAGAAAAGACTGTTTTTATTATTTTTCATAGCAGGGAACTATTATGCACTGACTATGTGCGTTAATCAAAGTAACCACCATATCAGAACTACAAACCTTCCTAAATCTCATAACTACATACAGAAAGCAAACCAAAAGAAAGAGACCATGTGGAAAAGTCTATGAAATATATGAAAACAGAAAATGTGAAACAATATGACAGAACTGAGACCAAGCTCATGTGTTGCCTCAATAAACATAAATGGATTTAACTTACATATTTAAAGAGGAATAATTTCCTTCCTTCCTTCTTCCTTCCTTCCTCCTTCCTTCCTTCCTTCCTTCCTTCCTTCCTTCCTTCCTTCCTTCCTTCCTTCCTTCCTTCCTTTTCTTGACAGAGTCTCACTCTGTTGCCCAGGTTGGAGTGTAGTTGCATCATCGTACCTCACAGCAACCTCAAACTCCTGGGCTCAAGCGATCCTCCTGCCTCAGCCTCCCAACTAGCTGGAACTACAGGCATGTGCCACCACATGCCCAGCTAACTTTTTTGTTTTTTGTAGAGATGGGGGTCTCCCTATGTTGCTCAGGCTGGTCTCGAACTCCTAGCCTCAAACGATCCTCCTGCCTCAGCCTCCCTAAAGTTCTAGGATTACAGGCGTGAGCCACCAAGCCCAGCCAAGAAGAATAATTTTAGATTAGATTGGAATTAAAGCAATTTTAAACCGTATGCTATATAGAAAGGACACATCTAAAAAGATGATTCAGGGTCGCCAAAAATGGAAGGATGAACAAAACTCTATTAGGAAAGGGAAAAATTTTAAAAACCCAGGAATTATGATCATAATATCCAAAAAGGTGTAATTCAGCCCAAAAAACAGTGGGTACTTTGTAATTTTGAAGTATGCAAAGCATGTAAAAATATGTCAGTTATGAATACCTATATATCAAATAACACAAAAACAAAAATCATAAAGCAGAAACTATAGAAGATACAAAGAGAAATAGAAGCACTCTGGTAATAGAGGACTTCAAATCAACTCTTATTTTATAACAGTTTGAGTGGATGAAAAATAAAGGATATGGAAGGTCTAAATAACACCATTTTAAAGTAAAACTAATTGATACATATGTATCAAACACTATACTGTGAAAATAGAGCATATGTATTCTTTCCAACCCATGAAATAATGACCACATAAAAAAAAGAAATTAAGACACAAAGAAAGTCTCAACAAGTTCCAAAAAGTACAGATACTTGAAAGGCTTGAATGACTGAATGAATGTTTCCTGAGCACCTGTTGAGTTTTATTTTGGGTTCTGCAAGAGAACAGATCCTGACACAAAGATTTGAGTGTAATTTGAGAGGGGAAGATTTTGAGAGTATTTACAAGGCAAAGGAAACATGAACTGAGCGTCATATGAGACAGGGGAAGGGAAAGGAGCCAGTGAGATAGGCCTTATCAAGCCAGCTACTATTGAGGATGGCTGGAGGTAGATTCTGCAGGGGATACTCCGAAAGCTCGAGTAAAATATCCTACCTTAGGGTCAAAGAAACTGGCACATTTATACACCAAACGGCAGAGGGGGCTCCGGAGGACAGTGAAAGCCTTTAGACAAAGAAACGCAGGGGCTGGCTATCCAAAGTTGGGCTGATGGGCATTAAACTGGTAAGAGGAGTCATTGAACTGTTAAGAGGCATTGGGGGACACAGGTGGAGCATTAGTAGCATCTGAACTTCAGTGTGTGCAAGTATAGCATTCAACAACTTGGGGTAACTAAAATCAGGATGGCTTTTGGGCACCCAGGTTGGAGTAAGCAGAATTATGAAATCATGGGTTTTTTCCAAAGGTCCCTTGTCTTGTTTTTCTGTTTTCTTTGTTCTTTCCCTACGGGCTTTCCCTATGGGGGGCTTTCCTCTGCCAGTTGGTATATAAATGCCTCAATTCTTTCCAGTAGATTAGGCTGAACAGTTCTTCAACACTCAGTCTTAATTAGCCGGGCATTGTGGGGCAAGCCTGTAGTCCCAGGTACTTAGGAGGCTGAGGCAGGAAAGGGACTGTGAACAATCTGGCAATGTGGAAAATGTAAACCCACGGGTAAAATGCAAAATATTTAGCACACAACATGGGGTGGGCACCAGCCCAAATCTGTAAACCCTTCACTGGTTGTTGGCTTTCCACTCTGTGCCGGGGTTAACCCTCTGGTAGCTGGCTCATCCCGGGGTTCTAGAGGGAGAGGCTGGGATGACTGGGATAACCCGAGGATTATCCAAGTGGCTCAAAGCCATAGCTAGTTACTAATTGGTGCTCAAATATTATAATATTTTAACAAGCTATGAGTACTGGCAGAATCTCAGCCCTGCCTATAACCTAGATAAACCCTTGTCGAACTCTGCTTCTTTGAATTGGGTTTAAGATGGCATTTTGCTGAACCCTTCCTTTGCAGATGGAGACTAAAGAGTCTCTAAAATCTCCCAAATGTCTGTAATTCACATTCATCATGTCTAGGGACTGTAGGAGATATAACCTCTGAAGAGGTAGAGTGGACTGGCTTAGTCTAGACTGGTATTTTAAAACTCTTGCTCCAATAGCATTTATAAACATTAATCAGTTGTATAAGCTTATTTATTTACTTTTGTATGTAAAGTTCTCAAGGTAAAGTCACAAGCTACTTTTTCGTGAAAGTGTGGTCACCTGGTGGCTTGTCACATATAGCAAGCTCTTGGAGGAAAATACTAGAACATAGATGAGCTGAATATAAAAATCTGGGTTGATTTTCTTTTTTAAAGGGACGTGAGTAATGTGGAGTGCTGAGGAGTTAAAATAGGTCATGAACTTTCTTCTCACAAATAAAGAATTTGGTATTTCTCTGCTTTCAATATGTATTATCAGTTCTGAAGGAGATTCTGAGAATAACTGATTTCATTGTACTATGTGGCTGCAATGCACATAATTTTCAGTCACATATACATGGCATTTAAATTACTTCTGGTGTGTCTTTTCCCTGAAGACATTTTTCTGATTTTACTTTCATGCTTTTTTACTAATATTGCTGTTGAAAAAAAATATTACCCAAAACTTGGAAGTAAGGCAAAAAAAAAAAATTATTGTGGGACTTGTGTTTACATTGTTAGATAATGCTCTGTTCCCGAATCAAAGGTTGGCAAGTTTTTTGTTTTTTTTTTTCTGTAAAGGGTCAGATAATAAATATTTTAGAGTATGCAGGCCATCTAATCTTTGTCACAACTATTCACCTCTGCAGCAAAAGCAGCCATCTACAACACATAGACAAATTCGTGTGGCTGAGTTCCAATAAAACTTTATTTACAAAACAGGTGGTGAGCTAGCTTTGGCCCAGAGGCTAAGCTAGGCGGTAGTTTGTTGAATCCTGCCTTAAAGTCACATAATATATGAGTTTGTTTGATTTACCATTTACTGTTCATTAGGGCTCAGACAATTTACAACTCTGCAAAGTTGAATGTTCCTTTACTAGAAACTGATAAGATGTAAATGATTTTTGCCCAATATTATACAAATAATTTTTGTCCAGGAACAATGGGAATTATTTTTGCCTGATAGTGATATAAATGATTTTTCTTAGGTAGAAAAGATAACCTCAAAAGGTATGGTCTTGGCTGGGAGTGGTGGCTCACATCTGTAATCCTAGTAATCTGGGAGGCTGAGTGGGGAGGATTGCTTTAGGTCAGGAATTCAAGACCAGCATGAGCAAGAGCGAGACCCCATCTTTACTAAAAATAGAAAAAAAATTAGCCAGGACTGGTGGTACGCACCTGTAGTCCCAGCTATTCAGGAGGCTGAGGCAGGAGGATTGTTTGAGCCCAGGAGTTTGAGGTTGCAGTGAGCTATGATGATGCCACTGCACTCCAGCCTGGACGACAGAGTGAGACTCTGTCTCAAAAAAAAAAAAGGGTATGGTCTTATTGCTGGTAGGACAATGCCAATTTTGCATCTAACAAATGCAAATAGATGCAGAATTTATTACAGAATCTTCTTTTCTTTCATTGACTATATAATTGTCAATTCCTTATATTCTTTTTTGAACCATGAGTTTAATAAACCTTTGACTTCCATTCATTATGAATTTATTTGAGAATTATAATTTTAAACATTTTCAAAATTGTACTTTGCATATTGTCTGTTAAGACTTTTACCTAGATTAGATACCCATGCTCTTGTCCTTCAATCTTATGAACAGGGAGTGAAAGGAAAAAGTATTTCCTTTGATTTTAAAAATGAACTCAAGACCCTTAAATAACCTAACCAAGAGTTGAAGACAGGTAAAAATTATCTGAATGTGGTAAGGAAGCCATGGGTGCCTCGGACAGAGCAAACACTTAACCTAAATGCCAGGATGTGGCTTCAAGTTTGGCAATAGTAGAAAACATGTGGTATGTGTTTCTAATTCTGATAGGGTAAACCTAGTGCCTGTTTTTCTGTTTTCTGGCAACATCTGTCTCAAGATGGGAGGTGTTTGGCCCACTGGAAGTTGTCAGCACACTTCTCTGATGTTACCCTCACTTTTATATGAAAATGGAACAGAAGTAACATTTCAGTGTAAGCTAATTCCACGCATTAAATATATTTCCCCCAAAAAGCAACTCTCAGAAAAATTTGAGAACTGCAACTCCTCCCTCCCCCTTTGGCTCACAGGAATGACTGTACCTGCTTTTAGGAGAGGCTGAACCTTTGGAGGACAGCTGAGTTCATGCCAGTCAGCAGGCAGTGGCAAACTGAAGTGGATTTTCTTTTACATTAGACTAGATGGTTTAGTGCCAAGCTGAAAAATATTATTCAGTTTCATTTTGGATTCATGTTTTTTTTTCCTACTGTGTGATACTTGAAAGTCAGACTGAATGTCAGAGATAAAAATGTCATGCAGATCATAACTAGGTTCCCCTGGGTTTGTTGGAGATGTACGCAGTTGAGACTCTTGACTGGGGTATGGGAAGGTCAGTTCAGCTCAGCTGTTCCCCAGCAACCTCCTGCTATTCCTCACTCCAAAAGAGTAATTCACTTTATTGTGTCCAGTTGAAGCTCAGGTAAGACCAATATTCTGCTGAACTCTTGGAAGCTTAAAGATAGTCAGCTTATGGAAGTATTAAAGGATAATTTTTTTAAGATAAGATACATTCTTAATTCTTGCACAAATATAACATAAACACATGTCAAAGATTTTATTTAACTCATTAATGAGGGAACCAGTAAGATGTTACAACCAGTTCAAAGGACAATCCAAAGAGAAGACATACATGTAGGCTATTAGGAATGTTGACACGAATTTGAATTTGCTTAATTGGTGCCAAAATAACTTCTTGGGAGGTGGGTGGCAGATCAATTTATCCTCCACCAAATTCATTTGCATGGGACTGGACAAGAATAATTTGCCTTTCTCTCAGTTTTTTACAACTTACAGTATCTTAAAGAGCCCAAACAAAATGAAAGGTGTAAAGATCCTTAGATTCAGCTAACCTGGAAGGGTATGGTAGACAATGCCTAGTTTTCCATGGAAAACATCCAGTAATTTTTTGGGTATACTTCAGTTCTTTACAATTTTTCTTTACAAGAGAAAACCCGACTAAAATTATGTTTGCATCTCTAGGGTTATATAAAACAGAAAAGGCAATAGTGTTCTCCTCCTGCATCTGTTTGCCAAAAACAATCAGAATAGAACAACAGATGGACTAAGTAGAAGATGCTTGAAAGCTGGAGAAATCAATTGGAAGGAAAAGTAAACTTTAAAATACCCTTTGCTTAATCACTGTCCTTACAGCATATTACTTTGCATTCCATGTTGTGGAAAATTTTAAGAGAAAAATACTAAATGGATTGAGCTGTCTTAAGCTCCTTGTTTTCATTTTACAACCTTTTCAACATTTTGGAATGTCACAAAAAGCACCATGAATCAAAAGCCTTGGAGAATAATGTGAAAGTCTGGTGATAATTTTTCATGGAAGGATGAGGAGACACCACACTGTATTCCGCTCCAAACGCCTTCCTAGTAGTCTTTATTATATATTGCTCCCCCAAAATTCTACTCCTAATAGCTGTTCCTGAATCCCTTCCCTCACACTTACTCTCCAGAAGTTTCCAGTTGTGCTAGCTCTTCTCCCTGCTTCTCCTATTTTTTCTCTTTTTGTTCTCATGAAGATTCATTTCTTCTTCTCAACTTCTTCAAGGCTTCTCTCCTTCCACTGGGAATCTCAGCACGAGAGTGCCCTGGTAAGCAAACCAAGTAAATACTGTTTCCTTTATTCTTAGGAGAGAATGGAGAAGTCTATCACAAGATGGTATTCTCTATGCCACACTTTAAAATGTTAAACCTAAAGATTAAATATCTTTGCTATGTATCTTGGAATATAAATAGCTACCACACCATAATTTTAAATAAGTATACTATAAATGATGATGACTTTATTAAACCTTTGTAAAAAAGGATTCCTGTGCTTTTTCTAAATGTCAACCAAGTTCCTCCCAACACTCCTGAAATTCAGGTAGGCAAAGGACTCTGTTAGTTTGCTAGGGCTACCATAACAAAGCACCACTGACTGAGTGGGTTAAGCAACAGGAATTTATTTTCTCTCAATTCCGGAGGAGGTTAGACGTCTGAGATCAAGGTGTTGGTTTCTTCTGAGACCTCTCTCCTGGGCTATAGATGGCCACCTTCTTCCTGTGTATGTCTGTTTCCTTATCTCCTCTTCTGATGACACCAGTCATATTAGATTAGAGCCCATCCTAATGACCTCATTGTAACTTAACTACCTTCTTAAGGAGACTGTCTCCAAATACAGTCCCATTCTGAGGTACTAGGGGTTAGAATTTCAGCATGTGAATTTTGGGGAGACTCAATTCATCACATAACAAGGAATGTCTTCCTGATTTTAGTAGAGGAAGAATGTGAGCTGTTGGGAGATTAAAATGACCTTCTGAACAATCTCCCAAGGAACACAGCTAGCACTTCTAATTGATAACCTGAACTATGGGTTTCTTTAAGTCATTCTTAGAAGAAAGAGTTGTTCTAGTGCAGACCTTCTTGTAGTTTCAGAGTTGGCATTATAGAACAAGCTTGAAGAAAGCAATGCTTTTATTTTTTCTTTAATTTAAAGATATAAATTATGGACATATGCTAACCCTATAAATATTCTTCTGAGTATCCAGGCCAGCTATTTCCATAGTTGATCTAAATATTCATACAAAAGCATCATAAGTATTTTTTTAAAACAACTTTACTGAGATACAATTTACTCATTGAGATACCATACTGAGATACCATAACGTCTACCAATTTAAAACGTATAATCATTGTAAGTGTTTATGTGTGCCATTACATGGGAAACTATTCTGTAGTCTTTATACAGATTAATTATAATCTCTGTGATAACTCTACAAGGTTGACATTATTGGTATCTATTGATGAGGACATAAGGCTCAGAAATGTAAAATAACTTTCTTAAATTCACATAGCAGATAAGCGAAAGAGCTAGTCACTCAAACTCAAATCTGTGTGGCTGTAAAACCCAGACCCTAGGCACTGCACTACTCAGCCTCTTAGTCCCCATTTTTATGTAGGTAAAACATACTCAGTGTAGGGAAATTAAAGAGCACAGATAAAGAAAAAGAACATAAAAATCACCTGTAATCCTATTACTCAGAGTTAACCACCTACAATCATTTGGGCATATACTCTTAAAGTTGTTTTCTTATTCATATGTATCAAGTGGCATGTCTTAGTCCATTTGGGCTGCTGTAACAAAAATTCCATAGACTGGGTGGCTTAAAGAACAAATATTTATATCTCATAGTTCTGGAGCCTGGGAAGTCCAAGATCAAGGCACCAGCAGATTCCATGTCTGGTGAAACTCCATATCCTGGTTCATAGATAGCCTTCTTCTCTCTGTGTCCTCACATGGCAAAAAGAGATATGTGAGGGCTCTGGGGTCACATTTCTAAGGCCACTAATCCTGTTCATGAGGGCTCCACTCTCATGACCTATTTACCTCCCAAAGGCCTCACCTACAAATACTATCCCATTGGGGTTAGGACTTTAATATATAAATTAGGGGGTGGGGTTGACACAAACATTCAGTCATGCAGGGTATGACTTCATAAATGTAAACTCAGTTGTACAAGAAATGTCACATTTTTTTATTTTCTTCAAATAAAATTAAATCTGTCTCTGACCTCCATTCTACCAGGTTGTCAGGAGAGTGTACCCTTGTATTAGGGCTCCTGAACTTCCTTAGGGTCAAAGAGAGAAATGGGAGACTTACGCACTGCTAAGAAAGTAGAGGAAGGCCTTAGATCTTCAATCTAGCATGACAACCCTCATCACTGTCTAAATGTTCAATGGTTCAGAAGGCCAAGGACTCTGCTGCTTCAGGGCCCAGAAGAGCACAGAGAGTTTTGCCCTTGAAGGGAGGCTCAGTGCATAGTTTGAGCTTTCTGCTGAGGTCTTGCCACCACCCAAGGATGCTGGAAGGCATGGGGCTTGGCTCTTCCAGCTCATTGTGCACCCTTCTCTGGTCTGGATGGGTCTCTCCCCTTTATCTGCCTGGCACTCTTCCTCTCCTACAATTCCTTTTCACATAGTATGATCCTTTTTGCTCAAGTTTAAAAAAACAAGAGCTATGAAGGGAAATGCTTACAGTTTTGAAAACAGGGAGAATAAAAGACTTGGCTATTGAAAAAATTATTTTCTATTTATTATTTACAAAATCATGATCACATTCTACTTGCTGTTCTTATACAATCTGACAATCTTTATATTTTTCAATAGGATTTTTTCCTTATTGTTGAGTTTTAAGAATTCTTTGTAATATCTTGATTACAACTCCTTTGTCAGATATGTGTTTTGCAATTATTTTCTTCCATTCTGTCTTTCGTTTTCTTAACAGTGTCTTTTGCAGAGCAGAAAATTTTAATTTTAACAAAGTTCAACATATCATTTTTTTCCTTTCATAGACTGTGCCTTTGGCATCATATCTGAAAACTCATCTCCCAAGCCAAGCTCATATAAATTTTCTCCCACGTTTTCTTGCAGAAGTTTTATAGTTTTCCATTTTACATTTGGTCTATGATCCATTTTGAATTGCTTTTTGTGAAAGGTAAAAGGTCTCTGTCTAGGTCCCAGCAGCATTTGTTGAAAAAAACTATCCTTTCACCATTGAATTGTCTTTGAGACTTTTTCAAAGATAAGTTGACTATATTTGTGTGGTTGTATTTCTGGACGAGGTCCAATCAATGCAGACAGAAAACTTACAGTTAGGTAACTTAGTACTTACCTTGGGTTTTCAAGTTTATTCTTTAACTTAAAAGATAGAAAGCAAGCGCCCCTCAAGTCTGCTCTCTCACTAGAAGGGGAAAAAAAAGATAAAAATGAAATGCATTTAATTTCAATAAGCATGCATGAAAATCGACCTCAAAATAGCTAAAATGGTAAAAGATGTGTTGCTATTTTAAAGTCAGAAGATTTGGATTTGCCTCAGGCAGGTTTAGGCTTCCAGGGTGTTAGGGCTCACTAGCTTCAGGTTAGAAAATTAGAAATGCAAAAGCCTGCTGTGCCATTCTTTCACAATTTTGTAGTACAAGGGTTTCCAGGGAGGGAACTGAGGGAGAGGGTGGAAAGTTAGGGAGGAAGAAATGAAAGGTAGGAGAGAACCGGTCCAACTATCCATCTTTATTTTTAACAGCCTTCAAAGGAAGTCATGCGTGCTGAGCACTGCAAAAGCACCAGGCATATGTTGAGGGAAAGAAAATCCTCTGGGAATGCACCCCTTGAGGGGAGAAAATGGCTTCATAAAGAAATGATGCAAACACCATACTTTGCCCTGCCAGCAACTTCTCTCTTTATTTGCAACTGCAGAATGAAATATCCACTACACCAAAGCCTCAGTCAGCTGCAAAAACAATGTGTTGTAAGCTGATATTTATTTTTGCTGAAATGGATATGCAGTCCTGCCATTTCAGATTGTGCAGCCTTGCAAAGCACCCGGAGAACATTTGCTGCCCTTGGGGGAGTGCAGAAGGCTAATGAAACATCCTCACTTTTGCAATATAATTTTTCTTCAAGAACCCAAGCCAGAGCTGGATGAGTTTCCATCCAGCTTTTGGAGGGAAAAACAAAAATGAATTAATTAAGCTTATCAGACAGCCTTTAACAAGTGTAATATCAGCCCTTTATTATGATATAATATCAGACAACACATGCTTCACTTTCCCTGGGAGATACTGGATTGGAGCTGCTGATGGTGGAAGAAGTGCTTTGCTGTCCCAGCCCACACACTCGAGCGATTTAAATCTAGTCTCCGGGGAGACCTGACATCATAAAGGGAAATTGTGTTCAAGTTTTCTAATCTATGAAAACATTATGTCAACACTGCTAAACTCAGTCACTACCACCATCGCTCCCCTTCCAGGCATCACCAAACTTCATGGAAGAGAAATCATTGCTCCACTACTTCACCACCTAATATTTCCTTAACCCTAAGACCTGCTGTCATGGGACACTTGAATGATGCTGTTCTTTTGAAGGTCACCAAGGACTTCACATTCTCTGATCCAGTAAGTGTTTTTCAGTCCCAACAGACTGCACCATTAGACACCCTGACCAACCTCTCCTTCCATTTTGAAGCTACGTGTTTCCTTGCCTTTTCCTGGGCATCTTCCAGGCCCTTCCTTGTCATTTTCAAACGTTCTTTCTTTCAACCTTTTATTTGTTATACTCCTTCTCTCACCCACTGGCATTTTCTGAGCCATCACCTTCCCGATGGCTGGCACTGCAGCAGCAATCTTGAATAATGAAGTACCCTTGAGAATGGAATTCATCAGTGGAGGACGCTGACTCAGGACATTAGAAGGAACGTGGCTCCCTGATGACTTCACAGAGACATCATATCTGTTCTGCCTTGCCTACATCCTGATTTATTCTACGTACTAGAATAAATCCTACTTGTTTAAGCCATTCTTATTTTGGACTTTTTATTACATGCAACAGAATGTAATTTAACTAATAAAAATGGGTATAATAATGCCTTTCTCATAAAGTTGGTGTAAGGGTTACATGATATACATATCATGTACCTGGCTCAGAGCCAGTCAAGGCCTAGGTGGTCAAATTTTGTAGATGTTATTATTATAAACTCTATGCCTGTATCCACAGAGGTGGCATGCACTGTAGGCACTATGTCTAGAACAAATCCCACCAAACCGACTCCTCCTAATCTCCTTGTTCTTTGGTTTATGATATGACTAATCTTTTGTAGATTCCCCCTCTTCTTTCCCTCTTAATATTGAATTAGTTGCTAAATCCTATTGGTCTAGTCCTTCAAAGCTTCTCCGATTAATTCCCTCATTTTTATACTTCCTCTGCAAACTCCCTAGTTGAAACTTTCATTATCACCTACCCAAACTATTGCAATTATCAACTCAGTTGTTTTCCCACTTCCTGCATATCTTCCTCTATTCCAAGTTATCCTCGGGAATTCTTGAGGTGTATGTTCTAAGAGCATTGCTCTAATCTTGTTACTCCTCTGATTAGACACCTGAGTGACATATCATTGTCCACTGAGCTAGATAACACACTCCTCAGCCTGGTGCTTGAGACCTCAACCTATTTTCTGACCTTGATCTCTGTCTCCTTCCATGCTAGACTTTTCAATTTGCCCTCTGCTTTCTTAATTCTGCTGCTTGGCTCATATTTCAGCCATCGAGAATGTTCCTACGCTCTATCCACTTCCTGCATTTCAATATCTCAGCAAACATTCAAAGCTTCATGGAAATACTGTTACTCCAGGGAGTCCTCCTTCCAAAATGCATGTTATTATATTTTCCTTTTACTCTAAGCATTTTGTATCTTTCTTATGGCATTTGTGCTATATTGCTTTACAGCAGTGATTCTCAAATTTTAGAGACCATCACATGGAAGAATTATGAAAACACAGATTGCTGTGTCCCACTCCCAGAGTTCTTATTCAGAGGGTCTGGAGTGAAGCCTGAGAATTTGCATTTCTCACAGTATCCCAAGTGCTACTGACGCTGCTGGTCTGGGGAATCATACATTGAGAAGTGCTTTAGAGTTGTTTGGATCTCATTCTCCCTCTACCTTGTAAACTTCTTGAGATCAGACAATATGGCTTATTTCCACCTTTTATTCCATGTGGCTCCCAGCACACAGTAGATACTTAATAAGTATTTACTAAAACTGAATAGAACAGGAGGCCACAGTTTTACTTTTGAACTTGGCACTTACCCTTTGGAGTTACGTTCATTTGTTGGTTTCCCTCAGCCAGAAAGAACACACCTAAGTGCTTTTGCTGAGGGCATAGCCAAATTCTTCCTAGTTTTTGCTGCTGTTTTGGTCTTGGGGATGTGAGCTCATAGCATGCACTCAGAGGAAGGTTAAGTATTGAAGGCAATGACATGACATGAATTCAGGGAAAGCAGTAGTTGAAGGACTCCCCCAAAGGAATAGAATGACAAAAGTTCAACATTTGTGAAATTAAGCATGAAGGTTGCTATGGTAAGGTAACAACAGATTTCAAATCTATAATTGTACCTGGAGAGAAGCATGTTAGAGTCCCTCTGTGTATTTTTGTTCTCTCTTATGCTTTTAATGCTTCAGAAGCAAGTCACTCTGAATTCAAATTGTGCTTATAATTACCCTTATTATTATTCTCAGAACGTTCTTTAGAACCAACATGGTTTTTAGAAAAGAAAATTAATTGCAGAGTTTCTTGGTTTAGAAATGTGGCAACTGGATATTCTGGCAAATTCATGTCCTGTCTTCCTCCGCATAGGTAACAGACTTTCTCCTTTTACCTGTCCATCTAATTTTCCAGTCAGGGTGTTTTTCTCAGGGGGATGAGATGAAATTGTGCATATTGAAATTGTTTTCAAAATCACAAGAAAATCAAGAACAAGTCAGCCAGAGAAACAAACAAAAAAAAAAACCACAGTCATCCCCCCAAAACCTTTGCTTTTAGTTTTTAATATTTCATGTCATACTTCTCATGAAGTGAATTCTATAAAAACCACAAAGGATATATGGAGATCATTACAATAAAGGATATATATCAAATTTGGATATTTTTTATTTTAAGGAGGCAATTTAATTCTACCCAGATGGAACATTTAAAAAGTCACATCTATGCATCATCATTTTTCAGCAGTAGCACAGATGGTACCTTTTCATCCGCACCACGTGCCAACATAGTCAGTGTGTCCAGCTGTCTGCCCCACCCCCATCACAATTCCAAATTTATATGTAAGAGAACATGTCAGTTGAATTAAATCAGAGACCCTTGGGAAACTGTATTACCTGGGGCCCTGACATTACTATTTTATAATGTTTCCTTCTTGAAGGAAGCAAATGGGATTGCTAGACCTGGACTTTTATCTACTTTTCTTGAGTAAGGACCCCAAGGCTTCCTGGTCCTTCCCAGAGACAGGCCACAGATCTGAGAGAACCAGGTAACATCTGCAGACCTTCTGTTAAAAGCCCTTGTTTATTTAAATATTCTTTTTCCTTGCTATTTATGTCTCTAGAAATTAGGGAGATGCTTATCCTTTTTTGTCCCCAGTAAGGTTAAACATTATGATTGATGTCATCAAATGCCCACGGTTTATATCATGAGTAAAAACCAAAACACCACCAAATCCAAAAAAAAACAAATAGAGTGGAAACACACAACCACCAGCACCACAACCACATCATTCCCCACCTGACTGTTGGAATGGCTTGCACGGAGATAGTAGCAGAAATTCTGCTTCTTTAGGGAAATTCCTATGGTCTTCTGGGGGCAACATACCAGCCTGGGGCCCAGAAGAATCTTGCCCAGGGAAGGGCACCAAGTAACTAATTCCTGGGAAGCACTTATAATTGCACTGGAGGGGAACTAAAGGAAGAATGAAATCGTTTGCCAGTCTATCCCATGCTGTTCTGCAGTTTCTGTTTTGTTGTGATAAAACAAAATTGTCCAGAGAGCCTAGAATCCCTAATTTTGGCATATCCTAGGGCCCCAAGGCATTTCACAGTCTATCACTTATTTATCACTTTAATTCGTGGCTGACGGATTTCACTGACAGTGATCGGTGCTTACCATTTTCAACGTTCCACAGCTAAGTTATCCTCTCTTGTCTTCTGTCCCTGGCTGTTAACGTTGAGCGTCTAGTCCTTTGAAAAGCACTGTCTTCCCACTCTTCCGCCCTTCCTGTATCCTTGCCCTTTGTCCAGTGGCTCTGCAGCGCCCCCATCAAGACGTGGAGGCTATTTCCCTGCCCATTGATTTTCATTTCATCCATGTGACTTGCTTCGGCCAATGGGACTTTAGCAGAGGCTCGAGAAAGAGCTTGTTCCTTTCCATTGTGGCTTGCACCTCTGCTGTCACCATGAGCAAGCGCCCAGGCTATCCTGCTGGAGAATGAGAGGGACGTGGAGTAGGGCTGAGTTGCTCTGTTTGAACCAGGTAGGGACAGTCTAGGTCAACTAACAGCCACCTGAATAATACCTTACCTTCCAATCCATTGTCAAATTCAGGCTTTATCTCCCATGTGTGAACAAATTGAAGCTGAAAGAGCCAATCCTGTAAGATGGATCCCAAGTGGCTAACTGGGCCTAAATTTTATTAGAGCCAAGAGCCCGTTTGCAGACTAGAGGTCACACACAGATTCTGAGTTCCCTGAAAACCCACATCGTTCCTCAACTTTGGGACTTCTAGAACTCACCTGAACCAACCAATCAGAGCTTACCTGAACCAACCAACCAACCAACCACAGATCAGTTGTTATCAACCAATCAGGGCTCAGCTATATCAACCAATCAGGGTTCAGCTGCCTTGACCAATCAGAGCTAAACAAGTTTGACTCCTTCATTTGCATAAACAGACCTAATTGGGAACTTGGGCAGGAACTTTTGCTATAAAATCCTAACCTTCCCTTTGTTCTCTGGAAGGTACCTTTCTTTTACACTGCAGGGTGTGTGTCCCGGTTTGCAAACTGTTTACTGTAATAAAGTCTTTCCTCGAAATTCCTTTTCAGAGAACTTTTGCTCACACATGTAATTCTTAAGTTTTCCCACGTCTCTGTACCTCCATGGTCATTACCCTAGCACCTGTATCATATTTCACCTGGATTTCTGTAACGGCCTCTTCCATGGGGCTCCTCCTTTCCCTCACACTTTCCTGCATGCCTTTTCCTGCTCAGCAACCTGGGGGGTCTTTTAAAAACATAAACCAGATGGTTTCAGTCCCCCGGATAAACCCTTTGCTGGGTTCTTCTTGCTCTTAGAATAAAATCTAATACTTCACAATTCTCAAGGCTTGCATGTTGTGCTCCCTCACCTAACTCATAACGCTGCCCCACTCTCCTCCTAGGCTCCTATTCCATTAGCCTGCTCTTTTTTTCCTCGAACAAGAGAAGTTCCTTTCCATTTTTGAGCCTTTGCCTGTGCTGCTCCCTTTGCTTGGAATGCCCTTTCCCCAATACTGCTAATCACTGTGTGATTTTTCTCCTTCAGTTTCTGCTTAAACATCATCTCCTTAAACACCACGCCCCCTCCACTGTATCACTAGATTCCTGACTTTGCCACATTTTTACATCACCTCTGTCCTCCATTTAATAGATCCTCCAAGTGGCAATCATACCATCTAGATGATTTCTTCCATAACATTAATCATGATCTGCAATTATCCTATTATTTATTTGCTTCTTTGTTGACTGCCTTCCTAGTTAGAATGTAAATTCCTCTTAGACAAGATTGTGATTTTCTCATTTTCACTGATATTTCCAGCACCTCACCCCGAGCTCAGAATATAGTCAGTGCTCTGTGGATGTGTGTGTGTGTGAGGTTAAAGTGGGGGACTCATATACACACGTAATATACATGTAATCAGTATTTGGGTGATTATGTTAAGGATTCTTTTATTTTTAACTTCACACTCATATGTGGAACACACATATATATAGTACATGTGTATAATGTATAATGTACATATATGTAATGAGTCCTTTATTTAAAAAATTTTTTTTGGTGAATCTTTCATTTTTAACCTAACATACACATATAAATATACACAATTTAGTCTTCAAAATCTTACATAATATAAAAACAGAAATCAAGCATCTTTTTATAATAGCAGATATAAGCCTACCTTATTCTTAAGGTTGCTTAGTGTTCCTTTGTATGGATGTGTCATAATTTATCTAGCCAATGTGTGTTAGCACTAAGGTTGGTCCCATTTCAGTGATGAGGAGACAGAGGCTGAGGGAGATAAATAGTTTGCCCAAGCCAGTCAATGTGGGACTTGGGGTGTCAGTCCCAGCAATGGGGTAGGGCAGCTGAGGCCTAACCTAGCACTCCCATAGTAGGAGACATGCTTGTCAGGGGTAGATTCAGTTCCTGTTGCTGTTACACTTTTTTCTCTGTGGTTTTCTGTTGGCCATCCTCTCTCCAATCAATCCACCTCCCAACAAGTTGAATGAGATACCTCAGTGGTTTTCAAATGTTTGTGCCCATAAAATTATCCAGAGGTCTTGTTAAAATGCAGGTTGCTGGGCCCCACGCCAGAGATTCTCATTTAGCAGATCTGGGGTGGAGGCTGAAATTCTGCATTTCTAACAAGTTCATAGATGCTGATGCTACTGCTCCATGGACCATGCTTCAAGTATGTGAAGTGCTTCGTATTTGGTAAACTCTAAAGTCCACAAAAAATCAAGAGGATGTGAGCTTTAAATCTATATTAAGCCCCTACTGAATGCCAGCTATGGTGACAGGCATTATGGGGAAATGTTTTCTTTCTTTTTCTTTTTTAACTTTTCTTTTCCTCAGTCACTTGTCCATGGTACATTATGGGGAAATAAACACAATGTGGGGCCCCATCCATGAAGACTTGAGAATTTAGTCAGTGAAAACAAAATGTGTAACAAAAACAAGTTTCAATGCAAGCAAGAGTGATATAAGTGCCAAAGTAATAGTCTTTAATTAGAAACCAGTTCTGGGGAAATAAACACTCTGCTTAATGCAGACCAACAGATTTTTAGCATCTACTTGTTGAATATCAATTTTGTTTTTTGTTTCTGTTTTTTTTTTTTTTAAATCTCACATAACCGAAACACTGAAACTTTAATTGGATCAGAATTACACCTGTCAAGGACCTGGGTAGTACACTCCTCTTTATAGCACCAATTCCTTCAGAGGGGCACTTCACTAGCCATCTGCATAAGCGCTCCAGCTCTAACCAGACTGGCTACAGGGATGTCCCAAGCATGGTCACATCAGCATCAATGACCAGGCATACTCAGGGCTCAGAATGCTGGTGCGGTACCACTTTTTCCACCACCCCCTTATATTCCACAAGGGTCTCACAGCCAGCAGGTAAGTCTCCCCTCCCCACCCCCACCAAACCCTGGAAAACCCTAGCATACCCTTTTACAGCTTCGCCTTCTCGGCCCCTTTCTTCTGGAAAGTGGTCGGGATGTTTAAGCTCTTCTGGAGTTCCTCCCTCTTCCCGTCGCTCATCTTGTTCTTCTCCATCAGTTTGGCGATCTGGGTCATCTCTGGTGCCGGAAGTCCTCCCCTTGGTCTAAGATCTTCCCCTTGATCTTCAGGTATTGCTCGGCCCACTTCTCAGTCTCCTTCGCGCTCGAAAGGTTGTCACTCCCCTGCTTGGACAGGGCCTGGCAGGCCCCCACGCCGGAGGCCCGGATAAACTCCCCAGCCAGGCGTCATGCGCAGGCAGGCCACCAGGCACACCTAGGTAGACCCCTCGCCCTTAGCCAGCGCTGGATGGCACCGACCTTAACTGCCCCACTATACGGGACTGGGTTCTCCAAGTCCCCATCCCGGAAGAGGTAGAAGACTGGATAGCTCTTTGTCCAGCTTGTATTTCTCACTCAGCTCCATGTTCAACTGGTCACCATAATCTGAGATCCCCACCTCTGCCACCAAGAGATCATCGCTGGAGGCCGAGTTTTCAGCAAGACGCTTGAACTCATCCTGCTTCTCGCCGGAGGGGTACTGTGTGTCGAACTCCACCAAGAAGAACTTGCTTTTGGGAATGACCTTGTGAAAAGTGACTGTATCCAGGGGAAGGGCGCCCTTGGTGTGCAGGCTGCAGCCGCCATGCGGGGCACAGAGGAGCGGGAGGCCCAGAAGGAGAGGCAGAGGGGAGACAGAAGCGGCACAGCGGACAGAGGGATTTCGGGAGCCGGAGGTGGGGAACCAGCAGCCGGCAACAACCTGGAGGCGGGGGTCACGTGACTAGGAGGGTGGGCTGGCGCGCACATTGAATGTCGACTTTGTTGATACCCTCCCTTAAGTGTGTGCAGAATTCATGTACTCCCAGAACTCACTGACAGCTGGTCTGGACCTCTGCTTGCTGACCTGTCTTAGCTGAGACTGTCTCAGGAGTTGCATCGCCAGAAGTGAAGGCTGTCTTAGGTCAGGTCCCCTAGAGCAGAGCCTGAAATGAGGATTCTTGTGCAAGTGATTTATTTAGGGAATGCTCTCAGAAGACATCTGAAATGGCGTGGGGGAAGCAGGACAGGGCAGGAGAAGAACAAGGATGTGGTCTCCATTGCAGCTTCAGCCTGACCACACAAGGACCTCTGGTGCATAAATGGCACCAAGAGCTGTTCCACCTTGAGCCAAGAGGGCTGGCCTTTAGCACTCCAGTATTACTAAGTCACTGACAGGGGGTTGCCCTGGAGGTAGCATCATCTCTGGGGTGATGTGGCTTCCAATGGCACAGGTGCCTTCACCAGGACCTTGTAGGCCAAGGGACCCCTCTAGTGCGTCACTAGATTCCTGACTTTCCCTCATTTTTACCCCAGTTCTTATATTCTTTGTAAGAACTTGCCTTTCTTGTTTCTCTTTTATTTGGCTAGCATGTATCACACACATATTCTAGGCACTATTTGTGTACTTGTGAAGTCCTCTCAAGCCCTTAGCCTCTCTGTTCCCAATCCCACAGCAATATCAGTTGATGACAAAATCTGACCTAGTGGCTACAGGGAGAGATTCCCTGACCCTGTCCCTCTGGGACCATACACCTGTATTTTACCTATCATCTTCTAAAGTCAACTCCCAGTGTAAGATTTTGCCGGCCTGCCTCTTGTTTAGCCCTCTCCTACCCTACCCCACACTGTAACCAGGGGACTCTCCAATAAAGAAAGTCTGTCTGTAAGATTCATCACCCTCTGATATCTGCCTGCCTCATCTCTCACCTCTGTTTAAGCTTGAGGAAGGCAAAATGTCCACTCCCCATGGCATTTGCACGTCCATGTCGTAGGTTGTTCTAGTAGGCTGAATAGTCGCCACTGGAAGATACCAGGTCCCGCTCCCTGAGAACTGTTAATGTTACCTTATAAGGAAAATGGGTCATTGATGATGTAATTGTTAATGATGTTGAGATGGAGAGATTATCTTGGGTTTTCTGGACCCTAAATGCAATCACAATGTCATTATAAGACAGAGACAGAGAGTTGACACTCAGAGAGGGTGACATGAAGAGAGAGGCAGAGGTTGGAACGGTATGGCTGCAAGGCAAGAAATGGTGGCAGCCGCCAGAAGTTGGAAGAGGCGAGAATGGATTCTCCCCTAGAGCCTCTTGAGGAAGCATGGCTCTGTCAACACCTTAATTTCAGACTTCTGGCCTCTAGAACAGTGAGAGAATAAATTTCTTTTGTTGTAAGCCATGCAGTTTGCGGTAATTTGTTATAGCAGCCATAGGAAATTAATACCGTTGTGATATTACCTCTTCCTGGAATTATCCAGGGCCTGCATTCTCCCCCACAACACATTCTTCATCAGGATAAGTCCCATCTCTGCAGGCTCATATGCCACTTCTTCCAGGTAGCCTCCCAGATTTCTCCTCCCACCACCTCCAGCTCCCGCCTGGGTAGGCAGCCCTCCTCTGTCTCCCATAATTCCTTGAGCAAGCCTCTATCATTGCTTTTGCCCCACTCTTTTGTATATGACTTTTCCTAGGTCAATCTCCCTGTTAAATTCTAAATGCCCCAGGGCTTTATTCATTTTGGTATCCCCTGGGCTTGGCACAGTACCGAGGAAAAGTGGCTTTTCGGTGAGTATTTGTCTCCTGCCACAAAGGGGAGGTAGACGCTGCTGTCCAGTGGTGAAAGGAGGGATTTAGGGACCCACAAGGTCTCTCATCACTGGCCCAAAATCACCGTATATGAGTGGGTGGCAGCTCCCCTGGCTGAGCCAGCCGTGTGCAGGTTTCTCCCCGGCTGGCAAGCCCTCCAGCTCAGCCTGCTCTGGGGCATCCTGAGGCCTGAGGCCTGGGGTGCTCCCTGCAGCTTCGTGTCTGCAGAGCCCGTGTTTATTTTCTGCTGAGCTCTTTTTATATTCTCCTTCTCTCTCCGCTCTCCTTCTCCTGCCTCCCAAACAACAGTGACTCACAACCTCAAACGCTGCTCCCTTTTCTCATTATTTTTAGGAGCCGCATGATTGCCCTCATTATCGCCTTGGGGCTAGACCAGGAGTTGGCCCACGGTGTTTTATTTCTCAGGGGCAGGCTGCAGAGCGCAAACCCAGTGACATTTCAATAAACCAGGGGTCATGTTAGTGTTCTAGTAATCTAGCTGCTCTGATGAGGTAGCAGCTGAACAATGGAATTTGAAAATTAGGGCTTGAGCTTCAGTCAAAGGGATGATCTTGAGTCTTTTCAATTATTCCTCTATAAATTAGCTTCTCAACTCAGAATTCTTGGCCAAAATTTGCAGTCACATTTGACATTCATTTCCTCCGAAAACCTGACAGTTTCCTACTAGCCTCAAATGAAGGTAGATAATTGTTTTGTTTTGTTTTGGTTTTTAACACTAGGTAGAGAGATCCCAAGGCAGGGGTGGTGGTGGCATATTTTCTACCCTTTGTGCCATTAAGAAGCTGCTGTTATATTGTAATTGTGAAACCTGGGCTTTGTGGGGAGGTTTATTCACAAAGTGGCTGAATTAGTTATCTATTGTTACATAACAAATTGTCCCCAAACTTAGCAGCTAAAAACAACAAACATTTATCATCTCACAAAGTTTCTGAGAATCAGGGTTCAGGAGCAGCATAGCTGGGTGGTTCTGGCTCAGGGTCTCTGATGAGGTTGCAGTCAAGATGTTTGTTTGGGCTACAGCCTTCAGAAGGGGCTGGAGGATCTGCTTCCTAGAAGGCTTATTCACATGGCTGTTGGCTGGAGGCCTCAGTTCCTTGTCACAGAGACCTTGCTATAGGGTTGCTTGAGTGCTCATATGACATTGCAGCTGGCTTCTCCCAGTGCAAGTGATCCAAGAGAAAGAAAGAAGGAAGCCACAAAGCCTTTGATAACCTAGTTTCAGAAGTTACGCATTGTCACTTCTGCCTTGTTCTAGTCCATAGAAGTGAGTCGCTAAGCCCACGCTTAAAGGGGAGGGAATTAGGGAATTAGGCTTCACTTTTTGAAGGGAGTGTCAAAGAATTTGTGGACATTTTTTAAACTACCAGAGTGGCTTTCCTTCAAATAGCTCCAGAGAAGGCAAACAAGTCATTGTTACCCTGTGGATAAAATACCACCTGGCATTTGAATGTTCTGCTGGGAGGCTGCAAGAAATATGGAAGTCTGACAGCACAGTCATTGAAATAGTAAAGAAATAATACTTACAAAGATAGGTGAGAGGATATTCTGTTCTTTTAGGTATGGAAGGGGGAAGAATTTGGAAAATGTGGGGAATACAATTGGCTTTTAGTATTTTCTATTTAATATATACAAGGTTAACTGGCTATCTCATTGTGTTCTTTGATTCAACAATTCATCACCAGATACTATGATGAATGAGATCCCTGCCTTCAGGGATGAGAGACAAATGGAGAAGAGCTAACTCCGCTAATCTGCCCAAACCCAGCCCAGCCTAGACAGAACCTCAGCTGACCCATTCATGCATGTGTGATTCCAGCAGACACCAACAGAACTGCCCAGCTGAGCCCAGCCCAGATCTACTGAACCCTGCAGAAATGTGAGACATTAATATTTATCACTGTAGGCCTCTGATTGCATGATGAGTTGTTATGCAGCAATAGTAACTGATACAAGTTTACAGGGTCATGAAAGAGACAAATATGAAGGCAAATTTTGTAAAGCAATGTGATAAATACCACATTTGAAGATTGTATAGGGTGCTCTGAGAAGAGTGAGATGGGAGTGTTTAAATCTTCTTTGGGGTGATCAGGGAAGTTGAAGACTTCAGTTGGTGCCTGAATGAAGTCCTAAGGATGAACGGGTATTTGCCATGGTGGGGTGGGAGGAACATCTCCTTTTCAGATAACTGCAAGTGTCTTAGTAATCTGGAGAGCAGTAGTAATGGATGGGTCCTAATTGTTGGCAGCCATTAGATCATGAATAACTTCACGTTGTGCTAGAGTTTGCACTTCATCTTAAAGGTAGGTACTGAAGGACTGAAGAGGCATTACATGATCAGATTGTTGGTTTGTTAACCTCACTCTGGGAGTGGTATAATGGAGGGTAAAGCTACCCAGGCAGGAATTGGGGAGGTTCATCCTCAGTCTGTGCTCTTCCAGATATGGCCATAGGACAGGAGGGGGCAGAGGAAAGAGGTATTTGGAGGTGGTGTAGACAAGACTTGGTGACTGATTTAATGAGGGGGTGGTACCTGGCTTCAGTCCCGAGGCAGAGAAGTTTAGGAGGGGGTGGTGGCGAACATTTCATTGTGGTTCATGATAAGTTTGAAGTGCCCGTGGGTGAGCTGGAAGGAGGTGTTTAGTAGGCAGGCAGAAATGCGGTTTGGGGCACAGAAGAGAAGCCTGCAACAGGCGTCTGGTTTGGGGCCTCATCTGCATGGAGTTTGTAGCTGAAGCTATTATAGGCAAGGTTGGGTTTGTATGCTTTGAGAAATAAACCCAATTTAGTATCTCAGGAAAACACTGACACATAAAAGATGGGCAGAGGAAGAGAAACAGAAGGAGATTGAGAAAGAGCAGCCAGAGAAGACCCAGGGGAAAGTGGTTTTGCAAAAAACAAGGAAGTAGTTTTTAAGTTGGAGGTTAACAATATCAATTGTCCCAGAGAGGCAAAAAGTAGCTGAGAATTGAGAGATTTTGTCTGGTTGTTTTGTGTCCAGAAACTATGATGAGTTTCATGGTGACCTGAGCAAGGGTTGCATCAAAGGCCAAGAGGGATGAGAGATACATTGCAGAGAGTAAACAAGAAAATGAAGAGTCAGGAGGTGAAACCAACAGTGATTCTCAACTACTGCTTGATTGTAAAACTATTCATTGTCTCTTGGCTTTAGCTCTGACTTCAGCCTTGTGGTAGGCAGTTCTATACAGGCCTCAGCTCACTTTGAGCAGGCAGCATCTCACCTCTAGTGTGCACTTTGGGTTTTCCTTTCTGTCCCAGGACCCTCTAATGCCATGGGCACCATAAGAGCTTGCTTAGCCCAGGGCATACAAGTGTGGAAGTGTGGGGGAATTAATACCTCCAGGAGCAGCCCTTCACCGACAGGGATGAGAGTTGATGAATATCTTTTGGGTGGGCAATTCTGAGAGGCATTCTGTAAACTTCTCAGTGGTCCCATGAAACTGAGCCCCATTGCCCTGAGTGGTGACCTTGACAACAATGCTTATATTGACTTATACTGGCTTTTCTTTTTTACCAGATTCTTCACTCCTGCTCCTTGGAATCACCTTTCAAATAAACTACATGAATCCAAGTCCAATATCTCAGGCTTAGGTGTTTTAGGAACATCTAAACTAAAAAGGATATGTTTTAGACACTAGAGATTTAAGGTGATTGTACAGATACCAATAGGCACTCTCCCACCGCATGTACTTTCCCAACTACACCTCCAGTGGCTTAGGTAGCCATGTTTTGTGTCACATGACCTAACTGTCCATCAGTAGCTCCTTGGTCCAAAGGTAAGCACATGATTGAGCTCGGCCAATCCACGCATGGCTTCTCAGCAACCTATGACGTTGTGAACGTTGTGCCTGTTGTGAACATAAGGGAGGTGCTAATGGGATTGTTTTTTATTTTTGAGACAGAGTCTTGCTCTGTCACCAGGGCTAGCTGGAGGGCTGTGGCATCAGCCTAGCACACAGCAACCTCAAACGCCTGGGCTCAAGCAATCCTCTTGCCTCAGCCTCCTGAGTAGCTGGGACTACAGGTGCGTGCCACCACGCCTGGCTGATTTTTCTACTTTCTGTAGAGATGGGGTCTCGCTCTTGCTCAGGCTGGTCTTGAACTCTTGACCTCCAACGATCCTTCTGCCTCAGCCTCCCGGAGTGCTAGGATTACAGGCATGAGCCACAGCACCCAACCAGGATTCTTTTCTTGTGGGAATTTGAGTAGGAAATACCTAGAGAATGAGGGAGTAGGCAATGAAAGCAGAAGCTGAAAGGTTGAGATGAAAAGGGGGGGTGGAGGAAACATGGCTGGTTCCCTTTAGCAAACATTACGAGGGAGCAAAAGCAGCGAGAATATGGAGACAGCCAGACAGAAGTGGAGCTACCACGTAGCCCGTAAGCAAGAGGAAGAGTAGAGTCCTTTATTCTCTATGACTCTCTAATTTCAATTCTTCTGTGTGACTCTTCACCACAAGCCCCCTTTTGCCTTACATACCTTTAGTGAGACTGTTTTCTGCAGTCACAACAGCCTCAGTACAGTCAGTGTGACCAGAGGAAGACGCCTGTGGAGAGAAAGTAGTTTGGATGCCATCACTCACTCCTCCAAACCAACTCTACCCTTCTCCACCCTGTTCTGGGTCCTGGAAGTACCCAGTTGTGTGGACTTCATCACTGACTCCTTTCCCTGGCTTCTGGTTGGGTTTGGCACATCAGAGCCATCAGAAAGGCAAGAAATCAGGTGGTGAGAGGGGAGGGAGACTGTGGTATTTATTCCCAGCTTTCTCTCTGCCATGCTGCCATGGGTTGGCTCCATCTCTCCACCAAAGGCCACAGCTCCAGCCAGATGGTGTCCTCTCCATGTAATATAACTACCTTTTCTAGGTTCAGGGAAACTGCTCCCTTCCCTTGCCTCTTTGGCCCCAGGGATGGGAAGCATCCCAGAGGACTGCACTCTCCTTCTTGGTGTCCCTAAACCTGCCCACACCTTTATAAATAATCCCTGTTATTAAATTCTCCTTATATTACCCAGTCCTTCTCAGAACCTGACTTCTTCCATTCTACATTAAGCTAATAAGATTTATGTATGTTGCTTTAGTATGTAGTTGTAGTTTGCTCATTCTCATTATTACAAGTATCCTATGTTTAAACAACCATAATTAATTTCTCCATTCTATTGTTGATGGACATGTGGGTAATTTTCAGTTTGGGTTATGAACATTCTAGTACATGTCTTTTGATGAACAAAAGTATATACAGTTGACCCTTGAACAACACAGGTTTGAACTATGAGGATCCTCTTATATGTGGATTGTTTTCAACCAAACAGGGATTGAAAACACAGTATTTGTGTGATTTAAAACTTGAGTATAAGGAGGGCCAACTTTTGTATATGCAAGGCTGGCCGTGGGACTTGAGTATGCAAGGATTTGAGTATAAGTGGGGGTTCTGGAACCAATCTCCCACATGTACTGAGGCACAAATTTATTTCTGTTGGGTAGATCCTTAGGACTGGAATTGCTCAGTCATAGTGTATGTGTGAGTTCAGCTTTAGTACATACTGCCAAATAGTTTTCTAAAGTGGTTATACCAATTTATACTGCCACCTGCTGGGCATGAGAGCTTCAGTGGGACCACACATTTTTAATGGCACCAGTCCAGGATTTTCCTGTGTTCCCAAGGACCCCAGGCATAAAAGAGGATCAGGTAGAGGATGGTATTGAGCCAGAGTTTGGGGTTTGTGATCCAGGAATGAAGAGCAGAAAATTGAAGATGCTGACACAAGAGTGGAGAGTGTCACACTCTGGGGCTCTTGGTGGGATTGGGAGATGGACTCATTGAGAGAAAACTTAGGGGAAGGTACTAGAAGTTTAGGTGCATTTGAAGGGCAAGTGTAGAGATATAAGAACATAAGGAAGTGGAGATATGAATATTTTGGTCAGAGAATGGCATATGTGGAGTTTAAAATCTCTGAACCTTGGAGAAGTGTTGGGTGAGTTGAAGTTCAGTTTTTATCCCCGAAGCTAAAGGAAGAATGAGGACAAGTGGTTTGAGGAAAAGGAAAGAGAAGTTTATTAATTTGCTGGCAAATGAGGAGGATGGCAGACTTTCATCTTAAAGAACATTGTCCCCCCTTTAAGCAGAAATACAGGGTTTTTAAAGGGAGTTTTCAGCTTCAGGCTATTGCTGTTTAACTATAGCCTCTCCCTGTGAAGACAATCTCGTGACCTCTGTCTGGATAATTCTGTTGAGCCATCTCCTGTGGTTTAAGATACTAGAAAACAAAGAACAAAGAACATATGTCTGCCCCTTTGACTACTGGCCTTAGGCAGAAATGCAGGTTTTAATTCCCCGAAAGGGTGAGGGTTTTCATTTATTTATTTATTTATTATTTCAGAATATTGTGGGGGTACAACACTTTGGCTATATATATTGCCCATAAGGGTGAGGGGTTTTAAAGAGACAACTTGTAAAACATTCTGCCCTTCTTCAGGCCTTTACCTCTGTTACATTGAGACCCAGAATGAGAGCAGCTCTATGGTGTAGGAGGATGGACTCAAGGTCACTGCGATGATGGCTGTTAGAATAAAGGAAGAGAGGACCAAGGAAAGGTTATTTCAGGAAGATGAACTGGATACAGCCTGGAAGTAGCAACTGTGAACTGGGCCCATAACCGGCCCCTGTCCTCCAATCCTTCATGTACTATTATTTAAAAGTTTCTTTTTATATTTTTCTCTTGTTCCTTTTTAACTAGTTATGTCAGTTCTCCCCCATTCTCTCCTATGTCATCATTTTGCCAGAATTGGTTAACCCTGTTGTCTTTGTCTTAACCCTTTTCCTTGTCTTTTTCCTCATGCTAAACTTTCTGGTCCATCACTTCTGGGTCTTCAGGATTCAAAAATACAAAATCAAAAACAAACCAAAGAAACACCTTTTCTATTACTTTTCTCTGTCATCCAAAACCTTCAATCCACTATCAATATTTAGGACTATTTTTCCCATCTACTCTTAAGTTTGTCCTATTTGTCTTCCAAGTTATTCTAGAACAGTGGCTTTTAAAGGTTTTTTTTTTTTTTTTTTTTTTTTGGCATTTTCTTTTTTAGCAGTGGAAGCTCTTTCCAACAAAATCTCAGTTGAAATCCTATATATGGAACAGGCAAATGTGGTGTGAATGGCGCCCCCTAGGGTTGAGCCCTGTGCAACCTGAACAACTGGATGCTGTGCTCTGGGCAGGGGCTGGGAGATGCTTCTTACACACACCTTCAAATTTTCTTGTCTCTGTCTCATTCTACCCACAGCAGTGGCAACCAGTTTCATGCAGACTTCAGCCTTATGGAAGTACGAGCTGACCATGCCCACCCCAGCCCCACCTCTCATTTCTGCCCTGGAGTTTCTCTGGTCCTTAGGTGTAGGGACATCCTTGCAAAGAACCCCTTGGCATTCTCGCACACAACCCAGAAGAACAGGGAAGTTAACACCCTGCCCTGTGGCAGTCCCTGGCCAGAGGGAGATGGGAGCTAGATGGTAAATGCTTCTCCCTCTCTTCCCCAGGCAGATGGTCCTCATATGCATTTTGTAGGCTTAGCTATCCCCTGGGATCAAACACCCAGGTGCCTGTAGCATTGGCTTTCCCATGAGTCGTTTTTACTATTTCACTCTCTCATCCCTCATTCCTGCTCCTAGAATCACACTCTCAGATAAACTACTTAGACTTATGCCTTTATTTCAGGCTTCATTTTCTGAGGAACCAGCCTGTAACATCCCCTAACTCAGGAAAAGCACTTCCAAGCTACTCCAGAGCATCTTCTTGGCTTGAAATCATTGCTCTGGAACAAAATTATATTGAGATAGTTGGAAGGGATATCTTGACTAAAGCACTGGTAATTATCCTCAGTGCTGAGCAGGCTATTTGCATAAGGTACATAAATGAAAGTTCCAAGGGTAGAAATTCAAACTGGGCATTGTTATGGTCAAGTCAATAGGCGTGGAAAACAACGTGGATTTTTAGCAGAGTGGTATAAAAGCTCTAGCCCCTTGGAGAATCTATTTGGCCTGGTTTGGAGATTTGCCTTTAAAAACAAATGAGAGTACAGATTTAGGTCTCTAGGGCTTTCTATCTCCACAGTCTGAAAGTTTAAAAACACACACCATTAGCACTTGCCTCATCTTTCCTAAACTGGCGGTTGTCACGGTTCCTTTAAAGAGGTAAGACAGTGCCTTGGAAGACAGCAGCCACCTCCCACACCCCCACGCCCCCACACACCCGGGATATATCTTGTGTATACTTAAGCTGTCTCTGACACACATAATTTCTTTTTCACCCCTGAGTAATCAGTCTTCTTTGTCCCTTTAGTAAAGAGAACACTATATTTTTGTACAGAAAAGATTGGTAGGAAAGGAAAAATAAAAGAAAGTCTCTCCCCTAAATTTCAGTGTAAATTCCAACAAAATAGCAACAAATAAAAAATGGGAGGGGAAAAAACACAGAAGTTTCTAGAACAAGGGCATTTGTCAAGTGCTAGTTGAAGATCCAGTTCTATTTGTGCATTTTAAAATGTTTTCTTTCCAGTTCTGGGTGTTTAGGGGTTAAGGATGGTGGCTGAAACCCTATTGCTTTGAATAGGAGAGATTAGTTTCCTTATTTCAGGATTAAGGTCAGTGTTATCAACAGGCTGCCGCAGCCTGTCATCAGCCAGCCCCAGCTCTGCAATCACTCTGCCGTTGTTCCAGATCCTCCCTTGGGCTGCTGGCCCACTGAGCCCTGTGACTTTCATTCTGATATCACTAAAGGGTAAGAATATTAGGATGTGTCCACTCTAGGGCACAATATGTACCCAATATTAGGACAACACACAGAGTTCACTCTAATTTTTCATTGCCATAAGACTCTAGAGAAACAGAGGAGGGAAGAATTCCACATGCCTCTTTGAGATTTGATAGGTTGACTGAGAAGATAGCTCTGTTATTCACCACTCTCTGTATTCATGTCCTTTGCAATATGACTTTGAAGAATTTCCCAACAACAAGAGGTGGAATATATTTCCTTACCTCTTGGCTCTGGGCTGGTCTCATGACCTGCTTTGGCCAATAGGATGTGGCAGAAGAGCCTAGGCCACGGGAGGACTTGTGTGCTTCTCATCTCTTTCTTGGACTCCTGACTTTGCCGTGGGAACATCCCCTGGTTCCCTGCTTAAGAACGAGGGACCACGTGGAGAAGATGTGAGGGGCCTCAGCAAATAGCTGCCAATTCCCAGAAGCTGAGCTACCCAGTGGGCCTGTAGTTGACTGCAGTCACACCAGGAGCCCAGCCAAGGCCAGAACTGCCACCCCAGCTGAGCCCAAAATGCCAAACTGCAGAATTGAGAACTAAATATTTGTTGTTTTAAAACATTGTGTTTTGGGGAAGTTTGTTACATAGCAATAGCTAACTGCTAACAGAGGTTCATGGCCTCCACCATATTCCTTGGGTCCTTTGCCTCGTTTCCCTTATTATCATATGATTGTTAGTATTGGCAAAAGTAATAACAATAGGTACTGTTAGGATAGAACTGTAGAGTGTACAACTCATTTGATCTTACAATAACATCTAGGGGATTATTCCTATTTTTTGGACATGAACTATGGAGAAAGCAATACTAACGCCCTTGACTTTTATAACTTTTGTGTAAAGGTCAGAGAGACTGAGTTTTAATGGTGCAAAATTTAGCACACCAACTGCCACAGTTAGAAACATGGAGATACTTGGCCAGTTTATTCATAGATCTGACAAAGGTGTGAAACATCTCTGATGTGAAAATTAATTTACTTAAACCTAAGATGAAGTCCAATGTGGACACCATATGCACATACATGTGATCAGTGACTTTTCTAACTAAAAGCAGTGAGGGAGGCCTGTCTTCATGCCTGATGGTGCTGATTCTGTTTCCTTTCACTTTAATTGTCATCTTGGTGGCATGTAAGCTTTACAAAGCATTTTAAGGAACATTATCCCAGTTGATCTTCCCAACCATCCTATGAAATAGGTAGGGCAAGCATCATTATATGCATTTTGGTTATTCTTTTTTTTTTCTTTGTGAGACAGGGTCTCCCTCTGTCACCCTATGCTGGAGTGCAGTGGTGTCATCATAGCTCACTGCAGCCTCGAACTCCTGGGCTCAAGTGATCCTCCCACCTCAGCCTCCCAAGTAGCTGGGACTACAGGCATGCACTACCATGCCCAGCTGGATTTTAATTTTTTTTTAGAGATGGGGTCTTACTATGCTGCCCAGTCTGGTCTCAAACTCCTGGCTGTAAGGGATCCTCCTGCCTCGGCCTTTCAAAGTGCTGGGATTACAGGCATGAGCCATCATGCTCGGCCCCATTTTGCTTATTCATATGTACACTAAGGCTCAGGGAACTCTTAAGACTCCTGGTTGAATACTCTTTCCACAGCACCTCCATACTGCCCTTTAGTTTATAACTTTGTGGGCAGTAGCACATTGCCTTTTACTGTAAACCTTCATTTCTTCAACCCTTGTTCAGGGAGGGTATAGTGGTGCATGAGGGCATAGGCTAAATTTCACAAATTAAGAACAATAGTTGATATTACTTTGCATGCAGCTTCTTGCTCACCACTGAGGAACTCTGGTTTTTAGACACAAGAAGTAGGGCGTTAAGGGGCATTTAATTGAAGAAGGATGGATCCAGAGAATGCTGGGAAGTAGGGGAAGACAGCCCATTTCTCTACAGCAGTGTTTTGGAGGAGATGTTCAGGAGCTGGTGTGACTCTCATGAAGATGCTGTTTTAGGTAGGGCTCCCCAAGAAGCAGACCCTGAGACAAGGATTTTGGGGCAAGTAGTTTATTTGAGAAGAGATTCCAGGAAACACAAGGAGCAAGGTGGGAAAGAGAGAAGAGAAGGTAGCCAATAAAGTGAGTGATAATCATCAGGCAAGTTATATGAGCAACTGGAGATGAATTCAGCTGGGGAACTCTGGGGGACAATGTAGAACACATACCTGAGTTATCTCAACCTGGGGCCAAGGAAGCCAGGGTCTCCACTCATCCATCCCCATCTGTTCTTGGTTGAGGACTGCTTCCAGGGGCATTAAAACTTCAGCACTTCCCACTCTCCCTGCCTCACAGCAGAGAATTGCAGGATTCTGCACCACAGTGTTTTGTGAGTAGAGGTGAGTACTAAGAGGATGAGGGCAAGGCATCAGCAGCATCTGCTAGGAGGATTATGGGCCAAATTTTTCTGATTTCTATGTGGAAAGAGGATCATACACTCAAGGCAGTAAACCCCCTCAACAGAATGATCTTGAAGCTGTGTTGTGGCAAGAGGCTAGAGGAGCTGAGGATTGTGTAATGGTGGGTGGTAAATATCACCTGGTGGCGCCGTGCCTGGGACTGGTTCTCTAGAACAGTCTGGTACCTGGGATGCTTTGGTAACTCATCCAGGAGATAGCTGTGGGCACTACAGTTAAATGCCTTGCTAATGGTCCACTTTTCCTTAGTTTCCCTCTTCCCTGAAGCTCCCTACATTCTGAGAGATAGATTTTGAGTTTCTAGAACTTAAATGGAGAATGTGAGGTACACGACTAACCTGTTAGAAGGTAAATTTATAAGACGATGATTGTGTGAGGACTTAAATCTTGGACCAGGGGTCAACACCTTCTACTCTTGTAAGAAAATTTGACTTGGTCTTCATCCCTTGCACACTGTTTGTTTCATTCTCTGAACGTGCCTCCTTGCCCACGAACGTGCCTTCTTGGCCAAGAATTTTGCAAGTTTCTCCTGGAATATGTAGGAAATACTTAAAGCCAGTATTGAGTTGCAGTATTGAGTTCATCACTCCCAGCTCCTGCTTCCCAAATCACTCTAGAAATATCATTTTAGTTATTCTACATCTTAAAGAATTACCTGATGAAAGTTCACTTTATTAGTGAGGTCTTCCCCAATCATTCTATTTCAAAGTAACACCCTGCTATGGTTTGAATGTGTCCTCTTCAAAATTCATGTGTTGAAACTTAAACCCCATTGTGGTGGTACTAAGAGGTGGGGCCCTTTGGGAAGTGATTAAGTCATGAGGCCTTCACCTTATCAAAGGGTGGGAGGGAACTAGCTTAGGCCCTTTTGTCCTTCCTGCTTCCCCCATGTGAGGACACTGTCCCCTCCAGAGGATGCAGCAACAAGGCACTGTCTTTGAAGCAGAGAGAGCAGCTTCACAAAACTGGCTGGTGCCTTGATCTTGGACTTCCCAGCCTCCAGAACTGCAAGAATGAAATTTCTATTAATTTATAAATTTCCTGTTCTATGGTATTTTGTTATAGGAGCACAAATGGACTAAGACACACCCTCTCTCCTACCTCTTAATACTCCCTACCCCCTTCACTGCTTTCCATTTCTCTATGACACTTACCATCTGATATACTTTATATTTTACTTCCTTATGTATCTCTCCCCAGCTTGAGTGTAAGTTCAATTAATGCAGGGAATTTCCCCTGCTTTTTTTTTGTGTTTATTTTTTGTTTCACCTAATGCTGCATTTCTAATGTTTAGAACAGGGCCTGGCATATAATAGAACCTCAACAAATATTTCCTGAATGAATGAGTGGATGAAAGGTGGGTCCACCAAGACCTTCTGCTACGACATCTAGTGCATCTGTCTTTGCTGCTCCTTGAGAGGCCAAATGTCTCCTGGAGCTTCCTGGCTGGCTGAACTGAGAGAGGCGTGTTCCTGGAATGTACCTTCTAGGCCTCTCCGTAACTTTGGAGTCACACATATCTTGTTTAAATGACACCTTCACCACTTATTAGCTGAAAGAGCTTGTTCAAATAAACTATTGATTTCTTTATCTGCAAAATGGAGCTAATAATGACAATTTTGCTGAATTTTTAAGAAATTTTAATAAGTCAACATAAATGAAGCACTTATAGTGCCTAGCATGTACTAGATGATCACAAAATATGGATTTTCTTTCCTTTCTCTTCATTTCCGGTGCAAGCATCAGTTTGCTGATGAACAAGTAACACAGAGATTGGGGAAAGTTGGTCAAAGCAGAGGTCAGGGGAGGATGTGGCAGAAGGATAATAGAAACTAGAAATGAGAGTCACACAAGAGGAAAGGACTCTGTTACTAGGATTGGGGAACAGCCTTCACCCTCTGGTCTTTTGTAGAAGGGTCCTCTGCCAGTGCCATGTATGAGGTGGGTAGAAGATTTAGCCTTCACCATGTCCTGGATTGCCCTGATCATTACATTTCTAATGTACTTCCTGAGTTAGCACATTACCCAGAGCTGACTCATCCCTGGGGAATATGCTCCCTCTAGCCTTAAGGAGCTGACTGCAAAACAGCTGAGGCTGGACAACCTGGATGATCAAAGGAAATGTGCTTCAGAAAGAATTACACGACAGGCCTTAATGCAAAGTGCCTATATCTTACTTTTCATGTATCCAGGGTGAGGTTTTAATTACTCAGACAATGTGGAAACACACTCACTCATCTGGCTGAGAACAGACGGAGTTTGGAACAGAATTTTCAAACATGGCCCATATGTTGACCCCTTCGCAGCTCTGACACAGGCAGTATATTTATTCACTTTCCCTGTCTTCTTGCTTCCTTTCTATTCCCTTAATTGTCAGGAATAAATGTACTGTTACTGTTGTTCTTTAGAATAACTTCCTTGAGCATCTGGGTACCTACAGAACCTGTTTTCAGGCTTGGGAAGAGGAGAAAGAACTGCAAACATTTATCGAAAATGATGAGTTTGTCATCACTTTTCCTGCTTCTTAACTGCTCTTACCAAACCTCCAAAGATGCTTTCATGGGTAAAATTATCTGACAGCCAACCAAGGCAACTAGAAAATTTATCTGCGTTGCCGCTATGGGGTCGTACAGAGAGGTAGAAGAGGCGGTGGAGGTGACAAATGTGATGATAGTGTTGGTGGAGATGGTGGAGGAGATGCTGGTGGGGGTAGTGGTGTTACAGGTGGTGGGGCTGAGGGTAGCAGAGGCTGTGTGCTGGTGATGGAGGTGTTGATGGTGATGGTGGTGGTAATAAAGGTGGAGGGGTGGAAGTGCTACTGAAGAAGGCAGGGTCAAGGCAGGGGAAAAGGTGAGGTGCTGGCAGTTGAGGCAGTGGTGTTGGTGGCAGAAGTAGGAGTAGTACAGGTGATGGTGGAAGTGATGATGGTGAGGGTGGTGGTGGTGGTGGTTGTGGTAGAGGCCATGATAGTGGTAAAACTGTGGTGGAAAGAGAATAGAACACGTATGTACATGCAAAAACTTGTATGTGAGTATACATCGCAGCATTATTCATAGTAGTCAAAAAGTCGAAACAGTCCAAATATTCATAAACTGATGAATGGATAAAACAAAATGTGGTATATACATACAATGGAATATAATTTGGCCATAAAAGGAAAAAAGTATTGATACACACTACAACATGGATGAACCTTGAAAATTTTATGCTAAGTGGAAGAAGCCAGTCACAAAAGACCACACATTGTATGACTCCAATTATATGAAATGTTCAGAATAGGCAAATCTATAGATACAACTAGTAAACCAGTAAATTATAATAGTCGTGCCTGGGGCTTGGAGAAGTGATATGGGAGGGACTGCTAATAGGTATGGGGTTTCTTTCTGGGGTGATAAAGATGTTCTAAAATTAGATTGTACAATTCTTTGAATATACTAAAAAAAAACCCCATTGAATCATACATTTCAATGGGTGAATTTTATGGCGAGCCAATAAAGCTGTTGAAAAGAATGTGAGGGCAGTAGTGGGGGTGGTAGTGGAGGGCTCAGATTTGGTTGGTGGGGATTTGGGGGAGAGGAAGGGAGATAAGAGTTGACTGACACCAGATATACCTGAGCCTAAGTAGGGTCAAGTCTGGGTAGCACAGATTTTGTTTCCTGTGGATTTGTTTCTATGCCTGCTAGAAAACTACATTTTCTCCCACAGCCAACACTGAATTTACACACAAGTATTTCTAGAACAGATCATGAAAACCAAGCCAAGTTGTCAGTTGCCGTTGGAATTATGTTTAAAAGGGACACCTTTGGTTTTTCCATACACTGTCCTCAGCACACAGAACTGGCCTCTTAGGAGCAACGGGACAGAGGAGCCAGCCTTCTTCTTGTGTGAGTGCAAAATCAGACGGGTCCATGAAGAAATTAAAGCGGACATCTGGGGTCTATCATTTTTAATAATTTTAAACTAGCTACAAAATGTCAATCACTTCACAAAGCGACAGAGGAGACAGGAAGAATTTAATATTACATGCTATAATGATATTTATCTCACAGTTTATCTATATTTCATTCATTTATATTATTTTTAAAAGGTTTCTTTATCAGCTACTAAACATCTCAGCAATTTGGTGTGCATAGCTCTAGATTAAGCAACAAAGAATTGTACTGATAACAAACCGCACGGGAAATGGTGATAAATAAGAGTCAGCCTTATAAAATTTACATCTCCACAGTTTCACAGCAAGATTGCTTTCTCCAAAACATGGCCTTCAAAAGCAGCAAACAAACCCTATATTACATCCATTTGACATAGTTTCAGCTAAACATATATTTTGCTGGAAATGATTAAATGGTGAGTGTGTCAAATCCATCTTTTTTTAAAATTCTTTTTTTAAAAAAGGATGATTATGATTTATAAGTCTATATATTGACAGAAAGAAAGTGACACTACTGCAGTTTTGCTGGTATAACTTAATCTTGACAGTGTCTCAACACTGAGCATGCTTTGTTGTTGTTTTGTTGCTGTTGCTGTTGTGTGTGCGTGTGTTTTCTCATTGGTATGCTACTGTCATGGAAAGTTTTTGTTTAAGTAGGAATCTAAAAAATCTATTTAGTTCTCATGCATAAGTGCATAAATCACATCACTTTTAGTGCATTGCCTGTTATGTAATTCCACATTGTCTAATCATGAAATCATAAAGACAGATAACAGCCATGAGGAACCAAAGACAGCACATTTTGAGAGATTCAGAGCCTGACACTCAAAGAAAGGACCGTGGCAGTAGCTCTGTGGAATGTCACAGTTTTACAAGAACAATACTGTGTATTGAAAGAATCAACAGCACATTGAGCATTCCTAAACTGTCATTCAGCAAATGCCACTGAGGAAAGAAAAGGAAAAATGAAACTCAAGACATCTCATGTGGGGAGTTAGAGCCACCAAATGACCACTATATACAACCTTTGGAAAGAAAGAGACCCAGAGCGAAAAAAAGACACAAAGTATTGTCAGGAAGCTGACAGAGGACACAGGACAACATTCACGATGGGGGTGGACTGATGTGTGTAAGTGTGCAGACCTACTAGGTAATACAATGAGAAAAGCGTGAAGGTGCTATCTTGCCCGACAGCATTTGGAAGAGAACACAGGTGGGTACACTTAACCACTTCCCAGCATCTTTGTTGCACGTTGGTTGGCCTCATCAATTCTGGTTTTGTTGGAATCAGCCTAGAAAAAGGGGAAAGAAAACAAAACTCAGGTTACCCCTTAAAAATCCATTCATCCTTCTGGATCCAGGTGAAATGGTTGCTCTTGGGTGAAAACACTTGAAATTTCCCCAGTCAGAATTGAGCCTTTCTTTTGTGTTCCCAGAACTATTGCTATGGCTTTACTTGGACATGACCACAGAAGCTTGATTTTAGTTTTTAACTGTTTTTACCACCAACGAGCATCCTTTTGAGGATAGGTTTATATCATTTATCTTCCTATCCTAGAATGACACTCAATGACTTCTATGGTAGGCATTCACATCTGTTGGACTGAGTTGAATTACCACCACTTATACAGTTGGATTCAAGTCATGGCTACCTTTTAGGAGGGTCACTTTGAGCAAATTACTTCTTGGGGCCTCAGCTTTCTTGTCTATAACCTGGGAATAAGAAAGAATATTTCTTTCTTTCTTTCTTTTTTTTTTTTTTGAGACAGAGGCTTGCTCTGTTGCCCTGGGTAGAGTGTAGCGGCATCGTTGTAGCTCACTGCAACCTCAAAATCCTGGGCAAGCCATCCTCTTGCCTCAGCCTCTGGAGTAGTTGGGACTACAGGCATGCTCCACCACGCCTGGCTAATTTTTCTATTTTTAGTAGAGATGGGGTCTCGTTCTTGCTCAGGCTGGTCTCAAACTCCTGATCTCAAGTTATTCTCCTGCCCTGGCCTCCCAGAGTGCTAGGATTTCAGATGTGAGCCACCGCACCCAGCAATAAAGAATATTTCTAATGAGCATGAGCATCTACAGTTGACCCTTGAACAATATGAGTTTGAACTGCGTGGGTCCACTTATACATGCATGTTTTTCAATAAATATATTAGAAAGTTTTTTGGAGATTTGTGACAATTTGAAAGAACTTTCAGATGAACGTGTAGCCTAGAAATATTGAAAAAATTAAGAAAAAGTTAAGTGCGTCATGAATGCGTAAAATATATGTAGATACTAGTCTATTCCATCATTTGCTAACATGAAATACACTCAGATCTATTATAAAAGAGTGTAATAGACTTCATTATGTAAATCTATTATATAAAATTTGTCAGAACTGACACATACAAACACATATCGTATATGGCACTATTCTCAGTCATTTGTAAGCAAATGTAAAGATGCAGATTTAAATCATAACAGCATAAAATTAACTGTAGTCCATACTGACTACTGTAATAATTTCACAGCCACCTCCTGTTGCTATTGCGGTGAACTCAAGTGTTATGAGTCATGTGATGCTCATTATCCCCCCCATGAGCAGTTTGTCTTCCTAGTAAATTGCATGTCACAGTAAAATGTGATTTCTCTCTGTCCTTGTGTATTTTTCATCATGTTTAGTGCAATACTGTAAACCTTGAATAACACCATGGGTCCTAAACAAAGTGCCACCAGTGATGCTGGAAGTTCTCCCAAGAAGCAGAGAGGAATTGTTTGATATGTACCATGGATTGATACGTACCATAGATTGAGGTCACCTGCCATTTCAGATAGAGGATTTGTCTTGTAAACAGATGACGTGAACTTACAGTATTGATAAATACAGTACAGTATTGTAAATGTATTTTCTCTTCCTTATTTTCTTAATAACGTTTTCTTTTCTCTAGCTTACTTTATTGTAAGAATACAGTATATAATACAAAAAACATACAAAATATGTGTTCGTCGACTGTTTATGTTATTGGTAAGGCTTCTGGTCAATAATAGTTAAGTTTGGGGGGAGTCAAAGTTATATGTGATTTTTGACTGCATGGAAGATTGGCACCCCAACCCTCGTGTTGTGCAAGGGCCAACGGTACTATGTTCCACTCATTCAACTTTGACAACATCAAGACTGACAACATCAATTATGAGGACTATATTATTATTAGCCCCCTTTTCCAAGTGAGGAAACCAGGCAGAGGGGATTTGGGCAATTTGTCTAAAGTCTTAATACAAATAAACGGGGAAACCAGAGTCCGAATGCAAGCACCCTGGAGTCAGAGTCCACACTGTGAATCACTTTACTACTTAGGTTTGCTGTGAGGATTAAAGGAGTGTATACATATAATGTGCTTAAAATAATACTTTGCAAAAATTAAGTGCTCAGCATATCTTGCGATTATCATTGTGTGAAAACTTGGCTCACTTTTGTGATGCTTAATAACTTTTAAGCCAGATTTCTCAACACTCACTTCTATGAGTTTGATAACTGGCTTGTCTTTAACAGGGGCACATTTACCATGATTTTGTACCTTGCTCACATTAGTCTCTTGGTTGACTCCTTTACTGCTTGGGTTACATTTTGCTGTATATGCAGCATGAAACCCAGGGCTGCTACTAGGATAGACCTTTAAATCCCAGAAAATGAATGATTCTCATCACCACTGAGAGATGAGTCAGCAAGTGCAGGTGAAGACAACAATCCTGTTAAAGCTATTGTTCTGTCCTATCCTGACTGGTAATGTTGTCTGTCCTTCTATAGCCTGGGAAGAGGGGAAGGAAGCTGCCAGGCAGTGTAGGGAAACCCAACCGTTTTTCTATCAACCAGTATCACTCAATGATTAACAACTTTGCACCTATTACCATGCTTGGTGCTTTTCAATCTCTACCAAGTTGGGTCATCTTAATTCAGTTCTCATTGTGAATTCCCAGGACGTCAAGGTTATCCATATTCAAATAGAAATTTGCAAAGTTAAAATGGACACATTTCTAGGTTACTTGTAACTCTAAATTATCTGGCAATGGTTCTCTGCCATCTGTTTGGATAATTGAGAGTTGTCTTTCAAAACAAGTATTTACATCATAAGAAAGGGCATTGATTTTCTTTGATTTTGTTTTGAACTATAGACTCATATTTTTGACCTTAGGGTCCTTATTTGGAAAATGGATAATCTCACCAATTTTACTTGGCTCTTAAATCCTCCCTTTCCAACCACAAATCATATTAGAAATAATGACACTTTAGGGCAAAGGAAAATTACAGGCTCAGAGAGCAATGTAAAATGTTCCTGTTGATTGAATTATGCTATGTTTCCAGACTGAACTCTGAGAAAAGCTCAAATGAGAAAAATAATCCATTTAAAAATAGATGGCATTTGTGAAGGCAAACATTCTAAGATCTCTTGTATAAGAATGCACTGATGAGCCTTCACATGGTGGCCCAAGGAAATATGTGAAGTAGAGCATGAGGTTACTCTTCAGATATCCTCAAAGGATCTGGGAGGAGCTGGAACAGACCTATGTTCAGTGAGCATCTGTGATTTCCACCTAAATTCTTTCTGCAACATATGAAAATTTCAGCCCAAACAATATCTGACACAAAATGTACTGCATCTTTATTATATTATATAAAAGAAGTAGTGCCTTTTAGAAAAAAAATCCTGAATCTCCTTTTAGATGTCTTCCTGGTATTTGAAGAATGCCTCTATGTTCACCCTACTTATATGCTTTAGGACTTTATTTTTGAAGTCTATTCTATTCCAGTTTTCATATTTCTATTTAGAGAATCCTAAATTCGTTGGCATACCCAACATATGCTATATGTTTGTTCTTGGGAGGAAGCAAGGATGACCACCAGAGAGCCAGTAAGAGGTTAGAAGGAGCCGCTCAGCCCGCCCTTCTGAACACTCTGGGAATCTCAACTGCAGACCATAGCAAGAAACTTTTAGGACCCAGCTCAGACTTCCAGACTGTTCTGATCCCAGGTTTGAACTGTTCTCTTACTATCTTTCAGGTGAGGCAACCAGGTCACAGAGCTGGTGAATGGCAAAACCTTATTGGAACCCACAGCCTTAGTTCTCAAACGTTGTGCTTCCTCATTGGTAGACGGATTTGAGAACTGCTAAAGCGTCAGCCTCACTGTGTTTCAATGTGTGCCTGACATCTACCACTGACCACTTTAAATCAAAGTTTGAAAGTCGCTAAGTTATTTTCTTAGCAATAGGAAATAACCATAACCATAAACCATCTGATATAAACTTGCCTCCAGTTTAGTAGTTTCCTGAAATAATTGTATATTTTTAACCTTACAAGATTATATATGTAAACACCCTTAAACAGAAAATAGGTTTTCAAATAGACGAAGTAATTTCTTGACAGTCCATGGGAATGTGTTGAAAATCTCATTGTTTTGGACTTCTAAAACTTCACCATCAATCCAAGGGTTGAGAAAAAATCATGACTGATGGAGCTGGGTGAAGGTTGCTGTTGGGATCATGGAAGTATATGGGAGAAATATCACAGACGCTCCTTACCCCTACAGTGTGATTGTAATTACATCTTAGACATGCAGGAGACTTTTGCACACTGTTTCCTATTATCAGAAATGAGAACTGCCACGAGAAGGTGGAAGTCTATTAATAATTGTGCAGTTCATGGAATATGATCATTTGGGGAAATGCTGGGTTGAAACAGGCTCTATCTAAATCATGTGTGGATTGTGATTTTTTAAAAAAAGGGCTAAAGTGTTGACTGGAATAAACTAATTATTCAAAAGCAACAAGACCCCTCCCCCACTTCTTAAATGATTCAGCACTAAAGGAATGATAGAAACTCGAAAAGCTATTTCCCATCCACTTGTCTGGCTTCTGATTAAACCTTGTAGCCGCATATGTCTTTGTCTTTGTAGTATACTGGGCCTAGAATAAAAGGTTCTCCCTAAAGATAAGAACTAGAAATTCTGCAAAGTGGCTGAGTCAAGATGCCACTTGCCTTTCCAGGAACACTTTTTTTTGCTTAAAGTCCAACTCTATCAATAAGAGTTTGACCCCTCTATTAGTAAAACCTCTCCTTCGGGAACCCTAATTGGTTTTGATGCATTATCTACCTGCATCTTCCAGTAAATTGGATCCATTAATAGAAAATGAAAACTTCCTGTTTTCTCAAACAATTTTCCTGTTGGAAGGCAGTTCAGCAATTATTTCTTAGTTCATTTTTCTGGGCCATAATGGGTTAGGTCAGCTTGTGTTGGCTCTAGTGCTTTTTGAAACTCTCAATATTATTCTAAAGTCTATTGACTTACACAGCTTTAAAAGCTTTATCATATCAAAGGCTTCTTAACAATGATAAGCATGTTATAGCTTGCAAAATTAAGCAAAGCATTTTGCCAACCAACACTGACATTTGTGTAGCCCAATACTGATCAGGCAAAATATTACATGATCAGATATTTTTAACATGGAGCACATACAATACAATAGGGCAAAATGTTTCCCTTAGGTCTACTCATTCCTTTTTTGAGTCATTGGAGGCTGCTTGCATACCAAGAAATTACTATTTAGCCTTACAATTCAAGAAATCTCAAAAGTATCTTCCTATGCTCACCAAAGCAAAATGAATTAGAAATTCAAGACCTCAGACTAAGAACTTCAATATCTCCCAGGGAATAAACATACAACATAAGATTAGCCAAAGAGAGTAGATTATAGATGTACAATTACCATTAAACCTATAATTTGTCTATTTCTCCTTTTTGGCATTTGGACATTTTAAGAGCACCTAATCTATATTCAAGACACTACTGATTGTGGAACAGGGAAATACAAGGAAATAAAAGTTATGTCAGATTTCTATGGTTCAGAATGTCAGATTTTGGTGCCCTAAATCTCTTTACAGGAACTTTCCAGTGTTTCTTTCTGGTCTTGTCTAATTTTAAGCCCCCAAGCCCACCTCTTCCCATTCTACTCTCTCTAGTCTTCCTTTGGCCCTTGTTGACACTGGGGGTCTTGGAGCTAAGTCTGGTATCCTTGTGTGAACTCAGTTTCATCAGATATGATTTCCTATTTTGAGATCTGGGGATGTGAACTGTCGGCACTGGAAACGGAACCTGGATCTTTTTGAACTATCATTAAAGCTTTGGCATTGTAAAAACAAAGCTCATATTCACCTTCTAGCTAAACTGACTATTCTTTCCCTCATTTTCTGATTCTGTTCTTTCACCATCTCCACTTGACAAACTACTAAACATCCTCCAAGACTCAACTCAAATTCAACTTTTTCTGGGATTTTCCCAACCCCTGCCCCTTGAAATTTTTCTTATTCAAATAAACATTTTTTTGTATGGATCTCTTAGTGAATTGTATTTTGTGTGACAGTAAATTTGTCTGCCTCCCACAGGCTGTGAACCTCCTGGCAGTAGGAATGGTGTCTTTCTCATTTGTGTATATCCCACAGTGACCAGCACAATGCCAGGCATAGAGGAGACTTTGAGAAGTATCTGCTAGATCAAATCCTCCTCTCTTATTCTAGTTCCATTGCTGCATCGTATGTTGTTGTCTTGGAAACTTAAGGGGAACATTTCCAGCTATCAGTGTGCCTTGAATCCAAGGTCGTATTTCGAGGATCTTGTTATGCCTTTCACACTTCCTGACTGTCACCTGATGGTCATTTCAGAAGAACTGACAAGCAGTAGCAACTTGCTGACTGCCACGTGCTTACCTTCTCCATGATCCTGTCAATCTGGCGATTCTGTGTATCGATCTCATTGCCCATATCCAGGGCCATGTGACGGAGGTTCCCAATGATGCCGCTCACCTGCTCCAGGTTTTCATCCATTTCATTTTCTCGGGCATCATTTGTTACTCTGGGAGCCAAAGAGCAATTTTTAGAGGACAGAAGGTGGGGAAAAAACGTCAATACCAAGGACCCAAAGCTTAGGGGAAATCTGTAGTCTTCTAGGTATCAATTTTTATCTGTCTTTAATATCCATCTAAAACAAGAACACATTTTACCTTTTGTATATTAGAAAGGAATTTTTAAAATTGCATTTTGAATGCTTGAATTTCTATTCTTAAGGAAGGTATAGCACTTCTACCAGCACATCATTTTCCTCTTCATATGTTTATCCCAATTTTTATCTTTTAAGGATGAAGTCATTTTAGTTGGCAGGACTCTAGGTCAGAGAATGAAGATGGAACTAGATAAAAACTGTATTTTTATTTGTAAAATATCAACCACAATCTCCAAGACTCAAATTGAGAATTAAAGAAAAAGCTTCTTGTGCTAAGTCAGAGTCTCTCTGCTCAACTGTTTTCCCATTTGGGACCAACATCAGCAGGAAGAGTCATGTTAATTACAGTGTACCCCTTAATCCTGCTTGCTTCAAGAACTCCAAAGGGAGCTACTTATTCAAGATGATTTTTATTTGCTCATACCTGAATGCCATGGGCTTTTTAAGTGGCATTGTGAATGAGTGACTTCAGAGTAGAAAACTGTGATAAACAATTATTGTTTCAGTTTGAGTAGGGTAGGAGTGAGGAGACTCACAAAGCACCTTACCATCTTGCCATTTTTGCACAGTCCAACTTGAAAGTTAAGGATGTACTTTATTGCAAACAGCAGGTACTTATTCCAGAATTTTCCCAGTACATATGGTGATGGGCTAAAAAATGTTCAGAGGGTTTAAAATCCTTCCCCCATGGTAACCCCCAATGTAGACTGGCCCATTACATTTTTTTTAAAAGCATTCCAGGCCTGAGAAAATTTAAAAATTAAAGGAGGACTTCCTAGCTTTCTCATGGAGTGAAAAAGATTATTTAAATGAGCATCAACAGCTTAGATGTATTTCTAGTTCGATAGTTCTTGGCCCCATTGCACACTAGAGTCACCTGAGGTGCTTTAATGGGACATGGATGCTTGTGTCCCATGTCAAGAGATTCTGATTCAATTGGTGTGGATTGGGCCCAAGCACTGGTATTAAAAAAAACAAATCTCCCCAGGTGATTCTAAGGTGAAGCTGGGCTTGAGAACTCTTGCTTTGGTTTCCCTGGAAGCAGATAGAGAGCTGAGCTCTGAATTGGCTGATGTGTGTAATTTGAGATTTTTAAAATAGATATTTAAGTTGTTTTTTGCTTCTAGATCTCAAAAGAAACGATTAATAAGAAGCTCATATTCTCTATTTTCACTCCAATTCTATCCTCAGACTTCCTTTGCTTTGTGCCCTGAGAGGCTGACCTCTATGACTATATCACCTAGCTTCTCTTACCCTCTGCTTCTAATAGGCCTTGGCTAATGGCAAATGAGAAATTGAAGGGCAGGAAGAGTAAGGGGTTAGGGCATTTATTTCCATTTTTCACTTCCTGCTAGCTTTGGCGGTGGCTGCATTTCCTGCCCCTTGTCCACAGCCATAACTACTATTGGGTCCCTCTCTGGTCTCTTCAGGACTATGGTGATAACAGCTTTCTAGCTATAGCTAGTCCAAAAGTGTGTCACCATAACTTGTTATTTACCCTGCCCACACCTCTGTACACAGTCTTTTTAATAAGCTCTGTTCAATTAAACTCATCTGCCTGTTTACTGCCACATTGAATCTGGATGTGGTCATGTAACTTGCTTTGTCTAATGAAACTTCCACATGATACGAGCAAAGGCTTGATAGGTGCTTGTGCATTGGGTCTTGCCCCCTTGGAATGCTGCTACCACCATGTAAGAAGCCTGGACTCTCCTGCTGGAGAGGCCACATGGACAAGAACAGGGGTGCCCCATTGATAGCCCCAGCCAACCACCAGACAAGTGAGTGAGGGCATCTTGGATCTTCTGGTCCTCAGTTGCATGTCGTCTCATGAATGAGCCTAGGAAAGGCTCTTGGAAGAACCACCTAGCCAACTTGTAGATTCATGAGCAATAAAATGGTTGTTGTTTCAAGACCCACTCAGGTGTGGGGTGGTTTGTTAGTCTACAATAGAGAACTGCTACAGTGTGTACTACATAAGGCTCACCTGCGGATGAAACCACCACTGATGGCCATCTGCTCCCGTTCGTCCACTACACGAGCAGGCTGGCTGGCCACCACTCCGTCCTGATTATTGCCCCAGGCTTTTTTGTAAGCATCACTTGATTTAAGCCTATGCAAAAAAGAGGGTGAGTGACAAGGCACGGGGGGTGGAGCAGCAAGCTCACAACAATCGTCACTTCTTCAAGCGAAGAATCTAACCAAGCGAATGAGATTTAAGTTGAGGCATTAGAGAATACCGATATATCATAATCCAGACCCAAACAGTTGGCCACCACCATGCCTCAGCTACTCAACATTTTCACTTCCAATCGAGTCTATTGCAATTGTCAAGGCTGCAATCTTTGCCTATAAAGTTGTTCTTGTTTTAGTTTGTTTTGTGGCTTCATTTGGATTTAAGACAAGGATTAAGGTAGCTGGAGGACATTCAGTTCTATTTCAGTGATGTGGTTGTATTTTGAGACACAAAACACACACACAGAAAAACATACTGGCAGACAGACACAAAACAAGACTGCCAAGTAGAGTGTGTACATCACACCACAGTAACACACTGTCATTAAGAAAAACATACTCAACCAAGTTTTTACAAATCACCATGCAAAGATTCCTGTTTACTATTTTTTTCCAACACATGTATGAAACTAACATTTACAACTCTGTATTAAGGACATAAAGGATTGGTGGTTGGCCAAGGGTGATGGTCTTTGAGTTGCCTCTAGAGTGATTTGAATTAGATAATATATCGGTACTTCCAAACAGTCACCATACATCCAGAGTTGATGTACAAACCTTTGTCCACAGAGACAAAAAGTAAAAGAAGCATAGTGAAATGAATGCAGGAAAATAGAAGAGAGAACAAGCCATCTAGCACCAAAAAGGGAAACCCCTCTATGTCTTCTTCATGCACCAGCTACAGGCATGAGTAGAAAGTGAAGCATTCTCATTTTAAGCCAAACTACTCCAGAAGTTGACCATTCTCGAAAAAGGCACTAGCAGGACAGTAATAGCCTTCATGAGGATTTGAAACGCAGGTTCAGTAGCTTCTTTGTTGGGCTGAGGGCAGGGTGGAGAGTGCTTACAAACTCCTACTTCAAACTATCCTGGGGTTGTGACAGGGGGAGGAGAGTGGTTTGGAACTGGTGTGGTCTCCATGGGCTGTGTTTTCACTGAGCTGCCTTGGAGTAAAACTTAAAATCCAGGCATACCTATTGTGCCCAATAGAAACATGTGCAGCATATTTTGGTGGGTGTTGTAATTAAAGGCAATCAAAGATGTTTTTAGGTTCTTTGCATAGTAGAAACCACAAGCTTTTTAGTCCAAAAAACAAGAGACATCCCTTGGTCCCATTTTCACATTGTCTATTACAAGATACCAGAATTTAACTTTTCTTTTGTTTTTTTTTTCAACAGAGGACCACAGCCATTTATTAAAACTGGCTCTAATACTTGCAGATTGGGGACCAACCAACCCTGGAGACAAATTGAATACCAATGGAATTTCAGCAACTCCCACGATCTGGTGCATAATACCGTAGGCCTTAGAGCAGTCAGAATTTACTGCACTAAAGGGCCATGGGCCCATTCAATGAGAGAAGATCCCCGAACTAATTTTAACAGAGTTTAGAGTCTGGCTTTGATTTCTTCCAACTCCCCATCCCCTCCCTTCTGGGATTAAAAGAAGTTATATGGACTTTGTGATGTTTTCTGCTATGTAAAATGTCTGGTATACCATCTTTGGCAAAGTCAAAGGAGTGGGAAATATGCGTTTCTGAAAGAAGGCAAACCACTGCACCCACAATGCTGCACATAGACTCACATCACCGCTGAACATCTACCATAATCCTTGGAAACATGCCGAGATAGTCCAGGGCACCACCAGCCACTGCATTGTGACACATGGTTTTTAAAGCATTATTTACACAAAATAGGGAACACACGTCAGTCAAGCTTTGAAGCTCCGTTAGGGTCTCGTGTGCATTAAGGAATTAGTGACCATTGACATGTGGAATTCGTAGGGGCCATCATTTCATCAGAACATTAGAATCCATCCCAGGGGCCCCTGCCTCCCCACTTTCTTCACACACAGTAGATGAAGGGGGGAAAACATATCTGTTGAAATTCAACACAAAATGGATGGAAATCTCGCCTGGGGTCAAGTTGCCACTGGAAAGGATATACAGTCAAATCTTGACTAACTGGAATGCTTAGCAATAATTTTTTTTTTTTTGGTGCATTATGTGACTTTCTTAAGGAACAGTGGACAATGGAGGGAAATTTTGTTTCAAGGGCAATTGGTGAATACTTTGTTAGACTCTGGAGCTACTTTCTCGCCTGCGTGACTTAAGGTAGTGGACATAATTGAATCTTTCCTTGGCTGTGGTTTATATTGATGTGTCTGGTGGCCTTTTCTCTGAAGATCAATTCTTATTGTTTGGTCCTCATAGATGTGGAAGTTGGAGGAGGATGAAGTCTGAGTGAGCTAATGCAAACTACCTAGATTGCCTGGAAGAAAAAATATTTTAACTCTCCAATGTGATTATTTTTCCCTTTGTTTTTTTTTTTTTCTTTGTTTGTTTCTTCTTGCTAAAAGTGGAAGGGAGCAAAAGTATAAGGTCAAGGTTTCCCATCAGCTAGATTCCAGTTAATCAGGCTTTACTGTAGATCACTCTTTAAAAAAACAAAAGATTTTAATTTATTTGTAAATTGAGCCCCTCCCCCTCCTAAACAGGAAGTGGGATATTTTAAATCAGCCTCAAAGTTTAAAGGATGTGAATGGTCATATAATCTGCTAAAAATGACATCAATTTCTATTCTAAAAGCTAGGATCAGGAGAGCTTTTAGGAACAAGGCTTCTTTTAAAAGGGGGAAGTGGGAGGGGTGAGGGAGATCGGGTGACGAGTTTAATTTTCCAAATGCATGTTGGACAATCCACTCATGCATTTTTTTTTCACTGCTAATCAAATGAGACTATCTTCCAGAACCCTCAGTTTTAGGTTCCTTCCGTTGCAAACCTTTATAACCACATGTCACATTTCTGCTACATTCCAAAAGAAGCGTTGCAGAACCTTTAGAACAGTTGAATGTTTTGTGATGTCGTGCATGCAAAATCTACACATTTCAACATTTCAGCCAGTGTACGGGTAGATCTTCCAAGGAGAAGAATTTGAGAGGGATGGCTACAATTTGGGTAAGGCTGGAGCACTTCTTGCCGGAAGAGCCCGTCACCTCTGTGCTGGGTGCAGTGGCAGCACCTTGTGACCAAATTTGGCAACTGGCGAGAAGTAGGGAGGGACAATCTCTGTCATACTCTCCAACTGACAGAATGCTTGCTTGGGCCAAATTACCTGTCTCTTTCACTTCTGAAAAATCAAACCTTGCTCTACGTGTTTCTCATCTTCCAAACTTACCCGCAGCCTTTTTCTAAATCTGCAATTTTGGTTGGGGAAAATAAAGTTCCCTGGGGTGCCTCTTTCTTTAGACGAGTCTCTGTCTCAAGGTACACTTTCTGGAAAATGTTGAAACGTTCATCAATAAAAATTGCTGACAGTGAAGCTTTCACTGTAGTATGCCTGATTTTTAATGCATCAACAGTAACTTCCACTAATATCATCTATGCTATGAGATGAATGCATTGGAGACGGTATTGATCTGTTCTGCATGCCACATGCTCATCCTGCCTCTGAGCTTGTCAGGAATGAGCTTGTCAAGGCTTGGAGATGGGCCTTGGGAAACCAAAGCTTCAGGCAGGCAGGCAGCACCTACTTGTTACAGGGACACACACAAAGCCCGCAGAATTTTCCTAGGTCCGTCAAATTCTTTTCTGCTTCTTTCATGTCCTTATTGATTTGGTCCATCCCTTCCTCAATGCGTTCCAGTTGTTCTGATTAAACACAAGTATTTTATCCCCACAGAATGAAGCAGATGGAAAAGGACAAAGAAAAAAAAAGACAAAACTTCAGACATTCACTTTGACATTAAAAAAGAAAAAAAAAAAAAAAGAAAGAAAACTGGACGCCACAGATTAGAGCTGGTACCCAGTACCTACTTGTTACAAGGACATATGAAAAGGCCACAGCATTTCCCTAAATCTTTTAAATTTTTCTCAGCCTCCTTCATGTCTTGGTTGATATGGTTCATGCCTTCTTCAACACGATCGAGTTGTTCTGGTTAGGACAAAGGGATGACAGTGTGGAATGAATTTTTTGGGGGTCTCCAACAGAACATGAGAAATGACTATGTGGAACAGAATTTGAAAGAGAGAGAGAGATACTACAATGCATTGTCCAAGAGGATGCATTGTCGTAGACTGCTGCCGCTGGCCTAGCAGGCATGGGTGGAAGGAAATGAACAAAAATGATGCCCAAAATAGTTTATAATTCAAACATGATGGGATGGGGTCAGGAGGCCTGTTTGATTCTGAGTGTCCTGGTAAACAGCATAGCATATTCACTTACTCAGACACCAGTGAAACCCAAGAGAAAGAAAAACAGGGCGTTAATGTTTTAGGCATACCAATTTAATGCTACTGGAGAAAGTATCTGTCTCAATTTTAAAATATCTATATCTATATACTAGATAAAGGTGGACAATAGAATCCATTTCTTCTTTGGGGACAACAACAACAGCAGCAATCATTAGCAATGGGTACAGATCTTTTTTCTTCCCCTAGCAGTGGCTGTCTAACCAGATGTAGTTCATGGTCTGCTCTTGGTTTTGCATATTTAATTCATAGAAACTGTAAAAAAAAAAAAAGTAACGTCAGAGCAGCAACATTATAAGTACTGGAACATTTCAATTCCTCTCTCATCCTGTGACTTACTTGCTACGAAAGCTTTGGAAGGCATTTCAATTCTCTGCCCCCTGATTTAGTCTCCACAATGGAGAGCATGCTAAACACCAAGCCCAGGCAGAGAGAGCAGGGACAATAAATGTCTCTTTGGAGGAGGGTCGATGGATGGGAACACAGGACAGTACTGTGTCATTGCTGGTAGCAAAGCTGGCCTTATTGTATCTAAGACACAGATCGATAGTCATAAAATGAATCAGACTTCTAGGTTGCTAGGGTTACATACACCAACTTGATTAATTTTTCAAAAGTTGTGTCACCAAACTGAGGTAGCCACAAGTTCAGTGAAGGGATTTTTAAAACAGCCTTTAAGACCATTAAAGGGAAGCAGTAATGGATGTCTTGGCTGTCTAATTACAAAACCTAATTACATTTCCGTTCCTTTCCTCATCTCTATTTTCATGCATGCATGCCTATGGCTCCGGGAATAAAGGCATGCTTAGAATAAAACTGATAAGTAACATTTCCAGCCTAAAGACATAAATAATCACTTAAAAACAATTTCACATTAAGTTGTACAGTGGAAATTGTTATTGCAAAAAACCAAGATAGGTTCACTAGTGACCCAACCTGGGGAGACTAAATTTTGGAAAATAAAATCCTATTGCGTTCTCTGTTGTGGGGTTAAAGAACAGAATTCAGCTTATTAGGAATTTTCTATTTCTGTTATGCTTTTCAAATGGCTGGTGAAAACAAAATTTCAGTGTTTATCCATCACTGGATACCTGGAGGAAACAACCGTGTGGTGCTAGAGAACTTTTGCTGAATAAATACAGGTACAGTGATGTCTTCAAAAAAATCCTTAAAAGGGTTAATGTATATATGCCATATATCTATTTATCTACCTATCTAGGTGGCAATTCTTTTTTTAAATTTATTTTTGTATTTTTTTAGAGACAGGGTCTCACTCTGTCGCTCAGGCTGGAGTGCAGTGGGACGATCATAGGTCACTGCAGCCTCGAACTCCTGGGCTCAAGTGATCCTTCCCCTTCAGCTTCCCAAGTAGCTGGGACTTCAGGCATATCATCATGCCTGGCCTTGATGGCAATTCTCTACATTCCAGATGATTTTTTTCTTTTCTAAAGGTTTCACTCAAGTTTTCTTTTAAGAATGCAATATATTAGTTTGTAGAACAAGTTAAACACTCAAGTGAGGGAACTAGTGGGGGAATATCAATATCATCAGATGAAGAACCATTATATGTACAGACCGAAATCAGGATGCCAAATCCCAATTGAATCATTGCTAATGGCTTCTGGATGTGCCGGGCTGAGATGGATTGGAGGCGGGTCTGGGTTCAGAGGGAAGGCACGCTAGACTCAACTAATGACAGCTGAAATAAGCCACAGATTATGGCATGGGGATACATATTCAGTTATGTGTCCTTATTGAGGAGTTTCTCTTAAGTTAGTAAGCAAGTTAATACTTTTTTTGGCCAAAATATTAACTCTGATAAGATTTCAGAAACTCTATCCACTGTGCCCCCAGGGATTAGGAGGTAACCTATAATATGCACATTGGCTCCCAAGTGTTAGACCTCTGAACTAGAGAATTAAAATTAAAAGGTAAAAACAAACAGGCAAGTCCAAATCCATATTTCTGAGAGCTGGGTTCTGCCATGCGTCACTAGCTTAATTTGGCAAAGATTTGACTAAAAGAGGAAATTCTGAAGCTGAATTTAATGCAGAAAACTATTTTATACCTATCCATATCAATGAATGCATTTTTATTTAAAAATTCTAAGTCATTTAAAAATATGGTGGAGCCATTTTGTCACAGCATTCTAACAGTAATATTCATTTTTAGAGAGTACTGAGTTATTTTTGTGGATGTGTTTGGCATCTTGGTACTTCATAGCACTTCAGTGATTTCTGTGAAGACATTTCTCAGAAAATGCTTAAAAACAACTAATGTCTTCATTCCATTCTGGGGTAGACAGCAGCATCTCTGAGGCTGATACAATGTACCATCCAGGGTTGACTGCTTCTTACATCCTTAAGCTTGTTTTTTGGCTGTTTTCATTTATACTTGGAGACTGGGAGGAGAATACTATTTTGGGTCAGGACAGGTCTTCCAGTAGAAACATTATATGTTGGGGCAAGAGCTTGGGCTTTCTTTTGCCATGATGTTTGGATGACTAGTTATTTGTGATAGATCCACCAATGGCAGGATGCTGAAGGATCTAAGTTTACACATATTTTCTACTAATCTCACCTAAGTAAGGCGACATGGGGCCCTTAGAATCCTCAACCTGGTAGAAAACAGTAGAAGAATAGCAAGAATCAATGCTATTGACCTAGTGTGCAATGTCCAGTTACGAGATGCTGCCTATATGATTTTCATTTTCCTTAGCATAATAAACATATAGAAATTCATTTAAATAAGTTAAAATAGCCAGATGTGACTAGTAGCTACCATATTGGGTAGTGCAGCCTTAGTCATTCATAAAAAATATCGGTGAGTGAACTTTAGCAAGAGGGATATTTTCTCAAATGCTGCCTTGTAGTGCCATGAACCTTTTAAGATAGTTGGCTGACTATCTGGATGGGGCTTTACTTTGGCTTTTTTCAGCCAGGCAGTGGTCGGAGATAGTTTGTAGTTGATCCCAAGGGGTCTCCCCAAAAGCCACATCTTCAGCATCAAAACAAACATATCAACCAGCAAAGACCAACAAAAGGAACAAGAGATGTGGAGGTGAAAGCCCACATTAGTGCCAAGGTCATTCCAAGGGATTTCTCTTGGAGACAAGTTTTCTACAGGAATGAAAGTCTCAGGGCTCAGTATATTTCCAGGGCTGTCTCTCATGCTCAGTGCTCCTTGGTGTCTCCTGATACCTGGGTATAAAACAAGAATCCCATAAGGAATTTCCCAGTGCAACCATTTAGCTGGACAACCTGGAATGGTCTGGCCTGACCCAATAATAGTTGGAATGGTTCTTTAGAAGGATGACTGTTTCTTGAGGCTCCTGTGCAGCTGTGGGGTAGAAATAGTCAACACTTTTGGTGTTCAGGCACAGACAAGATTAGTAGAGCATAACTAAAGAGAAATTTTAAAGTAGTTACAGATCTAAATAACTAAACATGGCATATACAGAATTAAAATGCATTTAAGATGTCAGTGAAGATAGTTGTTGACTTATGCTTATCTGTCATGTTAAAAGGTCCTAAGCTCCTATTATAGTATAAATGGAATGTGTACCACTTAAGACCAGGCAGTAACCATCCACTTTTGGGGGGGCTTGTTTCTTATCAGTATCAATCTATTCACCTCACATCTGGTAAAACCCAAGCTATCCTTGTTCAACTGAGGAATTCAGCATTTACTGTGGTGTGGCCACAATTGAAATGTTTCAATTGAGAACATTAACTATCTCATGGGGAAATCTGTCAAATAGACATTCTATTCTTTTTTGTTTCACAGAGCATAATATATAGATGATCCTGGGACTCATTTGTGCTAAAGAATTATATATTTTTGCATTTGTATGAAGATTTCAGCAAATTATATCCCTAGATTTTCTTCATCCAAGTACAATGAAATTTGCAACTCAAGTAAGCAAGTTATTTACTTTCTTCCTTTTTGATTTCAGGTTTGTCTATATTATTTGCCATGTCTTTATGTCAATGCTTTATAGTTGGGGAAAAAGGCTCTATCCTGAATCTTTCCTAAACCTTCCTCCTGTTGCAATGCCCCTTTCCCCTTCACATTACAAATTATTAACTGAAAAAGTTAATAAGGCAGAACTGCTAATTATTTGAGTGTATATGTTTCAGTTTTGCTCTGGAAATGAGGTACCACTCTTCTATATGGGCACCTGTTTAATTTTTTTTTAAGGCTATGACTTGCTGCATCCTGAGTTTCAAAGCCTGTATCATTGTTATGCAGATTGAGCCAGCAAATCTTACAATTATAGCAAACTCATCTGGGAACTTCTGAAGACTGCCACTCCTATCGTTATACCTTCAGAATAGACCTCCATTGGACTTTGTTATTTGTGTATAAATTTTGACAATTTGTGTTTTGAAAATTGGAGGGAAAGCACTGGGGTTGATGTTTGATTGTTTTTTTCAAAACTTTTTTCTTGATTTTTTTTTTTATCAATTGTGTATTTATCAAAAACATTTAATACAAATAAATAATGTAAAACCAAAAGTCTTTCTATGACAGCCGTGCGGGCGTGCCCCCTCTGAGTTCCTTTCAACAGGGCCTCTGCTGGGGGAGTGTAGTTAGGTAATGCCACCAGCTGCACACCTATGGGACCTGCCTCAGCATCTACATCGAGCCCAGGCTCTCCCTAGCATGCCTCAAGCCAGTGACTGAGCACAATGGAGCTACCAGTGCTGGACCATTTCTGCCCAACACAGGGCTTCTCTGATGGGTAATCTTTGCTCCTGGGCTCCACATCAGCCTGGCTGAGTTTCTAGGAGCAGCACTGCAGTCTGAGGGTCTTCCCACACAATCCTCCTTCCTTCCCCATCTCCTTTAACAGGTATTAGACCTGCATCTCAGTCTGAAGCCTCTCCCAGCCTACTCTTGCATCCTCTCCCCTTGACCCATCACAGACATTCCTCCAATAAATCTCTTACACTTCTAACTGCTTCTTAGCATTTGCTTCCCAGAGGACCTCAAATGATGTATCTTCCTCCAGTCCCTACCTGCCCCCACCACAACGCCCCAGAAGCCAGTAAACACAGATTTACATCATTTATTGTATTGGTTGCAGAATATTTCTTTTATGACCATAGCATAATTAATTTGATTGGTCTCCCCACTGACAGACATTTAGGTTGTTTCTAGTCTTACACGATTATGAGTCAGGCATGTATGTTTTTCTTTGTATAATTATAAATGCATATCTGTAGTATGAAAGTCTAGGAGTGGAATGTCTCAGTCAAAGATGGGTGCACTTTAAAATTTGAATATATTATCAAGTTACTTTTCAAGACATTTGTATCAGCCTACAGTGCCCATCTGTAGAATGAGGGTTTCTGTTTTCCCAAAATATTCACAACACTAGTTATTATCAATTTTTAAAATTTATGCCAGTCTGCTATAAAAAGTGATATCTCATTACTGTTGATGGTTAAAGCATGATTTCATATGTCTATGATGATTCATGTCTTGTCTTATGTCCATTTTCCTTACATGTTGTTGAGCTTTGATGATATGCAAAGTTCTCTGAATTTCAGGAAAAGTGCCTTATATCTGTTATCTGTAAGGCAATTTTTCTCCCAGTTTGAGATTTATGCTTGGAGTTTATTTATGGTGGCCTATGCTGTGAATAAATTTTACATTTTTATCTTTGCCATTAAAAAAAGTCATGATCCGAAAAATTTTCTAATGCTGTCACAAAATATGAATAAAGAGAAAAACTTCTCAAAAATCTGTTTATTATGATAAAACTCAAAATGGAATCAAGTAACTAACTTGTGGCTAGAATTATGTATAATATCACCATATAGCTAGATATATTGAGACAAAGAATAATTAGGGTATTACCCTTCTAGGTTGCACTTTAGAGGACAGAGATGCTATACGAAAATGCTGGCTCTCTGAGTTTCATTGCTTCTAGCATTTCTATAATAATTTTTAAAAATAGGCCACATATTTCAATTGGTTCAATTTTTTATTTTCCAGAGAATTCTTCTCTGCTTATATCCTGTTAAAATTAGCTTCCAGTTATTTAAGGAATCCCCACAGTGACTTGGAAATCAAAAGTGCCAGATACTGAATTAGGATGGTCAAAAAAAGTGGACAACATGACATACTATACTGTCATTCTATATAGTATAGAATACTGTTATTCTATACTAACATACTATACTGTCATTCTATTAGAAGGAAACCAAATTTATTGGGAAAGTTTGGGGGTACAGAGAATAAGAGAATTCTCACACTGTCCAAAATACTATCGTTTAAAAAAAATACAAATGGCTACTGCCTTCAAAATTCTGTTACCACAGTATATATAACAGAGAGAGTAGTACCATTCATTCAGTCATGAAGAAGGCCTCGACATTTCCGTACATTTACCAATCTTTTCAACAGAGAAAGAAAAAAGCAAGATGAAAATTCTAGAACCCTCACACTCATGTACATGCATAACACATGTCAAAATGACCACCTGCGTATGCACAAATAATTTAAAAATGCACATTATTCAGACGAGGAATTGTTCTTACTGAAGAAATCTGAACTTACCTCCTTGTTCATCCAACATAACCAAAGTCCTGATACCAGCATCTTTACTCTACATTCCAATAATGGTAGCAAAGTTGAAAAGGAGTTAGAGAGAGAAAAGAGAGAAAGAGAAATCAGTAAGGGGACAATTAGCCCTAGAAATGGAAAATGAAGAAGGACCAAAGGAAAAAAGGGAGGAAGTATGGTGAGGGCCTTGAGGGTTGGGGAGGGACTTGCAGGAACGGGGAACCTGCAGACTTGCTGTGTTAGTGATGCTCTGGGGCAGAAGAAGGTGATGGAGCACAATCTCTAGGCAGGAGGGCTGGGGATGGGCTTGGCATGGAATTGGAATATACATACTTAATATTATACTGTAATTTTATATTTAGAAAATAAAAATGCCTATGGTTTTCATAACACCAACCACAGAAAACAAATCTTCCAAAATCTTCTAGACTGAATTTCCTTTTCTGGCATAATCTATCGGAAAGTCTCCATCAGTGAAGTGGGGAGGGATGCCCCACCGGGAAGATGTGCAAGAATCTTGGTGGGGGGGTGGCGAGAGATTTTTAAGTTTATCAGGAGGGAACATGGCTTCACAAAGGTGGAGAAACACAGCCCCAAAGGAGACTTGCCTCCATATTTTCTCTCTATGGAGAGAAGCTCTGCGATATTCAGAAAAGGGACTGGGATGAGAAATAAGGGCTCTTTATTCCGAAATCTAAGTTCTGCACCATGATAGAGTGTGAGCAAGTAAGTCCTCTACAAGCTCCACTGCAGTTCTTTTGTGCAGAAGAAGTCTTTAAAAGCACTCCTCCTCTGGCTCCTTATTGCTCAAGAAAGCTGAACACTGTCTGAGCCACGGGCAGGAGGACAGTGGGTGCTGGTGGGCAGGACAGGAGGGACAAAGACACTCGCATCACTGGTGCTTAGGAATCATCATTTCTAGGAATTCTAGCCCGTTTAGACATCCCATTTTACAGGGTGACTGTTATGAGTATAAAATGGCATTGCTTGCAGTTCAGATTAATTGGTTTTTCAAGGAAAGCTCATGGTAGTTCCCAGGATAAATTCTAAAGCAAGACCTCTCTCATAGCCTCATTTATTTCCCACTGACTTACTCTGAACTAAGAAAGAGAGAGAGAGAGATGTTGGTGGAGGTCGAGAGAGGGTTTGTAAGAATATAGATAGTATTTTAACAATTAAATTCCAATAGTGCTTCTAAAAAAATAAAACACTGCAAACGATTTCTGTGAGCTTTTATAAACTCATCAATTTAGAGAATGTGTGCCGTTAACGCTCCAGGACACAAAAACCTACTTCACCTCTGAGCACACTTTGACAGACATTAGTGCTAAAGCCAGGATGTAGTTTGGAGAGTCACGGCACAGGGTGACTTCAAGAGTCATTGACAGCACAGATTCTGGAGCCAGGCTCTGGGCTGGAATCCTGGTCGTTTCATTTTCTAGCTGTGGGACCTCAGGCACGTGTCCTAACTGCTCTGTGCTTCAGTTCTCCCCTTTGTAATACAGCAATAATTATTAATACCTCATTGAGTCTTTATGTGAATTAAATGAATTAATATGCAGAATGTGCTAGAATGGAGCCTAGCCTACAGTTAGCATTACATGAGTGTTTCTAAAATAAATAGATTCCAAAAGTGCATCTACAGTGGGATATCTAGGCAAACTAAAAATATCATCATTACCAAATAGCATCAGAAGCTTCTAGACCACTAATTCTCTAACTTTAATGTACATATGAATCCCCTGCAGATGGATCATCTTATAAGATTCTGATTCAGTAGGACTGGGACAGCCTGAGATTTTTATCTCTAACAAGCTCCCCAATACATGCAGCTGGTTCAGGGACACACACTGAGTAGCAAAATTCTAGACCACAAAAGACATTCCAAAATTTTTTCCTTACGTGTGCTGTAAATGGACTTTTGTCTATATTAGCCTGTATTTTAATGATTTCTTTGCCCTTCTCTGCATATTTTATCCATTTCTTATGAGAGGAAATTATAAAAAGCAGATGGCTGTTCAGGCACATACGATGTGACAATGAAGTTCTGGTGAGGACAGAGGCATGTCAGAGAGCACCTTCTCCCTGAGGATCCAATCAAAGCCACGCATGAGATCCCTGCTCCATTCTACTGGGGACAGTGGATGGGAAAAAAGTTAGTGATTTTATTTTGGTCAGTCCAGCTCTCATCTGTTTATACGTTCTTGATATTCTGTTACACCCATTTATTTTTATATGAAGCCCTGCAAGTATAATTTCATATTTGTCCAATTTGGCACTGAATGTTTCAGCATCAGGACAATTCACAGAACTAATTTGAGGGAGCAAGAGTTTTTTAGGTTTTCCCAGTCTGGGAGAACAGCAGCAGAGAGCACTGATGTGGGAGTCAGGAAGGTTGTGCTCTTAGCTTGACCACCAACTAGTCATGGGACTATGGAAGAATCATCTGACCTTTCAGGATCTCTCCCCACATTGAATATGATTGTGTGGCTGACAGGTCGGTTCACTCACTCACTGGCTCACTCGCTCCATCCATTCATTCATTCATTCATTCAATGAATGTTTATGGAGCTTTTGCTCTGCCCCAGGCACTAAGGGTAAGGCGTAGACAAATGCTTGGCTTCTCAACTGTGCTTCTCAGTGTGAGAGATAATTTCATCAGGTGGACAGAACTGTGATCTGGGAGTCAGTAATTCTGAATTCTAGACCTATCTTTACAGTCATGGTTCTCTAAAGTAACGTGTTCTGTGTCTCAGCTTCCCCAGCTGTCAAACAGGGACAGTCACCTCTCCTTCCCACAGTAGTTAGGAGGACAAGAAGAGCTACAGAATGTAAAGTCCTTTCAAAGTTCTCCTCTAGGGGAAGCTGTGCTAGGTTCAGAAGGAAATATACGAAGATGCAGGATTTAATTTCAGCAGAATCTCCATCAGTTTCGAATGAGCTGCTTTGTTTTCATAGATCCTTTTGCTTTTTGTGGCATTCTCAAAGAAAAACAATTATCGTAGGAGCTGCTGGTGGAAGGGAAGTGAAGTGAAGTGCGTAAGAATTTACACCCTAGAATTCAGGCAGACCCGGACTTTCATTGCATCTCTGCCATTTATAGCTGGGTGTCTCAAGCGAGCCACTTAACCACTGTATACCTCAAACTCCTCCACAGTTAAATAGAGATCAAAGTAGTTGTAAAAGGAAGCTACAACGATTAAATTAGGTAATAGAGGTTTGATGATAATGATGATAATAGCTCCAAGCACAGTACCTGGCACATAGTAGGTTCTCCATAAATGTTAGAACTTACATTTAGCTCTGATGCTTTGCTGATAGGTTCTATCAAAATAACTGGCCTGTTCTTTGGGGGAGCTGGAAGCTCAAGGACAAGGGCAGGGATGGGGACAAGATTTCAGGGGAGGCGGAATATTACTTTCTCTTATTCCTTAAATAGTATTATGTTTTAGTAGCTAGGAAGAGAGAGGAGGTGGTTCTATTTTTATCTTAGCACAATTCTTGGTTTCTGTTTGAGATTGCTGGGAAAGCAGCATACCTAAAAACAGGGGAGTTGGAGCTATGAGGAATTTCTTTTTCTTTACCATTTCTTTCTTTTTCTTTTTATTTATTTCTCTATTTTAATTTTAAAATTTTTACTTTTTTGCATAGGAACTAAGACAATGTTTATAGAACATTTCTGATCTTTCCTTTGTCATTCAGAGATGCTTTCCCTGATACATTTGAGCTAAAATAGAACACTCCAGGTACTCTCTTATCTGCTTGAGTTCCAAAGGACCCCACATCTGCATATCTGAAAAGAACTGTCCAACTTGAATTTTTTCATTTCAAGTGGCCATGGCCAAAGTGTCCTGAAAGATAAACTGGAACAAAAAAGGAAAGATGCTAAAACATTCACGAAGTGTTAGTAGTTCAATAACTGCTCCATGAAAGCTGAGTTGTGCGTTTGAACTGGCCTGGCCTGACACAGTGTGGCTTTTCCTGGGCTTAGTTCTCATAGCTCAAGGCATTAATGTATAGTCTTCATTTCTCGGAATCCAATACTTGCTCCTTGAAGACATCTTCATGATTCTTTCACCAGACTCAGTAGTTCCCTCTTCTATGCTCCTAAGGCAAATATGGCCTTGAATTTGGAGAGCTATTTACATATCTGTTTCCCTACAAGATATCAATTTGCATCTCCCCTCCTATCCTCAGAGTTAAGCATTCCACAAATATTTGTTCAAATGCATCCACCAAAAGAGAGTTCCCAACTCCAGGTGGGGAACCAAGTGCTATGTGATTTCCAACCTTTTTACCTATCTATGGTGTTCAGCTTTTCCGAACTTTCCCCACTGCCCTCTGTGTAACTTTACGTTATCCTTGAAATGCTGATGATGGCTTCTATTAAAAAGCTAGTTCCTGCCCTGGCCATACTGTTATACCCTGGAGTCTATTAGGGATGGTGCCAAGTTGTATATTCTACTGAAAGTGGGATTGTTTGCCTTAGGGAGATTTCACAAGTTTAGTAACCTTTCCTGTCTTTGAGACTGAATTTCTATAAGGATTCAGCTCAATTCAAATTATATGGCACTGATGAACCTTGGGATCATGGGCAAGATCCTGGTATTTCAATGCTCAGATTTTCCAAATGATTTCTGCCCTTGCTGAATATTTAATGCTGATTCTCTTTAAAGAGAATTTCCTTTTTGATTAAAATACAGAGTATCATCTGAACAGCCAATGTCCTAGACATCAGGGTGTTGGACCATAAATATAAAATAACCCAGGAGGAAGTAAGAGCAAATCAATCTCCTCTAATAATGCCTTGCTCACAGTTTCCTAAGGATGGGAAGTCTAATAGCCCCCTCTCCTTTATGAGAGAAAGGAGATAGCTTCTATCTGTTTCTCTCCTTGTTCTAAGATGCAGCTTCATGCTTGATTGAGAAACGCTTTAGGAGAAACAAAAACATATGATTTGAGAATCCTACTTGAATCAATAGCGCTTTTGAGATTTTTTTTTCCCCCTAGAATAAATTAGAGCAGACACTCGTTTTTTAAGACTGGTCAACACGGCTTGCAATTTAAGAAGACACATGAAAAAGAAGCGTCCACATCCCAAAGACTCTGACGGGTGAGGAGCCAGGTCAAGGTGGTGCATCCTGATTTATTTGTTTTACTACTTCCCACAGTCTAGGCAGCGTTTCAACACTGCACAGGCAGGCAAACTGGTGACCGTTCTGGAATTTTCAGAAATTTACATCGCGTGTGCATACGCGTAAACAAAATGAAACGTTAGATTGGAGGCTATGGTTGAAGGTCATAAAGATGTATTATGATGATAACAGAATAATACACAATAAAATAATTACGTCAGTTGATTTCTGGGCTTCCTTCAGGTTAACATCAGAGCTCCTGCAGGAATGTTACTAACATTTGCTGCTTTCATTTTTTTCTCATGACAAATTGGAAGAGAATAAGTCTACACTGAGAGCCTTCGCCAGCACTCCTAGATTTAGAATATCTGCCTCCTTCTTGGTCCTCAAGTATTCCTATATAAGCAGCTCTCCCAAGACAGAGCAAAGAAAACATTTCTCTTCATTTAGAGAGAGAAGACTGCTTTCCTGTGCTGAGGGCCCCCTTGTGGGGTCTGCCTTCCTGTGTGGCCCAATTTGTGCTACACTGGCAGGCTTGAATTGTCATTATTTTTGTGATGAGAGATTTTGCTATGTGCACCCTACCCCACCTCCTCCAGTTTCCCCAGCTTCCTGGGGACCTGATGCTTGCTACCTTCTTCCCGCTGCTCCCGTGGCAATTCACATTTAGCCATATTTCATTCCCAGGTGAGAAGCTGAAGCTGCAGAAATAAGGGAAGATGTTGGCTCCCATGCTGTGAAAGGCAGCTGCTTTTCCTTTTGGCCCTTGCAAAATTTATCTTTTTTTCCCTTTCGTGTCATTGCATAAGCAATTTACAGTAGCATGAGGTGAGTTGGCTCATTTAATCATTCTGCTAGAGAAACTCCAAGATCTCAGAAAATGATAATCACACATGAATTTATACATTGATAAGCAGTTTCAAAGTGTAGCTAAAACAGCATCTCACTGAACAAAAACTATTAGGCTTGTTTTATTAGGTTAAGATAAATATAGTCCAACCCATTCTTTTTCCACTTCATCTCTCCCAATGGACAAGTTCAATTAATCCATTTATTCTTCCTGGTTGACTGCTGCTCTACCAAATTGGAATGAGTGAGGTTTATTGCAAATGCCCTTTTGATTCCATTATTGCTATCCGCTCTATTTTACCCATTTAAAAATAGTCTGGGATTCATTAACCATGCCTGGCAAATGGATGTTCAATCCAGAATCAGGAATATAAAAGAGCTTCTGTACTTATATTATCGGATTTGATATTTCCCTTTGTTAAAGATTTTTCCTATTTGTCCATAAATTTCAGGGCCTGATTCTAAATATAGCAACTTCTAAAAAATGATACACCTATATGGATACATATTTTTAAAAGTCGTGTATATGACTAAAGTCAGATCAGAATGTCAAGATTAGATGCAATTTATAGCCATCAAAGTAATTACAAATGAAGCTTTTATGTAGATAATTTCTTTGCATATTAAAAATTGCTCTGATTTTTCTTAAAGTGTAATTTCTTGGGAGCATTGACTGGGAAATACTATCCTTCTTTGCTTCCCAAAGTATAAAGGGGGACCAGGTTGGGAGGGAGGGTGAATATGCTTTCATGGATACCTGGCAACTTAGACGTGGCGTCTCCCTCGTTACGTGGCTTCCTGATAGGCTACGTTAAAACTGGACTCAAAGGGATCATGGCTGAGGGAAAGGCAGTAGGGTCTAGGAAAACAGTATGTCAGCATAAGGGATTAGTTTCTTCATCTTAAAATATGGTCACTCCTTACCTCTTCAACCAGTTGCAGCATACGACGGGTGCTTTCCAGCGACTAAGATAAAAAAACATAAACATTATGAGTGCAGGATCCAGACGTCTTGGAAAGTCAGAAATACTTTCTTTGCTTGAGAAACACAAGGGTCCCTATCACATATTCTTTTAAGTTTGCAAGTAAAACACACAAATGTTCCATTTTCAATCTCTTTCCTATCAGGCCTTCTACATGATCAGATTCCCTAAAGCGATTACATTAAAGCTTAATCTTCATAAAATCAAAACCATATGAAGCTGATCTTGGTATCAAAGGCAAAATAATCTGGAAAAGATAATTTTGCATGCTCAGAATGCATGAAAAATTACCTCAAATACTCAGAGGACTCATCTGGTCTCCCTGCGTTAGGAATATTGAATTTTAAACACTGACATAATTTTTCATGAATTGAGGTGAATATAACATCAAGTTTCTTATAAAGCTCCTAGAAACACAATTGGAAGTTCTTATCAATACAAATTAAGCTGTTGCCTTAGGGTGAAAAAAAATCAAGCATGTTTGAAATAACTAGCCTATAAGAGACAGCTATAATAATTATCTTCATCCTTAGATTTAAAAAAAAAAATGGGAAGGAAAGTCTGAGCTCTGCGTCGGTCCCTCAGGCACAGTGTTTTCACTTTTGTCTCAGTTCCTTTGAAACTACTAGAATCCAACAACCAGTGTGGTTTCTCAAAGCTGTGCTTTTAAGTGACAAACTTATTTTAAACAAGATTCTGCAGGAACCTGGAGGATGTTAACATTCCTGAAAGAGCTGTCAGCAGGCTGCTTTTTGAAATAGAATGGCTGTACGCAATGGTATGCTGGCAAATGTTAAACCAGCTCTCCAAAAAAAAAAAAAAATGAATATATAAATGTATTCAAGTTTACTTTACAAATATAAAGGATGAATAAAATTGACAAACAATAATAAAATATATAACACTCGCTATTGTCAATTCCCTATAGCCAATTGATTCTCACAGAAAACTTTTGTTGATTTTTTGCTGGACTTTTGTGTCCGTAGCTAAACCATGTGATGAACAAGTGTAGTTCTGACACGAATGTGGGTTGGATATTTTCATTTATGTTAATGAGTAAGAGGAAAATGAAACAATGAAGACGTGTTGGAACGTTTCTCATTTGTCAATGGCAAAAGTGATTTCTTTGCTTTAGAGAATCATAGTTTTCAAATACTGGAAGATTTCTCCATTTTATTCGTGTGTTATTCATAGCATAATGACTGAAGACATGCACACTTTTAAGTTTAATCTGCATTATTAATATTTTCTCCACTTTCTTAAGTCCAGGCAATCAACAAAACAATAAGTTAAGCCCTGATTTGTAGTGTTTGCAGGTTCCCATGGTATAAATGCTCTTACCCTTTCTGAGTTTTAACTATAACAAAATGTCACTGAACATGAGGTTGGGAAAATATGCAGAAACACACCATTATATGGTATTTCCACCCTACAGATATAATAGATATCTCTAGAGCATACATAGTAGTAAAATGGTAGTAAAATAATTAGGAAGTGATGAGTTTTGAGGATTTATTACTTTTGATTTTAATATAATCTAATTGTCAGCTCATATAATCCAATTTTAATAATGGCTGTGTTTAGCAACCAGCTTGCAAAGTTCCCCAAAATGTTAACAATCAGCTCTTGGAATTGAGGTGGCTCTAGCACACCACTGAATGTAAGACACCCACAGACATTGCTTTTCTTAGAGGACCTTGACTTCTCAAGATTTCTAGAAATCAGGAGGTAGGGCCAAGACATGAAGTTGTATATAGGTTTTATTGTCAACCCATTCTGCTCCACAAAGACCTTAGGTGTGTAGGAAATCAAAGTCATATCCCCACCCCCCGTTTTTTTAAAAAAAATTCAGACATTAGAAGAAGCCCTTTTCCCACCTAAACCGGAATAAGACAAACCACTCAGGCCTCCATCTTTTGCCTCCATCCCCAGGTCTCCATCCCTCACCTCATCGGCCAACTGGTCGGCCCTTCGCTGCATCTCTTCCAGCTCATTGCGCATGTCTGCGTCTTCGGCCATGGTAGCGGTGGGGGGGGGCTGGGCGCCTGGGCTGGGGGGTCAGTGATGTATTTGGCCCCGAAACCTGGGAAGAAGCAGATTTGAAAGTATGAGAGCTTATATGTGTGCTTGTAGGTGTGTGCAAAGAGTGCAAGATCTGAATGACCCACACTCTGTCCCCTTGGCTCTGTCATCGTCTGAACTGGAAGCCATGCCAATGCTATCTCTCCATGAATACACTCTTGCCAACTTTACCATGGAGATAGATACCTGTGTACCTGGGAAGTATTTTTAAAGACACAAACTGCTCAACGGTTGGGAATGATGGGATGGAGGAATGTGGTTTTGGGTTGGCGCACTTTTAATGTCCCATTTATTTATTTTTCTTTTTTCTTTTTTTTAAACAGCTTTGCTGTGGTATAACTGACATATGGTCAACCTCCCATATTTGAACTGTACAATTTGAGAAGTTTTTACATATGTATACACCCAGGTAACTATGACCACAATAAAGAAAATGAACATATCCATCATTCCCAAAAGTTTCCTTATGCTTTTTTTTTTTTTTAATTTTTGAGACAGAGTTTCACTCTGTCACCCTGGGTAGAGTGCAGTGGCATCATCATAGCTCACTGCAACCTCAAACTCCTGGGCTCAAGTGATCCTCCTGCCTCAGCCTCCTGAGTAGCTGGGACTACGGGCACATGCCACGACACCCAGCTAATTTTTCTATTTTTTAGTAGAGACAGGGTCTCACACTCCTGAGCTGAAGCCATCTTCCCACCTTGGCCGCCCAGAGTGCTCGGATTCTAGGCGTGAGCCACCGTGCTGGCCTTCTTATACTCTTTGTAATCCTATCCACCCACTGCTCCCCTCCCTAGCCTGCCCCACCTCCACGCCCGGAAAACTGCCGATCTACTTTCTGTCACTACAAATTATTTAGCATTTCCTAGAATTTTATATAATTCAAATCGTACAGTATATATTTTGCCTGCCTTCTTTGACTTAGCACAATTATCTTGAGATTTATCCATGTTGTAGCATGTATTAATAGTTCATTCCTTTTTGTTGTTGAATAGTATTCCATTGTATTTAGAGGTATTTAGAAGCAAAAGGCAGATAATCTTTCATCTCCTTCAATTGTCATCAGAGACTGCTAACAGGGATTGTGCGGACGTGAGCTGCTATCATCCCAAAGATGGAAAAATCCTTGGCCCTGAAATGTCACCAGCCCACTTCTTGGCTACTCTCTTGTAATCCCATATGGTACAGATTACAGGCAGCAAGACTGAGCTCCCTCCAGAGAAAACCCTCTCCCTCCCTCCTTTCTCCTGTCCTTCCTTCCTTCTCTAATATTTATTGAGCACCTGTAACATGCCCGGACAGCGTTAGGCACTAGGAATATAGTGACAAGCAAGACAGGCGAGTTCACTGCTTTTCTAGAACTACAGTCTGATTGGGAAGACGGAAGGGAAAGAAGGAAGTTAGATGATTCAGTGTGATGGTAAGTATACTAGGGGACATGCCTGGTGCCATGGGTGCCCATGATTTTGCAGCAGGACTCCCTCAGGAAGCCATGTCCCCAGGAATGGCCATTAGAGGGAAGGGTTCTGTATGATAAGTCTTTGATGTGGTGAAGACTTCTCTGTGAGTAGCACATTTGTGGAAGGCATGGGCTCTTGTCTTGTGCACAGATGGCCAACTGTGCACTGGAATTTATCCTTCCTCTTGCATGGTGGAACATGGTCTCTGGGAAATAGCTGTCCAGCCCGGAATTACATTTCCAGTCCCTATTGCAAGGAGGTGGGCCGTGTGGCTAGAGATGTCTGTGAATTATAGCAGAATGATGTGTGTTCCCTGTTAGACTAAGGCAGTTCAGAAGCAGGTATTCTATTCCCTCTCTTTCTTCTTCTGCTAGAAAAACAGGGCCCTAGAGGATGGCTGAGCCACAAGACAGCAGCAAGTTGGGTCCTCTAGATCCCTGCATGGGGGAAAGTTGACTGTTGGCCAGAAACACCTGAACTCTTAGATGAGCAAACTATATACTTCTATTGTGCTATGCTACTGAAAACATGAGGGTTTTGTTTTGTTATAGCAGCTGGTATTATACTAACTCATAAAGGCCTGAAGAAACTTAAAATGGAATAAAAACACTGCATATGAGCATGATTTTCTAACCAAAAACATATTTGTGTTTGTGCTTCTATTGAAAAATGAAGCTGGGAGAAGAAATTAGATTTAGGGCCTTGGGGCAATACCATATTTGTAGTATTATTTGTATGAGAATTACTTTTTGCAAAAATAAAGATGAAAATTCTTTTTTTTTTAATTTTATCTTTTTATTTCAGAATATTGTGGGGGTACAACACTTTGGCGCTATATATTGCCCATGCACTGCCCATGTCAGACCTACAATTGTGTACATCCCCCAAACTGTGCTCCCTGCATCCATTCAGTGAGAGTTTTCCCATCCCCTCCACCCCCCTCCTGCCTGCCCGCCCCCTGATGAATATTATTGCCCTGTGTGATGTAGGTGTTGATCAGTTAGTACCAATTTGATGGTGAGTACCAGTGGTGCTTGTTTTTCCATTCTTGTGACACTTCGCTTCGAAGAGTGGGCTCTAGCTCCAACCAGGATAATACCAGATGTGTTAATTCACTATTGTTTTTTATTGCTGAGTAATACTTCATGGTATACATATACCACATCTTATTAATCCACTCGTGTATTGATGGGCACCTGGGTTGTTTCCACATCTTTGAAATTGTGAATTGTGCTGCTATGAACATTTGCATGCAGATGTCTTTATTATAGAATGTCTTTTTTTCCTCTGGGTAAATACCCAGTAGTGGGACTGCTGGGTAAAATGGTAATTCTACTTTTAATTCTTTGAGGTATCTCCGTATTACTTTCCATAGAGGTTGTACTAATTTGCAGTCCCACCAGCAGTGTATGAGTGTTCCTATCTGTCCACATCCCCGCCAACATTTGTTGTTTGGGGACTTTTTGATATGAGCCAATCTCACTGGAGTTAAGTGATATCTCACTGTGGTTTTGATTTACATTTCCCTGATGATTAGAGAAGTTGAGCAATTTTTTATATGTTTGCTGGCCATTATTTTTCTTCCTTTGAAAAGTTTCTGTTCATGTCCTTTGCCTATTTTTTAATAGGGTTGTTTGATTTTTTCTTGTTGATTTTCCTAAGTTCTGTATAGATTCTGGTTATTAGCCCTTTATCAGATATGTAGCATGCAAATATTTTCTCCCATTCTGTAGGTTGTCTGTTCACTCTAGTGATAGTTTCCTTGGCTGTGCAGAAGCTTTTTAATTTGATCAGGTCCCATTTATTTGTTTTTGTTGCTGCTGTGATTGCTTTGGGGGTCTTCTTCATAAATTCTTTGCCTAGGCCAATGTCCATAAGAGTTTTTTCAATGTTTTCTTTGAGAATTCTTATGGTTTCACGTCTTAGGTTTAAATCTGTTATCCACTGTGAGTTGATTTTTGTGAGAGGTGAGAGGTGTGGGTCCAGTTTCAGTCTTCTACATATGGCCATCCAGTTTTCCCAGCACCATTTGTTGAATAGGAAATCTTTTCCCCAGTGTATGTTTTTCTGGAATTTGTCAAATATCAGGTAACTGTATGAGGTTGGTTTTATATTTGGGTTCTCAGTCCTGTTCCATTGGTCTACATCTCTGTTCTTGTGCCAGTACCATGCTGTTTTGGTTACTATAGCCTTGTAGTATAGTTTGAAGTCTGGTAGATAGATGACTCCCAATTTGTTTAAAGATGAAAATTCTTTATCAAAAAAATCAGGAACATATTTATTTGGAGGCAAGGGAACAAAAGTTCATAGAAGCAGGCCCTTGAGCTGAGCCTGGGGGAGGGGGCTCTGAGATCTCATCTCCCCGGTCCACTTTGATACTGCTTTCTCAACGGCTAAGGTTGAATTCCTATGAGATTTTAATTTAGTACATATTAGTAGGATGTTTCATATGTATCACTCTTGTGAAAGAGGTCATACTATTTAAGGGTTCTTAGATAGGAGGAATCCTAAATTGAAACTTCTTTCAAGATAATAGACTTCACTGTTCTTTTCTACCCATTGATTCTTGGGCAAAGCACCAAATATGAAATCAGAGAAAAAAAGAAATAAAAAAGCTTCAAAGCTGCATTCCACCACTGGCATTAAAAAAATAAGGTAATAAGCTTCTGTTAGGTTAGTTTTATGGGCAGTCATTTAAAAAATTGACAGAGCATTTTACTATGTGCCTGCTAATTTCCAAACACCTGTTCTGGCCTCCAGAATATGTGCTCATGATATGATGCAGAGCTGTAAACATTTTGTGTTTTACTTAAATACAGGTCTCCATTGTAGAAATTAGGGATGTAGAAAACAGAAACTGGAAGGAATTTATACCAAGTCACTCCTGAACCTCAAGATGAGGTTCCAAAATTCCAACGTTCCCCTGATTGACTGGAAATCTACCCTCCAGAATAAAATGGTGGACCCACGGGGAAGTTGAAGAGACTGTGGGTCGTAGCTTAGTGGAGTGGATAAAAGCTTTGATGTCTGAAAGACCTGGTTGGATTGTTGGCTCTGGCACACAGAAGCTGGGTGGCTCTGGGCAAGTTCATCACCATCTCTAAGCCTCAGTTTTCTCAACAGTACAAACAGTGCCAACCTCATAGGGTTGTTGAGGAGAATAAGTTATAGACAGTTCTGACCAACCTCGTTTGTAAGGATGTAGGGGCTTAATATTCAGAAAGCCTTGCTCATTCAGGATAGGCACATACCTTTTGCTAAGAGTGGAACAAATCCAGTGTTTGTTAATTAGCTTTCCTTTCCTAACTGCTGGGCACGAGGCATGTTGCTGCAGTGCCGAGCACCCGTGGAAGCCTGAAACCAGGGAAACCAGCAGAGTGCCTGAGCCTCCAGTCTCCAAGCAGCACCTTTCACAGGATTACCACCAGTAGACAAACATGAATGCCTTCTGGCCCTGTTCTCCATCTTCATATTTTGCTTCCGGGTTCTTTGGGAGAACATCTTCCTTCAGCCTAAGCAAGCAACTGACCTTTGAATAGGCCAGTTTATTAGAAGGCAGGGATCCGTGTGCTTTCAGACTTGTAGTACTATTGCTGTTTCCCACTCCTTAGGTCTATTTGCCAGTGGATGTTTGTGTGCTCTGTCTTTCTCTTTGTCTCTCTCCCTCATACCCACACATACTCAAGTCTTATGTGTTTCCTTGGCAATCTCCTCTTAAGTTGCTATTCTCAGCACGTGAAGAACAGCTATAGGGTCCCTAGCTCTGAGCTGACAGCAACCTATCCGGGTCTGGCTGATGGGCAGTTGGTGTGATGGCAGAGAAGCCACGTAAGCCACGTGACAGATACCCTTGATTTTGTCACTTTCATGGTTCCCCCAGGAGCTCTTACACCTTTCTCCTACTCTAAAATGTTGAGATATGTCTGTAATTTGGAAAGAGGGCTGACGAATCTGACAGATCTCAAATACACAGCATTGCAAAGCTGAAAAAGCAATGCCCTCTCTCCTAATAAGATCTGGAGAGTGGTCACTGAGTGTACCTCCAGATCTTCTGTTGGGATGTTTATTGCTAGTGTTTGATAAATTGTTCCTATAAACCCCAAACTCATGCATGTTAGCACTCTAACAGGCAGCAACTGAAGAGGCATAACAATGTTGATTAACAGTAATTTCAGTAGCTGAGAGGATGTTAATAGTGACATGGTATTTGTTTTCAAGGCGGCCTGTAACACATCACTCATATTAGCATATTAAACTACCATCCTATGTGTTGCCCAAGCTGGTAGTGTGGCCCCAACCAGCAAAACCTACTTAGTAAGGGAGGAAGTAGAGCCACTCAAAACTATTCTCTGAGGCTCTGATGTAAGACAATCAATCTCCCAGTCCATTCAGGGCCCAACAGTATCTAATTAATTATCTGAAATCAGTGATTACTGAAGGCTCTGGCCACTCATAGGTGTTCAATTCATGTCAATTGACTCGTTGAATGAATGACTAAATGAAATATTCTGACATCCCCAGGTAGCATTTAATGTTTCCAAATCAACACGTTTCAAGGTGTGGTCTAGTATAATGCTTCTTAAACTTCCATGGGAGTCAGAACAACCAGAAACCTTGTTAAAACAGATAGGTAGGCCCCACCCTTGGGGACTCTGATTCAATTGGTCTGAGATGGGGTCCCACATTCTGCATTTCTAGCAAGCCCCCAGGTGATGCTGATGTTACTGGTCCACAGGGCACACTTTGGGTAGCTCTGATCTACAGAACACTGTCTCCTGGGATGTTAATAATTGTCATCAAGTGGGGTTGGAGGGAGGGTCTATGGTTATATATGAGTGGAGAAATAGTGGGCTAAATTAACCAGAGGCCTCAGGGGAACTAGGACCCCTGGGCCAAATCCAGCTTGCTGCCAATTTTTGTATTGGCCTTGAGCTCAGGATGATTTCTACCTTTTATTTATTTATTTTTTTTAGAGACAGGATCTCACTTTGTTATAGGCTGCAGTGCCATGGTGCGATCATAGCTCACTATAACCTTGAATTCCTGGGCTCGAGCCTCCTGAGTAGCTGGAACTACTAGTAGTGCCACCATGCCCGGATAATTTTTACTTTTTGTAGAGACAGGGTCTTACCATGTTGCCCAGGCTGGTCTCAAACTCTTGGCCTCAAGCAATCCTCCCTCCTCAGCCTCCCAAAGTGCTGAGATTACCGACGTGAGCCACAGTACCTGGCCGGTTTTTACATTTTTAAATGGTTAAAAAGACTCAGAGAAGAAACTTTGTGACACGTGAAAATTATATGAAATTCAAATTTCAGAGTCCCTAAGTGAAGTTTTACTGGAGGACTCATGCCCATTCACTTACCTGTTGTCAGTGCCTCCTTTCACACTACAATAGCAAAGTTGAGCGGTTGCAACAGAGACCATATATGGCCCCCAAAGCTGAAAGTATTTACTACCTGGCTCTGTACAGAAAACATTTGCAGATACTTGGCCTAAAAAAAGTTAAACAGAAATCCTTAAATGTTACTTATCAGTTTTTAATATCCCCAGGGCATTGTACATTTCCTATAGACAGACACAGTGTAGGGTATTTTTTTCTGTTTGTATTTGTCTGTTTGTATTTGTCCTATGGTGGGGTTAGTGTTTCCTGCAACACATTTTAAAACAAGAAATGATGCATGGAGTAAAATATAAAATATAAAAACAAAATTTCCTTTGACTATTCCTATGGGGTTTGAGGATTGCAAATCTGATTTAATCTGCACGATTCATCACAAGGTTATGGGGTTTCCTTGAAGGCCTCATAAAGACTCCTAATTTCCATGACCAGACAAAGTTTCCCTCCCTCAGTAGCAGTATTGGGATATTTACATCAGAGACAGAAACATCTGAAGATCTGTCACTGCCAAGGTACATGGTACAAAGTGGGCAGGCTGCAGTTATTTTCGGTGTCAAGAGTAATTTGAAAAGCTCTTCATTCTGATACACAACAGTCAATGTGAGACCCTCATTAGACAGGGGACAAATGGACTCCAGAGAAAACCTTTTCTCCCTGTTAAGGGGCTTACTTATTTAGGTGCATTGGGGTAAAACTGCTTTCTCGATGCAGAGTCTGTACTCAACCATGAGGTTAGGGCCCAGGAAGAGAGGTGAGTGTGAATACAGCAGTGTGTGCTTTTTGACAAACATGGTGGATAGAGACACAGCTAAAATGCCGAGGACAGTGGCCATTAGTTCAAGTGCTACAGGGTGGGAACATTTTCAGAAAGGTATAAAGAGAGTGTACCCTGAGCTAATATCTATTTTTTTCCATGTTTCCTCTTTAAATTAATAAAACCAAGAAATTTATATAAATCAACACCTACCAGCTAAATTATTATAGAAAGCTAGAATCTACATTTTAATAATTATTTGATAATTATTTGAATGAAGCTCTGCAGGGTAGATCTTTCTTCTCTTCTAGACCCTGCCTGATTCCTGGTGGAGGTACACTTTTAAATTCAACAAAAATTTGTGAATACTCACTATATTCAACAAAGCCCAAAGAACAAAGAGACCTTATAAATCAAGTTGGATAACTCTCTTTATGTATCAATAATAATCATGTTAACTATACTTATTGAGGGCTTGCTCTTTGCTGGGCACTATTTTAAGTGCTTTCGTATAATACATAACCTTACACAAACCTTACAATGATACATGGTGTGTACACCATGACTATCCCCACTTTGTAGATTAGGAAACTGAGGTATAGTGGTAGCTATTAACATTTGAGTAAATTTCAGATCAGGAGTTTGGGTCATTTAAAAAAAATTTCAAAGCATATTTATTCTCAAAGCAAGATGTGCAGCTATTTTGTCTTTTAATTGAAAACTGGAGACTATTTTTAGTTTCATTTACATATTGGAAAATAATACAGAGTGGTTTGACAGGTACAATCTCAGTATGTCTCAGCTTTTGATATTATTTATTACTTCTACCTATGTTTTTAATCTCTGGTTCTACCACCCACCACCTTTATTCTTATTTCTCTTTTCTTCCTAAGATATGGTATTGTGTCGTTCTTGTTATATCTCTTTCAATTGGCAAATGATTAATTTATTTTACATTTTTCTTGTTTTTGGTACAGTATACTTAGTGCTATAAATTGTCCTCTATGTGTTACTGTGGCTGTATCCTACAGGTTTTGGCATATAGAATGTCCTTTGTTATTTATTTCTATATTGTTTTAAATTTCAGTTTTAATTTCCTCTTTAACTCAAGAGTTATTTGAAAGTGTGATTTTTAAATTTAAATATTAGAGTGTATTTTTGTAATTTCTAATTTTATTTTCATCATGGTGAGTTAAGGTGGTCTGTATGATTTTTGCTTTTTGGAATTTGTTGAGATTTCCTTTGCGCTCTAACACACACCCAATTTTTGTGAATGTTTAATTTGTGTTTGAAAAGAAAGTCTATTCTGCCTTTGACCCTATCTAGCTACCTGCCTACATCAAATCAAGCAGAAAAGGAAGGTTTATGTTTTATTCAAACTCCCTAAATTCATTAGTTAACTTGACCTATTGATTTCTGAAAGGGGTGTGTTCAGGTCTCCTATAGTGACTGTAGTTTTATCAATTTCTTCTTCTATTTCAGCCCATTTTTACTTTTTACATTTTGCAGCTGTATTATCATATGTTTATAGGTCCATGATTGTTACCTTTTCATGGTGGATTGCAGCTTTAATCCTTGTTGAAGATTAGTATTGCTATCATACACTCCATTTTACTATGTTACTTATGTTGCACAACTTTAATCAAACTCAGTCAAATCAAATATTCACTTACCTTAGCCTTATTCTTCTCATCATCATAAACCAGACCAAAACAACAGAAAAAACATCAAACTAGTACTAAGCATCTATGTTATGGGTTAATGTGCTCTCAGTTGGTTCAAGACTCAGACTCTAACAGTAGGCCGGTTACCTTTTTTCTCTGGGTTTGTATTCTCACCCTCCAGAAATTGGATTGGCTTGGAGGCTAACGATCTCTTTCCCCTGCTGTAATGGCAGGAGAATATGAACAAGTTCCATTATTTTCACTGGTTGAAATTTCTCCCTGAAGTTAATGCAACTGTGAGATGCAAAGTGCCCATTCTAAGGCAATAGTTAAGACAGTGATTGCTGCTGAAACAACTCCCTAAGGCTCCTCAAATGGGTCTGCAGCAGGCCAGGTGGGATTGGTGAAGAGGTGACTCCTTCACTTTTCTGACTCACCAGAATTTGCCCCAGGTTTGAAGCAGCCTTTTCTGCTTAAGCAAAATCAGCTGCATTTATTCCAACATTCTATGCCACGCAGCTCTTAGTTGTCAAAATATTATTCATAATAATAGTTATTTATCAAGAACTTGCTATGTGATAGGAATCAAACCAGGAACTTTATGTAAAACTATGGGGTTTATACAGAAACCCCAAACCTTTGCTACTCCAAATGGGGTCCCCAGACCAGCATCAGCCTCACCGGGGAGCTTATTAGAGGTGCACAACATTAGGCTCCACCCCAGACCTGCTGGATCAGATCACTGTCTGAACAAGGTACCAGGCATTAAAAGTTTGAGAAGCTCTGCCTCAAACCACATTATCTCCATATTAAGCATGAAAACAAAAATGAAGTACAAATTGACTTGATAACCAACCAAGATCTCAGAGCTGGTAAGTAGAAGAGGCTGAGCTTCCCACCTTGAGGGTGACTCTTTCTGTTTCCACTCTTGATGGTGCATTGTTATTTTAATTTCCCCAGTTTACATGTCCTGCAGACTTCCAGCATCCTTTGCTTTCCAAGTGGACTGGAAGCTCCGTGGGGCTATGGGTTCTAAGTGTGTCCCACCAGTGCCCTGCCTGGGACAGTGGACAGCCTGGCTGATTTCCACGAGATAAAGTCTTTTATTCAGAAAACAAAAAGAAGATGGTTATCAGAAAAAGCACACTGGAGACTTTCCATCTTCCCAAATAACAGAGTCTGTGAAAGCTAAGACTTGTTTAAGATAATCAGAGGAAGAAAACACTGAGGATTTTGAATATTGCAAACTCTATGGATAGTCCTGATATAAATTACTCTTCTTCCTTTGAAAATGATAATTAAAGTTCATGCCTTAATGCTAAACTAAGGACCAGAGCAAAGAGTACTTTTATCAGATAACATGTAGCAAGGTTCTGTTAACACTTCTATTATTAAAAATAGCCATTTCTTAAATCTTCTATGTATGTGGTTGTAAATTTTTAAAAGTGTGGACTGGACTTGGCTCCCTGTTGTTACATTTTGAATATTCTTGCACATGAAATTCAATCTCCTTTTCTTTTCATAGTGGGTACTACTGGGTTTAATCAATTTTCTAGTTAAATCAAACAATTATATTTCAAATATGACAAATATATGGTTCATGAGTGAAGTGATTTACCATCTTACATCCATTTTACTGCCATTACCTGGTTAATGGATAAGGCACAACTGTTCACAACAGGACTTCTTAGTAGCATGGTCTCCTTGCATCAAAACCTTTTTCAGTTGCTTGTTAAAAATGCAGATTCCCAGTTGCATCGCCTGTGGAAAGGGATCTATGGAGGTTGGGCTAGAATTTGCATTTTCAACAACAATCATAGGTCCTTCTTATGGCCCCCAGAATGGGAGGACCCACGTGTAGTGTTACTTAGGACTGAAGGTCTTTGCAAGTATCCAATGGGATATTCTGATAACCCTGTGATAAAACCATCCAGAAATACAAGTACCTAGTTCCCTAGCATTTAAGGAAGCCATTTTGGTCTGAAGTGGGGGCCTCTTTTTCTCTCCACCATGTTCTCTTCAATATTTGATGACATCGTATGTGCTAGGTTAAATACCATGAATACATTTCTTAACAGGAGTTGGCTGAAGAACCATCTTAAGTGACAGGTACTTCAACCAGCTCACAGAAGTGTCACCCTCTTCCTTGGTGTCTCTGAGGGGAGGCACTGAGCACCATTAGAAGCCCAAATCCTTTCAAGTGCAGCTTATTTATTTTCTAGACCATTCCACTCCACACCATTCCTAAATGGGACTCTATATTTATATATCTGGGTATAAAGAGAAACAGTCCTGATCTGGTTTCTTCAGAAGGGAAGTCTGGCTTCCCCAATGAGCCCCTTCCCTGGGCTATTCCAGGATTAACGACAGCATCGCTGACAGGCAACTTTGGCGTGTGTTTTGTTTTTTAGGGTGCTGGGTCTGGGGAGGCCTGGCATTTAAATGCAGCCAGCATTGGCATTTCTTAATTGCAATGGGGCAGCCAGCCACAACCAACTCTGATTATGCCTCAATCTCTCTTTTTCAAAAATGCCAATGTCCCTTTTGTCTGTTTTGCAAATGTGGCTAAATGGGTATTTAGGCCTGTGGTTTTGTGTTATGCAACAGTTCCTGATTGTTTACTTGGGAGCCAAAGCACAGAAACTCACTGACCAGGAGAGAGGGAAGGGCAGAACCCAACCTTGTCTCATTTTTCCCGATCATAGTCAAAGCAAACCACAGTAACTGGTTCATCCATTCAACCGGCATTTACTGTGTGCTGCTGTTAGTGCAGCCACATCCAGCCCGCAGCGGGAGTGGAAGGGCTTCCCCTAAGGGACGATTCTAGGAGCTCTAGCAAGAAGCCTTTTGCTTTCAGTTCTCCTTCCCCACCTTGCCTGTGACAAGACTGATGAAATGTTTGTATTCTGAGGTACACGGCTTGGTTCTTGGGAGATGAGCAATATCCTGTAGGACTAACACTTGGCCGTAATGAAAAACAAGTCTTGTTAGACGCTCAATAAAATGATTCTGCTCAGGGGTGCATGAGCAGACAGAATCCAAGACCAAACAGAAGGACTGCCCCCTCCCAATTTTCATTAAAACCAAACTATTTCTGTGCTCACGTGACCAAATCAGCAGTGAGAAGGCAGCTGCTGTACATGCAGGCTCAGCAACAGTTTTGCCCTCAGTAGTAGATGTTGCTGGTGCTCTGCTCAGCTCTCTAACTGGTTCTTGGTGGTCATCCCCAATTTTGTGCCTGGGACCCTCTTTGTAAGACCACCCCAGGGCTGCTTCACTTGATCCACTGAGAGCAGCAAGTATCTGGGAGCTTATGCTCCCCGCAGGGCAGGCCCATAGCTAATAACTGACTGGCACAGGAGTACAAAAGCCCAGCTCTTTTGCCTTAAGGTGAGACAAACCACCGGGTGTAATGAACCCTCCAAAGATTCTCTTGGGATCTCACCAAAGCTGGGATGCCGCCTGCAATGGCTCCTTTGCTTGGTCTCCTCCCTTCCCACTTCCTTTCTGGTTTCTCTTGGGAGCACTTCCTTAATAAATCACTTGTACATATATCCATGTCTAAGGGTCTGCTTCTGAGGAGCCCAACCTAAGACAACTTCCATTTGTTTATGAGCTATATTTTATAATGTATGGCTGACCGAATGCCAGGTACCAACAAATCATTGCATGAGGAAAAGAGGGGAAAAAAGCACAAAAATGCCCTGTATTCCCAGAGGAAGGGAAGCTCAGAGAGGTGGAGTAATCTGAGACTATAGAGTCATCTGGAGCCTGAGTCTTTTAACTTCCAATCTAGGGCTCATCTTAAGGTATCCTTGAAACAGCAAACATCAAAAACTTGGAGGAAGGGACTTGTCCATGCTCATTGAGGATGTTTTTAGAATATATAAAAATAACATGACTAGGGCCAACGTGGCCTGTGCTTTTATTTTTTTTTTAACTGTTAATTTGAGATGTTACTATTTTTGTATTTCATGATATCATCCTAGCAAAACTAAAAGTCTAGTTTCTTCTGACTTAGATCTTTTCTGGTGGGTACTGGTCTTGGAATAGAATGCTTTCTCTCCTGAATTAAAAGAAGGCATATGACCTATATGGTATTTATCAAAGAATCAATGGTGGTTATATTGCTAAACTAATTGAGTTTGGGCATTTTCTGTTATTTCTACTTTCTTCTGGAGACAAGATGAACAGATTACCAGACAAATGATGCTAATCAGCATGATCTCTGTTTTCCTAGAAAAAGTACTTAGGGTGAAGAAGACATCCATGGCCAGGGACCCCATATCCTGAGCCATATTCTTGTGAATAGTTTTTCTAAAACCCTGGGCTTCTTGTGCCTTCTTCATAATTTAGGCATAAATACACACCAGATTATTAACTTATTTAATCTTCTAAAAAATTGACTTTAATGGACTCACCTTTCAAACTTAGCATTGTTCTAAATAATATCTATAAAATCAAATGTTTTGTGGTTATATTTTATTAATATGCATTAAAATAGACACACAATTATTAAAATTTTGAAAACAGACATCTTCTATCATCCTCCTGAGCTCATTTGGCCAGCCATTGAAGATGTATGTGTTATTTGGGAATTCATTGCTTCAGGTGTGGGGTGGGGTCTCATGCCCTTCATTCTTGCCTACATTTCTACATGTCTGACCCACGTAGAGAATACACAGATATGGAAGGGAAGCTTGGCAAACAGGGGCTCTGCATTTGAGTAAAATCTAGGATGTGGTGGCCCAGGGCATAGAAGTGAACATCTGGGGTGCATATAAATACCTTTATCCTGGGATCAGGACACCCACAGAACAAGTGATTTCCGTCAATTGTTCATACTCATTAATTTGTGTTTACCTTAAACCTGGGAGGAGAACAAGGTGGTCATAGGCTTTGAAATCACATTGTACTAAGGATGGTTGAGGGTGTTTATCTGGGAGAAACAAAGGCAGAGATAACTCAATAGTTACCACAAGGAATAGATATTAGACTTGTTCTATGTTAACCATTAAATTACTTGTGATTTAACTTAAAATTCTTTTGCATGGATATGTGTTAGTTGTAATTTGTACTCCAGAGGGGAGTTGGTAAACACTGTAGGTACCCTAGTCAGGGATATACACTTTTAGGATGGGTGGTTAGCATTTGAAGGGTTTTTATGAGGAGCTCACATTCCTGAGGCAGCTACTGTAAGTGCTTCCAGTCCCTTTGTCTATGATCAACTGGAAGGTTTGCTAATTAACACAATGGATGTTAGCAATGATTTTTTTATTGGTAAAATAAGTGTTCAAAATATATGAATTGGCTAAAAATACTGTGCAGATACTAACATACCACATAACATAAACAGGGTTTATGTGTGTGTACGTGTATGTGTATGTGTGTTGTGTGCATGTGTATAGTTTATATATATATAGTGAGTTTGGAGTTATGACATTAAACTAAGGCTTAAATTTGCTTCTTTATTCTTTCATGGTTAGGGGATTCTCTTGACCACTGGTTCTCACCTGTAGGGCTTGTTAAAACTCAGATTGCTGATATAGTTAAGTGGTTCTGGGGTAGGAACCGACAATTTGCACTTCTAAGATTCTCATTATCTGCTGCTGCTGCTGGTTCAAGGAACACACTTTGAGAACCATTCCTTTTATCTGATTTGATTACAAGGTCACCTGAATCCTGCCATTAGAATATTACGTACTTATTAGAATGCCCAAAAGAACAGAAAGCTGGTGCTTCATTATGCTTATAGAACAACTGTTCCAATTAGCATTGTGTCTGCTTGCTAATAAATATTTGAATGAGGGAAGAATGAATCCTTATAACATAATACCTAGTTTCAAAGTCATGAGGGAGGAGACCTACAAACTTCACCTACTCTAACTACATCTGCTAAAATAATTACTGAGAATTACCAAATTGGCAGAGGACAATTTGCAATAGACTCCAAAAACCAAAACCATTAAGCAGGAATTTATAGAAAAACTTTCTAAGAAATCTGTCCAAAGTCTGGGTTGGGAGACTTGGAAGAAGTGAGTTCCCTATTCCTGGAAGTATTCAAAGAAAGGCTGGCTGACCAGCTGGTGGCCTTTGATGAATGTGATTCATTTATAAGACAGGACACTGGATCAGGTGATGTGTAAATTCCCTTCCAAACCTGGGGTCTCTGGCTCTATGAAGAAAGACAAGGTGTACATATGATGTTGATGCCACAAACCCAGGTCTCATAAGAGTGGGTTCTTTGTAGCAGTGGAAATTGGGATTTGTGGATTAGCTGGGGCAAATCCTTTAACATAGTTCTTCAGTATCTATTATACTTCTTCCACAAGACTGTCATGGAGATTAGAATTTTTATGGACCTAATTCTTTCTATCCTCTCATCCTTTTTGGGAAAGGTTTACCATGCTGGAAGAAACACTATCTGTTCCTCAGCATTAAAGTATATACACTGTGGACACAAGGAAATCATTTCCCAAGTCAGCAAACTCCCAGGAAGGCATTGACTCACTTGCAGATTTGCTTTGGTGAACGTGACAGAAACAAAAATGCCAACCTAATTGTTATTTCTCAGACTAATCTGATAATCTCATAGCAAACAACATGGGCATTCACCCTGGACTTTATCATTTTCACCTTTGATGGAGATAATTTTTTTTCCCTTAGATAACAGTTCTGTTATGTCTCTCCTTGAAGAAACCAGGACTCTGAACAAACCCACTGCACACCAACCTACTGAGCAATTAAGCTAAGAGACTGGTTGGAAAATTATTTGCTCTAGAAACAAATTCACTGCAGGATTTCTTTAAATAGCAAAGCTATGAGCTTACATTCTAGCATTTTACAGATCATTAAGTACTTGACACAGAGAGTGGGAACAAAAAATAAAAAAGTCCTGGCCAAAGTGTCAGGAGTCCCAGCTGATGGCAGAAGAGCTCCAAATGATGACAAAGTGTCCCTGAAGTGATTGTGTAAGTCAATGGAGACAGAAGACTGATTTGTTACATTAGATTTACCCAAATCTCCAGTTGCTTAAGATAAGTAACTAGTGTGATTGTACTACCTCAGTGTGCAAATTTGACTTCTCCAGTTACTCAATTTGGCATTCACTATCATTAACATGGAATGGATTTAAAAAGCGCTTTGGATTAGAACTTGCAGGCAAAGACCCTGAGGATTTTTGTAAATCAAAATCCATCTTTGTACAGAGAGCATGTACTGAGAACATCAGGGAGAAGGAAGCATTTTGTGGCCACTTGCTAAGATGTTTGTGCCGGATCAATCTCCTCCACTCAGTGTGAGTTTTCTATGTTCCCTTCTATCACTGAATCCATGTTTGATTGTGGAGAGTTTCAAGGCACCATTTCAAAAAGTTCAAAACATAACTCTTATAAACATATAGCGTGAATGTGTGTTGAAGATTTATTAACTCATTAATGAGAGAACCAATAAGATGGTAAAGCTGGTTTAAAGATAATTCATACATAATACTGGAATAAGATTGCAAACTTAAATACAAAGCTGGTTAATATCTTACAGAGCAATAAAACTGTAACCTTTGTAGTTATCTTTTCTACCAGACAGAAGTCATTTAAATTTTTATCACACCAAAATCTCCAAATTAACTAACATGTAACTTCACAGAGTCTGGGCCCTGATCAAAAGTTAATAGTAAGTCAAAGAAAGAAAAGTAGATAATCCTTGAGTGGGTCCATTGGACAATGTGCCAGTATGTCAAGTGAAAAAACATCCATCCATCATTTTGCCTTATTTCCAAGGCAAAATTTGGTAGCACCTACCAGGTGAACTTCTTTTGCTTTGGAAGGCTGAATTTATTATTTCTCCTAGTGTTCTTAGTGAAGAAGAATTAAAAAAAAATCTTATGCTCACATTTCTTGAATCCCAAGGGATGCATTAAAATCTCCTGGGGAGCTTTAAGACAATGCCCAGTTGATACCCCAGACCAATTCAATCAGAATCTCTTAGAATGGATCCCAGGAAGCAATATATTTTAAAGCTTCCCAGGTTGCCTTTAATGTATAGCCAAGATTGAGAACCACTGTACTATTTAGAATCAATATACATGTGTATATGTGTGTACATATGTGTATATAAAAATTTATTTTAAAATTAAAATCAAATTTATATATGTATTATTCTGTTTTTGCTTTTAATTGCATTATGAAAATTTCCACTAATCACTAAATATTGCTCAGATGCCAGTTTTAATGACTGCATTGTGGTCCATCATATAATGTATTATGATTTATTTGGCTAATCCCCTACTGCTGTTTCCCTTCCCTTCCCCTCTCTTTTCTTTCTTTGTGCCATTATAGGTTAGATTGCCATGAACTTTACAAAAGTTTTATCTACATCTTGGATTATTTCCTTATAATGGATTCCTGGGAGTGGATTTACAGGTCAAAAAAAGTGAATGTTTAAAGACATCTGAGATATATTACCATAAATGCTTTCTACAAAGGCTTATCAATGTATCCTTTTTAACTTGTGATTTCCTCAATTTTTTATTTGTAAAATATTCTAAAAAGAGTTTAAAATTCATTTTTTCTAGTTTCCTTAGTGGCCATTTTTAATTTAACTTTTTAATCCAGCTAAAATTTATTTTAGTGTACATACGGATAGAGTTAAAGCTCTAATTTGATATTTTTCCAAACAGTCCCCTTTTCAACATCATTTGTCAAATAATTCATTCTTTCTCCATTAGTTTATGACTCAAAGAAGTTTATAATAAAATATGTAAGTTAATTAACTGTACTTTGTAATAGTGGATAGACTCAAGAGATGTACATGAAGAGGGTTTAAACTACTAACAAACTAGTTCGAATGTCTTCTTGTCTAAATCTTAACTGTTATTATTTCTTAGAGACACCTAGTTCTGGTTTTAACTCTTATTCATTTATAGAACACTTAGGTGTTGAAAAACAACCCAAAGCTCATCCTCTCTAAGATGGTTTTAATCTGTCTGCAAGCAGCTTGTAGCTTTGCCAATAACAGGTCTGCCTAAATCCATCTGTTCTACTTTACATATTCTTCCTCTGTAATATTGTCTATACCCTTGCATTATCTATGAAGAAAGGTTTTTCTACATAACGTCCCAGAATGATTTATTACTATTTCTGAGTTTCGTGGAATCTATTTTTTGTTATTATATATTTATTTATATTATTATATTTTTATGATTATTATAGTCTCACTGTTCTTGCTTAATAACCCTACTTAAAATCAGTACATGAAGCTCAAAGTTATCAAATCCACATGACACAAGGGAAAAGGAAGCTAGAATTTTTAATCGTGTTTAAGAAAACAGAAAAATTTTTACTAAATGAAGGACAGAAATCTTCTCATTTCTAACCCACACGATTGATTCCTTTGTTAAGTCATAGAAAAGGTAGCCTTGCCTACTAGTTTTTTTTTAATGAGTCGTACTTCATTAGTAACTGTAGTACTCAATTCTTTATTAGCTTTGTTGAGTCCGAGAAACCTTTATCATGCATCTCCTATCGCCAGGCATTGTATAGATCACTAATGATTAAGTGTTAGGAAGAGGAACAATAGGCCTCAGTGAATTCCCACCCCATAACCCTGAGCTGGCAAAGGAAATAAGATACGTGTGTGCATGGTGTGTTACAATTCCAGAAACTGCGAAGAGCTTACTCTGACCCATGCACCCCCTCACACCCAGTCTCTGTATTGATCAAAAAGTTATTTGATTATTTGAAGGACACATGCAAGATGGTGGGCAAGAATTAAGGGTGCTGTCCATGGCTAGGGGAGCTTCTTTACTGGAGGTGGGAGTGAAGGGAAAAGGAGGTGGTCCTGGGCTGGCTTCTCCCAGGAGCCAACCCTGAGTCGAGAGTCTGTGTATGCGCAAGGGATTTATTGAGGGGATGATCCCGGGGGAGACCAGGAAGGGAGAGGAGGAAGTAGGTTGAGAAAGGGGAGGAAGGTAAGCAAGGATGGTGTCCAAGCATCAGCCTCGTTCTCCAGGGGGAACCTGGAGTCCTAAATGCACCACAGAGCATACCCCATCTCCAGGCCAGAGAGCCAGGCTTTTGTACTCCTACATCAGCTAGTCATTGGCTAAAGCCATTTATGGAGTTCAAAAACTTCCTGGCATTTCTGGTCTCTGTGTGGATGAAGCAACTCTCTGTATGGGTAAAGTCACACGTTGCCTTTAGCAGCAAAACACGCAGAAGCTGCGCAATGGGCTGGTTTAGAGGAATCCAAGGGGATCTCAGTGCCTGCTAGAGGAACCCCCTGGGGAAAGAACTTTCAGCTCAGCCTGAGCAGTACCCTAGAACTAGGGAGGAGCCATCTTCCCCAAGGCAGGTGGTAAGCCATCTGTGGGCTCTGTGGGAACAGGAGGGTATATCCTGCTCAGGGAACGCTGCCAGTCAGCAGGGTGGAAGGCCTGGCCAGGTCACCCTGAAAACTGCCTGGCCAGCCCCTTTGAGGGTGTCAACACCTTTTTTCCAGTCCCAGAGTGTGCATGACATGTAGATAGATCATAGGATGTTTTTATGACATCAAACTGTACATACAGCTGTCAGACAACTTGTATTAGTACTCCAAATATACCTTTGGAGGTACTGCTGAGTGACACCCCAGAGGGGACCTGTCCTCCGATTAAAAACGGCATTTTCCACTGTCATCACTCTGGGAAGTCCATCAGCATTGCTCAGTCCTGCTGCATGTCCAGGGCTCTTGGCTGCTCAGCTGCTCACTCACAGGCCCTAGTAACAGAGGGGTGATCAATGAGTTCTCAGTGTCTGCCAAGCACTATGTGGGCCCTTGTGTGTGATAACTCAGTGTCATAGTCCCAACAAGTCTATGTGAAGTGGGTGCCTTTATCATCCCCACTTTACAGATAGGAAACCAAAACAGAGGGGTTAAGTAAACGGACCAGGGTCATATAGCTAGTAAGTGGCAGAGCCAGGATTTGAATCCAGAGAGTATGAATCCAGAGTCCTCACCACTGACCACTGAGCTACAGTACCGTGGATGGACAGCCCTATGAGCTTATGGACAGATTCTGGATGTAAAGAAGCCAGGATTCCACCAGAATTCAGTTCAAGGCCTGGTAAGTGAATCCTACTCTAAAAGTTACAACCTGCGCTGGCACTCTTCTACCTCTCCCACGGTGTATAGTTGAGGAATCAGAGATAAGGTAAAGACATGTGACCTGGTCGAGATCGCAGCTCTCAGTGTTCTTAGAGCCTGGTTTATGGTCTTTCTTATCGCATTGTCTCATTCAGATAAGTCCTCAGTTATGTTCTTCCTTAGAAACAATAATTAGGAATCGTTAACATTTACTAGGTCCTTAACATGTACCAGGTGCTATGCTAAGCACCCCACACGCATTATTTTATTTATTCCTAGCAATATGCCTATGACATAGGAGTCTACTATTATCTCTATTTTTTTTTTCCAGATGGAGAATCTGAGCCTTAGGAAGGTTTAAATATTTTGCCTAAGTTTACATAATTAGTAAGTGGCCAAAACATAAATCTCTTTGACCCGAGAACAATTACTTTAATTAATGTCAAGAAAAATTATCCAAAACTTGGAAGTAAAGAAAAAAAAAGATGATAGCATTTTTTATATCATACTGGAACATTTTCTAATACACTCGCCCAAGGATTATCTAATTTTCTACGGGAATGTACCTTTGTTTGGCTTATTATTTTTTCTCTCTTCTTTAACAGCTTTATTGAAGTATAAATAACATACAATTAATGCACTTTTCTAATGTACAATCTAATAAATTTTGACATATGTATTTTGCCATGAAACCATCACCACAATGGAGGTAATGAACCCCCCTAACAGCCCCAAAAGTTTTTGCTATTTACTCTTGATTAGAGACCAGACTGTCAAATTACAAATTACTTTATAGAAGATTGAGCACACGACTTTTGTCCAGTAGAGATGCAAACATATCTCTCTGGTAGAAAAGATAATTCCAAGGGTTATAGTTTTATTGCCTGATAGGGCATTAATCAGTTTTGAACCCAATTTAACAAATTTATTTTAACCTTCCTTTCTTGACTGACTATATAAATCTTTGTTCCTCAAATACTCTGAACTAGCTTACTGGTTCTCTCACTGATGAAGCAGTAAATAAATCTTTGACATATACTCACTGTATATTCTTATGAGAGTCATGTTCTAATTCTTTGGAAATTATACTTTGCCACTACTGAGTTTTCATGTGTGTGTCTCAGTATGTGCAGATGTCTAAGATGTCCCAAGAGCGAATCAGAGCACATATTGTCCTGTCTACCTGAGGATGGAAGAGTTCTAGATGGTTCTAGAAGGTCACGGCAGCCATATAAGAAAGCAAGCTTATGAATCTCACTCAACCTTGTTTGGTATGTCCTGGTGAAGTGACCTGTCAAACACAAGTGTACAGAGAATTTATGCCTCAAGTCCCTCTAGGTTCCTGTTCTTTCCATTTCCCCTGATTGGAGATTTCCTTTCCTGTAGCTGCACAAATATCCAAAATTTCCATAAATTCACTTTCTAGGAGGAATGCATTATAGGAAAATGGGCTTTTCTGGGCCTGTAGTTCATTTATCTGGAACCTTGTGGGGATACGATGAAAACAGAAGATCTCATGAATAACAAAATGAAACAACAAAAGCCACCCAGGAAAGGTTAGCCTGCTTTAATCACAAGTGCAAACATGGTTCCCTTCAAATAGATTTATGTGTTCCTTTTTGGAGGTAGCAGCAGGTTTGCTTAACATTTTCCAAGGGATCAGATCTCATGCTTATTAATCATTGCTCCCTCAGGAGCAAACCTGATGAAAATGCATACCTACTTAATGTTAACTGGAATCCTTCAAATGTCTGCTATTTCTTTTGCCATAATATCCTCCCTCAACCCTGCCCTGTCTTCTTCATCTGGCCAGCTTCCATCCAACCTTCAAAATTCAGCACAAATGGCTTCTCCTGAAGGAGAAGCTTGGCTTGGACTAAGACTCCCTCTGGACTCTTGTGTGGCTCTCAGATGTCCTGTCCTAGTACTTCTTGCTTCATGCTACATTGGCCTCTTTATGTCATCTGTATCCCCCACTACACTGTGATAGGTTCTCAAATTCTCCTTGAGGCACAAATCCTCTGTACATTTGTGTTTGACAGGTCACTCTGCCAGTACCCTTGTAATCTGAGTGCCTTTCACACAGAAAACAGCAAGTAAATAGTTGTAAGGACAAGGATCATTCATATCTCATGCTTCTTTATAACTTTCTTTGCTTGACATGATGCTGTGCTCTCAGATTAGAGTATATAGTCATGCATCGCTTAACAACGGGGATACGCTCTGAGAAATTTGTTGTTAGGCGATTTAGTCATTGTGTGAACATCATAGAGCATACTTACACAAACCTGGATAGTATAGCCTACTACATACCTAGGCTGTATAGCCTATTGCTCCTAGGCTACAAACCTGTACACCATATGACTGTACTGAATACTGTAGGCAATTGTAACACAATGGTAAACATTTGTGCATCTAAACATAGAAAAGGTACAGTAAAAATATGGTATTAAAATCTTATGGGACTACCATCATACATGCAGTCTGTTGTTGACTGAAGCATTGTTATGAGGCCCATAACTGTACATGTTTCTTAACTTTTTCACAAAACTTTTTGGCACCAATCTTCCTTTGACCATTTAAGGCAATATGTTTTCAATCAATTTGAGCATATTAATATTTACTGGAGAGTCCAATAAGTAATTTAAGAAATTATACACACACATTTACCCAGGAAGCCTGAGTATCCTGGAAGGTGAAGGTGCTGAGGGTTTAAGAGCACAGGTAAGTGTTGGGACAACTCTTTAAGGTTTCTTCTCCAGAAGACTTGGAGACCACTCAGCCATTTGGGCATCAGTTTCGCAGGGCTTGACTAATTCACCCAGAAAATTTAGCTTTGTGCAGTGTTTATCAGGGGACTCTGGTTCTAAGCAGATGGAAGGTGATCAAAACCTCCTGAACAGGAAACCACGAAGCCATACATACCATACCTCTTCCACTTATTTAGACTCAACAGGCTCTTTCAAAAATGCCCTGGACAACCAGAACCAGCTCTATTTCGAAATGGCTTGTGGACTTTAGTTGAAAAATAAGTTTTAAAAGTAAACGGTTTTCTGAAGAAAGTGAGTTCCCTAATTAAGAAAATATAATTTCTAAATGGAATTATAGAATTAGATATCTTGAAAAGGTCTGAAACTTAAGTCTGTTTTTTTTTCTTTTCTTTAAGAAGGTACATTGCTAAAGGAGTGCTAGTCCAGTCCAAGTGTAACCCAGGACAGGCAGCTGCAGCATATGCAGGGGACTTGTTAGAAATGCAAATTCATGAGCATTACCCTGGATCTAATGAAATGCAATCTCTGAGGGTGTGGCCCAGGAATTTATGTTTTAACAAGCTCTCCAGGTGATCCTGATAGTCACTACAGTTAGAGACGAGCAGACTTAAAACTTTCTGGAGGGTCAGCTGTTCTTTTTGGGAAGCAAAATAATTAGTTCTGTAGGGTTCTAGGTAGACCAGGGCTTCTAAGAACTTAGTTGCACAAAAATCACTGGGAGAGCTTGTTACAACACAGATTCCTGGGCTCCAACTCTAGAGATTCTTGTCCTGTCAGCTAGGGGTGGGGGTTATGAATTAGCATTTCCATCAAGTTGCACAGTGATGCTGTTGGTCCATGGACCACACTTTGAGTACCAAGGGCAGACATCGAGAAAGCTCCAAGCTAGTCCTACATGACTACAAAAGCTACAGGACATCTAGATAGAACATCATGAAGGCTGTGTGATCACAGGTTTTCTGTTTTTGTTTTCCTTGTAAGAAACCCACCCAAATAATACCAGTCTCTTTGCTGTTTAAAATAGCACAGATGCCTTTGGAGCAGGTTCCTTTCTGTAGCTTCAAAAGGTAACACCTTTGTTCATTTTCTTCTCTTCAGACCTCACTTGATGAGACTGTCACCCCTTCAGTCAGAAACACAGGCACTTCAGTGGCAGTATCTGGAGGCTGCTGGAGCCAGGGCTCATACTTCTGCCCATGATGGGGCTTCCCAGCTAGAGGTCCTCGCCAAGGAAATGAACAAATGAATGAATGAACAAATGAGTGGCTGCACTTCATATACCTCCCAGTAATGCCTGGCTCTCAGAGGGGCTGCATCTGAGTTCTGAACTATCTCCACGAGTACTATAACCTCACCAGAAGAAAGGCATGAGCTATCAAATCAGGTGAAAATTTATGTCCATGTTTATTGTTTTCCACAGGAAAAAACTGGAAAAAGGATATAACACAGAGTTGACAAGCTGTGTGTACATGGCCTATTTACTGAACCTCTCTGAATGTCTATTTTTTTCATCTGTGAGATGGAATTAACAGTACATACCTTAATGCTGCTGTGAAAGGTTATTCTCAGAGAAGCTCATGAACATGCACCAACAGCACCACCTGGGAGTCTGTTAGAAATGCAGATTCTTAGGCACTGCCCCAGACCAACTGAATCATCAGATATCAGTCTGGGGTTGAGGCTTAGCAAATTGCTTTAACAACCCCTCCAGGGGATTCTGATGCACAAAAAAGTTGAGTAACATTGAGTGTGAGGATCCACGGTAGATTTTAATGGTCAAAAATGCTCTGAGGAGTGAGGCTACACTATTTCAAATGCTGGTTCTACTACTTACTTACAGTGTGATCACAGGCAAGATGCTTAGCCTCTCTGTGCCTCATTTTCCTCATCTCAAAAATGATTCTTGTGGGGATTAAATGAGTCAATACATAGAAAGCAGTTAGCAGAAGTTCTGACACATAGAGCGTAACAAATGGTATTATTGGATAGCTAAATATAGATGGAAACAAGGTTATGTTATGCCATATATAAAATAATTATTTATGATTATTGTCTTTGCACATGAGATCATGGTTGTTTATTTTTTCTGTTATAGTTCTCTTTACACTTTTTTTGTAATTAATATAGATTGCTTTTATAACCAAAAAACACTATAAAAATGATTAGTGTTGAAGAAGGGAAAATATTAGCAATTGAATTAGATGGCATGTTGGGGTTGGCTATGGAATACTTTATGGGTATTTAGGGGTCTTCCTTGCACCCCATGCCCTTATCCTTAAAGCAAAGTATAACTTTTGTTGGCTTCTGTACATACGTGTGTTTGATAATTCCCATGCAATTCAGTCAGGAAGAACAACTTCTTGGGTCTCATTACCCCGTGGGTATGGGCTCAAGATGATTAGATGGAAGGTGTTCTCCTTCCCTCTTTGTATCCATGCAACCACTAGTTGGACAAACCCAGGCCAGCCTAGTGGATCATGAGATATACCCCATGGAACAGAGAGAAGTCGTCTTAGCTAAGGCCACTCTAGACCAACCAACCACCAGCCCATCCAGCCACTGACGCAACGTGAGTCCAGATGAACTCAGGCCAAATTACTGACTTACAGAATCATGAGCTAAACAAATGGATTAGTTTGAAGCCACTAAGTTTTAAGTTGTAGGTCATTTGTTAACAAGTAACGGACATACTGAGTGTACCTCAAAAGCATGCTCTTGTGCTATCATCCACTCTTGCTGTTCTGCCCTCCATACCCAGCAGTCAAATTTCATCCTTTTATGTTTGGAGTTTTAGAGACAGTTGGACTATCAGTATGAGTAAGTAGCAGGCACCAAGTAGAGCAGAAGTGAAGCAGGCTTGGAAGGCACGTCAGTAATAGAAGGTGCTGCCTTCACATCCTTTACTAAAAGAAAATAAGCCAAGAGGAAAAAAAGAGGCCTGACTTAATCTAAATTTTTCATATGGCATCTCAGGAACAGCCAGTGATTCTATTCTTAGCTTCTTTCTCTATTGAAGTTGAAATTTATTTCCAGTTCAATGCCTATCTTGGTCTAAAAGGGATACTGAAGTTGTGGGCAAGGACAGGAAGAACATTGTTGGCAAAATAAAATTTTGGCACCTCATTTCATTTCAGGAGCCTGAAAAAAATCGCTGTAGGGCTGGCCCCAGATGTCACCACTGATCGGCACAGGCAATTGCTGGTGGCACCTCTTTACTGCCCTGCTGATGGTCATTCATTAATGAGAGCTCAGGTCAGCGTTCCGGGCAGAACTGGGGTGTTCTCTGCAGCTAGCCCAATCCTTTAGGGAGTAAAAAAGATCCTTGCCTTTGCCATTGAGAAATGGCCGGTTCTTTTTAAACCTTTGGATCATTTGGGTCTTAATCAGATGCGTGAGGCATCGGATGCTTGAGTGCCTGGAAACAGCAACCATAGTTGACATTTGTGAAGCACTCACCTTATGCCAAGCAGTGTCTAACCTCTTTATGTGTGCTAATGCTCACGACAGCCACTTGTCATCACCCCTACCTTACACATGAAGAAACTGAGGAACAGAGAGGTCAAACAACTTCCCCCTACGTTAAGAGCACCTGCCCTTATCCCTTAGGTGAAACTGTCACCAGATGCAGGACAGTGCCTGGACAAAATAGATGCTCAGTAAATATTGTGCCTGACTATGTGAACTGAGCCCTAACAGGGATGTTGTACCCGGGGACTGGTGAACACATCTATAGAATGAATATTAGTGATGGGGAATTTATTTATTCTCTTCTGTCACTGTCTCTCCACTTAGAGGGCCACTCTTGGCACAGCTATTCTTTCTGGATTTCAAGGGGGCCATGAAGTTAAAAGTTGGCAATTTTGTAGGAAGTTTAGGAGACTTGTCTGGAACGTGAGTTTTCTCCGCAAGAGTTCAGTTTTCACTCAGATCGTGTGCGCATCGTGGATGAGGGCTGGGGTACTGATGGATACTCTGGGCATGGTGGGTAGCAAAGAGACCCACCCACCTGCCACTGGCAGGGTGGCTTGCCTCTTTTTGCCTTCTCTACAAGATGTTTTAGCCAAATATCAAATTTTCCCAGGTTCAGCCAATCATTCTGTCTTCACCGACAGGGAGAACCTTGCAAGTGTAATTTGCTGTCCCTCTTAATAAATAGGTCAGCCCCTTTTAACTCTTTCTGTCTTCCACCGCCACCCACATACACGTACAGATAAGCACAGAACACAAACACACACACACACACACACACATATACACCTCATCTTCTCTTTTACTCTAAATCAAGAAAATTCAATGTGAGACCCTGTCTTTAAAACATAATGGCTCAGAAATAGCTCAGAATCAGCTCAGAATCAATACGTCCTCAGTGAAACCACTGGAATTCTAAGTTTTCCCAGCAGGCTTCGGACAGAAGCAGAGTCAACATATTCAGGCATAAAATGAATTTCAATGAGCTCCATTAAATAATGCCAACACTTGAGGACACGCCTTAGTTACCTGGGCTGAAGGGCATGCAGTTTTGAAGTCTCAGACTTTGGTAAAGGTATCTTTAAAATTTCAGTCATGAAGTGAATTAAGATACTTTTATTCCTTGCCAACTTTGGATGCAGAAAGATGATTTTATATGGGTACAAGACGGGACAAAGGAAAGGACAAAGCCGGTGATTTACATATGCTCTTGGGGTTTCAAGTATGGATGCAATGGTAAATAAGCAAGTCATAGCACCTTATTATTCATTTAAGACACATTTGAGTCCAGGCACAATTGCTTTGAGAGGCCAAGGTGGGAGGATTGCTTGAGGCCATTGCCTGAGGCCAGGAGTTTGAGACCAGCCTGGGCAACATAGTGAGACCCCTGTCTCTACAAAAAATAAAAAAAAAATTAGGTGGGCATGGTGGCACACACCTGTAGTTCCCGCTACTTGGGAGGCTAAGGCAGGAGGATAGCTTGAGCCCAGGAGTTTGAGGTTGCAGTGAGCTATGATCGTGCCACTGAACTCCAGCCTGGGTGATAGATCAGACCTTGTGTCAAAAAAGGGCATATTTGAGCTCCTAGTGTATGGAAATTGTCAGTGCATGTGTGTGAAAGGTGAAGAAGATAGCATTCCTGTGACCCAGAAGCTTCTAGTTGAATTCAGGTGCAAGACTTTGGATCTGGGAGCGTATGCAGGGTGAGGCTCTAAATGCAATGCTTTGAAACCCACGCTATCCCAGAAACAATACTTTTTTAGACCCCCAGATTCAAATGAACGCTCATTCTCCCCAAACATAATTTGATAGCTAATCTAAATTCTCACAATCAGAAACTTTCTTTGTCTTACCAAACTCCTGACCTAAAAATTAAGGAGGGTGGATTGGTTTTCTTAAGTACAGAAGACAAAGCACAAGGATGTGCTTTGAATGGTCCGGATTCTTTTGTGCCATCAGTTCCAGTTATTGAAAGAGATGTCCTACCCTCTCCGATCTTCCTAAAAGCAAAGACCTACTGAATTCCCAAGTGCACATTCAGAAACTGAAAGAGCAAGAGAGAGAGAGTGTGAGAGAGAAGGAGACTTTCTGGGAAAGGATACTGGCTTTTGGGGAGGATGCCGCACCTGACCGGGAGACTCCTTTATAATCTTTCCAAACAACCCACTCTCCTCCCCCTGCCCCTGTCCCTCTCACTTGCCTGGTATTTGCTTACCTAAGATGTAACAGATGCTTTCCCTGACTGGGCTTCCCTCCCCTGACCAGGCCCAGCCACCTTTCACGCAGTCTCACAATACTTTACACTTCTTGTTTATACCATAGAGTGTAACGTGGTGATTACAAGCATGGACCCTGAAGTCAGATGGCTTCAGTTCCAATCCTGGCTCTGACACTCACTGGCTATGTGACTTTAAGCATGCTTCTTAACCCTCATAGTTTCCTTATTGGAAAAATAGGAATAGTAATAGTTCCTACCTTATAGTCTTTTTATGAAGACTGAATGAGTTAATTTTTTTAAAATTTCAGAATATTACAGGGGTACAAATGTTTTGGTTACATAAATTAATTTTGTACCATTTGGGTCAAAGTTATAATTGTGCCTATCCCCCAGATAGTGTGCATTGTACCCGTTAGGTGTGAATTTACCCATCCCCTCCTCCCCACTCCCACCTGCTTGATTTCTGATGAATGTTGTTTCCATATGTGCACATAAGTGCTGATCAATTAGTTCCAATTTAATGGTGAGTACATGTGGTGTTTGTTTTTCCATTCTTGTGACACTTCACTTAGAAGAATGATCTCCAGTTCCATCCAGGTTAATACAAGAGGTATTAGTTCACCATTTTTTTATGGCTGAGTAGCACTCCATGGTATATATATACCACATTTTATTCATCCACTCATATATTGATGGGCACTTGGGTTGTTTCCACATCTTTGCAAATGAATTAATATTTATAAAAATGATTAGAACAGAGCCTGGCATACAGTAAGTGCTAAATAAGTGTTCCTTTAATAAATTAACATTGTGGATTTAGTTTTATGTCTCTCTTTTTCAAATGTAAGTGCCAACATATTGTTTTATGTTATTGAGGTTCATTATTGTGACACTAGATATCTGATACATAAGGTCAGAGTAATGTAGGCATTATTATTACTACTACTACTATCAGTAGTACTATTGGTAGTTAACATTTGTTGAATGATTGCACTGTAGTCAAAATTTTATAGGCATTATCTAATTCAATGTTTTCAATAACTCTTAGAAATAGTCTATCAATACCCATTTCTCAGATGAGGAAACTGAGGCTCAGAAAAAAACTAAATAAACTGCCCTAGGTAACATAGCCAGGAAGTGCTGGTTCAATCCCAGGGGATCTGAGCAATACGCCAACCCTGGATCATTTGAGGATGCACATGTAAGTTTGCACAATAGTGACTGGGAACTAAGGCAAACAGATGGAGACAGTGTGGTGGCTATGAAAATGTGCCTCGTAGAGTTCTGACTGATTACCAATCCCCGCCACACACTTTGAGGGTGGACTAGACTCAGTCAAAGATTAGAGTAGGGAAAGGGAAAATATGAACTTTATAGTGGAGGGACCTGGCAAACATGACCATCCCCAAATAATGAAGGGTAGTATCACCAGTGATGTCATATGGATTTGCTGTACCCCCTGACATGATGTGACAAGTAGGGCTCTTTACTTTTGCTGTATTCTTTCCCAAAACCCATCATCCCAGTCTAACAACCCCAGTCTTGTTCAGGTGCAAGAACAACAGCAGACAAACCCAGATTGGGTGACATTCTACAGGATACCCGGCCAATGTTCCTCCAGACTGTCAAGGTCATGAACAACAAAGAAAGACTGAGAAACTGTCACAGACTCAAGGAGATGGGGGAAACTTGACAACTGTATGCAATATGATATCCTGGATTGGTCCTGGAACAGAAAGAGAGTGTTAATGGAAAAGCTCACTGAATCCAAATAAAATCTGGAGTTCAATTAATAGTAATATACTAATGTTGATTTCTTGGTTATGACAACTGTACCATGGTAATGTAAGATGTTAGCAATGGGGGCAATTGGGTGAGAGGTATACTATCTTTGCAAAATATTCCAAAATAAAAAGTTTATTTTAAAAATATGCCTCCCCCCAAGATTGCAATTTGATTGGTTTAGGATATTGCCTGGGCTTTGGAATTTCTATAAGATCTCAGCGTATCCATAAGATCCCAGGGTATTCTGATGTGCAGACAAGGTTTGAAAACCACTGATCTACATTCTAAAGAGCTGCATAGTTGAGTCTTAAAGCCGGTGTCATTTACGTAAAGCTGCGACCGTCACAGGAGCAGCTGTGTTAGGCAGTCCTACTTCTCCAGTTTCTTCCCTGCAATCACAGTGTAGTGGTTCTTTCAGGAACAGCTCTCCTTGCTAATAGACTGCGTTTTCTCTTATATTTATTCTCAGAAACAGAGGATCAGATCTCTTTGGTGGAAGACTCTAACATACTGGTTAGGTGCACTTAATCCTGATCTCATTTTATGCTGGCTAAATGGATATTCAGATATAACCATCCAGCATGCAACGAATTTATTCCTGAGAAGCTAGGTGAATGGAATGGCTGTAAATCAATTCTTATTTTAAGTACACAGTGGAAGCTGATTATTTAAAGGTATTTTGAAAAGAATCTGTGGGCAATGAGAGGTTCCTCCTAGAACAGGCCTCCTATGTTAACTCATTTATTTTTAGAAATTCGGGCCCTATGCTTTCTTGCAGCAGGGCACTTTCGTAGTCTAATCGTCTTTCCTCTTCCTTCTCAGTAAAACCATAGCTACTATAATGGATGCTGCAGGGGCCCTGCCCAGCTTCCTGTTACACCTTACTGGCAGGTGCACCTGCTCCCCAGATGCGCTTACTATGGCTCACAGTTCACACCTGTGACTTCCCCTGAGCCCTGCCTTTGACCAACAGGAGCCGCCTCCCCTATAGATGTTTGGGAGTTTACATGCCCCTCAGGTCCATGCTGGATGCTGGCTGATGACTGACTAATGCCCGGCTTCCAAAGCTCGGCCCTCTGTGTCTCAAGGCAGGAGTAACCATGATGCGTCCACGCTTCAGAACTCCTCGGGGATCAGGCTGAGGTTAGTCTCCAGCTGCAACCACATCCTCCTGCCCTGCCCTGTCTCCCTCACTTTCTTATAGGTTTCCCCTGAGAATCTTCCCTTGCCAAATCACTTGAACACACACTCTGCTGCATTTAGGGAGCTGGCTTACAATCAGCTTCTGTTCTGTTCTGGTGGTGACTGAGGGGAGAGCAGTTAGGGTTCTCCGGTGGCCCCCCAGATGACGCTCACCGGCTGGCCACCCCTATCTAGCCGGAAGTCCCCAGAAGTTGCACCTCTGCTCTGGGTCAGAGTTTCTTCACCTACAGCCACACTCCGGGACTGCAGTTGCCTCCCGGTTTCCACTCTCACTCTATACCAATCCAGAATGATCTTGTAAAAAGGTAAATCAGATCAAATCAGTCCCCTTCTTACAGTTCCAGGGGCTTGGCAATGCTTTTTTAACAAAAGCCAGACTCCTCACCAGGTTTTCAGGCCCCAGCTGGTCTAGCTCCTTCTTGACACTTCACTTTGTCCTGCCACTTCCCTCTGGCAGCATTGGCCTCCTGCTGTGTCTGGAACACACCAGCCTTGCCCCTGCCTCAGGCTTGGCACCACCTGCCTGCAACACACCTCCCCCGAGGACTGGAGCCTGCTTGTCGTGGGGCCTGTTCCTAAGCATCTCCTCCTCGGAGAGGAGAGGCCTTCCCTGACCCTGTCTCTCATGACTAGCTCACCCTATTTTAGTCTCCTTTTTAGCCCCCATCCCTATCTGATGTTTTTCTTGTCCATCTGTCTGATGTCTGTCTCTTCCCATTAAAATGTTATTGCCATGAAAGGAGATCTTGCCTGACATGTTCACCCCTATTTTCCCAGTGCCTGGAGCAGCATGTAATAGATGCTCAGTAAACACGTGGTGAATGGCAGAAAGAGGGAGGGGAATCGATGGATGCTGTGGGCCCCCCAACACTGCAGGATGAGGAGCTGCGGTGCTGAGCCTGGTCCAGCCCCCTGAGGCTCAGGAGACACTGCCAGGTTTCCTGTGTATCACAGAACAAAGATACTGCTCTTGCCCCAACCTCACCTGCTCTGCCAGCCTGCCCCTGGAGGTCTGTCCCTATCCCTGCCTTCCTAGCCGAGGCCCCTGCTGCTCTTTTTGGCTCAAGGCAGCCGCTTTGGCAGGAAAGCCCCCCTTGGCCCTGCAGTTCCCACTGGGTCTCTCCCGAGCAGGGCAGCAGCCCTGAACGCTTGCCTGGCTCTGTGGAAGCCCAGTGAGGCTGCGGAGTGTTTCCATGACCCCAGCAGCTGCTTCACAGAGGAGTTTCTGCAGCTCATGTTGGGGACCCCCAAAGCCCGCTGTGATTGCTGGCTCCACTGAGCTAGTGAAGCTGTTTGCATCACTCCCCAGGTCGCTAATGGCAAACACTGAAAGCCACACTCTCCAGAGCCCCCTGCCTGCCCTTGCAGGGCTCTGCACGCCTCCCCCGTCTGGCCTGATGATTGTGGACTGAGGCAATCAAGGGCAGAGCAAGGCATGCGGGGCCCCAACTCAGGCAGGCAGCTGGGTCTGCAAACATCAAAATTACCCAGTTCAGAACAAGGCCTGGCAGCTGAGAAATGTTCACTGGGGAGGCCTCTGACTGTGCGATCTGGACCGAGGCTCTCTCCAGGGTAGGAGCGTGTGCAGCCTCTGGAGGGAGGTGCCAAGGGAGGGTGAAGGAAGCAGAATGGTGCTTTCGCTGCGTGGAGGGTGGAGCACTAAAGTGGCCCCCACTGTTTCCACCCCCTGGTGCCCAAGTTCTGTATCCTCTCCCTCCCTAGAGTGCAGGTGGCACCTGTGAACATGACAGGATGTCACCCCGTGATTCGGCTATGATATGTGGAAAAGGTAAAAAGACTTTGCATGTGTAATCAAGGTCCCCGATCCATTGATAATCAAAAAGGAGATTATCTGGGGTGGGTCTCACTCAATCAGATGAAAGCCCTTACAGGAGGGACTGGCCTTTCCTAAAGAGAAAGTGCCTCCAGCTGGGCTTGAAAAAATTAGCTGTCCTGCAATGAGTGGCCCGTGAGAGGCCATGTGGTAGGGGACTGAAAGTGGCCCCTGGCTGACAGCCAGCTGGGAAACAGGGGCCCTCAGCCCTGCAGTGTAAAGAACTGGATTCTGGCTCAGCCTGAACGAGCTTCGAAGTGGAGGGAGCTCTGGCTCCAGCTGAAAAGGCAGCCTTGTGAGGCCCTGAGCAGAGAGCCCTGCCAGCCAGGCCCGGGCTTGTGACCCTGGACACTGTGGGATAGGAAACGTGTGTTGCTTTAAACCACTAAGTTTGCAGTAATATTGTTCCACAGCAATAGCTAATGAATGTACCCAGGTTCCAGGAAGGCCCCTGTGGGTTCCCAGTGCTGTCTTCCCCAAATTAAGGGCCTCTACCCCTTCCTGTCCTCCTTTGCTCCTGTACCAGGGGAAGGCTTGTGGGACATTGTGGGGTGGCATGGGGGTTTTGGCCCAAGGTCATGCAGGTGCCAGGGATGCTACCCCACTGACTAGCATGGGACTCTGGTTATATTCTTTATGACCTCTTGGAGCCTCATTTTCCCCATCTGCAAGCGGAAAGGTTGCAACCGCCCACTGCATGTGGCCATGGTTTGTAGTAAATGACTGCATACATGTAGAGCACTCGGCTTAGTGTCTGGTAGCTTGTGAAATTTGCAACGACTTCTTAAAATAATTCTCTACTGCTTGTACCCCTGCTCACAGTCACCAAATTAAATCTAGTTTGTACTTTAAAAAGACCTACAGGCTGGGCCTAGGAAAAATTCAATTGTGTTCCAAAGCCAAAGTACTTACATGAATGCCCTCTCTGTTTAAATATAGGGTCCTCATCATTCTCTCTATTCTTTCTGCTTTATTTTTCTTTGAAGCGCTTATATTACCTGAAATATCACCCATGATATGTGTTTGTGAATTTCATATATATACACGTACATATATGTGTCTAAAGCCACAGAGGTGGCCTGACATGCTGAGTGGTTCAAAAGTATCTGGAGTTGGGACTCAAGATGGGATTTTAAAAACTAGGTTTGAGTGACTCAAGGCCCCCAACTCTTCCTTCTCCATAAAACGCTTTGGATTTTATAATCTAGATGGCCCATTTGTACGCATGGTGTAAAATTTACACTCCCTGATCTGTATCAGGGCATTTTCCATCGAAGACCTCTGTCCCGTTCTTTCAGTTCTTTTAGTTCTAACTTTACCTTCTGTTTTTTTGCCTGTGAGGGGTGGAGAGAATCTGTCACTTGCTGATACTGGCTTCTGAGCCACCACCAGAGACGGTGTCAACATTGATGCCTTACTGGTATTGTTTTTTGAAATAACAGTATGATTCTCATGAAGTTGGATATATTGGCTCTAAAATGGAGCCGTGCAGCATCCTTCTGCACTCTGCCCACTCTCCTTATATTTTTTGCCACCTGGAAACTACAGTTCTGTGTTTGTTGCTGTGGTATCCTCTCTCAGACTGTGGGAGCTGCTGCCTCCCTCCCACTCCGTTGCTGGCAGGTTGGAATTAATTATTCTCTCTCTTGGTCCTTGCCCTTTGCAATCTTATTTTTAAAATATTAACAACAGTAAATTGGGACTTACATTTTGGCCTGATGCTCAATGACAAATCATTAGGTTCAATTTGCTTGGGGCCCACGGGTGAAATCAGCCCTAAACCCACAAGATGCCACAAAGAGATGGTTCCCTGATTCCTTCTATCCTAGGATGCCAGAAGCAGCAGGGTCTGCCAAAGCCCCTGGCATGTGCTGGTGGGAGGAGCTCAGATTGCGGGTGGGTATGAGTTGGAGGATATTTAAGGACTCAGAGATTCAAAGCTGTCATGAGCTTGGAGACAGTGGTCACAGTGCCCAGGGTAAGGAGGCTTGAGGGATGAGAGGGAGAGCCCATTGCCCCAAGAGAGGGTTTGGAACACCAAAGGGACAGCAATTAATTCCATAGAACCAACTTGAGAACAAGAGATAAAGAAACAGGAGAGACAAAGAAGGGAGAGGGGAAGGACTCAGCAGAAGTGGTGGTATGGGGGCTGGGCACGGCTGGGCCTTGTCTCAGATCGGCAGGAGGAAAGACTCCCCACATAATTGGGGTGGGGCTGACAGTGGATGGAGCTTGGGCTTGAAGGTAGATCTGGATGGGAGTCTCATTGCTAAGGGACTTAAGGTAATTTACTTAACCTCACTGCATCTGGGTTTTCTCAGCTGTAAAACGAAACTAACAATACCTTGCAGGTTGTCACAAGAATCTAATGAGATGATGCATGCGAAAACCTTTGCTCAGTACCTGGCACACAGATGTTAAATAAATGGTACCCAGTAGGAGACCAGTGAGTATGTGTTGAATAAATGAAGGGCTGAGATATCAATGTGCCAAAGCTGGAGACAGCTGCTGTGACACTTGGGGTCTCTGAAGATGAGTTTGAAAAATTGTAGCAGCCAGCTGGTGCTTACTTATGTCCCCTTGGCATTCACCTTTTCTGTATATTCTGAATGCCTCTGTGGTTAAGGCCTCTACTTCTGGTGAGGCAAGACTCACCCCCTTGGGGCTTCCTCCAGTCTCAGGCATAGACTTGGCCTCCCACAGGGCTAGGTGCAAGTTCACAGCTCTGGGAACAGCCCTTAGCCACTGAAGGATAGAGCTGGTGCATAGCACCCCAGCTTCCTTGCCTTTCAGGTGGCAATGTTATACAGGCATGTAATTCAGGCATGGTATACACTTCCTGGGCTGAGCCCGGGCAGGTGGCAAACTGCTCATTAGTTCCCCTGTATTGACTTTCTTCAAATCCCTGTCTGGATTCTCTACTCCCCTACCAGCACTTCCTAGGGTCACTTCCCAAATAAAATACATACACTCAAATCCTTCACTCGGGGTCTCCTTCTGGGAGGACCCAATGTAAGAGACAGCATTCCAACTGAAGAATTTAGAAGCCTTTAATTTGAATTTTTACTTTTTTTTTTGCTTTGGGGGCTCAGTAAACTGAAGCTGGTGCAGGATCTGAAAGAGTGGACAATTCTTCTGCCCCTGATCTTCAGGGCTCTGTCATCTGACATCCGAAGTGAGTTGAGAAAATGTACATCCAGGTATCAGAATGCTCTTTGGAAGTGCCTGACTAGGCAGCTGGGTGAGTCAGCCATGCCCTGCTAATCTAGGGACTAACTAAGGGAGAAGGGTTTGGTGGGGCTGCTGCCAGGCTTCCTGCAGTTGCTTGGCTTGTTTTCCATGATGCAGCAACACAATTGAAAAGCCTTCGGGGTTTTTTCCACTGCCTCCTCCCTTGAGTTCCCATTTCCAAAGTGCTCACTGGGCAGAGGGCTGGCTGAGAATTGTTTCTACCATTATGAGTAGCTCTTGTAATTAGAGGAGAAAGCAGGGATTGCTTAAACAGGGAGACTTCTAGAGAGGCAGAGAAGAAACTTAACATACGATTGTCTTACCAAGACAGGCCCAAGTAGAATTTCAGATAAAGAAACATTGCCACAAAACAATAAGAAGTAGATTTTTTTTCCAGTTTGAATACAGAAAGGCTTACTCATCCTCAATGTTCAGAGGAGAAAATTTTCCCCCAAATTTATCAGATACCTGGCCTGTGATTACATAGCTACCTTAGAGAGATACAACTAGATGTTTCAGGTGTTCTCTTGACCCAAGGATACTCCCAGACTTAAACCTGAGGGCTCCAAGTTTGGCTAGGGAAGGAACTGGAAGGCCTATGGTAGCAGGGTACTAATAAGCCAGGTCTAAGTTCCCTTGTTTGTGGAACTTAGTAGAAGATGTGTAGCTCCAGGATGGACAGGCAGAGCCCAGTGCCTAGCCTTTGGCAGATGGGGGTGGGGATGGGGTTCCTCTGACTTATGCTCCTAAGATTGGTGGGGGTTGTGGTAGATTTTTTGTACAAATAGCTGTCATAATTCCCCTCCCAGTATCCATAATTCTCTCTTCCACACTGACTCTGTGCTTGGCTACATGACTTACTTTGGTCAGTAGCACAATAACAAATGTGGCCTAAACAGAGACTTGGAAAGTGTTTGCACATTGGGGCTCTCTTTTCCTGGCTGTTTTGGGGAACTCTGCAACTCCTGCCATGTTCATATGCCAACAGTTGAGCTAGCCTGTTGAATGATGAGAGATATGTGGTCCAGTCACTCCTGATGCCTCAGCCAAGAGCCAGCACTAACCACCAGACATGGGAGTGAACACACTGTAGACCAAGCAGGCCCCAGCCAATCTACCAGCTGACTAAAGCACTAATTAGTTTACCCACAGATTCATGAGCAATAAGAAATGCTTGCGATTTAAAGTCACTAAGTTTTGGGGTGGTTTGTTATACAACTCAAATGCCTACAGGGCTGGGAAGATAACAAAAATTTGTGGACTGGACCAGGTATATAAAGACAAGTAGTATTAGGCTCTGTGGCAAATTGGAGAGGAAATATCCTACCTTGAGGCATTCAGATTAAAGATTTTGCAAATCCAGTATTGGTCAAATAAAATAAATTTGTGGATAGTATTAAGCCTACAGGTCACTAATGTTCCATTTATGGATTAAAAGCAAATCAGGGAACTGGACATCTGGTCCACCTTCATCCCTGAACTGGCTTTGTCAGTAGGTGATCTTTTCCAGGGCAGCCAAATTTCTATGTTCTAGTTTTTACATCTGCAAAATGGTTATGGTTTCTTTATTATCTTCCTTTCCAGAGCTGTCATGAAGTCAAAAAATTAGATCAAAGTGGCGGGGGGGGGGCGGCAGGGGACAATTCGGAAATAAGTAACAAGTGTCATCAAATTAGATGCAGAGTGAATGAATGCAATTGTTTGGTAAGTGGCCTGATAAAACTTAGGTCTGTCTATATGGGACATGGTTGTTTTAAATCAGCCTGTCAAATCCAAGAGTGACACCTCAAAAAATGATCAAGGGGACCTTGCCTGCTTCACTGAGAGGCCAACTCTGATCCATTGGGCCAACGTTGTTAGCAGAGTTGAGAGGAAAAAGCACATAAAAGAGCCACCCATATGAGTCTCATGCCCTGATGTGGAGGACTAATTTCCAATTTAATAATATGTAAAAATCTACACTCAGGAAACCAAAGTTGAAAACAAGTTCAAATTAAAAAAAAAAAAAAAAAAAAAGGAAAACCAGACTCCTGGAATAGTAGGACAAGAAGGGAATAGAGCAAGTGGAATGAGAACATGACCTTGAACCTGAATTTGCTGGTCCAGAGGCAAAATCTTATACACAACAGCATCTTGGGGCCCAGTTCTTCCTCTTCTAGGGTCTGTGTGCCTCTTTGCATACCATTATCCGATTAGATACCGACCCTTAATATTACCCTCTCAGGGGTCCAGAGATGACGCAGCTGTACACTGGGCCTTTTTCACACTGGGTCTTTTTGGTGATTGATGGAGAGATGGGTTTTAGTCAGTGAATGCTGAGGCGGGAGGTTCTCCTTCTCCCTCCCCTCAAGTGTCCAAGAAAATCTGTGACAGGGCTAAATATTATGGTTGGCTGGGGCAAGGGATCACACCCCTATCTTCTCCTACTGGGACATGTGTGTCTTCATGAAGCTCACATGCAACGCAGCCTAAGTAGGTATGAAGAAACTAAAAAAGTGAATCTTGGGCTTAACTAGAAATTCACCACCTAATTTAAAATCCAGTCCCAAGATCCTCAATTTGGCTCTAATCTTTGAGCCCTTTACCAGCTCATCAATGTGTCAGCGCACATAACACAGTTGCCCTAGGAGGCAGGATGAGCCAGAAGAGAAAAGACTCTAACCAGAGGACCAGAGTTATCCCACATTTCTGCCACTGTGGACTATTTAGATTTCATGAAGTCATTTTCTCATACTGTGCCCTGGAGCTATAAGTGTCCCTGGGCATGAAATCTGGGAGACAAATGAGAAGATAATAGGAAAGCACATCTCCATGATTCAGACCAAGGTCCAGGCTATTTTTATTACTGAGAAATGATGGGATCCAGTGCTAGAGTTCTGCTGAAGGCACAGAGTGAAGGGGGAATAAAAATCATCGAGCCCATGGATGATGGGGTCTCTGCTCAAATGCTGCCTCTCAGAGAAGCCGTCTGTCATAGCCCCTTCCAAATCATCATTTTACTTACTTGAGATCATCACTCTATCCCCTGTTCTGCATTATTTTATTCATAGCACTGTCTGTCATTCTCCACTAGAAGGTAAGCTCTATGAGAGCAGGACTTTATCTGCCTTGTTCTTTGCTTATTCTAACCATTGCTTAGAACAGTGCCTAGTATATAGGAGTGGCACAATAAATATTTGATGAATGAATTGTAATGTGGAGGGAACATCACACAGAACCAGGAAAGTGTGAGCACAGAAAGATATGAAAGAAACACCCTTCCTAATTTCTGTTAGGTTCTCTTAATGTTCTCAAGGGTGAGGTAGTTTATTCTTCCAAAGCAGCAGAGATTTTTCTCTGTGGTTTGTTATCTAATCTAATCTTTTGGGGAAAAGAAGAAAAGATGGCTTATTGTGTCTGCTTTGAAACTGGTTCTTCCCTCATTTAAACTGTGTGGTTCCAGCATGTAAAACATACTCTTCCATGACACCCCACATCCACAATTGATTGAGCACCTGGCCCAAGCTAGGCCAATCAGAGATATTTTTGAACATAGGGTATAGAAAACAAATGGCAGTTCCTTTTTAATAGTGGATATACAGGAAATACAAATTAGGTGCCCATGTTTCTGGTATGTGGAAGGAGGAAGTGGTTTTTTAACAAGAGAAAGTGAAGTCCCTGTACAGAAACAATCAGGGTTTGCGGGGCTGAGAGACAGAGAGAGCTTTGGTAGTGTTTGCACACTGGGCTTGAGTTCCTCCTGAATTTCAGCTACCTCTCTGCCTTTCCCACGGTTTGACTGCTCAACATTTACTTAGATTCTTTAAGTGAATAAATCCCGATTTTTGCCAAAACCACTTATATTTGGGATTCTATTATAGGCAAAACCCAAATAGATATAAATAATACAGGTTGAGTATCCCTTACTCAAAATTCTTGGAACCAGAAGTGTTTTTAATTTTGAATTGTTTTTGATTTTGAAATATTTGCCTTATACTTACCAGTTGAGCATCCCAAATCTGAAAATCCAAAATCCAAAATGCTCTAATGAACATTTCCTTTGAGCATCATGTTGGTGCTCAAAAAGTTTCAGATTTTGGAGCATTTCGGATTTCAGATTTTTGGATTTGGGATGCTCAACCTCTATAACTAACTTTTTCAGGAAAGCTCTTCCTGGCCGCTCAGAGTCTTGGAAACCTTTCTACCCTGCTTTGTAGAGGTTGGATCACCATTTGAGGCCAAAGACCTCTGAGGGCAACAACAGTCAGAGAGATTTCCTGATTGGAGAGTCGACCTGCACACGACAGAAAACTTGAAGACATGGAGGCAGAAGTGGCAAGGCAATACAGAGTGGAGAAAGAGCACTGAGGCTTGAGTCAGGAGCCCTGGCAACAGTGCTCAGCCTGTGACCTCGGTAAGCAATTTATCTCTGGGCCTACTCATTTGTCAGTTTTTAAAAACGCAATTTTTAAGGTCTGTGCCAGCACCCCAAATCTATGATTTGAAGTGAGAGGAATACAGAAAAGAAAGGCAATGTGAGGCATCCGGATCCTTTTCTCAAGTGCAGTTGGTGCTCTGACCCAGGGAAGAAAACAAGAAATTGCAGGGGATAAGTGGAAAAGGTCAGGCCAACTCTTTGCACCTTTGGCAGTTTATTGTTGGGGCCAGAGGAGGAGCGACGGAAACTAAACTGCTTTATCCTTTGCACTGTGGGCACTTTTTTTTTGGGGGGGGGTATTCTTCAGAGGCTATGGGTTGGGGCTACAGAAGGAGGGAAGGGACCATCCTGTCATTTGGTGAGGTTTTTAAGCTTTGGGGGGAAGATTCTGGGAGCTGGAGATTGAGCCCCTGTTGTAGGAAACCAAGCATAACAAAAGAGCCACCCCACACCCTGTCCTCACTCTGTGGACACTCACCATCCTCATCCTTCAAACTCATTCTGATGAACAATAGCGTCTTTCATACTAAGTCAGGAGGGTGAGTACAGACTTCTCATCCAATGGCCCAGGACAGCTCTTCTCTCTCTAACTACCCAGTATCAGCTTTTATAAAGTAAAAAACAGTGGAAACCCCACCCCCCAGCCTCATCAGATTCAGTTTGAGAGAGATGTGAATGCCTGAAGGAGCAACTAAGATCTCTAAGACAGTGGTTCTCAAATTTGAGCATACATCAGAATCACCTGGAGGGAATTAAAACACAGGTTACTGGGTCTCACCCTAGAGTTTCATATTTAGTGGGTGTGGGGTGGGGCCCGAGAATTGCATTTCTAACAGACTCCTCAGGTAATGCTGATGTTGCTGGTCCAAAAACCATAGTTTGAGAACCAATGGCCTGGAGTAATGAATCATTGATTGTGGAAGTTCAATGGCATTGCACTTGGGATCTTAAATTCAAACTCAAGTTCTCTCCCTTATTAGCTATATAGAAGAAGGAGGAACCATTGTCTCCCTCTCAAAGACTCATCAATTTCTACCTTGGCCCATAAAATGGGAATCTCCACTCTTTGGGTAGAACCAGTGTTGGGAAGATAGCTTTCAACATTCCCTTCACCCTTCCTTTATTTGCCCCTTCCACCCCAATTTAAGTGCTCTGTGATATGGGAAATAGGCAGTGAGCAAGCATAACTGAATGCCCCAGTTGGCTTTTTCTCTGGGATCTGCCACAGCAAGCTTGCATTTTCTGCTCCTCCAAACTGCAAGCCTCCTGAGGCAGGTTCTGCCACTTGGGATGAATGGGCTGGGGAGTGAGGGTAGGGCCTATGGTTTTCTAGCTGTCCTATCTGACTACACATATTTCTACAGCCCTTTCTCCTTTGGTGGGTCCCAATGTCTATCCTTGGAGTAGAACTAAAAAGAAGTAAGTTAGAAAGTCTGATGGTCTGACCCTGGCTGCTAAATTTTTTTCAATTCAGTTTTAATAAAATGCCTGATATTTTAATGACTAAGCCCTGTCTACGTATCAATTGGTTCATGGGAAGAGGGGTGGTAATTAGCACCTTAGAATCCTTGGTAGGACCTTGATCAAATAGTATTCTTTCTTAGTCAACTGTGAAAAATAATACCTACCACTCAGGAGATTGCTGTAGAAATTAAATATAAAACAAGCTACAAAAGACTAAGCTAATAACTAGTATATAGTAGATGCTCAAAAGATAGTGTAGTTTCAAAAACTTTACTTATCAAGTTCTCTTATCCTGTATCCTATAGGCCTAGATTTGTAGGAGTTCTCCCAAAAGCAGAATTGGAGGTCATTGTTGCACATAGGGTTTCTTTGGAAGTCTTTCCCAACTTTGAAGCAGAATCATTCTGTGAATTCAGCTTAAGAACATACATTCTGCTATTCATATAACTTGCTTATGCAGGTTTCATATTTACTGGTTTATGAATAAAGCTAAAGGTTTTGACAATGAGGTGATGCATATAGGAATCTTCTACCCAAGGCTGGCTTCAAGAAAGAGTCTGGGTCTGTACCTCTATGCTTGTATATTGTGTGCACATAAAAAAACCCAAACACATGCACACACACAAGATTTAACGAGAAACCTATCCTCCCCCCAACAAAAAGCTTAACACAAAGCCGAATACAAAATGAAGCCAACAGATGTAGCTTCAGTAATGGTTCACTAAATTGCTTACAGCAAATTTCTTTTTCATAAGCTAAAGAATAGCAGGAAATTTTGCATATCATCTCTTTCAACTCCTCAAGGGCCTTTAAAATCCAAGTTATTAAGCAAGAGGGGACCAGCGTTTAGTTAAATGACAACTAAGCCTCTTTGGGTATCTAAGCATTATCCTGAGAATCACGAGGCCATTCCCAAAGCAGAGATGCTAATCAAAGGCATTTTTTAATCCTCCCCCAAATAAAAAAATCAAAGCCTGTTGACACATTTTCCCATTTAATCATGCATGTTGCTCAAGCCACAAAATAATGTGATACCAAGATCTGTTGTTTCTTTAAGAAGACAACATAATAAAGAGGAGAAGAAGCACATGGACTTCACGTGACCTGCGATAGAGAACACTGGAAATCTGGCATGGTAGATGACATAACAATAGTCCCTTCGTCTCTCTCAGAGTGGTGGAGGTAACAGTACTTCACAAGTATTAGCTCCTTTAGGTCTCATGACAGCCACCTGACATATGCATGACAGCAAATGCTTTTATAGATATAAAAGGTGAGGCTCTGTTCAGATCAGTTAAGTTGTAGAAGCGGAGCTGGTACATAGCATCTGACTCTCAATGCAGTGCTCACAGTACTCGTCTGGACACTTAGCTTCCCGGGTCACTCATACCACCACATCTCACCTGACTTTTGAGCTCAGAGGATTGAGCTCTTTGGATTTTGCCGACTCACGTTCCACACATCAGGAACATGCTTTCTCTTAGAGGATCTCCATGGATTGCATACAACTCATGGGAAAATTCATGGGATGGTAGGGGAAAACACGAACTTTGTAGTCAGAGACAAGAGTTCCAAACTCTTTTAAGGTTGCCATAGAAATTAACTGGGATAACATATGCCAAGTGTCCAGTGCAGCACACCACAGGCATTCAGTAAGTTAGTTACTTTTTTCTTTGTGGTCATTCAGTGGTAGTATCTTCATTCTCCCCTGGTGCAGAGTTGACTGACCAGTGGTTTTAGACTTGTTTCATGAGAAGAACGCAGGGAAAAGAAATGCAAAATTCAGCTGGCAATGGCTTCTTCCTAAAGATAAATGGGACTGATGTACCACATCATGTCCAGGTTTATGATCCTCTCGAGGCAAGAGGATCCTAACTGTTTGGAGGGAGAAGTTAGAGATTGGTGTCTTTAGAGGACACTTTCCAGGAAGCCAAATCAATATGAAAAACTTGTGTACACGGTGCCAATTCTAACAGAGCAGCAGTAAATGTGTGATCCTGAAGATAAGAGTCGGCCGAAGCCACAAATCTATCTCCCTGGGTGACTATAATATATGTCTCAATGGATGTATGAACAATGGCATCGAAAGTATCTTTTACATCCTAGTGAATAGTAAAGACTTTTAACTGTGCATTTTATATATGCTAGACACTTTGGCTTTATATCTGAAACTGATTTAAATCACTCTTGGTCAATGGCTTTTAATCTCCGAATAAAGTCTACTTTTAGCAATGTTTTTCTCGAGAATCCTCTAATTCTTCATTAGCATTTTAGCCCCTCACTCATAAGTGATGAAACAGCAGGTCAGAATGATAAATTGTTTGCCATAGTTTGGCAGCTAGTTGGGGTAAACCAAAGTACTTCCTTGAGATGTAATTTTATTCTAACATTTAGAGTGAATCCACATGCAGAGCTACACAATTCCTGAGTCGTTCTGATCATCATATTTGATACGTAAAAGGCAGAATTACTTACAGTGGTAGAATTCTTTTCTCTGCAAAGGGGTAGCTGGTATCCCAATTCACTCATTCATTTCCTGCATACCTGGGTGTGACCGGCACTGTTATAGGTACTGAGGATTTAAAGATGGCTAGGATATTACCCTTGCTCTCAAGGACTCCCACAGTCTATTAAAGAAGAGAAATGCATAAGTAGGTAATTGCAAAGCAATGTGATAAATCTCACAGGGGAGGCAGGAGCATTGCTCATGGATAAGAAGAGGCAAATTTTAGGGGTTGGAGGACTAAGACATATTTCTATGCGATCCTGAATCACTGAACCTTGTTTAATGATAGGAAGTTTTCAGAGGAGGGAAGTGGATTGGCTTGGGAGGTACTATAATCCAAAGACCCTGTATTTTCTCTCTTAGTCAATTTGTTTTTGCACTGCTCCATGAGTTTTAGAGTTGGGAATAGGTTTTCTGGCCTAGGAGGTACCATGTTTCTTGAAGCCTGACCTCTTTTCCCCATGAGTGGTGGGAAATGGTCTATACAGGGAGACGTCCTAATAGACTGGGATACTGGGATATAGACATGTATTTAAGGGACATTTTAGTGACATCCTAGTTGACTGCAATGCTAATAGAAACGAATTTACACAAAGGCATATCTTAGATATTTAACTTAGTTCCTTGATGGCCAATACTGGTTCTTAATATATATTCCTTCATGAGGTAGAAATCTGTCTGTGGATACTGACCACTCAGTAGAAATCTTCCATCAATTGTATATTTTGGATACAGAGCCAAGTTCTTTTCTAAGTTGAGTTAATGTCTTCAATTCTAAAAGGCACCCTATTTCAGATACATCTTCTAAAATAATAATACCTCGAAAGGGGATACCTAGCTTAATGCACTGAGGACAGAAACATGCCTTTTTAATTTACTGCTATATCTTCAGTAACCAGCATAATGATTTCCTGGTACACGGCAGATGCTCAATAAATATTTGTTCAGTGAATTAATGACAAAGAGTGCCATGATAAGAGCTGGCTGATGACGGAGGAATACAGGCACAGTCATCATGGATTTGGAAACAGTGGATACATCCAACAATTTCTCAGGCATAAATCAGGCACACTATTTTGATTTCCAGGAAAGTTTTCTAGTGAAGTGAAGTTATAATGGACTTTCCCATTAAAATAAGAAATTTACTCAACAGGGCTACTGCATATTGAAATAGTTTGTCCGTGTTCTTCCCAGCAGCCTACCTGGCATTTATTTCCCTCTGCTTTTTGTTTATCAGTAGAGAAGTCCCAGTGTGATTTACCTATAGCTAGCCGCCAGACCAACCTGGGACTAACCACAGGGAAATGTAAGAGATTTGCCGTTTTGCAATTTGCCAGTCATTATTTTTTGAAACTGTACATAAGATGAATATAAATAAAGTAGATCAACAACTTGGTCTGAGACTCTTCATGGAAAGGGAGCTCTGTCCAACTTGCAGGATTCTCGGAGCTCAACTGAGAGAGTTGTCTAAAATAGGAATGAGGCAGAAGTGCAGGGCTGAACTCTGGCCTCAGGGGGGCACCTAAGAGGCTTTCTTTTTTTTTTTCTTTTTCTTTTTTTTATGTGCTTTTATCAGCAAAGGACAGAAACCTCTGGTTCAAGGCTGCAGGCATAGAAAGTCATCTCCCAAGTTCAAAATCTGTGACTAGTGTCAATTGAATAAAGGAAGTGATTGGGAAGCTGGGGACAGATGGTCATTTTGTAGAACCTGCCACTTTGGAGAAAAATAACCTTGCTCTTTAAGTATAAAAATGGACCATGTTGGAAGACAAGAAGTGGCGAGTCAGCAGAAAGTGAAAACAGTCTCAGTTTAGGACATGAGAAGTAGACATCTTTGGGTAATATGAACCAAATCAGATCAACAAAGAAGAGGATGAAATATATTTTTCCACGACCAAAGAAAGCGAGCCATAAATCCAGTACAGCTGTCATTCAGCATCAGTCTAGAGCAGGCATCATTTGATTGAATTTCTCGAGAATGATTGTTAAGCATTTAAAAGGAAATGCTAATTCTTAAGCAGGATTTCCCCCCCACCCCCAATCTCTTTTTAGGGATACAGATTTGTTCTGACCTATCAGTTAGTCACTACCAAAGTTAAGTTAACCTCTGTGAGTCAGCAATAAGAAAGTCAGTAAGGAGTTCCTCATGCTTTACCTTGGCAGAAAGATGCTGAAATCTGCAGCAGGTTGTGACAACAAGGAGAACATGTCTTTTCTGGGACATATGAATTTAACCGACATGTGACTGTGAATTTAATTAATCAATATTGTACCACCAGCTGCTGACTTTTGAACTTTAAATTGTGTAGGCTTTAAAGCTTTCTCCATGTCCTTAAACCTTTCCTATAATGTCATTTTACCCCTCATCCTCCCAACGTGATTACTTTCTGAGCTGGCTACCAGTATCATGAGATTCAGGTCACATAGAAATGTTGCATTTAAAGTCCCTTTTAGCTCACAGATTCTATGAAAGCTCCTGTTTTCTCTTTTCTAAGTGGCAGAGGAAGAAAGGAGGAGAAAGGAAACAGCAGCTAATAAATTGCTAAGACACAGAAGATGATCAAAAAGGGGTCTAGAAAGAATTTTTAAGTTAATTAAGTTGAAAAAAGAATTATAAAACGTTTAGGCAGGTTGTAGGAGATAGTATGTGCCAGGCAGCTATAAATCCGATTGAGAAGGATGGGAGATACCCAAAGCAGTGATGACTCAGGATAGGGCTTTGAGGAAAAAGCCAGGATTTCTTAAGTAAGTTTGACTGGGAAGGCTTCAGAAAGATGATGTCAAAGCAATTTTGAGGGGGGAAAAAAGGATTAGGGACAAAGGAAGTGATGGATGTAATTACAGCTGGGGGCCAGGTCAGTTATTGAAGCATTATTAAGGCAATGCCAGCCGAGACTATCCGTCACTGGACCTGAACCCATTGCCTGGGGTTTTCAGCACTGATTTCATTGATTTCTGAATGGTAGAGATATTGAACATTAGTCCTCTTCTATCATTCTGCCAATGAAGACACCGAGTTCAACAGTGGTCGAGTGACTTATTTAAAGACAACATGATTCCAAAAAGGAAATTATGAGCAGTTGTTTCAGGGCTAACACTGGGTCTCCTGGTTCCCAACCAGCATTCTTACCACCATGCCTGGCTGCCCAAATGAGGAGGAAAAGACATTGCAAAAAAAAATCATTACATTCTCTATGCCTCATTTGGCCAATATGAAAAAAGTGGATGATACAAGAGGTAGAATAAAATATACTTAATAGCTTAATCTCTGGAGTCAAGCTGATTGCATTTATGTCCTGGCTCTCTTCTGTGGCAAATTACTTAGCCTTGCTCTGCCTCAGTGATCTCATCTGTAAAATGGAAATACTAATGGTAAACTGACTACAGGGTTGTTACAAGGATTCAGTGAGCTAGTACAGGTAAATGCTTGTAGAATGAGTGGCTCATTCTCCTCCCCCATAGGCCTTTTCTGCTTAATCACTGCATTTGGGTACCTTTGTCCTTCTAAATCAGATTTATGGCTTACTAAATATGATCTAATATTATAGCCGAACACATATGACCACGGTTTGCATTATTCATTTAGAAATCAGAAACTGCATGGACTTTTATGTTGGATGAAGTACTTAAGATCCTTGTGAAGAAAATTATGTTGAAAGAATAGGTGTTACTGTTATGGCAATAATAGCAATTCTGAAGAGTTCAGAGTGCAGTGGGGTTCTCCAGAAATTTCTGTAAAGCCTCTTTCCTCTTTTAAGACCAATTTCTTTTAAACTTTTCCTCCACTCATCAAGTCCTACTTCCTCAATGCTATGTCGAATCTCCTCTCTTTGCCTTACCTGATGCTTGGAAGGCCCTCTGGACTCAGTTTAATAACAACCAGCCTGATCTCCTCCTAAAACATCAAATGTCATTGCCTCCAAATTTCCCCTAGGTAGTCAGCTTGGAAATCAAAATGTTATCCTATGGATGTCTCTACCATCAGTGTTTTGGTGAAGAACAGGTGGGGAGAGTCTCCCAATACTTCATAGCCAGAAATGAAATAGCAACAAAATCTACGTCTGCAATTGCCATTTCTTCCTCTACATGGAGCCATCAACTATTTTGGCTCAGCAGTTCCATCAGCATTTGGAATTTTGAAGCTCTGCTGCAAGAGTAGTAACCACAGGTTGTTATACAAAGTAGAGAAACATATCACTTTCTTTCCATCTGTTTAGGAGTGGTTAGTATTTTAATAGCTAGTCTTTCATAAAAAAAAAAAAAAAAAAAAAAGGAAATGGGTATAGTTCAGACCTCCAGCTAGCCCCGGAGTGAGGATAATTAGCACGAGTCAGCAAGGCAGGTAGGGAAAGCAATTTGATATACTGCCCACCTCCCCTCACTCCAATTTTTCAAAATATTATCATAGTATCCTTTTACCCCCCCTTTTTTAGTCATTTGTGGGCTGGTTCTATTTGTCATGCTGCTTGAAACATGCTCAGAAGAACTGACATCTTTGTTCATCCGTCTTGTCAGTGTATTTGATGATGCAGAATACTCAGAGGGGGCACGAGAGCATTTCTGCATCATGTTTATTATTCCAGTGTATCTTCTGGGACCTCTCGTTACCAGATTCCTGACCTGCTTTTCAATCTCCCTGATAGGTGCTCATCTTGAATAATTTCTCTTAGTCAATAATGGGAAACTGAAGCTTATAATTAACTTCTGAGCAGGACTTATATGTCCATATACATTTATGTATCCTGACAAGTGATCTTAAAAGATGCTTAAACAAGGACTGATTTTTTTCCCCATTAATCATCATTTATGATACCAATTTGCTTCCCTCTATTTCTGGAAGAATGCAAAATAACTCTCTTCTGTCAGTAGCAGTTCCTGGATATTAAAAAGGACCCGGTTACTTTGTTATATCAGCTTCTATTCAGAAACCAACTTTAGAAGATAAAGTAGCAAAGTCTCAGCTTGACATTCAAAGCCTTGCATAGAAGGCTCTAACACGCTCCATTCTAGTATATCTCCCACCCCCACCCTCACAAGCTTCCCACTCCACCCACATGGATAAACGTTTCCAGGGTCTGATGACCATAGCGTGGGCTTGCCTAATGTCAAGTTTTGCTATGCCACGACTTTTACTTAGCAGACCTCCCTCACCTCTCTGCAACCTCTTTGGTTTTGACCCAGCTCAAGTCCTGCTTCTTCTCTCAGATCATTCTAGTCCACTGTGATACTGCCCTCCACCAAATTTACATTCCTTATTGTTGTTCACGTTCACTTGGTAATTAACTACATGTGCCCTCCTAAGTTTTTTTCTCGTGTTTTATTACATTTTCACACTGGTATTATTTATTAACTTTTATTGTTTATTGTTTTTTATTAAGATTTCTAAATGCTAAATTTATTGAGGTCAAAGACCATATAATCACGAGACTTTATATCCCCCATGGGGTTCATTTATGTATCTGGTGCTTACTGATTAATCAATATCTTCTTATCAGGTTGGTCCCTGCTGACAAGGGATGACACTGCAGAAATGTATCCGGCGCCGAGGCTGAAAACATGAATTTTCCTACCTTTATAGAATTTTCACGCAGTCCTAGAATGTGAGAAACATTGTTTATTCATAGTGCATCAACTAAAAAGCAGATTTTGTCTCTTTTTCGTATCTCCTCTCTTAAGCTCTTTCTCAAATTATTTCTTTCATTTCTACTAATTGTCAAAATCTACATGTTCTGCTGAAGGCCAACTGCTACGCAGCTGCTAGGTGTCACTGGTAGAAACATCAATTTCAGTGGATAATCCTTACTCGGGGGTTAATATTTAAAGTTGAGGAATGTCTTTAGACGAGTTATGGAGCAGTTTGTATTGTGTTTGTGCATGTGTGGTTGTGCATGTTTAACAAAGTAAAAATAAAATTGTGAATTCTTGGGAGATTTTACCGTGGAGAAATTAAGAGGATTGTAAACAGTTCTGTAATCTGAATGCCGAGGTGGCAATGCAGAAAAATGCCAGTGAACAAACAAGCAGGTACCATCAGAGGGTCTATGTGAATGACTCCTGGTTCATCCTTATTACATCTGCTCCTGCCTTTTCTCACCGCATTGCCCCGGATTTTTAAAATTCAGACTTAAAATAGGAAACCTCCTGATTTTTTTCCTGAAGCTTGTCAATGATGGACATGTTAAATTCATGCTCCAATTATGTTTTTCTTTCATTTCTCAGTAAGCTACTCTAGAATTACCTCTATAATTGTGCACATTGCCTCTTCCTCCCAGCTCTGTGCCCTCTGCCAGCTTCACTGCAGTCCTCTATCTCCCTCCTCCCCGCCAGTCTTCCACTAGCAAACAAACCCAGGAGTAATTACTAATGTCCAAGCACGTAATTCCAGCAGCATTAGGCTTTTCATTCGCCACAACTACGCAGAGAGCTGTCTGGACATGCAGCATGCAGTTAAAGCATTTTTTAAGACTCCTGCCCAATTTTCTCCCCTCCTTCCATCACAAAAACACAGTTGTTTATCTCATCTACAGATCACAGAGTTATAAACTTCTTTCATGCATTTACATACTCTTGTATAAATTTCCACCCAAATAATTTTACATGCATGCACAACAACAGATCAACATACACATGCCTGGAAATACGTGATTATCCATAAACAAGAAAAACACTAGGAAATAATTAAGTAGCTGGGAAATAGAATACCTTCTGTATGTGGATAGGAAACTTTAGTAGCTCTAGTATACAGATGATTGGAGTTATGACTAACTAAACGCAACCCAATATTTTATTCTGGGTCTTTTAAGGGAATCACAATAGTGTTTCTTTAATGCATTGTATATGTTCTTACAGATGACGCTATTTCTCTTCTTTACCAACTACTCAAATGGCACAATTTTGATCCTGGTCATTTCATACCAGTTTTATCTTTAGCAAACAGAGGAAAATATCCCTGTGATGATTTTTGCTCACTTAGATCCTCCAAACCTCAGAGTAGAAAATGGTTAAAGTATTTATCACTGCCCCAGCAAAATCCCGCAGTGCCATAATAAAAATTGCAGTAAATCTTTAGGTCAGAATCCAGTTCCAGTCTAACACCACGGTTTTTTTTACCTGAATTACCCTGAAGGACACAGGTGGATTCTCCTAAGGAAAACCAGTCTAAATTTTGTCAAAATCAAAAGCTATCAGCCTGCGACAACTGATGTCGACAGAAAATATTTCTACTAACTCTGAAACCATGGCCAAAGAGGTTAAATTCATACACTATAGAACATGTAATATTTCTCAGAGATGTATTTTTGTGGACGTGTGCTTGTGTTCATGTCTAAATACAAGGGTGGGGGGGGGGAAGAAAGGGGAAGAGAGATTCATTCTTAAAGTTCATTCTGCTTAGTTCAGCTAATCTCAGATTTTGACCAAATAGAAATACACACAGAGATATACCACCCTTGTAAACAGATGGCATTGGCATCTTCATGTATACCCTACATGTATACCACAGACATGATCTACTCTGTGTTAAAATAAAAAACAAAAACAAACCCTTGATATCATACCGGAGGATAAATGCATATCTTTAAAAATATATTTATTTCATACCTAAAAGAAGGGGCAGAGGGTAACATAGATTTCCACAAGTAGACTATTATGTTGTTGAAGCTATGCAGGAAGTGAGGAGGGGAGCAAGCAATTGTCTGCAAAGGAGTCCCCGTGGGCAGGATTTATTTTTTCTCTCTCTCTTGTTTTCTTTTAACCTACTATGCCTTCTCTATTAAGGGTCTCTGTAAGACCGAAGTCTGAGAGAGACTATTTGGCCTACAGCCCTGGCATATCTAGCCCTGGTCAGGCATTTCTGCCGCAGGTAGCTGCGGCGCTGGGGCCGGACCGCTGTCCCCGGTGCTGAAAGGTCGCGGGCGCCAGTGCGAGCCCTCGGTATTGCTATCTAGGGTGCTGAGTGCGGGCCGCCGCAGTCCCCGAGGTGAGCCCACCCGCGCCAGCCCTCCGCAGAGCCCTCCCACACAGCACGACCCTCCCGCCTCCCGCCAGCCTGCAGCTGACGTGGAGCAGGCGGCATAAATCAAGTCCGCGGGGCATGGAGGCTGCTGCCGCTGCCGCAGCTCAGCTTGCCCGGGGCGGGAACTCCCCCTTTCTCCTTTCCCCTACCCAGCGCCCACACCCTGCCTTCTTCTTAATTCTTCCCTGGATAATAGCGCCCCAACAACAACAGTCATAAAAATAGGGTTAGAACAACAGGATTTTTTTTTTGATCTACAGGAAAAAAAAAAAAGCCAACAGCCTAAACATCTCTGAAAACTGCACCGCAAAATGGAAGAGAGAAGGGGTCCCACCACTGTTTCAAAAGAGTAAGTTATTATTCGGTTCGTATCCTTGCTCTTTCTCTCCATCGCTCCATCTGCAGTGTCCCCATTCATCCCTCCCCCAAGCAGCTCACCTCGAAAATACTTTATAAAGCCCCAGGCGGGAGTCTAGCCAGACGTGCACACACGGAATGGGATACCGCACCCTAAGTGCACAAATACTTGTATTTGCCCAAGCTCACTTGCTCTGCCCAGCTGTGGTCCCTTCTGGGTATGCAGCCGTCCAGAGCCAGAACCACGACCTGGGCAGGGGGCTCCTTACCTTGGCTTCTCCAGAGGCTGGTGTTCGCCGGGCCCCTGCAGGTTGCAAGTGTGGAGGAGCCGCCGAGCAGGGAGGGAAGGAAAGACAGCGCCTGACCTCCCCGAGGTTTCGTCTTCAATGCAACGTGAGCTCTGCCCTCATCAAAGATGGCCGTCCCTTTTGACGTCAGCAGCTTTTAATAGCCGAGGCCTCGAGGGGCGGGGAGGAAGTGTGCTGGGGGAGGGCGGGGGGAGGGCGCGGGCGGGAGGGGCGGGGCCCGGAGGTGCGGAGGGCTTGACTCAGCTCCCCGTGCGCTTTGCTGCAAACCTTCCTATTTTACTGTTTTATAAGCGCCCGAAAGGGGCGCCTCTTGGGACTCCATTTTAACACTACGTCCTGGGCAAACACATTTATCTCGCGACTGGTTTCTTGATGTTCTTTGTTGTGTGTGTATATATACATATGTGTGTATATATGTGTGTGCGCGCGCGCGCGTGCGTGTGTATCTTTTTTCTTCCCCGCGTTCAGCTGAGTCTTTGGTTGAGTCATATAAGGGCAGGGAAGGCAGAGGAGGAGGAGAAGCTGGTGGTGGGGGAGGAGATTTCAGCGGCGATTTGTTTTCCCCAAAGAAGAGGGTCCGAAGGGGCATCCCTGTCCACCCTCCCCAGCTCCATATATGGCCTGGCTACGTGGTTGCTATTTTTACGAGTGATTTCTTCATTTTATCAAAACAGCGCCGAGGGCTCGGAGTTCTCATTAACGCGGTCAGTTGGGGGGAGAGACTGGCGCACGGTGCTTTAAAGTACGTCAGAGCAATTACCGCGGAGAGACATCGAATGCGCCGGGGACGGGGGAGGGCAGCGCAGTTAACCCCGCCAGCGCGGGCTTGCCACGGCTCGGGGCTTGGACTTGGACTTGAGAGTTGTTTTGCCGCGGGTCAGATTGGATGACGCTGTTTTCGGTTGAATTTGCAGTCGCAGCCTGGGGGTTTTGTGTTGGGTATCTTAGGACTAGTCCTCAGAGGCACGTACGCCCCTGATAGGACCGTCCAAACATCCGCGGGGAAGGTGGAGGGCTCTGGATGCAAGGACGGCTGGGACGCGACAGGATTCTCATGGTTGCTGCAGCACGCAAACCCTGGGCACCAGCAGAGGCTGGCTTGGGGGCCCTCTGATGCTCAAATCAGGGCATGGGAGAGACAGGCTACTTGTTCCGGTCATATTAGAGATTAAAAACAATAGTCATAAAGCAAAAACTCCTAAGTGTCCTCCCTCGTTGTGCATTAGGCGTCCAGGGCGGGCGGGTGGTAGTGGGGTGTGCAATAGTTCCGCCGTGGCAGCCCCTGTCGGATGATTCACAGGTGTTGGGGAGGCTGTTGCGGGCCTCTCCGCGGGGAGGGCGAGCTGGGGAGCGCGAGCTGGGGAGCGCGTGGGAGGTGGGGGACCTCGTCTGAGGAACTGTTTGTACTTTTCCGGGAAGGATGCGATTAGAAGTCGTGCCTGGCAGTGTTAAAACTTGATGGCCTCTTTTAGGCGATGGAAAATCCTTGTCTCGTTTAGGAGATACCATTTAAAGCTGGGTCCGGAAAAAACAGCGTATAAACACCTCTTTCTCCCTAATACACACACACACACACACACACACACACACGCACACACACACAGAGCTCACTGGACTGAGAGCCAAGCTTTAGCAATAATAAGGCTTTTAATTGCACGCGATGGGGAGGAGGGGGAAGAAGAGTCGTAAAGGAACTGCATTTAGGAGCAGGACTGTAAGAATTTAATAAAGGATACCTTTAATTGAAATCAGTAGAAGTCATTGTTTCTTAAAGATTCCTGACCCCAAAGGTATTTTGACATATTGATGTTTGCAATAATAATTAACAAGCAGTGTTTGAATTTTCATTAAAGCCGTATTTCTAAAATGAGACATGTTGCTGAAATTTGTTAACTTAAATATTCATTAAACATTTAAGATTTCTATACAATAAAGAAGAAGAAGAAAATCTGCATGGTGCTTAGATACTTAATTGCCAATAAAACTCTCCTCATTATGGTTTTTCTTACTTTCATTATAAAGCAAGCCAGAATAGGGTGGGGGAAGTGGTGGTGAATGCAATGGCACTGCAAAAGCCTTTATAGTCAGAATTTTTTCCAAAATGTGATACTTAAAAACAAAAAAAAGCATGCGGAAGTTCAGAGAAAAAAAATCTGCAGTGGGGAGAAACAAAATATGTGTATGGCCCTCAGACTAGAAATCATTCAGGCAGAAAGTTTTGTGAAGGAATGGAGGAGGCGGGGGATTTTCCAGATTAAAAAAAAGAAAGTTAAAAAGCAGCTACGTCAGTTATGGAGATTCATCCTGCAGGCAAAAGCTACCGTGGCAGTCAAAGGGAAGGACTGGCTTGGTATTCTGAGTTTTCAGCTGCTGATGCCCACACTGACATCTTTAAAAATGACAGATAAAACGAGAGAGTCGGACAGATTCAAGGCATTACAGAAAATATCATGGGCCCTGCAGGATTATCTTGTGGTGGTGACAGCGTTTTCCATTGCCCTGTGCTTGTTTTGAAAATGATGCTGTTTGAGAGGTTCTTCATCTTACTTTGGGAAAGGTAACAGAGTCTAATTTGAGAAACGTAAACATTGGGTAAATATAAGCCTACTAAGGATGACCAGATAGCCCTAAATGTATTTTGAATAGGATAATGAGATTTCCCCCCTAGGGTTTTCTCATTGCTTGATTGAAACAAAACAAAAACAAACAAATAAACAAACAAACATTGCCATCCTTGCCGACAGGGAACCAGCAGATTCATGTTACTCAGGGTTTACAAAGGCCTGAACCACACAGAGAAGGCAGGTGATGGAAAATTGCTCCAAAATGATTAAGTTGTTTGTGAGTTATTTCTACAAAGAACCAACACAAAGAGTAACTAATGCTTAGGAACTCATTCGATGAGTAATGAGAAAATTACCTGCTCTGCTGGATGGATATTTACACTATGCTAATTTAGTTTTTGCAAGCTTTTTTAGTACACCATGCCCCAAAGTATTCTGGTTTGCAATAGCTCCAGGTCCAAGGTATTTAGCTTATATATCCAAGGTAAGGTGTAAGATTTGTGGTTGACTTAGTAATCACAGTTTCATAAGGAATAATAATAAAAGCTTTTAGAAAATACCACGTGATCTTGCCAAAGTCACCTTGGAAGTAGTTTAGTGCTAGCCCAGCTCAGAAGCCCTCTCTCTAAGGTCCTCCTTTGGGACATGCTTGGCACTCTGTGACAATATTTCAAAACACTGAGAGCACAAGGATATACAATTTGATTGACCAATTGTTTTGATATCTTGGTTTGCTTTCTACATGGTTGGTTTGCCACTTTCTCTTTATATGTTCTTCCAGCCCCTACTCCAGCTCTGGCCCCATTTACAAATAGTGACGTAGTAGGAGCTTGCAAAATCTTAAATGCCCTAGGTCTCAATCCCCCAGGCTGTTCTTGTTCCCTGAAGCCTCTGAAGTAGAGATATATTTTGTGAGAAGTAGAAAGAGAACCAGGAATATTACTTGCTGTTTCTGGTTTGCCACATTAAGAAAAAATAAGACTGTACGCCCAGAATTTTAAATAACACTTTGTTCTTTCCTAAGAACAGCATTGTGGGAAGGAAGAAGCGGAGTTGTCAGCAGACAGGGAATTTTGTATAATCAAAATTACAGACTCTTTTGTATGTGAATGCATCCTACAACCCTCCCTAATGTTGACAGATATGCCTGTGGTCAAGTAGGGAGGAAGAGCCTTGTGACAATCAGGAACAGAGAGAAGGAGAAAATGGTAGTCAAAATTAGTAAACTTGAAAAAAGCTATTTGAAAAGTATCACAGTATTCATTAAGTCTTTTAATTATCTTATTAGTTCTGTAACCTCTCTGTGCCTCAGTTATCTTATAGGTAAAATGGGAACAATAATTATACCCAACTTACAAGGAAATAGTGAAGCACTTAGACTCATGTCTGGCACTGTGATATATTGGTTAAATTAAATAAATTTGTCATTATGATGAGACTTTAGCTTTATTTCTCTAAGCAATGACATGTAAGTCTGCTGTTTAATATGGAGGATCTCTTCATTAACTATTAACTAGATATGTATCATGTAATCATTCTGGGCCTTGTTTTTTTCATCTGTATTAATTCATTGATTTACTCAACATCTAATACCTGCCACATACTTGGCATATGGGATCTAGGCATATATTGGTATCTAGGTAAAATTGAGGAGGGAATGGAGGGTTAGAGAGGTTAAATAACCTGTCCAAGGACAAGCTAATACATGGTACAGCTGGGATTTGAACCCCAGGGCCCAAGTTCATAATCACTATGTTTTAGTACAGACTTTTCCAGTTCTATCAGACTCCCTTCTACATCTAACCTCTCTGCCTCAACACACTGTGGTTTGTGTCTGCCTTTTCTCATTAGTGGCTTCAGGTTTCATTTGCTAAAGGGATGAGTCTATGAATACTGGTTTGGTTGGGGTAAATTCCAAGGAAGGGGTCTAGGCTGTTAACCTGGAGTAAACAGAAGCAACATATTCAAAGGAAGAGAGTCCAAATTACAATCAAGGAGTGAATTCAGAGAGCAATGTCTAACAAGCAGCTTAAATAAGAATCAGGGCAGAAGATGCACTCAAAATATACCTGAAAGGGTCAGCCAGAGGTCAGAACAGTATGACAGGACCAGTGGTTTTGAGGGAGATGATATGAGGTCTTAAACAAGACTTGATTACAAGGGTAAGGAACTCTGAAGGTAAGGATAAGGTTGAGAGAGGTTGAAGTGAATGATTCAGGATATAGCTGGGAATGGAGCAAGGATATCTTGTGCCAGTTTATTGATAATGGAAGAGAAGAGCATCACAATTCTGCCAGCTAACAGGCGCCAGGCTAGGCAAGGCACAGTCTAATATGTCAGTGGATTGCGTCAACAATCTCTTGGTTATGTCCAATGGACTTTTCATCTTTATTAACTTCTGGGTTCACCTGACACTGTGTCCTTACTCCTTCCATTTCTGAAAGCTCATTATCAGTTGCCCTCACCGCTGTCTCTCTCTTTTTTGTTGGCTCCTGATTTTCAATAACAGATGGGTTGAAGCAACAAAATTTTAGTGCCCCGCAGGTTAAGCTGGACATTTCCCTGAGTCCCACACAAGCCCCCTGGGAGCTCCATATGTCCACAGAACCTGTCCTAAGCCAAAGAGAAAAAAACCTGAACAGCGTACATTTGTATAGCTCTGTGCAAGTTGCAAAGAACTGCCGCACATGTGATCTCATTTTATTCTTGCAACAACTCTCTGAGGTACGTCTAATAGTAATTATTATGTTAATTCCCAATTAATACATAAGGATCTTACATCACATTGCCAGTTGGTATTGGAGTTAGAATAGGTACTGAAAACTTTCCAGTCTAAATCCCTATCAGATTACACAGAATTCTGATTGGTCTTCCAGACATCAATACTGATCATGGTACATCAAGAGACTCAATGTCCTATTCCTTCCTTCACATGTTGTCTTCAAAAAATTTTACCCACGCCTTTGAGTTTAACTATCATTTTATATATATGACTTTTAATTTTACATTCCCAGTTTCACTCACTCTCATGAGCTTCAGGGGCATATTCCTAGCTTATTACTGGACACACTCATCTGGATGGATCAAAGGCACCTCAAACTGAACATATATATGCATAAGCTGATTCACTATGCTCTGCCAGAATCTGCTTCTCCTCTTACATTCTTAATTAACAATCTCACCAGGTGTCCCGTCTTCTAAACTAGCCTACTCAGAAGCATCTTATTATCACTCTTTGCTGGCTTTGCTGGCTTTGCTTCATATTCCCAACTCTAAGGGTCCAGGTCTTGGAGATTTTCTCCTCTCTATGCACTTACTCCTTGGTAATTTTTCTAATTCCAGGGCCTGGAATAGTGTCTATGTGTTGATGCTTTCATATTTACATATTCAGCCCTAATTTCTCTCCTAAACTCCAGCTTGTATATACGACTTTCTACTCAATATCTGCACTTAAATATATCTGTCCAGGCAAACATGGACATCTAAGTTAGCATGTCCAGAGTAGAATTCAGATTTTTTTTAACTCCAAGAAGCTCCCTTCCCCTTAGTTCCCCATATTAGCAAATGGCACCTGCATTCCCTGGTTCCTAGGATGAAAATCTTATATTTCAGTGATCTCTTTCATATGCACATCTCATCCATTAAAACATATGTTGCTCTAGTTTCAAAATATTTTCCAAATCCAACTACTTCTCAACACTTCCATAGACACCACCTTAGTTTAAGCTACCCTCATCTCTCACTTGGGCTATCACAGTAGGGTCCTAATTTGTCCCCTAACCCCTATTTCTCGAAATAGCTGTCACAGTGACACTTTTAAAAGACAAATCTGATCATATTCTCTTTCTCAAAAACATTGAATGGCTGTCATCACACTCAGAAGTCCTTCCCTTACCCTACAAGACCGTGCTCCTGGCCACCTCTCCACGCTTATTTCCCAACACTCTTCCTTTACTTCTCTTCATTCCAATCACATTGGCCTTCATGCTGTCCCTTGAACAACCAAGCACACCCCGGCCTCTCAGGACCTTTGTACTTGCTATAACTTCTACCTGCAATACTCTCTCCCAGATCTTCTCACATCTCATGTCCTCAAATGCCACTTTTTGAAAGGAGCCTTCTCTGGCAATCCAAACTACTGAAAATCACTAACCTCTAACTCACGATCATGTTTTATTCTTTTACCCTGTACTACTTTTCTTTGCAGTACTCTTCCCCTGTAGACGTGATATATTTGTTTATGGCTTATATATATCCTATTTTCCAGAGGCAATAATTTTCAATGATATTTGTTTTATCTTTGGGGAAATTCTTCTTTGTTTCAAAATAATAAGCAGACCTTGCTAGTTCTTGATTTAGAAAATCGACTCTCAATTGACCTCCTGTTATGGCAGATGATAATCAAGCTCTCTTATATCACCCATCCTCTCAATAGCAAAACTTTTTGTTAAATAGTCACTCAGCCATTAATCTGACTAGGTAAATATTGTTCACTGATAAGTTAGGACCACACAATGAATATGCTTCTTCTTTTGCATAGTTTTCCATTTTCCCTGGAGAAGATCTTAGGAGCTTCCATAGAGGAGAAAAAGGTGGTTGAATGGAAAGGAATAAGAATCACATCAGGGGCAGACTTCCCGTCAGCAAATCTAGATGGTAGGGGGTCAGTGGAACAAGTCTTCAAATACTGAAAGAAAAATAAATTTCACTCTATAAGTCTGTATCAAGCCAAAATATTAACAAAGAATGAAGGGAAAAATAAAGACATTGTTAGGCATGCACAGACTCAAGAATATTACCTCCTATGCACCCTTTCTGCAAATAAAAAATATATTTAAGGATTGTACCAAAACAATACAACAACTCACAAAAGAATCCACAAAAAGCAGGAAGACTAGGGATTTAGGAAATATTGGAACTAAGATAGAATTTCTTTCCTAGGATCAAAGCTAGGAAGCAGAAACAAATCAGTGTAAATTAATTCATTTGACAAATAGTATAATTTAAAAGGTGGCTGATTCTAGCATTAGGCTGAAAATGGCATAGATATCTCCTACCAATAATGAAAATAACTCTACCTATAAATCACAGGAAAAATAAAAGCTGTTTTTGGTCCAAATATGAAATGAATTATATGACACAATTTTGAGCATTTTTTGATGGAGTTTAAGGAAAGATTTTCATTTGTTGTTTCTCTTTGATTGTTTTTTGTGTGAAGACTTAGTGCCGTAGGGATATTTCTTCTTTAAAGACTATGCACTTGGTTCTGCTGTGAATACTGTTTATATAATCATAATGCTGTAAATGCTCTTTTTTGATTTTCAAGGTTTAAAATCAAGCTGTAGACCAAGCATAAAAGATTTAATTATATTTACCAGACAGAATCTAAATGTTATGGGGCCTAACATATAAAAGTGGTAATAGAGCTGCCAGAATGTGAGAAGTAAAGGAGGGGGCTTATTAGGGGCAAAGTGGAGAGGTGATATATGATGTAGAAGCCTCAGTCTACTCATTTCATATGGTAAAATGTTAAGAGAATCAGTATAAAATTTATAGAACATAAAATAAAATTTATTCATAGTATATGATAATATATAAAGTTGTATGTATAATTATCAAGTTAGCCAGCAGGAAACCAAAAAGTAATAGAAGTACCAAAGTTTGGTGGTTGTAGTACAGGGAAAAAAGCCAATTAGATAATGTTCTCATTTTTTATAAAGGGCAGTTTATATATTATTTAAAGTTGGTAAATCAAAAAATAAAAATATATCACTTAAAATCAAGGTGATAAACACCAAAAAGAACTTAAAACTGAAATATTTAAAGATGGTTATTTATGGGAAGGATAAAGACTCAGGTGCAAGATTTATTTTATTTTTAAAATTTTCATTATTGTTTTCATGTGAATGTATTACTCTTCTTAAAAAGAATGGAAATAACAAAATTATTTCAAAATGCTTTCAAGTAGGCACTCCTAGTTTGGGTGGGCCATAATGTTCTGTCTTCAATGTCCTATCCCATAATACCTTGACAGTTCTAAAAACTTTCTTATTCAGCCTACAAAAATGGCATTGACTCTTAAAGTGGAGGAAAAAAAAAATCCTTGAAATGTGTTTTTAACCCCTTTGTTTTCTGGGCCATGCTAAAAAGAGATGTTGAGATTAAAGTTAAAAAACTGAGATGTGAGAGCTGACATCTGGACAGGAGGTCCATTGGAGACAATAATTTAATAATAAAATTATGATTATGGGAGAGCTATTTTTGGAATGTTGTAGTAGGGACCTCTCAAAATCTGTTCCTCCATAGAAGCAACAAAAGTGCTGGCAAAATTGTCAATATAAATGTTTTAGAACTCTGTAAATTAACCAAAGGCTTGCAACAATCTAAGGAGCATTTATTCAAGAAAAATGGCTGACCTTTGGTAAGAACAGGAAATTTTGTGTCATTTAACTTGCTCTGTTCCCATTTCCCTTTCCCCAGCTCTATAGTAGCCTTGAAAACCAGTCATTTGAAGGGGGAAAGAGTTGGGTTGGAGCTCCCAAGAATCCCATCCAGAGAGAATTGTCACTATTTAACTTGTCTGAAAGTTCCCTTGAAACTACTACTCTCAGGGCTTGTCTTTATTTGATGTGACACAGAGCTCACATAGTGTAAACAGTGTTTCCCCAGGGAATTTGTCAAAAACAATCAGCATCAGATGTTTAACATAGTAGCTGCCTAAAGCAGCAATAATAGTTGGGATGAACAAGAAACTGACCAAAAATCTTAAAAGGAAATGCTGGAAAATGAGATATCCATAGGGGGCTTTGAAAAGCTTTGACATATTCCTGGAAATCTAGAAAACCATGCACATATATAGAGCTGTGTGCATGCCCAAGATCTGAGAAGGCCCTATTCTCTCGCCTCTGTATGACCTGAGATCCTGCATCATCAGGGAGAAAAGACTAAAGCAGTGTTTTAAACTGCTTGCTGGAGCATTGAAAGATTACCACAACACACATATACACAGAATTTCTCAGCAAAAATTGGGGAAACTCAGTGGTGCAAGGGATTTAAAGAAGTCTTTGTCCAATCATGAGCTGAACATTAAATTAGCTGAGCAGAGACTTCAAAGCCACACACAACAAAGAACACTTACAGAAGTAGTTCAGGAAAATCACTAAACAAACAAACAAACCTTCCCCAAATAGTAGCAGCAACAAAAATAATAACAACTAGCAGCAACAAATCTGCTTTTCAAAAAATTTTGTCATCTAGTGCCCTTTCTCCCTATCCCCACTGCCACTACTATGGTCAAAACCTCATCATTTTTTTGCCTCCTAACTGGTCTATCTCCCTCTTTTTTTCCCCTGTTCATCTGTACTTCATCATCCATGTTTGGCTTTCTGAAAGACAAACCTAATCATGGCACTGTCCTAGTAGATGGGTCTTGCATTTTTGCCCATGCAGGTTCCTTGGAAAAACAAACAAACAAAAAATAGTAGCAACAAAAAATGCTGGAGGATGAAGGTGGGAATCTGATTTTGCTAATTCCCACATTGTAGTATTTAAAATGCCCAGTTCTTAACTAAATATTAAGACATACTAAGAAATGTGGCCCATAAGCAGGAGGAAAACAGTCAAGAGAAACTACCCCTGAAGACACCCAGGCACTAGACTTACTGGATAAAAATTTTTAAATCAGCTATTATAAATGTTTTAAAGAACTAAAGGAGCTCATGTCTAAAGAACTAGAGGAAAGTATGGGGCAAATGTCTCACAAAATAGAAAATATCAATGAAGAGATAGAAATTATAAATGAAGAAAATAGAAATTCTAGATTGAAAAGTATAAAACCTGAAATGAAAAATTTATTAGGGTAGCACAATAACAGATTAAAGCTGGCAGAAGGAAGAACCAGCAAATTTGAAGATGAATTAATTGAGATTATTCAGTCTGAGGAACAGAAAGAAAAAAGGATGAATACAAATTAATGGAGCCTCAGAAGTCTGTGAGACACTATCAAGTATACTGAACATGCATAACAGAAAACCAAAAAGGTGAGGAGAGAAAGGGGTGAAAATAATATGTGAAGAAATAATAGCCCAAATTACCCAAATTTGAGGAATAACATCTAAACATCCAAGAATCTCAACAAACTCCAATTAGGATAAACTCAAAGAGATCAACATCTGCATGCATTATAATCAAAATTAAAAGTGGCAGAGGGATAATATTGAAAGACAGAAGTGTCTAATTCTGTATGACAGATCCTTAATAATGTTAACAGCTGATTTCTCATCAGAAACCATGGAGGCAGTAGGACAGTTTGTTCATATTTAAAGTACTAAAAGAAAAAGATGTTCAACCAAGAAGTCTGTATTCAGCAAAACTATCCTTCAAAAGGAAGGAAAAAGTAAGAAATTCCTAGATAGAAATGACAACAATAACTGAAAGAATTTGTTGCTAGCAGACCTGCCCTATGAATACTAAAGGAAGTGCCTCAGCTGAAATGGAGGGACTATACAGTGACTCATATTCACACGAAGAAGTAAAGAGCACCAGTAAAGGTAGGTACGTAGGTAAATTTGAAAGCCAGCATTATTGTAGTTTTTGGTTTGTATTTCTTTTCTTCTCCTACCTGATTGAAACTGCATAAAACAATAATTATAAAACTGTGTTGATGGGTTTATAACATATAAAGATATAATTTGTATGATAATAAGAGCACAAAGGAAGGGAAATAAAGGTATGTCAGAACAAAGTTTTTGTGTAATATCAAAATCAAGTTTGTATTAATCTGAACTAAATTTTAAAAAGTTAGTATATAAATTGTAATTCTCAGGGCAACCACTAAGAAAGTAACAATAAAAATTTAGTAAAAGAAAGGAAATGGCAAGAAAATTAAAAGGGAACACTAGAAAATATTTATTTAACATAAAAGAAGGCAGTACTGGATGAATAGAGGAACAAAAAAGAGATAGAACATACAAAAAACAAATAGCAAAAAGGTAGACACAAACCCTGCCTTATCAGTTATCGTATTAAATGTAAATGGATAAAGCACTCCCAATTGAAAGGCAAAGATTAGCAAAATGGATTAAGAAAATGATACAAGTATATGCTGCCTGCAAAAGACTCAGTATGGAGGCAAAGGCACAAATAGGTTGAAAGCAAAAAAGATGGAAAAAGATATACCAAGCAAATTACCAAAAAAGAACTGGAAAAAATGGATATCAGACAAAATGGATTGTTAGACAAAAATTGTTACTAGGGACAAAGAAGGACATTTTATAATGATAACATAGTTATTGATCAAGAAGACATAACAATTCTATTACATATGTAAAATTATATATATATAATGGCAGAGCCTCAAACTGACAGATAGAAGGGAGAAATAGACAATTCAACAATCACAGTTGGAGACTTTAGTATCCTATTTTTAATGTGGATAGATCATTTAAATAGAAGATTAAAAAGGATGGAGTATTTTAACAGCATTAAAAATCCACCAGACCTAACTGACTTCTAAAGAACATTCTATAAAACAAGAGAATACATATTTTTCTCAAGTGCACATGGAATTCTCTAGGTAGAACATATGTTAGGCCGTAAAATAAGTTTCAATAATTTGAAGAACTGAAATTATACAAAGTATGATCACTGACTACAATGGAATAAAATCAGAAATAATAACAGAAGAAAATTTGAAAAATTCACAAATATGGGAAACTAAAGAACACACTCCTAAATAATCAATAGATCAAAAAGAAATCATGAGGAAAATTAGAAAATATTTGGGAAATGAATGAAAACAAAAGCACAATATATCAAAACTTACAGATGCAGTGAAAGCTCGGGGGAAATTTATAGCTGTAAATATCTAGATTAAAAAAGAAGAAAAATCTTAAATCAGTAACCTAACCTTCCATCTTAAGAAGGTAGAAAAAGGAAAGCAAACCAAATCCAAAGAAAGCAGAAGAAAGAATATAATGATTAGAGTGGAAACAAATGAAATACAGATTAGAAAAACAATAGAGAAAAGTAACACAACCAAAAGTTTGTTCATTGTAAAGATCAATGAAATGGACAATTCTTTCACTAGACTGGTCAACAAAAACAACAACAAAATCAATAATAAAAGAGGGCAAATTTCTAATGATCTTACAGAACTAAAAAGGATTATAAGGGTATACAGTGAAATCTTGTATGTCAACAAATTTGATAACCTAGATAAAATAAAACTACTCATAGAAATTTTCAAACTTCTGAAACTGACCCAAGAAGAGATGGAATATATGATAGACCTATAAGAAATAAAGAGATTGAATTAGTAATCAAGTAAACTTCCCACAAAAAAAGCCCAGGACCAGATGATCTCACTGGTGGGTTCTAACAGACTTAAAAAAAAATTAACACCAATCCTTTTAAAACTCTTTCAAAAAATGGAGGAAGTAAGACTTCCCAACTTATTCTATGAGGCCAATATTACCCTGTTACTCACACCAAAAAAAGACCTCATGAAAAAGAACTGCAAAAAAATTGGCAAATCAAATCTAACAATATATAAAAGTATAATATGTGATTATCAAGTGGCATTTGTCTCAGGAATGCAAGACTGGTTCAACACACAAAAGTCAGCCAATGTAATACACCATGTTTATAGAATAAAGGACAAATCCACATAATCTTCTCAATAGACAAAGAAAAGGCATTTGACAAAATCCAACACCCTTTCATAATAAAAAACTCTCAACAAACTAGAAATAGAAGGGAATTTTCTCACCTTGATAAAGGCCATCTACAAAAAAATCCACAGCTAACATTATACCAAATGGTAAAACACTGAAAACTTTCCCCCAAAGATAAGAAACAAGACAAGAAAGTCCACTTTCACTACTGCTGTTTGAAAATACTCAAAATATTCAATACTGAAAGTTCTAGCCAAAGCAATTAGGCAATTAAAAAAGCTAAAAGGCATTCAGATTGGAAAGAAAAAAGTAAAAATATCTCTATTTGCAAATGACATGATCTTGAATATAAAAAATCCTGAGAAATACAAACACATACAAACATACAAAAACTATTAGAAGTAATAAGCAAGTTCAGCAGGTTTGCAGGATATGAGATCAATATATAAAAATCAACTGTATTTCTAAACATTAACAATGAACAATATATCATGAATATATACAAATAAAATTAAGAAAACAATTTCATTTGTAATAGCATCAAAAAGAATAAAATACTTAGAAATAAATTTGACAAAACAAATATAAGACTTATACAATAAAAACTATAAAACATCATTAAAAAAGAATACCTAAATAAATGCAAGTACATCCCATATTCATGGATTAGAAACCTTAATATTTTTAAGAAGGCAATTCTTCCAAAATTGATCTCTATATCAATGAAATCCTTACCAAAGACCTAGCTACATTTTTGGGAAAATAGACAATATGATTCTTAAATTTACATGGAAATGCAAGAGACCCAGAATAGTCAAAAACATATTGAAAAAGAAGAACAAAATTACAAGACTCATACTTCCCCATTTTAAAACTTAATACAAAGATACAGTAATCAAGACATTATGACACCAGCATAAAAATAGATCAATGGAATCAAATTAAATATCCATGAATAAACCTTTACATTTATGATTCATTTATTTTTGATAAGGATGCCAATAGAACTTGATGTGGAAAAAGAATAGTATTTTCAACAAATGGTGCTGGAAGAATTAGTTATCCATGTGCAAAAGAATGAACTTGGACATTTTCTTCCCACCATATTCAAAATCTAGCTCACTCAAAGTGATCTACAGATTCAATTCAGTTTCTATCAAAATTCCATTGGCATTTTTTTACAAAAATAGAAAAATCTCTCTCAAATTCATATAGACTCTCAAAGGATCCTGGATAGCTAAAACAATCTTGAAAAAAGAACAAAGTTGGAGGTTTCAGACTTCGTGATTTCAAACTTATGACAAAACTACACAATTAAGACAGTGTGGTACTGGCATAAAGACAGATCAGTGAAATAGAATAAAGAGCCCAGCAATAAAGTTTTGCATATAGTGTGGGCCAATAATTTTTGACAAAGGTGCCGAGAACATTCAATGGGAAAAGGAAGGTTTTCAGCAAATGATGCTGGGAAAATTGGACATTCATATGCAAAAGAATGAGGTTGGACCCTTTCCTCATATAATATGCAAAAATTAACTAAAAAATTGATCAAACACTTAAATGTAAGAGCTAAAACTATAAAAATCTTAGAAGAAAACATAGGCAGGACCCTTCATGGTCCTGGATTAGGCGATGGTTTCTTAGATATGACACCAAAACATCAGTGACACAGACACAAAAAGATAAATTTGACTTCCTAAAAATAAAAAAAACTTAAATGTATTTCTAAAGACAGCATCAAAAAAAAAGAAAAGACAAAAATAAGACGAAAAGGGAGAAAATATTTGCAAATCATATATCTGATAAAGGACTTTTATGCAGAGTATATAAAGAACACTTACAACTCAATTTAAAAAAGGCAACCCACCTTAAAAATGAGAAAAAAAGATTCGAACAGATATTTCTCCAAGGAAGATATATAAATGGTCATGAAAAGGTGCTTGATATTATTAATCATTAGGAAAATGCAAATCAAAACCACAATGAGATGCTGCTTCACCGCCCCCTGCCAGGATATCTATAATCCAAAAGATGGAAAATAGCAAGTGTTGGTAAAGATGTGGGGAAAATTGAACACTCATCTGTTGCTGGTGAGAATGTAAGATGATGTAGCCACTTTGGAAGACATTTTTGCCGTTCCTCAAAAACTTAAACACAGAGCTACCACATGACCCAGCAATTCTACTCCTAGGCCTATACCCAAGAGAACTGAAAACATATCCATAAAAAAACTTGTACACAAATGTTCGTGGCAGCATTATGTCAAATAGCTAAAGAAGTGGTAACAACCCAAATGCCCATCAATTGATGAATGGATAAACAAAGTGTGGTATATCTATACAATGGGATATTACTTGCTCATGTAAAAGAATGAAGTCCTGACACATGGTACAATATGGATGAACTTTGAAAACGTTATGCTAACTGAAAGAAGCCAGACACAAAAGGCCACATATTGTATGATTACATTTATATGAAATAGAAATGTGAATATTTGCCCAGAACAGGCAAATCTTTAAAGACAGAAAATAGATTAATGATTGCCAGGGGGTAAGGCAAGGGGTGAATGGGGAGTGACTACTAATGGGTATGTGGTTCCATTTTGGAGTTATGAAATGTTCTGGAATTAGTGGCGAATGTTGCACGACTGCATGAATATGCTAAAAAACCAATAAGTTCACATTAAAACTTAAAACATAAACCTAAACAAATATGATTGTGGAGAACTTTGTATCTATGTAATATTTATCTACATTTCTCCGTAACCTACCTATGTCCTTCTAAGGTAACCATTCCTGTTTTCTCATTTTCCATTCCCCACACACAGTCCTCTGCCAGGGTTCACTCCTTCTCACACCACCATCCCATCTTGTTTATGATTCTCTGAAAAACTCTGCTTTTCTTGTACCATCCTGTATTTAAACTGTCACAATCTTCTATTCTTTCCAGAGTTCTGGCCTTAATCCCCTGCTCCAACACTTCCATCTGGCCAAACTCAAAGCCTCTATGAAAGAAAACAAAGCCTCTTTGTATTTGACAAATGACACCCTGCCTCTTCTCCCATTCTGTATAAAGTCTCATAGTTTCCATGGGTTCCAGGATTCCTCTGTTCATGTAAGGATCACTTTCCTTGCCACTTGTCATCTAAGCCTTGGCATCATGATTCCCTGTTGCCTCCCACTCCTGATTTCTAACTTCCTCAAAGGAATTCCTAGAACCTAAAAGAATGTTATTGCCACATCCCTGTCTAAGTGCAACTGAAATTGAAAAGATGCTGAGTAGGGGTAAAGGATACATTAGGTCTCCATTTTCACACAAACCCTTCACTCCTCCTTACACATCTATTGGCCAGAGGTTCTCAAATTTGGCTGCAAAATAGAATCCCATGGGGAGTGTATCAGTTTTATATGGCTGCTGTAACAAATTATCACAAACTTGGTAGCTTAAAACAACAAAAATTTATTCTCTTATAGTTCTGGAAGCTGGACATCCAAAATGGTTTCATTGGGCTGAAACCAAGGTGTTGCCAAAAGCTCACCCTCTCTGAGGGTTCTAGGGGAGAATCTGTTCCTTACTTTTTCCAGCTTCTGGTGGCTGCTAGCATTCTTGGCTTGTGGCTGCATCGTTTTAATATTTTTGATCAACATCCTCAAATCTCTCTCTTCTCTGTCTTCACGTCACCTTTTCTGTGCACATGTGTCCAAATCTCTCTCTGGCACTCTCTTATAAGGATACCTGTGGCCTGATTACATTTAGACCCCACCCAGATAATCTAGGATAAGCTTCTTATCTCAATATTCTTAACTTAATCACATCTAAAAAGACACTGTTCCATCAAGTATAGTAACATTTATAGGTTCAAGGGATTAGAACTTGATATCTTTGGGGAACATTATTCAGCCTACTACAGGGAACTTTTAAAAAGCACTGATGCCCAAAGCCAGACAAAGACACTACAAGAAAATTGTAGATCAATACTTCTGGTGACTACTTAACAAAATACTAGCAAACAGAGTTCAATGGCACATTGAAAGGATTATGTAGCAGGATGATGTGGGATTTATTCCTGTAATGCAAGAATGGTTTAACATATAAAAATCAATCAATTTAATATACCACATTGAGAGAATGGGGGAAGAAATCCACATAATCATCTCAATTGATGTACAAAATCATTTGACAAAATCCCAACACCCTTTCATGATAAAAACACACAAAGTAGGAATAGAAGGAAATGACATCAACATAACAAAGGCCATATAAGAAAAGCCGTCAGCTAGCATCATACTAAATGGTAAAAGACTGAAAACTTTTCATTTAAGATCAGGAATAAGACAAGAATGCCTGCTTTCTTCACTTCTATTCAACACAGTACTGCAAGTTCTAGTCAGGGCGATTAGGCAAGAAAAGGAATAAAAGGCATTCAAATTTAAAAGGAAGAGGTAAAACTATCTCTTTTTGTAGATGACAAGATATTATATGTAGAAAACCCTAAAGATTCCACAAAAATCTGTTAAAACTAATAAACTCAGCAAGTTGCAGGATCAAAATTAAAATACAAAAGTTAGTTGTGTTACTATACACTAACAAGGAAAAATCTGAAAAGGAAATTAAGAAAACAATTCAATTTATAATAGCATCAAAAAGAATAAAGTATTTAGGAATGAACTTAGCAAATGAGGCAAAAGACTTGTGCAGAAAAACCACAAAACGTTGCTGAAAGAAATTAAAGAAAATACCAGTAAATGGAAAGGAATTCTGTGTTCACAGATTGGTAGATTTAATATTGTTAAGATGTTTATCCAAAGAGATTTGCAGATTCAATGCAATTTTTATCAAAATTTCATTGACTTTTCTTTTTTAAGAAAATTCATATGTAATCTCAAGGGACCCTAAATAACCAAAACAATCTTGATAAAGAAGCAAAGTTGGAGGTCTCACACTTCTTGATTTCAAAACAAAGCTACAGTAATCAAAGCAGCATAGTACTAGACAGAGAGATATATAGGCCAATGCAGTAGAATGGAGCCCAGAAATAAACCCTCACATATATTGTCAAACGATTTTCAATGAGGGTGCTAAGTTCATGTAATTCAATGGGGAAAGGATAGTCTTTTCAACAAATGGCACTGGGAAAACTGGACATCCACACACAAAAGAATGAATTTGGTCCCTTTCTTATACCATATACAACAATTAACTAAAAGTTGATCAAAGACCTAAAAGCTGTAAGTATGAAACACTTAAATGAAAATATAGAGGAAATTCTTCATTTGGATTTGGCAATGAATTCTTGTATAAGACTCCAAAAACACAGGCAACAAAAGGAAAAAATGGATAAATTGGACTACATCAAAATTAAAAATTTCTGAGCACCAAAGGAAACAATCAGTAGAGTGAAAAGGCAACCACAGAATGGGAGAAAAATTTGCAATTAACATACCTGATAAGGGATTAATCTACAGAATATATAAAGAACAACTGTAACCCAACAACAAAAAACCAAAAAACCCAATTCAAAAATGGGCAAAAGATTTGAATAGACATTTTTGCTAAAAGATATACAAATTGCCAATATGCACACGAAAAGATGTTCAACGTCACTAAGCATTAAGGAAATGCAAATCAAAACCACAATGAAATGTCACCTCACACCCCTTAGGATAGCTATTATAAGAAAACAACAACAACAGAAAATAACAAGTACTGGCAAAAATGTAGAGATATTGGAACCCTTGTGCACTGTTGGTAGGAGTGTGAAATAACGTAGCCACTATGGAAAACAGTGTTGTGGGTCCTCAAAAAATTAAAAATAGAATTGCTACATGATCCAGCAATTCCACTTCTGGTGTAATATCCAAAAGAATTGAAAGCAGGATCTTGAAGAGATAATTGTACACCCATGTTCACAGCAGCATAATTCACACTAGCCACAAGGTGGAAGCCGCCCAAGTGTCCGCAGCAGGAGGAATGGATAAACAAAAGGTATATACATGCAATGAAATATTTTCCAACCTTAAAAAGGAAGAAAATTCTGACACATGCTGCAACATGAATGAACCGCGAGGATATTATATTATGCCAAGGGAAATAAGGCAGCCATGTAAGGACAAATATTGTATTATTTCACTCATAAGAGCTACTAGAGTAGTCAAATTCAGAGGGACAGAGAGTAGAATCGTGCTTGCCAGGGTACAGGAGGGAAAAATGGGGAGTTATTTTTTTAATGGGTACAGCGTTTCTGTTTTACAAGATGAAAAGACTTCTGGAGATGGATGGTGGTGATGGTTGCACAACAATGTGAATGTACTTAATGCCACAGAACTGTACACTTAAAAATTGTTAAGACAGTAAACTTTATAAGTATATTTCCTGCAGTTTAAAAAACACTGAAGCCTGAGTAACCTTTCCAGAAATTCCGATTTAATTGGTTTGAAGTGGGTCCTGGACAAAATTTGGTAATTTAAAAATTATTTCCCAGGTGCATCTAGTATTTCCATGTACTACTTGGGTCGACCATGGACAGGAGTTGCCTCGTTTATTTCTTCCTGGTCCTTTCCATCCGCTCAATCCCTTCTTTCCCAGTTCCTCTCTCCCTTCAAAAAGGCCTGGTGACCTAACCTGCTGCTTTAGGTAGCTTCTGCTACGAATAGATTATCGGGTAACTAATTCACCTTAAGGATTTGAAGACTTCTCACCCACCGTGTTAAAAAATCAAAGTAATTTTAAAAAGAACTGCGTCAGGTGGGATTTCACACACACGGCCAGGTTGTTAAAGAGATCTTGTGGGAAGGGACATTTCTGGCACAGGAGAGTTTCAATACATGGAAAACACACTTTGGACAGGGAGTCAGGATTTATTTTTATTTATTTAATAAACACATATATAAAATGTTATATGTTGCCAGCATAGTTCTAAACACTTTACAGATTTAAGCCCCTACAGCTTCATGATGTTCATACTATTACAATGTCCATTGAATAGATGAGTAAACTGAGGCACAGAGCAGGTAAGTATCTTACCCAAGGATACTCAGCTAATAAGTGCCAGGACCCAGGCTGCCAGCTCAAAAGTACAAGTACCCAAACTTTACCTTTTGTTCTCTCCTATCTTCTCAGATCTGCTGTATGTTCTCATTCCAGCCCTGCTATGTTTATACTCTGTGGCTTTTTGAAAACCAATTAACTTCTCTGGGCTTGTTTTCTGATTTGTGAAATAAAACATTGTCATTAGTTGGAGTTGGATGTCATACCACACACAGGGTCCAACCAATTTCTTTCTGACTGATGGAGGCACCCTTTAATTTTTCTGCTCTCTGCCTTTCCTGTTAAGCTGCATGCTAGGTTGTCACAATCTATTTGAGCCAGGGACCCAAAATTATGAGTGTCTTAGAAAGTCTGGGCTGAAGTAAATCTCTGGAATAGTCCGGTCTGCTCATTTTGCAAGTGAAAGAATTGAGGAAGAAGAGAAAGTGCAGGCCTTCTAATTCACCCAGGCAGTGACTGTTTGCCACAATAAGATATGTATTGTAGAACAGCACTTCTCAAACTTGTGTAGATGAATTACCTGGGGATCTTGTTAAGATGCAGGTTCTGATTCAGCAGGTCTAGGGTGGAGTATGAGATTCTGCATCTCAAACAAGCTCCTAGGTGATGCTGATACTGGACGTCCATGCTTTGAGCAGTGAACTTCTAGGGAGGGCACAGCACTTCAGGTCCATTGTATACTCTTGAAGAATTCTGTCTACCCTAAGTCTCTGGGGGAATACCAAATATTATCTCATGAAATCCCATTAGGCTTGTGACCATGATAGGAAATATAATTATAAACATTTTGAAATTTGGAAGTTGGAAAATAACTACATCATAGGTGGTAGGGAACAGAAGCGAGATTGGCAGCTGAGCAAAGTACTTGCACAGGGTCTGCAAGCTTGGAACATAAGGGTGGCGTTGCATAGCAGGGCTATTTTGCTTACAAATTATAGAAATCCAGACCACAACAACTTAGGCATAAAAGGGAATGTATTGGCTTATATAATTAAAAAGTCTGGGGTCAGGTCTGGAGTTTCAAGCAAGGCTGGATTCAGATGCTCAAACAATGTCACCAGGAATTTATCTCTCATTGTCTCTGTATTGACTTCATTCTCAGCTGGACTCAGCCGGCTATGATCAACAGCAGAAAAGAACATGCCACTTTCCCAACAGTTCCAGCAAAATCCTTCCCTTATTTCTTTCATTGGCCAGACCTGGGTCACATATCCATTTCCAGAACCATGATAAGTCCTACCCAAAACACACATGGCTGGGAGTGGGGAAGGAAAGTCCTTCCAAAGAAAAATCAGAATGAGGTAAACAAGAAGAAAATGCGTGTTCAGTGAGCAAAAATAACATGCTCATTCGAGAGAGTGGGGCCACTTGAAAATTGAAGGCATTAAGTGCTTGGGTGGGAGGTCAGAAGCTCAGCAAGATGCTGAGATGAAACTTGAAGGGTTTACTCATCTAATACAGTAAGTGTGGCTACAGATGCTTTTCCAATGGTATGATCCTGTTGTGATTCTTGCTAAAACAGGGCTTCTCAGATTCTGATCTAGGAGACCTAGGGTGGAGTCCAAAAGTCCACATTTCTAACAAACTCCCAGGTGATGCTGATGTTGCTGGACCACGGTGTGGTATAGTGCTGTGCTGAAGTGTCAACATGAGTAATCTGCAGCTGTGGTGAACTCCGTGTCTTAATTGCCCTGCCCTTGAATTGGTGGGGGGTTGGAAGCTTCAGTATGCCCTGTGTGCTGGGTGCCCTTGATGGGTTCTGTCCTGCTATCAGTCATCTCTCTCGGGGGGATGCAGGGATGAGAGGCAGCCTTTCTGCCAGAATCATGGCCTTCCTCGTTTCCATACTCCAGGACTGCGTGGGTTAAGGCATTGGACCAAAGGGGATCCCTGGCGTGGGGTTCTGGGAAAGTTAGCTGCCCACGATCAGTTTTATTCAATAAAGGAGCCAGAGATTACTCTGTTTCTTGCTGCTCACTTATTGCTTTTGGCTGTAGACTAAAGAGATTTGCTGAAGCCCAGATTACTGCAGTTGCATGAGTGGGCCCTGCAAGGCCAGCTCAAATCGACAGAAGTCCCAGGTTGACACACAGGTTGATGAGTCATACTGAATGGTTGTTGCTGTGAGCCACTGAGTTTTGGGGAAGTTTGCAATATGGCATTATTATGGCAATAGATCACTAACAGACTATCTGTTTGGACTTGGCAAATTTTTAAAATCTCTCTAAGCCTCTGTTTCCCCTGTAAAATGGAGATAAACTCATACAGAGTTATTGTGAAGATTAAATAAAGTAAGGGAAGTGAAAAACCTGACCCTGTATTCCAATAAATGGCAGAATTAGGGCTATAGTTTTCCCTTATACAGCTAGTCTTCAAGAAGCCTAATGGATCACTGCCCTTACATGTCCTAGCAAAAAGAAAAAGAAAAATAATTAAATAAAATTAAATAAAAATTAAAAAAAGAAGCCTTATGGAGAAAGAAACTTCCTGGTAGAATTAAGAGATGATGTGAGAAAGACAGAAGAGAGAGAGAAAAAACATTTATTATTCTCTGCTTGGTGTCAGGTACTTTCCTAGGTCCTTTAGTATATTTTATAGACTTCTAACCTCCCTACCAACTTATGTGGTAAATTTTACTACTTCCTTTTTTGTAGATGAGGAAACCATGACTCTGGTGAGCTGATTTTGTCAAGGTCAGATAGCCAATACTGGAGGCCTTGGAATAAAATTAACCCCCCAAAATAAAAACAAAAACAAAATTTAGGTCTTTCACTCTAAATACCTTGCTCTTTCCACTAGTAAACCCCAATTCAAAACTTAATCACATTACAATTTTTATTAAAATATTTTTGTTCAGGGCTCCTACCATAGAGTAAGAAAATGGATGTCTTAACCAAACTTTTCAAAGGTTATTTTTGCTTTTTGTAGCTGACTTAATAAATTTCTTTCTTTTCTGAACCAGTCTCTCCCTCCATATCTCTCTGAATATCTCTTCCTCTGTCTCTGTCTCTCTATTTAACTGTATATAACTCTTTCTCTATTTCTGTTTCTCTGCCTCTCTCTTTTTCTCCCTGATACAGGCTGGCTTCAGATCCCCGTAGTTAAAATTCAAGTGGAAAACAAGTGACTCAGCAAGCTGGATGTTAATCTCGATGGTTTATTTGTTCTTAAAGAAAAAACATTCTCTTAGCAGCATATCTAGAAAGAGAGGAACGAATATGTTAAGGCTCTTGTAGGAAAAACATCTTATGCATACACAGTCTATAGAATTTTTGTTATTCAACCAAGTAGGAAAAGAGGCCCAAGCTCACAGCAGAGTTTCAGTAAACCTCTACATACCATTTGTGCTCATATGCATGAGCTATTGTTTTCTTCCTATGTTTAATGTCTGTAGGAAGTCAGACCTGGGATTGCTTTTGTCAAATTTCATCCCTTACCTCTAATTCTTGATTAGTACACATATAACTTTTTTATTGGTATTCATAAAAACAAAAGACCCAGAGCTGATTGTTTCCATTCGGTGCCATATGACCTAGATTTGGATGATGTATTGGTCAGAACAGGCTAGGTTATAATGCAGTAACAAGCATCCTCATACTCAAAAGTTTATTCCTCTACTCACCACTTGTCAATGTAGATTAACAGAGCCTTTCTTCATCATAATCATGGGTGAATTTCTACTGATGGAGATGTCAACTTGCGATTCCATGATTGTCAACATAGAGAAAAGGGGAGATCAGTCAAGCACAGGTACTTAAATGCTTCCACTGGAAGAGACATGCATCACTATCACTCCTGCTCATATTTAATTGTGCAAACTAAGTCATGTAGTTTGACTTTAGGAGGTGGGGAGGTGTAGTCCGCCTATATTCCTGGAGAAGAAGAGCCAGAGGTTTTACAGACAGTTTTATAACTAGCCCAGATGGTCTTCCTAAAGGTCAGGTAGGGTCCTTGCCTCTCCTGGACCAGTGATAAAATAGGATCCTGGCTAATTCATTTTCTTGGGTGAACTAACTTCTTTCCTGGGAAAGAAATGATGTTATACCTTATTATATGCTTAGAAAGTTAACATGTAGAAGGAATTTTTGTGCTTTAAATAAGGTAACATAGAATTTTATTCTTTAAAATGATATGTACTTGGGATAATACCCTTAAAAATAAGCAGCCTCCTTTTTCAGTTCTTTCTTGCTTCTATTGTTACCTAGAAAAAAGCTCACATTCCTTGTATGCTTATCAGGATTCATTAGCTTTATTTCTTTTTAACCCGTGATCCATAAATTATCAATGAACTCCAGGAATTGAAAACTTTGTTCATATTGTAGATGTAAAATTTAGCTTTCCAAGGTGGACTGACCCTTCAAATATGTAAAATTTATTTTATGAAACTGCATGCGTATGTTTAAATTCCAGCCAAACACAGGTCCTCTTTTGAGTTCCTAAAATGCTTATCATATTTTCTACAAAATAGAGTTGGGATAACTAGACCTAGAAAGCTGGACACACTAACTTCATGGAGGCAGTTTCTAGAGAAGTGCTGTCCAATAGAACTTTCTGTGATGATAGAAAATATCCTATATGTCTTTATTGCTTCATTGTTCAATAAGGTGGCCACTAGCCACATGTGGCCATTCAGCACTTGGCATATGGCTAGTGCCACTGAGCAACTGCATTTTAAATTTTGTTTAATTTTGATTAGTTTAAACTTAGATAGCCACATGTGGCCAATGGCTACTGTATTGGATAGCACAGCTCTATAATAAATATTTGTTGAATAAAAAAAAAATAAAATGTATATTTAACTTGAAATAAAGGAAGCTCACATATGCATCTGGTCTGCTTGCTAAGAACCTGAGACTACCCCAGAGTTATTTTCTAATTCTGGGGTATGGGTGTCTTGGAATTCTAGCACTTGCAAAATCACTTCTTTGGGAGTGGACTCTGGGTTAGATCATGCTTGGTGGCAGTTTTGGACTGTGGGATGGGACGGAGGGTGAGTTGGAGATTGTCCTTGAGCAGAACTATTATGTCAGTTGGTGTGGTGGCCCTGATACCCTCTCCTGGTAAGACCCATGAGCTCAGAGAGGTAATCCAAGGTGATCAAGGAGAAAGCCCTGCCAGCTTGTGCTGCACAAGACCTGAGGTTCACAAACACATAAGCATCTCATAACTTACTCCCACCATCATCATCTGCCATCACTGCAGGGATCAAAGTTGACAGTTTCACAGCTCCTTGCACAACTCACCTCCCACCTTTGTAAACCCTCCCCATGATTCCAAGAAATGACAATTGCTGTTTTCTCAAACTTTTCTAGAGTATTAAACAAATATAGTTTCACTCCTCCCCCAAATATACACACAAAAACAGATGCCCACCCTATAGACCAACTCCCCCAAAATAGATATTTGGGAGTGGGCATTGACCATCACCATCACCAGGACAAGGCAGTTGAGAATATCTCTTCTGATTTATCCAGAATCTCCAATCCTTCTTAGAACTATTTAATGTGTGCCAGCTAGTGTGCTAAGTCCTCAGTGCACAGAGATGAATTACAGTGAGATTCCCTCTCTCAGAGAGCTCCCAGCCAACAGTGGAAGATGGGCACACATACAGTTCATTCATGATAAAACATAGTAAGGACTGGTGCAGTGGCTCATACCTGTAATCATAGCACTTTGGGAAGCCAAGACAGGAGGATCACTTGAGGCCAGAAGTTCGGGACCAGCCTAAGCAATATAGCAAGACCCCTGTCTCTACACAAAATAATAAAAAAAATTAACTGTGTGTGATGGCATGTGCCTGTAGTCCCAGCTACTCAGGAGGCTGAGGCAGGAGGATCTCTTGAGTCCAGGAGTTTGAGGTCGCAGTGAGCTATGACAATGCCACTGCACTTTAGCCCGGGCAACAGAGTGAGACCTTATCTCAAAACAAAAACAAAAATAAAAATAAACAAAATATAGTAGTAGTATAAGATGCTTGGAAATACAGGATAGTAAGTGACACAATATTCAGAATGAGATTAATATTTGCCATAAGTTACTTTGAATTTAGAGAAAGAAATATTTCCAAAAATGTTTATGGCAGAAACTGGCTTAACACTCACCAATCCTGTCTCTTTTTTCTGGTCTCAGAGGCTACATTACTCAGCCTCACTTTTATTTAGGCAGAGGCCATGTGACAATGTTCTGGCCAATATATCTGGTCAAGTTGATGTGCCTCCCACAAAAACCTCTGGTTTTATTCTTCATGTTCTCTCTTCTTTTACAGGAGCCAAGGAGACCAAATGCAAAGGATGGTAGCATCATAAGATGAACAGAGCTGGGTTCTTGAAACACTGCTTGGAGGAAAGACACGAGGAAAGCCTCATAGGTCCAACTGGACTGTTATGTGAGAAATAAACCTTCATTGTGGTAAGCCACTATAATTTGGGGGCTGTTTGTTATAGCTGCTACATAACTTACTCTTATTAATATATTGCCCAACTGGCTTCAATTGGGATATTGATACAATTATAAAATTTTAGCACTTAGAAAGCTCTCAGTTTGTCTGATCTCTTTATTTCACAGAAGAAGAAATAAAGTGACTTGCCTAAGTTCACACAGCCAGTTTTTGGAAGTACTAGAACTAGAACCCAGTCTCCCAATTCTCAAAGGTCAGCTATCCAAGGCCAAATTTGCCTCTGCTAGTCTATAAATAGTTTGCAGCAACTCTTATAAGACTGCTAGTGAAACAGAAACACATTGATAGAATTTTATGGAAAATAAAAATTGTTAAGGGGAAGGATACATTGGGGTTTAGGCAAAAGTGATTTATTTTCATATTAGCATATTTAGGTTGCTTGTAAAGTGCTGAGTTTAAAACATGGCTGGATTTGTTTATCAGGACAATTTTAGATTTATCATCAGGATAATGTTTTATTATATTGCTTGGTTTTATTATGCTATGCCCGTTGTATAAGTTTATCCATTGTTGGGAAGTGGGAGGTTGAAATTCTTTGAATACGATATATGGGTTCTTCAATTACTGAAAAAAGTAGACTATAACTTTGCTAAGAATCAACGTCAGCACATTGAACTCTAAATTGCTTAGTCCGTTGACTTAATCTGTAGCATCCATACTTTCTAGAATAGAGTGAAACAAAAAGAACACAGGGCAATTTAAAGGGTAAATTAATTGCTGTGGTGGATGCTGTTGCTTGTATGATCGATAGCCATTCTCCCCTCTGACATAGACAGCGGAACCTTGACACATTTGAGTGGAAAAAAGCCCAGCCCAGGTGATGATGAATGGTGACGAATCTCACCCAGAAGGGGCACTCTCGGTTTCCTTCACAAATGATTTGTTTAGTAGTGGGAGTGGGACCAAATTCTGGCTGGTGAAATGTTACTAGAAATCAGCGGGAGGCTTCTGAGAAATAGTTTCCTGTCTGCTAAGAAGAAGGTTCGAGAAAAGGCCATTATTGTATGTCCTTTCCTTCCTGCATCTGGGTTTAGTTGTGGGAGGATGTGACTCTGGGAGTGGCAGCAGCAGCCTAAGTTTGGGAAACACCTAATATGAATTGGGGTATTTTGTCTTTCACATCCTTTTGTAATATTCCCTCCCCACAAGTGCACAGTTGCTTGTTTCTCAAGTCACTGAAATCAAGGGATTGAGGATTAGGCTCTATGTTGGAACTATAGGGTTCCTGCCCCCGACCTTTTCTCTGACAAAGTGGCCTGGTCACTGCATTTCCCTACCTTCTACCTGCTCTGAGCATGAGTCATATAAATAGTGCTTGCTCTCAAATTTCTTATTTGTAAAACTGTGTGATAAAAATCTACTTGACAGCATTATTGGAAGAATTAAATTCATTCATTCAACTGATGCTTATTGAGTGCCTACCATGGGCCAAAAACTGTGGTAAGCACTGATGATGCTATGGGAACAAAATAGACATGGTCTCCTGCCCTCATGGAATCTTGGATCTGGTAAAAAAGACAGGCAAGAAAACACAAATTGTTAAGTAAATACAACAACAATCAGCAATCATAATGCTTTCAATGAACTGAACAGGATGGAATAATGGAGAAAAATGGCGGGGCAGGAAGACCACTTTAGAGAGAGTGGCCAGAAAAGACCTCCAAGAGGTGGTGAGATTTAATCTGGAACAAGAAAGACATAAAGGAGCCCACCAGGCAAATGGCAAGAAGCAAGGGATGAGATTTTGTAGCAGATGAAAGAGCAATAACAAAAACCTTTCGATGGGGAGGAGCTTGGTTTTTCTAGGAGAAGCAAGAAGGCCAAGGTGGCTGGAAGGTAGTGAGTTAAAGCAAGGGTGGCAGGGAGAGAGTTTGGAGTGAGTGGCAGGGACTAGGTCATGTAGGGCCTCATGGGCCATAATACGGAATTTGGATTTGATTCTAAGTGCAGAGGAAACTTTTTGAAAGGTTTTAAGCAAGGGACTGACATGACCTTCTAGGATTTTAAACCAAAACTCTAGCTTTTGTGTGAAAAGGTTTTGGAGAGATTCAGAAGTAGAGTGGGGAGATCAGACAGGAGGCTAATGCAGTACTATTGACAAGAGATGTGAGCGGCTTAGACTGGGAGAAGTGATGTTAGTGGAGCTGGAAGGAAGTGAATGAATTTTAAAAAATTTTAGAAAGTAGAATTAGTAGGACTTTCTGACAGATTGGATGTGAGGGGTGAGGGAAAGGAAGAATTAAATGGCATCTTCCAGAGTTTTGGGTTGAAGAACTAAATAGATGGTGGAACCACTTTCTGAGAGGAGAACCCTGGAAAGGTGAGGTTTGGGACTTGTGGTGAAAATCAACAGTTTGGTGTAGTTTTTTAAACATGGCTATGAGCCATCTATATGGAGATGTCAGGTTGGTATTGAATATATGTCTATGGATAAGTCTAAGCTGGTGTATTAGTGAGCTATTGCTGCATCACAAACCACACCAAAAGTCAGCAGCTTAAAATGATAACTACTTTCTATGATTTTTCAGGTTGGTCATTTTTAAAAAACACACACACACAGCTTAGTTAGAGCTTAGTTTCAGTCAGGGGTGTTCTTAAACATGCTTACCCCTCCGGGTTGTTGATGCCTGATAGTGGTTTAGTTTGATTAAAAATGCTAAATGTCTTTTCATAAGAACTAACTTTTATTATATTCATTTACATATGTGTGATATAGTCATATATATTTCAGGGCCAAAATTTAGATAAAGAGACTTGGGAATAAACAAAATACATTCCCTCTCCTTATAAGCAATTTCATCATGATGGATTTTTAAAACTTTTAATAGTTTCAAAAAATATATCACCTTTGTCTTCTATGCTAGCTAAAATGAATCCCCCATATGTAAAAGGAATTTAGTTATCTGCCTCGGCATGCCTTGTCCTTTTAACACAGAGCGAAAGAAAATTCAAAGAAGAGAAATTGCTTTTTGTTATAAATTTATGCTAACAAAAGGTCTAGAAACTTCTTTTGAATAAGAAAACTGAAAAAAAAATTGGAGCAGTTAGAAAGAAAAGAAGACCTTGCAGAAATTTTTTTTAAAGGCCAAATAAGATAGGGGCTTGCTTGGAAAACTGGAGTAGGGACAAATTGGCTGGGTTAAAAAGGGGAAAGCAGCTTTTAGAAAACTGGCTATGGAAACAATCATAGCATCTAAAGTTGGTTCAGATAATTAAGGGATGCTGGAGAGGAGGGGTGGTGAGATGGCTCAGATCTTCAGGAGGTGTGTATTGTGTTCTAGAAGAAGTTGGAATATGAGCAGGTCTCTTATAACTAACACAACTTAAAAATTATTATTAACTGTACATCCATGGTCTGTGAGCATGGTCAATGGCTGAACTCCGATAGAGTTGGCTGAATTGCAAGACACTTGAGATGAGGTGATACAAGGATGCTTAATTCAGATGAGGAAACAGAGGCCCAGAGAGATTAAATAATTTGCCAAAGGCCATCTGAGTAATAAGTGGTTGAAACCCAACCAGAGCTAATAATAAAGAGACATAGAACCAGACTGAGTTAGTCACCTTAAAATCCAGAGAGGTCTGCCCTGCTATTGTAGGTAAGTCATGCAAAAATTGACTTGGTGGAGGGTGAAGTTGGTGTGGATTGTTTTTTGTTTTTTGTTTTTTTTTTTCATATTGGTCAAGGCCAGTGACTAGAAGCAGTAAGAATGTGAAAGGAAGTGGTTTACAATGGGTATCAATTTCTGTAAGAGTAGCAGTTTAAGAGAAAATGGCCACAAATTCTTTGACACTCCTTTTACTGAGAGCTTGGGGGTCTATATCTCCTCCCCTGGATCTGGATGGGCCTGTAACTGCCACCTGAAGGATGGATTCAGGATTGGGGGTCAAGGAGAGAAGCCAGGACATCAGTTAAGAGGCTGTTGCTGCCACACAGGATAAGAGCGTAGGCTGGGTGGTGATTATGGGGATGAAGTGAAGAAAAGAGGTTCTAAATATATTTTGGAGGTAGAATTAACTGGACTTGGTGATAGAATGGATGTGGGAAGACATGGCTTGAGCAACTAAACAGTGTTCATTCCTCTAGATAGTAAAAGCTAGGCACAGAACCCCAAAGTTCTATTTTAGCCATGTTCCATTAGGGATGACCATGAGATATCCTAATTTCTATTGGTGGTTGGATGTCAAGTGGGCAATTGGAACTACAAGCCTAGAGCTCAAGAAAGAGGTCTGAGCTAGACATATAATTTTTCTTATTAAACAAAAATGAGTCTTTGAAACTTGAATTACTTTTTGGATACAGCTATATTGGCTTTTCTCCAAACCTGTGTATCTCTATGTCCTTTGGGACTTCCCAATCAGTTCAGCTCCAGGCTTCTTCACATAACACTGGGGTATTTTTCTCCATCTCTGCTTTTGTGTCTATGAAGACTTTCTTCAGTTCTCTGCTCTTATGAGGTAAAAAAAAAGACCAAACAGATTTCTGGGCTCTTAAACACAGCATCAGAAAAAAAAAAATCAAGATCTATAGCTTAAATGGCTCTATACCATACATTTGTAATTTCACAGCAGCCCCTAGAGTTCAAGAGAAATAGTGGAGATCCAAGGTCTGAGAAAAAGGTCGTGTCTCCTTATCAATTCTGCCTGTAGGATTCTGTAACCCAATGTGGCAGATCACATCCATTTTTCAGTCTGTAGATGCCCCAAGGGATGGCTACCTTTCCAGATCTAATAACTCCCCATGGGACTGTAGTGATGGTTGATTCCTTGTTCCCAAATCCCCACTATTTCTCTCTCTGAATTGCCATTATTTTCCCATTAGGTCATTTCTATTCATGAAGCTTTTTATTCTGACCCCATTAAGTCCTAGCTTTGGAAAGATACATCTATTTAACTCCTTTCCTCAGAAATAATTCCCATCATTTCCTTATTCCATTGATGCTTTCTCTGCAGTCCTTGTAATTGGTCTTTGTCATAAGAAATCAAGAGGCTGAAAAGAGTAGAAAAGGATGCTTTTCTCCAAGATATGCCACATGCCAACCTGTATAAACTGTTGTTTTGAATCCCCGCCCTTAGGAATCTAACCGAGAAATGTCCCATCAGTAACATACTAAGGCAGGTCCTATATAATTGGACAGGAGGAGGGCAGTTAGTCAGTGTCAACAATTTTGTCAGAGAGAAAAGTAGCATCTCTCACAAATGGTTATGATCACAGACTCAGGGCACAGACCAATCTGAGTATCTAATCCCTGTCTGACTCAGCAGCTAGCTCTCTGACCTTGAGCACGACCACTTAATATTTCTTTAAAATGTTCCTCTCATCTAGATTTTTACACTTCTATCTCATATTTATGCTGCACGTCTTAATTCTAATGTCCCTCCTGGGAGAGGCCTTCTCTGCCTGTCCTCCCATATAAAGAAACCACTTCCATTTCTGGCCAATTCATCTCTTATTCATTACTCTATTTATTTCCTCCTTCTATTTATGATAATTATCTGTAATTGTCTTATTTACAATGTTTGCTTATGTGGTTATTTCTGATTCAACCACTCTTTTATCCCTAGCTCAAAATAGGTGCTCAGTTAATTAATGAAATGTCTGTGCAAGGCCAAAATCACTAGCCAGTCTGGTGAGAAGACTCAATCCAATTGATTGTTTGCTATCCTCTGCCTAGCGCTGTCCAGTAGAAATATAAGGCAAACCACTTATGTAATTTTAAATATTCTAGTCACCACATCAAAAAGTCAAAAGAAACAAGAGAAATTGATTTTATAATGTAGTCTAGTTTACCCCATGTAGCCGACATATCATTTCAACATATAATCCATGTAAAAATTATTGATGAGATAGTTTACATTTTGGTTTTTTTGTAGTAAATTTTTGAAATATGGCATGTATTTGTTACTTATAGCACATCTTAATTTGAATGTTACATTTTAATTGGGAATCCTTGATTTGTGTTTAGATTTTTAAAGATTTATAGTTGAAAAGGAGATTCATGTACCCAAGTTGTTCCAAATATGTTTAAACATTTTTCAATACTTGAATCAAGTATCTGACTTTAAATTTAAGTTGAATTGAAATTATATAAAATTAAAAGTTCAGTTCCTAGTTATAATAGACACATTTCAGGTGCTTAACAGCCACATGTGGCCAGTCGCCTCCCTATTGCAGCTCTAGATAGCTTGCCAAATATTTCTCATCATGTTGTCTTGTGGAAACATGCTCTTACAACCAGATTATGTTATTCCAAAGGAAAGAAGAGGAAGGAATTTATATGCATTAAGTGGAGGTGTATGTCAGGGACTGGCAAATGTTTTCCAAACAACACTTATCATACATCTATGAGGCAGGTTTCATTGTCCTCATTTTTCTACATGGAAATCTGAAGGCTGAGAGAGAGCTTGCTGCAGACACATAGTATCTTTCTCTCTCTCCATTGGTTTCCAGCTGCAAAAAGAGTGAGCAAAGGGGAACTCACCCTCAGCTTTCTACTCTGTCCTCCCCATGTGTTCCTAAGCCCTACCCCCGAGCATCTGAGAGCACACCTGGCTTCTGTTGAGGTAGCGGCAACACAAGGCAGGCTTTCTGCTCCCCACTGTTGCAGAGCCTGGGAGGGTGACTGGTCACCGGTGAGACCCTGTGTCCAAGGAACAGAATTAGCATCACTCTCTTCCCTTAAAGGAGAGCAGTACCTTTCTTATCTCAGAGCCAAAGACTCCAGAGAATTGAGATCTTTCCCTACGGTTCTATGGGAAAGACCTTGAGTTGGGATGACCTCTAGGGTTTCAGAGACCAGTTGGATTGCCATCATTTAAAATCTTCTGCATCCTTTCACTTGAACAATATTCCTTCTATCCTGTTTTGGAAAATATAAATTATATATTTAAATAAGTTTGAAGTGCCCAGTTGTCATCTGTACTTGTATACTTATTTTCTCAAAAGATTTTATGGGGAATAAAAAAGAATTTCAATAGTTTTCTATGTCTGAGATTACTAGTTGCCTTTTAATATCCCATTTCCCTTCTTTTTTAGTGATAGAACACCTATTTTTAGCTAAGGCACATGACTCTTCCCTGAGAACAAGAACTACATTTCTCGGCTTTTCTTGCAGGTAGGTGTGGTCATGAGTACATTTGGCCAGTGCAATATAAGAGCAAGTGCCGTATGAGGCTGATAGGCAGTTTCCTTGAAGAATGAGTCTCTACCATTCCTTACTTACTTCCTCCACTGTGAAGACTGGAATGCAGAGTTGATGGCTGGAGTTTCAGCAGCCATATTGGGCCGTAAGGCAGAGGCCATGAGCAACAAGACAAAAGGAGCTTGGGTTCTTGGCACCATGGAATGCTAAGCCTGCCCTGAGCTATCTCAGTCTGGATTCTCCTTATGTGAGGGGGATATAAATTTTTATCTTCTTTAAGTTACTGTTATTTTGCATTTTATATTGCATGCATCTGCACCCAAATCAAATCTTAACCGAAGGATATATAATTTTCAAGTAGAAGACAGTTATGAAAGTGAGTCTTCTACAACTTAAAATGGCCCAATTAATAAGACAAAGCATGTACTAAAAATTAAATAGGAGATGTGAGGTCCCACTTGGCCTGCTTATTATTAAAATGTATCTAATCTCTAGGACCATCACCCATATTTATTCAGAATGTAAGATACTTCCATTAAATCCTTAGACTAAATGTTGGGCCAGATGGTCTCCACAGCATCCTCCACACCTTTCTCATTTCATTGTTTATTTCTACTGATATTTGTTTATTTTTCTTTCCTTTTATTTCACTTCCACCTACCTTTTTTGGTTCAACATTCCTATACTCAATTTTCTGATCTTATTCTTTACAAATAGATGCAGAATAGGACTCATCACCAAGTGGAGTATTTTTATGGTTAAGGAAGGATGGCACAAGCATTGAACAAGGAAGAAGACAGGGTTGGCTTTCTGGACTGTCAGAAAGTGATGACCAGAATATCGGCATCATAACCCAAGTCCTGGTTAATAATGTGCCAAGGACACGTGCAAAAAGTGCATGTGTAGGAAAAAGACTGAGAGGAAGTGCCCAAATTGAGAGCAGTGGTTACCCCCTGGGGAATAGAAGAGAAGCAACACTATAATTTTCAATCTTATATACTTTTGAATTGTATATTGTGTTTTTTTCCCTTAGAATGGGCATTTTTTAATTTTATAATTTGAAAAATGGAAATAAGTCAAGAGGTGCATAGCAAAGAGGTGGTAGTGATTGTAAGGTCACAGAGCCATGGACATGCTCAGCTGTGCCTCTGCCAAAAGCCATTCACAGACCTAAGACCACACACTGGAAAACCTTAGCTCCTACTGGATCTGCCTTGTTGTCTTCCAGGACATTTTCCTCCTTCCTGCTTAGTCAATACAGGGAAATAGTTGCTGGGTAAGCAGTGAGAGGGCTGGGAAATGCTGGGCCAGGCTGTAGGTCACCTGCAGACTGCATTGCCACAGACTCCAACCCAAATGCTCATCCAGATGCTTATTGCACAAATGTGCTTTCATATTGTTATCACACTGTTTGCTGAGTTCCCTGAAATATCCCAATTCCTCTTCCTCCAGGCATTTTGCTAGTCTTCCTTCCAAGAATCCATTTCTCTGTCCAGCTTCATAGTCGTGGGCTTGTTATTATAGATTGATTGGGTTAAAGGACACAGATTTCCATGCCTCCATTTACCCACAGCTTTGGTTGGTGACCATCCACGCTGATTCTGGGCTTGGCCATGAGATGTGCTTAGCTAATGAGACAGTAGTCAACTCATTGATAGAAGAGGCTTGAAAAAGGGAATGTACATTTGGGCTTTCTCTCTTGGATCCTTGCCACCATTGAGAGAATAAGCTTGAGCTAGCCTGCTGGAAGGATGTGAGAGATACATGGAGCAGAGCCAAGTCATCCAAGCTGAGGCCACACTGAACCAGACAGCTGACAGCTATTCTGGCAGCTGACAGTGGATGCCCGAGCAAGCCCTGCCAAGATCAGCCGAGACCAATCCAGATTTGCAGAAATTCCTAGTGGAAATGTAGGCTCATGGGAAATAACAAATGGTTGTTGTTTTATGTCATTAAGTTCTGGGATGGTGTGTTGCATAGTAAATTGATTCAGTTGCACATTTCTTTCCCCATCTGCCTTCCTCCTTCCACATTACCACAACCAGGTCAGCCTATCTCTAAACAACTGTCTTGCTTCCAATTCTCAAAGTTTCCTGATCACATCTTCAAATATTTTCAAGAACTGGCATTCCACCTATAAGCCTCCAGGACAGAGAGAAGAAAAGGGGTCTGTTGAAACTTCTAGCAGTGGCCTCTTTCCTATGACAGGGGCAAGAATTAAACTCCTTATCTGCCCTTGGACACGATTTAAGCAGGCAAATACCACATTATACTGGGCTAACTGGCTAGTTTCTAGGATGACTGTTCTCTCACCTGTAGGGCCCCCATTCTTTCTCTTTTCTTGCCAACTTCCCCACTAACACCATAGGTTTTGGTTTATCTCATCAAAACCATGAATCCCACAACTAAAGCTTGAACCCATGACTTTCTGTTTATGGTTCAAGGTTAGAAATGCCTCAAAGAGGAAGAAGAAAAAGACGGGAAAGGAAGAGTTTTAATGAATGACGTTGGAGGCTCTGCATGTTGGTTCAATGCTGGCGGTAGCAGGGGGGTCTCATGCCATGGCTTGTAGGAAAATTATAAACCATCATCTCATTGATTCAGGACTGTGTGATGTAACCAGGTCTCAGTGGATTCAAGTTCCAGCTCTGCCATTTAACATCTATGTAGCTGTATCAGTTAGTTTTCTCTGTGTAACAGCCCATCCCCCCAATTTTGTGGCTTAAAACAGCAACCATTCACTCATGATTATTCATGAATCTATGGGTTCCGCTGATCTAGGTTGAGCTTGCCTGATCTTGGTGGGGTTAGCTCATGCATCTGTGGTCAGCTGGAGGTTTGGCTGGTGCTGATTGATTTTTTGTGGTGAAACTGGGATGATTGGGGTCTCTATCTGCATGGTCACTCATCATCCTGGGCTTATTCACTTGACGGTCACAGAGTTCCTGAGTATGCAAGAGTAGCAAGCCCTAATGCACAAGCACTTTTCAAGCCTCTGCTTGCATCATGTTTTACTCTACCCCATGGGCTGAAGCAAGTCAGGTGGCCATGCCCAGAGTCAGAAGGCAAAGGTACTCCCAAAAGGTAGATACAGAGAGGGATTAAAAAAATGGGGCTACTATGGCATTGATCCACCACAGTGATGTTACACAAATCCCTTGGTTTCTCTGATCCTCAGTTTCCTCCTTCAAAAATGGATATAGTAATAGTAGCCTGTTATGGATTATTCTGTTCCCCAAAAAGGTACATAGAAGTTCTACCCCCTGGTATCTATGAATGTGACCATATTTGGAAATAGGATCTTTGCAGATGTAACCAAGTTAAGATGAGGTCATTAGCTTGGGCCTGAATGCAATATGACTGGTGTCCTTATAAAGAAGGGGAACACACTATATAAAGACAGAGACACACATGGAGAATGCTGTATGATGACTGAGGCAGAGATTGGCGTAATACAGCTACAAGCCCATGAATGCCAAGGATTGACAGCCATCATTAGGAACTAGGAACAGGAAGGATGGATTCTACTCAGAGTCTCAGAGAACACGGTCCTGCCAACACCTTGATCTTAAGCATCCAGGCTTTGGAACTGTGAGACAATACATTTCTGTAGTTTTAAGCCACCCAGTTTGTAGTACCTTGTTATGGCAGCCCTAGGAAACTAGTACAGAACCCAACTCACCTGGCAAAGCTTTGATCAAGGATGAATAAGAACTGTGACTACAAATGGTAGCCCTGCAAATGGTTATTCCAAGACAATACTAATCCTACATCTTCCTATTTGAAGGAAGCTCTTCAAACAGGGTTGAGGTTGTATGGTTGCTGGAGCATCAGAGCTGCCTCAGATCTCTGGTGTTAGAGGCCTTGGGATTTCCAAGGGAGGAAGATGCCAGCATCGCTTGTCTTCCTGTCAGTCTCCCTTCTACTTTGTACTCAGCTACCCGGGCTCCTGACACACACTTGCCTCTACCAATTCCTGAGCTTGGAATAGGGCATACCTGCAGGGTTTGGGATTTTTCCCTTTCCTAAAGGAGAAGTCCCAAGCTCTGATTTCTGGCCTTACTCCCATGCAGCTCTAGCTCTGGAAACGTTCCAGGAAGGCAGAAGCTAAATTTAATCTTCCTTACCTTGTGATTTCAATACTGTGTCGGCCATTCAGATTCTTTTATGATGCAGGTAACATGGTCCCGGGCATTGCTAGAGGCAGTAGTAGTTGTTTTTGTAGCCAAACACAGGCAGGGAAAGGTTTACCCTGTGGGCTGTGGAACGTGTCACATCTCCCTGGGCATTTTATGAGGGTAAGTACATGAACGTGCTCCCAGAATGCACCACCAGATTCCTCCCAGAATATTCTCTGTTGCCTCCACCTCCCGAACTTTCTCACTCTGTTTTCTTTGGCTAGAGAGGGCTTTCTACCATCTTCATGTGTTGAGGTGGTTCTTAAACTTTGAAAACTTTAAAGCATAGGTAAAAATGGAGAGAACATAGGACTTGAAACAAAAGACCTGAGTTTGATATTCATATTTAACACTTCTGTGTGTCCTTGAGCAAGTCATGTAACATCTTTATATTCTAGTGTTACTATTATTATTATCATCTGGTGGAGGGAGTAACCTCATTCTGAGAATCAGCTAACATAATGAATCTGAACGTGCTAAATTGTGTAAGATTGTTCCGTTTAGAAAGAGAAAATTCACCCATTCATTCCTTCATCTAACTAATAACTACTGGAAGCCTATTCTGTGCCAGTTCCTCTGCTAGATGCTAGGAATAAAGTAATGAACAACATCATTGAAGTCTCATAGAGCTTACATTCTAGTTCAGGAAATAAGCAATAAACCAGAAAACAAATAAGTAGGCATAATCAAATAAATTGATAATTACAAATTATAATAATTGCTAGGAAGGAAGCAAATGTAATGATGAATTAGAGAATAAGGAGAGAAAGCCACTTGGACTGGATATTAAGCAACATGGACAGAGATGATATCATCTGAGTTCAAAGGTTTTAATCCTTATGCCTGGAGGAAAACCAGGCAGGCAGAAGTGTGATGGGGATAAACATTTTTTTTTGGGCTATATTTTTTCTATGTATTTTGAATTTCCTGTAGACCTGTTTGTCTTGCTGCCTTGCTGCTCTCTTCTCTTTGGGTCACTGGCATGTATACCTTCTGGGGTAGGGCAGAGGCCCTCTAGACAAATACTGAGTGTCACTGAATTACAAAGGAGTATTTTTAAAGCTGAATAAAACAAAAGTTTGAAAGCCAGCTTTTGTCGGCAAAGAAAAAAGGGATTTAAAAAATTGTAAACCTTCCTTTACATATTAAGAGCAATGTGTGGAGTCTGAACACAAGGTTTTACTATAAACCACAGTAGAAAAAACTTAGTTTATATTTAAAGGTATGTTTCAATGAGACAGAAAGAAGTAGAAAGTTTCCCACCACTAAAAAAGAAAAGGACAAAGAGAAACCAAAGGAAAAGAGGGAAGATATGAGTGAACTGGTTCCTTCTAGTAGATACACAAAACTTTTTGAAAGATGGTGTTAGGGGACATTATTTTTGAACAGGCTCCATAATTGCTTAGTTCTTTATTGATAGACTGAATGTTTTGTTAGGTGTCCATTTTACTTCACGCAGTCCACGGGACTAGAGAAACGGAACTCATCTCTAGTCACGCAGATAGGGCTTAGTCCAAGCAAATAAGCAAATGATGGTAATTCCAACGCCCTTGAAGGCTATTGGTTCAGAAACCCAGGCTTTAGCCAATCAGCACATGGAATTCCTCTGTCCACTCTTAGTTCTTCTGAGTTGACCCAATCAGGATGAAGGAAAAGCTTTTTAAAACAGGTTACAAAGAAACTTTCTCCTTCTCTTTCCCATTGTGATGGAGGAAGCCGGCTGTCAGTACAGTAGTCCTGCCTTATCAACAGTTTTGCTTTGCTTTCTGCAGTCCCAGTTACCTGTGGACAACTGAGGTCAGAAAATATTATATGGAAAATTCCAGAAATAAACAATTCATAAGTTTTAAATCGTGCACTGTATCCATGCTGTATATGCTACCTGCCTGTTAGTCACTTAGGAGCCCTCTTCATTATCGGATCGACTGTGGTGGTATTGTAGTGCTTGTGTTCAAGTAACCCTTATTTTACTTGACGTTCTATGTAATTACTAGTTATTGTTGTTAATCTCTTACTGTGATTATTATAAATTAAACTTTATCATAGGTATGTGTGGATAGGAAAAAACTTAGTATATACAGCACTTGATACTATCCAAGGTTTTAGGTACACACAGGGGGTCTTCGAATGTATCCCCTTTGGGATAAGGGGATATTGCTATAGTGTTTACAGCCAACTTCTGACAATGCAGAGGAACCAGCTTTAGAATGAAGCCAACAGTGTGGCTTTCAGAGTGAAGAGACAGAAGGAACCCATGCCCCAGCTGACAGGGCTGAGCCTTTCGATCAAACAGCTCTAATGCTAGACTTCCTGTTTGGTTATATAATAATGTTCTTTCTCGTTTAAACCATTTTGAGTTAGGGTTTGTGTTATTTAGAGCCAAAAGTATCCAAGATGATACAGTGGGAGAAATAACCAGACAGTTTTGAAGGATTGCTAGAGCAGGGAATATTACTCCTCACCTTTACCAGTAGATCCTAGGAAAATTTCAACTATTAAACGAGTCCCATGCCAACAGGGAGAAGCTGGAAAAGAATAGAAATGAACACATGATGTGGTTAAGTAGTAAGAAAGCTTATGCCACCTGCGTTAGACTGGGAATGCTTTATAGGAAATTCAGAATTTCCTGCATGCCCCAGGAAACTGACTTGCGACCACAAGGAACTGACTTGTGACCCCATCTGGGTTCCCCACAGTAAAGGCTGTGGTGATTTTGTAGTAGAGGGCTGCAAGGTGGGTCACTCAGGATAAAGGTCGAATGGGAATAATTTCCATGGCCCAGAGAAGGAGTTTCACCACCAGGACTCCAAAAGAAGGACAATTCAGCAAGGGCAGACTATGAATTACACAAGATTTATTAGCAGTAGATGTAGCAAAATTAGAGTTTTACCAGGTAAGGCATATCTGAACTTGAAGTCATTGGGAACCAGAAGAGAACAATATGTGGATAAGAACATAAACTTCTACCTCTACCCAAACACCATATTAGAAAGGAAGACCATGTGTGCAATCCACTAAGAAGAGATAAAATCCTTTTACAACATTTGAATTAGAAGTGATTAATTATCTACCCAAAGGAAACTAAGTTAATCTGAAAGAGACAGTATTAGGCTGGTTGTGATAGATTGAATCGTTTGCCCTAATTCTTTGCCTGTTCATGTATCCATGCATTCTTTTGTCAGGTGACCTCATACTTCCCCTTTCTAATGAGGTGGGGTCTAGGGTGGAGTCCATTTCCACACCCCTTGGATCTGGGTTGGCCATGTGTCTTGCTTTGGTGAATGGTTCAGATTATAGTTTTATTTAGTTATCATCTCCCTCTTCCTTCCCACTCAAAGGCACATTAGCTGTGGATGCAGGGTAGAGACAGATTAGGACAGCTGACCAACCCAAATGTGGCATGCACAGTCCACACTGCACTCAAACCCACCACCGGGATGATGGTATGGGCCAGTATGGACATATTTATCTGCTGGCAATTTGGATTCTTTCCAAGACTAGGAGCTGCTGGTCTCACAGAGCATTGCTATCCAGACCACTGCAGGGCAGCACTGCCTTTGTTCCAAGGAACGCTTCCTCCTGGCTAAGAGTCATATTGCTTCTGTCCCAGGGATGGTCTTCTTCTATGGTTCGTATCCCACCCCACCCAAGATTTTGACATCAAAACAAATAATTTTATTTTTTTTCTGTGGAACACTTCATTTTATTTTTCTAATGCAAAGGTAGCAGCTTACTTCCCAGCAGTCTTCAAAAGTAAACCTTGGAGTGCTGGGAGCCCAGGAGTTAGCAAGCTGGAGGCCTCTGTGACGTATGGACTTAGGTGACCAACGTATTTCAGACAAGAACCCAAACAAAGGTCTAGGTTGACAATCTTGCTCCTTCTCAAAGCAAAGATGGCCTGGGAAACTAGTGAGAACAAAGACCAAAGAAGGAAACAAGGTCTATCTTCTGGCACACAGGTGGCAAATGTCATTGTCATTGATAACATTAATGATATTAGTAAATAACAGCACAAAAATTTCTTAATTTTAAAAAGTCATCAGAGAAAGAACAAAGCTATGTTTGGCACCACAATGTCCCTTGGAAACTAGCCTCTGTTTAAGAGTAATTGTCCAAAGCACAGAATATTTGCCTGTCCCAGGCTTATTACTAGGACTAGCTCTTTAAAAACTATCAGCATTTCTTTTTTTTTTCCATTCATGAGCTGAGTTTCCCTGAATTATTAGTACATAAGGAACTTGTGGATGAAATGAAGCTTGGTGGATTTGCTGCATCTCCTGCTGCTGCAGCTTGTGCTAGGATTTAGACTTTGTGCCCCAGAATAGAGCAAAGAGGCACCTGTTCCATCCCCTGCTTCTACTTCCCAGTCAAGGATCTCTGTGGATGCCTTCCAGACTGTTCATTTAACTGGTCTCCATGGATGGACCAGCAGCACATACCCTGGGCTCTGGCAATTCCCAAGATAAGACTTATTTACCATATACCTTGTTTGGCTGACCGCAAACTTCTTGTTACAGCATGCATAATTCTTCCCTAAACACTTAAATCATTTTTCTAGTGGAAGTCTGTATATTCTTTGTGGAAACATATGGATCCTACATTGAGTTTCTTTCAACATGCTTAACTGCTCAGTGTAAGTTATTGAGGCTTTGTCTTTTGACATAATGTACGTGGTGGAAACAGCGACCATAAAACAGCCAATCAGTTAATGGGAATTGAGTGGGGAATAATTTTTCTCTCTGTAGTAGAAACATACATAAAAAACAATTATGGGTTACCTATAAGTAAAAAGTAATGACCAAAAAATATGAGTCACAATGGATTCCAGTATAAAAATAAGGCAATAATCAAGGAATACAAGATTCACAAGAGTCCATTCCTCAAGACAATGTAAAGATGTCACTATCAGCCACTCTACTCTTTGCATGTTCAGATAGATAATGGGCAGTTGCTGTGGAACTGATGGATGCCATTGCAGAAACCTACTACCATAAGACAACTTAAAAAGTTCCGTGAGGTTGAAGAAATTAAACAATATGTTCGATCTGGTCTTTGGATTATAGATTTTCCCCTCCAGATCTAGACCCAGCTCAACTTATTGTTTGCTAATGCAACCCAAATATGATAGGACTCTTCTAGAGACTTGAGGACAAATGTAAATCTTTACTGTAAGTTTCCTCAAAGATGTAGTACAGAGGCTTCTCACAGTGATTAGCTCAGAAAACATTTGCAACCTCCTCTGTAGGTATCTCTTTCCAAGATTTTTTAGTAAGAGCAACCGATACATTTTCTTGCTCTTTTCCCACACATTCCTTTCACCATCATGTGGTTTCCCATTTCCTCATTTCTAACTCTCCAATATTCCTGCCCACCATGCTCACGGCATGAGAACTCTCCCCCCTCATGCTTTACAGCACTGTTGTTCTTTGGAGAATCATCCCCCTTTGCACTCTGACTTTAAATGGAACTCCAGTAAATAAAATTCTTTACTATGATATAAGACAGAACTCCCTATCCCTTAAGTGTGGGCTACAATTAGTAACTTGATTCCAAAGAAGACAGTATGGAAAGGGAGAAAGAAATAACTTTACAGTGGAGAAACCTGGCAAATGCTACATTAGCCAGATGATCAAGGTTAACATTATCAGTGATAAGTCACGTTGATGGTATGTACACTTGATATGATGTGTTAAAAATGCCATTTTGCCTCTGTGGTCTTTTGCCATGAACCCATAACCCAAGTCTAACCATGAAAAAGAAGTTTAGAAAAAAACAATTGGAAGACATTCCAAGAGATGCCTGACTAGCTCTCCTCAAAACTGTTGAGGTCACCTCCCAAAAAAAAAGACAGTCTGAGAAACTATCATAGCCCAGAGGGGCCTAAGGAGACATGACAACTAAATCTACTGTGGTGTCCTAATTGGGATCTTGGAACACAAAAAAGTCATTAGGGAAAAAATCAATGAAACCTGAATAAAGTATGGAGTTTAGGTTCCCCCCCCCCTTAAGAAAAGGGAAATTGATGTTTTGATTTGGACCAAGTATCTAGTGAAGGCACAAACTTTGGTTATCCTGCCAGGAGACATAATAATTCTTAATTAAATTTGCCCCAGATAAATTCCCAGTTCCCATGTGGTTTAAGCCTGCCAAAGTGTTACATAAAAAAACCCAACAAAGTTAGTAGCCAATAGTAATAAAAATAAAAGGTAGATCAAACCTTGCTTGCATATCTGGAAGAAAAATAAAAGAGATCCATTTCATAACTCAGCACAATATTTTAAAAAATTCTTTCTTCTCTCTAATTTTCCTGTAGCCTGAGGTTTTTCTCATTCTCCAAATCTATTCCTTTCTATTCCCCACCTCAGCTTTATCTACTGCCCCCATACATGGCTCTCCTGTCTCATTCTCTCCCTCCTTTCCTCCTGCTTCTTCTGAACTTTCTCTACCCATTATTCAGATTCAGCCACCACAAACCCCTGGGGCCTTACCCAGTGCAAGTTAATACGGATTGCCCCTAGCACAAATACAAACAATAGGCTCTTGATATACAAATCAGCCTTAGGAGAACCATAATGGCAAGTGGGGGTGAGAAATACTTCCAGAGGAGGAATCAGAAGTCTCTGTTTCAAATCCCAGTCACACCATTTAAATGGTAAACTCTATGCTCTGTTCAGATAAAGTCCATATCTGCCCTGTTTTCTGTTGTGACCCGAGGGCCCAGCCCAGAGAAAGGACCCTTATATATTTGATGAGACCTTGAGAATAAGAGTAGCAGTTCTTTCCACTACTACATAGCAAATTTAGGCAATGTCTGCCTTAACCACTTCACAGAGATTTTGTGAGGATGAATGTGACCTACATCGTATGGCAAATAACTAAAAAAGGGGGATATGTGGACAAAACATCAGTGTGGAGGCCAGAATAATCCTCCATAACCAGAGGAGGACTTGGCCTTAGTTTCTCATCTGTTAAGTGGGGAGTGTTGCGCTAAATAATCTGAGTTCTCAATGGCTCTCTGCAATGTGACTTTGCAACTCCTTCCATCAAGAAGTGGAGTTGTGACATGCTATGACAAATAGAATATGGCAGAATGACAGCGATCGAGTTCTGAGCCTAGATCTCAAGAGACCTTGTGCCATTTTCCTCTCACTCTTGGAACCCTGCCTCCCCCATATGCATAAACCCAGGCTAGGCTGCTGAGGGATGGGAGACACGTGGCCTGGTCACCCCCATTGCCCTAGCCAATAGCCAGCCAAATCCAGAAACTGAGCTGCTTAACTGACCAGAAGCTAACTACAGATGCATGAGTGAGCTCACGTGAGACCAGAAGAACCATCCAGCTGACCCCAACCCAAATTACTGATCTATACAATGACAAGCCAAATAGATTATTTTTTAAGTTACAAAATTTAGGGGTAGTTTGTTACTCAGCAATTACTCACTGACAAAACTTTCAAATCTAAAATACAGTGAATCAATTACTCTTCCTTCACTTGCAGTTTCAGACAGAGGGCACATTTTCCAGGGAATCCCCCCGACCGTGAAGGGAATCTAAAGCATCCAGTGCATTGTCTTGATGGTCTGTTGCATGCTGTTGTGTACTTCCTATATACCATTGCTATACTGACTTATTATATAATAAAAGCTCTAACAGACAGGGTTAAAATTTAGTCCTAGAACCTATTTATTTCTGCTTTAAGCTCTTTCATATTTAGCAAAGACTAAGCTACCCATGGCTTTTGATGCTCATTGAAGAAATTAATGTAGTAGAACATGTCTGCTTTAGTTTCCTCACCCCTCTCCTCTGAAGGTCACCATCCTTGGAGGTGGACAGAACTCTCTGGTCTTTAGATGCCTGGGATCGTTCACTGTGAACACTGATGCTCACTTTTTTGGTGTCTTATTAGATCAGAACTCTGCACTTCAAAGAAACATCTAGTTATGTAACAGGTGAACTCTGCTATGATGTGGCACACCATAGAAAACTCAGCTCAAATTTGCTTGCATGAAAAGGGGAAATTTGGTTCTGTTACTGAGGGGTATCTGGCATCAGGCATGGTTTTAATCAGGTTTCAATCTTTTTCACTCCATCAATAATCTCTTTTCCTCTGCGTTGCCTTAATTTACAGGCAGGACTTTCTCCACGTGGTGACAAAATGGCTGCTGGGAGCCCAACACTCCCATGTTTTCTGCTAAATAATTGCAGCAGAAAGACAGCTTTCCCTGCCCAGTAGGGGGTATGTGGGACTGATTCTCATTGGACCTCCTTGTATCACATATTCTGCCTAAACCAATTAATTTCTTCAGGGGAATAGAAAAATGCTAATTGGCCAAACTGGTAACCTGCTAGCTCCTGGAAAAAAGGAGAGTGGGAGGTGAAGGTGGTGTTAGCATCACTAATCACATGAACCAAGGGAGAGTGGGGTTTCTAAAAGGACGGCAGATGCTGTTACTAGAAGGGAGAAGAGAGGCTGATAGGCAAAACTAGCAGCTACCATTATTAGAGCAGATGTTTTCAGTCTTACTGTTGTTATAGTCACCTGGGGGAACTTTCAGAAAACACCTGCAGAAATAGTGATTTACTTGGTCCGAGGTATTGCCTGGGAATCAGTATTATTTTAAACTCTCTAGATATTTCTAATGAACAACCAAGGCAGAGAATCGCCACATTAGGGATATTAATAGCTAATTAAGCCTTAACCCAGGAATACTTTGAAGTGCTATGGGTTAGTTCAGAGGACTGCATCTCCCAGAGTAAAGTTTCTGACTCTGGAGGAAGCCAAGAGTCAGTGTGGTGCAGCAGGTGTGGCAGCGGACTGGGGTAGGCAGGCAGGAAGCTCTAATTGCCCCCAATCTGAAGTATATTAGCAACCACTTTCTGTGTACACAAGCTGCCAGCCCTGATGGCAACTTTTGAAATTAAATTTTGAGAAAACTTTTGTTCCAGAAAGCCAAAGAATACACTATGATGCTTCCAATTACAGGATGAAAAGTACAGATGGTTAGCTACCCTGCCAGAGGCTGCCGCCCCTTGGGTCAAGTGTAGAGACTGTTGGGGGTCCCTGGGATCATTCAGCCTGTTGAACCCATGCCTGACTCGGCTGTCCCCCGTCTGTGTGGGGGGAACAGCCATTCCTGTCTTTGCTGCTGCAGAGGGTGTTCTCCCAGCTGGTTGGAGGACTAGATTCTCCTCATCCCTCCAATGAGGAAAAGTTCTGGCCAATCACAAGAAGCCAACTGGAGACTGCCAATGTGGGGATGAGATGGCAAAATCTGTTTTGGGAGCTGCAGGAGACACACCTCTCAGTGTGCGGAAGCTTGTCAGGTGGGCACTGGCAGCTGCGCAAGGGCCAGGGTGCGTGAGAGTTTCAGAGGCTGCTGGCTGCCTGGCTCTCTGCACACAGAATTCCATGTCTTCTCCTACCAGGGTTGAGGCTCTGGGCAAACCACACTGGCGGCCTTCTCCCAGAATTTTTTATTTTGGAGAAGCCAGGAGAAGAGAATGCTCAGGAAGAGGCAGTGGAGTGCAGTAGGCAAAGTAATGGATTGGTAATCCCAGCCCCAACACCTTGATTCCTGACTGTGTTCTTCCTTAACCCTCAGTTTCCTCATCTGTGAAATGGGATCTTAGATACTGTGTGAGAAGAACTCCTGGCTTTGCAGATGCTGAGGTTATGATGAGGCAGGCAGGAGCCATTGGCTTGCTTTACTTTGGGGGTAACTGGTGGTTTGGGGCTGATGGAGTGTTTATGACTCTTTTCATTTTTTAGGAGCAAAAGACAGCCCCTTTTCTCCTTGTTTTTCTCCCTCCTGGCCACCAGCACCGTCAGGCCAGGAGCCTACACGTTGGGATGATGCTGAAAGCGTGTGAAGGGAGGCCCTGCCGTGCTCCCACATCCACAGGGCTTCAGTTCCCCTGTCACACAGGGACGTGCCCTGCCCGTCTGCAGATAGGAAAGCACCAGCGCCCTTCGGTGTTGTTTCCTCTCCGTCCTCTGTCTTCCTCCTTCGTCCCTGCTTTCCCCCACCCCCCTTCTTTCCACTGCTGTTACTGATCACCCAAGTGTGACGACGTGCCAGGCATCGTGCCAAAGACAGCCCCCCCCAGTTCATCAGGGGGTGGATTAGAAGACTCTGCTGGGGCAGATGTAGAAATAAACAAACAGTGACAATACGGTGACAGTACAGCGCCCTGAGGGCTCCCACGGAAATGAGCACAGGCTGTTTGGAAAGCCCACGGGAGGCCCTCTGACCCAGGGGATGCCTCGCTGCGCCACCCCCACCCCCGCCCCGCTCGGTAGCAGCTTGCAGGGGGGCGGCAGAGGCACAGCGACAGCCCTGCTCCGGTGGCCGTCGCCCCCACCCCCGCCTGTGCCGCAGTGAGTCAGGAACCCCGCCTCCCAGCCTGCACCCGAGCCACTGCGGCAGGGCGGGCGGGATTCGCCCCCGCCCCCGCGCGCCCTGGGGCCCGAGCCCTGCAGGTTGCCCTGTCCAGGGGTGGGGGTGGCCGGCACAGTTGTGGTGAGGCGATCGCCCAGCTCCAGTGTGGGGAAAGGGGAGAAGCAGAGACAGGGACATGACTCAGGATTTTTGAAGCGGCTGAGAAAGCGGCGCACAGGCCTCAGTCCAGAGAAGGTGGGAGGCGAGGCGCCTTGCAAGGCTGTGTCTCCAACACAGGGCCCCAGCTCAAGCTCTGAGCTTGAATTTCTTCAGGAGAGTAGACATATCGTTATGATTTACAGCTCTAAAAATATCAAACGGATGTATTCGGATGAATTCACACCAAGCTGGTGACCCAGAAAAAAGGAAATAAGATCTCAGAGCCTTGAGCATCTACAGAATAATCACTCTGCTGGGCAGAGGCCAAGTTCTTTAACCCCACTGGTCTTTCCAGTCCACCTGGGAAGAGAGGCCAGCCGCTGGATGGAAATGGAAATAGTGACTAGGGTCATTTCCGTCTCAAAGCACCCAGGGGTACATCTGGGCCCAGCCACCCTGAGCTCTGGGGACTGCAGGGTCACCAGGTTCTGCAGGAGCTCCTGCTGTAGCTGGGATTGAGCTGGAGGAACTCTATCCCTCTGGAGTCACTAGCCACAGGCTAATGGCAGGGGAATGGCCTCCTTGGGCCTCTGGGATGAAAGAGCCACCCCAGGCCTAGGTGGGCTTCAACCAAGATGGGCAGTGATGTGTTCAGTAAAGCATATGACTTGGAGTCTCAGCTCTTTGTTCCTCTAGTCTATACCAGTTTCCCTCCAGATGAGGAAATGGCTGTCCTTTCTTCATATAGCAGCCAAGGTCACACTCGTAGAACCTAAGTCAGACCATACTCTTGCCTGCTCAGGTACCTTTGATGCCTTCCCATCCAAACCCATTACCAAACTTAAACGATGCTCCATGCTGGGGGCGCTGCTATCTCTTCCCTCCTTGCTTTCCATTCTCCCCGTCACTCCCTCTGCTCCAGGCATCCTGGCCTTCTCCCTGTTCCTTGAACACACCAGGCACACCCACTGCAACCTCAGGGCCTTCCCGCATGCTGTCCCCTCCACCTGGAACTCTCTTTCCCCAGATGTTGATTTTATTTCACTGCTTGCTTGAAAGACCATCCTATCCAAAACAGCATCCTGTTTACAGTACCTTTGCTCTCTAAACCCCTAAACCTCCTTATTGTTTTTATGTCCTCGTTATCTGTTTATTTATCTGTTGATCATGTATCTCCCTTAGAAGACGAGTTCCCTGACAGCAAGGACTTTGTCTTATGGACTATTCTTTTCCCAGCAATTGGAACATTGTAGCTGCTCAATAAATATTTGTAAAAAGAATGAGGTCAAGATAAGCCATGGAATTTGTTCAACGCCATGCGGTCAGTTAGTGGCACAGCCAGGCACTGAGCCCTCATTGCCTTCTCCTCATCTAGAACTTTTTTACAGTCTCACACTCCAGCTGGTTATCTGGAAATGATCTCCAAATGAAATCAGATTGGACAATGGCCAGTGGGCAAGCTGGACACCTTCTGAACAAGAGGTTGTTTTTAGAGTCCTCCAATCCCTCTAAAAGCTCCAATGCCCCTTACTTTGTGATGTAAATATTTATAAAAGTGGTAAATTCTAATAGCTCTTGAGAGGTTCACAATGTGGTACAAACCTCTGGTTTTTCCTGGCATTTCTTCTTTGGTCACCTTTGAAGGCTTGGCTGGAAGCCAAAGCTTATGGAGTTTAGAGCCTTTGTAATGCAGCTCATCCTACCTATTAAGGCTAAAGTTATTTTTGGGAGAGTGAGTTCTGCCACCTGAACCCAGAATCATGAGATCTGTGTCAATGTGTGGGCATATGGCTGATACGCCCACAAAGGTGAGCATTCTAAATGGCTCAGTTCCTCTTGTGGCTGTTTTTTAAGCCATACCAACTAGTTCCTTTTCTTAGCAATGATTTATTTTCTTTTCTAAGGTTGTCTATTATAAAGAATGTCCAAGAATTTCAGCAGTGCTAGTACTTTTTAAAATAGCATGATGCAGAGAAATAATTCCCAGAGTTAGAGAAAGGAAAACTGGGTTTGTGTCTTGGTTTCTCTATATAACAACTGTGTGACCTTCTTTGTACTCTGAGGCCTCATTTGAACAGTTAGGGTCGTCCTACCCACCTGAGAATACCATTGTGAGGGTCAGACGAGTTAGTGTGGAATAAAGTGCTTTGTAAGCACTAAAGGACTGGGTACTCCAGTGCCCAGCATGACACTAATAGAAAGAAAAAATATATATATATAAAAATTCAGAACCAAAGTCCACCTTTCTGAGCCTACACTCAGGGTGGGGGCTATGTATAAAACATAGCCCACTTGGGCATAATAAGAAAGGGGTTGAGAGCCAAAATAGAAAATCTGTAGGTATCAAGAATAAAATATGAAAGGAGCACTGTGCCAAGGACTAGGGAGGAAATGTGATCAGTGAACACATTGGGAGATTTGTGATGGCTGAATCATAGGGCTGGTACTGGTGAGAGTTTGAGGGGCCAGAAATACGGATTTGATCAAACTGAGATGAAACAGAGAGTGGAAGGCTGGAAGGCTGGGTAGGGCAGCGGTGGGTTACTCTCTTCCTCTGTTCTTTCACTTAGTAAATATTATTGAGTGTTTACCAGCCAGGTGTTAGGCACCGTCTTCTTTCCATCATCTCCAGGAGACTATCCCTAGATAACTGATGAGCAGTTACGTCCTTGTTTTTGTAAGTGGGTTGGTGTTGGAACACTCTTTTCTTTCTCCCTCAGCTTGGAGCAACTGCTTAAAGAACTAAGGGATTTGAACCCCTGAAATATCTAAGAAAGCATATATTTTTCTATAGATAGAAGCCTGTCGCAGGTTTCAGGGAACGCAGAAGAATTGGGTTTTGGGGGGCTTTGGAGATTATGATGCATTCAGCAAAGCTGAAATGGCAAAATAAGACCAAGCAAAACATTTTATCTTACCCTTTTATTATCAATTTATCCAACACCTATTCTATTATGTTTTCTACCAGTCGCCTGCCTCTGTGTTGTTTGTGTTTGTTAATAAGCCCCCAGGTGATGGACATCCTGTCTTCATAGCACATCTAGCAGCAGGTCACTATATAAAGAAGGATGTAGGAAATACTGTCTAATGGCAATGTGTTTTCTCTAACTTGTTAATCAGAAAATAGCCTTTGAAAGTTTTAAGCTTTCAACCATTCATGAAATATTTATCTGGCACCTATGTTGTTCTTTTGTGGGTGTAACTCCATCTACCTTATTTTTATTATCGTCTCAGTCCCTAGTAATAGCTTTTCATTATCCTATGATGACACAAATCTTGACATTCAGTCTTCTGCTAACCTGGGACTTAAGAAGAGGTGGTAATTCACTGCCTGGAAAGAAACAGAGAGTAATGATAAAAAAGATCAGATCCCATTTGCATTGAACTGGAAGCAGGAAGATGAAAAAAAAGTAGTGAGTGTATCAGTCAGCTATTGCCATATGACAAATCAGCCTAAACCTCAACAGTTTCAAACATCAATCTTTTTTTCTTGCTCATATATCAGCAGTTGGCTGGAGGTTGGATGATCTAGGCTGGGCTCAGATGGGCTTGGCTCAAGGTGGTGGGTTGGGTTTAGATCTGTGCACGTGTTTCTCATTTTCCTCAGTCCAGTGAGCTACTGTGGGTAGATAATAGGAGCACAAGAGGGCAAGCACAACCAAGCTAGTCCATTTCCAGTCTTTGCTTGCATCACACTTGCTGACATTTCATGAAGCATGTCACATTTCCATGCCCATCATTAATGGAGCAGGGGAATGTATTCTGCCTCTAGTCAGAGGAATTACAGAAGGTCATGGACACAGGCACGGGTTAAGGACTGCTGTCAATAATGCATAAATAAGAATCCAGTTTCTACGTTTGGGATGTTCCCAGAATATGGGACTAAAACCTTATTCTAACCTCTGATGTTTTAACTCATTGGAATCAGTTAATCCATGGATTAGGCTGTTCTAGCAGCAATGGGATTTCTTCCACAGTGAAGGCCCTTTTGGCTGTTGGTTCATTGGTGAATGCCAAATCAGATGCATTGCTGAGCAGAATCAAAGGATCTTGAGTTCAAGTCCCAATGGCACCACTTACCATCTGTGCATCCTTGAGTAGTCATTTAACCTCTCTGAGCCCTCATTTCCACATCTGTAAAATGGAGGCAGAAATTCATGCTCTATTTATCTCATAGGGTTGTTATACAGATCAAATTAGATGAGATCTTGACTATGAAAGCTTTCTGTAAACTTGAAATAGCTGTACCTGTAAGACAGTATTATTACTGGGCAAAGAGCTCAAAGCCTTCTAAAGGGTACTGTTTTTATTGGAGATTTGTGACAGTCCATCTTCTTAACTGATCCCACTGATTCAATAACTTGCGTTATTCTTGTGCTGCTTAGGTCTTGTTCCTGGGGCAGCCAGATTGAAGCATAAGGAGTTTGAATTTGGGGGTGGGACAGTCAGAGTGGAATTATCAGTAAAGGGCCACAGAAAGAGGCAGTGAAGCCAAAGGAAAAATTCAGCCCACTTCTTGCTTTTCTGAATGCTAATGCTGCCATCCGTGGCCTTTCCAGGGTCTTACAGCATGGAATCCTAAAGTCAACATTCTGTGTTGCAGTTTTCATTTATTTCTTCCTGGCTGCTTTCCAGTGGTTTCTCTGGAGGTTGGAGCATGCTGTGGAGGCCAATGCCAACAGGCATGGAATAATGCACAGCTTTCAACAGCAGTTTGTGGTTTCCTTTCATTTCAGTTATAAAATTCTTGATTTTCATGAATCTGCCTAAAATTACACACTTATTTAACAACCTTAGCAGTCTACATTATACATATTCATATCTGGAATGCCATCTGTTCTATCTCTTGGAGAGAGTTGGTTCCTTGGTATGTGCCATCCAACCTCATCCAGGAGGTAGCCTGGGGAGTCCATATGGCTTCTGGCATTTTCCAGGCCATACCAGTACCTGGGCTCAGGCCCAGGAAATGGTCTGGGATTAGGAATAAGCATCAAACCAAATGGACTAAGGTTGAATCTGCAATGTAATCTGACTTGTCAGGCTGTTTCTAAGAGGAGAAGAAAAGACCATGGGATGTTTCTTGCCATGTCCCAGTGACAAAACTCATTAAGTGGGAGGGTTTCTCCCCAAATGCAACTATTTAGACAAGGCCACTAAATACAGTGGTATAATCTTAGGTTTTTCTGAGAATAAACATCCCACATTGCATCCGAGATAGGTTATAGGGTTGAAATATGAAACAAACATGCCAGTCAAGCAAAAAACTTGAAGTTAAACCAGAATTAATGAGGTTAATGTGAAGAAGGCACAGACTCAAGATTAGTTCCAGCTCCAACTTTGTCTGTAACTAGCTAGAAAGTCTTGAGCAAAGCATTGCACTGATCTATGCCTCAGTTTCCTCATCTGCAACAAGAATGAGTTGGAACAAGTGTCCTTAAAGTCCTGTCCAGCTTTGTCATGTAAGACTTTTGTGCCTTCTCTATCCTTAGCAGTAAAATGAGGAAGTAGGACCATTTTATCTAGAAGGTGCTGGCTCTGCTATCCCATGATTGTACTTTTTTTTTTCCTTTTTGAGACAGGATCTGGCTCTGTTGCCCAGATTAGAGTGCAGTGGCATCATCACAGCTCACTGCAACCCCAAACTCCTGGGTTCAAGTGATCCTTCTACCTCAGCCTCCCAAGTAGCTGGGACTACAGGTGCATGCCACCACAACGGGCTAACTTTTAAAAATTTTTTGTAAATGCAGGATCTCACTCTTGCCCAGGCTGGTTTTGAACCCCTGGCCTCAAGTGATCCTCCTGCCTCAGCCTCCCAAAGTGCTAGGATTACAGGCTGAGCCACCTCACCTGGCCTGATAATTGTACTTTCTAATAGTTTAATGGAGTCAGTTGCACAGAGGTCAATGCAAGCCCCATTGGCTACACATGTTCTTCTGCAAAGATTTAGCATTGGAAGACAGAAAGGAAGATGGAAGACAAGTAGACCTTTGCCTGTCAGTATGAAAGTAAATGCTTTGTTTAAAATGCCAAAAATAAAAATAAAACAAAGAAGTCTTCATTTTAACATTTTTCATGTAAATAATAGACAACATCCCATTAGGGAGACTAATCTGGAAGTGCATTATGTAAAAGTGCAGTTTTCATCTGACAGGTACCATTTGGTGTTTCTGGCAGGGCCTCATGCCTGGTGATGTTTTTCTTAGCATGGAGGGTTCATCGACTGGGAGAGAGGCTGTACAGGGCAGGAGGTGTATCCAGAGATCAAACATGTCCATGCTGCTCATCTTTCAGGGCCACCACATTAATAGCATCAGTTACTCTGACTCTTTTGGTGGAAGAATCTAGACAGCTCACTGCTACTGCTGGAGCTTGAGGATTAATGAGTATGCTCCACACCTTGGCTTGTTCATGCTTCTACTTCTCTTTCTTTCCTAAAATCTTCCATCTAGTCCACCACCCCCTGTTTGGCCAGCACTGATGGGAAGGAATGCCTTGGCTTACTGGGTTTTGAATTCATAGCTTCCTTCTAGGCTGAGTCTATGTCACAATGGTCTGTACACACATCATTCTATTTGAGTGTGGAAAGGTAGAAATCATGTAAGCCAAACAACTCATGGGGTTCATTTTTAAAATTGTAAGTAGATATTACTTTTTAATGAATTCCTTGTGGACCCAAGTACAAGTAACTTAGCTGGAAGGTAATGCCCGCAAACCAATAGAGAAACGGGGAAGTGAGAGAGAGAAAGGAAGGCAGCCAATGAAGGATGCATTATCAAACAAATTAGGCTCAATCCCACTAGAGAACTCTGAGAGCCCATATAGAACATGTATGCCAGTGTTATTCCAAGGGAACAAGGAAGTGGGGGCATTTATCCACCAACTCCTGCACATTGTTGGGTTGAGGGCTGCCTCTGAGGGGTGTTTTATTACCCAACACTTCTGGACTATCTTGTGCTTAGGCAGAATCACTAGAGTAAGCCCTCAGGAGTAGAAATTCAAGTAGGAAAGCATTACAATGGCAATATATGAGGGGTTCTGGGCAGGGCTCCACTTGCAGTTTCTCCAAATAGACACATTAAGGAGACCACATATAACAGATACACATATGCAGATAAAAGCATTAGAATTCCCAACTCAGACCCAAATAATAAAGGAGGCATAATTCAAAACTGAAATGTCCAAAGATTTGGGTAGCTTCAGGTAAAGCTTGATCTAGGTTCTTAATTGCTTTGACCAGGTGTGGGTTTCTTTGCTCTAATTCTTTCCACTACTTAACTATATGCTGGCTCCATTTTTGGTAGTTTCTACCATCATGGTTGCAAAACAGCTAACAGTAGCTCCTTGGAGCTGTATTTTCTAGGTTCAGCATCCAACCAAGATGAGAACTGTTTTTCAAATAGCCTAAATAAGTCCTGGAATTAATTCTTTTTGGCCACGATTGGCCTGAGTAGGGTCATGTTCCCACCTTTAAACTGATTACTATAGCCAGGGGGCTTAAGTCTTTCAAAACTCACTTTTGGAGGGTAGAGGTGGGGAGGGTGACTCTAACTCAAAATACATGGTTGAGAAATTTGAAGTCTTCAAGGACAGGAATAGGAATTAACACTGGGGCCCTTAAATCTAGTAGTGCAGGTATTTGATAGCCTCAAGCAAAGGACCTAAATCTGTGACATTATTGCAGTCACCTGATGTCCAAATCCAGCTGAATGTCCAGGGAGGAGACAAAGAGATTAGCTGTGACGTAGTAAGGGGAGGGGATACAGGAAGAAAAATTGATGGTGAAAAGCTTGGGTACCAACAGCCACTCCAGGGAGCTGAATTCAGACTGTATCTTTGACAACACTAATGCTGGGTAATATTTATTTAGCTCAGCCTAATAAGCAGTGTAAAGAGTCTCATCTCTCAAATTGGCACAGCAAGGTGCCATAGCAGCCAGGCTGCTGATAATTAACAGTGAAATGCCTGGCGTGCTTTCTCCCTGCAACATCCGAAGGGATGCCTGGGACTGCTGGGTGAATTCATTTTCCTCTCGCCAGCTGGGATAAGGATGGAGCTTGCTGCAGAAAATTACTGGAGAGGCAGCCAGCCAAGGGCAGAACAAAATGGCTGTTCTGAGCAGGCAGGCTGAGGAAGGCAGCCCATCTCTTACCTGTGGAAGGTCACATACTCATACATTTCACACTTTCAGTAACTATAATTGTAGTCCAATATAGGCGAAGGGGAATTATATTGTTTATAGCTCACAAGTGCCACATTTGAAACAGTAGTTGCAGAATCATAGAATGTTGGAACTCAGATGAATTTTGAAGATTGTGTAATTTAACCATTTTTACTGATGAAGAAACAGAGACCTAGAACAGATGTATGGCTTGTCTAGTCTCACAGTGCGTCTGTTGTACAGCTGACACAAGAACCCAATACTCCTATTTGCCAGTTGAGTTTTAATAACAATGCCTATGATCTAAATTCTTGAGAATTCATGAACATAGATCTTGTTCCCTTTTTTAGCTGAATCATTTGGTGAAATTCATACAGCAAGTCAGTAGAAGATGGAAGACTCCAATCCAAATCAGCTCTGTCCACGAAAAATTCTGGAAGCCTCTCTAATTAACTGATAATAATGATAATGGGGATGATATTTATTTAGCTCTCAAAATATATCAGGCATTTTGTTAGATAGTTTATAAACATTATTATTTTTAGTTTTAATCCTCATAATAACTCTCTGATGTGGGTACTATTCCCATTGTACAGTGGAGGACATTGAGGTTTATGGAGTTTATGAACTTGCCTGAGATCACACAGTTGGTGAACTAGTGCAGCCAGGATTTGGTCCCACATGTTCTCATTCAAGAGCTTGCACCTGTAACCACTACTAATCTTAACTTTTTTTTCTTAGCCCTGCCAGTGTTTCAGTGACTTCCACTGCATTCTGCCTCTCTGAAAAGAAATTCTATATCCTGAAAAATCTGGTATAATTTCCTTTACCCCCTAACCAAAAAAATTATAAATTGTACTTTATAGAATTGCTATTAAAGATTTTGGAGATTTGGTGATTTGGTGTTTTTCAAAGAGAATCACATGTGAAACACATTTACATATTAAAAGACAGCTCTCCTAAATGTCAGTTCAAAACATAAATTTACTAGGATTTGGAAATGAAATTATTTTCTTTTATTGCTGATGCTATTAGTGAAGACTGTGCAAGTTGCATGCCAAAGCAAGAGCATCATGGGGGAATCTGACCCCGCCCTAAGAATTTCTGCCAAATAGCCTCTCTTCCTTCCCATTTCTCCACCCCTGAACTGCATGACTTCCAATTCTCCTTCCTCCAGTTTCTCCAGATGGCAGACATCTTTCAGCCTCCTGGCTCCTGCAACTTTTTCCTACTGAATTGGAGCCAAGTTTTGTAATCCAACTTCCTCCTCTTCAAATGGATGTGCATAGCTTCTACAAGGATGAGGCCATCTGACTCCACTGCCTGTTGTCTCCTCTTGCCAATGTCCTTATTTGACTTCAGTTTTTCTCCAGTTGGTCTCCATGGTGAGATGACCATTGGCTTGACTTGGATCAAGTTTTCCTGTCAGTCACCGTCTCATCTTAATTTTTTTTCCCTCAACTTCACCATAATACCCCACTCTTCTCTACTTTGAGGCTGTTTCTGCCCCTCACTATAATAGCATTGTTATAAGTTAGGGCAGATGCATTAACTCTGATATTTTAAACTTCAAGTGTTTTGGCAATTATATCACCAGAGAGCTGGCTCAGGGATGACCAAAGAATTAACAATTTACCTATAGGGGTATGGGAAGAACTGCTTATCATGGAAGCACAACCCACTATAAAAGAATGGATTGTTGAGGCAAGGCAAGAATGATATAGGACATACCTGAGTATCATTTGTACTTTTCTCTTTTTCTGTCTTTTCTTGGCTCATTAGGACCTGAATTTGCCAATCTTTCCTGTCTTTAAGCAATTACTGTCTTGTATGCTGTAATCCAAGCTTTTCCTATATCAGCAATAAAAAATTGTCCTCCTTCTGTCTTCTAGAAATTTTCAATCTACCTGAATGTTTATGATTTGTATAATTGAGCATTTCCCAAAAGCATAAAGACTCAACTGATGGGGTTTATACTGCTTATTGAGATATCACCTTGAAAAGGCAAATATTTCTTCTGCTAGATCTTCTTTCTTCAGTGTGGGTACTTCTTACTTTCCCTCTACGTCAGTGTTTATAATTTATTATTTTATTTTTTATTTCTTTTATGTTGAGACTTGATGAATGCCATGGATTCTCTTTCCCCACTAAAGTGTCCAGATATCACACACTCACACACACACACACACACACACAAAATTTTGGCCACCATTTTGGAGTGTTCATTGACAACCATACCCACAGAATCCATTCCGCACACTACTGTCAGTCCAATAGTTCTGCAAGATGGGTGCAGTAATTTTACTTTCTTAATCCCTGTTATCTCTAGAATAAAGTCCAAAACTTTCCATGACCATTGCATAAATTACTCTTCCCTTCTATTCATCTTCTGTTATACCAACGTTTTGTGCATTATTATCTCTTCATGCTTTTGCTCAGGCTGTTCACTCGACCTGGAATGCCTTTCTTTTGTTCTCTACCTTGAAGAATCAAGGGCATCTTTCCAAATTCCACTAATGACACCTTCTGTGAAGCCCTCTACAACCTCAACCAACATGGACGGCACAAGCACAATCAGGATTCATCTCTCCTTTCTTCACCTTCCAACTTCCTGAAGATTTTATCACCTTGATAGGACTTAGGACCATATAAATCTTAAGACTAAACAGAACCTTAAAAATCATTTGGAAAGCTTTTTGTGAGTTAGCCTCATATTATTCACTCATTTATAAATAATAATAAAATTTAAAAATATTTAATGTGCAACTACTATGTGCCAGGCACTGATCTGGGCACTAGGAGAGATAGTGGGCAAGGCAACAAAGTCTTTGCTCTCACAGAACTTTCTTTATGTTGGGAGAAGGAAGACTAGAAATACATTTGAAAAAGAAAACAAGAGCCAGTGTGGTGGCTCATACCTGTAATACCAGCTACTCGGGGAAACTGAAGGGGGAGGGTCACTTGAGCCCGGGAGTTCAAGGTTACCGTGAACTATGATGGGCCACTGCTCTCTAGCCCGGGCGACAGAACGAGACCCTGTCTCAAAAAACGAAAGAAAGAAAGAAGGAAAGAAAGAAAGAACAATGAAAAATACTTTCAAATACGGGGTATTTGGAAGAACATTACTTTGAGGAATGAGACAGAGAATGACTGGGGAGGAGGAAGAACTTTTTTTCGAAACTGGGAGGTAGAGAGAAGCATCTCTGACGTTTGAGACCTGGATGGTAAGAAGGAGCTGGCCAGGTAAAGATGGGGGAAGGGAACACCCGGCAGAGGGTAGAGCAAATACAAGGGCACTGGGGTGGGAGCTTTGTGAAGCACATCAGAAAGCCAGCCCAGCGTGAAGGTGTAGGATGTTCTTAGATGATGCCAGGGAGCTCAGTAGCAGCAGGGAATTTGAAATTTATTCTAAATGACATAGAAGCTTCTGAGCCCAGGCATACCTTAGTTGTCTCTATATTGCTGTGGCCCAGCACAGTGCTTGGCAAAAGACAGAAATGCTATAAAGAAAAAAAGTTTTACAATCAAGTTACTTTGAGAATGTTAAAATGTTCCTTATTGTAAACCAGAGAAAGTGTTTCCTAGGCTATGCAATAGATGTCCATGGTCACATTTGGCTAAGAAGAAATCTAGCCATTAAGTAACAACCCCTGGATTTCAATTTCCTCCAAGGATCATTGTGGGAACTTTTATGAGCTAATAAGAGTCCTACTTGCCCTGAAAGTTCCCATTCATTCTATTTTCTTCGATTCTATCTTATCACTGAAATGGTTTGAAGCCTCAGGAGTTTTACAAGCTTCAGTCTGCTCTTGGCTTCTTGCCTCTGACATTCAATTTTCACACCTACTTTTATGAATTCAAGAATGGTACTAGACTGGCTTCCTCTGATAGAATTTTTTCCCTTTCAACACATTGTCAAACATTACTTATTTAGAAGGTTGTATAAAATATACATGTTTCGTTTAAAGAATAATTATAAAGCATATACTTGTGTAACCCCTACCCCGGCTAAGAAATAGAATGTTGCATTTTAGAATGTGGGCTTTGGGAAGAGAAAGCAACCTTTAGAAAGAAAATCACTGGGTTTACACCCCTTTTACAAATGAAAAAACCAAAGCTCAGAACTGGCCAGTGATTTTATGCAGGACACACAGCAGTTACTACTAGAGCTAATGAAAAATCATAAACTCTAAACTCGCCGGCCCCATAGAGATCAGAGTTGTTTGGGCTTTAGATGAGTATTTTTAGTCAGAGCCAAAGGAAGAAGAGCTAATTATCTCATGAAGTTACTGTTGTTTCCCTTTCCAGGAGTTCTCTATGCAACCAACACTGGTAGTCTACTCTAAAGATGCTTGCTAATCTCAGAAGTGGTTTGATTTTTAGCAGGGAGTTCTTTATTTTTCTTTCTTTTTTTTCATCACCAATTTGGCTCATGTTTAGAGATAATATTTTCTTAAGTATCATAAGATTTTTGGTGAGCAAATCTGTGAGTGGTGAAATCAGAAGTAGTTTGGAGTTCTATATTAGTGGCTTTTTATTCCAAAGGCAGTTTTAGTTGGAGGGGTGGGGCATTATAAGCATATCTGAACCAATGAACTCTGGCACCTTGGAAGCACCAAAAAGTGAGGACAATAGTCAAACAAACATCTATATTCCTCCATGTAACTTTTTGCACCCACAAGAGACTTTCTTGATCTTCAATAGGCAAGTAGAAAGGGGCAATGTTTTTGATTCCTAAGAATTAATTCAAAGGTAGAAAACTCAAAATGTCTTCTTTTCTGGCAGAAAATATAAGTATAGTGTGTTGGAAGTTAAACATCAAAGAATAGTGGGGGTCCATGATTAACTCAAGACTATTTGTCCAGTCTAAAGATATTTACATTTAAAAATTTTAAAAATACCCTGTGAAGACCAAACAACATTTATCTGCAGGTGGAATGAAGCCTATAGCCATCTCTTTCCAAGTTTATCTTCTCTGAATCTTTTTATACTAGTCAAATCAAATTAAAACTCCCAGAAAGTATAGCAGTGAAGAAAAGATTCACAAAGTTATAGCACATGGGTTCAGGGTTCTGGTGGTGATGATGGTGGAGAAATTTGCTACAAACCAGCATGCCTCTTGGTGAAACTAGTATGATTTATGATTTTATTTCTACATGCTTGATTTGGGTTCTTTTTTTTTCTAAGCTGTCTTTCAGTTCACAAATTCTCTCTTCAGCTCTGTCCATTCTGCTTATAATCATCTGTCAATTTTTCCCTTGGCTAATATATCTTTCAGGGCTGGAATTTCATCTTGTTCTTTTAAAAAAATCTTTACTATTCTTTGCCAAAATTTTCAATCTTAATTTTTATCTGTTTTAATATGGCAAAAAGTTATTTTAAAGTCTGTTTCTTATATTTATATGTAAGGAGGCCCTATTGTTCTCTTTTTATTATCTGAAGATTTTGATGCTATTTTAACACTATATTGCTGCCTTCTGCTATTTTTACTTGATTTCATTTTCTGTAAGACATTATATTTCAAAAAAAATTTGTGGAAGTTATTTTATCCTAGGATAAAGACTCTAGAGAGAAATTTCATTTCTTTCTGTCATTTGCCCGGCAGACTAGCAATTTGGGGTCACCTTAATCCGATTTAGGGATTTATATCATCTGGGCAACCCAGGCAAATCAAAGTTAGGCTGTGTGTGAGAGCTGGGGGATTTTGGTTCCAATTTTTGTCCCCTGACTCAGTGAAGCTGACAAAAATCCTTTTCAACCTCTCAGATGCATCTTCCATATGGGCAGATGTGGTATCAAATAATGGTTCACCTCTTTCTCTGGATGTTGGCTTGGTAACTCTTCATTATCTTTTTTACTCTTTTATGCTTTAAAGCCACTGAGATAAACTCATGATGCAGAACTTTCTTAGCAGAAAGGTGCGAAATTTTGGAAAATATATAACTTGGGATCCTGAAAACCAAAGCATCTTTTCTTGACAAACTCAGGATATGTGACATCTTCAGAATCAAATGAGTTCTTTTTGTGGGGTTCAGCTAAAGATTCAATTTCTTTTCAACACATGCTTCTGATGGGTTTGAAAGTTGGCATATCAATATCTGTGAGTACTTGCAAAAGAGGGCGTTCTTAATTTTCTTGGCTTAAAATTCCTTAAACACATGAAGAAGGTTTTTTTTTTTAGTGAACTTTTTATTGAAACAGAAAATAAATACAGGAATAGGCATATATTAGTAGTGTGCAACTAAATGAATTTTGGTAAAGTTAACACATCTATGAAACCAGGACCCAAATACAGTACTAGATCATTAAGAGCATCCCAGATTCCTCTTTTGTGTTCCCTTCTAGTCACCAACCCCTCAAGGGTAACCACTATCCTGACTTCTCACACCATGGATTAATTCTGCTTATTTTTGACTTTACAGATAGAATTATTTAGCATGTACTCTTTTGTGTCTGGTTATCTGGTTTCTTTCTCTCAACAGTATATATGGGGGATGTATCAATATTACTGCATGTGGTTGTAAGCCATCCATTCTCATTGCTTGTATATGAATCCATTGTGTGAATTCCAACATAATTTATTTATCCACATAACTGTTGATAGACATGGGCATTCTTACCTTTTCACTATTACAGATAGCGCTGTTGTAAAAATTCTTGTGCATTCTTGTTATCTTTTAGTAAATGTAGACATCAGGAAGATCCTTGAGCTTTCATCTTCTAAGTTTTATCCCTTTTCCCAGGACTTTACCCAGATTATTGTCCTTGATGTTTTAATATAGACCATAGGCAGATGTGGCACCAAATAATGGTTCCTCTCTTCCTCTGGATGTTGGCTTGGTAATTCTTCATGACCTTTCTTACTCTTTTGTGCTTTCAAGACACAGAGCTAAACTCATGATGCACACTCTGAGATGGTTTCCATGAGCTGCTTTCTGGATGGGCTGGGGCATTTTGCCCAGATTACTGTGTGGTCTTTTGCCTGAACCATATCTCTAAAATCTAGTGGTCAAATAGGATGAGTTTGATACCATGGCAGAAAGACCTCATCTGTAGAGCACCCCATTTTGACTTAAATCCTGGGTCTGTATCATGATTTCTGAACGGTGGTTTTGATTCTACCTGGTGAACAAAGTTAAGTCTCCTATCCATTACAGATGGTCTTGAAATTAACTCTTCTAAGAATGTGAGAAAAGCCTGTTTATATCTACAGAGTATACAATCCCTTCAGAGAATATTATTACAGTTCAACTAGCTAATGACAATCTGTGAGAATTCACAAAAGAAGGGATGTCTGTTTGTGGGATCTTCAAGTTTCTTAAAATCTACTTGGGTAGAAAAACTGTCCATACATAAGAACAAAAGACGCTTAAAGCAGGATAGTACAACCAATGTGGGTTATTGTCATACATACCTCAAAGCTAAACAGATGGTTATGGGAATTAGAGTAGAATTACTCATTCATTCTTCAAAGCCAACTGAGCCTCTACTATTTGCTACTCTCTATGCTAATGTGATTTACATTAAATTATATTAAATTAAATGTTAATTATATAACAGGATTTATCATAACATGATATACTCTAATTTCAGTGAGTGATAAGAGCTGGGGAGAAAAATAAATCAAAGTAAGGAGAAGTGTGGGAGCAGGATGTTGTTTTAGATGGGGGAGGAGGGTCAGGACATCTCTTTGAAGGGACGAGCTATGTGGAGCAAGGGAGCAAACCTTGCCCGAGATCTGGGGAGTAAGTATTCTGGGAAAGGGAGCTGCAAGACCAAAGGCTCTGCGAGGGAAACAAGACTGGAAAATTCAAGGAGGGACAGAAGGACATTGTGGCTGGAGTCTGTAGTACAGTGAGGTAGGGGGAGGGCAGAGGAAGTCAGATGACAGAAGAGGAAGATGGGGTAATGTAAGGAGTTCAGATTTTATTCCAAGGGCGATAGATGCCACCGGATCTTAACCAGGGGTGGAGAATGTGTAGTTTGATTCAATATACAGTTTGGAAAGATCAGTTTTGCTACTGCATAGAGAATGGATTATAGGCTTTAAGCATAGAAGCAGGGCAGTCTCCCTGCATTCTGAGAAATGCATTTGATTCCCTGGGGAGATATGTGTTGTGGAAGCTGCTTCTGGACAGTGTAGGAAATTGTTTCAAAGGAAGAAAGGGGTCAACATAGGTGAGCAAATTGTTACCATTTCAGGTTGAGAAACTATCAGGTGAACTACTACATTCCATCCCTTTATTTTACAGATGAGAAAACCAAGACTCAGAGTGAGAGCATAAGTAACTTTCCTAAGGTGAAGCTGTGATAACCACATTAAAATTACAAAGGGATTTGGAGAAAATTAATTTATAATCCTACATTAAACTATTCACATGCAATAAAGTGAAATTATGGGTAAGAAATACAAGTATTTTGAAATTGAGAGCTGAATCTCTTTTTTTTTAAAAAAACTGAAATTTCAGAGAAAACAAAATGGGCAGTGGATGATCTTTACATGCACTTTGGGAAAGTAATATTGACTGTGAACTTTTTAATGGCAAGGCCTGCCCCTCATTAATTTTCCTAAAACTATTGTGGATGCCTGTCATATGGTGGGTACTCTATAAAAGTTTGCTGAATGAATATATGATGAACATGGGAGTCGGAAGAATTCTGGAAGATAGTAGAAAAAGGAAGAAAAAAGTATATCCTCTGTACTTAGTACTGTGCTAATATTGAGAAAGAACAGTTTAAGCATTGGTCAGCATACTTTGGATTGTGAATGACAGAAGCTTATTTCAAACTGATTTAAAAGTCAAAGAACATTCATTGGCTCATGTAACTAAGTCCAAGGAGTAGTTGAGATTTCAGCTATGGTTAGATCCAGGGTTCATATGGCATTTAAAGTATTCTCTCTGTCTCTGTTTCCATCTTTGTCTTTTCACTTATTTGTTCATCTTTCCTTCACATTGGCTTCATTTTCAAGCAAGCTTTCTTCACATGGAGGTCACCCTACAGTTATAAGCTTACCAGTTTATTAACACCAACAGAAAGAATTTCCTTTTCCCAAATGGTTCTATCAAATATCCCATGCCCACTGTCTGTGACTGTCCAGGCTTGCATCATGTGTCCGTGTCTGAACCAGTCAGGCTGGTCCATATGGTGGAATGCTCTAATTCACCAGGCCTGGGTCATGTACTCAGTCAGCCCATGCCAGGCTAGTCAGACCACATGAACATGGGCTGAGAGTCGGGGATGCAATGTTTCTCAAAGGAAGAGTGAGGAATGATTAGCAAAAGTTAGTAGAGTGGATAGTGGCCGGCAAAATAACAAAGATCCTTACCAAAGTGAAAAAGAAGAAGGGAATCTTGTTAAAGAGACAATTTCTGCTTATGAAGTCCCCCTAAAACGTAAGGCCCCTCAACTCTAGAGCAAGAGTATTCTTAGCTCAGTTTTCAAAAGACTCCTTTGCTTGCAATACCAACAGTGCAGATATTTGTAGATGTTTTCAAATGTTCTACCTGTTCTCTTTAAGGCTTCCTGGGGCAGCTAGATTTTCCCAAGGCCTCCTGAGAAATTGAATGAAGTTCTTGGGTGCATAAGAGCTCACAGGGCTGGTGGTTACTGGCATATTTCCCTTCTTCTCACACCCTCCCTGGTCATTGGTATGGAGCTCCCAACTCATGGTTTATCCATAGCTTTTTTTGAAGCCATTCTTCATGTTTATTGAAGGAGCCATCCACTGAGCCCAGCATCTGCTTTCTGGAAGCTCAAGTGCTAGGTCAATGGAATGGTTAGCCAAGTGGGATGGTGGCTTCAGTTAAGTATGCAGTTTTTACTCTGTGATGATGGTAACCAAAGAGACAAATTCTGCTTCTCTACCTTCCACCAAAATGTCCCCCAAGCATTATCTAGTCAGTTGAAGAATAAGCTAAAGGACTCCAAAACAAGTAGATTAATTGAAAACATAAACCTTATATTTATACTCTAAATGAAAACCAGAATCATTTTTCATTAACAGCAAAATTCATAAAAGGAATTGAATAGATTATTTGAGGTCATAGAGCATCAATTAATGAACGTTTGCCTCAGCATTTTCTGCTTTACTTTGCCTCCAAATTGTAACATTTGTGAAATCCATGCATCCCTCCTTTGTGTGTAAATTCTGAGGATGTGTGTTTCTAGTTATGGCTTCATGAAGCTGGTGTTTTACCCCTTTCACAATTTTTGCCATATGCACCATAGTAGCAGGGTTCAGTAGAGGAACCAGAAATCATGCTAGGTATTTTGAGCAGGAGGTGATTTAATACAGGGAAATAAGTGCTTACAAAATGGTGGGAAGAGTGGAAGTCAGAGGCACCAGTGGAATTTTGGTTTCAATGTCAAAATCAAGGAACTGTGGTTATGTTTCCCACTCTTGCTGCCTCCATAACTGCTTCAGTTCCATGAGGTGGTTGAATAGAGAGTAGAACCGTGAGTCTGACTCCTGCATGTGCTCAAATCTCTGAATCAGCTGCCTGTACTTCAGCAAGACTGCCTCCACTTCATTTCTGCCTTACAAAACTCATGTAACTGCATTTAATTGGCACAACATAATTCATATCCAGATCCCTAACTGCAAGGGTGTCTGGAAAGGATAATTTTAAAATCTCCAAACTTTTGGAAAGAGAAGAGGAGGTTGGAACAAACCTCCCCCAAGAAAATAACCTAATCCAAGAATATACCACCTGTACTAACTTTACAAACTAAAGTTATTTTAGAAGGAAACCTTATGTTTATACTGGAAATGAAAATCCAGAATCATTTGCTGTTAACAGATGGTATTTGTCAAAGTAAATGCAAGGAAATTGTTTGCCTTAAGTTTCCCAGAGATTTTCTTCCTCCCTGAGAGAACAGAGCGATTATAAAAAGGCACTTCTCCTAGCCTCTCCTTGTTACTGAGGGCTCTCTCCTCCCTGCACCATCCCTCCATGCCATCCCCATCTCTCCACTTTGTGTAAGCCAAACACCAATATTTGCAATTAAATTACAGGCTATATCTTGAGTTAGGCAGACTTTTATGCAAGTCGTCTTCAAGATTCTTTTTTCATTCATGGCAGGGGAATGAAGAAAACCACTCAGAACCTCTCAGTTGCACCAGCAGTGTCCTTCAATGCACTTTATTGATGTGAAATGTTTTATTAGAATATAAGCACCTTGAAGATGTGTTGATCTCTTTTGTGTTAAGTTCTAGGATACACCACAATTTTTTTTTTTGAAACAGAGTCTTGCTCTGTCACCCTGGCTAGAGTGCAGTGGCATCATCATAGCTCACTGCAACCTCAAACTCCTGGGCTCAAGCGATCCCCCTGCCTCAGCCTCCCAAGTAGCTGGGTCTATACGTGTGCATACCATGATGCCTGGATAATTTTTCTATTTTTAGTAGAGATGGGGTCTCGCTCTTGCCCAGGCTGGTCTCCAATGCCTGAGCTCAAGCAATCCTACCACCTTGGCCTCCCAGAGTGCTAGGATTACAGGCGTGAGCCACCATGCCTGGCCCCCACATGTTTTTTTTAATCCAACCTAGATTTCAAAATCTAAGAAGAAAAAAACATCAAGAAAGATGACTCTTTCAGAGAGTTTCAAGGAATGAAAAAAAAAAAACCCAACAATCAGTTTAAAAGCAGTGTTGCCTTTGGATGGGGCTGGGTACCTAAGGACACTCCTGCAGATTGAGCCACCAACCCCAGGCAAGAGTTGCCCATTTAACCCAATTCCTTTCCTGGTGCTTTGAGTCTATCCTTCCTTTTACCAGCTGACCAAATTCTTCTCTGCCATAGGGACCATAGTTTTCTCCTTTCTTTCCTCCACTTTACCTTGGTCATCATGACCCTTAAACTCCTGTCCCCAACTCTGTTTTATCTTTTTTCAGATCAGTTTCACTACCAGCTTCATTCGTATTACTGTCTGCCTTTCAAAGAGCTCCATGATTATCTATTTTGTTCACAGTGGAATCCCTACCATTAAGAACACTGCTTGTTATAAACACTCAACTCACATTGGTTGAATGAAGAACAAATGGGTGAGTGAAAAGTCAGCCTGCCTGGCTCGGCCAGGTCAATCTCAGAAAGAAGCCCGAACGCAGCTCAGACTCACTTTGGACCTTACTGTGTTTCACAGAATGTCAGATTAACCAAAATTGCATACAACCAAATGCACTTCAAACTCCAGACCACTCTCACCGAATATAGGCTTCATGTTGTTGTAAACTTAATTTGAGATAATGTTGGTATTTTCCTCTTTTGTTCTAGAGAATGAATAATTGGCCTTGAGCCTTGGTTCTACCACCTCCTGAGTGACAAGTCACTTACAGTCCTCCTCACCTGTAAGATGGGGACAACTTAATTTTTACTTAATTCACCAATTGTTGCATGGGTCATATAAAATAAGGCGTTTGTCCATGGATTTCATCATTTAAGAAATAGTTTCATGAGTCCCTAACACCTAAAAAGGTGTTGCAGAAAGGGGTGTGTAAGTACTTTCTAACCTGTGAAAGTCTATAGACACGCAGGGCTGGACTACAATATGTGAAAGATTGAATGATTTGTCTTGATTCTTCACTCCTTTCCTATTGTAGAATTATACATCCACACTCTTTGCTGCAGATTTTGTGGTGCCTCCCATGAGGGCATGTGGAACATAATTCCCTATTTATTTGAGGTTGGGCTTGGTCATGTGACTTGCTTTAACTAACAGCATGAATGGGGGCTCTAGTGGTGCTTACATGGTTTGGTGGGCCTCTTGTTCTTCTGCCATCATCATGAGAAGAATGTGTCTTTTGGTCCTGGAAAAACTAGGAGGCAAGGGAGGCAGACTTGAATTCAGTGTACAGCCTGGAGTCAAGCCACCCTGAGCCCTGCCAAGATCAACCAACCCACAGATGCATGAGTGAAAAAAAAAATGCTTGTAGTTGTAAGCAACTGAGATTTAAAGTTGTTTGTTGCCCAGAAAAAACTGACTAGGACACATATTATGTCAGTGGATTGTTCTGACAATGGATATACTGAACTGACAGTTTCTTAGAGACACTAGGAAAAAACAAAAACACTAGATTTCAGTGTTGGCTCTCTTCTTCTGATTCTTTTTTTTTTTTTTTTTAGGAAATATGATTTCTAACACTGTTTCAATCATTGGCAGCTGGATGCTATTCAATCTGCCTACTGTCACTTTTCTCACTTTATAGCCTCATAGGTCTTTTTTGCTATTTCTTCAAAGTGACAAGCATACTCCTGCCGCAGGGCCTTTGCACTTGCTGTTCCCACTGCCTAGAATCCCGCTCCCAGCTCACTCACTTCCCACTTGTGGCCTTTAAATGTCGTCTTCTCAGAGCTTACACAGGATTTCTATCCTCCCCCCAACATTCCCAATCCCCATTCTCTGCTTAATTTTTCTCCAAAGCACTTTTCACTTTCTAACTTAATATATATTATATTGATTTATATTATTTATTATAGGTATCTATTTAGTTTTATATTATGTGCCTCTCCCTACTCGGTTTTAAGCTCCATGAGAGGCATGATTTTTAAGAAAATACTTTTTGCCATTGTCTTACCAGAGGCTCATAGTAGGCACTTAACAACTAATGTTGAATAAATAAACAAATGTCTCACGCTCAGAGTACATGAGCTGATATAAATCAGGCTGCTGTACAAAACTCGACTTTATTCTTTATTAGAGAAAGCTCTCTGACGAATTTGTGTTCTGTACAGGAGACGTGCGGTCGTGTGAGAATGGCTTAGGGATGGGGGCTCAGAAGGGACGGGGTTGGGCTGGGGGAACAGTTAGGAGGCCAGTGCACAGAAATGACAACACGTGACTGAACTCAGACAACGTCCGTGAGTGAAGGGAAGAAGATAATTAGAAAATAGCGAGGCTACAGAATTGCAGGGCTTGTGGCTGCTTAGATGGGAGGCGTGCTGGGAACGGTGGCATCTAGATCGAATGCCTGGTGTCTGGATTGGGCAGCTGGGTAGGTGCTGCTCCTCACTGAGAGGGGAACGCTGGGGAGGGAGAGGGTGCTTGAGGGACAAGCATGGGGAGACATGAATACAGCTCAGGTGTCAGGAGGTTGAAAATGTGGGGCTTAGAAGAGAAGTTTGGACTGGAGATAAAGCTCTGAGGACCACAAGCCCAGGGCCTAAGGACAGCATGCAGAGTGAAGAGAGGGTACGGCCAAGGGGAATAGAGTATTTAGGGTAAGTACAGAAAAAAAGGAACTGCAAAAAGAACTAACAAATGCAATCAGAGAAGGGGGAGGAAACCAGAGAAAATTTTTTGCAAGGAGGGAGAAGCCAACCAACAGTGTCAGATGTCAGAAAGCTAGAAAGCAGCACAGGAAGGAAAAGTCCCCACTGGACTTGGCCTACGGAGGTCCAGGTGACAGGATGGACATTCTATCAGGAAACCTGGAGATTCTCACTTGCTTTGTTATCCCACTTTTCCATGGACGCGGCCACTGGGGAGTGTCCCATTGCTCTCCAAAATAAGCCTTTTGCCTGCTCCATTCGAGACTCCAGAGCTCTGCACCATGGATGATGGAACAGACTTTCATTTACTTAAAATCTAAAATTACTATTGTCTCCTTCAGGCCAAATACCCACCATTTCTTTACTTTATTAAACAAACATGGTATGCTGGAAGGTGCTGGGATCGGGAGCTAAAAAGCCCGGACTAATCTAGCTGAGGATCAATTATTGCTAAAGACAGACCTTGAACAACACACGGATTTTCTTTGAATTCAGTTTTGCTCATCTGTAAAATTATGGGGTTTACCTCTACCAGGTCCCTGGGAAGATGTATTGGGAGTATTTGTGTGGATCTTTTACCTTTCATGTCTATGGGTTAATAAAATCAGCAGCAGATATTTTTTGAAGATCCTACAAGTAGGCAACTTCTATTCCACTTCAAACATATTAATAATTTTGCTGTTGAACCCATTCCATTCCTCTATATATGCTGTAAAAAACACAGAAGGCTAAATAGTACACAAGGCTTTCTAATTTGGCCATGACTAATGCAGGGTACATGAGAAGGTGGGATGAAATACACACTCCATACTTCTGTTGTAGGCTGCCGGCTGTTGTCAAGCTGCTAGTGATTTATTTAGTATCCTAGTTGCAAAGAAGCAGAATACAAAATACTAAATCACTTGCATCAATAGGTTCCCTTTAAAAGTAATTAACCCAGATTAAGACAATACTCACCAAGGGTCTTGAAAACAAAATAAAACAAAACAGTAAAACCACCAGGCTGATTCAATAGTAAAATTTCTTAAATGTAGCTAGGAAAAGTTTGGTGTTTGTGTTGTTCATTTTCCCACTAAGATCTTAATATGTTTTACAAACATGACTCAAATGGTGGTGATACCTCCCGTCTTTGTCTCTTAAAGAAATGGAGCCCAAGAGAACTGAGGACCCATGACTCCTCAGTGGTGGTATGAAAATGTGGTCTTTGAAGTTTGTGCATCTAACTGTGGTAAACTGTTGTTCAGCATATCTTCATCCCTCCCCCGCAACCTTCAAGGGAGGTGTGTACCTTCCTGCCCAGCTAATATCGGCCTTGACCATGTAGTGTGCCAAGGACATTCTTATACCTCAGGAGACAGTGCATATTTTCGCTAGTGCTTCTGGAAACTTCTTGCTCCATCATGAGAACAGTGTCTTCCTAGTAGCTGCTGCCTTTTCAGGTTGGGTCTCAAAATGAGATTTGAGGAACAAATTTGCTCTGGTCAACCTACAGACCCTGGGTGGCCCCAGACAACCTGTAGATCCAGAAGCATAAGAATAAATGTTTTTTGAAATCACTGAATTCCAGAGTGGTTTGTTAAGCAATATTATTGTGTCAGTAGTTAACAGAGACAGTATCATTTGGCATAAGAACCTATCTTGTAGACTCAATGCCCATCAAGATCTCCGGTCTCTGTGAGTAACTACTCTGCACAGGACCTAATTGACTTTAGGGCAGACATCATGGCAGAGCTATACTTAGAGAAAAATTAGTTTACAATTTTTAAAAGTTCAGAAGTCAAATTTATCTAACAGTTGACCATTTTTAAGGCCTAACTCAGTGATTTTCAACCAGAGGCAATTTTGCCTCTTAGGGATATTTGGCAATGTCTGGATACATTTTTGACTGTTATCACTCAGGGTGAGGGTGCTACTGGTGTCTAGTGGGTAGAGCCAGGGATGCTGCTAAACATCCTACAGAGCACAGCTCCTCACAGCAAAGAATTACCCAGTCTCAAATGTCCATAGTTCCAAGGTTGAAAAGCCCTGGGCTAAATACATATTTCTTCGTATAATTGACTATGAGAGCATGTCGGGTATTATTTTTGGGCAGCATAGCATTAAAACTGATATCATTTATTGGGAACAACAGGAAAACTTGGCCAAGTAAATGATGGCCCCCAGAGAACAGACCAGAATTCCTCTATTATTTATTAACCCATTGAAGAACATAAGGCAAAAGTAATTATCCTTTTTTGAAGTTTAAAATCTCTCAGTGGACTTAAATGTCTCACGGAGGCTTTCCCTTTTTTCCTGAGCACATCAGGAAAATTCTGTATCACTCAGATATAAGAGGTCTCAGGATTTAGCTATTTATTTACTCTCTCATCCATTCAAATTATTTATGGAGTCCTGACAACGTGCAAAGCACTCTTAGGATTTCTCATTCCTGAGGTGTTAGGTTTAACTTTGTGTTTGGTTTTGTTTCAGACTGAGTATATAGAAGTCACAAAGGTTCACGTTTGTTTTGAGGCACCCCTAACAGTGAACATGATCTTTCAGTTTACCCTCTGCCTTTAAACACCCCTTTTTGTGTTATGAGTCTTGAAAGGAGGTAGAACCTGCCACCCACTAGAGATATCTGAGATCTGAAATGCATTTTCCCATCCTCCCTTATAATAAGACAACCAGATACAACTGCATAGGACCTTGTATTAGAAGCCAGTGGAATCCATTGTGGTGATGGCTAGAGTTAGGTGCAAAAGTTTAGTGGTAGCAATAGAAGCACACAGATTCACTTTATAGGCATATTTCTCAGTGTATTTTATAAGTTAGTATCATATTTATGAGCAAATCGTCTATGTGTTTTGCTAGTAAGAGGCATACCAGCAGAATTTGATCCCACCAGGTAAATGAGGATGATATTTTAGCTTAGAACAATGGTGATCTCAAGAGAGAACTCACTGGACTAAATCTGAAAATGCTGAGCAACTGGCTTTTATCCCTCAAAACACAAGAATTTTCTGGCAGATCCACAGGCCCAGCTGGGTCCTCAAAAAGGTCTAACCTAGTAAAATTGTCCCTACCTTCCACTGTGGGTTCCAAGAGAAGACCTGACCAGGAGAGGCTCTGGTCATGAAAGTGCCTGCTCCATCACTTTTAGCTTTGTCCCTTGGGAGCCACAGTGGGTAGCATCCCAGTGAGCAGGGTATGGCACAGGAAGATGGCTCAAGGCCTGACCCCTATATCTGAGCAGTGCAGACAATGCATGAATATAGCACTTTCCTGGGCACAGTGAACTGGAATGCCTTTATCTTTTTGTTAATTTGATTTAGCTGTTTTGGATTCAACCCCAGCATCTCCTTGACACAATGCTTCTTCTTATGCCCTGCTACAGAAAGGTTGGAAGGCAGCTAGTGGGAAAACAATGTTCGGACATTTAAAGATAAAATCAATGGCAGATGCCCCCTTTTAATATTTTCTCATCTAATCCTTACAAAAACCATGTGAGAAGGCATATTTCCTATTTTTCAGGTAAGAAAACTGAGGGGTTCAGAGAGGTAAACTGAATTCTAACTCAAGTTCCTCTGATTTTCAAGTTCATACTGTTTTTCATTAACTACAAAAGTCAATTTGGCACTCCCTTTTGTAACCTGTTAATATTCAAATAAATACGATTTTCGTCATGGAAAAATCTGACCCCTACCGGGAGGGAGGCAACAAAAAACACAAATTCAGTCCCTGTGATAGAAGGTTGACATTGCATGTGGTTTCAAATCCCTTAGAGAGGCAAGAAATCTGCTCTGAATTTGCAAATTTGATTTTGAGGACTCCAGGCAAGGGAGCTATGTCAGAGTCAATATATCTGCCCAGGAATGGATTAGGATCAGGTGACTGCCACACCGTTCTCTGTCCCCTCCTGACCTACCTGCTCCACTCACCAAATCACTGTGCAGCCAGAAGATCATAGAAGCAAAAGGTAGCTTCATGCCCTCTGCCTTTTGTCCTCTCTCTCTCTCCCTGGGCTTTTTGACACCATGCTGGTGGCAGCCAGTGGTCACTTGCTTATAGACACAAGTTATTTGAAGTAATAAAACCAGAGTCAGCAGCAGTTACTGAATTTTCAAGAGCTTCTCAGCTTTTCTCCGAGAAAAACATAGTTTCTTCAAAGTGTCAAATGGAGTACGAATGCTCCTCAATGTATGAAGGGCCTGTGTCCCGATCAACCCCTTGTAAGTTGAAAATATTGTTAAGTCGAAAATGCATTTAATACACCTAAACCATGGGACATCATAGCTTAGCTTAGCCTTCCTTAAGCATGCTCAAAATACTTACATGGGCAAAATCACTTAACATAAAGCCTATTTTATAATAAAGTGTTGGATATCTCATGTAGTTTATTCAACACTGTACTGAATGTGAAAAACAGGATAGTTGTGTGGGTATTTGAAGATAGTTTCTACTGAATGCATATTGCTTTTGCACTATTGCAAAGTTGAAAAACAGTAAGTTGAACCATCATAAGTAGGGGACCTTCTGTGTAGTAGTTATATGTGTGGACTCTGGAGCCAAATTGTTCAAATCCTGGCTCTTCCATTAACTCACTGTGTGACCCTGGGATGTTACATTACCTCTTCAATGCCTCAGTTTCCTCATCTGTAGAATGTAGAACATTTACTATGTTCTGAGCACCTACTAGGCTGGGCCTTGATTCCATATTCTGAGAATGGAGCACTGAGCAAAGCCAACCAAGTCCTTTTGTCTTCATAGAGGAGACATATCATAAATGATACAATTGTAACATAATTTTAGGTAGTGCTCAACGACAAAGCAGGATAAGGGATGGAGAGATGAGGAAGGGTGGCTATATTACAAGGGGCAGAAAGGGAAGGCCCTCGGAGAAGATCACACACTGAGAAGACCAGAATAATGAAAAGAGAGAGAGAGAGACACTCAGATACCTGGGACAAGAGGATTACAAGCAGAGGGAGTGGGGACAAAACAAAACATAATAACTGTATCTACCTTACTGGACTGTCATGGGGGTTAAACGGAATAATACATATAAAATGAGACCATAGGAACTACTCTGTGAAGTTTAGCTTTGCATGGATCGTAGACTCTCAGAGTTGAGAGAATGATAAAGTCACATTCCAATCTTTTTCCCTTGTATGCAGGTGACTCCTAAAAATAGTCACGGAGCTTCAGCTTAGGTACCTCCCAGGATGGGGAGCTCCTAACTCGGGAGGCAGAGCCTCACCTCCCGTTGTTGGGTGGCTTTTCTTGTAAGCGCCTCCTCCCGTTGAACTCACATCCTACCCGCGGGAACCACAAAGAACGTACCTGCTGCCTCCTTCCCACGACAACGTCTCCGACATTCTAAATAATGTTTCAGCTCACTTCCATCAGTTCCTCAACCACTCCTATCTATGTGGCTTTCAGATTTCTCACACTTTCATTTGATCATTTCAAAAACGCAGCACAAAATGCTCAGCCTCTTGGAGACTTCTGAGAAGCAGGAAAAATGATGATATGAGTCTTTGAGGCTCAAACCTCCTCACTCAAAAGGCTTTTCCCAAATAGCAGAGTCCCTAGATAAAGGGGAGTGTGTCTGTGCTTCTTGGGGTGTGATTTCTCCTTCCCATTATCTTGCTCAGGTGTAAGCCCAGCTGCACCAGGTTGGAAACACATTTATGGTAATGGTTAAAGAACAAGTCAGCTGACCAGCGCGTCTAGCTTCCTGGAGACTAGGGTAGAGAAGAGAGAGGAGAGGACAGGAGGTGTAGCAAGGACAGTAAGTGGCGGTATGTTCACAGCAGACTGTTATTGCCCCATTATTAACTGAGCATCAAATCAACAAGATGAGCACAGAGCTGATGAGTCAAAATCCTAGGTTCCATTTCACGTGAGCCAGCCAGCTGGGTCCTGCTTCTCAGCCTCAGCACAACCCCTCACCTCTGCTAGCCGCCACCAAAGTGAGCGGGTATAGATGGATCCGCACAAACCCATGCCTGCTAGGAAATAATTCCGAGTAAAATCTTCCCAGTGGTAGATGACTTGGGCCACATTGTCTTTAGAGCTTACCTTGCAGTTCTTCCTTGGTATGACTTCTGAAACGACAGGCAGATTTTATTGCCATGGACCACACGACTGAATTTTAAGCAAATCATTCAATGGTGAATATGTGGTTCTGGATAATTTTGGAGTTCTGTATAATCTGATTCAATTGTTGGGCAAATAGACATTATGGGTGGTAGGTAGAAACAGGAAATAACATTAAAGACAGTCAGGTTTAGGTCAGTTCATTCATTTGTTTCAGTTTTCATATTTAAAACAAAAATCTTAATTCTTAAATCGAATGCAGGAAGGGTGAGTTGCAAGAAAAATTGAGGCCAATCCAATATCAAACAATAGTCATGGTGCCAACAGCCTCTAATCACAACTTCACAGTGATTTATCTGCTCTGCTGGGCTGGCACGATAAAGCAGCCACCACACCGATGTTCACATGATGCCACTCCAGACTCAATTTGCTGGGAGCTGCCAATTGGCTGAGTAACTGCTGGAAAATAATGAGCCAGATTCTCATTGGTTGATCTACTTGACTGACAGGCAATTTGGACCAGGCCAGGAATCTTTCATGGGAGGGTCCATTCCAGGACACCATGCGGGCGATCTGACCTTGAAGCTGTCAAAACTGGGCAAGTTGCCATCTGGGGATCCTGGCAGCCTCAGCCACAAGAATTTGCAGCCTCATCCTACCTGACTCAAAGCTCTTGCTGTTGTGGAAAATGTGCCTGCAAAATTTTACTGCCTTCTGCAGTTTACAGACATGATTTTTTTTTTAACTCAGTGGAGGTGGGAAATTACTCTTTGAGTCTTCTGTACCCAGCCAAAGCCCAGGCATTCTTCAAAGGCTAACTCCTGTCTGGATTTTTTTTTTTTTTTTGGCCATTGAAGTGCACAATAATACCTCTCTCTCTCTCTCTGTTAGAACTTTCCTTGCCTAGATCAGTAGATCTCAAACTTTAATGTGCTTGAAATCTTCTGGGGATCTCTTTAAAATGCAGGCTCTGATTCAGCAGGTCTGGGGTGGGATGTGATATTCTGCATCTCTCACAAGCTCCCAGGAGATCCACACTTTTGGAGCAAGTTTCTGTTTCTTTGATAGTAGAAATGGGCTGTGTTGTGACCTTGCACGCTTCACCAGGTATATCTAAACTTCTTGAAAGCTTGTATACGCTCTTCCTTTATACCCTCCCTAGCACCTCCCCCAGTGCTATGTAAGCAGGCAGTGCTCAACAAATATTCATAGAATAAGTAAACTCCTATATGGTAGAAAGTGTGTTGATTCCTCACTAGCACAATGACTCAAGCATGATAAGTGCTCAGTAATTTTTAATTGATTGAATGAATGAGCTGCCAGTATCTCAGGGGCTAGAGAGAGAAAACTCAAAAAGAGAGGACTAAATCTAAGTGGGACTTTTAAGCTCTGTCTGCTTCAGTTAAACAGGTGGGAAAATATGGATGGAAATTCAGAAAACATGGTGTCTGGAATTAACTCACTTACATCCTTGCCATGTGGCATTTAACACTGGACATTTTCTGTCATCAAGATTTCTAAAAATTTCCACTGTCACAATAGAGTTTCCAGGGAATGCTCTGCTTTGGGTATTGTGTAAAAGTACACAGTGGGGAGTAGGGAAGAGGCATTCACTCCAGCAAACCTCAGTGGGAAGGAAGCCCTGGGCTGTTTGAGAAGGTGTTAATCCTCAAGCAGTGGTTTTGACAGATTTTTTTCAGGGACCTCTACCTCCTTTTCCCCACCTCTGATCACCCACCGGATCCACACCCCAACAGACAGACACACACACCCATTTTTGACTGTGGCCTGGAAATTTGACTCTCCTTCTTGCATAGCTTTATCTGCTTAGAGGTTGGATTCAGTGCCCTTGCCACACAACTGGGCCCTGACTGAATGGACAGGCCACAGTGGCTCATGGGAATGGTCAGCTATCTCCTAACACTGGGGAAGGAAAGCCACTGATGGCAGAAGGAGGAAATTTATGGAGGCAAATTGGGCAGCCAAGTGTACCAGGGAGGCCTGGGGTCAAGGCAGTAGCAGGAGTCCTACTCTTTAGACTTAGGGAGTTGATGGGGCTCACACTCCATGAGGGGCAACTCACTACACATTGAAGTTTTACAGCCTCACAAGCTTCTTCTCCTGCCCTGAGTAGCTCTCTCACCAGCCTCTGGTTTCCCCTTCCCTTTGCCTGTCCCGGAATCTCTGCCATTAGAGCCATCCTTTTAGGTTTGGAAAGAAATCAGACATTGACTTTGGAAGGCCACTGTTAACCATACCTTTGATGTCCGGTGCCTGTGGGGGTGGTGTGGGGGAGGCTGTATGTTTCCTCAGAGTTTTCCTATGCCAGTGCATGGGCAGGCAGAGTCCTGGGTGTGTTTTCCAGACCCCTATAGCTGGATTTGAAGGGAGGCCATAAAATCTAGGTAAGTTTCACTGATCTGAACCTTGAGCCTTGCCAAACCACAGTCTTCCTGGCTGTGGGACCGTCACAGGGCTTGGGGTCAAGTGGGAGCATCAGACATCTCCAGGACAGGCAAAGCAACTCTGCAACCTGGAGCTGCTTCCTGGAAGGGCAGAAAGAGATGGTGAAACCCTAGGGTCATCCAACCCTGCAAGTGTGCAAGGGTATGCCCTGAGCTGCACCTGTCTTAGGTTACTGCACCCACCTCTCCAGCCAGCTTGGCAGTCTGGCTGGCTTTACTACAGAGCTGTGTCTGCTCTGGTGCAGATGGCTTGGATGCTCTGCAGGGCCCAGCAAAGGTGCAGTGGGCAGCCTCCATTCTCCCCGCGTAGCTGAGAGCTCTGCAGTGAGGGCGCAGGCCAGCTCTGGGCTGGCTGCCAACAGCCTCTTGCAGACTGCGTCACAGCACAGACCTCTCGCCTGCAGGCAGCAAAGCCAGGGACTTGAAATCCATCTCTGGAGCCCCCTCTTCCTTCTTTCCATGCCCCCCTGGGCTATTTCATGCAGTGGCTGCGGTTCCTCCTTCCTTTTCTCTTCCTCTTCCCTACAACTCCCACTACCTCCCACCACCACTATCACACTGCGACATTTATGTCCTTGTCAGCAGAGTCTCATGCCAACCTTCAAACAAAGTTTCATAGTGCATGCCCTCAGGACGCTGCTCTCCAGGGAGAAACAGGCCGGTTGGCTTGATGAAGTGTTAGGCATGCCAGTGGGTATCAGTGTGAAATAATGGAAATGTCTGTGCTCAGAAATTCAACAGAGCGTCTGTCTAGAGACCTTCCCCTGGCACAGAACCATCAGGGTGCCCTTGGTACGTCGAGTTCACCTTTCTGTGTCTTGATTTTTCCATCTGTAAAATGAGAACAATTATTCTTCCTGTCTCAGTTTCATAGACTTTTGTATAAAGTATCATGTGGGATAATACATAGCTTCATAAACTTTAACGTGCACAGGAGTTACCTGGGGGTTTTTAAAAACTGCAGATCCTGAATCTACAGGCCTGGAGTGGGGCCCAAGATTCTGCATTTCTAACAAATTCCAGGTTAGTGGGTGCCACTGGGCTGGAGGCCACTCCTAGGGAGAGGGCTAATAAAAAAGATGACAATTCAAACAGTAGGAAGCACCTGGCAAATGTAACATTTTAATTATTTTCTGTATTTGCCCTTCTAAAAAGCATATTTGCATCATAAAAGGCTGCGGTCCCCAACCCCCAGTCTGCAGACAGGTCCCGGTCAGCAGCCTGTGAGGGACCAGGCCACAGAGCTCTGCCACACCCCCCCATGGAAAAATTGTCTTCCATGAAACTTAGGAAGGGGGTGGGGTGCACAGCAGGAGGTGAGTGTGGGGAGCTTCATCTGTGTTTACAGCCACTCCCTCCTCCCCGTCATTTGTATCACCGCCTGAGCTCCGCCTACCTCCCCAACCCCTGCCCTGTCCGTCCGAAGAAAATTGTCTTCCATGAAACTGGTCCTTGGTGCCAGAAACGTTGGGGACTGCTGGAAAAGGAGTCTTCACATCTTTAATGCCAATGAGTGTCATTTCATTAAATAGGCACCTCGGATAGCTAAGAGAGAGAAAATGGGAAGTTGGGAAAAACTGATTATCATTTCCAGTATGGCTGAAGATGCCTCCTCCTTCCTTCTCCACTTTTCTTCTCTTTCTCCTCCTCCTAGAGTGGACTTTGAATTCAGAGGCAGATTTTTATTAAGCCTGTGGTCAACAGGTGACCAAGCATGTTGACAACTCAGGCCAGTGGATGGACGAAAGAGGGATTAAAAGCCACTGATTTCTCAAGAGAAAGACAATGTGTGTGCACCAAAAGGCATGTACAAGAATGTCCATAGCAGCATTATTCATAAAGTCAAAGCCAGAAATAACCCAAATGTCTAATAACATTAGAATAGAATAAATAAATTGCAGTATACTCATAAAATGAAATACTACAGAATGATAAAAATGAACAAATTACTATAACATGCACCCCTGTGTAAGAATCTCATAGGCAAAATCATGAGCAGAAAGAGCCACACTTAATGCACATATGGCATGATTCCATTTATGTGAGGCTTAAAAACAGGCAAAAGTGATAGAAGGGGTTACCTCTGAGGAGGGAGGTTGTTGACCAGGAATGGGCATAAGGGATGCTTCTAGGTGCTAGAATGTTCCTTCATGTTGACCGCTAATTCACTGAGCTGGACTGTTAAGATTTGTACAATTTACTGTATTTTTGTTATACCTCAATAAAGAAAAATTTTAAAGCTACAAGAAAAGAAAATCAAGTTCTAATTTTACCTCCAAATTTTACATTTCTGGGCCCTTCTCTCATTCTCTTCCACATCTGTCATAAAACGGAAGCCCGTGTTGGCCATATCAGTCCACTTCCCCAATGTGCTCCCTGCTGCCTTCCCAGGTACTTTTTCTAGACCATATAACAAAAATAGAACCTGCCTTCTCATCACTTCCTGCCCCTTTGATTTCACAGAAGGCTCCAGGCTGTGTTGCTTGCAGCTCACAGGCTCATTCTGTGTTCTAAGCCTGCCCTGCCTCAGGTGCTGTGTTCTCTTGTCACCAAAGCCTCTGCCTTCTCTATGGCTCTGAGCTGCAAACCCATCTCCCCAAGTACAGAGTCAGGTGTGCAGAGCTGTTTGTAATTTGTAGTTTAATGTTTCTGTCCCATATTTGGGTTTCTCCAAGAAGGCTTTGAAAGTTGTGAGGTATCATTTAACTGCTGTCACAATAATGCTGCCTAACAAGGCACCCCAAAACTCAGTGTCTTCAAACAACAGAAGTTACTAGTTCTCAAGGTTATGGGTCAGCTGTGTGGTCCTTTTGCTCTGGGCCCAGCTCTATTGGTCTCAGCTGGGCTTGCTTGTAAGTCATTGGTTAACCAGAGGATAGCTGCTCTAGATGGCCTCACTCGTGTGCATGGTAGTCAGCTGGTTGTTGTCTGGAGAGAGGAAGTGACTGGGCCATGTGTCTCTTGAGGACTGAACTCTGATCTTTTTCTTTTGCCCAAATTCCTTTCTAAGGGAGCCTGGTGAGTCACGCCCACAAATGACAAAAATCTCACTAAACAGGTTTTGTTAACCCACTATAATGTGGTTTACTTCCCAACCTGATTCTGGTATAGCATCACATGAAAGATAGAAGACCCTTACCTTAACTCAAGTCCTTTCTGCTGACTCCTGGTCTTTTAGACAGAGCTTTCCTCTTTCAGCCAATTGTCAATTAAAGAATCTCTAAACCCACCTATGACTTGTAAGCCCCTGCTTCGAGATGTCCTGCCTTTTCAGGCCAAACCAACGTACACCTTCCATGTATTGATTTAAGACTTTACCTGTAATTCCTGTCTCCCTGACATGTATAAAACTAAACTATAACCCAACCACAGCGAGTCCACTTGCTCAGTGCTTCTTGGGCGTGGCTCCAAGCCATGGTCCTCAAATTTGGCTCAGAATAAACCTCTTTAAATTATTTTACAGAGTTTGGCTTCTTTTCTGTTGACACTGTCATCCTCTGGAAGGCTAGTCTGGGCATTATCACTCGGTGCCAGCAAAGGGTCTGAGAGAAAGACGAGAGGTGCTCAGGGGCTGTGGAGTCCAGGCTTGGAACTGGCAAACCATCCCTTCCACCACATTCTATCAGCCAAAACAAGTCCAGATTCAAGGGTGGGGAAACCCAGTCTAGCTCTGGATTGGAAAAACTGAAAAATCACATTGCAAAGAGTGTGCATACAGGGAGGGGAAGAAAATCAGGTCTGTTTGTTGTAATCAATCTACTACCTGTGGCTGGGGCACCGAGACAGCAGTGTTGAGAATTGGGTCTTCTCCCTTCCATGTGTCTATATAAAGTAGCAGCTGCTATCTGGGCCTCCCAGGCTACAGCCCAGACACTGACCCTACAGAACCAGTCGAACCTGCTCTCTAGCCCTCTTTCATGAATTGTTCCTTTGGGGCTCAGCAGGCTTCTTTCAATCCTGACTGGTCAAACACATGTGTGGCATTTGGGCAAACACATAAGGAGCAGCCTTAAGTGTTTCTGTTCGTGGGAAGAGTGTTTTAGGACAAATTTCCTAGAAGAGCCTGAAATGTGGATACTTGTCAAGTGATGTGTTGGGGAAGGGTTCTCAGATGAAGAAGAGGGGGCTAGGCATGGATGTGGTCTCCTTTAGAACTCAGAATTGTCCCCCCTTGAGACAAAGAGGCTTGTGTGTCCTGTAAGAGTCAGGTATTGGCTGTGGCTGCCTCTGGGGTGAAGGCTGCAAACATCTTGCTGCTGCTCCCATCAGCCTAGGACAATTTTCCAGAGCAAGGTGTAGCTGTGGGCTCTTAAGAGCCAACACACAGAGCAGCTGGAGAATTGGATGATGGCCCAGAAAAGGGGTTTGGGCTGGACCTCAACTGCATCTACTACTGACAGCCACTATTTAGAAAATGAATTCTGAACTCAAAGAACTAGAAAAAAAATTCACAGAGGCCTGATAACTCTCTAAATGTTTGATGAGCTATGATGCCATGTAGAGAAATCCACTTTATGGGCAGACCTAGAATCCACAATTGAACCCCTCATAGAGGCAGATTTGGGCTTAATATAAAGGGAGAATTTTGTATAATTATAGCAACCTGAAAATGAAAAGGCCTGCCCTGGGAGTAGGGAGTTGCCCAACACAAAAAGAAAAAGAGACTGTGTACTATTTGGTGGGCAGAAGGTAAAGGACATTGGTTAGTTTCCTCAAAGAAAGAAAAAGACTATGACCAGGATCTCACCTCCTTGAATCCTTGATATTCTGGCCAGAGATCCCAGATGGTGTGCAAAGGGTGCATTCAAGGCAGATAAGGCTCCTTTCATTAATACAGGGCTTTGGCCCCAATCCCGTGTTCACACCTCCCAGCTCTGGTTGGCTGGGCACTGACACATATATAGCCTCTGCTACAAGGGAGAAGAGAAAGGCAAACACTAAAAGATAAGTCAAGATAGATTCCAAGAAGAGGGTCACTATGTACATCCTCCCCAAAAGCTCCATGGGCTGGCATTGGCTTTGAGTCTTATTAGAGATATACACTCAAATATGTGGATCTTCTGCTTGGTACAGTGGAATCTTCTTATGCCTCTAGTCTGATTGTACAATATAATCACCTGAGGACCTTTAAAAAAATCCCACTGTCCAGCTGCTCCTCAAACCAATAAAATCAGAATTTCTAGGGGCAGGGGACAGATATCTGTAATTCTTAAATACCCCAGGTTATTTCATTGTATAATTTAGGTTAAGTACCATTATTTTAGGGGCAGTTCTCAGACTTTAGCTTATATCAGAATTATCTTGAGCACTTGTTAACACATAGATTTCCCGAGAGTGTCAAATTCAATAGGACTGGGATAGAGGCCTAAGATTTTGCATTTTCTAACAATTTCCCAGGAAATACTTATGCTGCAGGTCTGGAGCAACATTTTATAATAAGAACCACTGCTTTAGGCCAATGCTATTCAAACTAATGTGCATACTGATCACTGGAGATCTTTTTAAAATGTGTGTTCTGATTCAGTAGATTTAGGATGCCACCTGAGATTCTGCATTTCTAACAAGCTTCTAGGCAATGTTTATGCTACTGGTGGGAAGACCATACTTTGAGTAATAAGTTTCTAGATTCAGCTCCCCCCCATCATCCCATTCCGCCTGTGCTGATTGGGTGTGTAGCGTTCTACTAGCTAGGTCCTGGGGTTGGGAGTTGGTGGAGTGGAACAACCATCCATCAAGATGCTTGGTACACAGTGATGAGCATAAGGGTGGCTTCATCTGGGACCAGAAGCAGAGCTGTCTAGGAGGGTGCCTACTTTAAGTGTGAGAGAGATATTTTCTTAATTAAATTTAAACTTTTGCTGCCAAGAAGAAAAAAGTAGCTCATGAGAGATGGATATTTCAAAGTAAATGGATTTAAGAGTACTTCTCTGTTAATAAGGGTATTGCTCTTTGACTTGTTTGCAAAGTAAAAATTTCTGGTCAGGAAGAAACACCATAGTATGAAACAAATTCCACAATTAAGTGAAATGAAGTCAGTCAAGAAAAGACAACACAAGCCATCTTACTTAACCACAGTGGCCCAGCATTACATGCAAATGTTACAGTTGGCACTAGCCATTCAACTTCTGAGCTTTTATCAAGAATGAAAATCGTCCAGTGATGAAGATATAATGAAGAAAGGCTCAAGCACAAGTACAAAAGTTGCATTTTCAATCTTAAGAGTAATTTCCAAAGTGAAATCAAGCATAAGAGTTGCTAACCTCTCTTTTTAAACCCTTTGTGCTTTCTTATTGTCCCTTCCAGCCTGGATGATGAAATAGTTGATTAATATTTCATATTTATATTAAAAATGATTAATATTTTTATTGACCTAAAGTATTCTTTCTTTACCAAGCCCACTTAGCAGGTCTGCTAACTGCCTACCCATATCATTCCCCCACTTTTACCTTACTAACTGAAGTGTAAATATTTTTTGGAATAGCAAAGTTCTCAGCTAAAATGCTCACCAGTCCACCCTCCTTGCCACTGGCCAGCTGTCAGTCCTGGCCAGTGGCATGTGAGTGGCTGTCACTTGTTGCAGCTCACAGGTAACCTTTTAGAAGTGGAAGGACCAGCTTACATGTGCCTTTTACCTCTTGCCCTTCATCATTCTTCTTCCTGCCTTGAATATGGGTGGCAGGCAGAGGTAAAGCAGCCATCTTATGCCCCTGAAGTGTTGAACCTGAAGACAAAGCCACTTGCCAAAGTTGGCAGAATGCAAAGGTATAAGGAGTCTTTGACAATGATAACATCATGATTTTGCAGCATCAGCCCAGGGTTGATGACATCCAGTCTTCTTGAGACATAAAAACAAACCCTTATTTAGTTAAACCATTGTGGTCTGGTTTCTGTTTCTTGCAGCCCACAACAATTGCAACCAGTATATCTGCTTACTTCTTAAAAATAGTTCTGTTACTGGCAGTAGTTAGAACAGTAATTCTCAGACTTTCATGAGCATCAGAATCACCTGGAAGGCTTGTTGAAACACAGATTTTTGAGTCCCATCCCCTGAGATTCTGATTCAGTAGATATGGGGAGAGGTCTGAGAATTTGCATTTTTAACAAGTTCCCAGGTGATGAAGATGCTGCTATTCTGGGAACTACACTTTAAGAGCCCATTGACATAGATAAATGTACAGAAAGAAAGAAAAAAACCTGTGTGATAATTTCAACATATCCCTGCCTCAAGTGAGGGCTTGGAGTGGATGCTTCAATGTCCATTTCTTGAATCTCCTAGCTCTATGACTCTGATTACACTGGCCCAAAGACATTGTATTATCCATGTTCAGCTGTTAGGTGCCAGATATTAAAACTCTCAAAATGATTGGGCAAATATTTTCAAGACATCCTAGGTGCTCCAGCAGTGGGTAGAAACAACCTATTGTTGGGTGAGATAGCTCCATGGAATCTTTTCTTCTCCTGAAGGTATCAAGGTTTTTAGGGGTCCAATTCATGCATGCAATGAGTTTCAGGCACCATCAACTTCATATGTCTGCATTTGCCTACCAGGACCACTTCCTGCCAAAGTTGTTTGAAGGAAAAGATCTTCTCTCCTCTAACATCAATAAGTTTGGAAGAAACTCAAGGTGATGTTGGTCTTACAATTCCTCTTTTGAAGACTCACTTTTATACCATCTACTAATAATTGCTAACTTTCCAAAGGAGCTAGGGGAGATTAATATTCTCCAAAAGCTGATTTATGACCAGCCACCTGTGAGTAGATGGCCTGAGTCACTCTCCCTGACTCATGCTCACTCCAGAATATTCAATGATAAAAATCTTCTCTTTAAACACAGAAAATTTATTAGCAAACTTCAAGGTCCTCCTTCCAAATTTAGCAATTAATCTTGAGGCTATATAGGGAAAGTAAATAAAAGCTATTTGTAGAGCAGCAAAAAGGGATGCCCCAAATTTGGGTTTTTAGGCTGTGCCCAGGTTGTGGCTCCATTGACCATTTGCCCGTCATGTTCAATTATAAGGCCTAAGTAGTTTAAAATTGAAGATATTTTTGAGAATCCACAGAACAGGGTGATAAATATTAAAATAGTAACAAATAGTAACTACATTTATTGAGCATATGTCACTGTTTGAATGACTGAACCCTGAATTTTTAGGAGGTCCTAAATGTTCTCCTACTGACCTTGTGTGATAGCCTCAAATACTCCTCCCATTTTACAGATGGGTGATCTGGGCAAAGAGGAGGGAGCTAACTTGCTCTATATTATAGCTATAGTGGTGATACCGGGATTAGAAGACCAGCAGGAACTCTTATCCACGTGATGTTCTAACCAAGTCAAACCAAACCAAAACAAAAGAAAAAAACAAATAAAAAACAACCTGACACACGGATGAACTGGTCACAGAGAAGTTTTTGAATTGTTTTGCTTTGTTTTAATTCTCAGACCTGTGAAGGAAGTTTATGTAAGGAGGAAGTTTTGTCAGGTGTCAAATGAATTCATTTGCTTTCAGCTTTTAAACTGGACCAGGAGAGATATAGGGCTCATGAACAGTTATAACATGTCCAATTATTTATTATAATTTCGTACTATATAAATATATATACACTTATACAATGTATAATATATTGTATAACATACAATTAACAACACATAATATAGGTGAGACATACATAATATACACTGTATTGATTATAATTTGTTATATATGATATTTGGCATATTTTACATATAGTTTAGGAGCAGCTTTAAGATGTAGTTTATATACCATAAAGTACACTAAATTATACAATTCAATAGTGTTTAGTATAGTCACAGAGTTGTAAAACCATCATCACTATCTAATTCTAGAACATTTTCATCACCCCCAAAAGAAACCCCATACTCATTGACAGTCACTCCCTCCCTCCCTTCCCTGCCCTCCCATTGCCTAGTAACCACTAATCTCTTTTCTATCCCTAAGGAGTTGACTGTTCTGGACAGTACATATAAATGGAATCATAAAATATGTAGTCTTTTGTGGGCTTATTTCACTTAGCATGATGTTTTCAAGGTTCATTCATGTTTTAGAATGTGTCAGTACTTCATTCCTTTTTATGGCCTAATAATAATCCATTGTATGGAATATGCTTGTTTATCTATTATTCAATGAATGGACATGTGGGTTGTTTCCACTTTTGGGTGATTATTACCTAGATGTGAAATTGCTGAATCAAACAGTAATCGTATGTTTGACTTTTAAAGAACTGGCAAACTGCTTTTCTGAAATGGCTGCACCATTTTACCATCCCCATTTTAGAGCTATACATGAAGTTTCCAATTCTCTATCCTCACCAACATTTGCTGTTGTCTGCTTTTTTAATTTTTGTCATCCTAAGGGATGTGAAGTGGTATCTCACTGTAGTTTTGGTTTACACTTACATAGTGGCTAATGATGTTAGCATCTTTTCATGTGTTTGTTGTCCATCTGTATATCTTCTTTGGAGAAATGTCTATTCCGATCTTTTACCCATTTTTAAATTGGGTTGTTTGTCTTCTTGTTGTTGACTTGTAAGAGTTCTTTATATGGCTAAGTGTCTTATCAAACATATGACTTGCCAATATTTTCTTGTATTCTGTGGTTTGTCTTTTCACTTACTTCATGGTGTTCTTTGAAACACAGAAGTTTTTGATTTGTGCTTAGATATATCTAAGAAACTATTGCCTAATGCAAGATCACAAGTATTTATGTTTAGGTTTTCTGCTAAGATTTTTACACTTTAGTTCTTACATTTAGATCTTTCATCATTTTGAGTTAATTTTTGTATATGGTGTGAGGTAGGGGTCCAACTTCATTCTTTTGCATGTGTATATCCAGTTGTCTCAGTAACGTTTATTCAAAAGACTATTCTTTCCTCATTGAATGGTGTTGATATCTTTGTCAAAATTCAGCTAATCATAAATGTAAGGGTTTATTTCTGAACTTTCAATTTGATTCTATATATATCAAAAAGATATATCCTTATGCCAGTACCAACTATTCAAGATGATTACCGTAGCTATATGGTAAGTTTTGAAATAAGGAAGTGTGAGTCTTCCAACTTCATTCCTCTTTTTCAGGATTGTTTTTGCTATTCTGGGTTTTATGCATTTTCATGTGAATTTTAGGATAAGTTTGTCAATTTCTGCAAACAAGGCAGTTGGACATTTGGTAAGGCCTGAGTTGAATTTGTAAATTAATTTTGGGAGTATTGCTACCTTAACAGGATTAAGTCTTCCAATCTGTGAATATAAGATGTCTTTCCATTTATTTAGATATTCTTTAAATTCTTTCAACAATATTTTGTTGTTTCAGTGTACAATTTTGTATTAGTCAGGGTTCTTTAGAGAAACAGAACTAATAGGATCTATCTATCTATCAATAGAGAGCAATATTGTAAGGAATTGGCTCACACAATTATGGAGGCTGAGAAGTTCCAAGATTTTCAGTCAGCAAGCTGGAGACCCAGGAGAGGTGCTGCTTCTGTTTGAGTTCAAAAGCCAGACAAGACAAATGTCCAGCTCAAGCAGTCAATCATAAGAAGATCCCTTTTACTCAACCTTTTTGTTCTATTCAGGTCTTCTAATTTTTGGATGAGGCCCACCCAAATTAGGGATGACAATCTGCTTTACTCAATCTACTGATTCAAATGTTAATCTAGTCTAGAAATACCCTCACAAACATGCTAAGAATAATGTTTGGCCAAATGTCTGCACCACATAGCCTAGTCCTGTGGACATATAAAATTAACCATCACATACTTCTTTGCTTAAATTTTTTCCTATGTATTTTATTCTTTTTGATGCTATTATAAATGGAATTGCTTTCTTAATTTCATTAATTTTTTTTTATTATTTTTATAGGTTCAGGGGGTACAAGTGCAGTTTTGTTACATGGATGTATTGCATAGTGCTAAAGTCTGGGCTTTTTGGGTAACCATCACCTGATTAGTGTACATAGTACCCATTAAGTAATTTCTCATCCCACTCCCCGCTCTTACCCTTCCACCCTCCTGTCTGAGTCTTTAATGTCTAATATTCCACATTCTATGTCCACGTGTGCACATTATTTAGCTCCCACTTATAAGTGAGAACACGTGGTGTTCAACTTTCTGTTTCTGAGTTATTTCACTTAAGATAATGGCCTCAAGTTCCATCCATATTGCTGCAAAAGACATTTCTTCATTTTTTTTCATGGCTGAGTAATATTCTGTGGTGTGTGTGTGTGTATGTGTGTATATATGCATATATATATATCTCCCACATTTTCTTTATCCAGTCATCCAACTGATGGACAGTTAGGTTGACTCCCTACCTTTTCTATTGTGAATAGTGTTGCAATAAACATATGAGAGCAGGTATCTTTCTGATATAATATTTTTTTTTTCCTATGGGTAAATACCCAGTAGTAGGATTGCTGGATCAAATGGTACTTCTATTTTTAGTCCTTTGAGAAACCTCCATACTGTTTTCCATAGAGGTTGAACTAATTTACATTCTCACCAACAGTGTATAAGCATTCCCTTTTCTCTGTATCCTTACCAACATCTATTGTTTTTTGGTTTTTTAGTAATGGCCATTTTGACTGGTGTAAGATGTTATCTCATTGTGGTTTTAATTTGCATTTCTCTGATATTATTGATGTTGAGCATTTTTTCATTTGTTTGTTGGCTATCTGTATGTCTTCTTTGGAAAATGCCTATTCACATCCTTTGCCTACTTTTTAATGGGGTTATTTGTTTTCTTTCTTGTTGAGTTGTTTGAGTTCTTTGTAGATTCTGGATATTATGCCTTTGTCAGATGCATAGTTTATGAATATTTTCTTCCATTCTGTAGGTTGTCTATTTACTATGTTAATTATTTCTTTTGCTGTGCAGAAGCATTTTAGTTTAAGTCCCATTTGTCTATTTTTGTTTTTCTTGTATTTGCTTTTGAGGTCTTAGTCATAAATTATTTGCTGAGGCCAATGTCCAGAAAAGTTTTTCCTAGGTTTTCTTGTAGAATTTTTATAGTTTCAGGTCTTAAGTTTAAGTCTTTAATTCATCTTGAGTTAATTTTTGTATATGGTGAGAGATGTGGGTCTAGTTTCATTCTTCTGCATATGGCTATCCAATTTTCCCAGTGCCATTTATTGCATAGGGTATCCTTTCTCCAGTGTATGTTTTTGTTTGCTTTGACTAAGATCAGTTGTTTTATAGGTATATGGCTTCATTTCTGTGTTCTCTATTCTGTTCCATTGATCTTTTTCTTTTCTTTCTCTTTTTTTTAGAGACAAGTTCCTGCTCTGTCGCTCAGGCTGGATTGTGGTGGCACAATCTAGCTCACTGCAACCTCAAACTCCTAGGCTCAAGCGATCCTCCTGCTTCAGCCTCCTGAATAGCTAGGTCTATAGGGGTGTGCCAACCACATCTGGCCAATTTTACTTTTTTGTTTTTTGTAGAGATGGGGTTTCTCTATGTTTCCCAGGCTGGTCTTGGGTGATCTTCCTGCCTCGGCCTCCCAAAATGCTGCAATTACAGGCTAAGCTGCCATGTCTGGCCATGTGTCTGTTTTTATACCAGTACCATACAGTGTTGATTACTGTAATCATGTAGTATAATTTGAAGTCAGGTAATGTGATGCCTCCAGCTCATTTTTGGATAGTTTATTGCTAGTGGTGAGAATAGACCTTCCTAATTTGTGGGGAAATTTTTCAGTCTTATGTTAATATGATGATAGCTGTGGGCTTTGTATTATATATGGCCTTTATCAGTTGAGGAAGTTCCCTTCTTTACTATTTGTTGAATATTTTTATTATGAAAAAGTGTTGAAATTTTTCAAATGTCTATTGTGTCTATTGAGATGATCATGCCTATGAGGTAATATCTGAAATAAAAAATAAATAAAATGGGCTGATAGAAAAGGGTATTCTCACAGAGTTTGTAGATGGCCCATCTGATCAGGAATTTATCCGATTATGTGGGTTGATCAAAATATGTTAATAGATGATAGGATATTGAAATGTTTTCTTTCCGAGCCTCAAGCATACAGGCTAGGTGAGAACCATCAATTTTATTTTTTAAAAAAATAAAGTTTTGGTTATCAATGTTTCTCAATGCCAAACTAAAGTAATGGCATTTATCTGTTCATTAAATGGTTTCAAAATTTTGAAACAATCTCTCCTAGTTTTGTGGTTTTAAAGTTTTTCTTAAAAGCAAATAAGACAGGGTTTAAAAATTCCTGGGCTGTTTTCTTTGACCACATCAGAGGCTGATTTGTAAGTTCCTAATGGTTTCAATCAAGGTCTTATTCTCCCTAAATTGTCATTTAGATGTTGAAGAGGATTATAATTTCCTCCACATTTATTTGAAATTGAATGGTCAATTAAAATACACACTAACTAATCCCTAAATCGATTGGACTTCTAAGAGATTTTTCAAAAGGTATTTAAGGGGATAGTAAAATAAATGATGCTTGAATGTTTAAAAGCCCCACAATTCTTTGAAAAGCCCACTTTAATTTAGGCAGAAACCCATTCAATAAGAAAAGTGCTATAAAGAATGGAGGAGGGCAGTGAGGGTGTTTGTATTCTTCCCCAAAAGGAAGGGATACATAGAAATAGCAAAGGCAGAAAGGTGGAGATTAATGGAGACAAAGAGAGAGATGGTGGCTTCTGATCTCGCACTTTAGCATCTCCTTAGGTTAGGACGGATGTAAGGCACACGAAGGGGAGCTTGACATCAGGCTTCAGGAAAACAGCCTCAGCAAGGTGCCCTGTACCCAGGAATGAGAGAGAACTGTCAGAGCCAGGTTCTTCACAGGGAGTACACAAATCTGAGCAATGAGCACACAGGGTGACCATATAAGAGTGACATTTCCCCCCAAATCTATGCTGCATACAACTTCCTGGGAGATTTTGGGAGCTGAAGGGTGGGCAGGAAGAACTCATAATGACTGACATTGAATCTTCCTCCACCCAAGTGAAACAGGGAGTTGGAGTCAGCTACAATTTGATTTTTTTCCTTTTGAAAAATAAAGTATTGTGCCATGTTTTTAAGGATGAAACTTTTTTGGAAGCAGAAATAAGTTGACCACTTGAGTTAAAAATCTTCTATCCCTTTGATCTCTGCATTCTCTCACTCCTAGTAAGAATGTCAGGAGCAAGTAGCCACGAGTAAGTCACATGCTTTGTGGCTGGAATAAGAACAGATGATGGAGGCAAGTCCATAATGATGGAAATTCTCCCACTTACATTTAACAGGGACCTTGTGGGTTGCACGCTTTAAGAATGGAGGCACTGTAGAAAGACAGAGCCAGACCCAGGGGTTGATGAGGAGGCACTCTACCTTGTCAGAGGCAGTGTAGGGTGTGGCTAACAGAACAGCTGGGTTCAATCCTGGCTTCACAACTTACTAGCTATGTGACCTGAGGAATGCTGTTTATCCTCTCTATGCTTCAATTCCATCACTTGTAAGTAGAGATAATAATAGAATACCATATAATATTATGGAAATGATTAAATAACCTAATATGGTTATAGCACTTAGAACAGTGTCTTGCCCAGGATTAGTACTCGGTGAACATTAATATCATCATCGTCATTATTGTTGTCATCACATGGGACTATGCCAGGTGACCAGGGTTTTCATTCTGACTTTATCACTTCCTTTTCAAAACAAAAAGGACTAGATCAATTTGACTAAGATCATCTGTTTCCAAACATATTTTTAGCAGCAAAAATCATTTTTCAAACATAAACTTTGAGAGAAGTTAAGCATAATGTGTACTCGTTGATTTTTTTTAAACTCTGGTTGCCTAAATCAAACAAAATGATCTAGCTTCAAGAATAGCTGAATATGAGGTTCACATTAAGGTCATTTTTTTTTTCTGTCTCATTCTTTCAGCTCTGATTCTATTCTTTTTACCCCATTCCCTGGATCCTCTGCCCTATTCCTCTTCATCATACGGTGGCTGCCATCAGCTCTTAGAGCAATATCCCTCTAAATTCCAACCTAGTGAAAAAGAAGGAGCATCTTTTCCCTAGTGTTCTCTGTGAAAGTCCTGATATTCACCTTGATTGGCCTGACACGGACCAAGTGTTCAGCCCTACGCCAATCCCAATGGCCAGAGGAATGCATTGCACTGATTCACACTTGGATCACATGTTTCACCCCTGAGGCTGGGAAGAAGCCCTGCCCCTGAGACCAGAGAAAGGAAATAAGCTGTACCTAGCAGACCTACTTTTTATGCTACCTCCTTGGCAGTCCCTTCTCAAAACCATGAGTGTTCCATTCAGCAAGTTTCCAGTTTTGCAAATCCTATCAAAGCAATTACTATGGGAGAGGTCAGGGGCCCAGGCAGCTTCCTGAGGGAGGTTACATCGTGTTCCCCTCAAATCACAGCATGCAGACATCCACCAACTCTACTGTCCCGTGAGACATTGCCTTGTCTCTGTGTACCCACAGCATGTATCCGGTGGTAGGCAGGAGAGGTTGAGTTCTATGTTATACTATAGGTAATGCATTTTCTGTTCTTATTATTTATTATGGTTGAACCAACATCCTCAAAACACAGTGGCTTAAAATAATAGTAATTTATTAGTATCTATCAAAGTTCTGGGGTCAACTAGGGTCCTCTGGGTATTTCTGGCTTGGGGCTCTCTGTGGTTACAGTTGGATGGTAGCTAGGGCTAAGTCATCTTTAAGGCTTTGTCACTCACATGTATGATGCCTGGGCTGGGAAGATTCAAATGGCCAGGGCTGGAATAGCAAGGGCTTGTTGAGCATCTCCTTCTCCTAGTGGTCTTTCCATATAGTATCTCCAGCAGGGAAACCTTGGAATATTTTTTACATGGTGGTTGAAGACACCAAGAGTGGGTGTTCTAACAGAACAAGGAGGAAGCTGCATGATCTTTTCAGACCTAGCCTTAGAAATCTTAGCGTCACTTCTGTTTCACTCCATTGACAAAGGCAATAACAAAGCCCACCCAAATTCAAGGGGTGGGAAAACAGATCCTACCTTTAGGGGGAGGAGTGTCAAGGAATGAGCAGCCCTCTTAAACCCATCATACCTCCTGAGGATGGCTTTGGGTCAACCTACTAAACAGTGTGCACCTTCCAGGCCTCTGGAAAACCATGTCACACTTCTCCATTTGAAATCACATTTTAGAGATTATCCTTGGTCATGCTGTTCTGATTCTGTCCTGTTCTTTATGGAAATGAGTTATTCAGGAGGGGAGATTATTAGGGCATAGCAACAAAAATGGTCTCTTAAACAATTGTGCGCTGGAAAAGAGGCTTAGACATCACATGCAAATGCAATAGTCTCCAGCTGGGCAAACTGACCTATTAGGAATAGCTGTGATCCCTTTCAACACTTGTGAGAATATTGTAATACCTCACCCTGGTGCAGCTTAGGTTCTTGCTAAGGAATACAGCTAGAATTAAGAAAGACATTCTCTTTACCACGTACTTACTAAAAGCAGGGAGGCACCCTGAAGGGACTGTGATACAATCTGATGTTATTACCTGGAGTTTGAATATCTTCAGGAAAAAGATGATGTTATGTTCAAGGTGAGCTCCAGTGTCAATTGCAAACTTTGGTATGGCCTCACATGCAGGGTAAAGGGAAAATACAAAAACATCTGACTGCACTAAAGCTCAGTGTTCTCTCTGCGACGATTACCAAGCATGTGAGTGAAACTGGAAAGCAGGGAGAAAGCACGATGGAAATGTGGCTTTCCAGAAGAAGTGGATTATGACATCCTGATTTTCAAATATTTGCAAGGGTGTTTAAGAAAGGATTGCATAGTTGAAAGTGTGAAGATATTGTCAAAACATGAAAATTATGTCTTCATTTTAATTTCTGGCACCAAGTCCTGTCCTAACCCACTTTCATTAGAACTTAAATGCCTTCAAATTAATGAAAGAATGAAATTCCATGTTATAGAATTGGCTTGTTATTAGGAGATAAGTTTGGCTGAGCAAAGAACACTAGGTAAAATTATTAAATCAGTTCAGATGGTCTCCAGCCTTCCACTCCTTAACATTCTGTCGGGTCTGAAAAATCTATTATCTTCCCAGTAACTCTGGCAGATAAACTGGGCTGGGCAGTTTTTTCAGGGAGACATTAAAGTGTTAATTTCATACAACAGGAAGCAAATAGGATTCAGCATCAGATGATGTGAGCTTTAGAATAAGGAAAAAATGGGACACAATGGCAGAGATTTTGCCAAGAGATTGCTAGAGGTAGCAGCAAGCAATTGGATCAAACGACCTGCCTGTGGGCTGTCAAAGGCACAGCTTCAAAGCTCATTACTGCCTCAGTTTTGCAAGGCTCACATGCTGCAAAGGAACTGGAGAGTGTGGAGGACCGCATATAAACAGAACGGCTTGGAAATGGGGATTCAAACATGCAACTCCAGATGAGCCTTCAGGGCCAGCAATGCCCTGAGGTTTGTGGGTACATACCCAGCTGTTTCCTGTGTGGTGATTTTATCCCCAACTAATACACCAGCTGGTGGAGTTTTATTTCCTTGTTGACTTTTTTGCTGCTACCTGGGGAGTCCTGGTAACTGTAAACAAAGATTTAGAACACTAACAAAATGTCAGGCGCCAATGCGGTGGACTCTGTGCAGGTACTAAAATCCAACCTATGGATGGGCAGGTGGCATGGGGGGCCCCAGCCACACGGGATGGCGGGGAGTAGGAGGAGGCCAGGAGCAGGGAGGTAGGATGAGAAAGGGGATCTGATTGCTAAAGCCCCCATGTTCAGTACCCAATGCTCAGGCACTTGCAGTAGATGCTGTTGGAAGAGCAAGGGCCAAAGCCCCCAGCTGCTCTGAGTGCTGACTGCTAAGGGGTCACAGAGGCCCCATTGCCCAAGAATTTCCCCTAATGCCCAGGAGGTTACATTCCCTATACCTACCACTGGGAGAAACCTATAGCAATGGTTGACAGATACAGGGATACAAAAGGCCTGACCCCTTGCTTTAAGGTGAGGACCAGTGTGTTAGTGTTGTGGTTTATGCTCCAGAGCCTTTCAAGGATCAGACCAAGTGCAGGTTTTACCTGAGCACTCGTCCTTGCTTGGCTTCTTCCCCTACCTATCCTGTCTGCTTTCCTTCCTTAGACGCTTCTCTTGACAATCCTCCCTCAAGAGGATTTACACCATGTGCACCTGATTTTCCCTGTCTAGGGCTCTGCATCTGGGGAACTGGCCTCAGACAGCATTGAGAGATTGGGGCCCCCCATTGCCTGGTTCAGTCTGGCAGGTGGTGGGCAGGGCTTTGAAGCAGGAAGTCCCTAGAGATGTATATTCAGGGCAAATTCTCCAGTTGTGTGTCTATGTGGAAAATGGCAGGTAAAGGTTGAAGACATATTTTGAGCAGCAAATGTCAGCTCCCAGGGAAAATGAGTTGGCAGAGGATGGGTGTCAGAACCTTAACCAGGAACGTACAATTAGAACACTCAGTAAGAGAACCACAGACAAATTCAGTGCTATAGCTGGGGTCAGCAAAGTCAAGGATGGGAAATGCTATGACTTGTAGGATACACGGAGGGTCAGGGCTTGTGTCTGGCTCACTAAATCCTTGGTTTGTCTGTGGCAAGGCCTAGCCAATTATTAGCCATGTGAATGTGGGCAAGTTAATCTTCATATCTAAACCTCAGCTTCTTCATCTATAAAATGGCATATAGCATGCATCAAGAAATAGTAAATTGTTTATTATATAAATGTTATTCTAAGCCACAGTGGGTAATGCAATTTTTTGCCTGCTATAGAGTGGACCTGAATTTCTAGATAGGGCTTACCTGTAGATCCAGACTTGGAAAGCAAAGAAATGAAAAGCTACAGGATACAAAGTAGAGGCTGAAATAATGGCCAAACCAACTAGAAAGCCTACAAAGTTGCTTGTATGGCTACCCATGGTCCTGCATCTTAAGACCCAGTATCCAAGAGTTGACTTTTTGCATCTTCAGAGCCAGCCTTAAGGGAATTCAGCCACTGGGGGCCGGGGGAGAGATTGAGAGAGAGAGAGAGAAAGCAAAGAATCCTCCATATTTGGCCATTATTAATCCAGAATTGGACCCAAGAGGGCACACTGGGGACAGAAAGTTGGCTAGTCAATAGTTATTGGCCTGAAGTCTGAAGTTTCAGGAGAGTGTTTTTCTAGCTTAGCAGACGCTACGTTCACAATGCCAGATTCCTAGTGCCCAAATCAAACTGGAAATTCCCTGAGAGAAGAGCAGCAGGAATCCTTAGCCACTCAAATGTCCTTTCCCTGGGACCACTTTCTGCTTTCTCTCTGTACTTCTAGTACAGAGCTGTGTGGTTCTTATTTTAAGAGAAAGTTCCCAGAAGCAGACCTTGAGATGACAATTAATGTGCATCTCGATTTATTGAGGAAGTTTTCTCAAGAAAAACTGTGTGTGAAAAGCAGGAAAGAGAAGGGCAAACGCCAAGCAGAGTTTCAGAGGCAGCCTGAACCCCTGGGGGAGCTTGGGAGTATAAATGATACCTTATATTTTGTCCCAACTCTAAGGCAAAGGAGCTAGGTTTCCATTTTCCCATACCAGTCGGTGATTGAATTAGCCTTGAGGAGGTAAAATCCCAGGAACTTCTGTCTCTCAGAAGCCACTCCAGTGGCCCAAGGGTGGTCTCCATAGAGAATCATAGAGATGGATAATTAGAAGCAAAATACTTAGAAGGCAATGAAAGAAACCCTGAAAAAGTAAAAGGGATCCAAAGAGATCTGAATGGAACCCTGACAGATGTGCTACCACACTGAGGATTATTTTAAGGGCCTGGAAAAGGCTGGTCACTTCTGCAAATAAGTAGGTAAAGGGTTTATTTTCTTCTAACATATTTATGCTATATGTGTTAACGTTATAAAATGCAGAGTGCATAAGATTAGCATTAGAGGTGTGAATTTTAGTCCTGGCTCTGACTCATACAAACTTTGTGACCTTGCGTGAATCATTCAACCACCTTGGGCCCCAGTTCCTACATCTTTAAAATGGGTTTATTCTTTTTGATCTTTTTATTACAAGTTAATATTTTCTGCTGGCTCCACTGGCTTTTGATATAGACATTTTAAAATCTCAAATAGGATGGTAGATTTTTCAATTTTGTTTTGTAGTTTTGTCAGGTTTTTTTCCCTTTATATTTCAAGCCATAATCCCAGCCATTGAAATACAGAACTGTACCTTTTATCATGATGTAATGTCTCTTTTTATGCTTTTTGGCCTGAATCCAATGTCCTCTGATATTCATATTGCCATATTAGCTTTCCTTTGGTTAGTGATTGCATTGCTTGTTTTTTTCCATTTCTTTATTTTCAACCTTTCTGGACCATTATGTCTTAGGTGCATCCATTATAAACCATATATGGCTGGATTTTTAAATATCTGGCCCAATAATCTTGTTCTTATAAGCAAATTAAATTTCTTTACATTTATTTTGATTACCATTTTATTTGGACTTAGTTATTTTATGTTTTATGTTTAACATGCTCTTTATTTGCTTCTTTTTCTTCTTCTTTTCTTTCTGTTTGATTGATAGTTTCAAAATTTTAACATTTTTACTTAAGGGTAGAAATTCTGAACTGAATTTAATTTATTTAGTATCTCTGCCCTCCTCCAAAATAACCCAAGAACTTAGTATGTTTTTATTATTCACTGAACATCTTTCCCATCTATATCTTTCTTGGCATTATTTGAATTCTATTTATATGAAAAATACCACTCTTTTTAAAGTCAATAGTAAATTAAATTTATCAATATATTTTACCAAATTCTGTACTAAACTATTGTTTATGTACTCCACGCCATCCCTCTGTATCTCTCAGGGCATTTTCTTCTGCCTAAAATATAATATATTCTTTAGTAGTTATTTTATTGAAGATTTGTGGGTAATAATCTCTTATTATTTCCATTTCATCTACAGTGAATTCATTTCTGGTTGTTTGTTTTGTTACTGTCTTTCTTAGCATTATTTTCTCACGTGTTTGGAATTTTATAATTGAATGGAGCATCTCTTCTCTACCTTACTTTCTCTACCTCACCTTTATGTCTCTCACTCTTGCAGATTTATGTTTAATCTCTTGTTCCATTATCTCCCAAGAACATTTAGTCAAAAACTGGGTATTATATTATATCGGTAACTCAAGGCTTCTAACCTGCACTGATATGGGAGTTATCACCTATTCATCTACCAAGTCAGTAATTAAACCTAAGTCAGGATGAAAGACTATATTTCCTAAAGCTTCCCTGCTATCTAGTTTTATATTTATATAATAGTAGTTTAGACATTGGTTTGAAGAGCTTTTTTCAGCCCCCTTTAATGGGTGAGAGAACCTCAGACTTCTTTCTGATTTCAAACGATGAGATTAAAGAGTAAGTCTCTTACTTCCCATGGAAGACTTGTAGTTTTGCTATCCCACAGGAACCCATCCGTCTCCATTTGCTTCTGGATCTGGAGTCAAGCGAGTCTGCAAATACAATGCCAGTTATTCTTCTGGGTTCGCTTCCATTTCTGGTCTTCAGAGATGTTTATCTCCATTTTAGGGTGGCTATGTTGTCTTAAATTCTTCTTTTTAGGTGTCATATTTTGTATCAGTCAGGTATTGCTAGGTAAAAAACTACTACTAAAAAATGAGTGGTTTAATACAATAGTCATCAATTGTCACTCATGTTTCTGGGGTTTGGCTCATCTGGGCAGGGCTCAGTTGGGCAACTTGCTTTACTTTGCAGGAAGCGAAATGGGTGAATAAAAATCCTGGCTTCTTTATCCTCCTGCTGTCTAGTCTTCTGTTGGTGTCCCCAATAGCCAAGCTCAATTGTAGCCAAAGGACTCTGGTACCATTGATGAATACATAAATGCCAGTCTCCTGGGGACAGAGCTGAGTGGAGAAGGTGAGAGGAGGCAGCAGAGGATATCCAGCACCTGACCCAAGGGGAGTCATAGGCAGTTGGACAATCGATGGGAGACAACGGGCACGTGCAAACAAAAAACCAAGAGGACTCATAAAAAGATGTGATCACCCAAGACAAATTTGGGAAAGTCACTCATTCTGGGCTTTTAGAAATTGGCAACTCTTGGCTCAGATGGGGAATGAAGAAGCAGAGGGGACCCAGTATCTCCAAGTGGGAAAATCCTGTCACCTTTGGAAGGTTGTTTTGCACCCTTTGGACTTTTTATTACTTAGATCTCATTAATCCAGTTGTTTGTTCTGAAAATAAAGGTAAGAAGGAAAATTTTTCCACTCGGTGGATTCTGCAGTGGCAGTTGGGAAAGTCATTCTGTTCCAGCCCTACCACTGTCAGACTCTGTGACCTTGGACAATTCACGTGGCTTCCTTAGCCTTCAGTTTCCTGCTGCAGAAAATGAGGAGGTTGAATCAAATTCCTTCCCAACTCTGAAAACTTAGCTATCAATGGCTTGTAGGTAGGATGAATGGCTTGCATTTAAAAAAATTTTATTCAAAAATATTTAACACTGACTGCCCATGTTGAGGTCTCCTTGCTGAATCACTTGAACTGATGGGAATCTTGAGAAATAACTTTATATTTTCCATCTTCCCTACCCTAATTCTTAACTCCATTGTTTTCTTATATGCCTCCCAGGCAAAGAAGAACCACCTCTCAGAGCTGCCCAAGGAAAAACCTGTTTTGATAACAGTAAAATGAAAAAGATCGAAGCCCATAAATTTAGATTTCCAGGATGGACTGATTTCCTGGCCTCATAGACATCCCAGTAATTATCTAGAATTATGCATACTTTACCTACTTTCATTTCCTAAGAAATTGTCAGTTTTAAGATCAGAGTTTGACAATTTATTGGTTTGTCCTGTAGGAATAAATTGGGGGCATGTGTAGCTGAAGTCTTTAATGTGTGCAGTTGAGGCCATAGAAGTGAAGCTGCCTCCTATTTATAGTCGGGCAAGCTTAATCGTTGCTTTTCAATCTAAATAGAAAAGCTCTGTTTACTGCTGCTTTTAATTGTAGCAAGCTGGTGAAAAAGCATGCAGGGCCTCTTCAGCAAAGGCAACTCAATAAAAGCATTTTGTCAATAAATTATTATTGCCATCATGAAAACCATCCATAGCATTCAAATATAAAGCAAGCAACAACTCAGATTCTCCCTTTAATGGGAGAATCTTTGATGAACCCAGTGTTATGCTTTAAAATTTTCTTAATTCATTTTTTTTTTCCTCTTGCTTTCATAGAACATTAGAGCTGATAAGGACAATGTGCCTGTCCTCATTCTGTAGCCTTAATTTTGCAGGTGAAAATCTGAGTTCCCTATTCAGGGCTGAGACATGATTGTACCTGAAGTCATAAAAAGAAAAAAATTATCTTGGAAATCAGAAAGTCAAACCCTTTTCTGTACGTACCTGTTTGGAAGAGGACTATGATGCACACTGAACCTAGGTTGGTCTTGCTCTGTGTCGGGGTGGCAGAGGCAGAAAAGGTGGAAGAGGTAGAAGGGGAGGCAGGAGATGCAGGCACGCTCAGTGTAACTTTTATTGAAAAAAAGCTGTGTATAAATGGACTCACGCAGTTCAAACCTGTGTTGTTCAAAGGTCAATTGTAGATACAGTAAATAATCCTTACCCTCTGCCCCCAAAGCAGTGATAGCCAAAATTGGCTTCATCCCTTCTAAGTTGGCCTGTTAGGTGTTAAATAGCCAAATAGTTTCTTTCTCACATGAAGGACCATGGGATGAACTCCATGCAATCTCCCCAAACCAGTTCTGAAAAAGAAAATGTTAGAAGTAGGATCTCAACCTTAAGGTGGTGCATTCTCTATAACACAGATTAAGTGAGGTTATTTTACAGCACCCTTTGCCGCAGGAGAAGGAACATTTGACATATTTCTGGCTTCTTGAGTGAGTCATAGGATTGGAAAAGAGAGCAGGCTCTTCTCTTGTTAGGATTGTTATTTGCTTATGTTTCCAGGATTTAATGACTAATGGTGAAAATGAGATTAGCTGGTAGTCTTAGCCAGGTAATTATGTTCCCAAATGACCAGGAAAAATGGGCTTTGAGGCATCATTTATATAATGCAAGCTTTTGAATATCTAATATTTATAGAAAGCCTTGGTTCTTATGTTTTTAAAGCTTTTCTTTCAATTAATGTAATTTGTGCCTATTATCAACTCTGGGAGGTAACTGTAGCAGATCTTGTCGGTTGCATTCTACAAATGAGGTTGGACAAGGGGAATGATTTGTCCAAGCTGGGTGAATTAAGACTTGAATCTAGACTTCTGACCCTTAGTCCAGGGCTCTTTCCAATTATTTCTCCACTTGCTCTCTTTCACATTTAAAAATCACTTTAGCCTTAACCTTTTAAAAAATTAAGCTTTTTGAGATACTTGTAGATTCACATGAAATTATAAAATATGATACAGAGAGATCTTGTGTATTATTAACCCAGTTTCTCCCAGTGGTGACATCTTGTAAAACTATAGCATAATATTACAACAAAGATATTGACATTGATACAGTCAGGATGCAGAATGTTTCCATCCCCACAGGGTCATTCATGCTATACCTTTATAGCCATGCCAACTTCCCTTCCACCTTTACTTGCTCCTTAACCCTTGGCAACTACTAATCTGTTTTCCATTTCTTTAATTTTGTCATTTTAAGAAGCCTAAATAAAGAGAACCATGCAGTAGTATGAAACCTTTGGGGATTGGCTTTTTTTCACTCAGCATTCAAGTTGTTGTATGTATCAATAATTCCTTCCATTGTATTGCTGAGTAGCAAGTATTTCATGGTATGGAATGGTTTGTTTAACAATTCATCCCTTGAAGGACATCTAGGTTGCTTGCAGTTTTTAGCTATTTTAAATAAAGCTGCTATAAATATTCATGTACAGGTTTTTGTGTGAACATAAATTTTTATATCTCTGAGATAAATGCCCAGGACAGCAATTGCTAGGTCGTATGGCAGGTGTATGTTTAATATTTTTTAAAGAAACCGTCAAACTCTTTCCAGAATGGCTATGACACTTTATATTTCCACCAGCAATGTATGAATGATACAATGTCTCTGCATCCTTGCCAGTATTTGGTATTGTCAACTCTTTTCTTATTTTAGCCATTCTGATAGGTGGTATTCTGATATCTCACTGTGGTTTTAATTTACTTTTTCCTAATGGATAATGATGTTGAAAATCTTTTTATGTGCTTATTTGCCATCCATATAGTCTCTTCACTATTTGTTGGAAAGGTCTGTAGTGATATTTCCTGTTTCATTGCTGATGTTTTTCTGTCTCTTTTTTTCTTTATCAATCTTGATTGAAGTTTGTAGATGTCATTGATGTTTTCAAGGAAACAGTTCTTCTCATTAATTTTCTCTTTCAATTTCATTGATATTTGCTCTTATTTTTGTCATTCCCTTCCTTCTGTTTGTTTTGCGTTTATTTTGCTCTTCTTTTTCTATGTTCTTGAGGTAGAAGGTTAGACTTTTGATCTGAGAATTTTTCCCTTTTGCATTGTATACACTTAGTGATATGCATTTCATGCTCAACACTGCTTTAGCCTGGACCCACAAGTTTTTTTAATTGACACATAATTGTACATACATACGGGGTACAGTGTGATATTTTGATGCCTGTATATAATGTGTAATTATCAAATCAGAGAATTGGCATATCCATTATCTCAAACTTTTATCATTTCATGGGTTGGGAATATTTAAAATCCTTTCTTCTAGCTATTTCAAAATATAGAATAAATTATTGTTAACTATAGTCATCTATAGTGTTAAAGTACACTACAACTTATTCCTCCCATCTAGCTATAATTTTGTATCTGTTAACTAGCCTTTCTCTATTTCCCCCTTCCCCCTACCATTCCCAGCCTCTAGTAACCACTATTCTACTTTCTACTTCTAAGAGCTCAATGTTTTTAGCTCCAACATGTGAGTGAGAACACGTAGTATTTTTCTTTCTGTGCTTGGCTTATTTCACTCAATATAAGATCCTCCAGGCTTATCCATGTTGCTGCAAATGACAGGATTTCATTCTTTTTATGGCTGAATAGTAAACCATTGTATATATATATACACGACATTTTCTTTATCCATTTCATTTGTTGATGGACACTTAAGTTGATTCCATTTTTTGGTTATTGTGAATAAATAAACATGAGAGTTTATTGTGAATAAATAATAAACATAGGAGTGCAGATATCTCTTTGACATACCTATTTCCTTTCCTTTCCTTTGGATATATACCCAGTAGTAGGATTGCTGGATCATACGGTAGTTCTATTTTTAGTTTTCTGAGAAATCTCTATACTGTTTTTTATAGTGGCCATACTAATTTACATTCCCACCAAAAGTGTATAAGAGTTCCCTTTTCTCCATATCCTTGCCCACATTTTAAATTTTTTGTCTTTTTGATAATAGCCATTCTAACTGGGGTGAGTTGTTTGAGTTCCTAATATATTCTGAATATTAATCTCTTGTCAGATGAATAGTTTGCAAATATTTTATCCCTTTTTGTAGGTTGTCTTTTCAAACTGTTGATTGTTTACTATGCAGAGCTTTTTAGTTTGATATAATCCTGTTTGTCTATTTTTGCTTTTGTGGCCTGTGCTTTTGAGGTCTTGCCTATAAAACCTTTGCTCAGACCAGTGTCCTAAATGTTTCCCCTGTTTTCTTGTGTTAGTTTCATAATTTCAGGTCTTACATTTAGGATTTTAATCCATTTTGAGTTGATTTTTGTATATGGTGAGAGATAGGGGTCTACCTTAATTCTTCTGCATATGGATATCCAGTTTTCCCAGCATCATTTATTGAAGAGACTGTCCTTTCCCCAATGTAAGTTCTTGGCACCTTTGTTGAAAATTGGTCGGCTGTAAATATGTGGATTTATTTCGGGGTTCTCTGTTCTATTCCGTTGATGTATGTGTCTGTTTTTATGCCAGTACCATGATGTTTTGGTTACTATAACTTTGTAGCATATTTTGAAGTCTGGCAGTATGATGCCTCCAGCTTTGTGTTTTTGCTCAGGATTTCTTTGGCTATTTGGGGTCTTTTGTGGTTCCATACAAATTTTAGAATTGTTTCTTCTATTTCTGTGAAAAATGTATTTGGTATTTTGATATAGATTGCATTGAATCTGTAGATCACTTTGGGTATTATCATTTTAAAAATATTAATTCTTCTATTCTTCAATCCATTAACATGGGATGTCTTTCTGGTTTTTTTTGTTTGGGTGCGTGTGTGTGTGTATGTGTGTATGTGTGTGTGTGTGTGTGTCCTCTCCAATTTCGTTCATCAGAGCCATTGTAGAGATCTTTCACCCTCTTGGTTATATTTGTTCCTGGGTATTTTTGTTGTGTGTGGCTATTATAAATGGGATTGCTTTCTTGATTTCTATTTGAGCTAGCTTGTTTTAGGTGTATAGAAATGCTACTGTTTTTTGTATGTTAATTTTGTATCCTGCAACTTTACTGAATTTGTTGATTAGTTCTAAGAGTTTTTGGTGAAGTCTGTAGGTGTTTCTGTATATAAGATTATGTCGTCTGCAAACGAGTGTGTCTCACGAATTTTGATATGCTGAATTTTCATTTTCATTTATTTCAATGTATTCTTTACTTCCCTTCAGAATTTATCTTTGACCCATGGAATACTTGGAAGTGTCTTATTTTGTTTCCAGACACCTAGAGATTTCCCTGTTATCTTTCTATTATTGAGTTCAAAGTTGATTCCACTGTAGTAGAATATATTCTGTATGAATTCAGTTCTTTTAAATTTGTTGAGATTGGTGTTATGATCCAGGAAATAGTCTATCTTGGTGTATGTTCTGTGGGTGCTTAAAAATAATCTGTATTCTGCTGTTGTTGGCAGGATAATTCTACAGATGTCAATTAGATCTTGTTGGTTGATGGTGTTGCTTAGTTCTTGCATATCTTTTCTGATTTTCTGTCTAGTTATTCTATCAAATAAATGATAGAGGGGTGTAAAATTTCCAATTACAATTGTGGATTTATCTATTTCTTCTTTTAGTTTTATCAGTTTTTGCTTCACACATTTGGCAGCTCTGTTGTCTGGTGCACACACATTTAGTATTGCTATGTCTTCTTGGTGGATTGACCTTTTCATTAGTATATAATATGTCTCTCTATCTCTGGTAATTTTCTTTGGTCAGAAGTCTACTTTATCTGGTATTAATACAGCCACTCCTGTTTTCCTTTGATTAATGTTTGCATGCTATATCTTTTTGCATCATTTTACTTTCAACCACCTATATTGTTATATTTGAAGTGAGTTTCTTATAGATAACATATAGTCAGGTCATTTTTTAAAAATCCACTCTGCCAATCTGCCCTTTAATTAGTGTATTTAAAACATTTACATTTAGTGTATTTATTGATATATTAGGGCCTAAATCTGTCATTTTATTTTTTTGTTTCTTTTCTATTTTTTTCTTTCTGTTTTTCCTCTCCATTTTGGCTTTCCTGTCTTCACGTGCATTAGTTGAACATTTTTTTGAATTCCATTTTGAATTATCTATAGTGGTTCTAAGTGTTTCTCTTTGTATGGTTATTTTTTAAAGTGGTAGATCTCTCTCTCTCTTTCTCTCTCTCTCTCTCTCTCTCTCTATATATATATATATATATATATATGTGTGTGTGTGTGTGTGTATCTCGCAGTGTACTGCTATCATTATTTTTCAGTTTGAATGAAGCATAGAAAGCCTTACCTAACTTTATGTCCATTTATCCTCCTCTGTTCATAGTACAATTTTCTTAAATATTAGATATTTTCTTTGCATAAATTTAGAACCACAACAGACAGTGTTAAAATTTTTGCTTCAACCATTGCATATAATTTAGAAGTCTCAAGAGGGGAAGAAAAGTCTATTGTTTTTACCAGTATTTTTTTTATTAATGTACTCCTTCTTTCCTGATGTTCCCAAGTTCCTCCTTTTATAATTTTCTTTCTTTTTACAGTAGGGCTGATGATGATAAATTCTTTTAGTTTTTTTTCTTCTGAGAATGTCTTGATTCTCCCGTCATTCCTGAAGGATGTCTGCACTGGATCTTGAATTCTGGATTGACAGTTCTTTCCTTTCAGAACTTGAAAAATATTGGGATATCTCCTTCTGACCTCCGTGATTTTGAGTGAGAAGTCGCTTTTGTTCTTTGAGTTGTCATTTCTCTCTCACTGCTTTCCAGATGTCTTTGCCTTTAGTTTTCTTGGTGTGGATTTCTTTGGATTTATTCTGTCTAGGGATTTTTCAGTGTCTCCAATCTGTAAGTTTAGGTCTTTAGCCAAATTCAGGAACTTTTTATTCATTATTTCTTCAAGTACTCTTTCACCCTTGCCTTCTTTCTCTTCTCCATCAATAATGCTGATGATATGAAAGTTAAATCTATTGTTACAGTTCCATGGGTTCCAAAATCTCTTGATTTTTTTTCAGTCTACTGTCTCTCTGTTGTTCAGATTGAGTAGTTATTATTACTCTATCTTCCAGTTTACTGACTCTTTCCATTTTCTCCTCCATTCTGCTGTTGAGCCCATCTACTGAGGTTTTTTTTTTTTTTCAGTTATGGTATTTTTCAGGTCCAAAATTTCCATTTGGTTCTTATATTTTTTACTTGTTGATATTTTCTATTTGCCATTGGCTTCAAATATGCTTATGATTGCTGTTGAAGTATTGTTATGATCATTGTTTTAAAATATTTGTCAGATTATTTTAACATTTCTGTCATCTTAGTGTAGTCTTAAAGTTTTTATTGCTACATTTATACTCTATCCTCCAAATGTTTTTCTTCTAAGTATTTAAAATACAAAGAAACTTATAATAATATTTTTAAAAGAATTTTTATTACTTATGGGGGACTTGATTTGAGTATTGTGTCTTTGTATCCAATCCTTTTTTCCCCAATGCTTTGCACCTGCAGAGGATCTGAACAGAGTACATTGTTCTTACCCTCTCTTCGTAGGGCATGAGACTCAGCTGCCAAATGCATAAAGAGAAAGGGGCAGAGGTAGCTCCCTTGTGCTTCTCTTCTAACAGAGACTAAGCACCTTGTATAAATCATTTAATAATAGCTGCATGTGTATGGAAGGCCTCCTTTATATATATCATCTTACACTTCCAATGTTTATTTATATAAAGTTTATTCAATGAAGTCTGTAAAATGGGCATAAAACATTAAGTGAATTGGCAGACCTCCAAAATATAGCATTTGGGAAGCTGAGTCTAGATGTACAAGTTGAATCAACCCTTTTTTCCAATTCTGTGGTAATTTTTTATCTCAAAATCATTGTATCTTTGATTCAGTAACTTCCAAAAGAAATGCATACACCAACAAGACAAAGCTGTGTATACCAAAGACATATCTATATCAGTAATATTTGTAATAGGTATTATAATAGCCTAAAATGGAAACAACACAAATAGCCATCAACAATAAAATTAATAAATAAATTGTGATATATTCACACAATGGGTTATGACACAGCAGTGAGAATGCTCTATAACTATACAAAATAATATAGACAAATTTCACAAACATACTATTGAGTAAAAGAAGCCAGGCACAAAGGAGCACATATTGCATGATTCCATTCACATAAATGTGAAATAAGGCAAACTAATCAATGATGATAGGAATCAGGATAATTATTACCCTTCAGGGGAGAAAAGGACTAGACAAAGGGGGCTTCTGGAGTGCTGGTTATGTTCTTCCCTTTTTGTTTTTCTGAGCTAGGTTCTGGTTATACAGATGTGTGTACTTAGTCAAGATTAATAAAGTGGCATACTTATGATTTACGAACTTTTCTGCATGTATGATATACTTCAATAAAAAGTGTATACCAGATGGGTTTACTTGACTGCCCCATCTATAGTCCATTCTAGAAAACTTGCCACATTCACAGGGTCAATCCTGGGTTTCCATGAGATCCTATTCTTACCATATCATCCCTCAGCATGGTTGATTAATCCCAGAGTGGACTTCTGACCTAAGGTAGCCTATGCATAGATTTAGCTGAGTCAATAAAATTTCTTCTCTTGGAAATTTGAACTATACCCCCAACACACACACATACACAGACTGTCACAGCCAGTCAGTAGTGGAGGGCAGGGATGCAAATGCTTGTAGTTTTAGGGTTGTGGCTGCCAAAAGAGACTATGAGCAAGTTGGCAAGTAAATGGAGAAATCCTGCAGAGAAAGGAAAATGGAACAGATGGGCAGAGAGAAGAGATGAATTCTATAGTCCCTGAGAGATGGAAAGTGTGGCTTCAGCTATTGGTGGCTTTCAAGTCACCAAAAGCCTGTGGAATCTCCCTCCTTTTAAGGCTATATTACCTGGGCTTCTATTAGGGTGTTTTTTTTTTTTTAAACAATGAAAACCCTTTTGCTTCTCTTCCTGTGATAGGCTGTATAGCATAGTGATTAAGGAATTATTAGGTTCAAATCCCAGCTCCATTATGACCTGATTATGTGATCTACTACCTATGAAGATGGGGTGACTATGAAAATTAAATGAGTTACTAATATAAAATGCTTAACTAGTACCTGGCACATAATAAGAATCTTATAAATGTTAAGATAATTGTTTGGGTGTTTGTTCAGCAAATATTAATTCCCCTTCCTCTCCCACTATGAGTGGACTGTACTTCTTCACCACTGACATTGGGCTTGGTCATGTGACTTGCTTTATCCAATGGAATGCTAGTGAATATGATGTGAGCAGAGGCTTTAAATGTGCTTGCACAGATAGGCTTTGCTCTCATCCTCAGTGACCCATTTTGAGAAGAGCATTACCTGGGTTACTGTTGTCCCTTCAACCTGGAGCTAGAATATACATGCAAAGCCACCTTAAATTCATCCTGCAACCTAGAGTTAAGCCCAGTCAACAACAACCTAAAGGGTCACCCAGCCCATTCCAATCACAATCAGTTAAACTTTGGTGACCTATATATCCATGAGCATGAGAATAAATGTTAATAGCTATAAGGCAAGTGAATTTTCAAGTGTTTGTTATGCAGCATTGCTGTGGCACTAGCTGACTAATATAGTTATTATTGTTAATATTATTACCACATTGGGAAAATTACTTAATCTCCTTATTCTTGTGGGTTTTTTTAACCTATAAAATGAGTACAAAAATAGTGCCTATCTCATAGGTATACTGTGGGAATTAAAGAAATAATTATAGCCAGGCATGGTGGTGTGCACATGTAGTTGCAGCTACTCAGGAGACTGAGGCAGGAGGAATGCTTGAGCCCAGGAATTTGAGGCCAGCCTGGGCAAAAAAATAAAAAATAAAAATGAAAATAAATGAAATAATCATATAAAGAACTTAGATTCATGCTAGCACATAGTAAGTGTTCAATAAACGTTACCTAGTTATATAATTAGTTTCAAACTTGGTCCCAAACATCCACCCCTTTTGAGGTCTTAAAGATTGTTTACAGAGGTGGAGAATAGTGTCAGGGGTGAGGCAAGAAGTGACAGCACATCTGTCCATAGGATTTGGCATTGATGTTCTACCTTTAATAGCAGAAACAGTCACTTGAGTTCTAAGTGCCAGTTGGGACAGCAGAAAACAAGGAAGACACATTTCCCACATCTATAAAGCTTATGATCTAGTGAGACAGGAAGGCAATAAATAAACAAGTAAGCAAGATGATTATAAATCATCACAAGATTTGTAGAAAATTAATGGGGTTAATAAGGACATATTTGAGCTGAGACCTTGAAGATAAGAGTGAGCTAGTAGTAGAAAGAGCCAAGGGAAGAGCTCTAAGAAGAGGGAACAGAAAGTGGAAACTCCTAGGGGTCGCTCTCTCTGTTGCTATAACAGAATACCTGAGACTGGGTATTTTATAAAGAAACAAGTTTTATTTAGCTCATGATTCTGGAGCCTGCAAAGTCCAAGAGCATGGTGCTGCATCTGCTCAGCTTCTGGTAAGGGCCACGTGCTGTGTCACAACACGGTGGAGAAGTAGAAAGGCAAGTGGGTGTGTCAGACACCAAACCTGAGAAGGTAGGATCACTTCATAACAATGCTCTCTTTCAGGAACTAATCTGTTCCTGTAAGAAGAACTCACTCCCACCAGATGACGTTAATCTACTCATGAGGGCGGTTCCCCCATGATCCAAACACCTCCTACTAGGCCCCGACTTCCAACACTGCCATATTAGGAGTCAAATTTCAACATAAGTTTCAGAGGGGACACACTCAGACCATAGCAGTGGGAAAGAAGTTGGCATATATGTTAGGAGTGGGAAGGCAGCAGCGTGGCTGGAGGGTAGGGTGAAAGGAGTCAGTGGTATAAGGTGAGGTCTGAGAATTTGAAGGAATAATTCAGATAGGAAATTGGAATATGCTTTTGAAAGTTATAAGAGATGTAAAAGTGTCTAGAAATGTAAAATTTGGAAGTCACAGGCACTTAGATGGTACTGAAGTCCTAGGAAAATATGAGTACTCAGGAAAAGAGCGTAGGAAGAGAGAAGAGAAGAAAGCTCAGTACTATGATGAGAGATACCCAGAGGTGCAGGGGCCAGAAAGGAGCTGACATGAGCCAGAAGGAAAACCAAGAGAACAGATGACGGGAAAGAAGAGACCAGTTTGAGAAGAGGGAGGAATGAACTGTGTTGAAGGCCGCTTGGAAAATGAGAAAAGTCAAGAACGGTGATAACAAGGAAACGATTGTTGGATTTGTCAACAAGCAGGTCACTGACGACCTTGACAAGAGTAGCTTTAAAGAAGCCCCAGGGACAGAAGCCAGATAGGAAGGAAAAGGCGAGGAGGTGGAGTCAGTCATGTCGGACAGACATTTCAATGTTTTGTGAAGAAGAGGAGCAGAGCAAGAGGGTGGCTTGAAGCTGGAAGGGAGATGCAGACTCAAAGGAGAAGACAAGGTGAAAGATACTAGAATATGTCTGTTTTACAATGGAAATAATAGGAGAGGATAAAGGGAAGATAATTGAAGAAGAAAAGTTCTTGAAAAACAAAGTGGATTCAATTGAGAGTACAAGTAGACTAGACTAAGCAGATTATCTAGTAATCTGGATCCTTTAATTGAAACCAAAGGGAATGCAGAGATCAGTGCAGGTTCAGGTGGGATTACAGGTTTGGTGGGGGTGGGAAAATGAAGTGCATTTTCTCATGGCTTCTATTTTCTCAATGAAGTATGAAGCAAGGTTAACAGGGGTGAGTGAGGGTTAGGGAGCAGATATCATAGGGAGGGACATTTTGGGTAGGAAATTAAATTTGTAGAAATGAAGAGTTGGATTCACAGGCAGGGTTGTGTGATCATTTGAAGTTTGTGACAATAAGTTTAACTCAAGCCATTTCAGTATTTCTCAAGGAACATTCAAGGAAGGGGAATGCCTGGGTTTAAGCAGAGTTTGGTTTTTGTCTGGTACATCTGGTGGAAAGAGAGAGGCAAGGGCGTTCAAGGTGCTTGCAACAGAGGGCTTACAGTGTCAGGCCATGGAACCTAAGCTAGTTAGGGAGAGAAGGGAAGATAAAGGTGATAACATACTGAGGAAAAGTGATAGGCTCATTGGATTGGAGAATTCCACAGGTCAAAGAACTGTTGTAATGGGGATACTCCAGCATGTAAACTAGGAAGTTAGTGAGTTTATCATGGCATGGGATATATTAAATAGATGTTTTGGAGATGATAAAATTATTGGATAGCCAGGCTGACCATGGCGTGGGCAGCTGAAATATAAGGAAGGAAAACATTGTGAGAGGAAAGTCCAGGAAACTAACAAACCAGGATATTGAATATATTATCTACATGGATGTTGAATTCACCAAGAATTACCATAGCAGTTGGAGTAGGGCTCATGTATGATTCACTTGTGCTTGTGTTCCATGAGGAAAAAATGGAAAAGTCTACATTTTATAATTTCTTTCTGAGAGGTCAGTAGTGGACATTATCCTTTTCAAAATTTGGCTTTGGTTAATGCATCTTTCCTGAAACTTATTTGTCCCTGACGTCTCCTAGCATCTTGAAGAACTAGTGCCTTATGGGTCTACCATGGTCCAGGACTCCAAAAGTGGGACCCACTCCAGACTGCTTCTCACTGTTCTCTTCATCCCAACCCTCTGCTTGACCTACAGTGTGTGGTAAATTCCAGGGAAAATCTGCATCTGAGTGGTAGGAAAGGTGTTTCCCCAAACGGCTGCAATTATTCCCTTCCCTGAATCCTTGCCCCTTTGCAACATGACTTGGCAGCCACTCCCATCCATCGGTGGAGTCTATTTGTCTATCTTTTCTCTCTCTAACCAGGCTACCCTAACTCAGTCAGCTGAGCAGCACTGTGACTTGCTTTTGGTCAATAGAATGTGGTGGGAGTGACAAGTGCCAGTTCTGAGACCAGGCCTTCAGATGTCTTGTGAGCTCCCACTCTCTCTTTCTTTTTGAACCCTGCCCAGCTGCCATGAGGTCGAGTGAAGGATTGCCGGCTGCATGCTGAGGGACATGTGGACCAGAGTTGAGTCAGCCTAGAGATGGAGAAAACCCAGCCCAGATCACAGAGCCTTCTGCCCAACCTGCCACTGACCATAGACACCTGGGAGCTAAACTGGGACCAGAACTTCCCAGCTGAGCTCAGTCCAAATTGCCATCCTTAAAATCATGAGCTAAATCGTTATTGTTTCAAGTCACTAAGTTTTCGGATGGGTTATTATGCAGCATTTTTGTGGTTAGAGGTAACGGATACAAAATAGATGGTAAGCCCTGTACACACACACATATACACCACACACACACACGCACACATGTCCTCTTCCTGGAGACTGAGTGAGATTATTTGTAACCCTCACATGGAATAGCCCCAGCCCAGTGGCTCTTCACTCTGCCTTCTTTGTTTAGGGATAATCTCTTCCAACTTCAAAGAATCCCAGATAAAATGAGACCCTGGGAATGCCGTGTTGCATCCTAAGGCTACCTTCAGCTTCCCTGGCAAGACGGAGAGAGGCCAAAGATGCCTTCTTTTCTGGAGGTCAGGCTCTGACTCCTCCATTCCATAGAACTCATTGTATATCTTCCATTGTTTGGGGCACATTATCCACCCCCTCCCCCTTTTTAAAATAGCATTTTGTGTTGTCAAGGCTGGCTATGGGCTTTCTCTAAGTTTGTGAAAGAAATCCAGAGTTCTTGTTTATACTCCAAGGAGAAAGGCAACGTCTCTTTATAGGCTACACCAAGGCACCTAAGTCTGTTCTGAAAATAGGCTAGGTGCTCCTTCAAGGTAGAAGATGTTAAAGCCTTGGGGAAAATTAGGAGTATTTATTGTTCAATTCCAGAATTGCTTTTTACATAAGAGGGGATGTCCCTCCAGCCATATTTCCCAGAACCATTTTTTATTTTGTTTTTTAGACCAACTCTGTCCTTGCAGTGAGAGGAGTCTAGATAAGCCTTACTTAAGATTTTTCTGTTTCTAGCCACATCCAGACAACCAGCCAATCATCTGGTTTGACCCAGTGTGAGAGATGAGCCCAACCCTTGGGGTGGGGAGTTGATTGCATCAGAGCTTCACAATAATCCCCTGATATCACTATTATTATTATCCTAATTTTATAAACAAGGAAATGGAAGCTTAGTAAAGGGAAGTGTTTGTTAAAGGCTATTCAAGATCCAGGTCAGTGTCACCCCTTGGACCATACCAGCCCTTGCTAATTACAGAACATCCTGTCCTTCCCTCTCCTTCTTTGAAATTTTAGATAAAGTAACCAAAACAGTATGACAAGCACCTAACATCCGTTATGAAGTATTGAACACTGTTCACATTTCATCTCATTTGTTTAAAATTTTTTAAATAAAATATTAAATGCCTTTGACCCTCACTTTCGACCTCATCCTCCTATTCCATTTCCATTCCTACCCCCAAGGACAAATCTCTACTGTAAATTCACCAGCTTTCCTTCCAGTTCATTATTTCTTTACATTTCAAAGACCTTTCTTGCAGTAGAAGGCTTCATTCTCCTTACGGCGTCTGCTCCCATGGGTTTTGTGAATCCTAACTCCTAGAAAACGCCAGCTATCTCTGCCTGCCCATTTGTGCTGGGGCCCCTGTGGTTTGTGATATTGCTGCCACGGCACAAGCTCAAGACAGAGTGGTGGCCTCGGTAGAGATGAAGTGGTCCATCACTGCTGTGACTGGGACAGTTGTTTGCTCTCAACTCACGCTGGTAATTGCCAAATTCCAAGGACAATGGGGAGCATTGCTTTGCATTTTGTTTCCTGAGCTATAGGACAACTTGATACAATGCCATCTAGTGTCCCAGCCTTTGTCAGCAGGAGAACTGAGGCGTCATCGAAAATAAAGCAAACAGATATATTAAAAAATATATATATTTTGACTAAAATAACTTAAATCTGAAGCTTGAGATTTTTTTTTCTTTTTTATCACCATTGCACTGTAGGAGATGCTGTGGCTGTCCCACCCCCAACCACTTCAGGGAACAGGGGTTCAGCTACCAGCTGCCAGCACCTGCATTTCTTTGCCAAGGGCTTGCTCTGACCCCTCAAGCCACTTTGCCCAGAGGGAGAGGCTGAAATGACAGGGGATTCGTGTCCCCTGGGAGCAGCCCTCAACAAATGGCAGATATGAATTGAAGTATTGCCATCCCAGCCCCCTCCCTCGGATAGGATAACAATAAGGCCTGTGTCCTACACTAGCGCCCAGAGTTCCCCAGTGGAATTAAGCTCCAACTGCCCAGCACTGGCTGACGTGGTTATACGCCCTTCACGGGTTGCTTCCTCTTTGTGTCTCTACCCCCCACTCCCCCACTAGTATTGCCTTCGCTTCCTGAGTAACTAAGTGAACCATTTGCTTCAGAATCTTTGTCTCTGTGTCTCCTAAACTGAGAGGACTCCTCTGTGGTACATTGCACAACTGGTCACAACCTTCACCCTCTCTGTATCTTTATATTGTGAAGTTACAGCTCTTGCCAAAAAGAAGTGGGCTTGTCCCAGGGCTTGCTTTGGCGGACAGAATATGGTGGGAGTGATGACACACCAGTTCTAAGCTTAGGCCTCAAGGGACCTTGCGTACTTCTCCTTTATCTCAGAGACCTGTGAGCAGTAATAAACGGTTGTCTTTTTAAGGCACTAAGTATTGGGTGCTTTGTCATGCAACAGAAACTGACTGATAAAACCTCCACCCAATCCCTATTTGAAACCCTCTTTTGAGTGTATTACCTTGAATGAGAGAGTATTGTTTTCCCTAAAGAAAAGCATCTTTTCAGGCACAGAGAGTTGCCCAGGAGAATCTGGGTGCCTGTGCTTGGCAGTTTCCTGGTGTATCGCTTAGCCCCAGGGGCCCCAGGGCCTCTGTGCTGAATCACCTTGTCTGGGTTTGCTCGCTGCTGCTGTATTTCCTCTCCACCACAGTGGCAAGTTCAGATGCTGGTTTTTTCCAAAGCCCTCTTCACAAAGCCGTCAGGAGGCCACTGTGTTTCCTGGATTGTGCTGATGACATATGTGTCTGATAGGGATTCTAGCACTTGCAAAGCTGGCCTGAGATGGAGAACTCACCAAAAATACCGCAGTTGCTGGGTGCCAGAGAATTTATGGAGCTTCGGAGCCAGCAGGATGGAGTAAACAACACAGAATAGAGTGAACCAGGATGTTTAATGCTGGCTTTGCCTCTTGGCTAACTGTATGGCCTTGGGTGAGACCCTTGACTTACATTTCCTTAACTGAGACCAGGTGACCTCTGAAATCCCTTTCAGCTCGAAACTGCCAAATTCAAGGACTGAGTAGGGCTTCATGCAAGTGAGAAGCCAGAAAGCATGGGGTTAACTGTCTAATTAAAGGAAGTTCTGGCTGAGACAGTGTTCCTTTAAGTGGGGTCCATGTAATTGCAGCATCAGCATCACCTGGAAACTTGCTAGAAATGCAAATTTTCAGGCCCCACCCAAGGCCCTCTGAAGTACATTCTCAGCAGGTACTAACCTTCACATGGAAAAGAAGTAGCCCGCTGTTATCGAAGTTAGATAATTAAATGACCAATTTATTCACTGATAACCTATTTCTGCAGGCATGACACTTCTATTTTCGGAGTGAAAGTAAAGGTGAAGGTGCAGGACTATTACAAGAGAGTTTTGGGGTGGGCCCAGCAATCTTTGTTTTAACAACCCCTCCAGGTGATTTGAATACAGAATCGAGTTTGAGACTTACTGATTTGAAGTTGTGTTATTCCAAGTGTGGGTCACAGCATTGGCATCACCTGGGAGCTGGTTAGACACGCACAAGTTTATGGCCACCTCTTTAGGCCTACTGAACCAGAATCTGCATTTAACAAGGTTCCCAAGTGATTTGAGTGCACATCAGAGTTAAGAAACCCCGGGTGTAGGCTCCATTCTTGGAGACTATGATTCACTAGATGGGGGGGCAATAATTTACATTTCTAAAAAGCTCCCAAATATTGCTCATGCTGCATGTTCAGGGACCACATTTTCAGTATCAGGTTCTAGATTTCAGGCCAGGCTTAGAATCTTGGATATGGGAGGTTTTCAAGACCAACGTTGATTTGAACCACACAGTACAAATGTGAAGGTTGTGCACTGCCCAACTCCAGGAGGCACTGTTCACATAGACTATGACTCAAGAATGTGAAACCCAAAGCTAAAATAATTGGCAGGGTCTGGCTAAAGAGTGTGTTTTAGAAAGAGTTGGAATAGGGTTTGAATCCCAACCGTGCTGCTCACGTACTTGTGTGATCTTGGGAAATACCTTTAACTCTGAGTCTCAATTTTCTCATCTGTAAAATGGAGATGAACATACCTACCCCACTACGAGAAACTCAGTGGTAAGCACCCAGGAGAAGCTTGTTCTCTCTGGCTCTTCTTTTCAACCAAGGGAATAGCAGTTGTCATTAGACATATACATGTAGGCTCCTTCCCTTTCTTCAGTCTCACCCTGGCCAGTGGCCTAATTGCCTGGTCAGACTAAAGCCAGGTGAGTGTGATGGGCTTTTCTTTAGCGCTCCCAGGGGTCAGATGAAGGTGATACAGCCATAATGCAGGTTGCTTATATTAGGAAAGCTTCCCATAGGTTTGTACAAATTGATTCATAAAAATAACCAATGCAGCCAGTTTCAAACCGCACCCTGACTTCACCTACCTATTAAAGTCACAAAAGACAGTAACAGTCCCTGGTTCTACCGAGGCCCCCTATGATGCCCCTGGAACCTGGAATCACTCAAAGGCTTTGCGGGCAAGGGAAGGTACCTTGGCCCATCAGGCCTGGAAATGTGCCCTCCTCTGCATCAAGGACCCAGTTAGGCCCTTCATGTGTTTCTGTGATAATAAGTCAGGGATGCTCTGAAACAAACCTAAAGATGTATTTGGGGTGAGGGAGAGCTATTTCGGGTATAAGCAAGCAAGCAAGATGCTTTCAAAGCTCATTAAAACACAAAACAGGGGAAGATTAAGAGACCAGATGAACTCTGATGGTATCAGAAACTGGACATCCCTAAACTTGCTTTTTGCATTTTACAAGAAGCAAAAGAAAGGATTTTTTTTCTTTTTTCTTTTTAAATTCTGGGGCTGGTTGAATTTTTAGAAGGAGCTGGGAGAACAGCTGAGTTCAGGCGGTATTAATAGTTCAGCCTAAGACAGCCACTAGAGGGCCTCAGAGATCCAGAAAAACTGCAAGGTGTTTGCTAGGCCAGGTCCACAGAGCTGCCCGGTTTGGTCTGATTCCTGAGAACAATTTCACCAGGTACTCACCTTCACATAGGAAAGAAATAACTAGCTCTGTTAGTGAAGTTAGATAATTAATTGACCAATTTAGTCACTGTAACCTATTTCTGCATGCAAGACACTGTTCTATTCTTGGAGTGAAAGTAAAGGTGAGGGTACAGGCCTATTATAAGAGTCTCTAACTGGACAGAAAACTAGTTTCAGGGCTCCGCGGTGGTGTCAAGGACAGGCTTGGGAGGTGTGGGCTTTAGACTCCATTACGTCCATATGCTGTCCCAATAAACATAAAATAAAAATGAAAACAGCATGTTTCCTATGTAAGTACAGCTCCAAGCGAAGTCCCATTAGGTAACTAGATGGCCATATTTTAATCCCTCCTATATAGAAATTCTAGCCCTGTCATGACTGGGGCTTTGCAATGTATGCTGAAGCAGGGATGAAGCTGACTTCTCTATTATTGCTTAAAAGGTCCTCAAAGTATACAGTCAAGACAGAATGCAAAAAAGGTTAGAAACTCACCTTTCCTAGAGAGATCTATAAAATAGGAGGGGCTATCTAGTTAGGGGCATGTGCTAGAAAATGACCTACAAGGTATGTTCCGGCCCAAGGAATTGCTGGTATGCGGACAGAAGCATGGGGTGGACTATGTAGTCTCCTCTGTCTGCATCTGCTAGGGAAGAGATGCCTTTCCCTCCACCCCCATGGCTCTGCAGTCCTTCCAGCGAGGCATTTTGGCTAACGGAGGCCCTTTACCAATACACATTACATGGACCCACCCTCACCCTCACACCACCACATCTGGCAAAAAGTTTTGTGAGTTGGGAAGGTTGGGGGGTAGGAAAGAGGGGCTCCCTAAAGTGGGAGAAGAGTCTCCCAGTCCATGAGTTGCTCTAGGAGAGCTGAGTCCTAGATGACTTGCACATACGGTCTCCTCCACGGGCAGAGCTTCTGGAAGAGGAAATAAATCGGTTATTTCAGCATGTTTCTTTGGTTGTAGGAGACAGACAGATACGACAAATGAGATAAAACAGATGATATTGAGCAAGACAATGATGCTTCCCTTTTATATAGAAAATTCCTTTTCAGAGGCTAAAAACCCAGCTAACCTATCATATCCAGTTTCCCAAGGATGGAAGGAGGCACATCTTCCCCGACAGACTTGCTGTCTGGATTGCCGTGGCCGGCCCCTCTGGCTTCTCTCTGTCCAGGCGCCATAGCTGGCCACGTCAGTCCTCCTGTAGCTACCACTTTTGTCTGATCCGTCTTTGCTCCCTAGTTCCTGTCACATCAAGTCCAAATGTCCTTACCTGGCATCCAAGGACAGGCCATCCCTTCTGCCCGGCACCTGTCCTCTACTCTCATCCCACTGGCCATATCACTGCCTCATAAAAGGCTTATTGACATTGACCCCTCTGGGCTTGTGCTCACGTGGTTCCCCTTGCTTGCCAAACCATCCCTGCTTGTTGGCAGAAAAATGCACCCAAGCTGCATTTCCTCCAAGCCTTTCCTGACTATTTTAGCCTTTATTGATTGTTCCTCCTTGGAACTCCTCCATCCTCCTACAGATATTGGGGTCCTTCATCCAATACTATTGGGATTTTTTTCCTGTTATTTTAGGAAACTTGATTGTAGCTTAACAATCAGATGGCTAAATTCTTGAGGACCAAGATTTGCATCCCAAGACCACAGCCTGGTGACCCCATGCATGCATTAGAAGCCTGGTTAATATCTGCCTGGTTAACTGCCAGGCACCTTTCAGATCTTAGGTTGAACCTCACTTTCTGAGGGCAGCCCACCCCATTAGATCCAAATCTCCTGCTATAGATTCTCACCGAGCCATGTATCTCTCCTGCATAGCACTACTCAAAGGTAGACATTTTTATTTATTTGTTTTATTTCATTACTCAGTTCCCTCAGTAAGGGATGGAACTATGTCTGGTTTAGTTTAGTGCCTGGCACACAGTGGGTAATCTGTGAATATTTATTAAATTAGTGTAACATGTTGGTTGGTTGGTTGGCTGAACTGAGATGTGACATGGACTTCTTAAGAAATGAGGAGAACAGAGTTGAATATGTTAATCTCTTGGGAGCTGGTATTCTTGAGCACAGCCCTAAACAGAATCTATTAATAATAACAGGCTCAGATGGGCCAAATCAGCAAAGTCATTGTAGGGCCATTAGTGGCAATGAGTGACATGATATTTTTTAAAAAAGATTTTATGAACATCTTTACAGTGATTAAAAAAAGTAATACACATTCATTGTGGAAAATGTGTAACGTTTAGGGAATTATAAGGAAGCAGAGAAAAGTAATTACAAGCCCACCACTCAAAAACTTGTAAAATATTAACTTTTCTTCTAGTATCAGTTCAGTACAGGTTTTTTGATGGTGTGGAAATCCTACTGGATACATAATTTTAGATCTTGCCTTTTTTAAAAATCACTTAACATTAAGTGATAAGTACTTTTCATTTTTATTAAAAACTGTGAATGATAATTTTAGATAGGTCCAGACTATTCTGCTGTATGTAGATGTTCTCTATTATTCCCCCAATATAGAGCATGAAGAGTTTTGACTCTTATGATTTTTGAAGGCATTCTAGATCTAAAGACAATGAAGATAAATTGCCTTTAATATAATTAAAGATAAAGTATATTATAGATTTCCCCAACTGTTTCAATGGACCTTTGTATGTTGGCATGCCACCTTGGCTATCCAGGGGTCAGCCCTCCCAAGTGAGTGGTCCCCATTCCTTGGTCAGTCATCCCCAGCTCCCTGATCCTTCACTCTCTGCGTCTCCCCATACGGCAGAAATGATCGATGCCCTGTCCATGTACTATTAATACTCAGCATTCCCATACATGCCAATGGCTTCTTACTGCAAGCACCTTGGATTCTCTGGTGAAGGACTTTCTTTGTCCCATGAGTGGGACAAGGTGGGAGTGCCCAAGTGTGAATGCCCCCAGGAGCAGCTTTCAACTGACGATGAACAGGAGTTAGTGGACAAATAGGCCAGCTTCTCGTCACCCATGAGGAACAATTTGTTCTAGTTACCCACAGGTATAACTTACTCTGTAATGCACCTGTATTAACTTCCTTTCCTTCACTGTCTCATTTCCACATTATCCTACTGTGTTTCCTGGGATCACCTCACAAATGAACCATTTGGACACAAATCCTTGTTTCAGGGTCTACTTCTGGGAGACCAGTCTAAGACACCCCCTATTCTTAATTATGAGTTCTGACACTCTCCAGCTTAGATTTTCCCTCTTTGTTTTGACTGAAGTGAAAGCTAAAAAGTCTAAATGATTCAACATATATTTTAAGGAACAGGGTAAACATGCAAAACTGCCAGATTGCTGACTCCTTTTTCATCAGAACTTCTGACAGGAAAGCTCCTGAAAGGCAAAAAATTATACAGAGACACTGAACTCTTTGGAGGTCACTTTGAATTGTTCTTTGCCCTCTCTGTTGTCCTGTCTCATTTCTCTCTTAACCTACTTCATCTGCAGTAGAAGGCATCCTTGGCTGACTGTTTTTGCTCCCACCCCTAAGTATGTTTCCAGATACACTCACAGGCATGGGTGTGATGCTAGGCATGCTGTAAAGTAAGTTTATATTAATTTAATATAACTAATTGTTGTGATGAGTTACTAAAGGCCTGACATATGGTTCTGCAGGAGATTCTGCAGAGACTCAGACACTGTCTTGGTAGAGGCATTACACAGCTGGACTCATGCAGGGACAAGTGTGATGTGTCAGCTGAGGGGCACACAAAGATCAAAACAAACAGACGAAGAAACTCTAGAAATTCAGACAAAGCAGTGGTTCATTCTGGTTGGATTTTGAGAAAGCTCCATGGAAGAAGTTAAGGATGCTGGGTGGGTTTGATTTTAACAGGTCAAATATGTCAAGACCCAAAGAAGAGAGGTGATCCAAGCTTTCCCCATCTCACTTCCCAGGGGACTTCTCATGTTGACAGATGAGACTTCAGATTCCCTCCTCTCCCTGTCTCCAGCCCCTAGTAGGCTTTGTTTTTGTTTTTGTTTTCTTTGGAAGACAATACATATATTATTTACAATGCATACAGTTGATAAAGAATTAGTATACAGATACATTTTTTTTTAGTTCCTGGGAAAAGGATAATAAGGAAAAGGCTAACAACTATTAGAAAAATTGGAAACAGGTAGAAACAGGCATTTTACCAGATGAGGAAACATAGATGGTCAATAATCATATAAAAAGATAATCAAGGCCACTAAAATAAAAGATGAGCAAAATAAAACATCAAGGAGACACAATTTTACACCCACCAGTCAGGCAGTTATGAACTCTGATGATACAACATATCATCATTAGATTGGTAGAAATGACAATTGGTACCACCACCTTAGAAAGTAACTAAGCATCGCCTACTAAATTAGAAGAAATACATACAGTATGACCTCTTAATTCCATTCCTAGACAAATACTCTGAAGAAACCCTTGTATAGGTGCATCAGAAGACATGTACATGCACATATTTGTAGCAGCAAAAATGTGGGGAAAATCCAAATGCCTATTAGAATGCCTAATAGAATGGCTTGACTGTGGCATGTTAATATCACATTTAGTATTAGTAAAATACAAGACAGTGAAAGTGAAAACCCCAGTAGGCTTTGAAACCTTCAGAGTTTCCTTCTATCTCAGTTCCTCCAACACCACCGAATGAGAAAATTCCATCACCTTTCTGATGCAAACAGACTGGGCCAGACCTAAGCCAAACTGTAAAATAGGCATATCAGTTAGGAATTCATTTAATTTTGGATATCAGAATGCCCATCTAATAGGGGCTTAAATAAACCAGACACTGATTGTATCTTAAATAAAAAGAGGACTGGAGTTAGGCATTTGTTGCTGCTGGTTTAACCACTGAGCATCATCATCAAAGAGGCAGGCCTTTTCCATCTTCCTACTCTGCCCTCCTTAAGCTGTTGGCTTTTCAACCTCGTGCTGCTCACCTCCTGGTTGCGAGTTGGCTGTGTTAGGTTCAGGTATCACGAATGCCTTCAAGGCAGGAGGAAGGGGGAAGAGCAGTAACAGACGTCTGTTTTCTTCTTACCAGAATGGCAAACGTTTTCCCAGGAGCCCCTGCAAAAAAAAATATACTTATGTATCATTGGCTGGCACTAGATTTTATGACCATCCCTCGCTGTAAAAAATGCTAGGAACTTGAGTATTTCACTTTTTAGATTCTATAATTACAGAAAGCAGGGAGGAAGGGAGAAGAAATAGGTGCAATGAAGTTCCTACAAATTCTGCCTTCTATTACAGGAAATGTCACCTGCTGTGGCTAAGACACTCAGAGCCTCTCTCCGTCTCAGCTGATAGCTGGTATATTAGTCAACTGTTACCGCAACCACACCGTGTAACAAACCACCCCAAATCTCAGTGGCATGTAGTGATAAGCATTTATTATCATGCTGCCAGGCTTGCCGATGGGCCAGGGTGTCTCTGCTCCACATGTCTCTTGTTCTTCTGGAACACGAACAGAAGAACTGTGCAGGAGAAACAAGCAGAGAGATGCAGCGCCTCTTTAGATGTAGGCTCAGAACGGGCACATCCCCACTTTTGGCCATATGCCACTCGCCAAGACAAACCATATGAGGCCAAAGCAAACTCAGTAGTGGAAGGAACTACAAAGTTCTTGGGCAAGGGTGTGCGTACGGGGAGGAGAGAGGAATGGGGAACATTCCCACACCCCAGCTGGATAATCTCACACATCGCCTGTGTGGAAGTGCTGGTGGGGCTGGGATGTTAATGTATTAATATTTCCCTCCAGGGAGCAAGTGTGCCTGTGACAGGCAAGGGCCCCCTTGAGGCAATGCCTAATCAGTGAAGTGACCCTAGGGTTGTAATTTTAGACTAGTCTTTTTGGGAAGGCAGAGCATGTGGTACCTTAAATCACCTTTCATAGGTGGCTCTTTCCTTTCATTGATTGAAAGTATCCAACAAAAAGGGATTCTGAGATTCAGTTTCTCGCCCTATATCAGTTTGGCATTTTCAGGAGCAGGCAACTCTCGTCCTCAGTCTCTCTATATATCTGGTAGTTTTTTTTTTGTGCCCCAAGTAGGGACTGAATTCTGCTTTTCCCAGTGGTGGTGCCTGGAGAGGTGACCTTCATTTCCCAAGTAGTCTTTTTCCAGCTAACCTGCCTTTGCTATAATTCCTATCCCATATAACTTAATTAAATCAAATATTGTGACAGTGAGAATAGAATGGAGATGGAGACAATGTCTTACGATAGTCACAATCCCCAGATTGTTCCCTGGTGCTGTTACATCAGCCAGAGCTTCCTTGACAGGAGGACTGCGCTGGTGTTAATTTGATTACATTCTGACACGTGCTCACACAGAGAGAGAAATTACAATACAGGTGAATGGTGTTTAAGGAAATGTGTCTCTGAAAAAAAGTTTGTACATACATCCTTTACTTTGAAAATGAGGTTTGTTCATTCAATAAATATTTTCAGTAGTTCTCATCTCTCCAGAGGCTACCTTGCCAAGAAGCAGCATAGATGAACTCATTTGAGAAGTCAGTGAATCTTCTTTTCTGGGAAAAATAGATAATACCACACTTTTAAAAAATATAACACCATATATTTATTTAGTAGGTTTTTTTAAGCACTCATCATTTGCCAGACTCTATTGCAAGCACTTCACAAATATTAACTTATTTAATCTTTATTATGAATGTGTGAGGTAGGTCCTATTATTGTTCCCATTTTGCAAATGGAAAATCTGAAGCACAGGAAGGTTAAACAACTTCAAGGTTAAGTAACTTGGTATGGATGGTAAGGTATGGATTCTCGCATGCCTCACGGGGAAAGGAGATGAAGCACTTGGCAGATGATACAGTTTTCCTCATGAAACACCTATAGTTTGAATAAACACAATCATTTTGGGGAACCAACTAGCCTCCTCATTGCCAACACTCTTGATTTGACATGCAAGAGATTTTTCCTGCCAAATATCCATTCTCTCTTCTAGCTATAGCAACCTGATTTTCTCTTAGAAGAACCACTCTCCCTCTTCTGATCCATGTGGGTTGAGTGGCCAAATCCAACCCCCCATCTCCAAGGCTGGGAAAGGAAAGAGGATATGACCCACGCAGAGACCAGGACATTATGGTAATAAAGCGGGTTAGGGAATGCAGCTGGTAGTTTATGGCTAAAGGGCACCAGATGCTTATCCTTTCCAAAATAGAAAGAAAGGTCACAAGGCAAAGTGTTAATAGCTGGTAATTCTGGATGGTGGAAAAGGAAAGAAAAGAAGGAAAAAAAAAAAAAGAAAAGAGACAGACATTTTTTGGAAGAAGAAATGAACTTTGCCATGTACATTTTTTTCTTTTATTATTATGTGAATTTTTTGAGGAGATACTTAAATATCATAACTGTATTAGTTTTCTATTGCTGCTGTAACAAATGACCACAAATTTAGTGGCTTTAAATGACAGAATTTTATTATCTTACAGTTCTGGAGGTCGGAAGTCTGACACAAGTCTCACTGGGCTACGTTCAAGGTCTCAGCAGGGCAGAGGTCTTTCTGGAGGACCCAGGGGGGAATCTATCCCTTTGTTTTTTCTGGGTTCTTGAAGTCACTCACATCCCTTGGCTTGCGGCTCTTTCCTCCATCTGCAAAGCCAGCAAGATTGCACATCTCTGACCATTCTTCTGCTGTCACATTCTTCTCTGACGACAGCTGGGAAAGGTTCTTCCATTTTAAGAACCTTTGTGATTAGGTTAAATGGGGTCCACTCAGATAATCCAGGATAATCTCCATATCTCAAGATCCTTTACTTAATCACATCTGCCAAACCTCTTTTGCCAAGTCAGGTAACGTAGTCACAGTTTCCAGGAATGAAAATGTGGACCTCTCTGGGGAAGGGGCCATTGTTCTGCCTCCCACAGTAATTTACAGTAGGAAGACATCCTTCATCTGTAAATTAGAGGCTCTTGTAAGCCCCTCCCTTATCTAGCATGCTATCTCTCTGAGAAGACAAAGTTTTTATTCAATTTTAAATTCACAGCCATGAAGTTTCCTTTTTTGATTATGCATAACTGAGCAGAAAATTTGCTGTACATTTTTAAAATAGAAGACAATGAGACATTTACATGTTCATTAAGATGGTTTTCATAAAGATAGCCAGGCAGATCTCAGATTAGAGTTATGACAGAGCTGTCTTCTAGATTTCTCTCAATGAAGAGATGGGCATCTGGGCATCATTTGCTCTGATTGTTGCTTTGCTATAGCAAATCATTTTGGCTAAAATGACAAGACGGTTCTATGAGATATTACATCTTGCACTGGTTGCAATGCCTCTGCTGAAAACAGGTCAATTTCTCATGAACCAGGATTTTGCTGAACTCCTTAGTCGTCTAGAAAATGGAGCTTGGGACTAATTATTAGAAAGTGCTAATGTTCACTGACCTATGATGAATAAGCCTTCCTTCCTGAATAGATTAACTTCTCTTTAAGGAAAGAGCTAATGAAGTTCGACTCCCCAAAAGATCACAAGTAGACATTTGATTAAGCAAGCAAGTTAAAGCAAGAACTTGGCACATAACCATGAAAACAGTCTTTGTCAAGTCTCTTCACATTCCATTGAACAATTGCATTCCTGTAGCAACCAAAGGAATAACCCATTAAATGTTCAAAAACTGGAATTATGCAATCAACCATCAGAAATGCTGAAGCTGGCCTTCCAGTTAATCAAGGGGTAACTGTTTTTTCCTATCAACCTCCAGTGATATTATATGGCTTTTGTCTGTATCATTCCTGAAAAACTATTTTAGCAGATAGAATTTGTTCCAAAATTTAAGATGCAAGAAAGGGACATTTTTCTGATTTCATAGCTCAAGTCAAATGTTGCTTGTCAAGGTTAGCAAAAAGTCTAATAGTTGTTATTTTTTCTGATTTCCTCCTTTTGTTTTGGATTAATGGAAACTAGAACAAATGGGGGTGTGGCTCCTGGGCTGCCAAGATACACGAGGGCTGTCTGGAAAGTATCCAGCCATTGCCAATATAATTTTTCATATTACATGGCCGGATACTTTCCAGACAGCCCTCGTATATTGTCCATTCCAAATTGGACCAGTAAACTGTGGGCAGCTGTGTTGTCAGCACCTGCCCTCACTAGCCCTCGTTGGGTGCAACGAACTTCACGGCTGCCCCCAAGGATACAGTGCTTTGTGTTTTAAACTGATTACCATGCAGCCACCCCTTGATGGGTGTTTCCAATTTGAGGTACAGCATGGGAGTTGAGCCCTCTGTCCTCTTGGTCTTCAGAAACCCAACCCTGTCCCGGGCCTGGCCCCTCTGCCTGTGAGGTGGAGGGTGAAAATCACCTTTGCACTCATTCCATAAGTATTTACTGAATGTTGTCTTAGTTTAGGTTCCCTTAAAAGTGGACTCTGAAACAAAAATTCAAATGTGAGCGGTTTATTTGGGAGGTGATACCAGGAAACACTGGTAGGGAAGTGTGGAAGGGATACAGGAAGGAAGGCAGCCATAGGAGCACGCTATCAGGTAAGTTACCACTGTGGGCGACTAGAGCTCAGTCTTGCTGGGGAACCCTGGGAGACAGTGTGGAACACCCAGAGTTGACCTATGGAGGGGTGAGGGGGCTGGGTTGTATCCAGTAGCTCCTGGGGATCACTGGCTAAGTGTTGCCAGCGGTTAATTTCCCAGACTGTCCAGTCTGCCGTGCCTGAGGCCAGAGGGGCTTGCTGCTGCTTGGGAGAAAGTCCTCTAGCGAAGAGATGCAGACCCTGGCAGTTGCAAGTAGAACAACCTTGCACTGCAGTGCTGAGGCCCAAGGGGGCAGTAATACAAAAAGTTTCTTATTCCAGCCTATGAGTAAGGCACTGAAACAGGTGCTGTAGAGAAGCTTAATCTACTTCTGTTAGTATATTATGTAGAAACAGCTACATTTTGCTGACTGTCTGCTCAGGGTTATGCCAAGTGCTGCAGGAGAAACAGAAGACATAGGAAGCCTGGTCTGTCCCTGATTCTGAGGAACTTACTGTCTAAGGGAGGAAGACAACCCTGACTCTACCACACACCAGTGGTATATATAGACCAAATATAATGGGGATAGAGGCATTACGGGAGGATCGGGGTTCTTGGGAAAGCTTCATGGAGAAAGTAGGAAATGAAGGAAGGATGGTGTTTGCAGAAAACAGCCAAAGCCTATATCATCTGAGGAGCATTGAGAGAGAAAGTATGGAGACAAATTTAGCCCAGCATGCTGGCAGACAGTGAGCAAGCCCATGAGCATAGAGGCGAGGGAACATGTACAAGAGGAGAGGGAATCTTCACACTTGGCTGGGTAGGGCAGGGCCAACAGTGAGAGGCTTGAAAGCAAAATGAAAAAGTCTCAGCTTGCTATTGTCCTAGAGCTATCAGTCATTGCCTTGAGTCCACAATTCCTTTTGAAAACGTTCACCCACGCCCACAGTACTGTTGCAGCAGTGGCTATGTCGTGGAAGATGACCCGCCACATCTGGTTGGGATGGGAGCGTAGCTGCCAAGCTGCAGTGGAAGTCCAGCCTCAGGGGCACTTTCCTCCTTGCTCCAGCTGTGGATCTGGGCATGCACACACTTGTACTAACACACCTGCCCTGTCCTGCGGATGTGGAGGTAAATTAGGCAAGATCCTTGCCCTCAACTTGTTTGCAGTCTCGTTGGGGGAGACAAACTTGCAAACTCAGGTAACTAGAAAAAAGGCTTTTGGGTGGAGGAGAATTAAAAAAAAAAATTTGGCCCAAAGGAAGTTCTCTGCCAAGGGTGAATGATTTAACATCTATGTTCCCCTTTCCCACCAAACATATTAAGATCACTCAGCATACTAGAGTGGCTGATTTCCTCGCAGGTACTATTTTCTTATCTCTTCCAGGAAACAGAACTTACTGAAAAATGACTGTTGAAGGAATATGGTCAGAACCTGGCAGGAGCCCAGTTTATACTCAGCAGCTTTGACCAAAGAAAGAGAAGAGTAAATATCAAACCCAAGGTCGGTGGATAAGACTATTGTGTGTTTTTCTTTATCCCCTGAAGGCATGTTTGTTTTTTGAAGAGCTGGGAACTTATTGTTTAAAGTATTTTTGGTCCAAGGGTCAGGCTGCCAAGAAAGCAGTGGGCATTTGTTTGTGGTAGTTGGGTTTTTACCCAATGTCTGTGACCTCTATTTAGCGCAGGGATAGAGTGAGATCCAGCATCCATGAGGCTTTCAGGAGTCTTAAGGGCCCAAACTGATAAAACACTGAGAGCTGTTTCTATATTGTGGGGAAATGATATGGTATCATTTCATTTTTAAATATATAACCAAGTGCTACATGCTAGGAAGTTACTGTATTAGGCATTCACTATTAGTAAAATTTGATATTCGTTCATTTAACATAGCACAATATTGAGGTTTTTAGAGAATGGTAATTTAAGATTCTGATAAAAGTTGGTTTCCACCAAATATTTCACGGCTCTGCAAAGCTCGTACTGCTGCTGCACACAGGCAGACAGCGTGAATTCCGCACAGCTTGGGGAAGACACTTTTTATCAATGCATGGCTAGTATTGTTATCTAGAGTTTTTAACTGCAGCGATTCTTGCTGCTTAATCATGCATCATCGTTAGCTCAAATTAATCTTAATCTACTTTCTTTTATATTTGGTGGATTTTCCTTTGTGGAAAAATGCCATTTGAGTTTGGGTCTCCCCAGAAGAGGAGGAGCTGGAATAAGGGTATGAGTGCGGGTGGTTTATTTGGGGAGTTAGCCCAGGAAGCCCTGGAGGCGAAGTGAGGAAGGAAGACAGGGGAGGGAGGAAAATCACTAAAGGAGGGTGTTAATGAGCAGAATTACTGTTGAGGGCAACTGGGGCTCAGGGCCTTGGGGACTCTGGGAACACTTTGCAGAACATGCCTCAGTGTTGTCCTACCCAAGAGGTAAGGCGTAGGAATATTTATCCAACATTTTCCATCTGATGTTTGTTGAGGACTGCTTTTAGAGCCATCAACTCACAGATGCCTCTAGCCTGCCCTGTATGTTGGAGCATGTTCCCGCAGCCATAGGAAGCCCTCAGGGAGAGCAGGGTGCTTGGTGAGGTGCTGTCAGGGAGGAGAAAATTCAGAAAAGAGTGCTAACAGGAATTGGGCAGCGCATGGGTGCTCTGACAGCATCTGGTATGGATGCATAATTCCATGAACAGTATTTAGGGCCCACAGTTTTCTAATCACTTGACTTTGAAACACACATGTGGTGCATTTCAATGTGACATATGAGCCCATACTGCTAAGTAGTCAGATAAAACCTTACGTAAGGATGTGATCTTAAAATTGCAACCTGGGCGATGGGAAGAAGCCAGTCATATGAACAGTGAGGAAAAGTCTCCTGCATCACTTCGCCCATTTAAATCCTGAGTCTCAATCAAGGAAATTTATGTCCTGGAGTGCTTGAAGTCCAATTCTTGGCAATCACATTCTCACTCACAAGAAACTTTGTTTTTAGCCATTTCTTGCAGAATAATGTTTCAAATTTTCCATTTGATGCCATTTGAATGTCCATGCTTCTCTTGTCTAGTCAGTTTGTCTGTATCCATTAGTCAAATTTCCCAGGCTTATTTTCACCAAACGCTGCTTTGACAGTTCCCATTTTCCATGCCAGGTTTCTCTAGTCCCCTTCAGATTTACAAGGAAATTATGGTTCCTTAGAAAAAAGAAAATCTCATTCAAGACCCAGAAAACCTCAATCCTGTCTACGGAGGGCAAAGAGGAAAATTTGGATACCTGGGACTGGACTTGCTGAAACCTTCCTAGTTATAAGCTTCCTGACTTTGTCCAGCCTCTCAAGCAAAAGGCAATTCCATCTCTCTCAGACGCTGGTTCTGAAGTTTCTTAGAATCTTAATGTTCTCTGCAATTACATGACATCAAAAAGAAATTAGATGAGGTTTCGAAGGGATCTCTTCCCCAGAGTCCCTGAGTCACAGATTTTTCTTGCTATGGAGTCACTGTCAAAATTGTCTGAATCACCCATTTCTTCTTTCCAGGGCAGCACACTCCTAAGGGACATGTGGCTTCACTCCTGAACAAGTTCACTAAACAGTGCTGGAGAGAATACTAAAAAATTTTAAACAGTTATGAAGATGGGTAAGATCTCACTTTTTCTAAGATTTCCTGAAATCATCCAGGTGAAAATAGCATCTCTTGCCATTGTTTGATGGTGGCTTCCCCCTCTGTCATGTTCCACATCAATGGCATCTCCCTCCCTGGTGGTTTCTCTGGACACGTCTGACTTTTGAAAGAATCATTTTCTCCTACATGTATTTTGAGTTGTTATCTTCTCTGCACATGATAGCTTTCTATGACCTAGAGATTCTTAAAAATTTTTGTCCCTCTGCTGGAAACCTTTATTTTTTTTACATACTACTATAGATTATTTTCATCAACTTTTCTTTCATTGCAAAGGCTTTACAACGGGAGTAGACATTTGTACTCAATTTGTAGATTGACATAATTTTCAATAACCCATTATATATGATTTATTTTTTGCATATCCAGCAACACAAAGTTGGCCCTCAATAAAGGTAAAATGAATAAAATGTTTAAATCATTGCTTTTCAAGAAGATCCAACCTAGTAAAGCCATAAGCAAACTAAAAATATGTATGTTAAAGGAGTTCTAGGTTTCAGGTTTTCTGACCTTGTATCTGAAATCTTATATCAAATTAGTTGAAAATGTTTATATGGTGCTGGGTAGCAGGAAAAAAAGTAACTTTTCACATAGTTGCTATGGAAAAAAAAAACCAAACAAATATTCAAAGCTGGAAACCAGTATTTTAATCTGTATATGATTCCTGCCTAACGCCTCTCATTTAGTGGTGTTCCAGCCTTTTCTTTTTAATACTTCCAGCAACAGAACTCATGATCACCTCATGAGGCAATTCAAACCACTTTCAGAAAGTTCTAATTGTTAAAAAAAAGTGCCAAATTATGAATTATGGACTGTTTTAAGTGCTCTGCTAAAAATTTTGGATAGAAGTTATCTTGATTAAGGGAACTCTGCAAATAAACCATGTTAGCAACCCAAATGGAAAAAGAAGACCATTAATATTGAGCCTCAATGTCTCCTGGCATCTGTAAAGTCGCAATTCCCTATCCAATACATTTGTTTACCTAGCAAAGCTACCCATTTGGGTATCTGTCTAATTGACATACTATGAATGAGTATGATTTAGTAAGTATTAATATATTGTCCAGAATGTATTTATTCTCTCTTCAACTTGTAGCTCTGATAAATCATCATGGCCCAAAGGAATATTTTCCTAGTTCTTTTGGAATGGTCAAGTTGCCCAAGGAGAGAAATCCTTAAGGTGATCATCCTGAGCCATCTGCTATCTGTATGTGAAATAGCACAGGTCTCTCTGTCCTGACTTTGATTATAGTGTCAGAATCCTACCTGGGTCTCTTACGATGATTGCTTTAGAGTAGAATCCAAAATATATTATTTCCCTTGTTTAACCTCATATCATAAGACTGAAGGGAGACTATCAAGGCAAGCCTTGAGATATCATCTTATAATTTGGCAAGCATGATCAACATCTAAGGTTAATCCCTAAGTGGCATGTGGAGGGATAAGGAATATTCTGAGCCTCCTTGACATCCTTGACATTCATTATGTTATTACTACCGCCTTCGTTCAGGCCCTCTTCATTTCTAAGGGGTGATGGCCATAGCTTACTCTTCTCTCTAGCTTCAGCCTTGCCACATTTCTCATCCATTCCCTCCGACAGCCAAGTGCTCTTTCCCAAATGCATACCTGGTTATGTTACTCTGCTGCTTAATTGTTTCATTGCCTTCTGCATAAAATTCAGGTTGCTTATTATGCAATATAAAGCCTGCAGGCCAACTTCTCCCACCTCATCTCTTCTCACTACCTTTCTATCTTTCAAGTGTGTGGAATTACTTTTTTTTCCCTCTCTCTCTGAGACAGGGTCTTGCTCTGTTGCCCTGGCTACAGTGCAGTGGTGTCATAATAGCTCACTGCAACCTCAAGCTCCTGGGCTCAAGCAATTCTCCTGCCCCAGACTCCCAAGTGGCTGGGACTACATGCGTGTGCCACCATGCCTGGCTAATTTTTCCATTTTTTATAGAGACGGGGTCTTGTTCTCGTTCAGGCTGGTTTCAAACTCCTGGCCTCAAGCGATCTTCCTGCCTCAGCCTCCCAACGTGCTAGAATTACAGGTGTGAGCCATCAGCCCCAGCCTGGAATTACTTTTGATCCTGGACTATGTATGCTCCATGGTGGCTCTTTCCCTCTCTGTTTTAGGCTGCACTCATCCCTGAGAGCTAAGCCCTACTGCATTGCCCCCTGGAAGCTTTTGTTTTCCCTGAAACTTTCTCCCCTACCAAGATAGGTTTGCATTCCATCTGCAGTTCAATAGCATCCTGAGCTTATCTCAAATCCTAGCATTATTCAGTCTGTATTGTAATTGTTTCCTAGTCTACATCCTCCCCATAACTGGAGCTCATGGGTAGAACAGGTTAGATTTTACTTATATCTGTAAGTCTAGGGTATAATGCATTGTAGTGGTGCCATATTGCAAATGCATGATGAATGCAGGTGCTCCAACCTCAGAAGTGAATAATTATTTGGCACTCTGGAAAATGTATTTTCACTGCTAAGGACCATTCTACAGAATACATCTTTGGAGTAAACTCTAAGTAACTAAGTAAAGGTTGCTTTTAGTGGAAGCACTAAAATATGAATAATGATTATCTCTGATGGTTTGCCCTGGGTTATGTTTTTGTCTTAATTTTTTATATTTTCAAATTTCCCTATAAGGAGCCATACAGATTGAATGTATAATCAAAAACAAAGATTTTAAGCAACATATATTATTTTGTATTTGCATTGTACCTTTATGACAAATGTTTGCAGAGCAAAAGGACAAGAATAAAGTCCTCGAATGGTTAACAGCAGTTTTTCTCTAGGGTTGGAATGATGGGTGACTTTTTTCTTCTTCTTTCTAATTTGCAGGGTTTTTTATCTGTATAATTATGTGGTCCTTTCATAAGAAAAAATTTATTTAAGTATTAAAAAATTAAATAAATGACATGATGATTAATAATTTGAATAATCAAATAATCAAATCACTCCTGTCAAGAGATTACTAAATTTAATAAAACTTCACTTATTATCAAGCCACTTAAGCTGTTTGTCATTTTGAGAACACATGGAAGACAATATAAATATTGATGTCTGTCTTTTAAAATGGAGAAAAATAAGACTCTGGATATTATAAAACTGGAAAATTTATTTTAGACCTTTTGGAAGCTAAGTGTACCTTTGGGCTGGGAGCAGAACTTAAGTCCAGTAGTGAATTATGGAGTTGGTTTTTAATGGAATATAACTGTCTATTTTTGTGCTAAGTCTATTATCCTTTGGTACATAATACACCGGAGATTAAGATCCCATATATTCAGCAAAAGATTTACTGTGAAGCAGTAAAAATAGATTTAGTCATAATTTATACAGGTGCATATTTATAGGTAGAGTATGTTTGTAAAAATGGCAATGAGAGAAATGGAGAAACCAATATTATTTTAGAATATTATTCCTTTTGATTTTCTTCTTTAAACCCATATGCTTTGCATTTATTAGGAGTTAAAACCAAACACTTCTTCAAAATTTATTAAACAGTTAAGAGTTCCCTCCATTGTGTTTGGCAAGAGCTTAATCAGTTACATATAGTTATTTATTAGAAAGGAGATTAGATGTTTTTTTGCCATTATGAGTTTACTTTTGTGAGCAAAGTAATGTTACGTTCTTAGAGGTTCTTGCATATCATCAATTATCATAAAGCAAAAATACAATTTACAAACTTTTTTTTTTTTTTTTAAAGAGACAAAGTCTGGTTCTGTTGCCCAGGCTGAAGTGTAGTGGTGCAATTGTAGCTCACTGCAGCCTCCAGCTCCTGGGCTCAAGGGATCCTTTTGCCTCAGCCTCCCAAGTAGCTAGGACTACTGGTAGTATGCCACCACGCCTGGCTAACTTTTAAATTTTTTGTAGAGACAGGGTCTTGTTATGTTGCCCAGGCTGGTTTTGAGCTCCTGGACTCAAGCGATCCTCCCTCCTTGGCCTCCCAAAGTGCTGGGATTATGGGCGTGAGCCACTGTACAAGGCCATGATTTACAAACTTGATGATCAATAATTTTTATGTATATTTAAATGTCAGAGTACATACTTCTAATGGTAACTTGAGTCATTTAATCCTAGGCCTTAAAATTAAATCCTGAAAGCTATACAAATGCTAATACTTGGACAGAAAGGTCCATTAATGCTTACCTCAAATATGGAAACACGTGTATTTAGCACTTTATAGTGTGACAGATAATATAGCAATTGCCTAGTATATATTACTCCTTTAAGTTCTTACCATAACTTATGAAGTAAGTCTATTAGTGAGGCTAGTCAGCAACCTGAAATTTCAGTTGCTTCTAACCCATTATGTCTATTGATGAGCAGCTGTGGACCCTACCCAGTGTCTCCTAGGCTGACAGAGCAGCCAGCTGCAGAGGAGAGATCTCAGAGAGTCTCACATCTGCCACCAAAAGCTCCAGCCTGGAAATGGCAAACATCACTTCTACTCACAACTCATTAGTCAGAACAAGTCACGGGACATCATCCAACTACAAGGAGGAGGGGCAGGGAGTACAATACTACAATGTGTCCAGGAGTTGAGGAACAGGAAATATTTGGTGAAGAGTACTAATCACTACTATAGCGTGTCCCTAGTTTACACATGAGGAAACAGAATCTGAAAGAGAACAAAAAGCTTGCCAAGTCACATAGGTAGTAAGCAAGAGAGCTAAAATGATATTAAAAAACCAAGCATGAATTTAGCAATATTTTTATAGCAAATCCAAAGCCTACCAATTCTTTGTCACTTAGAAAGACACAGGAAAATTAGAGATTGAACAGAGATCAGCAACTGTCTCTTGGTTTCACTTTTGTGAACTCTGAAATCCTTTGGCTGTACTTCTAGCTGCCTACCTCAAAAGCTAGACGTTGAAGATATTGGCTTTCTATTACCAGAGATTAGTCCCTTATAAAATTGTTATGGCCCTAGCAGTTCTTGAGGGTAACTCACTGATGACAATAAGCAATGTGACTTTCAATCACTTGGGAGATATTGTTAGCAATATAAAGCCCAATATCCAGGAAGGGGCAATACTATCTACCCAACCTGCCTCAAAGGTGTGCATTTTTCATTAAGGTAATTATAGGCAAGGCGGTTGCATCTCACAAGTCCAGGAGAAGCTGTTCGTATAGTAGTCTATGTTAATGGGGCCTCCTGGAATTGTACAACGCATTGGTCAAAAACAACTCCTTTCTCCTAGGGGGCAAATGCCATATTTTCCCCCCAGTTTCAGCCCTTCTCCTCAATAGTATTTCACTTCTTATGAGTAAGCATTGGGAGGGAATTATTTTCAGTAAAGTCTTGAGAAGTCTACAAGCTTTGCACTTCCATTGAGAATTTTGACCAATAGAAGTTCCTTTCTATCATTTCCCTTTTAGCACTTGACATCTTGTGATCTTTAGCACTTGTCCATAGGTACTGAAGAATCTCCACTTCCCTAGATATTTCAGCACTAAGAAAACAAAAAATTGACATAGCTTCTGAGCAGTACCCAGAAAGTTGTCTTTATCCTGGCTGTCCATTAATACCCTGGGGTGCTTTTTAAAAAATCCCCTTACCCTGTTCCCATTCTTAGGATCTGACTTAGCTGATCTAGGGTAGAAGGGACAGGCTATGAGCATTTTTAAAAAGCTCCCCAGGTGGTTCTAATAGTAGGCTGGGTTGAGAACCATAGACTTAGGAAATAGTTAAAAAGTGTCCTAAGACAAGGTTATTACAAAGTATAGTAATTCTGCTCAGTAGATAAGGAACATGAGAGGGCTTTAACACAGCTCTACCAAAAAAATGTAAAATTGTAATAGATTTGACTCTTTGACCTACCTAATTTGCCTCTGTCTCTGTCACTCCTCCAAAATGGCTCTTGCCAAGATCCACAAATACTTCCAAAGTGACAAATCCATTAGACCATTGATTCTCAACTTTGTACATAAGAATACCCAGGAAATATTTTAAAATGCAGATACCAATCCATACCTAAGCCCAATTAAATCAGAATTTTTATGGATGGTGCCCAGACATCTGTATTTTTTTTTATGTTCTCCAGGTCATTTCAAAATGCAGGCAAGGTCAGAAATGACTGCACTAGTCAAATTTGGTCAATATTGTACTAAACTTCTCAGCAATTAAAAAAAATTATTTTTATTTTTTATGGATACATAATAGTTGCACATATTTATAGGGTACATGTGATATTTTGATACAAGCATACAATGTGTAATGGTCCATCAGGGCAATTGGTATATCTATCACCTTAAACACTTGATCATTTTTTGTGCTAGGAACACTCCAATTCCTTTCTCTAGTTATTTTGAAAAATGCAATAAACTATTGTTTGCTAAAATCACCCTATTGTGCTACTAAACATTAGATCTTATTCTTTCTATCTAACTATTTTTGTACCCCTTAACCAACCCCTATTTACCTGCTTCCTCAGTACACTCCCCAGCCTCTGGGAACTATCATTCTACTCTCACAAGATAAATATTTCCAGCTCCCACATATGAGTGAAAACATTTGATATTTGTCTTTCTGTGCCTGATTTATTTCATGTAATATAATGTCCTCTAGTTCCACCCATGGGGTTGCAAATGACAGGATTTCATTTTTTTATGGCTGAATAATATTTCATTGTGTATATGTACTACATTTTCTTTATCTATTCATCCATTGGTGGACACTTAGGTTGATTACATATCTTGGCTATTGGGAATAGTGGTGCAATAAACATGGGAGCGCAGATATCTCTTCGATGTACTGATTTCCCTTCTTTTAGATATATACCCAGTAGTGGGATTGCTGGATCATTTGGTAGTTATGTTTTTAATTTTTTGAGAACCTCCATACTGTTCTCCATGGTGGTTGTACTAATTTACATTCCCACCAACAGCGTACAAGGATCCCCCTTTCTCCACATCCTCACCAGCGTCTGTTACTGCCTGTCTTTATGACAAAAGCCATTTTAACTGGGGTGAGATTATATCTCATTATAGTTTTGATTTACATTTCTCTGATGTCTAGTGATGTTGAGCATTTTTTCATATACGTGTCTTCTCTTGAGAAATGTTTATTCATATCTTTTGCCCATTTTCAAATTGGATTATTTGTGTTTTTTGCTATTGAGCTCCTTATATATTCTGGTTATTAGTACCTTGTCAGATGGGTAGTTCCCAAATGTTTTCTCCATTCTGTGGGTTGTCTCTTCACTTTTTTGATTGTTTCCTTTCCTGTGCAGAAACTTTTTAGCTTGATGTGATCCCATTTGTCCATTTTTGCTTTAGTTGCCTGTGCTTTTGAGATATCACTTAAGAAAAATTTACCCAGACCATTTATATTGTTTTATATTTATATTGTTTTCCCAATGTTTTATTCTAATAGTTTCATAGTGTCAGGTATTACATTTAGTTCTTTGATCCATTTTGAGTTGATTTTTGTATATAGTGAGAGATAGGGGCCTAATTTCATTCTTCTGCATATGGATATCCTGTTTTCCAACCACCATTTATTGAAGATACGGTCCTTTCCCCATTGTTTATTCTTGATGCTGTTGTTGAAAATGAGTTGACTATACATGTGTGGATTTATTTTTGGGTTCTCTATCCTGTTCCATTTGTCTATGTGTCTGTTTTTATGGCAGTACCACGCTGTTTTGGTTACTATAGCGTTGCAGTATAATTTGAAGTCAGGTAGTGTGATGCCTCCAGTTTTGTTCATTTTGATCAGGATTTCTTTGGCTCTTCTGGGTCTTTTGTACTTCCATATAAATTTTCAGATTTTTTTTCCATTTCTGTGAAGGATGCCATTGGTATTTTGATAAGGATAACACTAGCAATCTGTAAATTGCTTTGGGTAATATTGACATTTTAACAATATTGGTTCTTTCAATCCATGAACACGGATTATCTTTCCATTTTTAATTCAATTTCTTTCATCAATGTTTTATAGTTTTTATTGTAGAGAACTTTTACTTCTTTGGTTAAGTTTACACATGGGTATTTTTTTTTATTTGAAATTATTGTGAATGGGATTACCTTCTTGGTTTCTTTTTCAGATTGTTTGCCATTGTCATAGAGAAATGCTACTGATTTTTATATGTTGATTTTGTATCCCGCAACTTTACTGAATTTGTTTATCAGTTCCAATCAGTTCTCCATTTTTTTTTTCAGTTCTCCATTTTTTGGTGGAGTCTTTAGGTTTTTCTAAATATAAGATAAAATCATTTGCAAACAGGGATAATTTGACTTCTTCTTTCCTATTTGGATGCTATTTATTTTTTTCTCTTGTCTAATTGCTCTGGTAGGGACTTAGAGTACAATGTTGAATAAAAGTGGTGACAGTGGGCATCCTTGTGTTATTCCAGATCTTAGAAGAAAGGCTCTCAGTTTTCTCCCATTCAGTATGAGACTAGCTATGGGTATGTCATATGTGGCCTTTATTGTGTTGAGATATATTACTTATATACTCAGTTTGTTGAGAGTTTTTTAAATCATGAATGGATGTTGAATTTTATCAAATGCTTTCTTTGCCCGTTTGAAATGATTATATGGTTTTGTCCTTTATTCTGTTGATATGATATATCATGTTTATTTTTATTTATTTATTTATTTTTTCCATGTCCCAGGCATTTATTTATTTATTTTTTTTTTATTTCAGAATATTATGGGGGTACAACACTTTGGCTATATATATTGCCCATGCATTGCCCGTGTCAGAGCTACAATCGTGGTCATCCCCCAAACTGTGCTCCCCGCATCCATTCAGTGAGAGTTATTCCCATCCCCTCCACCCCCTCCCGCCTGCCCGCCCCCTGATGAATATTATTGCCCTGTGTGATGTAAGTATTGATCAGTTAGTACCAATTTGATGGTGAGTACCAGTGGTGCTTGTTTTTCCATTCTTGTGACACTTCGCTTCAAAGAATGGGTTCTAGCTCCAACCAGGATAATACCAGAAGTGTTAATTCACTATTGTTTTTTATTGTTGAGTAATACTCCATGGTATATATACCACATTTTATTAATCCACTCGTGTATTGATGGGCACCTTGGTTGTTTCCACATCTTTGCAATTGTGAATTGTGCTGCTATAAACATTCATGAGCAGATGTCTTTGTTATAAAATGTCTTTTTTTCCTTTGGGTAAATACCCAGTAGTGGGATTGCTGGGTCAAATGGTAATTCTACTTTTAATTCTTTGAGGTATCTCCATATTACTTTCCATAGAGGTTGTACTAATTTGTAGTCCCACCAGCAGTGTATGAGTGTTCCTATCTGTCCACATCCCTGCCAACATTTGTTGTTTGGGGATTTTTTAATATGAGCCAATCTCACTGGAGTTAAGTGATATCTCATTGTGGTTTTGATTTGCATTTCCCTGATGATTAGAGAAGTTGAGCAATTTTTTACATGTTTGCTGGCCATTATTCTGTCTTCTTTTGAAAAGTTTCTGTTCATGTCCTTTGCCCACTTTTTAATAGGGTTGTTTGATTTTTTCTTGTTGATTTTCCTAAGTTCTGTATAGATTCTGGTTATCAGCCCTTTATCAGAGGTGTAGCATGCAAATATTTTCTCCCATTCTGTAGGTTGTCTGTTCACTCTAGTAATAGTTTCCTTGGCTGTGCAGAAGCTTTTTAATTTGATCAGGTCCCATGTATTTATTTTTTCTTCTGTGATTCTTTGGGGGTCTTCATAAATTCTTTGCCTAGGCCAATGTCCATAAGAGTTTTTCCAACGTTTTCTTCAGGAATTCTTATGGTTTCATGTCTTAGGTTTAGATCTGTTATCCATTGTGAGTTGATTTTTGCGAGAGGTGTGAGGTGTGGGTCCAGTTTCAGTGTTCTACATATGGCCATCCAGTTTTCCCAGCACCATTTGTTGAATAGGGAATCTTTTCCCCAGTGTACGTTTTTCTGCAATTTGTCAAAGATCAGGTGACTGTATGAGGTTGGTTTTATATTTGGGTTCTCAGTCCTGTTCCATTGGTCTACGTCTCTGTTCTTGTGCCAATACCATGCAGTTTTGGTTACTATAGCCTTGTAGTATAGTTTGAAGTCTGGTAGGTAGATGCCTCCCAATTTGTTCTTTTTGCTTAAGATTGCATTGGCTGGACGGGGTCTTCTCTGGTTCCACACGAAGCGTAGAAATTATTTTTTCTAGATCGGCAAAAAATGATGTTGGTATTTTGATAGGGACTGCATTGATTCTGTAAATCAATTTAGGTAGCAAAGCCATTTTTACTATGTTGACTCTGCCTATACAAGAGCATGGTAGGGCTTTCCATCTATTTACATCCTCTGCAATTTCTTTTCTTAGTGTTTCATAATTCTCTCTATATAGGTCTTTGACCTCCTTAGTTAGATATGTTCCAAAATATTTAATTTTCTTTGGTGCTATTGTGAAAGGTATTGCATCTTTAATTTGTTTCTCGGCTTGATTGTTATTAGCATATATGAAGGCTATGGATTTGTGTGTATTAATTTTATATCCTGAGACTTTGCTGAATTCATTTATCAATTCCAGTAATCTCTTGGTTGAATCTTTGGGGTTTTCTATGAATAATATCATATCGTCTGTGAATAGTGAAAGTTTGACCTCTTCTGCCCCCATCTGGACACCCCTGATTCCTCTGTCTTGTCTAATTGCTGTGGCCAGGACTTCTAGCACCATGTTGAAAAGAAGTGGAGATAGTGGGCACCCTTGTCTGGTGCCAGTTTTAAGGGGGAATGCTTTCAATTTTTCCCCATTCAGTATGATATTGGCTGTGGGTTTATCGTATATGGCTTTAATAGTTTTGAGGTATGAGCCATCTATGCCTATATTGTTAAGAGTTCTTATCATAAAAGGATGCTGGATTTTGTCAAAAGCCTTTTCTGCATCTATTGAAAGGATCATATAATCTTTGTTCTTGCTTTTATTTATAAGGTGAATTACATTTATAGATTTGCATATGTTGAACCATCCCTGCATCTCGGGAATAAAGCCCACCTGATCATGATGGATTATTTTTTTGATGAACATTTGAATTCGGTTTGCAAGGATTTTATTGAGAATTTTTGCATCTATATTCATAAGGGATATTGGTCTGTAGTTTTCTTTTTTTGTTGTGTCCTTTCCTGGCTTTGGTATCAAGGTGATATTGGCTTCGTAGAATGAGTTTGGGAGGATTCCATCCTTCTGGATATTTTCAAATAATTTCTGCAGTATAGGCACCAGTTCTTCTTTGTAGGCTTGGTAGAATTCAGGTGTGAACCCATCTGGTCCAGGACTTTTTTTGTGGGAAGATTTTTTATTACTGCTTCGATTTCAGTGCTTGATATTGATCTGTTTAGAAATTCTGTTTCTTCCTGGTTGAGCCTAGGGAGGTAGTATGTTTCTAAGAATTTGTCCATTTCCTCCACGTTATCATGTTTGTGGGCATAGAGATTTTTGTAGTATTCAAAGATGATGTTTTGTATTTCCATGGTATCAGTTGTGACTTCTCCTTTCTCATTTCTAATTGAGCTTATTAGGGTCCTTTCATTTCTGCTTCTGGTCAACCTGGTGAGTGGCCTGTCTATTTCGTTATCTTTTCAAAGAACCAACTTTTCATTTTATTAATCATCTGTATTGTTCTTTTGTTCTCGATTTCATTTAATTCTGCTCTGATCTTGGTTATTTCTTTTCTTCTGCTGGCTTTAGGATTGCTTTGCTCTTCCTTTTCCTTTTCCTTAATATGATTCATTAGTTTACTGATTTGTGACCTTTCTGTCTTTTGGATGTGGGCATTTAAGTCGATAAGTTTTCCTCTCAGGACTGCTTTTGCTGTATCCCACAGATTTTGATAACTTGTGTCCCCATTATCATTTATTTTGAAGAATCTTTTGATTTCCATTTGAATCTCCTCCTTGACCCAATAGTCGTTCAGCAACAGATTGTTTAGTTTCCATGTTTTTGGATGAAGATGTGAGTTGCTGTTGGAATTGATTTCCAACTTTATTCTGCTGTGGACTGAAAAGATACATGGTATGTATTTCTATTTTTTTGAATTTGTTTAGATCTGTTTTGTGGCCTAGGATGTGGTCAATTTTAGAGAAAGTTCCATAAGCTGATGAGAAGAATGTATATTCAGTGTTATTTGGGTGGAGTGTTCTGTAGATATCTCTTAGGCCCAAATGTTCTTGAGTCCTGTTTAGGTCCTTTGTTTCTTTATTTATTTTTTGTTTGGAGGATCTGTCCAGTTCCATCAGTGGGGTGTTGAAGTCCCCTGCTATTATGGCATTGCTGTTTATTATGTTGTCTAGATCTAGCAGTATTTGCTTTATGTACCTGGGCACTCCTGTGTTGGGTGCATAAATGTTTAGGATTGTTAAATCCTCTTGTAAGATTTTTCCCTTCACCACTATATAGTCTCCATTTTTGTCCTTCTTTACTTTTGTTGCTTTAAAGTTTATATCATCTGAAATAAGGATGGCTACTCTGGATTTCTTTTGGTTTCCATTAGTCTGGAAAATTGTATTCCATCCTTTCACCTTGAGTCTGAATGCATCTTTGTGTGTAAGTTGTGTTTCCTAAAGACAACAGATACTTGGCTTGTATTTTTTATTCCATTCAGCCAGCTATGTCTCTTCAGTGGGCAATTCAAGCCATTTACATTTATTGAGAGAATTGATATTTGGGGTAAATTTCTGATTATTCTATTGGGTGGTGTCTTTTGTTTTACCTCTTGTGTCACTGTGGAATCTGGTTTCTGGGGTTTTAGCTTTTGCATAGTTTTACATAGGTGGGTGTCTGTTGCACTGGTTAGTGTATAATGAGGGTTTAAGCACTTCTTGCAAGGCCGGTCTGGATTTGGCAAATTCTATCAGTGATTGTTTATCTGGAAAAGTCTTTATTTCTCCCTCATATAAGAAGCTTAGTTTGGCAGGATACAGAATTCTGGGTTGGCCTTTGTTTTGTTTTAGGAGACTGATGATGGCTCCCCATTCCCTTCTGGCTTGTTAGGTTTCAGCTGAGAAATCTGCAGTTAATCTGATCGGTTTTCCTTTATACGTTACCTGCTCTTTTTGTCTTATAGCTCTGAGGAGTGCCTCTTTTGTGTTTACTTTGGTCAGTCTAATAATTATGTGGCGTGGTGAATGCCTTTTCACATTGACTCTCCCAGGAGTCCTGTGTGCTTCTTGTACTTGGATATCGAGATTTCTGGCTAAGCCATGGAAATTTTCCTCTATTATTCCTTCAAATAGATTTTTCAACCCACGCGAATTTTCTTCCTCTCCCTCAGGGATGCCTATGATCCTTATGTTTGGCCTCTTTACATAAGCCCACATTTCTTGTATGCTTTTTTCATGCCTCTTGTTTTTGTGTTCTTTCTCTTCGACTGATTTATTTAGTGCATAGTTGTTGTCTTCTAGCTCTGAAATTCTTTCCTCTGCATGGTCTAGCCTATTCTTAAGGCTTTCCACTGTGTTTTGTCGATCCTTGAATGCTTCTTTCACTTCTAGGATTTCTATTTGATTTTTCCATAATATTTCTATTTCTTTGGAGAATTTTTCATTCATTTCTTGCATTTTTCTTGTGGTTTCTTTGTGCTGGGATTCAATTTTCTCTTGAATTTCATTGAGCTTTCTTATAATCCATAAACGAAATTCCTTTTCTGTCATTCTACCCATTTCGTTTGAGTTGGTATCCATTGCTGAGGAACTCATGGTTTCTTTTGGGGGTGACTTTTCACTCTGATTTTTCATGTTCCCTGAGTTCTTTTGCTGGTTTTTTCTCATCTGGCCTCTTGGTTGAGAGCTGGGGGTGTTAGGGCTAGTTTATGGCCCTGTCTCCAGGCCCATAATTTTTGTTCCTTGGAAGAGCCAGGGAGAGAAGTAGTGGCCTGTATTGCCTTAGGTGTATTTTAGCAAGTTTGGTGGATCTTGAGTTATCTCTGGCCTATTGTCTTCTCCTCTTCCCGGTGGAGTGTGGTGAGAATGACCTCCCAGCTTGGGCTCTAAGCTAGTGAATTGTATTTGAGGATATGAATCCACAGCTCCCTATTAGCTAGGTATTCTGTTATGTCCATGCCAGACTCTGATCCCCCAATTGGGGTATGCAAAAGCCTCGTGCTTTGGGAGGGCCCTTGTAGCTCCTAGGGGTTACTTTGACCCTGCTCCTCCTGAGGTGCAGGTGGAAACACAATTTCTTTTGGCTGCAGTGTGAGAGCTGAATTGGGAAAATTCTACACAGCTCAGAGGTTGCTTATCTAGCCATGTGTGTCTGCACTTCTGATGTTCATCTCCGAGTGATACTGGCTGATAGGGAGATCTCCAATTGTGCACCCCTTTTCCACCACTAGACCCCAAGGCAAGGCGGGTGGCCGTCTCTATCCCCAGCAGTCTCCACCGGGGGGATGTTCTCAGGTGGAGGGGGGAATAGTGGCCACTGGAATCGCTCTTGGATGGCGTGAAATTCCCTAATGAAGTGGGCAGGGTTATGGGGAGCTGCTCTGGTTCAGCCTGTGGCTCTTGAGGTATTTGGTTGTCATGAGAACCAGCCGTTATACCAAATGAGTCACTACAGCCAGCAACCTTCAAAATGACCGATTTCTGGGGTACAGGAGGGCTGGGATCTGAAGGACGGGCACTAGGACCAGCATGTAGCGGACTTGTCGGAGGCCAGAGCCGGGGTAGCAGGACCAGATGGACGAGCTGCAAACTGTTTCCAATACACAAAAGTCCTGCCGCCGTAGTTCCGGGATCTCGTCCCACCTGGAACCCACGGATGCAGCTATCCCTGGCCACCAAAGGCAAAGCCTGTCTCACCCCAGCGGAAAAGCCCCAGGCCAGGGCAGGACAGAGCTAGAGACCCAGCTCACAGCTCCGGGCAGGCGGCTTTAAAGATGGCTGCCGCTGCCAGCCTGGCGCACAGCAGGGCTCCGAACGTGCCCGGGAGCGCAGCTTTTCTCCACAGGCCGCAGTGGCAGTTGCTAGCAGCCTCTAAGGGCGTGTCCTGCTCTCCGTTAAACTCCTGGTCCCAGTCCTGCTGACTTCAAGTGGCGCAATGCCAGCCTGCGGATTCCCGTGCACTGTCCCAGGAAGCTGTATCTCTGCCCGGTCCCTGCCCGATTCCTCCCCAGCCCTCAGCAGTCTCTGTATATTGCAGCTGAGAGTTGTGTTTGGCTCTCGCAATTGCTTTCTCTCCACAGGCTCTGCTGCCTTGCGCAACCGCTTCGCCCCAACTCTGGGCTTGTCCCTGACTGAGTGGATGGGGAGGTGTGTAACTGCTTGGGGGGCAGGTCGCGCTGCGCTGACCTGGTGAGTGCATCCTTCCCGCGCTCTGGGCTCTATTGTGCTCCATGTGCTCTCTGATCTTTGTGAAAATTTTGTACCTGTTTTCTTGGGCTAGGCGTTCCACGTTGTTTCTCTGTAATTCACAATGCTGTTTTCGGAGTGAGCAGTCCGTGCTCGCAGGTAGCCGCTGGCGTTTTTCACCTCCTTCCCTGGGAGCGGTGCAGTGGGAGGACTCTGTCAGACCGCCATTTTTTCAAACCTATCATGTTTATTGATTTGCATGTGTTGAACCATCCTTGCATCCCTAGGATGAATCCCACTTGATCACAATGAATAGTCTTTTTAATGTGTTGTTGAATTCAGTTTGCTGGTATTTTGTTAAGGATTTGCGCATCTATGTTCATCAGAGATATTGGCCTATAGTCCTTTCTTTTTGTTGTGTCTTTGTTTGGTTTTGGTATCAGGGTAATACTGACCTTGTAGAATGAGTTTGGAAGTATTCCTTCCTCCTTGATTTTTGGAATAGTTTGAGTAGGACTGGTATTAATTCTTCCTTAAATGTTTGATAGAATTCAGCAGTGAAGCCGTCAGGTCCTGGGATTTTCTTTGATAGGAGACTTTCTGTTACTGCTTCTATCTCATTACTTATTGGTCTATTCAGGTTTTGTATTTCTTCATGGTTCAATCTTGGTAGGTTGTATATGTCTAGGAATTTATCCATTTCTTTCAGGTTTTCCAATTTATTGGCATATACTTTCTCATAATAGTCTCTAATGATCCTTTAGGTTTCTGTGGTCTCAGTTCCAATGTCTCCTTTTTTTGTCTCTGGTTTTATTTATTTTGGTCTTCTCTTTTTTGTTGTTAGTCTGGCTAAAGGTTTGTCAATTTTTATCTATCTTTTAAAAAAACAACTTTTTGTTTTGTTGACTTTTTGTATTTTTTAGTCTCAATTATTTATTAACATTTCTGCTTTGATATTTATTATTTCTTTTCTTCTACTAATTTTGGGTTTGGTTTGCTCTTGTTTCTCTAGTTATTTAAGATGCATCATTAGGTTGTTTACTTGAAGTCTTTCTGCTTTTTTGATGCAGACATTTATTGCTTTAAATTCCCTGTTGGTGCTGCTTTTGTTGTATCCTATACAACAAAAGGTTTTGGTATGTTGTGTTTCCATTTTCATTTTCTTCAAGAAGTTTTAAAATTTCTTTCTTAATTTCTTTATTTGCCCAATGGTCATCCTAGAGCACACTGTTTAATTTCCATGTATTTGTGTAGTTTCTGAATTTCCTCTTGTTATTGATTTCTAGTTTTATTCAAATGTAGTCAGAAAAAATACAGGATATAATTTCAATTTTAAAAAAATTTTTACAACTTGTTTTGTGGCTTAACATATAGTCTATCATTGAGAATATTCCCTGCACTGAAGAGAAGAATGTGTTTTCTGCAGTTGTGTATTAAATGTTCTGTTAATATTTATTAGGTCCATCTGGTCTATAGTGTAGATCAAGTTTAATTTTTTTTGTTGCATTTATGTCTATATGATCTGTCCAATACTGAAAGTGGGTGTTGAAGTCCCCAACTATTATTGTATTGGGGTCTTTCTCTCTTTTTTAGCTCTAATAATATTTGCTTTATATATCTGTGTACTACAGCATTGGGTGCATATATATTTACAATTTTTATATTCTCTTGTTGATTTGATCCCTTTATCATTATACAATGACATTTTTTGTCTTTTTTTTAACAATTTTTCACTTGAAATCCGTTTTATATGATATCAGTATAGCTACTCCTGTTCTTTTTTGGTTTCCTTTTGCATGGAATGTCTTCTGTTTCATCCCTTCATTTTTAGTCTATGTGTTTCTTTATAGATAAAGTGAGTTTCTTGTAGACAGCATATAGTTTGGTGTTTTAAAAAATCCATTCAGCCACTCTATGTCTTTTGATTGAAGAGTTTAATTCATTTACATTCAATTATTGATAGGTGAGTACTTACTACTGTCATTTTGTTACTTGTTTTCTGGTTGTTTTGTTAGCCCTTTCTTTCTTTCTTCCTGTCTACCTTTATGTATAAGTGATTTCCTCTTACAGTATGCTTTAATGTCTTGCTTTTTATTTTTGTGTATCTTTTATATGTTGTTACTGGTTACCATGAGGCTTGCCAATAACATCTTATAACAAAGTATTTTAAACTGATGACAACTTAACTTCAATCATAATGAAAAGAAAAAAAAACAAGCAAAGAGAAAATTTTAAAACTCTACCCTTTAACTCCATCCTCCCTGCTTTTTGGCTTTTTGTTTTCTCTATATCTTTTATGTTGCCTATCTCTTAACAAATTGTCATAGTTATTATTTTTGATAGGTTTGTCTTTTAGTCTTCATAATAAAGATATGAGAGGTGTATACACAATTACAATGTTAGAGTATTCTATATTTGTCTGCATACTTACTTTTAACAGTGAGTTTTATACCTTCATATGATTTCTTGTTGTTAATTAGCATCCTTTTCTTTCAGATTAAAGAACTCCCTTTAGCATTTTTTGTAAGACAAGTCTGGTGTTGATGAAATCCCTCAGCTTTTGTTTATCTGGGAAAGTCTATTTCTCCTTCATGTTTGAAGGATAATTTTGCTGAATATAGAATACTAGGTTGAAAGTTTTCTTCCTTCAGCACTTTGAATATGTCATCCCATTCCCTCCTGGTCTGTAAGGTTTCTGCTGAGAAGTGTGCTGCCAGATTATCAGAGCTCCTTTATATGTTATTTGCTTCTTTCATCTTGCTGCTTTGAGCATTGTTTCTTTGTCCTCAACCTTTCAGACTTTGGTTATTTTATGTCTTGAGATAGTCTTAATTGGGTTGAATCTTCTTGGTGTTCTTTGACCTTTTTGTACTTAGATATTTATCTTTCTCTAGGTTTAGAAAGTCCTCTGTTATCTCTTTGACTAAAACTCTACCTCAATCTCTTTCTCTATATCCTCTTAAAGAACAATAACTTTTAAATTTGCCCTTTTGATACTATTTTCTAGATCTTATAGGTGTGCCTCATTCTTTTTTTTCTCCTATGACTGTCTTTGAACTCACTAATTCTTTTTTCTGTTTGATCAATTCTGCTGTTGAGAGATTCTGATGCAATTTTCAGTTTGTCAATTGAATTTTTCAGCTCCAGAATTTCTGCTTGATTTTTTTTTATTATTTCAGTCTCTTTGTTAAATTTCTCAGAATTCTGAATTCCTTCTCTGTGTTATCTTGAAGTTCATTGAGCTTCCTCAAGACAGATATTTTGAATTCCCTGTCTGAGAGGCCACATGTCTCTGTCACTCCATGATTAGTCACTAGTATCTTATTTAGTCAGTTTGGTGAGGTCATGTTTTCCTAAATGTTCTTGATGCTTGTGAATGTTCATTGATGTCTGGGCATCGAAAAGTTAGGTATTTATTACAATCTTCATAGTCAGGGTTTGTTTGTATTCATCCTTCTTTAGAGGTCTTTCCAAGAATTCAAAGGGGATTGGGTGTTGTTGGCTAAGCCTGTGGTTACTGTAGTCATTTCAGCACTAAGGGGCACCCTAAACCTAGGAACACGGTGACTCTTGCAGACTCCTAGATAGATGGCTTTAGTGGACTTGGGGAAGATAATGGAGAATTCCTTGGGTTTTCAGGCAAAGTCTTTTGCTCTCTCTCCTCTCTTTCCCACAAGGAAGGAGTCTCTCTCAGCACTGGGGTGCCTGAAGTTGGTGGAGGCATCACACAGGCACTCTGTGGCTGTTACAGCTGGTGTTGCACTGGGTTGCACCCCAATTCCAATGCATGCAAGACTAGCACAGCCCTAGGGCTTGCCCAAAGACTGAAACATTATGGCTCAACTGCCACTAGAGTTTATTCAGTACACCAGGCCACTTTAGTCAGCCTATATTGAAGTTGGCTAGGACTTGGTTTCCTCCTTCTGGGTCAGAGGATTCTTCTCTGGCCCAGGGATAGTCAAAATGCTCTCTCCTTGAGCACTGGGAAAATTCTGCCTGGTGTTGTGTTCCACTGTGTCAGGGTGTCACTGAGTTCCAATGTAAAATCCCACACTCACTTTATTCTCCCTCCCCTAAGCACACAGATTCTCTGTCCATGTTGTGCTGCCTGGGATTGGGAGAGGGGTGGTGTAGGCAACGTAAGACTATCCTTCTGACCATCTTCAGTACATCTTTTCTTGTTATGCTAGAACCAACTACTGTGATCACTCACCTAATTTTTTGTTTCTTATGACAGTGCCTTCTTTCGTGGATAATTGTTCAATTTGATGTTCCTGCACAAGGGACTCCACACTTGTGCAGCCATCTTGCTCTGCCTCCCTCAGCAATTTTTGGCTTCTTCCTCCTTCTTGGGAAACTATTATCTTGGCTCCCATGACTCCACACTTTCCTGTTTTCTTCTTTCCTTCCAACCCCTCTAACCATTTCCCCCACCCCCTTGTTCTCATGTACCAGTTTCTCTTCTTTAGATTTCTACAATATGGAAACCTTCAGACTTCAGCTTTTGAGGCAGAATTATTGTCTTGGTCTAGTTGATATAATTTATTCCTATGACTCTAAATACTATGATTAAAGCCAAAAGCCCTTAAATTTATATCACTAGTCCAGATTTCTTTTTGGAGCTTGTTTATCCACTTAGATGTTTTTAAGCATCTTTACCTAAACATTTCTCAAACTGTACTCTTGGCCTCAGATGTTCTCCTTTTTGATGCCTTCCTTACACTCACTATATGATGCAATGTCTCCAAGTATACAAGCCAGAAACCTGAGAGGTGTTCTCAATGCTACCCTCCTCAGACCTCATCTACAAATTCAGGCCTTCATCATATAAGTAGTCTACCTCTAAGGTACCCTTCAAATCCATTCTCTTCTCTATGCCTCCACAAGTGAATTAGTCATCTTTTGCTGCATCACACTTTCTCCTAAACCTTAGTGCCTTAAAACCACAGTGAGCATTTTATATCTCATACAGTTTCTGTGAGTCAAGAATATGGGAGTGGTTTAGCTGGATGACTATGGCCAGGGGTCTCATGAGATTGCAGTAAAAATGTTGGCTCAGGGCTGCCGTCATTTGAAAGCTTGGCTAGAGTGGGAAGATTGACTTCCAATGTGGCTCACTCACATGGCTGGGGAGTATGTGCTGATTGTTGGTGGGAAGCCTCAGGTTCTCTCCACATGGAACTCTCCATAGGGCTGCTTGAGTGTCCTCAGAACATGGCAGTTGACTACCCTCAGAGTGATCCATGAGAGAGCAAACAGGAGGCTAAAATGTCTCTTATGGCTTACCTTTGGAAGTCAAACACTATCACTTTTTTGTGATCTTATTGGTTACACAGGTCAGCTCTAATTAACATGTAAGGGAAGTACACCAGGATGTGAGAACAAGGAGAAGAGGATCATTGGGGCTAATATGGAGATTGGCTAACACAAGAGCCAACACTCTATACTATGCCATAATCATTCACCCAGAACACTATAATACCCTCATTGATGGCTTCACTTCTACCTCATTCTCATCCCAGCCTTTTCCATGAAGCAGCCAGAGTGATGTTTTAATAAAGTGAATTGAATTATGTCATTTATCAACATAAATTCTTTTATGCCATCACATTGAACTTAGAAAGAAACTCACATCCTTTACCCTTCCCTGTAAGGTCCTCAATATCTGGTCCCAGCCCTCCTTTTTAACCTCATCCTCAGTTTTCTTCTGCTAACAACCATCTTTGTTCAAGTCACCCTGGTCTTCTTCTTGCTCTTCATCAAGCCAGGCCCTTTCCTGCCTCAGAGACTTTACAGGTGCTGCTCTCTCATGTAAGGATTGCTTCTTCCCCTTCTGCTATGGTTGGAATGTCCCTTCCAAAACTCGTGTTGAAATTTAATTGCCAAGTAATGGTATTGGGAAGTGGGGCCTTTAATAGGTAATTGGGTCATGAGGGCTGTGTCCTCATGAATGGACTAATGCTGTTATATTGGGAGTGGGTTAGTTATTGCAGGAGTTTGGCTTCCTTTTTCTCTTTGTCATGTGTTCCTTTTGCCCTTTTGCCATGGGATGACAAAGTAAGAAGGCCTCTATGAGACATAGAACCTTGATCTTGGACTTCCCAGCCTCCAAAACCATAAGTCAAATAAACTTCTATTGTTTATAAATTACCCAGTCTGTGGTATTCTGTTATTGCAGTAGAAAATGGACTAAGACACCCTCCCTTCCCCCAATCTGGCAACTTCTACTCATTCTTTAGGTCTCAGATTAAACATTTCTTCAGAGAGCCCTTCCTGACTCTCTATCTAAAACTTCATCCAGTACTTTTCCATTACAACATTCATTCCAATTTATGATGATGTCTCTGTGTTTATTTAATTGTCTCTGTGTTTATTTAATTACTACCTCCTCATTATGGTGGCAAGAGCCCAGGGAGCAGTGACTCTGCTTTGTCTTTCCTTCTACACCTAGTGCCTAGGATGCTGACTGGAAAATATTAGATCCTTAATCTTTATTGAATGAAATGAATGAGTGAGTGATTTTTAGTCTTTGAAGATTTCAGGTGTGCTCCCCAAATTTCAATTTATCTTTTAATTCTTAATTTCAATTCTTCTTTTAAGCTTTGCCAATAATTCCAATGCTAGAGGTAATGAAGTAGGGATGGGAAAATCAGAAACAACCAGAAAAAGTTTAGATAAAAATGACAACATTTCTCCTGTATATTATGGTTATTTATTTACTTTTGCCAAAAGACTGAAAAAATTAACCGTTTTGGACTATTGATTTTTAGAATGAGGTATAAAAGATTTAAGAACATTTTGCTCCATTCGAGATGATTTTTATAAGTTGAAAGGATGATATAGAAAACCACCAAGCCAATTATTGCATTTGAATCAATACATACATTTTCCTTTTTTTTTTTTTTGGTCAGAAATTTTTTTACCAAACAACTTGAATAATATCATCTGTTTTTGTTTTTTGTGAATTCCTACTTACATATATCAAGTGAAGAAAAGCCAAAGGCTACATGAAACACTGAAAATAATTTTGTTGTCAACCAGTTCACGCTACTGCAATTCTGTTGATCCGTGACACAGAGCAACATGTAAGGTGATGCCCTCGTTTGCATCATAAAACAGTGGTACATTTAAGATGAGCACTGCAAGGGTAATTTTATACTGCAAACACATTTACCTGCTAATATATGATTTAGAAATGCAGTGTTTTTATTCTGCTAGCTCTGACCCCCACCCCACCTATAAAAAAGAAAACCTCTTGCAAGGTAATTTGCAAAGAGTGTCTACAACTACTTTCTCCTTGCTTATTTGCAATCCCTTTACTTCTTCAGAATGATTTGGCAATTTTTATGTATACTGAGGCTGGGGTGGGGTTGAGACTCAAACAGGAGACTAATGGAGTAAGGGAGCCCTTCTCCTAGTGGGCAGTGATTGTAAGCAGCCATTCAGAAGGAGACTTGGAATGGCTACAAATAGCTGTGCTACTGGTGGTAAAAGGGAAAGCTAATAGAGTTTAGCAGGAAAAAGAACAAGGAAACATTCTAAAGAACAGATACAGGAACTCAGGAGTACAACAGTAAGGGATGAATTAGTATAAGAGCAAACTTCTCTCTACACATGATAAGGCACTGAGAAAGTACATATGTGACTTTTATTTTATTTTATTTTTTAAGAAAGCATGCTTACATTTGCCTTTTTTGGGTGTATACATTTATGGAGTACAAGTGTAGTCCTGTTACACGCATAGATTGCATAGTGGTGAAGTTAGGGCTTTTAGGAAATCCATCACCTGAATAAGGTACATTGTACCCATTACATAATTTCTTATCATCCTCCTGCTTCCCACATCCTCCATCATCCATCACTGCTGAGTCTCCATCATCCATCACTTTTAGTTGTGCAAAATGATTTGTTTTAAAATAAGTTAAGTTTAAATTATGTTATAATCTTTTCAATGTGGCAGGAAAATATGTGCCATATTTTGGAATGCCCAGCCATAACATTTATTGTGTCAAATAATTGAATATTACTTAATTGCACAGGTGAAGATAAAGTTGCAACTGTGCTAAGTGCTGCAAAGGAAGGCACATTGTGATCTATGAATATATATATTAAGAGGATTTAACCTCACGAGGAAGGGGAGGAACACCTCCTGGCAAAGAGATGATTTCTCCGAGATGTAAGACGGAATGGTAATGGAGTAGGCGAAGGGTGAGGGGAGAAGAGGAGGGGATGGATTCCAGGTCAAGGGCACAGTTTATGCAAAAACCCAACGGAAGGTGGGAGCACGGTACATGAAATAACAGACTTCTACAGCAGAGTGTTTAAGAGCCTGATCTGGAGGGGCCAGACCACTCAGGGCATCATGGACCACGTTCACGTGTGTTGTCTTCCATGAAGAACAATGGGAATTTTGAAAGTGTTTTGATTAGGCGGTAGGTAGAATACTGAAATAATCACTTTTTCTTTTTGAAAAGATTCCTCTTGCATCAGTGTATAGATAGGTTGTAGGAGAGAGGAGATGTAAAGAACAAATCAGGATATTCCTTCTTGGTTTTCTACGTGAGAGATGGTAGGCAGACTGGAACGGTATGGGTGGAGAGTGTGGCAAGCAGATTCATGAGAATTTAGGAGATTAAATGGAGCTGGATTGGGATGGATGGGTGCTAAGGGAAAAGAAGTGTGTGGGGGGTTAGTTTTCATATGAGAATAGTTGGTGGTTCCTTTACTGAACTATTAGTAGAAAACACTTGAAGAAAGCTAGACTGGAGGGTGGGCAGTGGAGGTCAATAATTTGATTTAGGAGTTGTTGAGTTTGAGGTGCCTTTGTAAATTCAAGAACTGATGTCAAGTGTAATCAGATATGTCTCCAGGGTTTAGATGAAATAGCTGAGCCTAAGACATAAATGTGGGAGTCATTCCAAGTAGAGGGTGCAAATGAGGGAGAGCGCATACAGTGGGATAAAGGCTTGGAACAGAGGCTTGAGGTATTCTGACATTTACTGGTCAGGTGGAAGTCGTAGTGAACATATGGGTGTTTTTGTTTTGTTTTGTTTTCTTTGCTCACCCTGGGGGGGGGCCCATTTTTCCGGGGGGCCCACCTAAAGTAGCTGTCTGAGTGGTTTGGGCAGGACTGACTCATCCCTCCCCTGGATCTTGGCCTGGGTAAGTGGTCAGGCCAATCAAACATTTTGTCCTCTGGCACAATAACTAGCGTGGAGAATGATCCTTGTCTCAAGCCTGACCACTGAAAGTCCAACCAGTGTTTTCATGGGACCAGTTGGGAGAGAAGACCTCATTTCACTTGGGGTTTTAGCAGGATGCAAGCCTGAAGCTGCTGGTGGACATCTTTGCTACATTCTGGCTGAGACTGGAACTCACACAGGTGAAAGGAGAGTAGAACGAGCACAGGAGCTAGAAAGTGAGAGCATCGGCAAGCACAGGTGAGAGAAATATATTCATAGTTCTCAGGGAAGACATTGTGCATCCAGTCTTGCTCTATCCACCCCTTTGGAATTCTAAGTTTTGAGAGTTCTCTTTTTCTAAGTCTTAAGAATTCTCTTATTATGTTTGTTGGCGTTGAGAGTCCTAATACAGAAAGGATGGCCTACAAAAGACATTGAGCAGCACCAGGAAACTGTGGTGATACTAGAGTCAAGGAAATTTCTAGGTCAAAAGAGGAGTCAGCAGAATCAAATGGAAATCCACCACTTCCCCAAATCCACATGGTTGCCTTACAGTATCTCCAGGATCTGACTGCGAACTCTTCCCCTGACCAATTTTTATTTATGTTCTTGTCATGATGTCTTTATTTTACTTCCAGGAATGGTTCTGCCCTGAAAAATGCTGTTCCTTCCACCAGATTCTTTGCTTCCGTAAGGGCCAACTTAATTCTTCACACATCCTTCAGATCTCAGTTAAAATGCCATTCATTGGTAGAAATTTCCCTGTTTCTGTAGCACATACTGTAAGTTTATATATTGTATAAGGTGTGGTTACCTTGCAGCTGTACTAGGGTAGCACTATGTTTGTCTCCTGGGATGCCTTAAGGCTGGTCAAGAATGAAATGTACTAGCTAAGACTTTATAATGTACTGTTTAAAGCTCAAAATTCTCCTGGAGGTCACCTGTATTAGCTTATCTTCATTGTTTAGGGCTGTATAGATTGATAATTTTCACATGTTTTAACAGGTTATACAGCCTGGGTTTAGGTACATGGCTGGTGGGTATAAAAGACCCCTTAATGAATATGTACCTGGGCTCATGGTTATCTTGATAGTGTATAATCTGGAGAAAAAGTATGTCCTGTCCTGAGTGACCAAGGATGGACCCTGGGGGGCTGTGCCTGGAAGTTTTAGACCCCTCTGTGATTGTCTGTGCTCTCTGTCCTGCTGTATCATATCCATCACCTGTATTAAAACTTTACTCAAGTACACATTTTGAAATCTTGTGAATCTTGTGATAATCTTAAATTACTCAACCCTGTGTAATTGTCACACATGTATTTGAGGATTATTCTATTAAAATATGTCTCTCCTACCAAACTATAAGTTCCATGAGGGCAGGGACCATGCCTGATTTTGCATTTCATTTTTCTCCTGACATACCATAGTGCTTGATATATGTTTCATCAGGATCCAACCAGGGAACCAGAAACTACATTGAGTTCTTACAGAAGGGAAGTTAATGCAAAGATTTGGTTGCACAGATGACAGATGAGGCCGAGGAGGCAACCAGGGCACAGTGAGGCAGTGCATATACTAACAAAAAAGGAAGCTGCTACCGTCCCTAGGCTGCAGGGACAGAGTGGGTGGCTGGTGCCACCAGAGCCCAGGGCCAGGGTCAAAGGAAGCTGGAACCATGGCGGGATTGTCAGGTGGGAGCTGAAGTCGTGGAAGAGACAGTCACAGTTATTGCCTGGGATGCTGCTGAAAGCAAAGAGGGAAATGGAGAGCCAGATTCTCCTCTCCTCCCTCGCCTATCTCTTACAGTGTCTCCCATTGTCTGGATCCAGCTGGAAGCCAGATGATGCAGAAACCTGGGACATACAAACTGGATGAATTACTCTCTTGTGATGCACCACAGAAAAGAGCAAGGGACAGACCTAGGATTTTCATTACCAGTCCTCAATAAATATACGCTGAATGAATGGATAAAACCCAGTTGTGTGCAGAGCAAGGATTGCTGATCCATTCAACGTTCTAGCAGTACCAGCCTTTGACAGCATGAAAGTACTAGAAGATTATAACAGAGATGCACATGTTACATAGACCAAAGATCCCTACCTGGGGCAGAATCTGAAGACATGTACATTACTCTGTAGCTGATCAGTCCTCCTTCTGGCTGACACTTTCTTTCTTTAGCTATATGAAGTGTTGCTTTAGTTTGGGATCCATTCAGACTTACCAATAATACTTTGTCTATTGCTCATTTCATTCTTTATGTGTTGATTTTATTATTTAATTTTTATGAGGGAATACTTATTTCTCTCACTTCCAGTTTCCATAGGAAAGGAGCGTCACACTGGAGCCTAATGTCCCAATAACAAATACATAATCATCTTCCAAATTCAGAGAACTATATGGATATTTCAAATCATCTTATAAAAATATCACTAAATCTATGAAAAACAAATCATCTTTTGTATAATAGTTCCTCTTCAAAGTCTTATTAACTGAAGATAAAAGGGAAATACCATCATTATTAATCCTGAATGAGCACATACACACACACACACACACCCATATCACACATCACATGATACTCAACTATTTATCTAGGATAAAGGAAATCTCCAGTGAGTTCCAGATTGTTAACAGAATATTCAGTTCTTCCTTATTACCTAGATAAAATAACTACCTAGGGATCTAAGAATGTTAGCATGAGCTTATTTGATCTGCACAAATGCCCCATCTACCTTCATTTGTAAATTTCCCCTTTGATCCATTGTTAAAAAACCCCACAAATCTATAAAAATGTCCATGCTGTACAAATAATAATACCATAGTTCAGATGGCTATTTACTTCAAATTTATGCCTGTGTGTAGAAGGCATCTGAATCTTCCCCTTTCTCTATTTTCGCAACACCCTCTTTAAAAACAAAGTGCAGGCTGAGTGGTTCTCTTGGGCACCGTTCATAGCTGTGTAGTGAATTTCCTATATTGTGAATTCAATAAAAGTTGCTAAACTAACTCCACTGGGGCTGATTCATTTGTATCAAGTAGACATGACCTTACCTTATCCTGAGAATGGGGCTGCATACACTTTTCTATCTCTCGTGTATATAATTTTCAGTGATTGATAACACTCAACTCAAGTTTGAAGAAACAGAAACCACCAGTAGGATTTGTAAATTGCTTTCTCCTTTTAAGTAGCTGCCGAACTAGTTCTCATTGCTGTTCTTGCTCATTCTCCATCTTTCTGCTTAAAAATGAGTTAGGCAAGTTGGGAAGTTTTTAAAAGTTATATTCTTCTTAAAGAGAAAACATGTTATGCAAAACAATCTCAAGGAGTCATCTTCTAAAATTTTGCACCCAACCTTTGCACACAAAAGCATGTTGTTTGTAGCAGATGCTATTGGTACGCTTTCCAGATCCCCTTTACGGCTGGCCCACCCAGTGCTCAGCTGCTGTTATTGGTGGCTCAGAGCTACCCACTTCTCTGGAGGAGTGCCCTTTGCTGATTGGAGCCACCTGGATAATCAGCCAGGTGTTGCTTGTGAGATTTCTCTCCCCAAGGGCCTAGCTAATGACTGATGCAGGATGTAACACCCTGGCCTCCTTCCCTCTGGGTAGGACAACCTCTAAGGTTCATTTCACCCTCTGTAGTGCCCCGGGAAATCTGGCTGAAGCTAACTCCACTTGAGATCACATCTTTCCTTAGGTTTTTCCCCTGCTTATCCAGCTTCCCTCATTCCCTAAAAGTTCCTCCTGGGAACATTCCCTCAAAGTTCCTCCTGGGAACATTCCCTCGATAAGTCACTTACACTAGAGTCCCTGGCTCAGCCTCTATTTCTAGGGAACTTGGCCTAAGAAACTACGTTAATTACCTGTTTAGACTCTAGAAGAAATTAGGTAGAGTATGCAGACAAAAAAATAGTAAACTTTTTGGCCACTATCCACTGGAATTACTACTATGGGAATTAGCAACTATTTCTTGGGGCAAATAGGTATTATTCATCTTTCTCTGACTATCAGAAACTAGTTAAACTAGATAAATATGTAGATTAAAATGTCTACATGTTTAAATCATTTCAGCAGACAGTCTGAAAGTGAATCTGCTTCAGCAAACCTTTACTGTTCTGATCGCCCAGGTGTGGCAATCTGTGCCTTCTTTTGGTTTGCCTTCCTCTTGAGACTGAAGGACGGTTAAAAACAAACCACTTATTGACCACCAACTACGCATGGGCACAGAGCTAGAATCCTTAAAGATGTTACTCCACTTGACTCCCATAAGAGTTCATTGAGGAGCATATTATTACTATCATCCCTACTTTGTAAATGATGAAATTGAGACTCAGTGACCATCCTTAACCTGATCCTTAGACAAGCAGTTAGTTAATGCAGAATGCAGATTCAAATCTGGATCTGCTGATGACAAAACCCACACTCTTAACCAGTTCACCAAAGTGTTAAAGATAAGTGCATGTATCCCTTTTCCTGTACTATGCACCTACCCCCTACCCCACCTCCAGCTTCTGCACACTTTCCAGCCAATAGTTCTCACCATGACCTTCACAGACTTGCCCCTGAGAACTGGAACAGCCTTGCCAATGCACCCTCTAGCCTGTAGCTATTGACTGACTGATACAGGAATCCAGAAGCCCAGCTTCTTTGCCTGTGCTCCAGAGCTCCCCACAGGTTGCTCTGAAGCTGGGGCTTCATCTGAAAGCTCACCCTGTTTGGTTTCTTTCACTACCCTGTCCTGTTTCATCCCCTCACCCCATGCTGGTCTCCTGGGAGCACTCTCTTAGCAAATCACTTGCTCCTCAATTCTTGGCTCAGTGTTTCCTCCTGAGAGAATCTTAACCAATACAATATATGAAATTGAATAAAAGAGGCAAATACTAATAAAATTACTTTGGTGTTACGAACTTCTATATCAACTTATATTTTTTCTTTTTTAAAAAAAATTGTTATTTATTGCAAAGTAACACATATTCATTTTAACAAAGAAAAAAGTAGAAAATGTAGGCAATCAGAAAAAAAATAATAAAAGTCAGATGATTCATAATTCTTTTTTTTTTCTTTTGAGACAGAGTCTCGCTCTGTCATCCAGGCTAGAGTGCAGTGGCATCATCATATCTTACTTTAACCTCGAATTCCTGGGCTCAAGCAACCCTCCTGTCTCAGCCTCCCGAGTAGCTGGGACTACAGGCATGGTGTGCACCACCATGGCTAATTTTTCCTATTTTTAATAGAGACGGGGTTTCGCTATTGCTCAGGCTGGTCTTGAACTCCTGAGGTCAAGCGATCCTCCCGCCTTGGCCTCCCAGGGTGCTAGGATTACAGGTGTGAGACACCATGCCCAGCCTAATTCATAATTCTAAAATCCAGAAAAATTACTATTCATGTGCATGTTGCATATTTATAAACCTGAGATTATTGTATATACTATTTTAATATAGTTTTTTTTTCATGTAACAGTTGACTGAGTGTCTCTTTATAACAGTAAAATTTCCCCTACAAAAACTTTTTTTATGCTTATATACACTTCAGTACTATAATTTGGGATAGGGGGCAGGACCAATCTCCCAGATAATGCTGGTGCTGTTGGTCCATGGACAACTCTTTACATAGCACTGAAGTTCTTATAGGCCATTGTTAGAACTTTGGCTTGGCTCTGTTTGGGTTTAAATTCCAAATAAACTTAGTCCTTTGGATGTACCCTTCACACAATTCCCGTTCAAACATGTTGTGTCATTAAAATGAATATAAACACTTTATATGTGGAGAAGGATAATTAATAGAACCTAGCATTAACACATACTCTCAGTTTATGTTTGCAAGTGGCTGAAGGTTATCACAGGACACCACCATACATCAAACTGACATTTAGGAAATGCTGTAATCTCAAGGGTGAAAACAGAAAGTTATAGTCTCTGAAAATCTGCCACTGCAGATTGATTTTCCTTACTCCGGAATGAAATCATGGGTAGGTATTTTCCCTCATACTCAAGAAATAAAGAGTCCTCTAGTTATTTTAGGAAATAAAATGTCTTTTTATCAGGAGCCAACTTGAAGTGGGTTCCACTGGCCAAATTAGAGACAGTTTGAGCATCAAAATAAATAATGATAGTAAAGGATTCTATAAGGAAGGAAAAACTTTTCTTCTACTCCTAAGTGCCTGGGGCCTGTGAATTAAACTGACAAAAGACATTTTAGCAGGAAAAAAAAGGAAGAGTTTATTTGTGCATGCAACGTACATACACATGACAGTACTCAGTGATTAGTAACTGAAAGGGGTAGTTAAAATTTAGGGCTTACATATCATCTTAATAGTTAAAGGGGAGAAGGAGAAGACACGTGAAAACAAATGACTTTTTAAAAAGATAAATGGGTTTTGAGGTGAACAAACAGGAGATAAGAAAGTCCGCGATAATGTTTATCTAGACAAGTATGAGTGGTCTTTCCATCTCGTTCAGGCCCACAAAACTCTTCTGGAGAAGGGAGCTGGGGTAGGTTTATTTGTGTTCTCACTTCAAGAAGTAAATCAACCCTAAAGAGAAATTTATGGTAGCCTTATTTTCCAGAAGTTGTTGCTTTTAGTCAGGTAAGCAAAGGTCTGAGAAGGCTTTTTTTTTTTTTCCCTGCATACAGTATATGTTAAATCTTAAATGTCTTTGAATTAATATATCTTTGTATCAACTCTGGAGTTCTGAGTGGGTCCCCACAATTATAACCCATTAAATAAAACAGGAATGCTAATTCTATACCTATTTAAATGCATAAATTATTGGGGAAGAAAAGAAAGCTCTGCCGAACAGTAGAAAGCCAAGTAAGACATGGGAAGAATGAAAAATTTTTAAATGATCTTATGGCACTGTCACTATGATAATTATTTCAGGCAAGAATCATCCATCATCCATGGATGCTAAAATTAGTAGGTGAAAGTTACAGGAGTAAAAGGAAATTTATGTAGTTACAAAGTATCTATCCATAAAATTTTTAAGTACAGAGAGAAAAATATTAACTACAGTTGACCCTTGAACAACTCAGGAGTTAGAGGTGTCAACCCCCAATACAGTTGAAAATCAGCATATAACTTTCAGCTCCCCCAAAACTTAACTACGAATAGCCTACAGCTGACTGAAAGCCTTATTGATAACATGAGCAGTCAACACCTATTTTGTACGATATATGTATTAATACTGTATTCTTATAATACATTAAGCTAGAGAAAAGAAAATGTTATTAAGAAAATCATAAGGAGGAGAAAATACATTTACAGTACTGTACTGTATCAATACTGTAAGTTTACCTCGTCTGTTTACAAGATAAATTGTCTGTCTGAAATGGTGGGCAACCGCAGCTGTAGGCATCAATCTACAGTACATATCAAGCAATTCAACTTTTTCTTGTAATGTCATGACTTTTCTCTGCTTCTTGGGAGCACTTTCAGCACCGATAGTGGCACTTTGTATAAGTTCCATGATGTTATTCAAGGTTTACTGTATTGCACTAAGCACGAGGAAAAGTACATGAGAACAGGAGAGATCACTTTTTACTGTGATATGCAATTTACTGTAGAGACGCGCTACTCACGTGGAAATGAGCATCATGCGGCGTTTTAGGCAGCTACTTGCAATATTTGCACTCACTGCAATAGCAACAGGAGGTGGCTATGGAATTATTACAGTAGTACAGTATGGACTATAGTGAATTTTATGCAGTTATGATTTAATGCTGCACCTTTATGTTTGTTTACATATCTCTCAACTGCAGATGGCACCATGTACAGTCTGTGTTTGAGTGCATAAGTTTCGATAAATTTTAAATTTTTATAATAGATTTGTGTATATTTTTGGCAGTAAATGATAAAATAGACTGTATCTATATATATTTTATGTATTCACGACACAACTTTTTCTTAATTTTTTCAATATTTCTAGGTTACACAGTTCGTCTGCAAGTTTTTTCAAATTGTCACAAATCTCCAAAAATGTTTCCAATATATATATTGGAAAAAATCCACATAGAAGTGGACCCATGCAGTTCAAACCTGTATTGTTCAAAGGTCAGTTGTATAGTGAAGAAACCAGGTGGACACCATATTAACCAAAGAATTAAAGTTTACAAAGTTTACATCATATATCAACATCATATGATGTACTGAGAAGGGTACAATATTACATCTGGGGTACTGCTGCCTAAGACACATCACTTGAATCTGTTCTTGAGAAAATATAAGACAAACTATAAAGTTGAGAGACATTTTAGAGAATAATTGGCCTGTAGTCTTTTCATATAATAATGTCACTTTTAAGAAAAGACAAAGAAAGGCTGTTCTAAGCTAAAAGAAACTAAAAAGATGTGACAACTGAATCCATCTCATGACCTAGGATTCTCTTTTGCTATAAAGGATATTATTTGGACATATAGCAATATATGAATAAGATCTGTTGATTAAATAGTGTTTATTAAGTGTTTATTTCCTGATTTTGACAATTGTAGTATTGTTATGCAAAAGAATGTCCTTGCTTTTAGGAAATACACACTGAAGTATTTAAGCGTAAGGAACACCATGTCTTCAACTGAAATTCAAGTAGTTCAGGAAAAAAAAATTACACACACACATATGTATGTGTAGCAAGAGAAAGAGATAAAGCAAATGTGGTAAATGCTTAAAACGTAGATAATGTGGGTCAAAGGTATATATTAACAGAAATTCTTTGTAAAATTCTTGCACTTTTCTACAAATATGAAATTAAGTTAAAAACTAAAAAAAATGAAAATACAAAAAACAAACAAACCAAAATCTCATAAAACAAGCAAAATTTAGTTCTAATAGCAAACCTCCGGGCTCCGAGTGACAAAGCTTATAAGCAACCCCAGCTCAGGCCTGTCTCCAGGGAGGTGAGCCTGGCTGCCAGCTTCCCTCCTTCTCTTCCATTCTCCCCCACACACGGCTCCTGTGAAAGGCCCTCCACAGTCGGAAAGAGGGGGAAGGTCAGAGGGAAAGGTTTTCATCCGTGAATGGCCGATGGGGTTGTAATCTGGAGTTGGTGCCCTATGGTAAGGCAGATTCTAAAGTGGACTTTTTCTGTCAATGGGTGTTTGTGGATATTTTTGGACACGCATTGTGTTTCTTGGTGTGGGTAATGCCTCGGCTAGCTTTTTACTTGGTAGTACACCTCCAGAGATAGTCAGTATTATGTCTCAACTTGACTAGGTTATAGTACCCAGTAACTCAATCGAACATTAATCATAGGTGTTGCTGTGAAGGAATTGTGTAGACGCAATCAATATCTACAAGTAGTTTACTTTTTTGTGTAAAGCAGCTTGTCCTCGATAGCTTGGATGGACACGATCCTATCAGTGGCTTTAACGGTTGAAATCTTTTTTTTTTTTTTTGAGACAGAGTCTCACTCTGTTGCTGGGGCTAGAGTGCTGTGGTGTCAGCCTAGCTCACAACAACCTCAGACTCCTGGGTTCAAGTGATCCTTCTGCCTCAGCCTCCCAAGTAGCTGGACTACGGATGTGCACCACCATGCCTGGCTAATTTTTTCTATTTTTAGTAGAGACAAAGTTTCATTCTTGCTCAGGCTGGCCTCGAACTCCTGACCTCAAGCCATACTCCCGCCTTGGCCTCCCAGAGTGCTAGGATTACAGGCGAGAGCTGCTATGCCCAGTCAACAGTTGAAATCTTGACAATTGTAACATGGTTATGTAAAAAAAAGTCCTTGCTTTTAGGAAATACACACTGAAGTATTTAGGAGTAAGGACAGAACTGAGATTTCCCTAGAAAAAAATAAATTCTACTGAGGACTTCAGGGACAATTCCTGCCCAGGAGTTTTCAGCCTGTACTTCCTGATGGCCTACCCTACAGATTTAGGACCTGACCAGCCAGCCCCCAAAATCATGTAAGCCAACTCCTTGCACTAAATCTCTTCATATCCATGTCCATCTGTCTATCTATCTATCCATCCATCTACTGGTTCTATTTCTCTGACAGAACCCTGACATACCTCTTTTCCAAGTATGAGTCAGGACTCAGGCCCAAACCCCAGTGGGCACTTGTAAGGTTTCATGTGGGTGTCTTAAATCTCCCTCTTTTCCCCTGACTCCCACACACCTGCCTTAAGGAAAAAATCAAATATAATATCTAGTCATTCTCCTATTTTTCTTTTCTGGCACCTGGGAATTTGTCCAAAGTATCCGCTATTTATGAATACCACTTGAACTGCCTCTCAATTGCAGAAGACTCAGAGGGCAAATCATCCAGGCTGAGGAAATGTTTATTTTGTAGCCAACATAAGATAAGGGAATGTGTTTTCAAAATTTTTTGCTAGGGCACTTAGAATTGTAACTTAATACCATAGATTTTGTCTTAGTTTGAGCCTTTGCAGAAGCAATCTTGAGACGAGGATTTAGGTATGAGGATTTGGGAGGTGGTCTCAACAGAGACCAGAAGAGAGGAGAAAAGTGAGACAGGGAAGGGTTTGTTATCAAACAAATTACCACCATGGACAACTTGATCTTAATCCCACTGGGGAGCTATAGGAGTCAGCGAGAATGTGCACTTTGGAATAATCCCACCAGCGGGGTGGGGAAGACAGGTGTTAACATACTGAATCTGTTTAGTCACTGGTTGAGATTTGCTTCCCGGGGATGCAAGTTCTGAGGCACTTCTACTTGCTGTTTAAGTGCCAGAGGCAGCCCTCTGGCATCTGGAATCAGGCCTGAGAGTGCTAGCATCCCCGGGCAGAGGAGAAGTGGGTGGAGCGCAGACAGCGTCTGCCAGGTACGTCAGAAGTTTTCTGACCCAAGGTATCTAATATAGGTATTACAATAGGTATTTGTAATGGCATGTGAGAAACAAATTCCCTCCCTAAAGGATTAGATACTACTTCTCTTTCCTAATATTAAAATTGTTTTCATCAATTTCCACTAGAATTATATCTTTAATAAATATAATGGTGTACATCTGGTAAATCTTTTGACAGTAATGTTTATAATCCAAATGCTAGGTATTCCACTACATTCTTAAAGCAGATTGAGGGATTTAATCCAGAATGACATGTCATCATTCATTGCAAAATAAAATATATCTTCTCTAGACAGCTCAGAATATTTATTGTTGCTAAAGCAAAAACAAATATTTGGTAACAATATCTTGATGTACAGATTGCTCTGCCTTTGATGGAAATATCTACTTTCTCCAAAGTTTGGCCCCTGGGCCTCAAAGCATTTATTCCAAGAAGCAACTGCTATGGTTTAGGTCTTTAAGGCAGCTTCCAATGCTCGAGCTTTCTCTGTGATGTTCTTCTGAAAAGGCATCATAAAATCTTCGAAGTCCACCTCATAAGTAAACCTCTCCCGCCGTAGTTCCCTCTTCCTGATCAGATCTGCCGTTGTGGGTTCAGGACTCCAAACCTTAAATAAATAGCCACACCCGGAGCAGGTATGAGTATGACAGTCAGTAAATATGCTAGTATCCAGGCAATTTTCAATACAAAACCTTTTTGGTTTTAACTTAAAACTATCAAATTTACTTCTAAATGTATTTTAACTTTTTTCCCCCTCTTACATGACATCAGTGGTTACACAAGCATCACTATTTCTGATGATGACTCTCTGGACAACCGAGCTCAGAAATGTTCAGTTACTTCTGTGGCCAGTTACCCTCGGGCTAGCTGCTATTCATTTTTAGGATGTCAAAACAGGGAAGCAAAGGAATTACAAGATCATCCAGGTTTATTACCTTTATGTCGTATGTAACAGTCAAAATTATTTTTATAATAGAAAGCAGGGGGAGCTGTTTATCTAGCTTGGTTTTATGGGCATTGGGAAACCAACTCATTTCCCTCAAAAGATGTCTCTACCTCTTTAGTCGTAGATGTTTTAGGAGCTTACTGAATAAATCCAGTCTTGATTAATATGAAACTCCCACGTGAGATGGTGGTAGAGAGTACAATGAAGTAGGATTGGGTCTGAGAAGTGCCAAGAAAAAGTGTCTATAGGACTTGGCGACTAAATGGCTGTAGGGCATGCCACTGACTAAAGAAGACTTTGATCTTTCAAGGAAGATGTAAGTGTCAACATAGAAGTACTAACAGAGAGAACTAGATATTGGGAGCTAAGAATTGGACTTAACTGAGTTGAAAGTAGCAGGACCTGGCAAAAGGACACCCACAAATAGTCACTATGAAAGGTAAATTTTGGACATTTGTTTGGATGATCTGCATACAAAGCACTTAAAAAATGACATCATGAGCTTCTATCATGCTATGAAGATCTTTCCAAAGTACTTACCCTCCGTGGAATAAACGTGATATCCACTTTCTTGGTATAACCACTGGTAATCAACGAATTGAGATAAACCACATTATCCTTCTGCATTTTCTTTTCCTCTGATATGGGTGGTACAGTATAAATTGATGAAAGTGGTTCCTGGAAACAAGACCAAAAAAAAAAAAACACTATAAATTTCAAAAACCTGTATTCAGTTTCTAATATTATTTGCTGTGCTATATCTTACTCTGAAGCCAGAGGGAAAAAAACCTAAAAATGCTACCTATACAAGTTATAATTTGAGTTAAAATAGAATATTATCATGACTTTGGGTGGAGAGAGATAATTAGTTTGCCTTGTTTAACTCTACTTTATTAGTAGTATCAGTGAGATCACACAGGTCTTCAAGATATCCACCCTTGACTTGTGGCCATTCATTAATCAGAAGGATGGAATCCTATTAAAACGATAATGGTGCATATAGTAAGAGCTTTAGCTGATTGATCCTCCTTCACCTTTTGCCATCCTGACCAACATCCTTCATGTGTTTAACACTGCTGTCTGCCTACAATCCCTTCATCCTATCCACTTCCTACCATCTATGTTTCCCCAGCCCTTTCCAATTTGATGACATTAAAGCTTTTCCTTCTTGACTTTCATCCCTTGTCCCATGTCTACCAAGAATCTCCAGTGAATATTCTGCTTCCACAAAAAAGGCTTCCAGCCTAGAAATGCACTTAGGGCTTCCCTGCTAATGGCAAAGTCTTGATGTCTCAGTAATCCCCATGGGCAACAACCCCAACCTTCTGTTGGTAGTTTGGAAGTTCCTAAACCACTCTATATTATCAGGAAAAGTCAACTTGGCACGTTTAAAACCTTCTACAATCTTTGTAGGATATTCGATTACAAGCGGCTTTATATCGCAGACTCAGTGGTATTCATTAAAATTCCTTGATGGGAGCAGGGGGAGGGGGTAAGGTGGGCAATGAAAGATTATGAGACCAAAATGAAGAAAAATCATGCTTTACTTCATTCTTCACAAGGGTTACCTTTCTTCCCTGTTTAGACCATCTCATCCAATCTGTATAATTCAGGGTCAAATACACACATATCCAATACCAGTTCTTTTTTCAACAATTTAATGGTTATTTGGCTGAACCCATTTGGTTTTTGCATGAATTTTTTTTTTGCAATGAGCACTTTTTAGACTGTCCAGTAACAGGAATTTTCTTGCTAGACATTTCTTTAAAAGTACTATGCAATGGTGCTGAAAGTATGCATTGCACGTGGTTTGCCCATGTGTGTAATGATATGTAAATCACGCTGCTGTATTCCCCCTCCCCCACAAGAAGTTGTTAAGGAGTTCCAGTTACTAATGGGGAGCCAACCTCTTTCCTTACCTCTTCTTTCTTAATTTCAAGGCCTTCGGTCTTCACTTTAAGAGGTGGCTTGCCTTTCAGTTTTTGATTTTCTGCTGGTTTTGGCAAGTTATCTAGTTTTTCTTTAATCAGACTAATTACTCTATAATCAGCATATGCCTTTGCAATATCCATGGCACTATGCCCTGTTGAAACATAAACATAAATTCAGGGCTACCATAAACATATTAATAACAAACCATGTAGAAAACAATTTCAGCACATCAGCCCTAAGCCTGTGGTGGTAAGGGTGATTACAAAAGCAAATGGTACATGTTAAGTTCACACAGCTAGATCAGATACTCTCTATCATCACCTGTCCCAGCTCTAAAATCCCATGTGCCATTTGCTGGCACAAAAATTAATTATTTTTCTTAATGTTTTTGGATCACATTTCTTTAAAAGTTGGTAGGAAATATTAGATTACATTTTGAATATCAATTTGATGGTTCTCTCCTCACATTGTGCATATTTTCTTTTGTGTGATAATTTTACTTTATCCTCCCCTTTCCATTATGTAAGGGGGTAAATTCTAAAAGGCCTGGGGAAGGTGGTGGTCACAAGTGCTCTAGGCAGGAGGCTGGGTATTATGTTAGCTGTAATAGCATCAGGCAGGACTGGTACAATATTCCCTGGGACTCAGAGAAGTCTGACCCAGCCAGAGGTATTAACGCTCACTCACAGCCAAAGGAAGCAATGAATTCCAACAGAAGAAAATGACACCTCCAAACAAAGGGCTCAATATTTATTCAAATGATTTCTTTTTCTTCATGCATGGTATTTGTGACATAAAGTAGGCCACATGTTTACTTTCTAGAGTCAAGGAAGCCTTAATTCAAGAATTACTTTGTCTAGCTTTAAGAGGAATCCAAAGCCTATAAAGTCTTTAAAGTATGCCAGTTATTAGGAATTAACAGTTATAACTGTGATAACTCAAGGTGTGATCTGCAAAGTGGTACAAGTCTACATACTAATGATTACTTCACAAGGAAGTAACTACAGAAAGTAAGTATTTAGAAATGTTAATAGAAGCATTTTCTGTCATTTGATGTTAATAACTGAAAACGAAGTTTGGCCTTATATTTAGGGTTTTTTTTTTAAATTTCATTTTTGTAGTAAACCACTTTTTATTGTATTTTACAAAAGAATCTCAGTCCATGATAAGTACATATAGATTACAAACATAAAGCACTGGCCCTTCAACACCAATGATTTGAGAAGCACTGGGTTTAAGATAAACTTCCATAACATTTAACTAAGGCTAGGTTTGTACCAGTAATCCAGGGGAAAATGTGGTCCTATAAGAATAGCATCAGAAGGGGTTTAGACTATAACATAAGTTCTTCTTTTCTAACCCTAACCATCAATAATATCAACACATACCTTTTCTATTTTCCAGCTGGAATTTAGCACCAATATCAAGTAGGTATTTTACAGTATCCAGCCTACAGCTTTCAATGGCTCTACTTAAAGGAGTTGAGTTGTTGATTGAAACGGCATCTATTAAAGCTCCAGATTTAACAAGAAGCTCAACAATATCTTGTTGGCCTGCATGGCATGCAAAATGAAGGGGAGTCCACAGAAAATTATCTCTTGCATTAACATTAGCCCTATAAAATAAGACAGATGTACAAACTAAAAATATTGGTTATGTTAAGCACTGGAAGCTAAACATGCACAGTAAAATTCCATACAGTTTTATCAAGTTGTTAAATTGTAACCCAGGGGAACTCTGAGTAAAGTTAAACGCTGCTTTCTTTACAATTTCTCTAAATTGTTCTTCAATCTTTTTCTTCTGCATTATTTGACAGTCTTAACTTTCTTTATGTATAAAAGGCCTGTCTGGAAAGTATCCAGCCATGTAATATGTTCTCGTTACGTTGACAATGGCTGGGTACTTTCCAGATAACCCTTGTATATACATTTTGTTTGGTTTTAAAAGGAATCCTAGGGATTACAATTTTTGCAAGGTTAAAATCAAAGAAAATTATAAAACTAGATCCAATGAAGGTAAAAGCCAATGGGAAATATTAAAGTTATATTATTCCATTTTGTATCTACTTTCTCCACTTGTTATGAATTTTTAAATGAAACTTCATTACAAATTCTAAAGATTGTAATGTATTATTTGAAATTTTAGTCCCTTTTAGAAATTCGCTGTCCAAAAGTTCAAATTCTCATTAGTTGCTTTATACTTCTCTTGATAATATACAAATTTGAGCCTTTCTTTGACATTAAACACTATAGAAATAATAACATTAACACCTTTTCTCAAGTATGCAATTACTGCACTAAGTGCTTTACATATTTTAACTCATTTAATCTTCAAAAAATTCTGTGAGATAAGTCCCATTAGAGCCCCATTATATAAATGAGAAAACTGAGGCACAACAATGTTAATAAACTTACTCAGGTTACACAAGTGTGGAAGAAGAAGGAATTAAACCTAAGCGATTGTTGTAGTTTAAAAAGTTAAATAAAAATGCCATGTTTTGATATTTTAAAGATATTTACAAGTGAACCAAGGAAAAGACTGCCCTCTCAGGAGGAGGAAATTGGATTTTAAATTGGAGCTGTCCTGTCACTTACAGGAGGCCAGTGATACCCAATCAGAAGACTTTCTACCCCCAGAGTGAAAACTTACTGGCCTTAACTTTCTGCCTAATCGTTATTGGCAAAACCATCTTTGTGCACACACAATCCTATGTTCCCGTCAGCCTCGTTCTCCATGTAAAATCTATTTATTGTAGACGTCAGTGATCAAGCCCTTTTCCTGTGCTACTAAAACTCAGGCGCTGAATGTTTCTTAAAGGCCTTCTTTTCCCTTCCTCGAAATGTGAAGTCTCATGAACATTTAAATCTCAATTGACCAAAGCACATACCCTTTTTCAAGAAGAAACTTGACCACATCTATGTTTCCGCTTGCACACGCCGTCATTAGTGGTGTTTTGTAATAATTATCCTTCATATCCACAGGTATTCCTGATTCAAAAGCCTTTTTCAGAGAAGCCAGGTCACCCGCCTTGGTGATGAAATTAATATTTGCAAATACCTTTGCCGGATCATCAATGTACCAAGCAGAGTCATCCTGAATGGGATGTTCTGGTGGATGATCTCGATTAAACCGACTGCTATCAGTGACATTCTTGTAGGTCTCGATCATGTAATAAGGCGGCCCACCGTCTTGCCGGCGTGGAAAAGCCTGGTCAGGAATGACGCAGATCGGGAGTGGTAAAACAAACTTGCCTCTCCTTCCCTTTTTGCCCATCCCTTTTTTCTTTTTCTTAGGCCCATAAGATCCCAAGACAAAAGACTTGCTTAAGTATCTGGTTCCTTTAAAGAAATCGTTCACGTTGACGCCTCCTCCCCGGGTTTTCTCATGAAGTTGAGCTATGGTAACCAGCTTTTCCGAGCTTACAAAATCTTGTCTCTCTTCCAGCATCACCACAAAGTCCTCCTTGGTGACGGTCCCATCGCCCCTGTCCACAAGTGCAAAGGCTTCCCGGAGGAAAGTCTCATGTTCTATAGACCAGTCGTGTAGTCTAAGGGCCCAGAGCGGATTGGGATTTTTAACTCCTGGCTTGGCCAGTTTATTAGCGATTCTCTCTGCTCGGTGTATTTCTTTGCTTGCTGCTTTGAAGCCGCCTTCCTTTGCCACAGCCCTGGGCGTTTTATGCTCTAAATTCTTCCATTTCAGGTCACATCCTAAAACATGAAGCATCATTATTAGGAATGGTGCCAAGGCGTCTGCATGGCCCTACAAATGACATTCAGCCAGCTGTTTTCTTAATTTCAAATGATTAATCAAAAGTGCATCCCAAACTTATGTGTAGATAGAGATGAACACATTTGGTTATTATAATTACAGAATTAAGCTGTGATTTGTTTTTTCTGTGAGCTTCACTTCAGTGAATTCTGTGGGAGATAAGTTTACAATTTACAACAGGATTAGGACATTTATCCCTATTTATAAATATAGATTAATAAATAAAATTTATTCAGATAAGTTATAGATATTTGAAACACATACCATATTGGTTAACTTGTTAAGGAGACTTCATGCCAATAGTAAAAGAGCAAGGATACACTTGAATTTGGAAAGAACCTGGATTCAAACTTCTTACCTAGGACCTTATAAGCTCGGAATGCTGAACCTTTTTCAGAAAAGAACCATATATTCTGTTTCTTTTAGAATGATTTAGACTGTAAATCCATGTACAACCTAAAACTATATTTTATCTGTATTCTCCATTAAATTAATGTAATTTATACTAATCTGCTGTTTTGTCGTAAGGTTACATGGAAAACCTCCACAGAGAAAAAAGTAATTTGTTAACCAAATCTGAAGATTCCAGTATTATATCTGTGCACAAGTTAAACATTAAAATCCATTTTCCTTTTTGGGTGCTTACTTAACAAAATGATGAGACCAACATTATTTGTAAATATTCACCAAAGAAATAGGTTTTTCTGAATGTGTCAGGAAATCCATTTAGTGCTACCAAAAAGGCTGTGTTGTCTATAGTAAGTATCTTGAGACATTAAAAATCCATGATATGTATAAATAAGTCAGACTATGAAGAAGTCGTCAGACTATGGTTTTTGGAGATTAATACTCTCTTTGATATTGTCAAAATTAAATTTTAAAACTAAAGCTGATAATTTTACTAGTGATAAAAAAATTCAAAAAAGGCATTGGGATAATAAAGATTCTAAAATTTCCATATTGGACAGTTTAAAGAACAGTAACTTATTGGGAAGGGAACCCTGCCAGTGGTCTCTGTAATATTATTTCATAGCATAGTAATTCCATAGTAATTCCGAGTGCACTGTTTTTACTTGGCTATTTTGCTTACTCAGGGTGTCTGGGGGTTTTATCCACCACCTCTCAAGCCAATCCTATGTTCACCCAGCTCTAAGGATCAAAGAATTTTAAACCCGCTCCAGCTCACCCTCTGCTGCTTCCAGTTTCCTCCTAGTTAGAAACTTTTATGTGGATAAAAGACTCCAACATCCTAGCTTAAAGATCTAAAGGCAGTTTTCATTTCCTTTTGACTTGGGACTTTTTGTCTCCTCCTTTATGATTAGTAAGTAAAGATTCATTCTTTTTGTGATTGATGTTTCTCTGTGGCAACGATGTTCAACCTTCAGCTGGCTGGTGCCGCGGAACTCAGAAAGCCAAAGGCCTCAGGAGGACTCCCCTCTTCGCCCTTGGATGTGGCTCCCACACGGTTCACAGGGAGTTGTAGGACCAGGGGCCAAAAGATAAGCATTGGGAGGAAATGTGGGAAAAGAATCTAGCCAGCACCAATGCTTTACACTTACACACAATGAGACTAAACCCAGGGAGTTTATTCAGAAACCAGCATTTCATTGCTAAAGGTTTCTTGCTGCTCTGATTGCTTTAGATCTAAGCTTCTAAAGGTGGAAATGTAACTGATAGCACTTTTGCTGTGAAATTGGGTCATCCACTTAGGATCTGGTGACACGGTCGTACTTCCTAACATACTACAGAACTCAGGACATTTTCAGACATTTGCTTTAGAAATACAGTCTTATGATTCTTCCAGGAAAATGAATTTTTTCCTGCATCATTAGGCAAGGGCTTTTTGCATGACTCAAGCTCTGGCCCTTTGCTTCTCAATGTGCTTTCTGTGATTTTATCCCAGTAACACATAAATGATAAAGTATATGTGTGGTAACATCTGTCCCAATATGATATGTCGAAGTGTTAAAGTTGAAGAAGCTTGTCTTAACTTAGGCAGATCTTTAGGTTTTAGAAATACATGATGTTTAAAAATGAAATATCAGAATAAACTGCTGCTTGTGACAGACCGGAAAATAAGACCAATAAGACAGTTTGAGAAGGCAAAATTGAATTTGAATTTGATATATTTTTCTCTCCTCATTTGTTAAAATGGTTTATTATATTTGGGGGGATGGGAAAAGTATAAATTTATAAAATTAAAAATGGATTGGTGATTACACTATTAGTTATGCAGGCATGTTAGTCTTATTTATGATATTAATGGTTACAGTATGGGGGGATCCTCAGGTTTTAGGGACTTCTAAAATTCTGTGCGTGTGTGGAAGACAAAAAAAACGAAACACTTTTTCTGCTCTATTATAGAGTTTTTGGACTTTAAGTTTTTGTCTATTTTTCATAAACTGAAAAAAAACCGTATAAAGTTTAGCAAAATTCAGTTCCATCTCTAACAAAGAGTTAAAAAATTTCAACGTACATTTAATTAGCATGTAATTGACAACAAATTGATCCATATCTTTAAACTTAATTAGCTAATATTTTCATTTTAAGGTACTCATTAAACTATACATAATATAGTTTATATTTCTAAGTTAATAATTACTTAAAAGCTACAAGAAAAATCTAAAATAATACATATTGCTTACATTTCAAATTTTCCATGAAAATTTTCATTGTATTTCATGTTTCTCCCCAATATATTCCCCCCAATAATTGCAAATTATCCAGAAAAGTCATCTTTGTACATGAGTATTTTTAAAAATAAAATAATTAAAAATTCAAAGTAAAACAAATGGTTTTCAGTGTTTGTCCTTTTTTAGGTTGATATTGGCATTTTTAAAATAAGGAATTTAAACAACTATAAGGCTCATGAACAATCTCCTTTAGATTTTTAACAATAACCTAAAAAATTTGGAGAAATGGATTTTCATCCCTTTTAAGCCCAGATTCATGATTTAATAGAAGGTGGTGCAAGAAAAAAATTTCAATTTTCTTACTACAGATGAATGAGGTTCGGCTATTGGAAAAAATAAGCAACTGACAAGCGACAGGCCCAAATTCTCTGCCTATCTGTGACACAGACAAATAATAAATACTTTAAGCACAAAACTGATAGACAATTTTACCTCGCTGAGCTATATATCTACAGCAATCTGCAAAACCACCCATAGCAGCATAATGAAGTGGTGTGTTCCCATTCATTGCAATCAGCCCCATGTCTCCATTGTAGGCAAAAAGAAGCTTCAATATCTGCAAAATAAATAGTGGATATTGTAGAGGAATAGGAATATACATTTACTAAATGAAGACTGGCACCTAGATCTGTGCTATCCAGTCTATTATCTATTAGCCACATGGGGCTATTGAAAATTCAAATTGAAATGAATTAAATTGAAAAAAATTAAAAGTTTAGTTCCTTTGTTTCGCTAGCCACATTTAAAGTACTCAAAAGCCACATGTGACTACTGTATTGTATTGTATTGTATTATATTGTACAGCAGAAATGTAGAATATTTCTGTCATCACCAAAAGGTCTTTCTATTAAACAGTGTTGATCTAGAGTATGGAAAACTCTATACTTAGCTGGGGAACCATTTTGATGAGTGTAGGCAATTTAAGAAAGCATCAGAGTATGTTCAATAACATCAGAAGAGTAAATTCTTTACAGAAGAATGTGGTTTCTATTGTTATGTATACTTTTATTGTAGGGAAGAGAGTCAGTGACAAAAATAAAAATAAACATGTTAAAACTCAAAGAAAATTGAAAAGAAATTTTACATGAAATTCAGAATTTTGAAAAATAGGATAGCATTAATTCCTATTTTGTTTCTACAATGCCACACTAGGAGATATTCTTTGCTGATATGTCCAGATAGTCAGAATACTTAGCATTTAAAATTCAGGCATATCATTAGATGTACACAAACATCACAGAGATAAGAGTATGATGACATTGTTCTCCCCACAATTAGATCATATCATATTTGGAAGATTCTAATAATACTATTATGAAGGCAGAAAATAGGGTAGTCTCGATTGGTAGAAATTTTAAATTGTCATAGCTCAGTATACAGAAAAATATTATTAGTAATATTAAATGAATAAATTAGCAAACATATAAAACTAAATAAAGAGCAGGAATATGATTTTTAAGATATAATTTTAGAATTATTAGGGGAAACCAAGATGAAAACAACACAGGTAACTCAGAAAAAATTCTGCCTTAGTGTAACCTACATGATATATAAAAATTTGGGAAAAAGGAGAGAAAGGATTTATCAACAAATTTTAAAGCATGGAACAGATTATTACATCAAAAAAGCCTCCTTTAGCAGCAAAATGAGCAGCATGATGTCTGTCATTGTCAAATGTATTCACTTCACCTCCTCTTTCCAATATCCCTCGAACTATTTCCAACACCCCTTCTCTTGACGCTTCCATTAAAGCCGTGCGGCCTGTGGACTGGACATGAAACAGATCAAATGCTGTTTATACCTGCATGTTAAGTAACATAGTCAGTATAAATAGAGAATGAATCCATTGGACCTTAGCTTTAAACTTACAAGTTTAGTTCTCTACATTTTTCTTAGTTTTATGTACAAAGAGGAATAATTACACAAGTGCAGTGGGTCAATTTCCAAAATGTAGAATTCTAAAATCAGAGTGAAGGTCACACTGCATGCCACTGTGAGAATATTGTGCTTAAAAACGCATTTTTTGCAAGGAAAGCAGAGCAAAAATGGAGAAAAAGGGAAAAAATATAAAAAAATATATAAAATTAGGTCATAGGTGTTTTCTAATGAGAAGAAAATCTATTTGTAGTGTCTGGAAAGGACAATTACAAGAAAGAAAACTCAATAACATTAGCCAACTAAGGGAAGAGAACAAAATAGATCAGAGAAATAGCAGAACTACCTATTTTCTTTTCAAGAAGATAAATTTTTATTAGGCATCACTGATACCTTTTTTATTGTTTCCCATAATAATACTTTGACATTATATATAATAAATACCAATTTTCCAAACATAATTAGGAAATAGATTATGGAATCATGGCAATATAAAGATAATGAAAATATACCATCTTCAAGCATTTTGAGTCAAAATGAACATTCTATAAGCTAACAGGATGTTACCATATGTAAATGCCCAAATTGTACTAATACTACTCTGTAATTGAAAAAAAGAAATATTTATAATCACAGGAACAGTCATACTGAGTTGATAGCATTGGGATTGGCTCCTTTTTCCAAGAATGTCAGGCACACTTCTTTAACATCATGTGCTTCTTCACAAGCTCTAAGGAATACTGGTTTTCCTTCATAGGAACAATTGTTGACATCTGCACCATATTCGAGGGCAATCAGAGCACAGCGATAATGCCGCTTAGTAGGTAAAATGCAGTAAAACAAAACACCTGCAGAAAAATAGAATCCCCAAAGAGTATTTAATTAACAGTCCATATATATATTTTAATAAGATAGGAAGGATAAATGACTATTTTAAAATCCATAGTTAGCCAAAGATGGTGGAGCAAATGCATATCTGTCTTGTTTTTTTTTCCCTGAAACCAATTAAAACACCAATAGAGAAAAAAAAAAAGATGACAATTTTTGATAGAGTTAGAAAAGTCACAACCAAATGTGATAGGACCTGGTTTAGGGAAGAACTAGAGTGCTGACATATGAGTCTTTGTTGACCCTCAGTATTTGGCATCTTGTAGTCCATACCTCAACTGTCCCTTCTTGGAATGTATAGGGCATGTATACCAAAGGGCTTCTGGTAGGTTCCTGAGTCCCCTCTAAAACTGCAGACTGGCAAAGACATGGTACTGGATGATAAAATGTGCAGACCAGCCATGTCTGTAAGATGCAGGCTGTCATATAGTAGCAATGACGTGGAAAAATAGATGGCAAGGGGTTCTGCCATTTTGGCAGATCATTTTGTTCCAGAAGAGAGAAAATGCTAAATCCCCACACCCAGGACCCATAACAGACAGACCCTCAACATAATTCATGTCAAAATGTACTACACGTCAGGGGTATTGTTATAATCATAGGGCAGAGTGTTGGTAAGGAAGTCCTGGGCAAACAATAGTCAGACTCCAAACTGACTTTGTAATGAGCTCACTCCAAAAAGAGGGTTTATTCATAGAGGAACAGTAACAAAAACAAAAAAAAAAAACCCAGCATGTGACCCATGAAAAAGACACTGCAAGAAAAAAAAGGAAGTGGATAATGAAAGCCTGGCAAAGTACATACTAGAAAAACTATACCAATGAAAATCATTGACTGATCCATTTCCATGATAGCAAAGAAATTAAATATAACATGTTCTAAAATAAAAGTGCAAAGACAGACCAAGACCTAAAACAAAGACTGACAGGACAATAGAGAATAAATAGAAGAAAAAGATGAAATTGAGCCAGTAGAACTAAGGAAAGAAATGGTAGAGAAAAATAAAATCACTAAGGAAATAAAAATCGAACTGGAAGCAGTAAAAAGGAGAGCAGACACTGCCAAAACCGACATGGAGGGAAAACTTGAAAAAATTAAGAAAAATGTAATTGAAATGATGGAAGAGTTTAAATGGTCTATAATAGTAAAGAAGATAACATATATGTAACTAGTGTTCAATAATAAAAAACAAATGAAACAGAAAAAATATAGAGAGATATAATAGAAAAAAAATGTTCTCAAAGTGAAATCTTGAATCTAAAGATTAAAAGGGTCTTAGAAAAAGTTGATTAAGAACAATCAACAAGATGTGCCTAGGTAAAGTTAGGTAAAGAAAGTGTCCATAAGAATCCAGGCAAAAATTCAACTAATCTATATAGAGGAAAAAGTCAGGCTGCCCTCAAGAATTTATCACAGCAACATTCAATGCTAGAAAATAATTAAAGGATCTCTACAATGTCACTTGGGAAAGAAAATAGGAAGTTTTTACACCCAATGAAGTTGTTGTTCATATATAAAAGTGAAAAACATATGTAAGTTTAAGGATGCAATAAATCAGGGATATAAGCCCAAACAAGCGAGCTAACTTACTTGATGGTAAAAGTGAGTCTCCCAAGAGATCAACAGGGAATAGGAACAGATAGACGCTGAATGTCTTCAACCACAGAACCAAAGCTAAATCACCTTAGTAATTTTAGATACAGAAAAGAACATTGTAATTAATTATAATGTAAAAATAATAATGTAATTTAACAAAAATTTGGAGGGAAGGGGAGGGAAGGAGAGACAGTATAAGCATTTGATTTTCTCATCTGTTACTGCTGCAGACTAAGATATTATTTAAAGCAGATAAGGAGACAAAGTAAATGACAAGTGTATTATTTAAAAGGATGAAAGGAATCATTGAAAGAACTAAGTGATTATAATTGACTATAAAATTGGGTGGTAAAAGGAAGGTAGAAGAGGTGAGAAGGGTTACTGTCCTAATCTCATCTATCATAGCAAAGAATCAATGAATACTATTTAAGGTGCTAACTCAACAGAGGTTTAAGGGTGGGTAAAGCTATCAAGATAACCATTAAAAGAATTAAGAAACAGACTATTAATTTTAGAAAATATGACTAAAAGGAAAATACATAAAGCAAAATAAAGCAAAGAATCTATGGACCATATGGGACAATATTTTTCCGTATATTTTTATATAGTAAATATATTGTTCCTTCGTAATATAGAATAAATGGCAGTTCTGAAGCCAAACCTATAGGACATCTGAATAAATATAAATTGGATGAACTCCACCACTAAAATAAAAAAATACAATTTATATAAAAATCAAAACCTAAATATATTTCATATAAGCAGATGCACCTAAAATACAGTTACTCTCAACAGTTTAAAAAAATGATGGTCAAGGACATAATTTCTGCATCTATTGGGATGATCTTGTGGTCTTTGTTTTTGCTTTTGTTTATGTGGTGAATCACATTTATTGATTTACATATGTTGAACCATCCTTTCATCCCTGGGATGAAGCCCACTTGGTCCTGGAGGATTATTTTTTTTTTGATATGCTGCTGAATTTGGTTTGCTAGTATTTTATTGAAGATTTTTGCATCTACATTCATAAGGAATATTGGTCAGTAGTTTTCTGTTTTTGTTGTGTTCTTTCCTGGCTTTGGTATCAAGGTGATACTGGCTTTGTAGAATGAGTTGGGGAGGATTCCCTCCTTCTCAATATTATGCAATAATTTCTGTATTATGGGTACCAGGTCTTCTTTGTAGGTCTGATAGAATTCAGCAATGAATCCGTCTGGTCAAGGGCTTTTTTCTGTTGGGAGGTTTTTTTATTACTATTTTGATCTCACTGTTCATTACTAGTCTGTTCAGGAGTTCTATTTCTTCCTGGTTGAGTCTTGGGGAGGTTGTGTGTTTCCAGGAACTTGTCCATTTCCTCTACATTCTCTAGTTTATGTGTATGGAGACTTACATAGTATTCATGGATGATGTTTTGTATTTCTGTGGTATCAGTTGTAATGTCACCTTTTTCATTGCTGATTGAGCAGATTTGGGTCCTTTCTCTTCTGTTCTTGGTTAATCTAGCAAGAGGTCTGTCAATTTTCTTTATCTTTTCAAAGAATCAACTTCTTGTTTTGTTAATCCTTTGTATTGTTTTTTTCTTTTCCAATTCATTTAGTTTTGCTCTGATGTTTGTTATTTCTTTTCTCTTGTTGACTTTGGGTTTGGTTTGTCCTTCCTTTTCTAGTTCCTTGAGGTGTGACATTAGGTTGTTAATTTGTGATCTTTCTGTCTTTTTGATGTAAGCATTTAAGGCTGTGAATTTCCCCCTTAGGAATGGTTTTGCTGTGTCCCATAGATTTTGATAGCTTGTGTCCTCTTTGTAGTTCAGTTCAAAGAATTTTTTGATTTCCATCTTAATTTAATTCTTGACCCAATAATCATTCAGCAGCAGGTTGTTTAATTTCCATGACTTTGTATAGGTTTGAGTGTTCCTCTTGTGATTGATTTCTAGTTTTATTTCGCTGTGGTCTGAGAAGGTACATAGTATGATTTTGATTTTTTTGAATTTGTTGCGACCTGTTTTGTGGCCTAAGATATGATAATTTTGGAGAATGGCCCCTTTGCTGCTGAGAAGAATGTGTATTCTGTAGTTTTTGGGTAGTATGCTCTATAAATGTCTGTTAGGTCCATTTAATTTAGAGTTTGGTTTAAATCCATTGTTTACTTATTTTCTGCTTTGATTATTTGGCCAGCTCTGACAGTGGGGTGTTGAGGTCCCCAGCAATTATGATGGTGCTATTTATTTCTTTGCTTAGCTCTAGTAAAATTTGCTTTATGAATCTGGGAACTCCTGTGTTGGGCGCACATATATTTAGGATTGCTATATCTTCTTGTTGAATCTCTCCCTTTAACATTATTTAACAACCCTCTTTGTCTTTCTTTACCTTTGTTGGCTTGAAGTCAATTTTATCTGATACGACAATGACTACACCAGCTCTCTTTTGATTTCCTTTTGCGAGGAATATTTTTTTCCATCCTTTCACATTGAGTCTGTGTGTGTCCTTGTGGTTTAGATATGCTTTCTAGAGACAGCAGATACTTGGGTTGCATTTTTTCATCCATTCAGTCTATGTCTTTTGAGAGGAACATTCAGTCGGTTAACGTTAGTTGATTGCCTTTGTATGTGGGATGTTGCTCTGTTCTTCCTGTTGCGTAGTCCCTTATTGCTTTGTTTTACCTCTTGTTCTGTTGTTTTATAAGAGTTGTGAGTTTTGGGGGTTTTTTTAAGGTGATTTTACACTGGTAGGTATCTGTTGTGCTGATTTGTGTATAATGCTGTTCTGAGTATTTCGTGCAGGGCAGGTCTGGTCATGGAAAATTCCCTCAGTATTTGCTTGTCTGGAAAAGACTTAATTTCTCCATTGACTGTGAAACTTAGTTTTTCAGGATGAAGTCTAGACTGGCAGTTGTTCTGTTTAAGTTGATTGAAGGTGGGGACTCAATCCCTTCTGGCTTGTAAGGTTTCCACTGAGAAGTCTGTAGTTAGCCTGAGGGGTTTTCCTTTGTAGGTTATTTGATGCTTTCATCTCGCTGCTTGAAGAATTTTCTCCTTCATTTTTACTTTGGCCAGGTTGATTACTACGTGTCTTGGAGATGACCTATTTGCTATGAATCTTCCCGGTGTTCAATGTCCACCTTGTATCTGTATGTATGAATTTCTGGCAATACCAGGAAAGTTTTCCTCACTAATTTCCTCAAATAGGTTTTCCATGCTAGATATTGGCCTAGGCAAAGAATTTATGACTAAGACCTTAATGGCAATCATGGAAACAACAAAAATTAATAAATGGGCTTTGATTAAAGTAAAAAGCTTCTGCACAGCTAAGGAAACAATTAAGAGAGCAAACAGACAACCTACAGAATGGGAGAAAATATTTGCAAGATAAACATCCGATAAAAGGCTAATATCTAGAATTTACAAAGAACTCAAGCAAATCAGCAAGAAAAAAACAAACAACCCTATTAAAAAGTGGACAAAAGACATAAACAGAAGCTTCTCAAAAGAAGAAAGACAAATGGCCAATAAACATATGAAAAAATGCTCAACATCATTAATCATCAGAGATATGCAAATTAAAACCACAATGAGATATCATCTTACCCCAGTTAGTATAGAATGGCTTTTGTTAAAAAGTCCAAAAACAATAGATGCTGGTGTGGATGCAGAGGGAAAGGAATGCTTATACACTGTTGGTGGGATTGCAAATTAGTACAACCTCTATGGAAAACAGTTTGGAGATTCCTCAAAGAACTAAAAGTAGACGTACCCTTCAATCCAGCAATCCCACTATTGGGTATCTACCCAAAGGAGAAGAAGATTTTTCATCAAAAAGACACCTGCACTCGAATATTTATTGCAGCAAAATTCACAACTGCAAAGATGTGGAATCAACCCAAGTGCCCATCAATTCATGAGTGGATTAATAAAACATGGTATATGTATACCACAGAGTATTACTCAACCATAAAAAAAAGATGAATTAATACCTTTTGCAACAATCTGGATGGAACTGGAGACCATTCTCCTAAGTGAAGTATCTCAAGAATGGAAAAACAAACATGTACTCACTGTTAAATTGGAAATAACTGATGAGCACACATGTGCACAGAGGGAAGTAAAACTCAGTGGAAATCAACCGGGAGGAAGGGGAAGGAGGAAAAGTGCAAAAACTGACCTAATGGGTACAATGCACATTATTCAGGTGATGGGCACACCTATAGCCGGGACTCAAGCATTACAAAAGCAAACCATGTAAACAAAAATATTTGTACCCCCTTAATATTTTGAAATTAAAAAAAGAAAAACAGAAAATCAAGGACAGAGCAAGACATAACAGGTAATAATGGACCAAAACAATAACAATGACAATGGGAGAACCAATGGGACGGGCGCTATAAGGAAATAGTCTGGCTTAAATCTTAAGGGGAATAATTCCAGACACTGTAAATTCCTTAGGACAACATACAGGAAAGAATGTATTGGCTTAGAGCTTTACCTTCTCCATATTTTGTAATGTTGTTCAAAGAGAAAGTACAGCTTAGGCCTAGCATGTCTCACATCCTTCTAAGATCAATTAATAATTTAAATGTTTGCTTATCAACATCAGCCACCAAAAAATAGGATGTTAGTGGCAGAGTGACTGCTGTAGAGTAAGCAAAGCAGTTTGGCCAGTGGTAGCCAAATGGAGGAATGAGCGAGGTAAGCTGGGCTCATGGATGTGGGGAAGAGATAATGCCCTCTGCAACGGGCACACCACGGGCTGTGCAGAGTCAAGGCCAGAGGCAGCAGCACTAACAAGGTTATGTATGAAACAAGATTTTATGTTTGTTTCAAGTTTTGTTTTATATTTTCAGTTCTTCTCATGTGATTTGTCTAATTGTTTTCTCATACATTCATCTTCCAGAGCCTTGATAGGTTTAATATCAATTTGAATGAACATAGATATTAACCATACAGGTGTTGCATTTGCTACAAATATTTATTTGACCTTGCTTCCAATTTTATTTTTTTTTTAAATTTTACAATTTTAGATTTTTATGCTATAGAATTTCTCAATCTGTTTTCTTTGTGATTTATACCTCTGTTTCAAACTCAAGAAGTTAGACTTTTCTCCAGTACAGTGTTTCCCAAAGTTTATTCCATAAAACTCCAGGAATATAGGATGCCATAAAGAAAAAACTATTTCATAGTCAAATAAATATGGAAAAAGTTACCATCTTTGGTTCAACGATATGAAAGAAACATGTCTAAATTTGTTTTATCCAACATTTCTCTCATGAATTCAACAGTGGAACCAATTTCACATGTACCATTTCTCAATATCTGGTGATTCAATGGTTCATGGAACACACTTTGGGAAATGGTATTCTATAGAGCTTTAAGAGGCTATTGGTTTTTCAGGATTTAACATTTTAAAATGCATTTGACCTTTAAATGCATCTGAAGTTTATTTTGTTATGTGGTGCCATTAAATAAATAATTCTTCCTTTTCTTGGTCCTCTACTCTTGTTTTAAGCAAGTCACCTATCAAATGCCAAGTCTGCAGGGAGTTACAAAAGTAGATTTTACTCCTGTCAGAAAACATTAGCATTATAAGATGTGATTCATTTCTCCAATGTAGGGCTGATGTTAATGGCTTTGTACTTGTAGCAACTCTTTAGGACAACTGATTAAACCTAACAATTTATATTAAGCTTGTGTTAATTACCTTAGTGATTTTTATTAGACTGTTAAACCTTGTCTGAATCTCAAGTTATTTGGGCAAGAAGCTCTCAGACCATGGTCTTGGGATTAGGGAGGCGCAGAGGGTGTGGAAGTGCAGCTACTTCACCAGAATAATTGTTGAAAGGCTGTGTCTAAAGTTTGAAGTTGTGTTTCCAAATGCATTTTAAAATGACCCTAGTAAGTTGAAGTTTATGCCAGAATCCACCTTAGTCCTTTCAAGTTTCCAAGTGTAACTTCTTTCTACATCAGACTGCTATTGAGAGGGAACAAAATCCTTTCGGAGTCCTAAGGGTAGTACTGCCAGAAGTTCTAAAATGTAAAAAAGAATAATAAACTCTCTATCTCTTCTTTTGTTCTAAACAAGAGTTTATATTTTATAATGGATGATTATTATTATGGTAATATCAGTATGTTTAATGTTGAAGCTTCTCCACATTTAAAAGAAAGTACCAAACATAGAATAATCTAATTCTATGAGCAAGCTCTCAAAACTGGTTTCCCTAAGATATACCTCATTTTCAAATTATGAAGAGAGAATATCCTTAGGTATAGGAGTGAGAATTTAGCTTGTCACTTAAAACCATGAATAATTCACTTTTAAATCTGGAAAACAAACAAAAAAGTTCATTTTATTGATTTCTGGCTACAAAGTGAATTGCAATCTCTTGGATAGAATGTTGGGATTTTTACCTTTTCCTTCATTATCAACTATAGTCATATCCGCCTTTGCCTTGGCTAATATCTCCATCGAAAGTTCATGGCCCAGTTCTGCAGCCCTCATTGTGGGAGTACAGCCCATCCGGTCTTGCACATCAGGGTGAGCACCCAGGTCAAGCAGAAAGCTGACCATATCAATGTCATTGGAAACTGAGGCTAAGTGCAGAGCACTGAGTCCATCGATGGGGTCTGTGAAATTGATTAGTTCAGGGTATCCAAGCTTGGTCAGCTTCTCTATCTGCTTCTTGTCTTTGTTCCGAACACACTGAAGAACTTTGTAGATCTGCAAGTTCTCAAGTCTCTTATCTGCTAAAGCCATGCTTGAACAGCTTCTTAAAAACCTTTTCTGTACCAAAACAAAAACTATAGTGGCAGGAAAAACAAAAAAAAAGCACAATGCAAAGTTAATTTTATCACCTTTATTTTGATTAAATAACAACATTTTAAAACTTCCCTAGGAAGAGAGGCTGTTTCTTATGAAACATTATCATTATTATTTATTTGCAACTGATTTTAGAAAGTAGGAATTACATATAAATACAAAAAAAATTTCAGTTGGCATAAAGTTACAATAGTTCAAAATAAATCTTTCATCATCATTAATACTAGTTTGCTAGGTGGATTTCTTGTTATCTCATTTAACCTTCCCTCCTTGCCACAATTTTCCCATTTCAACCAAGAAGAAAGTGAGGTTAAGTAATCTGCCAAGGTAAGGATCTGAGCTCCCTTCTACATGGCTCCATATCAGCATGTCCCCCGACACAGATTTTAGTGGTTTAAAAGTGTTATAAGAACATACTGGGCTCTGTGGGATACCAAAGATGTGATAAATGATTCCCATGTCATTTTAAGTGGGAATAATGTAGTTAAATGGTTGAGAGACAATGATAAATCTTCATAAAAAATCCCACTGTTAAATTGTGATGGACCTTCTAATATGTAATTTTATTTCCTTTTATTGTTTATGGAAAAAATCATCTTTTGGATTGAGTAGGAGGCCACACCAGGTATGCCCAGCTTGCTTTTCTTCACTTTTTATGAGAAAAGAACCTCATTATCATATAGGGAATCCAATCCAGGTCATTTGGATGGGGCTGTCCCTTCTGTCCCCTGCCAGAGGAATGAGTCCATGACCTAGGCTTAGCCCTTTTGCGTGAACCATCCCTCTCAAGCATATGCTCAAAAGGAACATCAGTCCATCAGAATCCTATGGGACCCTTCTGCCAGAACTATGTGGAAAGACTATTTCTGCTGAAGTTGTTAACCTGTAGGGTGTGGAGCTGGGGCTGCAGGCAGCTCTCTTGGCTATCACAAAGACAGCCCATGTTTGAAAGATGGAGAGAGACTCAGACTGATGGCATCAGTTGCACCCTGGATTTAGTGGTACCGGAAGCCATCTACCACTTTGTTGCATGAGCAAATATATCCTTCCCCCCACCTTATTTTGGCATAAGCTAGTTAGCTGGGTTTCCATCATTTGCAATGAAAAGATTCCATCTTACTGCAAAATCTGAAACTAGGCACCATCTTTTCTCCACCACAAACCTGCTCGCCCACCTACATTCTCTCTACGGCAGTGAGTTGTACTGTTGACCACTTGCTCTTATCTCTTTAGGCAACCATAACATCTCCATTGCCTGTTTCCATCTGACACTACGGCCCACTCCTCCTCTTTCGCTGGTTCCCCCTTTCTGGCAGAAGCCTACCTGCTGGGTGCCCAGGGCTGGGTGCTCGGGACTCTTCTCTATCCTCACGTTCCCCTGGTGACTTATGCCATCTCAAGACCTTCAGCCCAATTTTCAACTTCTGATTGTTCACTCTCAAATTTATGCAGCCATCTCTGACTCAGAGCTCAAAAGTTATGTATCTCCACCTGCCTAGTCTTCATTCTCCCTTGGATGTCTAATGGCATTTACAATGTAGCATAGCCACAGCAGAATGGCTGATCTCACCCTGACCTTCTCCATTCCCCCATTTCTAATAACGACATTGACATCCAGCCACCTGCTCAGATTAGAACGCTGGGAGTTACCATTTCATTCTTCCTTTCCTTCACAGATCCCTCCCTCTTTAAATTCATCAGCAACAACTCCACCCCCAGCACATATACTGACATCACTCCTGTGCTACTCTTCCAGGCCAAATCATTGCCACAGCCTTCTTATTTGTCTCACTGCTTCCATAACAACCCCCATAGTCCATTCTCTTGACAATCAACAATTGCCAGAAAACCTTTTAAAAATGTACATCAGATAAGATCAGACAAGTTTCTAGCCCTTAAACATTTTATTTATTTTTTTATTTTTTAAATTAAACTAATTATGGGTTTTTTTTTGTAATTGACAGGGTCTCTCTGTTGCCCAGGCTGGAGTGCAGTGGCACAATCACAGCTCACTGCAGCTTCAAACTCCTGGGCCCAAGCAATCCTCCCATCTCAGCCCTCCAAGTGGCTGGGACTAAAGGCATGCCTGGATCCTCAACGTTTTAGTATAAGTGTTTTAAAACATAAAGTGCATGTTAGACACCCATATATCTAGCACTGAGGTCCTACCATCATAATGCTTTCCTTGCTCTATCACATGTCTATCCATACCTCTAGCTATCCACTAATCCATCCTATTTTTTGATCCATTTCAAAGTAAATTGCACACATATTTCAACATGCATACCCTTAACTGGAGTTCAATATTTGTTTAAGTTCTTTTGTTATTTTTTGGTCTTTTGAATATATAATAACTGTATAATTATTAAATGTACCCTTCCATGAGTTTTGACAAATGCATATACCTATGCAATCCAAACCTCTATCAAGATATAGGACGTTTCCTTCATGCCAGAAAGTTCTCCCCAGGTTATCTTTTAAAAGCACTTCAGTAGCTATCCATTGGAATTAGAATAAACCCAAACTTCTCACCACGTTCTCTTAAGGACGTTTTCCCTACCCTTCTGACCTCACTTCACCCCAATCTCCCCTGATTTAGTCATCTCCAGCCACACTGGCCTCCTTTCTGTTTATGAACAAAAGCTCATTCCTGCCTCTGGAAGTTTGCAGTTCTTGTTCCTTCTGCCTGGAGTGCTCTTCACTCAGAATTTCCACTGGTCAATGTTTCCCAAATTGCAGCCACCATGTTACTTCTTCCTCGTTTTATTTTCTCGTAAGCATTTACTGTCTGAAAACATTTTATACAGATAAACAGAGAGACAGAGATATATTTAATTTGTGCCTTGTGTCTCCCCCACTAGCGTATAGCTTTCATGGAACAGAAGCTTTATAATTACCATTATTTCTCTGTCACCTAGAACCTTACATATAAGGCATTCAATAAATATTTACTCAAAAAATCATGACTGAAAGTTAACAGGATTGAGGGAAAGAATAATTTAAAAAACCCACAAAAACCTCCCAGGTTTCTGGCTTGAGCAACTGTATACCTGTGTCTGAGATGGGGCACTCAGGATGGGGTCCAGATTGGGCAGGTAGTGTAGACAGTTAATCTTTGGGCATACTGAGTTAGAATCCACCAGGTAATAGGGTCCCTAATTCAGGAGGTAAGGAGAGGGATGTGAGCCTGGTCTATGGGAAGTTGAGTTTTTCAGTGGTCGCAGGGCAGACTGAGACTAGGAGAAGTCAAAAAGGAGAGAGAACACCAATGTCAAATGCATCCTATTGTCTTGTTCTTTTGTCTGCCTGGTTTTTCTCTGTGCTCCCACCTTTGCTACTGGGATATCATCCATCATATAGGCTGATGGCTTCAACGTCCTGTTTGCTGTATCCCGTCTCTTCCCTTCTAATCTGTTTATAATGTGTGATGGACTAGGAAACCAGATAACTCAGCTTGTTAGAACTACATGTATGAATAGACTCCCAGTAAAGCCCTCAGGTTGCCTGAGGGTCATCCACTTGGGCTTTGCTGCACGGCTTGGTGACATTTATTTTAGCTGCGATTTATGGCTTGTTTTAGTATTATCAGCCATATTCTGATTAGGTGCAGTGTCATCATACTGCATACGTACGTACATCATATACGGAATAGGGTAAGATGCTCCCAAATAGCTTATCGATTGTACTGAATCGGTACCATCTCATTTGTGTGAAGAGGGACTTCCTAATCAGAGACTTCGAAGTTGTCTCTGATAGTGTCCATCTCTAACAAAGAGTTAGCAGCCTGTGTCGTTGTCCTATCAAACTACAGTGATGAACTCAGCAGTCCATGGGTCAGTTTACTACGGACTGCATCCCTCCCAGCTAAAGGCCTGAAATACTGGGGAGAGAGTGGCGCCCTCTTCAGGGCACTTTACAACCAACTGCTAAGACTGACCAAGTGCTCACTCCACTGGAGGAAATCACAGAAGTCCTGCCCTCTAGTCCTGGGTTCCTTGTAAATTGCCTAGCATATATGATCCTCAGGAGGGTCGCTGCATATACACACAACTGTACTTTTCCTCAGCACAATCCTGAGCCACCTTGGGCCCGTCCAGCCGTCCATAGTGACAATCTCAAAGGTAGTGGAATAGAACTTGAAGTCCATGTTTGGGGTCTGAATCCTCTGAAATTATATGAAAATCTGTGGGTATGTGTGTGTGTGTCCAGGTCCATTTTCCTCAGTGGGGAGAGACCCATAGAGCTCATCAAATTCTCAAAGGGGTCTGTGAGACAAGGGAGGTTCACTAGAAAGAGGAAGCAGGAAACCAAGGTTGGTACAGTGGAAAGAGTAGTATTTGAGGTGGGGAAATCTGTTGCGATCCTTCCTTCCCAGCATCATTATTTACACATACTAGTTGGGTAAATATGGACAGGTGACCTACCTAGTTTGTACCTCAGTTTCTTCATCTGTGAAATGAGAATAAAACAGTACCCGCTTCATGGGGTTGTGCAAAGAGGAAATGAGATCATCCCTGTAAAGTATCTAGCCAAGTCCCCCCATACAGACTCGCTATGAATAAATCTACCCTCCGTGGGTTTCAGCTCCCTCATATGCGATGGTTTACATTACACTGCGCCTTTCAGTTTTCAGTCTCAGAAAAATCTGGAGGCGAGAGGAGTGAGTAGAGATGTAGTGTCAAGGGAAAGGCCAGGAGGCAAGGACCAAGGTGCCAATGGCACTTACCTCTTAGTAGTCCGGGCGATCAGGAGCCGCGGATCTCCCGGCACCGATGCTCCTGGGACTCTGGCGACGCCCAGGGTGGCCCTGGCTCTCGCCCTCTGCCTCTTGGCGCTGGCCCCAGCCGCGACCTTGGGCTCCCGGGCCCGGCTGCGGCGGCCAGGCGTGAATGGTGTCCCTTTGGGCAGAGCAGGCGAGCCGGCGCGCGGGGCAGCAGGGAAGGGTGTGTGTGTCCATGGGCCCCGGGTCCGCGGAGGGCGAGCGCGCGGGCAGGTGAGCGCAGGCGGAGGGGCGGGCGCTGCCCAGACTGGGCCGATTGTGAGCTGCGGCCACGCAAGGCCCCGCTGCCCCGGCAACCGTGGGGTGCACGGCGGGGCGGGGTCAGCCCCGTCTCCGCCCCGCCCTTCCCGCCTCCCGCCCCGCCAGGTGGCCAGGCCCAGGTGGGACACTGCGGGTGGGCTCGGCGCGGCGCGCCCAGGACCGCGGACATGAGCGGGGAGCCCGGAATGCGGAGGTCCCCAGGATTCCGCCCTGCTCTCATCCTCTTCTCCCGCCTCCCGCCGTCAGTCAAAACATACTAATAATTTAATTACAAAAGTAAAGCTGCATGTGGTAATAAAATTAAAACATGCAATAAAATAGTTTAGAAAGTAAAATTAAATAAAAAAAATACAATAAATTATACAATAAAACGAAAAGTGAGTCTACTCCCAACTTCTGTAGATTCTTGTAAATCTTCCCAGAAATTTTCTTTCTATACTCTAGGATGTATACATGCTTAAAAAAATATTTATCCACAAATGGGAGCAAATACATATGCTCCATAGCACCTCTCCCTCTCCGTCTACACACACGTTTATTGGAGTCAAATTCTGAAAGCTTGTGTTTGTGGATGTGAATGTAAAACGTGTATGCTTTTTAAAACAGTGCTTAATCGCTTCTAATTAAAAGCAGTAATTCCTCAGCCAGCGTATCCTATTTTTTACTAAGAGATTGTTTAAAAATATTATTAAGGACTATTTCATGCACACACAGAAATACTGTAAAATATATGGAAAATACGAAGAATACAAAGCATATTATGGCTGCAGAAAAAGAAGACGGCGGGGGGCGGGGGGGGGGAAGGAAGACCCCTGTGTATTTCCTCCCAATATTGCACCCTCCCCTTCCTGTTCCCAGAGGTAACCCTTATGCTGAATTTTATATTTGTCAGCTCTAGCTTGCTAAAAATGTGTTGCTTCGTATGAATGCTTCCCTAAATAATTCATGTTTAGTATTGAGTGTTTTGAGAATTTATAAAAATGGGATAGAATGTTGTGTATTGTTTGGACAACTTTTTTCCTTTGAACATCTCATTTTTGAAATGTATCTTTGTTGGTATGTTTAATTGGGGATGCCTTTATCCTGATAGCGGTATGTTATTCCATTGTATTGCCATTCCGTACCCCTTTTAAATCAATTCTACTATTGATGGGCATTTGGGATGTTTCCAGAATTTGCTATTAAAAGCAATACTGCTATGACCATGTTTGTATATTTCTTCAGGTGCAAAAATTCAATAGTTTACTTAGGGTATATGCCCAGGGGTGAAATTTCTAGGTCATAGGTTATTTATAACCTCAAGATAACGACTTGTTTTCCAAGTATGTATAGCAATTTAGACTGCGTCAGCAGTGTGTGTCTTAGCCAAAATTTGGTTTTGTCACACTTTAAGCTTTATGCCAATCTAGTGAGTATAAATGGTTTTTCATGATTTTACTTTGCCTGCTCTGATTACTAATTATAGTCTGAGAGCTTGACTCCTTGAAGATATTTGAGTATAATTCTCTTGCCAAGCTACACTATTCACCCTCAAGTGCTTATCACATAACTCTCTCAGATTGCTTTAACAGAAATCAGGGCACCCTTTCTTGAATTACTGTTTCTCAGTGTAGACAAAGCCTCACATTTGAGTTTGATTTATTAACCTAATGGAGACTGGCAATGACTAACAAGTCACTCAGGTTACTTGGGTCTCAGTTTGTAAAATCAGAGTAATATCAACTGCTCTTAAAAGCCATAAAGGAAACAGGCATAACGATGGTATGAGGTCTGTGTTGGATCTGGGGGACAAATGTGGTTAATTCTTAGGGAATGCTTCTGTAGATGAACAGTTTCAACTCTGTATTACAAGTTGTGGATGGACAATTTACAATGGTAATCTTCATTTTGTAGACAAAGTTGATGTCAATGGCAGCCTTGTTTAATTCTGGAGAAAGTTCCTGAAGTTATTTGAGAATCTGGTAGATTTTGGAGAAAACACACCTTAGAAGACTGGCGGGAATAGGTTAATAATGTGTAAACTGTGCTTGGATTGTATTAGAACTATTGGTGCAAATATTTTGAATAGAAGTTGGGTAAACATTTGTTGGTTGATTGAGATCTTGGAGATAGGCAAAGTAGTCTGACTCCCTCTTCTAACTCGGTTCTAGGGAAAATTTTGCAGAAAGTGTACCCTCTGAATTTCATGAAACTTTCTTTGATTTTACAATCGGGTAGCCGAAAAGTAGTTTAATAATAGAGAAACACATTTAATTTCAATCTTTTTAACCTAGGGAAGCTACTAAGGTAGCTATTGCTGAGCCATTTAAATACCAGCTTTATGTTTGTGAGAGGGCAGGCATGGCATGGGTGAAATTGTAGAAATCCCAGATTAGTAAGTAGATGAAACCTTTCCCCTCTTTCACTAGAGGTCTTGAAAACACTTCAAAGCCTTCCTAACTTGAACTTTGCCATTTTTGCCCTTAGCTACTTGGCAGTAGAGTTGTCAGAACTTGGGCAACACAAAGGAAAAATGGGAGGAAAGGGTATTCCTACTGCTCAAGACTAACCTAATTGAGAGGTGACAGAAAAGTTTATGTAGCTCTCACCAACATAGGCTATGATATAGACTGATGGATGCATTGGCTAAATTCTCTACTAATAATCTAACTTGTGTTTCTATGTTTGGTATTAAGCAAAATTTTGTCTTTAAATTAAAACCATTCAAAGGTATTGCAAATGTAATACTTCTCACATGGTCCTAGGCATTCTGAAAAATGCATTGTGAATAAAAGTGATTCTGCTGAATTACTCACACATTTTTATAAAAGTTGTCATTAATACTCAGCAAGAAATTGCGTTAGCTACCAGAAGCTCTTAAATTCTTATGTACTGGCCTGAAAGGCAAACTATAGAGTAGTTATTCCCTAGCTGCAACTATATTAATTGATTTAAATTAAAGATAATTGAAATATGAATTAGTAACTGGTATGCCAGTGGGTGATGACATATTTAATTGGAAATAAAATTTGTCCAATCATCATGGAACTTTTCATAAGATCAAAAGTAAAGATAGTAGAATTTTGTTGTCATTTTTTCCACAATTATTTACAAAATTTATCAGTTGTAATGCCCATATTTTAATATTTTTTTCCCTCTAAAAATGACAAAATCTTTCAGGATGACTTTATGTTAGGGGGAATCTATTTGCCATTTACACAGCCCAGTGATTTAGAACGTTATTTGTTGTACAAGTAAATGATGTATTCCTAGCAGATATTTAGTTTTCTTTCCAAAAGAGAAATGAAAACATGTCCAATAACTTTGACATGGGAAATAAATTAGTTGACGACATAGAGCACTACTGAATACTTCCACTAAGAATTTATTGTGAATCTTTTATATTGTAACAATTACAAAAAAGCTCTTGAATGAATAATGTTGAACAACTATTCCTTTAGAATATGAGCAGTTTGTGGATCAATATATTCATATCAGGATCTGCACTTTTGTCTGGCTTAGAATAAAGCCGTCTAAGATCCCATGGGGGAGTTTTTATGAATTTGAAATACTTCAAAATACTTTTGTGAATTTGAGATACTTCAAAATCTCACTTGTTCCTGGGCATATTTTCACTCTTTGCAGGCTACTGAATTTTGGTTCTTCTGAATTCTATTATCTATTCCTAAAACCATTTCCCCTTTTATCATGGTCTGGAATATTTAAAATATGGATAGGATTATTTATCTTTAAGGATAGACAGAATACAGCTATGAAATCCTCTGGTCTGCTTTTTAAATAATTCATTTTTAATCACCTTTCCAAACTCTTGCATGGAAATTAATCTATTTGTGTTTTCTACTTCAGAAGAAGCTCAATTTTGATAACTTATAATTTGTATGCAATCTTCTATTTCTTCTCAGTTTTCAAATATATTGCCACATAACTACAGGTAGTTCTTTTATAATTTTTTGAAACTTCTTTCATTGTGAGGTTATATCTTCTTTTCTATTCTTAATCATACATACACACACACATACACACTTTTTCATTAATCTGAATTGTGAAAATTTTTCTATTTTACAGATCCTTTCAAAGAAGCAGCTTTTGTCGTGTACCTATCCTTTCTAGTATATTTGTTGTTTTCTATTTCATTAAATTCAGCTATTTGACCTTTATTAATTAACTCTTTGTAGTATATTTCATTTTATTTGCTTTTTCTAATTTCTTAGGATAAGAACTTTCTTTTTTCTTGTATTTACTTTATTAATGTAGGCATGGCCAGGCATGGTGGCTCACACCTGTAATCCCAGCACTTTGGGAGGCCAACGTGGAAGGATTACCTGAGGCCAGGAGTTCGAGACCAGCCTAGACAATATAGCGAGACCCCCATCTCTACAAAAATTAAAAAAAAAAAAAATTAGCCCAGCATGATTTCGCCTGCCTGTAGTTCCAGTTACTCAGGAGGCTGAGGCAGGAGAATCACTTGAGCCTAGGAGTTCCAGGTGGCAGTGAACTAGAATCATGCCACTGTAATCCAGCCTGGGTGACAGAGAGACCCTCTCTCTAAAAGAAAATATTTTTTTTAAATGTAGGTATTGAAGGCTATAAAATTGCTCCTGAGCAGAGTTTCATCTGTGTTCCATAGATTTTGTATTGTGTTCTTTGAATTGCTTCCTAAAGAATTAGAAACATTAGTAGTGATTTTCTCTTTGATGGATATATGGAGAATGTTTCTTAATTTCCAAGTACGTAAAGTTTTGGGCAACTTGAAATCATTTATCTCTAAGAGACTATGATCAGATAATGTGACCTATTAAATCTCTATTTTTAAAAAAAGGTTTTTTGTGTGTGTGCTCAAATACATAATTGATTTAGAGAATTATTTCATGGACATAAAAAAGGATATTACCTGAGAAATGAATATATTTAATCAACTTTTGTTGTATGATTCCATTTTTCTGTGTACTTGATTATTTTCAAATTTCCCGTATCAGTCTATTTCTTAGAGTATATGAAATCTCTTGCAATAAGTGTATTTTTATCAAGTCTTCTTATATTTCTAGTAATTTTTACTTTATGTATTGAGCGGCCATACTGTTTGTGCATATCAATTTATAACATTTGATTCCCAACTTTTGCCTTTTATTATTACATAATGCCCCCCCTTTTCTTAGGAAGTATCCATACCCTTTAATTCCTTCTTATTTAATATTTATTTCTTTTTGTTTGCCTTGCCTCAAATCTCTTTCTTATTTTTAAGCTTTCATTATCAATTTATTTACAAGTATGTTTCTAATAAACACTATATAGCTAAATTTTGTTATTATTTAATCCATTCTGGCCTTTTCTATATTTTATTGAGAGAATCAAGTATGTTGATATTTAATGTAACAAGTGATATACTTGATTTTACTCTTTCAGCCTCATTTATTGCTTATTATCTAGTTTATTGTACTATGACCTCTTTTTAACTTATTTTTCTCAATTTAGTTTGCTCACATTTCTCTTTGTTAACTTGGGAAATCTGATTAACTTTTCCATCCCATTCATAATCATCTTCCATTTTCAGGCATTAATAGATGTCAAACATCTATTTTTTCATTTTATAAAAGTAAGATCACTCTTTCCTACCTATTTCCAGATGCTCTGTTCCACCAATGCTTTCCCAATCTAAAAAGACACTTCCACTTCCCCGTTCTACCTTCCTCTCCTCGATGAGATCTTGGAAATGATCTTACATACCTCCGACCTTCTATCCAGCCCTAAGTCTTGAGTTTGGGCAAGAGAGTTTAGAATGTCTAATTCCAGACAATTATGATACTAGCAGTATGAGCCTTCCATGTCAATGCATATTTTCCGCAGTCCCAGGAAATTCCTTTTTTCATTGAAAGGCAGTTAGTTTTACACGGTGCTTATGAGTTTAGGCGCGCCCATCAGGGCTTTTGTCTCAGCAATGTTGCCAGTTGACCATGTAAACTTGGACAAGTTAGCTAAATTTTTTGTGTGTCAGTAAAAAGAATAATTATATTGTGTGGTTTAAAACGTCCACACATTCTTTGGCCTTCCCCTCAAAAAACTGGAGCCTAATTCCCCTCCTCTTTCATGTATGCTGAATTTAGTCTCTTGCTTCTAGTGAATAAATACACTGGATATGACAGTGTGTGACATCTGAGACGAGGTCATAAAAGACACTGTGGCTTCTAAATGTCTCTCTCTGAATATTCACTCTGGGGGAAGCCAGCTGCCAAGCTGTAAGGATGCTCAGGCAGTCCTACGGAGAGGCCCACGTCGTGAGGAACTGAAGCCTCAGCCAACAGCCACTCGAGCGGGCCATCTAGGAAGTAGACCCTTCAGATGCCTGCAGCCCTGGATGACATCCCAACTTCAACCTTGTAAGAGACCCTGAGCCAGAGCCACTGCTCCCAAATTCTTGACCCACAAAAATTGTGAAATATTTGTTGTTTTAAGCAACTATCTTTTGGGACAATTTGTTAGATACCAAAAGATGATTAATATATCCCAGGATTATGATGAGGAATTAAGGATAGAACATGTAAAGAACTTTGCTATTACTTTTATTATCTGATCCAACAACATGTTTAAAAGTACTTTTGCTAATCACTTTCTTCTTTTCATCTCCCTTTCTTGACACTTCTGTCCAGATCATTTGTTTTTGGTCAGAGTTTTTCTCCAGGATTTTCCTCAGATGGGTACATGAAGGCTGGATTCTCTGAATCCTTGCAAATCTGCAAATATCTTTGTTTCACCCTGACAGGTAAATGGTATCTTAGCTGTGTATTGAAGTTCTGGGGCTGGTTCTTTTCCCTCAGCACTCTGTAAATGTTATTCCCCTATCTTCTAGCTTCTCCCATTTTCTTCTAGTGGATGACTATTCTGCTCTTGTCTAGCAAATAATAAATCTGTCACCAAGTAGTTTTTCATTTTTGCTTTGTATATAAGTAATTTTTTCCTTAAAATGTGTAATATTTTCCTCTTCATTCTTTAAATTTTGGAATATAACCAGGATGTGTTTAGGTTGACACCTTTGCTCATCAATTCTGCTTGGAAATCATGAACCACTTTTAATATGCAGATTTGGGTTTTCAGCTCAGAATGAATGTTATTTTATCATTTACCTATTACCTCCAGTTACTCTGAGCACTGAAAGCCCAAATACTGGTAAGGCAGTGCTTCTAATACTTTAAAATACATAGGAATTACGTGGGGATCTTAGTGAAAATGTGGATGCTGATTCAGAGTACCTGAAAAGTATCTGTCAACTAAGGAAAAGGTGACGATGTGTCAATGGTTTGACTGGGACAACTGCATTTACACCTTCAGGCTTTATGGTTAGGAGATACAGCAACCACCTTCTAGCCATGAGGGGACAAGCCTCAGGACAAAAGCCAAGCAGCTAAGACTAGCAGATCAAATTCTGAGAGCATGGGGCTTTAATTAATTTGGTCCTGTCTTACCTTTACCTTCACACAAAGTGGGATAATTCCCCATATTTTTAGGCCATTTTGAGATGAGTCTGTTATGGCCAAAATCATCTTAACTGATATAGTATCCTTTTGGTATCCAACCAAATATTCATTAACATTTGGCATACTTATTAAATAAGTTTTTTGATGTCTCTCTTCCATATAATGTAAATATGGTCTGTATATCCATCTAGAAATTATAATTTATCTGCAATATATAACTATTATATGGCCTATATTAATTGATAGTTATTCCTTCCCAACCTTCTTTTACTATTCCGTATATATGCAGGGTAAGTCTATGTTGTTATGTTGATTAGACAAAACATAGCAGTAAAGTCAGGAAGTTACTGCTCATTATACATTTCAATTATGGAAAAAGTCAAAACATTTCTCTCTTATTTAAAACTTCTCTAGAAAAGCAGGTGAAATAACCTAGCGTAATTCTGAAATGATTTGTATACTAACTATATAGACCAGAATCTGACCAAAAAATATAAACGAAACTGTTCTCGAAATTAGATCTTCATGAAAAAACAAATTAAATGGTTGACAAACCTCAAGCTGATTAAATATTTTTATTAAATGCATCCTTAGCCAATACTTCTTTTTATGGTTACAATAATTAAAATATAATAAATATTCAAATCAGTAATTGAATTTGTTAAAAGAGCACACTTAGCTCACTGAAGACTTTTGAATAAATAGAATTCAAGTACCATATTTTCATACTTCATGGCACTTGCCTCATCTAAATGACTGCCATTTCTTGTCCTATAACAAGATTTTATTTTGATTTTATTTTATGCTATTCAAACAAAACATTTGAGTCATAGGCTACATCTAGGTATAACCAATGACTGAGAGTTTGTTTCTTTTCTCCCAAGTAAAGATATGCCAAATCTTACCAAATTAGCAAATAAATAAACTTGAGGCGGGAAATACTCTAGAGATACAATCTGATTAGTTTTGCATACTTTTAGTCATTTTTCACACTACCCTGTCCAGCTTTGCCAGTAAGACCCATGACATTGTTTTCATTTCTTATGACCAAGTGGTAAAGTGATTATTGTACTGAGAATTTTGTTTCTTTTTCTGTGCTAAGTTCTCATAAGTTTAAAATAACTCATGTTCAAAACAGTGAAGACATCTTTTTATAAAATAGTTTAGAAAGGAATCTGTTACTGTTTTTATGTTATTATCAAGTATTTTAATGATTTTAAAATGTCTTTCAGAAATTTTAGGAAGATCATTTGGGGAAAAAAGTATAAATAATAAATTCATATTGTATTAATTGTGATCATATTTTTTCTCAAATTAATTTTGAAGTTATCTTCCTGTATCTGGTGATACTGAAAGATGAATCCAATAGAGTAATATAATAGGGCAATATGAATTATTCCCGCTAGTTGCATCTATTCCAATAACATCTAGGAGAGATCCCACCATCACACAAAAGATAGCAGATAAAGGTGATGGCAGACAATGATATTTAGATCTTTGTCTTCATTGCATTATCATTTAACTTTCATTGGCATCACAGCAATTCACTCACTATTCATTCCTTGTAGGCAATTTTGAATAATTAAACAATTTTAAACATCATCTCCTAGGCAAAATAATATTTATTCATTGACTTATTAGTTTAACAAATCATTACTAAGCACCTACTATGTGCTAGGCACTGTTCTAGACACTGGGTTTACAACAGTGAACAAAAGAAACAAAGTCTCTAATCTCATGGAGCTCACATACTGGTGGGGAAGAGATATTAATACATACAAACAAAAATGTATATATAATAATTCAGGAATTAACAGGTGCTATGAAGAAAAATAAACCATGATAAGGGTGACATAGAGTGCTAGATGGAGGTACTAGTTCACGTAGGTTGGCCAGAGAAGGTGTCTCTGAGGAGGTGCCATTTGAGAAGAAGAGAGGGAGTGGGCCCAGCAGACTCTGAGGGAAGACCAAGTCCAAGATTCTCAGGCATTCATGTCCTCAGCAGGTCAATATAGCAGAAGCAGGATGCTGTGGCTAGAACCCAGTGTGCCTGTTGGGGCAGTGGTGGAAAGGTCATGGTGGTAGGAGAGGCTACTTCACATAGTGTCTTGAAGATCATGGTAAAGACTTTGGCTTTTCTTGTCAGATAGGAGGACATTGGAGGGGTTTCAGCAGAGGAATGGTAGCATTTTACTTAGGATTTGAAAAAATTGCTCTGATTGATCTGTGGAGAATAGCTGTCTAAGGCAGCATAAGTGGAAGAAGGGAGAGAATTAGGTAATTCCCAATGTCCAGGTGAGAGTTGATGTCTCAAATTATGATGGTGTGGCAGATTGATTTCATTTGATGGGCTTAATTAATGGCCTCCATGTTTTACCTTCCTCTTTCTTGGGCCTGGCTTGCCTGCTGGAAGATGAGAAACCATAGGAAACAGAGACTGTCATACCAGCTGAGGCCACCCTACAACTCAGTATGTGAGTGAACCCCAGCCAAGACCAGAAGAGCTGTTATTCCCCTATCTTCTAGCTTCTCCCATTTTCTTCTAGTGGATGACTATTCTGCTCTTGTCTAGCAAATAATAAATCTGTCACCAAGTAGTTTTTCATTTTTGCTTTGTATATAAGTAATTTTTTCCTTAAAATGTGTAATATTTTCCTCTTCATTCTTTAAATTTTGGAATATAACCAGGATGTGTTTAGGTTGACACCTTTGCTCATCAATTCTGCTTGGAAATCATGAACCTCTTTTAATATGCAGATTTGGGTTTTCAGCTCAGAATGAATGTTATTTTATCATTTACCTATTACCTCCAGTTACTCTGAGCACTGAAAGCCCAAATACTGGTAAGGCAGTATTACCACTGCTGAACTCAGCCAAGATCAGCAGAACCTCTCAGCACATAAACTCATGAATTTAGGGTTCGTTGTGAAACAGAACTGTTGTATTATTGCATGCATTGTATGTATTACATGGCTTGATACAGATGGTAATCATGAAAATGGTCAAAAGTCAGTGGTTTCTGAGTATATTTTGAAGGTAGAGCAAATTGACTGTGTGAGAGAAAGAAGCCACATGACTCCAAGGTTCTGTCCTGAGCAATAGGAAGAATGAACATGGATGATGGATGTGGATATCGAAAATGAATCTCAAGTTAATATATTGTGACTCACTCACATGAAATCAAAAAATAAAATTTGTCCCTGATGTGTAAAATTTTATAAAGTGGTTTTAGTCTTTATGAAGGAAAAATCAAACATCAGCATGGCTTTTGCTAGAGACACAAACAGGGAAATAAAAACTCACTTAAAAACCTGCTTCTTTTTAGTCACTCTGCTAGAGGAAATATATCAAAGTCAAAAAGCCTGACTTAAAAAAAAATAATTTTATTTAACATATTTCTCTATCATTTGTGGAACTGGACTTTTTGGTAAATGCTGGCTCTTAACCTGACCAATGATTTCCCCAGCTGCTGCGAGTGCTACTGCTACTGGCTCCCAGCTGTTCATTCTCCTGAGAAATGCCTTCAGCCAGCGGGGCCCAGCTCCCAGGAGATGCCTGGGAAGTTACAACCCACTAGTGCACCCATCAAATGCATAGTGCACGGGTACAAAAGGCCAGCCCCTTGCCTCAAGATGGGGCAACTTTCTGGTGCCATTTACACTCCAGAGCTGCTCCTGTGATAAGGCTCAAGCCAGACTTCAGTTGAATCCCCATAATGGCTTCACTCCTTTCTCCTGCCCTATCCTGCTTTCCTCAGCCTCTTAGAGGTTTCCTCTCAGACCACTCCCTCAAAAAATCACTGAATAAGAATCACTGCCTTGTGCTCTGTTTCTAGGAAACCTGAAGTAAGACAAGGCATTAGTCAAATTGCAAAGTACATCTCGGCTAGTGATGCCATAGGAAGATGAAGATTGTTAAATGCCTACAGTTTGGTGGCTTTTTACAAAAATGTTCACTTCATCTTTGGTAAGCATTGCATTAGTAGCCTTTCATGCCAGTGCAGTACTTTACACATTGATTTTTATAAGATTATTAGTGTGAAATTGGAGGGATGAGTATTAAATATATAGAACAGGGTTACTTTGCGGGGGGGAGGGATTGCACATAATTAAATCCCATTACAACTAACTTTAAGGGATTTTTGCATTTGTTTAATTTGTTTCATGAACTATTGTTTCCTAAAATTACATTTCAAGTGAAGAGACCATATTGTCATGACAATAAATGCTGTATTGAATTTCATCTGTAACTGTGTAAAAATGTAAGACCTCACAGCCTTTATTCAGAATCATACTTTATATTGTTAATACTTATGAGTGGCTCTGAAACACATAGTTCATAAAATTAAATGATCTGTTTATATGATAGAAATTTAGAATTATCTAATGTAGAGCCAAAAGAGACAGATGTTAGAGAATCTAGTCTAATTCTTTTATTACTCAGTTGAGGAGATTTTAAGTTAGAAACATTAAGTGATTTGTTCAAAGTCCTGAAGGTAACTGGTGTCAGATCTAGAACCAGAAAGCAGAACAGGGTTTAGGAAACATATTCATTATAAGGTCTAACTGTTGTCATTGTTGCTATTATTGGGAAAAAAAAAAGAATACAAATTACATTGAAAATGAAATGGAAAATTGACAATTACCAAAATAATGATTTCAAATGGCTCACTTATACACATAAGGCAAGCAAAAGTCAGCATGGTTGTTTCCTCCCAAATTAAATGGATGTTTCATACTAGTTGGCCATTGCATGGAAATTAAAACAGAAAATGCTGTAATATCCCATTGCCTCCTCTTATTTAAAGATATTAATTCACTGAGTTAAGTAGTATCTTCAGTTCTTACGCTGTTTCCTGTAAGGGTTCCACAAAAGGCTGCTTTCACGCAAAAATCAAATTTGTCCCTTTCACACATTCACAACCTCTCACACAAGCAAATCTCTCCCAAATTCCTGCTTAGCATTCCCCAGAGGAAGCCCCCTGGACCAGGCGTGACTTCACCTTTAATTATTTTTTACTGCCTCTGCATGTGGTTTTCCTTGTTACATTGTCATTTGCGTGAGGAAAGGGCTCCTGTTGCCTGGGCAACCAGAAGTCGCATGTACAGATGCCTATTGACTGCAACCCTACTTGTAGTTTTTCTATAATGCTCTTGGGATCCTTGCACTTTTATGGCCAAAAGAATGCAATCCTTTCTCCAGTTCTGCCTCTGGTAATGGGGTATGAACCATGTGTCTACTTCTCCTTGTTTCTAGATGCGCTGTGTAAGTTCACCTGGGAATGGGGACATACAGACAGCAGGGGTTTGGCTGGCTCTTCACTCAGGAAGTGGAAAGCCATTGATTTTAGATGCAAGAGGAAAAAAAAATCACCCTGCCCTTCTTGTATTACATAAATGTCATTATTTTTACTTAATTATCCTGCTTCCCTGGTTACTGAAAAAAACCTAGCTTTGTGTTTAACATTTTAATGTATTAAACAAATTTTAATATTGTGAAAGGGTTACCTCCATATGTTATATTTGATGTTTGAAGATACCTTTAAGTATTTTTCATATATTAAGAAAGAAATTTAAACAAAATATTTTACTTTTTAAACAGTTTCTTTTTCAGTGACTGAAGCAGAAAACAAAATGCTTAATATCGTAGAACAGTGTTTCTTAAACTTTAATGTGCACAAGAATCACCTGGGCAATCTTGTTATATTGTAAGTTCTGCTGGTCTGAGATGGGGCCCGACATTCTGCGTTTCTTACAGGCTCCCAGGTAATACCATTGCTGTCCAGGGATTTCACTTTGAGTAGCAGGATTTTAATTCATCATAGTAGTTACCAGGAAATATAAATGGTAACTTAGTAGTTAAATACTGACCAAACATAATATTATTGTTTCATGAACTGTTTTCACTCGTAGAAACAATTTCTGTCAGGTTTATTTTCCTTGTATTAATTATACAAGTAAATACAGGGCTATTTATAAAAATTCAAATATTATAGAAATACATGGAGTAAAAGTAAAAATCCATCTTCACTCTCCACTCTTTTTCAATCTCTCTTCTCTGTGGTTAATAAATACTTTGGTATAATAAGCACTTTGTATATCTAAATAAAGATAAACGAACGTACTAAAATGAATACTTTTGTATTTATTAAGAACTTTGACAATGCATTTGGAAATGGATACGCACACATCTGTACACAAACCCACACATATAAAATAGAAAAGAGGATCACACTGTATGTAATTTTTTCCATGTGCTTTAAAAAAATTTAACAGCTTCAAATTGACATTTTTTCATGTCAATATTCACTTAATTTTGTGACTGCATACTGTTCCATTCTATTGATTCAGACTATTTCCGTTGGGTCACTTTTAGAAATAATGAACAATTTTTTACATATTTTGTACATAATTGAGCCTTTTAGTAGGCTAATGGGTAAGTTAAGGTTAATTTTTAATTTAGCAAATAATGCCCAATTGATTTCCCACAGTGTGGGGTGGAAGGTTATTTCCCTACTTCCTCAGTAAACATTGGCTATCAGAACTCTTTTAAAATTTGTGCAAACTTTATGGACTTTTCTTGTTATTTTTTTATTGCATTTCCCTGATTGTGAGTTTGAAATTTTTTTATACATTTATTCACCATTTATGTTATTTATTCTTTTGAAAATAGCTTATATATACCCTTCTCATTTTTATTTCTATTGAGTTGTTTTTCATTATTGATTGATAGGAACTCTTTGTATGTGATAGGTGTTAAACTTTTGTTTAATATATGTACACATACACACATATGTTTGCCAGAGGCAGTGTAGCATGCTGGTAAATTAGGAGCACTGGGTCTGAGTTTGCTTTCTGGTTTCACCACTTGGCAGCTATGTGACCTTGGACAGATTATTTAATTTCTCTATATTTCAGTTTCCTCAGTTGTCTAAATGGAATAAAAATGGTTTGTACTACATGTCTAAATACCATTTATTTATTCTTTTCCTAGTTACATAATTGCTATCTTTATTACAAATTTTTTGCTACTCTTATGCATTCACTCTTACAGGTAATATTTTGAATCAACTTGAACAGCTTCATTTAAAATTACTCTTAGGGTCATAAGAGGAATAGTTTTGAATAGATGGATTAACTTGAGAAAAAATTTAAACCTTTATAAATTTGAGGCTCTTTATTCCAATCCACATTACTTACTTTCATATGTTTAGGCCTATTCTTCTGAACTTAAATATTACTTTTTAATAATTTTAGGGTTTTATGGGGGAAAAGATATACTTTTTTGCTATTTTACATGAGATCTTTTTATTAATTGCTCATTGTTGGTATATTGAAATGCCCATGTTTTTTGTATGTTTGTCTTATTTCTAGACACCTTGCAAATCTCTTATATTTCTTTACTGTATTTTTATTTTATTATTTTGAATTTTAATTGGAAAGATTTGAATTTTTTCCCAGTATTTATCAATGTTTTGGTCTCTTTTCTAGGACCCTCAGGAGTATTTTGAAGAATGGGGATTTTGGGCATTATTGCTTTGTTTCTGATTTTAATGGGAATAATACTAGCATTTCATTGTTGATGTTTGCTGTAGTTTTCTAGAAGGTAATCTGTCAAATTTAGAAATGTCCTTTTTTCCCCCAACTTCCTGAGAGTTTTTTATTTTTTAAATCAGGGGTGGCTAATACATTCTATCAAATACTTTTCCAACAACTATTGAGATAGTATATGTTTTGCTCATTTATTCTATTACTCTAGTGCTTTAGCATACATACATTTCCTACTATTACACTACTCTTGCATTCCTAAGATAAAGCTTTCTTGATCACCATGAATTGTTAATATTTTAAGATGTTGTTACAGTGAATTTGAAAATATTTTATTCATTATTTTTATTTGCATTGAGCTTAGTGTCTATCCTTCTATTGGTTCTATCTTTATTGGACATAATATCAGCATTTTTCTAGCCATGTGTCATTATTTAGGAAGGTCTTTTTAGTATTCTGGAATAGGTTATAAATGTCAAATGGATTATGTACTGATGAAAAAATTTTAATAGAAATTATTCCCCCACAAACTAAAGCTTCCATCAAATTACAGAATATAGGTGTGCAAAGGATTAGATGTTTGACTACCATTTCAAGTTCTTCAATAATATTGATTTTCCAATTTTGAAACATATTTAAAACTAATGAGCAAACATTCGAAAACATTCATATGACTTTCTTAAATCTTTACTTTTAATATAGTTCCTCATTTTCATTTGAGAAGATTTGAATGTATATCCTCCCACCTCCAAAAGGTCAGTAGAGTGTTATACACACATTATCTGCAAAGCACAACTATATTAGAGTAAGCTTTTCTTCAGAGATGCAGAAAGAAGCTTTGATTTCTTTAGGGGATATTAAAATACTTTTTTCTTTGAGAACCTCCCTTATATATCCAGGAAAACTCTATTAGAAACCCTAGGGTTATCTATTTGCAAACATTGTGTTGAGTAATATTTAATTATCAAAACCAAAAAATAATGAATAAACATGTTCATTATTTTAGAGAATCCCATTGCCTCAATCTACTCAGATCATCCACAATCACTAGAGAGGAGGTAGAATTTTTTGTCCCTGGGGCGGCAATCACCTGACCCGGAATTCTCTGCCAGTTCTCTCTAGGGATCCCTTCCTGTTGGCTCTTTCATGTTTCTTATTTTCCTCAGTGAACCTTTGGTCTTAGCAAAAGGTCTTTATTCCACCAACTATAGTTATCACCCTAACTACAGGCAAGAAAAGAAAAATAATCCACCACTTATATCAGTCAGCTATTGACACAATAATGCTACCTCATAAATTCACCCCCAAATTCAGCAGTTTACAACGGGTTGCATTTGCCCACATGCTTGGGTTCTCAGGTTGAGACTGCTGTTGTCTCATCCAGAATAGGCTTGGTTGGGCAGCTCTGCGTCAGGATCCATGTTCCAAGATTAAAGCTCTCGGCTGGGATTGAGTTCAGGTCTGCTCTGCATTTCCTTCCAGGGCCGAGGCTGAAGGAGAAGGAGTAGCAGCTTCCTGGGACGTGTTCTTCTGAAGGATGATCACAATTGCCAAGAAGATCAGCCCAGCATGCAGATAGTGCTACATCTGCTAATATCTTCTTGTCCAAAGCAAGTTATTATATATATGGCCAAACCTGAAGTCCAGGGGCAGAGTGGTTCACTCAGCCCCCTCGAAGGCCGTGGCAGAGGTATGCATTTATAATTTTATTAAAAGGAAATAAAGAATCAGGGTGCATTTTTTAATCTATGATACTATTGAGAGTATGTCCTTTCCAGCCTTTCTGTTCTCTGTTTACGTTTCTATCTCTGGTGAAATCCTCTACATTCAAGTCAAGTTTTCATAACTTTTCATCTGGTTTTTCCATCAGCAAGCACTCATCTTTGAGTGACTTCACCTTGGTAATGGGCCAGAGAAATGACTAATACAAGAAAATTTTTAAAAATTTCCAACAGTCCCCATGTGTTCTTCATAGGAACAGAGCCAGACAGCTGTTATTTAACGTAGTTCAGTGAGGTTCTTGGTTTCTAGGCCAGAGTAATAAATATGTTGGTTTCCTTCCTGATTTGTTTTTCAGCAACAGCAAAGGGGATCTTCATTAAAGGGATCTAACGCCAATTTGAAGATTTTTGTCTGAAAAGTTTAACAAATAATCTGAGTTTCAAAGCTAATTTTAATTGCCTCTAGCCCTTTACTAATGAACTTTTCTTCTAGATGCCAAAAGAAGGCTGTTGTTGTCGGTGCTCTCCATGTTTGAGGATTTTGTCCTTTGCGAAATAATCTCAGAATGTATAATGGAAACTATTGATGCCCTATCTATACCCCCTCAGCCAATGTCTAGATTCACTGCAGTTGTAGGATTCACCTGTCTCTTCCCACCTCAACTATCCACACCTCTCTGCTTGCTTCTCTGCCTGACCGCTTCATTGGCACTAGGGGAATTTGTTATGCCTGCATGCGGGGCAGCCTAGAACTGTCATTGGTTTAATGTCCATGGCAGCAACCTTCAAACACTCCAATTTCCCCATCACTCTGTGGGGCACATTCCCAGAAAGATTGAGACAGCAGTAAACTGCTCATACACACACCTTTCATTGGCTGCTTTCACTTCCCTACGTCACTCCTCACTCCCCTGCAGTATTTCCTGGGGCTACCTGGGGCATGATGGCATGTGCCTGTAGCCCCAGCTACTTGGGAGGCTGAGGATTGCTTGAGCCCAGGAGTTCAAGTCCAGCCTGGGCAACATAGTGAGACTTCTATCTCTAAAAAAATAAAAATAAAATAAACAACCTGTACCCACATCCTTGTTTCAGGGTTGGCTTTTGGAAGAACTTAAACTAAGACAGGTTGTGAGCAGGAAAACTGAGCACTCTCCCTAAAGTTCACAAAACTCAGAGCACCTAAAGCAATGATGTAATTTATGTGTAGATAAAAAATGGCTGGGAGATGGCATTGCTCTGTCAGAGCTCACAAGTTAAAATAAATAACAGCCAAATATCAAAACCATGCACAGAGAAAAACTCCCACCCAGGTGTTGGTGTATATTTGGAGCACAGAGAGGTAGAGTCTGGTCCAAGGCAAGGGCAATGCCCCCAATGCCCTGGCTTCTCCCACTCCCTGATTATTTCACCAGAGCCTTTCTCACCATTGCTGCCCCTATTGTCTGGAAGGGGTGGATATGGTCCTGTGCTTATTATTTCAAGAACAAATAGATTTGCATCCAACTCATGTGCTTCTAAGAGCTGGTCTCAGACCACTCCTGTGTTCCAGCTCACATCCTCTTGGCCAACTTTTTACAGCAACCAGCTTTGTAAAGGTGTCACTGACAGAACCTTGCATCAGCTGCAGCACCTACCTCTTGCTTTTTTTCCCTGGGGCTTCTCTGTTGCGACCTCTTAAGATGCCTTCTGCAAACTACTCAGCTGTTCAGAAGCACATGTAATCCTCGAAGTGCAAGGTCATGAACACCCCCTGGGACAACTCTTGACCAATGGGAGAAGAAAGCTGATGGATCATTTCTCCTCTCGATGACAATTTTGGTCTGGTGGACAATTTTGAGGTGTGTTCTATGCAGCTTCTCCAAGTACCCTATGGAGGATTGAATCTCATTTGCCACAGTGTTGTTTAGCTTGACTACACACCTTCCTGGTTTCACTCCTTCCTGTGAGCACATCCTTGTGTCCAGCTCAGCTTTCTGGGGAACCTGGTGCTGCTTAGGTTCCACATTTCCCTGTATCTCCTTTCCTAATGGCACCTCACACACCTCCCCAGACCAATTGTTCTGACACAAACATGGTCTCATCTTGGCTTAAAATGAACCCAGGATGAAGGTTTAAAAATGAGAATCTTGCTGCTGACTAAATGCTCTTAAGGTATTAACCATTTGTAAAGATATGAACAAACCTTTATAACTCTAACTTCTGGACATTCTTGTTGAATTGTAGAGAAATCTAATGACATTTTCCATTTCTCAGCTCACGGTCCTCCTTCATTCATTTACACCTGTGGCTGTAGATTTTTTTGGGGGATTTATTGATTCAGAAAAAGTGCTTATTAATATTTATGGTACTTGGGTAGGCATGATTAAGAATAGAGGGTAGCTAAAATGCAGTTGCTAAAATTTAAGGATAATCTAATGACGAAATAGGAAAAATTTTGCAAATAACCGAAACAAGTAAAATACAGAATGTGATCAATGTAACAAGTAGATTATTGACAAAGTGTTATGGTGAAGAGAGAAAACACATGTGGTCAGAAGCATAGACTCCACACTGGTCTTCAGTTGAGTAGTAAAGGATGCTCCTCTTGGACAGTGCTGAGACTAAAAATGGCCAGTTTTTGCAACAATAGCAAAAATGCTTATGTTTGATTGGCTAAGGCATTTTGAAGAAACGTTTTTCAGTTTAATTCTTGAGAACATTTTGATGTCTCTAGATATTTCAAGCTCCAAAGGCATTTCAACAAGTTTTAGTACTGTGTCATCAAATAGCATGTTTATTCTCTTCAAGGTTGAGCTTTTAGAGTTATGGGATGTATTTTTCCTGAGGCTGTAATGTCCTATTACTTGCATTTTGGAAGCATTATGACTCTTCATGCCTCCCGGGCATTTCTGCTTGTTTATGAGAATTTCATTGTTATTCATGTGTAGATGGCTGTTTGAATGCCCTAGAAAGAACAAAACATAAAAATAATGATTACATAAATCATGTCATCCCTAATTAACTATGTTTTATTTTCTAAGAGCTGCAGATGTTATATTACTCGTAACAGTCTGGTCACATATTATTTATGACACACAAATAAGATGTTTGTTAACTTGAAACACTTTAGCAAACTTTGTGTGTCTCTTTAAATTAAAAAAGTGGGTATCAGGGCATATTAACCATGTGTCTTTGATTTTCTGTATTCTGATGCTTTGACATCTGAGGCTTTGCTGATATTGGAGGGACTGCTCCTGACAGGGTTTACTAATTCCTAGAGATAATAAGTAAAGACTCTCTTGTTAGCACACCTTTCACATGCAAACCAACCAGTACAGGGGCACAACCCCTAAGCACCTCCTACTCACACTCTAGGCCACTACCCACCTGCCCTATCTTCCCCAGGCCCAGGCACCAGATGAGTAAAGACAAGTCTTATGCCCAAGGTACCATTTTTTTTGTTTTTAATTTTTTTAAATTTCAGAACATTAGGGGATACAAAAGTTTTGGTACCTAAATTGCTTTTATACCATTTGAATCGAAGTTATAAGTGTGCCCATCCCCCAGATAGTGTTCATTGTACACATTAGGGGTGAATTTACCCATCCCCTATTCCCCCCTGCACCTGCTTGATTTCTGATGAATGTTATTTCCATATGTGCACATAAGTGTTGATCAATTAGTTCCAATTTAATGGTGAGTACATGTGGTGTTTGTTTTTCCATTCTTGTGATACTTCACTTAGAAGAATGGTCTCTGGCTCCACCCAGGATAAAACAAGAGGTATTAGTTCAACATTTTTTTTTATGGCTGAGTAGTACTCCATGGTATACATACACCACATGTTATTAATCCACTCGTATATTGATGGGCACTTGGGTTGTTTGCACATATTTGCAATTGCGAATTGTGCTGCTATAAACATTTGAGTGCAGGTGTCTTTTTTAGAGAATGTCTTTTTTTCCTTTGGGTAAATACCCAGTAGTGTGATTGCTGGATCAAATGGTAGTTCTACTTTTAGTTCTTTGAGGTATCTCCATACCACTTTCCATAGAGATTGTACTAGTTTGCAGTCCCCCCAGCAGTGTATGAGTGTTCCTGTCTCTCTGCATCCATGCCAAGATTTGTTGTTTTGGGGCTTTTTGATAAAAGCCATTCTCACTGGTCCCAAGATACCATTTTTATATGATAAGTACATATATATTTCACAATAAGCATAAGAAAAACTTGGGAAGAATAAATGTCAAGCTTTGGACAGTGTTGACCTCCAGGATAAGAGATTAGAAAACAGACTTTTGACTTCTTTTTATAGAATGTATTCTTAAAATGTGAGAATATGGTAGATTTTAATTTGTTTATTATTTTCAAATTTTAAAAAGTATAAAGAGAACTGGTGAAATTAATTTACTTGAAAACATACTTCACAACTCTGTAATTATTCTTATAATTCCTCCAGAGTTTCAGTTTCCTTTCTAGAATAAAATAACAGAAGTAAAACCAAAATTTTCTATATGTAATTAGGCTTGTAAAATGATAAAAGGCATGAATTTGAGGGGAAAGAGGAGTGTATATATGGTACCTACCAAGTTGGGAACAAATAATCACACAGAATTCTACCCCATATTATTCTCATTCCAAATTAATACTCTGTGGAAGGGGAGGACAACTGTGGGGTTTTTTTTAAATTCAAGGGGCATAAATTGTAAATAAATAAATACTATCTTAAAAGCTTTTTATGGCACTCTTTTGAAAGACATATTTTAGAGTTCTATGTATTGGCTATTTTTTTATTATTTCAAAATATTAAGGGGGTATGAATGTTGTTATTACATAGATAGCTTCTGTAATGCTTGAGTCAGGGCTATAGTGTGCCTGTCACCCAGATAGTGTTCACTGCACTGTATGGGCTCCCCCCTGCCCCCACTCTGGGATCTTTGCTTTTTAAGAAGGTTTTAGGAAATAAGGTACTTGAATCAGGAATTGCAAAAAAGAAGGACACAGGAATAGTGAGCCAGGATCATGATTCAAATAGTTTAGCAAGAGCCTTAATTTTTATTGGGAAGTAAGATCTCTTAAAGATTGAATGAGGTCTAGGTCATTTTTACCTTTTAAGGCTTCTAGTATATTAAAAAAAAAAGAATGAAAAAATGACCAAACTGGGTTAAACATTTGGGTATATTTTGAATGTTTACTTTCAAGGATTCCAAGGGTATTATCTTTCAGCCCTTCAGCTTCCTGCTGTGACTGTGCGTAAACTTGTGTGGAGCTCACATCAGGACTATGGGGCTTGCTGTAAATGTGAGGGCTCAGTAATTCCTCCACCATCGAGAGACAGTCACATTGGGGTGGAAGCAGTGAGTTTGACACATCACGCATGCTTGTTACCGAAAGTTTGGCACTTGTCCCTGTGCGCATCGGAAGAACAAGGACAAGTGGTTTGAGGAAAAGGAAAGAGAAGTTTATAAATTTTCTGGCAAATGAGGAGTATGGCAAACTCTCATTTTAAAGTACCATAGTCCTAACTATAAGCAGAAATACAGAGCTTTTAAAGGGGGGCAGAGAGGGGGGTTTCAGCTTCAGGCTATTGCTATTTAACTATAGTTGATGGTTCTGATCGACCCCATCTCCTGTGAAGAAAATCTTGTGACCTCTGCTTGGACAATTCTGTTGAGCCACCTCCTGTGGTACAAAAAAACAAAGAATACTCCCCTGCCCCTCTGATTGCTGGCCTCAGGCAGGGATGAAGGTTTTAATTCCCAAAAAGTGTGGTGGTGGTAGTTTAAAGAGACAGCTCATAAAACATTTTGCCCTTTGTCAGCCTTTTTCCTCTGTTACATGCTCATGCTTAGGAAATGTTGCCCAGAATCTGTTTCCATATATTTGTTATGATAAAGAGGAAAATTTTACCTGACTTTCCTGAAGTAATAAATAAATTTAAAAATGAAATGAAATAAAAGATTTTTACCTGTTGGGAAAGCTAAGAGCAGTAACCTCCAGAGAATCTGCAGATTTTTCTTTCACAGATAAGCTACAAACCTTTTGACAGCCTGCAGGGAGGAGCGGGTGTCAAGGCAGCACACTAAGGAAGGAAGTGATGAATGCATAAAATGAATAAAAACATTTGCCCATGCTGTTCATGTGTCTCTAGCATAGTGCCTACTAAATTGATATGCACCTAATAGATGGCTCTTGATTGAAAAGATAAATGAACAAATATATGATGCAATTTGGGGCATGACAGTGTCAACAAAAAAGAACCCAAACTCTGTAAAACAATTTAAAGAGGTTTATTCTGAGTCGAATAGGTGCAGCCATGCCTGGAGAGGCACGCCCAAGAAGCCTTGATCAAGTGGTCTTGCCATGGTTGGGTTACAATTTGGTTTTGTACATTTCAAGCAGACAGGAATTACACATAAAGTCATAAATCAATACATGGAATACCTATATTGGTTTGGCCTGAAAAGGCAGGACTTCTCAACGTGGGGGATTACAGGTTAGAGGTGAGTTTAAAGATTCTGTGATTTGTAATTGGTTAAAGAAATGAAGCTTTGTCTAAAGACTTGGAATGTTTTAAGTTAAGAGAAGAAGTCTGTTAATCAGAGACAAGTCACTGGATATATACTCAGACTCATGAGATCTGTTAAGTAAATTGATGACCTGCTAGTATAGTTTAAGCTTTTTCTTGCATTGCCTTAGGCCTGTTAATGAGTTACAAAGAATATTTCCAAGAAGGGAGGGGGGCATGACCTCCCTTCTCATGGCTAGCAACTCAGCTTTAGGATATTTCTGGGGTCCCCTTGGCCAAGAAGGGGTCCATTCAACTGGCTGGGAGGGCTCAAGATTTTATTTTAGTTCACAAGGGGATCATTTGATTAGCTCCAAGAGGACTAAAAATCCACGTTGGAGTAGCTTATTAAAATATTATTTTAAGTATAGTATACTTGTAGGGAATTCTTTATTCCTATTGTTTATCAAGGCAAGCTGCATTAATTATCGTGACAGACAAACATGAAGGTGGTGTGATTTATTCTTTCCCAACATTAAATGCTTCTGTTTCTCTCATGACTTACTTGGACCCCAATATGGTCATATATATCCACGTACTAGATAAAATGTGGGGTGATCTGTGGTATATGAAACTGTGGCTCTCTTCAGTCAAACCTAATGGGAAAATCGAATTAACACTCACAAAAGAGAACATTGTTCACCTTGATTAAAAGTATTTCAATGGACTAAAATGTGGGTTATACCTAACAAAACCATGTGCCATTATTACCATTATTACAATCCAAAATGAAACATATAGATCAAAGTTGTAATGTGAATAAATTGCAGTTCAATCTAACAATATTTAAGTATTTAATTTCTAATGCATTTCTCTTAACATTAAAAAAAAAAATCTATAACATGCCAGGTGCTACAGATTCCTAAAACAATGAAACATGAGCCTGACCTTGAGGAACCTGAGATTTAACAGGGGAGACAGGGGTAAATATACAATCACAATACAAAGTTATTGCTATGCTTAGGGGTATGAAAAAAACAATCTAAACTCACAGCAGTGGTGGAGATTTATTTTGTCTGGGGTCATCTGGAAAACTTTCATTAAAAAGGAGAGATTTTAGTTGGAACTTGAAAAAAGTTATTTTGAACCTGCTTTGGAGTTTATCGATAAAGAAGAGAGGAAATGAATGAATGAATAAGTACATGTCCTGCCCATGAGAAACAGCAAGGACAAAGACGGAGGAATTAAAAAACATGGCATCACAGCACACTGTGCGATAGCTGGAAATAGAATACTAATCATGTATTGTTCTTCAACGTCAAATTACCAACAGGCCATATGGCATCTTTTGGACTTGTTTAAAATGTAATTTCAAATAGAAGAAGCAAAATAAATTGTATTTCAACTTACTTGCTTTTTTCTGAAGGAGGAACCTACCGTTTTCAATCTCTTGGTGTAAAGGGAACAAACACATTTGCATCAATAACTATTCTGTTGGTGCATGTCCAAAAATAGCACCAAATCAAATTATTTGATTCCTCAATTATGTTAAAGAGTCCTCATTGGGATTTTTTTTTTCCAAAATAAATCTGAGTCAATATCAAAAAACAAGCAAACACAGGATACTTTTAGAACTACAAGACATTCTGAGTGATGGCCAGTGAGGTAGCCCCCCTGGAAGTATAGAAATAGACATTGCCCAGGCTGAGCGAGGTGGCTCACACTTGTAATCCCAGCACTTTGGGAGGTCAAGGCTGGAGGATCACTTGAGCCCAGGAGTTTGAGACCAGCCTGAGCAATATAGCAAGAATTTATCTTTACAAAAAATAAGAAAAATTAGCCAGGCACAGTGGCGCATGTGCCTGTAGTCCCAGCTACCCGGGAGGCTGAGTTGGGTGGATAGCTTGAGCCCAGGGGTTAGAGGCTGCAGTGAACTTTGACGGTGCCACTGCACTTCAGCCTGGGGGACCGAGCGAGACTCCATCTCTAAAAAGAAAAAAAAAAAGAGGAAGAAAAGAAAAGAAATAGATGTTGTCAGAACAAGATCTCTGGGTCCATCTCTTTTTTTCTTTTTTTTTATTTCAAAGTATTATGGGGGTATAAATGATTTTGGTTACAAGGATCACTTTTGTAATGCTTGAGTCAAGGTTGTAAGTGTGCCTGTCACCCAGATAGTGTTCATTGTTCCCGTTAGGTAGGTTTTCGCCCATCCCCTCCTCCTAATTGATTTCCATTGAGTTGTACTTCCTTCTATGCACGTGTGTGCTCATAAGTTAGTTCCAATTTAATAGTGAGTACATATGTGTTTGTTTTTCCATTCTTTAGGTACTTTGCTTAGGATAATGGTCTTCGGTTCCAACCATATTGTTCCAAATGGTATTAAGTCATCCTTCTTCATGGCTGAGTAGTATTCCATGGTATACATATACCACTCAAGCCACCCCCACACTCAGCCTGACTTCTTGAATTCCAACCTGTGCATTCTACACATAATTGTCTCTTTTATCCTTTATATTTTTCATTTGCATTAATACAAAGAAATACATAACCTCATTTCCCAGTAAACCCAGAATATTAAAAAAAATTAAATATGAGTAGAGAATTTAGACTGTTCAGAAAGAGATAAAATGAAAAGTGAAATTTTATCCTTCCCTTACAGGTTTCTTTCCCCAAAAGGGTAAGTGTTGTTATTGATTTCTTTTGATTGCTTCCAAGAAAACTAATGTGTAAATATGCTACATTCTCTGACTTGGGTCAATCTTGTGAATTCTATTTTTCAAGACAATCTTCAATATCCCTGAAATTTTCAAATTTATTTGCAGTTTGCAAAATGCTTTCTTTGGGTAGTTTTAAGTTCCTCTCTGGTTTTGGTTATTCTCCATTCTCAAATTTTAATATTGTGTTTTCTCCTTCTGTTGATTAAGTTCGTCAGTAAGTTACCTGTTCTAGTTACTGTTTTACCCCTAGTTGCTCACTTTTCAATTTATTTATCCACTTTCTTTCTGTTTTCTAATTTATTAATTTTGCTATTATCTTTGTTATTTTCTTCTTTTCTTTTATGTTTATTTTGGTTTTTTCCCCCTAAATTTTGGTCTTGAGTAGCTACATTCTCTTTTTTTAATTCTTTCCTGCTAGTTATATAATTATGTAAGGCTATGTATCTTTCTCTGCTTTTAAGTTTTAATATTTATTGTTTTAATTATAATAACTTTCTAAATACCCTGCAATTACAATTTTGATTATTTCTTTGATCCTAGATGTTTTACGGGAGGAAAATTATAAATTTCTAGGTGGTTGTAGTTTTTCTCCTTGATTTTGGTTATTACTTTTTAGATTTTATGTGTGTGTGTGCATCAAGAATGTAGTCTGTACTATTCGTGCTTCTAATACATGGCCAATTTCTTTGTAAATGTAAGTGATTAAAATGAAATATATTCTTTGTTATGAGAACATGACATTTAATGTGTTCTTATCATTTTAGCTTCAATTATTTTGTTCATAACTTCAAATTTTTACATATGTATATATTTTTTCTAGTGTTTCTTGTAGTTTATGGTTTTGTTGTTTTTCCTGTTTTATTTATTGCTATCTTATTATTTAGGTAGATTGATATTGTGGATTAAATTTTGCATCTGCATGCATTTTGTCTCTTTTAAACTTCTCTTCCTTGAATTCAAACTTCTCTGTTATTAATGTCACATCTTCAAATTTTCATTAATATTTTTCTAGTCTTGATTTGCTCATGCATTTGCCCTTTCAGAATTTCTCTATGTTGTCTCTGTTTTATACAATATGTATTTGTTGCTGTTTTATCCAATCTATGATAATTTTTTATTCATTTTGATTTATATATTGACATTTTTGAGAGAAAAGTTATGTTTAGATTTAATTCTGTCATTTTGACATCTTTTTCTGCTTTCAATATGGTGAGGTCAGTTGAACCAGCTTTTATATCTGCAAACTAATATATTCATTTTACTTAATTTTTGGATTTGGACTTTTCAGTTTCTGGTATTGTCAGTGCTATTTGGGCAAAGTATTTAGCTACTTTCTTACTACTTTTTACTTTTACCTTTTTTTTTAGTATTTACTTTTCACTATTTAATATTTATTTATTTACCAATTAGCTAGCCTAAGGTATAGGACAAGAAGATGAAAAATTGATTTGCTTGCTTAGTTTAAACACATTTTATAGAAGTTTCTGTGAAAATGTGCTTAAGCCAATAAATTCTCCTCACAACTACAAAACCAATGTGAGTTTGAACAAATCTAGTATGAAAATAGCAGTTTCTGTGGGGAAAAATAAACAAATTAAAACAAAAAGCACCGAGATCTTCTAAAAAAAAAAAAAAAAAAAGACTCCCTGCATTCCAGCTTGAGTTGGCATGACTCAAAAGCAGTAGCTAAGAACAGTAAGTAGGTATTTCTGCTCATAAGTTTATGGGTTAGTTGGATGGTTCTTGCAGTCTCAGCTGGGCTCCCTCATGGGTCTGTGGTCAGCTGTGGATCAGGTAGGCAGCTCTGCTAACTTTGAGAGGCTCTTCCCCATGTTTGGTGGACAGGTGGCTATAGGCTGGCATAGGGTGGCCTTGGCTGGGACAGTTGGGCTCTGCTCTACGTGTGCTTGCATCCTCTAGCAGTCTGGCTGGGCTTGTTCCCAAGGTGCTGGCAGGACTCCAATAGAGAGAGAGCAGAAGTGCTAGGTCCCTTGAGAACCAGACCCGGGCTTGTCCTCACTGCTGACATGTCCTATTGGCCTAACCAAGTCCAAGGACCAGCCCAGATTCAAGAAGTGGGGAAAGAGATGCCACCACCCTCTCAGGGGAGGAGTTGTAGAGTCACCTTGCAAAGACCATGGAGGGTTGAAGAATTGAAACACATTGGCAATGGGTGTTCCATCTGCTACTACTTGGAATTCAAATACTTTTGCTTTCATCTCCCTCACCCTCACCGCCCCACATCTCATGCCCTCTGGGTTTCTCAGGGGCTTGAGCATTTTTCAGAAAAAAGGACTATTTCATCACCTAAGAAAAGGCGGAATGAAGTCTGTGGTACAGCAATTAATTTGGGGGCTCTTATAGTGTGTTGTTCTATGACCTGATGTCAGTAGTTCCACTTTGATGTTTTGAGATTGTCTCGACTCTCGGATTATTAAAAACATTTACATATCAATTTATGTATGTAAATAAATTTTGCAAGAGCCTATACATTTCAGACTAAAGAAAAAATTTTGGAGGAAATTTATATTTATTCACATTTGTATTTTATATTTGTGTTTATAATACACTAGTATAATGTAAGAAAGATGGATTTTCTACAGCTACTGATAGGTCTTATTATAATTATGCCCATTTTCAGTAATTGTTATTTTTCTCTGAATGATTAATTTATGTATCTGAGGTTTGTGAGCATATAAACACAGTCCCAGCATTCTCCAGTTAACTGAAAGCATTCTCCAGTTAAATAAATCTAGCTGTAAAGAACATAGCCCCTAGGAATAAAGTCTTTTCAAATATATTTGCCTAAATTTGGCAGGCTCATTTCAGAAAAATAGATCTTATTTTAAAATAAATCGGGGATTGGCTCTTTTTAAACTTGTCAAGACTAACAATGACATGAAATCATAGTGTTTCATAGAGATGTTATTAAGTAAAATTGCTAGGGATCAAAATTTGAGATGAAAAAATATATCCAGGACATCTGCATCAGTCCTTTATTTATTTTCTTATTCAGCAAACCATTCACACATAAAGTAAAATTAATTCTAGGAATTCTTAAGTACTTTAACCATGCTACTTGATTGAATTTTAGTAAGTCTTAAGATATTTATTGAGATAATTATCACATATAATAAAAATGAGGGAAAAATTATTTGCTTCAATAAATCATCTCCTTTGAGGTCGATATCTATTAGGTGGTATTATGAAATGGAAATTTTGAAACAATTTTGGTATCCTAAATTATTAAAACTGAATTTAAATAATTAGCTAACTGATCATCTTTATTATAACCTATTTCAGCTGGTGGTCTCTAAGGACAGTTAATTAATACAGGAATGCTATTAGCCATTTATTTATAAATGAAATTTTTGCTCTACTGTCAATGGCACCTGGCTACTAACTAAAGACAAATTAAATTAAGTACATAAACAAGGTGGAAGAGAGCGAGAATCTATAGAAACTGTAGTCTAGACAAATTATAGTCACGTAATTTCGTAACTGCATGAAGATCTTTCGGTCAGCAACAGACCACATATCCTCAAACGATTATAATGGAGCTTAAAAATTCCTGTTGCCTAGTGATGTCATAGCCATCATAACATCATAGCACATGCAATACTTACTTGTTTGTGGTGATGCTGGTGTAAACAAACTTAATGCATAGCCAGTCACATAAAAGTATAGCACATACAAATATGTATAGTATATCATGTACTTGATAATAAACAACTATGTTACTGGTTTATGTATTTAGTATACTATACTTTTTATTGTTATTTTAGAGTGTACTCCTTCTACTTATGAAAAAAAAGTTAACTGTAAGACAGCCTCAGGCAGGACCTTCAGGAGGCGTTCCAGAAGAAGGCATTGTTATCATAGGAGATGACAGCTCCATGCATGTTATTGTCCCTAAAGACCGCCAGCGAGACAGAATATAGAGTTGGAAGACAGTGATATTGATGATCCTGACTTTGTGTAGGTCTAGGTAAATGTGTGTGTTTGTGTCTCAGATTTTAACAAAAGAGTTTAAAAAATAAAAATAGAAAAAAGCTTATAGAATAAGGATATAAGGAATGAAAATCTTTTTGTGCAGTTGTATGATGTGTTTGTGTTTTAAGCTAAGTATTACTACAAAAGAGTTGAAAAGTTAAAAAATTATAAAGTAAGTTATAGTAAGCTAAGGTTAACTTATTACTGAAGAAAGAAAATTTTTTAAAATAAATTTAGTGTAGCCTAAGTGTACCGTGTTTATAAAGTCTGCAGTGAAAGCCTAAGACATTATATAGTAATTATACAGTAAGGTCCTAGGCGTTCACATTCACCTACCACTCACTTACTGACTCATCCAAATTCCTGTCCCGTAAGCACTTCTCATGGTAAGTGCCCTATACAGATGTAGTATTTAAAAAAATCTTTTAAACCGTATTTTTACTGTACCCTTTCCATGTTTTGATATGTTTAGATACATAAATACCTAGCATTGTGTTCCAATTGCTTACAGTATTCAGTATAATGGGTTTGTAGCCTAGGAACATTAGACTATACCATATAGCCTAGGTGTGTAGTAAGCTGTCTCAGCTAGGTTTGTGTAAGTATACTTCATGATGTTTACACAACAACAAAAACACCAAAAGATATATTTCTCAGAAGGTATCCCCATCTTTAAGTGATGTGTGACTGCAACTGTATAAATAAGATATCTATTTTCTGATTCATATTTTAAATTGTATTTCCATATAGTATTTCATTTAATCAACATAGCAACCCATTAGTCATTTCAGGCAAGTTTTACTAAACAAACTGTAGACCTGTAAGTTTACATGACTTGCTCGAGGTCAGAGCCAGTTTGTGGTGCACCCAGCATGTTACCTGCCCCAAAGCCCCTGTTCTGTCTCCCAAGACAGTACTGACATTTGGCCCCATCTGTGTTCACTCCTGGGAGAGAACTATCAGGGATGATGGAGGTAGAGAAAGGAACTCAAAGAACACATAATGAAACAATTTCCAGCCTTGAAAAATGGCTACAGAAAGGCAAACTCGCCTTCCAAACACTTCTTTCCAGCAAATGGACCTAATCTCTGTTTCACTGGAGTCATGAAAAATCTCAAAAAGTAAAGCATATAGATTTCAAATCCTGTATTAAACTTCACCTTGGCAATGTTAAGCCTGCATTTTATTTCACATAAAATAATAGCTAATTAATAATATTGATGTTATTGATTATGAAAAATTTTATTCTCTTATTATATCTTCTGAGTATATCAAATTATTCTTCAGCAAATATGTATTCGCCACCCCCCTCAGGATTTCCATGGAAGGAGTGTACTTCTTTGCACCACTGATGTTGGGCTTAGTCATGTGACTTTTTTTGAACAATGGAACATGACGCAAAGTGACAATGTGCCGACTTCAAGTCTACACCTTAAAAGTCAATACAAGTGACCCTATGTCCTTCTTGTGGCCTGGCCATCCATCACCATGAGAAGATATGCCTCACATAGCTGCCAGTCCAAGGAGGATGAGGGACCTGTGGACCAGGCATTGAACCCAACCTGCAGCAGCTGAATCTCAGCAACCCACAGTGGAATCATTGGTGATAAGCCTTCTAGTATGTAGAATCTAAGAAAACCAGATTAAGTTACTAGTCTGAGTGATGTACATTACTCTACTTCACTCACCTGTGGTTTGCTGAGATTTTTTGAGCATGAAAACAAGTACCTACATTATGTTTTGCCAAGATTATTCTGGTAACAATGTGTAGGGCATAGGGCCAAGACTTCAAATGTAGTCCATTTCTATAGCTCCCAAAGAAGAGGAAAAACATGATTTTAGTTTGGTGCTAGGACTTTGAGCATGTGTGAAGCAATATGAAGCAAGAATGGGACTATGTGGAGAACTCAGGGTTGGAAACTTAGAGCTTGATGGTTTAATACTCAAAGGAAATAATGAACCTGAATCTTTGGAAATATGGTTGTCACCTAGTTGAAGAGTCTCCCATAAGAACAATCACATAGTAAATATTCTGCAATTGTTTTATCTTGTCTTTACTTTGGTCTCTCTTGATATGAACCTTCAGGTGAGACTTTCAGTTCACTGTTGTGTTTTCTTAAAAGTATTTGAATGGCCTTCTTAAGAATTAACTGCATTTGAACATCAAGTGAATCACTGACTCATCTTGTTCAAGACTGAAAGCAATTCTAATAAATGTGCTACTGAATCCTGTTATGAATTGTTTTCAATTTACCTAAAAACCTACAGCACTTATTTGTAGGATTTTCTTGGTGGGGCTTTGAATTCATATGTTGGAAACTCAATCCCCAATGCAACACTGTTGGGAGGTGGGGCCTAATTAGAGGTGACTAGGTCATGAGGGCTCTGCCTTCACAAATGGATTAAGGTCATTATCATGGGAATGGGTTAGTTATTGTGAGGGTGGGTTTGTTATAAGAGTGAGTTTGGCCACATCTCTTTCTTGCTCTTGCATTCTCTTGTCCTTCTGCCTCCTGCCATAGGATGATGCAGCGTGAAGGCCCTCACCAGATGCTAGCACCATTCTCTTGGACTTCCCAGTCTCTGGAAACATGAGCCAAATAAATTTCTATTGTTTACAAATTACCTAGTCACAGGTATTCTGTTATAGCAACACAAAACAGAAGAAGACAGTCTACTTCATGGTTATTAGTGCCAAGAATAAACCAAATGATCACAGGTTAATAAATATAATTCAATGGTGGAGAACCTAGGGCAGTGGTTTTTAATTCCTGCCACATATTACAATCACCTGGGAATGTTTTTAAAGTCTCCATGTCAGACATCTACTTTAGGACCAAGGAATGATTATTTTTTAAAAGCTGTCTACATGATCTTAATATGCAGCCAGGGTTGAGATTGGGCATATGTGTTTTATCCAATTTTTAAAAAGCTAAATAATATGGACAGTTTACCTATATAAAATGCCCCATGAGGTGCATAATTCCCTATAGCCTAGCTTTTATAGTCAAAAAAAGAAGCTTGCTTTAATTTGTACATTAATCTATATATTGATTTAAAAGCTAAATCAAATTTTGCCGGGATTATAATTCATTTACTTCTTTTCATTTTTTCTGTTTTTTTTTAATTTTTTATTTTAAATTATTATAGGTACATAAAAGTTGCATCTTTTTGTTATTATTTTTAATTGTGTTCAAATATACATAACAAAAAATTTACCATCTTAATCATTTTTAAGTGTGTAGTTCAGTGGCATTAAATACATTCACATTTTTGCGTTCTTATCATCACCATCAACACAACCCACCCACAGAACTCATTTCATTGTGCAAAACTGAAACCCGATACACATTAAACAACAATTCCCCATTCCTCCTTCTCTCCAGCTCCTGGCAACCATCATTCTACTTTCTGTCTCTACGAATTTGACAACCCTATGTACCTCATATAAATGGAATCATATGGAAGTATTTGTCTTTTTGTGACTGGCTTATTTCATGTAACACAATGTCCTCAAGATTTATCCATGTTGTAACATTTGTAAGAATTTCCTTCTTTTTTAAGGCTGAACAATATTTCATTTATGGTATATACCATATTTTGTTTACTCATTCATTAACTCATCAATGGACACTTCTACTACTTCTACTTTTTGGCTATTGTGAATAATGTTGCTATCAACATACATTTACAAATATCTCTTTGAGACCTTGCTTTCAATTATTTTTGGTATATACCCAGAAGTGGAATTACTAGATCACACGGTAACTCTATTTTTAACTTTTTGAGAAACTGCCATACTGTTTGCCACAATGGCTGCACCATTGTACACACCTCCCACCCCAACAGTGTGCAAGGGTTCCAATTTCTCTGTGTCCCCACCAACACTTGTTATTTTCTGGCTTCTTTTTTGTAATAGTAACCATTCTAATGGGTATGAAGTGATATCTTATTGTGGTTTTAATTTTCATTTCCCTAATAATTAGTGTTATTGAGTATCTTTTCATGTGCATATTGGCCACTTGTATATCTTCTTTGAAGAAATGTTTATTCAAGTCCTTTCTGTTTTTCAATCAGGTTTTTTGTTACTGTTGAATTGCAGGAGTTCTTTATATATTTTGGATACTAACCTTTTTCAGATATATATGATTTTCAAATATTTTCCCTCATTCTATGTATTGCCTTCTCACTCTGTTGACTGTGTCCTTTGATGCACAGAAGTTTTTTAACTGTGATGTAGCTCAATTTATCTTTTCTTTTTACCTGTGCTTTTTATGTCATATCCAAGAAATCACTGCCAAACAATTCATTTACTTTTAGAAAAATCTGTCTTCTAAAGCACAAAAGATGATTTGCCATGCAAATCAATTGGATAGCCTGGATTAATTTTTCAAATGAAACAAAAACAAAACAAGATATTAAAAAAAACTAAAATTGGCAAACTTCAGAGTTTTATTGAAACTTTAACTTTTGAAAAATATTACATTTTATTGTTTAACTAATTGATTACTTTGCCTGAGGCTTCTAATTGATGTCTAGTTCATGGATCCTTTCAAATTGAAATATAATGAAGTCAAAATCTACGCATTTTGTACCTTTGCTTTGCTAAATTGCCTAGTACAGTGAATAGCAGAGAGAAACTACTCAACAAATCCTCAAAATGACAAAATTTTAAGCCAGGAGTGCCTATTGATATTATTTACATCATATATTCATTTTATGGATGAAAAAATTGGGATCCGGAAGAAAAAGTAATCTAAGCAATCAGTACTGGGTACAGAACAGGTATCTTTTTTATGCATACAACAAAAATGCATGGATTTAAAAGTCTGGACTGCCTGTCTGAACTAATGGGGTATTTCATACCTGTGGGATGCAGGAGTCCATATGATGTCACACTTTAATTGTGAGCAGGTGGTGCAAAGAGGACATAGGGATAAATGATAGGTCTCTAAGAAAATTTATTCCAAGAGTTTTGCCCTTAATCCTATAATTGCTCCTGAAAACTGTCACCTTGTCCCTTCCCATTAGCAAAGTATGTTGAGAGGTGCTGAAAGACCCTCTGTGCAAATTTCCATCATGGCTGACTGGGCTTCATATTTTTAAACTCATTTTGTTCAGTAAAATTTACAGTATTTTAGACTTTAAGGAGCCTTACAAGGCATCAGTTTCACATGGCCCTTCTTTTCAGATGGAGAAACACAGGCCTAGGGAGGCAGTGACTTGACACAAATAAATTGCCAGTAAGGGCTTTGCTCAAGATCCTAATGGAACTCCCAGATCCAAAAGCTTATACAGATGTCCGTTGGTATACATGGAGAATTGGTTCTAGGAACCCCAAGGATGGCAAAGTCTGGGATGCTTAAATCCCTTATACAAAATGGCATAAGCATTTGCATATAACCTATACACATCCTCCCATATACTTTAAATCATCTCTAGATTACTTGTAATACCTAATACAGCATAATTGCTATGTAAATAGTTGTTATACTATATTTTTAAATTTGTAGTTTTTTTGTGTTATATTTTATTTTTTAATTTTTTGAATATTTTTCGATCTGCAGTTGGTTGAATCCATGAATGTGGAACCCACAGATACAGAGGGCCAAGTGTATAGTTAGGAATGTCATCAGAGGCAGAAACAAAAAAGGGACTATAGGTATGTGTTCCAGGACTTGAGTTCCCCCTTGGTCTCGTGAGAGCTTGCCCTCCCTCAGCCATCCACAAAGCCAGAAAATCTTTGGCTTCTGACAGTCTAACTGCCCCAAACCTAGTAGCAAAGCCACAAGGATCCTGCCCATGGGGTCTTCCCCTCTCCAGCCCTAGGTCCCTTTAGCTGGTTGAACTGCCACCAGGATGTCTGAATCCTTTCCCAATTTTCTCCACTTTCAGCTACCTTTGATAAAAAATGCTTCATCCTGTAGAGATTAGCATAGCTTGCTACTCGAAGTATTGCTGTTTCTGTATTCACAAAAACTTATATTGACAAGATTGACAGTTTTCCAAAATATTCAAATTTATCTGACCTTCCAAATAACAACATTCACTGGAAAATTATCGGACATCTGTGAGAGTCATTTGTGGTTGAATTAAATTTTTGATGTGCTGTGAAATTGGGTCAGTGCATTAAAATTACATTTTATAGTTATGAATGCACTAATAAAATGTTCTTCAGTGCAAATTGGCAACACTCCCAGACTTGAGGAAGCTTTGAAGTAATGAATTTAAAAATTCCTGATTAACAAATACATACAAGAAGTCAGAAAAGACAAGTCCTTTATTAAAGCACACAATAAATTCTAGATTTATCTTACTATTATGATTTCAAATGGGTTCTATTTGTACTGAAAAAGACAACATTGTTGAATGCTTTGAGTAGAAAGTAGGAAATTCATAAGGAGAGAAGCTTATCTTTCTTCTTAGAATTTAGGGTTCCAATGAACTCATAGTACTTGGTTAAGTGTTTTCTGGATTGCTTAACAGAGCAAAAACAGGACAAAGATATGCGAGTTGCGGGGACTCAGATTTCCATTGTATATTATAAAGAACTTCTAAACAACATGCTTCTTTGTGAGGTAAGTAACTGTATCTCATGCAAAATGCTTAAGCAGAAGTTGGACAACCATCTTTCAAGGATGTTGTACTAGATACTTCTTAACTGGATGAGAAATGTGCTGAATGACTCCCAAGGTCCTTTCGAATTTTAAGACTGTGCTTCTATAGTCTGGAAAATAGAGCCAAAAGGAGCCCTCTTTGAAGTGCTGGTAAATAATAAGTCTTAGAAATGAATTCTCACCTAACCGAATTTAGAATTTAGCAGAACTAAACCTAAGTTTCTGGAACCCACATAGAGGCTGAGGGACGGTCACAGCTTTGGATTGCAAAAAGACCTCAAGCAGAACAGGAGGAACCTGGCAGGTCATACAAACTTGAACACCTTGTAGGGCCAGCAGGTCCTCTGAATACAGGTATAAAACAGGAATGTGGTGGAGGTTGAGGGCCAGCTTTAAAAGATGTTCAAAATGTAAAGCATTTTTGGTTTCCTTTCTTATCACATCATTACCATTGACCTAATCCTTTACATTACGAACGCATAGGAGATAATCAAGAGGTATCTGAGACAAATGGCAAAGACCACACAAGAAATCTTTGGGGTCCAACTGTGGCCCATCACAGAAGAGTATAGAAGTTTCTTGAGTATCCCTAAGCTTATGTGAGGCAAAATTGAATGTTTGCCTTGGTACCCTTCAGCTTTATCACTCCAGTGTGCACATCACGTCTGTTCTTCATGCTCTTCTTCCTTAGTCCTTCTTCCCTGCTCTTAACTTTCCCCTAGGATATCTGACTTCAGTCAATGCTTCACACTCAGGACCTAGTCTTCTGCTGCCTCTGAATCAAAATTTACCTAAGCCATTCCTCATCCCTATGAATCCTCTAGATATGTCATGGGGCAAATTAATGGCAAGATTTAAAGATAAATGGACACATACTCTCTATACTCTTCCATGATATTTGCATGATAGCTGAGTTTTCTTTGAATTGAAAAACCATTTCCTAAAATAATGCTCCCTTAACTGTAAATTCCATCCAGGCGGTCAACAGTAAGGGGCAATATTTAAGGTACTGTTTGGTTGTGCACCCCACATACCACCAGATAGATTACCCCTCTACATCTTTGTACAAACTTGGAAACCACATAACAGAAATGATTTTAAAATCCCTTACTATAATCTGTATTCATTCAACAAAATTCAACCAGTTTCTTCTGTGGAAGAGGCATTGTACTCTTCAACAAACACCATGACTAAAACACGGATAACATTATTATAGTAAAGTAATTTATTGTTTTCTAAACATTTACATATTTCTTGTCTGGTGCAACTAAACCTATTATTTTTGCTTATTGAGTATGATTTTTCTACCTTTTTTTGTAAGGAGTTCATTTAAGTGTTATTTCACATATACACTAAAATGATTTTTCAGTTTGTGAGGAAGAAATACTTGAAAAAGTTAAGTCAAAATTGTACAAGCAATGGAGATGAAATATGAGGACAAGGACTTGGTTTTAAGAGGGTGTAATCACAAAGGCTAAAATTGAATCAATTTACCAGACCTTCTGCAAAGAAAAAAATATGCAAATGCCATAAAATATATGGATTTATATCATAAAAACCCAAACACAGGGCACCTATGGTAGCCATTTATCTGACAAAAACCAAGCAAAACTGATCTTTTTGCTTCCATGGAACCAGGTAATTCCAAATGAGTCTAGTTTCAGTGTTTTGAAGTGTCATTGTTAGACCTTACAATCTCCAGTGTTCACAGGACACAGAATCAAAAAGAGAATAGGTATTCTTTCTACACATTCACATTCTTGCACATTGTTTTTGCGCTAAGGACCATTTTGAAAACACACTGTCCACTCAGTGACAACTACTGATTACCTTTGCCACTTGGAATCAAGGGGGAATTAAAAAAAACATAGATGGCTAAGTTTTCCATTTTCTCAAACCTTCTGTTCTACTAAATTTTTTAGCCAAACTGCTAGAGAAGACTAAAAGAGAAGTTTCAAACTTTTTTGCCCTTTATCTAATCAATGCTTGGGAGACAAAATAACACAGGTAGAACTCTCTCGTTGCTGGCTAAAAATAAAAACTGTGCTTGTAGTACCTATAGAGACTGCCAGCTCCATTTTTGAGAAATGAAAGGCAATGATAAAAAGAATTCGTTTTTCTCTTCTCACCTCAAGAATGCATGTTGCATGTAGTACCTCATTCATAAAAGCGAGCATTAAGCTGAATGTTCAACACTCTTACCTTAAAAAATACCTCTCAGTTGGGTGAGTGTCTCATTCTGGTAAGTCTTCTTACGTGCCTCTTCCTCCATAGAGAGTTCCTTGCTCTTTAGAAAAGAGAGTCACTCTCCTTGGGCAGAAAGGCCCCTTCTCTCACAGCTGGGGAATGGACAGGGAGCGTCCTGGAGTGGACTTTCTCTGTGCTGCCTGCAGATGGTTTCCCAGTAGCATTGCTAGAATCCGGTACCTAGATTCTGCCCTTGTTCAAGTCAGAGTTCCTTTCCATCTCCCCTTTGAAAATATAGAAAATGACCGAGATAAAAATACCCGTGGCTGCTATTAAGTAAACAGCATACAGGGTAATAAAAATGGCCAAAGCAACTGTGAGATCCACAACAAAAAGGATCAGCGTTGCCAACATGTCTGCATTTCTTCTCGTTCATAGACTAGTACTTTCAAAGTCCCAAAGGCACCCACTGTGCAATTATGTCTTTATAAAATGTGGGGAGGAATAAGGACATTTCTAAACATGCTAAAGTGTGTTGCAATTCCTCCACATATCTACCAGGAGAGCTTGTATAATGAAACTTTTGATTTCCCAATTTATACAAAACAGTGGCTAAAGGTAACGTATGGAATATTGCTTCACCACAAATACTCTAATGAGGAGAAGTCCAAGGATTTATTTTATCCCCTAACTGTGTAACTACTGATTCACTTGGATTGTAATTTCCAAAGGGTAGAAACACACTAATCTGCATTTGTAACATGCAAGTTACTATAGAAATCTGATGTTTCTTGGAAAAGTAAAATGTGCCAGTCTAGTGTGAAAGGAAAATAAAACCATTTTCAAACATGCAAAGATTCAGAAAGTTTACTTCTGTTGCATGTATTTAAAAAATATTGCTAGAGGATATAATCCAATAAAACATCATCTTTATTGAAAGATAAATACTTGGCATGCAAGAAACTGCAAATTTAGCCAATAGAGCAATGAAATTAAATCCCAGAATCACAGCTCAGTGGCAGACATGCAAGGTAATAAATTCAAATTAGAAAAGGAAGTTAGTGAGCTCCCAGAGATTGTCTTTAAGAAGACAGTCACTTTCCTGTAATAAGTGGTATGATGAAAAAGCACAATGACCCCAAAATAAAATGACCTGTATATTTCTTAGTTAACAAGATAAATGAAAGGTAATAAGAGAATCCAAGAAGACCACAAAGTTGAGTAACAAGCCATGGTCCTCAAATGAAACAAACTAAATGGAAGCGTGATTCTGAGAAATTGATGGAATACAGGAAACAAAAGTTTATTTGCCCTTAATATTTAGAACCTTTCTTACTTTAAGCAGCACAGATTGAGAGTGTGAAATTGTGCTTCCAAAGGGTTCAATCACATTGCCTGACTGTGCAATGAAATTGCCAAAAACTCACAGTATTCTAGATATTGTCAACTAGTTTTACATTTCTAGAGATCTTAAATAAGACAAGAAAGTTTGATTTATTATAGTGATAGAACAGAATGTATAGATTACAAACCTTAACAATTTAAAAGTAATGATATAGCTGACAGAAGTTTGGAGGCATGGGAGGGGAGGTGGGGCAAAGTGAAGCAATGTTAATTTCCACATCTTGCATAGCTGGAATTCAAGGGATACTGTCTCATATCAGTATAAGAAAAAACAATTAGGTATAGTTTTTAAAATAATAAAGAGGACTAACGGGAGAGCTAAAAATACAAATTTAACAAGATTTGTAAGATAGAATGGGTTGTAGAAGGTGTGAAATTCTTTATTTTCATTGCTGGGAATCAGTAGACACTGTTTAAAATTGCCAAATAACAAACTGGGTTATGAGCACATTATCTAGACCTGCACTGTGCAATATGGTAGTCACTAGCCACATGTGGCTGTTGAACACCTGAAATGTAGCTAGTTTGAATTGATATGTGCTATAAGTGTGAAATACAGTTAAGCTGAAAAACAGAATTTAAAATATTCATATTTTTATATTGACTACCTGTGAAATGATATGATCTAAAAATGATATGATATGATATGAAATGAAATGAAATGATCTAAAACATTTTAGATATATGGGATTAAAAAATATATCATTAAAATGATTTTTACCTATTTCTTTTTACTTTTCAAAATGTGGCTGCTAAACAAATTAAACACGGTTTACATTATGTTTCTATTGTACAACACTGGTCTAGAATTTCCAAGCTAATCATCAGAAGAACCAAAACCAAAAAATGTTAGAAATAATTAGGACAGGAGATTAGGACAGGTGTGGGGGAGGGAAATACTTTATATTTTCATTTTGTGCCCTTTTGTGTAGCCCGAATATTTATAGCCCGGATATTTATCACCAAGTTCATGTATTATTCTTTAAGTAAATATCGAATGAAATACAAATAAAATATAATGCACAATAAAGATCATAATACATTTTTAAAGAGTGGATTAAGTGGGTGGACTGGAGGCAAAAATCAAAAGAACAAAGTGAGGAGAGTAGTTTAGATAAAATGTAAAAATGGCACGCCTATAGTTAATGAAAGGGAATGATGGATAATTATAATTGGGCAGGGAGGTTAAGATTATAAAATGTATTGATCAATATAAAAGATTATATTGATCAATAGTGTATTTTTAAGCTTAAGACCTGATTTTACAAATCACTGGGTAGTTTTCTGCACATTAGATTAGAAAATAAATTTAAAATAGCTGGTAAATGATGGCATAGCCATGGTTAATACAGGTGTATCTGGCTTTATGCTTAAGTAATACACACATGATCCAATTTCACAAAGGGGAAAATTTGGCTGTGGTTGCTCATGTTACTAAAGAAGTTTGTCTTTAAGTAAAAGAGCTAACAAAGAACTTCAGAATTGAACCCCTAAAATATTATCTTGCATATTCAACTCCCTGATTTTACCAAGCTGATGGAGAAGTAACAAAGGCAGGCAAAGAATTCAGATTTTCTAATTATAATTAAAGAAAATTTAATAAAACTAAATTCACACACAGAATTTAATAAAATCAAATGTATATTCAACATTTCTTGAGCACATTAATTATATAAAATTAAATTAATACTACTATTAATTGGAAAAATATTGAGTTCAGTCTTTCTCTCATAATGAGAAGTAAATTTTTAGAGGTTGCATTGGGGAGGAAACTTCTCTGTTCCTTTAAGAACTTGTTCCATCAAAGATGTCAGTAAAATTTTCAGAGGGGTGGGTAGAAGTGTAACATTGATATGAACCAACTATCCTCTTAAATCATTGTTTTTAAATTTGTGATCTTACGAAAAAGAGGAATATATCCCACTTTCACTTTTAGTTGTCTTTGATTTCCCATTAGATTATCATTCCTTTTGATGACGTTTGTATACCACGACTTACGCTAACAAGTTATATTTCCTCAGTCATTAAGTTATCTGTTAGTAAATTTTAATGAAAGATAATCTCTTTTAAAGAATAGATTTTGATGGAGAAAGGGAAAAGGGGAATTGAGGCCTTAGGGAACATTAAGAAATTCAAGGAAAGGAGAGGAGTACAGAAAGAGTTGGGCTCAGAAAAGATTCTAGCAAATCTCACTTACTTGTGAGAAATCTCACTTGTGAGATGCTGAGGGCATAAATTGGGATTGTGGCTTTTCATGTCCCTACATGTAAAAACTAGGATGATTTCAACTGCAGATTGATTTGTGACTCAAGACTAAAAGGATCAGAGAAATTCTTTTCATCAAACACAAGGACCTTGGGTTCTTATCCTAGATAAGACCTAGAACATATTTGTGTAAAAATCGTTAGATCTAGAACTAGGTAGGGTAGAGAACAGTGCTTTAATATATAAAGAGGTTTGCTGACATACATTTTTAGTTGATGGATGAGTTTTTTTCTGTATGCGAATCAGATCTGATTTTTGACTGCCAAAAAGCACATTTAACTCTCCATCCTGAGGAGCTCCCCCAGTATATTTCCAATTATTTAAAATGTATTTTAAACCAGTAGCGATCAAGGCTTCAGTCAATTTAAAACTACCGCAGTTGACTCCTGCAGCTAAATCACTCATTTAATATCCCTTACTTTTCAGATCATCAAATCCCATAAGACTCACTATAAATCTCTCCACTTCCACCCCAAAATGACTCGGGCAGAAACATTGTGAATTAAATGATGCTATGACTTGATTTATGTACATCTGGACTTTCAACCCAATGGCTTTCCAGCACTCTATCAATCTTTATAAAGTCCTGGTAACGTACTCAAAAAGAACTGCAATGCAGTGAGTTATATAAGTGAAGCCTGGATTTTTGCCAATGTTACAAACTAAGAAGCTGTGTGACCTGGCTCTTGCTGTGTAGCTGGTGACGGAGGAGCGATTCTACTTTGGGCTCAGCAGCTCCCTGAGCTCTGTTTCCTGCCCTCCCCAGTCAACTACCTGAAATGACTTTCTTCCAATACGCCACTGCTGAGAAAGGTCAAGCAAAGCTTCAATGCTTAGACTCCTTTAATATTTCTTTTATAGATTTAGTTGAGGCTGCTAGAGCTTGTTCGCATTTTTACCCTATTAATTTACTCAGATAGAAGCCTCCCTGAGCCTAATATAATGTAATTCAGTAAGTCTTATAATTGTATTATTGTTCCCAATATTAGGTGACCCTCCATCCCTATAAAGGGATTAAACCTTCCTGCCCCGTTGACATCAGGATTGGCTGCATGACTTGCTTTAGCCAATGAAATGTGGTCAGAAATGCCAGATGCCAGTTCTGAGCAAACACTCTACGAACTCTTGTGTGGTTTCACCACCATTCTCTTCCCAAAGCCAGGGGGCTGGCAGGTCCCAGGTGGAGGTTGCTCATAAAGCCTGGGCGGGCTCCAGACAGAGGAGTTAAAGCCACTGTATAATTGATATGTAAAATAAGCAAGAAAGAAAACTCTGTTGTTGTAAACTACTAATATTTGGGAGTAGGGGTGTCTTTTGTTACTGTAGCATAATTTAGCCTAAGCTGACTGACACAATCAGCATCCTTTATAGAAACTGTAAGAGCTGGCTAAATAAGAATAAACCAAGAAAGGCCAACAAAGCTTTGGCCAATGACAGTAATATCTTATTTTCTCAAGATTTGGAATTTCTATATCCCTGGCCTATCATTCTTATGTATCCTTGGGAAAACATTGCAGACTGTGCAAGCTGCTTTCAGGAGTGTTGGATGCCTGTACTTGGAGGCACCTAGTAATCTCCCTTTTTCTTGCCAGAATGGAGATAGCTCTGGAATCTTAAAGTCTGGAGACCTCTCTCTTCCCCTTCCTTCCTTCAGGTCAGCATTAAGCTGGCCACTATGGACTTCTCAGATAAGAACTTGTAATTGGGAAGAGTCTTGGAAGAGTAGGCTGTCTCAGTTTATAGTGTACAAAGATAAGTGGGCATGAAATTTCCAAATCGCATACTGACCAAATGCAGAGAAGTATCTGTGGTAGACAAGCTAGACTGGCACAGTGGCACTTACAGGGCACTTACATTCAAGGGGAATGTGATTTTTGGCAAGTTAGGAATTACCCAAATAAAAATGAAATGTAATTCAGGAAAGACCATCAGGTCACAAATCATTAAGACTTTGGTTTTAATTCAGCTCCACCTTTAATAGCTTGTTATATAAACTTTAATGTTCATTTTTATATCTAAAAATGACGATTCGTTGACTGTGTGAGTCTTTCAGACTACACAAATTTAGCAAAAACATGAATAAAACAAAATTTCCATGCTTTCTCCAAGTAGGATCTTTAAATGAATAACATATTCACTTATAAATTTCTTCCAAGATTCTGTTGTATATAAGTACCAAGTACAACCTCTAGTTCAATTTAAAAAAGAAGTTAATATCAAATCATAGCTCTAAGTTTATTATGTCTATTCCTGAAAGCTGAAACAATGCTCGGGGTGCAATGCACCACCTATTGGCCTATTCTATCTGTTGATTTGCTGTCATGAAGACTAGTAACTACCCACCTGACAAATATGGAGGATGCAGCTCACAGCTGTATTTTTCTCACCCTACCCTTGTTACCTTACTGAGTATCTTAGTTGTACAGCAGTTTTATGGTTAGTTCAAGAGCTCACCACTATTAAAATACATTTTAGGATAAACCATTTTTTAACTCCTAAACTTTCTCTTTTTGCTAAATTTGAAAATTGGGTTTTCATTCCAATTAGCTTATTTGTTGTACATCCTTGGGAAGCTACTTAATTTTCTGACTTCAATGTCTTCTGTTGGAAAAGGCGGACAATAATAGTACCTACCTCGTATGGTCATTGCAAAGATTAAATGAATTAATAGATATAAAGTGCTAAAAAAGTGCCTTAAGTACTCAGCGTAAGCTATCATTATTTACTATCTTGCCTATCTGAAAAGGTTGCCAAACTATCAGGTGTGTAGAATGAACTTTATAAACTTTATAAAGCGTCATTTTTGTTGCTCAGTATTTCTCAATTTACTGTATGATACAACTCATTTTTCCATGATTGGGATTCTTTGAGAGGTAGCAATAATTAAAGATGCTTAATGGATTAGTTTCATGAGACCAATATCTTTTTGTGAGAACACTGGAGTCAGAAACAACTTGTTTCCACAAATCAGTCTTAAAATGCATGTCCAATGTAGTAAAATCTTCACAATTTGGTTGATTATTTATGTCAAATTTTTAATCCCAAAGTGACTATCTTTCTAGAGCTGGACCTCTTTCCAAACCAGGAAGACTGATTTTACAGAATTAATACTAGGATGATAAATCCCATTGCAGAGAAAAAAGAAAAAGAAATTCATTCCCCATGCATACAAGAATGCTTTAAAGAGAATTTGCTATTTATTTACTATCCATATTGCACTTCTGCCCTTTAGCATAGCTAATGCTCTTTTTGATAACTATTTTGAATTTTACAAAACTTTATTGCAAATTGTCTTTTTACTTTAGGAACTTAAAGAATTATTTCAATCTCATTTTTTCCCAAAAGATAACTATGCAATAATTCTAACAAGCATAGAAGTCAGGTGCACTCTGAGGAGGTTTTCACCACCCTCTATTTTTGCAGACCTCTGTCCTAGTGGGTATTTACCTCTTCTGCATATGGGTAAGGTGTCTTTTAAAGGCATTTGAGAAATATCAGAGATCTATTGAATTCTTGCAATCTCTGTATGAAAATGACATGTTTGCCATAGCTTTGTGGAGAATTCAGAAGTTAAGGGTATGTTTTTGTCCTGTGTTCTTTCTGGCAAACTTTCCCCCCAATGTATCGTCATCTTTTTCAGGGCCATTACACATAGCAATAGCACCACCTATTGGCCTATTCTATCTGTTGATTTCCTGTCATGAAGACTAGTAACTACTCACCTGACAAATATGGAGGATGCAGCTCACAGCTGTATTTTTCTCACCCTACCCTTGTTATCTTACTGAGCATCTTAGTTGTACAGCAGTTTTATGGTTAGTTCAAGAGCTTACCACTATTAAAATACATTTTAGAATAAACCATTTTTTAACTCCTAAACTCTCTCTTTTTCAAAATAACAAATTGTATAAGTACCATAAATAACAAATTCTTATTAATTTTTCTGTTACAGTAGAGTGTGGATAAATGAGTCCTCTTAGCAGGCACAAAAATTTAACTGTTTAATAACACTGGCTAGTTAACTAACCTAATTAGATTTTATTTCCTTAACCCCGAGCATTGTTTCAGCTTTCAGGAATAGACATAATAAACTTAGAGCTATGATTTGATATTAACTTCTTTTTAAATGGAACTAGAGGTTGTACTTGGTACTTATATACAACAGAATCTTGGAAGAAATTTATAAGTGAATATGTTATTCATTTAAATATCCTACTTGGAGAAAGCATGGAAATTTTGTTTTATTCATGTTTTTGCTAAATTGTAAAATTGATTGACCAGATGAAATATAAATTAACATTGTTTTGAAGTTGGGTATAATGACTTCTAAAGACATAATTAAAATGAGAGCTAACAATCTCACCCAAAGTTTTCTGATGTTTGGCTACAAAAAAACAATGAATCACACACAATAAGAAATTGATAAATATTTGCAAAAAAGGTAAGGGAAGAAGAAATGAGTATACGAACTGTCAAACCACAGCAAATTAGTATAGATAACATGCCTTTCTTCATCTCCAGAGTTTGGGGAATTATATTTATTAATTTAATATTTATAACATTCTATTTTACAATCATAATTTCAGGAGCTATTTCATCTTAGTTTTATGTTTAAATGCATTCAACATTTACTATCAATCACTTTACTTAATTTTTCTATTTCTGAGTTCTTTATTTTTATTCAACTCTAAATTGACTGGACTTCATCCTTAAGAATTTATTTTTTCCAAAAAGAATTCATAGGCATGAGAGGTTGTATACTTGAAAAGTTTGTTTTGTCTTTACACTTGAAGTACAATTTAGGGGGCATAAGATTCTTGGGTCACACTTTTTTCTGCTCAGTAGTTTATATTAATAAATATTACTCGAATGTTCTGGCATTGATTATTTCTGGAGGGAAATAAACTAACTTTTTCCCTTTGAATATCACTTATTTTGTCTGTTTATGATTCCCATGATTTTTTATCCTTGAGCCTTTATAATTTTACCAGGATATATGTTGGTGTCTATGGTAGGCAGAGTAATTCCCCCCTCTCCAAAGATGTCCATATCCTAATCCCTGGAACCTGTGAATATGTTACCTTACATGGCAATATGGTTTGGATATTTGTTCCCTTCAAATCTCACATTGAAATTTCATCCCCAATGTTGAGAGTGAGGCCTAGAGGAGAATTTCTGAGTCATGGGGACAGATGCCTCATGAATGCCTTAGTGCTGTCCTTGTGGTAATGAATGAGTTCTTGCACTATTAGTTCTCATGAGAAATTCTTCTTTAAAAAAGCCTGGTACCTCCCCTCTCTCTCTTCCATACTCTCTCGCCATGATGCCTGCTTCACTTCACCTTCCGCCGTGAGAGGAAGCTTCCTGAGGCCTTCATCAGAAGCAGACGCTGTCACCATGCTTCTTGTACAGCCTGAAGAACGTGAGTCAAATAAACTTCTTTTCTTTGTAAATTAGCCAGCCTCAGGTATTCTTTTATAGTAACATAAATGGACAAAGACACATGGAAAAGGGACTTAGTAGATGCAACTAAGGACCTTGAGATGGTGAGATTGTCCTAGATTAATCTAAGATATGTAATTGCAGGATCCTTAAAAAAATTTTAGAGAAGAGGATGTAAGGATGGAAGCCGAGTCAGAGATAAATTCGAAGATGCTACACTGCTGGCTTTGAAGATGAAGAAAGATATCATGAGCCAAGCAATTCAGGCAGCCTCTAAAAGCTAGAAAAGGTAAGGAAATGATTCTCCCCTACAACCTCCAGACGGAATGCGGCCCTGCCAACACCTTGATTTTAGCCCAGTAAAACTCATTTTAGATGTTTGCCTTCCAGAACTGTTAGGAAATTAATTTGTATTGTTTTAAACTATTAAATTCGTGGTAATTTATTACAACAGCAATAGGAAACAAACACAATGTTCACCAACACTTAGTCTCTTTTGTATGTCTTCTGTATCTGTCAACTCCTCTCTAATCGTTTTCATTGTTCTTTTCCATTTTGTTTTGTGTGATTTTTCTCAAACCTTTCTGTCATGATCCTGACTACATTTTCAATGGTGATGTTTCATGTTTGTTACTACTAGTGTGCCCTTCATCTCAGTAACGCTTTAATATTTCTATTCCATTTTTTTCCCTTAACCTCTATGAGTTGATTTTTCATTCCCTTGTGTTGTCTTACGAGGTCTTTGTTTGAACTCTTGTATCTTTTGTTGATGCCACACCCGACAAGAGAGAAAATTTATTTCTTTTTCTTTCTTTTGAAGTCATCACGGTGCATATCATTTCTCTGAAAACAAGGAGAACCCTAAGTTTCTCTGGGATTCCTCTGATGATATAGTTTCCTTATCTACTTTTTATTTATGTAATTTCCTTCCCTTATTTTTATTTGGTAGTATCTATCAACTAGCCTCAAGCTGGTACCTAATTAATACTCATTTTGAATGGGGACAGCCATCTGCTAAGTAGGGGAGTGAAAAAAGATATTCTGTGACATTCTATGGATATAATAAATTTTGTTATTTCCAGCATTTTCTTTTTTTTCTCTTGATTGGTTTCTCTTTTCTTTTTTTTTTAATTTTATTTTTTTATTTCAGAATATTATGGGGGTACACCACTTTGGCTATATATATTGCCCATGCACCGCCTGTGTCAGAGCTACAATCGTGGACATCCCCCAAACTGTGCTCTCCGCATCCATTCAGTGAGAGTTTTCCCATCCATTCCAGCATTTTCTTAATATATATTATTTTCCCTTGGGCCTTAAAAGTATATCTCCATTTATAGCCTTCAAGAAATTGGTGCAGTTCACAACTAAATTCCTTAAATCCAAGCTCTCATTTGAAATTGATGATACTCTTTCTTTAGCATTGAAACTAGAGTTCTTGTATCTTATTTCAAGACTAGTAATGCATGGTCATTTTAGTGCATAATTCACAGTTTTGGGCAATTGTATTTATATGAATTAAGGTAGTGACCACTTTTTCTTTTTTGTTTTACATTTAAAAAATTGATGTGTAATTAATATATCATAAAATACACCCTACAATTCAGTGTGGTTTTTTAAAAACATATTCATGATGTTGTACAACCATCACCACTATCCAATTCCAGGACATTTTTAGCACCCCAGAAAGAAATTTTACACCCGTTAGCAATCACTTTCCATTCCTTGCTCTCCCTGGTCCCTGGCAACTGCTAATCTATGGTCTGTATGTATTTGCTTATTATATACATTTCATGTTAGTGGAATCACACAATATGTGGTTTTTTAGGTCTGGCTTCGTTCACTTAGCATAATGTTTGCAAGGATCATCCACATTGTAGCATGTGTCAGTACCTTCCTTTTATTGCCAAATAATACTACATTGTGTGAATATACCACATTTTATTCATCCTTGAATCTTTTGATGGACATTTGAGTTGTTTCCACTTTTTGGCTATTATAAGTACTGATGCCATGGACGTTTGTGTACAAACTTTTGCATGGACATGTTTTCAATTGTCTCAGGTACTCTTTTCTCTTTATAGATTAAACATTTCCCCCTCTGTTTATTGTTCTTTTTCTGGTATGTTTCAAGAGGGAATTGAAGTAAAAATGTTTCTACTCTTCTATCATTAATCAGAAATACCCTTATCTTACTTAAACCATAGATATAAAAACCAAAGTCCAAAAAGCTTATAGAAGTTGCTCAAGGGCACCAGCCAGTTAACAGCGGAGCTGGGAATATAAGTCTTTTCGACTTTATGACACAGCATTTTATTCCTATTTTCCATTATGTTTCCATAGTACCTTGATTCTTTTTCCCCAAATCTTTCACTTAGCTATTGCTGCATAATAAAATACCTCAATATTTAGTAACATAAAACATCAACCATTTATTATTTCTCAGGAGTCTTCAGGTCAACTGGGTGATTCTGCTGATCAGAGCTGGACCTGATGGGTGACACTCGTTCACTTTGGTCAGCTGCTGTCAACCAGGTAGCTTTACTGATTGTCGCTGTGCTCTTTGACATGTCCAGGATCTTGGCTGCGATGACTTATTGCTGCTTCTCATAGTATCTCATCCTCCGGCAGGCTATCCTGGGCTTGCTCGCATGGCAAAGGCAGGGTTCCAAAAGAGAGAAAAAAGTGTGCGAGTTCTCTTGAGGCCTAGGCTCAGACTTGGCACATCATCACTTCCTTATGTTATATTGATCCAAAAGAGTGTGTACTCAAAACCAGCATGGAGGACATTGGGTGACTTTCCTGTGTGTCATAAAAAACATTCCATAGGTTGCTTTGCAGGTTATTCTCCATTTTCCCACTTTCTTGCCTACAACCAGGTTCATTTTCCTCTCTTCTCTGCCCTGCTCAATCCGCTGGGGTGGTTTGGGGGGTAATGATTTCTATGGACTTCCTGGCCTACACTCCTTTGCCCTCTGGCTTCTGGTTAGATTTGGGAGACAGCAGTAGGAGATAGGATGGTAGGAGGAAGGAGAAAGGTCAGGGCATTTATTCCTTTGGCTTCCTCTCTGTTCTTGGTACTTTGGTGGCAGTGGTTGCTGTGAAGCCCCTACTCTTACTATGCTCCATGAACACTGCTTCTTCCCTTTGCTCCTTCAGGCCAGAGGTGGTAATAGCTTCTCGCCTTTGTCCCTGGATGCTGTAACCATCCTATGGGTTCCCTCAACCCAACCATATCTCCACAAGAGGTCTTCTCATTAAAGTCTCTTGAACAATCTGCATTGGGTCCTGTTTCCCAACAGGATCTTGACTAATATAGTTGCTAGCCCCTGATCTATACCTTCTCCTGAAACATTACCCTGATTAAGAGAGTTGGGAACATCTCCATGGCCCTCTATATCCTGACATTGGCATTAGTGCCAGGACATTCAGATGTCCAAGAAGTTTTGCAGTCATCATTATTTATTTACACTCACTCTCATGTCTTCTGGTCTTGACTATCCCAGCAGATGGTTCCACCACCTCTCCAGACCTTCATACCCAAAGGAAACATTTTTTATTTTTCTGTTTCTCTCAAATTCCACTCTCTATCCAATCTATCACAAAGTACTGTCACCTTTTTCTCCAAGGTATATCCTAAATCTTCCCATTTCTCCTCATTTCCTCTACTAAGAACTTTTAGTCCAAGTCTCCATCATCTCTAACCTGGATCATTTCAATGGCTTCTTAACTGTTATCTTTATTTATTCCTTCCAGTTCATTTTCCACCCAGCAGCTAGAAGGACATTTTTAACAAGTAAATCAGACCACATCACACCCTTGCATCCTCCAAAGCCTTACCTTGCTCTTAGATTAACGTCAAAGTGTTAGCATGAACTAAAAGTCCCTGCATCATCTAGGCTCTCAGATAACATCTCTTCCCTCCCTGCCCTTTTCTCACTGGGATGCAACTTCCTAGGCTTTCATTCTGTCACCACACTTACATTCTCAGGGCATTTGCACTTGCTGCTTCTTCTGCCAAAATCTCCATCCACTGTTTGTATGTGTTTGGCTCCTTCCTGTCATTCAAATTTCCACTCAAATGCACCCTCCTAAGGGGGCTGTCCTTGATGGATCACCCACTATAATTAGCTGCTCCTTCTCTGTTACTGCCACATCATATGTTAATTTTCTTCACCGTCTGGAATTCTCATAGATGCTTTTTGAAATTTCTTTGTTCCTTTGTTGGTTTATTTCTTGCCTCCCCCAGATCCCCCAGAATACAAACTCCAAGGGAGCTGAGATATCTGTCTGTCTTGTTCACCACTGCACCTGCAGTGCCTACAAGACAGACTGACCATAATAGTGATCTATAAATATTGGTTGAATGTGAAAATGAGCAAACATCCTGTAAACTAAGAAAAAACAGAAAAGTAAACTCAGATGGCCAATTAACAGTTGAAAAGAAACTTAACCTAATTAGTTTTCAGGGAAATGCAAAAAAAAAAAAAAAAGAAAGAAAAAGAAAGAAAGAAAAGGAAAAGAAATGCCATTTCATCCATCTGATGGGGAGAAATTTTAAAAAATACTGTTAAAACCAAGTCTTGGCAAAGTATTGAAAAAAAAGTAACTTTCAAGCATTAATCTGAGAATGTCAAATGGTACACCCATTTTAGAGAGCAATTTGGCAAAATAAAATTGAAAATGTGCTTAACATTTGATGCAACAATTCCACTTCTGAGAATCCATGTGGATACATGATTGCATATATGCATAAGCAGATGTTATGAGGGTGTTTATTGCAGCATTGTTACATTAACAGAAAAATTAAAGCAATCTAAATGTTCATTAATGGGGAAATAAATAAAATGTGGCATATTTATATGATGAGATACTATACAAAAGCCAAAAGGAATGACTGTTATGTTTATGTGCATAAATATATAAACATATGGAAATCAAATGGCTATATCTCCAAAATACAATTTAAAGTAAAAAGAAGCAAGATACACTTTGATATCTACCATTTAATGTAAATAACACCCATATATATTCTATTCTAGTTGTTGCTCATGGTGTAAAACATGGAGTAGAAAGAAACCTACCTCTGGCCATCGTTCCCCCTGGGGAAGGGTTAGGGCATGAGACTGGGGGATTTCAGATGGAAAGGGACTATGTTTGGAATGTTATATTTATTTCTGAAAGCAAATACAACCAAATATTAACAGCTGTTTATTCTGGATGATGACCATAAGGGTGTTTTTTAAATTACTATTTTTAAAATCATATTTATTAACTTTTAATTTCTAAAATTAAAAAAATCAAATAATTACTGTGACACAAGAAATACATATTTGGTCTCTGACTCTGGTTCCTGACACAGAGCTTCCAAAATCCTTGTAATTTCTGGGTGACAGAAGCAACTTTTGTTCTAATGAGGTGACTCTTGGAGGATGAGGGCTGGTCACCAGAGGAACCAACTATGTGAGTAGAGGGTTGAAGCTCTCAGCGCCATCCCTGACCTCCTAGCAAAGGAGAGGGGCTGGAGACTGAGTCAATCACCAAGGGCCAATGATTCAATCAATTGTGCTTGTGTAATGGAACATCCTTGAAAACCCTAAGCAAAGAGGTTCAAAGAGTTTCCCAGTTGGTGAATGCATCCATATGCTGGGAAGGTGGGGCACCCCAGCTTCACAGGGTCTGAAGTTTCTGTACTTGGGACCCCTTCCAGACATCACCCTATGTACCTCTTCATCTGGCTATTCTTTTGTGTCATTTATAATATCCTTTATAATAAACCAGTAATAGTAAGTAAAGTATTTTCCTGAGTTCTGTGAGCCATTATCACAAATTGTCAAACCTAAGGAGGGAACCCTTGATTTGTAGCCAGGGCAGACAGAAGTGTGGGTCACCTGGGGACCACTACTTGTGATTGCATGTGCAGTTGGAGGCAGTCTAGTGGGATGGAGCCCTTAACCTGGGGGGTCTGCATTAATTCCAAGTAGTCAGTGTCAGACTTGAATTAAATGGTAGGACTTCCAGTTGGTGTCTCCAGGGAGTTAGAGGATTGCTTGTTGGTGGGCAAACAAACAAACAAACACACATTTGGTGTCAGAAGTGTTGTAAGTAGAGAAACAGTTTTCTGTATAAATAACATTAAAAATGAAGTCAATTATGTGGAAGTGTAAGCAGATGTGAAAGACTGTCAGAGAGCAGCAGAGACAGAGAGGAGCTGGGTCCGGCTGCTGACTGCACTGAGGGGCCTGGACAGGGGATGCCATTGGGTTTTGGGCCCCGTGCCCTTTAATGGCTGGGCTGGTGCCCCCAACACCCTCTGTTGCAAGTGTCGGCGGCTGCAGGCAGCTAAGTTGTCCTCTCCTCTGGAGATTTGCCTTACCTTGCAGCCCCTGAGCTGTGTAACAGAAGACCTGAAGCCATACTCTATTCTTATACTCTTCAAAAGGCCGGGGTGAATGGCTGAGATGACAATTGGTATGACTGTGGGCATTTTGTTTCAAATACTTTGTTAAGTCTTCCAGTATTTAAGATAATTTCTATGAGGTTTTCCTGAAAAAGTCTAACCCAGTGAGTTTCCATGAAAAAGAATTGGATTAAAAGTAATTTTTCCATGAAAAAGAATTGGATTAAAAGTAATTCGAAATGATGAAAATAAATCCTAAACCCAAGAAGGAAAAGATTTACTTTTACCATCCAGGTGATCTCACTGGGCTGAGGTCCCTATTATAGAACAAACACACACATTCTACAATTAGAACAACAAAAAGTATAGAATGCCAAGGCCAGGAGATGCCACTACACTTAATGGGGTGAGTCCATTCCCCCTAAAATGGGATAGATTGTCTGATCATCTGGAGGGAGAATATTTGAAATCTGAAAGCCTGCTGGGCCCTGCATGTGAGGGAAGCTTACTGCACTGTGCAGAAAAGAGGGCCCTGTCTGCCAGAGACACACTCTGCAGCTTATATCATGTGACAGGGAGGGCCTGTACTCAAGTGCAGAAAAAAGCTGTGTCCAAAGGCTGCTGGCCTTGCTGCCTGGAAAGCCATAGTGATAACCACGTGCAAAGTCCTTACACCTCCCCAGATTCAGGATAATTTTCATATAGAAAGTCTAAAAGAACTAGACAAAATTGGATGGGGGTACCCAGTTCCACCATAGACTAGCTACGGTGGACCATGAGTAAATTACTTAACCTCTGTGACCTTCCATTTCCTTGCATGTAAAATGGGTTACTGGACGGTTTCAATGAAATCATGCATTATATGAATCCATATTAGGCACATAGTCAAGGTCAGTGCTTTTCCCTGAGCCAATGTGGGCTTGGCTTGGCCTGGCCTTGATGGCACCACCTGCCGCTCCTTTTGGCCAGGGCCTGCCTTCATGTGGAAAGGTGTGGGCTATAGGGTGCATGGATGATCCCCTGTCCCTCTATACTTTAATGTGGTGCCAATAAGCTTCACTATCTGGGAACCACAGCATTACCAGAACTTATGCCGAAGTGAAGCTATGGGCCTATTTTTCCAATGCCATCCCCAAACATTTAATTAAAAAAAAAACTTCAACTTATGTCTTAACATTTGAGAGCTTGCAGTTGCTCTTGTACTCTACCCATATATAAAGTAGTGCAATCACAATAGCTTATCGCTAGGAGAGACTGGAAATAGTATCTTGGAAAGAAATTCAATTCCCTTTGCTTTCTCAGTCCATTCCAGAGCAGCTGCATGTTTGCCTGATGTAATACATTTTGTGGCAAACAAACTGGTAGATATTATCTAGTGTAATTTCATTGTTTCGTTAGTGGATCAAATGGGGATGGACTGTTTCTCTTCTATTTTCTCACCCACATTCTTACCCCAAATTTATTTTTATTCCTGTTTGCTTCCTTGTTGGAAATATTTTGACGTTTCAACTTCGTAGTAGAGATGGGTGATTGAACATGTGCGTTTTCTTTCTCTCCCTCTGTAAACTCTATTCATATAACAGTAAAGCAATAAAAAAAATTACCTACTAGTACAAAGGAGAGGAGAGGCAACTACACCACAAGATATTGGAAGCTGGAAAACGGATGAACGAGAGGAATCTGACTTAGCAAGTCAGAGAAAGCTAAATGATAAGCCTGAAGTGGGGGACGATGAGAAGCAACCCAGTTAACACCTACCAGGCCTCCAACAGGCTCACGAGCTGGCAGCCTTGGGTCCCCTGGAAGTGGGGGTGAAGGTGGAGTCAAAACAGGGGGTTGGTTGGAAGTCTTTTAAGGAGGCTTGATTCCAAGGTCCTACTATCCATTCTATGTAGCTGGGCAATTGCTCTTCTGCATCCTAGTAAAACATAAGAAGTTTGATAGTGAGAGAGGGTGACTGAGAGGTCTCTGGGATGGAGAGCTCTAGGTACAGTGCAAATAAGGAGGTTCAGGGAGGTTCAGGCCTGCGTCTGGCATTTTCAGAGCCCAAAGCAAGAGCACGCGTGGCACCATGGTCCTGGCCTACCGTTTCTTGCCTTCACATCCTGGTTCCTTCTTTTACTGTCAGGGCCCTTGAATGAGTACCTGAGGACCACCCAGCCTTCCTGTTCAGGCTCTATCAAACCCCTGCAAATGCCCACTCCTGTCTATCCCTTGGTTTCAGGGGTACTTACACCGGTAGGTGAAATTGTTCACTCTCGGGAGGACAGACTGAGAGATGAGGCCCACACAGCCCCTGGAGGCTGGCTTGGGGCCTTTTGGGCTGGGATTCTGAAACTTGGTCTGGAAATGGGGGCAGGTCCAACCCCTTGGCTACAGAGAAGGCATCAGTAAAAGCCAGAGCAGGGTCATGTAAATAATGTTGCCCAGGCTAAAGTGACCAAATGTCTTGGTTTGCCTGGGTCTGCACCAGTTTTAACACTAAAAGTTCTGCATACAAGTAAACTCTTCAGTCTCAGGCAAACCATGATAGTTGGTTACCCTCCCAGGTTAAAGGTGGTCCTGTATTTGCATACTTAACTCTGAGACCTCCAGCCCTGTTCTCCCACTTAGTTCCTGGAGTGCTAGCAGCAAGGTCTATGTCCTCCACATAGGAAATTGGAAATTTTCCTCTGGGGAATTTGACCAGCCCCAACAAGAAAGAGCTAAAAACTCTGACATTAACGATTCCCCCAGAAACCTCCCCTAGACACCTCTACAGTAAAGCCTTGAGTCAACAAAACCCACCTGCTGGTTCAGAGCATCTAATTAGCTTTCAGGGTCCTAGGCTTAAATATAAGCAGACCATTAAGGATCACTAGACATTGAAGAAATCCATTAGCATGAAAGATTAAGACCACAAGAAACAAGAAAAAAATCTAGAGAAAACATATGCAAGGAAAAGAAATTATAAAACATTAATATGCCCAGAGTCATAAAGGAAATATTGCATTTATGAATAAAAGAACAAGACACTATAAAAAAGAAATTCAAATTATAAAAAGAGCTTTTAAAATTGAAATGTGAGAACAGAAATGAAAACTGCATGGAAGTATTGGAAAATAGTTGAGATTATTTCTACAAAAGGAAGAATGTAAAGATAGAAATGGAAACAGAAGAAAAAAGAAACATAAAATTAGAGTACCAATCAGAAGATGTAAAAGCCAAAAGAGAAGTAGAAATATCAGAAGGAGATATCAGAGAAGTAGATAGGAAGAAATTATAATTCAAGAAATTTCCCAAAGTAGAGGGACATGAATTTCTAGATTGAAAGAGCCTAGCAAGTGCCAAGCACGATGAACAAAAATATTCCTATGCCAAGATGTTGGGGAAATGGCAAGGCATGGGATGTAGAGAAGATACTACCAGTTTCAAAGAGAAAAAAAAAGTCATAATTAAAGAATAAATGTTGAGAATGGTCTTGGACATCTCATGACCAGCAGTAGAAGCTATGGGAAGCTGTAGACAATAGAAAAATGGCTCATAATTCCAAAGGAAATTTCTTTTCAACCTAGAACCCTGTACCTTGGCGATACATCACTTAATGTGAGGGTAGACTATTTCCTCGGGAAGCTATTGGAGAATGTGCACACCAAAGTGAATAAATAAACCAAAAAACAATGAGACAGGATTTAAGAAACAGAGACTCCAACACAGGGAAGAGAGAAAGACAATCACCAGGTGGACATTGACTCACCAGGTGCAGGGCAATTCTTCTGATGAAAGCTTGCCAGAAAGCTTTGGGAGAAATTTATTTGAGAAAATGAAATTACTGGCTAATGGTATATCTGAACATTTAAAGAGGCACAATAAGTGAGATAAGTAATTGGCAGAGAATTTTGGGTTGAGTTTTTAAAAAAATAATACATATGAAATTAAGGAAATAAACAAAATAGACAACTATTAATTACAGACAGAACAAAAACTTCTCCAGAAATGAAAAGTTATTATAGTAAATCACATGTATCAGCTGTGGATAGCATTTATATAGTAATACTTGCATACTGTTCTAGCCAAAATTGGAAAGTAACTATCCCAAGAGGATGGGAAGAGGGAGAGATGCATTTCAGGGTGGGGTGTGGATGGGGGAGCCTGAGGATGAAAGGTGATCATGCAGAAGTCATTATTTTCCATGTTAGGAAGACAATAGGTAATGCCCAAGACTGAAAATCAAGAGGGAACAATATAAGAGTGCAGTTATAGGCAATATGGATGTCTAAACCAAAGGAATAGTTGCAAAAGGTTGGAAATGCTTGTCTGTTGGAAGGGGGTGATGGTGGTGGGGATGTAGGAGACTTGCTATTTTTCATAACAAACATTGGAGAACTATTTTACTCTTTAAATTGTGTGCATATATAACTTCATAAAACACTACCCCTCCAAAAAGAAAAACAGATTAGGGGAGTTCTAAATTATAACCCAGATTCCTTTTTATTTAACATTTTCTTTAAAAAATTGTTTACACAACCATTTAAATATTTTTTGCTTAAATAGATTCAATGGTATTGACTATAAAAAGTCTAAAAAATAACCAACAGAAGACCATAGGGGTACTATCTTAGCTTTAGGTTATGGGTAGTTTATTAAATTGAAAGGAATCCAATCATGTGGTTTTAGCTTTTCATTAGGGAAAACATAACATTTTTTAATGAAGTGTGAAGTTTACTTTAATTAGCTTTGTGCTTATGAGCTTAAGAAAGTGAAAATTTTACTTATTTAGAATTATAGGGAAATTAGATCTTCTAATTAATTGAATATTCTGATTATGTATGTCTGATAAATTGATTTTTAAAATAGCCTTAATTCTTCATTTTTCATATATGCATTCTTTATATAGTGTGACTTTGTAGCAACTCCCATTGACAAGTGGAATCTATTTTACCAGTCTGGAATCTGGGCTGGCCTTGTGATTTGCTTGGCCAATGGAATGGCGTGGAAGTGTTTGTATGCTAGTTCTGAGGGTCGCATGCACACTTCCACGCTTTCTCTTGGACTCCTACCATTGCCTTGTAAACAAGAGACTATTTGGTTGAAACATGGGAGACAACATGGATGAGAACTCAGTAATCTTAACCAAGGCCGTGTTGAATCATCCTGCAGCCAAGCATTGAAGGAGCCCAGCCTAGGTCAGCAGAGCTCTCTATCCAACAACTTTTGACTTTTTATAGAGATGTGAATGAAACAAGCAGAGACCAGAACTGCCTAGCTGACCCAAGAAACCTTAAGGGCAATATGAAATGTTTGTTTCTTTAAGCCACTAAATTTTGGAGTTGTTTGTTACATACACTAGCTAACTGATACACTAAGAGTTATCAACTTGTACCATAAATGAAAATTCAACTTTCAAAGAAGTAGAACTTAATAAGAAACTTTCATGATGCTCTCTAGTTAGGGGAAATAACCTTAACTTTCCTATTCTGCATTTGTTTTGCTGAGGAACTTATATGAATGTACATAAGCACCATGGGGAGTAGCGGCAAGAGAGCTGAGTTGCCCTGCATATAGAGGGGATAAATTCACTTTAGAGTTGGAGAGAGGTCAACAAGACCAGCTCCTAAAAAGGGAAGAGTAAAAAGAAGCCAGAATGGTGAGTGTTCAAGTAGGGATTCCATAAAAGGACAGGAATATTTAAGATGTAATTTTTTAGTTGTTTTCTGTGGGATGTAAAATGTAACACACCCACACAACTTATGCTCTCATGAACTTTGAGTAAAATCTATAATGCTTACTCATGCCTGTGTGTGATTGAACACTATATGAGTTGTTGGAAGGTCTTGCAAATTGTGTATCCAGGTTATTGTTGGTGAAGTTGTGGCATGGTGGAGGAGGACATCGTGAAAGGTCATGGGAATCAGATGCAACGGTGCCCTTCAAAGTGAAAATCCGGAATGTAAGTTCACATTACAGTGGAACTTTAAACTTCCTGAGGCTATGTACTTGGGAGTGGTCTGAACCATTTTACTTGGACTGCTAAGGGAAGAGAACCTAGCTGTCTCAGTTACATAAGGCAGCATTTCAGGTGGTGGAGTACATTAGAAAATACAGCAGAAGTTAAACATATATGTACTATAGTACCCAACACTCCTGCTTCTAGGTATTTACTAAAATGAAATGAAAACTTGTATTCACACAAAAATCTTTACTTAAATGTTTCTAAGTTATTGTATTTATAGTCACTCAAACTGCAAATAACTCAAAAGTCCTTCAACTTAAGAGTCAATAAACAGATGTCTTTTTGATAAAATGACTTCTTTTCCTTTGGGTAGATTCCCAGCAGTGGGATTGCTGGGTTGAATGGTAAGTGTATATTTATTTCTGTGAGGAATCTCCATACTGTTTTCCATAGAGGTTGTGCTTATTTGCAGTCCCACCAACAGTGTACAAGCGTTCCTCAAATGTTTATTGCAGCAAAATTCACAATTGCGAAGATGTGTAATCAAACTAAGTGCCCATCAGTTCTTGAATGGATTAACAAAATGTGATATATAAACACTATGGAGTACTACTCAGCCATAAGAAGACATGAATTAATGTCTTTTGCAGCAATTTGAATGGACTGGAGACCATTGCCCTAAGTGAGGTATCTCAGGAATGGAAAAACAGACACCCTATGTACTAATAATTTGGAACTAATTTGGAACTAATAGATGGGCACACATGAGCACAGAGAGAAGTAAAAGTCATTAGAAATCAAGAAGGGGAAGGGAGGAAGAGGGACGGAGTGAAAACTTACCTAACAAGTACCTACATGAACACTATGTGGGTGATGAGCCCATTAACAGTCCTGACTTAAGCCTTATAAAATCTATCTTTGTAACAAAAACCTTTGTACCCCCATAATATTTTGAAATTTTAAAAATCCCAAAAGAAGAGTCAATAAACAAACTGTGGTACATACACACAATGGACTATGTCATTTGTCAAACCTTACAGAATTATACACAAAAAAAGGGAAGAATTATACCTTCATTTTTAAAACTGGAAAAAATGTGTTAGTGTTGGGACCTTAGCCTAAAAGAGTTTTCAATCTACTTTTCAAGAGCAAACACTATTGTTATAAAATTATTAATGATATTAACATAGTTGAGCGAAGCACCCTTGGAAGACTGCAGATATTATTTGATAAAGCAAGAAGGGATTTCCAGACCAGAAAAGGTTGAGGAAACTTAAAAGTAGTGGTGGTTGGATTTAAATTGGCTCTAAATGAAGAGTGGGTATTAGATTAGCGGGGAAAAAAGAGGGAAGGGAAGCAGAAATTCCGTATTTCATTCTGGTGATAGGGAGGAAGACAATGAGGCTGGAATGGTATATGTGTGGTTGGGGTTGTTATTACTCCTGAAAGAAACCAACGTAGCAGGAAACCTAGCATTCTGCCTTGCTCAACCTCTTTTGCCTGAAATAATCCTCTAGAACCGTCTCCCTGACACGGAGGACCCCTAGCTAACTACCTCAATTGCAAGCTTACATGGGAAACTTGCTTCATAATCAGGATTGGAGGAGACAAAACCCTAGACTTTGGAAATTACTACTTGTTTTTACACTGAGATTTCCCTCAAAATAATAGAAAGGTAAAAAGAGGGGGAGAGAGTTAAGAAATGAAAGTATAATCATGAAAACAAGGTGGATTAAATTTTTTTTTACTGAGATGGCTATTGTTTACAAAAGAGAAAAAAATATGAATTTCAGTGAACATTTATTTCTAGACAATATGTTTATTTATATTAAAGAATTCCAGGAAATAGAATGAATCCCTATTTGAAAAGAATATGAAGTATTAATTTTAAACTCTCCCTCATTTGTTGTGATAATTTTCTCTAAGTGGCATATTTTTGTATTTCCACCTAATTCAGAGATTAATTTATTAAGAGGGTTTTTTCCCCTAGGCTTGTACATATAGGCTTGGAATTATCCCAGTAGATCTTAAACTCTAAATGGTTTTGACAGCTCTTCTAATCAGCTTAAGAGTAAAGAAGTTTTGTACAAAACAAAACTGGGATATTGCTCTTTGAAAATATATTCTCAGTTTTGGTTTGACCCCATGGGCTTTGATGAAAGCAGGTCATTTGCCCATAACATAATAGGCCATGTCATTTCCACTAATGTCTAGGTTTAGTAACTTGAAGGCACAAACGGCCACAGAGTTATATTATACGATTTTTATTCTTACCTGAGGCCAAAAATAGGCCAGGGTGAACTGCAGGGAAATCAGGCAGCTTATATAAAGCAAAAATAAGTACAGACTCATAAGCTATTTTTATTATTAATCCTATGTGTCTCACACAATTTCAGTTCATGTTTGGTTTTTTAGATTGAAGAGTAGCCAACATGATCTCACTGGGGACTCGTGCTTTCAGTTCCTTTTGGTAAGGTCCTGAGCAAGGTTTTATTAGACTAGAATTTAGCAGCAGCCTTCATTAGCACATAACATCTAGCCAGCTGGAAACAGAGTGCTATAATGGGCAAAGATTGGTGTGGGCAGGCCCTAGGAATAGTATCAAGGTTAATTAATTTAACTTGAAGTTTGACAGTTATCAGACAGACACAATCTCAGAAGGTTTCTTAGGCAAGTTTTTAGGCCTCAAAGATATTCTATGATGATAACCTGGAAATTATTGTTGACAGCATTTGGAATGAGGGTTTTAAGTGATAATATAACAGTTTGAATAGCTGTTGATAGCATTTTCCTTGGTGCATCATGGATTTTTTAAGTAACAAGAACATTGTAACTTATTATAAAATATTCAAACACTATAAAAATATACAGGGTGAAAATCAGTCTCTCTCTCTCCAATCCCATTATCTTAAAGTAACCATTGTTAACAGTATAATGTGTTTGCTTCCAAAATCTTTCTTACACACACACAAACACACACCCAAGTGAGTAATGTAGATATTACTGAGATTTTTGTAGAGAAAATGGAGATGGATATATTATCTATACATATTTTTTATTTTTCAGAAATGGGATCTCTCTATGTATCATACTGCAACTGACTTTTACATTTACTAATTTTCATGGGCCTTCTCCATGTCAGTTCTATTTGATTTTAGTTGATTTGGTTCATAGAGACCCTGGCTAAGGAGCATACTCCAAGCTCTTGGTATTTATTATCCTCCTGATAGTCATAATAGTAGTCTCCCTAGTGTGCTGCATTCTCTCAAGTTTTAAAAGTTTGTATGCAACCATATGTAGAATGTCAAATGGTCTCTCTCCAAGTAGAATGACAAAAACTCAAAGAAATGCATGCTGAATAATGTGTTCAGACTGGAAACCCAAAGTGAGAGTCATGCTAAAGCCCTAAGTTTTGTTCACACTCTCACCTAGGTGAGAACCTGACCAAAAGGAAGGAATTGTTAAACAAAATTATAGGAGACCATTGTTTTGAACTAAGCTCCTACACTAGGCCCCAACAGACCACACCAAACCAAAATGCAGTCACTCATGCTAAATATGACATAATCAAACTGAAACTTTAAGGAAGTAGGTGGATCTCAAAAACAGACCAGTTTTTTTTCTTTTTTTTTTTTGAGACAGGGTCTTGCTGTGTCACCTGGGCTACAGTTCCATGGTGTCATCATAGCTCACTGCAACCTCAAACTCCAAGGCTCAAGTGATCCTCCTGCCTCAGCCTCCCAAGTAGCTGGGGCTATAGGTGTATGCCACCACGCCTGGCTAATTTTTCTATTTTTTGTAGAAACGGGGTCTTGCTCTTGCTCAGGCTGGTCTCGCACACCTGGCCTCAAGCGATCTTCCTGCCTTAGCCTCCCAGAGTGCTAGGATTACAGGTGTGAGCCACCGTGGCCTGGCCAGACCAGTTTTTTTTCTTCTGAAAACAGAAGACTCCAGCACAATAAGGAAGTCTCCTCTGCTCTAACTCTTACAAAAAATAATCCAGAAGTAGTCAATTTTCCCCCTATTGTTCTGTTCCTTATTCCCACCTTATAAAATTCACTGTTCTGCTATTTCTCAGTGGAATTTGAGACTACATAAGTCCATTTACAATGATGACAGAGTGATATCAATGCCTAAAGTTTTGGTCAACCTGCTCAAAATTGAGAGGTTGGTCAAAAGGGGGGAATTGTTAAATTATGTTTAGCATAAAGCTATGTCCTTACATATTTTAAGTTCAGCCTAAAGGTTTCTACGTACATAGTGAACTGTAACCTAACTAGATGTGTAAACAGACAGTAACCTATTATTGTACCAATCACAGAATTTTGGTCAATCACAAGCAGCCAGCTGTTTCAACTGTGTTCAAATAAGGCAAACACCAAACTGTAACCAATCCAGCTGTTTCTGTACCTCACTTCTGTTTTCTGTATGTCACTTTCCTTTTTCTGTCCATAAACGGCAAATGATCATGTGGCAGCCCCAGAGTGCTCTGGACCCATTCTTATTCTGGGGGCTGCTGGATTCACAAACTATTCTTTACTCAATTAAACTCTGTTAATTTTTTTTTAAGAAGAGCTATAAGGCATTTCTGCAAATTTTTGTATGCATATGGAAAAACACTAGAAAAGAACATTGGAAAATAATGGACAGTTTGTATATTGTGGAGGTGACAGGACTGTGTGTAATATTTTGTTTTATTTTTATTTTAATTAATACTAGCTTAATAGTGCTTACACGCAAGAAAAATTTAAGCCTATTCAAGGACATTTGTTTTTTTTTTTTAAATTAGTGTGATAGACACTGTCATAGCCTGAGTCTCATAGAAAATAAAACCCGAGGCAAAATGTATACGCTAATGCTTTTGAGAGGACTGCAAAAATGTCTCCAACTCTCTGCTCCTCCCTCTATTCATATGTTTGCAATGTGTCTCTGTAAGTCCCCTCATTAAGGGGTAGAATCTGTTTTCCCACCCTTGGAGTCTGGGCTAGTCTTGTGATATGTTTTACCCAATGTAATGTGGAGAAAGTGATCATGTGGTTGTTCTAAGCTTAGTCCCAAAGAGGCTTTGCATGCTTCCACTTGCTCTCTTGCAATCCTGCTCAGCTGCCATGGAACAAACCTGGGCTAGCCTACTGGAGGATGAGGTACATGTGGAACAGCAAGGAGCCATCTGTCCTGGACTAGCCAACACTTAGTCAACCTAGCAACTGGCTAAAGACGTATGAGTGAGTCCAGCTGAGACCAGAAGAATTGCCCAGCTGAGCCCAGCCCACATAGCCAACCTACAGCATCGTGACTTCAACAAATGCATGTTGTTTTAAGCCACTAAGTTTTGGGGTATTTTGTTACATAACAAAAGGTAACCTTGCTATGCTTCATTGAAGTGTTCAAGTGCAATGAGAAAGGAGAACGGGGCAAGGAAAGTGAGAAAGAAAATACAGGGGGGCACATTTCAGAGCTAGCCAGTTTCAAAAAACTGTGGTAGCTGGGTCACATCAGATGTCTTTTGGGGGAACGTTATAGAGACACAACATCTTAAAACAGATTGTCAAAGGGAGGAAGAGAAAATAATTTATCTGCCAGCCACTTTGCATATCCTACCTCCCATTGGTTCACAATTGCCCCATTGGGCATTAATGCCCAGGCGTTTCTGGATTGTGTTACACTGTCCTTCTGGTGTTCACCCCAGGGGAGCTTGATCTCATGAAAGTAAAGGTGACAGCAACACGCTGGGTGATTGTGGAATACTGATTACAAGAATGGTCTCAATTCTCCACTTGGCCTTATATCCATGCACTTTGCGATGAAACTTTGCAGTTCTTCCCATTAAGTGGTAGAACCTCTCTCTCCACCCCTTGAATCTGTGCTGGCCTTTAACTTGCTTTACAGAATGTGACAAAAGCAATTTTTTACCAGTTCTGTGAATGGACTGGAAGAGGCTTGCGTGATTTTGCTTTCTGTTGGAACCCTTGCCTCTCTATGTAAACAAACCAGGGATAAGCTAGTGGTTGATGACATAGCAGTTTCCGTTTTGTACCAGCTAACAACTAGCCAACTGCAAGAAGCAAAACCACCTAGTTGATCTGCTGCTGATTGCATATGCGTAAGGGTGAATAACCTTCCAGCTGAGTCTAGCCTAAATTACTGACCCATTAAATCATGCACTAAATACATGATTGTTGTTTTAAGCCTCTAAAGCGAGGGTAGTCTCTTTGCAGCGATAACTAATAGAGTGAACTTTTAAGTGGGTGAGTGAATCACACTTGCAGAATCAGAATTTTAAAAGGTTCATATTTTTAAATGTCCGCTCTAAGCATGCAAACCTACCTATGCCGTTATAACTTTGGACTGAAAGGTATCATTGCAAATTAGTTTTCTAATTAGTCAAGTCACAATATGATGAGTTTTTAAAACACCTTTCTTTTAAAAGTACTGTGTGATACTGGCAAGCAGCTTTGATTGCTTTTTTGTACTGAAAAAGTGTTAATAATTTGTTCCCTTGTTTTTCATTAATTATTGCTTAATTTCCTGTGTAATGAGATAGATTGTTATTTTCATAACAATAAAGCCTGACGGAAATGTTTACTTAGATATGTTATACTAAATGATGGACATATACAGCTCATCTTATAGACAAACAGGTATTATTCTCCACGTCCAGGAAAAATACTTTAGTTGAAAAATTTTGACTTCTTAGTTTTATTAGCCATATTTAGCAGCAGGATAATCGGAATTTGAATCATAATTTCATCAATATTTTCAGAAAATGGTCAATTTTTTTTTTGAGATAGGGTCTGGCTCTGTCGCTCAGGCTGGAGTGCAGGGGTGCAATCATTGCTTACTGCTGATGGCATATGCATAAGGGAATGACCTTATCTCAAACTCCTGGGCTTGAGCTATCCTCCTGACTCAGCCTCCCAAGTAGCTAGAACTACAGGTGTGTACCATCATACCCAGGTAATCAAAAAAAATTTTTTTTTAGAGATGGGTCTCACTATGCTGACCAGGCTGGTCTCCAACTCCAGGCCTCAAGCAATCCTCCCATCTTGGCCTTCCAAAATGCTAGGATAACAGATGTAAGCCACCACACCTGGCCAGAAAATGGTTAAATTTTTTTCTTTTGCTTTGGGACTGTGTGATGAGGTTGGTACTTCTGGCTCCTTGCTAGGGAAGAAAATGAAACCCAAGTACGTGAACATTCAATTGAGGACACTAAGGAGACACCTTAAACTGTTCTTTCTAATTAATTCTAAGTATTAGTTAAAGGCAGAATAGTGATGCTATAAGCAGTTACTCAGAAATGTGACTACCCAAGACAAACTCTGTATCTTCACCTCATAATATAATAAAATATTTAATCAGATTTTCATTAACTCAGCCTCGGAGATGGCACAAATTATGGCTAAGTGTTTGCATCTTTTTAAATCTTGCTCCAAATCAGGTTTCTCAGCCTTGGCACAATCAACATTTATGCCCAGTAATTCTTTGTTGTAGGGGCTGTCCCGGGCATTGTAGAATGGTTGGCAGCATCCCTGGCCTCTACACACTAGATGCCAGTAGCACCTCTTCTCCACAGTTGTGGCAATCAAAAATGCCTCCAGACATTGCCAGATGTCCTCTGGGGGACAAAAGTGTCCCTCCTTGGGAATCACTGCTCCAAATCAATATCTTTATGATGTGGTTTCTGGCATTATGTTTTGGTTTCTTGGGGGCTGCTACAGAAAATTGGGGGGAGAGGGTAGTCAAATAAGTGAGACTCCAGATTCTCCAATCCTACTTCAACCAGAGAAGCTCGAGTTTTACTGTTTGTTTGTTCAGTAAACTGGGTTTTATTACAAAATTTGTCTGAAGTGATGCTAAATCAAAAGCTTAAAAAATCCTTCTAAATCTAGAACAATATTAGTACTAAGATTCAGATATTAGAAACTAAAAATCCCTTTTCTAGAAAGAGTTTCTAAGAAGAATGCAAGAGTCTGTTATATTCTAATGATGCTGGTTACCCATCCTATGAGAAAACTTTTGGCCCATACAGTCATAACACGAGCTGATGGTCAGCATTGCTAGGAAGAAATACAGAAACCTCTTAAGAATTTGAGTTGCATTTTCCATTCTGAAAAGAGATGCCACCAGTCACAAAATGGACTAATCAGGAAAGTGTGGAGATTCAGCAGCTCAATATGACTGCTACCTACTGCTCATTATTGAAGAAAAAGTTAAAATGTATTCTCCTGTCCTGACTTAGAATTAAAAGAGAATTAAAATACTAATTTCTACAGTGGAATGTAATATTAATTTAGCCACAAAACCTCTTTCCCAAATGAAATTTTATCTATAAAATGGAAAAAGAGGAACTTTACAGAATAAAACAGAAAATTGTGGGCCCAGAGACTCAGCCAGGCACTTAACCCTGAGTTCCATGCTAAAAGATTAAGGCTCTACAGAAATATGGAAACTAATGATCTATATCAACATTTACACATCATATGATGTCTATAATCATTACAAAGTGTTACATATACAATAGTCCAGTCCAGTCTGCTTCAGTTACACACACATACTCTTTATATGTTTATTTGATTTTATACAAAATTTCACATTTTTTGTGTGAATTTTCCTATCTCATCACAAAATTGAGCAGTATTCCCAGTGGAGCACACATAATTAGTCAACAATCATTTATTTAGTGGTGTGTATATTTGGATATTTTAGTATTTTTTTTTTTGCTTACAAAATCAAAGTTTGCTTTTTATAGTCAAAATAGCAAAACTCAAATTATTTTTGAATGCCTGGTTTTTTTATTGAGGTATAATTTTTATAAAATGAAACACATTCTTAAATGTTCAGTACAATGAGTTTTGACAATTGAATATGGCTATTTAACCACTACCCAAAACAAGATATAGAACATTGTCATCACCCCAGAAAATTCCTTTGTGCCTTTTTCTAATTTCTTTCCCTAGAAGCCACCACTTTCTGAATTCAATCCCCACAGATTAGTTTTGAATTCTCTAGACTTTATACAAGTATAATCATGCAGTACACACTCTTTTGGGTCCATCTCTTTCCCTGTTGCAATGTCTATAAAATTCATTCATGTCGTTACATGCATCAGTAGTTGCTTCCTTTTTATTACCAAGTAGTATTTCAAGCCTTGATGAATCCTTCATACATTGATTTGTATGTATGTTTACAGTACACATTTTAAGAGTGAAAAATCTCCACCAAAGTAAGTTTTTTGAACAATTTTCATTAAAATATAGTCTTAATTTAATAACACTCATTTGAAGTTAATCTAGCACTAAGAGGTGATTCTTTTAATTTGCTTTTGTTTTTCAAAAAGCATTTTAAAATCATGATTTAAAAAAATACAGACACAAAACCTGTGCCTACAGTCCAATGGTAAACATTTTAGCCATTTATCTTGTCCTGGTAACATGATCATCAGCTTTTAAGGCAATTAGGCTGATGGAAAGAACTAACATAAAAGAAAAGAACAAAATGCACAGCATTTGGTCTTCAAAGCATTTCCCTTTTGCATGACAAGAGTGATATGGGCTTAATCAATAGATGTGCACAGTGAGAAAATTTCTCTTTCCTTGAACTTTGGGTGTAAAAATTATTTTGGTACATCACTTGGAACTGCTGTAAATTCTTAGGTATAAAATGTGATGAAACCACATAGATTTTATAGAAACATTCTGAGTGTTATTTTGGAGATAAATACTTAATCCAAGCATTAATTTGGCAATGCCTATATACTTACCTAGGTTTCTAAGTATGTTAATATTAAGTCAGTTGTTCAACAAACATTTCTTATTTACCTGCTACATTTCAGGTCCAAAGTTCATGATAAGCCAATAAAGATCAATGATCCATGGTTAGTGATATATATCTGTACATTTATTACATGTTACTTTTTAGGTACAATTTTTCCTCTGCCCAACTACTTAGACCTTATCAGAGTAATTAAACTAAATAAAAAGCAGCAGTCCACGAGAAATTTAGTATATGTCCCCTTTCTTTTGAAATCTCTGCTTGTTTTGTTTTCTAAGGAACCCGTGTAAGTTAACAAACACAGTGTGTGTGTATACAAAGGAAGCACACAGACATTCCCTTAGCATAACAGAGCATGAAGAGAGATTACTGGGGAAGAAGATGGAAAAATTAAATATAGTTAGAAACAGCACAGATTTGGGAAGTTGGATGAAACCAGAGTAAATTATTTTCTGAATCTTTTTATAAGATTTCTCTCTGTCTTATAAAATGGAGAAGCCAGCAAAAGCATATATGCTTGATTTCAATATATATTTTAATGCAGAAAATAAAACCATCAGGTACATTTTCTAAAGCTAGCTGGGGCTGAGAGACAGATCTTTGTTTACATAGTCCAATTCCCATTTTTGTCTTCAATATTTAATTCATTGAATTCTTAATTATAACTTAAAAAGGTACCATTTCACCAGATTTTTAAACATTTGAAGGCTTAGATGTAATTGCCATCTTAGCACAAAAATACTCTTTGTGCACAAATTCTTAAACTCCAAATTTTGTGTGTGTGTGTGTATATTTCTACATATATATACACACATACATATTAAATATATATGTTGTCAACTTTCTATATATGATAATAGGCTTGGAAAATATATAAAGAAGCCATTTGTATTTGTTAGCTATTAATACTGATGGGGTTCAGGACATGCTACCCCAAAATATAGTACCTTAGCATATTGAATATTTTAAGATGAAAAAATTTGAGAAAATAGCAGAAACAGGAAGTCTCTCTCACCTTCCACCCTTCTCCCCTGAAGCAAGTCATGAAACCTAGGAAGGATTTTCTGACCTTCCCTTGAAGCAGGACATAAGACCCTCATTCCAGGGGGGTCCTCCCTATATCTGGAGGAAAGGAATGTCCTTATCTCTGAAGATGCAGGAGCACAGAGAAGAATCTGAACAAACCTGCCTTACCAAGTTCCCCCAGTTTATTACCATTAGATCATACCCTCTTGTCCAATTATATATCTCTATGACTGTCTACTCTTTATCAAACTTAGCTAAAATTACACAGGTTTAACTATTTCTTTGGGCCTTCATTTCCTTATAAAGGCTCCCATATCACATAAAACCTGTATTTGTATGCTTTTTTCCTAGTTAATCTGTCTTTGTTTATGGGGAGCTCAGCCGTGAACCTAGGATAAGTGAAGAGAAGATATTCTTCCTCCCCTACGCTGCATAATAAGCATCACTGAACTGAGTGGCTTAAAACAATAGTTGTGTAGTATTTCTCAGGACTGTACAGGTGGGCTGGATGGTTCTACTGATACAACCTAGGCTCAGCAGGGCCCACTCCTGTGTCTGTGGTCACATGCGGGTCCCCTAAGTGGTTTTATAATCTTGGCTGAACCCTCTCATGTGTCTGGACCTTGGTTGTACTACCTGAGCCAGCTCAGCCTGTTCCACGTGTGTCTCTCAGCCTTCAGCAGCCCAGCGCCGCATGTTCTTGTGGAGAAGGCAAAGGACCCAGCGTGAAAGTGGAAAGGCACAAATGGTTTTTCAAGTCTCTGTTTGCTACTGTCCCATTGGCCAAAGCAGGTCACACTGTTATCAAAACCACAAGGGGGTTTCGGCCTGGGTCCAGTTGTTCATCACGCAAAAATCCAATTATTGAGACAACAAGGATTGCCAAGGAAGAAAGGAATTTTTTAATACAAAAGACATCACTGTGGGAGAACAGGAGAAGCTGCCTCAACTCTGTCTCCCCGATTAGCAGAGATCATGGGCTTTTAAGGGAGGAGCCATGTGCCTTGGGGCAGGTCATGGTGTGACTAACAAGGGGTTACATGCATTGAGGGAAGGTTGTGGGAGATGTTGAATCTTGGCATCAGGAAATCTGCCCAGAGGCCTTCAGAATCTCAGCTCCTTTGTCCTGCAGAAAAGCCACCATTTCTGGGAAACAATTCAAAAGATCAAGTAGTTGGTTAAGGAAGAGGATTATTAAAAAAACATATAGGGGTCATTAAAATTTGTTCACAGAGCTGGTTACAGGACCAAGCCCAAGATCAGTGTGGGAAGGCATTAAAGGGGGAGGGTATAGGAGAGAGTTGCTCAGTGGAGTAACTCAGGACGTTTGAAAGAATTTCCACGGAGAGCAAGGTAGAGAAATATACACCCCAAACTCTAGGAGCTTTGCTCTGTTGAGCATTCCCTTAGCCTTGAAGGCTGCTGTTTGGTTCCTCTCATTTATTAGGTCTCAGTTTACATGCTCTTTCTGGGAGAGGTCGCCTCAGCACCATAACTACAGACACCCCTCCCCCCTTATGATTTTCTGTCACAGAGCCTCTTCACGCTATCACTAGTTGCTAATAATAAATAATCCATAGTATTAGTAATATTTGTTTTCCCACTTGACTATTTTTATTTATTTATTTTTAAAAATAGAGATAGGGTCTCTCGCAGTCACCCAGGCTAGAGTGCAGTGGTGTGATCTTGGCTCGCTTCAGCCTCAAACTCCTGGGCTCAAGTGATCCTCCTGCCTCAGCCTCTGGGGTAGGTGAGACTACTGGCACGTGCCACTGTGCCCAACATGCATTATTAGTTTTTATGAGTATTTGATTACTCTTCATTCCCCTCACTGGACCACTACACTGTGAAGAGTTAGGTGCAGGAACCATGCCTGGTTTTTCTCACCATTCTCTCTGTCTCTCTGTCTGTCTATCTCTCTCCCCCATAAATGACAGAATGCCACAGAGATCAATATAGCTGGGTTCTCTATAAATCAAGAAAAATTTTATGTTTTCTCTCAGGAGTATCATTCCAGTTTTAGTATATGTGCTGTTGAAGTGAGCACTCACAGGAGTATAAGACTATTCAAGAAGCAGGTTTCTCTGACTTTCTCCTGTTCCACAGCTTTCCTGCCTTTCATATAAACATTCTGTATATGCTAATCTCACCCAGTCTCAGCCCAGCCCATTTGCGTCCAGCTTGCACCACCCTACAATGAGATCTTTCTTCTAAGTTCACCAGCACCCCAATTTTGCCAAGTCCATAGATTTCTCTTATGTCATATTTTTAGAAACTTTTCCATAGCACTCAACATCATTTGTGACTTTCTCCCTTTTTTCCCCCACTGTTAAAAAAATTTAATTGGGGTAAAATACATATATCATAAAATTTACCATCTTAACCATTTTATTTTTTTAGAGAGAAGGAATGACTTTTATTTGGGTAACTTATCTATAACTCATATTCTCCTGAAAATAGCACCAAGTCAAAAATTAAACCCTGAAAAATACCACTGATTATACCTTCCTTTTATGCTCTTTCTAATCTACTGATTCCGTTATATAAAAATAATACAGTTAAAAAAATTATTAGAGAAAGAATGATACTTGAGCAAAACTAGGAAATACTGTGAAATGGTAATTTTAACTTAATTATATGTTAGGTTATATTATAGGATCATGGACTATTAGAAGAGATGAAGACCTAGGTGCATCAAGTCCATTTCAATTGCTTCATAGGTAAGGAGACTCAGACCCAGGGAGAAGATGTGGTTTGTCCAAGGTTGCACAAATAGTCAGAATTAGAAACCAGCTTTTCATTTAAGTCTGAAGTGTTGTCATGGCTTTTTGAATGGCCAGAAACAGCAAACAATTTAAACTAACTTTTGGAAAATCGTTGGTTAGGCCATTGAAAAATTGGTTGATTGCAGTCATGGCTTGATCTAGGAGTACCAGTGGTTTTTGTTTCATTAAATTCATTTCTCTCTCTCTTTCTTAACCATTTTTAAGTGTATTGTTCAGTAGTGTTAAGTACATTCCCATTGTTGTGCACCCACTTTCCCGGACTTTTTCATTTTGCAAAACTGAAACTCTATACCCATTAAATAATTCCCCATTTCCCCCACCCCTACCCCCTGGAGACCACCATTCAACTTTCTATCTCTATGAATTTCACTACTCTAGTTACCTCATATAAGTATTTGTGTCTTCTCCTTATTGAAATTTTTTTCTCTTTTGCCTTCTATGATACCAGACTATTCTTTCTTAGTTTCCTCTACACCCTCTCTCCAAAGTTCCCCTCCCTTCCTGGTTGTCTTCCAATCAGACCATGAGACAAGAATTTGAGTGCAGGCAATTTATTTCAGAGGTGGTCCCAGGAACCAAAGATATGGGAATAGGGAAGTGACACAAGTAAGGGAAAAGCTGATAAAAATGCAGTATCCATAAAAGGTGCATTGTAGGAAACTGGAACTCAGTCCCACTGGGAACTCTGAGAGACAGGGTAGGACACAGCTCAGAGCTGTACCAGCGAGCAGGGAGGAGGCGAGCATGTCCACCTGCCAACAATTCCCATTCCTCACTGGCTGAGGGGCTCTTCTTAAGGGCATTAACTTTATGGCATTTCCAGCCTGCCCACTGCATGGGCAACCATACTCTGTGGACAGAATGCCCTCAGGTGGAGGGTGCAGGTGCTGGCAGTGGAGATCTGAGGGCCACTTAAAATACCTGCTCCTGTCCCCTTTCTTTCCCTGCCTTTCTTACTCTATACACAGTCTTGGCTGAAGTAGCTCAGCAGTACTAGTGCCTTCTATTACCTTCTATGTGCTAAAAACTTCCAAATCTTTGGCCCAGATTTTCCTCCTGTGACTTGGATCTTTGTAGCCGTCTGTTTATTGGACATCTGCTTCTGGGGGTGGTTATGGCATCTTAAAATTACCATATCTCTTCCTCTTCCTGTAGTTCTAACTCTGGCTAACGGTACCCTCTCCCTTTGGTCCCTGCCTCTCCCCTGACCCTAGTTAATGGGACTGTGACTTCCCCGGTCTCCTGGGCATTCTCTTCGGTCCCCACTCTCCATCACTTCTCCTGGCTAATCAGTTATTAAGACCTGTCAATTCTAATTCCTCAAAAGCTCTTTAATCCATCTCTTCCACTTCCACTGTGATTTTCTTAGCTCAGGTTTTTATCGTCTCTCACCTTGACCATTGCAATATTCTCCTAACTTGACCTCCTTTTGCCTGCAATTTAAACTTCATCCAGTCCATGCCCTAAGCACCAGGAAGAGTGACCTTCTTCGATTGTAAATCAGGTCACATCGCTTCCCTCTTTGAATTATTTTAATGATGTTCAAGTGTTGCAGTCATTTTTAAACTCTGTTTTATTTCATCAGTTATGGAAAAGGAAAAGTAGCCTTTTCTCTTTTGCTAGTTTCTAGAGAAAGTGGTGAACAATAGGAATCAACCATGTCTTAAATATTTGGGAGATTATACTTAAATAAAACTGGTTGGACGTGGGGTGTTTCTGAAGAGGAAGTCTTTGACAAACACTTTAATTTCTTTAATTCTTACTGGTCCATTTAAATTCTCTCTAATTTGATTATGTTTGCAGTTTATATTTCTCTAAGAATTTGTTCATTCCATCTAGTTATTCACATTTATAGACAGAGTAATTCATAATATTCTTTTTTATTTTAAATTTCTATTGCATATAAAGTCTTTCACCCTTACTTTATGGATCTGTTTATTTGTAAATTTCCCATCCTCTCCATTCAGTCTCACCAGAAATCTGTCTTTCTTATTAAGTTTTTCAAGGAACTACCTTTTGGTTGTACTTAATGATTACTACTTGCCATTATTTCTATTTTTTACAATTTCATAGATTACTGCCATTATCGTAACATTTCCTTTGTCTATCGTTTATAGCATTTGCTCTTCTGCTCCTTTTCCATACTCTTTACTTGACTGCTTAGCTTACTTTCCTTCCCCCTTTTTGGTTTCTTGGTATATGTTTCAAGCCAAACATTTTCTTCTAGGTACTGCTTTTATGTCCCTCGGAATGTGACAGGTGGTGTTTCATTAACATTCGTTCCTGAATATCTCTTCATTCAGACATATCATAAAGTAGGGAAATGGGAGTCAGCAACTTAACCTCTTAAAAGCCTGAATACCGGCCACGGAGGAGTCCCTGTTGCGGTAGATCCTTTGAGAATGAAGCAAAGAGATCATAAGAAATACTGAAAGCTCAAATGCCGCTTTCTTTCATAGGTTTAAATGTGAGCAATGTTTTGGTCTGTTCTAAATTCTCATCCTTGGAAAAGGGAAGAAAAGAACTTTTGAATGAATGAAAAGTGACAGGCTGGTGATTCTGATTCATTTACGCTTTAGACTGTTTTCTAGCATTATCTTCCGTTTGAGCTGTATAATCAGAGGTAAGCTTTTGTTAGACTTCCTTCACATTCATTATTATTAAATAAGAGGACTAAAACCTTTTTTATCCAATAATATCATTAGCTATTTATCCTGATTATAGTAACCTTATCTGGTTTCCTCTCATATAATAAATGTCACATTGTTTTTCTTGCAACTAAAAAAAATTAAATTATAGGCTGGCTGTCAGGCCAATTTGTTGTTAGCCGTTTGTGCTTTTCTTTGAAAGTAAATACATAGAGAAAGTTTGATCATGATATCTAATGAAATTTAAGAAAATCTTTCTAGTTTTAAATAGAAGTCTTACTTTATTATTTTGGAAAACAAAACTCCAGAATACAGTGTGCACACACACACACACATGCATGCACATAAGTACACATGTACAAATATATATTCCAAAGAAATATCATGTTTTCTGTCATATTTCTTGATTTATAAATAATTCATAATTCTAGCTATGTTGAATAAGTACAAATTAAGTAACGGGAAGTAGCACATTCATTTATTGTTTTGTTTTTATAACTTAACATAACATTTTTTTGCCACATTTTCTATAATATTCCTTACAAGATGCATCTGTAAGATAGATATTTCCATTTACATCATAACATATCTGTTTGTATTGGTAAAAATAACCCACTTTTTTCTGACAGATAAAGTGGTTTTGGCTGATGGGTTTTAAAATGAGGCCTGGCTTTACCAATCAGGTCACTCAGGGGACTTTTCCATTCATTGATCTGCAGCTCTGAGATTTTGACCAAAAAATTGTATTTAAAACATGTAATGTCTTAAGACATTTTTATTAAAACATTTTATTTGCAAAGGTGTATAGCAATTGGCAATATTTTGATTTTCCAAAACTATTCAGAGTAGACCTCTGGTTGAAAGAGTAATAAACCTAGTTAATAGTATTTGATTATTCCTGATAAGCCTCTTTGCCATTCCTCACAGAAATTGAGATACTGAACAATTCTAGTGATTGGGATACAAATCCTTTTGCAAGTTTGGGGATTTCCAATCATGAGCTTTCAGAAAAATTGAAGGAGGCTTAATCAAGCTCATAACTGATAGAATCATTAAAAATTTGTATGATGGATGACAATGAGATTTTGACATATATTTGGAAAGTTCAAATAATTGAATGCCATTGCTATAACAAAACCCCTTCCAATTTTATGTACTCGTTTATAAGAACAAGGTTTCACAGTAATTCTAATAAAAAGAATATAAATATAATCCATAATTAGACATATGTCCTTTTAGCAATAAAGAAATATTTATGACCTTTATAAATATCCACAAACATATGAATTGGGAAAAAGTTCCATTTATCTCATTAAGCGAAGCATTTACGATAAAATTTTGCTTTTGTGTTTAATACTTATCAAAATTTGTAATAACTTCATAATGCTTTATCAACCATGAATTATTAATAACTGCAATTTTATTTCAATACACTTTTAAACATTTTAACCTTTATGATCATCAGTAAGAAATTTTCTTCAATTTATTATACATATTTTCAGTGCTTAGAAGAGTGTAGAATGATTAATAACAACTTTCAAATATAAAACAAATTACTTTAGGATAAAACTCTGTAAGAGAACCATAATAAAAATTTGATTTCAAGCAATAAAAGAAATGACATAAATTTCCTGACAGTTATTGGAGAATTTGTTCTTTGTAATATATGATGCTATATTTCCAAATGCCATTGGCATTTAGATTCCTCTGGTTATATTTAAAATATGATATAATAGTGTAAAATTATTAATAGTTTTGGGATATGGCAGCAAAACATTTAAAGACCACTGTCTTGGGATGCTTTTTACAGGGAAACAGGCTCATGTGTGGGCAGCATCGGGACCCATACAGCATCCCAGCCTCAAGTGTTAAGAATGCTTTGAAACTGGGATGGGCCATGGTAGAAGTCCAGGCAAATATCTCAGGAAACAAACAAACAAACAAACAAAACTTTGACATACTGGCTGCCAGCACAGCTAACCTCTCATTTCAGTTTTCATGACTCTTCCAGTGAAACTCCAAGTTCCTGCAATCCATGGCTCCTACTATTAAGGAAAACC